>CP106733.1:102789986-105352919 GCA_025506655.1 Gossypium rotundifolium | reverse complement strand
TAGAATAACAAATCAATGTTGACACACTCATAAAAAGTGAGCACGAAAAGAATGTATGCTTTAAAAGGCTCAAAATTTCACAAAAATTATGGGGTTTTATATCAACGTTGTAAATTTCAAATTTCAATGTAACAATTAGATTCAGGTAGACAATCTAGCAAAAGTTTTAATTTTTGAAAATAGACTCATCATGCTTGATTCTCTTGTATCTTAAAGTTTAAATTATCACTATATAATTATCAATGACTTAATCTAAGACATATCAATAAAAATCATGAATCAACAGAATTTCATTCTAATTAGTGAGATGAGAAAATTACTTTAGGATGAGAATATCATTCAAGCATTTGAGAATAATGCAAAAGTTAGGCACTTTGTAATATCCCGGTTAAGGGCTATTTTGTTGTTGCATGTTATTGCATGTGTTTAGTGTGTCAGTGTTGCTATTTCTGTTTTAGGGCTTAATTGTAGCCTAGGAGTGTGCCTGAGTGAATGGGAAAATTTTGGTTTTTGGGTGTCAAGTCAGGGGGAGCTGTTGGAGCTAGGGTATAAGGGTTTTCTTTGGTATTTTGTTGCACAAGGATTGAGTTGGCAAAGTGGCAGCAAGGCGCCACTAGGAGCTTGTGGTTGGCGCCAAAGGCAAGGGAGGAGAGGTCTTGTGTTGAATCGCATAATGCCCTATTTTGACTCCCATTTTGGACGGCATGGAGGAAGAGGTTGTGGGCAACTTGAACTCTACCATGGACTTGGTCAAACCGTTCAAAAGTAAGGTGGAGAGTGATTGTAGGAGTAAGACTTGGTAAACACATTTGAAATGTGTGGAGTGGAGTGTTTGGGGGATATGGCGAATGTTGGGGAAGTGGGGAGTGTATGGCGGTTTTGGGAAGTGGGGAGTGAGTAGGCGAATGTTCCTTTTGGAATGTGATGCATATTCGGTCATTAGGAGACCAAACCAAACTCTTTCATTTTGGAAACACCAAAGTCAAGTTCTAAAGAATTCTCTCATCTTTTCTTCACTTCTTGAACCGAAATACCAAGTCTCTTTAGTTGCCAAAATTGTCTTGTTCACTTGGCTTCGTGTAGCCGAATACACTCTTGCATCTATCCTTCTTTCTTCATTTGTGTAAGTTGAATCGGGTATCTTTTCTTCTCACACTTTCATTCATTTTCTCTTGTCATACTTGTGCCGAAATCATACTACTTCTAAACCCGCCTCTATTTTGACTTCTCCATTACTAGTAAGTCAAACCATATCATCTCCTTCCCTCAAACTCTCATTTGCTTTTCTCAATAATCCTAGCTTAATCTTTCATTTGTGCCTTACCATTTCATTAAGCCGATTTCTTTCAAAACCGTAAGTATTTGTTCCCATCCATTTCATATATATATATATATATATATATTTTTATCTTCCATTTCAAAAGCTCTTGGTAGAATGTCCCTTTTCTCCTAGGGGTTCTTGTGGCGAATTCTTGGTGGTTGGTGTTGGGGTAAGTCCTTGGCCGAATGGTCATGTTTTCTTTCTCTAGTTTTATGATTGATTTCGATTAGATTAAAGCTTATGATGGTTGTGGATTGAAGTGAGTTAATCGTTGTTAATCTCTTCATTATAGGACATCAAAGGTTTCAAAGCAAGCAAGAGGAGCCGTTTTCTTCTCGCTGCTTGATTAGTAAGTGGAGGTTAAGTGATTGGTTGTTGTTAGTTCATTCTCTTAGTTCTTGGTTAGTCAAAGCTTCAAGAGATTAATGTTTCCTTCTTGATAGGTGGGCCGATTGTCTAAGGAACCACTTTTGGTTCGGATTTGGTAGGAAACCAAATCAGTGAAAGGTAAAGGCTTTCGACAAACCCTTTTGGTCTAAACGGTGTTGGCCAAGGTGTAGATGTCTAACCCCTATGTTTTGGCCGATTGTAGAAGCTAGTACTCGAGGGACTTAGATTGCTTTTGTCGATTTCTAGACTCAGATTTACTGTGTGTGTAAACTAACACACTTCATTTAGTAATATGATTAATAACCCGTGTGATGATTAATGAAACAGTTGATGATCGATATGATACCCTAATGGGTATGATTCTCGACTCGGGTAAGTCAAGATATTATTATGAGTTTACCGATGATCTATGTGATACCATGGTCGTGGCTATATGTGACATGGGATATGAGGTTACACATAATAGCATGATATGCATGATTATATGATATACATGATTACATGAGTATGGTATGTTGATGGGTTATACGAGTGGAGGGAGCGTGATATTTTGTCTTGACGAGCACCGTGCTTTGGTAGCACACTTTGTGACTTTGGGTCACCAGAGGTTTGGCACCTCATTCCGACTTGTCCCCGTGGTTTAACCACCGTGGGTTGGCCCCACTTGAGATATGGGATCGTCTGCTAGTGATTTGGTATCACACGATGGGTTGGCCCCATCATCGATTTGTGACTTGGTCACCAAAGCTTTGGTAGCACAATTGTGTCTTTGGGACACCAAAGTGGTTTGGTACCACATTGATGGATATTGTGTCTTTGGGACACCAGTGTTTTGGTAACACATTGTGACTATATGTCACCAGTGGTTTGGCACCACCAGTGGTTTGGTACCACACGGGGTAGAAAAGGCGATATGGATGGTTAGGATCGGGTTGCATTAATTATGTTGCTTTGTATGATGTGTGTTAGCATGTTGTTTTTGGGAGCGGGTTTACACATCGAGTCACTCGACTCACCCTCTCCTTTGACATTTCAGTGACTCGAGACGCGACATGGAGCCGGATGGACTCGGGTGCACATGCCATGCTTTAATAAAGGACTATTGAATTTGGGTACTTTAGCTTATTTACTTTATTTGGGTTTTATATTGGATTTGTAAAAGGCCTTTAGTTTATGTTTTGGTGATGTTTATGTTTTAATTAGATTTTAATATGCCTTAACAAAACAAGTTGGTATAAATTTTTCTAAAACTTGGAAAGATAATGATTTCAAAATTTTAACGCAATGTGTTTTTAAACCATACCATCGGGTATCACACTATGTCTTTATAGTAAGCAAATTCAAGTGATTTTCAAATCAAACTTGTATTACTCCTAAGTCTAATAAGGTTTTGAGTAACACTAAGAAACTATTAAGGTTTAAATGGTTTAAACTTATTTAGCCACACATCGTTAAGATTTCAAAATCTCCTGTTTCACATACTCCATCCGATTTCAAACAAGTCTACTCAAATTGTCCTCAAAATACACTGTGTTTTCACTCGGCTTTTAGCGAAAAATTTAACCTCTCACAAACATGTTTCCCAGTAACATACCGGATTCGGACGTGGTGTCTTGTCCGGTTTTGGGGTGTTGCATTTGTGGTATCAAAGCCAAGTTCAAAAGTTTTTGTGGGCCCGAGGCCCAAAATGTTTTAAAATTATAATTTTCAAGTATTCTGCTTTTAAAGTATGGTTTGAAGGGCATGGCACCGAGTCACCGCACCGTTCGCCTGTAAGTACCCGTACTATTTGTTGTGATTGACATGATTGGTTGGCTAGTAAGACTACTTTAGAGACCGAGACTAATAGGACTCAGTGGACTCATGAAAACAAAGCTTCTTTAAAATTCATAAAACTTTGCTTTAAACACAATGGAATAATGACCGATACATAAAATTCTTTAATCGACGAGATTTAGTTATGAGTACCGAGGTGGACGTGGTCGTGGACGTGGTCGTGGACGTGGTCGCAGAGGATGATCGCTTCGAGCCCGTAGGTTCGGGCAGGTTCGAGAATGAGGTACCTGCCCGCCACCAGTTGGGGTGGTGAGTTTCGAGAGCATACCGGCGATGATGCAAAGTCACAAAGCGATCGCGGGTTTTAGAGAGGGTAGCCGGAGCAGTGGAGGCGAGGAGCTAGGAAATCGTGCTGAGCGACTTCGGGCAAATGGGGTGAATTCTTCGAGGTGTCTCTTGTGTTGCTCCCAAAGACTTGAGTATTGGCCGAAGCGACAGAGCGGATCATGGATGATCTAGACTGACCGCAGAAGAAAAATTAAAGGGATCGATCACTTCTCGAGATGAGTCATACCGATGGTGGCTCACGGTCCGTGATAAATACCGCAATGAAGATCCGACTTGGGACTATTTTGGCCGCTTATCGGAAGAAGTACGCGTCAGAGCTAATTACATAAATGAGCAGAGGAAAGCATTTCTGAGGTTAGTCCAGGGGAGCAAATCTGTATCGGAGTATGAGGCCGAGTTTCTGAGGCTGAGTCGGTATGCCAGGGGTATGGTGGCTACCGAAGAGGAAAGGTGCGTTCGTTTCGAGGATGGCCTGCGAGACGAGTTAAGATTGTTGATTGCGCCCCAGCAGGAGCGTGAATTTGCGGTTCTGGTTGAAAAGGCGAAGGTTGCCGAGGGCATTAAAGAGTCTGTGAGGCAGGGTATGGATAGGAACCGTCATAAAAGGAGTTTTGGGTCTTCTGGGTCATCGTGTAATCGAGAAGAGGGCTAGACCGAGTGGGTCTGAATCACCGGGTAGGTTTGTTGCTGCTAGGCAAGGACCGCCGCAGTGTAACCGTTGTGGAAAGGCTCACTGGGGAGGATGTTGGACTGATGGTAGAGGTTGTTTTGAGTGTGGCTCGTTGGACCACCGTGTGAGGGACTGTCCGCGCAAGTTGGCTAGAATTCAATCCGAGAATCGGTAGTAATCTATCTGTAAATAATGGACCACCGCAGAGGGCCGAGGTAATGGCAGAGGAGGTACAGCCTGGTCGGGCCGTGGAGCACCGGCGAGGTGCAGTAGTTCGAGGCCGAGCGGTAGGGCTAGTGTATGTCTTGAGGCGCCGAGAGGAGGGCGACGCCGGACGTCATAACCCAGACGCTTTTGATTTTGGTTCTCCTTATACCGCTTTAATTGATGTGGGTTCTACGCACTCTTATGTTGCCGTGAGTATAATAGAGACAATGGATTTAGACTCGAGATATCTTCAGGCGATGACCGTAATAAGCCCTCTAGGTCACTCTGTAGTGGTAGATATACTGTATAGAGACGTACTTCTAGAACTCCAAGGGGTAGTATTTGAGGCTGATCTGATGGAACTGCCATTCGGGGAGTTCGATCTAATTCTCGGAATGGACTGGCTGGGTAAGTATCAGGCGAAGTTGGACTGCGCGGCTAAGCGCATGGTTCTGAACACAGCTGAGGGTGATGAAGTAGTTCGATCGGTAATAGGAGAAACTATCATCTAATGTGGTATCTCGCCCAAAGCCAGAAAATGGTTAGAAAGGGTTCTGAAGCATATATGGTGCATGTGTATGCCTTGGGGGCTAAGGAGATCGCTGTTGAGACCGTTCGACAGCTTAGGAATTTGTTGATGTGTTTCTGAGGAGCTTCGGGTTTGCCACCGGATCGGGAGGTAGAGTTCGGATAGATCTATATCTTAATCGCACTCGTATCCATTGCTCCGCATGTGATGGCACCTAAAGAATTAGTGGAGCTTAAGGCTCAAATCCGTGAGTTATTGGACCGAGGTTTTATCGTGCCAAGTATTTCGCCATGGGGAGCGCTTGCGTACTTTTGTAAAGAAGAAAGATGGCACTATGCGGATGTGCATAGACTACCGCTAACCTGAATAAGTCGACGATCAAAACAAGTATCCACTACCTCGGATAGATGACTTGTTTGATCACCAAGAAGGCGCCGGTTTTCAAGATCGACCTAAGGTCCGGTATCACCATTGAAGGTAAAAGAGGCGGATATCTGTAAGACGGCATTTAGCACTCGGTATGGGCACTTTGAGTTCTTGGTTATGCTGTTCGGGTTGACTAACGCACCGGCAGCTTTCATGGATCGATGAATGGGGTGTTCCAACAAAGATTCAGATCAATTCGTAGTGGTTTTATCGACGACATCTTGGTATATTCAAGGACCGAGGAGGAACATGATGCTCATTTGCGGGTAGTATTGCGATTCTAAGGAGAAACAAATGGCGAAGTTCAAGAATGCGAGTTCGCTCGTGGAGGTGACATTCTTGGGTCATGTAGTGTCACCAGGGATTAGAGTGGATCCTCGAAAGATAGAGGCTATTCGATTGGAAGCCGCCTAAGTCGAAGAGCGGAGATTCGGAGTTTTCTCGGGTTGGCGTGATACTACCAAGGTTTGTAGAGGGTTTCTCGTTAATTGCGACCGATGACCAAATTGTTGAGAAAGGGAGTTCCATTTATTTGACCGAGAAGCGATAGGAGAGCTTCGATAAGTTAAAGAAGATTTTGACCAAGCTCCGGCTCGATTCAACCCGAGGTCGGTAAGGAATTCACGGTGTCTCGCGATGCATCACATACGTGCTTGGGTTGTGTGTTGATGTAAGAAGGAAGGTTGTGGCTTACGATCCCGGCGGTGAGGCCACATGAGGTCAATTATCCTCACGCATGATTTGGAGCTTGCAGTGTAGTATTTGCCTTAAAGATATGGAGGCATTACTTGTAACGGAGAAAGATCGATAGTCTACACGGACCATAAGAGTCTCAAGTACCTCGACTCGTAAAGACTTGAATCGAGACAATGCAGATGGATTGAGTCTTTGAAAGACTATGATTGCTCAATTGAGTATCATCCGCAAGGCTAATGTTGTGGCATTTATTGAGCCGTAAGGTTGTTTTGGATTTGAGAGCGTTGTTTGCCCACTTGAGTTTGTATGACGACGGGAGTATTCTGGCAGAGCTACAGGTTAAGCCTACTTGGGTTGAGCAGATCAGAGAAAAGCAGTTGTTGGATGAGGTTTTGAGCGCATAGAGGACACAAGTGCGAATGAGGGTTTGAAGGTTACTGACTTGTCCAAAGGATGGGGTTCTGTGTTTTCGGGAAGGCTTGTATGCCGAGAGATGCTGAATTGAGGCAAAAGATTCTTCAGATGCTCATAGCAGCCCCTTACGCTATGCATCCTGGAGGTAGCAAAATGTATAAGGATCTCGTGGAACAGCTTACGTGGTAAGGGTCCGAAAAGGAGGTGACCGAAGTTTGTGAGTAAGTGTCGACTTGTCGCAGAGTCAAGGTCGAGCATCGCTGTCATTCTGGGTTGCTTCACCAAAGAAGATTCCACAAAGGAAGTGGGAAAGAATAACTATGGATTTCGTCGGTGGATTACCGCTACACCGAGCAAGAAGGATTCGATTTGGGTAGTTGTGGATCTACCGACTAAATCCGCTCACTTTATTCCGTGAGGGTGGATTACTCACTTCGAGGTTGGTGAAGCAGTATGTGTCGAGATTGTGAGATCGCACGGGTGCCGTGACGATCATCTCGGATAGGGATCCCAGATTCACGTCAAGGTTCTGGAAGGCTTTGCATCAGGCTCTGGGTACACGGTTAGATTTCAGCACGGCATTTCATCCGCAGACTGACGGGCAGTCGGAAAGAGTTATACAGATATTGGAGGACATGCTTCAAGGGTGTGTTTTGGACTTCAAGGGTAGCTGGGAGGAGTATCTACCGTTAGCTGAATTCGCCTACAACAACAGTTACCAAGCGAGCATCAAGATGGCACCGTATGAGGCGCTGTATGGTAGGAAGTGTCGTTCACCGACTTGTTGGATGAGTTAAGTGAACGCCGCTTATTGGGACCAGAGTTGGTTCTTTGAGACCAAGACAAGGTTAAGTTGATTCAGCTCGATTGAAGGAAGCTTCCGGCCCGCGAAGTCCTATGCCGATCTTAAGCGAGAGATATTGAGTTTGCTGTGGAGATCGGGTTTTCTGAAGGTCTCACCGTGGAAGAAAGTATTAAGGTTCGGAAGAAAGGCAAGCTAAGTCCGAGGTTTATTGGGCGTATAAGGTACTAAGACGAGTGGGACGATTCGTGTGTCATCACCGAGTTGCCGGTGAGCTAAGTCAAATTCACGACGTGTTCCACGTTTCGATGCTTCGGCGATATCGTTCCGATCCGTCACATGTGATGGCAGTAGAAGAGATCGAGGTAAACCCAGATATGACCATGGAGGAAGAGCCTGTACAGATTTTGGATCGGGATGTGAAGGTTCTGCGCAGGAAGTCCGTGCCGTTGGTTAAGGTTCTTTAGGCGGAATCATGGCGTGGAAGAAGCGACGGAAACCCAAGGATATGATGAGACAAAGAATACCCGCAACTCTTTTGATCGGAGTAATTTCGAGGTCGAAATTATTTTTAAGGGGTAGAACCGTAATATCCCGTGTTAAGGGGCTATTTTGTTGCCGCATGTTATTGCATGTGTTTAGTGTCTTTGTGTTGCTATTTCGGTGTTTTAGGGGCTTAATTGTAGCCTAGGAGTGTGCCCGAGTGAATGGGAAAATTTTGGTTTTGGGTGTCAAGTCGGGGGAGCCGTTGGAGCTAGGGTATAAGGGTTTTCTTTGGTATTTTGTTGCACAAGGATTGAGTTGGCAAAGTGGCAGCAAGGCGCCACTAGGAGCTTGTGGTTGGCGTCAAAGGCAAGGGAGGAGAGGTCTTGTGTTCGAATCGCATAATGCCCTATTTTGACTCCCATTTTGGACTGACATGGAGGAAGAGGTTGTGGGCAACTTGAACTCTACCATGGACTTGGTCAAACCGTTCAAAAGTAAGGTGGAGAGTGATTGTAGGAGTAAGACTTGGTAAACACATTTGAAATGTGTGGAGTGGAGTGTTTGGGGGGATATGGCCGAATGTTGGGGAAGTGGGGAGTGTATGGCCGGTTTTGGGAAGTGGGGAGTGAGTAGGCCAAATGTTCCTTTTGAATGTGATGCATATTCGGTCATTAGGAGACCAAACCAAACTCTTTCATTTTGAAACACCAAAGTCAAGTTCTAAAGAATTCTCTCATCTTTTCTTCACTTCTTGAACCGAAATACCAAGTCTCTTTAGTTGCCAAAATTGTCTTGTTTACTTGGCTTCGTGTAGTCGAATACACTCTTGCATCTATCCTTCTTTCTTCATTTGTGTAAGGTGAATCGGGTATCTTTTCTTCTCACACTTTCATTCATTTTCTCTTGTCATACTTGTGCCAAATCATACTACTTCTAAACCCAGCTTCTATTTTGACTTCTCCATTACTAGTAAGTCGAAACCATATCATCTCCTTCCTCAAACTCTCATTTGCTTTTCTCAATAATCCTAGCCAATCTTTCATTTGTGCCTTACCATTTCATTGCCGATTTCTTTCAAAACCGTAAGTATTTGTTCCCATCCATTTCATATATTTTTTTTATCTTCCATTTCAAAAGCTCTTGAGCCGAATGTCCCTTTTCTCCTAGGGGTTCTTGTGGTAAATTCTTGGTGGTTGGTGTTGGGGTAAGTCCTTGGCGAATGGTCATGTTTTCTTTCTCTAGTTTTATGATTGATTTCGATTAGATTAAAGCTTATGATGGTTGTGGATTGAAGTGAGTTAATCGTTGTTAATCTCTTCATTATAGGACATCAAAGGTTTCAAAGCAAGCAAGAGGAGCCGCTTTTCTTCATCGCTTGATTAGTAAGTGGAGGTTAAGTGATTGGTTGTTGTTAGTTCATTCTCTTAGTTCTTGGTTAGTCAAAGCTTCAAGAGATTAATGTTTCCTTCTTGATAGGTGGGCCGATTGTCTAAGGAACCACTTTTTGTTCTGGATTTGGTAGGAAACCAAATCGGTGAAAGGTAAGGCTTTGACAAACCCTTTTGGTCTAAATGGTGTTGGTAGAAGGTGTAGATGTCTAACCCCTATGTTTTGGCCGATTGTAAGCTAGTACTGAGGGACTTAGATTGCTTTTGTCGATTTCTAGACTCGTATTTACGTGTGTGTAAACTAACACACTTCATTTAGTAATATGATTAATAACCCGTGTGATGATTAATGAAACAGTGATGATCGATATGATACCCTAATGGGTATGATTCGGACTCGGGTAAGTCAAGATTATTATTATGAGTTTATCGATGATCTATGTGATACCATGGTCGTGGCTATATGTGACATGGGATATGAGGTTACACATAATAGCATGATATGCATGATTATATGATATACATGATTACATGAGTATGGTATGTTGATGGGTTATACGAGTGGAGGAGCAAAGATATTTTGTCTTGACGAGCACCAAAGTGCTTTGGTAGCACACTTTGTGACTTTGGGTCACGGAGGTTTTGCACCTCATTGCGACTTGTCCCCTGTGGTTTAACCACCGTGGGTTGGCCCCACTTGAGATATGGGATCGTCTGCTAGTGATTTGGTATCACACGATGGGTTGGCCCCATCATCGATTTGTGACTTCGGTCACCAAAGGCTTTGGTAGCACAATTGTGTCTTTGGGACACCAAAGGTGGTTTGGTACCACATTGACGGATATTGTGTCTTTGGGACACCAGTGTTTTGGTAACACATTGTGACTATATGTCACCAGTGGTTTGGCACCACCAAAGGGTTTGGTACCACACGGGTAGAAAAGGCGATATGGATGGTTAGGATCGGGTTGCATTAATTATGTTGCTTTGTATGATGTGTGTTAGCATGTTGTTTTTGGGAGCGGGTTTACACATCGAGTCACTCGACTCACCCTCTCCTTTGACATTTCAGTGACTCGTGAGACGCGGACATGGAGCCGGATGGACTCGGGGTGCACATGCCATGCTTTAATAAAGGACTATTGAATTTGGGTACTTTAGCTTATTTACTTTATTTGGGTTTTATATTGGATTTGTAAAAGGCCTTTAGTTTATGTTTTGGCGATGTTTATGTTTTAATTAGATTTTTAATATGCCTTAACAAAACAAGTTGGTATAAATTTTTCTAAAACTTGGAAAGATAATGATTTCAAAATTTTAACGAATGTGTTTTTAAACCATACCATCTGTATCACACTATGTCTTTATAGTAAGCAAATTCAAGTGATTTTCAAATCAAACTTGTATTACTCCTAAGTCTAATAAGGTTTTGAGTAACACTAAGAAACTATTAAGGTTTAAATGGTTTAAACTTATTTAGCCACACATCAGTTAAGATTTCAAAATCTCCTGTTTCACATACTCCATCCGATTTCAAACAAGTCTACTCAAATTGTCCTCAAAATACACCGTGTTTTCACTCGACTTTTAGCGAAAAATTTAACCTCTCACAAACATGTTTCCCGTAACATACCGATTCGGACGTGGTGTCTTGTCCGGTTTGGGGTGTTACACACTTTTTCTAAATAATTTTCACCCCCACACTTAAGATGTACATTGCCCTCAATGTACAAAGATAGATAAAATCATATAATAGGAAAACCAAAAGTGATGGAGAGAAGTGAAACTTCCTAAATTTTGGATGAGATCCTCGAGTTGGCAGTGGTCATGGTGTGGTGGCCGCTGACAATCTCTGCACTGGATGAAGAAATTGGGTAACTCTTGAAGAATTAGCCAGTAACTCTTGAAGAATTAGCTAGGAAATAGTAAAAATAATTCAAAATATACTAATTATATATTTAAAGAAAAGATAGATAGAAAAAAAAAGTGTAGAAAGGGGAATAAGACTAAAAGAACCGATTACTAGACCAAAAGGTCCTTATTAGTAGATGGTTCGCGAGGTAGGTGTGATTTCTAAGGCCGTGGTGTGTGATTCCCTAGTAGCCTTTACAACCTAAAAACAATAAACTAAAATGAAATAAACTAAATTAAGGACAAAAAAGTCAAAGAGAAGGAAAATAAAAGAGAAAAGAAAAATAAAAGCTAAATGGCCTCACAGACCCTTGGCTTGTCGAGTGGATAAAGCGGTCGGCATGAACTTATGTTGATTAGTCTCACACAGGGAGACTGGGCTAGGATCTTTCCGTTTCTTTGACATTGTTGAAGAGTAGATCAAGACTTTAGAGAATGAAAAAGGAAAGTGAAGATGGAGGGGAGTGAAGAGTGAATGGGGAGTGGGTGAGAAGGGGAGAGGGGTGTTTTAAATATAAATTTTTAGTTCTGGTACATCCCCACGCCCGTGTCCCATAGGCGTGTTGTGTCCCATGGCCATATCGCACGACCATGTAGTTGTTCAATCGGTTCTCCCACGCCTTGCATTGGATTGCCACGCCCGTGTTGGTTTAACAGTGTCGGCCATGGCTGTGTTACACGGCCATGGGGTTAGTTGAGTTCGTGATTTGAAGATATTTTTCTCGTCTGCCTCGTACTATCTACTCGCCATGCCAAAGCTAACATCCGTAGTATCTACAGTCCACGGCCATGGCCGTGTGTAAAACCATGTGGTGTAGAATTCTGGGCTTTATTAACTTGGTTAGTTTGTAGTTAGGTACTAAAGGAAAAAGAAATAAAAATAAATAGGGTTAGTGCTCAGGTTGTCTCTCGAGAAGCGTTCATTTAAAGTCTTAAGCTACACTTACATCTCATTCATGCCTTCACGGTAGTTTAAGGAGTGAAAAATCTTTTTTCATGCTATCATTATATAGTTTGAGTCGAGTAAAGTTTACTTTAAAAGTACCGAATGTAGAATTACTTACCTCGACTGTTCTATGAGGGAAAACATTAAGTACCATAAAGGGGATATCTTCTTTTGTCTTCAGGTTTGATGTGGCGATTCGTGGGTTTGTTCTATCTAATAGTACCTGATCTCCTATTTTGAAGTGATTTGATGTTCCTTTTAAGTTCTATTGGGGGTTCCTTCAGTTTCACTTCGTGTGGGTTTGGTTCCTCTTTGAAATGTGTCTCCCACTCATCTAGCTCATCGGCCTGAAGCTGTCGTTCCTCATGAGATATTTCCTTGTTGGTACGAGCAATAGGATCTGTCTCTATAGTGTTATTCCATGGTGCTTCCTACAAAGAAAGTTTAACTGAATGCTTATCAACGGAATTTACGTCCTCACCTTTCTCACTCGATGTCCTAGCTGAGTCGAGAGCTTGAAGACTGATTGATTCGTCACCTACACGAAGTATGAGTTCACCTGTGCTAACATCAATTTTAGATCTGGTAGTTGCTAGAAAAGGTCTTCCTAAAATTGAGGGGATACTATTGTCTTCATCCATATCTAAAACAACGAAGTATACGGGGAATATGAATTTGTCAACTTTAACTAGTACATCTTCAATTATACCCTTAGGAATTCGAATAGTCTTATCAACTAGTTGAATACTTATCCTAGTTTGCTTGGGTTTCCCTAGACCTAGTTATTTAAACATTTTAGATGGCATAATATTGATGTTTGCCCCTAAATCAGCTAAAGCATTATCAACAGATAAACTACCAATTAAACATGGAATTGTAAAACTCCCTAGATCTTTTAATTTCTGTGGTAGTCTGTTCTGTAACATTGCCTAACACACTGCATTTAGTTCCACATGCGACTCCTTATCTAACGTTTGCTTGTTCGTTAAGAGCTCTTTTAAAAATTTCCTTGAATCTGGCATCTGCGAAAGAGCTTCAAGAAGTAGTAAGTTAATATGTAGTTTCATTAAGAGTTTAAGGAACTTACCGAACTATTCTTCTGTGTCGTCTTCCTTCATCGCATTGAGGTATGGTATGCGAGGTTTGTATTCTTTAATTACCAGTGTTGGTTTCTCTTGGCTTATCTCAACCTTACCTTCACTTACCATAGGTTCTTACCTTGGCTTAGGTTCAAATTCTATGGTTCCTTCACTGTCATGAGCTGTTATGGCTTGAATTTGCTCATTTGGATCAATCTTAGTATTACTTGGCACATTACCTAGTGGTCGTTCGGAGATCAGCTTTACGAGTTGCCCTAACTTGTTCTCGATTCCTTTAATCGATGCTTGTTGATTTTTAAGTGTTGTCTCAGTGTTTTGGAATTGAGTTTTAGATCCCGCTATGAATTTTGTTAGCATCTCTTCAAGGTTCGACTTCTTTTCCTATGGGTAGGGCTATTGTTGGGAATTTGGAGGGGGTGGTTGGTGTCTCTGATTTCCTTGGCCACCCCACTAGAAATCGGGGTGGTTCCTCCAACCTGGATTATAAGTATTACTATAAGGGTTATTTTGAGACCAAAAATTGTTAACTGTATAGTTTATTTGTTCACTTTCCATGCCCTGATTTTAGGGTGGGTACTCAGGATTCGCCACACCTCCTAAATTTTAGTCACATTGCATAACTCGATGTACCTTGAAAGAACCGTACAAACCATCAATCTTTTTATTTATCATCTCTACCTGATTTGATAATATGGTGACTGTGTCAAGTTTGAAAACTCTGGTTGTATTAGTTGGCCTTGTCCTTGTAACTTGCCACTGATAGTTGTTTAGTGACATCCCCACTATCAATTCATAAGCTGCTTCAGGAGTTTTGTTATTCAGGGTTCTGCCGGCTGCTGAGTCAATCAACTGCCTGGTTGAGGGATTCACATCGTTGTAAAAAGTTTGGACCTATAACCACAAGGGTAAACCATGGCGTGGGCACCTTCTCAACAATTTTTTGTATCTCTCCCATGCATCGTATAATGTTTTCAAGCCCATCTGCATGAAAGAAGAGATATCATTCCTTAATTTGGTCGGTGGAAAATATTTCAGTAAAAATTTTTCGGTTATTTGGTCCCATGTAGTTATTGATCCTCGTGGAAGAGAATGTAACCACTATTTGGCTTTATTTCTCAAAGAAAAGGGAAATAACCGAAGACAAATGGCATCATCAGAAACGTCACTTATTTTGAAGGTATACAGAATTCTAGAAAAATTGCTAAATGAGTATTCGGATCTTTTTCCTGCAAACCATCAAACTGAACAAACTGTTGAATCATTTAAATAGTGTTAGGTTTTAGTTCAAAATTATTAGCGGCTATAGCAGGTCTAACAATACTCAATTTGGCTCCTGTTAAATTAGGTTTAGCATAATCATACATAGTTTGAGGAGCATGATGATCTACTACTTCCTGAGGTAGCAGATTATTCTCAGCCATTACTTCGGTGGTATTCGTTTCTTCTTCTTGCTCTTATTGTATGTAACTTAAGCCTTGCCTTACTTTCTTTACGATTTTACGTAGGTTCCTTCAATATCACTATCGTAAAGTAGTGGTCTTGTCGGGTTCCTTCTCATCATAAACTAGAGGTACCTGCTAGGAAAAGAGAAAAGAAAAGAAAAATCGGAAAAGTAAAAATAAAGTTTAATTGAAAAATAAAAATTAAAAAATAAAAATATGACTAAAGTAATAAAAATTGAGCGTTCTTAATATTTTAGTTCCCCGACAACGGCGCCAAAAACTTGATCGTGTGTTAGAGTATTAAAAATTTATAAAAAGGATGATCAAACCTGTAAACTAACTAAGACAACTATGAAGGCAAGCACACATATCGAATAGTAGTATAGTTTAGTAGCAAGATCGGATTGTCGAACCCAAAGGAACCAAAAGTACTAATACTAACTTTCTTTCTATTATCTAGCCTAAGAATTAAGAGATTTGTTTATCTAATCTAAAAGTAACAAACTACTAAGTTAAATATGCGAAGACAAAGAAAATAGATTAATGAAAGACTTGAGGGAAAACCGATTGATTTAGACAATACCCGAGGAAGAATCCACCTAGACTTCACTTGTTATCTAACTATGAACCAGACAATTTACTCACTTGATCCGTTGGATTCCCTAAGTTATATTAATACCTCTCTCGAGGCTACTAATGTCTAACCCTAGGTTGATTAATTGAAATCTCTTTCTAATTAAAACCCCTAGAATTGCATTAACTCGATCTATAGACTCTCATATTAGGTTTGACCCTAATTCGGAATATTTACGTCATCCTATATCTAGGGTTACGATCAACTCCGCTTAACTATGCTAGATCTACTCTTAAACATTGTATATTCCTCCTCTGCCTAAGAGCATAAATGCTTGAATCAATATCCCAAAAATACCAAAACAATAATTAAGAACAAATAGTTAAGAATAAATCAAGTATTTATCATACAAGTCAGATAACAATAAGAAGATCCGTCTTAGGTTTCATCCCCTTCAGGTATCTGAGGGTTTAGTTCATAATAGTAGAAGAAAACATCTCAGAAGAAAATATAAAATAAAACATAAGAAAACCCCAAAACCCCCTGAAGGAATTGAAGGAGAGTTCCTCCGTCTTGAGTATGATTCCGGCTTCTTGTGATGAACCAACTGGCTTTCTTTGAGTAAATCCCTATATTCAGCTTCTCGGCTCGGCTCCTTGGCCTAGCTGAACGCCCGAAAAGCCCTGACAGAAGGCTTCTGTTGAACTCTCGTCGAACCCTCTTTCAGTTTCGTTATAGGGTGTTTATATAGGCTTCGAGATGCAAGTATCCTAATCCAAATAGAATTCTTCTTTCCTGCGGCAGGGCCACGCCCATGGCATACGCCCGTGTGATTGAAGGCCAGGTGGTGGTCGAACCTCTTGATGAGGCACGGCCGTGCATTTTAGGGTCTAGGTCGTGGTTGACTCTTCTTAAGAGGCACGATCGTGTGGTCTTGGGCCCAAGCCATGTGGAATTCGTGCTTTGGCCCATTTTCTCTGTTTTTAGCCCGTTATTAATTCTTTTCATCCTCTGGTTCTCTCCTGAGTATAAAACATGAAAAAAAAGAATTAACAGCACCTATTTCCATGATTAAAGGGAAAAATCATCCAAAAGTATGCTAAATATGGGATTAAAATATGTTCATTTTACGGTTTATCAAAAAGCATAGTGGTGTAACTTGTGTTGTGTGGCTATTAGATAGTTGAAAATTTCTAGGACAAAGTTTCTTTAAGGGGGTAGAATTGTAAAGCCCCGAATTTTTGGCCTAAAAGAATTAGGCCTTGGGCATGGGAGTGTTTAAAATTTTTGAGTTGAAGAGAACGGGACAATTGCATGTTAGGTTTGTTGGGTGAGTGATTTTGGGAAGGTTAGGGGCTTCTATGAAGTCCTGGGTTCAAACCGGAGCTCTAGAAAAAATTTTTGTTTTAGGTGAATAAAACACTAAGAGTAAGTAAGTAGGCTTTAAGAATAAAATGTGGTAAAAGGTGACATAAAGAGAGTGGGTGGTCTAGTGGCAAGGTGGCATTACATCTAGCAAGAGGTATGAGGTTCAAGTCTTGGGATAAGCAAGGGAGATTTTATTTTACAGCCAGACACCTAGTGGTTGTGTTGTAGTGGGATTCTGCCTGGTGGTTATGAATTGGTCTTGGGGAATGATTCATGGGACAAAGATTTGGAGGAGTTTGAAAGTGTTTCAAATCAGGGGTGTTGAGAGAATTGAGGAGATTTTCAAGGGATTGGAGGGGAGGAGTGTTGTAGCCGAATTGTGCAACTTCTATGTACAAATTCGACCAGGGGAAACCATTTGGTGCATCTTGGCATTATGAGAGTGGGTAAGTGTAGACTTCTTTTGGTATTTTTTGGGTTTTGTTTTCTTATCTTGGCACTTTTCTGATCTTCTTGTTTTTCAATTTGACCAAACCAATCCCTTCTCTCCCTCCTTTCTTACTCATTTGAAGTTCACCTTCTCTCTATTTCTTTTTCTATAACGGCTCTGTTAATCGGTAAGTCTCTCAGTTCTTTTGACTCTATCAGTCCTCCACATCTGCATCTTGTGCTTGGTCGATTATCCCCTATTTCATCCTCTTGTAAATTTTCCTTTTTCTTCCAGTGATAGCCGAATACCCCTTTTCCCTTTTCTCTCTATTCCTTCGACTCTTTTCAAGAGTCCCTTCTTATATTGCTAAAACCAAATAATCTTTCCCTCATTTCGTTCTGTTGGTTCTCTACATTTTGTGTTAGCCGAACATTCCATCTCAGGGGTGCGATTATTCTATTTTGCCTCTATCATTCTATGTACTTTCGGCTTTGGTGTGGGTGTGGCAATTGTTCTCTTCTTATAATTTGGACTCTGTGTTTTATGGTGTGGGTTTCGCTCGAGGCGACAGTAGACCATTGGAAAGGTTGTAAAATGACTGTAATACCCCTGTATGGTAAAATAACTGTAATACCCTCGTAGGGTAAAATGACTGTAATACCCCCGTAGGGTAAAATGACAGTAACACCCATGTAGGGTAAAATGATCGTCATGCCCTTGTATGGTAAAAAGATAGTTATGCCCCTGAAGGGAAAAATGACTAAAAGGCCTTTTACATGTTATGTGATTGTTATTGTATGTTATTTATGGTATGTTTGCATTCACGTGATATTATGCTACATGGGGGATGGGATCATTGATTTGGAGGAAGTATATAATTTGTTAGGGTTGCATGGTCGCTTGACGACTGTGGATCCACCAATGGCTATAAGCAGATTATGTGATTGGCAACTCTGCTGCAATATTGGTTGGTGCCGAAATCGGTGCTACATAAGGAGTGTAGGGATGAGAGGGTCGATTAAATCCCCACAGGAGTGCAGGGTTGGACTGGAGATGGAGTGCAGGGTTGGTTTGGGTATTCATGCATTGCATATACTGATTCTGATATTGAGATGGGCTAAGGCCCAGAGAGATGTGATATTTGACATTAGATATGGGTTAAGGCCCAACTGAGGATATTATGGTCTAAGGCCTAATTGCCACCGTTACTGTAATGGGCTTAGGCCTGGATTAATGTGATGCATGCTTTATGAGCGATGAGAGTTTTACACACTGAGTTTTCGTAAACTCACCCCCTCTTTTCAATTTTTCAAGTAATCCTCAGTAGGCAGTTCGACGTACTGAAGGACTCGGAGGTTGCTACACTACAAACAGCTTTAAATTTTAGTATTCTATTTTACCTTACTTAAACCACTCTCTTATTGGGTTGTAATAAGGCCTCTATTAGTTTCTTGTTTTTAATTTGGGATTTTCAGTTTATACGTTTTTTATCTGTTAAAAGTAGATCGCGGTTTTCCAAAACAATAATTGTTTTCAAAACACTACGCTTTCAAAACTTAATCTTTAAGCATCACGCTGTCGTAAATCATTTGCTTTAAATTAAGCTTCCGCAACAATAAGGTTTTGAAGGTAATAACTTTTTAGTAGACCTCAAAAAAAAAAATCTGATGTAACTAGGATTTTACTCAAGCTTTTAATTAAGAAGGTTTTTCAATGAAAACATGCTTTTCAAAAAACACTTCATTGTGACACGCCAAATTCTACCATAACTTCTAGGTTAGGTTTGGGGTGTTCTGATTATTGCTATATTATGTTTTTCTTGTGGTGGTATAAGTGTGTATGTTTTTCAGGTGCAAATGGCTTGGTAAATAGCCTTCTAATTGTCCACACTGTAGACACACGAGCGTGTATCTAGGCCGTGTGTGACACACGGTCAGCCCCACGGGTGTGTTGATAGGTTGTGTGTCCCTGCATCAAATTTGTGAAAATTCAGTTTGACACACGGGCCAGCACATGGACGTGTGACTAGGTTGTGTGCCCCTAAGTGTTTGCTAATGTCATATACAAAAAACCAAGGTTTTCACACAGGGGTGAGGGAACGGGTGTGTCTTGGCCGTGTGAAGGACACGGACCATAGACACGAGCATGTGACAGGTCCTATGAAAACCCCCCGTAGGTTCGAAATGAAAAATAAAATCCATACGAGTTAGGAACATGGGCGTGTTGGACCACACGGCCTGCTCACACGGGCGTGTGGCCCTATTTTAAGTAAAAATTTTCTAAGTGTGCAAAAGTTTCCAGTTTAGTCCCGAATCGTTCCGTATATATGTTTAGGGTCTAGTAGACCCATAATATGGATGTTATGAATATGAATGGAAAAGTTTTAAGTTGAAACAAAATTTTAGTGCTCAATGTTATATGTTTGAGCAAGTTAAGTTTGGTAATGCCTCGTATCTAGTTACGGCATGGAATACGGGTAAGGTGTTACACACCACCTTACCAAGGGTTCATCACATATCGAGCTCATTACTTATGAGTTTTACGTACATACACATACCAACTCACATCATAGCCAAATCCTTTCACAACTTTGACATTCCCATTGGACACTCAGAATACTAATAGATATTCAAAAATATTGCACATAAGTGTCGTATATGGAGCTAAATCTACTCTATATCTAGTAATACATATAGGCTCACTTTTGAGTTATTCATGGACCTGGTCACACAAGTCGTTAGTCAAGATGTAGCTACACAAAGGTTGCTCACACAAGTTGTCGTGTATCCACAACACATGCTTGGACTACCCACCATCGGTAGGACGTGCAAGACCAGCACCTGGATCACATAATCGCATATACACATGGGTTCCTACTGACATGTCACTCGTATCCTATTCTATTTCTAAAGTTCAACTGGGATTTCTAGTTTGTCGAAACTTTTTCGAATACATCCAAAGAGCCAATCACAATTCATATAATATTAAAGCATTTAAAACATTAATATAACAATGCATTATTTACATACGAACTTACCTCTGTACACAAATAGTAAAATTTGGCCTAATCGTCAAACACTTTATTTTTCCCCCGATCTAGGTCCGAACCTCATTTTTCTTGACCTATAATAGGAAATTCATCTCATTTAATAATCACATTATTCAATTCAACCCAAAAATCACATTATGATAAAATTATAGTTTTGCCCCTAATGTTTTAGATTTTTAAAATTTAGTCCCTAGGCTCGTAAAATGAAATATATTCAATTTCTTCAAAACCTAAGCCTAGTCGGACCATTTTCATGCTCATAACAGCCCACATTTTTCATTTATTCATATTTCTACTACATATTTTACAACTTTCACAAATAGGTCCTTTTAAGCATTTTCATCAAAAATCACTTGGTAAATGTTGTTTATCTAACATCAAACTTGCATAATCTACCGTTAAACATCAAAATACATCAATGTCTAACAAGGGTCAAACTCTATACCTTGATCATATCCTAAATTATTGGTAGAAATAGATATATCGGGTTACAACGACTTCAAAAATGTAAAGAGCATTAAAAACGGGGCAAGAATGGACTTACAATCGAGCTTCAAAGATGAAAAAACCTTAGCTATGTCTTCCTTAGTGAATTTTATCCATGGGAGAAGAAGATGGACAAGATTTTGGCTTTATTTTGCTTATTAATTCATTTAATTAGCAAATGACCGAAATGGCATTTCTTTAAAACACCCAAATTTCACCTAAATCATATCCATTTTTGTCCACCAACTTAACCCATGGTCAAATTACCATCTAAGGACCTCTAATTCAAAATTTCATTGCAATTGGACACCTTTACAATGTAGAATTCATGTTTTTCACTTTTTACAATTTAGTCCTTTAACTAAATTGAAAGCCCAAACGTTAAAATTTTTGAACGAAAATTTCACGAAATTGTTCCAGAAATCAGAGACCATAAAAATATAATAAAATAAATTTTTATCGTGATCGAATTTGTGGTCCCAAACCACTATTCGACTAGACCCAAAATCGATCATTATACCAATATGGCCAATTTAACCTATACATGCCATTATAACCATAATTGACTTACCGTATATACCAAAAATGAACCGATGGATAGTGTGAGTGATCTCCGCCAAGCTTCCAATCCAACGAGCTTCCGATTTACTATAAAACAGGGAAATAAAAGTAAGTAAGCATATAATGCTTAGTAATATAACATGGTACTTAACTTACCATTTATTCTATTTCAAGATAAACATGTAAGGCACATTCAATCAATTTGGTCTCAAGCCCTACACATATTCTCATTGCCCTTGCCAGTAATATATTCCAAAATAACATCAAGAAACATATATGGGCTCAACAACAATCAAATTTCCAGATATATATACTTTCCATATCACATATTCATAAAACATGTATCACATATTCATAATACATGTATATACCATATCGTTATATTACAAGTATATTTTCATAATAATTCATCTCGAGTTCAGATTATTTCATGCTAGAACTTTACTTATATTACTTGAAATATCAATGTCACACGAGTAGTACACTCAAGGTGTACAAATCTACAATCAAGGATGAACATATTCATCAAATAAATTCTATGTACAAATATCACCATCTTATATTTTTGTATATCATGTATCACCATTTTCATGTATTTCAGGTAGATACGTGTAATAATTCATTTCCTATTTATATCTTCTCATATCATGTCAAGTATTTTATCTGTTGAACCATTGAAATTCTGATGGATATTCAGATAGTACAATCAAGGTGTACAATTCAATAACCCGTCAATTCATATTCAGGAGTACCCATTAGGGCACTTAATTAGAAAGCACACTTTTGAGCTACAAATCATATTACAGTATTACCAGTTGATAAACCACAATTTATATATATTTTTACCCCATTCTTGGCTTATTTTTAGATGTTTCATTAGATTTGATGAATTCGATGCTCCTAATCCTTTAACTTCATGTTTTACACTCAATAGACCTTAGGGAGTCGAAAAGAACGATAAACGGGCCAAAAAGGGACAAAATGGGCCTACCTCGAAAATCAACACGGCTTGGACTATAGGACACGGGAAGATCACACGGTCGTGTGTGGTGAGAAGAATCAAGCACGGCCTAAGCTATCGAACATGGGCGTGTCCCTATGGAACCTAGGTCTAATTTCATTCGAAAAAGGTTACTTGTAGGCCAAGAAAGATGCTCCAAAGCCTATAAAAACACCTAAGGAGAGATCCTAAAGAGACACATGGAGTAGAAAGCAAAAATACTCAAAGACAGCCATTGGGAGTAGCTTGGAAGAAGGATCTCCATCAAGACTGAATATCTCCTATAAATTTCTATTGAAGTTTTTGGGTTTTCTTTTGTTATGTAGTTTTCCTTATTTTAAGATGTTTTCCTTTATCAGTATGAACTAAATCTCTTAAATACCTAAGGAATGAAACCTAAGGCAGATCTTATTACTATTTAATTTATAAGATAAATACTTGTTATTTTTAATTGTGTGTTATTATTCTTGCTTTGATAATTTAGGTTATTGATTCAAGTCGAATGTGCTTATTCAAATGAGAAAAGTCCCTATTTAAGAGTAGATCAACACAATTAAGCGGAGTTGAATGCAATCCTAGATATAGGACAACGTAAATCTGTTGGATTAGAGTCAAATCTAATAAGGGAATCCATAGATCGAGTTAATGCGACAATAGGGGTTTTAATTAGAAAGAGATTTTAATTAATCAACCTAGAGTCAGTTGTTTTTAGTCTTGAAAGAGATATTAACATAAATTAGGGATTTCTATGAATTAGGTCAAGTGAATAAATCGTATGAATCAGACGTAACAAGTAATGTCTAGGTGGATTCTTCCTTGGGTATTGTCTCTCATAAAGTTGTCTAAAAAGTATTTTCCCAATCCATTCTCTATCATGCTTTTAATTAATTTTAGTTAAAAGAAATCACTCCAATTTTTAGGCTAGAGAATAAGAAGATAGTAATTACTAGTACTATTGGTCCTTGTGGATACGATATTCCAGTCTTACCATAACTACACTATTAAACGATAGGTACACTTGCCTTTATTGTGATCATTGATAGTTAGAGACACATCACCAGTCCAGGTTAAATCCTTTCTGTAACATATGCTCAGAATAGCACAACTGAGAGTACTAGTCCAGGCTAAATCCTAATTGTAACATATGCTCAAGAGGGATTTTATCAGGATTACCCATCCAGGCTAAATCCTATCTATAATGAGGTCAATAGGATTACTCGTCTGAGCTAAATCCCAACAGCAACAAATACAAGACCTCATTCAATAAGGGAAATCACAATTACCCACCGAATTCCAATATCCAAAAGGGATTTAACATTTTTTCAGGTATTATCAAGTATGTGATTATTTCATACATCTATAGCATTCCTATAATTCAAATAAACACATTACACATTCATTTCAAGCATACAAGTAACATTTTTATCATTTATTATTTATCGGGCATTATCATTTATCTTTTATCGCTTTGTTGTGGATATGTTTTCAATGTCATATATATATATGATATTTATATAATTCACATACACAATATTTAATTCAAGCATATAAATATACACAATTTAGTTACACGAACTTACCTCGACAAATGTTCGTGTACGTAAAATCTAATAATATGACATTTTCCTCTATTCCTCGTTCTAGCTCCGAATTTGGTTTATTCGAATCTAATTTGGCCAAGAAAGCTTGTTTTCTCTTTTCTAGGGTTTCCATGGAATATTTGGGGAAGAAGATTATATAAAATGATTTTTATTTCTATTTATTTATTTATCATCTTTTAATTTTATCACTTTCCAATTTAGTCCTTAGCCTTTTTTAATTTTTCAATGGATGAATCATCAAAAATATCTACTAACTTTTCTTTATGGTCTAATTACCATATAAGGACCTCAAGTTTTGAATTCCATAGCTATTTGATCCTTCTAGCTATTAGAATCCAACTTTCACATTTAATGCAATTTGGTCGTTTATCAAATTAAACATGTAATAGATAAAACTTCTTTACAAAATTTTCACACAATATTATTATCATAGTGTAGATCATAAAATAGTATTAAAATAATTTTTCTTTTTAGGACTCAGATCTGTGGTCCCGAAACCATTGTTCTGATTTTATCAAAAGTGGGTTGTTGCACGTATGCTCAAGTATTTACAAAGAATGAGAGATTATATACTTGTGTATTCCAAAGGAGATCTCACTCTTATCAATTATACTGATTCTGACTTCGAAACGTGTCTAGATGCAAAGAAATCATCATCGGGTTGTGTCTTTATCCTAGATGGTGGGTCTATATTCGAATAAGTTTCAAGAAGGGTTGCAATACTAACTTCACTATGGAGGTCAGATATGTGGTATGTCACACCCCAAATTTTTGGAATCTATAAATCTGTATGACGACCTTGTGGGATCAGTAAGTCTTTTAGTGAGCTCGTTCATTTCGCGAGATTTTGGACTGGTTATCATCTTAGCATCTCGTTGCAAACCACTTCCCAACTCTTTGGTTACCTTGCGAGCTCCCACCATGTTTATGGTGAGCTCATTCTGCTACTTGGAGAGCTCACCATGTTTTTAAATGAATCACTGTGCTTGGAATATACTGACACTCAATAATAGCAATTGGTTAGTGAATTTGTATGTGCATGTATTGTGATTGGTTGTCAGGCAAGGGTATTGGTTAATTATATTAATTTAATCTAAATTATTTTTGGGGAAGAGTGTAATTAAGGAGGGGACGGTGAGTAAAGGAGAGAATTTCATTTTCTTTTCATTATTTTCTATTGTTCAATTCGTTTGGAAGAGGAGAGGTTAACTTCATTTTCATCCGAGAGAAATTATGGTTTTAGGCTTGTGTGAGTCTTTTTTTGTACCGGTAACCTTTTAAGCTCTCACTAGGTCATAGTTGTTAATAATTTTTGGTAGGATTTGTTATGTAGCAATTAAGTAAAAGTCTTGGAGAAGGGAAGAGTTTCCTTCTAAATTGTGTTTAATGCTTGTAGCATTAACTATTAATTTAGCATCGCTATGAGTTATTTAATGACCGTGGTTGTTTCCATTTTGTAACTTTGGAACTGATTTTGTTTAGCTAAAGAAGCGGGGTAGGTCATGGTTAAAAATAGGAGGAACGTGTTGAATAACTAGAAGCATGTAAGAATTTTGGTGAGTCCTATAACTATTGTGCTTAAATATTGACGATATAACTTAAAGATGTCACCTAACAAAGTAAGGTTTGGTTATGTCTCTTGTTACTCCTTGTGTGTTGTTTAAGTCTATGTGAAACTTATTTTCTAACAATTTGTTAGTATTAAGCGATAAAATGTGACCAACCAACGTGATTTGATTATCGATGACCATTCTTGTGTTAGCAAATTATAACGATTGTATTAAATGTGTGTGAAAGATCAAAATGGTTACTCGTTCCTTGATGCACAAGTTTAGTATCCGGAATAGAGGAAAGGAAGGAAATGGAGGTGACTGTGGAAGTATGATTGTGATGGGAGAACTAAATGGAGAATAATGATACAAAATGATATGTATTTTGCCTCCGATAAGGAATGTAAATTCAAACATGGATTGGTGAAAAACTCTAGCCTTGCCGGGGGAACACAAATGTGTTCAAATTAACAAGAAGGATTTGTGGAGGTAGGTTGGTATAAATGATATATGGCCTCTTGGAAGCGATGAAAGGATCATAAGATAGCATAAGAAAGGGTCCACGAACTGTTTATACAAAGTATATACGTGCTGATTATATAAGTTCTATGTGTGAACTGTCTATACAAAGCATGTGCGTGTTGATTATATAAGTTCTATGTGTGAACTGTCTATATAAAGCATGTGCGTGCTGATTATATAAGTTCTATGTGTGAATTTTCTATACAAAGTATGTGTGTGTGGATTATATAAGTTCTATGTGTGAGCTATCTATACAAAGTATGTGTGTGTTGATTATACTAAGTTCTATATGCGAACTAGCACTGTAGTGTATGTACGGACTAAATTTGTGAAACAATTATGCGCATTAATGTTACAATATAGTTGTATTGAAATTGTATTCGCATGTATGTGTGAGCCGTGACAACACGCGAGCTAAAATAATTATGCAGAATGTGATAACGTGCAAGCAATGCTAATACGCGAGTTGTGTTCATACACGTGAGTTGTGCCAATGTGCGAGTCAGACCAATGTGCGGACTATTGGATGCGCGAGCTGAATTATAGTATGCACCTTAGAAGAGGCAAGTTGTGGCGAGGGTGTACGCCATATTGGTCTAACTGTTTTAGTTCATCCTTTAGGATTTATTTCCTAATTTATTAACCCTCATCATACTTGCGTGATGTTGTGTTGATGTATTAACCCGTGATGGAAAGGGTTTAAAGTTTGGAACTCACTAAGTTCAACATGAACTTACCCAATTTCCTCTTTTCCATTTTCAAGTATTCTAGGATTTTCCGAACTCTTTGAAAGGACTCAGCTAGATCACAGCCTCATTTGTGAGCTTTCCTTTATTTATCTTGTAACATGTTCATATTAGGGCAACTTGTCGATTGGGTGAGCCCTCTTTTTGCTTGTATCACTGGTTAAAACTTGTTATTATATTCAAATGAGTTTTGTATAATTGAATCTAATGTAGCACTTTGCCTAACATCAAATTTACATTCGCAAATGATATTGTGTACTCTTAATTTTTCTTTTAGGGTTGTGGTACAAATCCAAAGTTCAGTTATATGTCTTGTTATGCCTAATCGTTGTTACTATTTGTTGGTAATACTAGTTCGGTGATCCTTATTATTCTTTCTACATGGCGATCTCATTCCTTTCAATAACACCACGGTTTGTCAATTGATCCATCGGACTTAAGGGTGTTACATGGCATGTAAAAGCTATGACATTTGTAATGAGGAAATAACTAGACACCAAAGTAACCACATGAGGACAAATGTAACACCCTTACCCGTAATCCATGCCAAAACCAAGCTTGAGGCATTACCGGGTTAAAACCATATGATCGCCACTTAGGCTCATCGATTACTCTCTTAAGTCATCTCTACAACCTCAATCTCGACTTACATGGCCTCACTCATACACGCAAGACTCTCGAGACCCTTTCGAAAACTTCTGCGATTTTAAAAATTTCTTCACCTAAATAAGGGCTGCATGCTCGTGTGAGGTGAGACACACTCGTATGAGGTCACACACGCCCATGCCCTTAACCCGTGCATGAAAACCCAAGCATTCTACCAATGTCCCACGGCTAGGGCACACGACTGCGCTCACCACCCCTGGTGAACACTGACTTCACCACACGGCATGAAGTCAAGACACACGCCCGTGTGGCTAGCCCGTGGCCTATGCTATTTGAATCTGTCAAAGAGACACGCCCATGGGTTGGCCGTGTATCACACATGGCCTAGACACATGCCCGTGTGTCTAACCACATGACAAGAACAAAGCTAACTGAGAAGTTCTTTTCACTCCTCAAGTTCTTACAACATATACTTAAACAACACATCCATAATCAACTAAAATTCAAACACAATCTTACATGAATAACTACATCTTTTCATATAATAAAGCAGCCAACAACTATGGCATTATACAAAAAAGATTATCGATCTATAAGCTAACACATCTTAGCCAATTGCAACAAAAAATTACTAACTTGTCTAGCCCTTATACATGCCATATACAAAACATTTAGTCTAATGTACCGGAGTGAGCTGATAGTGTGGGTGATCTTTCGATTAATCCACATATCTCGATTCAACCCTCTTTGTCTATAAGATAAGGGTTACACATAAACAATTTAAGCATTCTAGTATAAACTAAACAATAATTAGCATTATACTACCAAATAAATTCACATCCATAATTATGCTTACTCTTTCTATCCCTTACAACATTTCTAAAACATTATGAGTCGCATACTCATAATCATTTACATGCACCCCTGCACTCAATACCAAATTTACTCCAAAATAGAACACATAATTTTATCACACTAATACATCCACACAGCTAAATTACTCGGTATATTCGCACTCAGCCCACCACAATTAGGTAATAAGGTAGTATACATATAGCCTACCAAGAGATACTCATCGTGGTTTTACATAGCCCACTAAATAATATACTTAACTATTGTATCACACACACCCATATTTGTTAAGTATTAAGGTGGTATCGCACTTAGCCCACCATCAAATATTATCACTACTCATCCACATATCTACTTATTCATTCATGATATCTACCACATTCATTCCATTTGAACCACATACATTCTTAATCATTCTCATTCATTTTAATTCATGCTACACACTAGCTAGCATTGAGAATGTATAAGTAGAACGCATTGATTACTCATAAACTTACCTCAATACTCAAAAAGTATAAAGATGTGAAGTTTAGTCCACCACCTTGCTCTTGCCTCAGTTTCGATCCGCGCTTCATCTTTCTTGATCTATAATGATAAATCAACTTGCTCAATACACACATTGATTAAATTGACCATGATCTCATACTTTAGCTAAATTACCATTTTGCCCCTAAACTTTTTCATATTTACACTTTTAGCCCAAGGCTCGTAAAGTTATTTTCATTCAACATTCTAGCCTTTCATGCATAGCTGAACCATTCATTCAACTAAAGAAATCATCAATACTCACTAAATTACACATGTATGACCAAACTCAAAACTTTTCACAAACAAGTCCCTACTTGTGTTTTTCATGGAAATCACTTAACAAGATATGTTTTTACTACATCAAGCTTTCATATTCTTCCATTAAACATCAAAATACATGCATGTCATACATGGGTACATTTTTGAACATCCATCTTAGGTCAACATATAGCTAAAAATAGCTTACTCATGCTACTAGGACCTCAAAAATACGAAGAATATTAAAAACGGAGCTAGAATACACTTACTAGCTAGCTTGAAAAGTTGAAGAGCCCTAACAATGGCTTCTCTAAATTTTCGGTAGCCTTGGGGAAGAAGATGAATGAAAATTCTATCATCTTTTCCCATTTTAATCATTTAAATGGCAAATAACCAAAATGCCCTTTTGTCCAACTTTCCAATTTTAACCTATTCATGCCCAATTTTGTTCAAAAATTAGAATTTGGGAAAATTACTATTTAAGGACCTCTAATTGGTAATCCAAAGCTATTTCACACAAATAGCTTCTAGAATATCAGATTTTGCAACTTTTGCAGTTTAGTCGTTTTGGATAATTCAACCGCAATTTGACAAAATTACTTCATGA
Organism: Gossypium rotundifolium; assembly: GCA_025506655.1. Classification (NCBI taxonomy): domain Eukaryota; kingdom Viridiplantae; phylum Streptophyta; class Magnoliopsida; order Malvales; family Malvaceae; genus Gossypium; species Gossypium rotundifolium. The sequence continues at coordinate 105,323,329 of CP106733.1, read as the reverse complement.
AACTTTCACACTAACATTGAAACATGGCATAGACCTCAAAAACTCATACATATACCTCGGATTTGTGGTCTCACACCACTATTCTGACTAGGCCCTCAATCATGATGTTACAACTCTCCCCTTTTAGAGATTTTTGCCCCCGAAAATCTTACCACTAAAGAGGTTTGGATGTTGCTCTCTCATAGCTTCTTTCGTTTCCCACGTAGCCTCTTCCACACCATGCTTTTGTCACAACACTTTCACAAGGGCTATGTTCTTATTCCTCAACTTTTTCACTTCTCGAACCACAATCTTAATCGACTCCTCTTCATAAGACATATTCGGTCTTATCTCAATTTCCACTGAAGGAATCACATGTGAAGGATTGGAGCGATATCGCCGCAACATCGACACATGGAACACATTATGAATCTTTTCTAATTCCACTGGCAAAGCCAAATGGTAAGCCACTGGTCCAATTCTTTCGATAATTTCTTACGACCCTATGAATCTTGGACTCAATTTCCCTTTTCGTCCAAATCTCATGATCTCCTTCCATAGAGATACTTTCAAAAACACTTTGTCACCCACATCAAACTTAATTTCTTTTATTTTCAAATCTGCATACGACTACTGTCAGTCTAAAGTAGCTTTCAGACCATCACGGATCACATTCACTTTCTCTTTAGTTTTTTTCACTAGATCGACCCCATGGATCACTAAGCTTGGTCCAATACAAAAGAGTCCGAAACTTACGGCCATACAAGGCCTGATACGGAGCCATTTGTATACTCGACTGATAATTGTTGTTGTAAGCAAATTCAACTAGAGGTAGATATATCTCCCAACTACCTTCGAATTCTAACACACAACATCAAAGCATATCTTCAAGGACTTGAATCACTCTTTCAGACTGAACATCAGTTTGCGGATGGAACGCAATACTGAAATTTAAACTCGTACCGTTGGCTTATTGCAACTTCTTCCAAAACATCGAAGTAAACCTCGGATCTCTATCCGATATTATAGACATAGGAACACCATGCAATCTCACTATCTCTGCAACATACAATTCAGCTAACTTATCCAGTGAGTAATCAACACGTACTAGAATAAAGTGAGCCGAGTTCATCAACCTTTCCACAACAAGCCACAAAACATCTTTCATTTTCAGAGTCATCGGTAACCCCGTCACAAAATCCACGGTAACTTGATCCCATTTCCATTCGGGAACCATCACTGGCTGGAGTAATCCTGAACGCACTTGATGCTCAGCTTTCACCTACTGACAAATTAGACATTTTGTCACAAACTCTAAAATGTCTCTTTTCATGCTCGGCCACCAATAAAACTTCCTCAAATCGTTGTACAATTTGGTACTGCCTGGGTGTATTGACAAATAACCACTATGTGCCTCATGCAAATCTTTTTGGATTAACTCTTCATCTCTTGGTACACAAATTCTGTCATGGTACATCAAACAATCATCCAGACCCACTTAAAAATCAGAATCACATTTCGATCCACACTTAGCTCTCTTAGCTTGTATCTCACTGTCATTTCTCTGAGCCTCACTTATCTGTTGAACAAATAGTGGTTTAGCTCTCAACTCTGCAAAAATAGCACCATCATCAGACTTAGGGTGCTCTCTGACTTGTGTCACATGCCCATGTGCTAGGCCGTGTGGTAAATTAATTTAATTCCAATTAGGTGTAGGTTTCACGCGGTAAAGATACACGCTCGTGTTCTAGGCCGTGTAGCATAGATGGCTGAGACACACGCTCGTGTCTCTACCCATGTGCTATATTCTGGACATTCTATTTTTCAAAATTAAGGTGCAGGGGACACAAAGCCGGAACACATGCCCGTGGGGTAGACTGTGTGTCATACACGGCCTACACACACGCCCGTGTGTCTGCCCGTGTGGAAAAAATAAGGCTATTTACCAAGCCATTTGCCACCCCTTTAATGCACACACCTACATAACATAACATAGCACCAATTCAAGCTTATACATACAACCAAATCATCCACAACCAAGACATCAATACATCATTCCCATTCTAATAACTATCATACATAAACATCACATAACTTATCAATTTAAATCATGCAAGTTTCCATGATCATGAATGGCATTATCATATGAATATACTTGTACCAATATTAGCAATTTTCAAATGGCCTTATACAAAATGAACTTCTAATCAACATAAGCCAACACATTTGGCCAAATCAATTATGACATACATGCTATAACTTAAAATGTTAAATTCATTGATACCAAAATAATTGTTAATAGTTTGTATGGATCTCCAACAATCTTCGAACCCTGAGCTATCTTGGTGACACTATAAGACAAGGAAAAGAAAGGTGAGTAAGCTATATAGCTTAGTAAGTTCCTATGCAAATAATAAGCATCATAAGCACACATTTAACATATAATTAACATGATAAAAATTAGCATGAATGTTATTCGAATATTATAGTCATAACTTACTCAATCACCATGTAACGATGATTTAGGACCTAGTCAAATAGTGGTTGTGAGACTACAAATCTAAGGTACAAATATGTGTTTTATGAATGTTATGAGGCCTAAAAATGTTTGCATGATTGTGTGAAAAATTCATGAAGAAATTTTATAAATTAGTGAAGAATTTGTCTATTAGTATTAAATTGCAAAGATTAGAAAATATGAGATTCTAGAAGATTTAAGTATGAAATAGAATTATAAAAATTATTAGAAGTCCTTATTTAGAAATTAGACCAATATATGTCAAGAAGGACAAAAATAGACATAGGAAGGAAAATTCTCAAGAAATGGCCTTAAGGGCATTTTTGTCATTTGGTTAATAAAAGAATTAAAAGGGAAAAAGAAGTCAAAATTCATTCCTAAGTGCCAAAAATTTCAAGCTCTCCATAGCTAGGGTTTTTTCAACTTTCAAGCTTGATTGTAAGTACCTCTTAGCCCCGTTTTAATGTTCTTATTTTAGCTCAATTTAGTTATTTCTAGCTATATTTTGAGATAGGGTTTATGTTAAAAAATTTACCCATGTATAACATGCATGTATTTTGATGTTTAATGGAGGAATATGAAATTTTGATGTATGATAAACATCTTTTTCTAAGAGATTTTCGTGAAAAATGCATAAAAAGGACTAAATTATAAAAGTCATGTAAATGGTCATACATGAGTGAGTTAGTGGGAATTGGGGGCTTTTGTGGATATGAAAATGATTCGGCTAGGCCTAAAATACAAGGAAAGTGAATAAAAATCATTTTAAGAGCCTCGGGGCAAATGTGTAATTATATGAAAGTTTAGGGCAAAATTATAATTTTTCCAAAGTATGATTCATGGGTTAATTTAGTCAATGTGAGTATTAAAAAAGTAAAATTGTTATTATAGATCAAGAAACACGAAGCCCAGACCGAAATCAAGGCAAGAACAAGGTTCTGGACTAAATCGAACAACTATACGTATTTTGAGTACCGAAGTAAGTTTGTGTGAAATTAAAGCAACATATTGTTATTATGTTTTTAATTACTTTATATTATGAGAAATGTATATTATTTCCATGAATTTGATTAATGATGCATCGATGAAATTATAATGAGATCATGTTAAGTCGAAGTCCCAGTTGAACATTTAGAATAGTAAGGATACCTGTGTTACAACATGATATAAGGAAGGTCCCGTATAAGACCATGTCTGGGATATGGCGTCGGTACCAAATAAGGAAGGTCCTGTATAAGGCCATGTCTGAGACATGGCATCAACACCAAGTAAGGAAGGTCCCAAGTAAGACCATGTTTGGGACATGGCATCGGCACTAAATAAGAAAGGTCCAGTATAAGACCATGTCTGGGACATGGCCTCAACACAAAGAAAAATCTCGTGTAAGACAATGTTTGGGACATGGCATCGAGATCTATATACGATCGCGTATAAGACCATATCTGGGATATGGCATTGACATCAAGATATGAGATCCCACGTAAGACCATATTTGGGATGTGGCATCAGCATCAAGATGTGATCCGATGTAATACCATATCTGTGATATGTCATTGGCATCACGATACATGCATGATGAGATTGAGTGTCCTTCGATATTTCGAGTAGTTCAACGGCAAAGAGCCAAGTTTATGTACACATAACAAAGATCTAAGTCTATGTTTAAGAGAATAAAAGTGCTTAAGTTGTGTGATGAAGTGATACAGGTACCCATGAGTAACTTACGAGATATAAATGCATAATGTGATATGTGATTTGGTAAGACTGTGCATGAGTAAGTTATGTTGATGTGTTTGAGAACTTGTGTTGCTATTATTCAATGAGATGAATGGATGTTATCATAAGTCTTTATTTTTTATTTATTTCATGCAAACTTACTAAGATTTATGCTTACATTTCTCTTTTCCCTTTTCCTTGTAGTATCGCCAAGCTAACTCAGGGATCATAGAATGTCAGAGTTCAGATCACACTATAACCTTTTCTTTTGGTATAATAAAGTTGATTTATTTTAGGTATGGCGTGTATAGGAACCTCGTCATTTTTATTATGTCATATTTGTTAGCCAAAGTGTTGGCTACTATTGTTACTCATTCATTTTGTAGATGGCCATTGGGGATTGGCCAATACTTGTTAAGTTTTAAATATATATATCCAATGAAGATGATATTCATGAAGTACAAGTTCATGTAGTTGATCGAGTAAAATGTAAAGTGTATGCATGATAATTTAGTTATTCTTTATAGTTTATTTGTAACGCCTCAAATTTTGGGCCTAAAAAATTTTTTAAGAACAAGAGAACGACACAATTGCATGTTATATCTGTTGGGTGAGTGATTTTAGAAGGTTAGGGGCTTCTATGAAGTCCTGGGTTCAAACCTGAGCTCTAGTAAAAATTTTGATTTTATGTGAATAAAACCCTGGGAGTAAGTAAGTAGGCTTTAACAATAAAATGTGGTAAAAGGTGACATAAAGAGAATGGGTGGTCTAGTGGCAAAGTGGCACTACAGCTGGCAAGAGGTCTGAAGTTCAAGTCTTGGGATAAGCAAGGGATGTTTTATTTTGTAGTTGTGACGCCTCGTGGTTATGTTGTAGTGGGATTCCGCTCAGGTGGTTGTGGAATTGATCTTGGGGAGTGATTCATGGGATAAAGATTTGGAGGAGTTTGAAAGTGTTTCAAACCAGGGTTGTTGAGAGAATTGAGGAGATTTTGAAGGGATTTCAAGGAAAGGAGTGTTGTAGCCGAATTCTGCAACTTCTATGTGAAAATTCGGCTAGGGGAAACCATTTGGTGCATTTTGACATTATGAGAGTGGGTAAGTGCAGACTTCTTTTGGTAAGTGCCGACAAATAACCCCTAAGGCCTATTGATCAATCTCTTGCGACGGTTTAAGTGAGTATCCTCAATCATTCAATCAAGTCAAGTAATAAATCATATCTTGGATAGTGGTATAGAAAGGTATTGTTTAATCATGTTGTTAAAGGACTGATGGTGTATCGTGTTGGATATAGGTTCTACGCTCGTAAGCTACTGCATTGTTCTCCAACAAGGTGTATACACATACCACTCCAATTATAGATCAGCCAATGCTGAAATGCTGAGAAGCTGAAAGGCCGAAAGTGAGGCTACAACTATCACATGATTGCACGAACACGCATGTGGATAAGTCGATACAGCGACAAAGGTCACCATGAGCATCTCGTGGTCATAGGCTATTTTGGGGGCCAAATAGACCGGAATGGGCCGACTGGGCCAATGGTTCCATGGGCCTTACGTGAGTAATTTTTTGAATAGATAGGAAATAAGAAGCCGGCCATCATGATCAGATGGCCAAAGGTAGTTTTGGGCTTAGTAGGCCACACGAGCGTGTGGGCTCACTTGGGCTGAATATTAAGCTTTGGGCCCAAATACATCGTTTTGATCATATATGTCATCTGTGTCGCTCGAGGTGAATGTAGACCTTTGGAAGGGTTGTAAAATAACCGCAATACCCCTAAAGGGTAAATGACCGTAATACCCATGTAAGGTAAAATGACTGTAATGCCCCTGTAGGGTAAAATGACCGTTATGCCCCTAAAGGGAAAAATGACTAAAATGCCCGTTCATGTTATATGATTGTTATTGTATGCCATTTATGGTATGTTTGCAGTTATGTGATATTATGCTGCATAGGGGATGGGGTCATTGATTTTGAGGAAGTATATGATTTGTTAGGGTCGCATGGTCGCTTGACGACTTTGGATCCACCAATGGCTGTAAGCAGATTATGTGATTGGCAACTCTTCTGCAATATTGGTTAGTGCCGCAACCGGTGCTACATAAAGAGTGAAGAGATGGGTGGGTTGATTAGATCCCCACAGGAGTGCAGGGTTGGTTTGGGTATTCATGGATTGCATATACTGATTCTAATAATGAGATAGGCTTAGGCCCAGAGAGATGTGATCTGTGACATTGGATATGGGTTAAGGCCCAACTGAGGCTACTATGGGCTAAGGCCCAATTACCACCGTTACTGTAATGGGCTTAAGCCCAGATTGATGTAATGCATGCTTTAGGATTGATGAGGGTTGTACACCCGAGTTTTCGTAAACTCACCCTCTCTTTTAATTTTTCGGTAATCCTCGGTGGCGGTTCGACACCTTTGGAGGACTTGGAGGTGGCTACAATCTGAACAACTTTAAATTTTAGTATTCTATTTTACCTTACTTAAACCGCATTCTTATTGGGTTGTAATAAGGCCTCTTTTAGTTTCTTGTTTTTAATTTGGGATTTTTAGTTTATATGTTTTACATGCATTAAAAGTATTTCGTGGTTTTCCAAAACAATAACTATTTTCAAAACACTATGCTTTCACAACTTAATCTTTAAACATCACGTTGTTGTAAATCATTTGCTTTAAATTAAGCTTCCAAAAAATAAGGTTTTGAAGGTAATAACTTTTTAGTAAACCTCGAAAAAAATAAACTGACGTAACTGGGATTTTACAAGAGCTTTTAATTAAGAAGGGTTTTCAATGAAACATGGTTTTCAAAAAATACTTCAATTTAACACGCCAAATTCGACCATAACTTTTAGGCCGAGTTTGAGGTGTTATATTTAGTGGTATCAGAGCCTGGTTTCAAAACTCAGCTATGAAATTGGATTTCAAATCTTGGATTTCAATAAGTCGTTTTTTAATATGTGAAGGGTTTGAGATATTTCCTCTGAAAAGTGTGGCACACCGAGTCTCCGACATTGAACCAAGTAAGTTCTCCTGATACTGAAATCTATTTTAAACTGTTATACTGTAAATAGTTACTGGCCTTACTTTAGATGATAAACTATACTGAGACTCTTTAGCTAGAGTAAACTGAGAAAATATAGGAAACTAAAATTGTAGTGAGCTTGCGATTGCGAAAACAACTCTTAACTACTACATCCATAAAACATTTTTTTAATTATTGAAACTATGAGCTAAATTCATAAAATTTTTAATTTAGATAATATGTAAAGCGATGATGAGCACTAGAAGAGGTGCAGGAGGCCGCGGCAGAGGCCGTGGAAATACCAGGGATGGATCTTCGGCATGAAGCCATATGCCCAACGTTAAAGCGAGAGGCTCGCTTCACTGGTACCTAAGATAGGTCGTATGATCAGCAATGGGGATGACGCATTGTCCCAAGCAATGCTAAGAATTCTGGAAAGGGTCGTTGGGCTAAACAATGGCATTAGAAGCCGTGTGGCAATGTCAGAGCGACTTTGATCAAATGGAGCAGAGACTTTTAAAGGTGTCACGAGAGTGGCCCCTAATCTGGCCTAATATTGGTTGGAGGCCACTGAAAGGATAATAGATGACTTGGATTACACTTCGAAACAAAAATTGAAAGGTTCAGTATCGTTGATGTGAGAGGAATCTTACCAGTAGTGGCTTACCGTAAAAGAGGGCACTCAGCCAACCGGGTCACTTGGGAGTTCTTCAAGTCCACGTTTCAAGGGAATTACGTGGGCATAAGATATGTGGATGCCCGGAGGAGGGAATTCTTAAACTTAACTCAGAGAGACAGATCTATGGCAGAATACGAGGCAGAGTTCCTACGACTCAGTCAGTATGCTAAAGGAATAGTGGCAACAGATTATGAATGTTGTGTTCAGTTCGAAGATGGCCTTAGAGAGAGTCTTCGAGTACTGATTACTCCCAAAAGAGAGCAGGATTTTACAGTATTGGTGGAGAAAACAAATAGCTGAAAGCACTCTGAGCGCCTAAATCGAGAAAGAGAAAGGGCAGAAACAAGAGGGATTCTGAGCACTTCAATTCTGATCAGAGACCTAAGAGTATGGCCAGAGTGGATGGGCCAGGCCGACCACCTTGTTCTATTTGTGGGAAAGGTCATTTGAGCGAGTGTTGGAGGAGAACGGGAGCTTGTCTATGTTGTGGTTCCATAGAACATCGTCTCAGAATGTGTCCCAAAAGACCGGATCAGACACAAGTTTTTGTTAGGGGGTGGACAGCAGCCGCCTAAAGGCCGTAGATAGGCCAGGGGTGGAAACAATTTGGGTTGTGGAGCTCTAGGTAGAGGTGCTGGTCATGCGGAGGCGAGGTAGCCATCTTTGGTTTATCTGACGACGTCGCGAGAAGACGGAGACGCATTAGATGTGAATATTGGTACGTACTTTACCCATAGTGTACTATTTACCTAATTCACTATGAGGATTAAAGTGCACAACAAAAGTGATCGTGTGTCAGAGTCTTAAAAATTTATAAAAAGAATGATCGAACCTAGAAACTAACTAAGACAACTATGGAGGCAGGTGCACCTATCGAAAGTAGTATAGTTTAGTAGCAAGATCGGATTGTCGAACCCAAAGGAACCAAAAGTACTAATACTAACTTTCTTTCTATTATCTAGCCTATGAATTAAGAGATTTGTTTATCTAATCTAAAATTAACTAACTACTAGGTTAAATATGCGAAGACAAAGAAAATAGATTAAGGAAAGACTTGAGGGAAAATTGATTAATTTAGACAATACCTGAGGAAGAATCCACCTAGACTTCACTTGTTATCTAACTCTGAACCAGATGATTTATTCACTTGATCCATAGGATTTCGTAAGTTATATTAATACCTCTCTCGAGGCTACTAACGTCTAACCCTAGGTTGATTAATTGAAATCTCTTTCTAATTAAAACCCCTAGAATTGCATTAGCTCAATCTATGGATTCCCATATTAGGTTTGACCATAATTTGCCATATTTATGTCATCCTATCTCTAAGGTTGTGATGAACTCCGCTTAACTATGTTAGATCTACTCTTAAACAGGGTCTATTCCTCCTCTTCTCAAGAGTATAAATGCTTGAATCAATATTTCGAAAGTACCAATACAGGAATTAAGAACACATAGATAAGAATAAAACATGTATTTATCATACAGCTCAGATAACAATAACAAGATCTGTCGTAAGTTTCATCCCCCTCAGGTATCTGAGGGTTTAGTTCATAATAGTAAAAGAAAACATCTCAGAAGAAAATATAAAACAAAACATAAGAAAACCCCAAAACCCCCTGAAGGAATTGAAGGAGAGTTCCTCAATCTTGAGTATGATTCCAGCTTCTTGAGATGAACCAACTGGTTTCCCTCAAGAAAATCCCTGTATTCAGCTTCTTTGGCTCGGCTCATTGGCCTAGCTGAACGCCTGAAAAGCCCTAACAGAAGGCTTCTATCGATCTCTCGTTGAACCCCCTTTAAGTTGCCTCATAGGGTGTTTATATAGGTTTCGAGATGCCTTACTTGGCCCGAAAGTATCCTAATCTGAATAGAATTCTTCTTTCCTGCGGCAGGGCCACTCCCATGGCACATGCCCATGTGATTCGAGGCCCAGTCATCGTTGAACATGTTGATGAGGCACGGTCGTGCATTTCGAGGTCTAGGCCATGGTTGACTCTTCTTAAGAGGCACGGTCGTGTGGTCTTAAGCCCAAGCCATGTGGAATTCTAGCTTTGGCCCATTTTCTCCATTTTTGGCCTGTTACTCGTTCTTTTCATCCTCCGGTGCTCTCCTGGGTATAAAACATGAAAACAAAGGACTAGGAGCACCTATTTCCATAATTAAAGGGAAAAATCAACCAAAAGTATGCTAAATGTGGGATTAAAATATGTTCATTATACGGTTTATCAAATACCCCCACACTTATGCTTTTGCTTGTCCTCAAGCAAAATTCTCAACTCACAATTAAAACGAACGTCCTCTACTCATAATATTTATTGATAATGCCTCATCATAATTCATATATAATTTATACATGGATAATTCAACTCAAAGTGTCCTAAAGATTCAAACAATCAAAGTCATGAGTTTTTAGTATGAAAACATAGGTGTTTTCCCCTTATCCGAATAATTACCTTCAATTCAAAATTGAAAAAAGTTGACATCCTTACTAAAGATTCACTCAAATCAATCGAGGTGTTTTAAGGTTCAAAAATAAAGCACTCATGAGTTAAACATGAAAAGTTAATCCCATAGGCTTGCATGAAAATCAAATCTCCACCACTGTAAAATGAGATGATACACAAATCAAAATGTCTTTAAAAATGGTTGTAACGGAGCTTAGGTTAACGGTGTGGATAAATCTGAATTAAAAAGGTTAGAATCGAGATTGAATTGACAAATTACCTAACTAGAAAAATGAACTAATAAAATGAATAATTACATCAATTTAAAACTTGTAATACTAATAATACAAGCTTCTCCTTCAAGATGTTGAAATTAAACGTATAGGCTCACTTAATTATAGGACTAACAATGAATATACTTCGATTTTTTTAAGAACAAATCAATATAAGATAAAGCTTTAAAAACTGAAATAATATAATTAGGCAATTGATCAAATCAAGTCTCAATAGAAGGGTAGTCAAAAGGAATGGTGATAACAAATACAAGATGGGTGTCGAGTTAATATTAGTGGGTTGAGTCAATAAAAAGGGTTGTTAGGATCAAAGGGGTTCACTAGGGGTTAATTGTTAAGGTAGGCTTTTAGTCGAGTAAGTGGGTTAAATCCTAAGTACCTTAATCATCTCTGTATATCAAATCAAGAATGTGGTCTCGACATGTATAATCAAAGCAAGTTCTAGAATAACAAATCAATGTTGACACACTCGTAAAAAGTGAGCACGAAAAGAATGTATGCTTTAAAAGGCTCAAAATTTCACAAAAATTATGGGTTTTTATATCAACGTTGTAAATTTCAAATTTCAATGTAACAATTAGATTCGTGTAGACAACCTAGCAAAATTTTTAATTTTGAAAATAGACTCATCATGCTTGATTCTCTTGTATCTTAAAGTTTAAATTATCACTATATAATTATCAATGACTTAATCTAAAACATATCAATAAAAATCATGAATCAACAGGAATTTCATTCTAATTAGTGAGATGAGAAAATTACTTTAGGACAGAATATCATTCAAGGATTTGAGAATAATGCAAAAAGTTAGGCAGTTTTTCTAAATAATTTTCACCCCCACACTTAAGATGTACATTGCCCTCAATGTACAAAGATAGATAAAATCATATAATAAGAAAACCAAAAGTGATGGAGAGAAGTGAAACTTCCTGAATTTTGGATGAGATCCTCGAGTTGGCAGTGGTCATGGTGTGGTGGGCGCTGACAATCTCTACACTGGATGAAGAAATTGGGTAACTCTTGAAGAATTAGCCAGTAACTCTTGAAGAATTAGCTAGGAAATAGGAAAAATAATTCAAAATATACTAATTATATATTTAAAGAAAAGATAGATAGAAAGAAAAAAGTGTAGAAAGGGGAATAAGACTCAAAGAACCGATTACTGGACCGAAAGGTCCTTATTAGTAGATGGTTCGCGTGGTAGGTGTGATTTCTAAGGCCGTGGTGTGTGATTCCCTAGCAGCCTTTACAACCTAAAAACAATAAACTAAAATGAAATAAACTAAATTAAGGACAAAAAAGTCAAAGAGAAGGAAAATAAAAGAGAAAAGAAAAATAAAAGCTAAATGGCCTCACAGACCCTTGGCTTGTCGAGTGGATGAAGCGGTCGGCATGAACTTATGTTGATTAGTCTCACACAGGGAGACTGGGCTAGGATCTTTCCATTTCTTTGACATTGTTGAAGTGTAGATCAAGACTTTAGAGAATGAAAGAGGAAAGTGAAGATGGAGGGGAGTGAAGAGTGAATGGGGAGTGGGTGAGAAGGGGAGAGGGGTGTTTTAAATAGAAATTTTTAGTTCTGGTACATCCCCACGCCCGTGTCCCATGGGCGTGTTGTGCTCCATGGCCATATCGCACGACCATGTAGTGGTTCAATCGGTTCTCCCACGTATTGCATTGGATTGCCACGCCCGTGTTAGTTTAACAGTGTCGGCCATGGCTGTGTTACACGGCCATGGGGTTAGTTGAGTTCGAGATTTAAAGATATTTTTCTCGTCCTATCTCGTACTATCTCTGCCATGCCAAAGCTAACATCCGTAGTATCTACACGGTCACGACCATGGCCGTGTGTATGGCTGTGTGGTGTAGAATTCTGCGCTTTATTAACTTGGTTAGTTTGTAGTTAGGTACTAAAGGAAAAAGAAATAAAAATAAATAGGGTTAGTGCTCAGGTTGTCTCTAGAAGCACTCATTTAAAGTCTTAAGCTACACTTACATCTCATTCATACCTTCACGGTAGTTTAAGGAGTGAAAATCTTTTTCATGCTATCATTATATAGTTTGAGTCGAGTAAAGTTTACTTTAAAAGTACCAATGTAGAATTACTTACCTCGATTGCTACGTGAGGGAAAACATTAAGTACCATAAAGGGATATCTTCTTTTGTCTTGAGTTTGATGTGGCGATTAGTGGGTCATTTCTATCTAATAGTACCGATCTCCTATTTTGAAGTGATTTGATGTTCCTTTTAAGTTCTCTTTGGGGTTCCTTGATTTCACTTCGTGTGGTTTGGTTCCTCTTTGAAATGTGTCTCCCACTCATCTAGCTCATCTACTGAAGTCGTTCCCTCATGAGATATTTCCTTGTTGGTAAGAGCAATAGGATCTGTCTCTATAGTGTTATTCCATGGTGCTTCCTACAAAGAAAGTTTAATTGAATGCTTATCAATGGAATTTACGTCCTCAACTTTCTCACTCGATGTCCTAGCTGAGTCGAGAGCTTGAAGACTGATTGATTCGTCACCTATCTGAAGTATGAGTTCACCATGCTAACATCGGTTTTAGATCCGGTAGTTGCTAGAAAAGGTCTTCCTAAAATTAAGGGATACTATTGTCTTGATCCATATCTAAAACAACGAAGTATCACGGGAATATGAATTTGTCAACTTTAACTAGTACATCTTCAATTATACCCTTAGAATTGAATAGTCTTATCACTAGTTGAATACTTATCCCAGTTTGCTTGGGTTTCCCTAGACCTAGTTGTTTAAACATTTTAGATGGCATAATATTGATGTTTTCCCCTAAATCAGCTAAAGCGTTATCAACAGATAAACTACCAATTAAACATGGAATTGTAAAACTCCTAGATCTTTTAGTTTCTGTGGTAGTCTATTCGTAACATTGCCTAACACACTGCATTTAGTTCCACATGCGACTCCTTGTCAAACGTTCGCTTGTTCGTTAAGAGCTCTTTTAAAAATTTCCTTGAATCTGGCATCTGCGAAAGAGCTTCAAGAAGCAGTAAGTTAATATGTAGTTTCATTAAGAGTTTAAGGAACTTACCGAACTATTCTTCTGTGTCGTCTTCCTTCATCGCATTGAGGTATGGTATACGAGGTTTGTATTCTTTAATTACCAGTTTTGGTTTTTCTTGGCTTATCTCAACATTACCTTCACTTACCATAGGTTCTTACCTTGGCCTAGGTTCAAATTCTACTGATCCTTCACTGTCATGAGCTGTTATGGCTTGAATTTGCTCATTTGGATTAGTCTTAGTATTACTTGGCACATTACCTAGTGGTCGTTCGGAGATCAGCTTTGCGAGTTGCCCTAACTTGTTCTCGATTCCTTTAATCAATGCTTGTTGATTTTTAAGTGTTGTCTCAGTGTTTTGGAATTGAGTTTTAGATCCCGCTATGAATTTTGTTAGCATCTCTTCAAGGTTCAGCTTCTTTTCCTATGGGTAGGGCTATTGTTGGGAATTTGGAGGGGGTGGTTGGTGTCTCTAAATTCCTTGGCCACCCCACTAGAAATCGGGGTGGTTCCTCCAACCTGGATTATAAGTATTACTGTAAGGGTTATTTTGAGACCAAAAATTGTTAACCGTATAGTTTATTTGTTCACTTTCCATGCCCTGATTTTAGGGTGGGTACTCAGGATTCGCCACACCTCCTAAATTTGAGTCACATTGCATAACTCGATGCACCCGCAAAGAACCACACAAACCATCAATCTTTTATTTATCATCTCTACCTGATTTGATAATATGGTGACTGTGTCAAGTTTGAAAACTCCGGTTGTATTAGTTGGCCTTGTCCTTGTAACTTGCCACTGATAGTTGTTCAAAGACATCCCCATTATCAATTCATAAGTCGCTTGGAGTTTTGTTATTCAGGTTCCGTCAATTCTTGAATCAATCAACCGCTGGTTGAGGGATTCACATCGTTGTAAAAAGTTTGGACCTATAACCACAAGGGTAAACCATGGCATGGGCACCTTCTCAACAATTTTTTGTATCTCTCCCATGCATCGTATAATGTTTCTAGGCCCATCTGCACGAAAGAAGAGATATCATTCCTTAATTTGGTCGGTGGAAAATATTTCAGTAAAAATTTTTCGGTTATTTGGTCCCATGTAGTTATTAATACTCGTGGAAGAGAATGTAACCACTATTTGGCTTTATTTCTCAAAGAAAATGGAAATAACCGAAGACAAATGGCATCATCAGAAACATCACTTATTTTGAAGGTATACAGAATTTTAGAAAATTTGCTAAATGAGTATTCGGATCTTTTTCCTGCAAACCATCAAACTGAACAAACTATTGAATCATTTAAATAGTGTTTAGCATAATCATACATAGTAGGTCTAACAATACTCAATTTGGCTCCTGTTAAATTAGGTTTAGCATAATCATACATAGTTCGAGGAGCATGATGATCTACTACTTCCTGAGGTAGCAGATTATTCTCAGCCATTACTTCGGTGGTATTCGTTTCTTCTTCTTACTCTCATTGTATGTAACTTAAGCCTTGCCTTACTTCTTTATGATTTTCTGCGTAGGTTCCTTCAATATCACTATCGTAAAGTAGTGGTCCTGTCGGGTTCCTTCTCATCATAAACTAGAGGTACCTGCTAGGAAAAGAGAAAAAGAAAAAGAAATATCAGAAAAGTAAAAAATAAAGTTTAATTGAAAAATAAAAAATAAAAAATAAAAATATGACTAAAGTAATAAAAATTGAGCGTTCTTAATATTTTAGTTCCCTGACAACGGCGCTAAAAACTTGATCGTGTGTTAGAGTATTAAAAATTTATAAAAAGAATGATCAAACCTGGAAACTAACTAAGACAACTATGGAGGCAAGCACACCTATCGAATAGTAGTATAGTTTAGTAGCAAGATCGGATTGTCGAACCCAAAGGAACCAAAAGTACTAATACTAACTTTCTTTCTAATATCTAGCCTAAGAATTAAGAGATTTGTTTATCTAATCTAAAAGTAACAAACTACTAAGTTAAATATGTGAAAACAAAGAAAATAGATTAATGAAAGACTTGGGGGAAAACCGATTGATTTAGACAATACCCGAGGAAGAATCCACCTAGACTTCACTTGTTATCTAACTATGAACCAGACGATTTACTCACTTGATCCGTAGGATTCCCTAAGTTATATTAATACCTCTCTCGAGGCTTCTAACGTCTAACCCTAGGTTGATTAATTGAAATCTCTTTCTAATTAAAACCCCTAGAATTGCATTAACTCGATCTATAGACTCTCATATTAGGTTTGACCCTAATCCAGAATATTTACGTCATCCTATATCTAGGGTTGCGATTAACTCCGCTTAACTATGCTAGATCTACTCTTAAACATGGTATATTCCTTCTCTGCCTAAGAGCATAAATGCTTGAATCAATATCCCAAAAATACCAAAACAATAATTAAGAACAAATAGTTAAGAACAAATCAAGTATTTATCATACAAGTCAGATAACAATAAGAAGATCCGTCTTATGTTTCATCCCTTTCAGGTATCTGAGGGTTTAGTTCATAATAGTAGAAGAAAACATCTCAGAAGAAAATATAAAATAAAACATAAGAAAACCCCAAAACCCCCTGAAGGAATTGAAGGAGAATTCCTCCGTCTTGAGTATGATTCCGGCTTCTTGTGATGAACCAACTGGCTTCCTTTGAGTAAATCCCTATATTCAGCTTCTCTGGCTCAGCTCTTTGGCCTAGCTGAATGCCCGAAAAGCCCTAACAGAAGGCTTCTGTTGAACTCTCATCGAACCCTCTTTAAGTTTCGTTTTAGGGTGTTTATATATGCTTCGAGATGCAAGTATCCTAATCCGAATAGAATTCTTCTTTCCTGCGGCAGGGCCACGCCCATGGCACACGCCCGTGTGATTGAAGGCCAGGCCGTGGTCGAACCTCTTGATGAGGCATGGCCGTGCATTTTAGGGTCTAGGTCGTGGTTGACTCTTCTTAAGAGGCAGGATCGTGTGGTCTTGGGCCCAAGCCATGTGGAATTCGTGCTTTGGCCCATTTTCTCTGTTTTCAGCCTGTTATTCATTCTTTTCATCCTCTGGTTCTCTCCTGAGTATAAAACATGAATAAAAAGAATTAAGAGCACCTATTTCCATGATTAAAGGAAAAATCATCCAAAAGTATGCTAAATATGGGATTAAAATATGTTTATTTTACGGTTTATCAAAAAGCATAGCGGTGTAACTTGTGTTGTGTGGCTATTAGATAGTTGAAAATTTCTAGGACGAAGTTTCTTTAAGGGGGTAGAATTGTAAAGCCTCAAATTTTTGGCCTATAGGAATTAGGCCTTGTGTAACATCCTGATAATTAGGGGCTATGCATTTTACATAATTGAATGATGTTGCATGCTTAATCTTTATTAAGTGCAATTTTGGAAGTTATTTGAGCTTCATTTATTAAATGAATGCTTTGTTAAACCTTTAATTCTATTAATTAGAGAGAACTAAGCTAATAAGGCCTTAAGAATTGATGATAAGAAGTTCTAGTATAAGTTAAGTAATTGGCAAAGTGGTTAAGATGCATGGATATATGCTTAAGGTGCAAGGTTCGAATCTCCTAGCTAACATTAGGGAGAATTTTAATTTTTTTGTTTTCTTCCTTGTAAGTGTCGGCCAAGAATATTCTAGAGTGGATGAGCTTTCATCCATTTTGGCTTATTGACCATGTAAAAAGGAAGTTAAAGAACATAAGGCATGGAATCACAAATTCATGATAAGATGAGGGGACAATGGCATAATAAAGGGCTATGTTTTGGGGATGTGTTCATGGTCATTTGACCATGAACCTAGACAACATGAAGGCTAAAGGAGAGGCCTAGTTGTGTAGTAAATTCTTTGGATATGATGGGGAAGAAACAAGGAGGAAAAGGGGGATATGTTGGCATTGATGTGGCGAATTTATGCTTTGCCATTAGGGGAAAAGTTAGCCAAAAGTCTTTGTTTTGTCCATCTTTTCTCATTTTCACCAAAAGCTCTCTCTTAGCCGAAATTGCCATAGAGTTTAGGTAAAACTCTCTTTTGTTTTAGCTTTCATCTTTTGACCAATTTTCTTCATTTTGGCCGAATGTACCTTAGTCATTTTGGTACATTTTCACTTTTGATTTAGCCTCAATTGCTTGAACCAAACACAACCTTCTTTCTCTCATTTAGTTTTCATTTTGAAACCAAAAACCACAAAGATTAAGCACCATTATTCTTCTTCATTTTCTCTCCTCTTGCCGAATGTATCTAAGCTCCATAGTCAATCTCTCTTCTCTTTGATCCTATTCTTTTTTCTTTTCTTTTCATCTTAATTTTTTTCTCTTATCTTTCTCTCATTGCCGAAATCACCATTATCATTTTCTTCTTCTCTTTCTCTTTACTTCCTTCTCCTTTCATTCTCTTTCTTCTTTCCCTTGAAACCAAAACCATTATATTGAAGCCACCATTTTTATTCTTTTATTTTGTGAAGGCCGAATCATCATTTTCTTTTCTTCTTTTTCAAAGCCGAATCTCCAAGTGATCAAAGTAAGGTGCTATCAATTATTTTCATCACTTCCTTTCACTTGAATAAGATTGGAAATCATAATCTTTTATTTCTCTCTTAGGCCGAATCTCTTGAAAAGATTTTGAGAGGAACTTTGTTGAAGACAATCTTAAGTGACCATTCGAATCATCAAGGTAAGACTACTATTTTGGATAATATCAATTTCTTTAGATGGATTACTAATCTAAGTTATCTTTAGGAGCGATCTAAGATCATCAAGATAGGTAAGAAAAGAGCCGTTCGAAGTGTTTGGAAGAGAGGAGGTATTCCTTTACCATCGAACTACAAACGAAGAGCAGTATCGGGGGTTAGAGACTTTCCACCCGATTGTGGACCCTCTGCAAACGAGGATCGATTATTCGAAGTAGTGCGTACAACCGAACCACTTTACGTTGGTGGAATATCGGCGGGTTTTGATCCATCTAGTGGAGAAAAACCGCAAATAACTGTCATTCGTGAATCCGAGGGTAAGGATTTAGATCTATCGTTTATAAGTATAGTTTTTGCTAACAATAGTTTATACTAACCGAGTTTATTAATCATTTAGGTGTGGACGAGCTAGAGAGTATTGTTCTCACTGTTACTAGGTGTGTAACCATACATTAAAAACTTCCATAGATTTATATTATTAAAAAGTGATTATATGATAGTATGTTTTGACTGTGGATACCAATTATTGGTATACAAAATTCAGGTATGTTACCCAATATTCCGTTTATTTTGATATATGCATCAATATGAAATAAGCATGACTATATTATGATTTGTGGGTACATAGCATGAAAATCTGATTTGATATGTATGTGCATGGGCATATGGGTATGTTTAATAAAGGAGGAAGTATTCTGGTGGTTTTACCACAATTCTGGTGACTTCGGTCACATATGTGAATTTGGTGGCTTCGGTCACATATTTGACTCCGGTGGCTTCGGTCACATATTTGACTCCGGTGGCTTCGGTCACATATTTGACTCCGGTGGCTTCGGTCACATATTTGACTCTGGTGGCTTCGGTCACATATTTGGACTTCGGTCAGGTGACTTCGGTCACATCTGTTTTGGTGGCTTTGCCACAATAAGGGCGATGTGCATGTTGACTGCAGCAACTGCCTTCGATGGTGTGTAGCGGATGGAGGGTCGATTTAGTAATCCCCACGGTGTGCTGGTTGGTACGGGGGTGTGTAGCGGATGGATATTTAGGTTGGGCCGGGCTTGCATTTCATTTCATATACATATCCATGTAACATTGTATGATTATTATATGATCTGCTATAAAATGGGCCTTTGGGCTAAATTTGAGTAAAATGGGCCTTTGGGCTAAATTTGAGTTAAATGGGCCTTTGGGCTAGATTTGAGCTAAAATGGGCCTTTGGGCCAAATATTTGATTAAATGGGCCTATGGTCATATGTGAAATTTTTGGGTTTGAAAGCATTACATAAAATGGGCTTTTTAGTGTATGTGTTATACATTGAGTTTATGACTCACCCATTTTTATGGGATAACTTTTCAGATAACTCGTAGTGCGATGGATCGGGACAGCAAGGATTTCGAGGTGGCCAGTGCTCGTATTAAGTATTGTGGAGATTTTCCAACTTAAACTCTTTAAGTTAAATTTTATTACTTAGACTTTATTTTGGGTTGCCAATATTATGTAATAAGGCCATTATAAACTTTCTTTAATTTCGTGTTTGGATTTACTTTTATTTTGCCATGAATAAATATCTATTTAATAACTAAATTGCTTTTTAATAATTATTTAAAAAGGTTTTTGTCTTTAATATATAAATGTTTTCAAGGAAATTTTCTTAAGTTTGGTTTCCTATGATTTTATTAATTCCTTCTAAGAATAATGTTTTTAAAGACAAAATTTCTTTACAATGGAATTCCGCTAAAGTTTTACTCAAGGAACATACCAAATCCGGTTAGACTTTTTGGGCGGGTTTGGGGTGTTTCGATTTGTATCGAGCCAGATTTTAAACTCTCGGCCTTGGGTTTTGAAGCCCTAACGTTTTCAAAATTAGGCCCAAAAGATTTTTGAAAGTTTTCTTAAGATAAATGGTTTTATAAGAGCATGGCACTTTCGGAATTCTCGGCCCAGATCCATCAGGTATGTACCTTTATTTGATAAATGATATGAATGTTTGATAAGCCTAAGGAAACTTTAGAGACATGGACCCTAGGTGTATGTGTACTACTACGAAAACCACTGAATATCTGTTTCATAAGACTTTCTTTTAATAAGAAGTGAAAAGATTCTAATACATAAGACTTGTCGTAAAAAACAGATAAGATCGTAGTAGACATGAGCTCTAGGGGCGAGGTCGTCGTGGACATGGAAGAGGAAGGATGATGTTTGAACCGATTCGGTCTGTCAAGGTTCCGAGAATGAAGCTCCACCACCTATTGTTGAGGCGGACTTCCAAGAACAAAATGAAGGTGGTGACGCATATCACAAGTCATCTTCTGAGTTTTAGAACAGTAGCGGAAGCTAGTTCGAAATGGATCTCGAAGTCATGGTGAGAGACTTAGATCAAATGGAGCTAAGGTTTTCGGAGGAGTATCGTGAGTAGCTCAAGCGTAGCTGAATATTGGTTGGAAGCGATCGAGAGAATCATGGACGATATAGATTGCAGACGAAGAGAAATTGAAAGGTGCTATTTCTTCTTCGTGATGAAGCCTACCGTGGTGGCTTACTATCAAGGAAAGTACCCACATGGATCGTCTGCGGATTGGGGTATTTTAAAGTGAAATTTGAGGGAAAATATGTCGGAGCTAGCTACATCGATTCTCAAAGGAAGACATTTCTGAATCTGGTACAAGGAAACAAGTCGATAGCTGAATATGAAGCAGAATTTTTACGACTTAGTCGTTATGCCAGAGGGATAGTGGCTACGGAATATGAACGGTGTATCAGATTCGAAGATGGACTTAGAGATGAGCTAAGAGTGATGATTGCCCCACATCGTGAAAGAGATTTTGCAATCTTAGTGGAAAGGGCAAGAATTGCTGAAGAGGCTAAACGGACTGAGAGACAGAACCGGGATAGAGGTCAGAGCAAGAATAAGAGAAGCTTTGGGTCTTCGGGGTCTTCCGGGAACTTTCAGAAAAAGTCAAGAAATGATGGACCGCGAGGTCAACAGGCTACTACGGGAGTGCAAAGTCGTACTTGTTCTCAGTGTGGGAAAATACACTCGGGAGAATGCTGGAAGAAAATCGGCGGATGTTTTAAGTGCGGTTCAAAGGATCACATGATCAAAGATTGTCCGATGAACTCGGAGAAGAACCGTCCAGCAAGTCAGGGTGCTAATCAGGCTGACAGAAGTGGACAGCAACCGATAAGAGGCCGTGGTCCAAATGGAAGGGGCAATGGTTCCGGTAGAGGTCGCGAACTTGAGCGAGAGCGATGGAAGCTCGAGGCGAGACAACCGGGCTTGGTGTATGCGGTTCGTCATGAGAGAAGATAGTGGCCTTTTGATGTTATCACGGGTACGTTTCTGATTTTTGGGTTGCCCTTTATTGCTTTGATAGATATAGGGTCAACTCATTCCTATATCGCTAGTGAAGTATCTGGGACTTTGCATGTGACTTCAAAGCGTACCTAGGAAGATGGTATACTTAGTCCTCTAGAATGATGACGATGGTTGTAGACAAACTCTTTAAGGGAGTGCCTCTAGAAGTTCAAGGGTTACAATTTCCGGTGATTTAATGGAGTTGCCATTCGGAGAATTGACCTAATTTTAGGCATGGGTGGCTTGTGAAGTCTGGTGCAAATGTGGATTCTTGCTAAGAGAATGTCCTTAAGAACTCTTGATGATAAGGAAGTTGTAGTGATGGGCGAAAGACGGAACTACTTATCTAATGTAGTATCCGCTCTTAAGGCGAAAGGATGGTTAGAAAAGGATCTGAAGCTTTTCGATGTTAGTGAATGCTTTGGAGGCTAAAGAAGCAATCATTAATGAAGTCGGACGGTGAATGAATTTGTAGATGTTTTTCCTAAGAACTTCGGGGTTGCCTCCGGATCGTGAGGTAGAATTCGGGATAGACTTATTGCACGGAGCGGCGCCAGTTTCTATTGCTCCATATAGAATGGCACTCAAGGAATTGGTTGAGCTTAAGGCTCGATTCAAGAGTTACTTGATCGTGGATTCATCCGACCTAGTGTGTCTCCATGGGGAGCACCGGTCCTATTCGTAAAGAAGAAGGACGGATCGATGAGGATGTGTATAGACTACTGGCGGTTGAATAAGTGACTATCAAGAACAAGTATCCTTTGCCCGGGATCGATGACTTGTTCGATCGACTTAAAGGAGCTGCGGTATTCTCTAAAATTGATCTAAGGTCGGGTATCATCGACTTAAAGTGAAAAAGCGGATATCCATAAGACGGCTTTCAGAACTAGATATGGGCATTATGAATTTACGGTAATGCCATTCGGATTGATGAACGCCCATTGCGTTTATGGATATGATGAATCGGATTTTTAGCCCTATTTGGATCGGTTAAATCGTGGTATTCATAGGCGACATCTTGGTGTATTCTAAGTCCAAAGTGGAACATGATGAGCATCTCGGATTGTGTTACGAGTTTTAAGGAGAAAAGCATGTCGCCAAATTCAAAAGTGTGAATTTTGGCTGAAAGAAGTTGCATTTTTAGGACATGTGGTATCTGCAGAAGGGATTAGGGTGGATCCTCGGAAGATCGAGGCTGTACTAGATTGGAAACCACCTAAGTCCGTAACTGAGGTTCGCAGTTTCTTGGGTTTAGCCGGATATTACCGAAGATTCGTCGAAGGATTTTCATCGTTAGCCGCACCTTTAACGAAATTGCTGAGAAAGGAAGTACCTTTTGTGTGGGCTGATAAGCAGCAAGAGAGTTTTGAGAAGCTCAAGAAAGTTTTGACGGAAGCTCCTGTTTTGATTCAGCCTGAAGCAGGAAAGGATTTTGTCGTGTATTGTGATGCTTCCCACACGGGATTAGGGTGTGTTCTAATGCAAGGCGGAAAGGTAGTTGCGTATGCGTCTCGGCAGTTGAGACCACATGAAGTTAACTACCCGACGCATGACTTGGAGTTGGCAGCTGTAGTGTTTGCTCTTAAGGTTTGGAGACATTACTTATACGGAGAAAAGTCAGTGATATATCGGACCACAAAAGTCCGAAATATCTCTTGACTCGAAAGAAGCGAATTTGAGGCGAGAAGGTGGATAGAGTTGTTGAAAGACTACGACTGTTCCATCGAGTACCACCCGGGCAAGGCGAATGTGGTGGCAGACGCTCTAAGTCGAAAAGTGGTGTCAGATTTGAGAGCGATGTTTGCTCATCTTAGTCTCTACGATGATGGAAGCTTGTTGGCAGAACTTCAGGTTAAGCCGACATGGTTAAGTCAAGTAAAAGAGAGACAGTTAATAGATGAAGATCTGAGTGAAAAGTTTCGACAGGTGCAGAGTGGGAAATTGGAAGATTTTGGTATTAACAATGACGGAGTATTGTGTTTTAAAGGTAAAGTTTGTATGCCGAAGGATCAGGAGTTGAGGCAAAAGATACTCGAGAATCGCATGGTAGCCCCTATGCTATGCATCACGGAGGAAGTAAGTTATATCGAGACTTGCGAGATCGGTTTTGGTGGCTTTGGTCTTAAGCGGGAAGTTCTCGAGTTTGTAGGGAAGTGCTTGGCGTGTCGACAAGTCAAGGTTTGAACATCAAGTACCATCGGGTTGCTTCAACCGATAAAGATTCCGATGGAAGTGGGAGAGAATCACCATGGATTTTGTTAGTGGGCTTCCTCTTCGCCTACTAAGAAAGACTCCATTTGGGTGATAGTGGACCGATTGATGAAATCGCACATTTTATCCCGATTCGGGTTGATTACTCTTTGCGAAGTTGGCAAAGTTATATGTAAATGAAATTGTGAGATTGCATGGAGTGCGTTGTCGATAATTTAGACGGAGATCCAAGGTTTACGTCGCGATTTTGGAAAGCATTGCAACAAGCTTTGGGCACCAGATTGGATTCGATCGGCATTTCATCCTCGATCGACGGTCGATCCGAAAGAGTAATCCAGATCTTAGAAGATATGTTAAGGGGTTGTGTGATAGATTTCAAGGGAAGTTGGGAAGAATTCTTACCGTTGGCGAAATTTGCATACAACAACAGTTTCAATCCATATCTGGATGGCACCGTATGAAGCACTATATGGACGGAAGTGTCGCACTCCTACGTGTTGGGCGAATTAGGGGAACGCAGATTTTGGGTCCGAGATAGTGTCTAAATCAAGAAAATGTTAAGGTAATTGGGCTCGATTAAAGGAAGCGTCGGCGATGACAAAAAAATCGTCGCAGATTTAAAGCGGAAAGAAATAGAATATGCAGTGGGAGACCAAGTTTTCCTTAAGGTTTCACCTTGGAAAAAGGTGATGAGATTTGGTCGCAAAGGGAAACTAAGTCCCAGGTTCATTGGACCTTATCGGATTGTGAAGCGGGTCGGATCTGTGGCATATCAGTTAGATTTGCCTTCGGAATTGAAACAAATGCACGATGTGTTTCATGTTTCAATGTTACGTCATTACCGGTCGGATCCATCTCATATAGTACCAGTTGAGGAGGTGGAATTAAGATCAGATTTGTCATATGAAGAGGAGCCAATTCAAATTCTGGAGCGAGATGTAAAGGTTTTACGGAGAAAATTAGTTCCTCTCGTTAAGGTATTATGGCGAAATCATGGATCAGAAGAAGCCTCGTGGGAACCGGAGGAAGCGATGCGACATCAATACCCTCACTTATTCCAGACAGGTAATTTCGAGGACGAAATTATTTTAAGGGGGGTAGAACTGTAACATCCTGATAATTAGGGGCTATGCATTTTACATAATTGAATGATGTTGCATGCTTAATCTTTATTAAGTGCAATTTTGGAAGTTATTTGAGCTTCATTTATTAAATGAATGCTTTGTTAAACCTTTAATTCTATTAATTAGAGAGAGAACTAAGCTAATAAGGCCTTAAGAATTGATGATAAGAAGTTCTAGTATAAGTTAAGTAATTGGCAAAGTGGTTAAGATGCATGGATATATGCTTAAGGTGCAAGGTTCGAATCTCCTAGCTAACATTAGGGAGAATTTTTAATTTTTTGTTTTCTTCCTTGTAAGTGTCGGCCAAGAATATTCTAGAGTGGATGAGCTTTCATCCATTTTTGGCTTGTTGACCATGTAAAAAAGGAAGTTAAAGAACATAAGGCATGGAATCACAAATTCATGATAAGATGAGGGGGACAATGGCATAATAAAGGGCTATGTTTTGGGGATGTGTTCATGGTCATTTGACCATGAACCTAGACAACATGAAGGCTAAAGGAGAGGCCTAGTTGTGTAGTAAATTCTTTGGATATGATGGGGAAGAAACAAGGAGGAAAAAGGGGATATGTTGGCATTGATGTGGCGAATTTATGCTTTGCCATTAGGGGAAAAGTTAGACAAAAGTCTTTGTTTTGTCCATCTTTTCTCATTTTCACCAAAAGCTCTCTCTTAGCCAAAATTGCCATAGAGTTTAGGTAAAAACTCTCTTTTGTTTTAGCTTTCATCTTTTGACCAATTTTCTTCATTTTGGTAGAATATACCTTAGTCATTTTGGTACATTTTCACTTTTGATTTAGCCTCAATTGCTTGAACCAAACACAACCTTCTTTCTCTCATTTAGTTTTCATTTTGAAACCAAAACCACAAAGATTAAGCACCATTATTCTTCTTCATTTTCTCTCCTCTTGCGAATGTATCTAAGCTCCATAGTCAATCTCTCTTCTCTTTGATCCTATTCTTTTTCTTTTCTTTTCATCTTAATTTTTTTCTCTTATCTTTCTCTCATTGCGAAATCACCATTATCATTTTCTTCTTCTCTTTCTCTTTACTTCCTTCTCCTTTCATTCTCTTTCTTCTTTCCCTTGAAACCGAAACCATTATATTGAAGCCACCATTTTATTCTTTTATTTTGTGAAGGCGAATCATCATTTTCTTTTCTTCTTTTTCAAAGCGAATCTCCAAGTGATCAAAGTAAGGTGCTATCAATTATTTTCATCACTTCCTTTCACTTGAATAAGATTGGAAATCATAATCTTTTATTTCTCTCTTAGGTAGAATCTCTTGAAAAGATTTTGAGAGGAACTTTGTTGAAGACAATCTTAAGTGACCATTCGAATCATCAAGGTAAGACTACTATTTTGGATAATATCAATTTCTTTAGATGGATTACTAATCTAAGTTATCTTTAGGAGCAATCTAAGATCATCAAGATAGGTAAGAAAAGAGCCGTTCAAGTGTTTGGAAGAGAGAGGTATTCCTTTACCATCGAACTACAAGCGAAGAGCGATGTCGGGGTTAGAGACTTTCCACCGGTTGTGGACCCTCTCGCAAACGAGGATCGATTATTCAAGTAGTGCGTACAAACCGAACCACTTTACGTTGGTGGAATATCGGGGTTCTGATCCATCTAGTGGAGAAAACCGTAAATAAGCATCATTCGTGAATCAGGGTAAGGATTTAGATCTATCGTTTATAAGTATAGTTTTTGCTAACAATAGTTTATACTAACCGAGTTTATTAATCATTTAGGTGTGGACGAGCTAGAGTATTGTTCTCACTTGTTACTAGGTGTGTAACCATACATTAAAAACTTCCATAGATTTATATTATTAAAAAGGTGATTATATGATAGTATGTTTTGACTGTGGATACCAATTATTGGTATACAAAATTCGAGTATGTTACCCAATATTCCGTTTATTTTGATATATGCATCAATATGAAATAAGCATGACTATATTATGATTTGTGGGTACATAGCATGAAAATCGATTTGATATGTATGTGCATGGGCATATGGGTATGTTTAATAAAGGAGGAAGTATTCGGTGGTTTTACCACAATTACGGTGACTTCGGTCACATATGTGAATTTGGTGGCTTTGGTCACATATTTGACTCGGTGGCTTCGGTCACATATTTGACTCGGTGGCTTTTGTCACATATTTGGACTTGGTGGCGTCACATATTTGACTCTGGTGACTTGGTCACATATTTGGACTTTGACTTGGTCACATCTGTGGCTTTGCCACAATAAGGCGATGTGCATGTTGATCTACAAACAATCGCCTTCGATGGTGTGTAGCGGATGGAGGTCGATTTAGTAATCCCCGGTGTCTTTGGTTGATGCGGGGTGTGTAGCGGATGGATATTTAGGTTGGGCAGGCTTGCATTTCATTTCATATACATATCCATGTAACATTGTATGATTATTATATGATCTACTATAAAATGGGTCTTTGGGCTAAATTTGAGTAAAATGGGCCTTTGGGCTAAATTTGAGTTAAATGGGCCTTTGGGCTAGATTTGAGCTAAAATGGGCCTTTGAGCCAAATATTTGATTAAATAGGCCTATGGTCATATGTGAAATTTTTGGGTTTGAAAGCATTACATAAAATGGGCTTTTTAGTGTATGTGTTATACATTGAGTTTATGACTCACCCATTTTTATGGGATAACTTTTCGATAACTCGTAGTCGATGGATCGGAGATGACAAGGATTTCGAGGTGGCGATGCTCGTATTAAGTATTGTGGAGATTTTCCAACTTAAACTCTTTAAGTTAAATTTTATTACTTAGACTTTATTTTGGGTTGCCAATATTATGTAATAAGGCCATTATAAACTTTCTTTAATTTCGTGTTTGGATTTACTTTTATTTTGCCATGAATAAATATCTATTTAATAACTAAATTGCTTTTTAATAATTATTTAAAAGGTTTTGTCTTTAATATATAAATGTTTTCAAGGAAATTTTCTTAAGTTTGGTTTCCTATGATTTTATTAATTCCTTCTAAGAATAATGTTTTTAAAGACAAAATTTCTTTACAATGGAATTCCGCTAAAGTTTTACTCAAGGAACATACCAAATCCGGTTAGACTTTTTGGGCCGGGTTTGGGGTGTTTCACCTTGGGCATGGGAGTGTTTAAAATTTTTGAGTTGAAGAGAACGGGACAATTGCATGTTAGATCTGTTGGGTGAGTGATTTTGGGAAGGTTAGGGGCTTCTATGAAGTCCTGGGTTCAAACCAGAGCTCTAGAAAAAAATTTTGTTTTAGGTGAATAAAACACTGAGAGTAAGTAAGTAGGCTTTAAGAATAAAATGTGGTAAAAGGTGACATAAAGAGAGTGGGTGGTCTAGTGGCAAGGTGGCATTACATCTAGCAAGAGGTATGAGGTTCAAGTCTTGGGATAAGCAAGGGAGATTTTATTTTGCAGCCAGGACGCCTAGTGGTTGTGTTGTAGTGGGATTACGCCGGTGGTTGCGAGAATTGGTCTTGGGAATGATTCATGGGACAAAGATTTGGAGGAGTTTGAAAGTGTTTCAAATCGGGGTGTTGAGAGAATTGAGGAGATTTTCAAGGATTTGGAGGGAGGAGTGTTGTAGCCGAATTGTGCAACTTCTATGTACAAATTCGACTGTGGGAAACCATTTGGTGCATTTGGCATTATGAGAGTGGGTAAGTGTAGACTTCTTTTGGTATTTTTAGTTTTGTTTTCTTATCTTGGCACTTTTCGATCTTCTTGTTTTTCAATTTGACCAAACCAATCCCTTCTTTCCCTCCTTTCTTACTCATTTGAAGTTCACCTTCTCTCTATTTCTTTTCTATAACTGGCTCGTTAATCGGTAAGTCTCTCAGTTCTTTTGACTCTATCAGTCCTCCACTTCTGCATCTTGTGCTTGGTCGATTATCCCCCATTTCGTCCTCTTGTAAATTTTCCTTTTTCTTCCAGTGATAGCCGAATACCCCTTTTCCCTTTTCTCTCTATTCCTTCGACTCTTTTCAAGAGTCCCTTCTTATATTGCTAAAACCAAATAATCTTTCCCTCATTTCGTTCTGTTGGTTCTCTACATTTTGTGTTAGCCGAACATTCCATCTCAGGGGTGCGATTATTCCATTTTGCCTCTATCATTCTCTGTACTTTCGGCTTTGGTGTGGGTGTGGCAATTGTTCTCTTCTTATAATTTGGACTCTATGTTTTATGGTGTGGGTTTCGCTCGAGGCGATAGTAGACCATTGGGAAGGTTGTAAAATGACCGTAATACCCCTGTATGGTAAAATGACCGTAATACCCCCGTAGGGTAAAATGACTGTAATACCCCCGTAGGGTAAAATGACAGTAATGCCCATGTAGGGTAAAATGATCGTCATGCCCCTGTATGGTAAAAAGATAGTTATGCCCCTGAAGGGAAAAATGACTAAAAGGCCTTTTACATGTTATATGATTGTTATTGTATGTCATTTATGGTATGTTTGCATTCACGTGATATTATGCTACATGGGGGATGGGATCATTGATTTGGAGGAAGTATATAATTTGTTAGGGTTGCATGGTTGCTTGACGACTGTGGATCCACCGATGGCTATAAGCAGATTATGTGATTGGCAACTCTGCTGCAATATTGGTTAGTGCCGCAATCGGTGCTACATAATGAGTGTAGGGATGGGAGGGTCGATTAAATCCCCACAGGAGTGCAGGGTTGGACTGGAGATGGAGTGCAGGGTTGGTTTGGGTATTCATGCATTGCATATACTGATTCTGATATTGAGATGGGCTAAGGCCCAGAGAGATGTGATATTTGACATTAGATATGGGTTAAGGCCCAACTGAGGATATTATGGTCTAAGGCCTAATTGCCACCGTTACTGTAATGGGCTTAGGCCTGGATTAATGTAATGCATGCTTTATGATCGATGAGAGTTTTACACACTGAGTTTTCGTAAACTCACCCCCTCTTTTCAATTTTTCAGGTAATCCTCAGTAGGTAGTTCGACGTACTGGAGGACTCAGAGGTTGCTACACTACGAACAGCTTTAAATTTTAGTATTCTATTTTACCTTACATAAACCACACTCTTATTGGGTTGTAATAAGGCCTCTATTAGTTTCTTGTTTTTAATTTGGGATTTTCAGTTTATACATTTTTTATCTGTTAAAAGTAGATCGCGGTTTTCCAAAACAATAATTGTTTTCAAAACACTACGCTTTCAAAACTTAATTTTAAGCATCACGCTGTCGTAAATCATTTGCTTTAAATTAAGCTTCCGCAACAATAAGGTTTTGAAGGTAATAACTTTTTAGTAGACCTCAAAAAAAAAAAATCTGATGTAACTAGGATTTTACTCAAGCTTTTAATTAAGAAGGTTTTTCAATGAAAACATGCTTTTCAAAAAACACTTCATTGTGACACGCCAAATTCGGCCATAACTTCTAGGTTAGGTTTGGGGTGTTACAGTATTATTGCTATATTATGTTTTTCTTGTGGTGGTATAAGTGTGTATGTTTTTCAGTGTGGCAATTGGCTTGGTAAATAGCCTTCTAATTGTCCACACGAGTAGACACACGAGCGTGTATCTAGACCGTGTGTGACACACGGTCAGCCCCATGGGTGTGTTGATAGGGTGTGTGTCCCTGCATCAAATTTGTGAAAATTCAGTTTGACACACAGGCCAGCACATGGACGTGTGACTAGGTTGTGTGCCCCTAAGTGTTTGCTAATGTCATAAACAAAAAACCAAGGTTTTCACACAGGGGTGAGGGAACGGGTGTGTCTTGGCCGTGTGAAGGGCACGGACCATAGACACGAGCGTGTGACAGGCCCTATGAAAACCCCCTATAGGTTCAAAATGAAAAATAAAATCCATACGAGTTAGGAACATGGGCGTGTGTGACCACACGGCCTGCTCACACGGGCGTGTGGCCCTATTTTAAGTAAAAATTTTCTAAGTGTGCAAAAGTTTCAAGTTTAGTCCCGAATCGTTCCGTATATATGTTTAGGGTCTAGTAGACCCATAATATGGACGTTATGAATATGAATGGAAAAGTTTTAAGTTGAAACAAAATTTTAGTGCTCAATGTTATATGTTTGAGCAAGTTAAGTTTGGTAATGCCTCGTATCTAGTTACGGCATGGAATACGGGTAAGGGTGTTACACACCACCTTACCAAGGGTTCATCACATATCGAGCTCATTACTTATGAGTTTTACGTACATACCTGTACCAACTCACATCATAGCCAAATCCTTTCACAACTTTGACATTCCCGTTAGACACTCAGAATACTAACAGATATTCAAAAATCTTGCACATAAGTGCCGTATATGGAGCTAAATCTACTCCATATCTAGTAATACATATAGGCTCACTTTTGAGTTATTCATGGACCTGGTCACACAAGCTGTTAGTCAAGATGTAGCTACATAGTGCTGCTCACACAAGTTGTCAGGTATCCACAACACATGCTGGACTACCCAGCCACTAGTAGGACGTGCAAGACCAAAGACCGGATCACATAATCGCATATACACATGGGTTCCTCTTGACATGTCACTCAGATCCTATCCTATTACATTTCTAAAGTTCAATCGATTTCTAGATTGTCAAAACTTTGTCGAATACATCCAAAGAGCCAATCACAATTCATACAATATTAAAGCATTTAAAACATTAATATAACAATGCATTATTTACATACGAACTTACCTCTGTACAAAAATAGTAAAATTGGGCCTAATCGTCAAACACTTTATTTTTCCCCCGATCTAGGTCCGAACCTCATTTTTCTTGACCTATAATAGGAAATTCATTTCATTTAATAATCACATTATTCAATTCAACCCAAAAATCACATTATGATAAAATTATAGTTTTGCCCTAATGTTTTAGATTTTCAAAATTTAGTCCCTAGGCTCGTAAAATGAAATATATTCAATTTCTTCAAAACCTAAGCCTAGCCGGACCATTTTCATGCTCATAACAGCCCACATTTTTCATTTATTCATATTTCTACTACATATTTTACAACTTTCACAAATAGGTCCTTTTAAGCATTTTCATCAAAAATCACTTGGTAAATGTTGTTTATCTAACATCAAACTTGCATAATCTACCATTAAACATCAAAATACATCAATGTCTAACAAGGGTCAAACTCTATACCTTGATCATATCCTAAATTATTTGTAGAAATAGATATATCAAGTTACAAACGACTTCAAAATGTAAAGAGCATTAAAAAGCAGGCAAGAATGGACTTACAATCGAGCTTCAAAGATGAAAAACCTTAGCTATGTCTTCCTTAGTGAATTTTAGCCATGGGAGAAGAAGATGGACAAGATTTTGGCTTTATTTTGCTTATTAATTCATTTAATTAGCAAATGACCAAAATGGCATTTCTTTAAAACACCCAAATTTCACCTAAATCATATCCATTTTTTCCACCAACTTAACCCATGGTCTAATTACCATCTAAGGACCTCTAATTTAAAATTTCATTGCAATTGGACACCTTTAACATGTAGAATTCATGTTTTGCACTTTTTACAATTTAGTCCCTTTAACTAAATTGAAAGCCCAAACGTTAAAATTTTTGAACGAAAATTTCACGAAATTGTTCCGTAAAACAGTAGACCATCAAAATATAATAAAAATAAATTTTTACTGCATCGAATTTGTGGTCCCGAAACCACTATTCTGACTAGACCCAAAATCAGGCTGTTACACCAATATGGCCAATTTAACCTATACATGCCATTATAACCATAATTGACTTACCTTATATACCAAAAATGAACCGATGGATAGTGTGAGTGATCTCCGCCAAGCTTCCAATCCAACGAGCTTTCGATTTACTATAAAACAGGGAAAATAAAACTAAGTAAGCATATAATGCTTAGTGATATAACATGGTACTTAACTTACCATTTATTCTATTTCAAGATAAACATGTAAGGCACATTCAATCAATTTGATCTCAAGCCCTACACATATTCTCATTGCCCTTGCCAGTAATATATTCCAAAATAACATCAAGAAACATATATGGGCTCAACAACAATCAGATTTCCAGATATATATACTTTCCATATCACATATTCATAAAACATGTATCACATATTCATAATACATGTATATACCATATCGTTATATTACAAGTATATTTTCATAATAATTCATCACGAGTTCAGATTATTTCATGTTAGAACTTTACTCATATTACTTCATGTATATACCACTTCCCAACTCTTTGGTTACCTTGCGAGCTCCCACCATGTTTGTGGTGTAACATCCTGATAATTAGGGGCTATGCATTTTACATAATTGAATGATGTTGCATGCTTAATCTTTATTAAGTGCAATTTTGGAAGTTATTTGAACTTCATTTATTAAGTGAATGCTTTGTTAAACCTTTAATTCTATTAATTAGAGAGAGAACTAAGCTAATAAGGCCTTAAGAATTGATGATAAGAAGTTCTAGTATAAGTTAAGTAATTGGCAAAGTGGTTAAGATGCATGGATATATGCTTAAGGTGCAAGGTTGAATCTCTAGCTAACATTAGGAGAATTTTTAATTTTTTGTTTTCTTCCTTGTAAGTGTCGGCCAAGAATATTCTAGAGTGGATGAGCTTTCATCCATTTTTGGCTTGTTGACCATGTAAAAAGGAAGTTAAAGAACATAAGGCATGGAATCACAAATTCATGATAAGATGGGGGACAATGGCATAATAAAGGGCTATGTTTTGGGGATGTGTTCATGGTCATTTGACCATGAACCTAGACAACATGAAGGCTAAAGGGAGAGGCCTAGTTGTGTAGTAAATTCTTTGGATATGATGGGGAAGAAACAAGGAGGAAAAAGGGGATATGTTGGCATTGATGTGGCGAATTTATGCTTTGCCATTAGGGGGAAAAGTTAGCCAAAAGTCTTTGTTTTGTCCATCTTTTCTCATTTTCACCAAAAGCTCTCTCTTAGCCAGATTTGCCATAGAGTTTAGGTAAAACTCTCTCTTTGTTTTAGCTTTCATCTTTTGACCAATTTTCTTCATTTTGGTAGAATGTACCTTAGTCATTTTGGTACATTTTCACTTTTGATTTAGCCTCAATTGCTTGAACCAAACACAACCTTCTTTCTCTCATTTAGTTTTCATTTTGAAACCAAAAACCACAAAGATTAAGCACCATTATTCTTCTTCATTTTCTCTCCTCTTGCCGAATGTATCTAAGCTCCATAGTCAATCTCTCTTCTCTTTGATCCTATTCTTTTTTCTTTTCTTTTCATCTTAATTTTTTTTTCTCTTATCTTTCTCTCATTGCCGAAATCACCATTATCATTTTCTTCTTCTCTTTCTCTTTACTTCCTTCTCCTTTCATTCTCTTTCTTCTTTCCCTTCGAAATCGAAACCATTATATTGAAGCCACCATTTTTATTCTTTTATTTTGTGAAGGCCGAATCATCATTTTCTTTTCTTCTTTTTCAAAGCCGAATCTCCAAGTGATCAAAGTAAGGTGCTATCAATTATTTTCATCACTTCCTTTCACTTGAATAAGATTGGAAATCATAATCTTTTATTTCTCTCTTAGGCCGAATCTCTTGAAAAGATTTTGAGAGGAACTTTGTTGAAGACAATCTTAAGTGACCATTGAATCATCAAGGTAAGACTACTATTTTGGATAATATCAATTTCTTTAGATGGATTACTAATCTAAGTTATCTTTAGGAGCGATCTAAGATCATCAAGATAGGTAAGAAAAGAGCCGTTCAAGTGTTTGGAAGAGAGAGGTATTCCTTTACCATCGAACTACAAACGAAGAAGCGATGTCGGGGTTAGAGACTTTCCACCCGTTGTGGACCCTCGCAAACGAGGATCGATTATTCAAGTAGTCGTATAAACCGAACCACTTTACGTTGGTGGAATATCGGCGGTTTTGATCCATCTAGTGGAGAAAACCACAAATAACTGTCATTCGTGAACTGAGGGTAAGGATTTAGATCTATCATTTATAAGTATCGTTTTTGCTAACAATAGTTTATACTAACCGAGTTTATTAATCATTTAGGTGTGGACGAGCTAGAGAGTATTGTTCTCACTGTTACTAGGTGTGTAACCATACATTAAAAACTTCCATAGATTTATATTATTAAAAAGTGATTATATGATAGTATGTTTTGACTGTGGATACCAATTATTGGTATACAAAATTCGTATGTTACCCAATATTCCGCTTATTTTGATATATGCATCAATATGAAATAAGCATGACTATATTATGATTTGTGGGTACATAGCATGAAAATCGATTTGATATGTATGTGCATGGGCATATGGGTATGTTTAATAAAGGAGGAAGTATTCGGTGGTTTTACCACAATTACAGTGACTTCTGTCACATATGTGAATTTGGTGGCTTGGTCACATATTTGACTCGGTGGCTTTGGTCACATATTTGACTCGGTGGCTTTGGTCACATATTTGACTCCGGTGGCTTTGGTCACATATTTGACTCTGGTGGCTTTGGTCACATATTTGGACTTGATCGGTGACTTGGTCACATCTGTTTTGGTGGCTTTGCCACAATAAGAGCGATGTGCATGTTGACTAGCAAGAATCGCCTTCGATGGTGTGTAGCGGATGGAGGTCGATTTAGTAATCCCCACGGTGTCTTTGGTTGGTACGGGGTGTGTAGCGGATGGATATTTAGGTTGGTAGACTTGCATTTCATTTCATATACATATCCATGTAACATTGTATGATTATTATATGATCTGCTATAAAATGGGCCTTTGGGCTAAATTTGAGTAAAATGGGCCTTTGGGCTAAATTTGAGTTAAATGGGCCTTTGGGCTAGATTTGAGCTAAAATGGGCCTTTGGGCCAAATATTTGATTAAATGGGCCTATGGTCATATGTGAAAATTTTGGGTTTGAAAGCATTACATAAAATGGGCTTTTAGTGTATGTGTTATACATTGAGTTTATGACTCACCCATTTTATGGGATAACTTTTCGATAACTCGAAAAGCGATGGATCGGACAAAGAAGGATTTCGAGGTGGCGATTTTCAGTATTAAGTATTGTGGAGATTTTCCAACTTAAACTCTTTAAGTTAAATTTTATTACTTAGACTTTATTTTGGGTTGCCAATATTATGTAATAAGGCCATTATAAACTTTCTTTAATTTCGTGTTTGGATTTACTTTTATTTTGCCATGAATAAATATCTATTTAATAACTAAATTGCTTTTTAATAATTATTTAAAAGGTTTTTGTCTTTAATATATAAATGTTTTCAAGGAAATTTTCTTAAGTTTGGTTTCCTATGATTTTATTAATTCCTTCTAAGAATAATGTTTTTAAAGACAAAATTTCTTTACAATGGAATTCGCTAAAGTTTTACTCAAGGAACATACCAAATCCGGTTAGACTTTTTGGGCCGGGTTTGGGGTGTTTCATGTGGTGAGCTCATTCTGCTACTTGGAGAGCTCACCATGTTTTTAAATGAATCACTGTGCTTGGAATATACTGACACTCAATAATAGCAATTGGTTAGTGAATTTGTATGTGCATGTATTGTGATTGGTTGTCAGGCAAGGGTATTGGTTAATTATATTAATTTAATCTAAATTATTTTTGGGGAAGAGTGTAATTAAGGAGGGGACGGTGAGTAAAGGAGAGAATTTCATTTTTCTTTTCATTATTTTCTGTTGTTCAATTCGTTTGGAAGAGGAGAGGTTAACTTCATTTTTCATCCGAGAGAAATTATGGTTTTAGGCTTGTGTGAGTCTTTTTTTTTGTACTGGTAACCTTTTTAAGCTCTCACTAGGTCATAGTTGTTAATAATTTTTGGTAGGATTTGTTATGTAGCAATTAAGTAAAAGTCTTGGAGAAGGGAAGAATTTCCGTCTAAATTGTGTTTAATGCTTGTAACATTAACTATTAATATAGCATCGTTGCGAGTTATTTAATGACTGTGGTTGTTTCCATTTTGTAACTTTGGGCCGATTTTGTTTAGCTAAAGAAGTGGGGGTAGGTCATGGTTAAAAATAGGAGGAACGTGTTGAATAACTAGAAGCACGGAAGAATTTTGGTGAGTCCCTATAACTATTGTGCTTAAATATTGACGATATAACTTAAAGATGTCACCTAACAAAGTAAGGTTTGGTTATGTCTCTTGTTACTCCTTGTGTGTTGTTTAAGTCTATGTGAAACTTATTTTCTAACAATTTGTTAGTATTAACGATAAAATGTGACCAACCAATGAGATTTGATTATCGATGATCATTCTTGTGTTAGCAAATTATAACGATTGTATTAAATGTGTGTGTGAAAGATCAAAATGGTTACTCGTTCCTTGATGCACAAGTTTAGTATCCTAATAGAGGAAAGGAGGAAATGGAGGTGACTGTGGAAGTATGATTGTGATGGGAGACCTAAATGGAGAATAATAATACAAAATGATATGTATTTTGCCTCCGATAAGGAAATGTAAATTCAAACATGGATTGGTGAAAACTCCACCTTTGCTTGGGGAACACAAATGTGTTCAAATTAACAAGAAGGATTTGTGGAGGTAGGTTGGTATAAATGATATATGGCCTCTTGGAAGTGATGAAAGGATCATAAGATAGCATAAGAAAGGGTCCATGAACTGCTTATACAAAGTATATAATGCTTGATTATATAAGTTCTATGTGTGAACTGCCTATACAAAGCATGTGCGTGTTGATTATATAAGTTCTATGTGTGAACTGCCTATATAAAGCATGTGCGTCTGATTATATAAGTTCTATGTGTGAATTTTCTATACAAAGTATGTGTGTGGATTATATAAGTTCTATGTGTGAGCTATCTATACAAAGTATGTGTGTGTTGATTATACTAAGTTCTATATGCAAACTAGCATCAGTAGTGTATGTACGGACTAAATTTGTGAAACAATTATGCGCATTAATGTTACAATATAGTTGTATGGAAATTTTATTCGCATGTGTGTGTGAGCGTGTCAACACGTGAGCTAAAATAATTATGCGAAATGTGATAACGTGCAAGCAATGCTAATACGCTGAGTTGTGTTCATACACGTGAGTTGTGCCAATGTGCGAAGTCGCACCAATGTGCGACTATTGCATGCGCGAGCTGAATTATAGTATGCACCTTAGAAGAGGCAAGTTGTATGCGAGGTGTACGCCATATTGGTCTAACTGCTTTAGTTCATCCTTTAGGATTTATTTCCTAATTTATTGACCCTTATCATACTTGCGTGATGTTGTGTTGATGTATTAACTTTTGTGATGGAAAGGGTTTAAAGTTTGGAACTTACTAAGTTCAACATGAACTTACCCAATTTCCTCTTTTCCATTTTCAAGTATTCTAGGATTTTCGAACTCTTTGAAAGGAATCACTAGATCATGAATTCATTTGTGAGCTTTCCTTTATTTATCTTGTAACATGTTCATATTAGGGTAACTTGGTCGACTAGGTGAGCTCCTCTTTTGCTTGTATCACCTAGTTAAAACTTGTTATTATATTCAAATGAGTTTTGTATAATTGAATCTAATGTAGCACTTTGCCTAACATCAAATTTACATTCTGCAAATGATATTGTGTACTCTTAATTTTTCTTTTAGGGTTGTGGTACAAATCCAAAGTTCGTTATATGTACTATTATCCCTAATCGTTGTTACTATTTGTTGGTAATACTAGTTCGGTGATCCTTATTATTCTTTCTACATGGCGATCTCATTCCTTTCAATAACACCACAGTTTGTCAATTGATCCATCAGACTTAAGGGTGTTACATGGTATGTAAAAAGCTATGACACTGTAATAGTGAGGAAATAACTAGACACCAAAGTAACCACATGAGGACAAATGTAACACCCCTTACCCGTAATCCATGCCAAAACCAAGCTTGAGGCATTACCGGGTTAAAACCATATGATCGCCACTTAGGCTCATCGATTACTCTCTTAAGTCATCTCTACAACCTCAATCTCGACTTACATGGCCTCACTCATACACACAAGACTCTCGAGACCCTTTCGAAAACTTCTGCGATTTTAAAAATTTCTTCACCTAAATAAGAAATTGCATGCCCGTGAGGTGAGACACACTCGTATGATGTCACACACGCCCATGCCCTTAACCCGTGCATGAAAACCCAAGCATTCTACCAATGTCCCACGGCTAGGGCACACGCCCTCGCTCACCACCCCTGGTGAACACTGACTTCACCACACGGCATGAAGTTTAGACACACGCCCGTGTGGCTAGCCCGTGGCCTATGCCATTTAAATCTGTCAAAGAGACATGCCCATGGGTTGGCCGTGTGTCACACATGGCCTAGACACATGCCCGTGTGTCTAACCACATAGACAAGAACAAAGCTAAATGAGAAGTTCTTTTCACTCCTCATGTTCTTACAACATATACTTAAACAACACATCCATAATCAACTAAAATTCAAACACAATCTTACATGAATAACTACATCTTTTCATATAATAAAGCATCCAACAACTATGGCATTATACAAAAAAGATTATCGATCTATAGGCTAACACATCTTAGCCAATTGCAACAAAAATTACTAACTTGTCTAGCCCTTATACATGCCATATACAAAACATTTAGTCTAATGTACCGGAGTGAGCTGATAGTGTGGGCGATCTTCCGATTAATCCACATATGTCGATTCAACCCTCTTTGTCTATAAGATAAGGGAAAGAAAAGGAGTAAGCCTTGAGCTTAGTAAGTTTACACATAAACAATTTAAGCATTCTAGTATAAACTAAATAATAATTAGCATTATACTACCAAATAAATTCACATCCATAATTATGCTTACTCTTTCTATCCCTTACAACATTTCTAAAACATTATGAGTCGCATACTCATAATCATTTACATGCACCCCTGCACTCAATACCAAATTTACTCCAAAATAGAACACATCATTTTATCACACTAATACATCCACACAGCTAAATTACTCAAAGATATTCAAGACTCACCACCATAATTAGGTAATAAGGTAGTATCGCACATATCCTACCAAGAGATACTCATCATGGTTTCGGACATAGCCTACTAAATAATATACTTAACTATGGTATCACACACAGCCCATATTTGTTAAGTATTAAGGTGGTATCACACTTAGCCCACCATTAAATATTATCACTACTCATCCACATATCTACTTATTCATTCATGATATCTACCACATTCATTCCATTTGAACCACATACGTTCTTAATCATTCTCATTCATTTTAATTCATGCTACACACTAGCTAGCATTGAGAATGTATAAGTAGAACGCATTGATTACTCATAAACTTACCTCGATACTCAAAAAGTATAAAGATGTGAAGTTTAGTCCACCACCTTGCTCTTGCCTCAGTTCCGATCCGGGCTTCATCTTTCTTGATCTATAATGATAAATCAACTTGCTCAATACACACATTGATTAAATTGACCATGATCTCATACTTTAGCTAAATTACCATTTTGCCCCTAAACTTTTTCATATTTACACTTTTAGTCCAAGGCTCGTAAAGTGATTTTCATTCAACATTCTAGCCTTTCATGCATAGTTGAACCATTCATTCAACTAAAGAAATCATCAATACTCACTAAATTACACATGTATGACCAAACTCAAAACTTTCACAAATAAGTCCCTACTTGCGTTTTTCATGGAAATCACTTAGGAAGATATGTTTTTACTACATCAGGCTTTCATATTCATCCATTAAACATCAAAATACATGCATGTCATACATGGGTACATTTTTGAACATCCATCTTAGGTCAACATATAGCTAAAAATAGCTTACTCATGCTACTAGGGCCTCAAAAATACGAAGAATATTAAAAACGGAGCTAGAATACACTTACTAGCTAGCTTGAAAAGTTGAAGAGCCCTAACAATGGCTTCTCTAAATTTTCGGTAGCCTTGGGGAAGAAGATGAATGAAAATTCTATCATCTTTTCCCATTTTAATCATTTAAATGGCAAATGACCAAAATGCCCTTTTGTCCAACTTTCCAATTTTAACATATTCATGCCCAATTTTGTCCAAAAATTAGAATTTCAGAAAATTACTATTTAAGGACCTGTAATTGGTAATCCAAAGCTATTTCACACAAATAGCTTCTAGAATATCAGATTTTGCAACTTTTGCAGTTTAGTCATTTTGGATAATTCAACTGCAATTTGACAAAATTACTTCATGAAACTTTCACACTAACATGCAAACATGGCATAGACCTCAAAAACTCATACATATACCTCGGATTTGTGGTCTCGCACCACTATTCTAACTAGGCCCTCAATCGTGATGTTACAACTCTCCCCTTTTAGAGATTTTCGCCCCCAAAAATCTTACCAGTAAAGAGGTTTGGATGTTGCTCTCTCATAGCTTCTTCCGTTTCCCACGTAGCCTCTTCC
Source organism: Gossypium rotundifolium (assembly GCA_025506655.1). Taxonomy (NCBI): domain Eukaryota; kingdom Viridiplantae; phylum Streptophyta; class Magnoliopsida; order Malvales; family Malvaceae; genus Gossypium; species Gossypium rotundifolium. Next base: position 105,281,797 of record CP106733.1, on the reverse strand, counting down.
ACACCATGCTTTTGTAACAACACTTTCACAAGGGCTATGTTCTTATTCCTCAACTTTTTCACTTCTCGAACCACAATCTTAATCGACTCCTCTTCATAAGACATATTCGATCTTATCTCAATTTCCACTGAAGGAATCACATGTGAAGGATTGGAGCGATATCGTCGCAACATCGACACATGGAACACATTATGAATCTTTTCTAATTCCACTGGCAAAGCCAAATGGTAAGCCACTGGTCCAATTCTTTCGATAATTTCCTACGACCCAATGAATCTTGGACTCAATTTCCCTTTTCGTCCAAATCTCATGATCTTCTTCCACGGAGATACTTTCAAGAACACTTTGTCACCCACATCAAACTTAATTTCTTTTATTTTCAAATCTGCATATGACTACTGTCAGTCTAAAGCAGCTTTCAGACCATCACGGATCACATTCACTTTCTCTTTAGTTTTTTTCACTAGATCGACCCCATGGATCACTAAGCTCGGTCCAATATAAAAGAGTCTCAAACTTACTACCATATAAGGCCCGATATGGAGCCATCTCAGATACTGATCGATAATTGTTGTTGTAAGCAAATTCAACTAGAGGTAGATATATCTCCAACTACCTTCAATTCTAACACACAACATCAAAGCATATCTTCAAGGACTTGAATCACTCTTTCAGATCGACCATCGCTTATGGATGGAACGCAATACAAAAATTTAACCTCGCACTGCTGGCTTATTGCAACTTCTTCCAAAACATCAAGTAAACCTCGGGATCTCTATCCGATATTATAGACATAGGAACACCATGCAATCTCACTATCTCGCAACATACAATTCAAATTAACTTATCTAGTGAGTAATCAACACGTCATCGGAATAAAGTGAGCCGAGTTCATCAACCTATCCACAACAACCCACAAAGCATCTTTCATTTTCGAGTCACCAGTAACCCCATCACAAAATCCACGAGAATCGATCCCATTTCCATTCAGAACCATCACTGGCTGGAGTAATCCTGAACGCACTTGATGCTCAGCTTTCACCTACTGACAAATCAGACATTTTGTCACAAACTTTAAAATGTCTCTTTTCATACTCGGCCACTAATAAAACTTCCTCAAATCGTTGTACAATTTGGTACTGCCTGGGTGTATTGACAAATAACCATTATGTGCCTCATGCAAATCTTTTTGGATTAACTCTTCATCTCTTGGTACACAAATTCTGTCATGGTACATCAAACAATCATCCAGACCCACTCGAAAATCAGAATCACATTTCGATCCACACTTAGCTCTCTTTGCTTGCATCTCACTGTCATTTCTCTGAGCCTCACTTATCTGTTGAACAAATAGTGGTTTAGCTCTCAACTCTGCTAAAATAGCACCATCATCAGACAATTCTAAGCTCGTGTTCATAACTCTTAGAGCACACAAGGATTTCCTACTAAGGGCATCTGCAATAACATTCGCTTTTCCCGGATGGTAATTAATGACTAATTCATAGTCTTTCAACAACTTAAGCCACCTCTGTCGCAAATTCAGATCCTTCTAATCCATCAAATACTTCAAACTCTTGTGATCCGTAAAGATTCTACACTTTTCTCTATACAAGTAATGTCACAAAATCTTTAACGCAAAAAAAATCGCAGCCAACTCCAAATTGTGAGTCGGATAATTCTTCTCATGCATTTTTAACTGCCTTGAGGCGTAAGTGACGACCTTACCCTCTTGCATCAACACGCAACCGAGACCATTAAATGACGCATCACTATAAACCATGAACTCTTTTCCTGATTCTAGTTGAACTAAAATCGGTGCCTCAGTCAACAATGTTTTCAACCTCTTGAAACTCTATTGACATAACTCAGACTAATTAAACTTTACATCTTTATGTAATAGTTTCGCCATTGGGTTAGCAATCACAGAAAATCCCTTTATGAAATGTCTATAATATCCCGCTAAACCCAGAAAGCTTCTAACTTCTGATATGTTCTTTGGCCGTTTCCAATCCACAATAGTCAATATCTTACTTGGATCAACCCGGATACCATCACCCGACACAATGTATCCTAGGAATCCAACCTCTCGGAGCCAAAACTCACTCTTGCTAAACTTAGCATATAACTGCTTATCTCTTAAAGTTTGCAAAACAATTCTTAAATGTTCTTCATGATCGTTCTCATCCCGAGAATAGATCCATAAGTCATCAATGAAGACAACCACAAACTTGTCCATATACGGTCTGAAGACACGGCTCTTCAGATCCATGAAAATCGCAGGTGCATTCGTTAAACAAAATGGTATGACCAAAAACTCGTCGTGGCCATGCCTTGTTCGAAATACAGTTTTTAACACATCTTGCTCTTTCACTCTCAACTGATAATCTCATAGACCCATCTTTCTTATTTACAAATAATACAGGAGCACCCCACAGTGGGTAGCTCGGTCTCACAAACCTTTATCCATCAACTCTTGCAACTGAACCTTCAGTTCTTTCAACTCTACATGTGCCGTCCTATACAGAGCAATTGAAATAGGTGCCGTTCCCAGAATTAACTAAATCCCAAACTCAATCTCTCTCACTGGAGGTAATTTAGGTAACTCTTCTGAAAATACATCCAAGTATTCACATACCACCGGTACCGATTCAATCTTCACCTCAGACTCTTGAGTATTCAATACAAACGCGAGATATGACTCAAATCCCTTTTTCAAGCATTTCTCAGCCACTAAGGAAGAAATCATCACTGGTAGACTATTCGATCCACCTGATTCAACCCAAATAACATCTCTACCCTCACATTTCTACTCGATAAACTTACTACCACAGTTCACTAAGACACTATGTGTAGTCAACCAATCTATACCAATGATTAAATCAAACTCATTAAACGGTAACAACATTAGGTTTGTAGGAAAACAATGACTCTTAATCATGAAAGGAAAGTTCTTACACACTTTGTCCACAAAGACATGCGTACCTAACGGGTTTGACACCTTAACCACAATGTCCGTAGACTCGACGATTATACTCAAACTAGATTCCAATCTCATGCAAATATAGGAATGGGTAGACCCTGGGTCAAGTAAAACAATAACAAAGGTGTCATAAAGAGAAAAAGTACTCGTTATTACATTTGGGAGGATGCCTCTTCGCGAGCGCGAATAGCATACGTCCTAGTAGGTGCCTGACCCTCCTGTCTCACAGTAGAATCTCATGGCGAACCTCTGCCACTAATCCCCCATCCTGGGTTCTTTGGTGGCCTACCCCTCGTAGGTAAATTACTAGATCTTATCTCTTGTTTCTCTTCCTTGTCATCCCTTTTGGGCCAATTTCGGATAAAATGGTCAGGGGAACCACACTTATAACAGTTTCGACTATTACCCCAACACTCTGTAGTGTGATATCTACTTGTTCTTCGGATTGCCTACACTTTCCATCGAGGTGGCTTGGACTCTTGATCTCGAGGTGAATATCCAACCAATGTAGTGGTCCGAGGATTTGCCTCCTTTGATCTTTTCGATTGAGCTTGGTATGTTTGCCCATCAGCCATTTTCTTGCATCTCGGGCCTCATTCAACGCCCTCTACTTTTTCTTACTCAGTTCTTCGGCCTTACTTGCCCTATCAACTAACACTACGAACTCTTTCAACTCCAAAATACCAACCAGGAGTTTGATATCCTTATTCAGTCCATCTTCAAACCTTTTACATAAAACGACCTCCATCGGCACACATTCTTGAGCGTATTTGCTAAGCTTAGCAAACTCTCACTCATATTCTGCTACTGACATTCTTCCTTGCTTCAACACAAAGAATTCCTTCTTTTACTGATCGGTAAATCTCTGGCTTATATATTTCTTTCGAAACTCTTCCAGAAAGAATTCCCACGTCACCCATTCTTTCGGGATTACCGATGTCAATGTCTTTCACCAATAGTGTCGAGTCTCTTAGTAAAGATAGGCACACTTCAAGCTCTCTTCAGGTGTACATGAGAGTTTATCGAACACCTTTATTGAGTTCTCTAGCTAGAACTTTTCCTTCTCAGGTCATCATCAACCTTAGCTCTAAACTCTTCAGCCCCATGTTTCCTATTCTTATCCACCGGGGGCTTCATTACTCTCACTTCTATACCTTGAGGAGCCATTTGAACTTGCTGAGATATAGGAGGAGGTGGAGGCGGTTGAGCGTTAGGGTTTGGTCGAACATACTCCGAGTACCATTCACTTATCATCTGAAGAAAGGCTTCCCGAGCCTTGTCTCTTTGACCTCTAGCCTCGGGTTCACTCTGTACAGGCGCAGTTTCTTGCGCGGGAGCCGATGTATTACTAGCTACATCATCAGTAGTCGATTTATCGGGATCCATACACTATATAAAACAAGTTTAAAATCATCAGAAGCCACCACACTATCATCATACACTTGTGGCATGTATAACTAGACTCTTACACCTGCTACGGTAGTCCTAGAACTAACTAAACAATAGCTCTGATACCACTAAATATAACGCCCCTTACCCATAATCCATGCCGAAATTAAGCCTGAGGCATTACCGGGTTAAAACTATATGATCGCCACTTAGGCTATAACATCCCAAATTTGGGCCTAATAGGATTAGGCCCAATGGGCCTTGGGTATAGTAGCAGTTAAAATTTTTGAGAATAAGAGAACGGCTTTAATGCAAGTTGGGTCTAGTAGGTGAGTGATTTTGGAAGGTTAGGAGGCTTCTATGAAGTCCCGGATTTAAGTTAGTCCTTATGAAAAATTTTAGTTTTAGGTGAATAAAACCCTGGGAGTTAGTAGGTAGGCTTTAAGAATAAAATGTGGAGAAAATGACACAAGTGGAGTGTGTGGTGTAGTGGCCAAGTGACGCCACATAAGAGGCAAGGGGGTGACACCAAAAGGAAGGAAGGAGATCCTAGGTTCAAGGCGTGGCACTTGCATTTCTTTTTGGTATTTTTTTCAAAATGGATTTAGACCTTGGCCATAGATTTATATTTAGTTGCACATGGTTTTAGACACAAGGAGCAAGTTGGTAAAGTGGCTAGCGGCGTGGATTATGCCACAGAGGAGCCTAGGTTCGAATCTCATGACAAGCAAGGGAGTATTTATTTTGCGGATGTGATGGGAAGAGTTTCAGTTAGATTTAAACTATGCGGACAGAGGGATCCCACATCGGAAAGATACAAAGAAAGAAGGTGAGAAGCTAGCTATAGCTAGACCTGTCTAGGAGGAGAATAAACATAGCTGGTTGGCGTTGGACGTAAGAGTGCTTGGAGTGCGGTTTAGCAACTTCAGACTCTTGTCAAGTGTGTATTCTCTTTACGATAGTTGTAGAGCGGCAAATGCCGAAATGCCAGTCACACGGTGATGGCAGCTACACGAGCGTGTGAGCGCACGTGTGAAAGCTTTGACGTGATAGTCGAGGCCACCATGAGTATTCTTGTGGGTGTAGGCTTTTGGGCCACGATGGCTTGAAAGGGGCCAAGTGGGCCCAAGGGTCCCGGGGGCCCATATGAGTAAATTGGATGATTGAGTAGTAGATAGTGAACTAGACTATGTGAATCTCATATATGTTGCTAGGTTTAGGCTAAATGGGCTACATGAGTGTGTGGGCCCACATGTGTTGGGAATGGGCCTTAGGCCCATTCGCATCATTATCTCTGTTTAAAATACTTGAGTCGTTCGAGGCGACAGTGGAACTTCTATTGGGTCGTTAGTACCCTGGTTTGTAAAATTATCGAAATACCCCTGTTTTTGTAAAATTACTGAAATACCCCTGGTTTGTGAAATTACCAAAATACTGTTGGTTTGTAAAATTACTTAAATACCCCTGGTTTGCAAAATTACCGAAATACCCCTAGCTTATGAAATTACCGAAATACCCATAATTTGTGAAATTACTGAAATACCCCCTATTTGTGAAATTACCAAAATACCCCAGATTGTGAAATTACCGAAATACCCTCAATTTGTGAAATTATTGTTTTACCCCTAAACGATAAAATGACCGTTGTACCCTCGTGATAGTACTAGCGTTTTATGTGTTAATTGTATGATTGACTATGTTTGAGATACACTGCATACATGAATTAGTTAGGAGTAGAATTACCGAACTACCCTTGAAGGGTAGGATTACCAGAATTCCCTTACAGGGTAAAATGACTTATTTGCCCTTTGTAATATCCCGGGTTAGGGGCTGTTTTGTTGTTGCATGATATTGCATGTGTTTAGTGTGCTGTGTTGTTGTTTGTGTAGTATCGAGGCTTAATTGTAGCCTCGGTGTATGCCCGAGTGAATGGGAAAATTTTGGTTTTTGGGTGTTAAGTCGGGAGCTGTTGGAGCTAGGGTATAAGGGTTTTCTTTGGTGTTTTATTGCACAAGTGAAGAGTGGCAGAGTGGCAAGGGAGAAGCTTGGTGTGGCGCCATCTACAGTGTGAGGGAGGTCCAGAGTTCAAGTCGTAGAGCTCCCATTTTGTCACCCATTTTGGACAAAGATGGAGGAAGAGGTAGAAGGCAAGTGGAACTCTACCATGGACTTGGTCAAACCGCTCAAAAGTAAGGTGGAGAGTGATTGTAGGAGTAAGACTTGGTAAACACATTTGAAATGTGTGGAGTGGAGTGTTTGGGGGATATGGCGAATGTTGGGGAAGTGGGGAGTATGGCCGGTTTTGGGAAGTGGGGAGTGAGTAGGCAATGTTCCTTTTGAATGTGATGCATATTCGGTCATTAGGAGACCAAACCAAACTCTTTCATTTTGGAAACACCAAAGTCAAGTTCTAAAGAATTCTCTCATCTTTTCTTCACTTCTTGAACCGAAATACCAAGTCTCTTTAGTTGCCAAAATTGTCTTGTTCACTTGGCTTGTGTGTAGCCGAATACACTCTTACATCTATCCTTCTTTCTTCATTTGTGTAAGTGAATCGGGTATCTTTTCTTCTCACACTTTCATTCATTTTCTCTTGTCATACTTGTGCCAAATCATACTACTTCTAAACCCGCTTCTATTTTGACTTCTCCATTACTAGTAAGTCAAACCATATCATCTTCTTCCCTCAAACTCTCATTTTCTTTTCTCAATAATCCTAGCCGAATCTTTCATTTGTGCCTTACCATTTCATTAAGCGATTTCTTTCAAAACCGTAAGTATTTGTTCCCATCCATTTCATATATTTTTTTATCTTCCATTTCAAAAGCTCTTGAGTTTAATGTCCTTTTCTCCTAGGGGTTCTTGTGGCGAATTCTTGGTGGTTGGTGTTGGGGTAAGTCCTTGGCGAATGGTCATGTTTTCTTTCTCTAGTTTTATGATTGATTTCGATTAGATTAAAGCTTATGATGGTTGTGGATTGAAGTGAGTTAATCGTTGTTAATCTCTTCATTATAGGACATCAAAGGTTTCAAAGCAAGCAAGAGGAGCCGTTTTCTTACGCGCTTGATTAGTAAGTGGAGGTTAAGTGATTGGTTGTTGTTAGTTCATTCTCTTAGTTCTTGGTTAGTCAAAGCTTCAAGAGATTAATGTTTCCTTCTTGATAGGTGGGCCGATTGTCTAAGGGAACCACTTTTTGGTTCGGATTTGGTAGGAAACCAAATCGGTGAAAGGTAAGGGCTTTCGACAAACCCTTTTGGTCTAAATGGTGTTGGTCAAGGTGTAGATGTCTAACCCCTATGTTTTGGCCGATTGTAGAAGCTAGTACCGAGGGACTTAGATTGCTTTTGTCGATTTCTAGACTCGTATTTACTAGGTGTGTAAACTAACACACTTCGCTTAGTAATATGATTAATAACCCGTGTGATGATTAATGAAATGTTGATGATTGATATGATACCCTAATGGGTATGATTCTCGACTCGGTAAGTCAAGATATTATTATGAGTTTATCGATGATCTATGTGATACCATGGTCGTGGCTATATGTGACATGGGATATGAGGTTACACATAATAGCATGATATGCATGATTATATGATATACATGATTACATGAGTATGGTATGTTGATGGGTGATACGAGTGGAGGGAGCAAGGATATTTTGTGCCGACGAGCACCAAGGCTTTGGTAGCACACTTTGTGACTTTGGGTCACCGAGGTTTGGCACCTCATTGCGACTTGTCCCTCGTGGTTTAACCACCGTGGGTTGGCCCCACTTGAGATATGGGATCGCCGCTAGTGATTTGGTATCACACGATGGGTTGGCCCCATCATCGATTTGTGACTTCTGGTCACCAAAGCTTTGGTAGCACAATTGTGTCTTTGGGACACCAAAGGGTTTGGTACCACATTGACGGATATTGTGTCTTTGGGACACCAAGGTTTTGGTAACACATTGTGACTATATGTCACCAGTGGTTTGGCACCACCAAAGGTTTGGTACCACACGGGTAGAAAAGGCGATATGGATGGTTAGGATCGGGTTGCATTAATTATGTTGCTTTGTATGATGTGTGTTAGCATGTTGTTTTTGGGAGCGGGTTTACACATCGAGTCACTCGACTCACCCTCTCCTTTGACATTTCGGTGTGACGCGAGACGCGACATGGAGCCGGATGGACTCGGGTGCACATGCCATGCTTTAATAAAGGACTATTGAATTTGGGTAATCGTAGCTTATTTACTTTATTTGGGTTTTATATTGGATTTGTAAAAGGCCTTTAATTTATGTTTTGGTGATGTTTATGTTTTAATTAGATTTTAATATGCCTTAACAAAACAAGTTGGTATGAATTTTTGTAAAACTTGGAAAGATGATGATTTCAAAATTATAACGCAATGTGTTTTTTAAACCATACCATCTGTATCACATTATGTCTTTATAGTAAGCAAGTTCAAGTGATTTTCAAATCAAACTTGTATTACTCCTAAGTCTAATAAGGTTTTGAGTAACACTAAGAAACTATTAAGGTTTAAATGGGTTAAACTCATTTAGCCACACAATCCGTTAAGATTTCAAAATCTTTGGGTTTCACATACTCCATCCGATTTCAAACAAGTCTACTCAAATTGTCCTCAAAATACACTTTGTTTTTCACTCGGCTTTTAGCGAAAAATTTAACCTCTCACAAACATGTTTCCCGTAACATACCGTTAGGGACGTGGTGTCTTGTCCGGTTTGGGGTGTTACATTTGTGGTATCGAGCCAAGTTCAAAGCTTCTACTGTGGGCCCGAGGCCCAAAATGTTTTAAAACTATAATTTTCAAGTATTCTGTTTTTAAAGTATGGTTTGAAGGGCATGGCACCGAGTCACCGGCACCAGTTCGCCCAGGTAAGTACCCCGTACTATTTGTTGTGATTGACATGATTGGATGGCTAGTAAGACTACTTTAGAGACTGAGACTAATAGGACTCTGTGGACTCGCGAAAACAAAGCTTCTTTAAAATTCATAAAACTTTGCTTTAAACACAGTGGAATAATGACTGATACATAAAATTCTTTAATCAGACGAGATTTAGTTATGAGTACCCGAGGTGGACGTGGTCGTGGACGTGGTCGCGGTAGGATGACTGTTTCTGAGCCCGTAGGTTCTGGGCAGGGTTCAGAGAATGAGATACTGCCCGCCACCACCGGAGGTGGTGAGTTTCGAGAGCATACCGGCGATGATGCAAAGGTCACAGCGATGCTCATGGGTTTTAGAGAGGGTAGTGGAGCAGTGGAGGAGTAGGAGCTAGAAATCGTGCTCGAGCGACTTGGGCAAATGGGGTGAATTCTTCCGGTGTCTCGGTGTTGCTCCCAAAGATCTTCGAGTATTGGCCGAAGCGACAGAGCGGATCATGGATGATCTAGACCGACCGCAGAAGAAAAATTAAAGGAATTGTATCACTTCTCGAGATGAGTCATACCGGTGGTGGCTCACGGTCCGTGATAGCTACCGCAATGAAGATCCGACTTGGGACTATTTTCGGTCGCTTATCTAAGAAGTACGCGTGAGCTAATTACATAAATGAGTAGAGGAAAGCATTTCGAGGTTAGTCCAGGGAGCAAATCAGATCGGAGTATGAGGCCGAAGTTTCGAGGTCGAGTCGGTATGCTGTGGGTATGGTGGCTATCAAGAGGAAAGGTGCGTTCGCTTTGAGGATGGCTCGCGAGACGAAAGTTAAGATTGTTGATTGCGCCCACAGAGAGCGTGAATTTGCGGCTCGCTGAAAAGGCGAAGGTTGCCGAGGGCATTAAAGAGTCTGTGAGGCGGGATATGGATAGGAACCGCCATAAAAGGAGTTTTGGGTCTTCCGGGTCATCGTGTAATCGCAGAAGAGGGCTAGACCGAGTGGGCCGAATCGGCCGGGTAGGTTTGTTGTCGCTAGGCGGGGACCGCCGCAGATGTAACCGCTTGTGGAAAGGCTCACCGGGAGGATGTTGGACCGATGGTAGAGGTTGTTTTGAGTGTGGCTCGTTGGACCACCGTGTGAGGGACTGTCCGCGCAAGTTGGCTAGAATTCAGTCCGAGAATCAGGGCCGTAATCAATACAGAAATAATGGACCACCGCAGAGGGGCCGAGGTAATGGCAGAGGAGGTAACAGTTCTGGTCGGGGCCGTGGAGCACCGGGCAGAGGTGCAGGTAGTTCTGAGGCCAGGCAGCCGGGGCTAGTGTATGCTGCGAGGCGCCGAGAGGAGGGCGACGCACCGGACGTCATAACCGGTACGTTTTTGATTTTTGGTTCTCCTTATACTGCTTTAATTGATGTGGGTTCTACGCACTCTTATGTTGCCAGTAGTATAGTAGAGACAATGGATTTAGACTCTGAGATATCTTCTAGGCAGATGACCGTAATAAGCCCTCAGGTCACTCAGAGTGGTAGATAAACCGATAGAGACGCACCTCTAGAACTCCAAGGGTAGTATTTGAGGTCGATCTCGATGGAACCGCCATTCGGGAGTTCGATCTAATTCTCTAATGGACCTGGTGGGTAAGTATCAGCGGTTGGATCGCTGCGGCTAAGCACATGGTTCGAACACAACTGAGGGTGATGAAGTAGTTCGATCAGAATAGGAGAAACTATCTGTCTAATGTGGTATCTCGCTCAAAGCCGAGAAAATGGTTAGAAAGGGTTGCGGCATATATGGTGCATGTGTATGCCTTGGAGGCTAAGGAGATCTGCCAGGAGACCATTCTGACAGCTTGGGAATTTGTTGATGTGTTTCCGAGGAGCTTCCGGTTTGCCACGGATCGGGAGGTAGAGTTCGGATAGATCTCATTTAAATCGCACCCGTATCCATTGCTCCGCATGTGATGGCACCTAAAGAATTAGTGGAGCTTAAGGCTCAAATCCGTGAGTTATTGGACCGAGGTTTTATCGGGCCAAGTATTTCGCCATGGGGAGCGCCGGTACTTTTGTAAAGAAGAAAGACGGCACTATGCGGATGTGTATAGACTATCGCCAACCGAATAAGTCGACGATCAAAAACAAGTATCCACTACCCTGGATAGATGACTTGTTTGATCACCAAGGGGCGCTCGGTTTTCAAGATCGACCTAAGGTCCGGGTATCACCAGCTTGAAGGTAAAAGAGGCGGATATCGTAAGACGGCATTTCGCACTCGGTATGGGCACTTTGAGTTCTTGGTTATGCCGTCGTTGACTAACGACCGCGCAGCCTTTCATGGATCCGATGAATAGGTGTTCCAACAAGATTCAGATCGGTTCGTGGTGGTTTTATCGACGACATCTTGGTATACTCAAGGATCGAGGAAGAGCATGATGCTCATTTACGGTGGTATTGCGATTCTAAGGAGAAACAAATGCGCGAAGTTTAGTAAGTCGAGTTCGCTTAGAAAAGTGACTTTCTTGGGTCATGTAGTGTCTACCGAGGGATTCGAGTGGATCCTCGTAAGATTGAGGCGCTTTTGGATTGAAGCCGCCTAGGTCGATGGTCGAGATTCGAGTTTTCTGGGTTTGGCCGGATACTACCGAAGGTTTGTTGAGGGTTTTTCGTTGATAGCAGCGCCGATGACCAAGTTGCTGAGGAAAGAAGTTCCGTTTGTATGGACTGAGAAACAGCAGGAAAGCTTCGATAAGTTAAAGAAGATTTTGACCGAGGCTCCTGCCTAATTCAACCCGAGGTCGGTAAGGAATTCACAAAGTATCGCGATGCATCACATACTGTGCTTGGGTTGTGTGCTGGTGCGAAAGGAAGGTTGTGGCTTACGATCCCGGCTACCGAGGCCACATGAGGTCAATTATCCTACGACGATTTGGAGCTTGCGTCGTAGTATTTGCCTTAAAGATATGGAGGCATTACTTGTACGGAGAAAGATCGATAGTCTACACGGACCATAAGAGTTCAAGTACCTCCCGACTCGTAAAGACTTGAATCGAGATGTCACGATGGATTGAGTCAACGAAAGACTATGATTGCTCAATTGAGTATCATCCGCAAGGCTAATGTTGTGGCGCATTTATTGAGCCGTAAGGTTGTTTCGGATTTGAGAGCGTTGTTTGCCCACTTGAGTTTGTATGACGACGGGAGTATTTTGGCGAGCTACAAAGTTGCCTACTTGGGTTGAGCGGATCGAGAAAAGCGCTTGTTAGATGAGGTTTTGAGCGCACAGAGGACACAAGTGCGTAATGAGGGTTTGAAGGGTTACTGACTTGTCCAAAGGATGGGGTTCGTGTTTCGTGGGAAGGCTTGTATGCCGAGAGATGCTGAATTGAGGCAAAGATTCTTCAGATGCTCATAGCAGCCCTACGCTTATGCATCCCGGAGGTAGCAAAATGTATAAGGATCTCGTGAACAGCCTACGGTGGCCGAGTCTCAAAAGGAGGTGACCGAGTTTGTGGGTAAGTGTCGACTTGTCGCAGGTCAAGGTCGAGCATCGCTTGTCATTCTGGTTGCTTCACCAAAGGAAGATTCCACAAAGGAAGTGGGAAAGAATAACTATGGATTTCGCGGTGGATTACCGCTACACCGAGCAAGAAGGATTCGATTTGGGTAGTTGTGGATCTACCGACTAAATCCGCCACTTTATTCCGGTGAGGGTGGATTACTCACTTCAAAGGTTGGCGGTCAGTATGTGTCGAGATTGTGAGATCGCACGGTGCTCAGACGATCATCTCGGATAGGGATCCCGATTCACGCCAAGGTTCGGAAGGCTTTGCATCGAGCTCGGGTACACGGTTAGATTTCAAAGACGGCATTTCATCCGCAGATCGACGGGCAATGGAAAGAGTTATACTGATATTGGAGGACATGCTTCGAGGTGTGTTTTGGACTTGGGGTAGCCGGGAGGAGTATCTACCGTTAGTGAATTCGCCTACAACAACGATTACCAAGCGAGCATCAAGATGGCACCGTATGAGGCGCTAGTATAGTAGGAAGTGTCGCCACCCACGTGTTGGACTGAGTTGGGTGAACGCCATTGTTGGGACCCGAGTTAGTAGCAAACCGAGGACAAGGTTAAAGTGTTTCGTGCTCGATTAAAGGAAGCTTCTGACCGGCAGAAGTCCTATGCCGATCTTAAGCGGAGAGATATTGAGTTTGTTGTGGAGATCGGTTTTCCTGAAGGTCTCACCGTGGAAGAAAGTATTAAGGTTCGGAAGAAAGGCAAGCTAAGTCCGAGGTTTATTGGGCAGTATAAGGTACTAAGACGAGTGGGACCAGCTATGATCACTCGAGTTGCCACCGAGCTAAGTCAAATTCACGACGATTCCACGCTTCGATGCTTGGCGATATCGTTCGATCCGTCACATGTGATGGCGAGAAGAGATCGAGGTAAACCCGATATGACCATGGAGGAAGAGCTCAGTATGATTCTAGATTGGGATGTGAAGGTTCTGCGAGGAAGTCTGTGCCTTTGGTTAAGGTACTTTGGCGGAATCATGGCGTGGAGGAAGCTACGTGGGAACCAGAGGATATGATGAGACAGCAATACCCGCAACTCTTCTGATCAGGTAATTTCGAGGTCGAAATTATTTTTAAGGGGGGTAGAACTGTAATATCCCGGGTTAGGGGCTGTTTTGTTGTTGCATGATATTGCATGTGTTTAGTGTGCTGTGTTGTTGTTTGTGTAGTATCGAGGCTTAATTGTAGCCTCGGTGTATGCCTGAGTGAATGGGAAAATTTTGGTTTTTGGGTGTTAAGTCAGGGGAGCTGTTGGAGCTAGGGTATAAGGGTTTTCTTTGGTGTTTTATTGCACAAGTGAAGAGCTGGCAGAGTGGCAAGGGAGGAGCTTGGTGTGGCGTCATCTACAGGTGAGGGAGGTCCAGAGTTCAAGTCGTAGAGCTCCCATTTTGTCACCCATTTTGGACGGCATGGAGGAAGAGGTAGAAGGCAAGTGGAACTCTACCATGGACTTGGTCAAACCGTTCAAAAGTAAGGTGGAGAGTGATTGTAGGAGTAAGACTTGGTAAACACATTTGAAATGTGTGGAGTGGAGTGTTTGGGGGGATATGGCCGAATGTTGGGGAAGTGGGGAGTGTATGGCCGGTTTTGGGAAGTGGGGAGTGAGTAGGCCGAATGTTCCTTTTGGAATGTGATGCATATTCGGTCATTAGGAGACCAAACCAAACTCTTTCATTTTGAAACACCAAAGTCAAGTTCTAAAGAATTCTCTCATCTTTTTCTTCACTTCTTGAACCGAAATACCAAGTCTCTTTAGTTGCCAAAATTGTCTTGTTCACTTGGCTTGTGTGTAGCCGAATACACTCTTGCATCTATCCTTCTTTCTTCATTTGTGTAAGCTGAATCGGGTATCTTTTCTTCTCACACTTTCATTCATTTTCTCTTGTCATACTTGTGCCGAAATCATACTACTTCTAAACCCAGTTCTCTATTTTGACTTCTCCATTACTAGTAAGCCGAAACCATATCATCTTCTTCCCTCAAACTCTCATTTGCTTTTCTCAATAATCCTAGCCGAATCTTTCATTTGTGCCTTACCATTTCATTAAGCCGATTTCTTTCAAAACCGTAAGTATTTGTTCCCATCCATTTCATATATTTTTTTTATCTTCCATTTCAAAAGCTCTTGAGCCGAATGTCCCTTTTCTCCTAGGGGTTCTTGTGGCCGAATTCTTGGTGGTTGGTGTTGGGGTAAGTCCTTGGCCGAATGGTCATGTTTTCTTTCTCTAGTTTTATGATTGATTTTGATTAGATTAAAGCTTATGATGGTTGTGGATTGAAGTGAGTTAATCGTTGTTAATCTCTTCATTATAGGACATCAAAGGTTTCAAAGCAAGCAAGAGGAGCCGCTTTCTTCGCTGCTTGATTAGTAAGTGGAGGTTAAGTGATTGGTTGTTGTTAGTTCATTCTCTTAGTTCTTGGTTAGTCAAAGCTTCAAGAGATTAATGTTTCCTTCTTGATAGGTGGGCCGATTGTCTAAGGGAACCACTTTTTGGTTCGGGATTTGGTAGGAAACCAAATCAGGTGAAAGGTAAGGGCTTTCGACAAACCCTTTTTGGTCTAAATGGTGTTGGCCGAAGGTGTAGATGTCTAACCCCTATGTTTTGGCCGATTGTAGAAGCTAGTACTCGAGGGACTTAGATTGCTTTTGTCAGGATTTCTAGACTCGTATTTACCAGGTGTGTAAACTAACACACTTCTGTTTAGTAATATGATTAATAACCTGTGTGATGATTAATGAAACAGTGATGATTGATATGATACCCTAATGGGTATGATTCGGACTCTGTAAGTCAAGATTATTATTATGAGTTTATCGATGATCTATGTGATACCATGGCTGTGGCTATATGTGACATGGGATATGAGGTTACACATAATAGCATGATATGCATGATTATATGATATACATGATTACATGAGTATGGTATGTTGATGGGTGATACGAGTGGAGGGAGCAGTGATATTTTGTGCTGACGAGCACCAGTGCTTTGGTAGCACACTTTGTGACTTTGGGTCACCAGAGGTTTGGCACCTCATTGCGACTTGTCCCTGTGGTTTAACCACCGTGGGTTGGCCCCACTTGAGATATGGGATCGTCGCTAGTGATTTGGTATCACACGATGGGTTGGCCCCATCATCGATTTGTGACTTCGGTCACCAAAGGCTTTGGTAGCACAATTGTGTCTTTGGGACACCAAAGGTTTGGTACCACATTGACGGATATTGTGTCTTTGGGACACCAGTGTTTTGGTAACACATTGTGACTATATGTCACCAGTGGTTTGGCACCACTAGTGGTTTGGTACCACACGGGGTAGAAAAGGCGATATGGATGGTTAGGATCGGGTTGCATTAATTATGTTGCTTTGTATGATGTGTGTTAGCATGTTGTTTTTGGGAGCGGGTTTACACATCGAGTCACTCGACTCACCCTCTCCTTTGACATTTCAGTGACTCGTGAAGCGGACATGGAGCCGGATGGACTCGGGGTGCACATGCCATGCTTTAATAAAGGACTATTGAATTTGGGTAATCAGAGCTTATTTACTTTATTTGGGTTTTATATTGGATTTGTAAAAGGCCTTTAATTTATGTTTTGGTGATGTTTATGTTTTAATTAGATTTTAATATGCCTTAACAAAACAAGTTGGTATGAATTTTTGTAAAACTTGGAAAGATGATGATTTCAAAATTATAACGCAATGTGTTTTTTAAACCATACCATCGGGTATCACATTATGTCTTTATAGTAAGCAAGTTCAAGTGATTTTCAAATCAAACTTGTATTACTCCTAAGTCTAATAAGGTTTTGAGTAACACTAAGAAACTATTAAGGTTTAAATGGGTTAAACTCATTTAGCCACACGATCCCCGTTAAGATTTCAAAATCTCCGGGTTTCACATACTCCATCCGATTTCAAACAAGTCTACTCAAATTGTCCTCAAAATACACTGTGTTTTCACTCGGCTTTTAGCGAAAAATTTAACCTCTCACAAACATGTTTCCCCCGTAACATACCAGATTCGGACGTGGTGTCTTGTCCGGGTTTGGGGTGTTACACCCTTGTAGGTAAGTGATTGGCTTATGCCATGATATGACTGGTTTGGCTATGGTTGTATGACTGATTTTCTTTTATTACATGTTTAAATGATTGTTATTGAACATGGCCATTATGCATACACGTGTAATGATTGAGCATGACATATATGACATATTGCATGGGGTTGGGGTATTGATGATCGGGGAAGTATATATCGGTGGCTCTGCCACATTTTGTATAATGGCTATATGCCAACCTAAATATGGCTCCATGCCATCTTGATTATGGCTTTGTGCCAATCGTGTTTACCCGAGGCTATGTGCCGATTATATTACTGTCGCTGATGGCTATGTGCCAAGCATAATACAGTTATTGATGACTCTGTGTCAATCATATTTACCCAAGGTTGTGTGCCGATTATATTATTATTTCGGTTGCTCTGCCACATATATCGGTGACATTGTCACACTAAATGATGATGTAATAGACTGAATTTGACCCTAGTCAGAACGGTGGTTTCAGGACCATGAATTTGAGTCCAAGAAATATTTTAATATTATATTTTGAGTCTATTATATGTGAATTAATGTGTGTGAAAGTTTCAGAGAAAATTTTATTGTTTAAGTGCTTAATTTGATAAAAAGGACTTAATCGCAGAAAGTGTAAAAGTAGCATACTAAAGTGAAAGGTGTTAATTTGAGCATGGCTTTATAAAATGAGGTATAAAAGGGTAAATAACCCATTTAAAGGGTTAGTGGCGCCATGGACAAGTTTGTCCTTAAATTATATTGTTTGGTTATTTTAACTTAAGGTTGATTAGGTAATTTAATAATAAAGTATTATATGTTAAATAAAACAAAACAAATGGCCATTCTCATCTTTTTAGTTGATGGTCGAATGTTGAAAGAAAAAAAATAGAGAGTCTTTGTTCTTTGATTTTCGAATTGAAGGCTTGATTTCAAGGTTAGTTTGAACTCGCTTTTGTTAATTTTTATGTTTTTGAGATCGTTGCTTCAAACCATAGTGACCCATGTTGAAATTTTTGAATCTAAGCATTCTTGAAATTCGCTATTGATAGGTTTATATGATTTTAATGTTTGATGAAATTAGATGAAAGATAGGTTAAAATTAGTATATTATGTGTTGGAAGTTTTGGTGAACTTGTGTTTTAGGGCCAATTTGTAAAATTAAAATTTTAGAGGCTTAATTACAAAATAAATGAAAGAAATAGACTTGTATAGTCCTTATACATATTCGTCCCTTAAGGAGTATGGGGAAATTTGATGTATTTTGAGTTTTATGCAAATAGGACTAAATTGCAAAGTATTGAAATAGTAGGGGTAAAATGGTAATTTGCCTGTTTGTGTGTTTTGGGACTAAATTGAGATGAAATGTATTTGAATGAGCTAAATTTTAATGTGTATTAGATCAAGAGCAAAGAAAAATAGAATTAGATCGGGGAAAGACGAAGGTTCTCGAATAGCCGATTCGCACGGACTATCGACAACCGAGGTAAGTCCTTCAGCTGAAATATATCAAAGAATTATTTATGAATATATTAAATAATAAGATTTGATGAATTTTAGTACATATTTATGTTATGTCCGAATATATATAGGTATACTAAATTGAGTATTAAAGTTGGTTATGTGATGTGAATAAGTGTTTCAATGTGAATTGTTGGATTGTATAATGACATAATGATTTTATTGGTTTAATGTGAGTGAGCTCAATCGAATTGGATATATATATATATATATATAATAGTTATGAAGTGTTTATGGAATGTTTGACCACAGTGATATGTTTCGGGCTTTTACGCCTAGCAGGCCTTGTGCCGGTGTTACTTATCGGGCTTTTACGCCTAGCAGGCCTTGTGCCGGTGTTACTTATCGGGCTTTTACGCCTAGCAGGCCTTGTGCCGGTGTTACTTATCGGGCTTTTACGCCTAGCAGGCCTTGTGCCGGTGTTATTTATCGGGCTTTTACGCCTAGCAGGCCTTGTGCTGGTGTTACTTATCGGGCTTTTACGCCTAGCAGGCTTGATGCCGGTGATGTGTTTTACAAAAGAGAAACCGAATTTTGTTCAAGGCAAAATATAGCTAATGTATCTAGTTAATGGCTCAGGTAAGCATGTAAGGTATGTTACGTTTAATTTTACTTGAGTCAAGTAAATACTATGAGAACAGTGTTAAGTACATTGAAGGTTAAGATTGATGTGAATAAGCATTATATGATTTAATTTGAGTTTGAATGTATTATTATTATGGAGATTCGGTTTACAAATGGAAATGTTATGAGTGAAAGAAATTTTAGTATGTTAACATGGTTGATATGAACTCAGATTCATACGATTCGGATCATATGATTCTTGTAATATACTTAGTTTGTGCTTCAAGAGATACAGGTTTATGGATTGATGTATAATTACTTAGATTAATGAACCATTAGTATTCGCCCTCAGATAAATCAATATACTTAAATGTTTATGTGCAATGTCTTAAGTTGAATAATTTAAATGTTTAATGTTTGAATGTTATATTATCAAGAGTCTAGGACTTACTAAGCTAGTAAGCTTATTTGTGTGAAATGTTTTCCTCTGCTTTATAGACTAGGTGCAAAGCTACAAACTCATCGGGATCGCCAAGAAAGTCATCCACACTATCAATCTAATTTGGTACTCTTTCATTTTGGTTTTCGGATGGAGGCATGTATAGGAAAGACTTGGTCTTTGTATTGATGAAAACTTTTGTGTTCATGTATATAATAGCCATGCGAATATGGCTAAATTTTTAGTTAAGAATGTTTTCATGCTCTTGTTATAATTGTCGGGTTATGTCGTTAATGTTTGTGCAATTTTAATCATAGTTTTAATAGAATATGGTAAGGAAATGTTTGTTTATGAAATGAACCTTTGAGTTAGGTATGGTGGTATGATTAATCAATGGCATACTTGATTATATTGAGCCATAGATGTGTTTGTTCATAGTTCGATGATGTTAGGATATTATATGAATGTTTTAGGTATAAGTCATTTTACATAAATGAGTAAGATGTATGGATAATATGAATTGTATGTGGGTATATTCGGTTATAACCTAGGATATATCGAATATATATATATGATAGATGCATATAAAGGTTAGTTATGTCACTTAGGCATAATTTGTTTAATTGTGCAATATCAATAGTTAAATATTCATGTTTAGCTCAAATGTGAAATGTAGAAATAAACCCCATGAGTTATGTATTTGGCCATACATGGAATTAAGTAGAAAATATTTTGATTTGGGATTTCATTTGTACATGGCTAATAAATATTATATGCTTGGTTCTAATATGTCATTAATATGATAAGCTCATGATTCATGTATGTATTTTAAGATATGTATATTGACTTGATAAAATGATATAGAATTGAAATAAATCTGATTGAACCTTGAGATATGATTAGTATAACCGTGTGATTAATATTTTAAGACTAATATTTAAATTAGTAAAGCGATGTATCTCATATGTATTTGTGGATAGGTTCAATGTGATTATATGATTATATGAAAGTCTGTATTTCCTATGTAATGCCTCGTAACCCTAATCCGATTACGGATATGGGTTAGGTGTTACATTTATTGGTATCGAGCTTACGGTTTAGTCGATTTTAGGACTACCGTAGCGCGTGTGAGTCTAGCTATACATGCCTTTTTCATATATTGATAGTGTGGTGACTTGACATTCTTAATCGTGTTTTATATAGTAAATGGACACCGATCTTGAGAGAGTCAGAAGCGGATGATGTAGAGTGTAGCGCTGACCGCAGCACACGGATCGGTCTTGAGACTCTCGACCGCCCGGTAGCCATGAGGGGAGGCTAAACAAGCCTTCTACCGATAATGAACGAGTAGTTTACCCAATTTTATTCAGACTAACCCAATGCATTCCCAACCTCCACCCCGAATAATCTAACTCGATACCTTCAAGACTTCGATGATAGATCCAATGAGATCTAGTAGGCCCCTGTTGATAAAATCAGAAATTTAAATAAGAATTGAGGCCAATGATGATGATGACGATAACGAAATGAAATGTGGCTTGATAATACTATTCGGTACTTGATGAGCTATCTTGTACTCTAGAGGAATGCTTGAAGTGTGTTATATCTTTACTTCGGGACACCGTGATATCACCGGTGGAATACACTAGTATCGGTGGTCCCGAAAGAAAAAATGACGGGATTTCTTCCGAATGAATTTCGCAAGAAATATATCACCAGAGGTTCATCACCGAAACGAAAAGAATTTCTTGAACTGAAACAGGGGCGAATGACTGTGACAGAATATGAACGGAAATTTGTCAGGCTCAGCAGATATGCTAGAGAGTGTGTTTCTACTGAAGCTATTATGTGTAAAAGGTTTGAAGACAGTCTGAATGAAGATATAAAGTTTCTTGTTGGCATTCTTGAAATTCAAGAGTTTGTGACATTAGTTGAGCGAGCTTGCAAAGCTGAAGAGCTCGGGAAAGAGAAAAGAAAGGTCGAGATGAAGCTAGAGACACTCGAAAAAGATTGTCGGGTAAGAATTTCCATTCCACATCTAAAAAGTTCAGAGATGATTTCAGCTGACATAAAGCTACTTTAGATGTACCTAGACGTGAACGACCTCCAGTGGGCTCCCGAGCTACCTCGATGGCCAGTGTTGGTAACGTTCCACAGAATCGAGTTGAATGCAAGCATTGTGGGAAATGGCATTCTGGGAGTTGTAGATTCCATGATCGGTCTTGCTTTAAATGTGGATCGTCAGATCATTTTATTAGAGAATGTCCGATGTTAGTTGAGCAGAATACAGTTCAGAACATTAAGACGAGCAACGCGTCAGTACGAGGCAGGCCACCCAGACATTCAGGCAATGTAGGTGATAGTCAGAGAGGAACGAAGAACACTACAGCTTGATTCGAGGCTAGAGCTCCACTAGAGCTTATGCTACATGAGCCGAGAGGATGCTTCCTCCCGATGTCATTACCAAGACTTTCACCCTTTATGATACTATCGTGATTGCATTGATTGATCCTGGTCGACTCATTCATATGTGTGAAACTCTAGTAATCGAAGTCTCTCGCCAGTTGAGTCTCTCGAGTTTGTGATTCGTGTGTCCAACCCTTTGGGTAGATGCGCATTTGTTAATAAAGTGTGTAGAGGTTGCCCATTGATGATTCGGATTCTTGCTTCCCACCGATTTAATGTTGTTGCCCTTCGATGAGTTTGACCTAATTTTGGGGATGGACTGGTTAACTTCACATGATGCAGTGGTGAATTGCAAAAGAAAGCTTATTGATTTGAGATGCTAGAACGGTGAGATCATCAGAATTGAATCCAGTGATTTAAGTGGGTTTCCTAAAGTAATATCTTCGATGTTAGCCCAGAAGTATGTGAGAAAAGGGTGCGAAGCTTATTTGGCCTATGTACTGGATAATAAAGTGTCTGAAAAGCATATTGAATCTGTACCGATTGTGTGTGAATACCCAAACGTGTTTCCTGAAGAACTATCGGGTTTACCACCAGTACGGGAGATTGAGTTCGGCATTGAATTACTACCAGGAATGACTCCGATCTCGATAGATCCGTATCGGATGGCACCTACAGAGTTAAAAGAGTTGAAAGCACAGTTGCAAGAGTTAACAGATAGGGGATTTGCACGACCAAGTTTCTCTCCTTGGGGTACACCAGTTCTTTTTGTGAGAAAGAAAGATGGAACGATGCGAATGTGTATTGATTATCGGAAACTGAATAAGGTAACTATAAATAATAAGTACCCGTTACCTCGGATTGATGATTTGTTTGATCGCTTGAAAGGGCTTCAGATTTTCAAGGTAGATTTGAGATCGAGTTATTATCGATTATGAGTCGAGATACAGATCGCTTAAAGACCCATTCCGACGAGTACGGACATTTTGAGTTTCGGTTATGCCTTTTGGACTCACTAATGCACCTGCAGTTTTTATGGATTTAATGAATCGAGTCTTCAGACAGTTTTTGGATCGGTTTGTAGTAGTGTTTATTGATGATATACTGATCTACTCCAAAAATGAAATCGAGCATGCCGATCATTTGAGATTAGTGCTATAAACTTTGAGAGATCAACAGTTGTATGCGAAGTTTAGCAAGTGTGAGTTCTGGATGAAAGAAGTCAGCTTCTTGGGACATGTTGTTTCAGCATCAGGTATTCGAGTCGATCCAAACAAAATTTCAGCTATACTTGATTGGAAGCCACCGAAGAACGTTTTCAAGATTCGAAGTTTTCTGGGACTTGCTGGCTATTACAGACAGTTTGTGAAAGGTTTTTCTATGATAGCTGCACCTTTGACAAAGTTACTACAGAAAGATGTTAAGTTTGAGTGGTCAGAGAAGTGCCAGAAAAGTTTCAAGCAATTGAAAGCCCTTTTGACCGAAGCTCCAGTGTTAGCTCAGCCTGAATTG
The DNA here is from genome assembly GCA_025506655.1 of Gossypium rotundifolium. NCBI lineage: Eukaryota > Viridiplantae > Streptophyta > Magnoliopsida > Malvales > Malvaceae > Gossypium > Gossypium rotundifolium. The sequence goes on along the minus strand of CP106733.1, from coordinate 105,258,452 downwards.
GGTAAAGAATTTTTTGTGCATTTTGATGCTTCCTTAAGTGGTTTGGGCTGTGATGCAGGAAGGTAGGGTAGTAGCCTACGCATCAAGACAATTGAAGCCGCATGAAATAAATTAACCGACGCATGATTTAGAGCTTGCAGCCATTGTGTTCGCACTGAAGATTTGGCGTCATTACTTATTTGGCGAGAAATGCCATGTTTACTCGGATCACAAAAGTCTGAAGTATCTAATAACTCAGAAAGACCTGGATTTGAGACAACGCAGGTGGCTAGAACTGTTGAAAGACTATGAATTGGTGATTGACTATCACTCGGGAAAAGCTAACGTTTTGCGGATGCGTTAAGTCGGAAAACATTATTTGCTCTTCGTGCAATGAATGCACAGATGGCTATTTCTAGTGATGGTTTGATCATAGCCGAGTTACGAGCAAGACCGATGTTTATTCAGCAAATTTGTGATGCACAGAAAGTTGATGAAGATTTGATTGCTAGTCGAATTCAGTGTGAAAAGGGTACAGAATCAGATTTTCAGATTGATGCAAATGATTGTTTGAATTTTAAAAGCCGAATGTGTGTTCCAAAGAACTTAGATTTTATACAGATGATTTTGAGTGAGGCTCATAGTGGTCGACTATCGATACATCCGGGTAGCACGAAGATGTATAACGATTTGAAACAGCTCTATTGGTGGCCTGGCATGAAACGGGATATATCCAAATTTGTTTCGAAATGCTTAATTTGTCAGCAAGTAAAAACTGAACATCAAGTGCCATCTGGACTACTTCAGCCAATCTTGATACCTAAATGGAAATAGGATAGAATTACAATGGATTTTGTATCCGGTCTTCCTATGACACCGAGTAAGAAAGATGCCGTATGGGTTATAGTTGATAGACTGACTAAATCAGCTCATTTTGTGCTTGGTTCGCATGCACTTTTCACTAGATAAACTTGCTGAATTGTATGTATCACAAATTGTAAGATTGCATGGTGTACCGAGTTCCATTGTGTCGATCAGAGACCCGAGATTTACATCGCGGTTTTGGAAGAAGTTGCAAGATGCTTTAGGTACTAAACTACATTTTAGTACAGCCTTTCATCCGCAGACAGACGGTCAGTCTGAGCGAACTATTCAGATACTTGAGGACATGTTGAGATGTTGCGTTCTCGAGTTTGAAGGTACGTGGGAACGATACCTACCTTTGATTGAATTTGCTTATAATAATAGCTTTCAATCAAGTATCAAAATGGCGCCCTATGAAGCCTTGTACGGGCGAAAGTGTCGAACACCATTATACTGGACTGAGCTCAGCGAGAATAAGATACACGGGTTTATTTGATTAAAGAAACTGAACAGAAAGTAGCTATTATTAGAGACAATTTGAAAGCTGCTTCGGATCGTCAAAAGTCTTATGCTGATATGAAACGTAAAGACATTGAATTTCAGGTAGGAGATCGTGTATTCTTAAAAGTTTCCCCGTGGAAGAAAGTACTCCGATTTGGTCGGAAAGGCAAGTTGAGTCCGAGATTTATCGGACCGTATGAAATCATTGAACGTATTGGGCCTGTTGCTTATAGATTGAGATTGCCCTCTGAGTTAGAAAAGATACATGACGTATTTCACGTTTCGATGCTTCGTAAGTACAGATCAGATCCGTCTCATGTGATCACACCGGCAGAGATTGAACTCCAATCTGATTTAACATATGATGAAGAACCGATCCGTATCTTAGCTCGGGAAATAAAAGAGTTGAGAAATAAAAGAATTCCGTTAGTGAAGGTTCTATGGAATCGTCACGGAGTTGAAGAGGCTACGTGGAGCCTCGAGGATTCAATGAGGCAACAATATCCGACCTTGTTTAACAAAGAAGATTTTGGGATGAAAATCCTAAAGGGGAGAGTTGTAACAGATCGAATTTGACCCTAGTCGAGCAGTGGTTTGGGAGCACGAATCCGAGTCCGAGAAATATTTTAATATTATATTTTGAGTCTATTATATGTGAATTAATGTGTGAAAGTTTCAGAGAAAAATTTTATTGTTTAAGTGCTTAATTTGATAAAAGGACTTAATCGCGAAAGCGTAAAAGTAGCATACTAAAGTGAAAGGTGTTAATTTGAGCATGGCTTTATAAAATGAGGTATAAAAGGGTAAATAACCCATTTAAAGGGTTAGTGGCTGCCATGGACAAGTTTGTCCTTAAATTATATTGTTTGGTTATTTTTAACTTAAGGTTGATTAGGTAATTTAATAATAAAGTATTATATGTTAAATAAAACAAAAACAAATGGCCATTCTCATCTTTTTAGTTGATGGCGAATGTTGAAAGAAAAAAAAAAAAGTCTTTGTTCTTTGATTTTCGGCAATTGAAGGCTTGATTTCAAGGATAGTTTGAACTCGGTTTTGTTAATTTTTATGTTTTGAGATCGTTGCTTCAAACCATAGCTAACCCATGTTGAAATTTTTGAATCTAAGCATGCTTGAAATTGGCTATTGATAGGTTTATATGATTTTTAATGTTTGATGAAATTAGATGAAAGATAGGTTAAAATTAGTATATTATGTGTTGGAAGTTTTGGTGAATTTGTGTTTTAGGGCCAATTTGTAAAATTAAAATTTTAGAGGGCTTAATTACAAAATAAATGAAATAAATAGACTTGTATAGTCCTTATACATATTCTACCCTTAAGGAGTATGGGGAAATTTGATGTATTTTGAGTTTTATGCAAATAGGACTAAATTGCAAAGTATTGAAATAGTAGGGTAAAATGGTAATTTGCCCGTTTGTGTGTTTTGGGACTAAATTGAGATGAAATGTATTTGAATGAGCTAAATTTTAATGTGTATTAGATCAAGAGCAAAGAAAACGAATTAGATCGGGGAAAGACGAAGGTTCTCGAATAAGCCAGATTCAAGACGGACTATCGATAACCGAGGTAAGTCCTTCATTGAAATATATCAAAGAATTATTTATGAATATATTAAATAATAAGATTTGATGAATTTTAGTACATATTTATGTCATGGCGAATATATATATAGGTATACTAAATTGATTATTAAAGTTGGTTATGTGATGTGAATAAGTGTTTCAATGTGAATTGTTGGATTGTATAATGACTTAATAATTTTATTGGTTTAACGTGAGTGAGCTCAATCGAATTGGATATATATATATATATATAGTTATGAAGTGTTTATGGAATGTTTGACCACGTTGATATGTTTCGGCTTTTACGCCTAGCAGTGCCTTGTGCCGGTGTTACTTATCGGGCTTTTACGCCTAGCAGGCCTTGTGCCAGTGTTACTTATCGGGCTTTTACGCCTAGAAGGCCTTGTGCCGGTGTTACTTATCGGGCTTTTACGCCTAGCAGGCCTTGTGCCGTGTTATTTATCGGGCTTTTACGCCTAGCGTGCCTTGTCTTGGTGTTACTTATAGGGCATTTACGCCTAGCGTGCTTGATGCCGTGATGTGTTTTACAAAGAGAAACCAAATTTTGTTCAAGGCAAAATATAGCTAATGTATCTAGTTAATGGCTCTGTAAGCATGTAAGGTATGTTACGTTTAATTTTACTTGAGTCAAGTAAATACTATGAGAACAAGTGTTAAGTACATTGAAGGTTAAGATTGATGTGAATAAGCATTATATGATTTAATTTGAGTTTGAATGTATTATTATTATGGAGATTCGGTTTACAAATGGAAATGTTATGAGTGAAAGAAATTTTAGTATGTTAACATGGTTGATATGAATCAGATTCATACGATTCGGATCATATGATTCTTGTAATATACTTAGTTTGTGCTTCAAGAGATACAGTTTATGGATTGATGTATAATTACTTAGATTAATGAACCATTAGTATTTGGCCTGTATAAATCAATATACTTAAATGTTTATGTGCAATGTCTTAAGTTGAATAATTTAAATGTTTAATGTTTGAATGTTATATTATCGGTAGTTTAGGACTTACTAAGCTAGTAAGCTTATTTGTGTGAAATGTTTTCCTCTGCTTTTATAGACTAGGTGCGGCTACAAACTCATCGGGATCGCCAAGAAATTCGTCCACACTATCAATCTAATTTGGTACTCTTTCATTTTGGTTTTCGGATGGAGGCATGTATAGGAAAGACTTGGTCTTTGTATTGATGAAAACTTTTGTGTTCATGTATATAATAGCCATGCGAATATGGCTAAATTTTTAGTTAAGTATGTTTTCATGCTCTTGTTATAATTGTCGGGTTATGTCGTTAATGTTTGTGCGCTTTTAATCATAGTTTTAATAGAATATGGTAAGGAAATGTTTGTTTATGAAATGAACCTTTGAGTTAGGTATGGTGGTATGATTAATCAATGGCATACTCGATTATATTGAACCATAGTGTGTTTGTTCATAGTTCGATGATGTTAGGATATTATATGAATGTTTTAGGTATAAGTCATTTTACATAAATGAGTAAGATGTATGGATAATATGAATTGTATGTGGATATATTCGGTTATAACCTTGGATATATCGAATATATATATGATTGATGCATATAAAGGTTAGTTATGTCACTTAGGCATAATTTGTTTAATTGTGTAATATCAATAATTAAATATTCATGTTTAGCTCAAATGTGAAATGTAGAAATAAACCCCATGAGTTATGTATTCGACCATACATGGAATTAAGTAGAAAATATTTTGATTTAGGATTTCATTTGTAAATGGCTAATAAATATTATATGCTTGGTTGAATATGTCATTAATATGATAAGCTCATGATTCATGTATGTATTTTAAGATATGTATATTGACTTGATAAAATGATATAGAATTGAAATAAATCTGATTGAACCTTGAGATATGATTAGTATAACCGTGTGATTAATATTTTAAGACTAATATTTAAATTAGTAAAGCGATGTATCTGTATATGTATTTGTGGATAGGTTCCATGTGATTATATGATTATATGAAAGTTGTATTTCCTATGTAAATGCCTCATAACCCTAATCCGGTTACGGATATGGGTTAGGGGTGTTACAGATGACTTGGCCACGTTATATTCACTTTGAGCAGTGTGTCTGTCAACATGATTGGAAAAGAAGTGTGTAGAGGATGGAGGGTTGATTGTAGAAATCCCCACAGGTGTGTTAAGGATGGAAATATGGAGCAGAATGTAGAGGATGGAATACTAGGTTGGGCTGGGTTGCATTGCAATCACTATTTATTCCATGTTGTTAGGGCTACGGCCCAATTCGACTCGTATAAGCTTCAGCCAATTTCATTACTGTGAGAGCTAAGGCTCAATGTGCTTCTGTAGGCTTAGGCCCAGTTATCGTTCGTATAGGGGATTACACACTAAGTTCTCGTAACTCACCCTTCTGCCTAATTTTACAAGTAATTCCTAGCTTTGTGGATTTGGAGCCGAGGTGAACTCTGTAGCTTAATAAATTCCATTTTGCGATCTATAGATTTTTATTTAAATTTGGGTTTTTGTTTTGTAATAAGGCCATTGGTATTTTGTTTTGGTTTTAGGTTTTAATTTAGTTACTGCTTATTAATTTTGAATGCTCAATTTGGGATTTTCTAAAACATTAATAACAATTTTCTATAATGTTAATACACGGTTTACAAACTATAATGGATAAAACTCGTATTTTCTTAACATTGATAACTCTTTTGAAAATATCTTATGTCTACAATAATTTAAATGCCGTTTTTCAGAAACTTATTGAGTTGGATTAATTATAAACAAGATCATCGGAAATAGCAACGAAAATGTTTTTGCAAAGAGAACTATAAAACAAATTGGATTTTTCACAAACAACAAAACTTGATATTTTTAACGAACGCGTAGATTCTTTAACAACCTTTCCATGTGACATGCCAGATCCGGTCGTAACGTCTAGGCTGGGTTTGGGGTGTTACGTAGGCTCATCGATTACTCTTTTAAGTCATCTCTACAACCTCAATCTCGACTTACGAGGCCTCACTCATACATGTAAGACTCTCGAGGCCCTTTCAAAAACTTCTGCGATTTTAAAAATTTCTTTACCTAAACATGGGCTGCACGCCCGTGTAAGGTGAGACACGCTCGTGTGAGGTCACACACGCCCATGCCCCCAACCCGTGCATGAAAACCCAAGCATTCTACCAATGTCCCACGGCTAGGGCACACGCCTGTGTTCACCACCCGTGGTGAACACTAACTTCACCACACGGCTTGGAGTCTAGACACACGCCCGTGTGGCTACCCCTTGGCCTATACTACTCGAATCTGTCAAAGAGACATGGCCAAGGAATAGGCCCGTGGGTTGGCTGTGTGTCACACATGGCCTAATCACATGCCCGTGTGTCAACCACATGGACAAGAACAAAGCTAATTGTCAAGTTCTTTTCACTCCTCAAGTTCTTATAACATATACTCAAACAACACATCCATAATAAACTCAAGTTCAAACACAATCTTACATGGATAACTACATCTTTTCATATAATAAAGCAGCCAACAACTATGGCATTATACAAAATTTATTATCCATCTATAGGCTAATAGATCTTAACCATTTACAACAAAAATTTACTAACATGTCTAGCCTCTATACATGCCATATACAAAACATTTAGTCTAATGTACCGGAGTGAGTTGATAGTGTGGGCGATCTTCTAATTAATCCACGTATCTCGATTCAAACCTCTTTCTCTATAAGACAAGGGAAAGAAAAAGGGTAAGCCTTGAGCTTAGTAAGTTTACACATAAACAATTTAAGCATTCTAGTATAAACTAAACAATAATTAGCATTATACTACCAAATAAATTCACATCCACAATTATGCTTACTCTTTCTATCCCTTACCACATTTCTAAAACATTATTTTATCACACTAATACATCCACACAGCTAAATTACTCGGTGGTTTCGCACTCAGCCCACCACAATCAGGTAATAAGGTCGTATCGCACATAGCCTACCAAGAGGTACTCATAGTGGTCTCGCACATAGCCAACTAAATAATATACTTAACTATGGCATCGCACACAGCCCATAGTTTTTAAGTATTATGGTGGTATTGCACTTAGCCCACCATTAAATATTATCACTACTCATCCACATATCTACTTATTCATTCATGATATCTACCACATTCATTCCATTTTAACCACATAGGTTCTCAATCATTCTCATTCATTTTCATTCATGCTACACACTAGCTAGCATTGAGAATGTATAAGTAGAATGCATTGAATGCGCATAAACTTACCTTGGTACTCAAAAAGTATAAAGATGTGAAGTTTAGTCCACCACCTTGCTCTTGCCTCGGTTTCGATCTGGGCTTCATCTTTCTTTATCTATAATGATAAATCAACTCGTTCAATACACACATTGACAAAATTGACCATTATCTCATACTTTATCAAAATTACCATTTTGCCCCTAAACTTTTCATATTTACACTTTTAGCCCAAGGCTCGTAAAGTGATTTTCGTTCAACTTTCTAGCCTTTAATGCATAGCCGAACCATTTTTTCAACTAAAGTAATCATCAATTCTCACTAAATTACAAATGTATGACCAAACTCAAAACTTTCACAAACAAGCCCCTACTTGCATTTTTCATGGAAATCACTTAGCAAAATATGTTTTTACTACATCAAGCTTTTATATTCTTCCATTAAACATCAAAATACATGCATGTCATACATGTGTACATTTTTAAACATCCATCTTAGTTCAACATATAGCTAAAAATAGCTTACTCAAGCTACTAGGACCTCAAAAATACGAAGAATATTAAAAACGGAGCTAGAATACACTTACTAGCTAGCTTGAAATGTTGAAGAGCCCTAACAATGGCTTCTCTAAATTTTTGGTAGCCTTGAGGAAGAATATGAATGAAATTCTATCATCTTTTCCCATTTTAATCATTTAATTGACAAATGACCAAAATGCCCTTTTGTCTAACTTTCCAATTTAATCCATTCATGCCCAATTTTGTCGAAAAAATAAAATTTGGAAAAATTACTATTTAAGGACCTCTAATTGGTAATCCAAAGCTATTTCACACAAATAGCTTCTAGAATATCACATTTTGCAAATTTTTCAATTTAGTCGTTTTGGACAATTTAACCGCAATTTGACAAAATTGCTTCATGAAGCTTTCACACTAACATGCAAACATGGCATAGACCTCAAAATCTCATACATATGCCTCGGATTTGTGGTCCCGCACCACTATTCTGACTAGGCCCTAAATCGTAATGTTGCAACGAAAACACAATGGTAGAAAATATCATAAGGGAGATGATAATAATTGATGGAATAACAGATGTAGTCAAAATTGCATCTGGGGACAAATTCTGCAGATTTGTTTACCAAGACTCTGGTAGCTAGGAGTTTTGAGAAACATGTAAAACTCATGAGAATACAAAATATAACTCATTTACTTCGACAGGGCAAGTGGAAATCTATTGGATCTAATGCCCTAATTGTAGTGTTTTGGTCTTTGGATACTTATATTTTTTTAAACAAACTGGTTTAATAAAATATCCATTGATAACATTAATATTTCTTTTATATAGTCCCCAATGGTTTTTGCACACAAAGTAAAATGAAAGAAAATATTGGCTCACAGGTTATTTAGCGGTATTACGTGTTCAGGTTGTAAAATGAAAAGAACACTTGTATTAGTGTAGTATACCTTAATCCAAAATAGATGATGCACTACGTATGTGTGACTAGTATACTTTGATTTATGTAAAAGTCTACGTTCAAATAGATAAGGAACAGAAAGCTAGTGCACGGGTATACAACTACAATATGTAGAATTATTCCATAATAGTGGAATTTATAGCCCAACTAAAGGGTAAATGATATCTTCTCATCGGCATTACATGACAGATGAAAAGTAAACATGTCCACAGGTCATTTGTCTCTGTGATAAATGACTTGATTAATATCTGATAGTAATTAATCTTTTGTTGAAGATGTAATGGTTACCATGAGACAAAATAGGATAATATTGGGAGAATGGTTTTATCCTAAATATACTAAGGATATCCTTTGAGGAGAACATACTTATGACGAGGTCATTGGACAAGCACTTCGTAAGTAGCTGTCTTAATGGCGTGTACTTAAGGAAAGCTTAGTCACGATACTTTAGTGGAATGAATTTGTGACTAAATGAGTTTATAATTAATTGACAAAAAGTTGAAACTTAATTATAAATTATTTGAGCCCTAATTATATATGTCAATTGGTCCCTCTCCTACCTCGATGAAACCATAAATGAATTGCATGTAGAACCAAATGAATAAAATGAAATAAAATGGTGAAGTAAATGAAATGGGTCGCATTCACAAATGAATGCGTTTTCTAATAAATCGAAAATGACTTGGTAATTAATTTAAGGTTTTGAAATTATTATTTTATTAATTATAATTAAATAATCAAGTTCAAAATGAAATTAACTTAATTAGTCATTATGAATTTTTGAATAAGAAAATTAAATATATTTTCTCAAAGATTCTTTTACGGTAAAGTTATCATGACTTTTACGGTAAATTTTTTTAATTGAGAATTTATTTTAGTTAATTTACTCTGATTGCCTTAATAGGACACTTCAATTGCTCTAACGATCCTTATGTTTAAACAGTAAAATAATTTCCTTTTAAATTGTTGGAAATATATTACTGTAGAACAAAACCATTAGCAGTGATAGTAAACCAAACTTAGTGTAAATAAATAAAGCAATCACTATGCAGTGGAGGAACAACTACCTTAGAAGCAAATTCTTCATGATCGGTGTAATCATGTAGTGGACATTGCCCCAAGGTTAACGCAATACTTCAATATTTGTACACCCGAATAAAGAAGGTGGAACACAATTGGCATTACTCTTCTCGAATGGAATCAAAATTGAAAAAACAAAAGTAGTTGGCCAGAAATATGATCGGGAAATAAACTGGAAGAAAAACGGAGAAACCACACTAGGTTCAATTTCTAGGAAAGATTGGAAGGTCATAGACGGTCTGTTTTAAACCCAATCTCTTAGACAAAATTTCCCTCTCATGTAATTTCATAGAACACTAGAATTTAAAGAAAAGGATGATGAAAGAAGCTATTTTTCTCTTTTTGTGTTCTATGAAAAATGAGGAGAATGACCTCCTATTTATACTATTTTTTGAAGGGGCAAAATGGTAAATTTACATAGTCAATTTCCTAAAAAATCTCAATAGCCAAATTATGATTTTGTCAAATTGTAACCGTTTAGAAGCTACATTCTGATTTTGTCAAATCGTAACTGTTTAAAAATATTTTTTCAATTTCTTTACATTAGCAACATTCACCCACTAATGCAAAGTAATTTTTGTAAACATGAAAAAATGTAAAACGTGAAAAGAGTAACATCGCAATTATCCGCTTAAGCACTAGTATCTTGTGGATTTGAACTAGTACATAGTGAAATGAGTGATTCTTCTCTTTAACAAGTGAATGAATCTTGAACTTGTTAAGATAGGGGTTAATTCTTGACACTCAACTAATCTCATGTCCAATTGGTGTTCCGTGATAGATTAAACAAGTTTTAGCCAAAAAACCTTGCGATTTTGGTAAGTGCTCTAGTAAGACTGCCGAATGTATTTCATAGAAGGTGGCAAGTCATTCACACTTACATAGGTGATTTCATCAAGTCTATCTCAATATAGACCACCCAAATCACGACTATGAAATCATTAAGAGCATTTATTAAGCTCATCCTATCAAATTTAAATTTGATGAAGTCATCAAGTCCATCTCAATAGGAACATCTTAACTCTGGGATATGAATTTGTTAAGAGGGATAAACTGCCACACCCTGAATTGGGCAGAATCAAATTTATAGTGCATAGACTTGAAGTCGTATTTTCTGGCGCAGTTTGGTAGTTAGTTCACCAAATTGTAAGCTTCTAGCAAACAAATGTCTTGGTGAATTAAATATCCATCCATAGAAGTATATCAAGATTTAGTTTTTAATGTACTCTCAATAAAATAGAAAGAATTTAATAAAAGAAAAGTAAGCTATCTGTAGGTTACCACTAAAGGTGTAATACGCCTAGCTTGTTCAACTACTGTGTAGAACTAGTCTAGGTAACTAGACCTGGTCAAACTAAGTAAACTGAGTGGTCAAATAGTTTTTGGACAAGACTTTCATTTATGTTTCTTCCAGATTATGTAAGCCATTAAAAAAGGCATGTTTTGAAATTTCGCAACACTTGTTAAATTCCACTAAACGAAAGTAGATTATATATATTTGTGTGTGTGAGATGGGTTGTAACGACTCGTTTTTAGTGAAATTAAAATAGTGGTTTCGGGACCACAAATCCAACGAGTAAAAAATTATTTTTCTTATTATTTTAATGTCTATGGTATAATAGTAAGGTCGTATCAAAATTTTTGTTAAGAAAATTTTTCGTTTGCATGCTTAATTATATGAAAAGGACTAAATCATAAAAGATGCAAAAGTAGAGTTCTAGTAGCTAAAGGTATCAAATGGCTATAGAACTTTATTGTAAGAGGACTTAGATGGTAATTAAACCATTTTGGGGGTTAGTGGACATACATGGGATGGTTTTATTGAAATTTCATAAGATTTTAAAGGTTAATAAGGTAAATAAGTAAATAAACTTAAAACTAAAAAGAATTAAACAAGTATCATCTTTATTTTCTAACCTAAATCGATTTTTGAGGAAGAAAACCTCCATGGATGAATGCTCCATTTGACCAAGCTTAATTTGTGTAACAGCCCATTTTTAGGTCAAATCAGAACAGTGGTTTTAGGACCACAAATTCAAAGTCAAATATTTATTTTATTATTTAAATAAGGTCTACAGCATGATAGAATTATTGTGTGAGTTTCGCAAAGAAGTTTTACTGTTTGAATGCTTAATTCGATAAAAAGGACTGAATCGCGTAAAATGTAAAAGTGATGTTCTAAGAGCTAAAGATGTTTAATTGCTATAGAAATTAAAATGGAGGTCCTTAAATAGAAATTATACCATTGGTTGTTTGAGTGGACAAGTTTGGACATGTAGTTGGTGATTTTTGATGTTATTTATTAAGGTTACTTTTTAATTTATGAATTTTGTTATAATAAGTTTAATAAAACAAAAAAACTCCCACCCATTATCATCATCTTCTTATCAAAACTAAGAAGAAAGAATAGCCATTTTGTTCCTTTGAGGTTCAGCCATTTGGATCCTTGATTTAGGTATAGTTTTTGCTTGATTTTAATGATTTTTAATGATTTTTACGTTTTTGAGATCGTTGTTTAATGTTCTAGATAGCCTGTAACGTAGATTTCAAAATTGTTAAAGATTTAATATGTTGCCATTGTTGAATGCTTCAGTAATTTGATGATTGATGATAGATTAAGAAGGTTTATTGATAGATTTACTAGTTTTGTAAAGTGATTTTTGACAAAAATATCAAAAAGGGTTGAAATTGAGAATTTGAAAATTTATGTAGGTAAAAGTGTGAATAAATTGAAAATATGGGCTACTAGTAATATGTACTAAATTAGGCTAAGCATGGGCTTGTACGAAATTGAATGAATTGTGATTTTATGTGATAAGGATTAAATTGAAAAAATGTGAAATAATAGGGGTAAAAATAGAATTTTTCCAAAATAAGTTGAATGAAATGATGATTAAACAAGTAAATTTTGATATTATATAGATTGAGATAAATGAGATTTGGATCTAGAGTGGGGGAGAAAAAGTATTGGATTAGTCGACCTAATTCGTCGTTATAGCGAGCGAGGTAAGTTCGTATGTTTAATAAGCATTAATTTATATATGTATAAATGCTTAATTGATATATTTGTAGTAAATGCTATATTATTGAAATGAAATGTTAATGTTATTGAGTATGATACTACAGAAATGATCGACAGAGATTCGATACAGTGAAAGTCCGGTTGAACCTTAGGAATATATAAGATACAACTATCATGACATTACGGCTACTAAGATTATGTGTGACCATATCTGGGATATGACATCGATATGAGACTTCATGTAAGACCATAACTGGGCTATTGGCATTGATACGAGATTACATGTAAGACCATATCTTGGATATGGCATTGGTACGGTACTGTGTGTACGAGATTCATGCGTATCCTTTTGTATTCCAAATGGTTCAACGGGAAATGTTGACGAAACGTGGTTACAAGTGATAGAACGACTCAGTCAAGGTACTCGTGGTAGAAATCGACAAGTAAGTGTTAAAAGTGGATTTCATATGATGAGTAAGTGGAAAATTATAAGAAGTCGTATGGTTAAATTGAATATATATAAATGTGATGGCTATTGAATTGAATATAGTTTATTTCTATTTGCTTATGCTAATGTAAATGGGAATGAATTGATAAGAAGTATTCAAACCATATTAGCATTGAAATGAATAAATATGTGAAATTTTAGGTTAACAATGTGAATGGATACATGACATAAAGGTGGGAATTTTTATATTATAGTATTTATAATGGCTTAAAATGTTCTTATTTGATGAGATGAGTTATTATCATAAGAGCTTACTAAGCTTTATAGCTTACTTTGCTATCTTTTCTATGTTTATAGTGATTCAGAGGCTAGCTCGGGTTAGAAGTCAGCAGAGATCATATCACACTATCCAGCTATGGTTTGGTACTTATAAGCTTTGTGATATTGGTTATATGGCATGTATAGATTTTGAGGTCATTTTGATAATTATTTTGGTAGTGACTTTTGCCATTTAAATTGGCTTATGAATGCCTATATTTTGGTTTGTATATATTTAGTCATGTGAGTTGGCTATATTGATGATTTTGATAATGTATAAGTTTGCAAATGACCTTTGTTTTTAATTTGGTAATTGTACTATAAATGCTCATTGTGATGGGTAGATTTTAAAATAGTATTTAGATTATGAAAGAGCCCATGTTTAATGAATGATATGTTGGTGATATTAGGTAAACTAATGCATGCATGAATGTGTTCATATTGATGAATTGAGATTGTGAATATTGGTATATTTTGGAAGACATGTTGGGAAATAGTATGTATTTATTTGTTGATACTGAAATGGTATGAAAGATGTTTGATTGAGGTTGTTTTAAATGCCTATAAGTGTTATGCTTTGGTGACATTGAAATTGGTATAGTGTACATGAGTTCGGGTGGCAAATTGGCTTGGTAAATAGTCTATTTTTGCCCACACGGGTGTGTGTCTCAGCCGTGTGTGACACACGGTCAAATTGCATGGTCGTGTGTCCTCTGATGTGGAAATTGAAATGAAGTCAGTATGCTCCACACGGCCTCACACATGATAGTGTGTTTGGTCGTGTGACACAAGTCAGTATACCCCTTAATTGGCACACGGCCTAGCACATGGGCGTGTGACTTGGCCGTGTTGCATAAGTCAGTATAACCTACAAGTTTGACACGGTCTAACACACAAGCTGGCACACGAGCGTGTGTGGCCAATTCGAAGGGCACAGAGGCTAGACATACGGGCGTGTGTGTAATATCCCGGGTTAAGGGTTATTTTATTTTTTTGCATTGTTTGCATGTCTATGGTGTGCCATGTTGTTGTTTGTGTCTTTTCGGACTTAGTTGAAGGCTAGGAGTGAGCCCAGTAGGTGGTGAAATTTTAGTTTTGGCTTTAGGGATAGGAGCTGAAGGTGTTGGGGTTTATAATTAATTTAAGTGAATTTGTAACACAAGAAGGGAGCTGGTGGAGTGGCAAAGCATGCGCCACTTGGAGTGTGTGTGTGGCGTCAAAAGGGCAAGGAGGAGAGGTCTTGTGTTCGAGTTGCATAATGCCCATTTTGGATCCCATTTTGACGGCATGGAGGGAAGAATTGTGGCAAGTTTAAACTCTACTATAGACTTGGTCAACACATTCAAACGGTGGATGGAGAGCAATTGTAGGAGGGAGACTTGGTCTTTGCCATTTGAATTGGTGGTGTGAGAGCAAATGGGGGAGGTTGGCGGTTTGAGGAGTGTTTGGGGAGCTTGGGAAGTGCCAAACTCCTTGGTCCTTTGGGTGTATTTTCGGTCTTAGGGGAGGGACAATTAAGTTTTTTTCCCTTTCTTTTCTTGGTATCAACAAGTCGATTCTTCTTGGTATCAACTAGTAAAGATTTCTCCACTTGCATTAGCCTAGCCGAAACCATTTGTTGTTGCATACTTGAAACCGAAACGCCAAGCCTTCATCTCTTTCTCATTTCCCTTTTTGCTTCTCCTTAAACCGAAAGCTTCAACACCCTTACCCTTGCCGAACCTAATATCTCATTATCATCTTATTCCCTCTTTTGGAAACCTTGTTAGCCGAATGCCTCCCCTACCTCCTTTTCTTTTTCAATTGAGTTAAACCGAAACCTCTAGCACCCTTGTTGCTGAAATTATACCTTGTTTCTTCCTTCTTCTCTTTTGTGTGCAAAGCCGAAACTAGAGACCCTTTCTTCTCACTTCTTCTTTTTGTTTTCATAAACCTTGTGCCGATTTCTCCCTTTGTTCCATACCATTTCTTGCTGAAAATTTTTCTTCTTCTAAACACACCTTATTCTTTTCTTCCCCTTTTCAAAACCGAAAGTGACCCCCCTCCACTCATCTCTCTTTATTTCATCTCTTTTTCCAAAACCAGTTAGCCGAATCTTCCTTGTGTTGGCCGAATAGTAGGTGTTGTTGGGTGCTTGGTTCCAATCGATTGGTAGTGGGTAAGTGTTGGCCGAATGGCCTTTCTCCTTTCTCTGGTACCTTGCCGATTCTTATTATGTTGTTGGCCGATTGTGTTATTGTTGGAAGGTACTAATCTTTTGTAAACCAATTCTTATAATAGGGCATCCGGATCTAAGGGACGTTCTTGAGGAGTTTTCTTTCTCTGGTAAACGGGCGGTGAGTAGTGGTAAGAACGAGTGCTGTATTCGATTTCGTTTGGTTTTCTTTAAGACCGCTTGTTAAGAGATTAACTACTCTTTTATCGTGGTGTGCCGATTGTGTAGGAGAAACCATTGGGAAGCCGATTCTTGAAAGAACCATTTGTTGGGTTGGATTTGGTAGAAACCAAATCCAGTTTGAGGTAAGGGTAAACCGATATACCCTTTGATTTCTTTGGTTATGGCGAATGATATGTGTGCTAACCCTTTGGTTGGTCGATTTTAGGATCAAAGTTGTCAAGGTGGTCGAGGGTCTTAGACCGGTTCTTAGTATTAAAACCTCCGCTAATTCAGGTGTGTAATCCAACACACTATCTCAACTTAGTAATGTAATAACCTGTTGTGTAAATGAAACAGTGTGATTGACTGATTTGGTACCCATTGAGGTATGGATACGGATTCGGGTAAGTCCGTTCTGTTATGAGCTATGTGATATGATATTATGATTATGAGTGCATGTTCATTGAGATGCCATATTAAGCATGTGAGCATGATAGCATGATTGCACGATTTTGCATCTAGTATGATATGTGATTGGGTGATATGAGAGGAGGGGGAAATTTGATATCCGTGTCTTTGGGACACTGTGTCTTTGGGACACCAGAGGTTTGGCACCTCCAGTGGTTTGGTACCACGTATTTTGTGACTTTGGGTCACCAGAGGTTTGGCACCTCAAATGCCTCGTCGGTGGCTTAGTACCACGAAGTGGGTTGGCCCCACGCTTGATTATACGGATTGATGCTAGTGATTTGGTATCACACGATGGGTTGGCCCCATCACCGGATTTGTGACTACGGTCACCGGTGATTTGGTATCACATTGTGTCTTTGGGACACCGGAGGTTTGGCACCTCATTGCGACTCGTCCACGTGGTTAATTCCACGTGGGTTGGCCCCACTTTTGAGATATGGGATCGCCGCTAGTGATTTGGTATCACACGATGGGTTGGCCCCATCATTGGATTATTGTGACTTGGTCACCAAGGTTTGGTACCACAAGATGGATATCGTGACTTTGGGGCACCAGTGGTTTGGCACCACCAAAGGTTTGGTACCACACGGAGTAGAAAAGGCGATATGGTTGGTTAGGAACAGGTGCATTATCTGCATTATTCTGTTATGATATGTGTGTTGGCATGTTATACCGGGAGGAATTATACATCGAGTCTTGCGACTCACTCTCTCCTTTAACTTTTCAGTGACACTTAGACGCGGACAGGGAGCCGGATGGACTCGAGGTGCTCATGCCATCTTGAAATAAAGATTGCTCGGACTTCTTTTATAAAAATTTGGTACACTAGCTGATTTATTTCTATTTTGTTATATTTGGGTTTGTAAATGGCCTCTTAAATTTTGTTTTTGATATGTTATGTTTAAGTAGATTTTCAATATGCTTTGACAAACCAATTAAGTGAAATGTGCTAAAACTTGGAAAGACAACGTTTTCAAAACTTCAAAAACGATGTTTTAAACTATACCATCGGGTATCATACTATAACTTGGGATACAGTGAATCAAATGGTTCTTCTAACTTGATTATGATTTTCTATTAAGTCAAAAAATGTTTTAGTAACAATGAGAAATCACTTAAGCTTCAAAACGAAATAAATTAGTTTTACCTACACATCGGATTAAATTTCAAAACTTTCTGGGTTTTCAAATACATGATCAGATTTTTAATCAAAACCTAATCGAGTTTTCCTCAAATACAAAATTTTGCTAAACGTTTTCACCAAACTGCTAGACTTCAACCTAAACCACCCAAAACCTTTTCCTCAGAGCATACCAGATTCGGTCGTGGTGTATTGACCGGGTTTGGGGTGTTACATTTGTGGTATCAGAGCCAAGTTCAAAAGCTTCTGCCGTGGGCCCGAGGCCCAAAATGTTTTAAAACTATAGTTTTCAAGTATTCTATTTTAAAAGTATGGTTTGAAAGGCATGGCACCGAGTCTCCGGCACCAGTTCGCCCAGGTAAGTACCCCGTACTATTGGTTGTGATATTAATTGACATGATCGGATGGCTAGTAAGATTACTTTAGAGACTGAAACTGTTAGGACTCTGTGGACTCGCGAAAACAAAAGCTTCTTTAAAAATTCATAAAACTTTGCTTTAAACACAGTGGAATAATGACTGATACATAAAATTCTTTAATCAGACGAGATTTAGTCATGAGTACCCGAGGTGGACGTGGTCGTGGACGTGGTCGCAGAGGATGACTGCTTCGAGCTCTGTAGGTTCCGGTCGGGTTCGAGAATGAGGTACGGGTTTCGCCACCACCGGAGGTGGTGAGTTCCAAGAGCGATCCGGCGATGACGCAGGTCACAAAGCGATGTCGCGGGTTTTAGAAAGGGTAGCCGGAGTAGGTGGAGGTGTAGGAGCTAGAAAATCATGCTGAGCGACTTTGGGCAAATGGGGTGAATTCTTCCCGGTGTCTCTAGTGTTGCTCCTAGCACCGCCGAAAATTGGCTAGAAGCTTACGTAACGGATCATGGACGATCCGGACCTAACGGCTAAAGAGAAATTAAAGGGATCGTGTCACTTCTCGAGATGAGTCATACCGGTGGTGGCTCATCGTCGAGACAATACCGCACCAAGATCCGACATGGGACTATTTCCGCCGCTTATCGTAAAAAATACGTCAGAGCTAACTACATAAATGAGCAGAGAAAAGCATTTACGAGGTTAGTTCGTGGAGCAAATCGGTTTGAGTAATGAGGCGTAGTTTCGAGGTGAGTCGGTATGCCGGGGTATGGTGGCTACCGAACATGAGAGGTGCGTTCGCTTGAGGATGGCTGCGAGACGAACTAAGGCTCATAATTGCGCCCAACAGGAGCGTGAATTTGCGCCTAGTTGAAAAGGCGAAGGTTGCCGAGGGCATTAAAGAGTCTCGAGGCGGTGGTATGGATAGAAACCGCCACAAAGGAGTTTTGGATCTTCCGGTCGCGGGTAATCAGCAGAAGAGGGCTAGACCGAGTGGGCCGAATCGGTCGAGTAGGTTTGTTGTTTGCTAGGCGGGGGACCGCCGCAGTGTAACTGCTGTGGAAAGGCTCACCGGGAGGATGTTGGACCGATGGTAGAGGTTGTTTTGAGTGTGGCTCATTGGACCACCGAGTGAGGATTGTCCGCAAGTTAGCTAGAATTCATCAGAGAATTAGGGCCGTAATCGTAATGTAAATAATGGACCAGCCGCAGAGGGGCCGAGGTAATGGCGAGGAGGTAATAGTTCGGTCGGGCCGTGGAGCACCGGCGAGAGGTGCAGTAGTTCTGAGGCCGACAACCGGGTTGGTGTATCTTTGCGAGGCACCGAGAGGAGGGCGACGCACTGCACATCATTACTGCAGTACATTTCTAATCTTTGGTTCTCCATTTACTTTTTTTGATTGATGCGGGTTCAACACACTCGTATGTTACAAGTAGCATAGTGAAGACCATGGATCTAGACTCAAATATCTTCTAGGCGGATGACCGTAATAAGCCCTCTAGGTCACTCAGTAGTGGTAGATAAACCAGATAGAGACGCACCTCTAGAACTCCAAGGGGTATCTTTCGAGGTCGATCCGATGGAACCGCCGCTTGGGGAGTTCGATCCGATTTTGGGGATGGATGGTGAGTAAGCACCGGCGAAGTTGGACTGTCTTGCTAAGCACATGGTTCTCGAAACACCGAGGGTGATGAAGTAGTTCTGATCAGAATGGGAGAAACTATCTCGTCAATGTGGTATCTGCTCTGAAAGCCGAGAAAATGGTCGAAGAAGGGCGTGAAGCGTATGTGGTTCATGTGTATGCCTTGGAGGCTAAGGAGTCTCATTGTGGAGACGGTTCGGACGATTAAGGAATTTGTGGATGTGTTTCGAGGAGCTTCTGTGTTTGCCACCGATCGGGAGGTAGAGTTCTAATAGATCATTTCAAATCGCGCCAAGATCCATTGCTCGCATGTGATGGCACCTAAGGAGTTAGTGGAGCTTAAGGCTCGACATCAGAATTGTTGGACCGAGGCTTTATCGTGCCAAGTATTTCGCCATGGGGAGCGCCTTTACTTTTGTAAAGAAGAAAGACGGTACTATGCGGATGTGCATAGACTACCGCTAACCGAATAAGTCGACGATCAAAACAAGTATCCACCGCCTCGGATAGATGACTTGTTTGATCACCGAAGAGGCGTCGGTTTTCAAGATCGACCTAAGGTCCGGTATCACCGCTAAAGGTAAAAGAGGCGGATATCTGTAAAACGGCATTTCGTACTCGGTATGGGCACTTTGAGTTCTTGGTTATGCCGTTCGGGTTGACTAACGCACCGGCAGCTTTCATGGATCGATGAATAGGGTGTTCCAACCAGTACCTAGATCAGTTCGTGGTGGTTTTTATCGATGACATCTTGGTATACTCAAGGACTGAGGAGGAGCATGATGCTCATTTACGGTGGTATTACGATTCTAAGGAAGAAACAAATCTATCTGAAGTTCAAGAATGCGAGTTCGCTCGTGGAGGTGACATTCTTGGGTCATGTAGTGTCGGCTGAGGGGATTAGAGTGGACCCCCGTAAGATAGAAGCGGTTTTGGATTGGAAGCCGCCTAAGTCAGTAGCGAAAATTCGGAGTTTTCTGGGCTTGGCAGGATACTACCGAAGGTTTGTAGAGGGTTTCTCGTTGATCGCAGCGCCAATGACTAAATTATTGAGAAAAGGGGTTCCGTTTGTTTGGACTGAGAAGCAGCAGGAGAGCTTCGATAAGTTAAAGAAGATTTTGACTGAAGCTCCGGTTCTAATTCAACCTGAGGCTGGTAAGGAATTCACAGTGTACTGTGATGCATCACATACGGGTTTGGGTTGTGTGCTGATGCAAGAAGGAAAGGTTGTGGCTTACGCATCCCGACAGTTGAGGCCACATGAGGTCAATTATCCTACGCACGATCTGCAGTTAGCAGCTGTAGTATTTGCCCTAAAGATATGGAGGCATTACTTGTACGGAGAAAGATCGATAGTCAATACGGACCATAAGAGTTTGAAGTACCTTCTGACTCAGAAAGACTTAAATCTGAGACAGCGCCGATGGATTGAGCTGCTGAAAGACTACGATTGCTCAATTGAGTATCATCCGGGCAAGGCTAACGTTGTGGCAGACGCGTTGAGCCGTAAGGTTGTTTCGGATTTGAGAGCGTTATTTGCCCACTTGAGTTTGTATGACGACGGGAGTATTCTCGGCGAAAATGCGTGTTAAGCCTACTTGGGTTGAGCGATCGAGAGAAAGCGATTCTTCGGATGAGGTTACGAAAGCGCGGAGGACACAAGTGCGAATGATGGTTTGAAGGGTTCTGACTTGTCCAATGATGGGTCTTTGTGTTTTCGGGAAGGCTTGTATGCCGAGAGATTCGAGTTAAGGCAAAAGATTCTTCAGATGCACATACAGACCCTACGCTATGCATCCCGGAGGTAGCAAATGTATAGGGACCTCGGAGAATGCGATTACGGTGGCCGGTGCGAAAAAGGAGGTGACCGAAGTTTGTGGGTAAGTGTCGACTTGTCACAGGTCAAGGCCGAGCACCGCTTGTTGCCTAGGTTGCTTGACCAGGAAGATTCCACAGTGGAAGTGGGAAAGAATAACTATGGATTTCGCTGGATTACCGCTACACCGAGCAAGAAGGATTCATGCGGTAATTGTGGATCGGTGACTAAATCACCACTTCATTCGGTGAGGATGGATTACTCACTGCAGAGGTTAGCAAAGTCAGTATGTATCGAGATAGTGAGATCAGACAGGTGCAGTCTTGATCATCTCGGATAGGGATCCAGATTCACGCCAAGGTTACGGGCGTTACATCGTGCTCGGGTACGGTTAGATTTCAAAGACAAGATTTCATCCGCAGATCGACGGGCGATCGGAAAGGGTTATACTGATCTTGGAGGACATGTTACGAGGGTGTGTTTTGGACTTGAGGGTAGCCGGAGGAGTATCTACCGTTATTGAATTACCTACAACAACAACTACCAAGCGAGCATCAAGATGGCACCTTATGAGGCGTTATACGGTAGGAAGTGTCATTCACCTACTTGTTGGATGTAATTAAGTGAACGCCGCTTATTGGGACCAGAGTTGGTTCTTTGAGACCAAGACAAAGTTAAGTTGATTCGCACTCGATTGAAGGAAGCTTGGACCGCCAGAAGTCCTATGCCGATCTTAAATGAAAGATGTTGAGTTTGCTGTGGGAGATCGGGTTTTCCTGAAGGTTTCACCGTGGAAGAAAGTATTAAGGTTCGGGAAGAAAGGCAAGCTAAGTCCGAGGTTTATTGGGCCGTATAAGGTACTAAGACGAGTGGGACCAGTTGCATATCAGCTCGAGTTGCCAGCTGAGCTAAGTCAGATTCACGACGTGTTCCACGTTTCGATGCTTCTGCGATATCGTTCCGATCCATCACATGTGGTAACAGTAGAAGAGATCGAGGTAAATCCAGAT
Source organism: Gossypium rotundifolium (assembly GCA_025506655.1). NCBI lineage: Eukaryota > Viridiplantae > Streptophyta > Magnoliopsida > Malvales > Malvaceae > Gossypium > Gossypium rotundifolium. The sequence goes on along the minus strand of CP106733.1, from coordinate 105,236,058 downwards.
ATGTCCATGGAAGAAGAGCCTGTACAGATTTTAGATCGGGATGTGAAGGTTCTGCGCAGGAAGTCTGTGCCTCTGGTTAAGGTTCTTTGGCGGAATCATGGCGTAGAAGAAGCGACGTGGGAACCCAAGGATATGATGAGACAAAGAGATCGCAACTCTTCCCCGAGTAATTTCGAGGTCAAAATTCTTTTAAGGGGGTAGAACTGTAATATCCCGGGTTAAGGGTTATTTTATTTTTTGCATTGTTTGCATGTCTATGGTATGCCATGTTGTTGTTTGTGTCTTTTCGGGACTTAGTTGAAGGCTAGGAGTGAGCCTGAGTAGGTGGTGAAATTTTAGTTTTGGCTTTAGGGGATAGGAGCTGAAGGTGTTGGGCTTTATAATTAATTTAAGTGAATTTGTAACACAAGAAGGGAGCTGGTGGAGTGGCAAAGCATGCGCCACTTGGAGTGTGTGTGTGGCGTCAAAAGGGCAAGGGAGGAGAGGTCTTGTGTTCGAGTTGCATAATGCCCATTTTGGATCCCATTTTGACGGCATGGAGGGAAGAGTTGTGGCAAGTTTAAACTCTACTATGGACTTGGTCAACACATTCAAACGGTGGATGGAGAGCAATTGTAGGAGGGAGACTTGGTCTTTGCCATTTGAATTGGTGGTGTGAGAGCAAATGGGGGGAGGTTGGCCGGTTTTGAGGAGTGTTTGGGGGAGCTTGGGAAGTGCCGAAACTCCCTTGGTCCTTTGGGTGTATTTTCGGTCTTAGGGGGAGGGACAATTAAGTTTTTTTCCCTTTCTTTTCTTGGTATCAACAAGTCGATTCTTCTTGGTATCAACTAGTAAAGATTTCTCCACTTGCATTAGCCTAGCCGAAACCATTTGTTGTTGCATACTTGAAACCGATACCCCAAGCCTTCATCTCTTTCTCATTTTCCTTTTTGCTTCTCCTTAAACCGAAAGCTTTAACACCCTTACCCTTGCCGAACCTAATATCTCATTATCATCTTATTCCCTCTTTTGGAAACCTTGTTAGCCGAATGCCTCTCCTACCTCCTTTTCTTTTTCAATTGAGTTAAACCGAAACCTCTAGCACCCTTGTTGTTGAAATTATACCTTGTTTCTTCCTTCTTCTCTTCTGTGTGCAAAGCCGAAACTAGAGACCCTTTCTTCTCACTTCTTCTTTTTGTTTTCATAAACCTTGTGCCGATTTCTCCCTTTGTTCCATACCATTTCTTGCTGAAATTTTTTCTTTTTCTAAACACACCTTATTCTTTTCTTCCCCTTTTCAAAACCGAAAGTGACCCCCCTCCACTCATCTCTCTTTATTTCATCTCTTTTTCCAAAACCAGTTAGCCGAATCTTCCTTGTGTTGGCCGAATAGTAGGTGTTGTTGGGTGCTTGGTTCCAATCGATTGGTAGTGGGTAAGTGTTGGCCGAATGGCCTTTCTCCTTTCTCTGGTACCTTGCCGATTCTTATTATGTTGTTGGCCGATTGTGTTATTGTTGGAAGGTACTAATCTTTTGTAAACCAATTCTTATAATAGGGCATCCGGATCTAAGGGACGTTCTTGAGGAGTTTTCTTTCTCTGGTAAGCAGGCGGTGAGTAGTGGTAAGAACGAGTGCTGTATTCGATTTCGTTTGGTTTTCTTTAAGACCAGTTGTTAAGAGATTAACTACTCTTTTATCAGGGTGTGCCGATTGTGTAAGGAGAAACCATTGGGAAGCCGATTGCTGAAAGAACCACTGTTGGGTTCGGATTTGGTAGGAAACCAAATCCAGTTTGAGGTAAGGGTAAACCGATATACCCTTTGATTTCTTTGGTTATGGCCGAATGATATGTGTGCTAACCCTTTGGTTGGTCGATTTTAGGATCAAAGTTGTCAAGGTGGTCGAGGGTCTTAGACCGGTTCTTAGTATTAAAACCTCCGCTAATTCAGGTGTGTAATCAAACACACTATCTCAACTTAGTAATGTAATAACCTGTTGTGTAAATGAAACAGTGTGATTGACTGATTTGGTACCCATTGAGGTATGGATACGGATTCGGGTAAGTCCGTTCTGTTATGAGCTATGTGATATGATATTATGATTATGGGTGCATGTTCATTGAGATGCCATATTAAGCATGTGAGCATGATAGCATGATTGCACGATTTTGCATCTAGTATGATATGTGATTGGGTGATATGAGAGGAGGGGGAAATTTGATATCCGTGTCTTTGGGACACTGTGTCTTTGGGACACCGAGGTTTGGCACCTCCAAAGGGTTTGGTACCACGTATTTTGTGACTTTGGGTCACCGGAGGTTTGGCACCTCGGCGCCTCGTCCCAGTTGGCTTAGTACCACGATGGGTTGGCCCCACGATTGATTATACGGATTAATGCTAGTGATTTGGTATCACACGATGGGTTGGCCCCATCACCGGATTTGTGACTACGGTCACCAAGTGATTTGGTATCACATTGTGTCTTTGGGACACCGGAGGTTTGGCACCTCATTGCGACTCGTCCCGTGGTTAATTCCACCGTGGGTTGGCCCCACTTTTGAGATATGGGATCGCCTCGCTAGTGATTTGGTATCACACGATGGGTTGGCCCCATCATTGGATTATTTGTGACTTGGTCACCAAAGTGGTTTGGTACCACAAGATGGATATCGTGACTTTGGGTCACCGGTGGTTTGGCACCACCGGTGGTTTGGTACCACACGGGTAGAAAAGGCGATATGGTTGGTTAGGAACGGTGCATTATCTCGCATTATTCTCATTATGATATGTGTGTTGGCATGTTATACCGGGGAGGAATTATACATCAGTCTTGCGACTCACTCTCTCCTTTAACTTTTCAGGTGACACTTAGACGCGGACAGGGAGCCGGGATGGACTCGAGGTGCTCATGCCATACTGAAATAAAGATTGCTCGGACTTCTTTTATAAAAATTTGGTACACTAGCTGATTTATTTCTATTTTGTTATATTTGGGTTTGTAAATGGCCTCTTAAATTTTGTTTTTGATATGTTATGTTTAAGTAGATTTTCAATATGCTTTGACAAACCAATTAAGTGAAATGTGCTAAAACTTGGAAAGACAACGTTTTCAAAACTTCAAAAACGATGTTTTAAACTATACCATCGGGTATCATACTATAACTTGGGATACAGTGAATTCAAATGGTTCTTCTAACTTGATTATGATTTTCTATTAAGTCAAAAATGTTTTAGTAACAATGAGAAATCACTTAAGCTTCAAAACGAAATAAATTAGTTTTACCTACACATCGGATTAAATTTCAAAACTTTCTGGGTTTTCAAATACATCATCAGATTTTTAATCAAAACCTAATCGAAGTTTTCCTCAAATACAAAATTTTGCTAAACGCTTTCACCAAACTGCTAGACTTCAACCTAAACCACCCAAAACCTTTTCCCTGTAGCATACCAGATTTGGTCGTGGTGTATTGACCAGGTTTGGGGTGTTACAGTGTGGCTGGCTGTGTTACCCAAGTCAGTATATACTCCCTGTTTTCACACGGGCGTGTCTGGTGGCCGTGTGAGACACACAGCCTGACCACGCAGACGTGTGTCCCTTGTTTAAAGAAAAATTTGCTAAGTGTTGATAAATTTTTTGAGTTATCAGTTTAGTCCCAAACCATTTCTAATGCATGTTTAAGGGCTCGTAGACTCATTAAAGGGACACTGACATTGGTTGTGATTAAATTATATTTGAAATTATAAATTGTATATGAAATGTGAGTTTTAAAGTGTTGTAAGTTTTGTAATGCTCCGTAACCCTATTCCGGTGTTGAATACAGGTGTGGGTTGTTACAATTTGCATGGATGTAAGTGAAATTCATCCCCTTTTTTATATTTTTTATGTTTTCGGGATCATTGTAGCTTAATCTAGTTAGCCCAGGGATTAATTTGCAAAACCTTTGAAGGTTTTTCACTATGAATGTTCTTACATGATTTGTGAAGTTTGATGATAGATTATGAGTCCTTTTTAGAAATTATGAGTCCTTTTTAGAAAATAAACAACTTTTGTAAAGTGATTTTTATGAAATTACCATTTAGGGACTTTTTTTTTTTGTAAAATAAGTAAAATACCAAGAAAATTTATGAAATATTGATTTTTATGAGGTTGTATAAGTCCCTAGGTGTTTCAGCTAACATGAAATGAGGATGAATTTTCATAAATATTAATTTAAGAGCTTAAGGACTAAATTGTAAAGAAGTTAAAATAACAAGGCCAAAATTGGAATTTTACAAAAAAGTGAATTTTAGATTAAATTGAATAGTATGTGTATTAAATAGATTGAATTTGCTTATTTATATCAAGATAAACCTCGTACGGATCTAAATCGAGGAAAAGATAAAGTTTCGAATTAGTGATCCTATTTCGACATTTTTGCAATCGAGGTAAGTTCGTATGTTTAAATGAAGTTTTAATGTTATTTTGGTATATATGTTATTGTGCTATTTATCATGTCAGGAAATGATGGAAAGCCAACGACATACGACCACTATCGAGTCATGTTTGAACCTTAGGAATATATAGGATACAAATGACATGTCATTAGGGTTACTATGTTTCGGGTGTTGGTCCTGAATGCCCTACCGAAGGCTGAGTTCTAGCATTTGGTGCGGATACTTGTCAGCTTGTGTGAGCGACATCATGTAGCTACATTTCGACCATCAACTTGTGTGAGCAGACCCAATTATGGCTCGAGTGAGCAATGATGTAAAGGAAAAGGAAAATGAATTATTTCGACCATATGTTAGCACACTTTGTGTGAGCTTCCCACGTATATGATATTATTCTAAGTGGTCCAACGGGCATGTAAAGGGAAGGAACAGTAAGTGTTCCAATCGACTATGTTACAAAATTATGGAAAGGTATGAAGTGATATTGATCAAAGTAACTATGTTTATGAAAAGTATGAATTCAACGGCTTTATGTTCATGTAAACTATCTTACCATGTGATGAATCTATTATGTTATGTGTTAAGGCATTAACAATTGTTGCTGATGATGCTTAGGCTTGTGCCAAGATATTGGTTGCATTGTATCGTGTTTAAATTTAAGGATATGCATTTGAAATGGTCATCTATTGAGTTATGTTCATGATTTATGAACCTATTATGTAACATCCTAAAAAAATTGAGAATCGATATGTTGCATAATTTTGGTGCTTAGCTAATGAAATGATTCAATATGTGTGTTTTAATAGTCTCGAGAAGGCTCGAAATTTAATTGGATTTTGGAAAAAAATTTGGTAAATAGTACTTTATTGAAGTGGAACAAGTAACCTTAATGTTTAAGGAAATTAAGTGGCAAAAGTTAGCATAAGATTAGCAAGTAGTAAAGGGGATTATGGCGCCATGAGTGTTGCTTGAGGAAGGAGGTTCGAATCCCTTGTTATGCATGAGAATTTTATTTTTCTTGCTTTCCATCTTCATAGTGTCGGTCAAGCTAGCAATTATGGTAGGTTGGACTTTATTTTTTTATGGTAAGGTGGCTAAGAGAAAAGACAAGTGCAAACTTAAGGTAGGGAATAATAGGAATAAGGCATGTAGGGGGAACACAAGGCACATTATAAGGAATGTGTTTTGGAAAGTTTCGAATGGCCAAACCATGACCTTGATGTCCATGTATTTGGACGGTTTTGGGGGCTAGGGGGGTGACCGAATTTTGTTGAAGGCTTTGGTAAGGTTGGTAGCTAGTTGGTCATTTGGCATTTGGTCATTTTGTGTTTCTCTCAAAAGCATTTTCTCTCCATCTTTCCTCTCCCTAGCCGAATGCACATTGTGCATTAGGTAAGCATCTTTTGTTTTTCTTTTGGTCATTCCATTTTGACCATTTTGGTCTTAATTTGCCTATTCTCTCAAGTCATTTCCCTTAGTGCCGAAAACACCAAAACCTTGATGGCCATTTTCTCTTTTCTTTTCTTCCTCCATTGCCGAATGCTCTCTAGCCTCAAATCTCTCTTTTAGTTCATCTTCTATTCTTGAAATGAACCAAAACCGTAACACTTAATTGTCTTATACTTTTATTTCATAGCTGAATTTTTCAGCACACTTATCTTCTTCTCTAATCATTTCATTATTTTCTTCTCAAACTTTGGTCACTCGGTAAGTGGCTAGTATAATACTTTAGTATTTTTATTTTCCCTTTTTCCTTTGTGCCGAAATTTCATGTTGGTGTGGGATGGTCTTTTTGGATCGATATCATCATCATACCATGACTCACTTGAATCTTTTCTCTATCTTAGAAACTTAGTGGAAGGCCGAAATTTGGAGTGTCCGAAATTATCGTGAATTGCTAGGATTCAGTCCAAAGTTTTAAGGTAAGGGTTTTTATCAAGGATTCCATATTACTCATTATTTCGTTAATGATGGGGTTTACTAATCGATGTACTTTAGGGACGCTATCGCTTGATTTTCATCCTTTGAACGTAAGGATTTTGTGGTAAGCCAATTTCGGTTCTTTAAACCAATCGTCTTAATTTTCGAAATAATAGTTGGACTAATATTCTTGTGTCATTAGAGGCAAATAAGATAGGGTCAAAAAGGGTGGTGGATAGTGATTGGAAGAGGGGCGGATTCGTTATTCCCTCTAGATTCAAGCGAAGGGTTGCTTCGGCAATCTGAGATTTTCCATCGGGTTGTGGACCCTCATCCGGTGAAAATCAATTATTCGAGGTTGTTCGTAGTCGTGAGTAACCGACGATCCGGGATTTTCCACTGGGTTGTGAACCGTCAATCGGGGAGAACCGACAAATAGTAGTTGTTCAAAATTTTGAGGGTAAAAATCTAGATCGCTTATCTTAGAATAGAATTATTTTAAGTGTTAAGTGTTCTAATCGAGCGTTATAACATTTCTAGGTGTCGACGATCAGGAAAGTGTAGTGCCCACCGTAATCAGGTGTGTAATCTCACACTGTATCTCATGGGTTAGATGACTATACCATAGTAAACGTTGGATTAAAAATCGCAAAGTTGGTGAAATCGAAAAATATGGTATTATTAACACTTTAATGTTATGATCATGAAATCGGTATTAAGATCGTGAAAATTTCAAAATCGCCTTAATAGGCTAAAACGATAAAAAGTGATAAATGGGTCATATGTGTTATTTTGGGCCATATGTGATATTTTGGGCCATATGTGGGATATGATATGAAATAGGCCAAATTGTGAGATGGGCTAAAATGTGATATGGACTAGATTGTAATAATTTTTATAATGGGCCTTATGTTTGAATGATTATATGAATAAATTATTATGCATGTTACATACATGATTTGCATGGGTTGGGATTTTGATGAAGAGAAGTTCTGGTAGCTTTCCTACAAAATTTTGGTGGCTTGTCCACGATTTGATATATGGCTTTATGCCCAGTTTGATATATGGCTTTATGCCCAGTTTGGTGTGTTGGCGGGGTGGGTGACTAAAGCTCCCCATAGGTGTACTGGTTGGTACGTGTGGTGTGTAGCGGATGGAAATTTAGGTTTGATTTTGGGAATTGCATATCACATGCATTCTATACATGTTAAATTGTTATATTTGTAATAGGCTCAGCCAAATAAATGCTTAAATGGTTTTGGCCCAAGGACTATGGTAAGTGAGTTACACACCGAGTTCTAAGTAACTCACCCGCTTTTCTTTACCCTTCCTGTAATAATCAGGATTTGAGGCTTGGGTGGGGTGACTCAAAGGAGGCCATACTACTAATAATGGGTTATTTAAATTTTGGATTTCTTTAAAGTACTTTTAATATTTTCTATTTAAGTTATGTTGTAATAAGGCCTCGTTAAATTTTATGGATGTTTTACCTATGGATGGATTCTATGATATGCTTTAAAGTATTTAAGCGGGATTTTATTTTTCTAAAATAGAAATAAACGCTTTTCCGTAAATAAACGTGAAAAAAAGGGGTTTTCATTCTTAAATATTTTAACTCGAAAGTTTCTTTGTAACAATTCTTTTAAAATCTTTGTTTTCAATAATTTCTTCAAACTCTCTTAAATTCTCGGAACATTAAATAAATTTTTCTTAGGTTCTTAAATTATAAATTTTACGCCTTAAATTATTAGATTTAACAATCAACATTGGTTTTCAATAAACACCTTTTCAATTTTTTTTTTTTTAAAATCCGTTTTCATTGAATCTTTAAAAGACTATACGTATGTTCAATTCGTGTGACATGTCAAACCAGGTCTTAACGCATAGACTGGGTTTGGGGTGTTACATACTAAGCATTATATGCTTACGTAGTTTTCTTTCCTACATTTTATAGATTTTTAGAAGCTCGATCAATTTGGAAGCTCATCGGAGACCTATCAAACAATCCAGCGATTATATCGGTAGAATTTAATGTTTTGGTCAAGGTTATAATGGCATGTATAGGCAGACTTGTGTGTAATGATCTAGTTTTTTTTGGCATGTATAAGTCTTATTATGGTTGATGTATTTATGGTATTTTGATTTCTTGATGGTTAATGTTAATATGACTAGGTTGATAATTGTTTTGAATGATCATTTTGGTATGTGTTGATGTAGTTTCAATGTGGTCAATTGTGGCAAGTTTGGTATGGAAATAAGCTAGATGTCAATAGTTTATCAATGGTCAAATATGGACATGTTTTGGTATGTTTGATGGTTTCTGATTGAGGTGCCTTATTAGCATATTTGTTGTATAGATTAATGGTATAGTGATTTTGTAACACCCTTAACCCGTAATCGTAGTCGGAATTGGGTTAAGAGGTATTACTGGATAAATGGAAACATTCATAGACATTGCATATCATATTTCAACAAATTAAATCAAAGTGTCCCTTAAACAGGTCTGCTATACCTTAAACATGCTTTAGAAAGGGGCCAAGACTAAACCAAACACATATAGAAATTTTTGAAAATTTAATTTCTTTTTTAAGGTTACAGAGGTCACAAGCCCGTGTGGGTAGGCCGAGTGCCTCCCACAGCCTCATACACGCACGTGTGTATAAGCCATGTCAAAATAGAGCATACATGCTGACTTGTCCACACGACTGTGGGCACGCCCGTGTGCCTTACCCATAGTCGACACTGACTTGTTTTGAAAAACAACCACGATGGACACGGTCGAGCCAAACGCCCGTGTGCTCAACCGTGTGAGCAAATATAGGCCATTTGCAATGCCAAAATGCCACCCACACTTTGGGTCATCCATACAAGCACATACAAGTATCATAGCAAACACAATTGGCAACCAAAAACATACCAAATAGTCACCCTTTTTTAACTCATTCAAATACTCTTCAAACATACCAACTTATAAACCATCTAGCCACATCCAAAAATTCATACAATTCATATCATAGTACAATTATTAAGCCAAATCAATATCACTCACATATGCGAATCAACATTTATCGTATACACCACAAGCTCATATAACATGCCTATTTCCTAGCTAACACATAACATACCTTATCTGACATTCATTACTTAGCTTATTGCCGAAATACATAACCATATGCCACAAACTTATATATACATGAAATTTCTTCCTGATTTACTTAAACCATGATCAAATCCAATGATTTATAAGACATACCAAATTTACTCATTACAGCATGCCATTTCAAATCAATACAAAAACCACATTTCCTAATCTAATTTTCATAGCCTAACTTAGTTCACATATGTAGAATACCAAAAATCCATCATGAACATATAACCAAACACTTGACGATAATATTTAATCACCATAGCCGAATTATATATAACTCCAAGCCATCATATACATAATTCATTTCAGACTCGAATACGTAATTACTTTATAAACAATGTCCAATTGATTCATATTACAATTTAGGCATCTCAATAATAAATCATTAACTATGCAAAACCTAATTATATTCATCAACTTCATATATCAAGTTTTGTAACATCCTTAAATCAGGGTCTTTGTATTTTATCTGCTTGCATGCAAATAGTATGGTTGTCATGCTAGTTTAGGCTATTTTAGGCTCTAGGCATGAGCCAGGGATAGGTCGGAGTTTTTTTTGAAATTTGTGTTTTGGGCTTCTAGAGGGGGCTGTTTGAGTTAGGGGTTAAAGGTAGCTAGTGGTAGGTTGTGACGCAGGGGGTGCCTTGGTAAAGTGGCAAGGGGGCGCCACTTAAGGCTTAAAGAAGTGACGCCTCAGGAGAGTGAGGGAGCCTTGGTTCGAGCAGCAGAAATCCCCTTTTTGCTTGTTATTTTTGATGCCAAGACAAGGGAGAGTTGCACTCATGTAGGACTCTGGTGGATGAGTGTTGAAAGAGTCAACAGATTCAAATAAGTAGAAGAGAGAAATCAGTGGAGTTGGAAACATTCAAACAGATTTGAATGTGTGGTCAGGAGGAAATTGTGAAGGAATAAGGGGGATGGACACTTGAGCTTAGAGTTGGCCGAATGTTAAACACTAAGGGGGAGGGGAAGAATCGATTTTTGGGTAGCTTAGGAGTGCCGAATTTCACATTTGGATTTAAGGGGAGAATTGATCTCAAGTGAGCATTTTCGGCTATTTAATGAAGGCTGAATGCATTTTTTTTCTTCTTTTTGTCAAAACTGAATTGTCCCTAAGCCTTCTCTTTTTCTCTCTACTTTTGGTGTTTGGCCGAAACTACATTACCCTTCACTCATCATTTTTTGTTTATTTTCTTGCCAGTAACATCAAAAATCGAAACTCCATCTTCCATCCCTTCTCTTTATCTCCTTCATCTTCTGTTAGCAGAACCTTACTTTCTTGATTAGTGTTCTCTATTCTCTCAGTTGCTTCTTGAGGCCGAATTCCCTAACTCCCTTCTCATCTTCGATTTCTTGCATGTTTAATACCCTTGCCCATATTTTCTTCCTCTTCTTGCGTTTCCTCTTAATCTCCTTAGGTGCCGAAACTAATTTTCCCTAGTCTAGTTCTCAAAGCCGAAATCTCAACCCATAATTAGGTAAGATCTCTTGGCTTTCTTCTTTCCTTTTCTTCTCTTTCTTTCCCTTTTGTTCTTATGGCTGAATCTCCCTAGCATTCTCATATCTCTGTTCTCTATTTCGATTGCAATGGGAAGAAAAGTCGAAACCCCTATGTGTTCTGTAGAAGGTCTATATGTCTAGTTTCAGTTTCTTATTTGGTCTCCCTTTGTTCTAGCCATTGTCGAATCTTGCTTTAGGGTGATCGAGTTTAGCAGGAAGGTAAGGGGCGATTTCTTTATTTTGTATTATCTAGTTTAGGTTTTCATGCCAAAGCCGAATGGCTACTTGGCCTAATGGTGTGTTGTTTGGCCGAATGCAGGAGGGGGGTGACGCATTCATTTGGTTTTCAGGATTCATTGGTCTGTGGATTGGATCTTGAGCCTCGAGATTTGTCGATCTAGGTAAGAGCCTTCGCTTTAAGTGATGTGTTAATCTTTTAGATTTAATCTTGTTGCTTTAACCCGATTTAGTGACCATGGTTTATTATGGACTCGAATGCCAGCCAAGCGTTAGGAGGGGTTGGATCGGTGAACCCAGCCCCTAAGTTCGAGAAGCAGGCAGTATCAGCGATGAGGGATTGGCCACCGGGTTGTGTGCCAGCTTCTGAACAGGAAAGTTGGCAGATAGCGGTAGTGTCAGTTAACGATAGTGTCGACGTAAGAAGCGTAGTGTTACGAATAATTAGGTGTGTAACTCTTACACACTTTATTTGTTTCATATGCTATTTGTTATGTGTTGTTAAAAGCCAGAATAATGGCAGAAATCACTAATTTACCTGTGTGAGTAAAAGCAAGGATGCCGGGTAAGTTTGCTATGGCTGCAAACGTTAATTGCATATATTGAAATCTGGCAGTGCCATGTTATTTTACATATGTTATTCTATATGTTAAGCATGATCATACTTGATGGTGAGCATGTACATGAGACATGGGTGATGAGAGGAGGGGGAAGGAATATTTTTAGACTACCACTAGTGGTTAGGTACCACACAGTGGGTTGGCCCCGCTTACTATGATATTGTGACTAAGTCTCAGTGGTTTGGAACCACCAATTGTTAGGTACCACATATCTAAATTTTTGTTACTCATCTCAGTGGTTTGGTACCATAGTGGGTTGGTCCCACATATCGAGATAAGGGATCGTCACCAGTAGTTAGGTACCACACAGTGGGTTGGCCCCACTAATGATTATTTGTGACTTCGGTCACCAGTGGTTTGGAACCACCAGTGGTTAGGTACCACCAGTGGCTAGGTTCCACAAGGGGTAGAATTGGGAGTTTCGGATGGATAGGTTGGATGGGTTGCATAACATACATATTGGCATATGAAACTATGTAAAAGTTTAATATCTATAGGATGGGGATTTACACACTGAGTCTAGGTGACTCACCCTTTCAGTTAACATTTTGCAGGTGATCCCTAGACCGTGGATGGGAAGCCGAGGTGGACTCGAGGTGGCCATGCATGATATTTTGGTTTTTAATCTAATAGTATTTTCAGATTTATTTTTATTTTATGTTGGATTTTGGTTATGCAATAAGGCCACCTTAATTTTAACTTGGTTTAATTACTTTCTATTTTCTCAAAATACGCTTTGATCATTGAGGCATGCTTAATAAACTATGAAATGGACGTTTTCAAAAACTTAAATGAACTTTTGGGATTTTCAAAATCTTACCATTGGGTACCTCTCAATCATTAACAATATTGCAATTTAACATGTTTCTGAATTAGGTTGCTAATGTTTTCAAAAAAAAATCAACTCGTTATAAAATCGATTTCTAAAATTTCAAACGATTCATTCAAAGATCAAAATGATAAGCTAGTTTCAAAATGTTTTCATCCCTGTGACACACCAAATTCGGTTGTAGCATTTTAACCGGGTTTGGGGTGTTACAATTGTGGTATCAAAGCAAGTTCAAAGCTCGGTTGTGGGTATAATGCCCAAAATGTTTTCAAGTAAGGGTTTCCAAAATGATTTTGATGGAAATACATGTTTTGGGAAAGCATGGCACCTAAGTCTCCGGCACCAATCCGCAACGGTAAGTCCCCTAACTATTGTTACTATTGTTTACATGAAATTCACTTTAGAGATCGACACCCGTAGGATTGTGTGAACTTGCGAAAATAACTCTATAACAAAATATTCATAAAATTGTGCTGTAATAAACAGTGAGAGAAAGCTAACTCATAAAATTCTTAAATCAGATTAATTCGTGAACGCTAGACATGAGTACTCGAGGGCGTGGGCGTAATACGCATGGTCGTGGTAGAGGTAGGATGACGGTGTCTGAACCAGTGGGGTTGGCCATGGGTCAGAGAATGAAGAGCCATCACCGCCAGCTGTGGGTGCAGAGTTTCAGGATAAAAATAGTGGTGATGACACAGTGTCGTAAGCGATGCTACGGGTTCTGGAGAGAGTCGCTGGAGTAGGAGGAGGTACGGGGGCTCAGAAATCTGTGTCTGAACGACTCCTAGCTAATGGAGCAGAAGTATTCAAGGGTGTTTCTGGTGTGGCTCCTAGTATAGCTGAGTACTGGTTAGAGGCGACGAAGCGCATAATGGACGATTTAGATTTTTCAGCGAGGAGAAATTGAAAGGGATAGTGTCTCTTCTCCGGGATGAGTCTTATCAATGGTGGCTAACGGTCAGGGATGGTGCGGTGGTCGATGATGTCACATGGGATTTCTTTAGGGCTACTTATCAAAGGAAGTATGTCGGGTCTAGTTACATAGATACACAACGTAGGCATTTTGAATCTGGTTTAGGGGAGTAAGTCAGTATCGAAATATGAGGCGGAATTTTTACGATTGAGTCGTTATGCTTGGGGCATCGTGGTTACGAAACATGAGCGCTTTGAGGATGGGTTGAGAGAGGAGCTGCCATTTTTGATTGCTCCACAGTGAGAGAGGGAATTTGTTGTTCAGGTGGAGAAGGCCAAAATAGCTGAGGAAGTGAAATGAACCGAGAGGCAGAATCTAAATAGGAATAGGGATAAGAGGAGCTTTGGGCCATCAGCGTCTGCTAAGGAATCCTCAGAAAAGGGCTAAATTTGGTGGATCGAGTTAGGCTGTAAGGTCTACTGCTACTACTCTGTGGCCGCCACGGTGTGCATGATGTGGGAAGTCTCATTCGGGAGAATGTTGGGCAGGTAACAAAAGGTGTTTCTAGTACGGGTCGATGGATCACCAGATAAGGGAGGGTCAAGGACATACACAATTCAAGGGGGATGGTTAGCAACTGTAGATGGGTCGAGGCTCAGTCAGGGGTGGTAATCGTAACGGGCGCGATCGAGGAGCACCAGGCAGAGGTGTTGGGAATACTGATGCAAGACATCCTGGATTGGTCTATGCAGCGAGGCACCAAGAGGAAGGTGACGCATCGGACGTCATAACCGATAAGTTCTTAATTTTTAGATTGTCTTATACTACCTTGGTAGATGTTGGTTCGACGCACTCCTATGTTTCTAGTAGTACAGTGGGAACTCTGAACTTAGCATATGAGACTTCTTCTAGGGAGATGACTGTAATTAGCCCTTAGGTCATTCTGTAGAAGTAAACAAACTGTATAGGGATGTACCCCTAGAACTTCAAGGGGTAGTGTTTTCGACTGATCTGATGGAACTACCATTCGAGGAGTTCGATTTGATCTTAAGGATGGACTGGCTAGTGAGGTATCATGCAAGTTTGGACTATGCAGCTAAGCGTATGGTGTTGATATCTGTCGAGGGTGAAGAGGTGGTGATGATAGGTGATAGAAGGAATTACCTATCCAATGTGGTATCCGCTTTGAAGGCTGAGAAAATGGTGAAGAAGGGATGTGAGGCATTCATGGTTCATGTTTGTGCCTTGGAGGTCAAGGACTCAACTATGGGGATGTCCGAACGGTAAAGGATTTTACTGATGTGTTTCTAGAAGAGCTTTTGGGTTTGCCTCCAGATCGTGAAGTTGAGTTTGGTATAGACTTGTTACCGGGCCATGCCAGTGTCTATTGCCCCATACAGAATGGCACCGAGGAGTTAGTGGAGCTAAAGGGGCAAATTCAAGAATTGCTGGATCGAGGTTTTATCCGGCCGAATGTATCACCTTGGGGAGCGCCTTGCTTTTTGTCAAGAAGAAAGACGGATCGATACGAATGTGTATAGAGTACCGTCAGCTGAATAAGTTGACGATTAAGAACAAGTACCCGTTGCCGAGGATAGATGACCTATTTGACCAACTTAAAGGAGCATTAGTCTTCTCCAAGATAGATCTTAGGTCGGGGTATCACCAACTTAAGGTAAAGTAGGCAGATATTCATAAGATGGCATTTTGCACTCGTTACGGCCACTACGAGTTTTTGGTAATGCCGTTTGGGTTGACCAACGCTCCAGCAGCATACATGGACATGATGAATCAGGTGTTTCAGCCTTATTTAGATCACTTTGTTGTGGTATTTATAGATGATATTCTGGTGTACTTGAAGTCTGAGGATGAGCATGATGCGCATCTTCGCGTGGTTTTGCAAATTCTGAGGGAGAAATAGTTGTTCGCAAAATTTAGTAAGTGTGAGTTTTGGTTAAAGGAAGTAACCTTCTTGGGTCATGTGGTGTCAGCTGAGGGGATTAGGGTGGACCTTCGAAGATTGAAGCGGTATTAGATTGGAAATCACCTAAGTCTGTAGCAGAGATTTGAATTTTTTTGGGCTTAGCGGGATACTACAGAAGGTTCGTGGAAGGGAGTTCCGTTTGTGTGGTCAGACAAGCAACAAGAAAGTTTTGAAAAGTTGAAGAAGGTTTTAACAGAAGCTCTGGTCTTGATTCAGCCAGAAGTAGGGAAAGAGTTTACGATTTATTGTGATGCGTCGCATACAAGGTTAGGATGTGTGCTGATGTAAGGGGGAAAGTGGTTGCGTATGCTTCACGACAACTGAGACCTCACAAAGTGAACTATCCAACGCATGATCTGGAGTTGGCTGCAGTGGTTTTTGCTCTGAAAATTTAGAGGCATTACCTGTACAGAGAGAAATCTATTGTCTACACAGATCACAAGAGTTTGAAATACCTTTTTACACAGAAGGAGTTGAATTTGAGGTAGCGAAGGTGGATTGAGTTGCTAAAGGACTACGACTGTTCAATTGAGTATCACCCGGGGAAAGCTAACGTGGTGGCAGACATGTTGAGCTGTAAGGTGGTGTCAGACTTGAGAGAAATGTTTGCTCACCTTATCGTGTATGATGACGGAAGTTTACTTGCGAAACTGTAAGTGAAGCCGTCATGGGTAAACCAGGTTAAGGAAAAGCCATTGGTAGACGAAGTTTTAAGTGCCCGATGTTTGCAAGTGCAGAATGGTGGATTAGAGGAGTACATCTTAAGCAATGAAGGTGTGTTGTGTTTTCAGGGAAAGGTTTGCATGATGAAGGATATGGAGTTGAGGCAAAAGATTCTTCAGGAGGCACATAGCAGTCCGTACGCTATGCATCCGGGAGGTAGTAAGATGTACCGAGATTTGCGGGAGCAATTTTGGTGGTCGGGTCTGAAGCGGGAGGTAATAGAATTTGTAAGTAAGTGTCTAACGTGTCAACAAGTCAAAGCTAAACATCAATTACCTTCGGGTCTGTTACAGCCGATAAAGATTCCGCAGTGGAAGTGGGAAAGGATTACGATGGATTTTGTTAGTAGGCTACCCCTCACACCTACTAGAAAGGATTCGATTTTGGTGATTGTGGACCATTTGACAAAATTGGCTCATTTTATACCAGTTCGGGTTGACTATTCACTCCAAAGGTTGGCTAAGTTGTATGTGGTAGAAATCGTGAGACTGCATGGAGTGCCAGTGTCAATTATCTCAGATAGGGATCCTAGGTTCACGTCAAGGTTCTAGAAAGCGTTGCATCAGGCATTGGGTACAAGGTTGGATTTCAATATGGCGTTTCATCCACAGTCAGATTGGCAGTCGGAGAGGGTGATTCAGATTTTAAAGGATATGTTGAGGGGTTGTGTCTTGGATTTTAGAGGTACTTGGGAAGAATTTCTACCATTGGCAAAGTTCGCATACAATAATAGTTACTAAGCAAGTATTTAGATGGCACCGTATGAAGCGCTATATAGGCGGAAGAGTTGTGCCCCTACGTGTTGGACAGAGTTGGGTGAACGTCAGTTGTTGTGTCCAGAGTTGATTGCTAAAACAGAGGATAAGGTTAAGCTAATTCGGGCTCATCCGAATGAAGCTTCAGACAGGCAGAAGTCCTATACCAATCTCAAGCGAAGGAATATAGAGTTTGTAGTGGGCGACAAGGTTTTCCTGAAGGTGTCGCTGTGGAAGAAAGTGCTGAGATTTGGTCAGAAGGGCAAGCTGAGCCCTAAGTTTATCGGGCCTTATAAGGTGTTGAAGCATGTGGGACCAGTAGCGTACCACCTCGAGTTACCATCAGAATTGAGCCAGATCCACGACGTGTTTCATGTTTCCATGCTTAGACGCTATCGTTCGGATCCGTCACATGTTGTGTCAGTGGAAGAAATTGAAGTGAGCCCAAATTTGTCTTTTGATGAGGAACCACTGCAGATTCTAGAACGGGATGTCAAAGTCTTGCGTAGGAAATCGATTCCTTTGGTGAAAGTATTATGGCGGAATCATGGAACAGAATAAGCCACGTGAGAGCTCGAGGACGTGATGCGACAGCATACCCTCAACTCTTTTGACCAGGTAATTTCGAGGCTGAAATTATTTTAAGGAGGTAGAACTGTAACAACCTTAAATCGGGTCTTTGAATTTTATCTGCTTACATACAAATAGTATGGTTGTCATGCTAGTGTAGGCAATTTTAGGCTCTAGGCATGAGCCAGGGATAGGCCAAATTTTTTTGAAATTTGCATTTTGGGCTTCTAGAGGGGAGAGCTATTTGAGTTAGGGGTTAAAGGTAGCTGGTGGTAGGTTGTGACGCAAGGAGTGCCTTGGAAAAGTGGCAAGGAGGCGCCACTTAAGGCCGAAAGAAGTGACTCCTCAGGGGAGTGAAGGAGCCTTGGTTCGAGCAGCAGAAATCCCCTTTCTGCTTGTTATTTTTGATGCCAGGACAAGGGAGAGTTGCACTCAGGTAGGACTCTGGTGGATAGTGTTGAAAGAGTCAACAGATTCAAATAAGTGGAGGAGAGAAATCGGTGGAGTTTGAAACATTCAAACAGATTTGAATGTGTGGTCAGGAGAAAATTGTGGAGGAATAAGGGGGATGGACACTTGAGCTTAGAGTTGGCCAAATGTTAAACACTAAGGGGGAGGGGAAGAATCGGTTTTTGGGTAGCTTAGGAGTGCCAAATTTCACATTAGGACTTAAGGGGAGAATTGATCTCAAGTGAGCATTTTTGGCTAGCTATGGAAGGCTGAGTGTATTCTTTTGCTTCGTTTTGTCAAAACTGAATTGTCCCTAAACCTTCTCTTTTTCTCTCTACTTTTGGTGTTTGGCCGAAACTACATTACCCTCCACTCATCATTTTTTCTTTATTTTCTTGCCAGTAACATCAAAAACCTAAACTCCATCTTCCATCCCTTCTCTTTATCTCCTTCACCTTCTGTTAGCCGAACCTTACTTTCTTGATTAGTGTTCTCTCTTCTCTCAGTTGCTTCTTGAGGACGAAATTCCCTAACTCCCTTCTCATCTTCGATTTCTTGCATAAGCCAAATACCCATTGCCCATATTTTCTTCCTCTTCTTGCGTTTCCTCTTAATCTCCTTGGGTGCCAAAATCTAATTTTCCATTCTCTGGTTCTCAAAGCCGAAATCTCAACCCATAATTAGGTAAGATCTCTTTGCTTTCTTCTTTCTTTTTCTTCTTTTTCTTTCCCTTTTGTTCATATGGCCGAATCTCCCTATCATTCTCACATCTCTGTTTTCTATTTTGATTGCTATGGGAAGAAAAGCCGAAACCCCTATGTGTTCTGTAGAAGATCTATACGTCTAGTTTCAATTTATTATTTGGTCTCCCTTTTGTTTTAGCCATTACCGAATCTTGCTGGAGGGTGATCGAGTTTATCAGGAAGGTAAGGGGTGATTTCTTTATTTTGTATTATATAGGTCGGGTTTTCATGCCAAAGCCAAATGGCTACTTGGCTTAATGGTGTGTTGTTTGGCCGAATAAAGAAGAGGGTGACGCACTCATTTGGTTTTTGGGATTCATTGGTCTATGGATTGGATCTTGAGCCTCGAGATTTGTCGATCTAGGTAAGAGCCTTCATTTTAAGTGATGTGTTAATCTTTTAGATTTAATCTTGTTATTTTAACCCAATTTAGTGACTAAGGATTATTATGGACTTGAATGCCAGACAAGCGTTAGAAGGGGTTGGATCGGTGAACCCAGACCCTAAGTTCAAGAAGCAGGTAGTATCAGTGGTGAGGGATTGGCCACCGGGTTATGGGCCAACCTCTAAATAGGAAAGTAGGCAGATGGCGGTAATGTCAGTTAACGACAATATCGACGTAGGAAGCATATTGTTACGTGTAATCAGGTGTGTAACTCTTACACACTTTTTTTGTTTAATATGGTATTTGTTATGTGTTGTTAAAAGCCAAAATAATGGCAGAAACCACTAATTTATCTGTGTGAGTAAAAGCAAGGATGCCGGGTAAGTTTGCTATGGCTGCAAACATTAATTGCATATATTGAAATTTGTCAGTGCCATGGTATTTTACATATGTTATTCTATATGTTAAGCATGATCATTCTTGATGGTGAGCATGTACATGAGACATGGGTGATGAGAGGAGGGGGAAGGAATATTTTCAGACTGTCACCAGTGGTTAGGTACCACACAGTGGGTTGGCCCCGCTTACTATGATTTTGTGACTAAGTCTCAGTGGTTTGGAACCACCAGTGGTTAGGTACCACATATCTATATTTTTGTGACTCGTCCCAGTGGTTTGGTACCACAATGGGTTGGCCCCACATATCGAGATAAGGGATTGTCACCAGTGGTTAGGTACCACACAGTGGGTTGGCCCCACTAATGATTATTTTTTACTTCGATCACCAGTGGTTTGGAACCACCAGTGGTTAGGTACCACCAGTGGCGAGGTGCCACAAAGGGTAGAATTGGGAGTTTCGGATGGATAGGTTGGATGGGTTGCATAACATACGTATTGGCATATGAAACTGTGTTAAAGTTTAATATCTATGGGATGGGGATTTACACACTGAGTCTAGGTGACTCACTCCTTCAGTTAACATTTTGCAGGTGATCCCTAGACCGCGGATGGAAAGCCGAGGTGGACTCGAGGTGGCCATGCATGATATTTTGATTTTTAATCTAATAGTATTTTCGGATTTATTTTTATTTTAAGTTGGAATTTGGTTATGTAATAAGGCAACCTAAATTTTAACTTGGGTTTAATTACTTTGTATTTTCTCAAAATACGCTTTGATCATTGAGGCATGCTTAATAAACTATGAAATGGACATTTTCAAAAACTTAAATGAACTTTTGGGATTTTCAAAATCTTACCATCGGGTACCTCTCAATCATTAACGATATTGCAATTTAACATGTTTCTAAATTATGGCTGGCAATGTTTTCAAAAAAAAATTAACTCGTTATGAAACCGATTTCCAAAATTTCAAACGATTCATTCAAAGATCACAATGATAAGCTGGTTTCAAAATGTTTTCATCCTTGTGACACACCAAATTCGGTCGTAGCGTTTTGACCGGGTTTGGGGTGTTACAAGTTTATCAAATAAACAATCATGAGCTTTACTTTTACTTAACATTACTTAAACCTTAAGCATATTCCAAACACATCACACACATATAGCATGCATATTACTTAACTAATAAATCAAACCACATCTACAAATCATGCCAAGTCCATCACACATATCATAACCGAAATCACCAAAATCAAAGAGAACAAACATTTAACCAAGAACATATAAAAATCAAACTTAAACATAATGATCAAGCCATTTTTGCATGGCTTTATTTATATGCATGTCCTAAAATCAATCATTTTAACTAGACTATACATGCCATAAGTTCAATTTCAAACTTAACAAAATACCGAAAAGAGTCGACAGTGTGATAGGCTTCTCTGATGATCCCCGAACTCGTAACGTGACTCCAAAATCTATAAAATAGAGCTAAACAAAAACACACACAGAGTAAGCTATTTAACCTTAGTAAGTCATAAGCAAAATAATTAGTTTAATGATATAATCAACTCATTTAAACAAAACCAAGTTATATAATCATTACTATAATTAGTCTCAAACTTAAAATTACATAAATAATACATTTTCATACACAAATGCTACTTTATTCAATGCTCATATATTTGAATTAACAAATTTTCATTCAACTTTCAAAACCTAGATGTCATTATATAATCAAATATACATACACCCATATGCACAAACTCAATAATCATAATATAACATTATGTGCATATATTACTTATGTGGTAGAATATACATGGTCATATATACACATATTTAAGAATCAATTCCAAAATTCTCATATCATTTATTCATTAAGCCGAATAAACTTACCATGTTCTCATACGTTCTTTCTTTACTTCATACAAGACTTACAATAAATATCAAGTAGCTTTGAAACGCAGAGAATTTGGGCCTAGAAGTATTGGGCCTTCAGTATGGGTCTGTAAGGAGGCTGTAAATAGGTATTTAATTGTGCAAGGAAATGACACAATTAAATGTCTGCTCAAGTGGTTAAGGGTTTGAGAGGAAATAGAAAAGTCCTGGGTTCAAACCTGGGCTTTAGCAAAAATTTTGGTTTTAAGTGAATAAAACCCTTGATGCTTGGATGTAGACCTTTTAAATTATTGTGATAAAAAAATGACACAAGGAAGCTTGTGGTCTAGTGGTTGTCGCATCATTAAGGTTGCAAGGGAGCCTAGGTTCAAGTCTTGACTCTTGCAATTTATTTTGGTTTTTCTTTTAAAGGAACTTGGACCATGGTTTTTAGACCTCTTAATTAATTGAAGGTAAAATGTGACACAAAGAGAGTGAGTGTTCTAGTGGCAATGTGGCACTACATGTGTGGCAAGGAGTCTAAGGTTCAAGGCATGGCATGTTCAATTGTATGTTTATTTTGCTGCTTGAGCTGGTGAGGTGTTGGAACTGGACTGGAACTCTGCAGAGGTGGTTGGAGACACGGCCATCAAATTTGAATGAATTTGAGGTTGGGAGTAAATCAAGGAGAAATCTGTGGAGATTTCTAAAGAATTGGAATGTGAGAGGAGTCTTGGCCAAATGGGGGAGCTTGAGTAGGGAAAATTTTGCTAAGGGCTTTCATTAGGTGCGTTTTTGGCATTTGGGGAGAGTGTAGAAGTTGAATTCCTTCTCTATTGTTTGCGAGTTTCTCTTGTTTTCGTTTGGGATTTTGCACTTTTGACCACTCTGGATTTTTTCCTTTTCAGTTCTCTTTTGCCGAAACACATAAATCAATTGTTGAATTCTCCTTGAAACCTTTCTTTTCTATTGTACATTCATCTCTTCCATTTTGCCATACTTCTTTTTCTCCTTGGGGCTAAACCGAATTAAGTTCTTCTATTCCCTCTTCTCCCTTCATTCTCCTAGGTCAATACCAGTCACCTTTATCTGGTTTAAGTTTCCTATTAGGGTGAACAAAATCTTTTCCTTGATAGTTCTGTGGTGACCAATTCTCCATTTTCTTTCCCTCTCTATTTCCATTCTACAATGATTCTATTAATCGGTAAGTCTCTCGGTTCCTTTTAGTACTCTCTTTTACTGCTTAAGACAATGGTGTGATCCCTTATGACCACTTCCTCTCATGTGTATGTCCTCTTGGGTTTTAGAACTTCTGATGGGTGAAGAGTGTGCTAGTAATAAAGCAATGGCAAAGGTACGAGCTGAGGTTGAGCGTGTAGCCTCTACACCCAAGTTTAAGAGGCATACGATGTAGGGTATTGGGACTTTCCGCCGGGATACGAAAGGGTGGCTACACAGGACTCTGGTTCAAGTTGGCAAATCACAGCTGGCCGATCGAGTCAAGGAAAGTGGTAGTCGATCCTTCGGCTAGGGTGTTTGGTTAATGTTCTTTTCACTGTTGATAAATGATTAACTGTTGTTATGTTTGAATAGGTTCCGGCGCATGGGAATTCTTAGTACTCTACACGATCAGGTGTGTATTTTACTAGGTACCTGATAGTCGGCTGATAAGCCGATGGTGTGTAACAGTACCCTATATTCTATAGTTGACGAGAAAGCCGATAGAGTGTGTGTAGCCACACTCCTTCTGATCGTAGATCGACAAAATGCCGAAAAGCCAAAGTACTGAGAATGATGTCACACGAGTGTATGATCGCACGAGTGGTGGACCAAGCCCATGAATATGGGCGTAAGATGGTTGAGGCCACCATGGGCATTCTCATTGGCTTAGGTCGTTTTGGGCTGCGTTGGGGGCTTGTGGGCCCCACACGGATTAAATTTACATATTGTGGTAAATGTTAGACCGAATCGTGTAGTCCACATGGCTAGGGTCATTTTTGGGAAATGGGCTTTGTGCATCCAGTGTGTAACACCCCAAACCTGCCCAAACCTGGCCTAGATGTTAGGCCCACATCTGGCGTGTCACATTGAAAGAAGTTGAAAGGCTAAGCAATTGTTTAGAAAAGTTTTATCAAATTTTTTTGAACTCCGAGTTCGTTGTTTGTTTGAGAAAAACGCAATTTGCTAAATAGCCATTTAAAAGTTGTTATTATTTTGAAAAAATGTTTTGTTATGAAAGTTAAACTTGCATCGTTGCGTAAACATGATATTTTAGAAAACGATTGCTAATCTTTTAAGAAAGCCCTGTATTTATAAGTTTAACAGTTAGAAATGAAAACTTAGAAAAAGTAAAACAATAGCCTTATTACAAAATATTAACCCAAAATAAATAATCTTAAAATAAGGTAAAAATAGAAATTACTAAAGTTCATGAGTAGTATGTCCGATGTAAACATCCCAAAGTTGGCCCTAGTAGGATTGGGCCTTGGACGTAGTAGCGGTTAAATTTTAGAGAATAAGAGAATGCTTTAGTGCAAGTTGGATCTAGTAGGTAAGTGATTTTGAAAGGTTAGGGGATGCTATGAAGTCCCGGGTTCAAACTTTAGGTTTAGGGAAATTTTGGTTTTAGGTGAAAAAAACATTGGGAGCTAGTAGTAGGCTTGAAGAATAAAATATGAAAAAAATGACACAAATGGAATGTGTGGTGTAGTGGCAAAGTGACGCCACATAAGAGATAAGGGGGTGATGCCACAAGGAAGGAAGGAGGTCCAAGGTTCAAGTCTTGGCTTTTGCATTTTGGTTTTCTTTTTAAAGGGACTCTAGAATTTTGCCATAGGGTTATATTTAGCTGCGCATGATTTTAAACATAAGAAGAGCTTGTGGCCTAGTGGTAAGTGGCATCTTGAGCTATTGAAGGGAGCAAGGGTTTGAATCTCATGGAAAGCAAGGAAGTATTTATTTTGTAGATTGGACGACAAGAGTTTGAGATGGATTTAAACTTTGCTAACGAAAGGATCCCACATCGAAAGATACAAAGAAGGAAGGTGAGAAGCTAGCTATATATAAAGTATTCTATGAGGAGAGTTAAGGTACCTTGGTGGGCGTTTGGGCATAGGAGTGATCGGAGCGCGGATTAGCACCAGATTCCCATCAGGTGTGTACTTCTCTCTACTCTAGCTGTAGAGCGGCAAATGCCGAAAAGCCGGTCACACAACAATGGTAGCCACACGAGCGTGCGAGCGCACGTGTGGGAGCTTTGATGCGATAGTCTAGGCCACCATGAGTATTCTTGTAGATTGAGGCTCTGCTTGGGCCGAGGTGGGCCTAATGGGCCCGTGGGCCCATATGAATAAATTGTATGACTGTGTAGTAGAATTTGGATTAGACTAGGTGAATCTAATATCTGTGGCTAGATTTGGCCTAAATGGGCCATACGAGCGTGTGGGTCCATTTGGGCCAAGAATGGGCCCTGGGCCCAATTGCACCGTTTCGATAAGAAAATGTATCTGTGTCGCTCGAGGTGACAAAAGGCCATCGGAAAGGCCATTAAGTGCAAAATTATTAAAATACCCCTAGTTAACAAAATTATCGAAATACCTCCAGTTTGCAAAATTACTGAAATAACCCTAGTTTGTGAATTCACCAAAATACCCCTGGTTTACAAAATTACTGAAATACCCCTAGTTTATGAAATTACCAAAATACCCTTGGTTTGTAAAATTACTGAAATACCCCTGGTATGTAAAATTATCAAAATACCCCTAGTTTGCGAAATTATCGAAATACCCCCAGTTTGTAAATTTACCCGAATACCATTGGTTTGCGAAATTATCGTTTTACCCCTACACGACAAAATGATCGTTGTACCCTCATGGTAGTACTAGCGTTGTATGTGTTAATTGCATGATTGATTATGTTTGAGATGCATTGCTTACATGGGCTGGTTATGAGTAGAATTACCGAACTACCCCTATAGGGTGGAATTACTAAAATACCCTTATAGGGTAAAATGACTAATTTACCCTTGTAGGTAAATGATCGACTTATGGAATGAGTTGTCTAATTTGACTGTGGTTGTATGACTGATATGCTTTTATTACATGTTTAAATAATTGTTACTGAGCATGTCCATTTTGCATACACGTGTAATGATTGAGCATGACATACACGACATATTGCATGGGTGGGAATTATGGTACGGAGGAAGATTTGAGGATCGCATGGCCATATGGTATGGATCCACCGCAAGCTTTTAGCCACCGAGGAGCCATGCTGCACTGATAATGTTATCGAGGGCTGTGTGCCATTAGTATGGGCTTCATGCCATAATTATGGGCATTGTGCCAATCATATTTACCGTGGCTATGTGCCTAACATATATTGATGACTCTGTGTCAATATTTGAGGATTGCATGGCCGTATGGTATGGATCCACTGGAGGCTTTAAGCCTAATGTATGTGATTAAGCATCTTGGCTGCAAGTTCGGTAGTACCGCAATCCAGATACCCTTGGTGTGTAGCGGTGAGGGTCGATTGTAGAAATCCCCACTGGTGTGTTTGGCAGGAATAGGTTGTGTGTAGCGGATGGAAAAATTAGGTTGGGCTAGGTTTGCATCGCATTGCATACATTATCTGCTGTGACATATGATATGGGTTAAGGCTCAACCGAAGCTATTTTGGGCTAAGCCCCAATTGCCACCATTACTACAATGGGCTTCGGCCGGATTGTTGTGATGGATGTTCTTATCGATGAGGGTTGTACACACTAAATTTTTGTAAACTCACCCCTCTTTTCCTTAAATGTTTCAGGTAATTCCCAGCGATAGAGGATTGGGAGCCGTGGAGGACTCAAGGGTGGCTATACATCGAAGATTCTACTCGTGAACTTTAATAATTTCGATTTTTACCTTATTTTAAGATTATTTATTTTGGGTTAATATTTTGTAATGAGGCCATTGGTTTATTTCTTCTAAGTTTTCATTTATAACTGTTAAACTTATAAATATGGGGCTTTCTTAAAACAATAGCGATCGTTTTCTAAAATATAATGTTTACGCAACGACGCAAGTTCAACTTTCATAAAAAAAATAATTTTTCAAAATAATAACAACTTTTAAATGGTCATTTAGCAAAACGCGTTTTTCTCAAACAAACAACGAACTCGGAGTTCAAAAAAAAATGTGATAAAACTTTTCTAAACAATTGATTAGCTTTTCAACTTCATTCAATGTGACACACCAGATTCGGGCCTAACATCTAGGCTGGGTTTTGGGTGTTACACAGTGGGCTCGTGGGCCCATACGGATACAAGGTATGTGATGTGGTAAGTGTTGTTTGGACTATGATGTTTGCATAACTGTGGTTGTTTCTAGGCTAAATGGGCCACACGAGCATGTGGGCCCACTTGGGCCAAGTAATGGGCCTTAGGCCCATTACCCAGTTGTGACTGTGTAGGTTACTTAAGTCGCTCGAGGCTATGGTGGACCTTCTATTAGGTTGTTGAGACCCCGATTTGTAAAATTACCGAAATACTCCTAGATTGTAAAATTATTGAAATGCTTCTGACTTGTGAAATTACCAAAATACCCCCGATCTGTGAAATTATAGAAATACCCCCGATTTGTGAAATTATCGAAATACCCCCGATTTGTGAAATTACCAAAATACCCCTGGTTTGCAAAAATATTAAAATACCCTCGATTTGCAAAATTACTGAAATACTTTTGGTTTGTAAAATTACCAAAATACCCTCAGTTTGTAAAATTACCGAAATACTCTCAATTTGCAAAATTATCGAAATACCCCCGATTTGTAAAATTACTAAAATACCGCCGATGTGAAAATTATTAAAATACCCCCAGTTTGCAAAATTATCAAATACCCTTGTAGGATAGAATTGTCAAAATACCCCTGTAAGGTAGAATTACCGAAATACTCTTGTAGGGTAGAATTACCGAAATACCCCTGTAGGGTAAGATTACCGAAATACCCTTGAAGGAAATACCCTTATAGGGTAAATTGATTGTCCTTGGTAAATGAGTGACTTAGATGATTTGACTTATTTGATCGTGATCGTTTTTTAATATTTGATTGTCTAAATATATGTCTAAATCATCATCGAGCATGGCCATTTTGCATACACGTGTAATGATTGTGCATGACTGACACAACATTCTACACTGGGGTTGGGATTCTGATTTGGAGGAAGTACTTTCCTAGTGGAACTGCCATGTTTTTGCTGTTCTAGTGGCTTCGCTACGTGTTCTGATTTTAGTGGCTTGGCCACGTTTACTGTTAATAGCAACCATGCTACGATATTGGTGTGTTGGCTGGCTGGGTTGACGTAGTCCCCACATGGTGTGTTGGTTGGATTGGGTGGGATGCATCCTCATACTGTTGCATATTTGTTTATGAGATTTGTCATTGTACTGGGCCTAGGGCCACTTATTCTATTTTGGTTTGGGCTAGGCCCATTTGATTCTGTTGCAGGTTGTGACCCAAATGATTTTTTAGTGGGCTTTTGCCCACGATGCTCTTAATCGGGTCAGATCATTCATCAGATAGGGCTAAGGCCCGCATCTGCATTACTTCGAATAGGCTCAGCCCAAACTGCTTATGTATTCTCTTTATCTGACTAACTATTTTTATATTAGGGGATTACATACTGAGTTTTCGTAAACTTGCCCTGTTTTTAACTGTGTAGGTAATCCCCATCCTTAGATGGATCGGAGATGCGAGGGACTCGAGATTGCCACACATCTGCTTCTGTTTTTCTATTAAGTTATTCATAAGTACTTTATTTTGGTTTGGTTTGTAACAAGGCCTATTAAAGGTTTCTATTTTTAAATTTTAGGTTTGGCTTTATTTTAATTTATATTTGGTAGAAGTAAATCGTGGTTCTTTTTCCAAAATGATTACTGTTTTCAAAACACTACGTTATAATAATTGTTCTAATTATCACGTTTCCGCAATATTTTTAAAAAGCTTCCGCAGTTGAAGGAGACTTTGATGGAAATAAATAACGTTTTAAAAGTGAACAACCTTTTTCAATGAACCCATTTGAAAATAAACGAACGCAAGCAAGGGCTTTACAAAAGTTTAATTGGAAGAATTTTTTAAATAATAAGAAGGGTTTTCAAATGAAAATATGGTCATCAAAAAACACTTCAATGTGACACACCGGATTCGGGCCTAACTTCTAGGCCAGGTTTGGGGTGTTACAAGCTTACTTACCTTATTTCAAGTAGGAAATAAACTCATTCATACCTGATCATTTTAGCTCAATTTACACATTCGATCACACCTATAATTGCCCGATGAACCATTCGAATTAAAAATACTACGCAGATAGTCGGAAGCTCGTACAATGCCAATGTCCCAAACATGGTCTTACATGTAATCACATATCGATGCCACTGTCCTAGACGGGGTTTTAAATGAATGAAATACGATGCCAATGTCCCAGACATGGTCTTAAACGTAAACACAAGTTGATGCTAACGTCCCAGACGTGGTCTTACACAACAACACATATCGAAAATCCTATGTCATGACATATGTATCCTATCTATTCCTATGGTTCGTACGTGGCTTTGGACATTGAATCTCGATATGATCGAACACAAAATATAACTCCTTTGCTCAATACAAATTCGGCCATACACAATTATATTCAAAAAATTCCATTCATCATGTAACATATATATATATATATATATTATCGAATTTAACGACATTTATATGCTTATTGACTTACCTCGGATATCGACGGACGAAATCAACTGCTCGACTACTTTTGATTTCCCCTGATCTAATTTCGTTTCCTTTCACTCTTGATCTAAATAAATTCAAATTTAACTAATTTAATCCCACATTTATTCAATTTAATCCAAAAATATATAAATGAAAAATTACCATTTTGCCCCTAACATTTCACACTTTTTACAAATTAGTCCCTATTGCATAAAACACAAAATACACAAAATTTACATATATCATGCTAGGGCCAGATATTCACAAGTTCCATACAAGTTCGTCTATTTCATTTATTTCACATTCTAGTCCCTCAAAAATTTATTTTCACAATTTAGTCCAAATTACTCAAATTCATCACAAATTCAAAGACAAAACATGTTAATCTTTCACATATATTTAATATTTCATAATCAAACAACAAAAATCATCATCAATTTCAAAAATTCATGCATGGGTCTTGTAGTACTCGAAGCAATGATTACAAAAACGTAAAAATTATCAAAAACTGAAACAAAAGCTAACCTTAATCAAGATGAATAGAAGCCAAACCCTAAGCTTGAATTTCTTTCTTTTAATTTTCTCTTGTTTCGGTCATAAAAAGATGAAGATAGCTTTTAAGTTATGTTTGTTTTTATTATAATAACATTATATTATGTTATTATTATTTTAACTTTTATAATGAATATAGAAAAACTATATATTAACCAATATGCCGTCCACTACCTTTTATTATTGGCTAATTTACAACATAAAGCCTCCAAATTATAAAGACAACAACAATTAGGCACTTTCTTATTTAACTATCAAATTTTTATTTTACGCGATTAAGCCCTTTTATTCAATCGGGCACTCAAACGACAAAAATTAAAACACAAAAATTTCACACAAGCAAATTCACACATAGTAGACACAAAAAATAATTTTAAAATATTTTTGGACTCAAATTTGTGGTCCCGAAACCACTATTCCAATTAGGGTCAAAATTGGGCTGTTACAACTCTCCCACTTAGGGATTTTTGTCCCCGAAAATCTTACCAGTGAATAGGTTCGGATAACGCTCTTTTGTTGTATCCTTTGACTCCCAAGTTGCTTCCTCAACTCTATGCTTATGCCACAATAACTTAACTAACGAAATTTTCTTTTTTCACAATTTCTTTCATCTCAATGGCCGTAATACTTAATCGGCTCGCTTCATATGTCGACGGACTTAATCTCAACCTCTGTCGGACTAATAACATGTGAGGGATCGGATCGATATCTACGGAACATCAAAACATAAAATATCATATGGAAACATCATTCTCTAAGCAATCGGCCCGATACGCTCTATAATCTCATACGGTCCAATGAATCTCGGACTCAAATTGCCTTTACGACCGAATCTGAGTATTTTCTTGCACGGTGAAACTTTCAAAAACACTTTATTTTTAATCTGTAACTCTATATCTTTTCGTTTCAAGTCTGCATACGATTTCTGACATTTCAATGCTATTTTCAGACTATCGTGAATTACTTTCACAGTATATATTTAAAATTCACACGTAGTTTCGAATTTCAAATCTCTTTAATCTCACAACTAAAATTCTGATCTGACTTTCACTGTACATCATCCCTAGCTGAAACTGCTTATAACTGTATTAAATTGTTTTAATTTTCTACTCACATTCTTTGACGATTTTAATCCTATGAATCATTTTCTCACAAAACTCGATCCTGAAGTAACAGAGTTCGATAGCTGCTTATAATAGCAACAGTCTTTATTAGTTACTTTGCAATTGTAAAACATAGTGACAAATAAATATTTTGAGAATTTGGTTTGCGTTTCCCGATTTCAATGCAATTTCATACTCACAAATTATTGTAATCTCTCTTAGAATTACCATATAAATTTCAGATCACAATCCAAAACAATGATAATCGACACCATAGATGATTTACCAACACGTAAAAACTAACTTAGCTTTTATCAAAAGAGCAATCTATACTTACGAGAGATTTCTTCAGACAGTTAACCATATTTCATATAACTCCATCTTTTTCAATGATAAAAATAATCCCGATACAAATTTCATCAACCCTCTATTTCTATAATCAACAAAGTCAGAAATATTACATTTCACACTCATCATCTATATCATAACTTAGACTATTGTGCATCTTCTTAATCCCATATAAACACCACTGAAAGTTTCTTATAGAAGTTGTTGTATATTCATAGAACTTTTTCAGTATGTACACTCCATCTCAAAATAACAAATAATCATCAATTTATGTTGAACTCATTTCTAACTAATAATTCACTGACACATTTATGAATTTCACAACTTCACTATATAAACATATATTTAGCCTCTAATTCAACTAACAATTGTTCATTACCTGATGAGATTAATCACATATTCATCCCCTAATCAAAACATTCAAAACTATAATCATTTTCTTATAAGAATTACTTACAAACTTAAAAGTTTTTCGATGATTGAAACTAGCATTGCTGTGTCAAGTTCAGATCTTTCTCTGACATTAAACAATTTTAAACTCTCATAATCATCAAATATTTAATCATCAAATATTTCAAATAACTCTTTTTTATGCAGATTTAACTATATATAATCATAAGATATCTTTTCACATTCTTGTATTATAATACATTTCGAACTATTCATTAACATAAAGACAAAAATCGTAATCTCTTTATTTAACTCAAACAGAACCAGAACTGATATTTCAGTCGAAATTATCTTCGTGCAAAAGAAAGCTTCAACAATCAACTAACTTTAATTTATCATAGCATTTCCCAGATAGAATCATTCCGATGGATATAATTTGGTATTAAGTCTTCAAGAATACGATTTTTTCTTCTAGACTATCCCTCAATTCACACATGTACATTCAAAGTTTATTTCAAATGATGGATAGATTCGCATACATATAACCCAATTATCTTTTCAATCAAATAATTCAAATTAGACTAAATCATTTGAATCACCTTTTCAAAGAAATCTTTTCTTCTTATTAAAAGGATAACCTGCATATATCGTTTCATGGATTTGATATTATTCTTCTCTCATTTTCACTTTTATCAATGTCAAACCTTCACGAGAACTAGAAAAGAGTTTATAATGAAGCTATCTCATATATTAATCATCAAAACTTCGAATTATACTAAAATCAACTTAACCAAATAAAAATCATTAGGCCTTAATAAGAACGATGTCTCAACCCTATAAATAGATATTATCCCAACTGTTAATGAAGCATTTGAACACAAAGAAGTATCAAATATGATTTAAATAGCAACCATTACAGAAACACAACTTCTATAACTTTGAGGATGGTACCACCGTACTCTCACATTTTAGGCCAGAAATTATCATTATACATGATATAGCCATTTCTATCAAATAGATATCTCTTACAGATAATCACATAGATTCACAAGAAAACCAAAATAGCAAAATTTCAAACACAGGATATCTAAAATTACAACCCAAATAGAATGATATCAATTTCGATGATATCCCAAAAAATGTCCAGAAAGAACAATGTCACACATAAATATTGAAATACACAGTAATAGAAGTAATATAATCTTTACATAAAGAGTATTAGTATCATTAAGATTTTACAGTCGATTTTCAAATCCATAGAAGGGAATAAATACCAGAGAAAGACATAGCAATATCGAATGTAACCCAAATAGATCAACCATGTGTAACATCCTAAAATTAGGGGTTTTGCATTTTATGCTTTCTATGTGTTTGGCTTGTTTAGCATGTTATTTTGGTGTGTTTTGGGGCACTGGGGAGGCTCGGGTTCGAGCAAGGGCTTTAGAAAAATTTTTCTTTTTCGGAACTTTAGGGGGGAGCTGGTTGAAGTAGGCTTTAAGAGTATTTGCCTGTGTTTGTTGACACAAAAAAAGAGTGTGGTGTGGTGGAAAGGTGACGCCACTTAGGGAGCAAGGGAGTTTTGTCACAAGGGAGTAGGAGGGGGAAGGAGTTCGAGTTTCATCTGTAGCGATGGAACTTTATTTTTGTGCTCTAGGAGAGGAAGAAGTGGTATTCGGTTGGGACTCTCCAAGGTTGTTTTTGAAGGAGTCAACAAGTTTAAAATGGATGGATGAGAGGGGATGGGGGAGTTGAAGTGTTCAAATTAGTTTGAATGGGTGTTGGGGAGCAATTTGTGAAGAAAAATAAAGGATTTGGAGTGTAGTGGAGGTGTTGGACAAATGTGGGGTCTTGGAGGTGAGAATTTTCGTCATGTAAGAGGTTGTGGGAGTGTTTCAATTTTGGGCGAGGTAGCGTGAGTGTGTTCCGAAAGTGTAGAAGCTTTTCTTAGCTTTGGTGCCTTTTATGCCATTTGGGGAAAAGGAGTGCAACCGAAACTCTTTTAGAAGCTTTTCTTTCTTTTGCATTTGTAGTTTCATTAATTTCTTTTAACAAAACTGTAGCACACTTTGGGTTTTATTCTTTTCTTTTATCTCTTCTCTCTTTCAACTTTCATCTCTTTCTCTCAAAGTTCTCAAGCATAGTCGAATTCTCTTCTTCTCCCATTGGAAGCTATTTCTTTTAGTCACACCATAGTCGAACCTCAGTTGCTCATTCTCTTTTCTTTTCATTTCTTCATGATCTAGTGTTTAAGCAAAAACCTTCTTGACTTTGGCTGCTTGTGCTAAATCTCCTAGGACTTCATTCGACTTCTCTCTGTCTAAGGTAAGGAACTTTTCTTTTATTCTCTTTATCTCCTTACTTCTTCTAAAGAAGTCGGCCACTCTTCCTTTTATCACAAATCGAATTTGGGTTCTCTTCCATACTGGATCACTTCATCTTTTGTAACCTGTGTCTTTCATCTTTAATAGTCGAATATCAAGAATCAAAGGGCGTGTTGGCTACCGAAGGTCTTCTCTTCAATCGGTTTCTATTTTTGCAAGGTAAAGGAGACCCTTTCAATTCTTTTTCTATTTTCTTCCGGTTCTGTATGGTTATAGCCAAAGGGCTATTTTGTTCTTGATTGTTAGATTTTGGCTAATCCCTCCTTTTCTTCTCTCGTTTTGGAATGTTTACTCTGGGAAACCCAGTAGTCGAAAGTTTTGTAGTCTGAAGCCTGAAGGTTTGTTGATTGCCGAATCTTACCATTCCATTCGAGTTCCAAAGGTAAGGAGCCATCTTTCGATTTATTAGCTATTACATTCATTTCGTTTGTAGTTTTCCTTAATTAAATTCTCTTGTTTGACAACCTACGTTCTCTTTGAATACTGATCAAGGCTCTTCACAGATGCGAGCGCTAGCCATACCAAGCGGGTATCGTTAAAGGAGCCTGAGGAGAGTGAAACCATAGTCTCTGCTTCTAAGTTTAAACAACGTGTTCTGTCGGTGGTTCGAGACTTTTTGCAGGGTTGTGTTAGAGAGCCGACGTCTGTCTGAGATAGACAAATCGTGGTCATTCCTGCTAGTGAGAGTGTTGACGATCTAGACAGTTTAGTTTTGTGCGTATTCAGGTGTGTAAGGCTCACACTTTTCTTTATTATCTTGTGTTAATAACTATGTTAGCTGAAAGCCGGAACGATTATATAGACAGTCGAGATACCCTTGTGGGTAAGGTTGAAGATACCAGGTAAGTACATGTATGACTCGATTTTACGAGTAGCATAATCTAAATACATGTATAATTCAGTTATTTTCTTACATTGGAAATATAATTGCATACATCACATATTGATAACATGCTTACATGGGCTTTGGGATATGCTTGAAAGGGGAAGTGTGATTCAATGACTGTCATAGTGGTTTGGTACCACAGTGGGTTAGCCCCACATATTTTATTCAGTGACTATGTGTCAGTGGTTTGGTACCACAGTGGTTTGGCACCATATATACATTTATCAGTGATTATCACAGTGGTTTGGTACCACAGTGGGTTGGCCCCACATATATTTTTCAGTCATTATCACAGTGGTTTGGTACCACAGTGGGTTGGCCCCACATATTCTATTTCGTGACTCTGTCACAGTGATTTGGTATCATAGTGTTTTGGAACCATAGTGGCTTGGTGCCACAGGCTTTTGGCTGATTCCAGTGACGTAGAGGTTGGATAAAAACTAGGTTGGGCTGGATTGCATTGCATACATACCTTTTATATGCCATACTGTGAGGGCTAAAGCGTAACATGCATCTGTGGGCTTAAGGCCTAGATTGCATTTGTAAGGGGAATTACACACTGAGTCTTGGGGACTCACCCTTTGCTTATTCTTGCAAGTAACTCCTAGTCGCAATTTGGAGCCAAGGTAGCCTTCGAGGTGGCCATGCATTACTTCTTACGTAAACTTGTTTTCTTTATTTAAACTTATTTTAATTTGGGATTTTGTTATGTAATAAGGCCTTCGTAACTTTAATTTGGGTTTTTTGATTTAAATGCGGTTACGTTATATTATGAAATGCCAAACAAAAAGTTTTCTAAAATTATAAATAAGCATTTTCCAAAATACTATCAAGCGGATAACATGCTAGTTAATAACTCAATTTGGAAATTTACTTAAAACCACAAACACTGTTTTCAAAATGACACGTTTTGGATAACCACTAGTTTCGACTCTTGTATCACCAAACCGTTTCTAACTTGTAATTCTTTTAAATAAGTGTTGGTAAGAAACCCTTAAACTGAATTTGATTTTCAAGATAGAAACACGAAACGAAAAGCTTTCAAAATTGTGATGTTTTCTTAAATTCAAAAGTTCTTTTTTTAAAAAATAACCTTTCCTTGTGACATACCAGATCTGGTCATAACGTTTAGGCCGAGTTTAGGGTGTTACAATTATGGTATCAGAGCTTTGGTTATAAAAATAGACTGTGGCATGGGTTCAAAAATATTTTTAAAGATGGTTTGGAATATGGTTTAGGAAAATACATATTTTCTGGAAGTATGACACCCAAGTCTCCAGCTCCAATCCGTATTGTAAGTTTTCTGATTGTTGTTTGATTTCTTATGGAAAGATTATATTATGTTGTGATTGATAGTTGTAAGAAATTCAACTTTAGAGATTGAGACTTTTAAAAATATGTTTTGCGAAAAACTACTTCTAATTATATTTTCATAGGATTTTTTGGTAATAAAATAGTGGAAGATATACTAATACATAAAACTTGTAATCAAATTATGTCGATTCCGTAGTCATGAGCGCTAGAGGACATGGACATGGTATGCGCGACCGTGGTAGAGGCCAGAGTGTTGAGGCTAAACCCTCGGAATCAAGGCATAGTCCGGAAGGTGAAGTACCAGCATCACCAGTAGCAGAAGCGGGGTCCCAAGACTGATTTGGAGGGGACAATGCTCTGTCCCAAGCTATGTTGTGTGTTCTGGAGCGGGTTGCTAGAGCTAGCATAGGATTAGTAGCTCAAAAATTTGTTCTTAATGACTACGAGCAAATATGGCCAAGATATTTAGGGGTATTTCTTAAGTGGCTCCTAATGTAGCTGAATACTGGCTGTAAGCGGATGAACGAATCATGGACGATCATGACTGTACCACAGAGGAAAGGTTAAAAGTAGTAGTGTCCCTTCTTTGAGATGAAGCATACCAGTGGTGGCTCATGGTGAGGGATGGTACATCAGCAGACCGTATT
This sequence comes from Gossypium rotundifolium, assembly GCA_025506655.1. Taxonomy (NCBI): domain Eukaryota; kingdom Viridiplantae; phylum Streptophyta; class Magnoliopsida; order Malvales; family Malvaceae; genus Gossypium; species Gossypium rotundifolium. The sequence continues at coordinate 105,199,212 of CP106733.1, read as the reverse complement.
ACCTGGGATTTCTTTAAAATAGCGTTCCACGGAAAGTATGTTGGGGCGAGTTATGTGGACGCTCAGAGAAGGGCATTTCTGAACTTGGTCCAGGGGAATAAGTCGGTGGCTTAGTATGAGGCGGTGTTTCTGCACCTAAGTCACTGTGCTCGGGATATCATCACAACTGATTATGAGCACTGTGTTCGGTTTGAGGATGGTTTGAGGGATGAGTTACGAGTACTGATAGCTCTACAACGGGGAAAAGAGTTTGCCACTCTAGTTGAGAAGGCAAAGATAACAAAAGAGGTAAAGCGATTTGAGAGGTAGAATCGAGATAAGGACAGGGTAGGAATAAGAGGAACTTTGGGTCGTCAGGATCTGCTGGGGGCTTCCAAAAGAGGCCTAGGTTTGATGGGTCGAGTCGAGTTGCGAAGCCTGTTGCAGTTGGTCATTCTCAACAGTGTGCTCGATGTGCAAAATTTCATGTTGGGGAGTGCTGGGTAGGTAATAGAGGATGCTTCAGGTGTGGATCTATGGATCATCGGATAAGGGCTTTGTCCAGGCCGAAAGAGGTGGCCAGCAACCACTAAGAGGCCGTGGTCCGGCCAGAGGAGGTAATGGTTTTGGTCGAGGTCGGGGAGCACCGGGTAGAGGTACCGGTAGTACATATGCAAGACAGCCTGGGCTGGTTTATGGAAGTAGGCATCGCGAGGATGGCGATGCACCAGACATCATAATCGATACGTTCCTTATTTTTTTTTGTGCCCTTTACAGCTTTGATAGATATTGGGTCTACACATTCATATGTTGCTAGTACTATGTTCGAGACTTTAAGTATAGAATCTAAGATTGCTTCTAGTGAGATGACAGTGATTAGCCCTTTAGGACAATCTGTAGTGGTGAACAAACTCTTTAGCGATGTGCCTTTAGAAGTACAAAGGATTATTTTCTCGGCTGACTTGATGGAATTGTCGTTCGATGAGTTTGACTTGATTTTAAGCATGGACTGGTTAGTTAAGTATCAATCAAACTTGGACTGTGCTACTAAGTGCATGATATTGAAGACTCTTGAGGATAAGGAGGTGCTGCTGATAGGTGTGAGAAGGAATTACATGTCCAATATGGTGTCCGCATTAAAGGTTGAAAGGATGGTGCGAAAAGGGTGTGAGGCGTTTCTAGCTTTTATCTGTACTTTGGAGGGCAGAGAATTGTCTGTAAAGGAAGTTAGAATGGTGAAAGAGTTCATGGGCATCTTTCCAGAAAAGCTTCCAGGGTTACCTCCAGATCGCGAGGTAGAGTTCGGCATTGATCTACTTTCGAGAATAGCTCTAGTGTCCATTGCTCCATATTGGAAGGCACCAAAGGAGCTGGTAGAACTTAAAGCTCAGATTTAGGAATTGTTGGACTGGGGTTCTATCCAACCAAGTGTACCACCGTAGGGAGCACCAGTGTTATTTGTCAAGAAAAAGGATGGGTCGATGCAGATGTGCATTGACTATAGGAAATTGAACAAGCTGACGATTAAAAACAAATACCCATTGCCTAGGATTGGCGATCTGTTCGATCAATTACGAGGTGCTTCGGTCTTCTCGAAGATAGACTTGAGGTCAGGGTATCATCAGTTAAAGGTCAAGGATGCTGATATTCATAAGACTTTTTTTTGAACTCGTTATGGTCACTACGAGTTCCTAGTGATGCCGCTTGGATTGATGAATGCACCAGTTGTATTTATGGATATGATGAATCGGGTATTCCAACCCTACTTTGATCAGTTTGTCATAGTGTTCATAGACGATATCTTGGTATATTCAAGGATGGAAGAGGAGCATAATTCGCATCTACGGGTAGTTCTACATATTTTTAGAGAGAAGCAACTGTATGTCAAATTTAGAAAGTGTGAATTTTTGTTGAGGGAAGTTACCTTTCTGGGGCATGTGGTGTCTGCCGAGGGGATTAGGGCTGATCCCCGAAAGATTGAAGCTGTTTTGGATTGGAAACCACCAAAGTCAGTAGTACAAATTTGAAGTTTCCTTGGGTTAGCTGGGTACTACAGAAGGTTCATTGAGGGATTCTCGTTAATTGTTGCACCATTAACCAAGTTATTATGAAAAGGGATACCGTTTGTATGGACTGATAACCAGCAGGAAAGCTTTGAGAAGTTGAAGAACATCTTGACTGAGGCACGAGTGTTGATTCAACTTGAAGCGGGAAAGGAGTTTTTCATCTATTGTAATGCATCACACAAAGGGTTAGGATGTGTGCTCATGGAAGAAGGGAAGGTAGTGGCGTATGCATCTCGAAAATTAAGATCACATGAAGTGAATTATCCCACTCACGATTTAGAGTTAACTGTGGTAGTGTTCACCTTGAAGATTTGGAGACACTACTTGTATGGAGAAAAGTCAATTATCTACACTGAACATAAGAGCCTAAAATACCTCCTTACCTAGAAGGAGTTGAATTTAAGGTAGCAAAGGTGGATTTAATTTTTAAAAGATTATGGCTGCTCAATTGAGTATCATTCGGGTAAAGCTAATGTAGTAGCGGATGCGTTGAGCCGTAAGGTGATATCGAAGTTGAGGGTGATGTTTGCTCATCTCAATCTGTATGAAGATGGAAGTTTATTAGCTAAACTTCAAGTGAAACCTTCATTGGTAAGTCAGATTAAGGAGAGACAGTTGTCAGACGTATTGTTAAGTTCTTGACTTCAGCAAGTGGAAGGTGGTGAGACGGAAGGTTTTGGTCTGAACAGTGGTGGGGTATTATGTTTTCGTGGAAAAGTGTATATGCCAAAGGATACCGAGTTGAGATAAAGGATTCTATGGGAGGCACATAGTAGCCCATGCGCTATGCATCCCGGTGGGAGTAAGATGTATTAAGATTTGCATGAACAGTTTTGGTAGCCAGGTCTGAAGCAAGAAGTTACTGGGTTTGTGAGTAAATGTTTGACGTGTCAACAGGTAAAAGGAGAGCATCAGTTGCCTTTGGGGTTGCTACAGCCAGTGAAGATTCCACTTTGGAAGTGGGAGAGGATAACAATGGATTTTGTTAGTGGGCTACCTCTTATGCCTGCTAGGAAAGATTCAGTGTGGGTAATTGTTGATCAATTGACGAAGTCCACTCACTTCATACCCATTCGTGTCGACTATTCATTGCAGAAGTTAGCCAAGCTGTATGTAGCAGAGATTGTGAGGTTGCATGGGGTACCAGTGTCTATCATATCAGACAGAGACCCTAGGCTTACATCGTGATTCTGGAAGGCGTTACATCAAGCGTTGGGTATAAGACTGGATTTTAGCACAGCGTTTTATCTGCAGACTGATGGTCAGTCAGAAAGGGTAATTCAGATTCTAGAAGATATGTTGAGAGGTTGTGTAATAGACTTCAGAGGTAGTTGGGAGGATTTCTTCGGTAGCAAAATTTGCATGAACAATAGCTATCAATCCAAAGATTCGAGATGGCACCCTACGAAGCGTTATGCGATCATAAGTATCGTACTCGCCTCACTGGAAAGAGTTGGGTGAGCGACGCGAATTGGTCTCGAGGTTGTTGATTTGAGCTTGGCTAAACGAAGCTGACAGGAAGAAATCATATGAGGATCTGAATTGGTCTCGAGATTCGCTTCACCTTGAGAAAATGGTTAAGTTGATTTGAGCTTGGCTAAAGTTACGAAGCTTGTATTCCATGACAGTTCGGAAGAAATCATATGAGGATCTCTTAAGTGTATAGAAATAGAGTTCTCGTGACAATACACTCACCTCTTCGATCGGAGTAAATTTCGAGGTCAAATTTCTTTAGAGGGTAGAACTATAACATCCTAGAATTAGGGGTTACAGATTTTATGCTATTCTATGTGTTTGGCTTGTTTAGCATGTTACTTTGGTGTGTTTGGGGGCCTTGGGGAGGCTCGGGTGCGAGCCAGGGCTTTAGAAAATTTTTGATTTTTGAGCACTTTAGGGGGGGAGACCTGGTTGAAGTAGGCTTTAAGAGTATTTACCTGTGTTTGTTGACACAAAAAAACAGTGTGGTGTGGTGGCAAGGTGACGCCACTTAGGGAGCAAGGGAGTTGCGGCCACAAGGGAGCAGGAGGGGAAGGAGTTTGAGCCTCATCTGCAAGTGGAACTTTATTTTTGTGCTCCGGAGAGGAAGAAGTGGCATTCATTTGGGACTCTTCATGAAACAAATATAAACCCAAATTTATAAGCCTTGACCTGGATCTGGTTTGTTCCTTGCGTAAACCATTTCGAAACTTGTTTGTTACTTTGGAAAATTTGGGTGGTTTGAAGAAAAATTTATTTGTGTTGAGTTCGAGGAAAAGGATTTGTCTTGAAGACTAGATTTTATTAAAACCTTGTAATTATATTTCAAAACTATAAGTTAAAAGAAATACCGAAGTTTTAGAGTTTACCATTAAATTTCAAATCGTTGGTGTTTAGGTGACAAAACATTTAAAATTTATTTTTAAGATAAGTTATTTCATCTTGATTTAATAATAATCGTGTCATGATAAACCAAATTAAATGCATACTTAAAATGTGTTAATAGTAATGGCCATATTACATCAAAACAAAACCCGAAATAAACCCAAAATTAAATGTAAAAGTCCAAAATGGAAATAAAACACTGAGCTGAGCATGGCCACCATTAAGCTCCTGCCGACCCAGTCCATTTACTGGGTGTCACCTAAAAAGATATCCCACAACGGGGTGAGTCAAAAGACTCAATGTGTAACAACCAACACAAACACCTGACAATTTAGGCATACAAATCATATAAAAACAAATATAAACAATGATGCAATCCCGAACCCAAACCTAGATAACCATCCTCTACACATCACCCATACCGACCATCACACCGTAGGGATTACTAAATCGACCCTCCATCGTTACACACACCATCGAGGTGAGTCACGCACTAACGACTTGCACATCGCCTCTTATATATTGTGTCATAGCCACGGATAATTGTGACAGAGTCACCGCTTAGTATTTCGTGACATTAGTCAAGACATTGAGATTATGTGACATGAGTCACTGTGACATTGTGGTAAAACCACGGATCACTTCCCTCTTCATAGTCACCCATATGCCCATGCACAATACAATACATGCAAAATCATGCCATATATCTTATTCCATGTTCATAACTAATTCACGTATATGTCATATTCAATATTCATAACACTATTAACATAGTATTAAAGGTGAACGCATTCAGTACTCATGCACCATCGTATGGTACCTTTAGCCACATATTTCAAATTTTCATTAACATATATATTTAATCAATACCATAAATCTATCAAGAATTAGTGTGGGGCTACACACCTGGTTACTATCATGTTCACAAAATCCCGAAAGTCTACCGAGATTGATTGCACTCCTTCCTAAAAACCAATGTCGAATTCGGCTAGTCTCTAATACTCAATCTAGCCTGGCGAATATTCATATTCACTAACCTTGTGGATCTAAATCCGAAATTATCCTTTGTCTTTGAAGATGTCGAAATACCTACGGTGTATGTTAGATACGATTCTAATGCTTGATGAACATCATAAATGGCCTTCGGCCTAAGATTACTACGCTTACCTTAGATCTTGAAATCTCAATGATCTCCTCCTAGTAGTCGACTATAAACAAATCCCGAAAGACTACTCTTCAAACGTTAGCTACATACGAGATAATGGCCCTATGAACATTTGGTGACCCTTAGAAATCAAGGCCAACCATTCGGTTTTGGCCACCAAAAGAGAAAGAAAGGAAAATCGATTGCTAAGGAAAGAAAATACTTACCACTATTAAAGCGACAGAGGAATTGGCTTCAATCCCAAAGAGAAGGTTTCGCTAATGCACAAGAAGTTTTGGCTTGATGAACACTAGGGAGATTCGCACCTTAATGGTGAAAAAGAAAAGGAGAAGGGAACGGGAGTTATAAAGTTCGGCTATGGCTCTCAAATGGTGAGGGAATATTCGGCCATATAAGAAAAAGGTGTAGAGTTAAGGTTGAAAGAAAGAAAAGAAGGAGAGGAGAAAGTTAGAAGAATTTCGGCACACCCTACTACTATACTGCAAAACCGAAAATGCCACCCCTAGAGTCCTATATTCAGCCACTTGCTCCCCTCTCTCCCTTATCCCTTGATCCCCTCCACCTTAGCCGAATCCTTAAACTCTCCAACCCCATCTATACCTCCTCTTTCTAGAGTCCTCATGCCATCCAATTCGCCTCCTGTGCTGCAAAATAAAACTCCAAAAGTGCTCTCCTCAGTTCTCAACCTAGGCCCCTTGCAATTGCTTGTAGGCCACATTCTAAGGCTTTAAATGGCACCTTCCCGCCACTTTACCAAGCTGATTTTTTGTCTTACTTCCCTACAATTCTTCTTCAGCCTATCAAGCTTGGCTCCCCTTTAATACTTAAAATCTAATATTTTCTAAGGCATTTACCTACACTCTGAAGTTCTCAAAAATTCATTCAACACATTCAAACACACATAGGCATGCTACTCATACAATTAAGCAATAATGCACAAGCTCTAAATCCCAGATATTATAGTTCTACCCCTTAAAATAATTTCGACCTCAAAATTACACAGCTAGAATAGGTGAGGGCATCATTGTCGATTGCTTCTTCCCGCCCCAAGAAGCTTCTTTCCATCCATGATTACACCATAGCACTTTGACCAAAGGAACGGATTTCTCCATAGTACCTTCACATCCCGTTCTGAATCTAAATCTCCTCCTCGCATTTAAAATCTAGTCTCTCGCCCACCTCCTCAACCTAAGACTATATGAGATGGATCCGATCGACGGCAGAAAGCATCGATACATGGAACACATCGCATCTCGCTTCAACTCCCGGAGGCAACTCTAATCCGGTATGCCACCGTCCAACTCGCTTAATACCCGAGCAAGGTCCTATAAACCCGACTTAACTTCCTTTATGCATCAAATCTCATTACCTTTTCCAAGGCTAAACTTTAAGAAACACATAATCTCCCACAACAAACTCAATCTCCTCCGCTTAGAATACGCAGATGACTTTTGCCTACCGATGCTCCTTCAACCGTGTCCGAATCACCATAACCTTTTCTTCCTGATTCTACCACAATTTTAGACCAAAAATCGACGCCTCAATTCCGCCCAACATGTAGGTGCGACACTTCGGCCATATAACGCTCAGACGGTGTTATCCGAATACTTGCCCGATAGCGTATATATCGCAATTTCGCTAAAGGCAAGAACTCTTCCCAACTCCTCTCAAGTCTATCACACGCCCTCAACATATCCTCTAACACTTGATCACTCGTTAGATTGACAACCGATCACGAATGAAATGCCAGATCAAGTCCAACTCTGCCTAAAGCTCATGTAGTGCCTCCCAAAACCGAGACATAAACCTTGATCCCTATCCGAGATAATCGACACCCAAGACTCCATGCAACCTCACAATTTTCACCACATATATCTTGCCGCTTTTTGTAATGAGTAGTCAACCAAGACGGATGAAATGCACGACTTTGTCAATCGATCCACTATCACTCCATACCGAGTCCTTCTTAGTAGGCGTAAGGGAAGCCCACTAACTAAGTCCATAGTAATTTCTCCCACTTCCATTGCAAAATCTTTTATTGGTCAAGCAATCCTGACGAACTTGGTGTTCAAATTAACTTGTCGACACGCTAAGCACTTCCTTACAAATACTTGAACTTCCGCTTAAGACCGTGCCACCAAACTGCTCCTCAGAACTTGTATAACTTACTACCTGTAATGCATAAGCAGATGGCTACTATGCGATTCCCCAAGAATTTTCTCGCTTTAACTCATCATCCTCGCAGATATGTGATCTTACCTTTGAAAACACAACACCCCCCATCGTTAGCACCATAATCCCTTTAACTCTCCATTCTCAGCATTTGTCGTGAAGCTAGCACTTAAATCATCATCCAACCGATTTCTTTTCACCTCATTCACCACGCTACCTAACTTGTAATTTCGCCATTAGACTTCCATCACCATAGAGGCTCAAATGTGCGAACATTGCCCTTAACCGTCACTACTTTCCAGCTTAGGGCATCGCCACCACATTCGCCTTGTCGGGTGATACTATAGAACAATCGTAGTCCTTCAATAATTCCTCCTTCACTCTTTACGGTCGGCGGATACTTAAGGCTCTTGTGGTGCATGTAACTCATGACTTTTCTCCATATAGATAGTGCCTCCACCTTAAGAGCAAAGACCCTGCCTAATTCCAAATCATGTGGGTAGCTAACCTCATGTGGCCTTAATTATCGAGGCGCGCAAGCAACTACCTTCTGTCACGTCAAAACACATCCCAAACACATGAGAAGCATCACGATTACACCATAAAATCCTTCCACCGCCTTGAAATTTGAATCAAAGCGGAGCCGGTCAAGACCCTCTTAAGCTTCTCAAAGCTCTCTTGCTGCTTGTCGACCATAAAGGTACCTCTTTTCTCAACAACCGTCAAAGTGCGGCTATTGATGAGAACCCTTCCACGAATCTTTTATAATAGCACGCCAATCCAAGAAGCTCGAACTTACGCCACGAGACTTAGGTGGTTTCCAATCCTATCTTGCCTCAATCATCCAAGGATCCACCCTATCCCTTTAGCGGACACCACATGCCCAAAAGCGTAACTTCCTTACCTAAAATTCGCACTTGCTAAACTTGGCATAGCTTTTCCTCCTTAACACTTGCAACACGACTGGGGTGCTCATCATGTTCTTCCTCGACTTAGAATACACCAAGATATCATCTATGAACACAATAATGAATCGGTCTAGATAGGGTTGAAAACCAGTTCATCATGTCCATGAGCGCGGTGGGGCATTTGTCAATCCAAACGGCATTACCAAGAACTCATAATGCCCGTATTCTTTGTCCTAGTTGTCTTATGGATATCGCCTCTTTCACTTTAGTCGATGATATCCGCATCTTAGATTCTTTGAGAATACCGTGTCCCTGTTTAATATCGAACAAGTCGCCTATTCTTGGCAACGGGTACTTGTTTTGATGGTCGCCTTATTCTAACCGACGATAATCTATACGTGATAGTTCCTATTCTTCTTCTTCACAAACAAGACCTAAGTCCCCACGGACACATTGGCCTGATAAACCCACCATCAAGCAACTCTTGATTTTTTTCCTTGAGTGAACCAACTCGGTGCCATTTTGTACGGGCATTGACACAAGAGTTGCACTAAGCAAGTCAATTCGAACTCCACTTCCCTATCCGAGGGTATTCTGGGTAACTCCTCCGGAAAAACATCCACGAATTCTCTTCTTGTTCTAACTCCACTAACTCCCCTTATTTCGCATCCAACGCACTAACGAAGGTAAAAATGCCTTGCACCCTTTTCAACCATCTTAATAGCCTTTAAAGTAGAGACTACGCTAGATAAGTAGTTTCTTCTTCTCCCATCATAATTATCGCTACCCTTCTAGGTCCTTAACTCCATTCGCTAGTCACAGAATCTAATACAAATTTCACGTTCCACTAGCCACCCATGCCAAGAATGAGATCAAATTCTCTCAAGCGGTAGTTCCATCAAGTCGACAGAAATACCACCCTCAATCTCTAGTACACTCCAAATATCTTATTCACCACTACATTTTGACCCACTGGCTCTCACTACCATCTCCTTATTAGATAGCCTCAGAGGTTATGCCTAGTGTTTCAACTACTCTACATGCAACATAAGAGTGGGTAGAGCCAACATCAATTAAAGCAAAGTAAGGCTTGTTAGCTATAAGGAACGATAGGTTATGACGCTCGTTATGCTCTCCATCCTCCATCCTGAATCAGACACACCGCACTGGCCGTTTTACCTCACATTACTAACACTTACGCGGTGTTCCCGTCCTCTACCGAACCATTACCTCTTCCGGTGAACCACAACCTCGTGGTGGTTCTTGTCCTCCTTTTCGACTGATTAGGACCACGACTTCTGGTCGGCTCCTTCTATTTTCATGGGACAATCCCTAATCATATGATCCTTGGATCCACACTTGAAACATCCTCGCATCTTCCCCCACTTTGAGCACAAATGCGATACTACCTCGCCGTAACTGCGCCTCGCACCCATCAACTCTAGGCCTCTTTACACATTCTCAGATGACCTGCGATCCAAAACCTCTCGTTTGCTGTTCCTCAGTATTACATCTCCACATTCTTTAATCCTTCGGTTACCTTAGCCTTCTCTACCAACACGACAAATTCTCGCTCTCTTTGTGGCCTTAAACAACCTCAGATCATCCCTGGTCCATCCTCAAAGCTGGACACACATTTCATGCTCTTGTAGCCACTATACCCATGAGCATAACGGCTCAACAAGTTACGCCCGTACTCCGCTATGGACTTATTTCCTAGACCAACCTCAATGCCTTCCTCTAGCATCAACATAACTAGTTCCAATGTACTTCTTACGATATGCCTTAAAGTATTCCCAAGTAAGATCATCTGTGGCGACACCATCTCGAGCGTGAGCCACCATTGATATGACTCATCACTTAAAATCTAATATTTTCTAAGGCATTTACCTACACTCAAGTTCTCAAAAATTCATTCAACACATTCAAACACACATAGGCATGCTACTTCATACAATTAAGCAATAATGCACAAGCTCTAAATCCCAGATATTATAGTTCTACCCCCTTAAAATAATTTCGACCTCAAAATTACCTGGCTAGAATAGGTGAGGGCATTGCTGTCGCATTGCTTCTTCCGGCTCCCAAGAAGCTTCTTTCCATCCATGATTACACCATAGCACTTTGACCAAAGGAACGGATTTCCTCCATAGTACCTTCACATCCCGTTCCAGAATCTAAATCGGCTCCTCCTCGTACGACAAATCTAGTCTCAGCTCCACCTCCTCAACCGGCACTATATGAGATGGATCCGATCGGTATCGGCGTAGCATCGATACATGGAACACATCGTGCATCTGCTTCAACTCCGGAGGCAACTCTAACTGGTATGCCACTGGTCCAACTCGCTTTAATACCCGATAAGGTCCTATAAACCTGGGACTTAACTTCCTTTTGCGACCAAATCTCATTACCTTTTTCCAAGGCGAAACTTTAAGAAACACATAATCTCCCACAACAAACTCAATCTCCTCCGTTTAGAATATGCGTATGACTTTTGCCAGTCAGATGCCTCCTTCAACCGCATGTCCGAATCACCATAACCTTTTCTTCCGATTCTACCACAATTTTAGACCCAAAATCACGTTCCTCAATTAGTCCCAACATGTAGGGTGCGACACTTCCGTCCATACAACGCTTAAATGCGGTGCTATCCGAATACTTGCACGATAGTCATTTATTATCGCAAATTTCGCTAAAGGCAAGAACTCTTCCCAACTCCCTCTGAAGTCTATCACACAGCCCCTCAACATATCCTCTAACACTTGGATCACTCGTTTAGATTGACAGTCCGACTGCGAATGAAATGCCGTACTGAAGTCCAATCTGGTGCCTAAAGCTCGATGTAGTGCCTCCCAAAACCGAGACATAAACCTTGGATCCCTATCCGAGATAATCGACACCGGCACTCCATGCAACCTCACAATTTCCGCCACATATAACTTTGCCAGTTTTTGCAATGAGTAGTCAACCCGCACGGGGATGAAATGCACAGACTTTGTCAACTGATCCACTATCACCCATACCGAGTCCTTCTTAGTAGGCGTAAGGGGAAGCCCACTAACGAAGTCCATAGTAATTCTCTCCCACTTCCATTGCAAAATCTTTATTGGCTGAAGCAATCCTGACGGAACTTGGTGTTCAGCTTTAACTTGCTGACACGTTAAGCACTTCCTTACAAATTCGGTAACTTCCCGCTTAAGACCAGGCCACCAAAACTGTTCCCGTAAATCCTTGTATAACTTACTACCTCCAGAATGCATAGCATAAGGGCTACTATGCGATTCCCGAAGAATTCTCTGCCTTAACTCATCATCCTTCGGCATATAGACCTTACCTTTGAAACACAACACTCCCTTACTGTTAACACCATAATCCTTTAACTCTCCATTCTGTACTTGTCGTAGCTTAGCACTTAAATCATCATCCGCCAACTGACTCTCTTTCACCTCATTCAGCCACGTCAGCTTAACTTGTAACTCTGCTAATAGACTTCCATCACCATAGAGGCTCAAATGTGCGAACATTGCCCTTAACTTCGTCACTACTTTCCGACTTAGGGCATCTGCCACCACATTCGCCTTGTCCGGGTGATACTCTATAGAACAATCGTAGTCCTTCAATAATTCCTCCCACCTTCACTCTTTCTGAGTCAGCAGATACTTAAGGCTCTTGTGGTCTGTGTAACTCACTGACTTTTCTCCATATAGATAGTGCCTCCATACCTTAAGAGCAAAGACCACTGCCGCCAATTCCAAATCATGTGTCGGGTAGCTAACCTCATGTGGCCTTAATTATCGAGGCGCATAAGCAACTACCTTCTGTCACGCATCAAAACACATCCCAAACACGTGTGAAGCATCACAAGACACCATAAAATCCTTCCACCTTTAGGTGAATCAAAGCCGAGCTTCGGTCAAGACCCTCTTAAGCTTCTCAAAGCTCTCTGTTGTATCCGACCATCTGAAAGGTACCTCTTTTCTCAACAACCGTCAAAGGTGCGGCTATTGATGAGAACCCTTCCACGAATCTTTTATAATAGCACGCCAATCCCAAGAAGCTACGAACTTACGCCACAGACTTAGGTGGTTTCCAATCCTATACTGCCTCAATCATCCAAGGATCCACCCTTATCCCTTTAGCGCACACCACATGCCCTAAAAGCGTAACTTCCTTCATTAAAATTCGCACTTGCTAAACTTGGCATATAGCTTTTCCTCCCTTAACACTTGCAACACGACTCGGAGGTGCTCATCATGTTCTTCCTCTGACTTAGAATACACCAAGATATCATCTATGAACACAATAATGAATCGGTCTAGATAGGGTTGAAAAACCCAGTTCATCATGTCCATGAACGCGGCTGGGGCATTTGTCAATCCAAACGGCATTACCAAGAACTCATAATGCCCGTACCTTGTCCGGAAAGTTGTCTTATGGATATCAGCCTCTTTCACTTTAAGCTGATGATATCCAGACCTTAGATCTATCTTTGAGAATACCGTGGCCCCCTTAAGCTGATCGAACAAGTCGCCTATTCTTGGCAACGGGTACTTGTTTTTGATGGTCAGCTTATTCAACTGACGATAATCTATGCACATACGTATAGTTCCGTCCTTCTTCTTCACAAACAAGACCGGTGCTCCCCATGGAGACACATTGGGTCGGATAAACCCACGATCAAGCAACTCTTGGATTTTTTCCTTGAGCTGAACCAACTCCTTTGGTGCCATTTTGTGCGGGCAATTGACACAAGAGTCGCATGCCGCAAAGAAGTCAATTCTGAACTCCACTTCCCTATCCGGGGGTATTCCAGGTAACTCCTCTGGAAAAATATCCACGAATTCTCTTACTGTTCTAACTCCACTAACTCCCCCTTATTTCGCATCCAACGCACTAACGAAGGTAAAAAATGCCTTGCACCCTTTTCGAACCATCTTAATAGCCTTTAAAGTAGAGACTACGTTAGACAAGTAGTTTCTTCTTTCTCCTATCATAATTATCGCCTTATCCTCCGGTGTCCTTAACTCCATTCGCTTAGCTGCGTAATCTAATACAGCCCGATGTTCCACTAGCCAGTCCATGCCAAGAATGAGATCAAATTCTCCGAAGGGTAGTTCCATCAAGTTGACAGGAAATACCACTCCCTGAATCTCTAGGGGTACACTCCGAAATATCTTATTCACCACTACATTTTGACCTAATGGGCTCACTACAGTCATCTCCTTATTAGATAGTTCAGAGGCTATGCCTAGTGTTTCAACTACTCTACATGCAACATAAGAGTGGGTAGAGCCAACATCAATTAAAGCAAAGTAAGGTTTGTTAACTATAAGGAACGTATAGGTTATGACGTCTTTGCGTCTCCATCCTCCATCCGGTGAATCTAGATACACCGACACCGGCCGTCTTACCTCAGACATTAACACTTCGCCGTGTTCCCGTCCTCTACCAGAACCATTACCTCTTCCAGTCGAACCACAACCTCGTGGTGGTTACTGTCCTCCTTTTCCAGCCTGATTAGGACCCTGACTTACTGGTCGGCTCCCTTCTATTTTCATGGGACAATCCCTAATCATATGATCCTTGGATCCACACTTGAAACATCCTCCTGTCTTCTTCCCACACTGAGCACAAGTACGATACTACCCTCCTGTAGCAACCTGCTGCCCTCGCGGCCCATCAACTCTAGGCCTCTTTTACACATTCTCAGATGACCCTGCTGATCCAAAACCTCTCGTTTGCCTGTTCCTATCAGTATTCTGTCTCACAGATTCTTTAATCCCTTCGGCTACCTTAGCCTTCTCTACCAACACGACAAATTCTCACTCCTACTGTGGCACTATTAACAACCTCAGATCATCCCTCACCCATCCTCAAACCGGACACACTGCTCATGCTCAGAGCCACTATACTGCATGAGCATAACGGCTCAACCTTAAGAATTCGCCTCGTACTCCGCTATGGACTTATTTCCCTAGACCAACCTCAAAAATGCCTTCCTCTGCGCATCAACATAACTAGTTCCAATGTACTTCTTCTGATATGCCGCCTTAAAGTATTCCCAAGTAAGATCATCTGTGGCAGCACCATCTCGAACTGTGAGCCACCATTGATATGACTCATCGCGAGTAGTGACACTACCACTTTAGTTTCTCCTCGTGATCGAGTCCAAATCATCCATAATTCACTCCGTCGCTTCTAACCAATACTCATTTCTATTGGGCACCACACCGATATACCACGAAAAACTCACTCCATTAGCTCGAAGTCGCCGGTATAGACTTTCGAGCTCCCATACCTCCACCGCCCCACCACCCTTTCCAAAACTTGCAAGATCGCTCGTGATACTACATCATCCCCGTCGATCCTCGATATTCCACATCAATGGTGGTGGTGGTGGCATTTCATTTTGGACCATGGACCGGACCTAACGGGTTCCGACATGGTCATTCGGCCTCTACCATAACCACGCACATTACAACCACGTCCCCTAGAATTCATGCTTCTGAATCGCATTTATCTGATTAAAGAATTTTATGAATTAGTTTTTGTTCTACTGATTTATCGCGAAAAGTATTATGTTCAATACTTCTAAAGAGTAGTTCTTTCGAATACACACACACAGTCTAAAATTCATTCATTCATTCATCACATTCATGAACTTGCATTCATTACAGAAAAGTGTTGTAGTTGTCATCGTTGTTTTTCCCACTATCCAAGGGTATTTTTGTAATTTTATTCTATAGGGGTATTTTGGTAATTTTTCAAATTAGGGTATTTGAAAATTTTGCAAAGTAGAGATTTTGTCATTTTTACAAAATTGAAATACTTGGTAAGAAAATTCAATGGTAGTTTGGTAATTTTATAATCTGGGGTATTTTTGTAATTTTTATAAGCCAGGGGCATTTTGGTAATTTTGTAAAATATGGTTCCTGGTGACTTTTCAAAACAAGGGTATTTTTGGAAATTTTTAATTCGAGGGTATTTCGATAACTTTCCATACGGAGGGTATTTTGGTAATTTACACAGTTTAGGGGTAATTTGGTCAATTTACAAATCAGGGGTATTTTGGTCATTTTTAAATTAAGGGTACTTTGGAATTTATAATCATGGTTTAACTATAAAATTTCACAAAACACTTGGATCGGTCCCTTTTGGGTTTTAGTTATTGAATTTAGCTTTGTGATTGAGTCCTCTTGGTTGGGTGAACGAGTCACTACGCACTGTAGGATTCGAGCGGAGAGGAGGTGAGTCACTAGGACTGCTTAAGTACCAAGCTCCCCCTCAATCCAATCCTAGACATGTGCACAACGGTTGCCACACCTTTAACTTGGTGACTCAGTCACAGGTTTGTTTGGTTAGACATTAAATTTTATGTATTTTGGTGTTGGAGTAGACTAATCCTAGGGTTTAATAATTCCTATTCTTTTAATCTACGTCCCTATAATTTCCCACATACAAATCACAAAAGGGTTAGGAGTACTTACCTGGTGGAATTTGGGCCGGAGACTCAGGTGCCATGCCAAAAAACCTACTCATTCCTTAGTAAGATCCAATTTTCAAAAGAAAGAAAATGTTTTGGGCCCAAAAAGCCCTCAAGGTCGAGTTTTGAACCGGGCTCTGATACCAAATTGAAACACCCCAAACTCGGCCTACAAGCCTTGACCGGATCCGGTTTGTTCTTTGCATAAACCATTTCAAAAACTTGTTTGTTACTTTGGAAAATTTGGGTGGTTTTGAAGAAAAAATGATTTGTGTTGAGTTCGAAGGGAAAACGGGGTTTGTCTTGAAGACTAGATTTTATTAAAACCTTGTAATTATATTTCAAAACTATGAGTTAAAAGAAATACCGAGTTTTTATAGTTTACCATTAAATTGAAAATCGTTGGTGTTTAAGTGACAAAACATTTAAAATTTATTTTCAAGATAAGTTATTTAATCTTGATTTAATAATAATCGTATCATGATAAACCAAATTAAATGCATACTTAAAATAGTTAATAGTAATGGCCATATTACATCAAAACAAAACCCGAAATAAACCTAAAATTAAATGTAAAAGTCCAAAATGGAAATAAAACACTGAGCTGAGCATGGCCACCACTAAGCTCCTGCTGACCTGGTCCATTTACTGAGTGTCACCTGAAAAGATATCCCACAATGGGGTGAGTCAACAGACTAAATGTGTAACAACCAACACAAACTCCCGACGATTTATGCATACAAATCATATATAAAACATATATAAACAATGTTGCAATCCCGAACCCAAACCTAGATAACCATCCTCTACACATCACCCGTACCTGCCATCACACCATGGGGATTACTAAATTGACCCTCCATCCACTACACACCATCGAAGGCAGTCGCTGCAGAAGACTTGCACATCACCCTTATATATTGTGGCATAGCCACCAGATAATTGTGACAAAGTCACCAGATAGTATTTCGTGACATTAGTCACCACATTTAGATTATATGACATGAGTCACCAGATATTGTGGTAAAAACCACCAGATCACTTCCCCTCTTCATAGTCACCCATATGCCCATGCATAATGCAATACATGCAAAATCATGCCATATATCTTATTCCATGTTCATAACGAATTCACGTATAAGTCATATTCAATATTCATAACACTATTAACATAGTATTAAAGGTGAACGTACCTGAGTACTTTGTACCATTGTATGGTACCTTTAGCCACATCTTTCATATTTTCATTAACATATATATTAAATCAATACCATAAATCTATCAAGAATTAGTGTGGGACTACACACCTAGTTACTATCGTGTTCACGAAATCCTCGAAAGTCTACCGAGACCGATTGCACTCCTTCCTAAAAACCAATGTCAGAATCGGCTAGTCTCTAATACTCAATCTAGCCTTGGCCGAATATTCATATTCACTAACCTTATGGATCTAAATCCCAAAATTATCCTTTGTCTTTGAAGATGTTGAAATACCTACAAGGTGTATGTTAGATCCGATTCTAATACTTGATGAACATCATAAATGGCCTTCGGCCTAAGATTACTCTGGCTTACCTTAGATAATGAAATCTCAAATGATCTCCTCCTTGTAGTCGACTATAAACAAATCCCGAAAGACCACTCTTCAAACGTTAGCTACATACGAGATAATGGCCCTATGAACATTTGGCTACCCTTAGAAAACAAGGCCAACCATTCGGTTTTGGCCACCAAAAGAGAAAGAAAGGAAACCCGATTGCTAAGGAAAGAAAATACTTACCACTATTAAAGCACCCTCAGAGAATCAGCTTCTGAATCCCAAAGAGAAAGGTTTCGGCTAATGCACAAGAAGTGTTTCAGCTTGATGAACACTAGGGAGATTCGCACCTTAATGGTGAAAAGAAAAATAGAAGGGAATGGGAGCTATAAGGTTTGGCTATGGCTCTCAAATGGTGAGGGAATATTTGGCCATATAAGAAAAAGGTGTAGAATTAAGGTTGAAAGAAAGAAAATAAGGAGAGGAGAAAGTTAGAAGAATTTCGGCACACCCTACTACTATACTTTAAAACCGAAAATGCCACCCCTAGAGTCCTATATTCGGTCATTTGCTCCCCTCTCTCCCTTATCCCTTGATCCCCTCCACCTTAGCCAAATCCTCAAACTCTCCAACCCCATCTATACCTCCTCCTTCTAGAGTCCTCATGCCGTCCAACTCTGCCTATCCTTGCTGCAAAATAAAACTCCAAAAGTGCTCTCCTTGCTGCTCGAACCTAGCCCCCTTGCACTACTTGTGGCGTCACATTCTAAGGCTTTAAGTGGCGCCTTCTTGCCACTTTACCAAGCTAATTTTTATGTCCTACTTCCCCTACAATTCCTCTTAAGGCCTATCAAGCTTGGCTCCCCTTTAATACTTAAAATTTGATATTTTCTAAGGCATTTACCTACACTCTAAAGTTCTCAAAAAGTCATTCAACACATTCAAACACACATAGGCATGCTACTTCATACAATTAAGTAATAATGCACAAGCCCTAAATCCTGGATATTACACTTCAATGTGGTTGTTGAAGGAGTCAACAAGTTCAAAAAGGATGGATGAGAGGGGATGGGAGAGTTGAAGTGGCCAAATCAGTTTGAATGGGTGTTGGGGAGCAATTTGTGGAGAAAAGTAAGGGATTTGGAGTGTGGTGGAGGTGTTGGCCGAATGTGGGGTCTTAGAGGGGAGAATTTTGTCATGTAAGGGGTTGTGGGAGTGTTTCGATTTTGGGGGGAGGTAGTGTGAGTGTGTGCTAAAAGTGTAGAAGCTTTTCTTAACTTTGGTGCCGTTTATGCCATTTGGGAAAAAAGAGTGCAACCGAAACTCTTTTAAAAGCTTTTCTTTCTTTTGCATTTGGAGTTTCATTCATTTCTTTTAACAAAACCGTAGCACACTTTGGCTCTTATTCTTTGTCTTGGAGGGGAGAATTTCCGTCATGTAAGGGGTTGTGGGAGTGTTTCAGTTTTGGGGGAGGTAGTGTGAGTGTGTCCCGAAAGTGTAGAAGCTTTTCTTAGCTTTGGTGCCGTTTATGCCATTTGGGAAAAAAGAGTGCAACCGAAACTCTTTTAGTAGATTTTCTTTCTTTTGCAATTGTAGTTTCATTCATTTCTTTTAACAAAACCGTAGCACACTTTGGCTTTTACTATTTTTCTTTTATCTCTTCTCACTTTCAACTTTCATCCTTTTCTCTCCAAGTTCCCAAGCATAGCCGAATTCTCTTCTTCTCCCATTAGAAGCCTATTTCATTTAGTCACACCATAGCCGAACCTCAGTTGCTCATTCTCTTTTCTTTTCATTTCTTCCAGTTCTAGTGTTTAAGTTGAAACCTTCTTGACTTTGGCTGCTTGTGCCGAATCTCCTGGGGCTTCATTCAGCTTCTCTCTATCTAAGGTAATGAACTTTTCTTTTATTCTCTTCATCTCCTTACTTCTTCTAAGGAAGTCGGCCACTCTTCCTTTTATCACAAATCGAATTTGGGTTCTCTCCATAGCGGATCACTTCATCTTTTTAACTTGTGTCTTTCATATTTAATAGCCGAATATCAAGAATCAAAGGGCTTGTTGGCTACTGAAGGTCTTCTCTTCAATCAATCTGTTTGTGCAAGGTAAGGGAGACCCTTTCGATTCTTTTCTATTTTCTTCGGTTCTGTGTAGTTCAAAATTTTACGGTGAGAAGATATATGAGTCTAGTTTTAGGGAAAATTTACGGATCTAAATTTTGAGTTTTGTAACTCAAGTTATAATTAAATTAATGACTGTTGCGCAGATGGATAGATTTACTGTGAATGATGAAATAATTTATTTTTATACCCGAAGTGGTAAGTTAAGTTAAATAACGCCTCATGCTCGACTCTGGCGACGGTCTCGAGTATGTGGTGTTATAGCCTCGACATGCCCATGTGTCCAAGCCGTAGAAAAATTGGGTATACATACTGGCTTGTTCACACGGCCTGTGGCACGCCCGTGTGTCTTACCTGTGGTCAACACTAACTTGCACCACACGGACAGTCACACGCCCGTGTGTCTAGCCCGTGTGCAAGCCTAACTTATTTTGAAATACAACCACGAAGGACACGGTTGAGCCACACGCCCATGTGCTCAACCGTGTGGGCAATTATAGGCCATTCAAGGCCAAACTTGCCTCCCACACTTAGAATTACCTACAAGCATCAAACCATATGCATTTATACCTCAAATGGCAACCAAAACATACCAATATATGCACCAATTAATCATCAACTACAACATTTATTTTCATACTCAATTCCAACTCAAGTAAGTCCATCTAAAATACCAATTTCACATCCCAAATCATAAAATTCAAGCATTATATAATCCATACCACAAATTCACATTTAAACCACAATTTTCATCAACCAAATTTAAGCATGAAACATACCATTTTCATTATACTAATTTATACCATAACGACCACTCACATAGAACATTCTCTTACACATATAAGTCATTCTTTTCATATGATCAAAACATATACCAACCATCAAACTACCAAGCCAACTCACATGGCTAACCTTATTCACTTCAAAACATGAAATAATCACTAGCCTATACATGGCATATACCAATTATATACAATTTCCATAAGTACCAAAATAGATAGCCGATAGTGTGATTTAGGGTGGGTTTGGATGGGCGGTGCGTTTACTAGCGGTTAGTGAAAAAACAGCAGTGGCGGTGAGATTAGATACTGTAGCGCTACTGTAGCGTGACACAAAAAGAAAGCTAAACGCACCGCACCGCACTCAATCGCCCATCCAAATGCACCCTTAGTCGCTAACGATCCCCAGATCCGAGCTAGCTTTAAATACACTATAGAATAGAGAAACACTTCACACAGTAAGCTTTAAAGCTTAGTAAGTTCGTAATATAATACATTTATCTCAATGATTCAAATAAATATACAAAATAAAACATCACATAGATTAATTCACAAGAACACACAATCTCATCTATATCCAATACTCACATAACCATCTATTCATCTATTTCCAAATTCATCAACCACATAAGTTGCAATACATACCTTTGCCAACCTTTAGTTAACGATCATTCTTGCTACTCAATACTTGATACCACATTTCGATAAATCTTCATTATTCGTTCGATTTATTTGCATAGTTAGTGCCAATTTCATAGTCGAAGCTTAAATATCATTGCACACATAGTGCCTTTACATTAAACCAAATTTAACTCGATATCGCACACACAGTGCCAATCAATATAGCCGAGGCTTCCTTTATTTTGCACACACAGTGCTATTCACCTCTCTCTCAATTCTTAATACGCACACTTAGTGTTACATTTCCTAATTCCACATATAGCATCTCTAATTCAATAACCACATATTCATTCATTTACTAACACATAGATATGAATTTAACAATTCGTATTATACCTGAACTTACCTCGAATGTCGAAGTAACAAAACGAGTCGATTAATCGAGCACTTTATCTTTGCCTCGATCTTGATCCAAATCCTCTTTTCTTGATCTATACATATTCAAATTTAGCTCATTCAACCACCAACTCATTCAATTTAGACCAAACACACATATTTAGGGTATTTTACAAAATAGCCCTCATATTTTCACATTTTGACACTTTAGTCCCTATTTCATAAAATCACAAAATGCATAAAATTTCCATTTACACATGTTTAGCTGAATTTTCCCTAGCTCATACAAGCCCACATATTTCATTTATTTCACATTTTAGTCCTCCAATTTCTCATTTTCACAATTTAGCCCAAAATAGTCAATTTCATTAAAAATTCAAAGACAAACTATGTTAGCCCAACATTAAACTTTCATATTCCACCAACTATCAGCACAAAGCTCACATATTCATCAATGGCATATCTCAATATCTTTATCAAATTCTAAAATTAAAGCATAGGCTAGCTAGAACACTAAGCAACGATCACAAAAACGTAGAAATCATTAAAAATCGATCAAAAACTAACCTTAAATCAAACTAGATGTTAGCCGAATATACAAGAACTTCAAACCCCTTTTTATTTTCTATTTCCGATGAAGAGCATTAAAGATGAGCATTATTTCATCCATTTTGTTATTTAATATACATTAATTGACATTTTACCTTTTATTAAAACATTATTATTTCATTCATTTAATGGCTATATATGTCAACTTCCACTATCAAAGGTATAATTACCACATAAGGACTCCTCATTGAAAAAGCCATGCCAAATAAGAACTTAAACAATCAACATATAGCTTTTACATTTTATGCGATTAAGTCCTTTTTGCAAACTAAGCACACAATTGATAAAATTTTCACACAGAATTTTCACACATGCTCAATCATATATTCTAAACACCAAAAATAATATTAAAATATTTTTTTAACCTCAAATTTGTGGTCTTGAAATCACTATTCCAACTAGGGTCTAAACCGAGTTGTTACAACTCTCCCCCCTTAGGGATTTTCGTCCCTGAAAATCTTAGCAGTGAATAGATTTGGATAATGCTCTCTCATAACATCTTCAGGCTCCCATGTGGCCTCTTCAACTCTGTGGTTATGCCACAACACTTTCATTAATGGAATTTCTTTATTTCTTAACTCTTTGATCTCACGTGCCAAAATTCGAATCGGTTCTTCACTCTACAATAAATATGACTAAATTTCAACCTCAGTAGGAGCAATCGCATGTGATGGATCAGATCTGTATCGTTGAAGCATCGATACGTGAAACACATTATAAATCTTTTCTAATTCAGGAGGCAACAACAATCTATAAGCAACCAGCCCAATTCGTTTAATAATCTCATACGACCCGATAAACCTCGGACTCAATTTTCCTTTTCTGCCAAAACGAAGTATTTTCTTCCACGGAGACACTTTCAAAAACACTTTATCACCAATCTTAAATTCAATATCATTCTGTTTCAAATTTGCGTAAGACTTTTGAAGATCTGGTGCAGCTTCTAGACTGTAACGAATCACTATCACTTTCTGTTCAGTCTCTTTTATTAAATCAACCCTGTGTATCTTATTGATAAACCTTAATATATACATAATTTAATCCCACATTTGCCATACTTTTGAATGATTTATCCCTTGAATTGTGGATTTCAATGCTCCTAATCCTTTAATTTCATGTTTTATACTTAGGTAAGCATAGAAGGATGAAAAGAACGAGAAACAGGGCAAAATTGAGCCAAAGATAGAAATCAACACGGCCTGGAGTTCACCACACAGCTGTGCCACTTTAGCAAACTTGAACACGGCCTGGGCTCGATTCACACGGCGTGCCAGATGGGCGTGTCCATGTCGTGCCACAAGGCTGAATACAAAGAATTACTCAAAGAAAGCCAATTGATCCATCTCAAAAAGCCAGAATCACGCTCAAGACTGAGGATCTTCCCTTAATTCCTTTAGGGGTTTTAGGGTTTTTCTTTTTCTTTTTTTTTTTTTTTGTTATTTACTTTCTTCTGAGATGTATTCTTTTATGAACATGACCTAAACCCCTCAAATACTTGAGGGGGATGAAACCTAAGATGGATCTTGTTATTGTTTTCTGAACTGTATGATAAATACTTGATTTGTTCTTAATTATGTGTTCTTAATTCTTGTTTTAATATTTCAGGATATTGATTCAAGTATTGATGTGCTAATTCAGAGGAGCAAAAGTCCCTGTCTAAGAGTAGATCTAGTATAATTAAGTAGAGTTGATCGCACTCCTAGAAATAGAACGACGAAAATCTATCGGATTAGGGTCAAACCTAATATGGGAGTCCATAGATCGAGTTAATGCAACACTAGGGGTTTTAATTAGAACGAGATTTCAATTAATCAACCTAGGGTTAGACGTTAGTAGCCTCGAAAGAGGTATTAATATAAATTTGGGAATCCAAAGGATCAGGTCAAGTGAATAAATCGTCTGGTTCAGAGTTAAATAACAAGTGAAGTCAAAGGTGGATTCTTCATTGGGTATTGTCTTGATCAATTTGTTTTCCCAAAAGTAATTTCCCAATTAGCATCCTTAACTTAGCAATTAGTTAGATAAAATCCCCTTTATTTTAGGCTAGATAATAAAAAGAAAGTCAATACTACTACTTTCGGTTCCTTTGGGTTTGACATTTCGGTCTTGCCACTAAGTTATACTACTGCTCGATAGGTGCGCTTGCCTCAATCGTGGTGATAGTTAGTTTCTAGGCTTGATTATTCATTATATAAATATTAAAACTCTCAGAACACGATCAAGTTTTTGCCGCCGTTGCTGGGGAACTGAAATATTAGGAACACTCAATTTTTATTACTCCAGCCATTTTATTTTTATTTATAATTTTTTATTTATTTTAAATTTTTAACTTTACTAATTTTTCTTTGCTTCTGGCAGGTAATTCTAGTTTATGACTAGGAGGAACCCATCGGACCTTTGCTTTTTGACAGTGAAATTGAACACATATTTTGCAGAAATCGTAGGGAAATAAGGCGAAGCTTACAATACATAGAAGAAGAGCAAGAAGATGAAACCAATACTACCGAAGAGATGGCTAACAACAATCCGCTACATCCTGTGGTACTATGTATAATTATGCTAAACCTAATTTAACAGGAACCGAATCTAGTATTGTTAGACCTGCTATTGCTGGAAATAATTTTGAACTGAAACCTAACACTATACAGATGATACAACAATTTGTTTAGTTTGATGGTTTGCACGATGAGGACCCTAACAATCACTTGGCAAATTTTCTGGAATTCTGCGACACTTTCAGAATAGATGTCATTTCTGATGATGCCATTTGTCTTTGGTTGTTTCCCTTTTCATTGAGGAACAAAGCTAAAAAGTGGTTGAATTCGTTACCACGAGAATCAATTACCACATAGGAACAAATGACCGAAAAGTTCTTATTAAAATATTTTTCGCCAGCTAAAACGGCTAAGTTGAGGAACGATATTTCTTCTTTTGTGTAGATGGATCTAGAGACACTTTACGATGCATGGGAGAGATACAAGGTTTTACTAAGAAGGTTCCTTTATCATGGGCTACCATTATGGCTACAGATTCAAACCTTTTACAACGGTGTAAACCCCTCAACTAGGCAATTAATTGATTTAGCCGACGGTGGAACCCTGAATAAAAAAACCCCTAAACGACTTATGAGTTTATAGAGGAGATGTCACTGAATAACTATCAGTGGCAAGTTACAAGGACAAGGCCAACAAAAGCCCCCAGTGTTTTCAACCTCGATGCAGTAACCATGCTATCAAATCAGGTAGAACTTTTAAGTAAGAAAATTGATGGTTTGTGTGGTTCTTCCCAGGTCCATCTAGTTATGCAGTACGATACAAATGGAGGAGGGATGAGCAATACAAAATATCCATCCTACAACCCTGGCATAGAAAGTGAACAGATGAACTATATGAGTAATAATTTTAGACCTCAGAATAACCCTTATAGTAACACTTACAATCCAGGTTAGAGGAACCATCCAAACTTTTCATAGGGTGGCCAAGGAAATCAGAGACAACAACCCCTCCCAGGCTTTCCCCAGCAACCCTACGCACAAGAGAAAAAGTCGAACCTTGAGGAGATGCCAACAAAATTTATTGCGGTGTTAGAAACCCATTTCCAAGACACCGAAATAGTACTAAAAATCAAGGAGCATCAATTCAAGGGATTTAGAACCAATTAGGACAACTTGCTAAGATCATATCTGAATGACCACAAGGTAACTTGCCAAGTAACACTGAAACTAACCCAAAGGAGCAACTTCAAGCCATAACTGCTCACGATAGTGAAAGGTTAGATGAACCAAAATTAAGGCAAGAGAATGTGGTAGAGGAAGGTAAGGTTGATGCAAGCCATTATAAACCAAAATCGGTAATTAAAGAGTACCAACCTCATGTGCCATACTCCAATGCGATGAAAAAAGACAACACAAATGAAAAATTCGGTAAGTTTCTTAAACTTATAAAGAAATTACATATTAACTTACCGTTTATTGAAGCTCTTTCACCGATGCTAGATTCAAAGAAATTTTTAAAGGAGCTTTTGATGAACAAATGGAAGTTAGACGAGGCATCGCATGTGGAGCTAAATGCAGTGTGCTCAACAATCCTACAAACTAGACTACCACAAAAGTTAAAATATCTAGGGAGTTTTACAATTCCTTGCTTAATTGGTAGTTTATCTATTGATAATGCTTTAGCTAATTTAGGGGCAAGCATCAATGTTATGCCTTATAAAATGTTTAAACAACTAGGTCTAGGGAAACCCAAACAAACTAGGATGACCATTCAGTTAACTGATAAAACTATTAGAATTCCTAGAGGTATAATTGAGGATGCACTAGTAAAAATTGATAAATTCATATTCTCAGTAGAATTTGTTGTCTTAGACATGGATGAGGACAACAATGTTCCTTTAATTTTAAGAAGATCCTTTTTAGCAACTGCTAAAGCTAGAATTGATGTTGGTACAGGTGAACTCACACTTTGTGCAAGTGAAGAAATGATCACTCTTCATGCTCTTGACTCGATTAGGACATCGAGTGATACAGGTGAGAACATAAATTCTATTAATGACCATTTGGTTCAACCTTCTTTTCAGGAAGCACCAAGAAATTACATAGCTGAGCCAGATCATAGAACTCGAGCCAATAAAGAAGTAACTCATGAGGAGCGAAGGCTTTGGATCGATGAACTAGACGAGTGGAAGACACATTTCAAGGAGAAACTAAAAACACACAAAGCAGAACCAAAGCAAAACCATGACAAACTTAAAGATGGGACAATCCAGTTTAAGATCGGGGATCAAGTATTGTTGGATAAGAAAGACCCTCGAATCGCCACTTTAGACCTTAATACAAATGAAAAGATCCCTTTCACAGTATTGAATGTCTTCCCATATGGAAAAGATGAGATAACTAATCCTATATTGAGAACTTTTAAGGTAAACACCACTCGACTTAAACTATATATCGATAACCGAATTGATTGCAAGAGAAAGGATTTTTAACTTCTCAAACCACCATGAATGTATGAATGAGAGGTAATTCTAGCTTAAGAATTTAAATTAGCACTTTTTGGAGGCAACCCGAGCACTTACCCCATTAATTTATATTTTAGATTTTTAGCACCTAACTAAAAACTAACAAATTCAATAAAAGCGTTGGTTTCCCTACCACACGGCCTTACACACGGGCATGTCCATGGCCGTATGGACACCACAGATTTGTACACCAGTGTGGCAGAGATCGTACGAACCAAGGACAAAAAATCCCCAAACCACGGGCAGCGATAAAATGCCACGGTCGTGCGATACAGCTGTGGTCGACATTGATTTATCAACATGGGCATTGCGACCAATACACGGGCATTTATTTTTTTCTTTTCCTTTTATGTTTATTTTTAAATTCTTTCCCTTTATCTTTCCTGTTTTTACTTTGTTTTAGTAGATTTTGCTTTCTTTAATTTAGGATCAAGGGGCTGTTAAAGAACGACCACACAACCACTGGAGTATCTACCTCCTTTACCTAACTTTACACCGTTTCTTTTCTTTGACTCCATCCAAAATTCAGAAAGTTTCACCTCTCTCCCTCTCTTATGATTTTCTTATTATATTGTCATTATCTATTTTTTGTACATTGAAGGCAATGTACATCTTAAGTGTGGGGTGAATTTTATTCAGAAAAGTTCTTAACTTTCTACATTATTCTAAATTCCTTAAATTTTGTCCTTTCTTTCTCATATCACTATTAGAACAAATTTTGATTGATTTATGATTTTTATTGATATGTCTTGAATTAAAACATAGGCAATTGTGCATTGATTATTTAAACTTTAAGGCTATAGAGAATCGAGCATGATAAGTTGGTTTTTGAAAAATTAAAAATTTGCTAGGTTATTTCCCCATGTTTAGGTATTATCTTGAAGTTTAAAGTTCACAGGGTTGACATCAAAAGCCAATAATTCCTGTGAGATTTTGAGCCTTTAGAGCATACATTCTTTTGTGCTCACTTTTATTGTTGATTCGAGTGAGTCAATATTGATCTTTTATTCTAGAACATGCCTCAATTATGCATGTCAAGACCACATCATTGATTTGATATACTGAGAGGATAAAGGCACCTAGGATTTAACCCACTTAATTCCCAAAAGGCCTACCTTCATAATTAACCCTTAGTGAACCCCTTTGATCCTAACAAACCATTTATTGATTTACCCTTAATATTAACAAAAAATTTACCCTTTTTGATTCATTAAGAATTTTCCCTATTGTATTAACCTTTTTTGTCGAGATTTGATTTGATTAGTTGCCTAACTATGTTCTATATTTCAGTATGTAATTATTACTTATTTTTCTTTAAAAAAAGAGTTAAAAGTATATTTTTCATTAGTTCTATGTTTTTATGAGCTTAATCAGTAAATTTCACACCATTAGAAGAAGCCCGTGTTATTATTGTAATTATCCAGTTTTAGTCTATTTTTCTAGTTAGGTAATTTGTCAATTCGATCTCGATTCTAACCTTCTCTTTCAGCCTGTAACCCCACCCCCTAACCAATCCACGTTACAACCCTTCTTAAAGACCTTTTGATCGATGTATCATCTCAATTTACAGTGGTGGAGACTTGATTTTCATGCAAGCATATGGGATTAACTTTTTATGTTGACTATTGAGTACTTACTTTATTGTCCCTTAAACACTTTGAGTTATTTGAGTGAACACTTAGTGAGAATGTTAACTCTGTGATATTTTGAATCAAAGGTGATTACTTAGATAAGGAGGGATACCTATGTTTTCCATGAATAAAATGTTTAACTTGGATTGTTTGAAACATTGATGTTCTTTTAGTTGAATTCTCGATGTATGATTACCTATGGATTATTTCAAAACATTATTGATAGGAGTTATAAGTTGAGAAGAATGAATTTTAATTGTGAGCTGAGGATTTTGCTTGAGGACAAGCAAATGCTTAAGTGTGGGGGTATTTGATAAACCGTAATATATACATATTTTAATCCCACATTAGGCATACTTTTGGATGATTTATCCCTTGAATTGTGGAATACGATGCTCCTAATCCTTTAATTTCATATTTTATACTTAGGTGAGCATGAGAGGATGAAAAGAATGAGAAATGGGCCAAAAAAGGATAAATTGGGCCAAAGTGAGAAATCAACACGGCCTGGAGTTCACCACACGACCATGCCACTTTAGCAGACTTGAACACGGCCTGGGCTCGTTTCACACGGGTGTGTCCCTGCCGTGACCCATTTTAATTCCACTCAAAATAGGATACTTGTGGGCCAAGTAAGGCATCCCGAAAGCCTATATAAAGACCCTAGAGGGCAACCTAAA
The DNA here is from genome assembly GCA_025506655.1 of Gossypium rotundifolium. Taxonomy (NCBI): domain Eukaryota; kingdom Viridiplantae; phylum Streptophyta; class Magnoliopsida; order Malvales; family Malvaceae; genus Gossypium; species Gossypium rotundifolium. The sequence goes on along the minus strand of CP106733.1, from coordinate 105,169,684 downwards.
AGAGGAGTTCGACATAAGGCTTCTATCGCAGCCAAAGGAGGCTAAGCTAGAGAGGGCTGAATATAGGGAATTACTCAAAGAAAGCCAGTTGATCCATCTCAAGAAGCCAAATCACGCTCAAGACTGAGGATCTGCCCTTTAATTCCTTCAGGGTTTTATGGTTTTTCTTTATGTTATTTTATTTACTTTCTTCTGAGATGTATTCTTTTATGAACATGAACTAAACCCCCTCAAATACCTGAGGGGGATGAAACCTAAGACGGATCTTGTTACTGTTTTCTAAACTGTATGATAAATACTTGATTTGTTATTAATTATGTGTTCTTAATTCTTATTTTAATATTTTAGGATATTGATTCCAGTATTGATGTGCTTATTTAGAGGAGAAGTAGATCTAGCATATCTAAGCAGAGTTGATCGTACTCCTAGAAATAGGATAACGAAAATCTACCAGATTAGGGTCAAACCTAATATGGGAGTCCATGGATCGAGTTAATGCAACACTAGGGGTTTTAATTAGAAAGAGATTTCAATTAATCAACCTAGGGTTAGAAGTTAATAGCCTCGAAAGAGGTATTAATATAAATTTGGGAATCCTACGGATCAGGTTAAGTGAATAAATCGTCTGGTTAAGAGTTAAATAACATGTGATGTCAAGGGTAGATTCTTCCTTGGGTATTGTCTTGATCAATTAATTTTCCCAAAAGTAATTTCCCAATTCGTTCTTTGTGTCATAGCATCCTTAGCTTAGCAATTAGTTAGATAAAACCCCTTTATTTTAGGCTAGATAATAAAATGAAAGTCAGTACTAGTACTTTTGGTTCCTTTGGGTTTGACATTCCGGTCTTGCCACTAAGCTATACTACTGTTCGATAAGTGCGCTTGCCTCAATCGTGGTGATAGTTAGTTTCTAGGCTCGATTATTTATTTTATAAATATTAAAACTCTCAGAACACGATCACTTATTCTCACTAACGTCAGTCCAATATAATGGAGTTCTGCATTTACGACCGTAAAGAGCCTCATATGGTGCCATTTTGATGCTAGATTGAAAACTATTATTGTACGCAAATTCAATTAATGGCAAATGGTTTTCCCATGTACTTTCAAACTCAAGAATGCAGCATCTCAACATATAATCGAGAATCTGAATGATCCACTCAGATTGACCATCCGTTTATGGATGAAATGCAGTATTGAAATGCAACTTTGTGCCTAGAGCCTCTTGTAGTTTCTTCCAAAATCGTGAGGTAAATCCCAGATCTCTATCAGACACAATGGATAATGGTCCCCGTGAAGTCTCACAATCTTAGAAATATACAATTCGGCTAACTTATCAAGCGAATAATTTGTTCTCACCGGAACAAAATGAGCTAATTTCATCAATCTATCAAGTATCTGTAATACCCCTAACCCGTAACCATCATTGGTTTAGGGTTAAAGGCATTACCAGACAATTCAGATCTTTTATGGACATTTCATAATATTATTCAACGAATCAAATCAAAGTGTCCCATAAATAGGTCTTCGAGACCTTAAACATGCTTTATAAAGTGGTCGGGACTAAACCAAAGACATACAAAAATTCTCAAAAATTTTAAAATTTTTCAAAGTTACAGAGGTCACACGCCTGTGTGTCTAAGTTATGTCAAAACAGGGCATACATACTGACTTGTCCTCACGACCATGGACACGCCCCTGTGCCTCACCTGTGGTCGCTACTGACTTGCACCACACGGCCAGTCACACGCTTGTGTGTCCAGCCCGTGGTCGAGTCTGACTTATTTTGAAATGCAACCATGAGGGACACGGTCGAGCTACACGCCCGTGCTCTCAACCATGCGGGCAATTATAGGCCATTTGCAAGGCTAAAATGCCGCCCACACTTTGGGTCATATCTACAAGCACATACAAGCATCATACCGAACATAATTGGCAACCAAAAACACATCGAATGGTCATCCTTTTCAACTTATTCAAATACTCTTCAAACATACCAAATTATATTCCATTTAGCTCAACTTAATCACAAACATTTCTAAGCATAAATCATCCACAACTTACCATTACAATATGAGATCTACTCATTAATAATATATCAACTTAGCATTAATAAGCATACCATTACTTGACCATTTCATTAGCTAACAAATCATACCAAACTAAGCATCATATAGCTTAGCTAATCGTTCATAACACAACCATTTATCTAGCCATATCACATGGCTATGTACATATATCAAACAAATTACAAAACAACTAGCCTATACATGCCATATTTAACTATATACACAATCAAAAGTATCGAAGTAGAGATTGATAGTGTGGTGGTGATCCTCGACGATTCCCGAGCCTTTCGTAGCTTTGACGATCTCTAAAACAAAGCAAACACACACAAAGTAAGCTTTCAAAAGCTTAATAAGCCATATACAAATAAACTTAACATAAAATGCACATAATAATAATGATACAATGTCATTAATGTTTCTCATTTGCAAGTTCATAAACTTTTCTTTGGCTCTTTTGTTTAACCATTGCTTACTCACATCTCATAACTCAAAGTATCACTTTTTCTCACAGCAAATTCATGCATATATCACATATTATCTCATCAAATCTACATACATATTCACCTTGGTAAGTTGATATATACACTTACCTTTCATACACATACATAGAGTACTTTTCAAACGTACCTGACTCGTTTATACATTTCACGTAGTCTTTCATTTCTTGGATTTTCCCGTTGAACCGTTCATAACCAAATAGGATCCTCAGAATGCTTGGAATAGTCGTACAATGCCAACGTCCCAGACGTGGTCTTACATGTACTCAGATATCGATGCCACTAACCCAGAGAGGGTCTTACACAAATCAAATACAATGCCAATGTCCCAGACATGGTCTTACATGTAATTCTCAAATCGATGCCTACGTCCTAGACGTGGTCTTACACGATATCACATATTGGAAAACTATGTCATGACATATTATCTATTCCTAGGTTCATACGAGAATTCTCGAACATTGATACCTTGTTGATACTTCCTCGGATTTCATATACATAACATCTCAAGAATATTCTTCGCAATCTAAATTTCATAGATGCATAAATAACTCAATTCAAATGCATTTATTTGTATATCGACTTACCTCGAATTTGAGTAAACGAACGGATTCCGCTATTCAATTACTTTCGACTTTCCTCGATATAAATATGTTCTCTTCGGTTCTTAACCTATACATATTCAAATTTAACCCATTTATTCACCAAATCATTCAATTCAATCCAAAAACACATATTTAGGGTAATTTACAAATTAGCCCCTACATTTTGACATTTTGACATTTTAGTCCTTATTTCATAAAATCACAAAATACACAAAATATCATATCACCCAAGCTTGGACGAATATTCCCATGCTCCATACAAGTCCATATATTTTATTTATTTTACAATTTAGTCCCTCAAAATATTATTTTCTCAATTTAGTCCAAATTACTCAAAATCACCAAAAACTCAAAGACAAACTATGTTAATCTATCACATATCTTTCATAGTTCATCTTCAAATATCACAAAACTCATGTGTTCATCAATGGCATATTTCAAAATCATCATCAATTCACAAAATTAAAGCATGGGTTTTGAAGAACAAAAAGCAACGATTACAAAAACATAGAAATTATAAAAAATCAAACAAAAACTAACCTTGAATTGAGAATTGTAATAGTCGAATATCATGAAAGCTTTAAACCCCTCTTTTATTTTCTATAATCGGTGGTGGATGATGAATAAAGACATGATTTAGCTTTGTCTTTTATTTAATTATAACTTATTTACTATTTTACATTTTTAACCTTTATTAAACCATATATAAATCATTCAAAATATGGACTTAAATGTCCACTGACATTAACAAAGGCATAATATCCACTTAAGGACTTTCTCTTTAATAAGCCATGTCAATTTAACACATTAACATTTAGATTGCTACTTTTACCTTTTATGAGATTTAGTCCTTTTGTTTAATTAAACACCCAAGCAACGAAATTAATCCATAGAAATTTAACACATACCAATTCATATACTGTAGACTTGAAAAATAATATTAAATATTTTTTTGACTTGGATTTGTGGTCCCGAAACCACTATTTTGACTAGGGTCCAAACCGAACTATTACAATTCCCCCCTTAGGGATTTTTGTCCCCGAAAATCTTACCGTTAAACAGATTCGGATATTGTTGTCTCATTAGTTTTCAAGCTCCCACGTAGCCTCTTCCACTCCGTGTCGATTCCATAACACTTTCACTAACGAGATTTTCTTATTTCACAATTCTTTCACCTCACGATCTAAGATACAGATCGTTTCCTCTTCATAAGTCATATCAGATCAAATTTCAATCTCAGATGGAGTGATCACATGTAATGGATCGGATCGGTATCATCTAATCATTGACACATGAAAAACATTATGAATATTTTCGAACTCATATGGCAACAACAATCTATATGCAGCAGTCCAACATGCTCGATAATTTCATACGGCCCAATGAATCTCGGACTCAATTTGCCTTTAAATCCTAATCGAAGTACTTTCTTCTACGGAGACACATTCAAGAATAGTTTATCACCGATATCAAATTCAATTTCCTTTCGTTTCAAATTTGCATGAGATTTCTAATGATCTGACGTTGCTTTCAAACTATCTTGGATCACTTTCACTTTCTGTTTAGTGTCTTTTATCAAATCGATCCCTTGTATCTTATTTTCACTGAGCTCAATCCAATACAGAGGTGTTTGACATTTGTGTTCATACAAAGCCTTATAAGGTTCCATTTTGATGCTCAATTGAAAACTATTATTGTATACAAACTCAATCAGTGGCAAATATTGTTCACGCGTACCATCAAACTCAAGGATACAACATCTCAACATATCCTTGAGGATCTGAATAATCCATTCAGACTGACCATCCGTCTGAGGGTGAAAAACTGTACTGAAATGCAATTTAGTACCCAAAGCTTCTTGCAATTTCTTCCAGAATCGTGAAGTAAATCTCAGATCTCTATCAGACACAATAGGCAGTGGCACTTCATGCAATCTCACAATATCAGAAATGTAAAGCTCAACTAACTTTTCAAGTGAATAATCAAATTGTACCAAAATAAAATGGGTGGATTTTGTCGATCGATCAACTACAACCCAAATTACATCTTTCTTTCTCGGAGTCAAAGGCAAACCTGAAACAAAATCCATTATCACTCTTTCCCATTTCCATTCGGGAATCAAAATCGGTTGAAGTAACCCAGAAGGTACTTGATGCTCGGCTTTTACTTGTTGACAAACTAAACATTTTGAAACAAAGTCAGATATGTCTCGTTTCATACTAGGCCACCAATAAAGTTATTTTAGATCATGGTACATCTTTGTAATTCCCAAATGAACTGATAGACGACTATTATGAGCCTCATTCAAAATTAATTGCAATAACTCTGGATTTCTAGGTACACAAATCCGATCTCGAAATCTCAAAAAATCATCAGCATAAACTCAAAATTCAAAATCAGAGTTTGAATCACAACGAGTTCGTTTCGCTAGCATTTGATTATCAATTTTTTTATCATCACAAATTTGTTGTAAGGACAACTATTTTGCTTTCAATTCAGCTAAAACTGATCCATCATCAGACAAGTCTAAATAAGCATTCATTACACGTAATACAAACAGTGATTTTTGACTCAATGCATTAGCAACGACATTTGCTTTACCCGGATGATAGTCTATCACAAGCTTGTAGTCTTTCAACAGCTCTAACCATCTTCTCTATCACAGATTACAGTATTTCTGAGTCATCAGGTACTTCAAACTTTTATGATCTGAAAACACGTGGCATTTCTCACCGAAAATATAGTGGCGCCAAATCTTTAAAGTAAACACAATCGCAGCTAGCTCAAGATCGTGTATCGGATAATTCTTTTCATGCGGCTTTAATTATCTCGAGGCATAAGCTATAACTTTGCCTTCCTACATCAAAACACATCCCAAACCATTCAACAAAGCATCACTATAAATCACAAACTCTTTACCTGATTTTGGCTGTACTAAAATTAGAGCTTTAGTCAAAATAGCTTTCAACTGATCAAAGCTTTTCTGACATTTATCGGACCATTCAAACTTTACATATTTCTGAAGCAATCTAGTCAACGGAGTAGCTATCATCGAAAAACCTTTTACAATTCATCGATAATAATCAGCGAGTCCCAGAAATCTACGGACTTCAGACACATTCTTTGGATATTTCTATTCTAGAATAGTAGAAATCTTACTCAGATCAAATCGTATACCAGATGTTGACACAATATGTCCTAGAAAACTAACTTCACGCAACCAAAATTCACATTTACTGAACTTTACATACAATTTTGTATCTCGTAGAGTTTGCAACACAATTCTCAGATGCTCAGCATGCTCAATCTCATCTTGTGAGTATATCAAAATGTCGTCAATGAATACAACAAAAAATCGATCTAAATATGGTCTAAAATTTTGTTCATCAGATCCATAAAAAAAAAACAAGTGCATTTGTTAGTCCAAAAGGCATAACTAAAAACTCATAATGCATGCACCTCGTTCTGAAAGCAATTTTCAAAATATCTAAATCTTTTACTCGCAACTGATAATACCCTGATCTTAGATCTATCTTTGAAAACACGGTAGCTCCTTTCAGCTGATCAAACAAATCATCAATTTTGGGCAGAGGATATTTATTCTTTATAGTCACTTTGTTCAAATGACGGTAATCAATGGACATTCTCATTGTGCCATCTTTCTTTTTCACAAACAAAACAGAAGCACCCCAAGGTGAGAAACTTGGTCTTGCAAATCCTCTATCGGTCAACTCTTGTAACTGTGACTTTAACTCTTTCAACTCTGTTGGTGCCATTCTATACGGAGCTATAAAAATAGGAGTCATTCTCGATAACAAATATATACCAAATTCAACTTTACGTATCGGAGGTAATCCCGGTAGTTCTTCAAGAAACACGTCAGGGAATTCACAAACAACTGGCACTGGTTCAACTTTCTTTTTAGTTACTTTAGAGTCAATCACATAAGCAAAATAAGCTTCATAACCCTTTTTCACATAAGTCTGAGCTTTTATCACTGATACTACAACTAGTAGTCCATTTATAACATTAGACTCAATCCAAACTATTCCATCATTCTGACATATCAAATCATTGATCTTTTGTTTGCAATTCACAACAGCATCATGCAAAGTCAACTAGTTCATACCCAAAATTATATCAAATTCATCAAATGGTAAAAGCATTAGATCAGTCGAAAAGCAAACGTCTCAAAACATCAACGGATAATTCTTGCATACTTTGTCAACTGGGACACTTCTACCTAAGGGGTTTGATACTCTAATAACAAATTTAGTAGACTTTACAGGAAAAATCTTACTAGATACCAAGTTCATGTAGATATACGAATGAGTAGAACCTGGGTCTATCAATGCAATCACACAAGAATCATATAGAGTAAATGTACTGGTAATAACATCTAGAGATGAAGCTTCCTCACGAGCTCGGATGGCATATGCTCTGGCAAGCGCTCTAGCTTCAGATCTCACAACTGAGTCTTTTGTAGCTCTCTGACTACCACTGACATTCCTTGTATTTCTAGAAGGTCTACCTATAGCTAAAACATTATCAGATCTCAAATTTTGAACAATCTCTTGCACAACAGACTCTGGGCAGTCTCGGATGAAATGGTCTAAGGATCCGCATTTGAAACAAGCTCGATCATTCAACTTACAACTTCCCAAATGTCTTTTCCATAATGTTTACATTCAAGTCATTCGGATCGGACATTTCCCACACTAGCAATCAATGTAGCTGGAGTTTTGGAATTTGACTGGGATCTAGCTTGATCTCTATTTAAATGTCCCACATTAGCCTTTGAATGGCTATGCTCATCTCTGAATATCTTTGAAGCAGACTGAAATTTTTTACTCGACAATCTCTTTCTTTCATCTCTAGCTTCTGTCTCAGCTTTTCTTTTATCTTTCCCAAGTGCCTCATCTTTGTATGCTCGATCAACAAGCACAATGAACTCTTTTATTTCCATAATTCAAACTAGTAAATGAATATCTTTATTTAGGTCGTCTTCAAACTATTTACACATTATTGCCTCGGTTGAAACACATTCTTGAGCATATTGACTTAATCTCACGAATTCTCATTCATACTCGGTAACAGACATGCGACCCTATTTCAATTCCAGAAATTTATTTCGTTTCTGATCAATAAATCTCTGACTGATGTTTTTCTTCCAGAACTCAGACTGAAAGAAATCCCATGTAACCCATTCCTTCAATACAACAGAAATCAAAGTCTTCCACCATTAGTAAGCTGCATCTTGTAGCAAGGAAACAACACATTTTATGCATTCTTCAGAAGTCAATGACATTTCATCAAATGCTCGATAGTTTTCTCTAGCCAAAACTCAGCTTTCTCAGCGTCATCATCACTAGTGGCTTGAACTCTTAAACCACATATTTACAGATTTTATCAACATGAGGTTTGTTCAATAGATTCAAATTCATAACTAGAGGCACAACTGAAGTTTGAGGATTAGGCGGGGGCAGAGGTTGTGAAACAGCCAAATTCGTTCTTATATACTGAGTGAACCACTCGTTCATCATTTGGAAGAAGGCTTATTTAACCTCTCCCTCTTGACCAGTAATAGCCAGTCTCGAATCATATGGTATTGTCCCTTGAGTAGGAGCAGTCGCGTTACTATCAATATTGTCAGCTACAGCTCTTTCGGGATCCATTACTATATGAAAAACACATTTTACACGTCAAGATTCATTACACTATCACGTTTTGTAACTGCCCGATTTTGGGGCTAGTCGAAATAGTGGTTTTGGGACCATTAATCCGAGGTTGAGGAAAATTATTTTGATAATATGTTAGGCGTTATAACATGTTTATAATGATGCATGAGAATTTTGGTGCTTTAATTTTAGCGATTGTATGCTTAATTTCGAAAAAGGACTAAATTGCATAAAGTGTGAAAGTTTCAAATTAGAGCTAGAGGTGTCTAATAGTTATAGAATATAAAATGGAGGTCCTTAAAGTGAAATTATGCCTTCCTAAATGTGATGGCCGGCCAAGGGGACAAGGGAATTAAAAATTTGACAAGGGTTGGTAACATTAATTGACTAAATGAATAAAATAAGATAAAATAAACAAAGGCTATCATATTTTAATTTTCTTTTCTTCTCCCACCAAAAATATCAGCAAGATTAAGAGGTTGGAAGCTTGAAATTTTTAGCTACATCTCATCCTTGCAAGTAAGTCCTTTTGACGATTATTTTTGATGATTTTTGTACTTTTGGAGTCCCCAAAGCTTAAGCTAGCTAATGAGGGGACTAATTTGCAATATGTTTGAAAGTCTAGGGACTTGTCATTAGAGTGTTCATGATGTTTTTTGAGTTTTTATGGAAGAGAATTGATGTTAGTGAGATGAGAAACAACTCTTGTGAAAGGTTTTAGCATGAAAACACCTAAATAGGACTTGAATGCAAAGATTGAAAATGTGTAATAAATGTATGAAATAGTTGGAATTATGAGTGGTTTTAAGAGTAATAAATGTTCATCTAGGCTTGTTTAATGAGAAAATGTGATGAAAAATGATTTACGAGCCTAGGGGCAAAATCATAATTTTTGCCATAGTACAAGGGTAAAATGGTCATTTTTGCCTAAGTAGAGATTATGATGTAATGTGGTTATAAAATGATTGAATGAGTGAAATTTTGATGTTATAGATCAAGAAGAGCTCGAATTAACCTTGACCGGGAAAAGGCAAGGTTTCGGATTAAACCGCAAACTAACACGTTTTGCACCGAGGTAAGTTTATGTGTAAACGATGCATCTTAAATATACATGTTGTTACTTATTGGTGCATTGTAAGATTGAGAACATATATGATTCAAATGAATTGAATTGGTAGATAATGAATAATCTCCATATGAACGTTGAATTAGATATGTAAGTGTGGAATATTACCCATAGTAATTAATGGTGGGTTGTGTGCGATACCACCTTAATTATTCTTGTTGGTGGGCTATGTGTGATACCATCATATTATTCATGTACGATGGGTTGTGTGCGATACCATTGTTTATATTATAATTTGGTGGGCTATGTGCGATACCACCGTAAATATTCTTATTGGTGGGCTATGTGCAATACCACCGTAAATATTCTTATTGGTGGGTTATGTGCGATACCACCTTGTTAAAGATTAATGGTGGGCTAAGTACGAAACGACTGAGTGTTTGGTATTGGTATGAATCATTTATTGTGAAATTGTTATGTGTTGTATCATGTGATCTTGTGGTGATAAGTGCAGGAATATATGTTAATGAATGTGAGCATTATGTTGTGATATGGTTGAAATGTGGTAAGAGATGAATTAGTAAGCATGATCTTGAATTGTGAAATGCTAATTATTGATTAGTACATGTTTTGATTTTTATTGTTTACATGTAAACTTACTAGGCTTTAAGCTTACTTCCTTTCCTTTCCCTTGTTTTATAGTTTCAAAGAGCCGGGCCGGGATACGAAGATAATTGGAAGACCACCTTCACTATCAGTTCATCTTGGTATACCTAGAACTAGCATTTTGAGTTTGGAAATGGCATGTATAGGGTCTAGACTAAGTAAATTGTTTTGTTATTTTGGCCAAATGTGTTGGCTTCTTATAGATGAAATCTTTTGTATATTGACTTAGTAAATGGCTCTTTACTATCAATCAATGGAATGAAAGGTTATTCCTAAGTGTGTAGAGTATATGGTTAGATTTTTTGAGGATGAATTATGCTTGAGTGAGTTAGGGTGATGAATGAGCTTGGCAAATAGCCTTGTTCTTGTCCACATGGGTAGGCACACGGGCGTGTGTCTAGGCCGTGTGTGACACAGGGACAATTGCATGGGTGTGTGATTAGGCCGTGTGTCCTTTTGCATGTAGAATTGGAAGTCAGTAAGTTCAATAGTAAACACATGGGCAGAGACATGGCCATGTGTCTCAGCCGTGTGGGAGACACGACCAAAGACATGGGTGTGTGCCCAGGCCATTTGAAGTCTGCACCTTGAAATTGGAATTTAATTTGACACACGGTCTAAGGACACGGGCGTGTTCCTTGGCCGTGTGACCATAATAAGTTGATGACGTCATAAACAGAATGCCAAGGTTTTGGCACACGGGCTAAGACATGAGTGTCTTGAGGCTGTGTAGAGGACACAGGCATGTGTCTGGCCGTGTGAAATAAGTCAATGTAGACCACGGGTGAGGGACATGGGCGTGTGTGACCACACGGCCTGCCCACACAGGCGTGTCCCATTTCAAACAGGCGTGTGGCCCTTGTTTAGGTAAACTTTTTATAAGTGCATAAATGTTTTCGATTTATTTCAAAAAATTTGCAGAAGTATGTTTAGGGCCTCGTAGGCTCATTATAAGTACTTTAGAGATGTGAATGTAAAAGTTTTAATTTTGACTGAAATTTGATAACCCAAAATTGTATAACCATGTGAGTTAAGTACGGTAATGCGTCGTACCCAGTTTTGACGTAGAATACGGGTAATGGGCGTTACACATTTCATATATATGGCATGTATAGCTAGACTCTCATACGCTACGTTAGTCCAAGAATTGACTGAATCGTAGCTTTCATACCAATCAAATGTAACACCCCTAACCCGTAACCATCGTCGATTTAGAGTAAAAGGTGTTACCGGACAATTAAGATCTTTTATGGACATTTCATAATACTATTCAATGAATCAAATTAAAGTATCCCTTAAATAGGTCTTCGAGACATTAAACATACTTTATAAAGGGGTCGGGACTAGACCAAACACATACAGAAATTCTCAGAAATTTAAAAATTTTTGAAAGTTACAGAGGTCACACGCCCATGTGGGCAGGCCGTGTGCCTCCCACGGCCTCAAACACGCCAATGTGCCTAAGTCGTGTCAAAATAGGGCATACATACTAACTTGTCCACACGGTCATGGACACGCCCCATGTGCCTCACTCGTGCTTGCTACTAACTTGCACCACACGACCAGTCACACGCCCGTGTGTCCAGCTCGTGGTTGAGTCTGACTTATTTTGAAATGCAACAACGAGGGACACAGTCGAGCTACATGCCCGTGTGCTCAACCGTGTGGGCAATTATAGGCCATTTGCAAGGCCAAAATGCCACCCACACTTTGGGTCATCTCTACAAGCACATACAAGCATCATACCAAACATAATTAGCAACCAAAAACACACCAAATGGTCATCCTTTTCACTTATTCAAGTACTTTTCAAACATACCAAATTATATGCCATATTGCACAACTTAATCGCAAAAATTTTTAAGCATAAATCATCCACAACTTACCATTACAATATGACATCTACTCATCAATAATATATCAACTGAGCATCAATAAGCTTACCATTACTTAACCATTTCAATAGCTAACAAATCATACCAAACTAAGCATCATATAGCTTTGCTACTCGTTCATAACACAACCATTTATCTATTCATATCACATGGCTATGTACATATCTCAAACATATTCCGAAGCAACTAGCCTATACATGCCATATTTAACTATATACACATTCAAAAGTACCAAAGTAGAGATTGATAGTGTAGTGGCGATCCTCGATGATTCCCGAGCCTTTCGTAGCTTTGATGATCTATAAAACAAAGCAAACACACATAAAGTAAGCTTTCAAAATCTTAGTAAGCCATATACAAATAAACTTAACATAAAATGCACATAATCATAATGATACAATGTCATTAATGTTTCTCATTTGCAAATTCATAAACTTTTCTTTGGCTCTTTTGTTTAACCATTGCTTACTCACATTTCATAACTCACAGTATCACTTTTGCTCATAGCAAATTCAAGCATATATCACATATTATCTCATCAAATCTATACACATATTCATCTTGGTAAGTTCATATATACACTTACCTTTCATACACATACATAGAGTACTTTTCAAACATACCTGACTCGTTTATACATTTCTTGGATTTTCCCGTTGAACCATTCAAACCAAATAGGATACTCAGAATGCTCGGAATAGTCGTATAATGCCAACGTCCCAAACGTGGTCTTACATGTACTCAGTTATCGATGCCACTATCCCAGACAGGGTCTTGTACGAATCAAATATAATGCCAATGTCCCAGACATGGTCTTACATGTAATTGTCAAATCGATGCCTACGTCCCAAACATGGTCTTACACGATATCACATATTGGAAACCTATGTCATGACATATGTAATCCTATCTTTTCTTAGGTTCATTCGGGACTTTTCAGGCATTGATACCTTGCCAGTACCTCCTCAGATTTCATATACATAACTTCTTAAGCATATTTATCGCAATCTAAATTTCATAGATGCATAAATAACTCAATTCAAATGCATTTATTTGTATATCGACTTACCTCGAATTCGAGTAAACGAACGATTCGACTATTCAATTACTTTCGACTTTCCTCGATATAAATCTATTTTCTTTAGTTCTTGATCTATGCATATTCAAATTTAACCCATTTATTCACCAAATAATTCAATTCAATCCAAAAATACATATTTAGGGAAATCTACAGATTAGCCCCCACATTTTAACATTTTAACATTTTAGTCCTCATTTCATAAAATCACAAAATACACAAAATCTCAAATCACCTAAGCTTGGTCGAATATTCCCATGCTCCATACAAGTCCATATATTTTATTTATTTCATAATTTAGTTTCTCAAAATATTACTTTCTCAATTTAGTCCAAATTACTCAAAATCACCAAAAACTCAAAGACAAACAATGTTAATCTAACACATGTCTTTCACAATTCATCTTCAAACATCATAAAACTCATGTGTTCATCAATGGCATATTTCAAAATCATCATCAATTCACAAAATTAAAGCATGGGTTTTGAAGAACATAAAGCAACAATTACAAATACGTAAAAATTATCAAAAACTAACCTTGAATTGAGACTTGTAATAGTCGAATATCGTGAAAGCTTAAAACCCATCTTTTCTTGTAACAACCCAATTTTGGGGCTAGTCAAAATAGTGGTTTCGAGACAGCTAATCCAAGATTGAGGAAAATTATTTTGATGTTATTTTATGTGTTATGGTATAAATATATGGCTATGTTTAAATTTTGGTGCTTTAATTTGAACAATAGCATGCTTAATTGTGAAAAAGGACTAAATCGCATAAAGTGTGAAAGTTCTATTTTATATGGTGCAGGTACCAAATTGCTATAGAATGTTAATTGGAGGTCTTTAAAGTGTAGTTAGGCCAATAGAATAGAAGAGAGTTGGCCTTCTATATGACATAGGGGGACAAGAGCATTTAATTTTTGATCAAAAATTGGGTGAATTAGGTGAGAAATGATGAATTAAAAATGGTAAAAAGAAAAACTATCATCTTTCACTATTCACTCATATCTTTCCATCAAAAATTGAAGAGAAAATAGAGGTCTTTGATGTTCAAACTTTCAGCCACTCAATTCTCATTCAAGTAAGTGATTTAGGTGGTTTTAATTGATTATTTTTGTGTTTTTTGAGTCCCCAAAGCTTAAGCTAGCTAATAAGGGGACTAATTTGTGATATGGTTGAAAGTCTAGGGACTTACCATGAGAATTCTTATGTTGTTAGCTGAGTTTTTATGAAATGAAATGAATGTTAGGGAGATGATAAACAACTTTTGTGAAAGGTGTTAGCATGAAAACACCTAATTAGGACTTAAATGCAAAGATTGAATTTCGGGCATAAATGCATGAAATAATTAGATTTGTGAGTAGTTGTAATATAAATAAGTGTTCATTTAGGCTTGTTTAATGAGAAGGTGAATTGAAAAATGATTTACAAGCCAAAGGGAAAAATCATAATTTTGCCATAATACAATAGCAAAATAGTCATTTTTGCCTAAGTGTAGATTTTGATGCATTATGATCATACAATGATCTAAATGAGTGAATTCTATTGTTATAGATCAAGAAGTGTGCAAGATCAATCTTGATTGTGGAAAATACAAGGTTGTGGATTAAACCGCAAATCAAAATGTTTTGCACTTAGGTAAGTTTACGTGTAAACGATGCATTTTACATACACATTATTGTTGTTGATAGGTGCATGGCATGATTGAGAACATGTATAATTCAAGTGGATTGGATTGATAGTTATTGTATAGTTTCGTATGAATGACGAAATAGCTATGTAAATGTGTAATAAAAACACTTGACGATGGGTGATAAACCGTAAAAGTAACATATTTTAATCCCACATTTAGCATACTTTTGGATGATTTATTCCCTGAATTGTGTAAAAAAGGTGCTTTTAATCCTTTCTTTTCATGTTTTATACTCAGGAAAGCACCGGAGGATGAAAAGAATGAGAAACAGGCCTAAAACAGACCAAATGGCCTATATCACGAAATCGGCATGGCCTGGACTTAAGCCCACACGGCCGTGCCTCTTAAGAGAAGTCTGAACATGGTCTAATCACGATTCACGCGGCCTGAATAGACCCAAAAATGGCCTGAAGTCGATTCATATAGGCGTGGGCCATGGGCGTGTCCCTACCGCAGCCAAGTGGAGTTCTACTCGGAATAGGATACATTAAGGTAAATAAACACATTCCAAAGCCTATTCAAACACCCGAGTAGGAATTATACTTGAATTAGGATACTTAGAGGCCAAGTAAGGCATCTCAAAGCCTATATAAAGGCCCTAGAGGCCAACCTTTAGGGAAACGTTCGAAATTTGGCAGAAGCTGGAACCCAGGGCGATTAGTTAGGCAGTCAGCTAAGCCAAGGAGCTGAGCCAGAAGGCTAGATTTGTGGGAATCACTCGAAGATAGCCAGTTGATCCATCTCAAGAAGCCAGAATTCTACTCGAGACGGCGGGTCTCTCCTTCAATCCCTGCAGGGGGTTTTAGGGATTTCTTATGTTTTGTTTTATCTATTCTCTTGAGATGTTTTCTTTTATCATTATGAACTAAGCCCTTCAGATACCTGAAGGGGATGAAACCTAGATGAATCTTGTTATTGTTTTTTGAACTATATGATAAATACTTAGTTTGTTCTTAATTATGTATGCTTAATTCTTATGTTGATTTTCTGGGATATTAATTCAAGTATGATGTGCTTAGGTGGTGGAGTAAAATTCCCTACTTAAGAGTAGATCTAGTGTAATTAAGAGGAGTTGATCGCACGCCTAGAGATAGGGTGACGAGATTTTGCCGGATTAGGGTGAAACCTAATATGGGATTCTATAGATCGAGTTAATGCAATTCTAGGGGTTTTAATTTGAAGGAGATTTCAATTAATCAACCTAGGGTTAGATGTTATTTGCCCCAAGAGAGGGTTTAATATAAATTAGGGAGTCTTTCGGATCAAGCTAAGTGAATAAATCGTCTGGTTCAGTGTTAGATAACAAGTGAAGTCTAGGTGGATTCCTTCTAGGGTATCGTCATAATCAACTAAGTTTTTCTAAAAGTTATTTCTTCAATTTGTTATTTTTGTCTTTGTATCTTAGTTTAGTAATTAGTTAGTTTTTAGTTTAATCAATCAATCACTTCGTATTTAGGCTAAATAATGGAAAGAAAGTGAGTATTAGTACTTTTAATTCTCTTGGGTTCGACAATCCGGTCTTGCCTAAACTATACTAATGTTCGATAGGTGCACTTGCCTTAAGTCATTGTCAGAGTTAGTTTCGAGGTTCGATCATTCTCTTTATAAATTTTAAAACTCAACAATTCAAACGATCAAGTTTTTGGCATCGTTGTCGGGGAACTAAAATATTAAGAATGCCCTATTTCTATTACTTTAGCAATTTTTTATTTTATTTTTTATTTTTTGCAATTTAATTTTTATTAGTCTGCTAATTTTTCTTTTATTCGGTTTTGGCAGATAATTTGTCTATAGAAGATGGCACTGAATAATTATCAATGTCTCTCGCAGGTACACCCAAAAATACAATATGATTCAAATTTAGGAGGCATGGCGAATCTTGAGTACCCACCCTACGGATATGGCATGGAAAACGAGCAAGCTCACTATACGGGTAACTATTCTAAACCACAAAATAATTTTTATAATGACACTTATAATGCAGGTTGGAGGTACCATCCCAATTTATCGTGGGATGATCCAAAATAGCCAAAGACCGAAACTCCCTCTAGATTTTCAACAACCACCTCACCAACAGGAAGAGGAGCTGAACATTGAAGAGATGCTAACAAAATTCATGGAAGCCAGAGATACCCATCTCCAAGATACTGAGACCACCCTTAAGAATCAACAAACATCGATTGAAGGGATCAAGAACCAAGTTGGTGAACTTACTAAGTCAGTTGGGGAAATTACTAAGTTAGTTGGACAACTTGCTAAGCTGATCTCAGAACTACCACAAGGAAGCTTGCCAAGCAATACTGAAACTAACCCGAGAGAGCAAAATCAAGCCATTTACGATAGTGAAGGGTTAGACGTACCAAACCCAAGGGAAGAACCTGTGGTTAGTGAAGGTAAGGTTGAGGTGTGCCATGATATACCAAAATCGACAATTACAGAGTACTAACCACGTGTGCCATATCCCGATGAAATAAAGAAAGACCACACAGAGGCACAGTTCGGTAAGTTTCTTAACCTTCCAAAGAAATTTCATATTAACTTGCCATTTCTCGAAGCTCTTTCGCTGATACCAGATCCTAGACCTTGTGTCGATAATGAAGAAATTCATGAGGAACGAAGGCTTTGGATCGATGAACTAGACGAGTGGAAGACACACATCAAAGAGAGACTAAAAATACATGAAGCAAAAACAAGGCAACTCCACGACGAACTTAATAGTGTGACAACTAGCTTAAGACAGGAGATCAGGAACTCAAAATCTCCCCAGATGGAACAGTAGAGGTAACTAATCCTAAAATCAGTACCTTTAAGGTAAACACTACTCGACTTAAACTTTATATCCATAACTGAGTTGATCGCATGAGAAAGGATTTTCACCTCCTCAAACCACCGTGATTATGCGAATGAGAGGAATGTCTAGCTCAAGACTTTAAACGAGCGCTTCTCGGGAGGCAACCCGAGCACTAACCCCATTTTTATTTTATTTAATTTTACTTTTATTTTCCCTTTTTAGCATTCAAATAAACCAAAAAGTGCAGTTTTTCAGACCACATGGCCTTGCACACGGTGGTGGCCGTGGCCGTGTGGGCGCCACAAGTAGGTAAAAGGGCGTGACCATAGACATGTGGCAACAAGACAAAATTTTCCCCAAAACATGGGTCGCATCTCTATTTAAACCCCCTTCTTACTTTTTCTTTTCCAGTTATCTTTCTTCTTTCATTTTCTATTATTTACTTTTACTTTTATTTTTACTTTTATTTTTATCTTTATTTTTATTTTCTTTATTATTTTCTTCTTATTTTTCATGCCATTTAGATTTAGCTATCAAATGGTTTGAGTCGCTTCCCCACATTCACCTCCAACCCTATTCGGATGCTTTTCATTAACCTCATCCAAAATTCAGGAAGTTTCACTTCTCCCTGTCTTTTGATTTTCTACTATGTTGATATTTATCTATCTTTGTACATTTAGGGCAATGTACATCTTAAGTGTGGGGTGGTAAAAGTGCCTAACTTTTTGCATTATTCTCAAATCCCTAAATTTTATCTCGTTCTTAAGTAATCTCCTCATATTATAATTAGGATGAAATTTCGATGATTTATGATTTGTATTTATATGTCTTTGAGTAATTCATAATTAATTGTGCATTGATGATTTATACTTTAAGATATTAGAGAATCAAGCATGATAAGTCTATTTTTCAAGAATAAAAAATTTTCTAGGTTTTCGAACTGAATTTGAATATTACCTTGAAGTTTGAAATTTATAGGGATTGATGTCAAATACCCATAATTTTTGTGAGATTCGAGCCGTTTAGATCATATATTCTTTTTCATGCTCATTTTATGGATTATGAGTGTGTCAACACTGAATTGTTATTCTAGAACTTGCCTCAATTATACATGTCAAGACCACATTTTTGATTTGATATACTGAGCTGATAAAGGCACCTAGGTTTTAACCCACTCATTCTACTAAAAAGCCTACCTTCATAATTAACCCTTAGTGAACCCCATTGATCCTAACAACCCTTTTTATTGATTCACCCATTAATATTAACCCAAAACCCCGCTCGTATTTGTCATCACCATTCCTTTGACTACCCTTCTATCGAGAATTGATTTGTGTTCTAAGAGCTTACATGTTTAAATTCAACATCTTGAAGAAGAAGCTCATATTATTAGTATTTTAAATTTTCATGTGATGTAATTATCTAGGTTATCAGTTCATTTTTCTAAAGTTAGGTAACTTGTCAATTCAATCTCGATTCTAAACCTTCTAATTTAGCCTTTATCCACACCTTTAACCTAAGCCCCGTTACAACCCTGTTAAAGACCTTTTGATTTGTGTATCATCTCATATTACAGTGGTGGAGATTTGATTTTTAGGCAAGCCTATGGGATTAACTTTTTAGGTTCGAATTATGAGTGCTTTTTTCCTGAACCTTAAATATTTCGAGTGCTTTGAGTGAATCTTTAGTAAGGATGACAATCCTTGTCAGTTTTGAACCAGAGGTAATTATTTAGATAAAGAGAGACACCTATGTCTTCATGCTACAAATATATGACTTAGAATTGTTTGAATCTTTAGAGTCTTTGAGTTAAATTATCCATTTATAAATTATCTATGAATTATGATGAGACATTGTTGATGAGAATTATGAATTATGAAAAGCTCGTTTTAATTGTAAATTGAGAATTTTGGTTGAGGACAAGCAAAAGCTTAAGTGTGGGGGTATTTGATAAACCGTAAAAGTAACATATTTTAATCCCACATTTAGCATACTTTTGGATGATTTATTCCTTTATTTGTGTAAAAGGGTGCTCTTAATCCTTTCTTTTCATGTTTTATACTCAGGAAAGCATCGAAGGATGAAAAGAACGAGAAACGGGCCTAAAATGGACCAAATGGGCCATATCATAAAATCGACATGGCCTGGACTTAAGCCCACATGGCTGTGCCTCTTAAGAGAAGTTCGAACACGGTCTAACCATGATTCACATGGCCGTGCCTCCATCAACAGACCCGAACACGGCCTGAAGTCGATTCACACGGGCGTGTGCCATGGGCGTGTCCCTGTCGCGGCCAAGTGGAGTTCTGCTCAGAATAGGATACTTTGAGGTAAAGAAACACATTCCAAAGCCTATTCAAACGTAGGAATTATACTTGAATTAGGATACTTAGAGTGTAACACCCCTCACCAGGTCTGTCGCCGGAACAGGATACGAGGCATTACCGGACATGATCCAAGCTATTGTACAAAATTTAAAAATGTAAAATCCGTATAAATTTAAAACTTTTCCATACATAGTCGTCAATACCCATGAGCAAAATAACTATTTGTTACTACAAATAACAAAACAATTAAGCCTTCTATACATGCCATAATTCCCAAAATATTGTTTGCAAAATACCAAAAGAAGGTTGATAGTGTGGATGGATCTTCGACGATCACCGTATCCTAAGCTAGCTTGATGACACTATAGAAGAAGGAAAAGAAAAGAGAATAAGCATATAGCTTAGTAAGTAAGTATATAAATGATTTATAATGGATTTAATATGTTTACAAAACAACACAATCAAATCTACAATCAAATTCATTATTTATTCAAGTTTGAAGCAAGCTGTCTATTCGAGTCACAGTCACTAAATTTTTTTTCCTAAAGCTAAAAAACTCCAAATTAAGATCCGTAAATTTTCCCTTAAAATATACTCATTTATATTCTTACCATAAAATTTCATAATTCTTGGTCTTTCCAATTAGTACAGTTTATTCATTAAAGATTCCCATGTTTTGCTGTTTAACTGCTCTGACCACTTTTCACTACTGAACCAATTTTATCAATGTACGAATTCATATGATTATATAATTTATTTTATTTGAAAATATACTCATTAAGGATTTCAATAATATAACTTATACCCCATAATTATTTTTTTTTTTTACAATTTATAATGATTTTTCCAAGACGAAACACGGGATCAAGTAACCATTCTAAACCAGTCTCACAAAAATTAAATAGCTCAAAATATACAAATACTTTGCTTGTTTTGTTTCTTTTATATGAAAATAGACTCTATAGGTTTTAAATAAATATCTCATACAACTTATAATTCAATTTCTACCATTTTTAGTGATTTTTAAATTCACGTCATTCTGCTATCCAAAACAATTTTATTGTAAATTTTTGCTCTCTCTCTCTTTTAGTTGTGTTCATCACTTGTCTATACCAATCTTTCCAAATTTCAATCACATATCGAGCATATTTCTCATACGTTACACATGCATATACATATACTTACCACTACAAAGTCTCACATAATTTCACTTAGCTGATTCCCTCGTTGAACGCTTCAGAATAATAACGAATACGCGGTGGTTTCGCACACAGCCCACCTTTGAAATCGAAGCTCTCTTGTACACAAAATGGCATTCAATCAGTACCATTCATGTGACCTAGATTGATTGTACTCATAATTCTGGCTCTCTTGTACATACAGTGGCCTTCACATAGCACCACTCATATGACCTAGCCTTTTCGTAGCTCTCTTGTACACATAGTGGCTCACACTATATACCACACATGTGACCTAGCTACGCATAGCTTTATTGTACACATGGCGTACTCTCGGTACTACACATGTGACCTAGCTACGTATATGTAATCTCTTGTAGCTCTCTTGTACACATAGTGGCCAACACTTAGTACCACTCATGTGACCTAGCTACATACCAATTACATCTTTCGATCCCAAAGGTACAAACGGGAAATAACTCACTTTTTAATATTTTATTTCATTCATTTAATAGTTAATTATGATTCAAAAATCAGATATAATACATAAAACATGCTGAAATATAAAAAAAAAAATCAATAATGTGCTGAATTATTTACATACTACTTACCTTGGTGCAAAAAATGTCAAAATTTACAATTTTGTCCTTAACTTTTCCTTCACCTCGTTCAAGGTCGATTCCACATTCTTCTTGATCTATAATAACACATTTATCTTATTTAATATTTAAACTATTTACTTCAATCCAAAATCACATTATGGCAAAATTATATTTTTGCCTCCTAACTTTCACAAATTTAAGATTTTGCCCTAGGCTCAACAATTAAACTTCATCCTATTTTCTTATATTTTAGGACATGCTGAACATTTTCCCTTCTATGGCAACATCAAATTCTCACTCTAACATGTACTTATGAACATTAGGTATTTTTACCGATTATGTCGTTTTACTCGTTTTCACGTAAAATCGCTTAGCAAAAGTTGTTTAACATAATTTCAGCCTTCTTATTCTATCATATAACATCAAAATAAACACATTTCACCTATGGGTATTTTTCCAAAAATGAACCCTAGGTTATAATATTGCTAGAATAAGCTAAACCTAGTTACCAGGATTCTAAAAACGTAAGGAACATGAAAAACGAGGCTTGGATTGACTTACTATGGAGCTTGGAAGCTTGGAAACCCTAGCTATGGAGTTCCCCCTTGAAGATTCAGCCCTAGGAAGAAGATGGCAACCTTTTTCTATCTTTTTCCCATTTAATTTCTTTTATTTGACATTTTACTAAAATACCCTTCATTAAAATTTTAGTTATTTCTACCTATGCAAGTCCATTTTTGTCCATGAAAGTATAATGGTCTAATTACCATTTAAGGACCCCTACTTTAGATATGCACTTCAATTTAATCCTTTAGCATCTAGAACTCTCATTTATCAACTTTTACAATTAAGCCCTAATAAGCAAATTAGACATGAAATTCATAAAAGTTTCTATCGATACAACACATGCATTCAATCAATCGGTAAATCATAAAAAAATTAATCAAAATAAACTTTTCTATCTCGAATTCATGGTTTCGCAACCACTGCTCCGTTTAGGCCCTATTTTGGGATGTTACATTTCTCCCCTT
This sequence comes from Gossypium rotundifolium, assembly GCA_025506655.1. NCBI lineage: Eukaryota > Viridiplantae > Streptophyta > Magnoliopsida > Malvales > Malvaceae > Gossypium > Gossypium rotundifolium. The sequence continues at coordinate 105,146,509 of CP106733.1, read as the reverse complement.
TTAGGGATTTTCGTCCCCGAAAATCTTACCTGTGAAGAGGTTTGGGTACTGTTTTCGCATAGCCTCTTCGGGCTCCCATGTAGCCTCGTATACCCCATGTCTATTCCATAATACTTTCACAAATACGATATATTTGTTCCATAGTTGCTTGACCTCTCGAGCTAAAATCTTAACTGGTTCCTCTTCGTAAGTTATATCTGGCTGAATCTCAACCTCCGTCTGAGAAAACACATGTGATGGATCAGAACGGTAATGACGTAACATGGATACATGAAACACATTATTAATTTTCTCTAACTCAGTTGGCAAAGCTACCCGATATGCTAATGGCTCAACTCTCTTAATAACCTCAAACGGTCCAATATATCGTTGACTTAGTTTGCCTTTCTCGCCAAATCTGATGATTTTCTTCCACGGGGATACTTTTAAAAACACTTTGTCACCAACTTGATATTCAATCTCTTTTCTCTTCAAATCTGCATAAGACTTTTGTCTATCTAAAGCTGCTTTCAAGCAAACTCTAATGACTTTTACTTTCTCTTCTGTTTCTTTAACTAAATCGACCCCATGAATGTGATTTTCCTTAAGCTCTGTCCAATATAAAGGTATACGACATTTCCGTCCATACAAAGCCTCATACGGTGCCATTTTTAGAATCGAATGATAACTATTATTGTAGGCAAACTCCACTAATGATAAATACTTTGCCCAACTGCCTTGAAATTCTAATACACAGCATCTAGGCATAACTTCAAGAACTTGAATTACTCTCTCTGACTGACCGTCGGTCTTGAGGATGAAAAACTGTCCTGAAACTCAACTTTGTGCCCAAAGCTTCCTGTAACTTTTTCCAAAACCGTGAAGTAAATCTCGGATCTCTATCTGAAATGATTGATAATGGTACCCCACGTAGTCTAACTATCTCTGAGATATATAATTTGGCCAACTTATCAAGCGAATAGTCCATACGAACTGGGATAAATTGAGCCGACTTCGTTAGCTTATCAATTACAACCCATACTCCATCTTTCTTTCTAGGTGTCAATGGCAATCCTAATACAAAATCCATAGTAACTCGGTCCCATTTCCACTTAAGGATTGGCACAGGCTGCAATAAACCTAAAGGCACCTGATGTTTGGCCTTTACTTGCTGACAGATCAAGCATTTAGAAACAAACTCTGAAATATCTCTTTTCATTCCTACCCACCAATACATTTTCTTCAAATCATTATACATTTTTGTACTACCGGGTGTATAGACAAAGAACTACTATGTGCTTCCTATAAGATCTTCTGAATAAGCTCATCATTCTTTGGTACACATACTCTATCTCTAAACAACAAAACAACCATCAGAACCAATCTGAAAATCAGACTCTGCACCTGACTTGCACTGAGCTTTTTTAGCTTGCAACTCACTGTCATCTTTCTGAGCTTCACAGATTTCTTCAAGAAACATCGGTTTAGCTCTCAACTCAGCAATAATGAAACATTCATCTGATAAAGCCAAGCTAGTATTTAAAGCTCTCAATGCAAATAAAAATTTTCTACTCAAAGTATCAGCAACAACATTTGCTTTACCTAGGTGATAATCGATCACTAGCTCATAATCTTTAATCAAATCTAACCATCTTCTTTGCCTTAGGTTCAAGTCTTTCTGAGTCATCAAGTATTTCAAGCTTTTATGATCATTGAATATTCGACACTTCTCACCGTACAAGTGATGTCTCCAAATTTTCAGAGCAAATACAATGGCAGCTAGCTCTAAATCATGCGTCGGATAATTTTTCTCATGCGATTTTAGCTATCTAGAAGCATAAGCAATTACTTTACCTTCCTGCATAAGTACACAACCCAATCCATGCAAGGATGCATCACTATAAATCACAAACTCTTTACCTGGTTCTGGTTGTACTAAGACATGAGCTTCAGTCAATAATGCCTTTAACTTGTCAAAACTCTGCTGACACTTCTCAGTCCATTCAAATTTGACATCTTTCTGTAGCAATCTCGTCAATGGGGTAGCTATCATGGAAAATCCCTCTACAAATTGTCTATAATAACGAGCTAATCCCAGAAAACTTCTAACCTTAGATACATTTCTGGGAGGCTTCCACTCAACAATGCTGAGATCTTACTCAGGTCAACTCTAATGCCTTCACCTGAGACAATGTGTCCAAGGAATCCAACTTCTTGAAGCCAGAACTCACTTTTACTAAATTTGGCATACAATTTATTATCTCTCAAAGTCTGTAAGACAGTTCTCAAATGCTCTGCATGTTCAATCTCATCATGAGAATAAATTAAAATATCATCAATAAACACGACTACAAACTTATCCAAGTAAGTTTTGAATATTCGGTTCATTAAGTCCATAAAAATTGCAAGAGCATTAGTCAAGCCAAATGGTATCACAAGGAACTCATAATGACCATACCTAGTCCGGAAAGCAGTCTTCAGAACATCTGACTCTTTAACTCGCAACTGGTAGTATGTGGATCTCAAATCTATCTTAGAAAAGATAGCGGCTCCCTTCAATTGATCAAATAAATCATCAATTCTAGGCAGTGGATACATGTTCTTGATTGTTACCTTGTTAATTTACCGATAGTCTATGCACAATTTCATCAAACCATCTTTCTTTTTTCAGAAATAGGACTGGTGCACCCCAGGGTGAACAACTAGGTCTTGCAAAGCCTTTATTAGTTAATTCATGCAACTGAGCTTTCAATTCTTTCAATTCTAATGGGGCCATTCTATATGGAGCAATAGAGATAGGTGTGGTACCTAGAATCAACTCAATACCAAACTCCACTTCTCTAATAGGAGGCAAACCTGGTAATTCTTCCAGAAACATATCTAGATACTCACATACTACTAGCAATGACTCAATTTTCAGCTCTGAATCTTTAGTGTTTAACACAAAAGCAAGATAACCTTCATACCCTTTTCTCAAACATTTTTGAGTAGACATAATAGAAATCATAGCAAATGAACTATCTGACTCATCTGAGTTAACCCGAAGAATTTCACCAGTTTCACATGTCAGCTCGATGAATTTCTTCCCACAATTCACTATCACATCATGTACAGTCAGCCAATCCATACCAAGAATCACATCAAACTCATCAAATGGCAATAGCATGAGGACGGCCGGAAAACAATGACCTCTAATCATTAAAGGAAATTTCTACATACTTTATCTACTAACACATGCTTGCCTAATGGGTTCGATACTTTAATCACAAATTTCGTAGATTCTATAGGCATACTTATTCTAGGCATCAATTTCAAGCAAACATAGGAATGGGTCGAACCCGGATCAATCAAAGCAACAACATTAATATCATGTAGAGAAAATGTACCCGTAATTACATCAGGGTAGGATGCCTCTTCACGAGCTCCGATGGCATATGTCCTGGAAGGTGTTCTAGCTTCTGATCTCGCAGCTGGGTCTTTCATCACACTTTTACTGCTAGCTCCACTTCCAGTATTTCTCAAAGGTCTACCTCTATTACCAGTGTTAGTCTTTCTAGCACTCTGAAATTTTTTTTCCTTAGCTTTCTCCAGACAATCTTTAATAAAATGCTTGCGAGAACCACACCTGAAATAGGCTCGACCAGTACCCCAACACTCACCAAAATGTTGCCTACCACAATGCTGACACTCGAGTTTACTAGACTTCACCTTGCCCACACTTTCCACTGAAGTAGCTTGAGTTTTTAAGCCCAAAAACGATTTCCCATGGTCTCGATGTGAATACTCAGCTGAAGTTGTCCTTCGAGAATTCATATCTCTGGGCCTTTTTGACTTGGTTTGGAATGACTTGCTCATCAGTCTCTTTCTTGTATCTCGGGCCTCGATAATAGCTTTCCTTTTTTCTTTGTTTAATTCCTTAGCTTTAAGGGCTCGATCGACCAAAACCATAAATTCTTTCAGTTCTAGAATTCCAACAAACATTTTAATGTCTTCATTAAGCCCATCTTCGAATCTCTTGCACATAATAGCCTGGGTGGACACACACTTCTAGCATACTTACTGAGTTTAACAAATTCACGCTCATACGCTACCACAGACATATTGCCCTGCTTGAATTCAAGGAACTCTTTTTGTTTCTGATCAATAAATCGCTGACTTATGTATTTATTTCCAAATTCTTCCTGGAAGAAATCCCAAGTAATCTTTTCTTTTGGCACAACTGCTACTAAAGTCTTCCACCAATGGTAGGCCGAATCTCTCAGAAGTGATACAACATATTTTAAACACTCTTCCGGTGTACATGAGAGCTCATCAATCACACGGATAGAAATTTTGAGCCAAAACTCCGCTTTCTCAGGATCATCATCAATGTTTGCTCTAAACTCTTCTACTCCTTGCTTCCTAATTTTATTGACCGGAGGCTTGTTCATTCTTACCAAATCCATGCCTTAGGGAGCTACGGGAACCGTCTGAGGATGGGAGGGGTGGAGGAGGTTGAGCATTTGGGTTCGCTTGAATAAACTCAGTATACCAATTACTCATCATTTGGAGGAAGGCTTCCCGAGCCCCCTCTTTCTATCCACGTGTTTCAGATCTATCCTCTACTGGCACGGTCCCTTGCCGGGAGCCAACGCGTTACTTTCAACATTGTCAGTAGTAGTTCGGTCGGGATCCATTTACTAAATAAAAAAATTTTAAATTTTCAAGACTCATCACACTATCACAATATATTTATGGCATGTATAGCTAGATTTTTACACACGCTATGTTAGTCTGAGAACAAACTAAACCTAAGCTCTGATATACTAAATGCAACACCCCTCACTAGGTTCATCACCGAAATAGGATACAAGGCATTACCTAACATGATCCAAGCTATTGTACAAAACTTAAAAATGTAAAATCCATATAAATTTAAAACTTTTCCATACATAGTCAGCAATAGCCATGAGTGAAATAACCATTCATTACTACAAATAACAAAACAATTAAGCCTTCTATGCATGCCATAATTCCCAAAATATTGCTTTCAAAATACCAAAAGAAGGCTAATAGTGTGGATAGATCTCCGATGATCACCGTACCCGAGCTAGCTTGATGACACTATAGAAGAAAGAAAAGAAAAGATAGTAAGCATATAGCTTAGTAATTAAGTATATAAATGATTTATAATGGATTTAATATGTTTACAAAACAACACAATCAAATCTACAATCAAATTCATTATTTATTCAAGTTTGGAGCAAGCTGTCTATTCGAGTCACAGTCAATAATTTTTTTATGAAGCTACAAAACTCCAAATTAAGATCTGTAAATTTTCCCTGAAACGAGACTCATTTATCTTCTTACCATAAAAGTTTCAGAATTTTTGGTTTTTCCAATTAGTACATTTTATTCATTAAAGATTCCCCTATTTTACTGTTCAACTGCTCTTACCACTTTTCACTACTAATCAATTTTATCAGTGTACAGAATTCATATGATGATATAATTTATTTCATTTGAAAATAGACTCATTCAGGATTTCAATAATATGATTGATATACTATAATTAGTTTTTTACAATTTATAATTATGTTTCTAAGATAGAATAGGGATCAAGTAACCATTCTTAACCAATCTCACAAAAATTTAAATATCTAAATATATACAAATACATTGCTTGTTTTGTTTCTTTTTATATGAAAATATACACAATACTTTTTAAATCAATATCTTATAAAACTTATAATTCAATTTCTAACATTTTGGTGATTTTCAACTTCACATCATCTCTCTTTGTCCAAAATTTCTTTTATTCATCCAAAAACAGTTTTATTGTAATTTTTGCTCTCTCTCTCTTTAGTTTGTTCACCACTTGCCTATACCAATCTTTCCAAATTTTGATTACATATCGAGTATATTGCTCATACGTTACACATGCATATACATATACTTACCACTATAAAGTCTCACACAATTTCACTTAGCCAATTTTCCCGTTGAACGCTTCAGAATAATAACGAATACGCGGTGGTTTCGCACACAGCCCACCTTTGAAATTAAAGCTCTCTTGTACACATAGTGGCCTTCACTCAGTACCACTGATGTGACCTAGCTCAATTGTACTCATAATTCTGGCTCTCTTGTACATATAGTTACCTTCACCTAGCAGCACTCATATGACCTAGCCTTCTCGTAGCTCTCTTGTACACATAGTGGCTCACACTATATACCACACATGTGACCTAGCTACGTATAGCTTTCTTGTACACATGGTGTACTACCGTACTACACATGTGACCTAGCTACATATATGTAATCTCTTGTAGCTCTCTTGTACACATAGTGGCCTATACTTAGTACCACTCATGTGACCTAGCTACATACCAATTCAATCTTTCGATTCCAAAGGTTCAAACGGGAAATAACTCACTTTTTAATACCTTATTTCATTCTTTTGATATTCGATTATGATTCAAAAATCAGATATAATACATAAAACATGCTAAAATATAAAAAACATCAATAAGGTAATGAATTATTTACATACCACTTGCCTCGATGCAAAATATGTCAAAATTTGCAATTTAGTCCTTAACTTTGTCTTTACCTCTTTCAAGGTCAATTCCATGTTCTTCTCGATCCTTAATAACACATTTATCTTATTTAATATTTAAACTATTTAATTCAATCCAAAAATCACATTATGGCAAAATAACATTTTTGCCCCCTAACTTTCACAAAATTATGATTTTGCCCTAGGCTCGAAAATTAAACTTCATCCTATTTTCTTATATTTTAGAACATGCTGAACATTTTCCCTTCTATGGCAACATCAAATTCTCACTCTAACATGTGAGCATTAGGTATTTTTACCGATTATGTCATTTTACTCGTTTTCACGTAAAAGTGCTTTGCAAAAGTTGTTTAACATTATTTCAGCCTTCATATTCTATCATAAAAAATCACAATAAACACATTTCACCTATGGGTATTTTTCCAAATATGAACCCTAGGTTAAAATATTGCTAGAATAAGCTAAACCGAGTTACCGGGATTCCAAAACCGGAAAAAACATGAAAAATGAGGCTTGGATTGACTTACTATGGAGCTTGGAAGCTTGGAAACCCTAGCTATGGAGTTCCCCCCTTGAAGATTAGGCCCTAGGAAGAAGATGACAACCTTTTTCCATCTTTTTCCCATTTAATTTCTTTCATTTGACATTTTACTAAAATGCCCTTCATTAAAATTTTAGTTATTTCTACCTATGCAAGTCCATTTTTGTCCATGAAAATATAATGGTCTAATTACTATTTAAGGACCACCTACTTTAGATATGCACTTTAAGTTAATCCTTTAGCATCTAGAACTCATTTATCAACTTTTACAATTAATCAAATTAGACATGAAATTCATAAAATTTTCTATCGATACTCTAACACATGCATTCAATCAATGATTCGTTTTTGCAACCACTATTCGGTTTAGGTCCTATTTCGGGATGTTACATAGAGGCCAAGTAAGGCATCTCAAAGCTTATATAAAGACCCTAAAGGCCAACCTTTAGGGAAACGTTCAGAGTTCGACAGAAGTCAGAACCTAGGGTGGTTAGTTAGGTAGTTAGCTAGGCTAATGAGCCGAGCCAGACAGCCAGATTTGTGGGAATCACTCAAAGATAGCCAGTTGATCCATCTTAAAAGCCGAAATTCTACTCAAGGTGGCGATCTCTCCTCAATTCCTTCAGGGGGTTTTAAAGATTTCTTATGTTTTGTTTTATCTTTTCTCTTGAGATGTTTTCTTTTATCATTATGAACTAAACCCTTCAGATACCTGAAGGGGATGAAACCTAGATGAATATTGTTATTGTTTTCCGAACTATATGATAAATACTTAGTTTGTTCTTAATTATGTGTGCTCAATTCTTGTGTTGATATTTCTGGGATATTAATTCAAGTATGATGTGCTTAGGTGGTGGAGCAAAATTCCCTACTTAAGAGTAGATCTAGCGTAATTAAGCGGAGTTGATTCCGCGTCTAGAGATAGGGTGACGAGATTTTGTTGGATTAGGGTAAAACCTAATATGGGAGTACATAGATCGAGTTAATGCGATTCTAGGGGTTTTAATTAGAAAGAGATTTCAATTAATCAACCTAGGGTTAGACGTTATTTGCCTCGAGAGAGGGTTTAATATAAATTAGGGAGTTTTATGGATCAAGCTAAGTGAATAAATCATCTGGTTCAGTGTTAGAGAACAAGTGAAGTCCAGGTGGATTCTTTCTAGGGTATCATCGTAATCAACTGAGTTTTTCTAAAAGTTATTTCTTCAATTTGTTCTTTTTATCTTTGCGTCTTATTTTAGTTATTAATTAGTTTTTAGTTTAATCAATCAATCACTTCGTATTTAGGCTAAATAATGGAAAGAAAGTGAGAATTAGTACTTTTAATTCCCTTGGGTTCGACAATCTGGTCTTGCCTAAAATATACTAATGTTCGATAGGTGCACTTGCCTTAAGTCGTTGTCAGAGTTAGTTTCCAGCTTCGATCATTTTCTTTCCAAAGTTTAAAACTCAACAATTCAGACGATCAGTGGGCTAAGTGGGATACCACCTTACTACTTAACTACAATGGGCTGTGTGCGATGCCATCAATTATTACATTATTTTGTGGGTTGTGTGCGATACCACTATAATTACCCTTTTTGGTGGGTTTTGTACGATGCCACCCTATTAACGATTGATGGTGGGCTAAGTACGAAACCACCGAGTGATTGGGCATTGTGTTGGATTAGTGAGGAATTATGATGTGTTGTATCATGAGAATTTGTGGTGTTAAGTTCAGGGTTGTAAGTGAATGAATGTAAGCATTAATCTTGTGACATAGTTGGAAGGTGGTAAGGGATAGAATGAGTAAGCATGATTGTGAATGTGGATTGTTTTTGTTTAGTATAATGCTATTTGTTGTTTAGCACATACTATGATATTACTTGTTACATGTAAACTTACTAAGCTTAAAGCTTACTCTCCTTTTCTTTTTCCTTGTTTTATAGAGTTAAAGAGCCGGGTCGAAATACATAGATAACCAGAATATCGTACAAGCTATCAGTTCACCTCGAAATATCTAGACTTGGTACAATCGCGGCTAATTCAAGATCATGCATCAGATAGTTCTTTTCATGCGGCTTTAACTGTGTCGAACCATAAGTGATAACTTTGCCCTTTTGTATCAACACACAGCCTAAACCATTCAATGATGTATCACTGTAAACTATAAATTCTTTACTCGATTTAGGTTGGACTAACACTGGTGCCTCTATCAACAATGCTTTCAACTGTTCAAAACTCTATTGGCACTATTTTGACAACTCAAATTTAACATCTTTCTGTAGCAATTTCATTAATAGAGTCCCAATCATTGAGAAGCCTTTCACAAACCGTCTATAATATCCTATTAGTCCAAGAAAACTACAAACTTCAAACACATTTCTCGGAGCTTCCATTCTAAAATAGCAGAAACCTTTCTCGGATCAAGTCGTATTCCCACAACTGATACAATATGTCCTAGAAAACTAACCTCACACAACCAGAACTTACATTTGCTGAACTTTGCATACAATTGTTTCTCACGCAGAGTCTGTAACATAATTCTCAAATGCTCAGCATGTTGCATCTCATCACAAGAATAAATCAGAATGTCATCAATAAATAGCACGACAAATCGATCCAAATATGATCTGAATACCCGATTCATCAAATCCATAAATGCTGTAGGAGCATTCGTTAGTCCAAAAGGCATAACTAAGAATTCATAATGCCCATACCTCATTCTGAAAGCAGTCTTTGGCATATCTTATTCTTTAACTCGTAGATGATAATAGCCCGATCTCAAATCTATTTTAGAAAACATTGTAGCTCCTTTCAGCTGATCAAACAAATCACCAATATGAGGAAAAGGATATTTATTCTTTACCATCACCTTGTTCAACTATTGGTAATCAATACACATCCACATAGTGCCATCTTCCTTTTTCACAAACAACACAGGAGCACCCCAGGGTGAAAAACTAGGTCGTGCAAATCCTCTATCTGTCAACTCTTCCAACTAAGACTTCAACTCTTTAAATTCTGTCGGTGCCATTCTATAATGAGCTATTGAAATAGGACTCGTTTCGAACATTAAATCAATACCAAACTTGACTTCTCGTATCGGAGGCAATCCTGATAAATCTTTAGGAAATATGTTGGGAACTCACATACAATAGGCACAGATTAAACTTTCTTTTCAATCACTTTTGTATCTATCACATACGTAAGATAGGATTCACAACCCTTTTTCACATAATTTAAAGCTTTCATCGATGATATAATAGCCGATAGTCCATTCAAATCGCTGGATTCAATTCGAACTATCTCACCATTCTGAATTCTCAAATTACTACTTTTTTGTTTATAATTCACAATAGCATTATGCATAGTGAGCCAATCCATACACAGTGTTATATCAAATTCATCAAATGGTAGTAACACCAAATTAGCTGGAAAATAGTTATTCTAAAACATCAACGTACAGTTCTTGCACACTTTATCAACCAAAACACACTTGCCTAAGGGGTTCAATACTCTGATTACAAAATCAGTTGACTCAACAGGCAGAGTCTTACTAGATACTAGATTAACACACAATTATGAATAAGTATATCATGGATCTATCAATACAATCACATCAGTATCAAATAGAGTAAAAGTACCAGTAATGGCGTTTGGAGATGACGCTTCTTCTTGAGCGCGAATAGCGTAGGCTTGGGCAGGTGCTCTCGCCTCAGATCTAACAACTATATCTATTGTCCCTCTCTGACTTCTACTCATATTTCCGATGTTTCTTGGTGGTCTACCCCTAGCCGTCGTATTACTCGGTCTCGTACTCTGAACATTATCTTTCTCGGTTAACTTTGTACAATCCCAAATAAAGTGATCTCGTGATCCACATTTAAAGCAAACTCTATTATTATCCTTGCCCCATCATTCTCTGATATGACGTCTTCCACACTATCTACATTGAGGCTTGTTGCTTATAACACTGCCAACACTCGATTCAATTGGAGTTTGAGTTTTTGGACTAACACTTTATTTCATACGATCTCTACTCGAATGTCCAAACGAAACACTTGGACAATTGTTTGCATCTCTGAATCTCTTTAATGAAGGTTGATACGACTTACTCATGGATCTTTTTCTTTCATCTTTAGCCTTAAAATTCGATGTCTTCTTTTCTTTGCTAAGCTCCTCGCTTTGTAGGCTCTTTCAACTAACACTACAAATTCATTCAAATCAAGTATTCCAACCAATAATCTAATGTCTTCATTCATCCCTTCAATGAAATGTTTACACATAGTAGCTTCGGTCGAAACACATTCCCGAGCGTATTGGCTTAATCTCACAAACTCCCTTTCATATTAAGTAACTTACATCAGCCCTGTTTTAGCTCAAGGAATTCTTTACATTTCTGATCTATGAATCGTTGGCTGATATATTTCTTTCGAAATTCAACTTAAAAGAAATCCCAGGTGATTCTCTCTCTCAAAACCACAAATATCAATGTTTTCAACCAGTATCTCTCAACAATGAAATAACATATTTTAAGCATTCATCAGGAGTCAATGACATCTCATCAAACACTCGAATTGAATTCTCGAGCCAAAACTCAGCTCGCTTGACATCATCATCAACTGTGGCTCTCAACTCTTCGGCCCCATACTTTCAAATTTTATCCATATGAGGCTTATTCAATCGAATCGGATCTAAAACTTGTGGCACAACAGGCACTTGTGGTGGTGGAGGTTGTTGAGTAGCCGAATTCATTCGAAAGAACTCTGTAAACCACTCACTCATCATTTGAAAGAGGGGTCGCGCCTCTCCCTTGTGGCTACTAGCTATCGGTTTAGATTCAGCCGACACTGTCCCTTGAGTGGGAGCAGTCGCTGCTCTCAACATCATCAGCAAATGCTCGATCATGATCCATTTACTATATAAAAACACATTTTTATCTGTCAGGATTCATCACACTATCGCAATTATATATATAACATGTATAGCTAGACTCACTACATTAGTCCTAGAATTGACTAAACCGTAGCTCTGATACCAATAAAATGTAACACCCCTAAACCATAATCATCACCGAAATAGGGTTAAAAGGTATTACCAATCATTTCAGAACATTTCAATTAATTTCACATATAAACATAACAATTCACATTCATATAGCCCCTTAAATAGGTCTACAAGATCTTAAACACGTGTTAGAAAGAGGTCGGGACTAAACCGAACACATACAAAATTTTTTAAAAATTAAACATTTTTTAAAGCTACAGAGGTCACATGCCCGTGGCACATGACCTCGAACACGCCCGTCTGTCCAAGCCGTGGCAAAATAGGGCATACATACCGACTTGTTCAGATGGCCTGAGACACACCCGTGTGTCTCACCCGTGGTCGACACTGACTTGAACCACACGGCCAGCCATACACTCGTGTGCGAACCTAACTTATTTTAAAATACAACCACGAAGGACACGGTCAAGCCACATGCCCGTGTGCTTAACTGTGTGGGAAATTATAGGTCATTTTAAAGGCCACACTTGCCTCCCACACTTAGAATAACCTATAAGCATCAAACCATATGCATTTATTGTAACATCCCTAACCCATAACTGTCGCAGGAATTGGGTTAAGAGGTATTACCGGACAAAAGAAAACATTCACTTACATTTCATATCATAATTCAACAAATTAAATCATAGTGTCCCTTAAATAGGTCTGTTAGACCTTAAACATGCTTTAGAAAGGGGCTGGGACTAAACTGAACACATATAGAAATTTTTATATCCTAACTTAGTTCACATATGTACAAAACCACAAATCTATCATAAACATATAACCAAACACTTGACAATAAGATTTAATCACCATAGTCGAATTATATAAAACTTCAAACCATTATATACATATTTCATTTCAGACTCGAATACATAAGTACTTTATAAACAATGTTCTTCCGATTCATATTACAATTTAGGTATCTCAATAATAAATCATTAACTATGCATAACCTAATTATATTCATCAACTTCATATATCAAATTTATCAAATAAACAATCATGATCTTTATTTCAACATAACCTTACTCAAACCTTAGGCATATTCCAAACACATCACATACATATAGCGTGCATATTACTTAACTAATAAATCAAACAACATCTACAAATCATGCCAAGCCCATCACACACACATATATATATATATCATAACTGAAATCACCAAAATCAAAGAGAACAAACATTTAACCAAGAACATATAAAAATCAAACTTAAACATAATGATCAAGCCATTTTCTTATTGCTTTATATATATACAAGTCCCAAAATCAATCATTTTAACTAGACTATACATGCCATAAGTTCAATTTAAAACTTAACAAAATATCGAAAAGAGTCGATAGTGTGATAGGCTTCTCTGACGATCCTCGAACTCGTAACGTGACTCCAAAATCTATAAAATAGATGTAAACAAAAACACACACACATTAAGCTATTTGAGCTTAGTAAGTCTTATGCAAAAACTTATATAACAACAATTACATATTAACATTTTGTTAACAAAGTCGAATATGCATACTATCATACATAAGCTAGCATTTACTACTAGATCACATTTGAAACTCACATACATATATCATATGGCCAAACATAATCAATCATATACATATACATAATTTCATTTTCATTATTACAAATACATCAGTAGGCCAAATCATTTATATACACAAATAGGTTAACACATAATTCATATTCACATAATCTTTTATTATTTTAAGTAACCAACTTACCTTGTTTCCATATAAACAAATAACTAACACATACCTAAATCTGCAATTCAATTTCACATTTGGTCCTTACATCACATTGCCCGTTGATCCGTTCAAAATTAGAAAGGATACGTGGATAGTAAGAATCTCGTACAATGCCAATGTCCCAGACGTGGTCTTACATGTAATCACATATCGATGCCACTGTCCCAGACAGGGTATTACACGAATCAAATTTGATACCAATGTCCCAGACATGGTCTTACACTTAAACACAAGTCGATGCCAACATCTCAGACGTGGTCTTACACGATAACACATATCAAAAACCCTATGTCATGACATATGTATCCTATCTATTCCTAGGGTTCGTACGGGGCTGTCGGACGTTGAATCTCGATCGAATCAAACTTGAAACATAGTTCCCTATCTCATATTCACATTCAGCCAAGGCTTATATATAATAATATTTATATATTTGTGAATATAACAACATTTAAATGCTTATAGACTTATCTCAAATGTTGTCGGATGGTTTAATCGACTATTCGTCTACTTTCAATTTCCCCCAATCTAATTCTATTTTCTTTCATTCTTAATATAAATAAATTCAAATTTAACTAATTTAACCACATATTCATTCAAATAAATCCAAAACACATAAATGGGAAAATTACCATTTTGCCCATAACATTTTACACTTTTTACAATTTAGTCCCTATTTCATAAAACACAAAATACACAAAATTTCACATCACCATAGATAGGATGAATATCACCCATGCCCTTAAAAGTCCATACATTTCATTTATTTCACATTTTAGTCCCTCAAAATTTTATTTTCATAATTTAGTCCAAATTACTCAAATTCATCAAAAATTCAAAGAGAAAACATATTAATCTAACATATATATTTCATAATTCATCAACTAACATCATAAAACTCATAAACAAATCAATGGAACATTTCAAAATCTTCATCAAAATAAAAAATTCAAGCATGGGTATTGAAGATAACTTAGCAACGATCTCAAAAATGTAAAAATTATCAAAAACTGAGCTAAATACGTACCTTAATGAAACTCAACAATGATCGAATACCCTAGCTCTCTTTATTTTTTTTTTTTTATTTTCATTAGTTTCATCATAAGAAAAAATAAAAGATGAACATGGCTTTTAAATTATATGTGTTATTATAACATTATATTATGTTATTATTTTATTAACTTTTATGATAAATATATAAAACCATATATTAATCAATATGTCGCCCACTACCTTTTATTATTGGATAAGATGCAACATAAAACCTCCAAATTATAAAGACAACAACAATTAGGTACTTTCCTATTAAACCATCAAATTTTCATTTTACGCGATTAAGCCCTTTTCTCAAATTAAACACACAAACAATAAAATTAATTCACGAAACTTGTACACATGTAAATTCACACATAATTAACATAGAAAATAATATTAAAATATTTTTTGGACTTGGATTTGTGGTCCCAAAACCACTGTTCCGATAGGGTCAAAATCGGGCTATTACAACTCCCTCTAAGGGATTTTTGTCCCCGAAAATCATACCTGTGAATAGGTACAAATAACGCTATTTCATTGTATCCTCTGACTCCCAAGTTGCTTCCTCAACTACGTGCTTATGCCACAGTACCTTAACTAACAAAATTTTCTTATTTCGTAATTTCTTTAATCTCACGAGCCAGAATATGAATCGGTTTTTATTCATATGTTATATCGGACTTAATCTCAACCTCTACCAAACTAATCATATGTGAGGGGTCAGATTGATATCTACGAAACATCAAAACATAGAATATCATATAGCAACAGCATTCTATAAGCAACCGGCCCAATACACTCTATAATCTCACACGGTCCAATGAATCTCGACCTCAATTTGCCTTTACGACCGAATCTAAGTATTTTATTCCACAGTGAAACTTTCATAAACACTTTATTTTCAATCTGAAACTCTATATCTTTTCGTTTCAAGTCTGTAATGCCCCAAAAGTTAGGGGTTGTAATATTTGCTTCATTGTATGTTGTGCTTACTCAGCTGGTTAATTGAGGGTGTTTGGGGGTCCTAAGGAGGCCTGAGTTTGAGTATAAGCCTGGGAAAAATTTTAGTTTTGTCCCTTTAGTAGAGAGGGCTACTGGCAGAAAGGCTTAATTATAATTATGTGTATTTAGGAGTCACAAGATAAGCATGTGGCTTAGTGGTGTGGCGTCAATGGGAGAACAAGGAGGGAAAGGGTTCGAATCCCACAGGTTGCAAATGGAGGCTTTTATTTTGTGACTAAAGAGTGGAGGAAGCAGAGTTCGGATCAAACTCTTCAAGGGGAGTTGGAGACTTAGTAAAATTATTCAAACGGATGGATGGGAGCAATAGTAGAAGGAAAAATGGAGAAAATCAAGGAAGTGATATGTGTGGAAGTGTTGGCTGAAAGTGGGAGTGTGTCTAAGTGGGAATTTTGGCTGGATTGGAGTCATGAGTAGCATTTTCGACAGCCTTGAGTGTTAGTAGAAATCGAAACCCCCTTTGGCATTTATGTGCTATTTTTTTGTTTTCCTCGGGTTTTCTTCTCTGAAGCTTTTTGTGTTTTTTTTTACATTTTGTGCTCTTTTTCATCTTTCTTTCTTCTCATCTTGCTAATAGCATGTATAAACTTTTGTCACTCATGTTAGCTTTCTCTTGTTGGATGAAACCTATTCTTCTCCCCATATCTCTTCACACTTCATTTGGGTTCCTTTATTTGCCTCTATGCCTGATAGCTACACTATCTCCTTTTGATTTCTTCTTTAGTCGTATATCATTTTCTTCTTAAAACCTTGGTCCTTTTCCTGTTGGCTAAATCATATAAGTCTGAATCTACATACTTTTCATCCTGAATCTTTTTGTTATTGGTGGTTGGGGTCGGATCCTATTGTCAAACAAGTGACGATTGTCATCATTCTTTGGTGGTGGTAAGGGTAGTGCAATCTAAATGTTTTCTTAATTCATTGCTAATCTATATTCTTGCGACATCAGAAGTAGACTTTGATCTCCCTCTTTTCTCTATAGGGGTTGAATATTGGATTGATGCTAACCCTCTTTTGTGCATCAAATATTTCTAGGGACCTATTTGCATTAGCCAAGGAACAAGGCCGATTACTGTTACTCATAGGGGATCGCGTGTCGTGGTGAGTGATGTTGGATTAGTAGGGTACTTCAATACTATGAATATTCAAGGGCGTACAAACTAACTAATGATCGTTGTAATCATAGGTACCTTGGGGAGTAGTCTCAAGCAGCAAACCAAAGCAGGTGTGTAATCTCACACCACTGTTTATTATGATATGCGATGCTCTATGAATCGGCTAAAAGCCAAAATACTGAAAAGCCAGAGTAATGAAAATTGAGAGCTCTCGAGCGTGCGAGTAGTCGTAAATTGAGCCAATAGTGTTGGCGATAGACTATTGGGAGTATCTCGAACTCTCTCACGGAACTTAGGCTGTAATGGGCCTTGTTGAGCCGAAGTGGCCTAAGTGGGCCCAATGGGTTAATGGGTCCACAGGGGAAAAATTCGTGGTAAGTGCCAGACGATTGATGTGTCTGCGAGGTTTACAAATCTGAGACTGAAAATGGGTTTTTTGGGCCACACAAGCGTATGGGCTCGTTTGGGTTGAAATTTGATTTTAGGCCCAATTGCACCATTTTAATCATAAATGGAACATGTGTCACTCGAGCCGATAGTTGGCCTCCAGAAAGAACATAGATGAGTAAATTACCAATTACCCTTGATGGGTAAATTACCAAATGCACTTGGTGGGTAAAATTATCAAAATACCCCTAGGGGCAAAATTACTGTTTTACCCCCAAATGACCATTTTACCCTTAATGGTAGGATCATTGATGTATGAGTAGTAATTGTATGATTGATGTTCATGGTGACGTACTACTTACTTGATTTAATTATGACATGGCATACAGCACGGGTTGGGCTATGGATTTAGAGGAAGCATCAGATTGGTGGCTCACCACACTAATTTAGTGGCTCGACCACATATATCGTTAGTAGCGAGTTTATTGGTGTGTTGGTCGGGTGGGTTGACTTGGTCCCCACAGTTGTGTTGGTTGGTACGGTTGGTGTGTTGGTTGGACTGGGTTGGGTACATATTTGTTTTGCATATCATAGGGCTTCGCCTGCACTATTCTTGGATAAGGTTTTGACCCGCATCACATTGAATAGGGCTTCACCTGCACCGTTCTTGAATAGGGCTTAGGCCTAGATTGATGCTGCATGGGCTTGGGCCCAAACTGTGATTGTGATAAGGGGATTACACACTGAGTTCCCACAACTCACCGTTCACTCTTACTGTGTAGGTAATCCCCAGCCTTAGAGGATTTGAAGCTTTGAGAGACTCGGGGGTGGCCACACATCTAATAATTTATTGTGTTAAATTTAGCTACTTTATTTTAGTTTATCTTATTTTAATTTTTGGGGTTAATAATTTTTGTAATAAGACTATTGGGTATTCTTTTTAACTTTTATTTGGTACTTCTTTCCATTACAACTGCTAGTTCATTAAATACGGTTTTTAAAACAAAAACCACTATTTTCAAAATATCACGTTTCCACAATTGTTTAAACCAAAATTCTGTAACAAACATGGTAAAAATAAAATAATAGATTTATAAAAATATTTTTACAAGGGAATGATTTTGAACAAAACTTGTTTTGTTAATAAGCAACGAAAATTAGGACTTTTAAAAGGTAGAAAGTGTTGATGAGTTTCCCAATAAACACAAAGTTTTTAAACAACACTTGATGTGGCACACTAGATCCGGTCATACCATTTAGGCCGGGTTTGGGGTGTTACATTTAGTGGTATCAGAGCCAAGTTACAAAACTCGGATGTGGGATGGGTTTTGAGAATTTTTCCAAATCTGTTTAAATTTTGGTTTAGAAATTAGTGATAGTATTACTGAAAGTATGGCACATTGAGTATCCGGCACCAAATCTGTAAGTTTCCTAACACTATTCTCTTTGATATGCTGATATGACTGTACTAAGAAACTACTAGGGATAGTAGTAGTATACTGAAACTCTTTAGTTGTAAAAACTGAGACTATAGGAGACTGAAACTGTAGTATATGTGATCTACGAGAACAACCATAATTACTGCTTTTGATAAAATACTTGTAATAATGATAAGAACTATAAGTTGATTCATAAAACTTTTTAATCAAAAAATACGCTACATCGATATGAGCACAAGAGGTGGCGAAAGAGGTACATGTGGCCGTGGTAGAGGCCGAGGTGTTAAGGTGGTCCTCAAAGATCGTGACATATGCTCCAGGGGAAGCGCCGACATCGAAGAGGATCAAACGAGGTCTCATGATCGAGCCAGAAAGGATGATGCTCTGTCCTAAGCGATGCTACATGTTCTGAAGGGGGTAGTTGGAGTAAGTACTAGGTTAATGGCCCAAGGTTAATTTCTAAGCTACTCCGGTCGAATGGGGCAAAATCTTCAGAGGCATCTCTAGTGTAGCCCCTAACATAGCGAAATATTGGTTAAAGGTGGTTGAGCAAATCATGGATGACCTTGACTGAATAGTGGAGCAAAAGTTGAAGGGAGCAGTGTCTTTATTGCGAGATGAGGCATATCAATGGTGGCTTACTGTGAGGGAAGGTACGCAGGCCGACCGTGTGACATGGGATTTCTTTAAGGTGGCCTTCCAAGGGAAATATGTTGGGGCAAGTTATGTGGACGCCCGGAGAGAAAGGAATTTTTGAGTTTGGCTCAGGGAAATAAATCTGTAGCGGAGGTGTACAGAGGCGAGATAGCCAGGGTTGGTTTATGCTGCACCGCGTTGAGAGGATGGCGATGCACCTGATGTCATAACTGGTATGTTCCTCATTCGTGATGTACCATTTACAACTTTAATTGATATTGGATCTACGACTCGTATGTTGCATGTACTATGTCAAAAATATTGGGCATACAGTTTGAACTTGCTGAGAGGGAACTGTTAGCGGTTAGTCCACTAGGACAGTCGGTTAGAGTGAATAAACTATTTAGAGATGTGCCCCTAGAGGTCCAAGGGTTGTCTTTTTGGCACCGGCAGATTTGATGGAACTACCGTTTGGTGAGTTCGATCTCATTTTGAGCATGGATTGGTTAGTGAAACACCCTGCGAATTTGGATTGCGCTGCGAAGCGTATGGTATTGAAGTATTCAAGGTAGAGGAGGTGGTTGTTATAGGGAGCGAAGGGATTATTTATCCAATGTAATCTCTGTATAAAGGGCTAAGAAACTGGTTCGCAAGGGGTGCGAGGCGTTCCTAGCTTATTTCAGCATATCTGGTGTTAAAGGTTTTTCTGTTTGGGATGTTAGGACCGTAAAGGAGTTTTCGAGGTATTTTCTGAATAGCTTCTGGGGTTGCCACCAAATATTGAGGTCAAAATCGGTATTGAGCTCCTACTGGGAATGACTCTAGTGCCTATCGCCCCTTATAGGATGGCATCGAAGGAGTTGGTAGAGTTAGAGGCTCAAATCCAAGAGCTATTGGATCGAGGATTCATCCGACCGAGTGTGTCTCCTTGGGGAGCACCGGTATTGTTCGTGAAGAAGAAGGATGGGTCAATGCGCAGGTGTATTATTATCGTCAATTGAACAAGCTGACGATTAAGAACAAGTACCCTTTACCAAGAATAAACGATATGTTTGATTAGCTGCGAGGAGCCATGATTTTCTCAAAGATCGATCTTAGATTGGGATACCATTAATTAAGGGTTAAGGAGGCAGATGTGTACAAGACTGCATTTCAAACTCGTTATGGACATTACGAATTCTTGGTCATGCCATTTAGGTTGACGAATGCACCAGCTGCTTTCATGGATATGATGAACCGGTTCATGGTGGTGTTTATAGATGATATTCTGGTGTATTCGAGAACCGAAAAGGAGCATGATTCACATCTCTGAGTTGTACTACAAATATTGAGTGAGAAGCAGTTTTATGCCAAATTCAGCAAGTGCAAGTTCTGGCTAAAAGAGGTGATATTTTTAGGACATGTCGTGTCTGCCGAAGAGATTAGGGTTGATCCGCAAAAAGTTGAGGCCGTATTAGATTGGAAGCCACCGAAGTTAGTATCTAAGATTCAAAGTTTTCTGGGTCTGGCCGGTATTATAGACAGTTCATTGAGGGTTTTCACAAATTGCTGCACCCCTAATTAAGTTATTGTGTAAGAGAGTACTGTTTGTTTGGACTGATAAATAGCAGGAGAGTTTTGGGAAACTGAAGAAAATTCTAACTGAAGCCCCAGTACTAATTCAGCTAGAGGCTGGAAAGGAATTCGTTGTTTACTGTGATATGTTGCACACGGGTTTGGGCTGTGTATTGATGCAAGAGGGTAAAGTGGTGGCACATGAGTCCCATTAGCTTAGGCTGAACGAGGTGAATTATCCCACTTATAACTTGGAATTAGCTGCGGTGGTATTCGCACTAAAGATTTGGAGACACTACTTGTACGGGGAGAAGTCGATCGTTTATACCGACCATAAAAGTCTCAAGTACCTCCTTACACAGAAGGAGTTGAATCTTAGGCAACGAAGATGGATAATGTTGCTTAAGAATTATGATTTTTCGATCGAGTATCATCGGGAAAGCCAACATGGTAGCAGACGCATTGAGTTGCAAGGTTGCATCTTATTTAAGAGCGATGTTTGCTCGCCTCAGTATGTTTGAGGATGGTAGTCTGTCAGCAGAGCTTTAGGTGAAACTGATGTCGATAGTTTAAATTAAAGAGAAGCAGATGTTGGATGAGACATTGGCTCCTCGTTTCCAACAGGTAAAGAAAGGAGAGACTGTGGATTTTTGGCTGAATAGAGAAGGAGTATTATGCTTCCATAGGAGAGTCTGTGTACAGAGGGATTTTGAGTTAAGGCAGTCTATGCTACCGGAGGCACATAGTATCCCATACGCTATGCACCCTTGTGGAAATAAGTTATACCGAGATTTGCGTGAATTGTATTGGTGGCCAGGGCTTAAGTGTGAGGTTACCGATTTTGTAAGTAAGTGTTTGACATGCCAGCAAGTGAAGGCTGAGCATCAACTGCCTTCTAGATTGTTGAAACTGTTAAAATTCCACTCTGGAAGTGGGAGAAGGTAACCATGGATTTTGTTAGTGGGCTACCCCTAATGCCTACTAAGAAAGATTCGGTATAGGTTATTATTGATCGACTAACTAAGTCTGCCCACTTCATACCGGTTCGTACAGATTACTCGTTATAGAAGTTGGCCAAGTTGTATGTGGCAAAATTGTAAGGTTAAATGGGGCACCAGTATCTATCATTTCGACAGGGACCTTAGATTCACATCATGATTCTGGAGAGTGTTACACGAAGCTTTCGGTACAAGGTTGGACTTCAGCACAGCATTTCATCCGCAGAATGATGGTCAGTCGGAGAGGGTAATACAAATTTTGGAGGACATTTGGGAAGCTGTGTGATTGATTTCAAGGGCAGTTGGGAAGAGTATTTACCATCAGTGAAATCTGCTTATAACAACAGCTACCAATCCAATATTTAGATGGCACCATACGAGGCATTATATTGTCATAGGTGTCGTACCCCTACTTGTTGGACAAAATTGGGTGAGCGACGACTGTTGGGTCTAGAACTAATCTCTGAAACCAATAAGAAAGTGATTGATTCATAATCAGTTAAAAAAAGCATCCGATAGGCAAAATTCTTATGCTAATTTGAAGTGTAAAGAGATTGAGTTCACAGTGGGAGATTATGTCTTCTTGAAGGTCTCACCTTGGAAGAAGATTTTGAGGTTTGGATGGAAGGGCAAGCTGAGCCCCAGATTTATTGAACTTTATCGGATATTAAACTGTGTAGGATCGGTCGCCTATCAGCTTGAGCTGCCTCCTGAGTTAAACCAGATACATGATGTGTTCCATGTCTCTATGTTGAGATGATATCGTTCTGATCCCTCACACATAGTGCCGGTAGAAGGAGATCGAGGTGAGATCTGATCTGACGTTTGAGGAGGAACTAGTGCAAATACTAGATCGTGATGTTAAGCTATTGAGGAGGAAATTTGTTCCACTAGTCAAGGTGCTGTGCCGTAATCACGGTTCAGAAGAGGCCACGTGGAAGCCTAAGGAGGAGATGTGACAGCAATACCCTTATCTCTTTTAGTCAGGTAAATTTTGAGGTGAAATTTCTTTAAGGGGGTAGACTTGTAACGCCCCAAAAGTTTAGGGTTATAATTTTTTCTTCATTGTATGTTGTGTTTGCTCAGCGGTTAATTGATGGTGTTTGAGGGTCCTAAGGAGGCCTGGGTTTGAGTTTAAGCCTGGGAAAAATTTTAGTTTTTGGCCCTTTAGTAGAGAGGGCTGCTAGCAGAAGGGCTTAAGTATAATTATGTGCATTTAGGAGTCACAAGATAAGCATGTGGCTTAGTGGTGTGGCATCAATGGGAAAATAAGGAGGGAAGGGGTTTGAATCCCACAAGTTGCAAATGGAGACTTTTATTTTGTGACTGGAGAGTGGAAAAAGCAAAGTTCGGATCAAACACTTCAAGGGGAGTTGGAGACTTGGTCAAATAATTCAAACAAATGGAGGGGAGCAATAGTAGGAGGAAAAAATGGAGAAAATCAAGGAAGTGATGTGTGTGGAAGTGTTGGTCAAAAGTGGGAGTGTGTCTAAGTGGGAATTTTGACTAGATTGGGGTCATGAGTAGCATTTTCAGTAGCCTTGAGTGTTAGTAGAAATCAAAACCCCCTTTGGCTTTTGGGTGTTCTTGTTTTGCTTTCCTCTGGTTTTTTCTCTGAAGCTTTTTGTGCGTTTTTCTTTGCCTTCGTGCTCTTTTTCTTCTTTCTTTCTTCTCATCTTGCTAATAGCCTGTATAAACTTTTGTCACTCATATTAGCTTTCTCATGTTGGCCGAAACCTACTCTTCTCCCCATATCTCTTCACACTTTATTCGGGTTCCTTTCTTTGCCTCTATGCCTGATAGGTAAACTATCTCCTTTTGATTTCTCCTTTAGTCGTATATCATTTTCTTCATAAAACCTTGGTCCTTTTCCTATTGGATGAATCTTATAAGTCTGAATCTACATACTTTTTCATCCTAAATCTTTTTGTTCTTGGTGGTTGGGGTCGATCCTATTGTCAAACAACTAATGGCTTGTCGTCATTCTTTGGTGGTGGTAAGGGTAGTGTAATCCAAATGTTTTCTTAATTCGTTGCTAATCTGTATTCTTGTGACATCAGGAGTAGACTTCAATCTCCCTCTTTTCTTTGTGGGGGGCCGAATATTGGATGGATGCTAACCCTCTTTTGTGCATCAAATATTTTTAGAGACCCGTTTGCATTAGCCAAGGAATAAGGCCGATTACTGTTACTCTATAGGGGATCGTGTCTTGTGGTAAGTGATGATGGATGAGTAGGGTACTTAAATACTATGAACCTTCAAGGGCATTGAGACTAACTAATGATCGTTGTAATCATAGGTACCTTAGGGAGTAGTCTCAAGCAGCAAACCAAAGCAGGTGTGTAATCTCAAACCACTGTTTATTATGATATGAGATCCTCTGTGAATCGGCTAAAAGACGAAATACCGAAAAGCTAGAGTAATGGAAACTGAGAGCTCTGAGCGTGCGAGCGCTCGTAGAGCTATTCCGAGTCAATAGTGTTGGCGATAGAATGTTGGGAGTGTCTCGAACTCTCTCGCGGAACTGAGGATGTAATGGGCCTTGTTGAGCTGAAGTGGCCTAAGTGGGCCCAATGGGTTAATGGGTCCAAAGGGGCGAACTTCGTGGTAAGTCCCGGATGATTGATGCGGCTGCAAGGTCCACAGATTCGAGACCGAAAATGGGTTGTTTTGGCCACACGAGCGTGTGGGCCTATTTGAGCCAAAATTGGATTTTAGGCCTAATTGCACTGTTTTGAACCAGACATGGTAAAAACAAAATAATGAATTTATAAAAATATTTTTGCAAGGGAATGATTTTGAACAAAACTTGTTTTGTTAATAAGCAACAAAAATCGGATTTTTAAACGGTAGAAAGTGTTGACGAGTTTCCAAATGAAAATAAAGTTTTAAATAACACTTGATGTGGCACGCTAGATCCAGTCATAACATCTAGGCCGGGTTTAGGTTGTTACAAAGTTTGCATATGATTTCTGATGATTCAATGTTATTTTCAGACTATCGCGAATCACTTCCATATCACATATTTCAAATTCACACATAGCTTCGAATTTCAAATCTCTTTAATCTCACAACTAAAATTATGATCTAACTTTCATTGTACAATATCCCTTGCTAAAACTGCTTATAACTGTATTAAATTGTCTCCATTTTCTACTCACATTCTCTGATGATTTTAATCATATGAATCATTTTCTCACAAAACTCGATCTTGAAGTAAGGAAGTTCGATAGCTGCTTATAATAGCAGTAGTCTTTCTTAATTACTTTGCAAATTCTAAAACATAGTGACAAATAAAAATTTCGAGAATTTGGTTTGCGTTTCCTGATTTCAATGTAATTTCATACTCATAGATTTATGTAATCTCTCTTAGAATTACCATATAAATTTTAGGTCTCAATCTAAAACAATGATAACTGACACCATAAACAGATTTATGAACACAGAAATGAGTAACTTAACTGTTTTATCAAAGAAGAAAATCTATACTTACAGAGAGATTTCTTTAGACAGATAACCATATTTCATATAAGTCCATCTTTTTCAATGATAAAGATAATCTTGATATAAAATTCATCAACCCTCTATTTCTATAATCAACAAAGTCAGAAATATCACATTTCACACTCATCATTTATATCATATTTTGGACTGTTATGCATCTTGTTAATCCCATATAAACACCACTAAGAGTTTCTTGTAGCATTTGTTGTATATTCGTAGAATTTTTTCAATCTGCACACTCTATCTCGAAATAACAAATAATCATCGATACCACATTTGAGGTTCTGAATCAAAAATCAATTTATGTTGAACTCCTTTTTAACTTATTATTCACTGACACATTTATGAATTTCACAACTTCACTATATAAACATTTATTTAGCCTCTAATTCAACTAACAACTGTTCATTACCTGATAAGATCAATCACGTATTCATCGCCCAATCAAAACATTTGAAACTATAATCCATTTCCTCGATAAGAATCACTTACAGACTTCAAAGTTTTTCGACGATTGAAACTAGCCTTATTGTGCCAAGTTCAGATCTTTCTCTGACATTAAACATTTTAAACTCTTATAATCATCAAATATTTCACATAACTCTTTTTATGAAGCTTTAACTATATAGAATCATAATATATCTTTGCACATTGTTGTATTAGAATACATTTCAAACTATTCATTAACATAAGGACAAAAATCGTAATCTCTTTATTAAACTCAAACTGAACCAGAACTGATATTTCGGTAAAAATTATATTCGTTCAAAAGAAAACTTCAGCAATCAACTAACTTTAATTCGTCACAACATTTCCCAGATAGAATCATTTCGATCGATATAATTCATTATCGAGTCTTCAAGAATACGAGTTTTTCTTCAAGACTATCCCTCAATTCACACATGTATATTCAAAGTTTATTTCTAGTCAGGTGGATAGATCCAGACACATATAACCCAATTATCTTTTCAATCAAATAATTCAAATCAGACTAAACCACTGAATCAGTCTTTTCAAAGAAATCTTTTCTTCTCATTAAAAAGGATAACCCAGGCATATTGTTTCACAGATTTGATATTATTCTTCTATCATTTTCACTTTTATCAATGTCGGACCTTCACGAGAACTAGAAAAGAGTTTATAATGAACCTATCTCATATATTAATCATCAAAACTCTAAATTATACTAAAACCACTTTAACCAAATAGAAACCATTAAACCTTCATAAGAACAATGTCTCAACCCTATAAATAGATATTATCCTGACTGTTAATGAAGCATTTGAACACATAGATGTATCAAATGTGATTTAAATAGAAACCATTGCAAAAACACAACTTCTATAACTTTGAGAACGGTACCACTGTACTTTCATATTTCAAACCAGAAATTAAAATCATAATAGAAATAGTCATTTCTGTCAGATAGAGATCTCTTGTAGATAATCACATGGAATCATAAGAAAACTAGAATAGCAAAATTTCAGTATGTGGAGTCACACTGGATATCTAAAAATTACAACCCATATATAATGATATAAAATTCTGAGAATACCCCAGAAAATGTCTAGAAAGAACGATGTCATTCTTAAATACTGAAATCCACAGTTACAGAAGCATTATAATCTTCATATATATTCAACAAAACAATAACCAGTAGAAACAAAATATTAGTCCCATACAAATTTTACCGTCGACTTTCATATTCACACAATGAAACAAATTATCGGAGAAAGACATAACAATGTTGAACATAATCCAATCAGATTTCAATGCTTTCGTCTATTATTATGCTTAGCTAACATTTTCATGCGATAAGAATTTCATTTTAACATAATCAGCTACATATACTTCTGAAAGTAAATGAACACATAGCATACTCAAAAGTGATTATCGTAATTAACTCAACTACAACCATTGTACTCAACCATCAATACAATTCAAACATTCATCTTCTATTTAATTTTGTCATAAAAATTTTCACATTATCCCATCACTAACAGAAATAAATTCAGAAAAGCTTCTAGTTAATACTTTTTTAGATAACATACCTAAACAAGTGTTTTAATCAGAGTTAACTTCTTCTTTAACAGTGACTTTGCATAATCTGAATAGTTTTCAGAACTATCTAATATCTCTTTTAGTACTGTCTTGATTTGTTGATTCATTCTCCTTTTTTACCACATTAGCAATCTTCAAACACGAATTTCTTAACTCCACACTCGTGAGCTTATTAATTCCAACTCTTATAATAAAATTGTAACATTTTACTGATAAGGGGGTAAGGGTAGTAAAGCCTCAAATTTAACTCTCACATAAATGCACATAATACATACTATCACAAATAGTCAGTTCGTTACTAATTTCACATTCTCAAATCATTTAATAAACTTTTGCTTTTAATAACTTTTATTCTTAACACATTCTTCATATGCCAACTCAAATCACTATTTCACAATCAAAGCATTTTAGATAGCAATTATAACTCAAATATCATATCTCATATACTCATATAATTACAAAATTTATCAATAACAACATATCATACAATTTGATTATTACATTTATGAGTCTCAAGTCATCATCATCACATTTCCACTCAAATATTTGAGTATTTACTTCTGTACTATCAGAATTAGCTCAATTGAAAAAGCTTATCTATCTCATCAAAACAATCTTTGTCACAGTCGGGAGATATCACACTACCACAGATTAAATATGGCATGTATAGCTAGACTCACATACGCTATGGTAGTCCTAGAACCGACTAAACCATAGCTCTAATACCAATCAAATTTAACACCCCTAACCCATAACCATTTTCAGAATTGGGTTAAGAGGTATTACCGGACAAACAGAACCATTCACTGACATTTCATATAATAATTCAACAAATTAAATCAAAATGTCCCTTAAATAGGTCTGCTAGACCTTAAGCATGCTTTAGAATGGGGTCGGGACTAAACTGAAGACATATAGAAATGCTTATAGCCTAACTTAGCTCACATATGTACAATACCACAAGTCTATCATGAACATATAACCAAAGACTTGACGATAAGATTTAATCGCCATAGCCGAATTATATATAAACCATCATATACATATTTTATTTAAACTCGAATACATAATTACTTTATAAACAATGATCAACCGATTCATATTACAATTTAGGCATCTCAATAATAAATCATTAACTATGCATAACCTAATTATATTCATCAACTTCATATATCAAATTTATCAAATAAACAATCATGAGCTTTACTTTTATTTAACCTTACTTAAACCTTAAGCATATTCCAAACACATCACGCACATATAGCATGCATATTACATAACTAATAAATCAAACCACATCTACAAATCATGCCAAGCCCATCACACATATATATATTTCATAACCAAAATCACCAAAATCAAAGAGAGCAAACTTTTAACCAAGAACATATAAAACTTTAACTTAAACATAATGATCAAGCCATTTTCGCATGGCTTTATATATTTACATGTCCCAAAATCAATCATTTTAACTAGATTATACATACCATAAGTTCAATTTCAAACTTAACAAAATACCAAAAGAGTCGATAGTGTGATAGGCTTCTCTGACGATCCCCGAACTTGTAACATGACTCCAAAATCTATAAAACAGAGATAATGAAATACGCACACATAGTAAGCTATTTAAGCTTAGTAAGTCTTAAGCAAAAAACTTATATAACAACAATTACATATTAACATTTTGTTAACAAAGCCGAATATGCATAATATCATACACAAGCTAGCATTTACTACCAAATCACATTTGAAACTCACATACATATATCATATGGCCGTACATAATCAATCATATACATATACATAATTTCAATTTCATTATTACAAATACATCAATAGGCCGAATCATTTATATATACAAATAGGTTAACACATAATTCATATTCACATAATCTTTTATTAATTCAAGTAACCAACTCACCTTGTTTCCATATAAACAAATAATTAACACATACCTGAACCTGTAATTTAATTTCACATTTGGTCTTTAGTTCACATTGCCCGTTGAGCCTTTCGAAATTAAAAATGATACGCGGATAATAAGAATCTCGTACAATGCCAATGCCCCAGACATTGTTTTACATGTAATCACTTATCGATGCCAATGTCCCAAACTGAAACACCCCAAACCTGGCCCACAAACCTTGACCGAATCTGGCATGCTTCTTGAGTAAAACATAGCTAAATCTCGTTTTGTCATCTTAGAGAGATTGGTGGTTTTAAAGAAAATAGATTTGTGTTATGATCAAGTTGAAAAACGTGTTGTTATTAAAGTTTGTATTTCATTAAAACGTTATTTTCATGTTTCAAAAATTTCAAGTTGAAAGAAATGCCGAATTTTAGAGCTTAACAATAAGTTGAAAATCGTAGGTGTTTAGGTGTCAAAACGTTTGAAGTTGTTTTACGAAAAATTGTTTAGCCATTTGTTTGATGTCGATCGTAATAGAATAAAAATTTAAAACGCATAAGTGAAATAGTTAAATAGTAATGGCCTTATTACAACAAAACAAATCCCGAAATAAATCTCAAAAAAAAACTTAATAAGAAAACGTGACAAGATTAATCGTAAGAAACCCAAAAATGCTGAGCTGAGCATGGCCACCACTAAGTCCCTGTCGACCCGGTCCATTTACTAAGTATCACCTACAAAATGTTAGCCCACAAAGGGTGAGTCAACAGACTCAGTGTGTAATAACCATCACAGACTCCCAAACGATTAAGGCATATCAAATCACATATAACAAATATAAGCAATGATGCAACCCAAACCCACCTAGATATCCGACCTCTACATACCACCTGTACCTGCCAATCACACCGTGGGGATTACTAAATCGACCCACTATCCGCTACACACCATCGAAGGCAGTCACTGTCAACTATACATCGCCCTTATATTCATGGCATAGCCACCAGATAATGTGACAGAGTCACCGGATTCATAATATGTGACATAAGTCACCGGATAATGTGGTAAAAACCACCGGAACACTTCCCCTTTATCATTATCACCCATATGCCCATGCAACATACATATTATTCAGATATCATGCAATGTACCCTACCCCAAAGTCATAACAAAATCACACATATTCCGTATCAATGTTTGTAATATTATAATCTGAGAGTTAGGGGTAACATACCTGAATGCACTGTACCATTGAATGGTACCCTTAGCCAGGTTACTCGTCTTTTCATAATCACATGTTTAATATTGCTACCATTAATCTATCGGGAATTAATGTAGGGTTACACACCTGACTATTTGTAGATCTAAATGAAATCCCGAAACTACGCGAAACTAATGAGATCCTTCCCCTTCCTACAATCGGCCAACACTTTGTTAGTAACCAAAAGCCTATTCTACTCAACTAGAGATCTCAAGGATATGTTGCATGAAGACACACTTACCTTAATGCCGATTTGGTTTCTAACCAAATCCGGCTACGTGATGCACCTCCCTTGCAATCGCCAAGCACTAGCACACAAAATAATAAGCCTTCGCTTTTGAATGAATGAGAGACAAATCCAAACACTAGAACCCTTACCGGAATAGATCTGAATCCCAAACTTCTCCTTATCTCTGTCGAACTCCCCCTAAAATCCATAGTTAGAATCGGCCATCTTCAAAATAATATGGCCTTTGGCCGAATACTAACACTTACATTGGATTTCAAATCCCGAAAAATCACCTTTCAAGCGTCGGCTACAAGAATCTTGAAAGATTTTCCTTCATGGTTCGGCCAAAAGAAAATAAGAGGGTTTAGATTACTCGATTTTGGCTAACTAAAGGAAAAAGGAAAAGAAATCGAATGATAGTTAACCCTTACCACAATATTGAGATCGATTGCACCCTTGTTTGGAAACACAGAGAAATTTGACTCAAAAAAAAAAGAGATAGATTCGACACTTCAATGGAGACTATATCACGTGAGAAGAGAAAGAAATAAGGCCAAGGATATTCGGCCAAACACTTGAAAGAAGAGAGGAAGAAGAGAACTCACAAGGTTTCAGCTTTGAAGATGGTAGAGATGGAAGAAGAAA
Organism: Gossypium rotundifolium; assembly: GCA_025506655.1. Lineage (NCBI taxonomy): Eukaryota > Viridiplantae > Streptophyta > Magnoliopsida > Malvales > Malvaceae > Gossypium > Gossypium rotundifolium. The sequence continues at coordinate 105,114,846 of CP106733.1, read as the reverse complement.
ATCGAAGAAGAAAGTGACCTTAATGGTCTTCTCAAATTTGGCTAATGTAAAAAGAAAAGTTTTGAAAGTTCTCGACTACCACTTTCAAGACATCACTAGGGAAAGAAAAGAGAGCCAAATTGCACCTAGAACCCCTATGCATGACCGAATATGCCCCTCCAAAGTCCTTTTGTCATCCAACTCTTCTCTCTCATCCAAATCCTTCTTTTCCTCCCATTGAGCCAATATTTGAGCTGTCTGACCCAATCCACAATTCATCCATTCAAAGTCCTTGTGCCGTCCACCACTGCACCTCCTTGCCAAAAATAAAAGCTCCAAAACACCACTTGCGTTACTCGAACCTAGGCCCCTTCACACTCCCTGTGGCGTCACTCTCCTGTGCTCTAAGTGGCGCCTCCCTTGCCACTTTACTAGTTAATTATTGTGTCCTAGTCCACATACTAAACTCCTTAAGGCCTAGCTCCCTTAATTCTCCTTTAAGGCTTAGAAATCAAATATTTTTCTAATGCTTTACCTACATTCCAAGGTTCCTGAAGCCCCCAAAACACATGCAACTCACACACAAGCATGCTACCACATACATTTAAGTGAAAATGCATAACCCCTAAATCCCGGATATTACAGTTCTACCCCCTTAAAATGATTTCGACCTCAAAATTACCTGGCTAAAATAAGTGAGGGTATTGCTGTCGTATTGCTTCATCTGGCTCCCACGAAGCCTCTTCCGATCCATGGTTATGCCATAACACTTTGACTAGAGGAACTGATTTCCTCCGTAACACCTTTACATCCCGTTCCAAAATCTGAATCGACTCTTCCTCATAGGACAAATCTAGTCTTAGCTCCACCTCCTCAATCGGTATTACATGAGATGGATCCGATCGGTAATGACGTAGCATCAAAACATGGAACACATCGTGCATCTGCTTCAACTCTGAAGGTAACTTTAACTGATATGCTACTGGTCCAACCCGCTTCAAAATCTGATAAGGTCCTATAAACCTGGGACTTAGCTTTCCCTTGCAACAAAATCTCATCACCTTCTTCCATGGCAAAACTTTTAGAAACACCTTATCCCCTACTGCAAACTCTATCTCCTTCCGCTTAAGGTCTGAATATGACTTTTGTCTTTAGATGCCTCCTTCAACCATGCCCGAATTACCTTAACCTTTTTCCCGATTCTACTACAATCTTGGACCCAAAACCTGACGTTCTCCCAACTCTGTCCAACACGTAGGAGTGCGACACTTCCGTCCATACAATGCTTCGTACGGTGCCATCTGAATACTTGCTTGATAGCTGTTATTGTACGCAAACTCCGCTAAAGGCAAGAACTCCTCCCAGCCTCCTCTGAAGTCTATCATGCAACCCCTCAACATGTCCTCTAACACTTGAATTACCCGCTCAGACTAGCCGTCTGACTGAGGATGAAATGCCATACTGAAGTCCAACCTGGTGCCCAATTCCTGATGTAGTGCTTTCCAAAATTGAGACGTAAACCTCGGATCCCTATCCGAGATAATCGACACCGGCACCCCGTGCAGCCTCACAATTTTCATCACATACAACTTTGCTAACCTCTGCAGAGAATAGTCAACCCGTACTGGTATGAAATGTGCAGACTTCGTCAATCGATCTACTATCACCCATACCGAGTCCTTCTTAGTAGGCGTAAGGGGAAGCCCACTAACGAAGTCTATAGTAATTCTCTCCCACTTTCATTGCGGAATCTTTATCGGCTGAAGCAATCCTGATGGTACTTGGTGTTCAGCTTTAACCTGCTGACACATTAAGCACTTCCTTATAAATTTTGTAACTTCCCGCTTAAGACCAGGCCACCAAAACTGATCTCATAAATCCATGTATAACTTACTTCCTCCAAGATGCATAGCATAAGGGCTACTATGCGATTCTCAAAGAATTTTTTGCCTTAAGTCCTCATCCTTTGGCATACAAACCTTGCCCCAAAAACACAACACTCCATCGTTGTTTACACCATAGTCTTCCAACTCCCCATTTTGTACTTGCAGCAGCTTAGCACTTAGTTCCCCATCTACCAACTATTTTTCTCTCACCTGACTTAACCATGTCGTCTTCACTTGTAACTATGCTAGCAAACTTCCATCATCATAAAGACTAAGATGTGCAAACATCGCCCTCAGATCCAATACCACTTTCCGACTTAGGGCATCTACCACCACATTTGCCTTGCCCGGGTGATACTATATGGAACAGTCATAGTCTTTCAACAACTCCACCCACCTTCGCCGTCTCAAATTCAGCTCCGTCTGCATTAACAAATATTTCAGACTCTTGTGGTCCATGTAGATCACTGACCTTTCTCTATACAAGTAGTGCCTCCACACTTTTAGATTGAAAACTACCGCAGCCAACTCTAGGTCATGCGTCGGATAGTTAACCTCATGTGACCTCAATTACTGAGACGCATAAGTGACCACTTTCCCGTCTAGCATTAGAACACATCCCAATCCTATATGGAAAGCATCACAATACACCACAAAATCTTTCCCTGCTTTCGGCTGAATCAAAATCGAGCTTCTGTCAACAATTTATTAAGCTTCTCAAAGCTCTTCTGCTGCTTATCCACCCATACGAAAGGTACCTCCTTTCTCAACAACTTCGTCTGAGGTGCTACTATTGACGAGAACCCTTCAACAAATCTCTTGTAGTAGCCTGCTAACCCCAAGAAACTACGAACCTCTACCACAGGCTTAGGTGGTTTCCAATCTAATACTGCCTCAATCTTTCGAGGATCCACCCTTATTCCTTCCACAGACACCACATGCCCTAAGAACGTAACTTCCTTCAGCCAAAATTCACACTTCCTAAACTTGGCATATAACTTCTTCTCCCTTAGCACCTGCAATACCACCTAGAGATGCTCATCATGTTCTTCCTTAGACTTGGAATACACTAGGATGTTGTCTATGAACACAACGATGAACTGATCCAGGTAGGGTTAGAAAACTCGATTCAACATATCCATGAATGCAGCTGGGGCGTTTGTCAATCCAAACGGCATTACTAAGAACTCATAATGCCCATATCTTGTTCAAAAGCTATCTTATGGATATCTGCTTCCTTCACCTTAAGCTGATGATATCCTGACCTTAGATCTATCTTTGAAAATATCGTCGCCCCGTTAAGCTGATCGAACAAGTCGTCGATCCTCGGCAACGGGTACTTGTTTTTGATCGTCAGCTTATTCAGCTGCCGATAATCTATGCACATACGCATAGTTCCGTCCTTCTTTTTCACGAATAGGACTGGTGCTCCCCATGGAGACACACTGGGTCAGATAAACCCACGATCAAGTAACTCTTGGATCTGGGCCTTGAGCTCTACCAACTCTTTTGGCACCATCCTATACTTGAGTAATTGACACAGAGTCAGACGACAAGAAATTAATTTCAAACTCCACCTCTCTGTTCGGGGGTAACCCAGGTAGCTCCTCGGAAAAACATCCACAAATTCTCTTACCATCCTGACCCCTTCTACAGTTGCTTCCTTAGCCTCTAAGGCACTGACCAACATCAGAAAAGCTATACATCCCTTTCTTACCATCTTCTCCACCTTAAGGGCAGATACTACATTCGATAAGTAATTTCGTCTCTCGCCCATCACCACAACCTCATTGTCATCGAAGTTCTCAATGACATGCGCTTAGCAAAGACAATCCACATTCGCCTTTGTACTTTACTAGCCAGTCCATGCCTAAGAATAGATCAAATTCCCCAAATGGCAACTCCATTAAGTCAGCTGGAAACTGCACCCCCTGAACTTCCAAAAACACTGCCCTAAAGAGTTTGTCTACTACTACTGATTGCCCTAAAGGACTAAACACAGTTATCTTCCTAGGTACAGTCTCAGAGTTCACATGCAGAGTTCCAGATACCTCACTAGCGATGTATGAATGAGTTGACCCTATATCTATCAAAGTAATAAAGGGTAACCCAGAAACAAGAAACGTACCCATTATGACATCAGGTGCATCACCATCCTCCTTCCGATGAACCACATACACCAGACCCAGCTGTCTCACCTCCACGTTATTAACACCTCTGCCCGGTGTCCCGCGACCACTACCAGAACCATTACCTTTGCCAACCATACCACGACCTGCGGTGGTCGCTGTCCACCTCTTCCAGCCTGATTAAGACCCTGACTTGCTGGTCGGCTCTTGCCTGTTTCCACAGGACAGTCCTTAATCATGTGATCTTTGGACCCACATTTAAAACATCCTCATGTCTTCTTCCAACACTCTCCCGGGTGCATCATTCCACATCGAGCACAAGTACTGTCTCGTCCTCCGAATAACCTCGCGACCTCGCGCCCATCAACTCTAGGTCTCTTTTGAGCATTCCCGGATGACCCCGATAATCTAAAACCTCTATTTTGTCTATTCCTATCTGAATTCTATCTCACAGATTCCTTGACCCCTTCAGGCTACCTTAGCCTTCTCTACCAACATGGTAAACTCCCGCTCCTGCTGTGGAGCAATTAGTAATCTCAGGTCATCCCTTAGTCCGTCCTCAAACCTGACACACCGTTCATGCTCCGCAGCCACGATACTTCAAGCATACCGGCTCAACCTTAAGAATTTTACCTCGTACTCCGCTACGAACTTACTCCCTGAACCAAACCTCGAAACGCCTTCCTTCAGATCAATATAGTAGTCCCAGATACTTCTTCCGATATGTCGCTTTAAAATCTCTCAAGTGAGATCATCCACGCAAAGACTATCCCGAACCGTGAGCCACCACGGTATGACTCATCCTGCAGAAGCGACACCACCCCTTTCAGTTTCTTCTCAGCATTCACATCCAAATCATCCATGATTCACTCCGTCGCCTCCAACCAATACTCACCAGATTGGGTGCCACACCGATAAACCTCAGAATACCTCAGCTCCATTGGCTCAGAGTCGCCCAGGTACAGATTTCTGAGCTCACATGTCTCCACCTGCTCCAGCCATCCTTTCAAGAACTCGTAGCATCGCTGCGATATCGTGATCATCCCCGCTTGATCCTCGATACTCAACACCAAAGGTGGTGGTGGTGGCATCTCATTCTCGGACCCTTGACCAGACCTAACAGTTTTGATACGGTCATTCTGCCTCTACCACGCCCACACACATTATGATCACGTCCCCTAAAACTCATGTCTATGATCGCGATTTAATCTGATTTAAGAAATTTTATGCGTTAGCTTTCTGTTCCACTAATTATCCACGAACAAATTTTATGTAACGAAGTTTAGTAGTAGTTCTTTCGATCATTTCAAAGTTTCCTACCCTAACTCAGAGAATCACATTCATTCAATAGTATCTACTACACACGTTCACCGATTTGAGCATTTTCATCCATTCCAACCCAAGGGTATTTTTGTAATTTATCCTATAGGGGTATTTTGGTAATTTTCCAAATTAGGGGTATCTCGTAATTTTGCAAAATAGGGGTTTTTGGTATTTTGCAAAATAGGAATATTTTGGTAAAAATTGAAGGTAGTATGGTAATTTTATAAACCGAGGGTATTTTAGTAATTTCCACAAATCGGGGTACTTCAAAAATTTTTTCCAGATCTAAGGTAGTTTTTGCAAATCAGGGGGGTAATTTGGTGAATTTAAAACTAGGGTTTTTATAAAACAGTGTAGTTAGTCCCTTTCGGGTTTTAATTATTGAATTTAGCATGTGGGTAAGTCCTCTTGGTTAGGGTGAACCGTCACTACGCACCAGGTAGGATTTTAGCGAAGAGGAGGTGAGTCACTAGGATTGCTTAAATACCAAGCTCCCCTAATCCAATCCTAGACATGCGCACAACCTGCTACACACCTTAACTCTTGACTCACTCACAGGTTTGTTGGTTTGGTCTTTAAATTTTATGTGATTTTGTGTTGGAGTAAGCTAATCCTAGGGTTCAAGAGCTCCTAATCTACTAATCTACGATCCCATAATGCCCACATACAAATCACACAATAATTAGGGGTACTTATCTGGTGGACTTCGGGCTGAAGACTCAGGTGCCATGCCAGAAAACCTGTTCATCTTTTAGTAAACTCACTTTCATAAAACGTTTTGGGCCCAAAAGCCCTTCAAGCCGAGTTTTGAACCTGGCTCTGATACCAAGCTGAAACACCCCAAACCCGACCCACAAACCCTGACCGGATCTGGCATGCTTCTTGAGTAAAACATAGCTAAATCTCGTTTTGTCATCTTAGAGAAATTGGTGGTTTTGATAAAAATAGATTTGTGTTATGATCAAGTTGAAAACCGTGTTGTTATTAAAGTTTGTATTTCATTAAAATGTTATTTTCATGTTTCAAAAATTTCAAGTTGAAAGAAATGCCGAATTTTAGAGCTTATCAATAAGTTGAAAATCGTAGGTGTTTAGGTGTCAAAACATTTGAAGTTGTTTTACGAAAAATTGTTTAACCATTTGTTTGATGTCGATCGTAATAGAATAAAAATTTAAAACGCATATGTGAAATAGTTAAATAGTAATGGCCTTATTACAACAAAATAAATCCCGAAATAAATCTAAAAAAAACTTAATAAGAAAACGTGACAAGGTTAATCATAAGAAACCCGAAAATGCTGAGCTGAGCATGGCCACCACTAAGTCCCTGCCAACCCAGTCCATTTACTGAGTATCACCTGCAAAATGTTAGCCCACGAAGGGTAAGTCAACAGACTCAGTGTGTAACAGCCATCACAGACTCCCAAACGATTAAGGCATATCAAATCACATATAACAAATATAAGCAATGATGCAACCCAAACCCACCTAGATATCTGTCCTCTACACACCACCCGTACTTGCCAATCACACTGTGGGGATTGCTAAATCGACCCTCCATCCGCTACACACCATCGAAGGAAGTCGCTACAGTCAACTGCATATCGCCATTATATTCATGGTATAGCCACCAGATTACGTGACAGAGTCACTAGATTCATAATATGTGACATAAGTCACCGGATAATGTGGTAAAAACCACCGGAACACTTCCCCTTTATCATTATCACCCATATGCCCATGCAACATACATATTATTTAGATATCATGCAATGTACCCTACCCCAAAGTCATAACAAAATCACACATATTCCGTATCAATGTTTGTAATATTATAAACTGAGAGTTAGGTGTAACGTACCTGAATGCACTGTACCATTAAATGGTACCCTTAGCCAGGTTACTCGTATTTTCATAATCACATGTTTAATATTGCTACCATTAATCTATCGGGAATTAATGTAGGGTTACACACCTGAGTATTCATAGATCTAAGCAAAATCCTGAAACTACACGAAACTAACGAGATCCTGAAACGTTTGCCTTCCCCCTTCCTACAATCAGCCAACACTTTGTTAGTAACCAAAAGCCTATTCGGCTCAACTAGAGATCTCGAAGGATATGTCGCATGAAGACACACCTTACCTTAATGCCAATTTGGTTTCCAAACAAATCCCGAAGCTACGTGATGCACCTCCCTTGCAATCGGCCAAGCACTAGCACATAAAAATAATTAGCCTTCGGCTTTTGAACGAATGAGAGATAGATCCAAAACACTAGAACCCTTATCAGAATAGATCTAAATCCTGAAACTTCTCCTTATCTCTGTCGAACTCCCCCTAAAAACCATAGTTAGAATCGGCCATCTTTAAAATAATATGGCCTTTGGCCGAATACTAACCCTTACCTTGGATATCAAATCCCAAAAAATCACCTTTCAAGTGTCGGCTACAAGAATCCCGAAAGATCTCCTTCATGGTTTGGCCAAAAGAAAATAAGAGGGATTAGATTCCTAGATTTCGGCTAACCAAAGGAAAAAGGAAAAGAAACCGAATGACAGTTAACCCTTACCATAATGTTGAGATCGATTGCACCCTTGTTTGGAAACACAGAGAAATTCGGCTATAACTCAAAAAGATAGAGATAGATTTGGCACTTCAATGGAGACTAGATCACGTGAGAAGAGAAAGAAATAAGGCCAAGGGTATTCGGCCAAACACTTGAAAGAAGAGAGGAAGAAGAGAACTCACAAGGTTTCAGCTTTGAAGATGGTAGAGATGGAAGAAGAAAATAGAAGAAGAAAGTGACCTTAATGGCATCTCAAATTCGGCTAATGCAAAAAGAAAAGTTTTGAAAGTTCTCTGACTACCACTTTCGGCACATCACTAGGGAAAGAAAAGATAGCCAAATTGCACCTAGAACCCCTATGCATGACCGAATATGCCGCCTCTAAAGTCCCTTTTGCCGTCCAACTCTTCCTCTCTCATCCAAATCCTTTCTTTTCCTCTTACTTAGCCAAATATTTGAGCTGTCTGACCCAATCCACACTTCATCCATTCAGAGTCCTTGTGCAGTCCACCACTGCACCTCCTTACCGAAAAATAGAAGCTCTAAAACACCACTTGCGTTACTCAAACCTAGGCCCATTCACACTCCCTGTGGCGTCACTCTCCTGTGCTCTAAGTGGCGCCTCCCTTGTCACTTTACTAGCATAATTCTTGTGTCCTAGTCCACATACTAAACTTCTTAAGGCCTAGGTCCCTTAATTCTCCTTTAAGGCTTAGAAATCAAATATTTTTCTAAGGCTTCTACCTACATTCCAAGGTTCCCAAGCCCCAAAACACATGCAAATCACACACAAGCATGCTACCACATTCATTTAAGTGAAAATGCATAACCACTAAATCTCGGATATTACACAGATAGGGTCTTAACAAATCAAATACGATGCCAATGTCCCAGACATGGTCTTATACGTAAACACAAGTTGTTGCCAACGTCTCAGACGTGGTCTTACACGATAACACATATCGAAAATCCTATGTCATGACATATGTATCCTGTCTATTCCTAGGGTTCGTACGGGACTTTCGGACATTGAATCTTGATCGAATCAAACTCGAAACATAGTTCCCTATCTCATATTCACATTCAGCCAAGGCTTATATATAATTAAACAATTCAATTTATCACATTATATTTATATATTTGTGAATATAACAACATTTAAAGGCTTATAAACTTACCTCGGATGTTGTCGGATGATTAAATCGACTATTCGTCTACTTTCAATTTCCCCCGATCTAATTCCGTTTTCTTTCATTTTTAGTCTAAATGGGAAAATTACCATTTTACCCCTAACATTTTACACTTTTTTCAATTTAGTCCTTACTGCATAAAACACAAAATACACAAAATTTCACATCACCATAGCTAGGCCGAATATCACCCATGCCCTTACAAGTCCATACATTTCATTTATTTCACATTTTAGTCCCTCAAAAATTTATTTTCACAATTTAGTCCAAATTACTCAAATTCATCAAAAAATCAAAGACAAAACATATTAATCTAACATATATATTTCATAATTCATCAACTAACATCAGAAAACTCATAAACTCATCAATGGTACATTTAAAAATCTTTATCAAAATAAAAAATTCAAGCATGGGTCTTGAAGATAACTTAACAACGATATCAAAAACGTAAAAATTATAAAAAATCGAGCTAAATACGTACCTTAATCAAACTCAACAATGGCCGAATACCCTAGCTCTCTTTATTTCTTTTTCTTTTCCTTAGTTTCGGTCATAAGCAAAATAAAAGATGAACATGGCTTTTAAACTATGTTTGTTTATTATAACATTATATTATGTTATTATTTTATTAACTTTTATAATTAATATATAAAAACCATATATTAATCAATATGCCGTCCACTACCTTTTATTATTGGATAAATTGCAAAATAAAATCTCCAAATTATAAAAATAATAACAATTAGGCACTTTCCTATTAAACCTTCAAATTTTCATTTTATGCGATTAAGCCTTTTTCTCAAATTAAACACACAAACAATAAAAATAATTCACTAAACTTTCACACATGTAAATTCAGACATAATTAACACAGAAAATAATATTAAAATATTTTTTAGACTATAAATTTTTGGTCTCGAAACCACTATTCGATTAGGGTCAAAATCAGGCTGTTACATTTATACCTCAAATGGCAACCAAAACATACCAATATATGCACCAATAACTCATCAACTACACCATTTATTTTCATACCCAATTTCAAATCAAATAAGTCCATCTAAAATACCAATTTCACATCCCAAATTGTATAAGTCAAGCATCATATAATCCATACCACAAATTCACATTTAAACCACAATTTTCATCAACCAAATTTAAGCATGAAACATACCATTTTCATTATGCTAATTTTTACCATAATGACCACTCACATAGAACATACTCTTACACATATAAGTCATTCTTTTCATATGATCAAAACATATACCAACCATCAAACTACCAAGCCAACTCACATGGCTAAGCTTATACACTTCAAAACATGCCATAATCACTAGCCTAAACATGCCATATACCAAATATATACAATTTCCAAAAGTACCAAAATAGATAGCCGATTGTGTGATTTAGTCGCTGACAATTCTAGGATCCGAGCTAGCTTTAAATACACTGTGAAATAGAGAAACACTTCACATAGTAAGCTTTAAAGCTTAGTAAGTTTGTAATATAATATATTTATCTCAATGATTCAAACCAATATACAAAATAAAACATCATAAAGATTAATTCACAAGAATGCACAATCTCATCTATATCCAATACTCACATAACCATCCATTCATCTATTTCCAAATTCATAAACCACAAAGGTTCCAATACATACCTTTGCCAACACTTAGTTAACGATCATTCTTGCTACTCAATGCTTGATACCACATTTTGATAAATCTTCATTATTCGTTCGATTTATTCGCATACTTAGTGACAATTTCATAGCCGAAGCTTAAATATCATCGCACACTTAGTGCCTTTACATTAAACCAAATTTCAACTAGGTATCGCACACACAGTGCCAATCAATATAGTCGAGGCTTCCTTTATTTCGCACACATAGTGCTATTCACCTCTTTCTCAATTCTAATTACGCACACTTAGTGTTACATTTCACAATTCCACATATAACATTTCTAATTCAATAACCACATATTCATTGATTTCCTAACACATAGATATGAATTTAAAAATTTGTATATACCCGAACTTACCTCAGACGTCGAAGTAGCAAAACGAGTCAATTAATCGAACACTTTATCTTTGCCTCGATCTCGATCCAAATCCCTCTTTTCTTGATCTATACATATTCAAATTTAGCTCATTCAACCACCAATTCATTCAATTTAATCCAAACACACATATTTAGGGCATTTTACAAAATAGCCCTCATATGTTCACATTTTGACACTTTAGTCCCTATTTCATAAAATCACAAAATGCACAAAATTTCCATTTACACATGCTTAGCCGAATTTTCCCCTAGCTCATACAAGCCCACATATTTCATTTATTTCACATTTTACTCCTCTAATTTCTCATTTTAATAATTTAGCCCAAAATAGCCAATTTCATCAAAAATTCAAAGACAAACTATGTTAACCCAACATTAAACTTTCATATTCCACCAACTATCAACATAAAGCTCACATATTCATCAATGGAACATCTCAATATCTTCAACAAATTCTAAAATTAAAGCATGGGCTAGCTAGAACACTAAGCAACGATCACAAAAACGTAGAAATCATTAAAAACTGATAAAAAAAACTAACCTTGAATCAAACTAGATGTTAGCCAAATATACAAGAGCTTCAAACCCCTTTTTTCTTTTCTATTTTTAGTGAAGAACATTAAATATAAGCATTATTTCATCCATTTGTTTTATTTAATATACATTAAGTGACATTTTACCATTTTACCCTTTGTTAAAACATTATTATTTCATTCATTTAATGGCTATATATGTCAACTTCCACTATCAAAGGTATAGTTATCACATAAGGACTCCTCATGTAAAAAGCTATGCCAAATAAGCAGTTATACAATCAGCACATAGCTTTTACATTTTATGCTATTAAGTCCTTTTTGTAAATTAAGCACACAATCGATAAATTTTCACACAGAATTTTCACACATATTGTAAACACCAAAAATAATATTAAAATATTTTTTAACCTCAGAATTGTGGTCTCGAAACCACTATTTCAACTAGTCTAAATTGGGCTATTATAGAACTAGTTGGAATACCAAAGGATACCCGACAAGCATCACACAATAGGGTAAAATGCCGATGCCATATCCCAGACATGGTCTTACACTCACACACATGTCGAGGTCGATCCCATGTCCCATACATGGTCTTACACTAGCTCTCGTCTTAATGCCGATGCCATGTCCCAGACATGGTCTTACACTAACACACATATCGATGCCGATGCCATGTCCCTAACATAGTCTTACTCTAGCTTTCATAATGTGGCCGATGCCATGTCCCAGACATGACACTAGCACACATATCACCTAAATGTCATGGCATGAATATCCATTCTATTCCTAAGGTTCAAACGGGAGTTTTGCCTACATCAATTCTCATCATGCATATTCACAACCATAATCAAACATTTTATGAAATATCAATTATTTAATGCATCTTAACAATAGAGTTGCATTATTTATGTACAACTTACTCTCGGTATACAAAAAGTGGGCAACTAGATTGAATTAGTCTACTAGCTTGGTTTTCCCTCGGTCTAGGTCTGGACTCTGTTTTCCTTGATCTATAATTACAAATTCACTTATTTGATCACTACATAATTCAAACATTTCAAAATTCCTACTTTCGCAAAATTATCAATTTGCCCTCAAACTTTCGCAAAATTATAATTTTACCCCTAGGCTCGTAAAACGATTTTAATCAAATTTACTCCTTTAACAAGCCTAGCCGAACTTTATTACTCTTATAGAAACTCACAATTTTAGTTATTTCACATATTTACCACCTATTTTACAACTTTTACAAAAATATCCTTTTTAGGTGTTTTTCATGAAAAATCATTTCACAAAAGTTATTTATTTAACAACCAAGATTCATTTTCTTCCATAAAATTACAGAAATCAACATGAATACTAACATGGTAAAACCCTAGACTCTCAACCATAGTGCAAAATAGTCCCCTCATTAGCTATTAAGCTACAAGGGTTCCAAAAACACAAAAATCATCAAAAATGACCATCAAGATGACTTACTTGCAAGGATTAAAGGTTTCTGAAATTTTCAAGCTTCCATGGCCCTTTCCTAAGTGAGAAATCAATGGAGAAGAAAAGAGAATGAAAAAGATGAATACTTTCTCTTATTTTATTTTATTTCAACAATTTAGTCACCTAATTCCACCAACTTTGACCAATTTTCATTTCTTTGACCCTATGGATGGCCAACACTTTCCTAAGGGCCTAATTGCACATTAAAGACCTCCAATTTAAGGCTCTATAACTATTTGACACCTTTATCTTGTAGAATAAAACTTTCACACTTTATGCAATTTAGTCCTTTTTCAAAATTAAGCATGCAATTACTAAAGTGAATTCACCAAAATTTTCATGCACTCATATAATCATGTTATAACATATAAACTAATTATTAAAATAATTTTCTCTGACCTCAGATTAGTGGCTCTAAAACTACTATTCTGAGTAGCCCTAAAATCGGGTTATTACAATCCCTCCTTAGAGATTTTCGTCCCCAAAAATCTTACCAGTAAGAAGGTTCAGTATTGGTCTCTCATGGTCTCCCCGGGCTCCCATGTGGCCTCTTCAACCCCATGTCTATGCCATAGTACTTTCACAAGTACTAACTTTTATTTCTCAATTGCTTGACCTCTCAATCTAAAATCTTAACTGGTTCTTCACCATAGGTCATGTCTAAACAAATCTCAACCTTAGTTGGTGAAATCACATGTGATGGGTTAGAACGATAAGCGGCGCAACATAGACACATGGAATAAATTATGAATCTTTTCTAACTCGAATGGCAAGGCTAATCGATAAGCTATCGGTCCAATTCCCTTAGTCACATCATAAGATCCAATAAAATATGGACTTAATTTGCCTTTCCTACTGAATCTGAGGACTTTCTTCCACAGGGATACTTTCAAAAATAACTTATCACCGACTTGAATCTCAATCTCTTTTCGTTTCAAGTCCACATAGGATTTCTATATTTTTGATGTGGCCTTCAAACAACCACGAATTACTTTTACTTTCTCTTTTGTTTCTTTAACTAAGTCAACCCCGTGTATCTGATTTTCTTTGAGTTCGGTCCAATACAAGGGCATTCGGCACTTACGCCCATACAAAGCTTCATAAGGCACCATTTTCAAACTCGATTGATAGCTATTGTTATATATAAACTCTACCAACAGTAAGTACCTTTCCTAATTGCCTTGAAACTAAAGAACACAACACAGCAACATATCTTCAAGAATTTGAATTATTCTTTCTGATTGACCGTTGGTTTGAGGATGGAAAGCAGTACTAAAATTCAGTTTCATCCCCAACGCTTATTGCAACTTTTTCCAAAACTGAGATGTGAACCTAGGATCTCTATCCGAAATTATCGATAAAGGTACCCCGTGAAGAATTACAATTTTAGAAACATACAAATTGACTAATTTCTCACGTGGATAATCGATACATACCGGTATAAATGAGCCGACTTAGTTAGCCTATCAACCACAACCCACACAACATCTTTCTTCTTTGGTATCATCGATAATCCAGACACTAAATCCATGGTAATACGATCCCATTTCCACTTGGGAACCATCACGGGCTAAAGTAAACCCGAAGGTACTTGGTGTTCAGCTTTCACTTGCTGACAAATTAAACATTTAGAGACAAACTCTGAAATGTCTCTTTTCATTCCCAACCACCAATACATTTTCTTCAAGTCATTATACATTTGCACACTACCCGGATGGATAGACATACAACTGTTATGTGCCTCATGCAAGATTTTTCGAATAAGCTCATCATCTTTAGGTACACAAACTCTGTCTTGAAACATTAAACAACCATTTCAACCAATCCGAAAGTCTGATTATATACCCTTCTCGCACTGAGTTATCTTAGCATGCAATTCTTTATCACCTTTCTCGAGCATCGCAGATCTCTTGGAAAAATATTGGTTTTGCTCTTAATTCATCTAAAATCGAACCATTGTCTGTTACTAACAATTGAGTGTTCATAGCCCTCAAGGCAAACAAGGACTTCCTACTCAATGCATCAGCGACCACATTTGCCTTTCTGGGGTGATAGTCAATTATCAACTCATAATCCTTTATCAGCTCTAACCATCTCCACTTCCATAGGTTTAACTCCTTTTGAGTCATCAAATATTTAGACTTTTATGGTCGGTGAATACTCAGCATTTCTCGCCATACAAATGGCGATCCAAATCTTCAGTGCGAACATTATGGCGGGCAGCTCTCAATCATAAGTCAGATAGTTTTTCTCGTATGGTTTCAGCTGTCTCAAAGCATAAGGTATTACATTGCCTCCTTGCATAAGTACACACCCCAATCCATTTAAGGATGCATTGCTATACACTAAAAATTTATTTCTCGATTCCAGTTGCACTAAAACTAGGACTTCGGTCAACAATGCTTTTAGTTTCTCAAAACTCTATTGGCACTTCTCTATCTATTCGAACTTAACATCTTTTTGTAGCAACCTTGTCATCGGCATAGCAATCATGAAGAACCCTTTAACAAACCGTCTGTAGTATCCCGCTAAGCCCAAAAAGCTTCTAATCTCTGACACATTCCTTGGCAATTTCCAATCAACGATAGCTGATATCTTGCTCGAGTTAACTATAATTCCATCACCCAACATGATGTGTCCTAAGAATTCAATTTCTCGGAGCCAAAATTCACATTTGCTAAACTTAGCATATAACTGCTTATCTCTTAAAGTATGCAAAATAGTTCTCAAATGCTCCGTGTGCTCACTTTCATCACGGGAATAAATTAATATATCATCAATAAAAATAACAACGAACTTATCCAAGTACGCTAAAAAAACACGATTTATTAAATCCATAAACACGGCGAGAGCATTTGTTAAGCCAAAGGGCATGATAAAAAACTCATAATGACCATACCTCATCTGAAATGTAGTTTTCGGTACATCTTGTTTCTTAATTCTCAACTGGTAATAATCAGACCTCAAGTCTATCTTAGAAAACACTGTGGCTCCCTTCAATTGGTCAAACAAATCGTCGATCCTTGGCAAAGGATACTTGTTCTTAACTGTAACCTTGTTGAGCTATCGGTAGTCTATACACAATCTCATCGACCCGTATTTCATTTTCACAAAAAGTACAGGAACACCCCACGTAGAAATAGCTCAGTCTCGTAAAGCCCTTATCCGTTAACTCTTGTAACCGAGCCTTCAACTCTTTTAATTCCAACGGGGCCATCCTATACGGGGCAATCAAAATAGGTGCCGTGCCAAGGACTAACTCAATACCAAACTCGACTTTCCTAATTGGAGGCAATCCAGGTAACTCTTCCAAAACACATCTAGATACTTGTATACCACAGGCGCTGACTCAATCTTTACTTTCGACTCTTGATTATTCGACACAAATGCAATATAGGACTCATACCCTTTTCTCATGTATTTCTCAGTAGTCATAGAAGAAATCAGTACAGATAAGCTATCCATGCCAATCCATGCCAAGAATTAGGTCAAATTAATCAAACGGTAGTACTATGAGGTTAACCGGAAAATATTGGCTTCTAATAATCAAAGGATAGTTTCTACACACTTTGTCAACTATTATATGCTTGCCTAACGGGTTTGGCACTTTTATCACAAATTCTATAGACTCAACAAGCATATTCATGCTAGACACCAATTCCATACAAATATAGCAATGGGTAGACCCCAGATCAATCAAAGCAACAACAAAGATATCATGAAGAGAAAAAGTACCCGTAATGTAACATCCTAAAATTTGAGGTCTAGAATTTTTGCATAATTGTATGTGTTGTCCGGCCAAACCTTGGAAAATTTTGGTTTTTGGCTCTTTAATGGAGAGTACTGTTGGAAGCAAGACTTAAGGAAATTTTTTTATGTTTTGCTAACACAATAGAGCATATGGCAAGGGGGTTGTGGCGTCAATGAGAGAGCTTGAAGGGAAGGGGTTTGAATCCCACTTGTGACAAGTCAAAGGATTTTTTTTTGTATTAGCTGGTGTAGAAAATAGAGTTCGGTTAGAACTCTACAGGAGAGAGAAGACTTGGTCAAATCGTTTGAATGGGTGGTGTGGAGAAATGAAAGGAGAATATCATGGAGCGAATCAAGGAGTGGGGAGTGTGGATGAGTTGTGTCGTGAGTGGGGATTCAAGCTAAGCATTTTCGGCTAGGGGAAGAGTTTAGCATTTTGGGTAGAAGTGTCACCGAAATTCTCTTTTGAGTATCTTACATTTTCGACTTTTGTGGCATTTTGAGCATTTTTATTATTATTATTTATTCTTTCCTTGAACATTTTGAGCTCTTCTTCATTTCTGCTAGGTACCGTTTTGGTAAGACTATAACATCCTAAATTTTTGGGCCTATGCGTTTAATGGGTGAATATGTGGAATAAGTTAATTTAAGTGTTAGGGGCCCAAATTTTAAGTTTTAAGGAGCCCAAATCTTCTAATTTAAGTTAGTTAAATTTGGCATTAGGGATTAGGGAAGTGGATGGCACAAGGCTATTTTTTTGGGAATTTTATTATATTTATTCTATGTGGATAATAAGCAGATAAATGCTATTATTTAGGGATTTAGTCTTTAAGGAAAATAAGCAGATAAAAACTATTTTTGAGGAGATAATATATTAAGATAAGGGAAATGGGATAGGAGCTATCATGTGTGGCAGTGTTGGCTGAAAATCAATCTCTGCTAAAGGAAGGAATTGGTTTTCTATATAAAGAAGGGGTGTGCCAAAATTTTGGAAGCCTTTCTTTTATTTTCTTTTCTCATCTTCTTCCTCTCAAAAGCCAAAAACCACCATTTTCTTCACCCTTTCTTCCTCTCTAAAATTTCCTGGTTGGTCAATCTTTTAACCTCTATTGTTATTTTTCTTCTAATCCCTAAAAGCCAAAATCACATCTCTATTATTCTATTCTTCTCCTTAATATTCATTGGCCAAATATCTCTTAGCCATCTCTTCAATTCTTAAATCTTCTAAAAATCAAAATTCTTAGATCTCACCTCCTGAAGTTGCCCAATTTTCTTCAGTAAAGTTTGCTTGTGCCGAATCTGAAGAAAACAATAGAGGAGTCCAACGCTTAGATCTCTAAGTCAAAGATAAGCAACACTCAAGTCGTGTTATTTTCGGGATTTCAAGGAGAGGCCCTATTTTCACATCTTTCCGGCTTTTTGAGCAAAGTTGTAGATCTGGATAACAAGGATATCGACTAAGAATATTGGATTTCACGATATCAGGTGTGTAATACTTCCCGCCATTTAGTATAAAGTTTATATGTTATGATAAATGCCGAAATCCTGGCATAATGACGGAAACCCAAAGAGGGTAATCGCAAATCACCAGGTCAGTGAATGTTTTGTTTATACGTTATAAGTATATTGATTTTATGTGATTGCATGGGTTGGGTTTGATGAAAGGAGGAAGTTATATGCTGTAGTGATTTTTAGCGTGACCTATTGTAGCGGTTTTTACCGTGATCTGTTGTAGCGACTTTTCTGCCGTGATCTGTTGTAGCGACTTTTGCCATGCTCACAGTAGTGGCTACTACCATGATCGATGATGAGCAAAGACGACCACCATCAAGGCGTGTAGTAGTGTGGGTTGATTGTAGAAATCCCGATGGTGTGAATAGGCTGTGCGGGCGTGTAGCGAATGGAAACCTAAGATTTGGGTTGGGCTTGCATATTATTTTATTATGTATATTAATTTTAATTATTTTAGTTTTATGGGGCTAAGGCCCAAATCTAATGGTGTATGAGGGTTGCACACGAGTCTCATGACTCAACCAATTAATTAACATTTCATGTAGCATTTAGTGCATCTGACCTGGCTAGAGAGGAGCGCAAGGTGGCTATACAAAAGAACATTTGGATCCAAAGAAAAGACTCTAGTTATTATTTTATATTCTTATTTAATGGATTTTAAATCTCGTTGTAATAAGGCCATGGGCCACCAGTTTATATTTTGTTTTATTACGGGCTTATATTACTTTTAGTTATTTAATTTTTTTTTTAATTTAACTAAGGCATGTGTTTAAATTTGGGTTTTAATTCATAACGGCATATTTTATTTAAAACTATAAATTATAAATTTTCCCAAATAAAAGGTTAAACTTTACCAAAATGTTTTTCTGAAAATGCGACATGTTTTACAAAATTTCCTTAGTGACATACCAGATCCGGTTGTAGTGTTTGGGCCGGATTTGGGGTGTTACAAATTGGTATCAGAGCCCGATTCAAAAATCAGCTTTGGGGTTTTTGGGCTTAATACATTTTCTAAAGGTGGGCTTTTGAAACTTGCATGTTGTTTTTTTTAAATGATAACAGGTTTGTTAGCTCAGCATGGCACTTGCGTCTCCGGCCCAAGTCCGCCAGGTGAGTATTCTGAACCATTGTGTGTTAAGTATCTGTGGGCTCGATGTGTTTTATGGGACATAGGCTAGTTTAATTAGACTTTGATGGACTATATGCTTAGCTTAAAGAACTTCTTAAAGTCCATAAGACTTAATTTACCGAAACAAATCCTGTGAACTAGTCTCCGAGTTAAGGTGTGGTAACAGGCATACGCATGTCTAGGATTGGATTCAGGGAGATCTTGGTATTTAAGCAGTCCTAGTGACTCACCTCCTCTTCGCTGGAATCCTACCTGTTGCGTAGTGATTGTTCACCCTAACCATGTGAACTTGTTGACAGGCCAAAACTTATAATTAAAACCCGAAAGGGACCAGCCACCTTGTTTTGTAAGGTCCTAAAGTATACCCTAGTTTTGAAATCACCAAATTATCCTTGATTGGCAAAATTACTGAAGTATCCCCGAGTTGTGAAATTACCAAAATAACCCTGCATCATAAAATTACCAAAATACCCTTATTTTGAAAAATCACCCGAAACTTTATTTTGGAAAATTACAAAATACCCCTGTAGGTAAAATTACAAAAATACCCCTGGGTAGTGAAACGATGAAAATGCCCCTAGGTGGTGAATGTAAGTTTATAAGGATGTTTTTATGATTGATGTGTGCTGAATGTTGACTGAAGGTGAACTCTAGGACTAGGAAGTATCGACTTGAGAACTAAACCCATAGATAGAATTCGAATTCGAAAGAACTACTATCAAAATGATTTTACATAAGATTGTTCGCAGTTAATAAGTGGGAAGAATTAATTATTCATAAAATTCTTAATCAAATAAACGTCGATCGAAAGAATGAGTACAAGGGGATGAAGACAATTCAGATGCGAGTAATGGTGCGTACCCTACCATAGTATACTAAGTGTTTATTTTGGCTTTAGAATTAGAGTGCGCAGTGAAAGCATAGTGGTGAGACTTAGGTAGTATGATTTCTAGTTAATTGAAAATTTTGAGGATGAAATTTCTTTAAGGAGGGTAGAACTGTAACATCCTAAATTTTTGGGCCTATGAGTTTAATGGGTGAATATGTGGAATGAGTTAATTTAAGTGTTAGGGGCCCAAATTTTAAGTTTTAAGGAGCCCAAATCTTCTAATTTAAGTTAGTTAAATTTGGCATTAGGGATTAGGGAAGTGGACGGCACAAGGCTATTTTTTTGGGAATTTTATTATATTTATTCTATGTGGATAATAAGCAGATAAATGCTATTATTTAGGGATTAGTCTTTAAGGAAAATAAGTAGATAAAGACTATTTTTGAGGAGATAATATATTAAGATAAGGGAAAAGGGATAGGAGCTATCATGTGTGGTAGTGTTGGATGAAAATCAATCTCTGCTAAAGGGAGGAATCGGTTTTCTATATAAAGAAGGGGTGTGCCAAAATTTTGGAAGCCTTTCTTTTATTTTCTTTTCTCATCTTATTCCTCTCAAAAGCCGAAAACCACCATTTTCTTCACCCTTTCTTCCTCTCTAAAATTTCTTGGTTGGCCGAATCTTTTCACCTCTATTGTTATTTTTCTTCTAATCCCTAAAAGCCGAAATCACATTTCTATTATTCTATTCTTCTCCTTAATATTCATTGGCCAAATCTCTCTTAGCCATCTCTTCAATTCTTAAGTCTTCTAAAAATCGATATTCTTAGATCTCACCTCCTAAAGTTGTCGAATTTTCTTCAGTAAATTCTGCTTGTGCCGAATCTGAAGAAAATAATAGAGGAGTCCAACGCTTAGATCTCTAAGTCAAAGATCAGTAACACTCAAGTCGTGTTATTTTTGGGATTTCAAGGAGATGCCCTATTTTCACATCTTTTCGATTTTTTGAGCAAAGTTGTAGATCGGGATAACAAGGATATCAACTAAGAATATTGGATTTTACGATATCAGGTGTGTAATACTTCCCCACCATTTAGATCTATTTGACTAATATATTATTATAAAGTTTATATGTTATGATAAATGCCAAAATCCCGGCATAATGACGAAAACCCAAAGAGGGTAATCGCAAATCACCAAGATAGTGAATGATTTGTTTATACATTATAAGTATATTGATTTTATATGATTGCATGGGTTGGGTTTGATGAAAAGAGGAAGTTATATGTTGTAGTGGTTTTTACCGTGATCTATTATAGCGATTTTTACCATGATCTGTTGTAGCGGCTTTTGCCGTGATCTGTTGTAGCATCTTTTGTCGTGATATGTTGTAGTGGCTACGGCCATGATCTATGATGAGCAACACGACTGCCATCAAGGCGTGTAGCGGTGTGGGTTGATTGTAGAAATCCAGAATGGTGTGAATGGCTAGTACGGGGGCGTGTAGCGGATAGAAACCTAGGATTTGTGTTGGGCTTGCATATTATTTTTATTATGTATATTTATTCTGATTATTTTAGTTTTATGGGGCTAAGGCCCAAATATAATGGTGCATGAGGGTTGCACACTGAGTCTCGCGACTCAACCAATTAATTAACATTTCAGGTAGCATTTGTGCATCAAACTGGGTTGGAGAGGAGTGCAAGGTGGCCATGCAAAAAAACAATTCGATCCAGCAAAAAGACTCTAGTTATTATTTTATATTCTTATTTAATGGATTTTAAAACTCGTTGTAATAAGGTAGTGGGCCACCAGCTTTATATTTTGTTTTATTACGGGCTTTTATTACTTTTAGTTATTTAATTTTTATTTTTAATTAAACTAAGGCATGTATTTAAATTTGGGTTTTAATTCATAATGGCATATTTTATTTAAAATTATAAATTATAAATTTTTCCCGAAAAAAAGTTTAGACTTTACCAAAATGTTTTTCTGAAAATGCGACATGTTTTACAAAATTTCCTTAGTGACATACCAGGTCCGATTGTAGTGTTTGGGGCGGGTTTGGGATGTTACAAAGACTACCCCTTTAGCTTCTGTTTCTTCTAAACAATTACTTCTACTCCTAAACCAAAACGACACATCTCCCTTCTTTTCTTCTACCATACTTGCCGAATTCATCCTTCCAAAGCCGAATTTCCACATTTCCTCCTCCTTTCTTGTAATTCAGTTGAGTCTTGGCTGAACCTGTGGGAGAGTTGTCCACTTCTGTATGTCCTCTCGATCTCCCCTCTCTTTTCTTTAAGCTGTTAACCACACCTTCTCTCTTGGCCGATTTTGGGTAAGTATTTGTTTTCACTCTCGTTCTTTTCTTTCATTCCATTCTATTTCTCTAGTTAAGCTTGGCATCCTCTCATTTCCATTAGATCCCATTTCTTTCTCTATTAAGCATAAGTCAAACACTTTTGTTTGGGGTAGGCTGAATTCACTAGCAACCATCGGGTGTAGATCAATAATCTTGGTTTTAGTGAGGTGAAGTTTTTCTAACACCTTTTAATTCGATGCTAGTTTTATTCATATGATTCTATCTTGTGAAGTTGGCATCATTTTCTTCGTTTCCCATAGGAGAACTGAATATTGTTTGGATGCTAACCTCTTTGGTGCATCAATGGGTTCTTTTAGGTATTTGTGGTGGTAGCCAGAAAGCAAGGCTAGATTTTAGAACTCTGTAGGGAAGATCACGTCTCGTGGTAAGTGACCCAAGAGGTGTAGTAATTCGGGTTATGAAATCTTTTAAGAAGTTAAGGCTAACTTTTAGTCATTGTTATTCTAAGGGCAAGCGAGGAGTAGTTTTTTTGGCAATCTAAAGTTGGTGTGTAACCACACACCCTTCTAGATGAATGCTTGCAATGTTCTGTGATTCGGCCGAAAGTCAAAAAGCCAAAAATCGGTAACTATGACCACTGAAGCGTGCGAGCGCTCATAGTGGTAAACTGAAACACGAATAAAGACGGTAAGGCATTGAGGGTGTCGCGAGCACTTTCGTGGAATTGAGGCTGTAATGGGCCTGACCAAACCAAAACGGGTTGAACAGGCCTAATGGGCTAATAGGCCCAAATGGGCAAAATTGATGGAAAACTATCAAATGATAGTGATTGCAAAATCTGTAAAACTAAGGATGTGAAATGGGCCACACGAGCGTGGGCCCATTTGGGCCTAAAATGTATTTTAGGCCTTAAATGGATTTTAGGCCTAATAGCTCCGTAGAGACCCAAAAAGGGTCATGTGTCGCTTGAAGCGATAGTAGGCCTCCAGTAAGGCCACTAAATGATAAAATTATCGAAATACACCTAGTGGGTAAATGACCGTTATACCCTTGATTATGGTTGGTTATCATGTATGTGTTTTATTTACAATTTTGTACGTATGATGCATTGCATTTATAATATGTTGCATGGGTTGGGATTGATGATCGAGGAAGTGTATTCTAGTGGCTCTGCCATATTCTATCTAGTGGCTATGCCACGTATATTCTATTATTCTGGTGGCTCAGCCACAAATTCTATGATTAGCAACTTGTCTGCCATATTGGTGTGTAGGGCTGGTGGGTTGACTGGATCCCCACAGGTGTGTAGGGTTGGTACGGAGCTATGTTGGGTTGGATTGGGTTGGGCTGCATTCTCTGTTTGCATTATCATGTTTATAGGGCTAAGGCCCAAATTGTCACCGAATAGGGCCTCGACCCAGTCTGATTCTGTTTGGGCTTGGGCCCAGTTGATGATCGATTAGAGGATTACACACTGAGTTCTTGTAACTCACCTCTTTGCTTTAAGCTTGCAGGTGATCCCTAGCGTTAGAGGATTTGGAGCTGCAGAGGACTCTGGGGTGGCCATACGTCGGAGTATTTCTCACGAACTTTAGTAAATTTTGTTTTTGCTTCATTTTAAGATTATTTTAATTTGGTTTAATATTTTTTAATAAGGCTATTGGACTTAACTTCTATTTTTAACTTTCATTCCAATTATATTCAAACTATAAATGATTAAACTCTGGGTTTTCTTAAAACGTAAATAACCATTTTTAAAATATCAGTTTCCATAAATTACTGAATCTAATTTCTGCTATAAACAAGTTTTTTGCAAATAACAATAATAATGTTTTTACAAGAAAACCATAAAAGCAAATCTTAATTTCACAAACAACAAAGCGCAGAGTTTTGAAAGAATACAAAGTTTTTAACGAATGCGAAGTCTTTAAACAACCCTTTTATGTGACATGCTAGAGATGGTCGTAACGTCTAGGTCGAGTTTTGGACTGTTACATTTTGTGGTATCTGAGCCATGTTGCAAAACTCGGCTGTAGAATGGGTTCGAAGTTTTTTTCAAATTTGTTTGAAATATAGTTTACAAAATATATACCGTTATTGAAAGAATGGCACACCGAGTCTCCAGCACCAAATTCGTAAGTCCTCTTATTTTATATCTGATGATATGATGAAATGACTGTAGGGAGAAAACTACT
This sequence comes from Gossypium rotundifolium, assembly GCA_025506655.1. Lineage (NCBI taxonomy): Eukaryota > Viridiplantae > Streptophyta > Magnoliopsida > Malvales > Malvaceae > Gossypium > Gossypium rotundifolium. The sequence goes on along the minus strand of CP106733.1, from coordinate 105,089,934 downwards.
AGAATTAGTGGTAGTACACTGAAACTGTTAGCTATGTGAACTAAGACTATAGAGACTGAGACAATAGGAACTTCGATTCGTGAAAACAACTCTTATACCCGTTTTTCATTAAACACTTATTAATAAACATTGGAACTATGGACTGATTCATAAAATTCTTAAACACATTAACTCGATTCAGTAGCATGAGTACAAAAAGACGTGGACGAGGTACACGGGGCCGCGGTAGAGGCCAAGATGATGGGGCTAGATCCTTAAAATCGGGGCATGTGCCTGAAGGTGATGTACCAACAACGCCAGTGGCAGAAGCGGGGTCTCATGGTCGAACTGGAGGGGACGATGCTTTGTCCCAAGTAATGCTGTGAGTTTTGGAATGGGTTATTGGAGCTAGTACTGGATCGACAGCTCGAGGGTCTATTTTTTAGCGACTCCGGTCAAACGGGTTGAAGTTTTTAGGTGCATCTCTAGTGTAGCCTCGAATGTAGTGGGGTATTGGTTAAAGGCTATGGAAAAAATTATGGATGACTTGGACCGCACAGCAGAACATAAATTGAGAGGAGCAGTGTCTTTACTGTGAGATGAGGCATACTAGTGGTGGCTCACTGTGAGGGAAGGTACACAAGTGGATCGTATAACCTGGGACTTCTTTAAAATAACTTTCCAGGGAAAATATGTCGGGGCTAGTTATGTAGACACCCAGAGGAAGGAATTTCTAAATTTGATTTAGGGAAACAAATCCTTAGTAGAGTATGAGGCGGAGTTTCTGCGCTTTAGCCGTTACGCTCGGGGTATAGTTGCGACTGACTAGGAGCGCTACGTGTGATTTGAGGATGGTATGCGGGATGAGCTGCGGATATTGATAGCTCCACAAAGAGAAAGAGATTTTCCACTTGGATTGAGAAAGCAAAGATTGCTGAAGAGGTAAAACATTCTGAGAGACAAAATCGAGATAAAGAAAGGGGCAAGAATAAGAGAGGTTTTGGGTCTTCAAGTTCTTTTGGGGATTTCAAAAGAGGCCTAGGTTGGATGGGCTAGCTCGAGTTGGGGTGCTAGTTGCTGTGGGTCAGTTGCAACCTTATATGCAGTGTGGGAAAATACATTCAAGGGAGTGTTGGAGAAGATTTGGTGGGTGTTTCAGATGTGGGTCTAGGGATTATAGGATAAAAGACTATCCTTGGGAGCATGTTCAGACGCAAGTAGTAGGTCAGAGGTTTATGCAGCCAGAAAGAGGTGGTCAGTAGCCACCAAGAGGTTGAGGTCCACTTCGAGGGGGAAATGGGTTAGGACGTGGTCGTGGAGCACCGGATAGAGGTGCTGGTAATGTGGGTAATACAGATGCAAGACAGCTAGGGCTGGTTTATGCGGCTCGATGTCGAGAGGATGGCGACGCACCGGACATCATAACCAATACTTTTCTCATATTAAATGTGCCATTTACACTTTAATTGATATTTGATCTACACACTCGTATATTACCTGTACTGTGTCTAGAACTCTAGGTATGCAATTTGAGTTTATTGATAGGGTAATGTCGGTAATTAGTCCCTTAGGACAATCTGTGGTAGTGAATAAGCTGTTTAGAAATGTGCCTTTAGAAGTTTAAGGAGTGGTATTTCTAGTGAATTTAATGGAGCTACCGTTCGATGAGTTTGATCTCATATTGGGCATGGACTGGTTAGTGAAAACGGAAGAACTTGGAGTGCACTGCTAAGTGTATGGTATTAAGGACTTCAGAAGATGATGAAGTGATTGTGATAGGTGAGAGAAGGAATTATCTGTCCAATGTAATCTCTGCACTAAAGGCTGAGAAGTTGGTGCGTAAAGGTTGTGAAGCATTCATAGCTTATGTCAACATGACTGATGTTTGTAATTTTTTGGTTGAGAATGTTAGGACCGCAAAGGAATTTTCAAACGTATTTCCTGAAGATCTTTCAGGGTTGCCTCCAAATCGCGCGGTCAAATTTGGCATTAAGCTATTATCGGTAACGGCTCCGGTGTCCATCACCTCTTATAGGATGGAACTGAAGGAGCTGGTAGAACTAAAGGCTCAGATCTAAGTGTTGCTAGATCGAGGATTTATAAGACCAAGAGTATCGCCGTGGGGAGCGCTACTGTTGTTCGTGAACAAGAAGGATGGGTTAACGCGTATGTGCATTGACTATCGCCAATTGAACAAGCTGACTGTTAAGAACAAATACCTACTACCAAGGATAGACGATCTATTGATCAGTTGCAAGGAGCTGCGGTCTTCTTGAAAATAGATTTAAGATCAGGATATCATCAGTTAAGGGTCAATGAGTCAGATATTCACAAGACTACATTTCGAACTCGTTATAGGCATTACGAATTTTTGGTGATGTCGTTTGAATTAATGAATGCACCCGTCCCTTTTATTAATATGATGAATCGGGCCTTCCAACCCTATCTAGACTGGTTTGGGGTGGTATTCATAGATGACATCTTGTTGGATTCAAGAACGAGGGGGAGCATGATTCACATCTTCGGGTTGTTCTGCAGATATTGAGAGAAAAGTAACTTTATGCCAAATTCAGTAAGTGCGAGTTTCGGCTAAAGGAAGTGACATTTTTGGGGCATGATGTGTCTGCCGAGGGGATTAGGGTGGATCCTCAAAAGGTTGAAGCAGTATTAGATTGGAAGCCACCGAAGTCAATATCAGAGATCTGAAGTTTTTTGGACTTGGTTGGGTACTATAAGCAATTCGTTGAGGGGGTTTCTTTGATTTGCACTCTAACTAAGTAACTGCGTAAGGGCGTACAATTTGTTTAGACTGGGAAGCAGTAAGAGAGTTTTGAAAGACTGAAGAAGATTCTGACTGAGGCACCAGTGTTGATTTAGCCTGAGGCTAGGAGAGAATTTGTTGTCTATTGTGATGTGTCGCATATGTTTGGGTTGTGTACTGATGCAAGAAGGGAAGGTAGTGGCATATGCATATCGTCAACTAAGGCCACATGAGGTGAACTACCCCACTCATGACTTAGAACTAGCTGTTGTGGTGTTTGCACTAAAGATATGGAGACATTACTTGTATGGAGAAAAGTTAGTTATCTACACCAACCATAAGAGCCTGAAGTATCTCCTTACCCAAAAAGAGTTAAATCTCAAGAAACAGATATGGATAGAGCTGCTAAAGGACTACGACTACTCAATTGAGTAGCATCCGTGTAAAGCCAATGTGGTAGCGGATGCCCTAAGTCGGAAGGTGCTATCTGATTTGAGAGCAATGTTTGCTCATCTCAGCCTTTATGAGGATGGTACTCTGTTGGTAGAACTTTAGGTGAAACTGACATGGGTTAATCAAATTAAAGAGAAGTAGTTGTTGGATGAGTCATTGGGTTCTCAATTTCAGTAGGTGAAAAGTGGAGAGACGGTGGATTATGGATTGAATAGTGAAGGGGTGGTTTGTTTTCGTGAAAGAATTTGTGTGATGAAGGACTCTTAGTTAAGACAGATGATTCTGTGGGAGTCACATAGTAGCCCATAAGTTATGCATCCCGATGGGAACAAGATGTATCGAGACCGACGAAAACTGTACTGGTTGTCAGGACTGAAACGTGAAGTTACTGACTTCGTAAGTAAGTGTTTGACATGTCAACAAGTGAAGACTGAGCATTAATTTCCTTCGGATTGCTGCAACCTGTAAAGATTCCACTGTGGAAGTGGGAGAGGGTAATAATGGATTTTGTTACTTGGCTGCCCTTGACGCCTACTAAGAAAGATTCAGTGTGGGTAATCGTTGACCGGTTGACTAAGTTTTCCCACTTCATACCAGTTTGCACTGATTACTCGTTACAGATGCTTGCAAAGTTGTACGTCGCAGAAATTATGAGGCTACATGGGGTACCAATGACATCATCTTAGACAGGGACCCTAGATTTACATCTCGGTTTTAGAAAGTGTTACATGAAGCTTTGGGTATAAGACTAGACTTCATCACAGCGTTCCATCCACAGACTGATGGTAAGTCGGAGAGGGTAATCCAGATCTTGGAAGACATGTTAAGGAGCTGTGTGATTGACTTCAAGGGTTGTTGGGAAGATTATTTATTGTTAGTGGAATTTGCGTATAACAACAGCTACCAATCCAGCATTCAGATGTCACCCTACGAGGCGTTATATGGTCGTAGGTTTCGTACCCCTACGTGTTGGACAGAATTGGGTGAGCGACCGTTGTTGGGTCCAAAATTGATTTTGGAAACTGAGGAGAAGGTGAAGTTGATTCGAGGTCGGTTGAAAGAAGCTTTCGATAGACAGAAGTCGTATGTAGATCTTAAGCGTAAGGAAATCGAGTACTCAGTGGGAGATTATGTTTTCTTAAAGTTCTTACCGTGGAAAAAGATCTTAAGATTTGGACGGAAGGGCAAGTTAAGCCCTAGGTTCATTGGGCCTTATCGGGTGTTGAAACGTGTTGGACCGGTCGCATATCAGCTTGAGCTACCCCCTGTGTTAAACTGGATACATAACATATTTCATGTCTCTATGCTGAGGCGCTATCGCTCAGATCCTTCTCATATAGTGCTGGTGGAAGAAATTGGGGTAAGACCTGATCTGACATTTGAAGATGAACCAGTGCAGATTTTGGATTGGGATGTTAAAGTGTTGAGGAGGAAATTTGTTTTGTTTGTCAAAGTGTTGTGGCATAATCACGATTCAGAATAAGCCACTTGGGGGCCTGAGGAGGCAATTCGGTAGCAATACCCTCATCTCTTTTGATTAGGTAAATTTGAGGTCAAAATTCCTTTAAAGGGGTAGAACTGTAACATCCTAAAATTTGGGGTTTGGCATTTTTGCATTATTGCATGTGTTGAGCTTTTTAGCTTGTTGTTTGGGTGTGATTGGGGATCTTAGGGAGGCTCGGGTTCGAGCCCAAGGCCTGGAAAAATTTTGGTTTTTGGCTCTTTAGTGGAAAGGGCTGTTGGAAACAATACATAAGGAAATTTGTTTGTCTTTTGCTAAAACAATAGAGCATATGGCAAGGGGGTTGTGGTGTCAATGAGAGAGCTTGAAAGGAAGGGGTTCGAATCCACTTGTGAAAAGTCAAAGGATTTTATTTTTGTATTAGCTGGATGGAGGAAGTAGAGTTTCGTTAGAACTTTACAAGAGGGAAAGAATACTTGGTCAAATTGTTTGAATGGGTGGTGTGGAGAAATGCAAAGAGAATATCATGGAGTGAATCAAGGAGTGGGGAGTATGGAGGAGTTGTACCGTGAGTGAGGACTCAAGCTAGGCATTTTCGGCTAAGGGGAAGAGTTGAGCATTTTGGCTAGAAGTGTAGCCGAAATTCTCTTTTGAGTATCATGCATTTTTTACTTTTGTGGCATTTTGAGCATTTTTTTATTATTCTTTCTTTCCTTGAACATTTCGAGCTCTTCTTTGTTTTTGCTAGGTACCGTTTTGGTAAGACTACCCCTTTAGCTTTTGTTTCTTCTAAACAATTGATTCTACTCCTAAACCAAGCCAACACATCTCCCCTTCTTTTCTTCTACCATACTTGCCGAATTCTTCCTTCCAAAGTCGAATTTCTACATTTCCTCCTCCTTTCTTTTACTTCAGTTGAGTCTTGGCCGAACCTATGGGGGAGTTGTCCACTTGTGTATTTCCTCTTCGATCTCTCCTCTATTTTCTTTAAGTTGTTAACCACACCTTCTCTCTTGGCTGATTTTGGGTAAGTCTTTGTTTTCACTCTCGCTCTTTTTTTCATTCCACTCTATTTCTCTGGTCGAGCTTGGCATCCTATCATTTTCATCAGATCCCATTTCTTTTTTTTAAGCATAAGCCAAAACACTCTTGTTGGGGGTAGGCCAAAGTCGTTAGCAGCCATCGGGTGTAAATCATTAATCTTGGTTTCGATAAGCTGAAGTTGTTTTAACACCTTTTAATTTGATACTAGTTTTATTCATATGATTCTATCTTGTAAAGTTGGCGTCTGTTTCTTCCTTTCTTATAGGAGAACTGAATATTGTTTAGATGCTAACCTCTTTGATGCATCAACGAGTTCTTTTAGGTATTTGTGGTGGTAGCTAGGAAGCAAGGCCAGATTTTTGAACTCTGTAGGGAAGATCACGTCTCGTGGTAAGTGACCCAAGTGGTGTAGTAATTGGGTTATGAAATCTTTTAAGAAGTTAAGGCTAACTTTTGATAATTGTTATTCTAGGGGCAAGCGAGGAGTAGTTCTTTCGCAATCTAAAATAGGTGTATAACCGCACACCCTCCGGATGAATGCTTGCAATGTTCTGTGACTCGGTCGAAAGCCAAAAGCCAAAAATGGCAACTGTGACCACTCGAGCGTACTAGTGCTCGTAGTGGTAAACCAAAACACGAATAAGGATGTTAAGGCATTGAGGGTGTCGCGAGCACTCTCACAAAATTAAAGCTGTAATGGGCCTGACCGAACCAAAATGGGTTAAACGGGTCCAATTGGATAATAGGCCCAAATGGGCAAAATTGATGGAAAACTATCAAATGATAGAGTGATTGCAAAATCTGTAAAATTGAGACTGCAAAATGGGCCACACGAGCATGTGGGCCCGTTTGGCCCTGAAATGGATTTTAGGCCCAATAGCTCCGTAGAGGCCCAAAAAGGGTCATGTGTCGCTTGAAGCAACAATAGGCCTCCTGTAAGGCCGCTAAATGATAAAATTACCAAAATACCCCTAGAGGGTAAATGACTGTTATACCCTTGATTATGGTTGGTTATCATGTATGTGATTTATTTACACTTTTGTACTTATGATGCGTTGCATTTATAATATGTTGCATGGGTTGGGATTGATGATCGGAGGAAGTGTATTCTAGTGGCTCTACCACATTCTATCTAGTGGCTATGCCACGTATATTCTATTATTTTGGTGGCTCAGCCACAAATTCTATGATTAGCAACTTGTCTGCCATATTGGTGTGTAGGGCTGGGTGGGTTGACTGGATCCCCACAGGTGTGTAGGGTTGGTAATGGGGTGTGTTGGGTTGTATTTGGTTGGGCTGCATTCTCTGTTTGCATTATCATATTTATAGGGCTAAGGTCCATATTGTCACCGAATAGGGCCTCGGCCCAGTCTGCTTCTTTGGGCTCGGGCCCAGTTGATGACCGATTAGGGGATTACACACTGAGTTCTTATAACTCACCTCTTTGCTTTAACCTTGCAGGTGATCCCTAGCGTTAGAGGATTTGGAGCTGCGGAGGACTCTGGGGTGGCCATATGTTAGAGTATTTCTCACGAACTTTAGTAAATTTCATTTTTTCTTCATTTTAAGATTATTTTAATTTTGTTTAATATTTTGTAATAAGGCCATTGGACTTAAATTTTCTTTTAAACTTTCATTTTAGTTATATTCAAACTATAAATGATTAAACTTTGGGTTTTCTGAAAATGTAAATAACCATTTTCAAAATATTACGTTTCCGCAAATTACTGAATCTAATTTCTGCTATAAACAAGGTTTTCGCAAATAACAGTATTACCGTTTTTATAAGAAAACCATAAAAGAAAATATGAATTTCACAAACAACAAAGCGCGAAGTTTCAAAGAATACAAAGTTTTTAACGAATGCTCAGTCTTTAAACAACCTTTTTATGTGACATGCCAGAGCCGGTCGTAACATCTAGGTCGGGTGTGGGGTGTTACACATAATCACATCTGGTGAGGATGCCTCTTCACGATTGCGAAAGACATAAGTCCTTGCAGGCGCTCTACCCTCGGACCTTATGATGGAATCTCTAATCGCACCTCTACTGCTAGCCCCACTTCCAGGGTTCTTTTGTGGTCTACCCCTCGAAGGTGCATTACTTACTCACACTTCTTGCTTTCTATCTTTTTCCTCCATCTCAGGACAATTTCGGATCAAGTGGTCTAGTGAACCGCACTTGAAGTAGCCTCTTTCATTTCCTCGACATTCACCAAAGTGACGTCTACCACACTGTGAGCATTCTGGTCTATTAGGCCGGGCACTACCAACACTCGCAATTGAAGTGGTCTGAGCCTTAAACAACGTATATTGCTTATTCTTATTTCTATTCGAGAATCCAACTGAAGCATTGGATCGAATAGTGAACTCTCTTGATTTCTTGGATAAGGACTAAAACAATTTCCCCAACTATCTTTTCTTTGGGTCACGAGACTCAATATCAGCTTTCCTTTTCTCTTTGGCCAATTCCTCGGCCTTACAAGCTCTTTCAACAAGCACCACAAACTCTCTTAATTCTAAGATGCCAACTAATAATCGGATGTCTTCGTTCAATCCGTCCTTAAATATCTTGCACATGATGGCTTCAGTAGATACGCACTCTCTAGCATATTTGCTGAGTCTCACGAACTCACACTCATATTCTGTTACTGTAATTCGGCCTTGCTTCAATTCTAAAAATTCTTTCCTCTTCTTTCGGAATTCCTCTTGGAAAACTCCTATGTAATCCTTTCCCTTGGTACAATCGACACAAGGGTGTTCCACCATTGATAGGCCAAGCCTCGTAGGAGTGACACAATACACTTCATGCACTCCGTAGATGTACAAGACAACTCATCGAATACCCTAATGGTATTTTCTAGCCAGAATTTTACTCTCTCTGGGTCATCATCTATATTCACTCTAAATTCATCAACTCCTTGCTTTTGAATTCTGTTTACTGGAGGTTTTTCTCTTCTAATCGTTTCCATTACTTAGGGAGTTGTAGGGGCAGGTTAGGAATTGGAGGGTGGAGGAGGTGGAGCGTTCGGGTTTGCATGAACAAACTTGGATACCATACATTCATCATATGGAGGAAGGCTTCTCTAGGCCCTCTACCCTAACTCAGTGTCACGGGCCCACTTTTAACTGGCGCAGTCCCTTCTGCGGGAGCCGACGCATTACTTTCGATATCATGTGCCACTGCTTCGTCAGGATCCATTTACTATATAAAAACACATTTTAAAATGTCAGGAGTCTCACACTATCATAATTCATATATGGCATGTATAGCTAGACTCAAACACACGCTAGGTTAGTCTGAGAATCGACTAAACCATAGCTCTGATACCACTAAAGGTAACACCCCTTACCCGTATCCGATACCTGGTCAGGGTACGAGGCATTACCTACCTTAAACACATGCAAACATACATTTCCAAGTCATAAAATTTCGTTCAATCTTAACACTTTTTAAAACTTTGCCTTAAAGTCCATAACGTGGACCTACGAGGCCCAAAACACACTTTGGAAATGGTTCGGGACAAAACCAAAATCTTTAGAAAACTTTGAAAATTTCACTAAAAACAGGGGCACACGCGTGTCCATGGCCTGTGTCCCTCACACGGCCATGACACATTCGCGTTTCTACCCTTGTGTAAAAACCTTGACATTCTGTTTCTGACATTATCAACCCAATAAGGTCACACGGCCAAGGAACACGCTCGTGTTCTTAGGCCATATGGCGAATTAAATTCCTAAGATCAAGTGTAGACTTCACACGGCCTGGACACATGCCCATGTGTTATGGCCATGTCATCTACACGGTTGAGACACACGGCCGTTCCTCAGCCTATGTGGACAATAACAAGGCTATTTACCAAGCCTTTTTGCCACCCTTACTTGCACCAAAATAAGCCACATCAAGCAAGACCAATTTATGCATACTTTTTTAACTCCATCACACATCCTACTCATTCATGTATTAACATATTGATTACCCAACCACACAATTTGCTCAATCATGAGAAGCGACATCATTTGTACATATCAATAACAAATATTAGCCATCATCCATGGCCTTATACAAAATGAATTCATTTTCAAGACAAGCCAACAGATTTGGCCAAAATAATATGACACTTAACATTATACCAAGTCCCTATACATGTCATACTTAAAATGATAAATCTAACTATACCAAATGTTCAGAATGATAGTGTGATCGATGCCTCCGACGTATGTTGATCCCCGAACTAACTTGGCTACACTATAAGAAAATGGAAAGGAAAAAGAGTAAGCATAAAGCTTAGTAAGTCGCATGTAAATAATTAACAACTATTACCAAGCATTATCACACTCATAGAATATCATAAAATTGCACCAAATTCTTAGATGATTAAAGGCATAACTTACTCACTTTCATCCTTACTAATCATACAATATAAACCGAGCTCATTTCTCATGAATTTCGTGTAGGTACCATATCACTTACAACATAATCATAACTTTTCTCAATTTTGACACAAACTTTAAATTTCCCATTGAACCAGTTGGAATACCAAAGGATACCCGACAAGCCTCACACAAGAGGGTAAAATGTCGATGCCATGTCCTAGACATGGCATTACACTGGCACACATGTCGAGGCCGATGCCATGTCCCAGACATGGTCCTACACTAGCTCTAGTATTGTGGCCAACACCATGTCCCAAACATGGTCTTACACTAGCACACATATCAACGTCGATGCCATGTCCCAGACATGGTCTTACTCTAGCTTTCATAATGTGGCCGATGCCATGTCGCAGACATGGTCTTACACTAGCACACATATCACCCAAATGTCATGGCATGGATATCCATTCTATTCCTAAGGTTCAACCGGGAGTTTTGACTACATCAATTCTCATCATGAATATTCACAACCATAATCAAACATTTTATGCAATATCAATTGTTTCATGCATCATAACAATAGAGTTGTATTATTTACATACATCTTACCTCGGTATACATAAAGTGACTGACTAGATTGAATTAGTCTACTAGCTTGGTTTTCCCGCCTAGGTCCGAACTCTATTTTTCATGATCTATAATGACAAATTCACTTATTTAATCACTACATAATTCAAAACATTTCAAAATTCCTACTTTCACAACATTACCGTTTTTCCCTTAGACTTTCACAAAATTATGATTTTACCCCTAGGCTCGTAAAATGATTTTAATCAAATTTCCTCCTTTAACAAGCCAAGCTGAACCTTTATTACTCTTATAGCAACTCATAATTTCAATTATTTCAGACATTTATCACATATTTTATAATCTTTACAAAAAGGTCCTTTTTAGGTGTTTTTCATGAAAAATCTTTTCACAAAAGTTTTTTATTTAACAACAAAGATTCATTTTATTCCATAAAATTTTAGAAATCAGCATGGATACTCACATGGAAAAACCCTAGACTCTCAACCATAGTGCAAAATAGTCCCCTCATTAGCTAGGTTAAGCTACAAGGGTTCCAACACAAAAATCATAAAAATGACCATCAAGATGACTTACTCGCAAGGATTAAAGGTTAATGAAATTTTCAAGCTTCCATGGCCCTTTCCTTGAGTGAAAAATCGGTGGAAAAGAAGAGAGAATGAAAAATATGAAAACTTTCTCTTATTTTATTTCAATAATTTAGTCACCTAATTCCACCAACTTTAGCCAATTTGCATTTCTTTGTTCCCTATGGCCTGCCAACACACTCCTAAGGGCCTAATTGCACATTAAGGACCTCCAATTTAAGGTTATATAGCTATTTGACACCTTTAGCTTGTAGAAAAAAACTTTTGCACTTTACGCGATTTAGTCCTTTTTCAAAATTAAGCACGCAATCACTAAAATTAATTCACCAAAATTTTCATTCACTCATATAATCACATTATAACGCATAAACTAATTATTGAAATAATTTTCTCTGACCTCGGATTAGTGGTTTTGAAACCACTATTTCGACTAGCCCTAAAATCAGGTAATTAAAACAAAATTTTGACAAAATAGGTGTAGTGGTCTATACACGGGCATGTGAAAAGGGGACATGGGCGTGTGGTGGTGGGTGATCACACACGGGCGTGTGGAAATTCCACACGGATGTGTGTGATCAGCCTGAAATTTTTCGCGATTTGAACATGGGTTTTAAATGAAACATGGGCTGGGGACATGACCGTGCGGGTTTTTGGGGGCTTGATTTTTGGTTTTTGTAATCTAGTATTTTAATTTGCTTAATTTATAATTTAGTCCTAAAACTTGATTAGTTTAATTGAAGCCTTTAATAATAGGGAAACTTGGTAATGTTTCAGGATTAGATTTTTTAAATATTAATATTTGGTGGAAACCATCTTAATTTTTAATTTGGAAAATGTACTAAAGTTTGTAAAAGTTACGATTTAGTCCCGAATAATAAAACTTGAATTAGACATAGTAAATGTACTCAAATTAAGTTGAAATTTTTAGGGCTTGCATAATTTGACCAAAAGAAGGTTGGTAACTATTCAGAAATAAAATAAGGATTGTTTAAACTTAGGTGGTAAAATGATCGAAATACCCTTATGTTTAAATACATAGAAAAAGTTTAAGAATGGTTCACAAATTGCTTCCACATTAATAAATGATAGTTAATTAGTCATAAATGAGGTGCTATAAGGTTGGGGTGTGCATTAGGTGGTCATTAGTTGGAGAGCCACTTCGGTGGCTAATGAATTCAGGCCGGTCTGTCGTGGTCAAGTTTGGGGTGTCACATAAATTGACTGCCATCGCTATTTTTACATTAATTATAGGTAAACACACCTCCCATCCAAACCCACCCTAAGTTCGTATGAACTTACTTTGTTACCTATTCCTTTTCAGGCTTATACATTGAAGGAAGGCTTTTTTATAAGGACTACGCTAGAGTGCTACTACTATAGTGAGCTGACTGCTTTGTTCCGTATCATGCATAACTCGTAGGGGTGGTGAATAAGTGTATCAATAAATGATTTGTAAAAGAATTTATGTTTTGGTAAGACTTTGTTTTTATGAGATTTCTATGAAGAATTAATGCTTGGTTTAAAATTAATACATTTTGTTTGATGAAGTTATTTGAACTTATATACCTTATGGCTTGCACATTAATTTTAAATTGGTGATGTTTTCATTCAAACCTTGGTAAAATAATAGCTAATATATGTTTTATATTTATAACTTTGTAAGAAATATATAAAGCTCTCACCAGAAAGTTTAAAAGTTAGTTTGATATTAAATAGTGGCACACCATACTTAGATCCTATTATATGGTCGGGTTTGGCATGTTACACTTATACTTGTGTATATATTTTGATGGAGTCATATGTTTGAATTTCTTTGACTTGTTTTCTTTGTAACATATTGAACTAGCTTGTTTGAATGTGAAAATTGTAAATGGTTTAGACATCTAACAAGAATTAATGGTTGGGCAAATCATCCTATTTTCAGCACTCCAACCCAATCTCATGTATAACCATGCTCATGTAATTTAGTTATATTGCATGTCTTTCTTTTCTTTGTTTTTTTATTGTTATCTTGTTTGCTTGAGGGTAAGCAATGAGTTAACTATAGGGGTATTTGACCTGTCACAACTTATAGTGGCAAATTAAATACCTTCTAGCACTTAACCAGCTTGGTTTTAAGTCGTTTTATGTTATTTTAATGCATTTTCAGTTAGTATTGTAGATTCAATTTCTAGAAAAATAAGAATTTTTACGCACAATTTAGTGTTAGTTGATCTATTGGGTCGATTAGGGCCTAAATTAGTTTTAATAAGTAAAATCGAGTGCATAAGACATTAATTTTAGGGCCCAAAAGCATTAGGAACAACAACCGAGACATAACACAAGCTTTTGGGGTAGCAACACAATAGAGCCAACTCTAGAATTTTGGTTCGAAGTTGTGTGTCGTGACACATATAGCCTATGTCGCAACATAGCTATGATGAGGGCTAGAAATTAAGAAAGGGTATTTAACCAAGTATAGGCTAGGAACTCGAATCGTTAACACTAGGAATAGGAAATTCAATTAGGTTGTATTAGGTTAATTAATTTAATATTTTTAATTAATATTTTAGTTCTGCATCAACACTACTAATTATCGACTTGATTAGATTAGTAATTATTTTTCTTTAAATAATTTAATAATAAATTTATCCAATTTGCAACCTCTTGGGTACAATTCTCGGAATACTTATTGATATTTCGTAGCAACACTTCTATATTATAATTTGACATGTTCACTTGTAGATACCTCACTTAATTTTATATCTTTTATTTGGACAATTATAGCCTAAACGTTCACACGTTTGGGTGAAACACCCAAACCTGGCCCACAAGCCCTAACCGGATCTGGCATGCTTCTAGGAAAAACCATTCGAATCTTATTTGAAACTTTGCTAAAATCTTGTGTGTTTTCGAAGAACCATTGATTTGGGTTGGGCTGGAATTTTAAAACCCGTGTTGATTCAGTGTTAAAACATTTAATATTTATACTTAAGAAAAATGGACTTTAACTTTGAATTAATAAAAATTGTGTCATACTTAAATAATTAATTATGCATGCATACTAGTTCAAACTATGGCCTTATAACATCAAATCAAAACCCAAATTAAATCCAAAATACTTAAAGAAAGAAAAAGATATTCTCTAAGTTGAGCATGGCCACCACTTGAGCTCCTACCGACCCGGCCCACTACTGAGTGTCACCTGAAAAATAATCCCACAAAGGGGTGAGTCAAACAGACTCAATGTGTACAACCAACATAACTCTCAATTAAATTCAGCCATATCTAAACATACATAATAACATATATAATTAATGATGCAAACCCGAACACAAACCTAAATAACCACAACCATCACACCGTGGGGACTACTAAGTCGACCCTCCATCCACTGCACATCATCGAAGGCAATCACTGCAGACGACATGCTCATCGCCCATATAATTTCGTGGCATAGCCACCAGATAATATTTTGTGACATAAGTCACCACATTCAGATTTCGTGACATAAGTCACCACATTCAGATATTGTGGTATAAAACCACCAAATCACTTCCCCTTTCATAATCACCCATGTGCCCCATGTCATACAAATCATGCAAAGATTATGCCACATTCTTTATTTCACATTCTTACCAATATTCACATGTGTGTCATAACATGTATTCGTAACATTGTTAACATAGTTTTAGATAATAACGTACCTGAATATGCCATACCATTGAATGGTACCTTAAGCCATATCTTTCACATTCTTATTAACACATATATTAAATTAAAGCCGTAAATCTATTAAGATTCAGTGTGGGTTACACACCTGGTACTAACGCTTTCACTAAATCTCGAAAATCTACCAAAACCGATTACACTCCTTCCTAATACCCATAGTTAAAATCGGTTAGGCATTAATACTAAAATATGGCCTATGGCTGAATGTTACATGCACTTACCTTGTGAATCTTAGATCCCGAAGTTAATCCTTAAACCGTCGGCTACAAGAGAAATCCCGGAATCACCTTCATGGTTTCGGCCAAAGAACATAGAGGATTAGAGTCTTAATTTTCGATGGTCAGAGAAAGAAAAGAACAAGAGTTTGATCAAGAGATCCTTACCAAATAGAATGAACGTAATTGGCTCACCAACTCAAAGTGTCGATAAGAGGGAGGAAGTGTTTGAGTTTCGGCTTTTAATGTATATGATCAAATTGGCTCAAGGGAAAAAGAATGGAGAAAAGGTTTCGGCTTTTAAAGAAATTGGAGAGGGAGAGGCTAAAGAATTCGGCATAAAGAATAAAGAGAATTAGGTTTTTTTTTAAATGTCAGAATCAATGAGATATCCTCCCCTATTTATAGAAATTTCGGCACCTATTGTTCAAACCCGAAAACGCCCTTCCTGATAACTAAAAGTTAAGCTAAAAGAAAAGGGAAAATTCGGTATCCATATATACTAAAATAAATAGATAAATAGAATAAACCTACACCCCCTAATCAACTCAAACTTATCACTAATCAAATTCCTTTATTATCTTCAAAATTTATCCTCATCAAAAAGTCCTTTTATTTAGCCCAAAAATTTAATTTGAATTTCATTTAAATAGCTTCCCGATCAAACACCTTCCACGCCAGCAGTAAAATTTCAAGCTATTGCACACAAGGCAACTCGAACCCGAAACCTCCAAGCACAACCACACGCTACCAGCCACTTCACCAGAACCATTCTTGTGATATATTCCATTGTCAACTTCCGTTAAAGTATACTTTCCAGCGACCGAATCATCCAAAGAAATCCAAAATATTGACCAACACCTGGATTCGAACCTCCGCCCTTCATTTGAGTCATAATTCCTTCCCAATTAATTATCAACCTTTATTTTATGCTCGAGGTTTACTTAAAAAAAGAAACCGAACATTTCGCGACAACACGACTAGAACCTTGTTCACCCCTCCCGCTCCTAACACCTTTGCCCTTTGGGCGAGGCGTTTCCTTGTGTCATGAAACAAATTCAACAAATTATAAGGCCTAAACTCCGCCTTCATACTAACATATGCAAAATATTTTTTTTTTTTTGTCATACCCAAAACTTGAACCTTTGACCTCCAGCTTATTGAGAATGCCCCAAGCCACTAGACCACCTACTTCTTTGTGATATCTTTTTTCCCAACAATATTTTAAAAGCCTTATGACTACCACCAACCTCCCTAAAAAAAACAACATTTTTGCTAAAGCCCTAGATCGAGCCTAGGACCCTTCCTAAACCTCCTAAGAATTAAACTAAACATGAAATAATAATTATTTTTAAAAGAAAATGTCCATTCAAACTTTTCATGATAAAATAATTTATTTCATTTGAATAATATTTTAATAAAAATTAACTATTTAAATGTATTAGTCACATTATAAAAGTAGAGGACAAACTATATAAAAAAATAAAGCATATAAATCAAATCCCCAAATTTTAGCATAATCTAGGGGTCAATTAAAAATGGACCATTATCTTATTTTAGTATAAACCACATATTATTTTTTTCCGACAAAATCCATTCTCTCGACACACGAAACCCATTTATTCTAGGCCCAAATTCAGGATGTTACAATTCTACCCTCCTTAAAGAAATTTCGTCCTCGAAATTCCAACTAACTAGTAATCATACTACCTAAGTCTCACTACCATGCTTTCGCTGCGCACTCCAATTCTAAACCCAAATTACCACTATGGTAGAGTACGCACCGATATTCACATCTAGAGCGTCCTCGTCCCCTTGTACTCATGCTATCGGTTCGCATTTATCTGATTAAAGAATTTTATGAATTAGTTTTTGTTCCACTGATTTATCGCAAATAGTCTTATGTTCAATAGTTCTAAGGAGTAGTTCTTTCGAGTTCATACACACACAGTCTTAAATTCATTCATTAAATCATCTCATTCATGAACTTGCGTTCATCACAGAAAAGTGTTGTGGTTGTCATTGTTGTTGTTTTCCACTACCCAAGGGTATTTTCGAAATTTTATCCTATAGGGGTATTTTGGTAATTTTTCAAATTAGGGCATTTGAAAATTTACAAAAGTAGAGATTTTTGGTATTTTAACAAAAATGAAATACTTGGTAAGAAAATTAAAGGGTAATATGGTAATTTTATAAACTGAGGGTATTGTTGTAATTTTACAAGCCAGAGGCATTTCGGTAATTTTGTAAATTATGGTTCCAGGTGACTTTTTAAAACAAGGGTATCTTTGGAAATTTTTAATTTGAGGGTACTTCGGCAACTTTCCATACTGAGGGTATTTTGGTAATTTGTATAGGTTAGGGGTAATTTGGTCAATTTACAAATCAGGGGTATTTTGGTCATTTTTAAATCAAGGGTACTTTGGAATTTTATAATTATGGTTTGACTTTAGAATTTCACAAAACAAAGTGACGGGTCCCTTTCGGGTTTTAATTATTGAATTTAGCCTGTGATTGAGTCCTCTTGGTTAGGGTGAACCGTCACTAGGATTGCTTAAATACCAAGCTCCCACCGAAACCAATCCTGACATGCGCACAATGGTTGCCACACCCTAACTTCGGTGACTTAGACACGTGTTTGTTTAATTAGGCTTTAAAGCTTTATGAATTTTTGTTGGAGTAAGCTAATCCTAGGGTTTAATAACTTAATATACTAATCTCGTCCTATAAATCCCACATACAATCATAAAAGAGTTAGAGTACTTACAGGTGGACTTGGTAGGAGACTCAGTGCCATGCCGAGAAACTTGCTTGTTTCTTAGTAAAACCCATTTTCAAAAGAAAAAAATATTTTGGGCCCTAAAAGCCCTCAAGGCCAAGTTTTGAACCGGGCTCTGATACCAAAATGTAACACCCCAAACCCGACCCACAAGCCCTGACCGGATCTGGCATTCTTCTAGTAAAAACCATTCGAATCTTATTTGAAACTTTGCAAAAATCTTGTGTGTTTTTGAAGAACCATTGATTTGGGTTGGGCTCAAATTTTAAAACCCGTGTTGATTCAGTGTTAAAACATTTAATATTTATACTTAAGAAAAATGGACTTTAACTTTGAATTAATAAAAATCGTGTCATACTTAAATAATTAATAATGGCATACATACTAGTTCAAACTATGGCCTTATTACATCAAATCAAAACCCAAATTAAATCCAAAATACTTAAAGAAAAAAAAAGATATTCTCTGAGTTGAGCATGGCCACCACTTGAGCTCCTACCGACCCGGCCCACTACTGAGTGTCACCTGAAAAATAATCCCACAAAGGGGTGAGTCAAACAGACTCAATGTGTACAACCAACATAAGTCTCAATTAAATTCAGCCATATCTAAACATACATAATAACATATATAATTAATGATGAAAACCCGAACTCAAACCTAAATAACCATTCGCTACACATCACCCGTACCAACCATCACACCGTGGGGACTACTAAGTCGACCCTCCATTCGCTACACATCATCAAAGGTAGTCGCTGCAGATGACATGCTCATCGCCCTTATAATTTCGTGGCATAGCCACCAGATAATATTTTGTGACATAAGTCACCACATTCAGATATTATGGTATAAAACCACCAAATCACTTCCCCTTTCATAATCACCCATGTGCCCCATGTCATACAAATCATGCAAAGATTATGCCACATTCTTTATTTCACATTCTTACCAATATTCACATGTGTGTCATAACAGGTATTCGTAACATTGTTAACATAGTTTTAGAGAATAACGTACCTGAATATGCCGTACCATTGAATGGTACCTTAAGCCATATCTTTCACATTCTTATTAACACATATATTAAATTAAAGCCGTAAATCTTTTAAGATTCAGTGTGGGTTACACACCTGGTATTAACGCTTTCACTAAATCCCGAAAATATACCAAAACTGATTACACTCCTTCCTAATACCCATAGTTAAAATCGGTTAGGCATTAATACTAAAATATGGCCTATGGCCGAATGTTACATGCACTTACCTTGTGAATCTTAGATCCCGAAATTAACCCTTAAACTGTCGGCTACAAGAGAAATCCCGGAATCACCTTCATGGTTTCGGCCAAAGAACATAGAGGATTAGAGTCTTAATTTTCGATGGTCAGAGAAAGAAAAGAACAAGAGTTTGATTAAGAGATCCTTACCAAATAGAATGATCAAAATGTAATTGGCTCACCAACTCAAAGTGTCGATAAGAGGGAGGAAGTGTTTGAGTTTTGGCTTTTAATGTATATGATCAAATCGGCTCAAGGGAAAAAGAATAGAGAAAAGGTTTCGGCTTTTAAAGAAATTAGAGAGGGAGAGGCTAAAGAATTCGGCATAAAGAATAAAGAGAATTAGGGCTTTTTTTTTAAATGTCAGAATCAATGAGATATCCTCCCCTATTTATAGAAATTTCGGCACCTATTGTTCAAACCTGAAAACGCCCTTCCTGATGACTAAAAGTTAAGCTAAAAGAAAAGGGAAAATTCGGTATCCATATCCCTAATCAACTAAAACTCATCACTAATCAAATTCCTTTATTATCTTCAAAATTTAACCTCATCAAAAAGTCCTTTTATTTAGCCCAAAAATTCAATTTGAATTTCATTCAAATAGCTTCCCGATCAAACACCTTCCACGCCAGCAGCAAAATTTCAAGCTATTGCGCACAAGGCAACTCGAACCTCGAAACCTCCAATCACAACCACACGCTACTAGCCACTACACCAGAACCATTCTTGTGATATATTTCGTTGTCAACTTCTTTTAAAGTATACTTTACAGCGATCGAATCATCCAAAGAAATCCAAAATATTAACCAACACTTGGATTCGAACCTCCGCCCTTTTCATGATGAGGCACGTCCCTTGCCACTGCGCCACCCGTTTCATTTGAGTCATAATTCCTTCCCAATTAATTATCAACCTTTATTCCATGCTCCAGGTTTACTTAAAAAAAGAAACCCAACATTTCGCGGACAACGCGACTAGAACCTTGTTCCCCCCTCCTGCTCCTAACGCCTTTGCCACTGGGCCAAGCATTTCCTTGTGCCATGAAACAGCCCCAACAAATTATAAGGCCTAAACTCTGGCCTTCATACTAACATATGCAAAATAATTTTTTTTTTTGTCATACCTAAGACTTGAACCTTTGACCTCCAGCTTATTGAGAACGCCCCAAGCCACCAGACCACCTACTTCTTTATGATATCTTTTATCCCAACCATATTTTTAAAGCCTTATGACTACCACCAACCTCCCTAAAAAAAAACAACATTTTTACTAAAGCCCTAGATCGGGCCTAGGACTTTTCCAACACTACCAACCCTTCCTAAACCTCCTAAAAATTAAACTAAACATCAAATAATAATTTTTTTTTAAAAGAAAATGTCCATTCAAACTTTTCATGATAAAATAATTTATTTCTGTTTGAATAATATTTTTAAGAAAAATTAACTATTTAAATGTATTAGTGACATTATAAAAGTTGAGGGACAAACTATGTAAGAAAAATAAAGCATATAAATCAAATCCCCAAATTTTAGCATAATCTAGGGGTCAATTAAAAATTGACCATTATCTTATTTTAGTATAAACCACATATTAATTTTTTTTAACGACAAAATCCATTCTCTCCACACATGAAACCCATTTATTCTAGGCCCAAATTCAGGATGTTACATTGGGTGCGGTCATTTACACTTTCCTTTACCCAACGTAATGTCCAACTAAGTTTTCTTAGAAAATGTTTTTAATTTTGTAGCTTATAATAGGAGATTGTGAATTTTTTTTTCTAATAAAGTTTTTAACAAAGCACATTTTCATTTGATAGACATGTAAGGTAGAGTGTTGTAAATAAATTAACAAAGTGTCCCCACCAAAAGAAAATATGGTGAATTTGCAACTCATAAATGCCCATTCAATTTATTGAGAGGTTTCTTTTGTTCAATGATTTATTGAGAGGTTTGATATTCGTATTTATATTATTTCTAGCCTATAAATGTTGAAGCCCTATAGATTGAAGCCATGTACAAGCTTTATGAGATACAAGTGGAAAGAAGAATTATCATCTCATTTTGTGTCTTAACTTTTCTCATATATTTTTTCTTCTTGTTATTTCCCTTAGTCTTAAAACAAGATTGTAATTCTTTTTATATATTTGAAATGTAACATATTTTATACTACTAGAGAGAGATGGAAGGAGGGGGAGAGAAGGGTAATAAGAAAATTAGAATAACAATAATAACAACATTTTTACTTATTAGATCCATTGCATGATAATTTATTTCAAATTATAGCATAAATCCCACCATTTAATTCAACCATAGGAGTGTGTAGATTCTAAGACTATGGAAATAGAGGTGGGTTTGAAAGGCAAGCACAAAAGTGATTAATTCATTTACAATGGGCGTACTTGGCACAAAAACTTCCACAGTCTTCGACTTTGTTGCATCCAAACGAAACGATAGGTCCTCTTGCCTCCACCATTATCTCTAAATCTGCAGCCAAAATTCCCTTGTATTAGATTAAAGAAAAATGATAATATTCTTACGAAAGGAAATAAAAGTGTTACATAAGAAGAAACTAACGAGTTGCAATGATTAAGATGGCAGCAAATATAAACAAACTGAATGAAAACTTCTCCATTTCTTTAAATCTAATAAACTATGTTGGTGGAAATGTATAGCTTATGGCTTTAATATATATAGTATCCTATTTTGTGTTTCATTTTTTTTTTTGAGATTATTATGGTTTAAATTTTTTTTCCTAATGAAACTATGTGTAAAAAGGAAAGTAAATAGACTAAACAACCCAGAAAAGATTTTGGGAGATTTTTTTACTAATTATTATTATACTGTTTTAAGGGTAGTCATGGAAATAAATGCTGCCAAATCTGGAATGCATGATGCTAATAAATTGATTATTAGTCCAACAATTTAGAAACAAATATGAATTATGTTTGAAATTTTTTATTTGTGGTCTATGAAAAGAAAAGATTATCTTATTTTTTTTATTGGCCAAAGTTATTTTTTTCTAAGTTTTAAATATTTAAATACTAAAAACATTAAAACTTTGAAAACAGTAAGGAGAGAAAGTGGACCAAAAATTTCCCCTTTCCTTTTAACAGCCCGTTTTAAATGAAAATAGGATAGTGGTTTCGGGACCACAAATTCGATGAGTAAATTTATATTTTATTTGTAATAACCCGATTTTGGGTCTAGTCGGAACAGTGGTTTTGGGGCACAAATCTGAGTAAGAAAATTTATTTTATATTATATTTTTACGGTAAGCAATTTCATGGAATGATTTTGTGAAAATTTCATTTGAAAATTTCAACGTTTGGACACTCAATTTAGTCAAAAGACTAAATCGTAAAAAGTGCAAAACTTGAGTTCTAAAAGCTAGAGGTGTCTAACTGCTATGAAATTTTAAATTGGATGTCCTTAAATGGTAATTAGACCATTGATTAAGTTGATGGACAAAAATGGACATGGTTTGGTATATTTCTAAAGTTTTTCGTTAAGGGAAATTTGGTCATTTGGTAATTAAAATGAATTAAAAACAAAATTAAAAGCCAAATTTTGTCCATCTTCAACCCCATGGCGAATTTCACAAGGGAAACCATGGCTAGGGTTTTTCAAGCTTTCAAGTTCGATTGTAAGTCCGTTCTTGCCCCGTTTTTAATGATTTTTACATTTTTGAAATCCTCGTAACAAGATCTATCTATTTGTACCACTAATTTGAAGAGATATCAAAGTTTAAAATTTTACCCATGTTGAATAGTTGTGTATTTTGATGTTTGATGGTAGAAAATGAATGTTAGTTGTTTGTTAAGCGACTTTTGCTAAGTGATTTATGGTGAAAATGTCAAAAGGACTAACTTGTAAAAGTTATAAAATGAGTAGTAAAAATGTGTTTTAATGAAAATTTTGGGCTACTATAGTTATGAAAATGATTCAGCTAGACTTGTTTATTAAAGAAAATGAATAGATTTCATTTGACGAGCCTAGGGTCAAAATGTAAATATGTCAAAGTTTGGGGGTAAAATGTAATTTTATCATAATATGATTTTTGACTGAATTGAATAAGGTGAATAATAAATGAGTGAAATGCCATCGATGTGAGACTTCGTGTAAGACCATATTTGGGACATGGCATCGATGTAGACTTCGTGTAAGGCCAAGTGTCACGGGATATGGTATCGATATGAGATTTCATGTAAGACCATATCACGGGATATGGTATCAATATAAGATTCCATGTAGGACCATAGTTGGGCTATTGGCATCGATATGACATCCCATGTAAGACCATATCTGGAGATGGCATTGGTATGGTACTATATGCTTGAGACTCTTGAGTATCCTTTAGTATTCCAAGTGGTTCAGCGGGAAAACTCAACGATTATGTGAAAGACAAAGATGCATATGAGATTATGTTGAAATGGTGCGGTATGTACGTAAGGTTTATAATCAATGTTTTCACGATATTGTGAGTTTATGTTCTCTATGGGGATGACTTTGTGATGATCTTATGATTATTGGTCTATACTTGTGATGTATGAAATATGTGGTAAATTTGATTGATGATTATGTGATTGGCATTTAGACTAAATTGAGTTATGATATAGTATGCTTATTTAGCATAATTTGTGATTTATCGTGCGTGAGAAAAAGGGAAGATTGGCATAAATTCCTATTAAAATGAAATATGTAAGAGTATATGCTTGAAATGTAAATGATCATTGATCGTTTGAAATTTAATTTTGTAGCTTATAATAGGAGATTGTGAATTTTTTTCTAATAAAGTTTTTAACAAAGCACATTTTCATTTGATAGACATGTAAGGTATAGTGTTGTAAATAAATTAACAAAGTGTCCCAAAAGAAAATATGGTGAATTTGCAACTCATAAATACCCATTCAATTTATTGAGAGGTTTCTTTTGTTCAATGATTTATTGAGAGGTTTGATATTCGTATTTATATTATTTTTAGCCTATAAATGTTGAGGCCCTATAGATTGAAGCCATGTACAAGCTTTATGAGATACAAGTGGAAAGAAGAATTATCATCTCATTTTGTGTCTTAACTTTTCTCATATATTTTTCTTCTCTTATTTCCTTAGTCTTAAAACAAGATTGTAATTCTTTTTATATATTTGAAATGTAACATATTTTATACTACTAGAGAGAGATGGAAGGAGGGGAGAGAAGGGTAATAAGAAAATTAGAATAACAATAATAACAACATTTTACTTATTAGATCCATTGCATGATAATTTATTTCAAATTATAGCATAAATCCCACCATTTAATTCAACCATAGGAGTGTGTAGATTCTAAGACTATGGAAATAGAGGTGGGTTTGAAAGGCAAGCACAAAAGTGATTAATGCATTTACAATGGGCGTATTTGGCGCAAAAACTTCCATAGTCTTCGACTTTGTTGCATCCAAACAAACGATAGGTCCTCTTGCCTCCACCATTATCTCTGAATCTGCAGCCAAAATTCCCTTGTATTAGATTAAAGAAAAATGATAATATTCTTACGAAAGGAAATAAAAGTGTTACATAAGAAGAAACTAACGGGTTACAATGATTAAGATGGCAAAGAAATATAAACAAACTTAATGAAAACTTCTCCATTTCTTTAAATCTAATAAACTATGTTGGTGGAAATGTATAGCTTATGGCTTTAATATAGATAGTATCCTATTTTGTGTTTCATTTTTTTTTTGAGATTATTATGGTTTAATTTTTTTTCCTAATGAAACTATGTGTAAAAAGGAAAGTAAATAGACTAAACAACCCGTAAAAGATTTTGGGAGATTTTTTACTAATTATTATTATCTTGTTTTAAGGTAGTCATGGAAATAAATGTCGCTTAAATCGAAATGCATGATGCTAATAAATTGATTATTAGTCCAACAATTTAGAAACAAATATGAATTATGTTTGAAATTTTTATTTGTGGTCTATGAAAAGAAAAGATCATCTTATTTTTTATTGGCCAAAGTTATTTTTTCTAAGTTTTAAATATTTAAATACTAAAAACATTAAAACTTTGAAAACAAGAAGGAGAGAAAGTGGACCAAAAATTTCCCTTTTCTTGTAATAAATTTCGTTTTAAATGAAAATAGGATGTTGGTTTCGGGACCACAAATTCGATGAATAAATTTATATTTTATTTGTAATAACCCGATTTTGGGTCTAGTCGAACAAAGGGTTTTGGGGACACAACTGAGTAAGAAAATTTATTTTATATTATATTTTTACTGTAAGCAATTTCATGGAATGATTTTGTGAAAATTTCGTTTGAAAATTTCAACGTTTGGGCACTCAATTTAGTCAAAAAGACTAAATTGTAAAAAGTACAAAACTTGAGTTCTAAAAGCTAGAGGTGTCTAACTGCTATGAAATTTTAAATTGGATGTCCTTAAATGGTAATTAGACCATTGATTAAGTCAATGGACAAAAATGGACATGGTTTGGTATATTTCTAAAGTTTTTCGTTAAGGGAAATTTGGTCATTTGGTAATTAAAATGAATTAAAAACAAAATTAAAAGCCAATTTTTGTCCATCTTCAACCCCATGGCCGAATTTCACAAGGGGAAACCATGGCTAGGGTTTTTCAAGCTTTCAAGTTCGATTGTAAGTCCGTTCTAGCCCCGTTTTTAATGATTTTTACATTTTTGAAATCCTCGTAACAAGATCTATCTATTTGTAACACTAATTTGAAGAGATATCAAAGTTTAAAATTTTACCCATGTTGAATAGTTGTGTATTTTGATGTTTGATGGTAGAAAATGAATGTTAGTTGTTTGTTAAGCGACTTTTGCTAAGTGATTTACGGTGAAAATGTCAAAAGGACTAATTTGTAAAAGTTATAAAATGAGTAGTAAAAATGTGTTTTAATGAAAATTTTGGGCTACTATAGTTATGAAAATGATTCAGCTAGACTTGTTTATTAAAGAAATTGAATAGATTTCATTTGACGAGCCTAGGGTCAAAAATGTAAATATGTCAAAGTTTGGGGGTAAAATGTAATTTTATCATAATATGATTTTTGGACTGAATTGAATAAGGTGAATAATAAATGAGTGAAATGTGTTATTATAGATCAAGAAAATGATGCTCGGACCTAGAATAGAGGAAAAATTAGTAATTGACGATTATGTCCTTTTCTACTATTTTTGATGTCGAGGTAAGTTCGTATGTTTAATAAGCATTAAATTATATGTGTATAAATGCTTAATAGATATAATTGTGGTAAATGATATATTATTGAAATGAAATGTGAATGCTATTGAGCACGATATTACTAAAATGACCAACAAAGAGATTCAATATAGCGAAAATCCCAATTGAACCTTAGGAATAGTTAGGATACAAATGTCATGTCACTAGGGTCACTAAGAATATGTTTAAGACCATATCTGAGATATGGCATCGATGTGAGACTTCCTGTAAGACCATATCTGGGATATGCCATCGATGTGAGACTTCGTGTAAGACCATATTTGGGACATGGCATCGATGTAAGACTTCGTGTAAGACCGTATCTGGGATATGGTATCGATATGAGATTTCATGTAAGACCATATCTGGGATATGGTATCAATATAAGATTCCATGTAGGACCATAGCTGGGCTATTGGCATCGATATGACATCCCATGTAAGACCATATCTGGGAGATGGCATTGGTATGGTACTATATGCGCGAGACTCTTGAGTATCCTTTAGTATTCCAAGTGGTTCAACGGGAAAACTCAACGATTATGTGAAAGACAAAGATGCATATGAGATTATGTTGAAATGGTGCAGGTATGTACGTAAGGTTTATAATCAATGTTTTCACGATATTGTGAGTTTATGTTCTCTATGGGGATGACTTTGTGATGATCTTATGATTATTGGTCTATACTTGTGATGTATGAAATATGTGGTAAATTTGATTGATGATTATGTGATTGGCATTTAGACTAAATTGAGTTATGATATAGTATGCTTATTTAGCATAATTTGTGATTTATCGTACGTGAGAAAAAGGGAAGATTGGCATAAATTCCTATTAAAATGAAATATGTAAGAGTATATGCTTGAAATGTAAATGATCATTGATCGCTGAAATCAGAGCTTTAAATTTATAATGAATGAGATCCAACCTTGAAACTAACTCTGACAACGATTAAAGGCAAGTGTACCTATCGAATAGTAGTATAGCTTAGGCAAGACCGGATTATCGAACCTAAAGGAACTAAAAGTACTAATACTCACTTTCTTTTTATTATTTAGCCTAAAATATGGAGTGATTGGTTGATTTTATCTAGTTTAATGACTACTAAGCTAAAGACAAAGACAAAAAGATCAAATTGGGAAATAACTCAAGAAATTCAATTGATTACGTCGATACCCTCAGGAAGAATCCATATAGACTTCACTTGTTACTTAGTACTGAATCATATGATCTCTTTACTCAGCTTGATCTGTGAGACTCTAACCTATATTAAACCCTCTCTCGAGGCGAATAACGTCTAACCTTAGGTTAATTAGTGGAACCCTTGTTCTCTTATAATAACCCCCAAGGAAGCAAAGAATCGATCAATGGACTCCCATATTAGGTTTCACCCTAATCCGGAAAAATCTCGTCACCCTATCTCTAGGTGTGCGATCAACTCCACTTAATTATGCTAGATCTACTCTGAGGCAGGGTCTATTCGTCCTCCACCTAAGCACATCAGATTAAATTAAGTAACATAATTAAGAACAAACTAAGTACTTATCATATAATTTAGAAATCAAAGAACAAAATCCATCATAGGTTTCATCCCCTTCAGATATCTGAAGGGTTTAGTTCATAACAAAATAAGAAAACATCTCAAGAGAAAGGATAAAACAAAACAAAAGAAATCCCTAAAACCCCTTGAAGGAATTGAAGAGGACATCCTCTGCCTTGAGTAGAACTCCGCTTGAGATGGATCAACGGCTATCTTCAAGTAATTCTGAATAGCTCGCGTAAAACTCGCCCAAAACTTGATTATCTAGAACGGCTACCTTGGGTTGTTTATATAGGCTCTTTAGATGCTTTACTTGGCTCCTAAGTACCTCCTTCAAGTAGAATTACTATTAAGGTGTTTAAGTAGACTTAGGAGTATGTTTCTTTGGCTTCAAGCATCCAAATCCGAGTGAAATTGCTCATTCCCGTGGCATGGGCACGCCCGTGGCACACGTCCGTGTAAGTCGTGGCCAGACTATGTTGGACTTTTATCGATGAGGCACGGCCGTGTAAATCGGGGTGAGGCCGTGTTCTAAATAAATGGCAAGGCACGGCCGTCTGGCTTGAAGTCTAGGCCGTGTCGATTTCTTGGGTTGGCCCAATTTGGTCTGTTTTAAAGCCCATTTTATGTTCTTTTTATCCTTAGGTGCTTTCCTGAGTATCAGACATGAAAAGAAAGGATTAAGAGCACCTTTTTTTTACATAAATCAGGGATAAATCATCCAAAAGCATACTAAATGTGGGATTAAAATATGTTACTTTTACAGTTTATCAATCATAATTAATGTGTATGTTTTATGGGAGGCTTGAAATGGTTTGTTGATTTTGGAAAATGATATGTTACTTTTATGAAAGAGTAAGATATGTTCATTAAGTGTAAAGTCATTTATTTTGACTTAAGTTATGTTACTCATATGATTAAGTAAGTAATGCTCATGAAGTTTAATGACATTTATGTTAAATTATGTCATGTTATTCATATGAAAATGTATAATTAATGTTTTTTATTATTTCCATATGAACTTACTAAGCTTTATAGCTTACCCTATTCCTTTCCCATGTTTTAAAGTGCAGTCAAGCTAGCTCGGGTCAGAGATCGCTGGAGATTCTATCACACTATCAAGCCATCGCTACGGGTATTGATGAATTCAAGTATTTTGAGTCTATGGCATATATAGGGACTAGGTTAATTTGTTGTATGTGTCATTATTAAATTGGCCATATGTGGTGGCTTATAGTTATTAATGCTTCATCTTATACATAACCATGATTGATGGCTTATGTTGATTATAAGTTCATCCATATGTTAATATTTTCTTGTGGATGTGAAATTAGTATGTTTCTAATGGGCTAAGTATGATGTTTTAAGCATGATAAATGATGGCATGAGAATGACATATTATTGTCTTAGCTGTGAGTGTTTGGTTTTCTAAGTGTGATATGTTTTGTGTCTATAAATTGATATGACTGCATGTGTAAATAAGGGTGGCAAATGGCTTGGTAAACATCCTTATTAATTTCCACACGGGTAGACACACGGGTGTGTGTCTAGGCCATGTGTGACACACGGTCAGCCCCATGGGCGTGTGATCTGGCCGTGTGTCTCCTACACCTTAATTTTGGCAAAACAGAATGTCCAAAATTGAGCACACGGGCATGTGTCTCAGCCGTATGTGCTACACGGCCTAGCACACAGGTGTGTGACCTTAATTTGATGATGACATCATAAAATAATGCTCCCTAAGGTGGACACGGCCTGAAGTAGAAGCGTGTCCCTTAACCCACACGGGCGAGTGGTCCTGTTTCATGATTAACTTTTTTCTAACTTTTGTAAATTTTCTTGAGTTCTCAATTTAGTCTTGAACCACTCCCAAAGAATGTTTCGGGCCTCGTTGGCTCGTTTTAGGGATAATATGAATGTGTTTGAAAAGTTTTAAATTTGAATGGAAATTCATGTCTCGATTTTGTATGATTGCTTGCGTATAAGTTTGGTAACGCCTCGTACCCTATTACAGCATCGAATACAGTTAAGGGGTGTTACATTATTATTATTTTTAATGTCTATGGGGTGTTATAAAGGTCTTATTAAAATTTCATTAAGAAAATTTGATGTTTGCATGATTAATTAAGTGAAAAGGACTAAATCGTAAAAAGTGTAAAAGTAAAGTTCCATTGTTAAAAGGGTCAAACTGCTATGAAATTTTAAAGTGAAAGGAGTTAGATGGTAATTATACCTTTTGAATAATTAGTGGATATTCATGACAAGGTTTTATGGAAATTTTGATAGTTTTAAAAGGTAAAATGGTAATTTGGTAATTAAACTTAAAATTAAAGTAAAGAAAAGGTGGTATCATCTTCTTCATGGAAATTCCACCGAAATATTGAAGACAAAGAATCCATTTGAGGGTTTGAGCATTCGGTTGGCTTTCTCTCTGCATGTAAGTGTTTTGAGCCCTGCTTTAAATGATTTATATATTTTCGATGTTGTTTTAGCTTAATCTAGCTAGCCTTGGGATCAATTTGTAAAATTGTTAAAGGTTGAGGGTTATGACAAGAATGTTTTTTAATTAATCTTGATGTTAAATGATACATTATGAGTCCTTGTTGATAAATAAATAAGTTTTATAAAGTGATTTTTTATGAAAATTGTATTTAGGGATTTGTTTGTAAAAGTAGTAAAAGTTCATGGCAAATTTATGAAATGATGGTTTGTATGGGTTGGATTAAGTTCATAATAAATTTATTTAGCTTGAATGAGGGCTTAAAATGCTTAAATATCAATTTATGAGCTTAAGGACTAAATTGTGAAAAGTTAAAATATGGGGGCAAAATAGTAATTTTTGCATAAATATGAAATGTGGACTAATTGATTACTAGGGGTATTAAATGGATTGAAATTGTCCATTTAGATCAAGATAGACCTCATACGGGCCTAAATCGAGACAAAGCAAAAGCTTCAGAATAATTCGTTTTGCTTCTACGCCCTAGTCGTCGAGTCAAGTTCGTATGAAACGATGGTTGTATTCATGCTATTTAAATGTATGTTAATATGTTTATTATAATTTAATTAGATCAATTCATGAAAAAATCAATGTTATGATGGTTATCGAGTCCCGATTGAACCTTAGAATTCATAGGATACAAATGACATGTCATTTGTTTGGGTGTTGGTCTTGAATGTCCTACCGGTGGCTGAGGTCTTGCATTTGTTGTGGATACTCCATAGCTTGTGTGAGAAGCATCATGTAGCTTATGTTCTGACCCATAGCTCGTGTGAGCAGGCCCATTTCACAGCTCGTGTGAGCAATGATGTAAAAGAAAGGTTACGGTTATATGTTTAAGCATCCTTTGTGTGACTTTCTCGAGTATCCGATGATATTCTAAATGGTTCAACAGGTATGAAAAAATATAAAATGGTAAGTGTTCAAATGAATTGTATCATGAATCTATGAAAAGGAATGGTGATTTAAATGATGTGAATACATGTTATAGATTTGAACCATGTATAAATGCACTAACTTGTGTACTTGATGATGTTGTAAGGCATTATGCCAAGCTTATGGTTTAGTTGGTATTACAATTTTCTATTTACATTATGAAAATAAAATGTATAATTAATGTTTTTATTATTTGCATATGAACTTACTAAGCTTTATAGCTTACCCCATTCCTTTCCCATGTTTTAAAGTTATTGGAAACTAGCTCGATTTGGAGATCATTGGAGATTCTATCACACTATCAAGCCATCGCTATGGGTATTGATGAATTCAAGTATTTTGAGTCTATGGCATATATAGGGACTAGGTTAATTTGTTGTATGTGTCATTATTAAATTGGCCATATGTGGTGGCTTATAGTTATTAATGCTTCATCTTATACATAACCATGATTGATGGCTTATGTTGATTATAAGTTCATCCATATGTTAATATTTTCTTGTGGATGTGAAATTAGTATGTTTCTAATGGGCTAAGTATGATGTTTTAAGCATGATAAATGATGGCATGAGAATGACATATTATTGTCTTAGGCTGAGTGTTTGGTTTTCTAAGTGTGATATGTTTTGTGTCTATAAATTGATATGATTGCATGTGTAAATAAGGGTGGCAAATGGCTTGGTAAACATCCTTATTAATTTCCACACGGGTAGACACACGGGTGTGTGTCTAGGCTATGTGTGACACACGGTCAGCCCCATGGGCGTGTGATCTGGCCGTGTGTCTTCTACACCTCAATTTTGGCAAAATAGAATGTCCAAAATTGAGCACTGCAAGCGTGTCTCAGCCGTATGTGCTACACGGCCTAGCACACAGGTGTGTGACCTTAATTTGATGATGACATCATAAAATAATGCTCCCTAAGGTGGACACGGCACAAGTAGAAGCGTGTCCCTTAACCCACACCAAGTGAGTGGTCTGTTTCATGATTAACTTTTTCTAAGTTTTGTAAATTTTCTTGAGTTCTCAATTTAGTCTCGAACCACTCCCAAAGAATGTTTCGGGCCTCGTTGGCTCGTTTTAGGGATAATATGAATGTGTTTGAAAAGTTTTAAATTTGAATGGAAATTCATGTCTCAGTTTTGTATGATTGCTTGCGTATAAGTTCTAGCATACCTGCACCTATTACAAGATCGAATACAGGTAAGGAGTGTTACATTATTATTATTTTTAATGTCTAAGGGGTGTTATAAAGGTCTTATTAAAATTTCATTAAGAAAATTTGATGTTTGCATGATTAATTAAGTGAAAAGGACTAAATCGTAAAAAGTGTAAAAGTAAAGTTCCATTGTTAAAAGGGTCAAATTGCTATGAAATTTTAAAGTGAAAGGAGTTAGATGGTAATTATACCGTTTGAATAATTAGTGGATATTCATGACAAGGTTTTATGGAAATTTTGATAGTTTTAAAAAGGTAAAATGGTAATTTGGTAATTAAACTTAAAATTAAAGTAAAGAAAAGGTGGTATCATCTTCTTCATGGAAATTCCCACTGAAATATTGAAGACAAAGAATCCATTTGATGGTTTGAGCACTCGGTTGGCTTTCTCTCTTGCATGTAAGTGTTTTCGAGCCCCATTTTAAATGATTTATATATTTTCGATTTGTTTTAGCTTAATCTAGCTAGCCCGGGGATCAATTTGTAAAATTGTTAAAGGTTGAGGGTTATGACAAGAATGTTTTTTAATGAATATTGATGTTAAATGATACATTATGAGTCCTTGTTGATAAATAAATAAGTTTTATAAAGTGATTTTTATGAAAATTGTATTTAGGGATTTGTTTGTAAAAATAGTAAAAGTTCATGGCAAATTTATGAAATGATGGTTTGTATGGGTTGGATTAAGTTCATAATAAATTTATTTAGCTTGAATGAGGGCTTAAAATGCTTAAATATCAATTTATGAGCTTAAGGACTAAATTGTGAAAAGTTAAAATATGGGGGCAAAATAGTAATTTTGCATAAATATGAAATGTGGACTAATTGATTACTAGGGGTATTAAATGGATTGAAATTGTCCATTTAGATCAAGATAGACCTCATACGGGCCTAAATCGAGACAAAGCAAAAGCTTCAGAATAATTCGTTTTGCTTCTACGCCCTAGTCGTCGAGTCAAGTTCGTATGAAACGATGGTTGTATTCATGCTATTTAAATGTATGTTAATATGTTTATTATAATTTAATTAGATCAATTCATGAAACAATCAATGCTATGATGGTTATCGAGTCTGATTGAACCTTAGAATTCATAGGATACAAATGACATGTCATTTGTTACACTTGAATGTCCTAGTACAGGTCTTGCATTTGTTGTGGATACTCCATAGCTTGTGTGAGAAGCATCGTGTAGCTTATCTTCTGACCCATAGCTCGTGTGAGCAGGCCTATTTCACAGCTCGTGTGAGCAATGATGTAAAAGAAAGGTTACGGTTAAATGTTTAAGCATCCTTTGTGTGACTTTCTCGAGTATCCGATGATATTCTAAATAGTTCAACAGGTATGATTGTGTGTCCCTACTTTGATGGTTACATGGCCCGAGACACGAGTGTGTGTCTCATTCGTGTGAGGCACATAGCTTGGCTACACAGCCATGCGACCCCTGTATCCAAATTTTCGTAACTTTTTCATAGATTTTTCAAATGTTTCCAATTTGGTCTCGAATTGTTTCTAAGTTATTTATAAGGCCTCGAGGGCTAGATTTAGGGACTATATGTATGTGAATGGTTGGTTTATGATATGTTTATTATAATGTATGAGATTTATGTTTAAATGCTCCGTAACCTTATTTCGGCGATGGATATGGGTTAGGGGTGTTACATTCCTACTCCACCAGTTATATGCATTTAAGAATAATATTAACTTTTGCATCAAAAAAAATCTTTAAACTTATTTAATAAGGTATGTAACGCCCCGAATTTTGGGCCTAGAATAATTGGGCCTTGGGCATGGGAGCATTTAAATTTTTTGAGAATAGGAGAATGACACAACTACATGTTGGATTTGTTGGGTGAGTGATTTTGAAGGTTATGGGGCCCATATGAAGTCCTAGGTTCAAGCCATGTCATATGGGAAATTTATTTATTTTTAGCACTAGGGGAACCATGACTCCTTGCTGTAAGCCTTTTAAGTAATTGTGATTAAAAAGAGACACAAGGAGCCTATTGGTACAGTGGTTGTGGCGTCACAGGTGTGGTAAGGAGGATAGAGGTTCAAGTTTCACTGCATGCAAATGGGATTATTTATTTTACTCATGGGTGGGAAATAGTTTGTGTTGGATCTGAACTCTGTGTTGGAGAGTTTGAATGGGTAAAATGAGTGATTTAAGGAGTGGATCATGGAGGAAATTAAGGAGGGGATTATAGAGAGGAAAGGGAGGAAATCAAGGGAAGTTGGGTAGGTGAGAGTTGGTGCCGAAATGGGGTCCTAGCTCTTGGAAATTCGGCTGGTGTATGTAGGGATGTCATTTTCTTTTAGCCATTTTGACTTTTGACTATTTTTTATTTCTTTTTGGCTTTTTCCAAAATCGAGAAATATCCCTTTTCTCTCCTATTTTCTTTGCATCAATTGCTGCTCAAATTCTCCCTTTATTCTCCTCCTCTTGTCACTTTTATGCTCTTCTTGTTTCTCAAGTTGACCGAACCAATCCCTTCTCCCCTCCTTTCTTACTCATTCGAAGTTCTTCTTCTCACTTATCTACAACCAAATTCTCATTCTCCCTACTTTTTTTTCTGCAACTTTTCATCTCTGTCAACCTTGAGTATTCTTTCTTAATCTGGAATTAGGCCAAATATTGGTTATCTCCTTTTCTTATTCTCTTTTGTTTTGATCAGCATTTGACTGTTGTTCTTGATCGATTCTCTTCCTCCTCATCTACTTTAATCCATATCGTCAAAGGGTTGTTGGTTCTATGGCCGAATGTTGTAGCCGAATATACCCTATCATTGTAACCAAATATTAATCCTTCCTCCATCTGTTTCTCCAGCCTCTGAAGTGTCAAATTTGTTCTTCTCTTGAGGGCTGTCTGAGTTCAATTTATCTATTGACCGGTTGTTAGGGGTAAGTGGGTTGTGCTTTTAATCATTGGCCGAATGCTATTTCTCTTGTTGGCCGTGTGTTTTCCTTAGGTTAGTATTTGATTAACATTGGTTATTGGATATTGATGTTGAATAATGGTTGTGGTATAGATAAACCACAAGGAGATGAGATTGGTTCATAATCAAATGGCTTAGGAAGTATAATCCGATTCAGTTAAGGTAGGTATTAATCTTGGGTTCATCTTCTATATTAGAAAGGCTTGTTAAATCTTTTTAATGGAATGGCTAATCGAATACCTTAACTGAATATAGGTTTTGCGCTCGTGGGCTATTACTTTTCTCCAACAAGGTGTGTACACACACACCACTCCAATTGTAGATTGGCAAATGCCGAAATCCCGAAATGCCGAAAAGTCAAGGGCCAAAAGTATAGCTACGACTATCACATGAGCGCATGAATGCGCGTGTGAATAAGTTGATACAATGATAGAGGTCACTATGAGCACCTCGTGGTCTTAGGCCATTTTTGGGGCCAAATAGACCGGAGTGGGTCGAATGGGCCCAATGGGCCCGTGGGCCTTACGCGAGTAAATTTTGTGGATGGATAGGAAATAATGAGCCGGCTATGATAATCACATGGCCAAATGCAATTTTGGGCTAAATGGGCCACACGAGTGTGGGCCCATTTGGGCCTAATATTGGGCTTTAGGCCCAAATACACCGTTTTGATCATATATGTTATCTGTGTCGCTCGAGGCTACTGTAGACCTTTGGGAAGGTTGTAAAATGACCGAAATACCCCCATAAGGTTGAATGACCGTAATACTCCTGTAGGGTAAATTGACCGTAATACCCCTATAGGGTAAAATGACTGTTATGCCCCTAAAGGGCAAATTGAAAAAAATGCCCCTACATGTTATATGATTGTTATTGTATGTCATTTATGGTATGTTTGCATTCATGTGATATTATGCTGCATGGAGGATGGGATCATTGATTTGGAGGAAGTATATGATTTGTTAGGGTCGCATGGTCGCTTGACGATTGTGGATCCACCGATGGCTTTAAGCCGATTATGTGATTGGCAGCTCTACTACAATATTGGTTAGTGCCACAACTTGTGCTACATAAGGAGTGTAGGGATGGGTGGGTCGATTAAATCATCACAGGAGTGTAGGGTTGGATAGGAGACAGAGTGCAGAGTTGGTTTGGGTATTCATGCATTGCATATACTGATTCTGATATTGAGATGGGCTTAGGCCCAGAGCGATGTGATATGTGACTTTTGATAAGGGTTAAGGCCCAACTAAGGCTATTATGTGCTAAGGCTCAATTTCCACCGTTATTGTGTTGGGCTTAGGCTCGGATTGATGTGATGCATGCTTTATGATCGATGAGGGTTGTACACACTGAGTTTTCGTAAACTCACCCCCTCTTTTTAATTTTTCAGGTAATCCTCAGTAGGTGGTTCAACGTACGGGAGGACTCAAAGGTGGCCACACTACGAACATCTTTAAAATTTAGTATTCTATTTTACCTTACTTGAACTGCTATCTTATTGGGTTGTAATAAGGCCTCTTTTAATTTCTGGTTTTTAATTTGGGATTTTCAATTTATTACATTTTCTATCTGTTAAAAGTAGATCGCAATTTTCCAAAAAATAATTGTTTTCAAAACATTATGCTTTCACAACTTAATCTTTAAACATCACATTTGTAAATCATTTGCTTTAAATTAAGCTTCCGCAACAATAAGGTTTTAAAGGTAATAACATTTTGAAAGGTAATGACTTTTTAATAAACCATGATTGAAAATAAACAAACACAAACTGAGGTTTTGTACAATAAGTCTTAAATTTCAAGAAGGGTTTTCAATGAAAACATGTTTTTCAAAAAACACTTCAATGTGACATGCCAGATTCGGCCATAACGTCTAGGCCGGGTTTGGGGTATTACAGGGTAGAATTGAGCGTAGAAATTAAAGCTCAATCTTCACTGAAATCTCATGAATTGAAAGCTCCAATAGAGCTTCATTGACTTTCACTTTTAAAATATAAGCTTGATGCATGATAATGTTTAAAAATGCTTTTATTAGCTTCACTACATTTAATTAGGCTTGTTTATTTGGTAAAATTTAAGTTGGATTCTCATACTTGACATCAAGCTGAGTTGTTGTGTTCCAAAACAAGTTCAAAGTCAGATTGGAATGGGAATTGAACATATTCATCACATGGTTGTTATCTTTACTAGTTTTGTACAAACACAATATACTTAAATAAAAAAATTCATAATTCTCTACCCAAATGAAGAAAACTCTTACAAATAATTTAATTATTAATTAATTTTATCATTCATGCCAAACAAAAAGAATTCATCAATTCTTTACCCAAATGAAGAACAAGAAATTAATTTAATTAATTGTAAGTTTTTTTAGCTTAACATGAAAATAATCAAAATAAATTTACGTTTCGTAGAAAATTATTAAATACGAAGAACAAGAGAGTTCAGGGTTCATTACAAGGCTAATGACGTTAAAGAACCAAATCTATTTCTTTCTTCAACTACTATTAATACTACCATCTTAAGTTAAGTTACTCGAAGTCCGGTGGTGTGAATGCCTAGTATGGGTATGCTTAGTTCTTTTCTAAGGTTTCCATGTTTTTGAGGACTAGCATTATATTTTCATAGCAATGTTCGGATATTAAATGGGACACAAATATTTCAAGAAAAGATAGATGACTTGCCACCAATTGTAGTAGTAGCTTAGGTCATTTTTGGCACTTAATGAGCTTGATTTCTAGCCTTTTTAATATATTTTATTGCATTCTCGTAATTTTTAGCTTGGCTTAAATTTATTACAAAATAATCATTTTTCCATAATATTTCAAGTTAGTTGACCTATTTGCTCAATACTGTCCTTAAGGTGGTTTTAATGATTCCATTGAGTGTAGATGTAACGCCCTAAATTTTATAATTTTTGGATTTAATTATGTTAGGTAAATTGATCCGGTTTGGTGGTTAAGTATTACATTTATGTGCATGAGGTTCTATGTTTAAATCTTTTCCCTTGAATTTTTATTATTTTTATTCCTTCCTTCATTCGGTCATTCACATGTAGGTTATATTTTATTTCCATTAGTTTGTTGACAAGAATGAGTTTGTTGGCTCTATGGTAAGACGTCAGCTTACTTTTATATCCCGTGCTTGAATCTTATGTGTGTAAAATGAAATAAATTTTTGCTTAAACTCCGTTTATGCTGCCCAAGGTGTTAGAGTTTTGGTCAAACCCAATTGCTAACTAACCGAGTAGGTTTTACTTTTTTTAAATATTAAAAAAATTATCCCAAAATAATCACCCTAGTTGTTGTTCCCCTCACCCTCACGGTTTTCATTTTCTATTTTCTATTCATTTTGCTACTATAAGTCTCTACCGCCTTTCTCTCTCATTTTCTCCCTTTTGTTTTTTTTATTTACCACACATTCACAAACAACCTTTATCCCTCTTGTCGTCACTCCCTCTATTTTCTTCTTCTTTTTTTTTTACGATTTTCATCTGTTCATGCTGTCAATTCTATGTTCTCCTTTGGGTAAGTGTTAGTTTTTCGTCTTGTAAGGGTGTGGTGTGGTTTTTCTTTTTTGTATAGAGATAAGTGATTGTGTTTATTGTTTTAGGTTGAGATTGGTTTTGATTAACTTTGTGTTCTTGTTAGGTGACGTTCATGGAACAGGGAATCCTCCGGCTAGTTAAGTTTTAACAGCCCATTTTCAATGGTGTCGAAAACAATGGTTTCGGGACCTTAAATATGATCAATGAGCCCGTAATTA
This sequence comes from Gossypium rotundifolium, assembly GCA_025506655.1. NCBI lineage: Eukaryota > Viridiplantae > Streptophyta > Magnoliopsida > Malvales > Malvaceae > Gossypium > Gossypium rotundifolium. The sequence continues at coordinate 105,050,581 of CP106733.1, read as the reverse complement.
GTATTATTTAATTCATACAAGTCAAATATAGTTTTATATTGAATTTTGATTCGGGTATTGTCTTAATCAATTTGTTTTTCCCTCACGTATTTCCCCAATTCATCCTCTTTGTCTTAGCATCTTTAACTTAGTAGTTTGTTAATTTTAGGTTAAACAACAATTCCTTTAATTCTTAGGTTAAATAATAAAAAAAAGTTAGCATTAGTACTTTTGGTTCCTTTGGGTTCGACAATCCGGTCTTGCCACTAAACTATACTACTGCTCAATAGGTGCGCTTGCCTCAAGTCGTTGCCACAGTTAGTTTTTAGGCTAGATCATTCATATTATAAAATTTTAAGACTCTGACTTACGATCAAGTTTTTGGCGCTATTGCTGGGGAACTAAAATATTAAGAACGCTTAATTTTTATTACTTAATCCATATTTTATTTTTGTAATTAAATTTTATTTTTACTTTTCTAATTTTTCTTCTTCTTTTTATTTGTTCCTAGCAGGTACCTCTAATTTATGACTAGAAGGAACCCGACAGGACCCTTGATTTATGATAGTGATATCGAAGGTACAGGTTCATAGAAATCATAAAGAAATAAGGCGAAGCTTAAACTACATACAAGAAGAGCAAGAGAACGAAATTAATACTACTGAAGAGAAGGCTGAGAATAATCCGCTACCTCTAAAGGTGGCCAAAAATCATGCTCTTCGAACTATGTATGATTATGCTAAACCTAATTTAACATGAATTGAGTCAAGTATTGTTAGACCTACTATTGCTGCAAATAATTTGAACTGAAACCTAACACAATTCAGATGATACATCAATTTGTTCAGTTTGATGGTTTGCAGGATGATGATCCAAAAAATAACTTGGCAAATTTCCTAGAATTTTGTGATACTTACAAAATTAATGGCCTTTCTGATGATGTCATCCGTCTTCAATTATTTCCCTTCTCTTTGAGGAATAAAGCTAAATAGTGGCTAAATTCTCTTCCACGAGGATCAATCACTATATGGGAACAAATGATCGAAAAATTTTTATTAAAATATTTTTCGCCTGCCAATATGGCCAAATTAAGGAATGATATCTCTTCTTCTGTGCAGATAAATTTAGAAACACTATACGATGCATGGGAGAGATACAAAGATCTATTGAGAGGTGCCCACACCATGCATTACCCTTGTGGTTGTAGGTCCAAACCTTTTACAACGGTGTGAACCCTTCAACGAGACAACTGATTGATTCAGCAGTCGACGGAACCCTAAAATAACAAAACTCCTGAGGCAGCCTATGAGTTTATAGAGGAGATGTCACTGAACAACTATCAGTGGCAAGTTACAAGGATAAGGCCAACAAACACAGCTGGAGTTTTCAACCTCAACGAAGTCACCATGCTATCAAATTAGGTTGAGATGTTAAATAAAAAGATTGATGGTTTGTGTGGTTCCTCGAAGGTACATCCAGTAATGCAATGTGATTCAAATCTAGGAGGTGTGGCGAATCTTGAGTACCCACCCTATAATCCTGGCATGGAAAGCGAATAGATAAACTATACGGGTAACAATTTTAGATCTCAAAATAACTCCTATAGTAATACTTATAATCTAGATTAGAGGAACCACCCCAATTTCTCATGGGGTGGTCAAGCAAATCAGAGACAACAGCCTCCTCCAAACTTCCATTAACAGCCCTATCCACAGGAAAAGAAGCTAAACCTTGAGGAGATGCTGACAAAATTCATAGCGGTGTCAGAAACTTGTTTTGAAAACATCGAAACAACAATTAAAAATCAACAAGCATCGATTAAAGGAATCAAGAACCAGTTAGGGCAACTCACTAAGCTGATCTCCAAACGACCACAAGGTAGCTTGCCAAGTAACACTGAGACTAACCCAAAAGAGCAACTTCAAGCCATAATCGCTCAAAATATTGAAGGGTTAGTAAATTCTGAACCTGAGCCAAGGCAAGAACCTGTGGTAAGTGAAGGTAAGGTTGAGGTAAGCCAAGAAAAGCCAAAACTGGTAATTAAAGAATACCAAACTCGTATACCATATCCTGATGTGATGAAGAAAGACAATTCAAATGAACAGTTCGGTAAGTTTCTTAAACTTTTAAAGAAATTACATATTAACTTACCGTTTCTTGAAGCTCTTTCGCAAATGCCAGATTCAAGGAAATTTTTAAGAGAGATTTTAATAAACAAGCGGAAGTTAGATGAGGAATCGCATGTGGAACTAAACGCAGTGTGCTCAGCAATGTTGCAAAACAGACTACCACGAAAATTAAAAGATCCAAGGAGTTTTGCAATTCCATGTTTAATTGGTAGTTTAAATATCAATAATGTGTTAGTTGATTTAGGGGCAATCATAAATGTTATACCTTATAAAATGTTTAAATAAGTAGGTCTAGGGAAACTCAAACAAACTAGGATGAGTATCCAATTAGCTGATAAGACTATTAGAATTCCTAGAGGTATAATTGAAGATGTACTCGTTAAAATTGAAAAATTCATATTCCCTATAGACTTTGTTGTTTTAGATATGGATGAGGATAATACGGTTCCTTTAATTTTAGGAAGGCGATTTTTAACAACTTCCAGATCTAAAATTGATGTTTGTACAGATGAACTCACACTTTGTGTAGGTGATGAATCAATCAGTCTTCAAGATCTTGACTTGGCTAGGACATCAAACGATAAAGGTGAGAACTTAAATTCAATTAATAATCATTTAATTCAAAATTCCTTACAGGAAACACCACGAAGCTACATATCTGAGCCAGATCATAGACCTCATACAAACAAGGGAATAACTCATGGGGAATGAATGTTTTAGGTCGACGAACTAGACAAGTGCAAAGCGCAATTCAAGGAGAAATCAAAACCACACAAAGTGAAACCGATGGAACCTCTAGACGAGCTTATAGGAACATCAAATCAATTCAAAATAGGAGATCAAATACTGTTAGATAAAACAGACCCTCGAATTGCCATATCAGACCTGAATACAAACGAAGAAATTCATTTTAAGGTAATCAAAGTTTTTCCATACGGCACAGTCGAGGTAAGCGATTCTACATTTGGCACTTTTAAGGTAAATGCCACTAGACTCAAACTATATAAAGATAGCATGAGAAAGGATTTTATCACTCCTCAAACCACCATGAATGTACGAATGAGAGGTAAGTCTAGCTTAAGACTTTAAACGAGCGCTTCTCGGGAGGCAACCCAAGCACTAACCCAATTTATTTTTATTCACTTTCTTTTAGCACCTAACTACAAACTAACCAAGTTAATGAAGTGCAGATTTCCACCATATGGCCTTGCACACGGCCATTGCCATGGCCGTGTAGATACTACGGATTTTCTTACTGGCATGACAGAAATAGTACAAAATAGGACGAAAAATATCTTCAAGCCACGGGCTCTGACTAAACACCACGACCGTGCGACACTACCGTGGCTGACACTATTTTATCAACACGGCCATGGTGACTTGAATAATAGGCGTGGGAGAAACGATTGAATCATCGCATGGCCGTGCAATACGGTTGTGTAACATGACACGCCCATGAAACACGGGCATGGGGATTTACCAGAGTTGAAAATTTTATTTAAACTACCTACTCCCCTTCTCACCAACTCTCCATTCCCTTCTTCCACAACCTTTACACTCACCTCTCTTTTCATTTCATCCTTCTTCATTTTCCAAACTCTTAATCTACACTTCATCCATGTTGGAGAAATGGAAGGATCTTATCCCAGTCTCCCTGTGCGAGACCGATCTACATAAGTTCATGCCGACTACTTCATTAACTCAACAGGAAAAGGATCTTTGAGTCCATTTATTTTCTCTTTTCTTTTCTCTTCAATTTTATTTTCCTTATCTTTATTTCTCTTATACTAAGTTTATTTTATTTTATTTTAGTTTCTTGGTTTTAAGTTCTTCAGGCTACTTGGGAATCACACACCACAGCCTTAGAAATCACACCCACCTCGCGAACCATCTAAAAATAAGGACATTTCAGTCCATTAATCGTTTCTTTTAGTCTTATTTCACTTTTTACACTCTTTCTTTTTATTTTTATTTTCTTTAAATATATAATTAGTATATTTAGAATTATTCTTATTATTTACTGGCTAACTCTTCGCTAGATTCCCAATTTCTTCATCTAGCGCAGGAATTAGAAGCGCCTCTTCTAACTTATCTTTCACCTCCGAATCAAGTTTCCACACCTCCAACTCAAGGATCCATCCAAAATTCAAGAAGTTCACTTGTCTCCCTATCTTTTGATTTTCTACTATATTGTTATTATATATCTTTGTACATTGAGGGCAATGTACATCTTAAGTGTGGGGGGTGAAAATTTATTTAGAAAAGTTCCTAACTTTTTGCATTATTCTCAAATCCCTGAATGATATCTTATCTTAAGTAATTTTCTCATATCACTAATTAGAATGAAATTCCTGTTGATTTATGATTTTTATTGATATGTTTCGAATTAAGTCATTGATAATTATACAGTGATGATTTAAACTTTAAGATACTAGAGAATCAAGCATGATGAGTCTATTTTCAAAAATTAAAATTTTGTTAGGTTTTCTACCTGAATCTAAATATTACCCTGAAGTTTAAAATTTGCAAGGTTGTCATCAAAAACCCATAATTTTTGTGAAATTTTGAACCCTTTAGAACATACATTCTTTTAGTGGTCACTTTATTGATTATGAGTGTGTCAACAATTATTTGTTATTCTAGAACTTGCTTTGATTATACATGTCAAGACCACATCTTTGATTTGATATACTGAGATCATAAAGGCACTTAGGATTTTACCCACTTACTGCAGTAAAATCCTACCCTCACAATTAACCCCTAGTGAACCCCTTTGATCATAACAACCATTTTATTGACTCACCCACTAATATTAACCCAAAACCCATTAATACCAAATTTGACTTCTCGAATCGGAGGTAATCCTGGTAACTCTTCAGGAAATACATCTGGAAATCATATACCATAGGCACAGTTTCAACTTTCTTTTCTAACACTTTTGTATCAATCACGTACGCCAAATAGGCTTTACAACCTTTTCTCACATAGTTCATAGCTTTCATTGCAGATACAACAGTTGGTAATCCTTTCATGTCACTGGATTCAATTCGGACTATCTCACCATTCTGACTTTTCAACTCAATACTCTTTCTTTCACAATTCACGATGGCATTATGCAGAGTAAGCCAATCCATACCCAGAATTATGTCAAACTCATTGAATGGTAACAACATCAAATTAGCCAAAAAACCAAGCATCCCGAAACATCAATGGGTAGTTCTTGCACACCTTATCCACCAAGACACACTTGCCTAATGGGTTCGACACTCTAACCACAAATTCAGTAGACTCAACAAATTGAGTCTTACTCAATACTAGATTTACACACACATAGGAATGAGTAGATCCTGGATCTATCAATGAAATGACATCAATATCAAATAAAGTGAAAGTACTGGTGATAACGTCTAGAGTTGATGCTTCCTCTCGTCCCGTATAGCATAAGCTCGGCAAGTGCTCTTGCCTCTGACCTCACAGCTGTGTCAGTAGTACCTCTTTGACTTCCACTCACATTCCCAACATTTTTGGGCGGTCTACCCCTAGTCGATACGTTACTTGATCTCACATTCTAAACATCTTCCTCTTCGACCATCTTTGGGCAATCTCGAATAAAATGATCTCGGGATCCACATTTTTAATAAACTCTATTGTTGTACTTGCCCCAACATTCTCCCACATATTGTCTTCCACACTGTCTACACTCAGGTTTGTTATTCTTAACGCTGCCAACACTTGATTGAATCGGAGCTTGAGTTCGTGAACCAATACTTTGTCTCGAATGATCTTTACTTGGATGTCCAAATGAAGCATTTGAACAATTGCTTGCATATCTAAATCTCTTTGTAGAAGGTTGAGAAAAATTACTCATCAATCTCTTTCTTTCATCACGAGCTTCAGAATCAGCTTTCTTCTTTTCTTTATTGAGCTCCTCAGCTTCGCATGCTCTTTCAACTAGCACAACAAATTCATTTATATCAAGTATCCCAACCAACAATTTAATGTCTTCATTCAATCCCTCTATGAAACGTTCGCACATAATAGCTTCGGTTGAAACACATTCTCTCGCATATTAACTCAATCTCACAAATTCTTGTTTGTACTTAGTAACAGACAAACGATCCTGTTTTAGCTCTAAAAACTCTTTATGTTTCTGATCAATGAAACGTTGACTGATATAGTTCTTTCCAAACTCGACTTGAAAGAAAGCCTAGGTGATTCTCTCTCTCAGAACCATAGATATCAACGTCTTCCACCAATTATAAGCCGTATCCCTCAACAACGAAACAACATATTTTATACATTCATTTGGAGTTAACGAAATTTCATGAAATACTCGAAGGGTGTTCTCGAGCCAGAACTCAGATCGATCAGTATCGTCATCAGATGTGTCCCTAAACTCTTCAGCCCCATTTTTCTAAATCTTGTCCATAGGAGGTTTATTCAATCTAATCAAATTTGTAACTTGTGGCACAATAGGTACTTATGGGGGTGGAGGTTGTGGAGCTGTCGAATTCATTTGAACAAACTCTATAAACCACTCACTCATCATTCGGAAGAAGGCTTGCTTAGCCTCTCCTCCCTCACTACTTTTATTTGGCCTAGATGCGACCGGCGCTGTCCCTTGAGTGGGAGCAGACGCATTATTTTCTGCGTCATCAGCAACTGCTCAATCAGTATCCATTACTATATGAAAACACATTTTCAACTGTCAGAATTTATCACACTATCGCAATTTCATATATGGCATGTATAGCTAGAATCACACATGCTACATTAGTCAGAGAATCGACTAAATCGTAGCTATGATACCAATAAAATGTAACACCTCTAACCCAAAACTGTCACCGAAATAGGGTTAAAAGGCATTACCTAACAATCAAATCATTTCACATCCCATTTATGACACAAAGTCAATCATTATCATAACACATCAAAACATAATAAAATAGTCCCTTATTGAGGCCTACAAGACCTTAAACATATGCTAGAGAAGGGTCAGGACTAAACCAAAACACATATAGAAATTCTCAAAAATTTAAAACTTTTCTATGTTTCAGGGGTTACACGATCGTGTGGGCAAACCGTGTGCCTCCCAGGGCTGCTAGACACACTCGTGTGTCCTTTCCATGGTCGAACCTGACTTAACTCCATGACCACCAAACACATCCATGTACCCTGGCCGAGGTCGATCCTAACTTGGCTCTATGGTTACCAAGTACCACTGTGTGCTAAGGCCGTGCATTGATAGGCCATATACTGACTTATTCACACGACTACTAGGAACGCCCGTGTACCATGGTCGTGTGTCCTTAAGCTAGCTACTGACTTAGCCCCAGGGCACTAGGCACACCCATGTGCCACAACCGTATGACAAAATAGGCTATATGCAAGGCCAATTTGCCACCCATACAAGGGTCAACCCTAGAAGCACATTTAAGCATGTTTACACACACAATTTGGCAACCAATTTCATTTCAAGTGATCAACAAATCATCTCATACAAACTCATTCACAACCATGTTAACTAATAGACTAATTACATCACTTGAACACATTCCACACCAACATGATTCATTCCCAAATTCTCTAATTCATACTTGTAACAGTCCGGTTTATACCCTAATCGGAACAATGGTTTTGGGACTACAAATCTGAGTCTTTATAATATTTTAATATTATTTTTGTGTCGTTGATATGTGACAAGCATGTGTTTAAATTTCGTAAGTTAATTCATCCGTCTGTGTGTTTAATTTGAGCAAAGGATTAAATTCCATTGATATGCAAATTAGCAGGCTACATGATAAGGTATTTAATTATTATTTCTTTATAAGTATGAGGGTTGTATGTGACAATTAAACCATTAGTTAAGATAGTGGATGGTACAAGTACCAAAATGGCTTTAATTTATATGTTATATATGTTTTAGTATAAGGACAAATTTGTAATATAGTTAGTAATATGATAGTTAATGAATTTAAGCATGAAAAATGGATATTTATTCATGCATTCATCCACCGAAAAATAAAGATAAGAAAAAGAAAAGATAAAGCTTGGGCATTTAGCCATAACACTCTTTGATTAAGGTATGAATTTGATTCAGTTTTTGATAATTTCTATGTTTTCATAATCGTTGCTTTGAATGTTTCTAAACCCATGCTTCAATTTGGAAGATTGATTATGTTTTTGAAATGATACTTTGATGAACTCATGTGATTTGTGATGTTTAATAGTGAAATATTAAAGATATGTGTTTGATGAACATGTTTTGTTCTTGAAATTTTGATGAATTTAGCTAATTAGGGCTACATTGAGAAAATGGTAAATTGAATGACTAAATTACAAATTTGATGAAATATTTGGGCTTACATAGTCCGTAGAGAGGTTCGGCAAAGCATGTGTATGTATGGATTTTATGAATTTGATGTTTTGAGAAAAATAGACTAAATTGATAATGTGTGCAAATATGAGGGTTAAATTGTAAATAGCCCAAAACATATGTGTATGGATTGAATTGAATGGAATAGTGAATAAAAGGGTTAATTCTGAATATGTTTAGATCAAGAGCCAAGGAAAACAGATTTAGATCGCGTGAAAGCGAAAGTAACAGAGTAGCCATTTTTGTTTCATTAAACCAAACCTGAGGTAAGTCACTATACAAATAATGTTATCTGTATTGAATTGAATATATGTGTTCATATGTCTATCAATGAAAATGAAAGAGTATGAGATGCTAAGTGCATGAATTAGTATGTTTTGATGCAAATGAAATGGTTAAGTTTTGGTTAAGCAAATGGATGATACATGTTTGAAATAAAGTAGGATTTAGTTTGTAATTTCGTATGAATGGAATTGGTATTGAATGTATGGATGAAGTGAAACATTTGATATGTTTTGGTTGTGATATATGCATATTATATTTTGGTATATATTGCTTGTAGGAAGACCCTAAGTGGGTGGCATATTGGCCTTATAGAATGGCCTATAATGTCATACGGTTGAGGAACATGGGCATGCCTAAGACTATGGGTAAATTGGCAGAATGTGGCTTAAACTGTACACGGCCTCGACACGAGTGTGCTTGGTGGCCGTGTAAGAAATGGCAGTATGTGATCTATTAGTACACGGCCTTAGCACACGGGCGTGCTTGGTGACCGTGTTGATTTTGGCAGTATACAACTACGGGAAGGACACATGGGAGTGTTAAGTAGTCGTGGGTGAGGCACGGCCTACCCCCACGGCCGTGTGTCCCCTATATGTTAGAAAAGTTTCAAAATTTTTTATGAAATTACTTATGTGTTTCTATTTAGCCTCGATTCGGTTTATAAGCATGCTTAAGGTCTCGATGACTTACTTAAGGGACATTATGATTGATATTGATGAATGGTTGTACGATTAATTCTGTAAATGTTTTTGATCTATCTGGTAATGCCTTTAACCCTAATCTAGTGATCGAACACGGGATAGGGGTGTTACATTTTATTGGTATCAGAGCTACGGTTTAGTCAATTCTCAGACTAACATAGCGTGTCAGAGTCTAGCTATACATGCCATATATTTGAATTGTGATAGTGTGATGAATCCTGACGTGTAAAATGTGATTTCTGTAAAGCAATGGATCCCAAAAAAGTCGTAGCTGATGACGTAGAAAGTAATGCGCCTGCTCCCGTGCAATGGACAACGCCCTCTGATTTGAGACTAGTTACGAACGGTCAAGAGGGAAAAGCTAAACAAGCTTTCTTCCAGATGATGAGTGAGTGGTTCACTCAATTCATGAGAAATAACCCGACTGTTTCACAACCTCCGCCCCCAGTTAATCCCCCTCAGACTACAGTTGTGCCACCGGCTATGTATCCAAATCTGTTAAATAAGCCTCCAGTTGACAAGACCCGTAAATATCGGGCTCAAGAGTTTCGAGCTACCAATAATGATGATGCTAAAAAAAGGTGAATTCTAGATTGAAAATACTATTTTGGTATTTGTTGCGATGTCTCCGACTCCAGAAGAATACATAAAGTGTGTTGTATCATTACTTCAATATGTAACTTATCAATGGTGGAAAACCTTAATTTCTATTATTCTTAAGAATGGGTTACATGGGATTTCTTTCAGATTGAGTTCCAGAAGAAATATATCAGTGAGAGATTCATCGATTAAAAACGAAAAGAATTTTTGAGCTTAAACAGGGCCGAATGACTATCACTGAATATGAACGAGAGTTCGTGCGACTAAGTGAATATGCCCGAGAGTGTATATCTTCCAAAGCTATAATGTGCAAAAGATTTGAAGACGGTCTTAATGAAGATATCCATTTGCTGGTTGGTATCCTAGAAATAAAAGAGTTCTTTACTCTCGTTGATCAAGCTTGCAAAGCTGAAGCACTTAGGAAGGATAAAAGAATAGTTGAGTCTAAAACTTGAGATACAAGAAAAGATTTCAGAATAAATCATTTCAGTCTACTTCAAAGAGATACAGAGATGATCAAAGTCGTTCTCGAGAAAATACAGGACATTTGAACAGAAATAGAGCTAGATCGCAAATAAGCTCCAAAAACCCAGCAACTTCAGTGGCTAGTGTTGGTAATGTTTGATCTGAGAGAATCGAATGTAAACATTATCGAAAAAGATGTCCAGGAAGCTATAGATTAAATGATAAAGCTTCCTTCAGATACGGATCGCTTGATCATTTTATCTGTGATTGCCCTGAGCCTGTCGAACCAGAGGCTATTCAGAATCCGAGATCTGATAATGCACCTGTAAGAGGTAGACCTTCAAAGAATAAAAGAAATGTTAGTGGTAGTCAGAGATGCACAAGAGACACTGTGGTAAAATCTGAAGCTAGAGCGCCTGGCAGAGCATATGCTATCCGAGCTCATGAAGAAGCTTCATCACCTGATGTTATGAAGGGTACTTTTACTCTTTATGATACTTCTGTGATTGCTTTAATAGACCCTACTTCTACGCATTGGTACATATGCATGAATTTAGTATATGGTAAGACTTTGCCTATAGAGTCTACTGAGTTTACTATAAACGTATCGAACCCCTTAGGTAAAAGTGTCCTTATTGACAAAGTATGTAAGAACTGTCCGTTAATGTTTTGAGATATCTGTTTCCCTACTGATTTGATGCTTTTGCCATTTGATGAATTCGATATTATATTGGGAATGGATTGGTTATTTATGCATAATGCCATTGTGAACTGTAAAAGAAAATCTATTGATTTAAGAAGTCTGAATGATGAGATTGAATAGATTGAGTCTGATGATTTGAATGGATTGCCTACTGTGATATCCGTTTTGAAAGCTCAGAGTTATGTGAAAAAGGGGTATGAATCATATTTTTCTTATGTGATCGATTCAAAAGTATCCGAGAAGAAAGTTGAATCAGTACCCATTATTTGTGATTTTTCTTATGTGTTCCCTGAAGAGTTACCGGGTTTACCTCTGATTCGTGAAGTTTAATTTGGTATTGAATTGTGGCCTGGTACGACACCTATTTTGATAGCTCCATATAGAATGGCACCAACAGAGTTGAAAGAGTTAAAGTCATAGCTATAAGAATTGACTGATAGAAGGTTTGCTAGACCGAGTTTTTTGCCTTGGGGTGCTCTTGTTCTGTTTGTGAAAAAGAAAGATGGCATGATGAGAATGTGTATCGATTACCGTCAATTGAATAAGGTGACTATAAAGAACAAATATCCATTTCCCAGAATTGATGATTTGTTTGATCAGTTAAAAGGAGCTACTGTGTTTTCCAAGATTGATTTGAGATTGGGATACTACCAATTAAGAGTTAAAGATTCAGATATTTCGAAAACTGTTTTTAGAACAAGGTACGGGCATTATGAGTTTTAGTTATGCCATTCGGACTAACCAATGCTCCTCGCTATTTTTATGGACTTGATGAATGTAATTTTCGAATCGTATCCGGATCAATTTGTTGTTGTATTCATTGATTTACATTTTGATTTACTCACATGATGAGAATAAGCATGCGTAACATTTGAAAATTGTGTTGCAAACTTTGAGAGAAAAGCAATTGTACGCAAAATTCAGTAAATGTGAATTCTGGTTGAATGAGGTCAGATTTATGGAGCATATTGTATCAGCTTTTGGGATTCGTGTTGATCCAAGCAAGATTTTTGCTATTCTGAATTGGAAACCTTCGAGAAATGTGTCCAAAGTTTGTAGTTTTCTTGGTTTAGCTGGTTATTACTGCATATTTGTTAAAGGCTTCTCGACTATAGCTACTATGTTGACTAGATTACTTCAGAAAGATGTCAGATTTGAATGGTCGGATAAATGTCAGAAAAGTTTTGACCAGTTGAAAACTCTATTAACAGAAGCTCTAGTGTTAGTACAGCCAAAATCAGGTAAGGAATTTGTTGTTTACAGTGATGCTCTGTTAAACGGTTTGGGATGTGTGTTGATGCAAGAGGGCAAAGTGATAGCTTATGTTTCGGGACAATTAAAGCCTCATGAAAAGAATTATCCGACACACGACCTTGAGCTTGCTACGATTGTGTTTCCACCCAAAATTTGGCGTCATTATTTGTACGGTGAGAAATGTCATGTGTTTTCAGATCATAAAAGTCTGAAATATCTAATGATCCAGAAAGATTTGAACCTGCGCCAAAGAAGATGGCTTGAATTGTTAAAAGATTATGAGCTGGTGATAGATTATCATCCGGGAAAGCAAATGTGGTTGCTGATGCGTTGAGTAGAAAATCATTGTTTGCACTACGTGCTTTGAATGCTCAGTTAGATTCGTCTGATGATAGTTCTGCGATAGCTGAATTGAGAGCTAAACCATTATTTGTACAGCAAATATGTGATGCTCAAAAGGTTGAGAATGAATTGTTGTTGAAATGAGCTCAGTGTGAATTGAATTATGAATCTGAATTTTGAGTTGTTGATGATTGTTTGAGATTTCGGGATCGTATCCGTGTTCCGAGAAATCTAGAGTTGATTCAAATGATATTGAGCGAAGACATAATAGTCGCTTATCTATTCATCCATGGAGTAGTAAAATGTACCATGATTTGAATCAACACTACTGGTGGTCTGGTATGAAACGGGACATTTCTGAATTTGTTTCAAAATGCTTAGTTTGTCAGCAAGTGAAAGCCAAACATCAAGTTTCATCGAGATTGCTGCAGCCGATTTTGATTCCTAAATGGAAATGGGATAGAGTAAAAATGGATTTTGTTTCTGGATTGCCTCTCACTCCGAGAAAGAAAGATGTGATTTGGGTCGTAGTTGACCGATTGACAAAATCTGCCCATTTTATCCGATAAGATCTGACTACACACTTGAAAGATTAGCTGAGCTTTATATTTTTGAGATTGTGAGATTGCACGGGGTGCCACTATCTATTGTGTCAAATAGGGATCCAAGATTCACATCGCGATTCTGGAAGAAATTGCAAGATGATTTGGGTACGAAATTACATTTCAGTACAGCTTTTTCATTCGTAAACGAATGGTCAATCTGAGCAAATTATTCAGATTCTCAAAGATATGTTAAAATGATGTCTACTTGAGTTTAATGGTTCGTGGGAACAATACCTACCGTTGATTGAATTTGCGTATAACAATAGTTTTCAGTCGAGCATCAAAATGGCACCATATGAAGCTTTATACAGACGTAAATGTCGTACACCTCTATATTGGACTGAACTTAGTGAGAATAAGTTCCACGGGGTCGATTTGATAAAAGATACCGAACAGAAATTGAAACTGATCCGAGATTGTTTGAAAGCAGCATCTGATCGTCAAAAGTCCTATGCAGACTTAAAACAAAAGGATATAGAATTTGATATTGGCGACAAAGATTTTTGAAAGTGGAAGAAAGTGCTCCAATTCGGACATAAAGGCAAGTTAAGTCCGAGATTTATCGGACCGTATGAGATCATTGAACGTGTTGGGCCTGTTGCATATAGATTGAAGTTACCCTATGAACTAGAAAAGATTCACAATGTATTTCACGTTTCGATGCTCCATAGATATCGGTCTGATCCGTCACATGTGATTGCCCCATCTGAAATTGTAATCCGATCTGATATGACATACGAAGAGGAACCGATCCATATCTTAGCTCGTGAAGTGAAAGAGTTAAGAAACAAGAAAATTCCATTAGTGAAAGTATTGTGGAATCGGCACGGATTAGAATAGGCTATGTGGGAGCCTGAAGATTCAATGAAACAACAATATCCAACTCTGTTTAACGGTAAGATTTTTGGGGACAAAAATCCCTAAGGGGGAGAATTGTAACAGTCTGGTTTATACCCTAGTCAGAACAGTGGTTTCAGGACCATAAATTCGAGTCTGTATAATATTTTAATATTATTTTCTGTGTCGTTGATATGTGACTAAGCATGTGCTTAAATTCCGTAAGTTAATTCGTCCGTCTATGTGTTTAATTTGAGCAAAGGATTAAATTGCATTGATATGCAAATTAGCAGGCTACATGATAAGGTATTTAATTGTTATGTATGAGGGTTGTATGTGGCAATTAAGCCATTAGTTAAGATAGTGGATGGTACAAGTACCAAAATGGCTTTAATTTATATGTTATATATGTTTAAGTATAAGGACAAATTTGTAATATAGTTAGTAATATGATAGTTAATGAATTTAAGCATGAAAAATGGATATTCATTCATGCATTCATCCACCGAAAAATAAAGAAAAGAAAAAGAAAAGATGAAGCTTGGGCATTCGGCCATAACACTCTTTGATTGAGGTATGAATTTGATTCGGTTTTTGATAATTTCTATGTTTTCGTAATCGTTGCTTCGAATGCTTCTAAACCCATGCTTCAATTTTGAAGATTGATGATGTTTGTGAAATGAGACTTTGATGAACTTATGAGATTTGTAATGTTTAATAGTGAAATATGGAAGATATGTGTTTGATGAACATGTTTTATTCTTGAAGTTTTGATGAATTTAGCTAATTAGGGCTAAATTGAGAAAATGGTAAATTGAAGGACTAAATTGTAAATTTGATGAAATATTTGGCCTTATAGTCCTTAGAGAGGTTCGTCCAAGCATGTGTATGTATGGATTTTGTGAATTTGATGTTTTGAGAAAAATGGACTAAATTGTTAAAGTGTGCAATATGAGGGTTAAATTGTAAATAGCCCAAATTATATGTGTATGGATTGAATTGAATGGAATAGTGAATAAAAGGGTTAATTCGAATATGTTTAGATCAAGAACCGAGGAAAATGGATTTAGATCGCGGGGAAGTGAAAGTAACAGAGTAGCCATTTTTGTTTCGTTAAACCGAACCCGAGGTAAGTTACTATGCAAATAAACTTATCTGTATTGAATTGAATATATGTATTCATATATATATATATCGATGAAAATGAATGAGTATGAGATGCTAAGTGCGTGAATTATGAAATAATTTTGATATAGTGATAAAGCCAAGAAATCTCGTACGAACCTAGGAATAGATAGGATTAGCTATATCATGACATAGGTATCTGTTCTGTTTCATCATGTAAGACCACGTCCGAGACATTGGCATTGAATTGTGATCTCGTGTAAGACCATGTCTGGGACGTTGGCTTTGATATAAGCTTTATGAGTAAGACGATGTCTAGGATGTTGGCATCGATATGAGTTTTACGTGTAAGACCATGTCTGGGACGTTGGCATCGTTATGATCTGTACGTGTAAGACCATGTCTGGGACATCAACACCGTATTAAAATGTGTGAGACCCTGTCTTAGATAGTGGCATTGATATACGAGTGCATGTAAGACCTCATCTGGGACGTTGGCATTATACTACTATTCTGAGCTTTCTGAGTATCCTACTAAATTCCTAAAGGTTCAACGGGCAAGTCTATGAAACGACTCGTAAATAAGAGCTGTGAGCAAATAAGTGAATGATTATCCATTTCAGGTACGTTGAATGTATATTAAGTGTGCATAAAAGGTGAATCTTGAAATGTTGAGTGTGGCAAGTGTGGCCATAAGTTTATGAACCAAGTTATATAAGTGATAGTTGCTAATGTGTCAATATATTTATTTGTATATGACATACTAAGCTTTCGGAAAGCTTACTCTGTGTGTTTGTTTTCACTGTTTTATAGGTCATCGAAGCTACTGAAGGCTCGGGATTGCCAAGATTCGTCATCATACTACTAAACTTATTTTGGTACCCTTTTGAAAATGTATATGGCTAATTATGGCATGTATAGGCTAGATAGGTGTATATGTTTATGAAGTGAGCATGGCCATGTGTATTGGAAAGTTTTTGAGTTGATAAATGTTTGAATGAATGAGTTATGAAGCATATATTTAGTATGTTTTGATGCAAATGAAATGGTTAAGTTTTGGTTAAGCAAATGGATGATACATGTTTGAATTGAAGTAGGATTTAGTTTGTAATTTCATATGAATGGAATTGGTATTGAATGTATGGATGAAATGCAACATTTGATATGTTTTGGTTGCCATATATGCATATTATGTTTTGGTATATATTGATTGTAGGAAGACCCTAAGTGGGTGGCATATTGGCCTTGTAGAATGGCCTATAATGTCACACGGTTGAGGCACACGGGCGTGCCTAAGACCGTGGGTAAATTGGCAGAATGTGGCTTAAATTGTACATGGCCTCGACACAAGTGTGCTTGGTGGCCATGTGAGAAATGGCAGTATGTGATCTATTAGTACACGGCCTTAGAACACGGGCGTGCTTGGTGATCGTGTTGATTTTGGCAGTATACTACCACGGAAGGACACACGGAGTGCCAAGTAGTCATGGGTGAGGCACGGCCTACCCCACGCCATGTGTCCCTCAGATGTTAGAAAAGTTTCAAATTTTTAATGAAATTACTTATGTGTTTCAATTTAGTCTCGACTCGGTTTATAAGCATGCTTAAGGTCTCGATGACCTACTTAAGGGGCATTATGATTGATATTGATGAATGGTTGTATGATTAATTCTGTAAATGTTTTCGATCTGTATGGTAATGCCTTTAACCCTAATTCGGTGATGGACACGGGATAGGGGTGTTACAATATTAGCATCATACCAACACAAAGTTTACTATTCATAAGTCATTTTTTTACTCATAAGCCATATCAAAATATGCATCATATTTCAATACCATTCATGCTTAAAGCCAACACATATGTCCAGCCACATCACATGGCTATTTACATCTCAATAATGATTCAAATAACTAGCCTATACATGCCATATTTCAACTATGTACATCTTTTCAAAAGTACCCAAAATAGATTACCGACATTGTGATTAAGATGTTGGCGATCCCAGATCCGAGCTAGCTTTACTGACACTGCAAAGCAGAGAAACAAATCACACAATAAGCTTTCCAAAGCTTAGTAAGCTCGAAATGCAATACAATTAATCTCATCAAATCAAACCAATGTATAAAATAAACCATCACATATATCAATTTTCTCACATTCATACAATATCATCCATGGCTAAAATTCTCATTCACCCATTCATAGCTTTATCTATACACTCATCAACCACAAAGGTTCAATACATACCTTAGCTAACACATAGTTGCTCAACTTCCAAGCTATTCAATGCTCGATATTACATGTCAATCATCCTCTGATATTTGTTCAATTTAATCGCACACTCAGTGCCATATACATGATCGAAGTACATTTATAATTGCACACTTAGTGCCTAATCTTTTAACCGACTTATCTCGGTATCACACGCACAGTGCCAAATGAATAAGCCATAGCTTTCATAACATTGCACACACAATGCTATTCATCTCTGTTTTGATTTCAATTTTGCACATTTAGTGATATATAAAATAATTTCACACAGTAGATCCCAAATCTCATAATAATATACATATTCAATTCATAATACTAAAACATATCTTAATAACATGTATTATATCTAAACTTACCTTTGATGTTAAATTATCGAAATGCTCAAACTTTATCTTTGCCCCGATCTCAATCCGAACCTCTCCTCTCTTGGTCTTGAATCAAGCTTAACATCAATCGAAACCTAAGTGTTCTTCTCTGTTTTACTTTCCTTGATTTTTCGGCATAAAAGATGAGGACATTCATCTTATTCTCATCTTTTTTTTTTTGTGTATAATAAACATATTATTAATCTAATTACTAAATTATCCTTTCATTAAACATAAAAGACAAACAAACCATAAGGTTATTTTGCCTCATAAAGCCTCCACATTAATAAGACAACAACACTTAGGTACTTATAAATAGCACATAGCTTTTACTCTTTTCACGATTAAGTCCTTTCTCTTAATTCAGCACACAATCGATAAAATTATCACACAGAATATTCACACATACTATGTCACATGGAATCAACACCAAAGATAAAATTAAAATATTATTTCAACCTTAGATTTGTGGTCTCAAAACCACTATTCTGACTAGGGTCTAAACCGGGCTGTTACACAAGAAATGCAGACTAGAAGGACTATCTAGCAAATGACTTATGGGGGTTGGTTGCCTTCAATGTGGTTCACCAAAACTTTGACTAGGGAAATAAATTGTGTCAATTACCAAGTGGCTCCATTTTATCTTTCGAACTCAATTTTATCGACTTAGACGGATTAGGTCCGATTTATCTTTTGATCTCACCGGTTAATCCAAGACTAACGAATGGGTGCACGACAATATTACCTTCTAGCTCACTTTATCTTAATATTCCCTTAGGGGCTTCACTACCTAATTTCTCAACTGTATTCAAATTAGTCCAATTTGTTACAATTTAGTCTTTTGTATAAAGATTTTAGTTTATCCACATCTTCATCAACCAACCTCCTTAAGGATTTAGCTACACATACCCAAAGTCAACAAAATAAACATAATAATGGAAAACAAAACAACCATAGAAGTGAAAGTTGAGATTTTATGCATGAAAAATTAAATAGCATGAAACAAAAGCATTTAACAAAGAAATCTAAAGTAAGAAACATAAAACTAACAAGCTATAACATATTTTAAGTGAAATAAATTGAAATACATTAAACTAAAGCTTAAAGAGCCTTGAAAACAAGGTACATAGATTGAAATGTAAATAAACCTTAGCTACGCTTTTAACTAACTTAACTATCATAAAGGATATCAAGAACAAGAAGTAAATGTAGCAAAATAAACTCTATTCTAAGGTAGAAAAAGAGAAAAATAAAAAACCTGGAAATGTAGAGAAAAAGTAAAGAATACTTAGAGAAAACTTGTAACGGCCCATTTTTTAGTGGTGACAGAATAGTGGTTTTGGGACCTGTAACGCCCCAAAAATCCCAAAACTCTAAATTTTTGTGCACTAAAATTGGTATGTATGAGTACCACTTAGAATATTAATTTTAAGGTATTATCAGGATTATTTGAAGTCTTAGAGATAGGGAAGACCAAAGGGAAAAATTTATTTTTCTACTTTAGTGGACCTTAGTTTCAGGTATTAGGCCTCTTAAGAAGATTAAGGGAAAAATAGGACACAAAGTGGGCCTGTGGTCCAGTAGCAAGTGGCGTGATTGTCAGTTGAGGAGGTCCAAGGTTCTAGTAGTGGTAAGGGATTTTGGAGTGTTTATTTTGCAAAGTGGACGACCAGAGTTGTGTTGGTTTTGAACTCTTGCCATGAAAAGTTTGAAGTGATCTGGCGTGATGGATGTGGAGGAAATTTCAGATATGATTAAGGAGTTATCAAGGAGAAAAGTTAGGAGATGAGCAGGGTGAAGAAGTGGTGCCGAATAGGACTCTTGCGGAAGGTATTTTCGGCTTGTGGCTATAAGAAGAGAGTGTCAAATCCTTTGAAGGGTTCTTTGAATTACCTTTATTATTTTTCCTTTCTTTTCTTCCCCTCAATCGGTTCCTCCCATAGCCAAAATCTCCCGTTGCCGAAATCTCCTATAGCCGAATCCTTTCTTGCCGAATTCACCTATAATTGAATTCTTCATTGCCAAAATTACCATCATCTTTTCTTGCCAAAATCCCTTTTTGGTACCGATTCCTTGTTATTTTTCTCCATCACAAATCGGTTGTTATTTACTCTTAGTCAAGTTTAATGGCAAATCTTATCCAGTAGCTATCTAGGCCGTAGGATCATAGGAGGGTTTCGGTAAGTGTTCTGTCAACTTCTTTAGTGTGTTTTGTCGAAACCTGAAGGGCTATCTAACCTTTCCTTATCGTTAACCTTGTATTAACAAGGGTAGAATTCAAGGATTGAAAGCGTGGTAAGGATCATTAGCAAAGAGGTAAGTGCACCCGTCTCGTTTGTGGTTTAGTGGATGGTCGAATGTAAGTATGGCCTATAGGGGTGACTTATGTGGAATGTGAGTCACTTGTTTTTGATGAGATACGTTTGGGTGCAGATTTAGGGGATATTCGCGAATAGTAGCTAAGGAAGGGCTTCTAAAACTTGTGGCACACGGTAAGATTATGGTAAGGTTTCGATTTTTGTTAAAGTGTGTATTAAGCCAAGATTGATCATTAAGTGGTATCTATTGTAGGTCCGTGACTAAGGATTTGTAGCACGCGTTGTTACCAGGGTGTGCAAACACTATACACACACGATATCGACAACGCCAAAAAGTCAAAAATGGCTAAGTGGGCCAGCCAAACTTTTGGGCCCAAAACAACAATGATTGTTATGTGAGCATGAATAATGAATTGGCATGAACGGTTGTATGATTCGATTATAATTGGGCCTAATGGGCCATATGGATATGATTTGGGCCTAATGGGCCATATAGATGTAATTTGGGCCTAATGGGCCATATGAATGGGATTGAGCTTAGTAGGTCGTTTGCATCTATGTAGGCTTATTTGGGCTTTATATATGGATTTGAACTTAGTATCTGATAACTGCTAAAACCTACATAAAACTTAAACACAAAATTGCAACCGTGGACAAGTCATAAGGTTGAAGTGTGGTAATGGGTATATGCATGTCTACGATTGGATCTAGAGAAAGCTTGGTACTTAAACGGTCTCAATGACCCACCTCCTCTTTTCTGGAATCCTACCCGGTGCATAGTTCCTGTTCACTTTTATCGTTGAGGACTTGTTAACGAGCCCATGTAAGTACTGAATCCATAAAACTTAAGAATGATCGAAATGCCTCTAAGGGCAAAATGACTAAAATACCCTTTGTTTGGGAAATTTCCAAAATACCCTCGATTCATAAATTTATGAAAATACCATTGTAGGAGAATTATGATAACACCCCGGTAAGGTAAAATTACAAAAATACCCTTGACTGTGAAATGACTAAAATACACCTATGTGATGAGTATGAGTTTTA
Organism: Gossypium rotundifolium; assembly: GCA_025506655.1. NCBI lineage: Eukaryota > Viridiplantae > Streptophyta > Magnoliopsida > Malvales > Malvaceae > Gossypium > Gossypium rotundifolium. The sequence goes on along the minus strand of CP106733.1, from coordinate 105,029,178 downwards.
TGGATATTACTCATGTGAATGCTGCATTGATATGATATTCTGTTTAGGATGCATACGGGTGGGAATTATGGTACGGGGGAAGAATTTGAGGATCGCATAGTCGCTTGACGACAGTGGATCCACCGGTGGCTTTAAACCCATTATATACTTAGTAGCTTTGTTGCAACGTTGAGTAGTGCCACTATTAGTGCTACCTTTGGGGTGTAGGGATGGGTGGGTTGATATTTATATCCCCACAAGAGTGTAGGGTTGGAAGGGAAATGGTGTGTAACGGATGGACTTTTGGGGATGGTTTTGCATAACTTTGTTTTCATGTGATATGATATGATATGAGGTCGTTGAGGGTTGAGGCCCAAGACCACCGATTTTAATATAGCTTAGGCCCAATGTGATAATTGCATATTGAATTGATCACCAAAGGTAGTACACTCTGAGTTTCAAAACTCACACCCTTTTTATTAAATGTTTCAGGTGATCCACAGTAGACGGCTTGACGTAGTAAGGGTTTCGAGATGGCCATACTACAAGATACTCATGATTTTTTCTTATTGGTTTCAAAAGACACGATTTTAATCATTTCACTTTCGTTGGTTGTAATAAGGCCTCGTACTCCGTTTTGACTTTAGATTTTGTGTTTTGTTATCATTGTTAACTATTTACGTAATTATTAAACTTAAATAAATTTCTTAAGTTTAAACATGATTCCTGAGATAACTTTAACTTATGGGATTTTACTTAAAAACATGGGCTTTTATCGTTACTTAACAAGTTAATTTAAGGATTTTAGGCTTTTAGGGCTTAAATTTTAACTTAGCGAAATTGTTTTGAATTATGCCTTTGATGTGACATTCTAGAATTCGGCCATAACGCTTGGGCTGGGTTTGGGAGTGTTACATTTAGTGGTATCAGAGCCCGATTGCAAAGCTCGGGCTGTGAAATGGGCCTTGGATTTTGGGGTTTTTTTTTAAACAAGTAGATTAAAACGTTTTGCAGGATCTTGTAATATGGTTCACCGATCCCTTGACATCGAGCCAAGTAAGTGTTTCTGTTATTTACTTGTTTAAATTATTGAACTGTATTTAGATATTGGGCTACTTTAAATAATAAGTTTTTAGAGACTAAATTCCGTAGGTAATTTAAGCCCGTAGTGGATTCACGATCACGAAAAACCTTCTAAATTACTACTTGCATAAGACATATGTTTTAAACAGTGGAACTATGCACTAATTTCATAAAAAATTCTAATCCAAAAGTATGCACGTAACGATGAGCGCTATAAGAGGTGCAAGAGGCCGCGGCAGAGGTCGTGGAAGTGTTAGTGCTGGGTTGGCAGAGTCGGGCCATATGCCCAATGTTGGAGTAGAGGAGGCTCTGGCTTCACCGGTAGCTAAAATGGGACCACATGAATGGGCTGCTACGATAGAAGATATAGTATCGTAGGTTATGTTAAAGATTTTAGAAAGGGTCGCTGGATTAAATAATGGTACGAAAAGTCGTGGGTCAATCGCGGAGAGACTTCGAGCTAATAGGGCAGAGATTTTCAAAGGAGTAGCTGGGGTGGCCCCGAACATGGTAGAGTACTAGTTGGAAGCTACGGAAAGGATAATGGACGACCTGGATTGCACGGAGAAACAAAAGCTGAAAGGGTGATATCCTTACATAGGGAAGAGGCTTATTAGTGGAGGTTGACCGTAAAGAAGGGCAGCAAACTAGAGCAGATCACTTGGGAGTTCTTCAAGTCGACATTTCAGGGGAAGTATGCTAGAGCAGTCTATGTAGATGCCCGAAGGAAGGAGTTTTTAAGTCTGAATCAGAGAGATAAGTCGGTAGAAGAGTACGAGGTTGAGTTCCTACGCCTTAGTCGATATGCTAAAGGAATAGTCGCAACAGAGTATGAGAGATGCGTACGGTTCGAGGATGGGTTAAGAGACAACCTTAGGGTGCTTATAGCTCCACAGAGGGAATGGGAATTTGCGGTCTTGGTGGAGAAAGTAAAGATAGCGGAGGAAGTAAAGCGCACGGAGCACCTCAACCAAGAAAAGGAGAAGGGCAAGAACAAACGAAACATGGAAGCTATGGGGGCTGGACAGAGGCCTCCAAGGAGGGCCAGAGTGAATGGGCTGGTTAGAGCTGGGGCCCCTCTTGCTGTTGCTAATACCGGGATACCACCTTGTGTTGTGTGTGGAAAAGGGCATGCGGGTGAATGTTGGAGGAGAATAGGAGCTTGTTTGAGCTATGGGTCTATGGAACATATGATTAGAGAGTGCCCGAGAAGGCCAACTTAGGAGCGAGTCGATGGCAGAGGTAATTTTTAGCAACAAAAGGGTGGTCAACAAACACCAAGGGGCCATGGACAAGCCAGAGGTGGCAATGACACAGGACGAGGACGTAGAGTATGGGGTAGAGGTGCAGGTCAGGTAAAGGCGAGACAGCCAGCTTTAGTCTATGCTACTCGTCGCAGAGAGGAGGGTGATGCACTAGATGTGATAACGAGTACGTTCTTTATTCGTGAGCTACCTTATATTGCGTTAACTGATGTGGGGTCGACACATTCGTACATTGCATGCATTAAGACTGAAACTGTAGGGATTGAGTTTGAAACCGTTCTGTGATAAGTCCTTTAGGGCAATTGGTGGATCTTAATAATATGTTTAGGAATGTACCATTGGTAGTTCAAGGAGTTACTTTCTTAGTAGACTTGATAGAATTACCATTTCATGAGTTTGACCTCATCTTAGGTATGGATTGGTTAACGAGGCACTAGGCAACTTTAGTTTGTACTGCGAAGCGGATGGTTTTAAGAATTGTGGAGGGTGATGAAGTAGTAGTGATCAAGAACAGCGTGATTACCTGTCGAACATAATTTTGGCTTTAAGGGTAGAGAAGTTGGTGAGGAAGGGCTGTGAAGCTTACTTAGCCTACATTAGTGATTTGGAATCTAAGAGTTTTACTGTTAAGGATTTGAGAACAATAAAAGAATTCCCTGATGTTTTTTCGAAGGAATTTTCTAGGTTACCTCCCAATAGAGAAGTGGAGTTTGGAATAGAATTGTTACCTGGTACGGCTCCAATGTCTATCGCACCTTATAAGATGGCACCGAAGGAGCTGGTGGAGTTGAAGGCCCAGATTCAGAAGTTATTGGACCGCGGATTTATTAGACCAAGTGTGTCTCCATAGGGAGCACCTGCATTATTCGTGAAGAAGAAGGATGGGTCTTTGAGGATGTGCATCGACTATAGGTAGTTGAACAAGTTAACCATTAAGAATAAGTACCCTCTGCCTAGGATAGATGACCTTTTCGATCAACTTAGGGGAGCCTCAATTTTCTCGAAGATTGACTTGCGTTCAGGGTACTATCAACGAGGTTAAGAAAATGATGTCTATAAGATGACTTTCGAACTCGTTATGGACATTACGAGTTTTTGGTGATGCCTTTTGGGCTAACGAATGCACCTGCTGCTTTTATGGATCTTATGAACTGGGTTTTCAACCGTACTTAGACCAGTTCTTAGTAGTCTTCATAGATGACATCTTGGTATACTCGAGAATAGAGGTTGATCATGACGCACACTTAAGGATTGTGTTGCAGATTCTAAGGGAGAATCAAATTTATGCTAAGTTTAGCAAGTGTGAATTCTGACTAAGGGAAGTCACTTTTTTAGGACATGTGGTCTCAGCTGAGGGTATTAAAGTTGATCCTCTGAAGGTGGAAGCAGTGTTGGATTGGAAACAACCTAAGACGGTGTCAGAAATTCAGAGTTTTCTAGGGCTGGCAAGGTACTTATAGGCGATTTGTTGAAGGGTTTTCCCTAATCGCGGCACCATTGACCAAGCTACTACGGAAGGGGATCTCATTTGTATGGGCTGATAATTAGTAAGAAGGGTTTTAACGGAGGCCCTGTTTTGACTCAGCTAAAGCCCGAAAAGGAGTTTGCGGTTTATAGCGATGCGTCACATGTGGGCTTAGGTTGTGTTTTAATACAAGAAGGGAAGGTGGTTGCAAATACGTTGTGCTAGCTTAAGGCTCACAAGGGGAATTACCCAACCCATGATTTGGAGTTAGCAGCAGTGGTATTCACACTTAAGATTTGGAGGCATTACTTGTATGGAGAGAAGTGCACCATTTATACAGATTACAAGAGTCTGAAGTACCTTTTAACTCAAAAGGAGTTGAACTTGAGGTAGCGCAGATGGATTGAGCTGTTAAAGGATTATGATTGCACGATCGAATATCACTCGAGCAAAGCAAATGTGGTGGCTGATGCACTAAGCCGTAGGGCTATGTTGGACTTGAAGCGATGTTCGCTCAATTGAGTTTGTATGACGACAAGAGCTTGTTAACCGAATTGCAAGTGAAGCCACTATGGGTTGAGGAGATTAAAGTGAAACAGTCATTGGTTGAGACTCTGGATTCTCGATTCAAGCAAATTGAGAATGGGGAAATGATGGATTTTGGGTTAAATTATTACGGGTTGTTGTGTTTTCGTGGTAAAATTTGTGTGCCAAGGGACAAAGAGCTAAGGAAGTCTATATTGCGAGAAGCATAATAGTTCCTATGATATGCATCTCTGAGGTAGCAAGATGTATCGAGATTTACGAGAGCTTTATTGGTGGTGGATTGAAACGTGAGGTTATAGAATTTGTGGGAAAAATGTTTGGTATGTCAGTAAGTGAAAGCAGAGCATCAATTGCCATCAGGGTTACTTCAGCCAATTAAGATTCCACTATGGAAGTGGGAGCTGGTTACTATGGATTTCGTTAGTGGGCTACCCTTGACGCCTACTAAGAAGGACTCTGTGTAGGTTATTGTGGATCTGTTAACTATGTCTTCCCATTTTATACCAGTCCGCACTGACTACTCATTACAAAAGTTGGCAAGGTTGTATATAGCGGAGATTGTGAGATTGCATGGGGTTTCGGTCTCTATTATATCTGATAGAGACCCTCGTTTTACATCTCGCTTTTGGAAGAAGTTGCATGAAGCACTGGGTTCGAGGTTGGATTTTAGTAGAGCATTTCACCCCCAGACTGATGGTCAGTTGGAGAGGGTAATTCAAGTTTTGGATGATATGCTGAGAAGGTGTGTAATCGAGTTTTGAGGTAGCTAGGAGGATTACTTGCCATTAGCTGAATTTGCTTATAATAATAGTTATCAGGCAAGTATTAGAATGGCGCCATATGAAGCACTATATGGTGAAGATGTCGTACCCCGACTTGTTGGACTAAGTTGGGTGAGCGACGAGTGTTGGGTTCGAAGTTGGTAGCAGACATCAAGATAAGGTAAAGTTGATTCGAGATCGGTTGAAGGAGGCGGAAGATAGGCAGAAGTCGTATGCTGACCTCAAACAGAAATAGATTGAGTATGCGGTGGGGAACTTGGTTTTTCTCAAGGTTTCCCCTTGGAAAAAGGTGTTAAGGTTTGGTCGGAAAGGTAAGTTAAGCCCCAAATTCATTGGGCCATATCGGATGTTGAAACAAATTGGGCCAGTTGCCTATTAGCTGGAATTGCCTTCTGAACTTAGCCAAATACACGATGTGTTCCATGTATCAATGCTAAGGCGTTACCTCTTGGACCCTTCTCACATCCTGTCAGTCGAGGAGATTGAGGTTAGACAAGACCTAACTTTTGAAGAGGAGCCAGTTAAAATAATTGATCAAGATGTTAAGGTGCTAAGAAGAAACTCTGTCCCTTTGGCAAAAGTGCTATGGCGTGAACCATAATGCCGAGGAGGCTACTTAAGAACCCGATGAGGCAATACAACGACAATATCCTCACTTGTTTCAATCAGGTAAATTTTGAGGCCAAAATTTTTTTAAGAGGTAGAATTGTAATGCCCCAAAAATCTCGAAACTCTAAATTTTTATGCACTGAAATTGGTATGTGTGAGTAGCACTTAGAATATTAATTTTAAGGTATTATCGGGAATATTTGAAGTCTTAGAGATAGGGAAGACCAGAGGGGAAAATTTATTTTTCTGCTTTAGTGGACCTTAGTCTCAAGTATTAGGCCTCTTAAGCAGATTAAGGGAAAATAGGACACAAAGTGGGCCTGTGGTCCAGTGGCAAGTGGCATCACTTGGGGAGCTATAAGTTGGCGTGATTGTCAGTTGAGGGGGTCCAAGGTTCGAGTAGTGGCAAGGGATTTTGGAGTGTTTACTTTGCAAAGTGGACGGCCAGAGTTGTGTTGGTTTTGAACTCTTACCGTTAAGAGTTTGAAGTGATCTGGTGTGATGGATGTGGAGGAAATTTCAAATGTGGTTAAGGAGTTATCAGGGAGAAAAGTTAGGAGATGAGCAGGGTGAAGAAGTGGTGCCGAATGGAACTCTGGAGGAAGGCATTTTCGGCTTGTGGCTATAACAGGAGAGTGCTGAATTCTTTGAAGGGTTCTTTGAATTACCTTTATTCTTTTTCCTTTCTTTTCTTCCCCTCAATGGGTTCCTCCCATAGCCAAATTCTCCCATTATAGAAATCTCCTATAGCTGAATCCTTTCTTGCTGAATTCACCTATAACCGAATTCTTCATTGCCAAAATTACCATCAACTTTTCTTGTCCAAATCCCTTTTGGAGTCGATTCCTTGTTATTTTTCTCCATCACAAATCGGTTGTTATTTACTCTTATTCAAGTTTAAAGTCGAATCTTGTCCAGTAGCTTTCTAGGTCGAGGATCAAAGGAGGGTTTCGGTAAGTGTTCTGCCAGCTTCTTTAGTGTGTTTTGTTAAAAGCCGAAAGGCTATCTAGCCTTTTCTTATTGTGAACCTTGTATTAAGAAGGGTAGAATTCAAGGATCGCAAGCGTTGCAAGGATCATTAGAAAGAGGTAAGTGCACTCGTCTCGGTTGTGGTTTAGTGGATGGTCAAATGTAAGTATAGCCTATAGGGGTGACATATGTGGAATATGAGTCACTTGTTTTCGATGATATATTTTTGGGTTCAGATCTAGGGGATATTCGCGAATAGTAGCTAAGAAAGGGCTACTAGAACGTGTGGCACACCGTAAGATTACGGTAAGGTTTTGGTTTTTGTTAAAGTGTCTATTAAGCCAAGATTGATCATTAAGTGATATCTATTGTAGGTCCGTGATTAAGGGGTTTGTAGCATGCATTGTTACGAGGTGTGTACAAACACTATATACACACGATATAGGCAACTCCGAAAAGCGAAAAGTGGCTAAATGGGCCTGCCGAACTTTTGGGCCCAAAATGGTAATGATTATTATGTGAGCATGAATAATGAATTGGCATGAACGGTTATATGATTCGATTGTAATTTGGCCTAATCGGCCATATGGATATGATTTTGGCCTAATGGGCCATATGAATGGGATTGCTTAGTAGGTCGTTTGCATGTATGTAGGCTTATTTGGGCTTTGTATATGGATTTGATCTTAGTATTTGATAACTACTATAACCTACATAAAACTGAAACACAAAATTGCAACCGTGGACAAGTCATAAGGTTGAAGTGTGGTAATGTGTGTATGCATGTCAGGATTAGATCTAGAGAGAGCTTGGTAATTAAAAGGCCTCAATAATCCACCTCCTCTTTTCTGAAATCCTACATGGTGCATAGTGCCTGATCACTTTGATCGTTGGGGACTTGTTAACGGGCCCTGGTAGGTACTGAATCCATAAAACTTAAGAATGATCAAAATGCCCCTAAGGGCAAAAATGACTAAAATACCCTTAGTTTGGGAAATTTCCAAAATACCCCCAATTCAGAAATTTAAGAAAATGCCCCTATAAGGTAGAATTACGATAATACCCCGGTAGGGTAGAATTATAAAAATACCCTTGATTGTGAAATGACTAAAATACCCCTATGTGATGAGTATGAGTTTTCTGGATATTACTCATGTGCATGCTGCATTCATATGATATTCTGTTTAGGATGCATGTGGGTGGGAATTATGGTATGGAGGAAGAATTTGAGGATAGCATAGTCGCTTGACGACTGTGGATCCACCGGTGCCTTTAAGCCCATTATATACTTAGTAGCTTTGCTGCAACGTTGAGTAGTCCCGCTGTTGGTGCTACCTTTGGAGTGTAGGGATGGGTGGGTTGATATTTATATCCCCACAAGAGTGTAGGGTTGGAAGGGAAATGATGTGTAGCAGATGGACTTTTGGGAAGGGTTTTGCATAACGTTGTTTTCATGTGATATGATATGATATGATATGATATGAGGTTGTTCTGGGTTGAGCCCAAGACCACCAATTTTGATAGGGCTTAGGCTCAATGTGATAATTGCATATTGAATTGATTGCCAAGGGTCATACACACTGAGTTTTGAAACTCACACCCTTTTTATTAAATGTTTCAGGTGATCCACAGTAGACGGCTCGATGTGGGAGGGGGTTTGGAGATGACCACACTACCAGTGTAACACCCCAAACCCAGCCTAGAAGTTATGATCAGATCTAGCGTGCCATATCAAGTGTTGTTTGAAAACTTTGTGTTTATTGGAAAACTCGTCAACACTTTCTACCGTTTAAAATCCCAATTTTAGTTGCTTATTAACAAAACAAGTTTTGTTCAAAAGCATTCCATTGCAAAAATATTTTTATAAATTTATTATTTTGTTTGTAAACCTTTTCTATTACGGAAGTCTGGTTTAAACAGTTACGGAAATGTGATATCTTGAAAATAGTAGTTATTGTTTTAAAAACACGTATGTAATAAACTAGCAGTTGTAATGAAAAAAAGTACCAAAAAAAAGTTAAAAAGAAAAGAAATGGCCTTATTAAAAAAATTATTAACCCAAAAATTAAAATAAGATAAACTAAAATAAAGTAGCCAAATTTAACCTAATAATTTATTGGACGTGTGGCCACCCCCGAATCCCTCATAGCTCCAAATCCTCTAAGGCTGGGGATTACCTGCACAGTTAAAGAAAATTGGTGACTTACGGGAACTAAGTGTGTAATCCACTTAATACAGTCATAATTTGAGCCCATGCCCATACAGTATCAATCTGGGCTTAAGCCCTATTTAGTAACGGTGCAGGTGAAGCCTTATTCGATGAATGATGCAGGGCGAAGCCCTATGATATGTAAAACAAATATGTACCCAACCCAGTCCAACCAACACACCACCCGTACCAACCAACACACCAGTGGGGGCCAAGTCAACCCACCCAACCAACACACCAATAACACAGAATCACTGCTAATAATAGTATACGTGGCTGAGCCACTAAATTAGTATAACGTGGCAAAAGCCACTAAATCAGTATAACGTGCCAGAGCCACCAGTACAGTGCTTCCTCCAAATCCATAGCCCAACCCATGCAGTATGCCATGTCATAATTAAATCATGTAAGCAGTGCATCACCATCAACATTAATCATACAACTATAACTCGTACATCAATAATCCTACCACTAAGGGTAAAACGATCATTTGGGGGCAAAATAATATTTTTGTCACTCGAAGGTATTTCGGTAAATTTACTCACCAAGGGTACTTCGGTAATTTACCCATCAAGGGTAATTCAGTAATTTACCCACTAAGGCTAGTTCGATATTTACTCATCTACGGCCTTTCCGGAGGCCAACTGTCGCCTCGAGCGACACAAGTTTGATTTCAGGTCAAAATAATGCAATTGGGCCTAAAATTTAATTTTGGCCCAAACGGGCCCACACGCTCGTGTGGCCCAAACAACCTATTTTCGGTCTCAGATCTGCGGACTTCGCAGCCGCATCAATAGTCTGGCATTTACCACGGATTTTGCCCCTATGGGCCCATTAACCCATTGGGCCCACTTAGGCCACTTCGGCTCAACAAGGCCCATTATAGCCTCAGTTCTGCGAGAGAGTTCGAGACACTCCCAACAGTCTATTGCCAATACTATTGACTCGGTTTAACTCTACGAGCAATTGTACGCTCGAGAGCTCTCAATTATCGATTCTCTGATTTTTTGGTATTTTAGCTTTTAGCCAATTCACAGAATATCGCATATCAGAATAAATAGTGGTGTGAGATTACACACCTATTATGGGTTGCGGTTCGAGACACCTTCGAGGAACCTAAAATAAGAATGGACCATTAGCAAGTCTTCACCTTTGGTAAACCAAAATATATAAATATTTTACCTATTGACTGCACTTACCGGAGAACAACAGACTTCTTGCTATGGCAGAGTATTCGGCTTACACCTCTAGATTAAGGCACCGAGTCCCTAACGAAAAAGGATGTGTTAGAAACGTTCTCCAAGGCAACAAGAGAAACGGCCTTTTGGCCCCAAAGAACTCAAAAGGATAAAGAGAGGAAACACCACCCATATTCGGCCATAGCCACCACTTACCACGAGTTTGGAATGAAAAGCAAAGAATAATCAGCCCTCAAAGATTCGGCCTACCTAAACGAATTAAGACTTAAAGTTGGCTAGTTTCGTCAGGTATAAAAAGATTGAGATGAAAGAATAGATATGAGTTTGGCCACAGAAGAACCTAAAAAAGAAAAAGATTCTGGCAGAAATAAGGTAGCAACCCCAAGATAAAGATGGAAAATAAGAAAAGAAGGTGAGAAAGGAGAGGCTTAACCGTTCAACAATGGTCAAAAAGTGAAGAAAGAAAGAAGAACAAAAGAAATAGAAGATTGGGGAAAGAAATGATTTCAGCAGGGGTCAAAAGATGAGAAAGAGCAAACCAAAGTAACCCGTAATGCCACCCCAAAAAGAAACCCGGAAGGAACACTTCAGAAACAAAGAGAGGCTTTGGTTTCTACACTTAGTCAAAATGACGAAAAATGCTACCAATGACTCCTCCCCAGTCGAAATTCTCACTTAGCTAGAATCCCACTTCCAACCAACACACCCACACACATCACCTCATTGATTTTCTCCCCCATTTCCTCCTTGAATCACTTCTAGCCTCCCATTCAAATTTGTTGACCAAGTCTTCAACCATCCTTGTAGAGTTTGATCCCAACTCTACCTCTTGCTCTCCCAAGTCACAAAATAAAAGCCTCTAGTTGCAATCTGTGGGATTCGAACCCCCTCCCTTCTTTCCCTCCTAATGATGCCATAGCCACCTTACCACAGGCTCAATTTGTACTAGTAAAACACACTCAAATTTACTTAAGTCCAACCTCAACCAGCCCTCTCCTCTTAAGGGGAAAAAACTAAAATTTTTCAAGGGTCAGACTCGAACCCAGGCCTCCCAAAATCTCCAAATACACTCAAATAACTAGCTGAGCAAGCACAACATGAAATTATGAAAAAATTACAACCCCTACTTTTTGTACGTTACAACTCTACCCCCTTAAAGAAATTTTGGCCTTGAAATTTACCTAATTAGAAGAGGTGAGGGTATTACTGACATATCGCCTCTTCAGGCTCCCACGTGGCTTCCTCTAAATCGTGATTATGCCACAACACTTTGACTAATGGAACATATTTCCTTCTTAGCACCTTAACATCCCTATCCAGAATTTGCACTGATTCTTCCTCAAAAGTTAGATAAGGTCTTACCTTGATCTTCTCCACTGGCACTATATGAGAAGGATCAGAACGGTATCGCCTTAGTATCAAACGTGGAATACATTATGTATACGATCTAACTCAGGACACAGTTCCAGCTGATAGGTGATCAGTCCCACATGCTTTAATATCCGATAAGGTCTGATAAATCTAGGGCTCAACTTGCCTTTCCACCCAAATCTCAGAATCTTCATCGATGGTGAGACCTTTAAGAAAACATTATCTCCCACTGCGAACTCAATCTCTTTACGCTTCAAATCAACATACGACTTTTGCCTATCAGATACTTCTTTTAACCGATTACGAATCAATTTCACTTTCTCCTTAGTTTCAAAGATTAGTTCTGGACCCAACATTGTTGATCGCCCAACTCTGTCCAACAAGTAGGGGTACGACACCTACGACCATATAATGCCTCATACGGTGTCATCTGAATACTTGTTTGGTAGCTGTTTTTATAAGCGAATTCCATTAATGGTAGATAGTCTTCCCAACTGCCATTGAAATCAATCACATAGCTCCTTACCATGTCTTCCAAAATTTGAATTACCCTCTCCGACTTACCATCAGTCTAAGGATGAAATGTCGTGCTCAAATCTAGCCTCGTACCCAAAACTTTGTGTAATACTCTCCAGAATCGAGATGTAAATCTAGGATCCCTATCCGAAATGATAGACATTGGTACCCCATGTGATCTTACAACTTCTGCTACATACAACTTTGCCAACTTCTTCAACGAGTAATTGGTGCGAACCGATATGAAGTGGGTAGATTTAGTTAGCCGATCGACAATTGCCCATACCAAATCTTTCTTAGTAGGCGTCGGGGTAGCTCACTAACAAAATCCATGGTTACCCTCTCCCACTTCCAGAGTGGATTTTTCACAGGTTGCAGCAATCCAGAAGGCAGTTGATGCTCAGCCTTCACTTGCTGGCATGTAAAACACTTACTTACAAAATCAGTAACCTCACGCTTAAGTCCTAGCCACCAGTACAGTTCACGCAAATATCGGTATAACTTATTTCCACCAGGGTGCATAGCATATGGGCTACTATGCGCCTCCCGCAGAATAGATTGTCTTAATTCAGAATCCCTCGGTACACGGACTCTCCCACAGAAGCATAATACTCCTTCCCTATTCAACCCAAAATCCACAGTATCTCCCTTCTTTAGCCGTTGGAAACAAGGAACCAACATCTTATCCAACATCTACTTCTCTTTAATTTGAACTATCCACGTCGGTTTCACCTGAAGCTCTACTAACAGACTACCGTCCTCAAATAGGCTGAGGCAAGCAAACATTGCTCTTAAATTAGATACAACCTTACGGCTCAATGCATCGGCTACTACGTTATCTTTTCCCAAATGAACTAGATCGAGCAATCATAATCCTTCAGCAACTCTATCCATCTTCATTGTCTAAGATTTAAATCTTTCTAAGTAAGGAGGAACTTAAGACTTTTATGGTCGGTATAGATGATCGACTTCTCACCGTACAAGTAATGTCTCCAAATTTTTAGCGCGAATACCACTACAGCTAACTCTAAGTCATGAGTGGGGTAATTTACCTCGTGCGGCCTAAGCTGACGAGATGCATACGCCACCGCCTTTCCTTCCTACATCAGCACACAACCCAAACCCGTGTACGACGGATCATAGTAGACAATGAATTCCTTTCCACCCTCTTGTTGAATAAATACTGGGACTTCATTAGAATCTTTTTCAGTTTCTCAAAACTTTCCTACTGCTTATCGGTCCAAACAAATGGTACTCCCTTACGCAGTAACTTAGTTAGGGGTGCAGCAATCAGCAAAAACCCCTCAATGAACCGTCTGTAATACCCGACCAAACCTAGAAAATTCAAATTTCAAAGACCGACTTTAGTGGCTTTCAATCCAATACGGCCTCAATTTTTCAAAGATCAACCCTAATCCCCTCGGCAGACACGACATGACCCAAGAATGTCACCTCTCGTAACCAAAACTCGTACTTGCTAAATTTGGCATAAAACTACTTTTCTCTCAATATCTGTAGAACAATTTGGAGATGTGAATCATGCTCCTCCTCGGTTCTTGAATACACCAGAATATCATCTATAAATACCACCACGAACCGGTGTAAGTACGGTTGGAAGACCTGGTTCATCATATCCATGAAAGCAACTGGTGCATTCATCAACCCAAACGGCATGACCAAAAACTCGTAATGCCCATAGCAAGTACGAAATGCAGTTTTATACACATCTTCCTCCTTAACCCTTAACTAATGGTATCCCGATCTAAGATCTATCTTGGAGAAAACTGCGGTTCCTCACAGTTGATCAAACAGATCGTCTATTCTTGGTAAAGGGTACTTATTCTTAATCGTCAGTTTGTTCAATTGACGATTATCAATACACATGCGCATTGACCCATCCTTCTTCTTCAAAAAATACCGATGCTCCCCATGGAGACACACTCGTTTGGATGAATCATCGATCTAGTAGCTCTTGGATCTGAGCCTTTAATTCTACCACTTTTTGGTGCCATCCTATAAGGGCGATGGACACCGGAGCTATTTTTGGTAAGAGCTTAATGCCGAATTTGACCTCACGGTTTGGAGGCAACCCCGAAAGCTCTTCAGGAAATATATTCAAAAAATATTTTATTGTCCTGACATCCCCAACAGACAAACACTTAACATCAGATACGCTGACATACGCTAGAAACGTCTTCCAACCCTTGCGAAATAGTTTCTCAACTCTTAATGCTGAGATTACATTGGATAAATAATCCCTTCGCTTCCCTATCACAACCACCTCCTCAACCTCTGAAGACTTCAATACCAAATGCTTAGCAGTGAAATCCAAATTCGCACGGTGTTTCACTAACCAATCCATGCGCAAAATGAGATTGAACTCGCCAAATGGTAGTTCCATCAAATTCACCGGAAAGACAATCCCTTGGACCTCTAGGGGCACATCTCTAAATAGTTTATTCACTTTAACTAACTATCCCAGTGGACTAACCACTAACAGTCCCCTCTCAGCAAGTTCAAACTGTATACCCAATGTTCCGACATAGTACATGCAACATACGAGTGCGTAGATCCAATATCAATTAAAGCTGTAAATGGTACATCATGAATGAGGAATGTACCAGTTATGACGTCAAAAGGTCGCCATCCTCTCGACAAAAGCAAAGATAAACCAACCTTGGTCAGTCTTGCCTTTGTATTACCAAAGACATCTCGCCTCAGGTGCTCCACGACCTGGTCCTAACCTATTTCCCCCTCTAGGTGGACCACGGCCTGTCGGCGGCTGCTGACCACCTCTCCCTGGCTGCACATAGCCCTGACCTGCCGCTTGCATCTGGATGGGCCTCTAAGTACAGTCTCTTACCTGATGATCACTAGACCCACATCTGAAGCACGCCCCAATTCTTTTCTAGCACTATCCCAAATGAGATCTCCCACACTCAGCGCAAGGCTACGGTCTAATCTCAACATTAGAAACCCCAACTCGGGCTGGCCTATCAAACCTAAGCCTCTTTCTAAGCCCACCAAAAGAACTTGAAGGCCCAAAATTCCTCTTACCTCTGCCCTTGTCCGTTCACAGTTCTGACGTTTTGAGCGTTTCACATCCTCGGTAATCCTAGCCTTTTCAACCAGGGTAGCAAAGTCTCTTTCCCTCTACGGCGGCTATCAATACCCGCAACTCATCCCGAAGACCATCCTCAAACCGCACGTAATGCTCATACTCAGTCGCAACTATGCCCCGAGCATATCGTCTTAGCCATAGAAACTCTGCCTCATACTCCGCTATAGACTTATTGTAACACCCCTAACCCATATCTATCTCTGGATTAGGGTTATGGGTATTACCATTTAATTTCAACCTTCAGTTCAATCAATTTATTCTTAGTAGATCATCTTTGTTAAGTAATCTAATCATAAACACATAATTCTCACACACACACATATATATATATCACATACTTGTTACATTAATCCAAGTCATATACGATATAATCATCGATGAACATAAAATGACCATATAATGTATATTACTACAATATCACATAACAATATAGATTTCATATCGACATTTATCAAAATGATCTTGATCTATGAAATATATAAACAACTAAATTATTCGTACTAATTAACCAAATGAATATACTTGAATGTCAATGTATAATACTTTCTATTCAAAACCCAATTTCATACTGCATAAAACTAACCAAATATATACAACTTATTACACATCACATACATACTTATGTATTTGGTCGAATATACCAGGTCTTATTTATAACATTTCATGTTCATTACTTAGCACAAATCGAGCTTGGTAGTTTCATGCAAACAATCAATTTAAGCAATCTCAAAAGCCAAATATACATAAAAATGTATACATCATACTTATGCACATTTTCTATATTCGACTATAAACTTAAACTCCTTTAAACATGTCAACTACCTTTGTAATTATCACCAAAGTTTGGTCGAATACACATACATGCATTACACAATGTAATTCATACTTCGTAAATCAACTAAAGTTGACACACATACATAAATTCCAAATGATGCTCTACTAGCATATCCCTACCTTGAATTATACATGCAAAGGTTAACATAAATGCCGAAACACCTGACTAATTTAACACAAACATTAACAGTACAAGCAAGAATTCAAATGGAACTCATAATCTATAAGCTTGAAATAAAGAAACAACCTATAGCTAAATCGTTGAAACCAAACACTTCAATCACATAGTCATGAGTAAATAGAACCAAACATATAATAAATGTTTAAGCCATTTTCGCATGGCTGTTATATATATATATATACAAAATATCATCCAACATTTAGCTAGCTTATACATGCCTTTAATTTAAAAAATAACTAGTTTAAAGTACCAAAAAGGGATGATAGTGTAGTTGACTTCACCGACGATCCTTCGAGCCGGTATCTTGACCAAAATCTATAAAACAAATCATTTAACACATAGAGTAAGCTTACTAGCTTAGTAATCCTATGCAAACTTATTAAAACAATCAATTAACCAAGCATTATAGACAACCATTTCATAACATTGAATAAACATAGCTTAATTTGTAAATGCATTATAGCCGAATATTCTACCTCATCTAATCTTTCTACTTCCATTTACTCACCAAGTCACACCATTACCAAATGAATATATATATAACTCAATTCATACATATTCATATACCTTTACAAATGCCTTTAACCACTTATGCTTATAATTATTCTTGTTCGAATGCTTACTTCTTTCATGATTATCTACAACCAAATTCGTCATTGTATATATATATACATCAAATTCTATCCATCATATGTATATCACTTTCTTTCACTATTTCATTTACTTATCATCATGGCATATGATCATAACATTGAAGTATGCTTAATACATACCTTATAGCCGAACTCATAAGTTTCTTTCATAAACTTAAACTTGCATAATTGTTTCATAACTTTAACATTTCATAACTAAAGTTCGGGAATCGAAAACTCACCAGCATATAACAAGCGGTGCACTAATTTGAAACTCATACACCGGCACCTTGCCTGCTAAACTTGAAGTCAAAGATTTAAAACACCGGCATTTAGCCTGCTAGGCATCAAGCCCGACATATTCACCGGCACAAGGCTTGCTAGGCATTTCGCATGAAATAGATCACCGGTACAAGGCCTACTAGGCTTTAAGCCTGATATAACTCACAAGCACAAGGCCTGCTAGGCTCGAAGCCCAAATATCAACACTATTAACCATTCATTTCACATTACTTTGTGCTAAATTCACAACATTTCGTATACTTCGTATTTCTTCCATATATCAACCGAACTTAACTATTCATATTACTATAAATAAAATAAAGTCAATCCAATAATACATAACACCACATTCGACCATCACATAAATTTATACTTGAAATTATTAAATATTATCATTTAATATGTTCATAATTAATGCTTTAACATATACTTGCTTAAGAACTTGCCTCGATTATCAACGGCAACTTAAACCGACTATTTGACAACCTTCGTCTTTCCCCGATCCAAATTCGTTTTTCTTTGTTCTTAATCTAAACATATCAAAAATAAACTCATTCAAGTACATTTCATTTCAATTTAGTCCCAAAGCACATAAATGGGTAAATTACTATTTTACCCCTAATGTTTCACACTTTTACAATTTAGTCCTATTTGCATAAAACACAAAATACACAAAATTTCTCAATACTACTCAAGGGCCGAATATACATAGGGACTATACAAGTCCATTTCTTTCATTTATTTTGCAAATAAACCCCTCTAAAAATTTATTTTTACAAATTAGCCCTAAATACTCAATTTCACCAAAACTTCCAATACAAAACATACTAATCTATAACATATCTTTAATATAAAATCATAAAACATCAAAAACCACAAGAACATAGCAATGGACAAACATCAAGCATGCTTATTTTTATAAATTCTAACATGGGTCAGCTACTGTTCGAAGCAACGATCTCAAAAACGTAAAAATTAACAAAAATCGAAATCAAACTAACCTTGAATTTAAGCTTCTAAATGCCGAAAATCAAAAGAATTCAAATCCTTCTTCTTTCTCAATATTCGGCCAAGCAAAATAAAAGATGATAATGGCCATACTTTTATGCTTTATTTAACATATATTATGACATTTAATCATTTACTATTATAACCTTATTATATAAAATTATATAATATAAAACTTAAGGTTAATCTTGTCATGTGCCATCCACTAACTTAAAAATGGGCTATTTACCCATTTAATACCTCATATTAAAAAGCCATCCTCATTTAAGCACTTTCCACTATAGAATGCAACTTTTACACTTTATGCGATTTAGCCCTTTTTGTTAAATTGAACACACAAACGGTTAAATTTTTCTACAAAACTTTCACACACATTAAATCACATATAATAAGCACAAAATATATCATTTAAATATATTTTAGACTCGAATTCATGGTCCTGAAACCACCGTTTTGATTAGGGTCAAATTCAAACTATTACAACTCTACCCCTTAAGGATTTTCGTCCCTAAAAATCTTACCATTAAACAAAGTCGGATATTGTTGCCTCATTGAATCCTCAGGCTCCCATGAAGCCTCTTCAATTCTGTGTCGATTCCATAATATTTTCACTAATGGAATTCTCTTGTTCCTCAACTTTTTCATTTTTCAAGCTAAAATACGGATCGGTTCCTCCTCATATGTCATATCGGATCAGATTTCAATCTCAGATGGAGCGATCACATGTGACGGATCTGAAGCATCGAAACATGAAATACGTTGTGTATCTTTTCTAATTCAGTGGGCAACATCAATCTATAAGCAATAGGCCCAATACATTCAATGATCTCGTACGGTCTAATGAACCTCGGACTTAGTTTGCCGTTCCGACCAAATCGGAGTACCTTCTTCCACGGATAAACTTTCAAGAATACCTGATCTCTAATATGAAACTCAATGTCTTTGCGCTTCGAATCAGCATAGGACTTTTGAAGATCCAAGGCAGCTTTTAAACCATCTCTGATTATAGCCACTTTATGTTCTGCCTCTTTAATCAAATCAACCCTGTGTATCATGTTCTCACTGAGCTAGGTCCAATATAATGGTGTACGGCACTTGCGGCCATATAAAGCTTCGTAAGGTGCCATTTTGATACTCGATTGAAAACTATTATTATAAGCAAATTCAATCAATGGTAAGTATCTTTCCCACGTACCTTCAAACTCAAGAACGCAACATCTCAACATGTCCTCAAGTATCTGAATGGTTCGTTAGGACTGACCATCAGTTTGCGGATGGAAGGATATACTAAAGTGGAGTTTAGTACCTACAGCATCTTGCAACTTCTTCCAAAACCGTGACATGAATCTCGAGTCTCTTTTGAAACAATAAAACTCGGCACACCATGTAACCTCAAAATCTATGATACATATAATTTAGTAAGTTTATCAAGTGAATAGTCTGTAGAACTGGCACAAAGTAAGCTGATTTGGTCAGTCAATATACTATAACCCAGACTGCATCTCTCTTGCTCGGTGTCATATGGAAACCGAATACAAAATCCATAGTAATTCTATTCCATTTCCATTCAGGTATCATGATCGACTGAAGTAATCCAGAAGGCACCTGATGCTCAACTTTTACTTGCTAACATATTAAACACTTCGAAACAAATTCAGATATATCCCTTTTCATGCCAGGCCACCAATAGAACTATTTCAAATCATTATACATTTTCGTGCTACCCGGATGTACTGATAATCGGCTACTATGAGCCTCGTTCAAAATCATCTGAATCAAATCCACATTATTCGGAACACACATTCAGCCTTTAAAGCTCAAACAATCATTTTCATTAATTTGAAACTCTGACTTTGCATCATTTTCACACTGAACTCGTCTAGAAATTATATCTTTGTTAATTTTTTGTGCATCACAAATTGCTGAATAAGCAACGGTCTCGCCTTTAACTCGGCTATGATCGAACCATCACCAGACATAACCATATGTGCGTTCAACGTACGAAGAGCAAACAATGATTTTCAACTTAAGGCATCTGCAACAATGTTAGCTTTTCCCGGATGGTAGTCAATCACCAATTCATAGTCTTTCAGTAGTTCTAACCACCTGCGTTGTCTTAAGTTCAAGTCTTTCTGAGTCATCAAATACTTCATACTTTTATGATCCGAATAAACGTGACATTTCTCACCAAACAAGTAATGACGCTAAATTTTCAACGCGAATACAATAGCTGCTAATTCCAAATCGTGAGTCGGGTAATTTCTTTCATGAGGCCTCAATTGTCTCGAAGCGTAGGTTATGACTTTGCCTTCCTACATCAAAACACAACCCAAACCATTCAAAGAAGCATCACTATAAATAACAAATTCTTTACCCGATTCCAGCTAAACTAACACTGAAACTTTGGTCAAAAGAGCTTTCAACTGATCGAAACTTTTCTAACACTTTTTCGACCATTCAAATCTAACATCTTTCTATAATAGCTTTGTTAATGGGGTAGCTATTATAGAAAAATCTTTCACGAATCTTCTGTAATAACCAGTAAGTCCCAAAAAGCTCCGAATTTTGAAAACATTCTTTGGTGGCTTCCAATCAAGTATAGCTGATATTTTGTTCGAATCAACCCGAATACCGGCGCTGAAACAACATGTCCCAAAAATCTAACTTCATTCATCCAGAACTCACACTTACTGAACTTTGCATACAACTGCTGATCTCGCAAAGTCTGTAGCACTAATCTCAAATGCTTAGCATGTTCGGTTTCATCTTTAGAGTAGATCAGTATATCATCAAAAAACACTACTATAAATCGGTCCAAATACTGTTTGAAAATCCGATTCATCAAATCAATAAAAATAGCAGGTGCATTAAGTAAGTCCAAAAGGTATAACCAGAAACTCAAAATGTTCGTACCTTATTTAGAATGCAGTCTTCGGCACGTCGGAATCTCTGACTCGCAACTGATAATAACCCGATCTCAGATCTATCTTTGAGAACACTGATGCTTCTTTCAACTGGTCAAATAAGTCATCAATTCGATGCAACGAGTATTTATTCTTTATTGTCACTTTATTCAACTGCTGATAATCAATACACATTCGCATAGTCCTATCTTTCTTTTTCACAAACAGAACTGGCGCACCCCAGGGAGAAAAACTCGGGCGTGCAAAGCCTCTATCTGTCAACTCTTGCAATTGTGCTTTCAACTCTTTCAACTCAGTATGTGCCATCCGATATGGGGCCATTAAAATCAGAGTCGTCCCCGGTACTAATTCAATGTCGAACTCAATCTCTCTTACTAGGTGGTAAACCCGATAATTCTTCAGGAAACACATCTGAGTAATCACAAACAACTGGTACAGATTCGATCTATTTTTCAGATGCCTTATTATCCAACACATAAGCAAAATAAGCTTCACCCCCCTTTCTTACATACTTTTGGGCTAACATCGAGGATATTACTATAGGCAATCCGCTCAAATCATTAGATTCACCAGGATGATTTCACCATTTTGACATCTCAAATCAATAATTTTTCTTTTGCAATTCACCACGGCATCATGCAAAGTCAACTAATCCATTCCAAAATTATATCGAACTCGTAAAAAGGCAACAACATTAAATCAACTGGAAAGTAAGAGTCCCAAATCATCAAAGAGCAACCTTTACACACTTTATCAACAAGTACACATCGACCCAAGGGGTTGGACACATGAATCACAAACTCAGTAGACTCAACAGGCAAAGTCGTACTGGCCACCATAGTTTCACACACATATAATGAGTCAAACCAGGATCAATCAATGCAATTACAGTAGTATCATAAAGTGTGAAAATACCGATAATAACATCTGGGGAAGAAGCATCCTCTCTGGCACGTATAGCATAAGCTCTAGCCGGTGTTCGAGCCTCGATCGAACTACATGTTGTCCTTCGCTTCCTCTCGACCGCCACCTACACTCCCTGCATGTCTGGGTGGTCTACTTCGTGCTGACACGTTCCTAGGTTTAGTGTTCTGAGTCATATTTTGCTCGGCTAGTATCGGGCACTCTCGAATAAAATGGTTTGACGATCTACATTTAAAGCAGGACCGATCACGAAATCTATAACTCCTGGAATGCCATTTACCACAATGCTTGCATTCAACTCGATTCTGCTGAACATTACCAACACTGGCCATTGAATTGGCTCAAGAACTCACTGGAGGTCGATCTCGTCTAGATAGGTTTGAAGTAGCTTTATGTCAGCTGAAGTCATCTTTGAACTTCTTAGGTGCTGAATGGAAAGTCTTACTTGATGATCTTTTACGAGTGTCTCTAGCTTCTATTTCAGCCTTTCTTTTTTCTTTTTTGAGCTCTTCAGCTTTACAAGCTCGCTCGACTAGTAGCACGAACTCTTTGATCTCAAGAATGCCCATAAGCAACTTTATGTCTTCATTCAGACCGTCTTCAAATCTTTTGCACATAATGGCTTCAATTGATACACACTCTCGGGCATATCAGCTCAATCTGACAAACTTCCGCTCATATTCCGTCACAATCATACGACCCTGTTTTAGTTCTATAAATTCTTTTTGTTTCTGATCGATAAATCTCTGACTAATATATTTCTTACGGAACTCGATCTGGAAGAAATCCCAAGTCACTTTTTCTTTTGGAACCACTGATACTAGTGTATTCCACCAATGACATGCAGTGTCTCGAAGTAGAGATATAGCACACTTTAGGTATTCATCTAGAGTACAGGATAACTCATCAAGTACCCGAATAGTGTTATCGAGCCACATCTCAGCTCGTTCTGCGTCATCATCATCATTAGCTTTGAATCTTCATCCCCATATTTCCTGATTTTATCAACAGGAGGCCTACTAGATCTCTCGGATCTATCATCGGAGGTGCAGAAGGTATCGGAATTGGATTATTCAGAGGTTGAGGTTGTTGTACAGTCGGGTTAGTCTGAATAAATTGGGTAAACCATTCGTTCATCATCTGGTAGAAGGCTTGTTTAGCCTCCCCCTCATGGCTATCTAAAACTGGTCGAGAGTCTACCGGCGCTGATCCGCGTACAAGATCAGGTGCTACACTCTCTACATCATCTGCTATGGCTCTGTCAGGATCAAAATCCATTTACTATATAAAACATAATTCGGAATGTCAGAAGTCACCACACTATCAAATGTACAATAAAGGCATGTATAGCTAGACTCACACGCGCTACGGTGTCCTAGAACCGACTAAACTGTAAGCTCTGATACCAATCAAATGTAACACCCCTAACTCATATCCATCGCTAGATTAGGGTTACGGGTATTACCATTTAATTTCAGACTTCAGTTCAATCAATTTATTTTAGTAGATCATCTTTGTTAAGTAATCTAATCATAAACACACAATTCGCACATATATATATCACATACTTGTTACATTAATCCAAGTTATATACGATAAAATCATCGATGAACATAAAATGACTATATAATGTATATTACTACAATATCACATAACAATATAGATTTCATACGCCACATTTATAAGAATGATCTTGATCTATGAAATATTTAAACAACTAAATTATTTGTACTAATTAACCAAATGAGTATACTTCGAATGTCAATGTATAATACTTTCTATTAAAACCCAACTTCATATGGCATAAAACTAACCGAATATATACAACTTATTATACATCACCTACATACTTATGTATGTGGCCGAATATACCAGGTCTTATTTATAACATTTCATGTTCATTACTTAGCACAAACTGAGCTTGGTAGTTTCATGCAAACAATCAATTTAAGCAATCTCACAAGCCAAATATACATAAAAATGTATATATCATACTTATGCACATTTTCTATATTCGACTATGAACTTAAACTCCTTTAAACATGTCAACTACCTTTGCAAATATCACCAAAGTTTGGCCGAATACACATACATGCATTACTCAATGTAATTCATACTTCGTAAATCAACTAAAGTTGACACACATTCATAAATTCTAAATGATGCTCTACTAACATATCCCTACCTTGAATTATAGATGCAAAGGTTAACATAAATGCCAAAACACTTGACTAATTTAACACAAACATTAACAGTACAAGCTAGAATCCAAATGGAGCTCATAATCTATAAGCTTGAAATAAAGAAACAACCTATAGCTAAATCGTTGAAACCAAACACTTCAATCACATAGTCAAGAGTAAATAGAACCGAACATATAATAAATGTTTAAGCCATTTTAGCATGGCTATTATATATATATATATATATATATATATACAAAACATCATTCCAACTCCGAGCCCGTGTAACATCCATTTAACGATAATTAGGGGCTATGCATTTTACATAATTGAATGATGTTGCATGCTTAATCTTTATTAAGTGCAATTTTGGAAGTTATTTGAGCTTCATTTATTAAACCAAATGAATGCTTTGTTAAACCTTTAATTCTATTAATTAGAGAGAGAACTAAGCTAATAAGGCCTTAAGAATTGATGATAATTCTATTAATTAGAAGTTCTAGTATAAGTTAAGTAATTGGCAAAGTGGTTAAGATGCATGGATATATGCTTAAGGTGCAAGGTTCGAATCTCCTAGCTAACATTAGGGAGAATTTTTAATTTTTTTGTTTTCTTCCTTGTAAGTGTCGGCCAAGAATATTCTAGAGTGGATGAGCTTTCATCCATTTTTGGCTTGTTGACCATGTAAAAAAGGAAGTTAAAGAACATAAGGCATGGAATCACAAATTCATGATAAGATGAGGGGGACAATGGCATAATAAAGGGCTATGTTTTGGGGATGTGTTCATGGTCATTTGACCATGAACCTAGACGGCATGAAGGCTAAAGGGAGAGGCCTAGTTGTGTAGTAAATTCTTTGGATATGATGGGGAAGAAACAAGGAGGAAAAAGGGGGATATGTTGGCATTGATGTGGCCGAATTTATGCTTTGCCATTAGGGGGGAAAAGTTAGCCAAAAGTCTTTGTTTTGTCCATCTTTTCTCATTTTCACCAAAAGCTCTCTCTTAGCCGAATTTGCCATAGAGTTTAGGTAAAACTCTCTTTGTTTTAGCTTTCATCTTTTGACCAATTTTCTTCATTTTGGCCGAATGTACCTTAGTCATTTTGGTACATTTTCACTTTTGATTTAGCCTCAATTGCTTGAACCAAACACAACCTTCTTTCTCTCATTTAGTTTTCATTTTGAAACCAAAAACCACAAAGATTAAGCACCATTATTCTTCTTCATTTTCTCTCCTCTTGCCGAATGTATCTAAGCTCCATAGTCAATCTCTCTCTCTTTGATCCTATTCTTTTTCTTTTCTTTTCATCTTAATTTTTTTTCTCTTATCTTTCTCTCATTGTCGAAATCACCATTATCATTTTCTTCTTCTCTTTCTCTTTACTTCCTTCTCCTTTCATTCTCTTTCTTCTTTCCCTTCAAACCAAAACCATTATATTGAAGCCACCATTTTATTCTTTTATTTTGTGAAGGCCGAATCATCATTTTCTTTTCTTCTTTTTCAAAGTCAATCTCCAAGTGATCAAAGTAAGATGCTATCAATTATTTTCATCACTTCCTTTCACTTGAATAAGATTGGAAATCATAATCTTTTATTTCTCTCTTAGGCCAATCTCTTGAAAAGATTTTGAGAGGAACTTTGTTGAAGACAATCTTAAGTGACCATTCGAATCATCAAGGTAAGACTACTATTTTGGATAATATCAATTTCTTTAGATGGATTACTAATCTAAGTTATCTTTAGGAGCGATCTAAGATCATCAAGATAGGTAAGAAAAGAGCCGCTCAAGTGTTTGAAGAGAGGAGGTATTCCTTTACCATCGAACTACAAACGAAGAGCAGTATCGGGGGTTAGAGACTTTCCACCCGGTTGTGGACCCTCTGCAAACGAGGATCGATTATTCGAAGTAGTGCGTACAACCGAACCACTTTACGTTGGTGGAATATCGGTGGTTTTGATCCATCTAGTGGAGAAAACCGCAAATAACTCGCTATTCGTGAACTGAGGGTAAGGATTTAGATCTATCGCTTATAAGTATAGTTTTGCTAACAATAGTTTATACTAACCGAGTTTATTAATCATTTAGGTGTGGACGAGCTAGAGAGTATTGTTCTCACTGTTACTAGGTGTGTAACCATACATTAAAAACTTCCATAGATTTATATTATTAAAAAGTGATTATATGATAGTATGTTTTGACTGTGGATACCAATTATTGGTATACAAAATTCAGGTATGTTACCCAATATTCCGTTTATTTTGATATATGCATCAATATGAAATAAGCATGACTATATTATGATTTGTGGGTACATAGCATGAAAATCTGATTTGATATGTATGTGCATGGGCATATGGGTATGTTTAATAAAGGAGGAAGTATTCTGGTGGTTTTACCACAATTCTGGTGACTTCGGTCACATATGTGAATTTGGTGGCTTCGGTCACATATTTGACTCCGGTGGCTTTGGTCACATATTTGACTCCGTTTGGTCACATATTTGGGTCACATATTTGACTCGTGGCTTTGGTCACATATTTGACTCGTGGTTTTGGTCACATATTTGACTCGTGGCTTCGATCACATATTTGGACTTCTGTCGGTGACTTGGTCACATCTGCTTTTGGTGGCTTTGCCACAATAAGGGCGATGTGCATGTTGACTGCAAAGAATCGCTTTCGATGGTGTGTAGCGGATGGAGGGTCGATTTAGTAATCCCCACTTGTGTCAAGTTGGTACGGGTGTGTAGCGGATGGATATTTAGGTTGGGCCGGGCTTGCATTTCATTTCATATACATATCCATGTAACATTGTATGATTATTATATGATCTGCTATAAAATGGGCCTTTGGGCTAAATTTGAGTAAAATGGGCCTTTGGGCTAAATTTGAGTTAAATGGGCCTTTGGGCTAGATTTGAGCTAAAATGGGCCTTTGGGCCAAATATTTGATTAAATGGGCCTATGGTCATATGTGAAATTTTGGGTTTGAAAGCATTACATAAAATGGGCTTTTTAGTGTATGTGTTATACATTGAGTTTATGACTCACCCATTTTTATGGGATAACTTTTCAGATAACTCAGAGTCACGATGGATCGGGACAGCAAGGATTTCGAGGTGGCCAGTGCTCGTATTAAGTATTGTGGAGATTTTCCAACTTAAACTCTTTAAGTTAAATTTTATTACTTAGACTTTATTTTGGGTTGCCAATATTATGTAATAAGGCCATTATAAACTTTCTTTAATTTCGTGTTTGGATTTACTTTTATTTTGCCATGAATAAATATCTATTTAATAACTAAATTGCTTTTTAATAATTATTTAAAAAGGTTTTTGTCTTTAATATATAAATGTTTTCAAGGAAATTTTCTTAAGTTTGGTTTCCTATGATTTTATTAATTCCTTCTAAGAATAATGTTTTTAAAGACAAAATTTCTTTACAATGGAATTCCGCTAAAGTTTTACTCAAGGAACATACCAAATCCGGTTAGACTTTTTGGGCCGGGTTTGGGGTGTTTCAATTTGGTATCAGAGCCCAGTTTTAAACTCTCGGCCTTGGGTTTTGAAGCCCACAACGTTTTCAAAATTAGGCCCAAAAGATTTTTGAAAGTTTTTCTTAAGATAAATGGTTTTATAAGAGCATGGCACTCGGAATTCTCGGCCCAGATCCATCAGGTATGTACCTTTATTTGATAAATGATATGAATGTTTGATAAGCCTAAGGAAACTTTAGAGACATGGACCCTAGGTGTATGTGTACTACTACGAAACCACTCGAATATCTGTTTATAAGACTTTCTTTTAATAAGAAGTGAAAAGATTCTAATACATAAGACTTGTCGTAAAAAAGATAAGATACGTAGTAGACATGAGCTCTAGGGACGAGGTCGTCGTGGACATGGAAGAGGAAGGATGATCGCTTTGAACCATTCGGTCGGTCAAGGTTCCGAGAATGAAGCTCCACCACCGCTGTTGGGGCGCACTTCCAAGAACAAAATGAAGGTGGTGACGCAAGATCACAAGTCGTGGTCATGAGTTTTAGAACGAGTAGCGGAAGCTAGTTCGAAATGGATCTCGAAGTCTCAGAATGAGAGACTTAGATCAAATGGAGCCGAGGTTTTCAGAGAGTATCCGAGTAGCTCCAAACGAGCTGAATATTGGTTGGAAGCAGTCGAGAGAATCATGGACGATATAGACTGCACTGATGAAGAGAAATTGAAAGGTGCTATTTCGCTTCTTCGTGATGAAGCCTACCAGTGGTGGCTTACTATCAAGGAAAGTACCCCTGTGGATCGTCTGGATTGGGGGTATTTTAAAGTGAAATTTGAGGGAAAATATGTCGGAGCTAGCTACATCGATTCTCAAAGGAAGACATTTCATCTGGTACAAGGAAACAAGTCGATAGTGAATATGAAGCGTAATTTTACGACTTAGTCGTTATGCCGAGGATAGTGGCTACTAATATGAACGGTGTATCGATTCAAGATGGACTTAGAGATGAGCTAAGAGTGATGATTGCCCCACATCGTGAAAGAGATTTTGCAATCTTAGTGGAAAGGGCAAGAATTGTCAAGAGGCTAAACGGACCGAGAGATGTAACCGGATAGAGGTCAGAGCAAGAATAAGAGAAGCTTTGGGTCTTCGGGGTCTTCCGGGAACTTTCAGAAAAAGTCAAGAAATGATGGACCGCGAGGTCAACAGGCTACTACGGGAGTGCAAAGTCGTACTTGTTCTCAGTGTGGGAAAATGCACTCGGGAGAATGCTGGAAGAAAACCGGCGGATGTTTTAAGTGCGGTTCAAAGGATCACATGATCAAAGATTGTCCGATGAACTCGGAGAAGAACCGCCCAAAGTCGGTGCTAATCAGTCGATGTAAGTGGACAGCAACCGATAAGAGGCCGTGGTCCAAATGGAAGGGGCAATGGTTCCGGTAGAGGTCGCGGAACTTCAGGCAGAGGCAGTGGAAGCTCTGAGGCGAGACAACCAGGCTTGGTGTATGCAGTTCGTCGCAGAGAAGATAGTGACGCACCTGATGTTATCACGGGTACGTTTCTGATTTTTGGGTTGCCCTTTATTGCTTTGATAGATATAGGGTCAACTCATTCCTATATCGCTAGTGAAGTATCTGGGACTTTGCATGTGACTTCAAATCGCATTTAGGAAGATGACTGTATTTAGTCCTCTAGGATGCATGAGTTTGTAGACAAACTCTTTAAGGAGTGCCTCTAAAGTTCAAGGGTTACAATTTCAAATGATTTAATGGAGTTGCCATTCTGAGAATTCGACCTAATTTTAGGCATGGACCGGCTTGTGAAGTACCGTGCAAATGTGGATTGCGCCGCTAAGAGAATGTCCTTAAGAACTCTTGATGATAAGGAAGTTGTAGTGATGGGCGAAAGACTAACTACTTATCTAATGTAGTATCCGCCTTAAGGCGTAAAGGATGGTTAGAAAAGGATGCGAAGCTTTTCCGATGTTAGTGAATGCTTTGGAGGCTAAAGAAGCAATCGTTAATGAAGTCGAGACGGTGAATGAATTTGTAGATGTTTTTCCTAAGAACTTCCGTGGTTGCCTCCGGATCGTGAGGTAGAATTCGGATAGACTTATTGCCCGAACGGCGCCAGCTTCTATTGCTCCATATAGAATGGCAATCAAGGAATTGGTTGAGCTTAAGGCTCGATTCGTGAGT
This sequence comes from Gossypium rotundifolium, assembly GCA_025506655.1. Lineage (NCBI taxonomy): Eukaryota > Viridiplantae > Streptophyta > Magnoliopsida > Malvales > Malvaceae > Gossypium > Gossypium rotundifolium. The sequence goes on along the minus strand of CP106733.1, from coordinate 104,999,403 downwards.
TGCTTGATCGTGGATTCATCCGACCTAGTGTGTCTCCATGGGGAGCACCGGTCCTATTCGTAAAGAAGAAGGACGGATCGATGAGGATGTGTATAGACTACCGCAGCTTGAATAAGTCGACTATCAAGAACAAGTATCCTTTGCCCAGATCGACGACTTGTTCGATCACCTTAAAGGAGTCTGCGGTATTCTCTAAAATTGATCTAAGGTCGGGTATCATCAGCTTAAAGTGAAAGAAGCGGATATCCATAAGACGGCTTTCCGAACTAGATATGGGCATTATGAATTTCTGGTAATGCCATTCGGATTGACGAACGCCCCAGCTGCATTTATGGATATGATGAATCGGATTTTTCAGCCCTATTTGGATCGGCCATCGTGGTATTCATAGATGACATCTTGGTGTATTCTAAGTCCGAAGTGGAACATGATGAGCATCTCCGGATTGTGTTACGAGTTTTAAGGAGAAGAATCAGACGCCAAATTCAAAGAAGTGTGAATTTTGGTGAAAGAAGTTGCATTTTTAGGACATGTGGTATCTGCAGAAGGATTAGGTGGATCCTCAAGATCGAGGTCAGACTAGATTGAAACCACCTAAGTCCGTGAATCGAGGTTCGCAGCTTGGGTTTAGCGGATATTACCAAGATTCGTCAAGGATTTTCATCGTTAGCCGCACCTTTAACGAAATTGCCGAGAAAGGAAGTACCTTTTGTGTGGGCCGATAAGCAAAGAGAGTTTTGAGAAGCTCAAGAAAGTTTTGACTAAGCTCTGCTTTGATTCACTGAAGCAGAAAGGATTTTGTCGTATTGTGATGCTTCCCACACGGATTAGGGTGTGTTCTAATGCAAGGCGGAAGGTAGTTGCGTATGCGCCTCGGCAGCTTGAGACCACATGAAGTTAACTACCCGACGCATGACTTGGAGTTGGCAAATGTAGTGTTTGCTCTTAAGGTTTGGAGACATTACTTATATGGAGAAAAGTCGGTGATATATACGGACCACAAAAGTCCAAATATCTACCGACTCGTAAAGAACTCAATTTGAGGCGCAGAAGGTGGATAGAGTTGTTGAAAGACTACGATCGTTCCATCGAGTACCACCCGCAAGGCGAATGTGGTGGCGTACGCCTAAGTCGAAAAGTGGTGTCGATTTGAGAGCGATGTTTGCTCATCTTAGTCTCTACGATGATGGAAGCTTGTTGGCGTAACTTCAAAGTTGCTTTACATGGTTAAGTCAAGTAAAAGAGAGACAGCTTAATAGATGAAGATCCGAGTGAAAAGTTTCGACAAAAGTGCAGTGTGGGAAATTGGAAGATTTTGGTATTAACAATGACGGAGTATTGTGTTTTAAAGGTAAAGTTTGTATGTCAAGGATCAGGAGTTGAGGCAAAGATACTTCGTGAATCGCATGGTAGCCCCTATGCTATGCATCCCGGAGGAAGTAAGTTATATCGAGACTTGCGAGATCGGTTTTGGTGGCCCGGTCTTAAGCGGAAGTTATCGAGTTTAGGGAAGTGCTTGACGTGTCGCAAGTCAAGGTGAACATCAAGTACCATCGGGTTGCTTCAACCGATAAAGATTCCGCAGTGGAAGTGGGAGAGAATCACCATGGATTTTGTTAGTGGGCTTCCTCTTACGCCTACTAAGAAAGACTCCATTTGGGTGATAGTGGACCGATTGACGAAATCTGCACATTTTATCCCGCCGGTTGATTACTCTTTGCGAAGTTGGCAAAGTTATATGTAGCTGAAATTGTGAGATTGCATGGAGTGCCGTTGTCGATAATTTCGCATGAGATCCAAGGTTTACGTCGCGATTTTGGAAAGCATTGCAACAAGCTTTGGGCACCAGATTGGATTTCAGTACGGCATTTCATCCTCAGTCAGACGGTCAGTCCGAAAGAGTAATCCAGATCTTAGAAGATATGTTAAGGGGTTGTGTGATAGATTTCAAGGAAGTTGGGAAGAATTCTTACCGCTGGCGAATTTATGCAACAACAGCTTCAATCCAAAGATACTGGATGGCACCGTATGAAGCACTATATGGACTAAGTGTCGCACTCCTACGTGTTGGATGTAATTAGGGAACGATGATTTTGGGTCCGTAGATAGTGTCCGAATCAAGAAAAGGTTAAGGTAATCCGGCTCTAAAGGAAGGCGTCGGATGACAAAAAATCGACGCAGATTTAAAGCGGAAAGAAATAGAATATGCAAGGGGAGACCAAGTTTTCCTAAAGGTTTCACCTTGGAAAAGGTGATGAGATTTGGTCGCAAAGGAAACTAAGTCCTGTGTTCATTGGACCTTATCGGATTGTGAAGCGGGTCTGATCTGTGGCATATCGCTTAGATTTGCCTTCTAATTGAAACAAATGCACAATGTGTTTCATGTTTCAATGTTACGCTATCGATCGGATCCATCTCATGTAGTACCAGTTGAGGAGGTGGAATTAAGATCGATTTGTCATATGAGGAGGAGCCAATTCAAATTCGAGCGAGATGTAAAGGTTTTACGGAGAAAATCAGTTCCTCTCGTTAAGGTATTATGGCGAAATCATGGATCGAAGAAGCCTCGTGGAATCGGAGGAAGCGATGCGACAAAGAATACCCTCACTTATTCCGCATGTAATTTCGAGGACGAAATTATTTTAAGGGGGGTAGAACTGTAACATCCTGATAATTAGGGGCTATGCATTTTACATAATTGAATGATGTTGCATGCTTAATCTTTATTAAGTGCAATTTTGGAAGTTATTTGAGCTTCATTTATTAAGTGAATGCTTTGTTAAACCTTTAATTCTATTAATTAGAGAGAGAACTAAGCTAATAAGGCCTTAAGAATTGATGATAAGAAGTTCTAGTATAAGTTAAGTAATTGGCAAAGTGGTTAAGATGCATGGATATATGCTTAAGGTGCAAGGTTCGAATCTCCTAGCTAACATTAGGGAGAATTTTTAATTTTTTTGTTTTCTTCCTTGTAAGTGTCGGCCAAGAATATTCTAGAGTGGATGAGCTTTCATCCATTTTTGGCTTGTTGACCATGTAAAAAAGGAAGTTAAAGAACATAAGGCATGGAATCACAAATTCATGATAAGATGAGGGGACAATGGCATAATAAAGGGCTATGTTTTGGGGATGTGTTCATGGTCATTTGACCATGAACCTAGACGGCATGAAGGCTAAAGGAGAGGCCTAGTTGTGTAGTAAATTCTTTGGATATGATGGGGAAGAAACAAGGAGGAAAAGGGGATATGTTGGCATTGATGTGGCGAATTTATGCTTTGCCATTAGGGGGAAAAGTTAGCCAAAAGTCTTTGTTTTGTCCATCTTTTCTCATTTTCACCAAAAGCTCTCTCTAGCCGAATTTGCCATAGAGTTTAGGTAAAACTCTCTTTGTTTTAGCTTTCATCTTTTGACCAATTTTCTTCATTTTGGCCGAATGTACCTTAGTCATTTTGGTACATTTTCACTTTTGATTTAGCCTCAATTGCTTGAACCAAACACAACCTTCTTTCTCTCATTTAGTTTTCATTTTGAAACCAAAACCACAAAGATTAAGCACCATTATTCTTCTTCATTTTCTCTCCTCTTGCCGAATGTATCTAAGCTCCATAGTCAATCTCTCTCTCTTTGATCCTATTCTTTTTCTTTTCTTTTCATCTTAATTTTTTTTCTCTTATCTTTCTCTCATTGTCAAATCACCATTATCATTTTCTTCTTCTCTTCTCTTTACTTCCTTCTCCTTTCATTCTCTTTCTTCTTTCCTTCAAACCGAAACCATTATATTGAAGCCACCATTTTATTCTTTTATTTTGTGAAGGCGAATCATCATTTTCTTTTCTTCTTTTCAAAGTCAATCTCCAAGTGATCAAAGTAAGATGCTATCAATTATTTTCATCACTTCCTTTCACTTGAATAAGATTGGAAATCATAATCTTTTATTTCTCTCTTAGGTCAATCTCTTGAAAAGATTTTGAGAGGAACTTTGTTGAAGACAATCTTAAGTGACCATTCAATCATCAAGGTAAGACTACTATTTTGGATAATATCAATTTCTTTAGATGGATTACTAATCTAAGTTATCTTTAGGAGCGATCTAAGATCATCAAGATAGGTAAGAAAAGAGCCGCTCAAGTGTTTGGAAGAGAGGAGGTATTCCTTTACCATCGAACTACAAACGAAGAGCAAGATCGGGGTTAGAGACTTTCCACCTTGTGGACCCTCCGCAAACGAGGATCGATTATTCAAGTAGTGCGTATAACCGAACCACTTTACGTTGGTGGAATATCGGCGGTTTTGATCCATCTAGTGGAGAAAACCGCAAATAACTCGCTATTCGTGAACTGAGGGTAAGGATTTAGATCTATCGCTTATAAGTATAGTTTTTGCTAACAATAGTTTATACTAACCGAGTTTATTAATCATTTAGGTGTGGACGAGCTAGAGAGTATTGTTCTCACTGTTACTAGGTGTGTAACCATACATTAAAAACTTCCATAGATTTATATTATTAAAAAGTGATTATATGATAGTATGTTTTGACTGTGGATACCAATTATTGGTATACAAAATTCGTATGTTACCCAATATTCCGCTTATTTTGATATATGCATCAATATGAAATAAGCATGACTATATTATGATTTGTGGGTACATAGCATGAAAATCGATTTGATATGTATGTGCATGGGCATATGGGTATGTTTAATAAAGGAGGAAGTATTCGTGGTTTTACCACAATTCGTGACTTCGGTCACATATGTGAATTTGGTGGCTTTGGTCACATATTTGACTCGGTGGACTTTTGGTCACATATTTGACTCGGTGGCTTTTGGTCACATATTTGACTCGGTGGCTTTTGGTCACATATTTGACTCGTGGCTTTGGTCACATATTTGGACTTCGGTCAGTGACTTGGTCACATCTGCTTTTGGTGGCTTTGCCACAATAAGGGCGATGTGCATGTTGACCGCAAAGAATCGCTTCGATGGTGTGTAGCGGATGGAGGGTCGATTTAGTAATCCCCACTGTGTCTTTGGTTGGTACGGGGTGTGTAGCGGATGGATATTTAGGTTGGGCTGGCTTGCATTTCATTTCATATACATATCCATGTAACATTGTATGATTATTATATGATCTCGCTATAAAATGGGCCTTTGGGCTAAATTTGAGTAAAATGGGCCTTTGGGCTAAATTTGAGTTAAATGGGCCTTTGGGCTAGATTTGAGCTAAAATGGGCCTTTGGGCCAAATATTTGATTAAATGGGCCTATGGTCATATGTGAAATTTTGGGTTTGAAAGCATTACATAAAATGGGCTTTTTAGTGTATGTGTTATACATTGAGTTTATGACTCACCCATTTTTATGGGATAACTTTTCAGATAACTCGAGTGCGATGGATCGGACAAACAAGGATTTCGAGGTGGCGGTGCTCGATTAAGTATTGTGGAGATTTTCCAACTTAAACTCTTTAAGTTAAATTTTATTACTTAGACTTTATTTTGGGTTGCCAATATTATGTAATAAGGCCATTATAAACTTTCTTTAATTTCGTGTTTGGATTTACTTTTATTTTGCCATGAATAAATATCTATTTAATAACTAAATTGCTTTTTAATAATTATTTAAAAAGGTTTTTGTCTTTAATATATAAATGTTTTCAAGGAAATTTTCTTAAGTTTGGTTTCCAAATCCGGTTATGATTTTATTAATTCCTTCTAAGAATAATGTTTTTAAAGACAAAATTTCTTTACAATGGAATTCGCTAAAGTTTTACTCAAGGAACATACCAAATCCGGTTAGACTTTTTGGATCAATTAAGGGCACGCTTGGCTTGTTTCATCGTCTTTCCCGATCCAAATTCATTTTTCTTTGTTCTTGATATAAACATATCAAAAGTAAACTCATTCAAGTACATTTCATTTCAATTTAGTCCCAAAGCACATAAATGGCAAATTACCATTTTACCCCTAATGTTTCACACTTTTACAATTTAATCCTATTTGCATAAAACATAAAATACACAAAATTTCTCAATACTATTCAAGGGTCGAATATGCATAGGGACTATACAAGTCCATTTCTTTCATTTATTTTGCAAATAAGCCCCTCTAAAAATTTATTTTTACAAATTAGCCCTAAATACTCAATTTCACCTAAACTTCCAATACAAAACATACTAATCTTTAACATATCTTTAATATAAAATCAAAAAACATCAAAAACCACAAGAACATAACAATGGCCGAACATCAAGCATGGTTATTTTTAAAAATTCTAACATGGGTCAGCTACTGTTCGAAGTAACGATCTCAAAAACGTAAAAATTAACAAAAATCAAAATCAAACTAACCTTGAATTTAAGCTTCTGAATGCCAAAAATCAAAAGAATTCAAACCCTTCTTCTTTCTCAATATTCGACCAAACAAAATAAAAGATGATAATGACCATACTTTTATGTTTTATTTAACATATATTATGACATTTAATCATTTACTATTATAACCTTATTATATAAAATTATATAATATAAAACTTAAAGTTAATCTTGTCATATGCCACCCACTAACTTAAAAATGGGCTACTTACCTATTTAATACCTCATATTAAAAAGCCATCCTCATTTAAGCACTTTCCACTATAGAATGCAACTTTGACACTTTATGCGATTTAGCCCTTTTTGTTAAATTGAACACACAAACGGTTAAATTTTTCTACGAAACTTTCACAGACATTAAATCACATATAATAAGCACAGAATATATCATTTAAATATATTTCAGACTCGAATTTGTGGTCCCAATACCACCGTTCTGATTAGGATCAAATTCAGACTATTACACTTATTTCCCTGAACCAAACTCAGAAATTCCTTTCTCCGGGCATCCACATAACTTGTCCGAACATATTTCCCTTGGAAAGCCACCTTAAAGAAATCCCATGTCACATGGGCGACGTACGTGCCTTCCCTCACGAAAAGCCAACATTGATATGCCTCATCTCGAAGTAAAGACACTACTCCCTTCAGCTTTTGCTCCACCGTGCAGTCAAGGTCATCCATGATTCGGTCAACAGCCTCCAACCAATATTTCACTACGTTCGAGGCTACACCAGAGATACCCTTGAAAATTTCTACCCCGTTCAATCAGAGTCGCTCAAAAATTGACCCTCGAGACATTAACCCAGTACTTGCTCCAGCTACACTTTCTAGAACCCGAAACATTGCTTGGGAGAGAGCATCATCCCCGTCGGCTCAATCATGAGACCCCGTTTTAGTCACTGGTGATGCCTGCGCTTCCCTTTCAGGCATATGTCCTGATGCTGAGGACCTAGCCCTATCACCTCGGCCTCTACCACGACCACGTGTACTCCTTCCGTGACCTCTTGTCTCATATCGATGTAGCATATTTTTTGATTAAAAAGTTTTATGGATCTGCTTATAGTTCTCATCATTATTAATAAGTATTTTATGAAAAGTAGTAATTAGGGCTATTCTCGCAAATCGCATATACTACAGTTTCAGTCTCCTATAGTTTCAGTTTCTACAACTAAGGAGTTGCAGTGTACTACTACTATCCCTAGTAGTTTCTTGGTACAGTCATATCAGCATATCACAGAGTATAGTGTTAGGAAAATTACGGATTTGGTGTCAGAGACTCGGTATGCCACACTTTCAGTAACATTATCACTACTTTCTAAACCAAAATTTAAATAGATTTGGAAAAATTCTCAAAACCCATTCCACAGTCGAGTTTTGCAACCTAGCTCTGATACCACTAAATGTAACACCCCAAACCCAGCCTAGAAGTTATGATCGGATCTAGCATGCCACATCAAGTGTTGCTTGAAAACTTTGTGTTATTGGAAAACTCGTCAACATTTTCTACCATTTAAAATCTCGATTTTCGTTGCTTATTAACAGAATAAGTTTTGTTCAAAAGCATTCCCTTGCAAAAATATTTTTATAAATTTATTGTTTTGTTTTTAAACCTTTTCTGTTACGGAAGTCTCGTTTAAATAGCTACGAAAACGTGATAGCTTGAAAATAGTAGTTATTGTTTTAAAAACACGTATTTAATAAACTAGCAGTTGTAATGAAAATAAGTACCAAACAAAAGTTAAAAAGAAAACCCAATAGCCTTATTACAAAAATTATTAACCTAAAAATTAAAATAAGAAAAACTAAAATAAAGTAGCCAAATTTAACCCAATAATCTATTGGACGTGTGGCCACCCCCGAGTCCCTCGCAGCTCCAAATCCTCTAAGGCTTGGTATTACATGTACAGTTAAAGCAAATGGGTGAGTTATGGGAACTCAATGTGAAGTCTCTTTAATACAATCACAGTTTGGGCCCATGCCCATACAGTATTAATCTAGGCCTAAGCCTTATTCAATAACAGTCTAGGCTGAAGCCCTATGATATGCAAAAAAAAAAAATATGTACCCAACCCAGTCTAACCAACTCACCACCCGTACCAACCAACACACCTTGGGGACCAAGTCAACCCACCTACCAACACACCAATAACGTAGACTCACTGCTAATAACAATATACGTGGCTGAGCCACTAAATCAGTATAACGTGACAAAAGCCACTAAATCAGTATAACATGGCAAAGCCACCAGTACAGTGTTTCCTCCAAATCTATAGCCCAACCCATGCAGTATGCCATGTCATAATTAAATCATGTAAGTAGTGCATCACCATCAACATTAATCATACAACTACAACTCGTACATCAATGATCCTACCACTAAGGGTAAAATGGTCATTTGGGGGTAAAATGGTAATTTTGCCGCTCGAGGGTATTTCGGTAATTTTACTCACCAAGGGTACTTCTGTAATTTACCCATCAAGGGTATTTCGATAATTTAGCCACCAAAGTGAGTTTAATATTTTACTCATCTATGGCCTTTCTAGAGGCCAACTGTCGCATCGAGCGACATATGTTCCATTTTAGTCAAACCAAAGGAATTGAGCCTAAAATCCAATTTCGACCCAAATGGGCCCAAATGCTCATGTGGCCCAAACAACCCATTTTCGATCTTGGACCTACAAACTTTTCATCTGTATCAATTGTCTGGCACTTACCACGGATTTTGCCCCCGTGGGCCCATTAACCTATTGGGCCTACTTAGGCCACCCCGTCTCAACAATGCCCATTATAGCTTTAGTTCCATGAGAGACTTTGAAACACTCCCAACAGTGTGTTGCCAACATTATTGACTCGGTTTAACTCTACGAGTGCTCACACGCTCGAGAGCTCTCAATTGTCGATACTCTAACTTTTCAATATTTTGACTATTAGCCGATTCACAGAACATCACATATCAGAATAAATAGTGGTGTGAGATTACACACCTGTTATGGGTTGCGATTTGTGACACCTTCGAGGCACCTAAAATAATGATAGACTCCTCGCTATGGGAGAGTATTCAGCTTACACCTCTAGATTAAGGCACCGAGTCCCTAACGAAAAAGAATATGTTAGAAACGTTGCTCTAAGGTAACAAGAGAAATGACTTTTCAGCCCCAAAGAACTCAAAACGATAAAGAGAGGAAACCACCACCCATATTTGGCCATAACCACCCATATTCAGCCATAGCCACCACTTACCACGAGTAGGACACACTCATAAACTATTTGGAACGAAAAGTAAAGAATAATCGGCCCTCAAAGATTCAGCCTACCTAAAAAAATCAATTAAAGTTGGCTAGTTTTGCCAGGTACAAAAAAGATTGAGATGAAAGAATAGTTATGAGTTTAGCCACAGAAGAACCGAAAGAAGAAAAAGATTCCGACAGAAAAGGGAAGCAACCGCAATATAAAGATGAAAAATATGAAAAAGATGGGAGAGGAGAGGCTTAACCATTCAACAATGGTAAAAAAGTGAAGAAAGTAAGAAGAACAAAACAAATAGAAGTTTGAGGAAAGAAATGATTTTGGTAGGGGTCAAAAGATGGGAAAGAACAAACCAAAGTAACCTGAAATGTCACCCAAAAAAGAAACCCAAAAGGAACACTTCAAAAACAAAGAGAGGTTTCGGTTTCTACACTTACTCAAAATGACCGAAAGTGCTACCAATGACCCTTTCCAGCAAAAATTCTCACTTAACTAGACTCCCACTTTTGGCCAACACACTCACACACATCACCTCCTTGATTTTATCCCCCATTTCCTCCCTGAACCACTCCTAGCCTCCCATTCAAATTTGTTGACCAAGTCTTCAACCATCCTTGTAGAGTTTGATCCCAAATCTACCTCTTGCTCTCCCAAGTCATAAAATAAAAGCCTCCAATTGCAATCTATGGGATTCGAACCCCCTCCCTTCTTGCCTTCCTAATGACGCCACAGCCACCTTGCCATAGGCTCAATTTGTGTTAGTAAAACACACTCAAATTTATTTAAGTCCAACCTCAACCAGCCCTCTCCTCTTAAGGGCCAAAAACTAAAATTTTTCCAAGGCTCAGACTCGAACCCAAGCCTCCCTACAACCCCCAAATACACTCAAATAACCAGCTGAGCAAGCACAACATGAAATTATGAAAAAAATTACAACCTTACTTTTTGGGACGTTATAATAAGATACTTAGTAATTTTGCTTATCGGTTTCAAAAGACATGATTTTAATCATTTCACTTTTTTTGGTTGTAATAAGGCCTTGCACTCCGTTTTGACTTTAGATTTTGTGTTTTGTTATCATTGTTCAATAGTTTACGTAATTATTAAACTTAAATAAATTTCTCAAGTTTAAACATGATTTTCGACATAACTTTAACTTATGGGCTTTTACCTAAAAACATGGGCTTTTATCTTTACTTAACAAGTTTCAAGGATTTTGGGCTTTTAGGCCTTAAATTTTAACTTATCGAAATCATTTTGAATTATGCCTTTGATGTGACATTCCGAATTCAGCCATAACGCTTGGGCCAGGTTTGGGGGTGTTATAGGACCCTAAATTTTTATCTTGCCAGCTCGTAAATATTATTTATAGAATATTTATAGAGTCATTAATGTCGTATTAAAGTTTGGTTAAGAAATTTTAATGTTTAGTTAGCTAATTAAAGAAAAAGACTAAATTAAAAAAGGTGCAAAATATGTTAATTATTACCTTTGGATGATTTAGTAGTTTAATTTATATGAGGAAGGACTTATATGGTAATTAGACCATCACTATATTAATGGACGATAATGGGTAGCAATTAGCTTAAATGAAGTTTTTATTAATTTAATAAATGTAACTTATGAAAATGATAAAATAATGCTATCATCTTCCTTATTGCATTGTTTCACAAAATTAAAATAAAACACCATTATTGAGGAACTTTGGGTTAAATCTAGCACAATTTCTTTGCATGTAAGTTTGATTTAATTCTGTTTCTTGTAATTTTTATGTTTTTGATATTGTTGCAATTTGGTCTAGCTAACCCGTACATTGTTTTTGAATCTATTAAAAATTTTGGAAGTTACCTTTGATGAATCTTTAATTTTTTTTTATGATAACTATGTGTTTGTTAGATTTGGTTGTCATGTGAATGATTTTTGTTTGATATTGATTTAAGTAATAAATTGTTAAAATGTCAAAATTTCAAAGTTTGATAGTGAATTTGATTTATAATAGGGATTGTTAAAGAGCTTAGAATATTCGGTTGTAATTTGGTTATTAGAAAATTATCAAATTTGATGAATATCAAGTTAGAGGACTAAATTGTAAAAATTATAAAAGTTTAGGAAAATATATAATTAATGAAAAGTTAAGGGTAATATGCATTGAATGGAATGTGAAATATGTATGAGATTAATGTATTGTATTTAATTATTATATAGATCAAAACTTGAATCAAAGAGACAATAATCGAGGAAAAGGGAAAATAGTGGATTAGTCCCTACGTGTTGCTCGGAATCAAATAATATGTAAGTTATAGTGTTTCAATATCTAAATGAGTTTATACTTGTATTTTTACATTATAGTTCTTTAATTAAATGTTTATAGTTAACTAATGACTGATTGCACATAGTGCAACTATTTGTACTTTGGTACCCTTGATTGCACATACGTGCCCCTATTTGTACTTCAGTACCCCTAATTGCACATATGTGCCCCTGTTTGTACTTCGATACCCTTGATTACACATACATACCATTGATTGTACTTTGGTACCCCTGAATGCACTTTGGTGTCCTTGTTTATACTCCAGTAACTCAAATCAAATAGTATATGAATTTTATTTAATTATTTTTAGAATAAATGATATACTATGTCCTTACTAAGCTATGTAAGCTTATCAGTTCTTGCATTACTAAGCTATGTAAGCTTATCAGTTCTTGGCATTTTTGTCATCTTGCCCTTCAGGGGCATATCGGTAATTTTACCCATCGAGGGTACTTTGGTAATTTTGCAAACCAGTGGTATTTTGGTAATTTTGCAAACTAAGGGTATTTTGGTAATTTTCAAGCTAGGGGTATTTTAGTAATTTCATAAACTAGGGGTATTTCGATAATTTTGTAAACCAGGAGTGATACGATAATTTCACAAACCTAAGGTATTTCGATAATTTTGCAAACCATGGGTATTTCGATAATTTTGCAAATTAAAGGTGTTTCGATAATTTTGAAAATCAGGGGTATTTCGATAATTTTACTTTTAATGGCCTTTTGAAGGCTCTCATGCTCTAATACACGGATACCTTTTTTATCGAAATGATGTAATTGGGCCTAGGGCCCATTCTCGGCCCGAATGGACTCACACGCTTGTGTGGCGCATTTAGCCCAAATCTAACTACAGATATGAGATTCACATAGTATAGTCCAATTTCTACTACACAATCATACAAGTTATTCATATGGGTCCACAGGCCCAGTGGGCCCACTTGGCCCCGTTCGGCCCATTGTGACCCAACAACCTAAACCAATAAGAACACTACTGATGGCCTCAACCATCGCGTTGAAGCCCTATACGTGCGCTCGCACGCTCGTGTGGCTACTATCGTTGTGTCACCGATATTTTGGCATTTGTTGCTCTTTAACTAGAGTAGAGAGAAATACACACCTGTGAGGAATCTGGTGCTAATCTGTACTCCGACCACTCCTATGCCCAAGCGCCCACCAAGGTATCTTTCTCTCTTCATAGACAGCTCCATATATAGCCAGCCTCTCACCTTCCCTCTTGCTATCTTTCCGATGTGGGATCCCTCCGTCAGTAGAGTTTAAATCCAACTCAACCTCTTGCCGCCCCAACTTAGCAAAATAAACACTCCCTTGCTTGTCATGAGATTCAAACCCAGGCTCTCCTATAGCATAATCCACGCCGCTAGCAACTTTACCAACTACCTCCTTGTTGTCTTAAAACATGCGCAACTAAATATAAGTCTATGGCCAAAGTCTAACTTCACTTAAAAATAAATCAAAAAGAATTGCAAACACTATGACTAGAACCTTGGATCCCTTACCTCCCTATTGTGTCACTTCTTTGCTCCTTAAGTGGCGTCACTTTGCCACTATGCCACACACTCCACTTGTGCAATTTTTCTCCACATTTTATTCTTAAAGCCTACTACTAACTCCCAGGTTTTTTTCACCAAAAACCAAAATTTTTTCTAAGCCCTAACTTGAACCTGGGACTTCATAGAAGCCCCTAACCTTCTAAAATCACTCATCTACTAGATCCAACTTGCATTAAAGCCGTTCTCTTGTTCCAAAAATTTTAAACGCTCCTACGCTTAAGGTCCATTGGGCCCAATTCTACTAGGCCCAAATTCAGGTGTTACAAATCTACCCCATTAAAGAAATTTTATCCTTAAAATTTCCAACTAACGAAACCGTCGCACACCCTAACCTAGCACACTACGCTCTCGTTGTGCACTCTAATCCTAATTGCAACCTAAGTAAATAGCACATTACGGATAAAGTACATACCAGTATCTACCTACAGTATAATAGTTTAAAACAGATAGGAGAACTTACTTAGTCCGACGATGGATACTTGGTATGCCACACAAAAATCCTCCAAAACTACTTCAGATTATTTTGTAAACAACTTTAAAATAGAAACTAAAGCCCATTTCATAGCCCGAGTTTTGTAATCGGGCTCTGATACCACTAAGTGTAACACCCCAAACCTAGCCTAAAAGTTAGGCCCGAATCTAGCGTGTCACATTAAGGTGTTTTTTCAAAAACCGCGCTTTCATTGAAAACCCCTATTGATATTTAAAAATTGAAGTCCCAATTTGCGATTGTTCTTATTAATCGACATTTATTAAGAAGTCATTACCTTCAAAACCTTGTTCGTTGCGGAAGCTTAATTTAAAATAATTGACTTATAAAGCGTGATATTTACGACTTGGTTGCGGCGTAGTGTTTTGAAAATATTGTTTTGGAAAATGCGATTCAATGTTGAATGATTTAAAACATAATAAACCAAAAATCCCAAACTATACCAGAATTTAAGAGAGGCCTTATTACAACCCAATAAAAAATGATTTAATAAAGTAAAGTAGAATGCTAAAATCCAAAACTGCTCATAGTGTGGCCACCTTTGAGTCCTCCAATACGTCGAACCGCCTATTGAGCGTTACTTGGAAAAATTTAAAAAAGGGGATGAGTTTGCGAAAACTCAGTGTGTAAAACCCTCATCAGTAAAAACATGCATCACAACAATCCGGGCCGAAGCCCATTATAATAACGGTGGCAATTAGGCCTTAGCCCAAAATAGCCTCGGTTGGGCCTTAACCCATATCATATGTCAGATATCATAAATATCTGGGCCTAAGCCTATCTCAATATTAAAATCTATATATGCAATGCATTAATGCCCGTACCAACCCTACACTCCGTCTCTTGTCCAACCGTGCACTCCTGTGGGGATTTAATTGACCCACCCATCCGGACACTCCTTATGTAGCGCTGGTTGCGACACTAACTTATCGGTTCAGCATGGCTGCTCGGTGGCTATAAAGGCTTTAGTGGATCCACAGTCGTCAAGCGACTATGCGATCCTATTAACACTTCCTCCAGATTAATAATCCCTTTCCCATGCAACATAACAACACATGAATGCATCATACAATAATAAACATACCATAATAATCATAAATCGCATACAAGAATAACCATATAACATGTAGGGGCGTTTTCATCATCTTACCCTTTAGGGGCATATCAGTCATTTTACCTATCGAGGGTACTTTGGTAATTTTGAAAACCAGTGGTATTTTGGTAATTTCGTAAACCAAGGGTATTTTGGTAATTTTGAAAATTAGGGTATTTCGGTAATTTTCAAACTAGGGGTATTTTGGTAACTTTTAAACCAGGGGTATTTCGATAATTTTGCAAACCAGGGTGTTTTGGTAATTTTGTAAACTAAGGGTATTTTGGTAATTTTACAAACCAGGGGTATTTTGATAATTTTGCAAACTAGGGGTATTTCGATAATTTTGTAGACCAGGGGTGTTTTGATAATTTCGCAAAATAGGGGTATTTCGATAATTTTACATTTAATGGCCTTTTCGAATGCCTACTGTCGCCTCGAGCGACACGAATGGACCCACTTGAATAAATTGTATAACTGTGTAGTAGAAATTGGACTATACTATGTGAATCTCATATTTGTTGTTAGATTTGGGCTGAATGGGCGACACGAGCGTGTAGGTATGGATTGGTTAACGAGGCACTAGGCAACTTTAGTTTGTACTACAAAGCGGATGGTTTTAAGAACTGTGGAGGGTGATGAAGTAGTAGTGATTGTAGAACAGCGTGATTACCTGTCAAACGTAATTTTGGCTTTAAGGGTAGAAAGTTGGCGAGGAAGGGTGTGAAGCTTACTTAGCCTACATTAGTGATTTGGAATCTAAGAGTTTTCTTGTTATGGATTTGAGAACGAGAAAAGAATTCCCGATGTTTTTCAAGAAATTGCAGGTTACCTCCCAATAGAAGTGGAGTTTGGAATAGAATTGTTACAATGCGGCTCCGGGTGTCTATCGCACCTTATAAGATGGCACCGAAGGAGCTGGTGGAGTTGAAGGCCCAGATTCAGAAGTTATTGGACCGCGGATTTATTAGACCAAGTGTGTCTCCATAAGGATTACCTGTATTACTCGTGAAGAAGAAGGATGGGTCTATGAGGATGTGCATCGACTATAGGCAGTTAAACAAGTTAACCATTAAGAATAAGTACCCTCTGCCTAGGATAGATAACCTTTTCGATCAACTTAGGGGAGCCTCAGTTTTCTCAAAGATTGACTTGCATTCAGGGTACCATCAACTAAGGGTTGAGGAAACAGATGTGTATAAGACAGCTTTCAGAACTCGTTATGGACATTACGAGTTTTTGGTGATGCCTTTTAGGCTAACGAATGCACCTGCTACTTTTATGGATCTTATGAACTGGGTTTTTCAACCGTACCTAGATCAGTTCATAGTAGTCTTCATAGATGACATCCTGGTATACTCGAGAACGGAGGTTGATCATGACGCACACATAAGGATTGTGTTGCAGATTCTAAGGGAGAATCAAATTTATGCTAAGTTTAGCAAGTGTGAATTCTGACTAAGGGAAGTCACTTTCTTAGGACATGTGGTCTCAGCTGAGGGTATTAAAGTTGATCCTATGAAGGTGGAAGCAGTGTTGGATTGGAAACAACCTAAGACGGTGTCAGAAATTCAAAGTTTTCTAGGGCTAACAGGGTACGGGTTTTCCCTAATCGTGGCACCATTGACCAAGCTGCTACGGAAGGGGATCTCGTTTGTATGGACTGATAATCAATAAGAAGGGTTTTAACGGAGGCCCTGTTTTGACTCAGCTAAAGCCCGAAAAGGAGTTTGCGGTTTATAGCGATGCATCACATGTGGGCTTAGGCTGTGTTTTAATACAGGAAGGGAAGGTGGTTGCATATGCATTGCGCTAGCTTAAGGCTCACAAGGGGAATTACCCAACCCACAATTTGGAGTTGGCAGCAGTGGTATTCGCGCTTAAGATTTGGAGGCATTACTTATATGGAGAGAAGTGTACCATTTATACAGATTACAAGAGTCTAAAGTACCTCTTAACTCAAAAGGAGTTGAACTTGAGGCGAGCGCAGATGGATTGAGCTGTTAAAGGATTATGATTACACGATCGAATATCACCCGAGCAAAGTAAATGTGGTGGCTGATGCACTAAGCCGTAGGGCTATGTTGGACTTGAAGGCGATGTTCGCTCAATTGAGTTTGTATGATGACGAGAGTTTGTTAACCAAATTGCAAGTGAAGCCATTGTGGGTTGAGTAGATTAAAGTGAAACAGTCATTGGTTGAGACTTTGGATTCTCGATTCAAGCAAATTGAGAATGGGAAATGATGGATTTTGGGTTAAATCGTTACGGGTTGTTGTGTTTTCGTGGTAGAATTTGTGTGCCAAGGGACGAAGAGCTAAGGAAGTCTATATTGCGAGAAGCGTATTGTAGTTCCTATGCTATGCATCTTCGAGGTAGCAAGATGTATCGAGATTTACGAGAGCTTTATTGGTGGCCGGGATTGAAACACGACGTTACAGAATTTGTGGGAAAATGTTTGGTATGTCAGTAAGTGAAAGCAGAGCATCAATTGCCATCAGGGTTACTTCAGCCGATTAAGATTCCACTATGGAAGTGGGAGCTAGTTACTATGGATTTCGTTAGTGGGCTACCCTTGACGCCTACTAAGAAGGACTCTGTGCGGGTGATTGTGGATCGGTTAACTAAGTCTTCCCATTTTATACCGGTTCGTACTGACTACTCATTACAAAAGTTGGCAAGGTTGTATGTGGCGGAGATTATGAGATTGCATGGGGTTCCAGTCTCTATTATATCTGATAGAGATCCTCGTTTTACATCTCGCTTTTGGAAGAAGCTGCATGAAGCACTGGGTTCGAGGTTGGATTTTAGTATAGCATTTCACCCCCAGACTGATGGTCAGTTGGAGAGGGTAATTCAAGTTTTGGATGATATGCTGAGAAGGTGTGTAATCGAGTTTCGAGGTAGCTAGGAGGATTACTTGCCGTTAGCTGAATTTGCTTATAATAATAGTTATCAGCCAAGTATTAGAATGGCGCCATATGAAGCACTATATGGGCGAAGATGTTGTACCCCGACTTGTTGGACTAAGTTGGGTGAGCGATGAGTGTTGGGTCCGAAGTTGGTAGCAGACACCGAAGATAAGGTCAAGTTGATTCGGGATCGGTTGAAGGAGGCGACAGATAGGCAAAAGTAGTATGCTGACCTCAAACAGAAAGAGATTGAGTATGCGGTAGGGAACTTGGTTTTTCTCAAGGTTTCCCCTTGGAAAAAGGTGTTAAGGTTTGGTCGGAAAGGTAAGTTAAGCCCCAGATTCATTGGGCCATATCGGATGTTGAAGCAAATTGAGCCAGTTGCCTATTAGCTGGAATTGCCTTCTAAACTTAGCCAAATACACGATGTGTTCCATGTATCAATGCTAAGGCGTTACCTCTTAGACCCTTCTCACATCTTGTCAGTCGAGGAGATCGAGGTTAGACAAGACCTAACTTTTGAGGAGGAGCTAGTTAAAATAATTGATCAAGATGTTAAGGTGCTAAGAACAAACTCTGTCCCTTTTGTAAAAGTGCTATGGCGTAACCATAATGCCGAGGAGGCTACTTAAGAACCCGAGGAGGCAATACAACGACAATATCCTCACTTGTTTCAATCAGGTAAATTTTGAGGCCAAAATTTTTTTAAGAGGGGTAGAATTGTAATGCCCCAAAAATCTCGAAACTCTAAATTTCTATGCACTGAAATTAGTATGTGTGAGTAGCACTTAGAATATTAATTTTAAGGTATTATCGGGAATATTTAAAGTCTTAGAGATAGGGAAGACCAGAGGGGAAAATTTATTTTTCTGCTTTAGGGGACCTTGGTCTCAAGTATTAGGCCTCTTAAAGTCAAATTCAGACTGTTACATTTTGCAGCTGCATCAATTGTCTGGCACTTACCATGGATTTTGCCCCTGTGGGCCCATTAACCTATTGGGCCCACTTAGGCCACTCCGGATCAACAAGGCCCATTATAGCTTCAGTTCCATGAGAGAGTTCGAAACACTCCTAACAGTGTGTTGCCAACATTATTGACTCGGTTTAACTCTACGAGCCCTCGCACGCTCGAGAGCTGTCAGTTGTCGATACTCTAACTTTTCGGTATTTTGGCTATTAGTCGATTCATAGAACATCACATATCAAAATAAATAGTGGTGTGAGATTACACACCTATTATAGGTTGCGATTTGAGACACCTTCCGAGGCACCTAAAATAATGATAGACTCCTTGCTATGGGAGAGTATTCGGCTTACACCTCTAGATTAAGGCACCGAGTCCCTAACGAAAAAGAATATGTTAGAAACGTTGCTCCAAGGTAACAAGAGAAATGACTTTTCGGCCCCAAAGAACTCAAAATGATAAAGAGAGGAAACCACCACCCATATTCAGCCATAACCACCCATATTCGGCCATAGCCACCACTTACCACGAGTAGGACACACTCAGAAACTATTTGGAATGAAAAGTAAAGAATAATCGGCCCTCAAAGATTCGGCCTACCTAAACAAATCAAGGCTTAAAGTTGGCTAGTTTTGCTAGGTACAGAAAAGATTGAGATGAAAGAATAGTTATGAGTTCGACCACAGAAGAACCAAAAGAAGAAAAAGATTCCGGCAGAAAAAGGGCAGCAACCGTAATATAAAGATGGAAAATATGAAAAAGATGGGAGAGGAGAGGCTTAACCGTTCAACAATGGTAAAAAAGTGAAGAAAGTAAGAAGAACAAAACAAATAGAAGTTTGAGGAAAGAAATGATTTTGGTAGGGGTCAAAAGATGGGAAAGAACAAACCAAAGTAACCTGAAATGTCACCCAAAAAAGAAACCCAAAAGGAACACTTCAAAAACAAAGAGAGGTTTCGGTTTCTACACTTACTCAAAATGACCGAAAGTGCTGCCAATGACCCCTCTCCAGTAAAAATTCTCACTTAGCTAGACTCCCACTTTCGACCAACACACCCACACACATCACCTCTTTGATTTTATCCCCCATTTCCTCCCTAAATCACTCATAGCCTCCCATTCAAATTTGTAGACCAAGTCTTCAACCATCCTTGTAGAGTTTGATCCCAAATCTACCTTTTGCTCTCCCAAGTCATAAAATAAAAGCCTCCAATTGCAATCTATGGGATTCGAGCCCCCTCCCTTCTTGCCTTCCTAATGACGCCACAGCCACCTTGCCATAGGCTCAATTTATGTTAGTAAAACACACTCAAATTTATTTAAGTCCAACCTCAACCAGCCCTCTCCTCTTAAGGGCCAAAAACTAAAATTTTTCCAAGGCTCAGACTCGAACCCAGGCGTCCCTAGAACCCCAAAATACACTCAAATAACCAGCTGAGCAAGCACAACATGAAATTATGAAAAAATTACAACCCTTACTTTTTGAGACGTTATAATAAGATACTTAGTAATTTTGCTTATCGGTTTCAAAAGGCATGATTTTAATCATTTCACTTTTTTTGGTTGTAATAAGGCCTTGTACTCCGTTTTGACTTTAGATTTTGTGTTTTGTTATCATTGTTCAACTATTTACGTAATTATTAAACTTAAATAAATTTCTCAAGTTTAAACATGATTTTCGACATAACTTTAACTTATGGGCTTTTACCTAAAAACATGGGCTTTTATCTTTACTCAACAAGTTTCAAGGATTTTGGGCTTTTAGGCCTTAAATTTTAACTTATCGAAATCATTTTGAATTATGCCTTTGATGTGACATTCCCGAATTGACCATAACGCCTTGGCGGGTTTGGGGTGTTATAGGACCCTAAATTTTATCTTGCCATTTCGTAAATATTATTTATAAAATATTTATAGAGTCATTAATGTCGTATTAAAGTTTAGTTAAGAAATTTTAATGTTTAGTTAGCTAATTAAAGAAACAAGACTAAATTAAAAAAGGTGCAAAATATGTTAATTATTACCTTTGGATGATTTAATAGTTTAATTTATATGAGGAAGGACTTATATGGTAATTAGACCATCACTATATATGTAATGGACGATAATGGGTAGCAATTAGCTTAAATGAAGTTTTTATTAACAGACAAAAAGGTAAATTAATAAATGTAACTTATGAAAAATGATAAAAATAATGCTATCATCTTCCTTAGTGCATTGTTTCACAAAAATTAAAATAAAACACCATTATTGAGGAGCTTTGGGTTCGTCTAACACAATTTCTTTGCATGTAAGTTTGTTTTAATTCTGTTTCTTGTAATTTTTATGTTTTTGATATTGTTGCAATTTGGTCTAGCTAACCCGTACCTTCTTTTTTGAATCTATTAAAAATTTTGGAAGTTGCCTTTGATGAATCTTTAATTTTTTATGATAACTATGTGTTTGTTAGATTTGGTTGTCTTGTGAATGATTTTTGTTCGATATTGATTTAAGTAATAAATTGTTAAAATGTCAAAATTTCAAAGTTTGATAGTGAATTTGATTTATAATAGGGATTGTTAAAGAGCTTAGAATATTCGATTGTAATTTGGTTATTAGAAAATTATCAAATTTGATGAATATCAAGTTAGAGGACTAAATTGTAAAAATTATAAAAGTTTAGGAAAATATATAATTAATGAAAAGTTAAGGGTCATATGCATTGAATGGAATGTGAAATATGTATGAGATTAATGTATTGTATTTAATTATTATATAGATCAAAACTTGAATCAAAGAGACAATAATCGAGGAAAAGGGAAAATAGTGGATTAGTCCCTACGTGTTGCTCGGAATCAAATAGTAGGTAAGTTATAGTGTTTCAATATCTAAATGAGTTTATACTTGTATTTTTACATTATAGTTCTTTAATTAAATGTTTATTGTTAACTAATGACTGATTGCACATAGTGCAACTATTTGTACTTCGGTACCCTTGATTGCACAAACGTGCCCCTATTTATACTTCAGCACCCCTAATTGCACATATGTGCCTTGTTTAGTACCCCTGAATGCACTTTGGTGTCCTTGTTTATACTTCGGTAACTCTGAATCAAATAGTATATGAATTTTATTTAATTATTTTTATAATAAATGATATACTATGTCCTTACTATGCTATGTAAGCTTATCAGTTCTTGCAGATTACTAAGCTATGTAAACTTATCAGTTCTTGGCGTTTTTGTCATCTTGCCCTTTAGGGGCATATCGATAATTTTACCCATCGAGGGTACTTTGGTAATTTTGCAAACCAGTGGTATTTTGGTCATTTCGCAAACTAGGGGTATTTTGGTAATTTTACAAACTAAGGGTATTTTGGTAATTTTCAAGCTAGGGGTATTTCAGTAATTTTGCAAACTAGGGGTGTTTCGATATTTTGTAAACCGAGTGATACGGTAATTTCACAAACCAAGGGTATTTCGATAATTTTGCAAACCAATGGTGTTTCGATAATTTTGAAAATCAGGGGTATTTCAATAATTTTACTTTTAATGGCCTTTTCGAAGGCCTACTGTCGCCTCGAGCGACACGGATACCTTTTTTTATCGAAATGATGTAATTGGGCCTAGGGCCCATTCTCGGCCCGAATGGACTCACACACTCGTGTGGCCCATTTAGCCAAAATCTAACTACAGATATGAGATTCACATAGTATAGTCCAATTTCTACTACACAATCATACAATTTAATCATATGGGTCCACAGGCCCATTGGGCCCACTTGGCCCTGTTTGGCCCATTGTGACCCAACAACCTAAACCAATAAGAACACTACTGATGGCCTCAACCATCGCGTTGAAGCCCTACACGTGCGCTCGCACGCTCGTGTGGCTACTATCGTCGTGTCACCGGTATTTTGGCATTTGTTGCTCTACAACTAGAGTAGAGAGAAATACACACCTGTTAGAAATCTGGTGCTAATCTGCGCTTCGACCACTCCTGTGCCCAAACGCCCACCAAGGTATCTTCCTATCTTCATAGACAGCTCCATATATAGCCAGCCTCTCACCTTCCCTCTTGCTATCTTTTCGATGTGGGATCCCTCCGTCAACAGAGTTTAAATCCAACTCAACCTCTTGCTGCCCCAACTTAGCAAAATAAATACTCCCTTGCTTGTCATGAGATTCAAACCCAGGCTCCCCTATAGCATAATCCACGCCACTAGCAACTTTACCAACTACCTCCTTGTTGTCTTAAAACATGCGCAACTAAATATAAGTCTATGGCCAAAGTCTAATTTCACTTAAAAATAAATAAAAAAGAATTGCAAACACTATGACTAGAACCTTGGATCCCTTACCTCCCTATGGCGTCACTCCCTTGCTCCTTAAGTGGTGTAACTTTGCCACTACACCACACACTCCACTTGTGCAATTTTTCTCCACATTTTATTCTTAAAGCCTACTACTAACTCCCAGGGTTTTTTTCACCAAAAACTAAAATTTTTTCTAAGCCCTAACTTGAACCTGAGACTTCATAGAAGCCCCCTAACCTTCCAAAATCACTCACCTACTAGATCCAACTTACATTAAAGCCGTTCTCTTGTTCCAAAAATTTTAAACTCTCCTACACTTAAGGCCCATTGGGCCCAATTCTACTAGGCCCAAATTCAAGTGTTACAAATCTACCCCCTTAAAGAAATTTTGTCCTCGAAATTTCCAACTAACGGAACCGTCGCACACCCTAACCTAGCACATTACGCTCTCGTTGTGCACTCTAATCCTAACTGCAACCTAAGTAAATAGCATATTACAGATAAAGTACGTACCAGTATCTACCTATAGTATAATAGTTTAAAACAGGTAGGAGAACTTACTTAGTCCGACGATGGAGACTCGGTATGCCACACAAAAATCCTCCAAAACTACTTCAGATTATTTTGTAAACAACTTTAAAATAGAAACTAAAGCCCATTTCATAGCCCAAGTTTTGTAATCGGGCTCTGATACCACTAAGTGTAACACCCCAAACCTAGCCTAAAAGTTAGGCCCGAATCTAGCGTGTCACATTAAGGTGTTTTATCAAAAACTGCACTTTCATTGAAAACCCCTCTTGATATTTAAAAACTAAAGTCTCAGTTTGCGATTGTTCTTATTAATCGACATTTATTAAGAAGTCATTACCTTCAAAACCTTGTTCGTTGCGGAAGCTTAATTTAAAATAATTGACTTATAAAATGTGATATTTACAACTTGGTTGCGAAAATGTAGTGTTTTGAAAATATTGTTTTGGAAAACTGCGATTCAATGTTGAGCAGATTTAAAACATAATAAACCAAAAATCCCAAACTATACCAGAATTTAAGAGAGGCCTTATTACAACCTAATAAAAAATGATTTAATAAAGTAAAGTAGAATGCTAAAATCCAAAACTGCTCATAGTGTGGCCACCTTTGAGTCCTCTAATCGTCGAACCGCCTCTTGGCGTTACGGAAAAATTTAAAAAGGGGGTGAGTTTGCGAAAACTTCGATTATGTAAAACCCTCATCAGTAAAAACATGCATCACAACAATCCGGGCCGAAGCCCATTATAATAACGGTGGCAATTAGGCCTTAGCCCAAAATAGCCTCGGTTGGGCCTTAACCCATATCATATGTCACATATCATAAATATCTGGGCCTAAGCCCATCTCAATATTAAAATCCATATATGCAATGCATTAATGCCCGTACCAATCCTACACTCATCTCTGTCCAGCAGGTGCACTCTGTGAGATTTAATTGACCCACCCATCCGTACACTCCTTATGTAGCATTGGTTGCGGCACTAACTTATCGGTGCAGCATGGCTGCTCGGTGGCTATAAAGGCTTTATTGGATCCACGGTCGTCAAGCAACCATGCGATCCTATTAGCACTTCCTCCATATTATTAATCCCTTTCCCATGCAACATAACAACACATGAATGCATCATACAATAATAAACATACAATAATAATCATAAATCGCACACAAGAATAAACATATAACATGTAGGGGCGTTTTCATCATCTTGCCCTTCAGGGGCATATCAGTCATTTTACCCATCGAGGGTACTTTGGTAATTTTGCAAACCAGTGGTATTTTGGTAATTTCATAAACCAAGGGTATTTTGGTAATTTTGAAAATTAGGGGTATTTCGATAATTTTCAAACCAGGGGTATTTCGGTAATTTTGCAAACCAGGGGTGTTTTGGTAATTTCACAAACTAGGGGTATTTCGGTAATTTTACAAACCAGGGGTATTTCGATAATTTTGCAAACTAGGGGTATTTCGATAATTTCGTAGACCAGGGGTGTTTTGATAATTTCGCAAACCAGGGGTATTTCGATAATTTTACATTTAATGGCCTTTTCGAAGGCCTACTGTCGCCTCGAGCGACACGAATGGACCCACATGAATAAATTATATAACTGTGTAGTAGAAATTGGACTATACTATGTGAATCTCATATCTGTAGTTAGATTTGGGCTAAATGGGCGACACAAGCGTGTGGGTCCATTCGGGCCGAGAATGGGCCCTAGGCCCAATTACACTATTTCTACAAAAAAGGTATCCGTGTCGCTTGAGGCGACAGTAGGCTTTTGGAAAGGCCATTAAAAGTAAAATTACCGAAATACCCCTGGTTTGTGAAATTATTGAAACACCCCTGGTTTGCAAAATTATCGAAATACCCCTTGTTTGTAAAATTATCGAAATACCCCTTGTTTACAAAATTACCGAAACACCCCTGGTTTGCAAAATTATCGAAATACCCTTGGTTTGAAAATTATCGAGATACCCCAATTTGCAAAATTATCGAAATACCATTGGTTTGCGAAATTACCTAAATACCACTGGTTTGCAAAATTAGCAAAGTACCCTCGATGGGTAAAATGACCGATATGCCCCTGAAGGGCAAGATGATGAAAATGCTCCTACATGTTATATGGTTATTCTTGTATGCGATTTATGATTATTATGGTATGTTTATTATTGTATGATGCATTTATGTGTTATTATGTTGCATGGGAAAGGGATTATTAATATGGAGGAAATGCTAATAGGATCGCATGGTCGCTTGACGACTGTGGATCCACCGAAGGCTTTTTATCCACCGAGCAGCCATGCTGCACCGATAAGTTAGTGCCGCAACCGGTGCTACATAAGGAGTGTACGGATGGGTGCATCGATTAAATCCCCATAGGAGTGCACGCTGACAGAGACAGAAAGTGTGGTTGGTATGGGCATTAATGCATTGCATATATGGATTTTAATATTGAGATGGGCTTAGGCCTAGATATGTATGATATGTGACATATGATATGGGTTGAGGCCCAATCGAGGCTATTTTGGGCTAAGGCCCAATTGCCACCGTTATTGTAATGGGCTTCGGTCCGGATTGTTGTGATTCATGTTTTTACTGATGAGGGTTGTACACACTGAGTTTTCACAAACTCACGCCCTCTTTTTAATTTTTCCAGGTAACCCTCAGTAGGCAGTTCGATGTATTGAAGGACTCAGAGGTGGCACACTATGAGCAGTTTTGGATTTTAGCATTCTACTTTACTTTATTAAATCATTTTTTATTGGGTTGTAATAAGGCCTCTGTTAAATTCTGGTATATATTGGGATTTTTGGTTTATTATGTTTTAAATCTGCTCAACATTGAATCACGGTTTTCCAAAATAATAGCAGTTTTCAAAATAATAACAACTTTTGAACGGTCATTTAGCAAATCGTGTTTTTCACAAACAAACATTGAACTCGAAGTTCAAAAATCCGATAAAACTTTTCTAAACAATTGCTTAGCTTTTTCAACTTCCTTCAATGTGACACGTTAGATTCGAGCCTAACTTCTAGGCTGGGTTTGGGGTGTTACATCCAATTTCTACTACACAGTCATACAATTTATTCATATGGGCCCACTTGGCCCCGTTCGACCCATTATGGCCCAACAGCCTAAACCCACAAGAACATTACTGATGCCTCAACTATCGCGTTGAAGCCCCACACGTGCGCTCGCACGCTCGTGTGGCTACTATCGTCGTGTCACCGGTATTTTGACATTTGCCACTCTACAACTAAAGTAGAGAGAAATACACACTTGTTAGGAATCTGGTGCTAATCCGCGCTCCGACCACTCCTGTGCCCAAATGCCCACCAAGGTATCTTCCTTTCTTCATAGCCAGCTCCATATATAGCCAGCCTCTCACCTTCCCTCTTGCTATCTTTCCGATGTGGGATCCCTCCGTCAGCAGAGTTTAAATCCAACTCAACCTTTTGTCACCCGAACTTAGCAAAATAAATACTCCCTTGCTTGTCATGAGATTCTAACCTAGGCTCCCCTGTAGCATAATCAACGCCGCTAGCCATTTTACCAACTACCTCCTTGTTGTCTTAAAACATGCGCAACTAAATATAAGCCTATGGCCAAAGTCTAATTTCACTTAAAAATAAATCAAAAAGAATTGCAAGCACTAAGACTAGAACATTGGATCCCTTACCTCCCTATGGCGTCACTCCCTTGCTCCTTAAGTGGCATCACTTTGCCACTACACCACACACTCCACTTGTACTAATTTTCTCCATATTTTAACTCCCAGGGTTTCTTTCACCAAAAACCAAAATTTCTCAGTGTGCGAATTTAGAAACATGATAGAAATGATTGGCACTGTGTGTGCGATTTGATAGAAGCTTTGGCTTATTGAATTGGCACTCAGTTTTACATAATGGCACCAAGTGTGCAATGACAAGTATGTCAGGTTTACAAATTGGCACTAAGTGTGCGATATAAGCAAGAGAATAACAAAGATTGGTCAAAGTACAAAGTCAAATGATTAAGTAAAATGGTTGGTGAAGTTACTATGTGTTGGCAAAAGGTATGTGTGATACCTATGTGATTGATGAAATTGAAAGTAAATGAATGGAATGCTATGTGAGTATTGGATAAAGTTGAACTTGTGTACCATTGGTAAATTATCTATGTAATGGTTAAATGTGTATATTGATTTGGTTCATTGAGTTAATTGAATTATAATTTGAACTTACTAAGCTTTGAAAGCTTACTGTGTGATTGTTTCTCTATTTTGAAGTGTCAGTAAAGCTAGCTCGAACTCGGGGATCGTCAGCATCTCAATCACACTATTGGCAATCTATTTTGGTACTTTGGAAAGATGTATATAGTTGAATTATGGCATGTATAGGCTAGTAGATAAGATATGTCCTAAAATGTTTAATCCTTGCCATGTGAGTTGGCTTGGAAGTTGAATGATGTTGAACTTATGAATGAGTTATAGAAATGGTATATTTCATGATGGTGTGGTTGATGATAAGATGTGGTTTGAAGAAAGTTTATGATATGGATTACATTGTAACACCCCTAGCCCGAAACCGTTGCCGGAATAAAGTTAAAAGGGCATTATCAATCAATCAGAACATTTCTTTACCATTTCACGACACTAAGTCAAGCATCAATCAAACATATACAATTACAAGAAAATAGTCCCTTATTACGGTCTTTGAGACCTTAAACACGTGTTAGAAAGGAGTCGGGACTAAATCGAAACACTTACAGAATTTCTCAGATAATTAAAACTTTTCAAAGATTCAGGGATTACATGCCCATGTAGGTAGGCCGGGTGTATCCCACGGCTGCTAGACACACCCGTGTGTCCTTCCCATGGTCGAACATGACTTTACCCCACGGCCACCTAGCACGCCCGTGTACCTTGGCCGTGGTCAATCCTGACTTGGCTCCACGACCACCAAGCACCCCCGTATGCTAAGGCCGTGAACTCTTAAGCCATATACTGACTTTTTCACACGGCTACTAGGCACGCCTGTACCATGGCCGTGTTTCCTTAAACTAACTACTTACTTATGCCCACGACTAGTTGACACGCCCATATCAAGGCCGTGTACTATTAAGCTATATACTGTCATTCACCCATGGTTATTAGGCACGCCCGTGTGCCTCAACCATGTGACAAAATGGGCCATTTGCAAGGCCAATTTTCCACCCACACAAGGGTCAATCTCTACATGCACATTAAAGCATGATTACACGCATAATTTGGCAACCAATTTCATGTCAAATGATCCACATATCATCTCATACAATCCCATTTCCAAACATGTCAACTTATAAACTAACATACACAACTTGAACACATTCAATACTAAACATGATTCTTTTCCAAATTCACTAAATCATACAAGCATCATACCATCACAAAGTTTACCATTCATAAGTCATTCTCTTTACCCATAAGCATAATAAAATATGCATCATATATAAAATCCATTCATGCTTAAAGCCATCATATATCTAGCCACATCACATGGCTATTTACACATATCAAAATAAGCCTCAAAATAACTAGCCTATACATGCCATATTTCAACTATATATACATCTTTCCAAAAGTACCCAAATTAGATTGCCGATAGTGTGATTGAGATGTTGACGATCCCCAGATCCGAGCTAGCTTTACTAACACTATAAAACAGACAAACAATCACACAGTAAGCTTTCAAAAGCTTAGTAAGTTCGTAACAAAATACATTAAATCAAAATATATCATCACATAAATTATTTCACAATCTAATATCTCAAATCATCCAAAGCTAGTATTTTTAATTAACCTTCCATAACACATTCATAGTTTCATCAACCACATAGGCTCTGAACGTACCTTAGCCAACACTTAGTTGTCAAATACTTATCCTACTCAATACTCACGATTTATTTCGATCAACATTCATCCCTTCTTTGGTTCATTCGCACACTTAGTGCCTAAATAGTTAGCCGAAGCCTAATTAGCATCGCACACTTAGTGCATTCATATCAATCCAATTTTAAATCGATATCGCACACACAGTGCCAACCACAAAGCCAAAGCTTATATTACTTTGAACACACAGTGCTATTTATCTCTGTCATATTTCTGAATATGCACACTTAGTGCCACTTAACTCAATCTATCACATAGCATTTACATTTCAATACTATCATACCATTCATTTCATAACATTAAACATAGCTAAATACATGTATTATGTCCGAACTTACCTCAGACGTTGAACTATCAAAACAGTCAATTAATCGAGCACTTTATATTTGCCTCGATATCGATCCGAACCTCTCCTCTCTTAGTCTATACACATTCAAATTCAAATTCAATCCAAAATACTTTCAATTCAGTCCACATACACATATTTATGGCATTTTACAATATAGCCCTCATATTTTCACATTTCGACACTTTAGTCCCTAATTTACAAAATCATAAAATACACATAATTTCAAAGCACATATTCTTAGCCGAATTCTCTCTATGTTCATACAAGTCCACACATTTAATTTATTTCACATTTAGTCCCTCAAATTAATATTTTTACAATTTAGTCCAAATTACTCAATTTCATAAAAAATCCAAAGACAACACATGTTAATCCAACACCAAGTTTTCATATTTCACTATCAACTAACACATAGCTCAAGCATTCATCAATGGTTCATTAATTTCATCAAAAATCCAAAGACAACACATGTTAATTGTAACAACCTAAATATGGGGTTATTTGTAATTGCATTATTTTGCTCGTGTTGAATGGCTGAGATAATAATTATGGCTTGATAAGATTTAATTAAAGGCCTTGAGTTGGCTCGGAATAGTGGAAAATATTATTTATAAGATTTAAAGGTGGATAGCCTTAGTAGTTAGGGGTTATAAGAATAAATAAGGGAATAATTGACATAATATGAGCCTAGAATAAGTGGCCAAGGGAGGGCCACTGGGGAGTTACAACTGACGCCATCAAGGAACAAGGGAGAACCTTGGTTCGAGTCACAATTCTCCCCTATTTGGCATTATGTTCGACGGCACATGTGGGAGAGTCTTCCTCCCTTTAAACTCTTATTTTTTTTATTATTATTAAAAGATAATATGAGCTTTTAAAAGGGATTTTATTTATTCTAAGGATAATAGGAGATAAATGAGGATATTATATGAATTATTAAGGGATTATCACTTATTATTAGTAATTAATTCAAATTAGTTTGAATAAAATCAAATGGGTGGCTAAGAGGAAACCAAGGAGATTGCCGAAAGTTGGACTCCTTGTTGGAGTGGAGTGGATGCATGGAGTCTTGTTGAAGGGAGTATGCGAATTCTTCTTAGCCATTTTACTTGGCAATTTATTTAGCATTTTCCCATTTACCACTTCTTTTCTCTTCTTCTTCAAGACCGATCACCCTCCCTCTCATTCTCCTTTTATATTTCTTTCTTCATAAAAGTCTTTTGGCCGAAACTCCCCACTCCTCCCTTCTCTTAATTCTTCCTTCTCTACTTGTGCCCACATTAGCCGAATCATCTACATCCTTTACCTTTCTTCTTTTTCTTACTAAAAATCCAGCCTTATTTAATCAATCCTAGCCGAATAACCCCTTTCCAAATTTCAAGTCTTGGCCGAATCTCAAACATAGTGTTCCCCTCTATTTCTTCAATCAGGTTTTAAGGTAAGTAGAGCAAGTGTTTTCTTTATTGGCCTCTAGTACTTGTCGACTTCTAGGGGGAAGGTAAGGACCTATTTCGGCACTTGATAAAAAGGTATTAACTCTCTTTAATGAAACCGATTATGTTTAGGTGTTTCGGGATCTTGAAGAAATCGGTTCAAGTCTCCATCAACTAGATTTGGTAAGTTAACGGTTGGCCGATTGCTAGGAACCCATATAAGGATTCGGGTTGTTAGAAACCAAATCAAAGCAAGGGACAATAGATCTAGGGTGGCTGATTTCTTCATTCGGGTTTAGATCACTCGGTGGTGACAGTGTGTACATACACATATAACTTGTTAATATCTTGATTGTTGTGAATGCTATCTTGATTTTTATGTAGCATTGGATAATATACCATATCGGTATAGATGGTGATTCGGTAAGTACATTAATATGAATTTGTTATTTGATGCTTTTGGGAAGCATGATGCATTGATACATGAGATTTAAGTATGTGATGACATGAAACATATACATATGTGATTGATGTGGGATTGATGAGTGGAGGGCGGTGTTAATCGTGCTGACGGGCACCGGTGTTTTAGTAACACACCGTGACTACGGTCACTAGAGGTTTGGTACCTCGAGGTTTGGCACCTCATAGTGACATATCCACATGGTTAACACCACCGTGGGTTGGCCCCACTTGAGATATGGGATCGTCTACCGGTGATTTGGTATCACACGATGGGTTGGCCCCATCAATTGATCCGTGTCTATGGACACCGGTGTTTTGGTAACACATTGTGACTATATGTCACCGGTGGTTTGGCACCACCGGTGGTTTGGTACCACAGCAGGGTAGCGATGGCGTTTGGATGGCTAGGATGGGTATTTAATATTCGCATATTAATTGTTATGTGTTGTGTATGAAAATGTTTTAAAGCGGGAAGGGTTACATCTTGAGTCTTGGTGACTCACCTTCTCCATTATTTTTCTCAGGTGATGCATAGATCGCGGACATGGAGCCGGAGGGACTCGAGGTGGCCATGCGGTGGACTTGAAATAAATGAACTTTAATTTAGTTATATTATTTTATTATTGGTTTATTTTATTTGGAATGTAATAAGGCCTCCATATACTTTACTCTTTATTTCTCATATGTTGGATATTTTGTTTCATTTTTTTTTACTACAAAATTGAATCACATGTTTTCCAAATTAATACGAAAAATGTTTTATCGTGCCAGCGGGCACACTTGTAATTTTATAATAACTTGGCTTAATTAAATTTTCAATTTAATCTAAGCATGATTTCAGCAAGAAAACCAAAATGAGAAGTCTACAACAAAACTCAAATTGGATCTTAAAATGGGTTCCAAAAGTTTTTCTCCGTAACGACCCATATTCGGTCCTAACGTTTGGGCCGGGTTTGGGCTGTTACATTAATCCAACACCAAGTTTTCATATTTCACTATCAACTAGCACATAGCTCAAGCATTCATCAATGGCTCATTACAAAAACATCACCAATTCACAAAATTACAACATGGGTTAGCTAGAGCACTAAGCAACGATTACGAAAACGTAGAAATTATCAAAAATCGAGCTCAAACATACCTTGAATCCAGCTTAAATGTTAACCAAATACTTCAAAGTTTCTAGCCCTATACTTTCTTTCTAATTTTGGTGAAGTAAAGAAGAAGATGATGGCCATTTCATGTTTCTAGTCTTCTAATTAATCAATATTATTAAAGTACAAAACTAACATTTAATAACAAATGCATAAAACATAACATATGAGGTCATTTTTGACCATAACCACCCATTTACTAGCAAGGTGGTTTAATTGCCTCATAAGGCCTCCATATTAATAAGACAACAACATTTAAGTACATATAAATCAGCACATAGCTTTTACTCTTTACGCAATTAAGTCCTTTCTCTTAATTCGACACACAATTAATCAAATTATCACACAGAATTTTTACATAGACTAAGTCACATATAATCAACACCAAATATAATATTAAAATATTATTTTGACCTCAAAATTGTGGTCTTGAAACCACTATTCTGACTAGGGTCTAAACCGAGCTGTTACAACTCTCTCCCCCTTAGCAATTTTTGTCCCCGAAAATTTTACTAGTGAATAGGTGTGGATATTGCTCGCTCATAATGTTCTCAAGCTCCCACATAGCCTCTTCAACTCTGTGCTTGTGCCATAACACTTTCACTAAGGAGATTCTTTTGTTTCTCAACTCTTTAATCTATCGTGCCAAAATTTGGATCGGTTCTTCACTGTACGACAAGTCTGACTGAATCTCAACCTAAGTAGGAGTAATCACATGAGACAGGTCTGATTTGTACTGTCGAAGCAATGACACATGAAACACGATATGAATCTTTTCTAACTTAGAAGGCAATCTCAATCTATAACCAACCGACCCAACTCGTTCAATGATTTCATATGGTCTAATGAACCTTGGACTCAACTTGCCCTTTTTGCCAAATCAAAGTATTTTCTTCCACGGAGATACTTTCAAAAACATTTTATCACCAACCTCAAATTCAATATCTTTTCGTTTCAAATCTGCATAAGACTTCTGACGATCAGAGGTTGCTTTCAAGCTGTCACTAATTACTTTCACTTTTTGCTCAATCTCTTTTATAAGATCAACCCCTTGAATCCTATTCTCACTCAGCTCGGTCTAATACAATGGAGTTCGACACTTTCGATCGTAAAGAGCCTCATATGGCGCCATTTTAATGCTAGATTGAAAACTATTGTTATACGCAAACTCAATCAACGATAAATGCTTTTCCCACATACTTTCAAATTCAAGTATGCAACACCTCAGCATGTCTTCAAGAATCTGAATGATTCGCTCAGATTGATCATCCGTTTGCAGATGAAAAGCAGTACTTAATGTATTTTTTGCCTAAAACATCTTCTAATTTTTTTCAAAATTGTGAGGTAAATCTCGGATCTTTATTAGATACTATAGATAGCGGTACTTCGTGCAAGCTCACAATCTCGGCAATATATAATTTAGCCAATCTATCGAGTGAATAATCTGTTCTCACTGAATAAGTAGTGACGCCAAATCTTTAACGCAAATACAATCATAGCTAACTCAAGGTCATGCGTCGAATAATTCTTTTCGTGCGGCTTTAACTACCTCGAAGCATAAGCGATGACTTCACATTCTTGCATCAGCACACAGCCCAAACCATTCAACGATGCATCACTATAAACTATAAATTCTTTGCCCGATTCAGGTTGAACTAACACTGGTGCCTCTATCAACAACACTTTCAACTATTCAAAACTCTGCTACACTTTTCTGACCACTCAAATCTAACATCTTTCTGTAACAACTTCGTCAACGGAGTCGCGATCATAGAAAAACATTTCACAAACCACCTATAATATCTCACTAGTCCCAGAAAACTACAAACTTCAGACACATTTCTCAGAGATTTCCATTCTAATATAGCAAAAATTTTACTCAGATCAACTTGTATCCCAGCAGCTGATACAATATGTCCCAGAAAACCAACCTCACACAACCAAAATTCACACTTGCTAAATTTTGCATACAACTATTTCACACGCAGAGTTTGTAGCATGGTACTCAAATGCTCGGCATGTTACGTCTCATCACACGAATAGATCAAAATATCATCAATGAACACCACTACAAAGCGATCCAAATACAGTCTAGATATCCAATTCATCAAATCCATTAACACTGTAGGAGCATTTGTTAGTCCGAAAGGCATCACTAAGAATTCGTAATGTCCGTACCTCATTCTGAAAGCAGTTTTCGACACATCAAATTCTTTAACTCTTAACTGATAGTAGCCTGATCTCAAGTCTATCTTTGAAAACACTGTAGCTCCTATCAGCTGATCAAACAAATCATCAATACAAGGCAACGGATATTTGTTCTTTATTGTCACTTTGTTGAACTGTCGATAATCAATACACATCCTCATAGTTCCATCTTTCTTTTTCACAAATAACACAGGAGCTCCCCAAGATGAGAAATTCGGTCGTGCAAATCCTCTATCAGTCAATTCTTGCAACTAAGATTTCAACTCTTTCAATTCTATTGGTTCCATTCTATACGGAGCTATCGAAATGGGAGTAGTCCCCGGCACTAATTCAATACCAAATTTGAATTCCTGAATTAGAGGTAATCCCAGTAACTCTTCAGGAAGCACATCTGGAAACTTACATACCACAGACATAGATTCAACTTTCTTTTCCGAAACTTTTGTATCAATCACGTAGTGGCAAGAATGGATTGTTAAACCCAAAGGAACCAAAAGTACTAATTCTAACTTTCTTTTTATTATTTAACCTAAAAATTAAAGGAGTTGTTGTTTAATCTAAATTTAACTAACTACTAAGCTAAAGATGCTAAGACAAAGAGAATGAATTAGGGAAATACTTGGGGGAAAAACCAATTGATTAAGATAATACCCGAGGAAGAATCCACCTAGACTTCACTTGTTATTTAACTCTGAACCAGATGATTTGTTCACTTGACTTGATCCGTAGGATTCCCTAATTTATATTAATACCTCTTTCGATGTTACTAACGTCTAACCCTAGGTTTATTAATTGAAATTTCTTTATAAGTAAAACCCCTAGAATTGCATTAACTCGATCTATGGACTCCCATATTAGGTTTGACCCTAATCCTTCAAATTTTTGTCATCCTATTTCTAGGGTTGTGATCAACTCCGCTTAACTATGCTAGATCTACTCTTAAACAGTGACTTTTGTTCCACTGCCTAAGCACATCAATACTTGAATCAATATCCTAGAATATCAAAGCAAGAATTAAGAACACATAGTTAAGAACAAATCAAGTATTTATCATACAACTCAGAAAATAATAACAATATCCGTCTTAGGTTTCATCACCCTCAGGTGTCTGAAGGTTCAGTTCATAATTATAAAAGAATACATCTCAGAAGAAAATATAAAACAAAACATAAAGAAAAACCCTAAAACCCCCTAAAGGAATTGAAGGAGAGATCCTCAGTCTTGAGTATAATTCTGACTTCTTGAGATGAATCAACTAGCTTCCTTCAAGTGAATCCCACAATTCTGCCTCCTCTGGCTTGGCTCTTTGGCCTAGCTGAACGCCCCCTTGAAGGTTGGCCTCTAGGGTGTTTATATAGGCTTTTGAAATACCTTTCTTTGCCTCTAAGTACCCTATTCCGAATGAAACTCTTCTTTGCTACGACAAGGACACGCCCGTGGTACAGGCCTGTGTGATTCGAGGCTAAGCCATGTTCGGGTCTGATAATGAGGCACGACCGTGTGATTTGGGGTCTAGGCCATGTCGATTTTGTAATTTGCCCCATTTACTCCATTTTTGGCTCGTTTCTCATGTTTTCATCCTCTGGTGCTCTCCTGAGTATAAAACATGAAAACAAAGGATTAGGAGCACCTATTTCTATAATTAAAGGGATAAATCATCCAAGAAATGCAAAAATTGAAATATGTTCATATTATGGTTTATCAATAGCTTTCATCACAGATACGACAGCTGGTAATCCTTTCATATCACTGGATTCAATTCGAACTATCTCACCATTTTGACTTTTCAACTCAATACTCTTTCTTTTCCAATTCACAATAGCATTATGCAGAGTAAGCCAATCCATACCCATAATTATGTCAAACTCATCAAATGGTAGTAACATCAAATTGGTCGGAAAACATATATCACGAAACATCAATGGGCAATTCTACACCTTATCCACCAAGACACACTTACCTAAGGGGTTCGACTCTCTAACCACAAATTTGTAGACTCAATAGGTAGAGTCTTATTCAATACTAGATTCACACATACATAGGAATGAGTTGATCCTGGATCTATCAATGCAATCACATCAGTATCAAATAAAGTTAAAGTACTAGTGATGACGTCTGGAGATAATGCTTCCTCTCATGCACGTATAGCATAGGCTCGGGCAGGTGCTCTCACCTCTGACCTCACAGTTGTGTCAGTTGTCCCTCTCTAAATTTCACTCATATTTCTGGTATTCTGGGTGGTCTACCCCTAGTCGTCACATTACTCAATCTTTCATTTTGAACATTTTCTTCCTCAACCATCTTTGGACAATCTCAAATAAAATGATCTCGGGATCCGCATTTATAACAAGCTCTATTGTTGTACTTACCCCAGCACTCTCTCACATGTCGTCTCCTACATTGTCTACACTCAGGATTGCTACTTTAACACTGCCAACACTTGATTCAATAGGAGTTTGAGTTTGTAGACCAGCACTTTGTCTTGAACGATCTCTACTTGAATATCTGAACAAAGCATTTGAACGATTGCTTGCATCTCTAAATCTTTTTGCAGAAGGTTGAGAAAACATACTCATAGTTCTTTTTCTTTCATCACGAGCTTCAGAATCAGCTTTCTTCTTTTCTTTACTGAGCTCCTCGGCTTTGCATGCTCTTTCAACTAGTACAAAAAATTCGTTTATAACTAGTATCCTAACCAACAACTTAATGTCCTTATTCAACCCTTACATGAAGCATTTGCACATAGTACCTTCGGTCGAAACACATTCTCTCACGTATTGACTCAATCTTACAAATTCTCACTCGTACTTAGTAACAGAAAAATGGCCTTGTTTCAGCTCTAAAAACTCTTTACGCTTCTGATCAATGAAGCATTGATAGATATACTTCTTTCTGAACTCAGCTTGAAAGAAGTCCCAGGTGATTCTCTCTCAAAACCACAGATATCAATGTTTTCCACCAGTTATACGCAGTATCCCTCAACAATAAAATAGCACATTTTATACATTCATTAGGCGTCAATGACATCTCATTAAATACTCGATTGTATTCTCAAGCCAAAACTCGACTCGCTCAGTATCGTCATCAGATGTGGCCCTAAACTCTTTGGCCTCGTACTTTTAAATCTTGTCCACAGGAGGTTTATTCAATCTGATTGGATGTATAACTTGTGGCACAACAGGTACTTGATGGGGTGGAGGTTGTGGAGCAGCCAGATTCGTTCGAACGAACTTCGTAAACCATTCCCTCATCATTCGAAAGAAGGCTTGCTTAGCCTCTCCTCCCTCATTACTTTCCTTCGGCTGAGATGTGGCCAGCACTGTCCCTTGAGCGGGAGCAGGCGCATTACTCTCTACGTCATCAGCAACTGCTCGATCAGGATCCATTAATATATTAAAACACATTTTTAACTATCAGAATTTATCACACAATCGCAATTTCATATATGGTATGTATAGCTAGACTCACACGCACTACGTTAGTTAGAGAATCGACTAAACAGTAGCTCTAATACCAATAAAATGTAACACCCCTAGCCCAAAATAGTCGCTAGGATAGGGTTAAAAGGACATTATCAATAG
Source organism: Gossypium rotundifolium (assembly GCA_025506655.1). Lineage (NCBI taxonomy): Eukaryota > Viridiplantae > Streptophyta > Magnoliopsida > Malvales > Malvaceae > Gossypium > Gossypium rotundifolium. The sequence goes on along the minus strand of CP106733.1, from coordinate 104,960,525 downwards.
ATCAGAATGTTTCTTTACCATTTCACGACACTAATTCAAACATCAATCAAACATATACAATTACACTAATATAGTCCCTTATTGAGGTCTTCGAGACCTTAAACACGTGTTAGAAAGGTGTTAGAAATTGAAACACTTATAAAATTTTTCAGATAATTAGAACTTTTGAAAGATTCAGGGGTTACACACCCGTGTAGGCGGACCCGTGTACCTCCCACGGCTGCTAGACACACCCGTGTGTCCTCCCCGTGGTCAAACCTGACTTTACCCCACAGCCACCTAGCATGCCTGTGCACCTTAGCCGTGGTCAATCTTGACTTGGCTCCATGACCACCAAGCACCCCGTGTGCTAAGGCAATGTACTCTTAAGCCATATACTGACTTTTTCACATGGCTACTAGGCACGCCCGTGTACCATGGCCGTGCATCCTCAAGCTAACTACTGACTTATGCCCACGACAGGTTGGCATGCCCCTTTCAAGGCCGTGTGCTTTTAAGCTATACTGTCATTCACCCACGGTCATTAGTCATGCCCGTGCGCCTCAACTATATGACAAAATAGGCCATTTGCATGGCCAATTTGCCACCCTCACAAGGGTCAGTCTCTACAAGCACATTATAGCATGATTATACACATAATTTGGCAACCAATTTTATGTCAAATGATCCACATATCATCTCATGCAATCCCATTTCCAAACATGTCAACTTAGAAACTAACTTACACAACTTGAACACATTCAATACTAAACATGATTCCTTTCCAAATTCACTACATCATACTAGCATCATACCATCATAAAGTTTACCATTCATAAGCCATTCTCTTTACCCACAAGCATAACAAAATATGAATTATATATAAAAGCCATTCATGCTTAAAGCCATCATATATCTAGCCACATCACATGGCTATTTACACATATCAAAATAAGACCCAAATTCACTAGCTTATGCATGCCATGTTTCAACTATATATACATCTTTCCAAAAGTACCCAAATTAGATTACCGATAGTGTGATTGAGATGCTGACGATCCCCAAATTTGAGCTAGCTTTACTGACACTGTAAAACAGAGAAACAATCACACAGTAAGCTTTCAAAAGCTTAGTAAGTTCGTAACAAAATACATTAAATCAAAATATATCATCACATATATTATTTCACAATCTAATAACTCAAATCATCCAAAGCTAGTATTTTCAATTAACCTTCCATAAACTCATTCATAGTTTCATCAACCACATAGGTTCTGAACGTACCTTAGCCAACACTTAGTTGTCAAATACTTATGCTACTCAATACTCACAATTTATTTCGATCAATATCCATCCCTTCTTTGGTTCATTCGCACACTTAGTGCCTAAATAGTTAGCCGAAGCCTAATTAGCATCGCATACTTAGTGCATTCACATCAAACCAATCTTAAATTGATATCGCATACACAGTGCCAACCACAAAGCCAAAGCTTATATTACTTCGCACACATAATGATATTTATCTCTGTCACATTTCTAAATACGCATACTTAGTGCCACTTAACTCAATCTATCACATAGCATGTACATTTCAATACTATCATACCATTCATTTCATAACATTAAACATAGCTAAATACACATATTATGTTCGAACTTACCTCGGACGTTGAACTATCAAAACGGTCGATTAATCGAGCACTTTATCTTTGCCTCGATCTCGATCCGAACCTCTCCTCTCTTGGTCTATACACTTTCAAATTCAACCTATTCAATCTAAATTCTTTCAATTCAGTCCACATGCACACATTTATGGCATTTTACAAAATAGCCCTCACATTTTCATATTTTGACACTTTAGTCCCTAATTCATAAAATCATAAAATACACATAATTTCAATAAACATATGCTTATACGAATTCTCTCTATGTTAATACAAGTCCACAGATTTAATTTATTTCACATTTTAGTCCCTCAAAATATTATTTTCACAATTTAGTCCAAATTACTCAATTTCATCAAAAATCCAAAGACAACAAATGTTAATCCAACACCAACTTTTCATATTTCACTATCAACTAGCAGATAGCTCAAGCATTCACCAATGGCTCATCACAAAAACTCTCTTTCTATTATTTAGCCTGCGAATTTAAGGGAAATTTTACCTAATCTACAATTAACTAATCAGCTAAACTAAAGATGCTAAGACAAAGAAGAATTTTGGGAAGGACTTGAGAGAAAACCGATTGATTTAGACAATACTTGAGGAAAAATCCACCTAGGCTTCACTTGTTATCTAACTCTGAACCAGAGAATTTATTAACTTAACTTGATCCGTAGGATTCCCTAATTTATATTAATACCTCTCTTCAAGGCTACAAACGTCTAACCCTAGGTTGATTAATAGAAATATCTTTCTAATTAAAACCCCTAGAATTGCATTAACTCGATCTATGTACTCCCATATTAGGTTTGACCCTAATCGGCACGCGAGCAACTTCGGTGGTTTCTTCCTCCTCTACCTAAGGATTAAATATCCCGACCACACATAGTTAATCAAGTATTTATCATATAGCTCGGAGATTCCCTTATAAATATTTAATATTTATATTTTGAGTTTATTTTCATGTGAATTGATGTGGTACTTTACTTTTAACATTTTCGTGTTTAATTAGTCTAAATTGTGAAAGTTCCATTCTATATGTAAGGAAAAATTTAATCATTTGACCACGAATATTTAATTTAACAAAAATTTAATCATTTGGATTAAGTTGCTAAGGTGATAAAAGTAGTGAGCATGAAATTAGAAGGGTAAAGTGAATTGTTTATTAAACTTAAGGAGTTGCATGTCAAATTCCCCATAATTGTAGTATAGTGGACGGTAATCATGCTATGAATATTATATTTGTTTTAGTATATTATAATTAAAGTAATATTATATTATAAACATGCTATAATATTTGTTAAAGGATTAAAAGTAAAAGAAAGAAACTATTTTCTCTTCCCCATTCATCTTCTTCCCCCGAATTCACCTTCAAAAGAGGAAAAAAAAAAAAAACTTCATCTTCTTCATTCGGCCGGTTGCATGTGTTAAGCAAGGTGAGATTTTGAACTTTAACTTAACAATCCATCTTTGAAATTGGTTGATTTCTTTGATCACCATTGAAAACAAGTAGAAATTGATAATGTTAGGCATGATGAAGTTCGGCCATGGTGATGATTTATGATTTGGTTTGTTAATAAACTTAGATAATATGAGAAGAAGTAGCTTGAGCTTGTAAGAAAATTGTTTTAAATTTAGGCATGGGGATGCCCTTATATTCGGCCGAATGTGAGACCACCATTCATGAACTCTTTTCTCTTGTTTTGATGTTCGGTCATACATGTATAGTGTAATTGGCCATGGATGATTAGTTATACTTAGATATAGTTATTGGGTGAGCTAAGTATAAGAGTCAATTGCTTGAAGTAAATTAGAGGAAGGGTAAAACGATAGAAGGAAGAATTTTAGAGAATTCTAGGGACCTAATGATCATTCGACCATTGAGGAGAAATCCCAATTGGTTGCAATTAGTATTTGATTGCATTGTGAGTTAAATTGATTAAGTTGAATGTTTAAATTTTTGTGTGATTATTGTTTTAAATTAAATAAATGAAGTAGGAAATCCGGTTCCTAGTTTTTCTTAAATTAAGCTATGTGCATTTTGTTTTGTTGAGCAAATGGATGGAATGAATGTAAATAAAACTTATTTGACATTTCTTAGATCGGGAACAAAAGAGAAAGAACTAGATCGAGGCAAAACAAAGGTTCTTGAATAGCGATTTACGGACTATCAACAACCGAGGTAAGTCCTTTAGCTAAAATATGTTAATGATTTAATTATGATTATATACAATAGTATGAATTGCTGAATTTTTGTACCTATTTATATTATGGCGGATGTATAGAGGCATAGTTGGTTGATGATTAAAGTTGGTTATGTGAAATAAATTGTTGGATTGCATAATGATATAGTGATTTTATTGGTTTAATGTGAGCGAGCCCAATTGAATTAGACATATGTATATAATAGTTATGAAGAGTGTGTGGAGAATGTTTGATTACATTGATTTGCTTCGGGCTTTTACGCCTAGCAGGCTTTGTGCCGGTGTTACTTATCGGGCTTTTACGCCTAGCAGGCCTTGTGCCGGTGTTACTTATCGAGCTTTTACGCCTAGCGAGCCTTGTGCATTGCTACTTATCAGACCTTTGCGCCTAGCGAGCTTGAAGCCGGTGATGTGTTTTGCAAAGAGAAACCGGATATTTGTTCAAGGCAAATTAAAGCTAATTTATTTAGTCAATGGCTCGTAAGTATGTAAGGTATGTTATATTGACATTTCTTGAGTCAAGCTAATACTATGAGAACTACGTTATGTATGTTGAGGTTAAAATGCATGTGTGTGAGTATCATATGATTGAAATTGAGAGTAAATGTGCTATTATGGAAATTTGGTTTTCAAGTATAAATGTTAAGAATAAATGAAATTTCCATGTGATATACTTATATGAAATTTAAAGAAATGTAGGTCGAAGGAAATGATTTCTAATTTACTTGGGTTAATGAATTATTAGTATTGACCTTGTATAAGTAATATACTTAAGTGCTTATGTGAAATGCTATAAGTTGAATGTTTTAATTTACAAAATATTTGAATGTTTTATTATCATGAGTTTAGGACTTACTAAGCTAGTAAGCTTATTTGTGTGAAATGTTCTCCTTTGTTTTATAGATTTTGGTTACGTTACGGACTCGAGAAGGATCTTCAAGAAAGTCAACCACACTATCGTCTTCTTTTGGTATTTTTAAATTTTGGCTATGACTTAAAAGGCATGTATAGGCTAGATGAAGTTTTCGAAACATACAATGTTTGATCTTGTACATGAATATAGTCATGCGAAAATGGCTATTTCCTTTGGTTATGTATCGTTTCTATGTTTGAATTTTATAACTTGCTCGTATGTAAATGGATGTTTTAAATTTGATCATGGCCTAAATTATATATGGGATTTGTTTCTGGTATATATATATATATATATATATATGGTTAAGGTATAGAGTTTAAATAAATTGAGTAAGGAAGTTATAAACTAGTTAATCATATTTTTGTTATGAAACAGTTTTTAGTTGCAGCAGTGATGTGATTTTGAAAAATCACCAAAAATAGGAGAAATTGAATTAGAAAGTGAATAAGACATAGAATTAAAGTTTATTGTGTCTATTTTGATATGAAAGAAACAAGTTAGGAAAAGGAATTATATATTATGAGATATTTAAGTTTTAGTGAGACTTGTCCTGAATGAATTCGTGAGTCCCTGTTCTGTCTTGGAAAAATTGTTAAAAATTGTACAAAAATAATTATGGAGCATAGTTTATATGTTTAGAATCCTTAATGAGTCTATTTTTGATTGGAATAAACAAGAACATTATTTAAATTTTGTACAATGAGATAACTGAGTTTTTGTAAAGATAGGTCAGAATTATCAAACAGTGAAATAGGGGTAACTTTGATGAATAAACTGTACTAATTGGCCACATGAAAAATTCTGGAAAAATTATGGTAAAAATTTATATGAGTCTAGTTTCAAGGAAAATTTACGGATCTAAATTTTGAGTTTTGTAACTCGAGTTATGGTCAATTTAGTCAGCCTGATGCAGTTGGACAGCTTTAAATTTTTATGCCCCAAACTAGTAGTCAAGTCTAGTAATGCCACATACTCGACTCCGGCAAAGGTTTCGGGTAAGGGGTGTTACATTTGATTGGTATCAGAGCTTACGGTTTAGTCGATTCTAGGACTACCGTAGCGCGTGTGAGTCTAGCTATACATGCCTTTATTATATATTGATAGTGTGGTGACTTCTGACAGCCTGAACTTTGTTTTATATAGTAAATGGACACTGATCCTGAAAGAGCCGTAGCGGATGATGTAGAGAGTGTAGCGCCTGACCGTGCACACGGATCAGCACCAATAGACTCTCGACCTGTTTCGGGTAGCCACGAAGGAGAGACTAAACAAGCCTTTTATCAGATGATGAATGAGTGGTTTGCCCAATTTATTCAAACTAACCCGGTTGTACACCAACCTCCACCCCCGAATAATCCAACTCCGATTCCTTCAGCACCCCCGATGATAGATCCGGTGAGATCTAGTAGGCCCCCAGTTGATAAAATCCAAAAATTTGGGGCCGAAGAATTTAAAGCCAATGATAATGATGACGCAGAGCGAGCCGAAATGTGGCTTGATAACACTATTCGGTACTTGATGAGCTATCTTGTACTCCGATGAATGCACGAAATGTGCTATATCCTTCTTACGGGACCTTGCATATCACCGGTGGAATACACTAGTATCGATGAGTTCCGAAAGAAAAAGTGACATGGGATTTCTTCCAGAATGAATTCCGCAAGAAATATATCAGCCAAAGATTCGTTGATCAAAAACAAAAGGAATTCCTTGAGCTGAAACAAGGACGAATGACCGTGACGAAATATGAACGGAAATTTGTCAGGCTCAGCAGATATGCTAGAGAGTGTGTTTCTACAGAAGCTATTATGTGCAAAAGATTCGAAGATGGCCTGAATGAAGACATAAAGATGTTTGTTGGTATTCTTGAAATTCAAGAATTTGTGACACTAGTAGATCGAGCTTGCAAAGCTGAAGAGCTCGGGAAAGAGAAAAGAAAGGTGAGAGCGAAGCTAGAGACATTCGTAAAAGATCTTGGTAAGGTCTTCAATTCCACATCCAAGAAGTTTAGAGATGACCACGATCGACATAAAGCTACTTGAATTACCTAGGCGTGATCGACCTCCGTGGACTCCAGAGCTACCTCGATGGCGGTGTTGGTAACATTCCACGAATCGAGTTGAATGCAAGCAACGTGGGAAATGGCATCACAGGAGTTGTAGATTTCATGATCGGTCTTGCTTTAAATGTGGATCATCGGATCATTTTATTAGAGAATGTCCGATGTTGGTTGAGCGAATCGATTTAGAACACTAAGCCGAGCAACACGTCGGTCTTGAGGCGGAACCACCCGACATTCCGCAATGTAGGTGGTAGTCGAAAAGAACGAAGAACACTACTGATTCGATCGAGGCTAGAGCTCCAGCTAGAGCTTATCTTTGCACGAGCGGAGAGGATGCTTCCTCCCGATGTCATTCTGGTACTTTTGCCCTTTATGATACTCTTGTGATTGCATTGATTGATCTGGTTCGACTCATTCATATGTGTGTGAAACTCTAGTAATCGATAAGACTCGCCGTTGAGTCTCTTGAGTTTGTGATTCGTGTGTCCAACCCTTTGGGTAGATGCGTACTTGTTAATAAAGTGTGTAGAGGTTGCCCATTGATGATTGAGATTCTTGCTTCCCACAGATTTAATGTTGTTGCCCTTGATGAGTTCGACCTAATTTTGGGGATGGGTGGTTAACTTCACATGATGCGGTGTTGAATTGCAAAAGAAAGCTTATTGATTTGAGATGCGAGCGGTGAGATCATCGAATTGAATCCGATGATTTAAGTGGGTTTCCTCTGATAATATCTTGATGTTAGCCCGAAGTATGTGAGAAAAGGGTGCAAAGCTTATTTGGCCTATGTCTTGGATAATAAAGTGTCGAAAAGCATATTGAATCTGTCTTGGTTGTGTGTGAATACCAGACGTGTTTCTGAAGAACTACCGGGTTTACCACTAGTACGAGAGATTGAGTTGGCATTGAATTAATCTTGGGAACGACTCGATCTCGATAGCTCCGTGTCGGATGGCACCTCTGAGTTAAAAGAGTTGAAAGCGCGATTACAAGAGTTGACATATAGGGGTTTTGCACGGCCAAGTTTTTCCCTTGGGTGCACGATTCTTTTGTGAAAAGAAAGATGGAGCGATGCAAATGTGTATTGATTATCGGCAAGCGAATAAGGTAACTATAAAGAATAAGTACCGTTACCTCGGATTGATGATTTGTTTGATCGGTTGAAAGGGCTTGATATTTTGAAGGTAGATTTGAGATCGAGTTATTATCGATTCTGAGTCGAGATACTGAGTGTGCCAAAGGCGCATTCGGACGAGGTACGGACATTTTGAGTTTCGGTTATGCCTTTTGGACTCACTAATGCACTGCAATTTTATGGATTTAATGAATCGAGTCTTGAGACGGTTTTGGATCGGTTTGTAGTAGTGTTTATTGATGATATCTTGATCTACTCCAAAAATGAAATCGAGCATGCCGATCATTTGAGATTAGTGCTACAAACTTTGAGAGATCAACGGTTGTATCGAAGTTTAGCAAGTGTGAGTTCTAGATGAAAGAAGTCGACTTCTTGGGACATGTTGTTTGACATCGGTATTGAGTCGATCCAAACAAAATTTCGGCTATACTTGATTGGAAGCCACCAAGAACATTTTGAGATTCAAAGTTTTACGGGACTTCTTTGGTTATTACAGACGGTTTGTGAAAGGTTTTTCGTGATAGCTGCACCTTTGACAAAGCTACTATAGAAAGATGTCAAGTTTGAGTGGTCGAGAAGTGCGAGAAAAGTTTGACGGTTGAAAGCCCTTTTGACCGAAGCTCGGTGTTAGCTCGGCTGAATCGGGTAAAGAATTTGTTGTGTATTATGATGCTTCCTTAAGTGGTTTGGGCTGTGTATTGATGCAGGAAGGTAGGGTAGTAGCTTACGCATCAAGACAATTGAAGCCGCATGAAAGAAATTACCCGACGAATGATTTGGAGCTTGCGACCATTGTGTTCGTGCTTGAAGATTTGGCGTCATTACTTATTTGGCGAGAAATGCCATGTTTACTCGGATCACAAAAGTCAAGTATCTAATGACTCGAAGGACCTGAATTTGAGACAACGCAGTGGCTAGAAGCTGTTGAAAGACTACGAATTGGTGATTGACTATCACGGGAAAAGCTAACGTTATTGCGGATCGTTAAGTCGAAATCATTATTTGCTCTTCGTGCAATGAATGCAAAGATGGCTATGTCTAGTGATGGTTCGATCATAGCCGAGTTCTGAGCAAGACCGATGTTTATTCAGCAAATTTGTGATACGAAAGTTGATGAAGATTTGATTGCTAGTCGAATTCGATTGTGAAAAGTGCGAATCGATTTTGATTGATGCAAATGATTGTTTGAATTTTAAAACCGAATGTGTGTTCCAAAGAACTCGATTTGATCTGAGATGATTTTGAGTGAGGCTCATAGTGGTGGACTATCGATACATCCGGGTAGCACGAAGATGTATAACGATTTGAAATAGTTCTATTGGTGGCTGGCATGAAGCGGGATATATCTGAATTTGTTTCTAAGTGCTTAATCTGTCGACAAGTAAAAGTGAGCATCAAGCGCCATCTAGACTACTTGACCAATCATGATACACGAATGGAAATGGGATAGAATTACAATGGATTTTGTATCCGGTCTTCCTATGACACCGAGTAAGAAAGATGCCGTCAGGTTATAGTTGATAGGTGACTAAATCAGCTCATTTTGTGCTGTCGTCTGGGACTATTCACTTGATAAACTTGCTAAATTATGCGTATCACAGTTGTGAGATTGCATGGTGTACCGAGTTCCATTGTTTGAGACGAGACCGAGATTCACATCGCGGTTTTGGAAAAAGTTGCAAGATGCTTTAGGTACTAAACTTCATTTTAGTCTGACTTTCCATCCATGATCAGACGGTCAATCCAAGCGAACTATTCGGATACTTGAGGACATGTTGAGATGTTGCGTTCTCGAGTTTGAAGGTGCGTGGGAATGATACCTACCTTTGATTGAATTTGCTTATAATAACAGTTTTAATCTAGTATCAAGATGGCGCCTTATGAAGCCTTATGCGAGCGGAAGTGTCGAACACCATTATACTTTGGTGAGCTCGTGAGAATAAGATACAGGGTTGATTTGATTAAAGAGACTGAAGCAGAAGTGGCCATAATCAAAGATAATTTGAAAGTCGCATCGGATCGACAAAAGTCCTATCTTGATTTGAAGCGTAAAGACATTGAATTTCAAGTAGGAGATCGTGTATTCTTAAAAGTTTCCTCGTGGAAGAAAGTACTCGATTTGGTCGAAAAGGCAAGTTGAGTCAAGATTTATCGGACCGTATGAAATCATTGAGCGTATTGGGCTGTTGCTTATAGATTGAAGCTACCCTCGAATTAGAAAAGATACGATGTATTTCATGTTTCTATGCTCTCGTGAATCTGGATCGGATCCGTCACATGTGATTGCTCAAATCGAGATTGAGATACAATCGATATGACGTATGAGGAAAAGCCGATCCGTATTTTAGCTCGGAAATGAAAGAGTTAAGAAACAAAAGATCTCCTTAGTGAAAGTGTTATGGAATCGACACGGAGTTGAAGAGGCAACGTGGGAACTGAAGATTCAATGAGGCAACAATATCCGACGTTGTTTAACGGTAAGATTTTGGGGACGAAAATCCTTAAGGGGGGAGAATTGTAATAGACTGAATCTGACCCTAATCGAAAAGGTGGTTTCGGGACCACGAATCCGAGCCCGATAAATATTTAATATTTATATTTTGAGTTTATTTTATGTGAATTGATGTGTGTGAAAGTCTCGTGGAAAAATTTAATCATTTGAGTATTTAATTTAACAAAAGGATTAAGTTGCTAAGGTGATAAAAGTAGTGAGCATGAAATTAGAAGGGTAAAGTGAATTGTTTATTAAACTTAAGGAGTTGCATGTCAAATTCCCCATAATTGTAGTATAGTGGACGGTAATCATGCTATGAATATTATATTTGTTTTAGTATATTATAATTAAAGTAATATTATATTATAAACATGCTATAATATTTGTTAAAGGATTAAAAGTAAAAGAAAGAAACTATTTTCTCTTCCCCATTCATCTTCTTCCCCAAATTCACCTTCAAAGAGGAAAAAAAAAAAACAAAACTTCATCTTCTTCATTCGGTAGGTTGCATGTGTTAAGCAAGGTGAGATTTTGAACTTTAACTTAACAATCCATCTTTGAAATTGGTTGATTTCTTTGATCACCATTGAAAACAAGTAGAAATTGATAATGTTAGGCATGATGAAGTTCGACCATGGTGATGATTTATGATTTGGTTTGTTAATAAACTTAGATAATATGAGAAGAAGTAGCTTGAGCTTGTAAGAAAATTGTTTTAAATTTAGGCATGGGGTGCCCTTATATTGACGAATGTGAGACCACCATTCATGAACTCTTTTCTCTTGTTTTGATGTTCGGTCATACATGTATAGTGTAATTGGCCATGGATGATTAGTTATACTTAGATATAGTTATTGGGTGAGCTAAGTATAAGAGTCAATTGCTTGAAGTAAATTAGAGGAAGGGGTAAAAGCGATAGAAGGAAGAATTTTAGAGAATTCTAGGGACCTAATGATCATTCGACCATTGAGGAGAAATCCCAATTGGTTGCAATTAGTATTTGATGCATTGTGAGTTAAATTGATTAAGTTGAATGTTTAAATTTTTGTGTGATTATTGTTTTAAATTAAATAAATGAAGTAGGAAATCCGGTTCCTAGTTTTCTTAAATTAAGCTATGTGCATTTTGTTTTGTTGAGCAAATGGATGGAATGAATGTAAATAAAACTTATTTGACATTTCTTAGATCGGGAACAAAAGAGAAAGAACTAGATCGAGGCAAAACAAAGGTTCTTGAATAGCGATTTACGGACTATCAACAACCGAGGTAAGTCCTTTAGCTAAAATATGTTAACGATTTAATTATGATTATATACAATAGTATGAATTGCTGAATTTTTGTACCTATTTATATTATGGCGGATGTATAGAGGCATAGTTGGTTGATGATTAAAGTTGGTTATGTGAAATAAATTGTTGGATTGCATAATGATATAGTGATTTTATTGGTTTAATGTGAGCGAGCCCAATTGAATTAGACATATGTATATAATAGTTATGAAGAGTGTGTGGAGAATGTTTGATTACATTGATTTGCTTGGGCTTTTCGCCTAGCGAGCTTTGTGCGGTGTTACTTATCGGGCTTTTACGCCTAGCGAGCTTTGTGCCGATGTTACTTATTGGGCTTTTACGCCTAGCGAGCCTTGTCTTGGTGCTACTTATCAGACCTTTGCGCCTAGCGAGCTTGAAGCCGGTGATGTGTTTTGCAAAGAGAAACCGAATATTTGTTCAAGGCAAATTAAAGCTAATTTATTTAGTCAATGGCTCGAGTAAGTATGTAAGGTATGTTATATTGACATTTCTTGAGTCAAGCTAATACTATGAGAACTACGTTATGTATGTTGAGGTTAAAATGCATGTGTGTGAGTATCATATGATTGAAATTGAGAGTAAATGTGCTATTATGGAAATTTGGTCTTCAAGTATAAATGTTAAGAATAAATGAAATTTCCATGTGATATACTTATATGAAATTTAAAGAAATGTAGGTCGAAGGAAATGATTTCTAATTTACTTGGGTTAATGAATTATTAGTATTGACCTTGTATAAGTAATATACTTAAGTGCTTATGTGAAATGCTATAAGTTGAATGTTTTAATTTCATAAATATTTGAATGTTTTATTATCATGAGTTTAGGACTTACTAAGCTAGTAAGCTTATTTGTGTGAAATGTTCTCCTTTGTTTTATAGATTTTGGTTACGTTACGGACTCGAGAAGGATCTTCAAGAAAGTCAACCACACTATCGTCTTCTTTTGGTATTTTTAAATTTTGGCTATGACTTAAAAGGCATGTATAGGCTAGATGAAGTTTTCGAAACATACAATGTTTGATCTTGTACATGAATATAGTCATGCGAAAATGGCTATTTCCTTTGGTTATGTATCGTTTCTATGTTTGAATTTTATAACTTGCTCGTATGTAAATGGATGTTTTAAATTTGATCATGGCTTAAATTATATATGGGATTTGTTTCTGGTATATATATATATATATATGTATGGTTAAGGTATAGAGTTTAAATAAATTGAGTAAGGAAGTTATAAACTAGTTAATCATATTTTTGTTATGAAACAGTTTTTAGTTGCAGCAGTGATGTGATTTTGAAAAATCACCAAAAATAGGAGAAATTGAATTAGAAAGTGAATAAGACATAGAATTAAATTTTATTGTGTCTATTTTGATATGAAAGAAACAAGTTAGGAAAAGGAATTATATATTATGAGATATTTAAGTTTTAGTGAGACTTGTCCTGAATGAATTCGTGAGTCCCTGGTCTGTCTTGGAAAAATTGTTAAAAATTGTACAAAAATAATTATGGATCATAGTTTATATGTTTAGAATCCTTAATGAGTCTATTTTTGATTGGAATAAACAAGAACATTATTTAAATTTTGTACAATGAGATAACTGAGTTTTTGTAAAGATAGGTCAGAATTATCAAACAGTGAAATAGGGGTAACTTTGATGAATAAACTGTACTAATTGGCCACATGAAAAATTCTGTAAAAATTATGGTAAAAATTTATATGAGTCTAGTTTCAAGGAAAATTGACGGATCTAAATTTTGAGTTTTGTAACTCGAGTTATGGTCAATTTAGTCAGCCTGATGCAGTTCGACAGCTTTAAATTTTTATGCCCCAAACTAGTAGTCAAGTCTAGTAATGCCACATACTTGACTCCGGCAAAGGTTTCGGGTAAGGGGTGTTACATGGCCACAGATTGTTAATTGGGGGTATTTAAAAGGCAATTTAGCCCTTGAAAGAGGCTTGGCCAGCCATAAGAGAGCATGGGAGACAAAATTGTCAATTAGTGTCAAAGTTAGTAGTAGTAGGTGGACTAATTTGACTTGTAATAATAAAATAAGGAGAGAAAAGTTATCATCTTTTTCTCCTATCATCTTCCACCGAAAATTTACAGCAAATAAGGGGTAGAAACCTTCAAAAATTTTAGCAAACTCTCACTCATTCAACTAAGTGTTCTAGTGAACTTTTCTTGAAAATAATTGTACTTTTGAGATCCCTAAGGCTTAAGCTTTCAAATGAGGGAACTATTGGGAAATGTTGTGAAAGGTTTAGAGTTTTACCGTGAGAGCTACTTTAGTTGTTTGTTGCATTTTTAAGGAAGAACTTGAGTCTTAGTTGTTAGATGAAAAACTTTTAAAAAGGGTGTTAGCATGAGAACACCAAATAGGACCTTAATGAAAAGGTTATGAACTTGGTAGTAAGTATGTGAAATGTTTATTGTTGATGATAGCTTTAAGATCATTAAATGTTTTCTTAGGATTTTTTTAGGATAAAAATGTGATTAAAATTAATTTCTGAGCCAAAGGGCAAAATGGTCATTTTGCCAAAATCTAGGGGTAAAATGGTAATTTTGCCTAAGTAGGATTATTGAGATGCTTATATTAATAAAATGATTAAAATGAGCTAATTTACTATTATAGAGCAAAAGGAGACGATAATTCGTCTCAATCGTGGAAAGGATAAAGTCGTGGACTAAACCGAAGAACTAACTCATTTTAAAAATGAGGTAAGTTGTATGTGATTTTAATGCAATATTTTATCAGCATAATTGAGAATGCTCAATGTCTTATTGATGCATGATACTTCAATAAATTGAGAAACTTATGTGAATGTGATATCGAAGTCCTAAATACGAAAAATGGCATCGGCCATATTATGAGTGCCAGTGTAAGACCATGTTAGGAACATGGAATCGTCGTTGATATGTGTGCCCGTGTAAGACCATGTTTGGAACATGGCATCGGCGTTGATACGTGTGCCAGTGTAAGACCATGTTTGGAAAATGGCATCGACATTGATACATGTGCCAGTGTAAGACCATGTTTGGAACATGGCATCGGCATTTAGACAAGGGCCGGCGTAAGACTATATCTGGGATACGGCATTAGCATATGGAGGAAATTCCCTATAAGACCATGTCCAGGACATGGCTTCGGTACCTAGATGAGACTTCATGTAAGACCACCTAGAGAGTGTGACATTAGCTTTATACTTATCGTAGTAATTATAAATGCATGTATTTGATTATTTCCAGCGTATGGTGGGATAAGCGAATGAATTTAAAAGTAGAGATATGAACGAATACAAGTGCGAAGGAATGAGTCATGAGAAATTGGCTCTATATGTGTTACAGTAAATGTTAGATATGGATAATTGTAAGTAAGGATTATCAAGAAGTCTTGGCTTGTGTACGATTAGCTATTGTTATGGATGAATTATTCTTTTATGAAGATTATGATTTCTAATTATTTCCATGCAACTTACTAAGCTTATTGCTTACCCCTTTTTCATTTCCCTTCTTTCTTATAGTATTGCCAAGATAACTCGAAGATCGTAGATGCAGGGGTTTGGGAATCACACTATCAACAACACTTTGGTATAACAATTTTAGACATGTTTTGAATATGGCATGTATAGGACTAGGGTATTTTGTCAAGTTGTAATTGTTAGTTAAAGTGTTGGCTGTAAATTATTTTGTAAATGGTTTCTTGATTCAGGCAAATGTTTCGCAAACTCTTTATTTGCAATGAAGATGAAATTAATGAAGTGTATGCCCTTTTAATTATTCTTTTGTATTGACTATGTGATTGGCGAATTGTATAGGTATGTAGGTTGATTGAGGTCAATGTAGTATGTAATATTACTTATGAAAATGTATTGGATTGATCCACGATTTGAGTGGCAAATGGCTTGGTAAATAGCCTCTAAGTGCCCACGGTTAGACACACTGGCGTGTGTCTAGGCCGTGTGTACCATGCACCTTATTATTATTAGTCAGGATAGGCCACGGGTAAATCCCACGGCTGTGTGCATGAGCCATGTAGGACACTCGATTTGAACCTCAGCGTATGCCCAGGCCATGTGAATATATTCAATAACTCCCCACGGTTGGCAGACCTGGGAGTGTGCCTAAGCCGTGTGAATATAGTCAGTAACTCCCCACAGTTGGCAGACACGGGCGTGTCGAGGTCGTGTGAATATAGTCAATAACTCCCTACGGTTGGCAGACACGGGCGTGTTGAGGCCGTGTGAATATAGTCAGTAACTCCCCACGGTTGGCAGACACGGGTGTGTCGAGGCAGTGTGAATATAGTCAGTAACTCTCTACGATTGAAGACATGGGAGTGTCAAGAGGTACAGGGGCGTGTCACAAGCCACATGGGCATATGACCCCTGCTTCTAGGAAAGGTTTTCGATCAAGTTCCGAAATTTTTTAGAGTTATACTTAAGGCCTTGTAGGTCTATAAAAAAATAGGATTAGACTAAGAAGGAGAAATTTTTAAGTCGAAACGGAATGTTTTCAGCCTGTAAGTGTATGTTTAAGTGAGTTCAAGCATGGTAACATCTCGTAACCAGCCCTAGCATCAATATCAAGTATGAGGTGTTACATTTATTTGTATCAGAGCCACGATTTACTCGATTCTAGGACTAACGTAGTGTGAGTATGAGTCTAGCTATACATGCCGTATGTAAGGGTGTGTAAGTAATGATAGTGTGATGACTCCTAACATATAAAATTATGTTTTATGTAGTAGATGGATTCGGATCTGGACCAAACTGCAGCTGATGACGCTACAATTAATGCACCGGCTCCGACTCAAGGGACCGCGCTAGCTAATAGTAGACCCTAGACCTTAGATTAGGGAGATGAGGCTCAAGAAGCTTTTCTCCACTTGATGAGCAACTGGTATACTGAGTATACCCAAGCAAATCTCAACGCTCAACCCCCTCCGCCCCACCTATACCTCAACCCGCTCCAATAGCCCCTCAAGTGGTTGAGGTGGTGAGAAGAGAAAGGCCTCCGGTGGATAAGATCTGGAAACTGAGAGCTGAGGAATTTCGGGCAAATAAGGATCTTGACCGGAGAAAGCGAATTCAGCTCGAGAATACCATCCGGGTATTTGATGAGTTATCCTGCATGCCTAAATAGTGTTTAAAGTGTGCGGTGTCTCTCTTGAGAGATTCAGCCTATCAATGGGGAACACCTTGGTGTCGATGGTGCCAAGGGAGAGAGTTAGTTGGGAATTCTTCCAAGAGGAATACCGAAAGAAATACATCAGCCAGAGGTTTATCGACCACAAAAGAAAGGAGTCCCTAGAATTGAAGCAATGCCGTATGTCAATGACCAACTACGAACATGACTTCGTACGGATTAGAAAGTATGCAAGAGAGTGTGTGTCTCTGAGGCCATCATGTGAAGGAGATTCGAGGATGGATTGAACGAAGATATCTGCCTATATATTGGAGTTCACGAATTAAGGGAGTTTGTAGTGTTAGTGGATAGAGCCTGTAAGGCCGAGGGGTTGGCTAGAGAGAAGAGAAGAGCTGAGTACGAGTCTCGTGACTCAAGGAAGAGACAACTGAACAAGTCTCACCAATCCTCATTTAAGAATTCAAATGATTTCACTACTCGATCAGTCACTTCAACGGGGTTTTCAAACCGAAGTAAAGGCAAGCAGTTTTCAGGATCGAAAGGGCAAACCACATCAGTTGCTAGTGTGGGCAACGTCTGACCAAGTAGACTAGAATGCCCCCAGTGTGGTAGACGCCATTTTGGTGAGCGGGCTAGTGAAAAAGCTTGTTTCAGATGTGGGTCCTTAGACCACTTTACCAGAGATTATCCCGAGGTGGACGGGAAAGAAAAGCTTCAAAGTGCAATATCGGGAAATTCCGCTAAAGGATGACCTTTGAGAAACCTGAGAATCGAGATGGGAAGTAAGAATCCTTCTAAAGAACAAGTTGCTAGAGTCGACGGTAGAGCACCGGCAAGAACATATGCCATTCGTGCTCATGAAAAGGCATCTTCCCCCAATGTAAGCACGGGTATCTTTTCTCTTCGTAATACTCGTGTTATAGCTTTAATTGATCTGGGATCTACCCACTTATACATATGCATGAAATTAGTCTCTAGCATGGGCATGCTTATAAAGTCTACTGAGTTCATTATAAGAGTGTCGAATCCCCTAGGCAAGTGTGTGTTGGTTGATAGAGTTTGCAAAAGGTGCCCTTTGATGATTAAGGGTCATTGCTTTCCGGTAAATCTTATGTTATTACCATTTGACGAGTTTGACGTCATTCTTAGGATGGACTGGTTAGTTACCCATGGAGTAATTGTGAATTCTGGGAAGAAGCAAATTGAGTTGAGAAATGAAAATGGTAATTTTATTTGTCTTGAATCAGATAAGCTGGATGGGTCACAAACTGTGATATCAACCATGTCAGCTCAGAGATACCTAAGGAAGAGGTATGAGGCTTATCTTGCCTTCGTGCCGAACACTAAAGAAATCGGATCAAAAATTGAGTCAGTACCCAAAGTATGTGAATACCTAGATGTTTTTCTAGAAAAGTTGCCAGGACCACCTCCAGAGAGAAAGATTGAATTCGGAATTGATCTAGTTTCGGGTACTGGCCCTATTTTTATTGCTCCGTATAGAATGGCTCCAACTGAGCTAAAAGCACAGTTGCAAGAATTAACGGATAAGGGTTCTGTGAGGTCGAGTTTTTCTCCATGGGGCGCTCCCATTCTATTCATGAAGAAGAAAGATGGATCCATGAGACTATGTATAGATTATCGACAACTCAATAAGGCGACAGTGAATAATAAGTACACGTTGCCGAGGATTGATGATCTATTTGACCAATTGAAGGGAGCTACAGTATTTTTTAAGATAGATATAAGGTCAGGGTATTATCTATTGGGAGTCAAGGACTCGGATATACCAAAAATCGTGTTTAGAACTAGTTACGGCCACTATGAGTTTGTGGTCATGCCTTTTGAACTAACTAATGCCCCCGCGATCTTCATGGATTTGATGAATCGCATTTGTCGACCGTATTTGGATAGATTTGTTGCGGTCTTCATCGATGACATATTGGACTACTCTCAAGATAAGAATGATCATGCAGAACATTTGAGTATGGTTCTACAAGTTTTGAGAGAAAAACAATTGTATGCCAAATTTAGTAAGAGTGAATTTTGGCTTAAGGAAGTGGAATTTTTAGGGCATATTGTCTCGGGAGATGGGATAAGAGTCTACCCGAGTAAAATTTTGGCAATTATTAAGTGGGAACCACCGAGGAACGTAACTGAAGTAAGGAGTTTTCTAGGCCTAGCCGGCTATTATAGACGTTTTGTCAAGGGGTTTTCCATGATAGCCACGCCAATGACAAGACTTCTGCAGAAAAAAGTGAAATTTGTTTGGACAGAAAAATGTCAACAGAGTTTCGAGAAATTGAATACATTGTTGACTGAGGCTCCTGTTTTGGTGCAATCTGAGCTGGGAAGAAAATTCATGGTTACAGTGACGCATCCTTGAACGGTTTAGACTGTGTACTCATGCAATAGGGTAAAGTGATTGCATACGCCTCTAGGCAGTTGAAGCCACACGTGAAGAGCTACCCGACTCATGATTTAGAGTTGGCCGTAATCATGTTTGCATTAAAAATTTAGAGGCATCATTTATACGGTGAAAAGTGTCAGGTTTTTAACGACCACAAAAGCCTAAAATATTTGATGACTCAGAAGGAACTAAATTTGAGGCAACTAAAGATTATGAGCTAATAATTGACTACCATTCGAGAAAGGCAAATATAGTCACCGATGCTTTGAGCAGAAAATCATTGGTTGCACTAAAAGCTATGAACAACCAGATGGCCTTGTTAGATGATGGATCCGTATTAGCCAAGTTGAGGGCTAAACCTGTAACACCCCGAACCCGGTATATACACCACGACCGAATCTGGCATGTTACGGGGAAAATCGTATTTGAGAGGATAGGTTTTCGTTTAAAAGTTTGATAAAAACACTTTGCTATATTTTGTACTTGTAGAAAATCTTGGGCATGACTGTTTAAAAAAATCGATGGTGCATTTGAAAACTCGGTAATTTTGAAAACTTAATCAGATATGTAAGTAAAACAAGTTGATCTCATTTAGAAATTCAAGTAATCCTTGTTGTTGCTTAAAAACATTTTGACTTAATAAGAAATTGAATTCAAGTTTGGAAGACAATTGAGTTTCATTTATTTTGAATTACAGAGTGATACAGATGGTAACGTTTAAAACATATCGCTTTGTAGTTTGAAAACTTTATCTTTCCAAGTTTCAAAAATTTTAACCCAATAATTGTTTAAGGCATATTTAAAACAAATCTAAGCATAAACATAGCAAACATAAGTTTAAAAGGCCTTTACAATCCCAACAAAACCAAATGAAAGTAAACGTAATAAAGTACCAAGTTTTTAAAATCGATTGCAACCCCAAATTTTATTCATGGCATGGGCACCTCGAGTCCACCGGCTCCAAGTCCGCAAACTAAGTGCCACCGAAAAGATAAGGGAGAAGGTGAGTCAAGAGACTCAAGGCATAAATCCCCCTCCCGATATATGCAACATACTAACACACATCATAACAAAGCAATATAATTAATGCACCCAATCCTAACCATCCGTAACACCTTTTCTACCCCGTGTGGTACCAAACCACTGGTGGTGCCAAACCACTGGTGACCCAAAGTCACGATATCCATCAATGTGGTGCCAAACCACTGGTATCCAAAAGTCACGAATAATCCATCTGTGGGGCCAACCCATGTGTGATACCAAATCACTGGCGACAATCCCGTATCTCAAAAGTGGGGCCAACCCACGGTGGTGTTAAACCACGAGGATAAGTCGCTATGAGGTGCCAAACCTCCGTGTCCCAAAGACACAAGTGTGATACCAAATCACTGGTGACCGCAGTCACGAATCAAATGATGGGGCCAACCCATCGTGTGATACCAAATCACTAGCGTCAATCCCGTAAAATCAACCGTGGGGCCAACCCACTGTGGTGCTAAGCCACTGGGACGAGACGCTGAGGTGCCAAACCTCTGGTGACCCAAAGTCACAATAATCAATCTGTGGTACCAAACCACTGGAGGTGCCAAACCTCTGGTGTCCCAAAGACACGGATATCATATTCCCCCCCCTCATATCACCCATAACATATCATACTGATGCAAATCGTGCAAGTCATGCAAATCATGCTAAACAAGTTTCATAGTGCATCCCATAACACATACATCGCAGATCATGATATCATATATCACTAACAAAGCTCGCAAAGAAACGGACTTACCTGAATCCGTGCACATACCCCATTGGGTACCATATCAATCATCATACTGTTTTGATCTTAATAGACAATCAGGTTTATTAAACATATTACTAAGTAAAAAGTGTGTTAGTTTACACACCTGTTCAAACACAAGCTTTAATCCAAATGGACCGATCTAAATCCCTCGATTACCTTGCTCCTAAAATCGACCAAACATAGATTATTCACTTATAGCATTCAGCCAAAACCAAATAAATCAAGAGGGTTAACGCTTAACCCTTACCTTACACTTGATTTGGTTTCTTACCAAATCTCGAACCAAACAATGGTTCCTCTTTAAGAAAACGGCACACCCTAACAAGAAAACGGTTAATCCTTTAGTGACTTGGCTTAATGAAAACTAAACAAATAGACTAAAAGAACCAACTCTTACCACCACTTACTAATTGCTTAACAGAGAAAGAAGGCTCTCGATTGTTTCCAAAATCCAGATGTCCTATAATGAATTCGGTTTAATCACCGGGGTTAACTCCTTACATCAAGAGCCAAAATCGGCTCTAACCAAACCAAAAGTCGACAAAGAACAAGAAGAAAGGAAATAACCATTCGCCATGTACTTACCTTCTCTAACGATTGAACAACCAAACGAGATTATCACCACACACAAAAATCGCCACAAGATAACTACTAGGAGAGGAAAGTTTCAAATATGATTGCTAATAACAACCACCAAGATTGACCTTACACAAAGAAAGAAAACACAAGAGAAAGTTGTAAAGAAAAAGGGGTTGCTATTCGCCACAACAAAATGGGAAAAAGAAGAAGAAAGATGCTTTCGGTTTTTGAAAAGAAACAGAAATGGAGGAAGGTATTTTGGAGAATGGAGTTTCGGCTAAGGAGATTTCTAGAAGAAAAAGAGAGTATGAGAGGAAGAGAGAAGCTAGTTTCGGTTTACCCAAATGAAGAGGAAAAAGAGGGAGCAAAGAACATTCAGCTACCAAGAAAATTGAGAGAAAACAAAACAAATTCGGCAAAGGTTGCTTGGACTTTCGGTTTCAAGGACTAGAAAATAAAAGAATCTCCTTTGAAATTCGGCTAGCTAAACAAAAGAAATCAATTTGGTTTTTGACACCAATTGACCAAAAATGCACAAAATGCAAAGTGCATTTCGGTACCTTCTCCACTCACCAACCCAAAACCGTCCACTCCCTCCCCCAAACACTCTCCACTATTCGGCCATCACCCCCAAGCACTCCCAACCACCAATTCAAACAAGTTTGAACTAGTCCACCTCCACAAATCACTCTCCATCCACCATTCAAGTGGGTTGACTTGGTCCATGGCGAGTTTGAACGCCAACAACTTTTCCTCCTCCATGCCACAAAATGGAAGCAAAATGTGGGACTTACGCAACTTGAACTCAGGACCTCCTCCCCCTGCAAGTAAGGCCAACTCAAGCTCCAAGTGGCACCTAGCTTGCCACTCCACCAGCTCCTTTCTTGTGATAAAATTCACCAAAGAATACTTATTAACCCCAGCTTCTTCAGCTCCACTCACCTAAGCCTAAAAACTAAAATTTTTCCTACCTCTCAGGCTTACACCTAGCTTACAACTAAGCCCCAAAACATCAAGAACAACAACATAGCAGGCCAATAACATGCAAACAATGCCATAACAAAATAGCCCCTATCCCGGGATATTACAGTTCTACCCCCTTAAAATAATTTCGACCTCGAAATTACCTGGTTAGAATAGTTGTGGGTATTACTGTCTCATCATATCCTCGGGTTCCCACGTAGCTTCTTCCACGCCATGATTCCGCCATAGTACCTTTACCAAAGGCACAGACTTCCTACGCAGAACCTTCACATCCCGATCTAGAATCTGCACAGGTTCTTCCTCCATGGTCAAATCTGGATTTACCTCGATCTCTTCCACTGCTACCACATGCGATGGATCTGAACGATATCGCCTAAGCATCAAAACGTGAAATACGTCGTGAATCTGACTTAGCTCTGCTGGCAACTCAAGCTAGTAAGCTACTGGTCCCACTCGTCTCAGTACCTTATACGGCCTAATAAACCTCGGACTTAGCTTGCCTCTCCTTCCGAACCTTAACACTTTCTTCCATGGCGAGACCTTCAGAAAAACTTGATCTCCCACAGCAAATTCTATATCTCTCCGCTTAAGATCGGCATAAGACTTCCGGGTTCAAGCTTTCTTCAATGAGCTGAATCAACTTAACCTTGTCTTCGGTCTCAGCAACCAACTCTGGTCCCAACAACTGACGTTCACCCAACTCCGTCCAACAAGTAGGTGAGCGACACTTCCTACCATACAACGCCTCATATGGTGCCATCTTGATGCTTGCTTGGTAACTATTGTTGTAGGCAAACTCAGCTAATGGTAGAAACTCCTCCCAACTACCTCTGAAGTCCAGAACGCAACCTCTCAGCATGTCCTCTAAGATCTGAATAACCCTTTCCGACTGCCCGTCAGACTGCGGGTGAAAAGCCATGCTGAAGTCCAAACGCGTACCCAGAGCCTGATGCAACGCTTTCTAGAACCTTGACGTAAATCTGGGATCCCTATTCGAGATGATCGATACTGGCACACCGTGCAGCCTCACTATCTCTGACACATACAGTTTCGCCAACCTCTGAAGTGAGTAGTCAACCCTCACCGGAATGAAGTGAGCTGATTTAGTCAGTCGATCCACAATTACCCAAACTGAATCTTTCTTGCTTGGCGTAAGTGGTAATCCACTGACAAAATCCATGGTTATCCTTTCCTACTTCCACTGCGAAATCTTCATTTGGTTGAAGCGACCGACGCAGCAATCGATGCTCGGCCTTGACCTGGCGACATGTCGACACTTCCTACAAACTCGTCACTTCTCTCTCGGACACTGCCACCAAAACTGCTCTCTGAGATCCCTATACATCTTGCTACCTCCAGGATGCATAGCGTAGGGGCTGCTATGTGCGTCCTGAAGAATCATCTGCCTCAGCTCAACATCCTTCGGCATACAAGCTCTCCCTTGAAAACATAGCACCCCATCACTAGACAAACTGTAACCTTTCAACCCACTATCCTGCACCTGCAACCTCTGCGCACTCAAAACCTCATCCTTTAACTATTTTTCCTTGATCTGCTCAACCCAAGTAGGCTTAACCTGCAGCTCTGCCAGAATACTTTCGTCGTCATACAAACTCAAATGGGCAAACATCGCTCTTAAGTCTGAAACAACCTTACGGCTCAACGCATCTGCCACCACATTAGCCTTGCCCGGATGATACTCAATCGAACAGTCGTAGTCTTTTAGTAACTCAATCCATCTGTACTGCCTCAAATTCAAATCCTTCTGAGTCAAAAGATACTTCAGACTCTTGTGATCTGTGTAGACTATCGATCTCTCTCCGTACAAGTAATGCCTCCAAATCTTCAAAGCAAAGACTACAGCCGCTAACTCCAGATCGTGCGTCGGATAATTGACCTCATGTGGCCTTAGCTGCCGAGATGCGTAAGCCACAACTTTCCCTTCCTGCATCAGCACACAACCCAAGCCCGTATGTGATGCATCGCAATATACTGTGACTTCCTTCCCTGCCTCAGGTTGAATTAAAATCGGAGCTTCAGTCAAAATCTTCTTAATCTTATCGAAACTCTCCTGCTGTTTCCCAGTCCAAATAAATGGAATCCCTTTCCTTAACAACTTGGTCATCGGCACTGCGATCAACGAAAATCCCTTGTCAAATCTTCGGTAGTATCCTGCCAAACCCAGAAAGCTCCGAATCTTAGCCACTGACTTAGGCAGCTTCCAATCCAAAACTGCCTCAATCTTCCGAGGATCCACTCTAATCCCCTCAGCTGACACCACATGACCCAAGAAGATTACCTCCCTCAGCCAGAACTCACACTTACTAAACTTAGCATAAAGCTATTTCTCCCTCAGAATCTGCAACACAACTCGCAAATGCGCATCATGCTCTTCTTCTGTCCTTGAGTACACCAAGATGTCATCTATGAAAACCACGATGAACTGATCCAAAAACTGCTGAAACACCCTATTCATCATATCCATAAATGCTACCGGCGCGTTAGTCAACCCGAACGGTATTACCAGAAATTCATAGTGCCCATACCGAGTTTGAAATGCCGTCTTATGGATATCCGCTTCCTTCACCTTTAACTGGTGATACCCAGACCTTAAATCGATCTTCGAGAATACTGATGCACCCTCACCGATCAAGCAGTCATCTATCCGTGGCAACGGATACTTATTTTTATCGTCGACTTATTCAAGCTGGCGGTAGTCTATACACATTCGCATCGTACCATCTTTCTTCTTGACAAAGAGTACCGCGCTCCCAAGGCAAAACACTTGGCCTGATAAAGCCTCGGTCTAACAACTCCTGGATCTGAGCCTTAAGCTCTACTAACTCTTTAGGCGCCATCCTATACGGAGCAATAGACACCAAGCGATTCGTAACAAATCTATCCGAACTCTACCTCACGATTTGGTGGTAACCTTGAAGCTCCTCAGAAACACATCAAGAAATTCCCTAACCGTCTCAACCTTCTCTACAATGAGACTCTTTAGCCTCCAAGGCATACACATGAACCACATACGCTTACGACCCTTTCGACCATCTTCTCGACCTTCGAGGCGAGATACCACATTGGATAGGTAGTCCTTCCTATTACCTATCATAACCACTTCATCACCCTCCGACGTCTTTAGAACATTGTGCTTAGCCGCGCAATCCAACTTCTCCTGGTACTTAACCAACCAGTCCATCCCAAGAATCGGTCGAACTCCCCAAGCGGCGGTTCAACAGATCGACCACAAACACTACCCCTTGGAGTTCTAGGGGTACATCTTTATCTGACTTATCTACAACTACTGAGTGACCTAAAGGGCTAATTCATCATCCGCCTAGAAGTAGTTTGAGTCTAAGTCCATGGTCTTTACTATACTACTAGCAACGTATGAATGCGTCGAACCTACATCAATCAAAGCAATAAATGGAGAACCAAAGATCAAGAACATACCGGTTATGACGTCCGGTGCGTCGCCCTCCTCTCGGCGCCTCGCTACATACACTAGCCAGTACATCGGCCTCGTAACTCCTGCACCTCCGCCCGATGCTCCACGGCCCCACCGTAACCATTACCTCCTCTCGCCATTGCCACGGCCCTCTGCGGTGGCGGTCCATTATTCTGAGCTGAAATACGGCCACGACTCTCGGATGAATCCTAGCCAACTTACGCGACACGGTCCCTCACACGATGATCCAAAGAGCCACACTCGAAATATCCTTTTCCACCGGTCCAAAGATCCTCCCCAATGAGATTTCCCTAACGATTACATCACTGGCGGTCCCGACTAGTAGCAACAAACCTACGGGATCGATTCGCCCCACTCTGTCTAGCCCTTTTCTGAGGATTACCTGACGACCCAGAAGATCCAAAACTCCTCTTATGTCTGTTCCTATCCATGCCTTGTCTCACAGACTCTTTAACTCCCTCGGCTACCTTAGCCTTCTCAACCAGGACAACAAACTCACGCTCCTGCTGGGGAGCAATCAGCAACCTTAATTCATCTCATAGGCCGTCCTCGAAATGAACACACCTCTCGTGTTCAGTAGCCACAATGCCCCTAGCATACCGACTCAGCCTCAAGAACTCTGCCTCGTACTCTGACACAGATTTACTCCCCTGAACTAACCTCAGAAATGCTTTTCGTTGCGCGTCAATGTAACTAGCTCCAATGTACTTTTTCTGATAAGCAGCCTTGAAATAATCCCAAGTAAGATCCTTTGCTGCAGCACTGTCCCAAACCGTGAGCCACCACTGGTATGACTCATCTCGAAAAAGCGATACTGTGCCCTTCAGTTTCTCCTCGGCACTCAAGTCTAAATCATCCATAACCCGCTCATCACTTCCAGGTAATACTCGGCCGTCTTTGAGAGCAACACCAGAGACACCTCGAAATACCTCAGCCCCGTTTGCTCGAAGTCGCTCAAGCACAGATTTCCTAGCTCCTGTGCCTCCACCTACTCCAGCTACCTTTCCAAAACTCGCAACGATCGCTGCGACAACGCATCATCCCGATCGATCTCAAACTCACCACCTCCACCGTGGTGGTATCGATATCTCATTCTCGACCCACGACCAGATCCTACGGGCTCGAAGCATCATCCTACCTCGACCACGTCCACGACCACGCCCACCTCTAACGCTCATGACTAAGATCTCTACTTGTCGATTTAAAGAGTTTTATGCATCGATAATTATTCCACTTGTTTAAAAGCAAAGTCTTATGAATATTGCTTATTAAAGAAGTTTTTTTCTAAGTCCACGAGTCCTTTCGGTTTGGTTTCTAGAGTAATCTTACTATTACTAGCCATCCAATCACATCTCATCAACATCAAAATCACAAGCAATAGTAAAGGGTACTTACCTGGGCGGATTGGTGCCGGAGACTCGGTGTCATGCCCTTTTCACACCACATAAAAAACACAAACACTTAAAACAAACTTTTAAAAACATTTTGGGCCTCGAGCCCACAGCCGAGCCTTTAAACTTGGCTCTGATACCACAATTGTAACACCCCAAACCCGATATATACACCACGACCGAATCTGGCATGTTACGGGGAAAATCGTATTTGAGAGGATAGATTTTCGTTTAAAAGTTTGATAAAAACACTTTGCTATATTTTGTACTTGTAGAAAATCTTGGGCATGACTATTTAAAAAAACCGATGGTGCATTTGAAAACCCGGTAATTTTGAAAACTTAATCAGATATGTAAGTAAAACAAGTTTATCTCATTTAGAAATTCAAGTAATCCTTGTTGTTGCTTAAAAACATTTTTGACTTAATAAGAAATTGAATTCAAGTTTGGAAGACAATTGAGTTTCATTTATTTTGAATTACAGTGTGATGCCCGATGGTAACATTTAAAACATATCGCTTTGTAGTTTGAAAAACTTTATCTTTCCAAATTTCAGCAAATTTTAACCCAATAATTTGTTAAGGCATATTTAAAAACAAATCTAAGCATAAACATAGCAAACATAAGTTTAAAAGGCCTTTTACAATCCCAAGAAAACCAAATGAAAGTAAATGTAAAAAAGTACCAAGTTTTTAAAATCAGTGCAACCCTAAATTTTATTCATGGCATGGGCACCTCGAGTCCACCCCGGCTCCAAGTCCGCAAACTAAGTGCCACCTGAAAAGATAAGGGAGAAGGTGAGTCGCAAGACTCAGTGCATAAATCCCCCTCTCGGTATATGCAACATACTAACACACATCATAACAAAGCAATACAATTAATGCACCCGATCCTAACCATCCGTAACACCTTTTCTACCCCGTATGGTACCAAACCACTGGTGGTGCCAAACCACTGGTGACCCAAAGTCACGATATCCATCAATGTGGTGCCAAACCACTGGTGACCCAAAGTCACGAATAATCCATCTGTGGGGCCAACCCACGTGTGATACCAAATCACTAGCGACAATCCCGTATATCAAAAGTGGGGCCAACCCACGGTGGTGTTAAACCACAGGGATAAGTTGCTATGAGGTGCCAAACCTCTGGTGTCCCAAAGATACAAGTGTGATACCAAATCACTGGTGACCGCAGTCACGAATCAAATGATGGGGCCAACCCATCGTGTGATACCAAATCACTAGCGTCAATCCCGTAAAATCAATCGTGGGGCCAACCCACGGTGGTGCTAAGCCATTGGGACGAGACGCTGAGGTGCCAAACCTCTGGTGACCCAAAGTCACAATAATCAATCTGTGGTACCAAACCACTGGAGGTGCCAAACCTCTGGTGTCCCAAAGACACGGATTTCATATTCCCCCTCCTCTCATATCACCCATAACATATCATACTGATGCAAATCGTGCAAGTCATGCAAATTATGCTAAACAAGTTTCATAGTGCATCCCATAACACATATATCACAGATCATGATATCATATATCACTAACAAAGCTCGCAAAGAAATGGACTTACCTAAATCCGTGCACATACCCCATTGGGTACCATATCAATCATCATACTGTTTTGATCTTAATAGACAATCAGGTTTATTTAACATATTACTAAGTAAAAGTGTGTTAGTTTACACACATATTCAAACACAAGCTTTAATCCAAACGGACCGATCTAAATCCCTCGATTACCTTGCTCCTAAAATCGACCAAACATAGATTAGTCACTTATACCATTCGGCCAAAACCAAATAAATCAAGAGGGTTAATGCTTAACCCTTACCTTACACTTGATTTGGTTTCCTACCAAATCCCGAACCAAACAATGGTTCCTCTTTAAGCAAATGGCACACCCTAACAAGAAAACAGTTAATCCTTTAGTGACTTGGCTTAATGAAAACTAAACGAATAGACTAAAAGAACCAACTCTTACCACCACTTACCAATTGCTTAACAGAGAAAGAAGGCTCCTCTCGATTGTTTCCAAAATCGGATGTCCTATAATGAATTCGGTTTAATCACAAGGGGTTAACTCCTTACATCAAGAGCCAAAATCGGCTCTAACCAAACCAAAGTCGACAAAGAACAATAAGAAAGGAAATAACCATTCGGCCATGTACTTACCTTCTCTAACGATTGAACAACCAAACGAGATTATCACCACACACAAAAATCGGCCACAAGATAACTACTAGGAGAGGAAAGTTTCGGATATGATTGCTAATAACAACCACCAAGATTCGGCCTTACACAAATAAAGAAAACACAAGAGAAAGTTGTAAAGAAAAGGGGTTGCTATTCGGCCACAACAAAAATGGGAAAAAGAAGAAGAAAGATGCTTTCGATTTTTGAAAAGAAACAGAAATGGAGGAAGGTATTTTGGAGAATGGAGTTTCGGCTAAGGAGATTTCAAGAAGAAAAAGAGAGTATGAGAGGAAGAGAGAAGCTAGTTTCGGTTTACACAAATGAAAAGGAAAAAGAGGGAGCAAATAACATTCGGCTACCAAGAAAATTGAGAGAAAACAAAACAAATTCGGCAAAGGTTGCTTGGACTTTCGATTTCAAGGAGTAGAAAATGAAAGAATCTCCTTTGAAATTCGGCTAGCTAGACAAAAGAAATCAATTTGGTTTTTGACACCAAATGACCGAAAATGTACAAAATGCAAAGTGCATTTCGACACCCTCTCCAGTCACTAACCCAAAACTGTCCACTCCCTCCCCCAAACACTCTCCACTATTCGGCCATCACCCCCAAGCACTCCCAACCACCAATTCAAACAAGTTTGAACTAGTCCACCTCCACAAATCACTCTCCACCGACCATTCAAGTGGGTTGACTTGGTCCATGGCAGAGTTTGAACTGCCAACAACTTCTCCTCCTCCATGCCGTCAAAATGGAAGCAAAATATGGGACTTCTGCAACTTGAACTCAAGACCTCCTCCCCCTGCAAGTGATGCCAACTCAAGCTCCAAGTGGCGCCTAGCTTGCCACTCCACTAGCTCCTTTCTTGGGATAAAATTCACCAAAGAATACTTATTAACCCCAGCTTCTTCAGCTCCTCTTACCTAAGCCTAAAAACTAAAATTTTTCCTACCTCTCAGGCTTACACCTAGCTTACAACTAAGCCCCAAAACATCAAGAACAACAACATAGCAGGCCAATAACATGCAAACAATGCCATAACAAAATAGTCCCTATCCCGGGATATTACAAAACCATTACTTCTCTAAGAGATTTGCGAAGCTCAGAAGGATTATAATAGTTTGCAAGCCAAAAGAACTTTATGTGAGTCGAACATTGAGTCAGATTTTTGAGTAAATCCTGATGGATATCTAAAATTTTGAGATAGGGTCTGTGTACCCATGAATGATGAGCTTATTCGCAAAATTTTGCAGGAAGCACATAACAGATGTTTGAATGTGCATCTAGGCAGTACAAAGATGTACCAAGATTTGAAGAAATGGTACTGGTCGCTAGGTATGAAGAAAGATATTTCTGAATTTGTATCAAAATGCCTGATTTGTCAACAAGTGAAGGCCGAACATCAAGTACCTTCGGGTTTACTTCAGCCTATTATGGTTTTTGAGTGAATGTGGGACCGTATTACTATAGATTTTGTGATGAGTTTACCATTGACTTCCAAGAAGAAAGATGCAGTTTGGGTAGTAGTCGATAGACTCACTAAGTTAGCCCACTTTATACCAGTACGAGTCAACTACTCACTCGATAAATTGGCAGACTTGTACATGTCTGAGATAGAAAGACTTTATGGTATACCTTTGTCAATTATTTTAGATAAAGATCCGAGATTCACGTCATGATTTTGGAAAAAGCTACAAGAAGCTTTGGGCACAAAATTGAGTTTCAGTACTGCCTTTAATCCCCAAACCGACGGGCAATCAGAGAGAACAATTCAGATACTAGAAGACATGCTTAGATGTTGTGTTTTAGAATTCCACGGTAGTTGGGAGAAATACTTACCATCGGTGGAATTTTCCTACAACAACAGTTTTCAGACAAGTTTGAAAATGGTGCCTTATGAGGCATTGTATTGAATTAAGTGTCAAACGCTCTTGTATTGGTCAAAACTCAGAGAAAAATAGATACACAGGGTTGATTTTGTTAAGGAAACTAAAGAGAAAGTAGAAGTGATTCGTAACTACCTGAAAGCCACCTTAGATAGATAGAAGTCCTATTCAGATTTAAAGAGGAAAGAGATAGAATATGAAGCGGGTGATAAAGTGTTCTTGAAAGTATCGCCTTGGAGGAAAGTCCTCAGATTTGGTCGGAAGGGCAAATTGAGTCCGCACTTTATCGGACCTTATGAAGTTACCGAAAGGATAGGAGCAGTAGCTTATCAACTAGCTTTTTCTCCTAAGTTAGAAATGATTCATGATGTCTTCCATGTATCTATGTTGCGCCGATACCGTTCAGACCCTTCACATGTTATAGAACCAACAGAGGTAGAGATACAACCAGATTTGACTTGTGGTGAAGAACCGGTTAAAATATTGGCCCGTGAAATCAAGCAGTTAAGAAATAAAAGCATAGCCCAAGTGAAAGTCCTATGGCAAAGGCACGGAATAGAAGAGGCTACATGGGAGTCCGAAGAAACGATGAGAAATCAATACCCCAATCTTTTCACTGGTAAGATTTTCAAGGACAAAAATCCTTAAGGGGGATAATTGTAACAGCCCGATTTAGGGTGAAACACCCCAAACCCGGCCCACGAGCCTTGACCAGATCTGGTATGTTCCCGATGTAAACTGTTTCAAATTATTTTGTTACTTGTGTGTTTTGAAAGAAAGATTGTTTTGGGTTGGGCTTGAGTTGAGAACAAGTTTAATTCATTGTTAAAAATCCTTTACTTCAGGTGACAAAACGTTTGGGCTTTGTTTTAGAAATAGGTTTACTTAATCTTTTAATAAATAAAAGTTTGTAAGCTTAATAAATAAAAACAGAATAAAATAGTTCTACTAAGGCCTTATTACATCAAATAATTCTCAAATTTAAATTCAAAATACTTAAAGTAAAATAGTCCAAATAAAAGAAAACCGAACTTCACATGGCCTCCACTAAGCATCTGCCATTTGGTCCATCACTAGTCGTCACCGAAAAGTAATCCCACAACGGGTGAGTCAACAAAATCAATGTGTAACCAACACTAAAATTTAATATTTCGGGCATACAAGTATCATACATATTCATAAAGCATTTAAACAATATGATGCAACCCAACCCAAACCTATATGCCATCCGCTACACACCATCCGTACCATCCTCGCACACCATGGAGACTACTAAGTCAACCCTCCATCCACTACACACCATCGATGGCGTCATTGCAATCGACGTGCTCATCGCCTTTATAAAAATTCGTGGTCTTAGGTCACCACATTTAGAATTCGTGGTCTTAGGTCACACACATTCGATTTCGTGGTCTTAGGTCACCACATTAACTTCCCTTTTCATATAACCCATATGCCCCATATTTCATACACAATATGCAAAATCATGCCTTAATTCACATTCTTATCACTATGTTAAAAATAACATATATTCATATTCCTAGTAGGAGTAGGATACGTACCTTAGTACTTTGTACCATTGTATGGTACCGTAGCCATGCTTTTCACATTCTTAATAACATATTTAATTTAAAACATAGCCATGAACGTATTAAAACTTAGGGTAGGGTACACACCTGATTCGATTAACAATTCACTGAAATCCCAAAATCGATCTAAAGCCTTAGATCTCAAGTCCTACATTCGACCAACCTTAATATGTTAGCATAAAGCCTATTCGACTATAAAACCAAATCCTAATAGGATTTGTACACTTAAACCTACCTTGTTGCCGATTGGGACACCAACCAATCCAAAATCTTTGCTTTATTCCTCCTTGTATTCGCCGGGCATTGAATTAATTAACTTGGTTAGTTTTGGCTTTTGAATATTTAAAGAACAGATCTAAATACTAATCTAGGCTTTAGCCGAATATACATAGGTGCTTACCTTCCAAATCTTAAATCCCTAATTGGATCCTTGCTTCCTTAATGTTTGTCGAAATTCCTATAACCATATGTTAGATTTAATCTAACCTTAAAACATAAAACATGGCCTTTGGTAGAATATACATATGTCTTACCTTAGATCCTTGCAATCCCGAAAGATACCTTCTTGTAGTTGACAATTCTTAAATCCCGAATACACCCTTCCATAATTCGGCCAAATCAATAATAGAGATTAATCCCTAAATTTTTGATAGGTCTAAAATATAAAAGAATTGAAACCAATTTTGAGTCTTACCCTTTTAAGAAATTGACAACACCCTTGTTAAAAGCCCCTTAAAGAATCGGCCTTGATGACTAGATGATAAGGTTTCGACTTTTGGGATTTAATGGACAAGTCGACTAGGGGTTCTCTTGGGGTATTCGGTTTCCACAAAAAAATAAAGAAAAGAAGACTTGAGAATTTTGGCAATGGTGGACTATAGATTCGGCTTAACAAATGAAAGAGAAGAGAAGAGAGGAGAGCACTAAGAAATTCGGCAGAAAGAAGAGGAGGAAAAAAATTGTTGAGTAGCCCTTTTTTTCCCTCTTAGCCGAAATTACTACTCAGAATCCCTTACTTGGCCACCACTCTTCTATTTTGATAACTTTATCCTTTGAATTATCACTTTATTAAAAGAATTAATCCAACAATTATCTCCTAAAAAAATGATAAATAAATCTATTATTTATCTCCTATTTAGACGAAATTTAAAGAGAATAAAACTCTTCCTTGGGTTCCTTAGTGCCGCCCACTTCCACTTCTTTGTAGTAAAATAAAACTCCTTTATTTGCTCCCCAAGTGACTCGAACCTAGGCCCAATACCCTTGTATGTGGCGCCACTTTTCCAAGCCTATTTGTGTGTCAAATTCCTCCTATTAATTTTCTTAAGGCCACATTGCCTTAGTTTCCTTTTTTTAAACTTAACATTTCCATACATTTCCAGGTTTCCAAAATGTTCACTTTCCTCTTTTAACTTAAGTTTCCAAAATGTTCACTTTCCTCTTTTAACTTAGGTTTCCAAAATGTTCACTTTCCTCTTTTAACTTAGGTTTCCAAAATGTTCACTTTCCTCTTTTATCTTAGGTTTCCAAAATGTTCACTTTCCTCTTTTAACTTAGGTTTCCAAAATGTTCACTTTCATCTTTTAACGTAACATTTCCATACATTCCCAGGTTTCCAAAAATGTTCAAAATACATTCATAATACATAAGACATGCCATTTCGTATAATTAAATAAAAAATGCATAGGCCCATTTTCAGGGTATTACATAGGGGCTAGTCGGAATAGTGATCTCTGGATCACTATTTTGAGATCAGAGAAATTATTTTCATGATATATTACGAGTTAGAACATGATAGCATATGAGCATTAAAATTTTGGTACTTTAATTTTAACGTTTTCGTGTTTAATTGCGAAAAGGACTAAATCGCATAAAGTGCAAAAGTTCCATTCTATATGCGAAGAGTACCAAATGGCCACAGATTGTTAATTGGGGGTATTTAAAAGGAAATTTAGCCTTTGAAAGAGGCTTGACCGGCCATAAGAGAGCATGGGAGGTAAAATTGTCAATTAGTGTCAAAGTTAGTAGTAGTAGGTAGACTAATTTGACTTGTAATAATAAAATAAGGAGAGAAAAGTTATCATCTTTTGCTCTTATCATCTTCCACCGAAAATTTGCACCAGATAAGGGGTAGAAACCTTCAAAAATTTCAGCAAACTCTCATCCATTCAAGTAAGTGTTCTAGTGAACTTTGCTTGAAAATAATTGTACTTTTAAGATCCCTAAAGCTTAAGCTTTCAAATGAGGGGACTATTGTGCAATGTTGTCAAAGGTTTATAGTTTTATTATGAGAGCTACTTTAGTTGTTTGTTGCATTTTTAAGGAAGAACTTGAGTCTTAGTTATTAGATGAACAACTTTTAAAAAGGGTGTTAGCATGAGAACACCAAATAGGACCTTAATGAAAAGGTTATGAACTTGGTAGTAAGTATGTGAAATATTGATTGTTGATGATAGCTTTAAGAGCATTAAATGTTTGCATAGTCTTGTTGAGGATAAAAATGTGATTAAAATTAATTTTTGAGCCTAGGGGCAAAACGATCATTTTGTCAAAATCTAGGGGTAAAATGGTAATTTTGCCTAAGTAGGATTATTGATATGCTTATATTAATAAAATGATTAAAATGAGCTAATTTGTTATTATAGAGCAAGAGGAGATGAGAATTCACCTTAATCGTGGAAAGGATAAAATCGTGGACTAAATCGAAGAACTAACTTATTTTGAAAACGAGGTAAGTTGTATGTGATTTTAATAAAAATTTTATCAGCATAATTGAGAATGCTTAATATCTTATTGATGCATGATACTTTAATAAATTGAAAACTTATGTGAATGTGATATCGAAGTCCTAATGGACCATGATGTATAAGAAAAATGGCATCGGCCACATCGTGAGTGCCAGTGTATGACCATGTTTGGAACATGGCATCGGCGTTGATACGTGTGCCAGTGTAAGACCATGTTTTAAACATGGCATCGGCGTTGATACGTGTGCTAGTGTAAGACCATAAACGAGTTTGTATAAGGATGTTCCTATGGGGGTTTTAAATGCCGTTCTATATGCCCATAAAGCATCTTCTACTTTTACTGCCCAATCTTTCTTGTTTCCTTCAACTATTTTCTCTAAGATGCGCTTATTCTCAATTTGCTACTTCCACTTGTCCGCTGGTTGGAGGATGATAAGGGGTAGCTATCCTATGGTGTACTCCATATTTCTTTAGGACTTTATTAAATTGATTATTACAAAAGTGAGTGCCTCTATCACTAATAATTGCTCTAGGTGTTCCAAATCGAGAGAAAAGTTTCTTCATAAATTTTACTACTACTCTAGTATCGTTAGTGGGTAAAACTTGGGCTTCCACCCATTTTGACACATAATCAACTACTATTAAAATGTATTTATTTCAAATGAACTAGGGAATGGACCCATAAAATCAATATCCCATACATCAAATAATTCACACGATAGTATATATGTTTGAGGCATTTCATCGTAATTAGAGATATTACCTGTTCTCTGGCATTTATCGCATGAAGCAACATACCTGTTGGCGTCTTTAAATAAAGTTGACCAATAAAAGCCTAATTCAAGTGTTTTGTGTGTTGTCTTAATCCTGCTGTAATGTCCTCCTGAAGGTCCCGAATGGTAATGCTCTGGGATTTTGCTCGCTTCTTTTGTAACGCACCTTCAAATCACTTGATCTACACATATGCGAAAAAGAAAAGGATCTTCCCAGAAATAGTTTTTCACATTAGCAAAGAATCACTTCTTTTGATGATGTGTTAACTTTTTTGGTAAGACGTTAGCAGCTAAGTAATTTGCAATGTCTGCAAACCAAGATACCTCAGAGTTGGTTATTAAAAAGAGTTGCTCTTCAAGAAACAAGTCGTTTATCTCACTTTCATCGAGTTCTTTGATATGCGGGTTTTCAAGTCTAGAAAGATGATCTGCTACAAGATTTTCAGCTCCTTTCTTATCTTGAATTTCCAAGTCAAATTCCTATAAGAGTAGAATCCATCTTATAAGTCAAGATTATGCATCGGGTTTAGTTATAAGATAACGAAGAGCTGAATGGACAATGTAGACAACAACTTTAGATAGGATCAAATATTGTATAAATTTATCAAATGCAAAGACTACAGCTAGTGATTCTTTTTCTGTGGTTGTGTAATTTTCTTGTGCGGCCGTTAATGTCGTGCGTAGTAAATTAGCTGAAAGTGCTTGTTTCTTCACTGTCCCAAAACTGCACCTACTACAAAATCACTCGCATCACACATTAGTTCAAAGGGTAAGTTCCAATCAGGAGCAATTATAATTGGGGCATTTATTAATTTATCTTTGAGGGTATTCAATGCGTCTAAACATTCCTGATCAAAATTGAAAGGTACATCTTTTTCTAGTAGTTTCGTTAAAGGTTTAGCTATTTTAGAGAAATCTTTAATGAATCTTCTATAAAATCTAGCATGTCCTAAAAACCTTCTAATAGCTTTATTTGAGCTAGGAGGAGGTAATTTTTCTATGGTTTCAACCTTTGTTTTATCTACCTCAATCCCTTTACTAGAAATTTTATATCCTAACACAATCCCTTCTTGAACCATAAAGTGACACTTTTCCCAATTTAAAACAAGGTTCATCTCCTCACACCTTATTAGTACTTGTTTTAAATTCTTAAGGCAAAGATGGAAAAAATTATCAAATATTGAAAAGTCATCCATAAAGACCTCCACAATGTCTTCCACAAGTTCATCAAATATGGCTAGCATACAGCGCTGAAAAGTAGCAGGAGCTTTAAATAATCCAAAAGGCATTCTATGATAAACAAACGTACTATATGACATGTAAATGTAGTTTTCTCTTGATCTTCAGGGGATATCGGGATTTGGAAATAGCCAGAAAACCGGTCCAGGAAATAGTAGTACATATGGCTAGATAATTTTTCTAGCATCTGGTCAATAAAGGGTAGAGGAAAGTTATCTTTTCTGGTTGCGTTACTCAACTTTCTATAGTCAATACAGACTCTTCATCCTGTAACTATTCTTGTAGGAATCAATTCATTCTTCTTGTTTCCTACAACAGTCATGCTTCCTTTCTTTGGAACGACCTGCGCAAGACTTACCCAAGTGCTGTCAGAAATAGGATAAATTATTCCAGCATCTAGAAGTTTAAATACCTAGGCTTTAACAACTTCTTTCACATTGGGATTTAATCGTCTCTGAGGTTTCACCCATGGTTTATACTCCTCTTCCATTAGAATTTTGTGGGTACAAAATAATGGGCTTATACCCTTAATGTCAGAAATTTTCCAAGCTATAGCCCTTTTATGTTCCCTTAGTACCTCATCCTTTTATTTGGGTTTCAGTTCCGAAGAGATAACACTGGTAGTGTAGAATTATCCCCGAGGAATACATATTTTAAGTGTTTTGGTAACTATTTTAATTCTAATTTGGGTGGTTCATCAATAGATGATTTTTGTTGTAGTTTGCCATTAATTTTAATGCCCTCTTCTTTTGTTTGTCTAGGGGAAAATGTGTTAGAATCCGATTCATCGGTATCATCATCTACCCCATTACCTTAAGTAAGACACAGTTCCAACGTGTCGTTATGTATGATTTCCTGCAAAGAATCTTGAATAGAGTGATCAATGGCAACAATAAAATAACAAGAATCATCTTGTTCTCTAGACTATCGCATAGCATAGTAAATTTGAAAAATAATTTCTTCGTCGCCTACCTTAAGTGCAAGTTTACCATCACATACATCAATAACAGCCCTAGCAGTAGCTAGAAAAGGGTGTCCCAAAATTAATGGCACCTCAACATTCTCATCCATGTCAAGCACAACAAAATCAACAGGGAATATAAATCTATCAACTTTTACTAGAATATCTTCGATAATTCCCCTAGGATGTTTAACAGATCTGTCAGAAAACTGAATACTCATCCTAGTGGGTTTAGGTTCCTTGAGACCAAGTTGCTTGAACATTTTATAGGGCATTAAATTGATACTGGCACCTAGATCAACTAGTGCTTTCTTTATGTTTAAACTACCAATTAAACAGGGAATAGTGAAACTTTCTATATCTTTCAATTTGGTTGGTAGTTTGTTTTAGAGAATAGTTGAACATTCTTCATTAAGCTCTACTGTTGATATTTATTCCAACTTCCTTTTATTTGTTAGAAGCTCCTTTAAAAATTTTACGTATGTCGGTATCTGTGAAATAGCTTCAACAAACAATAATTTGATAAGTAATTGTTTAAAAAGTTCAAGAAATTTATCGTATTGGGTGTCAAGGTAGTCTTTCTTCAACTTTTTCGGATGTGGTATTGATGGTTTGCATTCTTCGCGTATTTGGTGTTACATTCTCAAATTCCTCGTCCTTTGCCTTATCAGTTTCACATGGTATATTTTTCTTTGTTTCAACCAACTCTTTTCCACTCCTTAGTGTAATTGCCCTCACATGCTCTTTTTGTTTAGTTAAACTTTTTGGTTGCCTAACAGAAACTAACTTAGTTAGTTGTCTGATTTGATCCTTCAGCCCTTGGATTAATGCTTGTTGACTAGTCAATATCATTTCAATATTTTTGAAGTGAGTGTTTGACAATTCTATAAATGTTTCTAGTGTCTCTTCAAGGTTTGGCTTCCTTTCCTATGGGTAGGGTTGTTGTCCTTGATTGTGGTGGTATCTCCAATCTGAATTATAAGCTCTACTATAAGGGTTATTTTTAGGTCTAAAATTGTCACCTATATAGTAAGCTTGCTCGGTTTCAGTACTCAGATTGTAAGGTGGATATTTTGATTGTTCATCCATCCTCCATTCATATTGTACTGCATAACTAAATGTACCTGCAAAGAATCACATAAACCTAACTTGATAGCATGGTGATTGCGTCGAGATTGAAAACTCTGGTTGCTTTGGTTTGCTTTGTCCTTGTAACTTGCCACTGATAGTTATTCAGTGACATCTCCTCTATGAATTCATAACCTGCCTCAGGAGTTTTGTTATTCAGGGTTCTGTCGGTGGCCGAGTCAATTAACTGCTTGGTTGGGGGTTCACACCATTGTAAA
Organism: Gossypium rotundifolium; assembly: GCA_025506655.1. Lineage (NCBI taxonomy): Eukaryota > Viridiplantae > Streptophyta > Magnoliopsida > Malvales > Malvaceae > Gossypium > Gossypium rotundifolium. The sequence goes on along the minus strand of CP106733.1, from coordinate 104,920,245 downwards.
AAGTTTGGACCTGTAACCACAAGGGTAAACCATGGTGTAGGCACCTTCTCAACAAATCTTTGTATCTCTCCTATGCGTTGTATAATGTTTCTAAATCCATCTGCACAAAAGAAGAGATATCATTCCTTAATTTGGCTGTTTTGGTTGGTGGAAAATATTTTAATAAAATTTTTTTGGTCATTTGGTCCCATGTAGTGATTGATCCTCGTGGAAGAGAATGTAACCACTATTTGGCTTTATTTCTCAAAGAACAGGGAAATAATCGAAGACGAATGGCATCATCAAAAACACCATTTATTTTGAAGGTATCACAGAATTCTAGAAAATTAGCTAAATGTGTATTTGGGTCTTCGTCCTGCAAACCATCAAATTGAACAAACTGTTGAATCATTTGTATAGTGTTAGGTTTTAATTCAAAATTATTAGCGGCTATAGCATGCCTAATAATACTCGATTCAGCTCCTGTTAAATTAGGTTTAGCATAATCATACATAGTTTGAGGAGCATGATGGTCGGCCATATCTTGATGTCACAGATTATTCTCATCCATTACTTTAGTATTATCAGCTTCGCCTCTTGCTCTCCTTGTATGCAATCTAAGCCTCGCCTTACTTCTCTATGATTTCTGTGTACGATTGTTTTAATATCACTGTCGTAAAGTAGTGGTCCTGTTGGGTTCCTTCTAGTCATAAACTAGAGGTACCTGCTAGGAAAAGTGAAAAAGAAAGAAATTTTGAAAAGTAAAAATAAAATTTAATTGCAAATATAATATGGCTAAAGTAATAAAAATTGAGCGTTCTTAATATTTTAGTTCCCCAGTAACGAGGCCAAAAACTTGATCGTGTCTGTCGAGTCTTAAAAATTTATAAAAGGAATGATCGAACCTGGAAACTAATGAAGACAATGATGGAGGCAAGTGCACCTATCGAACAGTAGTATAGTTAGCGGCAAGATCGGATTGTCGAACCCAAAGGAACCAAAAGTACTAATATTAACTCTCTTTCTATTATTTAGCCTCACGAATTTAAGGAATTTTATCTAATCTAAAATTAACTAATCAACTAAACTAAAGATGCTAAGACAAAGAAGAAATTGGGGAAGGACTTGAGAGAAAACGATTGACTTAGAAAATACCGAGGAAGAATCCACCTAGACTTCACTTGTTATCTAACTCGAACTGATTTATTTATTCACTTGACTTGATCCGTAGGATTCCTAATTTATATTAATACCTCTCTTAAAGGCTACTAACGTCTAACCCTAGGTTGATTAATTGAAATCTCTTTCTAATTAAAACCCCTAGAATTGCATTAACTCGATCTATGAACTCCCATAATAGGTTTGACCCTAATCCAGTAGATTTTCATCACCCTAACTCTAGGCACGTGAGCAACTCCGCTTAACTATGCTAGATCTACTATTAGACAAGGTCTCTTCCTCCTCTACCTAAGCACATCACACATGAATCAATATCCCAAAAATATTAAAACAAGAATTAAGAACACATAGTTAAGAATAAATAAAGTATTTATCATACAGCTTAGATAACAATAACAAGATTTGTCTTAGGTTTCATCCCCCTCAAGTATCTGAGGGTTTAGTTCATAATTGTAAAAGAAAACATCTTAGAAGAAAAGATAAAACAAAACATAAGAAAACCTTAAAACTCCCTGAAGGAATTGAAGGAGAGATCTTTTGTCTCGAGTATGATTTCGGCTTCTTGAGATGAATCAACTGGCTTTCTTCGATGAAATCCCTGAAATTAACTGCTCTGGCTCGGCTCTTTGGCCTAGCTGAACGCCCCCTTAAAGGTTGGCCTCTAGTGTCTTTATATAGGCTTTTGGAATATGTTTCTTTTTCTCTAGGTACCCTAATCCGACTAGAATTTTTCTTTTCTACGGTAGAGGCACGCCCATGGCACACGCCCGTGTAAATCATGGCCAGGTCGTGGTCGGGCCTGTTGATGAGGCATGGTCGTGTGGCTTTGGTCCAGGCCGTGTTGATTTCAAGCTTCGACCCATTTTCTCTGTTTTCGGCCCGTTTCTTATTCTGTTCATCCTCCAGTGCTTTCCTGAGTATAAAATATGAAAACAAAGGATTAGGAGCACCTATTTCCATAATTAAAGGGATAAATCATCCAAAAACATGTTGAATGTGGGATTAAAATATGTTACTATTAGGGTTTATTAGTTAGCTGAATACTTCAAAGTTTCTAGCCCAATACTTTCTTTCTAATTTCGTGAAGTAAAGAAGAAGATGATGACCATTTCATGTTTTTAGTCTTTTAATTAATCAATATTATTAAAGTACAAAACTAACATTTAATAATAAATACATAAAACATAACATAAAAGGACATTTTTTACAATAACCACCCACTTACTAGCAAAGTGGTTTAATTGCCTCATAAGGCCTCCAAATTAATAAGACAACAACACTTAAGTACTTATAAATCAGAATATAGCTTTTACTCTTAACGCGATTAAGTCATTTCTCTTAATTTGACACACAATCTCTTAATTCGACACACAATCAATCAAATTTTCACACATAATTTTCACACAGACTAAGTCACATAGAATCAACACCAAATATAACATCAAAATATTATTTTAACCTTAGATTTGTAGTCTCAAAACCACTATTCTGACTAGGGTCTAAATCGGGCTATTACATACATGATGTTTGGTATATCCATGTTTTGATGTATACTTGTCACTTTGAATGGCTTTAATTTTGATGACAATGAGCATGAGAGTAAATGGTTTAGTTGGTAATTGTATAATGCATGAATTGGTATGTTTGAATGCCTTTGAAAGCATGAATTGGTATTGTATTGATGCTTGTAGGTATGATCTTATTGTGGGATGGAAATTTGGCCTTACAAATGGCCTGTTTTGCTTACACGATTATGGCACACGGGCGTGCCTGATGGCTGTGTGAAGAAGTCAGTATACATGCCCTATTTGACACGGCCTAGACACATGGGTGTTTCTGGTAACCGTGGGAGACACACGGTCTGGTTGCACGGGCGTGTGACCTCAACAGTGTTGAATAATGCTTGAAATTTTAAAAACTTCATAAGCGTTCGGTTTAGTCCCGACCCCTTTCTAACATTAGATTAAGGTCTCGTAGGCCTAGATGAGGGACTGTATGTTTGTATTTGAGCATGTATGATTAATGATAGACTATGTGTTGTGGAATGGATATATGTTATTGTGGTTGTTCGGTAATGCCTCTTAACCCTATTCTGGTGACAGTCTCGATTTAGGGTTGTTACAGTACATTAGAAAGGTGTTTTAGGTCCGTGTAATTCATGATTTTTTCGATTTTCTTGTTTGTTAATGATAGCTTGTAACATGTATTTTATCTCTTTTTAAATGCAACAGTGATTGCTTTGCGACAGTGATGAGCTTGTGGTGGTGTAAAGCTTGTGACAACAACAGGAATGCAACGGCGGAATGGTTGCTCTGACAAAAGTCATGTGGCAGCAGTCCTAGGGACATGCGACAAGGAAAAAATTTGGGGAGAAATTTTTGGATTTAGGCTAACAGGTAAGAGGGAAAAGAATGAGTGGTTTAGGGTTTAAGCTAAAGCTTGAAGGATTGTGAAAATTATAAAGGTAGAGAGGGGTTTACATAGTGTCAAATTTGGGTAATTTTGTACCTAAAATTCAACTAATTCAAGTGACTTGGACGGTAAGGTGGTCTTGTAGCTAAAAATTGGATAATTTTTAGTTACTTGGGTAGCAAGTAAGATGAAGGGAAAATATGATGGTAAAATTTAGGGTTTTATGGAACCCTTATGGACGACATTGATGGGATAAATTTATCCTCTTTGCTGTTCAGGCCTTGAGCCCAAACCGTATTTACAAACTAGACTGCTTAAAAATAAATAAACTGATCAGTACTTGGACTAATTCGACCCCTTTATTAAATATAAAAAAATTAAATTAAAATTAAAAATAAAGAAAAAGATTAAAAATAAAAATAAACTAAGAGTAAATTTTTTTAAATTAATTAGAAACTTCCTTCTTAAAAGATTACATAAATTTATTTCCTAGGAAAGGTTGGAAGGGTCACAACGGTCCCACTTAAGTTCCAATCTCCTTAGACAGATTTAATTAAGTGTATTAATTTAAGAAAATAATTTCTAACTTTTTTTATTAAAAAGTAGGTTTATGAAAATTAAGGGTCTCTTAATTTGAAGTAGGTTTTAATTCTCTCAATTTCACCATCCCAATAGTGCTGAACATACTGACCATTAACTTTAAACATACCTCCATGGTTCTCGTACAATTCTACAACTCCATATGGATAAAATTTTTGGATGGGATAAAGTCCTTACCATCGGGATTTGAGCTTTCCAGGAAATAACCTTAGCCTTGAATTAAACAACAACACTTTCTGACCTTCTTTGAATTCATGAGGTTGTATACAACTATCATGCCATCTCTTATATTTTTCTTTACACCTTGGCATTCTCATATGAAAATAACCTTAACTCTTCCAACTCATCGAGTTGTAGCATCCTTCTCTCATCGGCTTGCTTAAGATCAAAATTCAATTACTTTAAAGGCTACTGAGCTTTATTCTCCAATTCAATCGGCAAATGACATGTCTTTCCAAAAACTAATCGATAGGGAGTCACTCATAATGGTGTCTTAAAAGTTGTTCGATAAGCCCATAGTGCATCATCAAGCCTTCAAGACTAATCTATTATGTTAGGGCGCACTACTCTTTCAAGAATACCTTTGATTTCTCGAATCACCCTTTCAACTTGCCCATTCAATTGTGGGTGATAGGCATTAGCAATCTTATGTTTCACATCATACTTTTCAAGCAAGCACTTAAGCCACTTAGTTACAAAGTGAGATCCTTCATCACTTATTACAGCTCTAAAAGTCCCAAACTGTGTAAATACGTGCTTATGTAGGAATCGCATGACTACTTTAGCATCATTAGTTGGGTATGCCTCGGCTTAAACTTACTTGAACACATAGTCTACAGCAACCAAGATATACTTGTTCCCATAAGAAAAAAGAAATGGGCCTAAGAAATTAATGGCCCATACATCGAAAAGTTCTATCTCTAAAATATTTGTCAAGGGCATCTTGTTCCTTCTTGATATGTTTCTAGTTCTTTGGCATCTATCGCAATTTCTCACATATGCATAAGAATCTTTGAACAATGTAGGCCAAAAAAAATCCATCTTGTAAAATCTCCACTGCTGTACGTAAACCACCAAAGTGTCCCCCACATGGAGATGAATGACAGTGGTACAAAATCTCGTCAATCTCACTTCCATCTATGCACTTCCTGATTATGTTATCTACAAATTATTTAAACAAAAATGGGTCCTCCCCGAATTAGTATCGACTATCATGAAGGATTTTCTTCCTTTTTTGGTAAGTCATTTCTCAAGGAATTATTCCACATGCTAAGTAATTGGAAAAATCAACAAACCAAGGTGTTTCATAGATTTATCTTACCTCGAAAATATGCTCATAAGGAAAATTCTCATTAAGTGGAATAAATGAAGAAGTTACCATATAATTTATCTGGGCTCCTGTCAAAGCTCTGCTTGCATAGCAGATAGGGTGAAACAGTTTGTTCCTTCCTTGGCCCATCACTGTAGCACCCCAAACCCGGCCTAAACACCACGATCGGATCTGGATTGTCACTTGGGAAGAATGTAACTTAGCGAGCTTTAGAAAATGATTTCAAGTGCCTTTTTGAAACTTCAAGTTCAATAGTTCAATTAAAATTTCATAGTCCTTTAAGGAAAACCTTTAATTTGCCAAATATTTGTATTTAGGTGACTTTTGGAAAAAAACGCATGTTAAAAGATTAGGTTAGAAGTTCATCATCAAAAATTCATTTGCCCATTCGTTACTTAAGTTGTGAGAAAACTTTAATTTCATTTTATAAAAACATCTTATCGATTATTTGCATTTAAAATGTCCAAAGTTTAAATCAAAATTAAACCAAATTAAAGTGGCCTTATTACATAACAATAATCCTAAAAATTTAAAGAAAATTAAAGTAAAGTTCTAATTAACAAAATCATGCATGGCCACCCCGAAAACCTCTCCAGCCAAAGTCTGCAGCACTATCAATTACTTGCAAAAATGTTAAGCAAAAGGGTGAGTCAAATAGACTCAGTGTTCAATTGCCAAGCACCCTCACGGACCCAAGCCCATTCATTTATCAACTGGGCCGTAGCCCCCTTTTCATAATCACACTGGGCGAAGATCATTCAGAATCAGATTGGGCCTTAGCCCTATAGCACAGTACAACAGATAGCATATGCAAAATGATGCAAAAACCCAACCCAACCTAGATAACCAACCACTCCACACCACCCATACCTACCAATCACACCAGTGGGGATTTCTACAATCGACCCTCCATCCGCTACACACTATTGATGGCAGTCATGCTGCTCATCGTCAGATTGTGACAGAGTCACCAGACTGAAATGGCATAGCCACCAGAACAGAGTGTGGCAGAGCCACCCGATAAATGTGACATAGATTGTGACAGAGTCACCAGGCTGAAATGGCATAGCCACTAGATACACTTCCCCTTTCATTTAAAACATATGCCCATTCCCATGCACATAAAATCATGATATATGAATGCAACAGATACTGATATACATGAGATGTTCAAAGTTTATATACTAACATGTCCATAAAATCACTTTTATAGCATAATCAGAAGTCACTGACCTGATGTCTCAACTTTACCCTCCATGGGTAACCCAACAGCCAATACCGAGGTTTCGGCATATAACAATGCATATACAAATTAACAAAACAATATGAAATGGTGTGAGAATTACACACCTGAATACGAGGAGAACTAGGCTATCGATACTATCAACACTCTTAGAAGAGGGACTAATCACTATATGTCGATTCGGATTTGAAGCTGGTCCACAACCCGAGGGGTGTCTCGCACTGCCGATACTGCACGTTTTTTAAACTTAGGGGTAGGGACTATGAGTCCAACCCCTTCCTTCCCTTGTCTAGTATTTGAATCCATGACAAATCTTGATCAGAGAACCAAGTTAAAGGAATGGAAAGAAAGAAAGAAAGAACTGATACACATACCAAAGAAGTTTCTTACCTAATTAACAGAAACCGAACACCACAAGTTGGCCTTTGAAACCGATTGAGTTGTTAGAGAGAGAGGTTCTTCCTAGCAAACATAGGTAGCCCATAAATAATCGGATAAACAAAAAGAGACTCAAAGTGAAGCCAAAGGGTATTAGCTGGATTTACCTTGCGCTGAAAGAGGTGAAGAAGGCTAAAGCACATTCGGCAAAATGTAACCCTTCACCCCCCCTCTAGGCTACTCGGCGCCATTGATTCAGAAAGAAAAAGATAAAGAAAAACAAGATTAGTGAAAATAGAGGTTGAGAAGAAAAGAGATAGAAGCAGCAAGGAGAAGAAGAGAAAAGATTCAACTTTTACAGCACAAGAGACAAGAACATTACCTCAGAAATCCTGCAGTAGGGTGGAATCAATTCACCTGACACGGGACTAATCGGCTAAGGAGGAAAACAAGGTGCTAAAAGAGATGAACTATGGTTTCGGCTTAAGAAGAAAAGTAGAGAAGAAAGATAAAATCTAACAAGTGGTATGGTGCTTTCGGTTGTGATGTTAAAGGAAAGAGTAAAGAGAAAAGAAGAGATTCGGCAAGGCTCAAGAGGTTTTCGACTTACGGAGAAAAAAGAAGAAAAGTAAGAGAAAATGGGTAGAGTGCAAATAAGGTTCGGCTAAAGGTTAGAGAAGACAAGAATGGAGGTTCATTAATAATTTCTGGCTTAAAGAAAATCGGGTCACAAGAAGAGAATCGAAAGAGCTCCAAAAGTTACCAAAAATCAGCACTCCTCCTCTTCTTAAGGACTGATTATGCACCAAAGAAATAAAAGAAGCACCTAAAACACCTAATGATTTTTAGCACACCCCTCACCTACCACAAAGCCGAAATCCTCCCACCTTCAAGCACTCCACTTTCAGCCAACAAATCAACTAGCCACCAAATCCCCTTTTCAGCTCCTACTTTTACTCCTATTTGCCCATTTGAACTAGTTGACCAATTCAAATTCCCCTATTGCCTCATTGCCACTCAATTCAAATCCTTTGACTCCTTCCACCAACCACTCTGAATTGTCCAATTGGTAGCCACCACCTTAGCTCCCTAACGTAAAAATAGAACTTCCAAATGCCGCTAACGTGACTTGAACCCCTTCCCTCAGCTACCTCCTTATTGACGCCCCCTTGATCTCTAGGTGGTGTCACTTGCCACTCCACCACCTCTTCTTGTTGTGTCAAAAAACACAAGCAATCACTCTTAAAGCCTACCTCAGCTAGCTCTCCCCTAAATATGCCCAAAAATGAAATTTCCACTAAGGCTTCAGCTTAACCCGGGCCTTCCTGGGGCCCCCAAACACACTCACACAATAAATAAAGCATACCAACTACACAGAGGCATAATAAATGCGAAGCCCCTAATTCCCAGATGTTATAGTTCTACCCCCTTAAAGAAATTTTAGCCTCAAAATTTACCTGGTTGAAGAGATGATGGTATTGCTAACGCATAACATCTCTGGTTCCTATGTGGCCTCCTCCGAACCATGGTTCCACCACAAAACTTTGACCAATGGGACTAATTTCTTCCTTAGCACCTTAACGTCTCGATCCAAAATTTGCACTAGTTTTTCCTCAAAGGACAAGTCTGGTCTTACCTCAATCTCTTATATGATACTATGTGAGACGAATCAGAACGGTAGCGCCTCAACATCAAGACATGGAACACATCATGTATTTGTTTCAAATTTGAAGGTAATTCAAGCTGATACACCACTGGTCCCATACGTTTCAATTCCGATAAGGCCCGATGAACCTAGGACTTAGCTTGCCTTTCCGTCCAAACCTCAAAACTTTCTTCCAAGGCAAAACTTTCAGAAACACCTGATCCCCCACTACAAATTCTATATCCTTGCGCTTCAGATCAGCATAGGATTTTTGCCTATTGGAAGCCTCCTTCAACCGAGTTCAAATCAACTTAATTTTCTCCTTTGTCTCAAAACCAATTATGGACCCAACACCCCATGCTCACCCAACTCTGTCCAGCAAGTAGAAGTACGACATCTCTGTCCATACAACACTTCATATGGAGCCATCTAAATACTAGACTTGTAGTTGTTGTTGTATGCGAATTCTACCAATGGTAAAAACTCCTCCCAACTACCCTTGAAGTCAATGACACAACCTCTCAACATATCTTCCAAGATCTAAATTACCCTCTCAGACTGACCATCAGTCATGGATGAAATACTATGCTGAAGTCTAGTCTTGTACCCAATGCTTGATGTAGCGCCTTCTAAAAGCGTGACGTAAACCTTGGTCTCTATCCAATATGATCGACACTGGTACCTCATGCAACCTCACAATCTCTGCCACATACAACTTAGCCAACTTTTACGAGAATAGTAGACACGAACAAGTATGAAATGGGCGGACTTCATCAACCGATCAACAATCACCCATACTGAATCTTTTTAGTAGGCGTAAGAAGTAGCCCACTAACAAAGTCCATCATAATCCTTTCCCATTTCCACTGTGGAATCCTCACCGGCTACAATAACCCTGAATGCAATTGATGTTCCGCTTTCACCTGCTGACATGTCTGGCATTTTCCCACAAAACCAATAATCTATCGTTTCAATCCAGGCCACCAAAACTGTTCTCGTAGATCTCGATACATCTTATTCCCACCAGGATGCATAGCGTAAGGGCTACTATACGCCTCCTGAAAAATCATCTGTCTCAACTCAACATCCTTTGGCACGTAAACACAAAACCCCATCACTGTTCAAACTATAAACTTCTACCTCACCATTCTGTACTTATAGAAGTCGAGCACTTAACACATCGTCCAAAATTTGCTTCTCTTTAATTTGAGTTATTCATGTCGGCTTCACTTGGAGTTCAACTATCAAACTGCCATCATCATACAGACTGAGATGAGTGAACATCACCCTCAAATCCGATATCACTTTTGGACTTAACGCATCCGCCACCGCGTTAGCTTTACCTGGATGGTATTCAATCGAGCAGTCGTAGTCCTTTAACAGTTCAATCCACCATCGCTGTCTTAAATTCAACTCTTTCTGAGTAAGTAGATATTTCAAACTCTTATGGTTGGTATAGATAATAGACTTCTCCCCATACAAATAATGTCTCCAGATCTTCAGAGCGAACACTGCTGCAGCCTAACTCTAGATCATGCGTAGGATAGTTCATCTCATGAGGTCTTAACTATCGAGACGCATACGCAACTACCTTACCATCTTGCATGAACACACACCCTAACCCCGTGTGTGAAGCATCACAATAGACAATGAACTCATTCCCAGCCTCAGGCTGAATCTAAACTAGAGCTTCCGTCAAGATCCTTTTTAGCTTCTCAAAACTTTCCTGCTGCTTGTTTGTCCAAACAAATGATACCCCTTCCGCAACAACTTTGTTAAGGGTGCCACTATCAAGGAGAATCCTTCAACAAACCTTCTGTAATATCCGGCAAAACCCAAGAAACTTTGAATTTTTGCCATAGACTTAGGCGGTTTCCAACCCAACATAGCTTTTATCTTCTTAGGATCAACCCTAAATCCTTCCGCAGAGACTACATGCCCTAAGAAAGTTACTTCCTTTAGCCAAAACTCACACTTTCTGAATTTGGTATACGGCTGCTTCTCCTTCAAAATTTGCAAAACCACCCGAAGATGTGAATCATGCTCTTCTTCCAACTTGGAATATACCAAGATGTCGTCTATGAACACCACAACAAACCGGTCCAGATGGGTTAGAATACCCGATTCATCATATCCATAAACGCAGCTGGTGCATTCGTCAACCAAAATGGCATCACCAAGAACTCATTGTGACCGTAGTGAGTTTGAAATGTCGTTTTATGAATATCTGCTCCATTGACCTTAAGCTGATGATATCCTGACGTCAAATCTATCTTCGAAAAGACCAAAGCCCCCTTAAGCTGATCAAACAGATCGTCAATCCTCGGCAGCGGGTACTTGTTCTTGATGGTCAACTTATTTAACTGGTGATAGTCAATACACATACACATCGTCCCGTCCTTCTTCTTCACGAACAATACTAGCGCTCCCCATGAAGATACACTTGGTCGGATAAAACCACGATCTAATAATTCTTGAATTTGCACTTTCAGTTTCGCTAACTCTTTCGGCGCCAGTCTATATGGGGCAATAGATACTGGTGTAGTTCTTAGAAGAAGATCAATACCGAATTCCACCTCGCGATCAGGAGGTAACCCTAGATGCTCTTCTGAAAAAACATCAGTAAACTCCTTCACTGTTCTGACATCCTTTACCGCCAACTCATTTGCTTCCAACGCACTGATAAAAGCTAGGAAGGCCTCGCACCCTTTCTGAACCATTTTAACAGCCCTTAATGCAGAAACCACGTTTGACAAATAATTCCTTCTTTCCCCTATCACAACTACCTCTTTGTCTTCTAGGGTTCTCAACACCATCCACTTAGTCGCATAATCTAATTTACCACGATACTTAACTAGCCAATCCATTCTTAAAATGAGGTCAAACTCTCCGGATGGCAACTCCATCAAATATGCCGGGAAGACCAACCCTTGTACTTCCAAAGGCACACTCCTAAAGAGTTTGTTAACTACTACAGATTGTCTTAAAGGGCTAAGTATAGTCATCTCCCTAGAAGCAATCTCAGAGCTCATGTTTAAAGTTCCAGACACCTCACTAGCAACATAGGAATGCGCCGACCCAATATCAATTAATGCAGTAAAGGACAAATAGAAAATGAGGAACGTACTCATTATGACGTCCGGTCCATCACCCTCCTCTTGGCGTCTAACTGCATAAACTAACCCGGGCTGTCTCGCCTCTAAATTACCAGCACCTCTACCCTGTACTCCACGGCCCCGACTAAAACTATTTCTCCTCTAGCTAGAACACGACTTCTCGGTGATTGCTAACCACCCCTCCTAAACTGATCAAAACCCTGTCCAACTGGCCGATCCGATCTACTTGTGGACAATCCTTAATCATATGATCCACAGATCCGCACATGAAACATCCACCGGTTCTCCTTCTACACACACCAGAATGCATCTTCCCACACAGAACACATGAACAAATCTGACCCACCGTGGTAGGCATCGAACTCGAGCTGGCCCATCAAACCTAGGCCTTTTCTAAAACCCCAGGTGATCTTGACGACCTAAAGTTTCTCTTATTTCAACCTCGATCTTTATCCCTATTCTATTTCTTAGTCTACTTTACCTCCTCAGCTATTTTAACTTTTTTGACCAAAACGACAAAGTCTCTCTCTCATCGCGGCACTATCAACACTCTCACCTCATCTCGTAGCCCATCTTCAAACCACACGCAATGCTTATAATCAGTTGCCACTATACCTCGGCGTAACGACTCAGGCGCAGGAATTTCACTTCATACTCAGCTACGAATTTACCCCCTTGTACCAAATTCAAGAATTCCTTCCTTTGAGCATCCACATAACTTGCCCCAACATATTTCCCTTGAAATGTCATCTTGAAGAAATCCCAGTCAATTCGATCCGCTGGGGTACCCTCTCATACAATGAGCCACCACTAATATTCCTCATCCTGAAGAAGAGACACCACTCCCTTCAATTTATCCTTTGTCGTGCAGTCTAGATCATCTAAAATCCGCTCAACTACCTCGAGCCAGTAGCTCAACTACATTTGGGGCCACCCCAAAAATACCCATAAGCATTTTAGCTCCGTTTGCTCAAATCGCTCAAGAATAGACTTTTGAGATACAGTCCCAGTGCTTGCCCCAGCCACTCACTCCAACACATGTAGCATTGCTTGAGATGGGGCATCATCCTCTCCTGTTCTACCTTGAGATCCCGCTTCTGCCACCGGTGATGCTAGCGCTTCACCTTCGAGCTCCTGCCTTGCTTCCGAGAACTCAGCCTCAACACCCCGGCTTTACCACAGCCACATGTAACATGTCCACATCCTCTAGCACTCATATCTATCGAGTCATTTTATCTGATTACAAATTTTATGCATTAACACCTCTTTTCACTATTGCTTAATGAGAAATTTTTATTAGAATAGAGTTATAGGTAGTGTTTCACAGATCATACATAAACCTAGAGGTTTTAATCTCTAAAGAGTTCCTTAATTCTAGCATTCATAGCACAATTTAATGACTTCATGCTTAATCACCCAATTCAGTCAGAAATCTTACTGTACGGACTTGGTGCTAGAGATCCAAGTGCCATGCTTCTAGAAAAACTTGCATGCATATGTATATATTCTCTAGATCACTTTTAAATAAACTTCATAAAATGTTTTGAACCCAAAACCCATGGCCAAGCTTTTAAAACCTAGCTCTGATACAAAAATTGTAACACCCTAAACCCGGTCCAAACACCATGACCCTCCATCCGCTACACACCATCGATGGCAGTCATGCTGCTCATCGTCAGATTGTGACAGAGTCACCAGACTGAAATTGCATAGACACCAGAATAGAGTGTGTCAGAGCCACCCGATAAATGTGACATAGATTATAATAGAGTCACCAGGATGAAATGGCATAGCCACCAGGTACACTTCCCCTTTCATTTAAAATATATGCCCATTCCCATGCACATAAAATCATGATATATGAATGCAGCAGATATTGACATACATGAGATGTTCAGAGTGTATATACTAACATGTCCACAAAATTTCTTTTATAGCAAAATCAGAAGTCACTGACCTGATGTCTCATTTTTACCCTCCATAGGTAACCCAACAACTAATACCGAGGTTTCGACATATAACAATCCATATACAAATTAACAAAACAACAGGCAATGGTGTGAGAATTACACACCTGAATACGAGGAGAACTAGGCTCTCGATACTATCGACACTTTCAGAAAAGGGAATAACTGCTATCTGTCGAATCAGATTTGAAACTGGTTTACAACCCGGAGGAAAGTCTCGTACTGTCAATACCGCAAGTTTTTTGAACTTAGGGTAGGGACTACGAGTCCAACCCCTTCCTTCCTTTGTATAGCATTCGAATCCATGACAAATCTTGATCAGGGAACCAAGTTAAAGGAATGAAATGAAAGAAATAAAGAACCGATACACATACCGAAGAAGTTTTTTACCTAATTAACAGAAATTAAACACCACAGATTGGCCTATGAAACCGATTGAGTTGTGAGAGAGAAAGGTTTGACCTAGCAAACAGAGGTAGCCCTTAAATAATCGGCTAAACAAAAAGAGACTCAAAGTCAAGCCAAAAGGTATTAGCTAGATTTACCTTGCGTTGAAATAGGTGAAGAAGGCCAAAGCAGATTCGACAAAATGTAACCCTTTACCCCCCTCTAGGCTACTTGACTCCATTGATTCAGAAAGTAAAAGATGAAGCAAAACCCAATTAGTGAAGATAGAGGTTGAGAAGAAAAGAGATAGAAGCCGCAAGGAGAAGAAGAGAAAAGATTTGGCTTTTACAGCACAAGAGACAAGAACATTACCTCAGAAATCCAGCAGCAGGGTGGAATCGATTCACCTGACAAGGGACTAATCGGCTAAGGAGGAAAACAAGGTGCTAAAAGAGATGAACTATGGTTTTGGCTTAAGAAAAAAAGCAAGAAGAAAGATGAAATCTAACAAGTGGTATGGTGCTTTCGGTTGTGATGTTAAAGGGAAAGAGAAAAGAGAAAAGAAGAGATTCGGCAAGGCTCAAGAGGTTTTCGACTTACGGAGAAAGAAGAAGAAAAGTAGGAGAAAATGGGTAGAATGCAACTAAGGTTCGGCTAAAGGTCAAAGAAGACAAGAATGAAGGTTCATTAATAATTTTCAGCTTAGAGAAAATAGGGTCACAATAAGAGAATAGAAAGAGCTCCAAAGTTACCAAAAATTGGTACTCCCCCTCTCCTTAAGGACCGATTATGCACCAAAGAAACAAAAGAACCACCTAAAACACCTAATGATTTTTGGCACACCCCTAACCTAGCACAAAACTAAAATCCTCCCACCTTCAAGCACTCCACTTTCGGCCAACAAATTAACTAGCCACCAAATCCCCTTTTTAGCTCCTACTTTTACTCTCATTCACCCATTTGAACTAGTTGACCAATTCAAATTCCCCTATTACCTCATAGCCACTAATTTCAAATCCTTTGACTCCTTCCACCAACAACCCTAAAGAGTCCAATTGGTAGCCACCACCTTAGCCCCCTAACGTAAAAATAGAACTTTCAAATGCTGCTAACGTGACTTGAACCCCTTCCTCAGCTACCTCCTTATTGGCGCCGCCTTTTGCTCCCTAAGTGGCTTCACTTGCCACTCCACCACCTCTTCTTGTTGTGTCAACAAACACAAGCAGTCACTCTTCAAGCCTGCCCCAGCTAGCTCTCCCCTAAAGATGCCCAAAAGTGAAATTTCCACTAAGGCTTCAGCTTAACCCCAGGCTTTCTGGGCTCCCAAACACACTCACACAACAAATAAATCATACCAACTACACAGAAGCATAATAAATGCGAAGCCCCTAATTCCCAAATGTTACAACCACAGCTCCAATAGCGAAATTGGTTGCATCACACATCAACTCAAAAGGCATGTTCCAATCAGGTGTGATCATTATTAGGGCTGAAATTAACTAGTTTTTCAAATTTTCAAAAGCTTCTAAATATGCTTTATTAAAATTAAAAAACATTTATTTCTAAAAGCATACATAAAAGTTTAGAATTTTTTCAAAATCCTTTATAAATCTACGATAAAAACTTGCATGGCTTAAAAACCTTCTAACTCCTTTCACACTAACTAGAGGTGATAATCTTT
This sequence comes from Gossypium rotundifolium, assembly GCA_025506655.1. Lineage (NCBI taxonomy): Eukaryota > Viridiplantae > Streptophyta > Magnoliopsida > Malvales > Malvaceae > Gossypium > Gossypium rotundifolium. The sequence goes on along the minus strand of CP106733.1, from coordinate 104,904,328 downwards.
CAATTACATCCACCTTTGCTTTATCCACTTCAACTCCATTCTTGGAAATCTTACGCCCTAAGACAATTCCCTCCTTAACCATAAAATGACACTTCTTCCAATTAAGTATAAGATTCGTCTCCTCACATCTTTTGAATATCTTAGCCAAATTATTCAAGTTAATATCTTAAGTATTACCAAAAATAAAGAAACCAATTTTCAACCATATCAGTGAAAATTGCCATCATACATCGTTGAAATGTGGTAGGTGCATACATAAGCCAAAAGGCATTCGCCTAAAAGTAAATGTACAGTATGGATAGGTAAAAGTAGTTTTATGTTGGTCTTCTAGGGCTACAACTATTTGGTTGTATCCGAAATATCCATCTAAAAAGCAATAAAATTCATTACTTGCCAGTCAATCTAGCATTTGATCAATAAAAGGTAAAAGAAAATGATCCTTACAAGTGGCTTTGTTCAGCTTTCTATAGTCAATTTAGATTCTCCAACCCGTGACAGTTCTCGTCGGGATTAACTTGTTTTGTTCATTTTCAACAATCGTGATTCACTTTTATTCGGTACACATTGTACTGGACTTACCCAAGAACTATCTAAGATAGGGTAAATAATACTCACATCTAACCACTTAATTACCCTGAACCACTTCTTTTATAATAGGGTTAGGTCCCCTTTGCCCATCAATTTTACCTTTTTTTCCTTCTTATGGAATAATTTTATACATACAGAATGAAGGTCTCCCCATCGTCAATTCGCCTTTTTGCACACCTACCACCCGTGGCTAGGAAAGGTCTCCCTAGGATGATCGAAACTTAAAACCAAAATTTTCATTGTGTCATTTTTAAATAGTAATTATAGAATAGTTGTCATTAGAGTCAAAAATTTTGGTTAAGAAATTTTAACGTTTAGATAATTAAAGAAAATGACTAAATTGTTAAAAGTGCAACACTTAGTAATTATTGCATTAGGAATAAATAGCTTAATTATTAAATAAGAAAGGACCTATATAGCAAATAGCCCTTAGTCATTATTGTTGGATGGCTATTAGAGTGAAAATGAAAAAAAATAACATGTGATTAATGGAAAAATTGTAATAAAAGCAAAATTAAAATAAAATTAAAGGAAGGAAAACATTTTCTTCTTACTTTTCTTCATTTGGATGTCGAAATAACCATTGAAGGGAGCTCCAAGCTTTTAATTCATTCTCCTTGTGAATGTGAGCTAAATTCTTACCTATTTCTTGTCATTTTCATGTTTTTTATATCATTACAACTAGGTCCAGCTAGCCCATACTTTTGTTTTTGAATCTATTAAAAATTGTAGAAGTTGCCATTAATGAATCTTAAATGTTTTTGATGATAACTATGTGTTTGGAGCTTTGATTGTAGTATTTGGTTGTTTTGTGAAGTGATTTTTGTTAGATTTTGATTTAAGTATTGAATTGTAAAAATGCCAAAATTTCAAGGTGTGATAGGGAATTTGATATATAATAGGGACTATTAAAGGGCCTAGAATATTTGGCTGTAATTTGATTCCTAAAAATGGTCAATTTAATGATTTTCGGGTTAGAGGACTAAATTGTAAAAGTTATAAAAGTTTAAGGAAAATTTGTAATTAATGAAAATTTAATGGTCAGATGCATTGAACGGAATGTGAAATGTGTACGAGATTAATGTATTGTGTTTAATTATTATATAGATCAACATTTGAATCAAAGAGACAATAACCAAATAAAAGGGAAAATGGCGAAATAGTCCCTACATATTGACTTGAATTAAATCATGGTAAATTCATATTATTTCAATACGTAAATGAAATTCTATTTGTAATATTATATTATCTTTCTTTAGTTTAAATTTTTGTATATAACTATTGTATGAATAAACATACGTGCCCCTATTTGTACTTTGGTACCCCAGAACACTCATTCATGCCTTGTTTATACTTTGGTAACCCTGAATCAAATAGTATATGGATTGTGTATAATATTTAGATTAAATGTTATACTATGTCATTACTAAGTTATGTAAGCTTACTAGTTCTTGTGGACAATTTTGTAGATAATCGTTACTGACATTTTGGAAGGATCAATCAAATGACTCACACTATCCATCTAAGTTGGTAGTTTTTGTATCTCTTAGGGTAGTGGTATGTATATACATATATATATAAATATGTGGCTTTTTAATGGTGTTGGTAGGTTTATGTTTGGAAGATTATGTTTGATTTGATGTGCTTTAATGCTTCACCAAGTATTGTCATTTTGGACACTTTCAAATGCTTGTATATAAGGTTCCTTTTTTGTATTTTATGATAACTTGAAAATGGTTATTTATGAAAAGTTATGGTAAGTGTTTGAACTAGATTTTATGCATGAATTAAGGTAATGTTGGCTTGATTTAGTATGTAATGTTTTGATGTATTTGTGGTGCCTTTGAATGGCACATTGGTTAGATGAATTAGATTGTTTGAAATCGCATGATTATGTGTATTTGAAAGATGCTTAGGTCCTTTGAAAGTCTGCATAAATAGAAGGTTTTGTTATGCATGAATTGGTTATGAAATGGCTTGATTTCAGGTAAAATTTTAGGTTCACACGGCTTGGGACAAGGGCTGTCACATGTCCATGTGTCTAGCGACACAGTCATGTTTCATTGGTTATGAGAATGCCACTTTTACTTTTTATGCGATTTAGCCCTTTTCACAAATTAAGCACATAATCGGATAAATTAAATTACAAAAAGTTCACACATGTCAATTCACATAATATAAGCATAGAATATGATATTAAAATATTTTTGACTCAAATTTGTGGTCCTGAAACCACTGTTCCTACTAGGGTCTAAACCAGGCTGTTATAAGATCTTCCATGGGCATACCACTAAACTGGCCCACCATTTGGAGCATTTGAAACATCACTAGTTTCAACTTGAATTGGGGTGCCTCGATATCCAGCCTCCTAATTCTCAGATTTAGCTCATTGAAGAGTGGCACAGCGTATTGTCTAATGGCACGATCCCTATCATCATCAATAAGGATTGGGTTGTGCACTTGATTAACTCTATTACCTTGTCCTTCATTTCAATTTCCAAGGTCCATCGTAGCTTGTCTTTGAGAAAATCTTTCACGTCTTCTTTGTTTAAAATTTCACTCGATTTTAGATACCAAGGGTGTAATAGGCCATTTTCAGTGAAATCAGAATAGTGGTTTTGGGACCACAAATCCAACATCAAAATAATTTTATTAATTATTTAATGTCTATAGCATGTTAGTAGTGTCGTATAAATATTTTGTGAAGAAATTTTATCATTTGCATGCTTAATTTGATAAAAAAGGATTAATTTGCATAAGATGCAAAATTTGAGTTCTATAAGTAAAGGTTGTCTAATTTCTATGAATGTGGAATGTGAGTGGCCTTAAATGGTAATCAGACCATTAATATTAATAGTGGACAAATATGGACATCTTTTAAGTATTTTTAAAGGTTAAATTATAAGGTTAAAATAGTAAATTAGAAAATCAACTTAAAATTAAAATCAGTCTTTCTTTCTTCATTACCAAAATTCACATAAAGAAGCCACCAACAAAGCTTCAACATCCGGCCAACATTCATTCCCTTGCATGTGAGTATAATGATTTCTATGTTTTTGGAGTTGTTGTAGCTTAATATAGCTAGCCCGAGGACTAATTTGCAATACTGTTAAAATTCTAGGGTTTTACCCTGAATGTATATTGGTTGTTTTTTATGTGTGATGGATGAAAATGAATGTTTATTTTAGTTAAATAACTTTTGTAAAGGTAATTTTGATGAATTTGTCAATTAGGGATTAAATGGAAAAATAGAAAAATATTCATGGTGAAATTGTGAAAAAAATGAAATGTAGGGCTTGCTAAGGACCTAAGTAAAATTCGGCTATAGTGGGTTGGCACCAAATTGCATGAATTTCATTTTATAAGATTGAATGAATTAAATTTGATTATTTAGGTCATGAAAAGCATCATACGTATTTAGATCGGAAATGAAAAATTGTTGGATTAGATGATCGTATTACTTCGTTTGTGGTTGAGGTAAGTTAGTACATTTCATTAAAGTTTTAATTCACTTTAAATTAAGTGCTATTATGTTGTATTATGATATTACGACTCTATAGAAATATCAAATGAAGTTTTGACGACTTTCAGATCCTGTTTGAACCTTAGGAATATATAGGATACACATGACATGTCATTAGGGGTTACCGTGTTTCGGGTGCTGGTCTTGAACGTCCTATCGGTGGCTAAGTGTCTGGCATGTGTTGTGGATCCTTGACAGCTTGTGTGAGCAGCACCGTGTATTACATTTCGACCGACAGCTTGTGTGAGCAGACCCACTTATGGCTCGAGAGACATTTATATGAGAAAAGAGAAAGTGATGGTTTCAACCATATGTTAGCACACAGTGTGTGAGATTCCCACGCATCCAATATTATTCTAGTGGTTCAACAAGTATACAAAAGGGAAGAAACGATAGATGCTTTGATTAGTAATGCCATGAAAGCATGAAAAAGGTATGATATGTTGATGATTAAAGCTTACTAGCCATATTCATAATAATATAAATGTTTGTATGTTAAGTACATGAAAGCTTATTGTTGTGTGATGAATTTTGCTAAGTTATGTGTTAATCACTAATATGAGTTGTTGGTGCTTAGGCTTGTGCCAAGCTATGTTGGATTAGTTCCTTATTTACTTTTAAGCTTATATATTGAAACGGTAAGCATTGAGTATGATTTTCAAACTTACTAAGCATTAAATGCTTACTTTGTGTTATTTTCATGATGTTTTTAGATAATTGGAAGCTCGTTTGGGTTGGAAGCTTGTCGAGATCCATCACACTATCCATTGGCTATATCAGTAGATTTTAATATTTTCAGTCACAGTTATAATGGCATGTATAGGTGTCTTTGTTGATGAAATTATCCATTATTTGTGGCTTGTAAATATTCTATTTTGGTTTATGAAATAGTTAATATGATATCATGTATATATGGTACTTTAAATGGTTGTTATCTTGGTATCTAGGTGCCTAAATGATGGTAGTGAAATGGTGATTTTAATGGTATGCTATGAAATGATCGTTGGTATGGAATGAGATAGTACATAAAGTTCTAAATGACTAGTTTTGGTAGTCTTGAATGTGTTTGGCAATTGGTAAATTTATTAAGGTAGATGATAGATGTTGTATCAACCCGTTTTTAGTCAAATCAGAATAGTGGTTTTGGGACTACAAAATTGAGGTAAAAATATTTATTCTATTATTATTTTAATGTTTACAGCATGATTAAGTGTATGTGTGAATGTTTCGTTAAGAAATTTTATTGTTTGGTTGGTCAATTTGATAAAAGGGATTAAATCGCGTAAAGTGTAAAAGTGGAGTTTCATTAGCTAAAAGTGCCTAATAGGTATGGAACTTATAAGGGAGGTCCTTATGTGGTAATTAGACCATTATAAAAGTGGGTGCACATTTATATGCATGGTTAATGGAATTTCAATGGTTTAATATCAAGGATAAAAAGGTAAATTAGAAAATAAGCTTAAGTAAATAACATAAAAATTTAAGTCATCATCTTTATTAAGTTAGTTCCACCAATATTTTAAGCCATAGTTGAAGGCCTAGGTTCATCCAAAGCAATTTTGTCATTAAGGTACGGTTTTTATCCTGTTTTTAATGATTTCTATGTTTTTGAGATCATTGCAGCTTAATCTAGCTTGCCCAGGGACTAATTTGTAAGACTGCTAAAGATTTTGAAAGTTTCCATTGATGAATAAGTGTTCTTTGATGTTTGATGATGAAATATGAAATCTTGTTGTTAGATACACAAGTTTTTTTAAGTGAATTTTAAAGGAAATGCAAATTAGGGGCTAAATTATAAAATGTACAAATTTAGGGGTTAAAATGTGAAATAAATGAAAAATATGGTTTTCTATGGGCATAATAGTAATTCAGATATCATGGGTTTATTTTGAATTTCATTAATTTGTGATTGTATGCAATTAGGACTAAATTGTAAAAATGTAAAAGTTTAGGGCAAATATGTAAAATAGCCCTATGTGTGTTTTAGATTAAATTGAAAGAATAGTTGATTAAATAAGCTGATTCTGATTACTTATAGATCAAGAAAAGAGGAATTCAGACTTAGACATGGGAAAAAGTAAAGTAATTGAATGTTCGATCCGTTTCGCCATTTCCGTATATGAGGTAAGTTCGTATAGTTGAACTTGAAAGTGCAATTATTCAATTGATGGATGGTATTGATATTTTATTTATTCTATAGTAAAATGTGATGAATTTGATTTAAATGTACGGTTTAAGTCGACGAGATACTGAAGAAGACCATAGCTGGGCTATGGCAATCGGATAATAAGATCATAACCGTGTCATGGCATGTGAATGTAAGACCACGACAGGGCCTTGGAAATGTATGTGTAAGACCATAGTTGGACTATGGCATCAAAAAATTGACATACTTATATCATAAGCATTTATAAACTTGAAGTGATTAAATAAATGAATTTGTGAGAATAGATATGTATCAATACAGGTATGTACAGAAAACTGTTTGAATGATGAATTAAAAGAAGATGAGAACTTATGAGTTGCTTTGTAGTTAAACTTTATGTTATATCATTGATTGAGGTTTTAATTGCAAATTATGTATGTATTTGGAATTGTTAATGAATGATGTTGATTATTTCACATATACATACGAACTTACTAAGCTTTATAACTTACTTTGTTTATTTTCTTTTATGTTTTATAGTATATCGAAGCTAGCTCGGAATTAGGGATCATTTGAAACTTCATCACACTATCGGACATCTATTTTGGTACTTTTGAGTTTTGTATATATGGTATATGGCATGTATAGGCTTTGGTCATTTTGGTATGTTTGATGAACATGTATTTTAGGCCATTTAAGTTGGTTTGTGTTGATAATTTTGTTAATGTATAAAGATGTGTGAATGGCTTTGTTTTGAATTAGGTAATTGACCTATAATGAATGAATGAGGATGAATTGATAATGCATATTTGGAATGGTTTTATTGAATGAATCATATATGTGAATTATGTCTAGTAAAGCAAGATGAGTTGATATGCAACATCCTAGAATGGAGGCTTTGCATTTGTGATATGTTGTGTGTGTATGCCATGCTATGTGTGTGTGTCTGATATGTTTAGAGCTTTCGAGATGGCTTGAGGTTAAGCATGAGCCTTGAAAGAAATTCTATTTTTAGTCACAAAAAGGGAGAACTAGGTGAAGTGGGCCTTAAGGGTACTTGAATGGGAAAGTTAACACAAAAAAATTCAGTTGGTAAAGTGGCAAGGAGGTGCCACTAAGGGAGCAGATAGGTGACGCCACAAGCATGTTTAGAGGGAGCAAGTTCGAATCCCATGCTTAGCAAAAAGAAGTGTTTTTTTTTATATGTGACTAAGGAGCGAGAGGTGGTTTCGGCTGGGACTCTAAAGGAGTAAGTGTGGATTGAGTCTATAGATAGAAAGATGAGGATAAGACAAAAACAACGGATAGGATAGAGAGGGAAGAGATGGCCGAATGTGGGACTGTGTGCAAGGGAAAATAGGTTGAATGGCTAAGGGTGTGCCGAAATTCCCATTTGTGAATAGTATGCTAAATTTCATCTTTTCCTAGAGCATAGCTTTCGATTTTTTCTCTTCTTTTCTCCTCCTAATTTTGGCAACAAAAGGGTTCTTCTTCTATTTTTTGCCTAAACCGAAAAACTCTTAACTCTACTTTCCTCTCCACTTCCATACCATAGCCAATTGATCTTGAAAAGTCAAACCCTAAGCCTCTTTATTTTCTTTTGCCTCTTTATTTTTTTTTTTTTTGGCTTTCTCATCTAGTTCTTTCCTAATCATTATCGAATCCTTTCCACTAGTAGGCTAATACTGAAATCTCCTAAGTATCATTCAGATCTGCTGTGATAAGGTAAGAGCGTTCTCTAATTCCTTTGTTGTTTTTGGTTTTTGGAGACCATAGCTGAATGGCTATGTTGGTTGTAAGGCCATCATTAGTTTGATATTTCTATTCACTGATCTCGTGTTTTCTTTGGGTGACATTCCGAGAATTGAAGGAGATCTAATCATCTAGGTTTCTAAGATAGAAATCGGTAACTTTCGAATCATACTATTTTTTTTTGAGATTTCAAGGTAAAGGTTTCGATTCCCCTTAAGTGTTCAATTAGTTTCTTTTCATTATTCGTGCCTTAACCTAATGTTTCATTAAGCAATCATTATAGTACCTTCTGACCAAGATCATTCATGGACTCAAATGTCAGCAAATCAAAGGAAGGGGTTGGATCTGTAGTCCCAGCCCCAAAGTTCAAGAAATGCGTGGTGTCTACTGGTCAAGATTGGCCACCGGGTTGTGGGCCAGCTTCTGAGCAAAATAGTAGGCAGATGTCCATAGTTTCGGCTAGTGATAACATCGACATAGAGAGTGTCGTCTTATGTGTTATCAGGTGTGTAAGCTTTCGCACACTATAATATAACTGTGCTAACGTTTGTATGGGCTGAAAAAGCCAGAAAGTGGGTTGTATAGACAGTCATGATACCCTTAGGGGTAAGGCTAGGATTGCTAAGTACGTGATCATATCATTTCTTTGCATAGCCGAATGTATGTGTGACAAGATGATATAATATGAGTAGCATGTTGTATTGTTAGGATTTGTATGTTGATCATGGGTATGGGCTTGATATGAAGGGGAAGTGCTTAATTGGTCATGTAGTGATCAGTGGCTTTGCCACGATATATATATACATGTGTTCGTACACTCTTTCTTTTGGTCACACTATGATTCGTGGCTCCGCCACGATGTATATATATATTTTGTCACATAGTGATTGTGTTTATTTGGTCACCTAGTGGTCGTGTTTAATTGGCAACAAGACTGTCGTGATGGTGTGTAGAGGATGAAGGGTTGACTGTAGAAATCCCCACGGTGTGATTGGTTGGTACGGGTTGATGTGTAGCGGATAGAAACACTAGGTTTGGGTTGGACTTAATGCATTCATATGTTGTTGCTGATATGTGGGCTCAGGCCCAATGTGTGATTGTGGGTTAGTTGCAGTATATTTAATGTGGGAGGTTTTACACACTGAGTCTTGGTGACTCACCCCTTTTTCTTTAACCTTTCAGGTGAGCAGTAGCTCGTGGATACAGGAGCCGAGGCGAACTCGTGGAGGCCATGTTTTTGTTTTCTTTCCTTTACTTTTCGGTATTTCTTTAAGTCGTTCAAATTTGGTATTTCCATTATGTAATAAGGCCCTTCAAGATTGTATTTCATTTTATTTTATTATTTACTGTTTATAACGAACTTGTCACTTGACGACTTAAATGTTTAAGTTAAATTGGAGTTTTATTAAACCAAACATCCTGCTTTTCAAAAGTCGATGCGATAATAGAAAAAGTTATCTTCCAAAATGCCGATTTTTCATAAATTTAATTAAGACTTGGTTTTACTTCACCCTGTGACATTCCAGATTCGGTCATAATGCATGGGTTGGGTTTGAGGTGTTACATTTTTGGTATCAGAGCCAGTTTAAAACTCGGGCTGTGAATTGGGTCCAGTGGTATTTTATGGTTTGAAGGGAGTTTGAGAAAAATGTTTGGGTTGAGATATGGCCTTCGAGTCTGGCGACACTTGATCCACCCAGGTAAGTATTCTAACATTTGTTGTGGTATGCATGATTGGATTTAATGGGCTTTATGGGGACATAGGTGAGTATGGTAGGTTTATGGACCTTAGGCCTAGTTACAAACTCTTAAAATCCATAAAACTTAATTCCTCTAATTAAATATGTCCATGAATAAGTCGTTGGGTTGGAGTGTGGCAACAGGCATACGCATGTCTAGGATTGGATCTAGGGAGAGTCTGGTATTTAAGCGGTCCTAGTGGCCCACCTCCTTTTCACTAGAATCCTACCTGGTGCGCAGTGTTTGTTCACTTTAGTCGAGAGGACTCGTTAATGGGACAATATTCATAATTAAAACCTGAAAGGGATTTTTGTAAACTTACTTATATATCCCTAGTTTTGTAAAATTACCCAGAATACCCTATGTTTGAGAGAAATTACTGAAATACCCCTAGTTTGCAAAATAATCGAAATACCCCTGATTTATGAAATTACCAAAATACCACTATTTTGTAAAATCACCAAGATACTTTATTTTGTAAAATTACCAAAATACCCCTGTAGGGTAGAATTATGAAAATACCCTTAGGTAGTGAAATGACAAAAATACCCCTGTGTGACAAAAGAGAGGTTGTGGATGTCACTTTTGTGTTTGATGCTGTTATTTGATGCTCTGTTTGTGATGTATACGGATGTGGAATGTATGAGATTTCTATAACTAAGAGATATAGACTTGAGACTGAGTTTGAATTTGAAAGAACTACTATTTAAACCACTTCCCATAAGACGGTCCATTATTAATCAGTGGAAAAAAGTATTAATTCATAAAATTTTTAATCAGATAAATCGTGAACGCTAGATATGAGCGCTAGGGGACATGGTGTGCGTGGCCGAGGTAGAGGTAATATTGTTGTATCAGAACCGGTAGGGTCTGGTCACGAGTCAGGGAATGAGGTACCAATGCCACCAACTGTGGAGGCTGAGTATCAGGACCAAACGGGTGGAGACGATGCAGTGTCTCAGCGATGCTTCGAGTGTTGGAGAGAGTTTCGGGAACTGGCATGGGTACGGGAGGTCGAAAACCTGTGCCAGAGCAACTTAGGGCTAATGGAGCGAAAATGTTTAGGGAATTTCGGCGTAGCTCCTACTACAGTTGAGTATTGGATGGAAGCCGTGGAGCAGATTATGGATGATCTCGACTTCATGGAAGAAGAAAAGCTGAAGGGAGTGGTGTCTCTTCTTCGGGTTAAAGCATACCAATAGTGGCTTACGGTCAGGGATGGTGCGGTGGCTGGCCGTATTACTTGGGAGTTTTTCAAGACAGCGTTCCAGAGTAAGTATATCGGATCGAGTTATGTGGATGCGCAACGTAGGGCATTTCTAAATCCGATCCAGGAAAGTAAATCAGTAGCTGCATATGAAGCGAAATTCCTACATTTGAGTCGTTATGCCCGAAAGATAGTGGCCACAGAACATGAACAATGTATTCGATTTGAGGATGGCCTGAAGGATGATCTACGTGTTTTGATAGCTCCACAGTGGGAGAGGGAATTTGCTGTGCTTGTGGAGAAAGCTAAGATAGTTGAGGAGGTAAAGTGGACAGAAAAACTGAATCGGGATAGAGATAGGAGTGGAAGTAAGAGAAATGTCGGATCGTCTGGGTCAATGGGGCGTTTCTAGAAGAGGCCTAAGGTGGATGGCCCAAGACAGGGTGTGAGATCTGGGGGTAATGGTCAACCTTAGAGGTGTGGCCGGTGTAATGAGTTTCATTCGGGTGAATGTTAGGCAGGTGAAAGGAAATGTTTTAGGTGTGGGTCTACGGATCATCTGGTTAGGGATTGTCCACAGGATCGGGGTGGCCCAGAGCCGGTAGAACAGACTAACGCTCAGCCTGGTATAGGAGGTCCACAATCGCAAAGAGGTCGCGGTCTAGCCAGAGGATGTAATGGTTATAGTCGGGGCCATGGAATACAAGGTAGAGGTGCAGGAAACACCGATGCAAGACAGTCGGGGTTGGTCTATGCAGCTGGGCATTGTGATGAGGGGGATGCACCGGATGTCATAACCGTTACGTTCTTGATTTTTGTTTTTCTTTTTTCTGCATTAATTGATATTAGGTTGACACATTCTTATGTTGCTAGTATAGTCTCTGGAACTTTAAGTATGAACTTTAAGATTGTTCCTAGGAAGATGAATGTAATTAACCCGCTAGTTCAATCTGTAGTGGTGAACAAACTGTATAGGTATGTACCTCTAGAAGTGCAAGGGGTAGTTTTTTCGTGATATAATGGAACTGCCTTGTGGAGAGTTCGACCTAATCTTAGGTATGGGCTGGTTAGTAAAATATCGAGCGAATCTAGACTGTACAGCTAAGCATTTGGTACTAAAGACTAGTCAGGAGGATGAGGTGGTGGTAATAGGTGAAAGGAGGAACTACTTGTCTAACGTAGTATCCGCCTAAAAATTTGAAAGAATGATGAGAAAAGGATGTAGGACATTCGTAGTCTTTGTTTGTACTTTGGAGGTCCAAGATTCAACGGGGAATGTTATAATAGTGAGGGAGATTTCTGACGTTTTCCCAAAAAAACATCCCGGACTACCTCCGGATTGTGAGGTAGAATTTGGAATCGATCTTTTTCTAGGAACAACACTAGTATCTATTGCATCATATAGGATGGCGCCGAAAGAATTAGTGGAACTGAAAGCCCAAATTCAGGAATTGTTGGATTGGGGTTTCATTCGACCAAGTGTATCACTTTGAGGGAGCGCCGGTGCTATTTGTCAAGAAGAAGGATGGATTAATGCATATGTGCATTGACTATCAACTGAACAAGTTGACTATCAAGAACAAGTATCCGTTGCCAACGATAAATGACTTGTTCTATCAACTGAAAGGGGCGTCAGTGTTCTCAAAGATAGATTTGAGATCAGGATACCATAAGCTTAAGGTTAAGGAATCGGACATTCATAAGACAGCTTTTAAGACCCATTATGGCCATTACGAATTCTTGGTAATGCCATTCGGGTTGACCAACGCACCAGTAGCGTTTATGGATATAATGAACCGGAGTTTCAACCCTATTTGGACTGGTTCGTGGTGGTATTTATAGATGATATCCTGGTATATTCAGGGTCAGAGGAGGAGCATGATTCACATCTATGAGTGGTATTACAAATCCTGAGGGAGAAACAATTGTATGCAAAATTCAGTAAGTGCAAATTTTAGTTAAGGGAGGTTACTTTTCTAAGACACGTTGTATCGGCTGAAGGGGTCAAAGTTGATCGTCGGAAGGTTGAAGCTATCATGGATTGGAAAGCACCCCGATTTGTGACGAAAATTTAGAGTTTCCTGGTCTTGCTGGTTATTACAGGAGGTTCGTTGATGGATTTTCCTCGATTGCGGCACCTTTAACCAAGTTGTTGAGGAAGGGAGTACTTTTTGTATGGGGTGGCAAGAAACAGGAAAGTTTTGAAAAGTTGAAGAAGGTGTTAACGGAAGCTCCGGTGTTGATTCAATCGGAGGCTGGAAAGGAGTTTGTGGTCTATTGTGATGCTTCACACACCGGGTTAGGATGTGTGTTGATGCAAGGAGGAAGAGTGGTTGCTTATGCGTCTCGACAGTTAAGTCCGCATGAGCTAAATTATCCCACCCATGATTTGGAATTGATGGCGGTAGTTTTTTTCTTTGAAGATTTGGAGACATTATCTGTATGGAGAGAAGTCCGTCATCTATACAGATCATAAGAGCTTGAAATATCTCCTCACCTAGAAAGAGTTGAACTTGAGGCAAAGAAGGTGGATTGAACTGCAAAAGGATTACGATTGTTCGATTGAATACGATCTGGGTAAGGCTAACGTGGTGGTGGATGCACTAAGTCGGAAGGTGATCTCGGATCTGAGGGCAATGTTTGCTCATCTAAGCATGTATGAGGATAGGAGTTTATTAGCTGAACTTTAGGTGAAGCCGACATGGATAGATAAGATTAAAGAGAAGCAGTTACAGGATGATAACTTGAGTGCCCGACTATCTCAAGTGCAACGTGGTAAAGTGGGGGACTATAATCTGAATGATAACGGGGTTCTGTGTTTTCGAAAGAAGGTGTGTGTGCCGAGGGACGTGGAATTGAGGTGGATGATTCTTCAGGAAGCACATAATATCCCATATGCTATGCATCCGGGAGGAACCAAAATGTATTGGGATTTACGAGAACAATTTTGGTGGCCAGGCCTGAAGCGGGAGGTATCCGAATTTGTGGGTAAATGTTTAACATGTCAGCAGGTAAAGGCGGAGCATTAGTTACCTTCAGGGTTATTGCAGCCGGTAAAGATTCCACAATGGAAATAAGAGAGAATCACGATGGATTTTGTTAGTGGGCTACCCCTTACGCCTACTAAGAAGGATTCGATATGGGTAATCATTGATCGTTTGATGAAGTCCACTCATTTTGTACCGGTTCGGTTGATTATTCTTTACAAAAGTTGGCTAAGCTATATATAGCGGAGATTGTAAGGTTGCATGGAGTACCTGTGTTGATTATCTCGAAAAGAGATCCTAAGTTTACGTCAAGGTTATGGAAGGCATTGTATCAAGCGTTAGGTACAAAGTTGGACTTTACTACAGCGTTTCATCCACAGACGGACGGACAATCAGAAAGGGTGATTCAGATTTTGGAAGACATGTTGAAAGGTTGCATTATCGATTTCAAGGGTAGCTGGGAAGACTTTCTATCATTGGCAAAATTTGCATATAATAACAGCTACCAGTCTACTATTCGGATGGCACTATATGAGGCGTTGTACGGGCGAAAGTGTCATACTCCTACGTATTGGAAGGAGTTAATGGAATGATAGATTTTAGATCCGGAACTAGTATTGGAAACGAAGAATAAGGTTGGATTGATTCGGGCTAGGTTAAAGGAAGCATCAGACAGGAAAAAGTCTTACGCTGACCTGAAGCGAAGAGACATAGAATTTGCAGTGGGTGATCGGGTCTTCTTGAAGGTATCACCATGGAAGAAAATTCTAAGGTTTGGATGGAAGGGTAAGCTAAGCCCTAGATTTTTCGGGCCTTATCGGGTGTTAAGGCGTGTAGGACTAGTTGCTTATCAGCTTGAGCTACCTTCGTAGCTAGGTAAGATTCATGATGTATTCCATATTTCAATGTTGCGATGTTACCGTTTAGACCCATCTCATGTGATACTGTTGGAGGAACTTGAAGTAAAAACTAATTTGTCTTTTGAGGAGGAACCAGTTCAGATCTTGGAGCGCGATGTTAGAGTTTTGCGAAGAAAATTGGTACCTTTAGTTAAGGTTCTATGGTGAAATCACGGATCAGAGGAAGCTACATGGGAGCCAGAGGATGTTATAAGACCGCAATACCCTCACCTCTTTTGATCAGGTAATTTCGGGGATGAAATTCTTTTGTGGGGGGAAGAACTGTAACATCCTAGAATGGGGGCTCTGCATTTGTGATATGTTGTGTGTGTATGCCATGCTATGTGTGTGTGTCTGATATGTTTAGAGCTTTCGGGAAAGCTTGAGGTTAAGCATGAGCCTTGGAAGAAATTCTATTTTTAGTTACAAAAAGAAAGAACTAGGTGAAGTGGGCCTTAAGGGTACTTGAATGGGAAAGTTAACACAAAAAAGTTCAGTTGGTAAAGTGGCAAGGAGGCGCCACTAAGGGAGCAGATAGGTGACGCCACAAGCATGTTTGGAGGGAGCAGGTTCGAATCCCATGCTTAGCAAAAAAGAGTGTTTTTTTTTTATATGTGATTAAGGAGTGAGAGGTGGTTTCAGCTGGGACTCTAAAGGAGTAAGTTTGGATTGAGTCTATAGATAGAAAGATGAGGATAGGAGAAAAATAAGGGATAGGATAGAGGGGGAAGAGATGGCCGAATGTGGGACTATGTGCAAGGGAAAATCGGTTGAATGGCTAAGGGTGTGTCGAAATTCCCATTTGTGAATAGTGTATCGAATTTCATCTTTTCATAGAGCATAGCTTTTAGTTTTTTTTCTCTTCTTCTTTTCTCCTCCTAATTTCGGCAACAAAGGGTTCTTTTTCTCTTTTTCTACCTAAACCAAAAAACTCCTAACTCTACTTTCCTTTCCACTTTCATACCATAGTGATTGATCTTGAAAAGCTGAAATGCCTAAGCCTCTTGATTTTTATTTTTGGCTTTCTCATCCAGTTCTTTCCTAATCATTGCTGAATCCTGTCCACTAGTAGGCTAATACTGAAATCTCCTAAGTATTATTCGGGTTTGCTGTGATAAGGTGAGAGTGTTCTCTTATTCCTTTGTTGTTTTTGGTTTTTGGAGACCATAGCCGAATGGCTAAGTTGGTTGTAAGGCCATCATTAGTTTGATGTTTCTATTCACTAATCTCGTGTTTTCTTTGGGGGGCATTCCGGGATTTGAATGAGATCTAGTCACAAAAATCGACAAGTTTCAAATCATACTATTTTTTTGAGATTTCAAGGTAAGGGTTTCGATTCTCCTTAAGTGTTCAATCGATTTCTTTTCGTTATTCGTGCCTTAACCTAATGTTTTGTTAAGAAATCGTTATAGTACCTTCTGACCAAGATCATTCATGGACTCGAATGTCAACAAATCAAAAGAAGGGGTTGGATCTGTAGTCCCAGCCCTAAAGTTCAAGAAACGCGCAGTGTCTGCTATTCGATATTGGCCACCGGGTTGTAGGCCGGCTTCTGAGCAGAATAGTAGGCAGGTAGCCATAGTTTCGGCTAGTGATAGCGTCGACATAGAGAGTGTCATCTTACGTGTTATCAGGTGTGTAAACTTTCACACAATATAATATAACTGTGCTAACTTTTGTATGGGCTAAAAAAGCCGAAAAGTGTGATGTATAGACAGTCGTGATACCCTTAGGGGTAAGGCTAGGATTGCCTAGTACGTGATCATATCATTTCTTTGCATAGCCGAATGTATGTGTGACAAGATGATATAATATGAGTAGCACGTTGAATTGTTAGGATTTGTATCGTTTCTTTGCATAGCCGAATGTATGTATGAAGGGGAAGTGCTTAATTGGTCACATAGTTATCGGTGGCTTTGCCACGATATATAAATACATGTATTTGTACACTATTTCTTTTGGTCACACTGTGATGGTGGCTCTGCCACGATGTATATATATATTTGGTCACATAGTGATTGTGTTTATTTGGTCACCTATTGATCATGTTTAATTGGCAGCAAGACTGTCATGATGATATGTAGCGGATGGAGGGTTGATTGTAGAATCCCCCACATTGTGATTGGTTGGTACGGGTTGGTGTGTAGCGGATGGAAACACTAGGTTTGGGTTGGGCTTAATGCATTTATATGTTGTTGCTACTATGTAGGCTTAGGACCAATGTGTGATTGTGGGTTAGTTGCAGTATGTTTAATGTGGGAGGTTTTATACACTGAGTCTTGGTGACTCACCCCTTTTTCCTTAACCTTTCTGGTGAGTAGTAGCTCGTGGATGTAGGAGCCGAGGTGGACTCGTGGAGGCCATGTTTTCATTTTCTTTCCTTTACTTTTTGGCATTTCTTTAAGTCGTTCAAATTTGGGATTTCCATTATGTAATAAGGCCTTTCAAGATTGTATTTCGTTTTATTTTATTATTTACTATTTATAACAAACTTGTCACTTCGACAGCTTAAATGTTTAAGTTAAATTGGTGTTTTATTCAACCAAACATCCTGTTTTCAAAAGCCAACACGATAATAGAAAAAGTTATTTTCCAAAACACCTGGTTTTTCATAAATTTAACTAAGACTTGGTTTTTCTACACCCTATGACATTCTAGATTCGATCGTAACGCATGTGCCGGGTTTGGGGTGTTACATGATAGGTATATAAATAGGTAAATGGCATTGAATTGAGTATTGAAATGGTGGAAATAGATATAGTATGAATTGTGTATTGGTTGATGACCTTTGGCTATATAATTGTGTTTTGAATTGGTACAATTTGGGTTATGTAGGTATATGCAAAGATGGTGGCAAATTAGCTTGGTAAATAACCTATTTTTGTCCACACGGGCGTGTGTCTTAGCCGTGTTTGACACACGGTTAGGTTTCACGGCTATGTGTCCCTTGGTGTTGAATTTAAAATGAAGTCAGTATGCTCCACACGGTCTCACACATGGGCGCATGATAGGCCATGTTGCATAAGTCAGTATACCCTACAAGTTTGGCATGGCCTAATACACGATTTGGCACACAGCCGTATGTGGCAACATCGAAGGGCACACGGGCTAGACACACGAGCGTGTGGTTGAACATGTGACCCAAGTCAGTATGTACCCCCTGTTTTTACACAGTCTATGACACGGGCGTGTCTGGTGGCCTTGTGAGACACACGGCCTATACACACGGGCGTGTGTCCTCTATGTGAAGCAAAATTGGCTAAGTGTTGAAAAATTTCCCGAGCTATTGGTTTAGTCCCGAACCATTTCAAATGCATGTTTAAGGCCTCGTAGGTTCGATTAAGGGATACTATCATTGTTTGTGATTGAATTTTATTTGACATAATAAATTGTATATGAAATGTATGGTTATAAGTGTTGTAAGTTCGGTAATGCTTTGTAACCCTATTCGGCATTGAAAACTAGTGATGGGTATTACAGATATGGAAATCGTCATAATGGTATATGTTGTGCATGAGAATAGTATGTGAACATTATGGTAAATGTATTATTTATGTTGTTCAATTGGTTGATTGAATAATTGATGAATTTAGAAAGAGTTTTAATCAAGTTTGATTGTTGAGATTGAGGTGCCATTTTGATATATTGGTTGAATGGTTAGTTACTGTGATGATTTAGCTTGTATATGTATATTTTAGGTGTGTTTTGAATGCATGAATATACGTACATTTGATTTGTGCTAGTGGCTAGACTTTGGGTGAGAAAAATGGCTTGGAAATGGCTTATTTTTCATCCACATGGCCAAAGACACGGGCGTGTGTCTCAGCCGTGTGTGACACACGGCCATGCAACACGAGCGTGTGTCCCTTATAGCTTACAAAAGGTTGCAAGTCAGTTAGTGACACGGCCTAGCACACAAGCGTATGGCTTGGCCGTGTGACCCAAGTCAAAGAGTTACACGGGCACAGACACAGGTTGGGACACAGCCGTGTGTCCCTACTTTGAATGCCCACACGGCCTGAGACACGGGCATATGTCTCAGCTGTGTGAGTCACACGGCCGTGTGACCCCTGCAGTTTCAAATTTTGCATCTTTTTTCAAAAAATCCTATATGTTTTTTTATTTAATCCTGACTCGTTTCTAATATGTTTTCAAGGTCTCGAAGTCTCATATTAGGGCTATATTCTTGAGTTTGAATAATATTGCTATGTTTTATGCTATGTTTTGTATATGGTGAATAAATGTTCGTTGAATGTTGTTAATTTTTGGTAATGATCCGTAGCCCTAATCCGTCAACGGATACAGACTAGGGGTGTTACAACAGGTAATAGATCAATGATTCAATCTATGCTCATAAAACTCCTAATAATAAATCGCAAATAAAATAAAGAATAAAGAATAAATTAGTAGTATTAGAAATTAAATAACATAAATAAATAAAAGCCAAATTTTAAAAATAATTTCACAAAGAATGATTAAGGCAACAGTCCCCAACAACAGTGCTAAAAAATTTTAATGGGGTTTATGCATGTGTACATAGTCGTTTAAGGTTGATAAGTAAGTAAAAATGAGTTGTTGTCTCCATAAACACTATATAAGTGTAACACCCCCAAACCTGGCCTAGACGTTATGGCCGAATCCAAAAATGTCGCATTCAAATGGTTTAAAAAATTTCAATTAAGTATTTTTGTACTTAGTTAAACTATTCTGAAACCCTGTAGATAGTATTATTGAGACTGTACTAAAATTGTTAGAGACTGAAACTTCTGAAAACGATTCTGAACTTCTGATAGTTTTTGCATAAAACATTTGTGATAATAAACTGAAACTGATGCATAAAATTTTTAATGTAGATAAAACTCAAATTAGATAATGAGCACAAGAGGTATCCGTGGACATGGTATTCGAGGCCGAAGTAAAGGCCGTAGGGGGCTTGAACTGAGTCCTCATCTCTAAGCAGCATGCCAAATCTGGATACCAGTGAGACACTTGTGTCATCTACTTTTGGCTAGGGACAACGTACTGTCCCAAGCCATGATGAGGATATTGGAGAGGGTCACTAGACCCAATTATGGATCTGGGGGCCGAGGGTCGGTAACTGAGCGACTCTGATCTAATGGAGTAGAGTTGTTTAGGGGTGTCACAGGAGTCGCCTCTAATGTGGTTGAGTACTGGTTGGAGGCCACCGAGAGGATTATCGATGATCTGGACTATACCTCTAGCAGAAATTAAAGGGTGCAGTCTTCTTGCTTTACAACGAAGCATATCAGTGGTGGTTGATAGTTAAGGAGGGCATTCAACCTAACCATCTAACTTGGGAGTTCTTTAAGACTACAATTTAGAGCAAATATGTAGGAGCCAGCTACATTGATGCTCGCAAGCGTGATTTTTTGAGCCTCACGTAAGGTGACCAATCTGTGGCCAAGTATGAGGCCGAGTTTCTGTGGTTGAGCCGCTATGCTCAAGGCATGGTGGCATCTGAATATGAGATGTGTGTCAAGTTTGAGGACGGCCTAAGGGATAATCTAAGGGTTTTTATTGCTCTACAAAGAGAGCATGAGTTTTTGTTTTGGCGGAGAAGGCGAAGATCGCCAAAGATGTTAAGCGCTCAGAGCGCCAGAATAGAGATACAGAGATAGGTAAGAACAAGAAGGATTCGGAGCCCTCAAGTTTTGTGCAGAGGCATAAGAAAATGCCAAATTGGAGGGGCGAGTTAGAGTGGGGAGTCTTGCTACTTCAGTTGGGTTGTAGCCTTGTAATGATTGTGGTAGGCGC
The DNA here is from genome assembly GCA_025506655.1 of Gossypium rotundifolium. NCBI lineage: Eukaryota > Viridiplantae > Streptophyta > Magnoliopsida > Malvales > Malvaceae > Gossypium > Gossypium rotundifolium. The sequence goes on along the minus strand of CP106733.1, from coordinate 104,883,711 downwards.
CATCGGGGTGAGTGTTGGAAGTGAATTAGGTCTTGTTTGAGATGCGGGTCCCTTGAGCACCGTATTAGGGAGTGTCCATAGCGGGTGGATCAGACGCAGGCTCTGGGTCTTGCTCAACCTCAAAGGATAGTTTTGTAGCCACCTAGGGGCCGTAGATAGGCTAGGGTGGTAATTGTTTGGGCCGTGGATAGAGAGCACGGCCAGAGGTGCTAGTAAGACTGAGGCGAGGCAGCCTACTTTGGTTTATGCTACACGTCACCGAGATGACAGTGATGCTCCTGATGTTATCATCGATACGTTCTTTATTTTTGATGTACCTTACTTCACTCTGATAGACATAGGATCCACTCATTCCTATATAACCTGCTCTATTTCCAAAAATCTGGGGTTATCAGTTGAGTGTACTTCTAGTGAGGTTACTATGATAAGTTTTTTTAGGGCAGCCGGTTCAGGTTAGTAAACTATATAAGGATGTCTTGTTAGAGGTACAAAGGGAGATCTTTCTGGCTAATTTGATGGAGCTTCTATTTTGGGAGTTCGATCTGATTCTGGGTATAGACTGGTTGGTAAAGCACCAAGTCAGTTTGGACTACGCATCTAAGAGGGTTATTCTAAGGACCACGGATGACGTGGAGGTGGTTATGATTGGTGAGCGTCGAGACTACCTGTCGCATGTGATCTCTGCTCTAATAGCTGAAAAACTAGTCTGGAAAGGATGTGAGGCGTACTTAGCCTATGTAAGTGTTTTGGATTTTGGGGACTCTTCTATTGGGAACATCAGAACAGTAAAGGACTTTTTGGACGTCTTTCCTGAGGAGTTACCGGGACTACCACCGAATCAAGAAGTGAAATTTAGGATTGAGCTTCTTCTGGGTATAGATCCGTGTCCATCACTCCCTACCGTATGGCACCGAAGGAGCTTACGGAGCTTAAGGCTCAGCTGCAGGAACTTTTGGACCATGGTTTCATTCGTCCAAGTGTGTCTCCTTGGGGAGCACCAATTCTATTTCTTAAGAAGGATGGGACCATGAGGATGTGTATAGATTATCGACAGTTGAACAAGCTAACCATTAAGAATAAGTATCCACTTTCGAGGATCAATGACTTATTTAATTAATTTCGAGGGGCGTCTGTATTCTCAAAGAGCGATCTGCGTTTAGGGTATCATCAGTTGAGGGTTAAGGATGTGGATGTGCATAAGACTGTATTTAGGACTCGTTATGGGCATTACGAGTTCTTAGTGATACCTTTTGGCTTGACGAATGCACCGGCTATATTTATGGATCTAATGAACTGAGTATTTCAGCCCTATCTGGATCAACTCATCGTGGTCTTTATCGACGACATTCTAGTATACTCTAAGACTGAGAATCAGCATGATGAGCATCTTAAAGTAGTGCTTTCAGATTTTGCATGAGAAGCAGCTATACGCTAAATTTCGCAAGTGTGAGTTCTGGCTACGTGGAGTAACTTTTCTGGAACACGTGGTTTCTGTAGAGGGAATTCAAGTTGATCCTCGAAAGATTGAGGTTGTGCTGGATTTGAAATGACCTAAGAATGTATATGAGATCGGTAGCTTCTTGGGTTTGGCGGGATACTATCGACGTTTCATTGAGGGGTTCTCTTTGATTGCTGCGCTGTTAACTAAGCTTCTATGTAAGGGTGTACCATTTTTCTAGATTGATGCACAATAATCGAACTTTGAGAAGCTCAAATATGTTCTACCTCAAGCTCCTGTTTTGATACAGCCTGTGTAACACCCCTCACCCTTATTCAACACCAAAATAGGGTTACGGAGCATTACTAAACTTATAACACTTTAAAACACACATTTCATATACAATTTGTCATTTCAAATACAATTTAATCACAACCAATGATAGTTTCCCTTAAACGAGCATATGAGACCTCAAACATGCATTTGAAATGGTTCGGGACTGAACTGATAACTCAGAAAATTTATCAACACTTAGCAAATTTTTCTTCAAACAAGGGACACAAACCCGTGTAATCAGGCCATGTGTCTCACATGGCCACCAGACACGCCCATGTCACAGGCCGTGTGAAAATAGGGGGTACATACTAACTTGGGTCACACGACCAACCACACACCCTTGTGTCTAGCCAGTGTGCCCTTCGAAATGGCCACACATGCCCGTGTGCCAAGCAGTGTGTTAGACCATGTCAAACTTGTAAGGTAAACTGACTTATGCAACATAGCCAAGTCACACGCCCGTGTGCTAGGCCATGTGCCAATTAGGGGGTATGCTGACTTGTGCCACACGGCTAATCACACGCTTGTGTGTGAGGTCGTGTGGAGCATACTGACTTCATTTCAATTTCCACACCAGGGACACAAGGCCATGAAATTTGACCGTGTGTCACGTACGATTGACACACGCCCGTGTCTCTGCCGTGTGGACAAAAATAGGCTATTTACCAAGCCAATTTGCCACCCAAACTCATGCACACTATACCAATTTCAATGTTACCAAAACATAACACTTATAGGCATTTAAAAAAACCTCAATTAAACATCTTTCATACCATTTCAATACCAAAAAATACAATACATACTATTTCCCAACGTGTCTTCCAAAACATACCAATATTCACAATCTCAATTTATCAATATGAACACATTCAAACATGCATTAATTTACCTAATATCACCAACATATCATTCATTAAACTTGGGCTCTTTCATACTCCAAATACTATTTTAAAATCTACCAATCATAATTAGCATTTATAAGACAATTATCAAATTCAAAACAAAGGTCATTTGAACACTTATACATCATCAAAATCATCAATATAGCCAACTCACATGACTATATATATACAAACCAAAATATAGGCATTCATAAGCCAATTTAAATGGCAAAAGTCAATACCAAAATAATTATCAAAATGACCACAAAACCTATACATGCCATATAACCAATATCACTGTAACGACCTGGCATTGGGCCTAGTAGAATTTGACCCATAAGGCCTTGGGCTTGGGAGCATTTAAAATTTTTTAGAACAAGAGAACGGCATTATTTCAAGTTGGACTTATTAGGAAGGTGATTTTGGAATGTTACGGGGTTTCTAGGAAGTTCGGGTTCAATATAGGCCATAGGAAAATTTTAGTGTTGAGGCATTTAAAGGGGAGAAGGCAAGTGGCGTCTAGCATAAGGGAATAATTGGGCAACTTGCTAGCACAAGAGGAGCTTGTGGTGTGAATGGCGGAGGGGAGAGCTTGGGTTCGAATCCCACCTAGTGCAAATTTTGGGATTTATTTTTGTGTTCCTTCCCTAAGTGTCGGCCATAGTGGTAATTAAGGTAAGGAAAACTTTTTAATTTTGGAAAGGAGGCTAAGAAATATGGTATGGAGAAAAACAAGGTATAATGAAAGAAAGAATCAAAAGAAAAGGCAAGAGAAGGGAACATGTTGGCCTATTATGTGGGTGATGTTTTGGAAAGATTTTATGTGGTCAATGTTCATCTTTTGGTAAAGATGATACACGGTTTTGGAGGGGTTTTGGGTAGCCGAAATTTTTATTAGTCTTCTGGCAAAATTTTGGTGCTTGTTAGGTCTAATTTTTTTTTAGCATTCCTTTGTGTTCTTTTCTCCAATTTCTTCTCTCTTTGCCGAAACTCCAAAACTAATAGTGAGTATTATTTTTCTTCTTTTCTTTCTTTTTTTTTCGAAAACATCTAGTCTTTGTGACCAAATTATTTTTGACTTTTTTCCCCTTTGAAAACCGAATCTAGTCAAGCACTCTTTCTCCATCTTTCTTTCTTTTTCACAAAATTCTCCAACTCTTCTTTCTTCTTCTCTAATCCATATTCTCATAGCCAAATTTTCTTGTTCATTTTTCCTCCATAGCCGAACCTTTCAACCCATAATCTCTCCTTCACAATTTCTTTCTCATTTGTGTTGACACCCTCTTCTTTGATCAAATCGGTAAGTACTTTCTTTTCTCTTTTCATTTTTTTTATTCTTCTAGCCGAATGGGAGTTTACCACTATTCGGTTGAGTATTTTGTTTCTAAATGGAAATGGTGTTTCCTTCTACTCTTTCACATCTTAATCATCCTTTTTTTCGTAGTGATCTAAGTGGGTGGCCAAATATCATTCTAGCCTTAGGTCATTCGGTGGAAATCGGATTCAATATTGTTAAAGTAAGGAGTTTCTTTATAGATTACTTGATATCATTCATTGTTTAATTAGTTGGACTAAATGGTTATTATAGGGTCTAAAATGCTCGTTCTTTTTCTCACTCGTGGATCCTTCGGATATAGTGGTAAGCCTACTCCTATCACTAAAACAACTACTTTCTCTCATAGTAGTTTTTCTAACCAGGATTTTTCCTATGGAGGCAAGTGGTACCGATTCGAAAGGAAAAGTGATTTGTGAACTCAAACGGAGTGGATTTGCGATTCCTACTCCTAAGTTCAAGCGTAGAGCGACATCGGCAGTTCGAGATTTCCCACTGGGTTGTGGACCATCATCCGGTGAGAATAGACAAATCGTTGTCATTCACAATATCAAGAGTAAGCGTTTCTATAGGTCGCTTGGTTTAGATTTATATTTAATAAAAATCTCGTTCATTAGATTAATCAAGTATTATGTTGTCATAGGTGCCGACGATCAAGAGAGTTTAATACTTATCGTAATAAGGTGAGTAATCTCACACTAAAATCCCGTAAATCTGTGATTTAGCATCATATTAGAAATATCGATCATTGTTGCTTAAATACTTAAAATCGATAAAATGGAATGAAACGAGTATTTTGCCTAAACATCGTAAATATTAAGATTTATCAAATCGGGGATTATTTGTCGAATTACGAAAATACCCCTATGGGCCGAATTACGAAAATGCCCCCTATGGGCCAAATTACGAAAATACCCCTACGGTCGAATTACAATGTTCTATAATTGATCGATATATCGTAACAAATCTCTGGATTAATGATTGTTGTTTATATTTGTAAATGTTATGCTTTATTATGTATGTTGCATTTACATAATTTTGCATGGGATAGGAAAAATGTTGAAGAGAAGTGTAGCCCGGTGGCATTACCACAAAAAAAAATGTTTGTTATTATGATTCATTATGATTCCAGTGGCTTGGCCACAATCAAAATATATTCTAAATGGGAACTTGCCTGCGATTGGTATGTTTGGCGGGGTGGGTTGACTTGATCCCCACAAGTGTGATTGGATGGTGCGGGTGGTGTGTAGCGGATGGATTACTAGGATGGGTTGTGTTGCATATATTTATTTCATCCATACATTGTTATGTAAATGGGTTTAGGCCCAAGATATTGCTATACAGGTTCAAGTCCAATGGACAACGGTAAGGGGATTATGCACTGAGTTCTAGTAACTTACCCTCTTTCCTTAACCCTTACAAGTAGTGCTTTGAGGACTTGGGGCCATGGATGACTCGGTGGAGGCATACTTTGGAAATAATGTTTTCGAACATTAGTAAACTTCTTTACCATTTTAATTCGTTACTTTTACTATTTTAGGTTTTAAAGTTATAATAAGGCCTCTAGTATATGTTTAATTTTGCTTTACATTTAGACGTACTAAATATCTTTCTTGAATTGTTTTAAATGGGGATTTTCTAAAATCATTAATAACGGTTTTTCCAAAATTGATTTACAAATGGATTTCATAACAAACTTTTACAAATAATTTAACTTGGATTTTCTTTTGAAATTATCAACATCATTTTCAAAAGTCACGATTTTAAGGTTCACAAGTTCGAGTTTTGTTTTATCAATTAAACCTCTCGTGATTAGAAGTATTTTACCGAATATTTACAATCAAACTTGTTTTCTTAACTATAATTTAATAACACTTATTTTAGTACAAATTAGAAGTTCTTAATACGTTTTCTTCATGTGACATGTCAGATCCGATCGTAACGCATGGGCAAGGTTTGAGGTGTTACATTTTATGATATCAGAGCCAGGTTACAAAACTCAGCTGTAGTTTGGGTTTAAAAGCGTTTTTCCAAAGCTGTTTAAAATTTTATACATACATGTTCTAAAGGAAGTATGGCACCACAAGTATCCGGCACCAAGTCAGTAAGTTTTTTCTATTCTTGTTTTATAGTTATTGTGTTATGATTGTAGTATGAAAACTTCACATGATAGAAGTACTCTAGAACTTTTGGCTTTAGGTGTAGAAACTATAGAGATTGAAACTCTAGGATACGTTTGGCAAAACAACTTCACTTCCTATACTCCATAAAATATTATTTAATAAACATTAAATAGTATACTAATTCTTAAAACTCTTAATAAGATTAAATCGACTTAGCAAATTTGAGCGCTAGAGGACGTCGACGCGGTGGACATAGCTGTGGTAGAGGCCGAGGTATTAGAGCTAGATCTTCAACACCGAGGCATGTGCCCGAAAGGGAAGCGCCAGCATCGCCAGTGGCTGAGACAGAATCTCATGATCGAACTGGGGTTGATGAGCTGACTCAGATAGTTAAGGAGATATTAGAGGAGGTTAAAGGAATCGGTGAAACACTTCAAGTTGGGTGCGTGGACTGTAAGAAGAAAAGAGATCGCGGTTCTTTCGGGTCACAATCTCGTTATGTGAAGCGTGTCAAGTCACGTCTAAACTTTCTAGCTTGCGATTATTGCAGAAAGCGTCATCCGGGTGAGTGTTGGAGGAGGTCAGGAGCATGTTTGAGATGCGGGTTTAAGGAGCATAGGGCTCGGGATTGTTCCATCACCATTAAGAGTGAAACACCCCACACCCGGCCCACGAGCCTGAACTGGATCTGGTATGTTCCTAAAGTAAACCGGTTTCAAAAAGATTCGATACTTAGAGAAAATTTGTAAAATTTTAGAAAAATGTTGTTTGGATTGGGCTTAGATTGGAACCCATTTAATAAATTTTGAAATCCAACTTAAGTGAGGTGACAAAACAATTTTAGGGTTTATTATTTTGAAAGAAATAAATTTTGTTTTTCTTAACTTTAATTAGAAATAAATTGTAACACAATCAACATGAATAAGCGGAAATAAAGAAAATCCAATGGGCCTTATGGCCTTATTACATCAAGTAAAACCCAAAATAAAATAAAAGTAACTAAATCAAATAAAATCCAAACTAAATAAATTCTCCGAATGTAGCATGGCCACCTCAACGTCTACCGGCCCGGTCAAATCACACATTCATCACACGAAAATAGTTCCCACAAGGGTGAGTCAACAGACTCAATGTGCACACAATACTAACATTCAACAAATCGAGCATTCATGTTCAAAACATCGATCCATATAAAAATGAAATTATGATGCAACCCAAACCCAATCCTAATTAGCCATCCGCTACACACCCCGTACCAACTTTGTGCACAGTGGGGACTACTAAGTCAACCCTCCATCCGCTACTCTCCATCAAAGGCATTCGCCCATATCGTTGTGTCATTAGACACTATAATCAAATTTAAACGTTGTGTCATTAGACACTATTGTAACCGGTTACCAAAATTTCGCAATGTGACCGTAGTCAACATATTTAGTTGGTGAGACCAAGTCAACACCTTCGTTGGTGAGACCAAAGTCAACACTGTTCTCCCCTTTCACATAAATCCGAATGCCCCAAAAATATATATATTGTGCATAACTAATTTCATGTTCATATACATATATTCGCATGTTATAAAATAACATTTTCACAATCCTATCGAGTAGAAAATGTACACAGGTACTTTTTGCCACATTTGTGGTACATAGCCACATTCACATTATTATTCATATCATATATTGAAATATTTAGCCATAAAATATCGAAGGATAGTAAGGGTACACACACGATTTGTTTAGCGATTCCTTGAGATTCCAAAAGCTAGATCTAAAGTTTAGATCCTTAGTCCCTACATTTGATTCATCCTTTATTACTTAGCATAAATTCTATTTGGCTATGATATCCAAATCCTAGTAGGATTTGTAAAAAGACTTACCTTTGATGCCGATTTGGTGTTTATTCAAATCCCGAAAACTTGGTTTTCCTTCACTTGATATTTGGCCAACCTTGAATCTCAATATGGGTTAGTTTTCGGCTTTTTAATAATTAAAGAACTGATCTAGATAATCATACAAGCATTGGCCGAATATTTTTAGATGCTTACCTTATGGACTTTAAAATCCCGAAATTCACCGAATAACTAGGGAACACGTGGCCTATGGTGTACCTTCGGGAAAAGAATTTCTTCTTCCATGATTCGGCCAAGATTAATAATCGAAATTAGTCTCTAAATTTCAATAAGTCTAGAATATAAAAGAATGGGAAACTAAACTTGGATCTTACCCTTATTTGAAGGAATAGATTGCACCTTCACTTCAACCTTCAGAGATTCGGCTTAGAGACTTGATGAACAATCGGCTATGATTCCCTTATGTATTTGGTTTCAAAGATGAAAGAAGAGAGGAATAATAGGCTTAGAAGGAAATCGGCTAGGAGGCTAAAAGAAAAGAAGAAAAGAATGGATGCTCAAGAAGAATATTGACGGAGAGGAAAGAGAGGAGAATGACTAATGAATGGCCCTAGTCCCTCCATTTATAGCCGAATTTACTAGGCCAAGAATCCTTTACTTGGCCACCACTCTTCCTTATTTTCCTAATTAAAGAATAATTCTTCATTTATCCACCTATTTAGCCGAATTTTAAAGAGAATTAAACTCTTCCCTTAGGAGTCCTTATGATCTTCTAATTAGTCGAGTTTTAAAGAGAGTGAAACTCCTCTTTTTGCAAGCTTTGTGCCGTCCACCTCTTGGGCTTCTAGAAGCAAAATAAGACTTTTTTTATTTGCTTCTTATGTGACTCGAACTCAAGCCCAAAACCTTTTGCATGTGGGACATTTCCTAAGGCCTTAGGTGGCATCTTCAGGCCACATTTCCAAGTCCGTTATTGGGTCAAATTTCATGTACTTTATATTTTTAGGGTCACTTGGCCCTAAGTTCCCCTTTGGGCTCTAAAATTCGACATTAAAGGTCATTTTAAGTTTCCAAAAATTTTCGCAGACTCTGTATTTTCCAAGTTTCCAAAATGTTTAGTTTCCTATTTTGGCTTGGTTTCCAAAATGTTTAGTTTCCTATTTTGGTTTGGTTTCCAAAATGTTTAGTTTCCTATTTTGGCTTGGTTTCCAAAATGTTCACTTTCCTAATTTACTTAGGTTTCCAAAAATGTTCACTTTCCTAATTTACTTAGGTTTCCTCTTTTAACTAATCGTTCCATATATTTCCTTACATTTCCATACATTTCCTTACATTTCCATACATTTCCATACCTTTCCATACATTTCCTTACATTTCCTTACATTTCCATACATTTCCTTACATTTCCATACATTTCCTTTCATTTCCTTTCATTTCTTTACATTTCCTTACATTTCCTTATATTTCCTTTCATCTTAGGGTTCTTGAAACTCTTTAGAACACATCCAACACACCCAGATCCCACTATCTCATGAATTACATGCGACGCATAACCCCTAATCTAGGATGTTACAGTTCTACCCCCCTTAAAAATAATTTCGTCCTCGAAATTACTTACTATCATTCATCCGTACAGTCTAACTCACCACACTACGCTATTGCTGCGCACTCTGATCTTAAAGAACTATCATACTTTCTAGGCACATTATTTTTTTTTCTTTTTTTCTTTTTTTTTTGTTCACATTCCCGAGAACTCATTTCTAACATCACGATTTAATCTGATTAAAGAGTTTTATGCATTAGTACTTTGTTCCACTGTTTAACCGCGAACAATTTTATGAAAAGGAGTTTAGGAGTGGTTCTTTCGTATTCATACATGCATACAGTCTTTTCATTCACTCATACATCCATCAAACAATTATGAACCTTAGTTCATTCAGAGAAACGTTGTATTTTTTTTTTCATTTGTTGTTTTCCACTACCCGGTATTTTCGTAATTTGTCCTACAGGTATTTTAGTAATTTGTCAAAATAAGGTTCCTTGGTGATTTTGCCACAGGGTATTTTGGAAAATTTTGAAATCAGGGTATTTTAGAAATTTTAGACCTTGGGGTATTTTGGTAATTTTTCCACAAACTGGGGTACATTGTAAAATTTTAATAAATCGGGGATATTTCAGAAGTTGCAAAATTTTGAGGGTTCTTTTTGAGAAATTTATTTTCCAAAACGATGAAGTTGCATAAATTTTGGAAGTTAGGGTCATTTTGGTAATTTTAGTAAGTTAGGGGCAATTTTATAATTTTCAAAAAAATCAAGGTATTTTTGATAGTTTGCAAATTAGGGTTTTTGGACTTTTATAACATAATGACATTTTGGTAAAGCTGTTGAGTAGTTGAACATTTTATAACCAGGGCATTTTTGTAATTTTACCACTAGGGGTATTTTAGTAAATTTGTAAATCGAAATATTTGGAAAATTTAAAATATTCTTTTTAAATCAAGAGGGTAATTTAGAAATTTTAAAATTAGGGTTTCCATAAAAATACTGGCTAGTCCCTTTCGTTTTTAGTTATTGGGTTTAGCTTGTGACTAAGTCCTCTTGGTTAGGGTGAGCAGTTACTACGCACTGGTAGGATTCGAGTAAAGAGGAGGTGAGTCACTAGGACCGCTTAAATACCAAGCTCTTCTTGAATCCACTCCTGACATCGCTGTGAGTTACCACACCTAGCTCGGTGACTTAATCACGAGTTTGTCTAGTGTATTAAGTCTTATGTATTTGTGTTTGAGTAGACTAATCCTAGGGTTCAAGTTCCTATCATGCTATTCTACGTTTCATGCCTTTTCTACCCTTAAGCAGTTCACGAATCACACATATAGTTAGGGTACTTACCGGTGGATTTGAATTTGGGAGACTTAGGGCCATGTCTTTATACTGTCCATTTGTAAAAATACTTTCATAAAACATCATTTGGCCTTGTTTTAAAAACGTTTTGGGCCTTAGGCCACAGTAGAGTTTAAACTGCTCGATATCAAATCAAACACCCACACCGGCCCACGAGCTGAGCAGGATCTGGTATGTTCCTAAAGTAAACCGGTTTCAAAAAGATTCGATACTTAGAGAAAATTTGTAAAATTTTAGAAAAATTTTGTTTGGATTGGGCTTAGATTGGAACCCATTTAATAAATTTTGAAAATCCAACTTAAGTGAGGTGACAAAACAATTTTAGGGTTTATTATTTTGAAAGAAATAAATTTTGTTTTCTTAACTTTAATTAGAAATAAATTGTAACACAATCAACATGAATAAGCGGAAATAAAGAAAATCCAACTGGGCCTTATGGCCTTATTACATCAAGTAAAACCCAAAATAAAATAAAAGTAACTAAATCAAATAAAGTCCAAACTAAATAAATTCTCCGAATGTAGCATGGCCACCTCAACGTCTATCGGCCGGTCAAATCCTTGTTCATCACCGAAAATAGTTCCCAAGCAGGGTGAGTCAATGAGACTCAATGTGCACACATACTAACATTCAACAAATCGGGCATTCATGTTCAAAACATCGATCCATATAAAATGAAATTATGATGCAACCCAAACCCAATCCTAATTAGCCATCCGCTACACACCCCGTACCAACTTTGTATAGTGGGGACTATTAAGTCAACCCTCCATCCGCTACTCTCCATCAAAGGCATTCGCCCATATACGTTGTGTCATTAGACACTATAATCAAATTTAAACGTTGTGTCATTAGACACTATTGTAACCGAAGTTACCAAAATTTCGCAATGTGACCGTAGTCAACATATTTCGTTGGTGAGACCGAAGTCAACACCTTCGTTGGTGAGACCGAAGTCAACACCTGTTCTCCCCCTTTCACATAAATCCCGAATGCCCCAAAAATATATATATTGTGCATAACTAATTTCATGTTCATATACATATATTCGCATGTTATAAAATAACAATTTTCACAATCCTATCAGAAGTAGAAAATGTACCTGGGTACTTTTTGCCACATTTGTGGTACATAGCCACATTCACATTATTATTCATATCATATATTGAAATATTTAGCCATAAAATATCGAAGGATAGTAAGGGTACACACCTGATTTGTTTAGCGATTCCTTGAGATTCCGAAAAGCTAGATCTAAAGTTTAGATCCTTAGTCCCTACATTTGATTCATCCTTTATTACTTAGCATAAATTCTATTTGGCTATGATATCCAAATCCTAGTAGGATTTGTAAAAAGACTTACCTTTGATGCCGATTTGGTGTTTATTCAAATCCCGAAAACTTGGTTTTCCTTCACTTGATATTTGGCCAACCTTGAATCTCAATATGGGTTAGTTTTCGGCTTTTTAATAATTAAAGAACTGATCTAGATAATCATACAAGCATTGGTAGAATATTTTAGATGCTTACCTTATGGACTTTAAAATCCGAAATTCACCGAATAACTAGGGAACACGTGGCCTATGGTGTACCTTGGGAAAAGAATTTCTTCTTCCATGATTCGGCCAAGATTAATAATCGAAATTAGTCTCTAAATTTCAATAAGTCTAGAATATAAAAGAATGGGAAACTAAACTTGGATCTTACCCTTATTTGAAGGAATAGATTGCACCTTCACTTCAACCTTGGAGATTAGAGCTTAGAGACTTGATGAACAATCGGCTATGATTCCCTTATGTATTTGGTTTCAAAGATGAAAGAAGAGAGGAATAATAGGCTTAGAAGGAAATCGGCTAGGAGGCTAAAAGAAAAGAAGAAAAGAATGGATGCTCAAGAAGAATATTCGAGAGAGGAAAGAGAGGAGAATGACTAATGAATGGCCCTAGTCCCTCCATTTATAGCCGAATTTACTAGGCCAAGAATCCTTTACTTGGCCACCACTCTTCCTTATTTTCCTAATTAAAGAATAATTCTTCATTTATCCACCTATTTAGCCGAATTTTAAAGAGAATTAAACTCTTCCCTTAAGAGTCCTTATGATCTTCTAATTAGTCGAGTTTTAAAGAGAGTGAAACTCCTCTTTTGCAAGCTTTGTGCCGTCCACCTCTTGGGCTTCTAGAAGCAAAATAAGACTTTTTTTATTTGCTTCTTATGTGACTCGAACTCAAGCCCAAAACCTTTTGCATGTGGGACATTTCCTAAGGCCTTAGGTGGCATCTTCAGGCCACATTTCCAAGTCCGTTATTGGGTCAAATTTCATGTACTTTATATTTTTAGGGTCACTTGGCCCTAAGTTCCCCTTTGGGCTCTAAAATTCGACATTCCGGGGTCATTTTTAAGTTTCCAAAAATTTTCACGCGGCTCTGTATTTTCCAAGTTTCCAAAATGTTTAGTTTCCTATTTTGGCTTGGTTTCCAAAATGTTTAGTTTCCTATTTTGGTTTGGTTTCCAAAATGTTTAGTTTCCTATTTTGGCTTGGTTTCCAAAATGTTCACTTTCCTAATTTACTTAGGTTTCCAAAAATGTTCACTTTCCTAATTTACTTAGGTTTCCTCTTTTAACTAATCGTTCCATATATTTCCTTACATTTCCATACATTTCCTTACATTTCCATACATTTCCATACCTTTCCATACATTTCCTTACATTTCCTTACATTTCCATACATTTCCTTACATTTCCATACATTTCCTTTCATTTCCTTTCATTTCTTTACATTTCCTTACATTTCCTTATATTTCCTTTCATCTTAGGGTTCTTGAAACTCTTTAGAACACATCCAACACACCCACTGATCCCACTATCTCATGAATTACGCATGAACGCATAACCCCTAATCTAGGATGTTACAAAGAGGGTATGTTTTGGTTAAATGTAGAAAATTTTATGAATGAGTGATAAATACATGTTTGCTTCTGAGGATTAGATATTTGATGAGGTGAAGAGTTTCCAAGATTAAGATAGAAAGTGAATTAGTGTTATTAAGATCAGAGTGCGCAGCGAAAGTGTAGTGTGCTAGGTTAGGATGTGCGGCTGTTCCTATAGTTAGAAATTTCAAGGATGAAATTTTTTTAGGGAGGTAGAATTGCAACGACCTGAAATTGGGCCTAGTAGAATTAGGCCCATTGGGCCTTGGGCTTGGGAGCATTTAAAATTTTTGAGAACAAAAGAACGGCATTATTTCAATTTGGACTTATTAGGAAGGTGATTTTGGAAAGTTATGGGGTTTCTAGGAAGTTCCGGGTTCAAGTTAGGCCATAGGAAAATTTTAGTGTTGAGGCATTTAAAGGGGAGAAGGCAAGTGGCGTCTAGCATAAGGGAATAATTGGGCAACTTGCTAGCACAAGAGGAGCTTGTGGCGTGAATGGCAGAGAGGAGAGCTTGGGTTCGAATCCCACCTAGTGCAAATTTTGGGATTTATTTTTGTGTTCCTTCCCTAAGTGTCGGCCATGGTGGTAATTAAGGTAAGGAAGACTTTTTAATTTTGGAAAGGAGGCTAAGAAATATGGTATGGAGAAAAACAAGGGATAATGAAGGAAAGAATCAAAAGAACAGGCAAGAGAAGGGAACATGTTGGCCTATTATGTGGGTGATATTTTGGAAAGATTTTATTTGGTCAATGTTCATCCTTTGGTAAAGATGATACACGGTTTGGGAGGGGTTTTAGGTAGTCAAAATTTTCATTAGTCTTTTGGAAAAATTTTGGTGCTTGTTAGGTCTAATTTTTTTTAGCATTCCTTTGTGTTCTTTTCTCCAATTTCTTCTCTCTTTGCCAAAACTCCAAAACCTATAGTGAGTATTCTTTTTCTTCTTCTCTTTCTTTGTTTTGCTGAAAACATCTAGCCTTTATGACCAAATTATTTTCGATTATTTTCCCCTTTGAAAACCGAATCTAGTCAAGCACTCTTTCTCCATCTTTCTTTTCTTTTTCACAAAATTCTCCAACTCACCTTTCTTCTTCTCTAATCCATATTCTCATAGCCGAATTTTCTTGTTCATTTTTCCTCCATAGCCGAACCTTTCAACCCATAGTCTCTCCTTCACAGTTTCTTTCTCATTTGTGTTGACACACTCTTCTTCAATCAAATCGGTAAGTAGTTTCTTTTCTCTTTTCATTTTTTATTCTTCTAGCCGAATGGGAGTTTACCACTATTCGGTTGTGTATTTTATTTCCAAACCGAAATGGTGTTTCCTTCTACTCTTTCACATCTTAATCATCCTTTTTTTTCGTAGTGATCTAAGTGGGTGGCCGAATATCATTCTAGCCTTAAGTCAATCGGTGGAGATCGGATTCAATATGGTTAAGGTAAGAAGTTTCTTTATAGATTACTTGATATCGTTCATTATTCAATTAGTTGGACTAAACGGTTATTATAGGGTCTAAAACGCTCGTTCTTTTTCTCACTCGTGGATCCTCCGGATATAGTGGTAAGCCTACTCCTATCACTAAAACAACTACTTTCTCTCATAGTAGTTTTTCTAACCGGGATTTTTCCTATGGAGGCAAGTGGTACCGATTCGAAAGGAAAAGTTATTTGTGAACTCAAAAGGAGTGGATTTGAGATTCCTACTCCTAAGTTCAAGCGTAGAGCGGTATCGGCGGTTCGAGATTCCCACCAGGTTGTGGACCATCATCCAGTGAGAATAGACAAATCATGGTCATTCACGATATCGAGAGTAAGCATTTCTATAGATCGCTTGGTTTAGATTTAGATTTAATAAAAATCTCGTTCATTAGATTAATCAAGTATTATTTTGTCATAGGTGTCGAAGATCAAGAGAGTTTAATACTTACCGTAATCAGGTGAGTAATCTCACGCTGAAATCCCATAAATTTGTGATTTAGCATCATATTAGAAATATCGATCATTGTTGGCTAAATACTTAAAATCGGTAAAATGGTATGAATCGATTATTTTTCCTAAACATCGTAAATATTAAGATTTGTCAAATCGGGGATTATTTGCTGAATTACAAAAATGCCTCTATGGGCCGAATTACGAAAATGCCCCTATGGGCCGAATTACAATGTTCTATAATTGATCGATTTATCGTAACAAATCTT
Organism: Gossypium rotundifolium; assembly: GCA_025506655.1. Lineage (NCBI taxonomy): Eukaryota > Viridiplantae > Streptophyta > Magnoliopsida > Malvales > Malvaceae > Gossypium > Gossypium rotundifolium. The sequence continues at coordinate 104,867,726 of CP106733.1, read as the reverse complement.
TGGATTAATGATTGTTGTTTATATTTGTAAATATTATGCTTTATTATGTATGTTGCATTTACATAATTTTGCATGGGATGGGAAAAATGTTAAGCTCGGTGGCATTGCCACAAAAAATTGTTTGTTATTATGATTCGTTATGATTCCGATGGCTTGGCCACAATCAAAATATATTATAAATGGCAACTTGCCTACGATTGGTGTGTTTAACAGGGTGGGTTGACTTGATCCCCACAAGTGTGATGGGATGGTACGGGTGGTGTGTAGCGAATGGATTGCTAGGATGGGTTGGGTTGCATATATTTATTTCATTCATACATTGTTATGTAAATGGGTTTAGGCCCAAGATATTGCTATGCGGGTTCAAGCTCAGTGGACAATGGTAAGGGGATTATTTATTGAGTTCTAGTAACTCATCCCATTTCCTTAACCCTTACAGGTAATGCACAATTATGAGGACTTGGGGCCATGGATGACTCGGTGGAGGTCATACTTTGGAAATAATGTTTTCGAACATTAGTAAACTTCTTTACCGTTTTAATTTGTTACTTTTACTATTTTGGGTTTTAAAGTTGTAATAAGGCCTCTGGTATATGTTTTATTTTTCTTTACATTTAGACGTACTTAATATCTTTCTTGAATTGTTTTAAATGGGGATTTTCTAAAATCATTAATAACGATTTTTCCAAAATTGATTAACAAATGGATTTCGTAACAAACTTTTACAAATAATTTAACTTGGATTTTCTTTCGAAATTATCAACGTCATTTTCAAAAGTCACGATTTTAAGGCTCACTAGTTCGAGTTTCGGTTTATCAATTAAACCTCTCATGATTAGAAGTATTTTATCGAATATTTACAACCAAACTTGTTTTCTTAACTACAATTTAATAACACTTATTTTAGTACAAATTACAAGTTCTTAATACGTTTTCTTCATGTGACATGTCAGATCCGATCGTAACGCATGGGCCGGGTTTGGGGTGTTATAATCACAAAGCTTATAAGTACCAAACCATAGTTGGATAGTGTGATATGATCTCCATTGACTTCCAACTCGAGCAAGCCTCTGAATCACTATAAATAAAGAAAAGATAACAAATTAAGCTATAAATTTTAGTAAGCTCATATGATAATAAATCATCTCATCAAATAAACACATTTTAAGCCATTATAAATACTATAATATAACTTGTATAATCCCACATTTACGTCATGTATCCATTCACATAGTTAACCAAAAATTTCACAAGTTTATCCATTTCAATGCTAATATGGTTTGAATACTTCTTATCAATTCATTCCCGTTTACGTAAGCATAAGAAAATAGAAATAAACTATATTCAATTCAATAGCCATCACATTTATATATATTCAATTTAACCATATGAATTCTCATAATTTTCAACTTACTCATTATATGAAATTCATTTTTAACACTTGCTTGTTGATTTCTATCATGAGTACCTTGACTGATTCATACTATCACTTGTAACCACGTTTCGTCAACATTTCTCGTTGAACCATTTGGAATACAAAAGGATACTCAGGAATCTCGTACACAGAGTGTCGTACCAATGCCATATCCTAGATATGGTCTTACATGTAATCTCACATTGATGCCAATATCCTAGCTATGGTCTTACACAAAGTCTCATAATGATGCCATATCCCAGATATGGTCTTACACGTAATCTCAGTAGCCCTAATGTCATGACATTTGTATCCTATCTATTCCTAAGGTTCAACCGGGACTTTCAGTGTATCGGATCTCAGTCAGTCATTTTCGTAGTATCGTACTCAATAGCATTCATATTTCATTTCAATAGTATAGCATTTACTACAATTATATCAATTAAGCATTTATACATATATAAATTAATGCTTATTAAACATACGGACTTACCTCGTTCGTTGTAATGACAAATTAGGTCGACTAATCCGATACTTTGTGTTTCCCCCATTGTAGATCCAAATCTCGTTTATCTCAATCTATATAATAGCAAATTTTACTTATTTAATCATCATATCATTCAATTTAGCACAATTTACACATTTTAACAAAATTACATTATTGCCCTATTATTTTACATTTTTGTAATTGAGTCCTTATCACATAAAATCACAATTCATTCAATTTAGTACAAACTCATGCTTAGCCGAATTTAGTACATATTACTAGCAGCCCATATTTTTAATTTATTCACACTTTTACCTATATAATTTTACAAATTCTCAATTTAATCCCTTTTTGACATTTTTGTCAAAAGTCACATTACAAACTAGTAAATCTATTAATAAACCTTCATAATCTATCATCAATCATCAAATTACTCAAGCATTCAACAATGGAAACATGCTAAATCTTTAACAATTTTGAAATCTAAGGTATGGGCTAGCTAGAATCACTACAGCAAAACAGACTTTCAGCGACGTTTTTTTTTGGCATTTAGCGGCATTTATAAGCGCCACTAAAAGTGTTTACGGTGCTTTTCTAAGCACCACAAAAACGCCGCCAATACAACCGTCGAAAATTTTTGCGGCGTTTATGAGAAAAAAATGCCGCTAAAGACCATGACGTTTAGCGGCGTTTGTGAGAAAAGAGCCGCTAAAGACCATGGCCTTTAGCGGCGTTTTCTTCAAACACCGCTAAAAGTCATGGCCTTTAGCGGCTTTCCCAAAAAACGCCGCTAAAAGTCATGGCCTTTAGCTAAGCAAAAAAATGCAGTAAAAGTCATGGCTTTTAGCGACGCTTTTTCAAAAAACGCCGCTAAAGGTCGTGGTCTTTAGCGGCATTTTCTTTACAAACGCCGCTAAAAAGTCTTAACATTTAGCGGTGCTTTTATACAAACGCCGCTAATTTGTACAGATTTTCGAAGTGCAATTTTTTCAATATTATACCCCTTCTGCACTAAAACCAACCAATAACAGTAAATATAGCATATAATTCCAACCCAAAACAGCAAATTTAGCATAAAAATCACACCAAATACATTAATTCTAAATGATACTTGAAATTTAATAAATTAAATGAATGATAGTTGAAAATATTGTAACAATAATGTTAAATGTAATAATGTCAAAACATTCTTACAACGAGAAACTAAATGTCTAAGATGGCGGTTTCTGCATTCTTTGAAACATCTCTGCATCATATCTTTGAAGCTGTCTTGGAGCTCTTCGTACTTTCTATTACGCTTTCTGCTAGCATCATCTTGCCTCTGCCTCCCTCGAGTGTGCTGCCTCTCTCCTTCTTTATTCTTGCCTCCCTCATTCTTGTTGTACGCATCCGCTCTAAAACATTGTTGGAGTTCTTCATATTTTCTTTGAACATTAGCAATTTGCTGCCTCTGCTCAACCGTGCTCTCTTGCATCGAGCTATCTAGTTTTGTATCCTTTGAACTTGACACAAGATTGACCCGGAAGGCATGTCTTCTGGAGCCGGATCAAAATATTGGGTGAGGTAACACGGATCCTTTAAATCGAACCCGACCGTACCTTTCAAGACCAAAAACATCGGTGATAATTCTATTACAAATATACTAAAGATTAATAGAACTATCGATCGAAGCGATCATACCTTTCGGGACCCAAAACATACGTAATAATTACATTATCAATCTCCTCAAGATAAGCAGAACTATCGATCAAAGCGGTAGCTTTATACTCCGCCTTCTTCTCCTTTAGTTTATCCTAATAAATCAATGAAAGAGTTAGAAACGAAATATATAAATAAGAAAGAATGCAACATAATTTAACATTATAAATTTAAAACTATAAATGATGAATTAAACTATTATAATTAAACATTAGAAATATTTATAAAAATAAAATTTTATTAAGTAAATATACCAAAATTTACTGACTTGGATGTCATTGGAGATCCATCCTTCTTTCTATGCGTAATGTCAAAAAGTGAACGTCTAACTTTTGACCATCAAAGTTTCCTACATTTTAGCGAGAAAATATAATTTAATATTATAAAGTAATTAATATTTGTGAAATTAATAAATTATAATACCTCGGCCTCACTACACAAGCAAAACTTCTAGAACACTGCAGTAATAAATGAATTTCTATTTACATCTGCTTTGCTTATTCCAACTCGCTCACGGTCTACATAATGCAATTTGAATTTTATATATATAGTAAATACTATAAACCAAATAATTTATAAGATTTTAGAAATCGTAATACCTCTCCTTTTTTGAATTCCAAAATCTAACTTGATCTTCCCATTGGTACCTCAACATTCCGGTGGAACATTTCTTAATTTTTAAATCGAGGCTTATGTCTTTCTTAAAATATTGTTTTTTAGGCGTGCTTTTATTGTCTCTCCATTTTTACCCAATGTCTTCTTAACATAGTCATCGAGAGACCTCTAAATTAAATCTACCACGAAGAAAAAAGTATAAAAAGTTAATATAAATGAAAATTAAATTAAAGTATTATAAATTACATTCACGTTTTGTTACCTTAATATTTAAATCTAGTAATAAATCTTCTAGGCATTTTTCTTGCAATACACATAAAATAGTTAAAAATTTTAGTAACAAATAACAACAATAATAGGACATTTAAAATAGTTAAATTATATAACATGCCCAACATTAAAATTATAATATTACATATAAATAATAAATCGTAAAATCTTACTAAATCATATTTTGTTAATACCTTCGTCCACATCTTGGCGAACCCATTGAAATTATTGACTAGTACTAGGGATATTTTCATTTAAGTTTTGTTACGGAAAAGGCAATGTTTACGATCTTTCGACTATGTCATCTCTTCTTCCTTGCCAATGTCGAAGAAGTCTCTAGGGGTGTTTAGAAGACAACGTACCAACCCTCATCAATTGGGTCTTAGAGTAAAAACTTGTTTAACTTGAGAAGAAAACACATCTGGCTCATCCATCGGTTGTTCTCGGTGTGAATTAATCGAGAGAAATTCACCATTGTAAAGCCATATTGATCATTTTTAATTCAGCGAGCCGTATTCACATCAGCCCAATCACCTCGAAATAAGACAACTTTGCATTTGTCGTAATAATCCAACTCAATGATGTCGAATAAGTCCGTAATACTCCGATTCCCTCGATTGTATTCATCCCTAGCACTAGCATAACTTGTAATCGAAGAATTAACAACAATTACGCAATTTTGGGTTCTCCTCAATCTCTCGCGATACTTTGTATGAAATCTGCATCCGTTGATAAGGAAGCCACTATATCTTTTAACTAATCTGTTTGGACCTTGTGAAAGCCATTTAACGTCGTCATTTACTTCATTCTGACTCCAAACCTATCGAGTCGAAAGTAAATTAAGTAATTATGAATGTTATGAGAAAACCTTATTACTTGTCAATGAAAACTTAAATTTCATACCATTTGGCTTAACCATTCATGGAATGATTCTGCGAACAACTTATTAATTTCTCGTCGATTTAATCTTCGAGATCGTGAACGAGCTCTCAATATTTGTTTGTACTCACTACGGTAAAAAAGGTTTTACTTTGTTAGAAGACAAACAAATCATAATTGATGAGTATTTATCAAATTGTAGAACTTACTTCCGAAATGGTTCCATTGAATCGTGATGAAAAAGAACGTATCGATGTGCTTGGACCCACGATCTATCGTCTAATTCTATAATTTCGACTTTGCCGATCGGTTCTCCAAAACTTTGAAATAAATAAGTTTCAGCCAAATTATGATATGTGAGCCCAGCATTTCTACTTGGTCTGTTCATTCTTGTTTCAACATCTTCCAAATACCTCAAACAGAAAGTCGTACATTCCTCTGCCAAGTAGCCCTCGGCAATTGATCCTTCTGGATATCACTTATTGCGGCAGTATGACTTCAATTTGGAAAGGAACCTAAACACGATATACAACATTATCAAAAGTTACAACTAAAGGCATTGAGTTGAATGAAAGAATATTTTGCAAATAAAGTAAGACCTTTCAATGGGATACATCCATCGATAGAAAATGAGTCCACCAAGAAGTGCTTCACGCGGGAGATGAATTAACAAGTGCACCATAATAGTGAAGAAGAAAGGCGGGAATATCTTCTCCAGATTGCATAAAGTCAATGCGGCTCAATCTTATAGTCTCTCAAGTTTTTGAACATTCAAAACTTTACCACAAATGCCTTTCATTATATTTGATAGGTTCAATTACGGTAGTCACCTTTTTTGACATACGACACCGCATAGCAATGGCGATAAGTCTTGCATCAATATGTGATAGTCATGCGATTTTAGGCCATATAATCTTCGATCCTTAAGACTCACACATCGCGATATATTTGATGCATACACATCCGGGACCTTTATATCCTTCAACACCGTACAGAACACTTCTTTCTCCATCTTCGACATTGAAAAAATAGCAGGCGGCAACCAATATTTCATATTCAAAAGTGCTCGGGGATGAAGCTCACGCCAAATTCCCATGTGGACTAAATCAAGTCAACTCTGAAGATTATCTTTCGATTTTCCATCGACATTCAAAATAGTCCCAATGATGTTCTCGCAGACATTTTTCTCTATGTGCATGACATCAAGATTATGGCGTAAAATCTGATGCTCCCAATAAGGCAACTCGAAAAAAATACTTCTTTTTTTCCACAAGTCTGCCTCATTAGGATCATCCTCTTTATCAGATTCATCATCAGATTCATCCCTAGATCTTTTATTTCTATGCGGGTTTGCGGTTGATTCATCTTCCATAAATGAAATTCATATCTTTCAACATTAACAATATTTCGAGATCTCTAGGTGCGAAGGAGCTGATGCGAACTCTTCAGTACCATCAAACTGAGCACTCGAAATCTAAGCGTATGATTTTACGGTAACCAGCGACGATGCCCTATGTAAGAAAACTTCTTCCCATTATATAACCATTGCAAACATGCCTGCGCTTGACTAACACGGACAAGCATAATGTCCCTTGGTACTCCAACCAGATAAATTAGCATAAGCTGGAAAGTCGTTAATAGTCCACATTAAAGTCGCACGTAAATTAAAGTTCTCTTTTCCCATAGCATCGTATGTCTGAACACCAGCCCATAGTTGTTTTAACTCGTCAACAAGTGGCTGCAAATAGACGTCAATATCATTCCCCGGCCCTTTCTCTCTAGGTATAATCATAGACAAGATAAAAGAAGATTATTTCATGCAAACCCATGGAGGCAAATTGTAGGGAACAAGCACCACAAGCCCGATCTTTGACGTTGTACTCATGAGTTTGTAAGGTTAAATCCATCAGATGCTAGCCCAAGCCTCACACTCCGAGGATCACTTGCAAAGCTTGGAAATTTGGAGTCAAAACATTTCCAAGCTAAAGAATCTGCAGCATGCCTTAACAACCCATCATCGGTTCATCAATCACGGTGCCATGTCATTGATTCGGCTATTTTTGACCACATGAAAAGCCGTTGAATCCTTGGTATTAGCAGAAAATACCGCAAAATCTTAACTGGCTGCTTCTTTGACTGTGTATCGTGTTCATCCTCATTATCGTCCTCTGTATTTCTATTAATCCAACGGGATTGGCCGCATACATGACAGCACTATTGGTTTATGCGGTCGCCCCAATACAACATGCAGTCATTTGGGCAACTGTGAATTTTGTTGTATCCAAGGCCCAAATCCTTTATCAATTTCTTCATGTCTTTGGAAGATTGAGGGATTTTTGCAAACGGGAACATTTCTTGCAGAAACTCTAACAGCATTGTCAACGAGTTTCCGGTCCACCCCCCAAACATTTCAAGTGAAAAAGACGAATACAGAATGACAGTTTGGAAAATTTTGATCCCTCATACAGTTCTTCATTCATTTCACCAAGTAACGTGTAGAACCTCGCCGCTTCTTCATTTGGCTGTTCATCCGGTACACTTCTTTCCCCTTCGGTGAAAGTATTTCCATCAAAATTATGATCATCGGTTGCACCCAAGTCAGGTGGAAATGACCCGAAACCATCACTGCGCATATTAAAAGCATCCCACAACATGTTTTCCATGTTATCGTCACTAACACTCTGATTGAATGCACTATGAGGATACCCCAAATTCATCGATGAAGATGCTCCACTAGACGTACACCCTCTATGAAAAAACCATATTTTGTACCCCCGAACAAAGCCATCAACAACTAGATGTTCGTAGACCACTTCACGATAATGCCAGTTAATATTGCAACACTTCTTACTTGGGCAAAGAATCATATTCTCTTGGCTTGCATTTTGAAATGCGAAATTCAGAAAAGTTTCTACTCCATTTTGATAGTCGTTGCTTACCCTTGACAATTTCATCCAACTCCTATCCATTTCGTTGTTGTTGAAGTCTAAAGTTGACAATAATTTACACGGCTAAATTGTTAATTGACAAGAATTTGATTTTTAAAACAAAAATTTCTTTAAGATTCATCATACATGGCATTGTAAGTTATGTATTCTTTAAGATTCATCATACGCGGCATTGTTACACCTAGGGAGGATCCGTTATATCTTCCAGTGAGATATAAGGCAACCCGTCGAGTTTCGACCTATATACTTTGAATCTTTTATTTTTATCTATACAAGTATTAAGTAAGTTATGTATTATTTAAGATTCTTCATCGTGGCATTGTTACACAGGGAGGATCCGTTATATCTTCGGTGAGATATAAGGCAACCGTCAGTTTCAACCTATATACTTTGAATCTTTTTATTTTATCTGTACAAGTATTAAGTAAGTTATGTATTATTTAAGATTCTTCATACGTGGCATTGTTACACATGGGGAGGATCCGTTATATCTTCTAGTGAGGTATAAGGCAATCCTTGAGTTTCCGACCTATATACTTTGAATCTTTTTATTTTATCTATACAAGTATTAAGTAAGTTATGTATTATTTAAGATTATTCATACGTGGCATTGTTACACGGGAAGATTCTTCATCACGTGGCATTATATTGTTGGTTTTTTGTTGTAAATACTATTATATGTTATTATATGTTTTTTAAAATGTTATTATATGTTTTTATAATGTTATTATATGAATTTTTTTTAAAAATGTTATTATATGTTTTGTTATAATTGAAATTTCTTTGAGATGTTAAATTTAACAAGTTTTAACTTACTTCTTTTAAAAAAGAATTTATTTTCTATTTTAAAACATATTTAAATAATGATCTATATTATTATCGTCTTTAACAAAATATTTATAAGTTTTAAATTTAAATGTTTTAAAATTACTTCTTTTAAAACAAATTTATTTTTATAATAAAACATATTAACATCTTGATCAATATTAATATTATACACATACGGCTTATCCATCGATCGGTGTGAATTAATCGAGAGAAATTCACCATTGTAAAGCCATATTGATCATTTTTAATTCCATGAGCCGTATTCACATCAGCCCAATCACCTCGAAATAAGACAACTTTGCATTTGTCGTAATAATCCAACTCAATGATGTCGTAATAAGTCCGTAATACTCAGATTCCCTCGATCAGTATTCATGTCCCTAGCACTAGCATAACTTGTAATCGAAGAATTAACAACAATTACGCAATTTTGGGTTCTCCTCAATCTCTCGCGATACTTTGTATGAAATCGCATCCGCTTGATAAGAAAGCCACTATATCTTTTAACTAACTGCTTTGGACCTTGTGAAAGCCATTTAACGTCGTCGTTTACTTCATTCGACTCCAAACCTATCGAGTGAAAGTAAATCGAGTAATTATGAATGTTATGAGAAAACCTTATTACTTGTCAATGAAAACTTAAATTGCATACCATTTGGCTTAACCATTCATGGAATGATTCTGCGAACAACTTATTAATTTCTCGTCGATTTAATCTTCGAGATCGTGAACGAGCTCTCAATATTTGTTTGTACTCACTACGGTAAAAAAGGTTTTACTTTGTTAGAAGACAAACAAATCATAATTGATGAGTATTTATTAAATTGTAGAAGTTACTTCCGAAATGGTTCCATTGAATCGTGATGAAAAAGAACGTATCGATGTGCTTGGACCCACGATCTATCGTCTAATTCGTAATTTCGACTTTGCCGTCAGTTCTCCAAAACTTTGAAATAAATAAGCTTCACCAAATTATGATCGTGAGCCCAACATTTCTACTTGGTCATTCATTCTTGTTTCAACATCTTCCAAATACCTCGAAGAAAGTCGTACATTCCTCTGCCAAGTAGCCCTCGGCAATTGATCCTTCTAGATAACACTTATTGCGGCAGTATGACTTCAATTTGGAAAGGAACCTAAACACGATATACAACATTATCAAAAGTTGCAACTAAAGGCATTGAGCTGAATGAAAAAATATTTTGCAAATAAAGTAATACCTTTCAATGGGATACATCCATCGATAGAAAACGAGTCCACCAAGAAGTGCTTCACGCGGGAGATGAATTAACAAGTGCACCATAATAGTGAAGAAGGAAGGCGGGAATATCTTCTCCAGATTGCATAAAGTCAATACGGCTCAATCTTATAGTCTCTCAAGTTCTTGAACATTCAAAACTTTACCACAAATGCCTTTCATTATATTTGCAGTTCAATTACAAGAGCCGTCACCTTTTTGACATACGACTTGCATAGCAAGCGCACTAAGTCTTGCATCAATATGTGATAGTCATGCGATTTTAGGCCATATAATCTTGATCCTTAAGACTCACACATCGCGATATATTTGATGCATACGCATCCGGACCTTTATATCCTTCAACACCGATGAACACTTCTTTCTCCGTCTTCGACATTGAAAAAATAGCGGTGGCAACCGATATTTCATATTCGAAGTGCTGGGGATGAAGCTCATGCCAATTCCCATGTGGACTAAATCAAGTTGACTCAAGATTATCTTTCGATTTTCCATCGACATTCAAAATAGTCCCAATGATGTTCTTGCGACATTTTTCTCTATGTGCATGACATCAAGATTATGGCGTAAAATCGATGCTCCCAATAAGGCAACTCGAAAAAATACTTCTTTTTTCCACAAGTCGCCTCATTAGGATCATCCTCTTCATCGATTCATCATCGACTCATCCCTAAATCTTCTATTTCTATGCGGGTTTGCGGTTGATTCATCTTCCATAAATGAAATTCATATCTTTCAACATTAACAATATTTCGGATCCACCGGTTGCGAAGGAGCTGGTGCGAACTCTTCAGACCATCAAACCGAGCACTCGAAATCTAAATGTATGATTTTCGGTAACCAGCGATGCCCCATGTAAGAAAACTTCTTCCCATTATATAACCATTGCGAACATGCTCGCGACAACACGGACAAGCATAATGTCCCTTGGTACTCCAACCGATAAATTAGCATAAGTCGGAAAGTCGTTAATAGTCCACATTAAAGTCGCATGTAAATTAAAGTTCTCTTTTCTCATAGCATCGTATGTCTGAACACCAGCCCATAGTTGTTTTAACTCGTCAACAAGTGGCGCAAATAGACGTCAATATCATTCCCGACCTTTCTCTCCGGTATAATCATAGACAAGATAAAAGAAGATTGTTTCATGCAAACCCATGGAGGCAAATTGTAGGAACAAGCACCACGAGGCAATCTAGACGTTGTGCTCATGAGTTTGTAAGGGTTAAATCCATCGATGCTAGCCCAAGCCTCACACTCGAGGATCGCTTGCAATGCTTGGAAATTTGAGTCGAACATTTCCAAGCTAAAGAATCTGTAGGATGCCTTAACAACCCATCATCGGTTCATCAATCACGGTGCCATGTCATTGATTCGGCTATTTTCGACGACATAAAAAGCTGTTGAATCCTTGGTATTAGCAGAAAATACCTCAAAATCTTAACTAGCTACTTCTTTGACTGTGTATCGTGTTCATCCTCATTACCGTCCTCTGTATTTCTATTAATCCAACGGGATTAGCCGCATACATGACAGCACTGTTGGTTTATGCGGTTGCCCCAATACAACATGCAGTCATTTGGGCAACTGTGAATTTTGTTGTATCCAAGGCCCAAATCCTTTATCAATTTCTTCATGTCTTTGAAAGATTGAGGGATTTTTGCAAATGGGAACATTTCTTGCAGAAACTCTAACAGCATTGTCAACGAGTTTCCGATCCACCCCCCCAAACATTTCAAGTGAAAAAGACGAATACAGAATGACAGTTTGGAAAATTTTGATCCCTCATACAGTTCTTCATTCATTTCACCAAGTAACGTGTAGAACCTCGCCGCTTCTTCATTTGGTTGTTCATCTGGTACATTTCTTTCCCCTTCAGTGAAAGTATTTCCACCAAAATTATGATCATTGGTTGCACCGAAGTCAAGTGAAAATGACCCGAAACCATCACTGCGCATATTAAAAGCATCCCGCAACATGTTTTCCATGTTATCGTCACTAACATTCGATTGAAAGCACTATGAGGATACCCAGATTCATCGATGAAGATGCTCCACTAGACGTACACCCTCCATGAAAAAACCATATTTTGTACCCCGGACAAAGCCATCAACAACTAGATGTTCGTAGACCACTTCACGATAATGCCGCTTAATATTGCAACACTTCTTACGGGCAAAGAATCATATTCTCTTGGCTTGCATTTTGAAATCGAAATTCGAAAAGTTTCTACTCCATTTCGATAGTCGTTGCTTACCCTTGACAATTTCATCCAACTCCTATCCATTTCGTTGTTGTTGAAGTCTAAAGTTGACAATAATTTACTAAAATTGTTAATGAAAAGATATTTGATTTCTAAAACAAAATTTCTTTAAGATTCATCATACATGGCATTGTAAGTTATGTATTCTTTAAGATTCATCATCAGCGGCATTGTTACCTTATGAGGATCTTATATCTTCCATGAGATATAAGACAACCCTTTTGATTTCACCTTAGTACTTGAATCTTTTATTTTATCATAAAAGTATTAAGTAAGTTATGTATTATTTAAGATTCTTCATACGACCATGTTTAACTGAAGGATCCTTATCTCAAAATAATTATAGGAACCCGTAATTTTCAATAAATTTCTAAATCTTTTATTTTAATCTAAACAAGTATTAAGTAAGTTATGTATTATTTAAGATTCTTCAATGGCATTGTTAACACGGAGGATCTGTAATCTTTCATGGGTTTAGTTCTAAGGAGATTTCCTATATACTTTGAATCTTTTATTTTATCTATACAAGATTAAGTAAGTTATGTATTATTTAAGATTTTCATACGTGGATTGTTACACGGGAAGATTCTTCAATTGGTTATTTGTTGGTTTTAATTTAAATATATTATATGTTATTATATGTTTTTTAAAATGTTATTATATGTTTTTGATAATGTTATTATATGAATTTTTTAAAAAAATGTTATTATATGTTTTGTTATAATTGAAATTTTTGAGATGTTAAATTTAAAAGTTTTTAACTTACCTTTTTAAAATAAAAATTTATTTTCTATTTTAAAACATATTTAAATAATGATCTATATTATTATTCTTTAACAAAATATTTATAAGTTTTAAATTTAAAGTTTTAAATTACTTTTTTAAAACAAATTTATTTTTATAATAAAACATATTAAATATTGATCAATATAATATTATAACTGATATTATATTACTACCATTTTATACATTTTATAAAAATCCACTTTTAACTTATTAATTGTTTTATTTATTAATTTATTATTTAATAAATAAATTTCATTTAGAAAATACTCAAATATATAGTCTTTAAATAATAATAAATTTTAAAAATAATTTTAAAATACTTTATTTAATAATTTCATTTTTTAATTCTGGATAAAATGCCAAAAATATAATTTCTTAAATTTTAAATCATACATCTTTATTATTTTCCTAAGTTTGACATATTCAAGTAGGATTAGTATTGAATTTCATAAACAACCTTTAAAGGAACTTAGATTTTAATCCAAACCATTTTAAATTTTCAAACGAACTTGGCAAATTATTGAATTTTAACTTTAGCAACTACTAAAAACGAAATTTAAACCAATCAAATCACTTAACAAACATACCTTTAAAGAAACCTTAAACAGAAATTATAAACTGACAATAACCTAAACCTTGAATAAACCAAACCCCAAGTTGTAAACCTTAGATCCTAAACTAAACCAAAACCCAAACTTAAATCTTCTTATCTACAAACATCATTTTATAAAACAATAATGGTTAGATTCTTTCATTAAAAACATTAATCAAACACATAACGTTTAAAATGAGAAGAGAAGAATAAATGGTTAGACCTAATTAAAGGTTTAACTAACCAATGAAAGCTTTCAAGAAGTATGTAGAGATTAAAATACCTCTAAAAACTAAATTAATAATTAGCAACAAAATGAGTATTGATAAATGCGATGGAATTTTAATACAAGGAGCTACATTTAACGTGAAATAAACTCATTTGAAAAGGGCTTCAATTTACCCCAGAAATTATATGCATCTTTAGAGATTATCATATGCCATGTTAAATATTCATTTTAAATTAATCATGTTAAAATTTTAGGATATCAATAATTGAAAATTCATAATTACATCAACAAAAATCGCAAATCTTTGAAAATCAAAGAAAAATATACTAATACTAATAGGTTTTTCAAAACATTATAGAAATTAGACCATTTGAATTAAACAAGCAAATGACACAACCTTTAAGAGAAATAAAGAATAGATAGCAAATCGAAGAAATTAAAGTGTTGAAAACATCAAGAAACAACTTACATTTGTGAAGAAGTTGAGAAATGGCTTCTAATTTGGAACAATATGAAATAATTGGGGACATAGTTGACTATGGTCAAGCAAGCATCATACAACTAAAGCAACCAAAACCTTCCACTTATGCCGATCCAAAGATCCCTATATGAATGAGAATGCTACTTTATTAGCAAACATTTGAAGCACCAAAGAATGCAAAAATCTCACAAACAACATTACAAATAAAGCAAAGCTACTAAAACTAGTAACTAAATGACAATATTCAGTTAATCACGATTTAAAGATTTTCCCCTTAAAATCATTATAACTACATCAAATTTAACAATTAAAACATTTATTTTCGTTTAGAAAAAAATTACTGATTAAAAACAATTTAAACTCAAAATAGTAAGTAAACCAACCATAAAGCAAATAATAAAATAGTTCGAGGCCTTATTACAACTTAAACCAAAATAATAAAATAACGGAATAAAATTTAAAATTCAAAACACTATTTAGAAGAATGGCCTCCACCGAAGTCATCCATGGCCCAAGTCCACCTCACGGAGCATTACCTCTGGGGTTAAGAGAAAGGGGGTGAGTTACAAGAACTCGTGTATAATCCCTTACCATCATCCACTGGGTGAACACACATAGCAATATTTTGGGCCTAAGCCCAATTACAATTATAACATGTATATAATATGCATGTGATATGCAATTCCCAAACCAAGCCTAATTTCCATCCGCTACACACCCCGTACCAACCATCACACCTGGGGATCAAGTCAACCCACCCGCCAACACACCATCGTAGGCATTAAGCCATTTTATATTTGTGGCAAAGCCACCGAACTAGAGCAATAAGCCATTTGATTATTTGTGGGAGCCACCGAACTAGAGGCAATAAGCCATATTTGTGGCGAGCCACCGAACTAGAGCAATAAGCCATTTGATTATTTGTGGAGCCACCGAACTAGAGGCAATAAGCCATTTGATTATTTGTGGCGAGCCACCGAACTAGATTTTGCAGAGCCTTTCTTCTCTTCATCATTTTCCCAACCCATGCAAACATGTATGCATAACAATTTATATCCATATGATAATTTTAGCAAAGGCCCAATTTACAAGAGAATCAATATTTCAAGTTTTTAATTAAGGCCCATAACACAAAATAACATTTAGCCCATTTAGCACTTTAGCAACTTAGGCCCAATTAACGATCTAGCATATTTTCGCCCATTTAACGATCTAGCGAGATTTCACCCATTTATTGATCTAGCGAGATTTGCCCATTTAACTATTTTTCAGGGTTTTGACCCATTTAACTATCTAGCGATTTATCATTTAACTATTTATCGGGTTTTCGCCCATTTAACAATCTAGCAAAATTTTTGCCCATTTAACGATCTAGCAAAATTTGGCCCATTAATCGATCTAGAAAATTTGGCCCATTATTCACATGAGGCCCATATAGCAACATATTTCAATTTGACCTATAAAGGGTATTTTCGTAATTTAGTCCATAGGGACATTTTCATAATTGACCCATTAGGGCATTTTGTAACTTGACCCGTAAGGAATTTTCATAATTCGTGTCGTACCCACAAAGGGTAATTCAGTAATTTACCCAAAAGGATTATATAATGAGTAGGGAAAGAAGATTGGAGGAGACAAAATGTAAAGAGAACCTAGATCTTAATCTCTAACAAGGATCTCTAACCCGTAATCAATTATTTGGAACTAATTCTTTTCAATACAATTTTCTAACAATGACCTAGATAGACAAACACAAACAAATATGACACCGAGCAAAGCAAAACCAAAAGAAATCGTATGCGTCTCAGTAAAATAGAATTAACACGTAATGAAATTTTATGCATGGCCATGCTTTCATTTTAAGGAAAGCACAATACTGAAGTACCTCCGGGAGCCATGCGATGGGAGAGAAGATGCGACAGTGGAGATTTGAGAAAATGAGGATTTCGATCAGAAGAGATTTCGGAAGTTGGCAATTTAGGGATTGCAAAATCTGAGAAAAAACTTGGGGGAAATGGAGATGGTGGTGAAAAGAATTGGGGGAAATCTGATTTGGGGAAAGGACCTAAAAAAACTACGTCGTTTAAGCTGAGTTTAAAAAATTTTGTGGCGCTTTTATAAACGCCACTAAAAATAAAGCATAAAAATGACACCATTTTGTAAATACTTAATACATATTGGAGCGTTTTTCGCAAAATGCCATTAAAAATAAGGATGAAAACGCTGTTTTGTACTCTTAAAAATATTTTTTGTGCCGTTTATATTAAAAACGCTAATAATGTATAATTTTTTGCGGCATTTTAGAGAAAACACTACTAAATATGCAAAATAAAATGGCACCGTTCATTAGTTTTTTTATACATATTACCGGCATTTTTATAAAAAAATGCCACTATTGCTAACTTATTAATATTGTTTTTATTTATTAAATTTATTATTTAATAAATAAATTTCATGTTAGAAAATTGAAAAATAGGTATTCCTTTATTTATAAATATTTTATAATAATAATTTTAATAAATACTTTATTTAATAAATTTCATGTTTTCGTGATTCGGACTAGAAGAGACCAAAAGATAATAATTTTTCAACTTTTAAAGTGGGAAAAAATTTTAGATTAAAATAAATTAATTAAATACCTAGACTTTTAATCTTTCGACATAAATATTTCACCTCTTAAGGCCCCAACTTTTATTGTATTACATTTTATAATTTATTTAAAAGAGACTCAAATTATTATTTCTTCTATGACCCTAAAATGTGAAGAACAAACTTAATTATAGCATAAATAAATTGAACAATTACAACTCTATTTTAATTAATATAAAGAAACCCTTAAACCATAAATTATAAACCCTGAACTCTAATCTCCTAAACCTTGAACTACAAACCATAAACCCCAAGTTGTAAACCTTAAATCCTAAACTATAAACCAAAATAACATTATTTGTATGCTTATGAAAATGCCACTATTGCATAACATTTACGGCATTTTAGAAAAAAATGCCACTAAAAATAAATTAATGATGAGAAACGACGTCGTCGAGCAAATTGGTATTGCAAATTTGCGCGCTTATGGAAAACGCCACTAAAATTTTATTTTCTCTTTTGAAATGTCGTCATTTAGGAAAATGGGAATTGCAATTTTCATCATTTAACGCCACTAAAATTTAATACTTTGTAATGAAATGGTGCCGTATAAATGGAATTGATATTGCAAATTTGCGACGTTTATTAAAAACGCCACTAAAAAATTAATTTCTTGTCGAGAAACGTCGTCGTTTTAGGCAATGGTTAATGCACATTTGCGGCATTTTCAGCAAAAAATGCTACTAAAACTTAGTTCCCTAACCTGAAACGAAACCGTTTAGGGCATATTGGTATTGTATATTTGCGACGTTTAAGGAAAACGCCACTAAAAATCTTATTCCCTGTTGTGCAACGCTGTTGTTTAGGTTTAAATTTGCGGTGTTCCTTATAAATGCCACTAAGTGTTTAATACTCTAAAACAAAACGGCGCCGTTTGAGTCGAATTGGTTTTGCAAATTTCTGGCATTTATGTAAAACGCCACTAAAAATTTAATTCCCTATTGCGAAACGTCGTCGTTTACGGCAAATGATTATTGCAGAATTAAGGCGCTTTCGTAAAAAAATCAATACGTTGTATTGGAACTGCGTCGTTTTTGTCAAATTAGTAGTGCATATTTGCGGCGTTTATTACAAATGCCACTAATATATTGAATACTATACAATAAACCCATACCCCAAAAAACAATTTCCTTCCAAACCCCTAACCCTAAACTTATAAACCATAAACCATAAACCCTAACCCATTCACCATTTCCCCTTAAACCCCTAACCTTAAACCTAAACCCCTAACCACTAACACTTAAACCTTAATATCGGTAAACACTAAGATATTGAATACTATACAATAAACCCATACCCCAAAAAACAAACCCTAAACTATGAAATTAACATACTAAACATTAAACCCTAAATCAATTTTAATAGCTTAATTTATAACTTAAGTGAAAATGTAACTTTTCATTATTAAGTAACTAAATTGAAAATTTCTCATTGTTTATAAGTGAATGTATCAAAATAAAATATAATTCAAAGCAAGAATAAGAGAAAATATAGAAAACTCTTAGCGGTGTTTGTGAAAAAGCGCCGCTAATACTTAGACATTTAGCGGCGTTTTTCAAAAAGCGCCGCTAATTCTCCGGTCTTTAGCGGCGTTTTTCTAAAAGCACCGCTAATTCTCCGGCCTTTAGCGGCATTTTTTGAAAAGCGCCGCTAATGCTCCGGTCTTTAGCGGTGTTTTTCCAAAAGCGCCGCTAATGCTCCGGTCTTTAGCGGCGTTTTTCCAAAAGCACCGCTAATGCTCCGGTATTTAGCGGTGTTTTTCCAAAAGCGCCGCTAATGCTTCGATCTTTAGCGGCATTTTTCAACAAGCGCCGCTAATTCTCCGGCCTTTAGCGGCGTTTTTTGAAAAGAGCCGCTAATGCCCTGGTCTTTAGCGGTGTTTTTTGAAAAGCGCAGCTAATGCTCCGGTCTTTAGCGGTGTTTTGGAAAAAAGCTGCTATATATCCTTTTTAGCTGCATTTGTAAAAAAAATGCCACTATTTCTCAACTTTTTGCGGTGTTTTCTTTGAAATGCCACTAAATGATAATATTTGCATCATTTTTTGTTAAATGCCACTAAAAGCGCCGCTAAAAGTCTATTTTGGTGTAGTGAATATGAAGCAACGATCTTAAAAACGTAAAAATCATTAAAAATCGAGCAAAAACCATACCTTAATCAAGGATCCAAATGGTCGAACCTTCAAAGGAACAAAATGGTTATTCTTTCTTCTTAGTTTTGGCAAGAAGATAATGATAATGGGTGGGAAAATTTTTGTTTTATTAAACTTATTATAACAAAATTCATAAATTACAAAAATAACCTTAATATTGGTCTAATTTCTGTTTAAGGACCTCCATATAAATTTCTATAGCTATTAAACATCATTAGCTATTAGAACATCACTTTTACATTTTACGCGATTTAGTCCTTTTTATCGAATTAAGCATTCAAACAGTAAAGTTTCTTTAAGAAACTTTCACAGAATAATTCTATCATGATCTAGACTTTATTTAAATAATAAAATAAATATTTTACTTTGAATTTGTGGTCCCGAAATCACTTTTTTGATTTGACCCAAAAATGGGCTGTAACATCCTGAATCTAGAAAGGAGTTTGTAGTATACAGTGATGCATCGCATGTTGGATTGGGTTGCATTCTGATGTAGGATGGTAGAGTTGTGGCTTATGTATCCCGTCAGCTTAAGACACGTGAAAGGAATTATCCGATGCATGTTCTTAAATTGGTTGTTGTGGTCTTTGCACTAAAAATTTGGATGCAGTATCTGTATGGTGAGAGGTGTCATCTACACTGATCACAATAGCCTCAAGTATCTCTTTACTCAAAAGGAGTTGAACCTTAGGCAGCATCGTTGGATTGAGCTACTCAAAGATTATGACTAGACCATCGAGTGTCATCTTGGTAAGGCCAATGTGGTGGCCGACGCTCTAAGCCGAAGAGCGATGTTTGATTTGAGGGTGACATTTGCTCTCCTTAGTCTATTTGATTATGGGAGTCTATTAGTCGAGTTGTAAGTTAAGATAACTTGGATTGATCAGATTTGAGATAAACAGTTGGGGGATGAGTCATTGGGTTTACGATTTCGTCAGGTTGAGAGTGGCAGCACCTCAGATTTTGGACTAAATAATGATGGGGTACTCTATTTCCATGGTCAGATTTCTATACCAAACAATGAGAATTTGAGGCATTCTATTCTGAGGGAGGAGCATAGTAGCCCTTATGCTATGCATCCCAGCAGTAATAAGATGTATCGCGACCTCCTTGAGTTGTACTGGTGGCTGGGTTTGAAGCATGAAGTTACCAATTTTTCTGCTCGTTGTTTGACTTATTAGCAGGTTAAGGCTAAGCATTAGTTGTCTTCGATTTTGTTGCAACCGGTTACAATTTCCCTTTGGAAATGGGAGCGAGTGACGATGGACTTCGTTAGTGGGTTGCCTTTAACACCCACTAAGAAGGATTCTTTCTGGGTCATCGTGGATCGATTAACCAAGTATGCACACTTCATTCTGGTTTGAACTGATTACTCTCTGCAGAAGCTAGCGAAGTTGTACATCTCTGAGATAGTAAGACTGCATGGGGTTCCTGTCTTGATCATTTCTGGTAGAGATCCTCGCTTCACTTCTCGTATCTAGAAGAAATTACACGAGGCTCTGGGTTTAAGGTTGGACTTTAGTACTGCGTTCCATCCTTAGACCGATGGTCAATTCGAGAGGGTGATTCAGATACTGGAAGATATGCTTCAGAGTTGTGTGATTGATTTTTGAGGTAGTTGAGAGGATTATTTATCTCTAGCTAGGTTCACCTACAATAATAGTTTCCAATCTAGTATCTAGATGGAACCTTCTAAGGCTCTGTATGGTCGTAAGTGTCATACTATGTTGTGTTGGACTGAGTTGGGCGAACGGTGAGTTTTGGGTCCTAAGTTGGTTTTTGAAACTGAGGATAAGGTTCGACTAATTCGGGATCATCTAAAATCAGCTTCTAATAGGAAAAAATCGTGTGCAGATATAAAGAGACATGAGATTGAGTACTCTGTGGGAGACTTTCGATTTCTTAAGGTCTCCCTGTGGAAGAAGATTCTGAGGTTTAGTCATAAGGGCAAGTTGAGCCCTAGGTTTATTGGGTCGTACCGGATTCTAAAACGTGTGGGGCCAGTTGCCTATCAATTGGAGTTACCCATTGAACTAGACCGTATTCATGATGTGTTTCACATCTTGATGTTGAGACATTACCTATCTGATCCATCTCACATAGTCTCCATTGAGGATATCGAGGTTAGGCTGAATTTTACCTTTGAAGAGGAGCGAGTACAAATTTTGGAGCAAGATGTTAAGGTTTGAGGAGGAAGTCCATTCCATTAGTGAAGGTTCTGTGGAGGAATCATAGCACTGTGGAGGCCACGTGGGAACCTGAGGACTCAATGTGACAGTAGTATCCTCATCTATTCTGATCAGGTAAATTTTGAGGTCGAAAGTTCATTTAGGGGGTAGTGTTGTAACGCCCCAAAATATTTATTTATGTTGCCGTAATTGTTTGACAATTGTGTATCTACTTCTATGGTTAAGTGTTCTAGGTGTGTGTGTGTGTGAGGTCCCAAGTTCAAGTCTTACCTTTTAGCAATTTTGGTTATTTTTGGGAGTTAAGCCTTATCCTTGTTCAGTGGGCTTATATTTAATTGTCTGTAAATCCATATCAAGATGAGCTTGCTGGTTTAGGTGGTAAGAGAATTGGTGTGTTGGAGGTCCTGTGCTCGAATCCCTACGCAAGCAAGGGTATTTATTTTTGTGTTCGGTTTTGTGAGAGAGTTTTGATGGAATTTGAATTCTGAGTGGTGGGATTAGGGGAGAGAAAATAAGTGATTATGGTTTAGTGGGGATTTAGTATATCTCATATAATATTTTTTTCTTTTTCTTTTTCCAAAAATTTTGTTGCCTTTCTGACGTTCTGTCTCCCTTATGCCTCCCACTTCTGGTTTCTTTCTTTTGCCATTCGATTCAATCAATTGTTCGATTATTTGTTGGGGCTCAGTACTGCAGTTGTGCACCTGTTGTTTGGTAAGTTTGTAGGTTGGCCTTTTTGGTTTTCATTCTTTGAGTAGATGTTGTTGTTGTGGTTTGAGAATTAATTTTGGTGGGGGTGTTGCATAGGGGAAGATCGTGGAACTGGGGAATTCTCTACAATAGTTTAGTTTATGTTAGTAATCTTTGATCATCGACGGTAAGTGTGTCAAAAGTTGTTCTAAGGTTTTGTTTTGGATAGGTCTCGTTGAAGTTTCGTAATATGGTTATTGATTGTGGAGTTTGATTTGGCGTTTTTAGGTGCTGGTGGCCTCGAGAGTGTTTGTAACAGTCTGGTTTAGGCCCTAGTCAAAATAGTAGTTTCGAGACCACAAAATCGAGTCAAAAAATATTTTAATATTATTTTCGAGTCTTCAGCATGTGAATTAGTATGTGTGAAATTTCTGTGATTTAATTTGATCATTTGTGTGCTTAATTTGAGAAAAGGACTAAATCACATAAAATGTAAAAGTAGCCTTCTATTTGAGTAATGGCCGAATTGATGTGTCTTTATAAGAGGAAGTCTTTATGATATAAATTGACCATTGAATTTTTTAGTGGACAAAGATGGACAACCATTAAATATATATATATTATGTTTTATTAAAGGACATTTTAGTAAATTATGCATTGTTATGAATTATAATAAAACAAAAGCTTAAAAATAAGCCAATATATTATGTTCATCTATCAAAATTACAAAGGAAAGAAAAAGAAAAAGAGTTGTTAAGTTTTGGCAAGGGTTTACTTGATTCAAGGTATCTTTTGTTTCGGTTTTTGATAATTTCTACGTTTTTGTAATCGTTGCTTTCTGCTCTTCAAAACCCATGCTTCAATTTTGTGAATTGATGATGATTTTGAAATATGCTATTGATGAAATCATAAGTTTTGTGAAGTTTGAAGATAAATTATGAAAGATATGTAGTAGATTAACATAGTTTGTCTTTGGATTTTTGGTGATTTTGAATAATTAGGACTAAATTGTGAAAAAAATATTTTGAGGGACTAAAATGTGAAATAAATGAAATATGTGGACTTGTATGGAGTATGGGAATATTTGGCCAAGCTTGGGTGATATGAGATTTTGTGTATTTTGTGATTTTATGAAATAGGGACTAAAATGTCAAATGTAAAAATATGAGGGCTAATTTGTAAATTGCCCTAAATATGTGTTTTGGATTTAATTGAATGATTTAGTTAATAAATGGATTAAATTTGAATATTTATAGATCAAGAACCGAAGAAAATGGATTTAGATCGAGGAAAGTCGAAAGTAATTGAATAGCCATTCGTTTCCGTTCTTCCTGTACGAGGTAAGTCTATATACAATTAAATGTATTTAAATTGGTTTATTTATGTTCCTATGAAATTTAAATGCGATGAATGTGTTCAAGATGATATGTACTTGAATTCTGAGAAAGTATAGACAAATGGTTAATATTCGAAAAGTCTCGTACGAACCTAAGAATAGATAGGATTACATATATGATGACATAGGTTTTTGATATGTGTATCGTGTAAGACCATGTCTGGGACGTTGGCATCGATTTGAGATTTACGTGTAAGACCATGTTTGGGACATCGGCATTGTATCTGATTTCGCGTAAGACCCTGTCTGAGATAGTGTCATCAAATTTGGTTGCATGTAAGACCACGTCTAGGACATTGGCATTGTATGACTACTCTGAATATTTCGAATATCCTATTTGATTCCTAACGGTTCAATGGGAAATTCCGAGAAACAAAAGACGATGTGAAATGTATAATCGTTTCAGGTACGTTTGATGTGTATGCTTTGTGTAAGCATGAAAGATGAGTAAATATGTGCATAGATGCAATGACTAAAATGTGATATATGTATGTTTGAGATATGAGTAAAAGAGATGCTAGAGATACGATATGTTGGTAAGCAATGGAAAATCAAATGAGCCAAGAGAAATCTATGTGTTTGAAATGAAGATATGTTAATGAATTTGATTAACTATGCTTATAAATGATTATATGATAAGTTTATTTGTATATGGCTTACTAAGCTTTTGAAAGCTTACTCTATGTGTCTTTGCTTTGTTTTATAGATCATCAAAGCTACTAAGGGCTCGGAGATCGTCGAGGATCGTCACCACACTATCAAATCACATTTTGGTACCTTTTGAATATGTATATATTAAGTATGGCATGTATAGTCTAGTTGGTATGGTTATGTTTGGAAAGGTGTATAGTAAGCCATGTGATGTGGCTAGATAATGACATTATATGAATGAATGGTCATATTTTATGATGCTTAGTTTTGGTATGGTTTGATGGCTAGTGAAATAGTCAAAATATTGGTAAACTTGTTGATGCAAAGTAAGTATATATTTGATGAATGGTTGTTGTAATGAAATGGTAAGTTTGTGGATGGATGTTACCTAGAAATGTTGTGATTGGATTGAGTTAAATGGCACATAAGTTGGTGTGATTGTTATGCTCATGAGTGGTTAGAAATGATGAACATTTTGGTATGTATTGGTTGCCTTTGATGCTTGGATTGATGCTTAATTGTGCTTGTAGGGATGACCCAAGGTGTAGGTGGCATTTTGGCCTTGTAAATGGCCTATAATTGCCCACACAGTTGAGCACACAGCCGTGTGGCTCGACTGTGTCCCTCGTGGTTGCATTTCAAAACAAGTCAGACTTGACCACGGGCTAGACACAGGGGCATGTGACTTTCCATGTGGTGCACGTCAATAGCGACCACTGGTGTGGCACACGGGCATGTCTAAGGCCATGGGAGGCACACGGCCTACCCACACGGGCGTGTGACTTCTATAACTTTAAAAAAATTTAAATTTCTAAAAATTTTTGTATGTGTTCGGTTTAGTCCTGGGCCCTTTCTAAAGCATGTTTAAGGCCTCGAAAACCTATTTAAGGAACATTTTGATTTGATTAATTGAATAATATTATGAAATGTTCGTAAAAGGTTTTGTTTTGTCCGGTAATGCCTTTAACCCTAGATCGATGATGGTTACGGGTTAGGGGTGTTGCAGTGTTTCCACATAAAAAAAGGTACCAGATGTGTACCCAAAACGCAAAAAAATGAGTTTTGGAAAAAGCCAAAAAAAACCCCAATGTCGATGCCTCACGGCCGTGTGGTAAGCCGTGTGTGATGATGTAACAATCTAGTTTAGACCCTAGTCAGAATATGGTTTCGGGACCACAAATTCGAGTCAAAAAATATTTTAATATTATTTTCTGAGTCTACAACATGTGAATTAGTATGTGTGAAATTTTTTTGATTTAATTTGATCATTTGTGTGCTTAATTTGAGAAAAGGATGAAATTGTATAAAAGGTAAAAGTGGCCTTCTAATTAAATAAGTGCTTAATTGTTATTGTCTTTATTATAAGAAGTCCTTAAGAGGTTATTATGCCACTAATATGTTAATGGACATTAATGACCAACCATTATATGTGTTATTATATGTTAATTAAAAAGGATAAATAGGTAAATGGGTCATTAAGTGATATTAAATAAAAACAAACATTAAAAGAGGATGATTATCATCTAGTTTTGCCGAAAGTGAAGGAAGAAAGGTTAGGTCTTTATATTTTCAATATTCAGCACTCATTTAGCTTGATTCAATGTATGTTTTACTTCGATTTTTGATAATTTTTACGTTTTTGTAATCATTGCTTAGTGTCCCACGCTTCAATTTTGTGAATTGATGATGATTTTGAAATTTGCTATTGATGAACTCATAAGTTTTGTGATGTTTGAAGATGAATTATGAAAGATATGTGATAGATTAACATAGTTTGTCTTTGATTTTTGATGAATTTGAGTAATTTGGATTAAATTGAGAAAATAATATTTTGAGTGGCTAAAATGTGAAATAAATGAAATGTATGGACTTGTACGAAGCTTGTGAAAATTTGGCTAGGCATGGGCAACATGAAATTTTGTGTATTTTGTGATTTTATGAAAGAGGGACTAAAATGTCAAAATGTGAAAAATGTGGGGGCTAATTTGTAAATTTCCTTAAATATGTGCTTTTGGATATAATTGAATGACTTGATGAATAAATAGGTTAAATTTGAATATGCGTAGATCAAGAACTGAAGAAAACAGATTTAGATAGAGGGAAGTCGAAAGTAATTGAATAGCCGTTTGTTTTCGTTCTTCCCATACGAGGTAAGTCTATAGACAAATAAATGTATTTGTATTGATTCATGTATGTTCATATGAAATTTCATTGTGATGAATGTGTACGAGATGATAAACATATGAAATTCGAGGAAGTATCGACAATGTATCAATGTCCGGGAAGTCCCGTACGAACCTAGGAATAGATAGGATTACATATGACATAAGTTTTCGATATGTGATATCGTGTAAGACCACGTCTGGAACGTTGGCATCGATTTGAGATTTACGTGTAAGACCATGTCTTGGACATTGGCATCGTATTTAATTCATGTAAGACCCTGTCTGGACAGTGGCATCAATATCTGAGTACATATAAGACCACGTCTGGGACATTGGCATTGTACGACTATTCTAAGCATTCTGAGTATGCTATTTGATTTCGAACTGTTCAACGGGCCAGTCCGAGAAATGAATGACTATGTGAAATGTATAATTGTTTTAGGTACGTTTGATGTGTATGCTTTGTATAAGCATGAAAGGTGAGTAAATATGTACATAGATACACTAAATAAAAGATCATATATGTATGTTTGATTTATGAGCAAAAGAGTTGTTTGAGATATGATATGTTGGTAAGCAATAACAAATTGATTGAGCCAAAGATAAATTCATGAGTTTGAAAAAACTTGATTTGTTATACTTATAAATGATTATTTGATAAATTTATTTGTATATGGCTTACTAAGCTTTTGAAAGCTTACTTTGTTTGTGTTTGCTTTGTTTTATATATCGGTAAAGCTACGAAAGGCTCGGGAATCGTCGAGAATCATCACCACACTATCAATCTCTACTTTGGTATTTTTGAATGTGTATATAGTTAAATATGGCATGCATAGGCTAGTTGTTTTGGAATATGTTTGAGATATGTACATAGCCATGTGATATGTGTAACACCCCATACCCGAGTCTGAGGCATAGACCGGATACGAGACATTACTATACTAGAACTTGCTTAATCATGAAATTACGGGCCATAAAATTTTGTTCCCGATTAAGAACCTTTTCTCTCTCAAACAATTCATACATCTCATGGGCCTACGAGGCTTTAAACTCATGTTCGGAAACTTTTGGAACTTAATCAAAAAAAAACTTTCATAGAATGTCCTTCCTTATGTGTCGGCCAAGAAGTATTTTTGGTAAGTGTGGACTTTATTATTTTGGTAAGGTGGCTAAAGGAATATGGCAAGGTTAAAGTTTGGGAAAGGAATCAAGAGGAATAGGAAAGAAAGGAGACAAGAGGCTAATATCGGGAGGTGTTTTGGAAAGTATGAGTGGCCAAATCTTATCCTAAGGGGGATGCATGTGGATGGTTTTTTGGAGTAATTAGGTGGCTGAAATTTTATTTGGCATTTGGTAAAGTCTTAGCTTTGTTTTGGCCAAAATCCTTTTGACAACTTTGTGCCATTTCTCTCAATTTTGCAACCCTCCTTGCCAAATCATAGTAGCACAATAGTGCATTGTTTTTCCTCTCAAATTCTTTTCTTTTCCTTTGCTTTGTGCGAAATTACAAGCCTTGGTGACCACAGCTTTCTTCTTTCTTTTACTTTGGCCAAATTCCCTAGCACAATTGTGCATTTTCTTGCTCTTTGTTTGATCAAGATTTTCATCTATTGTTTATTCCCTTTTGATTTCAAATTACAAGGCACTCTTCTTCCATCCAATCTCTTCTTAATCAAATCGGTAAGTAATCGTATTTTCCTCTTTTCATTTCATTTTCTTTTTCTTCCAAGCCGTATATAGGTGAAGGGGTGCATTGTGGTGATTCCTCCTCGTCGAATAAGGTGTGGCTAACATTGTTTTTGTGTTAATCACTTTTAAGGACTCAAGTACTTTATCGGAGGGCCAATCGAACACCTATCCCTCGTAAAAGAGACTCGGATTGTTGGTAAGTGATAGATTGTTAATCAATCAAAATAATTGGTTGAAGTGGTAAATTCAGCTTTGGGATTAATTGTTGATCGATTGTATCTTTAGGTGTCATGGAGAATTTCGTTACGGATTCGAATAAGGTGTGTAATCCCGCACCCTTCCGAATATATGTTTGAAATGGTGAGTAAGTCTCACATCTCTTTGAAAGTTTACATGAAATATTCTGTGATTCGGTAGAAATAGATCGCCGAGAGTGCGATATTCGTAGTGGTAATCGATTTCGTAATAAAACAGTTTCAGTCAGAAACAGTGTCTTGTATTTGAAAATCATGAAAATTGGATAAAAGGAATTACAAAGTGAATAAGATATCGGATTAAATCTTACTGTGTCTATTTTAATATGGAAGAAATGGATAAGGAAAAGGAATATTAGATTCTGAGATATGTTAATTTTAGTGAGACTGGTTTTGAATGACTTCGGGGTATTCTGTTCTGTTTTGGAAAAATAATATAAAATTGTACAAAGTGAATTAAGAGTTATAATTGATATGTATGGATTCCTTAGTGAATCTATTTTCAAAATAAATAAGTGGGAGCAGTAGATGAAAATCGTACAGTAAGATATTTGAGATTAAGTTAAGAGAGATCAGAATCATTGGACAGTGAAACAAGGGAAATTTTAAGGAATAAACTGTACTAAATGGTTAGGGTAAAAATTCTGGAAAACTTATATTAGAAAGATATACGAGTCTAGTTTCAAGGAAAATTTATGGATTTAGATTTTGAGTTTTCTAACTCGAGTTATGGCCAATTTAGTCAGTGTGATGCAGTTGGACAGTTTCATTTTTATGCCCCAAATTAGTAATTGCTTAGGTTGCGAAATTACCATTATACCCTTAGAGGGTAAATTATGAATTACCCTTTGTGGAGTACGATTACGAATTATGAAAATGCCCTTACGGTTCGTTACTTAAAATGCCCCTAATGGGTCAATTATGAAAATGTCCCTATGGACTAAATTACGAAAATACCCTTTATGGGTCAAATTGAAATATGTTGTTATATGGGCCTCATGTGAATAATGGGCCAAATTTTCTAGATCGATTAATGGGCCAAATTTTGCTAGATCGTTAAATGGGCCAAAATTTTGCTAGATTGTTAAATGGGCGAAAACCCGATAAATAGTTAAATGGGCGAAATCTCGCTAGATCGTTAAACGGTAGAAAATATGCTACATCGTTAATTGGGCCTAAGTTGCTAAAGTGCTAAATGGGCTAAATGTTATTTTGTGTTATGGGCCTTAATTAAAAACTTGAAATATTGATTCTCTTGTAAATTGGGCCTTTTGCTAAAATTATCATATGGATATAAATTGTTATGCATACATGTTTGCATGGGTTGGGAAAATGATGAAGAGAAGAAAGGCTGTTGCCAAAATCTAGTTCGGTGGCTCGCCACAAATAATCAAATGGCTTATTGCCTCTAGTTCGGTGGCTCGCCACAAATAATCAAATGGCTTATTGCCTCTAGTTCGGTGGCTCGCCACAAATATGGCTTATTGCCTCTAGTTCGGTGGCTCGCCACAAATAATCAAATGGCTTATTGCCTCTAGTTCGATGGCTCGCCACAAATAATCAAATGGCTTATTGCCTCTAGTTTGGTGGCTCACCACAAATATGGCTTATTACCTCTAGTTCGGTGGCTCTGCCACAAATAATCAAATGGCTTATTGCCTCTAGTTCGGTGGCTTTGCCACAAATATAAAATGGCTTAATTCCTACGACTGGTGTGTTGGCGGGGTGGGTTGACTTGATCCCCACAGGTGTGATGGTTGGTACGGGGGTGTGTAGCGGATGGAAATTAGGCTTGGTTTGGGAATTGCATATCACATGCATATTATATACATGTTATAATTGTAATTGGGCTTAGGCCCAAAATATTGCTATGTGTGTTCACCAGTGGATGATGGTAAGGGATTATACACTCGAGTTCTTGTAACTCACCCCCTTTCTCTTAACCACAGAGGTAATGCTCCGTGAGGTGGACTTGGGCAATGGATGACTCGGTGGAGGCCATTCTTCTAAATAGTGTTTTGAATTTTAAATTTCTATTCCGTTATATTATTATTTTGGTTTAAGTTGTAATAAGGCCTCCTAACTATTTTATTATTTGCTTTATGGTTGGTTTACTTATTATTTTGCTTAAATTGTTTTAAACGAGAATTTTTCTAAGAACGAAAATAAAAGTTTTTCCGAAATTGATTAATAAATGGATTTCAAGATAAACTTTTACAAATATGATTTAACTTGAATTTTCTTTCAATTTATTAACGACATTTTCAAAAGTCACGGATTTAAAGTTTAATTCCTTGATTTGTGATTTATCAAATTACTTGTATTTTATCTACGCTTCCAAATGTTTTCAAAATGTTGTTAC
The DNA here is from genome assembly GCA_025506655.1 of Gossypium rotundifolium. Taxonomy (NCBI): domain Eukaryota; kingdom Viridiplantae; phylum Streptophyta; class Magnoliopsida; order Malvales; family Malvaceae; genus Gossypium; species Gossypium rotundifolium. The sequence continues at coordinate 104,836,783 of CP106733.1, read as the reverse complement.
AACTCTAGTTTTTGCAAATCGTTTATTTCAAATATGCTTTCAAACCTAAAAGGTTTATTAAAGATAGTTATGTTTTCACGTGAGATGTAATTGCTTTAGTTGTATTGGGTTTTAACAAAGAGGTCGTGATTCTCAAACAAGTTGTTAACAATTGCAAAGATGGTTTTGAAAAACACTTCCATGTGGCACGTCAGATTCGGGCCTAACTTCTAGGCCGGGTTTGGGGTGTTACATAGAAGCAGGGGTCAAACGCCCATGTGGTTTGGGGCACGCCCGTGTACCTCTAGACACGCCCATGTCCTCCAACCGTGGGGGGGCTACTAACTATACTCACATGGCCTTGACACACCCGTGTCTTATACCCATGTGGAGCTACTGACTATACTCACATGGCCTTGACACGCCCGTGTTATCCGCCCGTGTACTACACGCAGCCCAAACGAATGGCCGTGGGATTCACCCATGGTCTATTCTGACTCAAAATAGAAAGGTACAGGGTGTACACGGCCTAGACACACGCCCGTGTGTCCTCCGTGTGGGCACTTAGAGGCTATATACCAAGCCTTTTTCCACCCCACATTTCATACACCAATATACTAATTCAATAAAGTCTCAAATCATCAACTAAAACACATGAATTTATACATTGATTAATGAAAATAAAGTATTACTTCCATACAATTACAACAACTTAGACATCATCAATGGCTATACATATTTAAACTATAAACCCCTTTTTGGTCAACACAATATGGCATATTAACAATAACTTAATCAACCCTAAAGTCTAGCCCTATACATGCCATGACTCATAAGGACTTGATACCTCATACTGAGTGTCTGTTCAATAGTGTGAAAACATCTCCAGCGGCCTCCAACCCGAGCTAGCTAAAATAACCTATAAAAGATGAAAAAAAAAGAAGAGGAGTAAGCATTAATGCTTAGTAAGTTCATATGCATAATCTGATCATTATTGATATTCACTGAATATAGGTAACCACAAAGTATTATACCGAGTTTTTCCATTTAACTTATGGCTACTTACTCAACCGCTCTTAAAGCCTACTCATTCTATCTCTTACCACATTCTTACCACGCCACAAGCCAATTGATCGTTTAATTAGTACATAATCCTGCACTGATCACCACAAGATCATATAAAACAATACATGAAGCATTTTCAATAAGTCTCTCATACTACTAATCTCTCAGTGGTTACGCACTTAGCCCACCATTGAATCTTTTATAGGGTGGTATCGCACACAGCCCACCAATCATTTATAACTATGGTGATTTCGCACTTAGCTCACCAATCATTTATAAGTGATGGTATCGCACATAGCCCACTTATAGTAATATAGTTGATGGTATCGCATACAGCCCATCAAGTAATAATATATCAGGTGGTAACGCACACAGCCCACCGGTATTATGCATTCACAAATATCTATCCTCATACATTTCTCTAATTCAAATGTTCATCCGTAAACATCATCACTCTCTATCATCCTTACTTAACTTTCTACGATTCTCATTCGTACTCACACAGTGCATTAACAATTCTCTCTCATACACTAAGGTGTATTGACTACACTTATCCCCTTAGAGGTCCATCATACACTGAATTCATCTCCAACTGTTAAATAACACTATTAAGTCTCATACACTTATTGTCACATTGACATCATACCCTTGTTAGGGTCATACATGAATTAACATATCGATGCCATGTCCCCGACAAGGTCTTATACGAAGTATCACATCGTTGCCATGTCTTTGACATGGTCTTATTTAATATCTCTCACCGAAGCCATATTCCAATATGGTCTTACACGTAACCTTAACTATCAACATTTCATACTATTTATGTTTCTTACCATTCTTAGGTTTAATTCTCTTAACAACTCATCAAAAGACATTTCAAACATTCATTGAATAATTATACATTCCATACAAGATTGTAATATTAAAATAACTCATACGTAATTACAACATTTGCACATGAACTTACCTCGATGTCGAAAGGGCCAAAAGGGACCTTTTTGTCCACATTTTCTTTTCACCCGTTCTAGGTCCAAAACTCGTTTTCTTTGATCTAGAACAATGTAATATACTGATTTAATCACTTATAAATCATAATATATCATAATCTACACTTTAGGCAAAAATGACTATTTTGCCCCTACACTTTGGCAAAATTATGATTTTGCCCCTAGGCTAGTAAATAAATTTTCATCACATTTTCTTCTTAAACAAGCCTAGCTGAACATTTAATCCTCTTACAACTATTCACAATTCCAACTATTGCATGCCTTAATGAACAAATTTCAACTTTTACATTTTAGTCCCAATTAGGTGTTTTCATAACAACACCTTTCACAAAAGTTGTTTATCATCATCCTATCATTCATTTTCTTTCATAAAAACTCAGCAACCAACTTAAACTCTTTCATGGAAAGTCCATAGACTCTCAACCATATTACAAATTAGTCCCCTCATTAGCTAGCTTAAGCTTTGGGGACTCCAAAAGTGCAATTTTTATCAAGAAAGGTCATCAAAATCACTTACTTGTAGGGAAGAATGAGTTGCTGAAATTTTCAAGCTTTCAAAGCCCTCCATTTGCTGATATTTTTGGTTGAAGAAGAAAACAAATTGAAAAGATGATAGCCTTGGCTTATTTCATCTTATTTTATTCATTTTGTCAAATAATATCACCAACTTTTGACCAAAATAAATGCACATTTGGGACCCCCAATTAATAATCCATAGCTATTTGGCACCTCTAGCAAATAAAATAGAACTTTTACACTTTATGCGATTTAGTCCTTTTTTCACAATTTAGCTAGAAATTGCTAAAATTAAGGCACCAAAATTTTCATGCACCCTTATAAACATGTTATAACACATAAATAACATGAAAATAATTTTCTCTATCCTCAGTTTAGTGAATTCTGAGATCACTGTTCCGACTAGCCCCTAAATTGGACTGTTACAATTCTCCCCATAGGGATTTTCATCCCCGAAAATCTTTTCAGATGAAGCTGCTATTATCATTCTTAAAATGTTTCCATCAACTATTCCAAATTACAAATCAACTTGTCCTCAAGTTTCTCTCGCCAACAACCTTTAAGCTATAGTACACAAGGTCAAAGCACAACTTGAGACCTAAATTACTCCCCCTCCCGGGCATATATTCAACAATCTACTAATTAGGAACCCTGTACATGTCCAGAATGATCATTCAAGTCTGTATCGCATAATTCACTACAATTCAGATGACATCCCCTCTTTGGGAATCAGGTTAATCCAAATTCGAAATCTATTGTGTGCTTTGGAAACTCAGCTCTTAGTGGCCAACTACTTCTGACCATAAACTCAATCATATCGTAAAATGTACTCTATTGTGAAAACATTTATGCACCTAACTGTACTTCTTTATTCATGCATAAGTAGATATGATACTACTAAACCTCATACCAAAATTTCTGTATAAGTTCTAGATTCACCATCATTCCAAATTCTGTTTCAATTAAGAAATATCAATAATGGAAATCTTATCCAACCTAAATTTTCACTACCTTGAATAAACTCACTCAGAGCTTATTTAAAAATACAATTTACTAACTCACTTTTGAACCCTCTTTGTTCTAAAAAGAAGACTCGCTCTAGTCATTAACCTCGCTAAAACCAAGATATTACCAACTAAGATCAACCGAGTAACTAACTTGCATTGCTTAACATGGATCTTTCATTTAAACACCTGTACTATGTCTACTGTCTGAGAAGTATTACGATAACTATACCCACCATGGTAATAGCTCAAGTCATTTCCACTATCTCATTTTCATAAGATGCTCTAACTCATAAAAAAATTTAGAAAATAAACATCGATTTTTCCCATAGATCATTACAACACATCTAACTCTCAACACAGACACAAAACTGATCGTATCTAGATCCCCAATCTAACAACTCCTTTTCTCAATTCAGACTAAATTCAGTACTAGAACTTTCAATTAATAGTTCCTTCTATAGCTTTCAACTCAATCATAATGGTTGAATATTTTGATGAGTATATCTTTATATCATGCTCCCTGTTCACGTTCACACAAAATTTTATTCTCTTTACTGATTCATGTGCAAATATACACAAAACTTGGATCATATCCGAATAAATTAATCTACTCTCTCTCCACACCGAGAACATATTTCAAGCACACTCTCATCTAAGTTTCTCTTGCTATGCTAATCTAAAACCTTTACTATCGTCATATATCACAATAGTAGGGACATCTTGATCAAATTCATTAACTCTATTTGACTTGTCTAAAAACTCATCACACAACGTGAAACTCATGGTTTCACAATCAGCTAACATTCTCACATGATCTCGATAAACATACATCTCAGGCTTTCTACTTACTTGAGTCAAATAGCTTGGCCTAACTTTCTCTTTGTTCTTAACATTGCATAATCAATACAATCGTCAAAGTATTCAGACATACTTACTTACAATTGCCTTTATTAAGTACATATCGTGCCACACTCTATACTCATTCACTTGCGACTAGTTCACGAGTGCCTATTTTCACACATTCACATGACTTTAGTAAAATTCTCATTTCTACCTCTAAACTCATCTATTTGTCCCATTGATCACTAGGGGAGTTAAAGACGCATATTCATTGTCATTCATGTAGGTGGGAAACCAATGCCACATCCTCGAGGTGGTATTATATGGACTTCCAAATCAAGTATCGATGCCATATTTTAAACATGGTCTTACACGATTCTCCTATTCCTTACCAAGGCCATATCCCAGATATGGTCTTATACGGGACCTTATCTATTTCATATCTCACTGATAACCTTGTCCTTTTTGTCCTCTAGGTCTTAAACCTCATGTTCAACAATAATTACTCTATCTGGTAGAGTATTATGTATCAATGTGATACAAGGCATTCTGAATTGTGTTATCATAAATATTGTATTATTCTCACATATCAACATACTTTGTTATGGTAAACATAATCTCAACTTCATCATTCATAACATGCATAATACTCTTAGTCAGCTATAAATAGCATAACTTAATAACAACTTTACTCACTTAACTTCGCTGCTTTCTCATTCAATCTTTACTCTTTTGCCCGATGGATTACTATGTATGATCGAGGATACTGAATCTCATCTCACATATATTTCAGTGCCAATGCTATATCCTAGGTATAGTCTTACATGGGATCTCTTAACTCATCCTCGACGCCATGTTTTGACATGGACTTACTTGGTATCTTTGCCTGTTTGCCGATGCCATAGCCTCACTATGGTCTTCCATGAAATCTCATATCAATAGCAATGCCATATCCCAGATACGGTCTTACATAGGAATTCATGTTGATGCCGATGCCATATCCCAAATATGGTCTTACACGGGATCACGTATCATCACCAATGCCATGTCCTAGACATGGTCTTATATGGGATCACATGTATCGCCATGGTCCAACATGGTCTTATTCATCATCTTATCATTGAACGACTGTAGTCATCCCCTGCATTCTACTTAGTCAAACTTCCCAGTTTAACTCTCACACCATAACACGCGTGGTCTCACACAGGGTCACGAAATAAAACATTATACATCATCTACTTTAACAGTCGCACATGAGTTTCAACTATGTGGACATATTGGTCATACATCATTCAAACAATCGTACATACACACATACCCTATTCCCTGGGTAAATTTTGCTCACTATATGCACCTAACCCAATAGGTTGAGTATATAACACCTTATGCACATCCAACCAATACAGATAAGCTTCTCACTTTATAACTCTCATTTCATGCATTATCACACACATGTCAAATACTTCTATTCATACCTCTTTGAATCTCATCAATGCATAAGAGCATTTCATTTACCTCATTATCACTTACAACATTATTGGATTTAGCTCGGTTGGGAACCATCCCTGTCTTAACAAAATAATTTCGTTAGAGCCGAGAGATATCACACTATCACAGTCCACCTATGGCATGTATAGCTAGACTCTTACTTAAACTAGGTTAGTCCGAGAACCAACTAAACCATGCCCTGATACCATTAAATGTAACACCCCATACCCGAGTCCGAGGCATAGACTGGATACGAGACATTACTATATTAGAACTTGCTTAATCATGAAATTACGGGCCATAAAATTTTGTTCCCGATTAAGAACCTTTCTTTCTCAAACAATTCATACATCTCATGGGCCTACGAGGCCTTAAACTCATGTTCAGAAACTTTTGGAACTTAATCCAAAAAAAATCCTTTCTTAGAAGCAGGGGTCACACGCCCATATGGTTTGGGGCACGCCCGTGTACCCCTAGACACGCCCATGTCCTCCAACCGTGGGGGGGTACTAACTATACTTACATGGCCTTGACACGCCCATGTCTTATACCCGTATGGAGTTACTGACTATACTTACACGGCCTAGACACACCCCCGTGTGTCCATCCATGTGGGCACTTAGAGGCTATATTCCAAGCCTTTTTCCACCTCACATTTCATACACCAATATACTAATTCAATAAAGTCTCAAATCATCAACTAAAACACAAGAATTTATACATTGATTCATGAAAATAAAGTATTACTTCTATACAACAACAACAACTTAGCTGTCATCAATGGCTATACACATTTAAACTATAAACCCCTTTTTGGTCAACACAATTTGGCATATTAACAATAACTTAATCAAACCTAAATCCTAGCCCTATACATGCCATGACTCATAAGGACTTGATACCTCATACCGAGTGTCTGTTCGATAGTGTGAAAACATCTCTAGTGGCCTCTAACCCAAGCTAGCTAAAATAACCTATAAAAGATGAAAAAAAAGAAGAGGAGTAAGCATTAATACTTAGTAAGTTCATATGCATAATCTAATCATTATTGATATTCACTGAATATAGATAAGCACAAAGTACTATACCGAGTTTTTCCCTTTAACTTATGGCTACTTACTCAACTACTCTGAAAGCCTACTTATTCTATCTCTTACCACATTCTTACTACGCCACAAGCCAATTGCTCGTTTAATTAGTACACAATCCTGCACTAATCACCACAAGATCATATAAAACAACACATCAAGCATTTTCAATAAGTCACTCATACTACTAATCTCTCGGTGGTTACACACTTAGCCCACCATTGAATCTCTTATAGGGTGGTATCCCACATAGCCCAGCAATCATTTATAACTATGGTGATTTCGCACTTAGCTCCCCAATCATTTATAAGCGATGGTATCGCACACAGCCCATCGATTACTAACTAATTAGGTGGTAAAGCAAACAGCCCACCGATAGTAATATAGTTGATGCTATCACACACAACCTATCAAGCAATAATATGTCAAGTGGTAACGCATAGCCCACCGATATTATGCATTCACAAATATCTATCCTCATACATTTCTCTAATTCAAATGTTCATCCGTAAAAATCATCACTCACTATCATCCTTGCTTAACTTTCTACGATTCTCATTCGTACTCACACAGTGCATTAACAATTCTCTCTCATACACTAAGGTGTATTGACTACACTTATCCCCCATTAGAGGTCCATCACACATTGAATTCATCTCCAATTAAGTGGATACTTAGTTAAATAACACTATTAAGTCTCATACACTTATTGTGAGCCAATTTCTTCATTTCTTCCTCCTTGGCGAATGTGCAAAGACTCCTAAACATATCTCTTTTCATTTGAGAAAACACTATCATCATCTCTTTCTTCTCTTTCTCTTTTCTTTCTTCTTTCTTTCTTTTCATTCTCTTTTCATTCTCTTTCTTCTTTTCCTTCAAAACCAAACCATCATATTGAAACCACCATTTTATTCTTTTATTTTGTGAAGGTCAATCATCATTCTCTTTTCTTCTTTTTTCAAGCCGAACCTCCAAGTGATCAAAGTAAGATGCTATCATTTATTTTCATCACTTCTTTTCACTTGAATAAGTTTGGAAATCATAATCTTTTATTTCTCTCTTAGGTAGAATCTCTTGAAAAGATTTTGAAAGGAACTTTGTTGAAGACAACTTTAAGTGACCATTCGAATCATCAAGGTAAGACTACTATTTTGGATAATATCAATTTCTTTAGATAGATTACTAATCTAAGTTATTTTTAGGAACAATCTAAGATCATCAAGATAGGTAAGAAAAGAGCCGTCAAGTGTTTGGAGAGAGGAGGTATTCCTTTACCATCGAACTACAAGCGAAGAAGCGATGTCGGAGTTAGAGATTTTCCACCGGTTGTGGATCCTCTCGCAAACGAGGATCGATTATTCAAGTAGTCGTACAAGCCGAACCACTCTACGTTGGTGGAATACCGCGGGTTTTGATCCATCTAGTGGAGAAAACCGCAAATAACTATCATTCGTGAATCAGGGTAAGGATTTAGATCCATCGTTTATAAGTAGAGTTTTGCTAACAATAGTATATACTAACCAAGTGTGTTAATCATCTAGGTGTGGACGAGCTAGAGTATTGTGCTCACTTGTTACTAGGTGTGTAACCATGCATTAAAATTTCCATAGATTTATATTATTAAAAGTGATTATATGATAATATGATTGTTTGTCGATACCAATCATTGGTATACAAAATTCGTATGTTACCCAATATTCCGTTTATTTTGATATATGCATCAATATGAAATAAGCATGACTATATTTTGATTTGTGGGTACATAGCATGAAAATCTGATTGATATGTATGTGCATGGGCATATGGGTATGTTTAATAAAGGAGGAAGTATTCGGTGGTTTTACCACAATTACGTGACTTCGGTCACATATGTGAAATTGGTGACTTCGGTCCCATATTTGACTCTGGTGGCTTCGGTCACATATATGATTCTGGTGGCTTCGGTCACATATTTGATTCTGTGGCTTCGGTCACATATTTGATTCTGGTGGCCGGTCACATATTTGACTCTGGTGGCTTTCACATATTTGGACTTGATCGGTGACTTGGTCACATCTGCTTTGGTGGCTTTGCCACAATAAGGCGATGTGCATGTTGACTGCAAAGAATCGCCTTCGATGGTGTGTAGCGGATGGAGGTCGATTTAGTAATCCCTACGGTGTCTGGTTGGTACGGGGTGTGTAGCGGATGGATATTTAGGTTGGTAGGGCTTGCATTTCATTTCATATACATATCCTTGTAACATTGTATGACTATTATTTGATCTCGCTATAAAATGGGCCTTTGGGCTAAATTTGAGTTAAATGGGCCTTTGGGCTAAATTTGAGTAAAATGGGCCTTTGGGCTAAATTTGAGTAAAATGGGCCTTTGGGCTAGATTTGAGCTAAAATGGGCCTTAGGGCCAAATATTTGATTAAATGGGCCTATGGCCATATGTGAAAATTTTGGGTTTGAAAGCATGTGATAAAATGGGCTTTTTAGTGTATGTGTTATACATTGAGTTTATGACTCACCCATTTTATGGGATAACTTTTCGATAACTCATAGTGCGATGGATCGGGACAGCAAGGATTTCGAGGTGGCCAGTGCTCGTAATAAGTATTATGGAGATTTTCCAACTTAAACTCTTTAAGTTAAATTTTATTACTTAGACTTTAATTTGGGTTGCCAATATTATGTAATAAGGCCATTATAAATTATCCTTAATTTTGTGTTTGGATTTATTTTAAATTACGCTATGAATAATTATCAAATATCTAAATGGTTTTCGATAAATTATTTAAAATGTGTTTGATACTCTTATATAAATGTTTTCAAAGAAATGTTCTTAAGTTTGGTTTCCTTTTTATTTTATTAATTCCTTCTAAAATAATGTTTCCGCTAAAGTTTTACTTGAGGAACATACCAAATCCGGTTGGGCTTTTTGGTAGGGTTTGGGGTGTTTCACTTAGTATCGAGCCAGATTTAAACTCTCGGCCTTGGGTTTTGAAGCCACAACGCTTTCAAAATTTGGCCCAAAAGATTTTTGAAAGTTTTTCTTAAGTTAAATGGTTTTATAAGAGCATGGTACTCGAATTCTCGGCCAGATCCATCGGTATGTACCTTCATTTGATAAATGATATGAATGTTTGATAAGCCTAAGGAAACTTTAGAGACATGGACCCTAGGCGTATGTGTGCTACTACTGAAACCATTGAATATCTGTTTATAAGACTTTCTTTTAATAAGAAGTGAAAAGATTCTAATACATAAGACTTTTCGTAAAAAGCAGATAAGATAATGAGTAGACATGAGCTCTAGGGGACGAGGTCGTCGTGGACATGGAAGAGGAAGGATGATCGTTTGAACCGGTTCGGTCGGTCAAGGTTCCAGAATGAAGCTCCACCACCGGCTGTTGGGCGAGACTTCCAAGAACAAAATGAAGGAGGTGACGCAGTATCACAAGTCAGTCTTGCGAGTTTTAGAAATGATAGCGAAGCTAGTTCGAAGTGGATCTCAAGTCTGTGGTGAGAGACTTAGATCGAATGGAGCCGAGGTTTTCGGAGGAGTATCTGGAGTAGCTCAAACGTGGTGAATATTGGTTGGAAGCGATCGAGAGGATCATGGATGATATAGACTTGCACCGATGAAGAGAAATTGAAAGGAGCTATTTCACTTCTTCGTGATGAAGCCTACCGATGGTGGCTTACTATCAAGGAAAGTACCCTGTGGATCGTGCGGATTGGGGTATTTTAAAGTGAAATTTGAGGAAAATATGTTGGAGCTAGCTACATCGACTCTCGAGGAAGTCATTTCGAACTGGTACAAGGAAACAAGTCGATAGTGAATATGAAGCGAATTTTTGCGACTTAGCCGTTATGCGGAGGATAGTGGCTACGGAATATGAACGTTAAGTCCGATTTGAAGATGGACTTAGAGATGAGCTAAGAGTGATGATTGCTCCACATCGTGAAAGGGATTTTGCAATCTTAGTGGAAAGGGCAAGAATTGTGAAGAGGCTAAACGATCGAGAGGCATGTAACCGGACAGAGGTCGAGCAAGAATAAGAGAAGCTTTGGGTCTTCGGGTCTTCCGAACTTTGAGAAAAGTCAAGAAATGATGGACCGCGAGGTCAACGGTCTACTACGGAGTGCAAAGTCGTACTTGTTCTCGGTGTGGGAAAATGCACTCGGAGAATCTTTGGAAGAAAACCGTGGATGTTTCAAGTGCGGTTCAAGGATCACATGATCAAGGATTGTCCGATGAACTCGGAGAAGAACCGTCCAAAGAAATCGTGGTGTTAATCAAGGTGATAGAAGTGGTCAACCGATAAGAGGCCGTGGTCCCAATGGAAGGGCAATGGTTCGTAGAGGTCGCGGAACTTCCGGCAGAGGCGTGGAAACTCGGCGAGACAACCAGATTGGTGTATGCGGTTCGCAGAGAAGAAAAGCGATGGCCTTTTGATGTTATCACGGCACGCGTTTCGATTTACGGGTTGCCCTTTATTGCTTTGATAGATATAGGTCAACTCATTCCTATATCGCTAGTGAAGTATCCGGGACTTTGCATGTGACTTCAAATCAGTATTTAGGAAGATGATCATTTAGTCCTCTAGATGCAGCGAGTTGTAGACAAACTTTTAAGGAAGTGCCTCTAGAAGTCCAAGGGATACAGTTCGGTGATTTAATGGAGTTGCCATTCGAGAATTTGACCTAATTTTAGGCATGGACCGGCTTGTGAAGTACCGCAAATGTGGATTGTCTTCTAAGAGAATGTCCCTAAGAACTTTTGATGACAAGGAAGTTGTAGTGATGGGCGAAAGACGGAACTACTTATCTAATGTAGTATCCGCTCTTAAGGCAGAAAGGATGGTTAGAAAAGGATGCGAAGCTTTTCGATGTTGGTGAATGCTTTGGAGGCTAAGGAAGCAAGCTGTTAATGAAGTCGAGACGGTGAAGGAATTTGTAGATGTTTTCCCAAGAACTTCCGTGGTTGCCTCCGGATCGTGAGGTAGAATTCGGATAGACTTATTGCACGAACGGCGCCAGCTTCTATTGCTCCATATAGAATGGCACCGAAGGAGTTGGTTGAGCTTAAGGCTCGATTCGAGTTGCTTGATCGTGGATTCATCCGACCTAGTGTGTCTCCATGGGGAGCACCGTCCTATTCGTGAAGAAGAAGGACGGATCGATGAGGATGTGTATAGACTACCTACAGCTTGAATAAGTGACTATCAAAACGGTATCCTTTGCCGGGATCGACGACTTGTTCGATCGCCTTAAAGGAGCCGCGTATTCTCTAAAATTGATCTAAGGTCGGGTATCATCAGCTTAAAGTGAAAGAAACGGATATCCATAAGACGGCTTTCCGAACCAGATATGGCCATTATGAATTTCTGGTAATGCCATTCGGATTGATGAACGCCCAAATTGCGTTTATGGATATGATGAATCGGATTTTCAGCCTCGCTTGATCGGTTAAATCGTGGTATTCATAGGCGACATCTGGTGTATTCTAAGTCCGGTGGAACATGATGAGCATCTCCGGATTGTGTTACGAGTTTTAAGGAGAAGAAGTCATCGCCAAATTCAGTAAGTGTGAATTTTGGCTGAAAGAGGTTGCATTTTTAGGGCATGTGGTATCTGCGGAAGGGATTAGGGTGGATCCTCGGAAGATCGAGGCTGTGTTAGATTGGAAACCACCTAAGTCCGTAACTGAGGTTCGTAGTTTCTTGGGTTTAGCCGGATATTACCGAAGATTCGTCGAAGGGTTTTCATCGATAGCTGCACCTCTAACGAAATTGCTGAGGAAGGAAGTACCTTTTGTGTGGGCTGATAAGCAGCAAGAGAGTTTTGAGAAGCTCAAGAAAGTTTTGACGGAAGCTCCTGTTTTGATTCAGCCTGAAGCAGGAAAAGATTTTGTCGTGTATTGCGATGCTTCTCACACGGGATTAGGATGTGTTTTAATGCAAGGCGGAAAAGTAGTTGCGTATGCGTCTCGGCAGTTGAGACCGCACGAGGTTAATTACCCGACGCACGACTTGGAGTTGGCAGCAGTAGTCTTTGCTCTTAAGGTTTGGAGACATTACTTATACGGGGAAAAGTCAGTGATATATACGGACCACAAAAGTCTGAAATATCTACTGACTCAGAAAGAATTGAATCTGAGACAGAGAAGGTGGATAGAGTTGTTAAAAGACTACGATTGTTCTATCGAGTACCATCCGGGTAAGGCGAATGTGGTGGCAGATGCTCTAAGTCGAAAAGTGGTGTCAGATTTGAGAGCGATGTTTGCTCATCTTAGTCTCTTCGATGATGGAAGCTTGTTGGCAGAACTTCAGGTTAAGCCGACATGGTTAAGTCAAGTGAAAGAGAGGTAATTAATAGATGAAGATCTGAGTAATAAGCTTCGACAGTGCAGTGGAAATTGGAAGATTTTGGTATTAATGGTGAAGGGTATTGTGCTTTAAAGGTAAAGTCTGTATGCCGAGGGATCGAGTTGAGGCAAAAGATACTTGAGAATCGCATGGTAGCCCCTATGCTATGCATCCCGGAGGAAGTAAGTTATATCGAGACTTGCGAGATCGGTTTTGGTGGCTTTGGTCTTAAGCGGAAGTTACGGAGTTTGTAGGAAGTGCTTGACGTGTCGACAAGTTAAGGTTGAACATCAAGTACCTTCCGGATTGCTTCACCGATAAAGATTCCGATGGAAGTGGGAGAGAATCACCATGGACTTTGTTAGTGGGCTTCTCTTACGCCTACTAAGAAAGACTCCATTTGGGTGATAGTGGACCGATTGATGAAATCGCACACTTTATCCCGATTGGGTTGATTACTCTTTCGAAGTTGGCAAAGTTATATGTAGCTGAAATTGTGAGATTGCATGGAGTGCCGTTGTCGATAATTTGGACGGAGATCCGAGATTTACGCCACGATTTTGGAAAGCATTGCATCGAACTTTGGGCACCAAATTGGACTTCATGACGGCATTTCATCCTCGATCGACGGTCGGTCCGAAAGAGTAATCCAGATCTTAGAAGATATGTTAAGGGTTGTGTGATAGATTTCAAAGGAAGTTGGGAGGAATTCTTACTAGTTGGCGAATTTGCGACAACAACAGATTTCAATCCAAAGATTCGGATGGCACCGTATGAAGCACTATATGGACTAAGTGTCGCACTCCTACGTGTTGGATGTAATTAGGGAACGCGATTTTGGGTCCGTAGATAGTGTCGAATCCAAGAAAAGGTTAAGGTAATCCGGCTCGGTTAAAGGAAGCATCGAACGCACAAAAATCGTGCAGATTTAAAACGGAAAGAAATAGAGTATGCGATGGGAGACCAAGTTTTCCTAAAGGTTTCACCTTGGAAAAAGGTGATGAGATTTGGACGTAAAGGGAAACTAAGTCCAGTTCATTGGACCTTATCGGATTGTGAAGCGGTCGGATCTGTATGGCGTATCGATTAGATTTGCCTTGAATTGAAACAAATGCACGATGTGTTTCATGTTTCAATGTTACGCCGTTACCGATCGATCCATCTCATATAGTACCGCTTGAGGAGGTGGAATTAAAATCAGATTTGTCATATGAAGAGCCAATTCAAATTCGGAGCGAGATGTAAAGGTTTTACGGAGAAAATCAGTTCCTCTCGTTAAGGTATTATGGCGAAATCACGGATCGAAGAAAGCTTAGGAACCGGAGGAAGCGATGCGACAATACCCTCACTTATTCCAGACAGGTAATTTCGGGGACGAAATTATTTTAAGGGGGGTAGAACTGTAACATCCTGATAATTAGGGGCTATGCATTTTACATAATTGAATGATGTTGCATGTTTAATCATTATTAAGTGCAATTTTTGGAAGTTATTTGAGCTTCATTTATTAAGTGGATACTTAGTTAAACTTTTAATTTCTATTAATTAGAGAGAGAACTAAGCTATTAAGGCCTTAAGAATTGTTGATAAAAAGTTCTAGCATAAGTTAAGTAATTGGCAAAATGGTTAAGGTGCATAGATGTGTGCTTGAGGTGTAAGGTTGAATCTCCTAGCTAGCATTAAGGAGGATTTTAAATTTTGTTTTCTTCCATGTAAGTGTCGGCCAAGAATATTCTAGATTGGATGAGCTTTCATCCATTTTTAGCTTGTTGACCATGTGAAAAGGAAGTTAAGAACATAAGGCATGGAATCACAAATTCATGATAAGATGAGGGGACAAAGGCATGAAATAGGGCTATGTTTTGGGGATGTGTTCATGGTCATTTGACCATGAACCTAGACAACATGAAGGCTAAGGGAGAGGCTTAGTTGTGTAGTAAATTCTTTGGATATGATGAGGAAGAAACAAGGAGGAAAAAGGGGATATGTTGGCATTGATGTGGTAGAATTTATGCTTTGCCATTAGGGGAAAAGTTAGCCAAAAGCCTAGGTTGTCCATCTTTTCTCATTTTTTTCTCCAAAATTCTCTCTAGTCGAATGTGCCATAGAGTTTAGGTAAAACTCTCTTTTGTTTAGCTTTCATCCTTTTGACCAAATTTTCTTCTTTTGGCCGAATGTACCATAGTCATTTTGGTACATTTTCACTTTTGATTTAGCCTCAATTGCTTGAACCAAATACAATTTTCCTTCTCTCATCTTTCTTTTCAAACCGAAACTACAAAGTTCATTGAGCCAATTTCTTCATTTCTTCCTCCTTGGCAGAATGTGCAAAGACTCCTAAACATATCTCTTTTCATTTGAGAAAACACTATCATCATCTCTTTCTTCTCTTTCTTTTCTTTCTTCTTTCTTTCTTTTCATTCTCTTTTCATTCTCTTTCTTCTTTTCCTTCAAAACCAAACCATCATATTGAAACCACCATTTTATTCTTTTATTTTGTGAAGGCGAATCATCATTCTCTTTTCTTCTTTTCAAGCCGAACCTCCAAGTGATCAAAGTAAGATGCTATCATTTATTTTCATCACTTCTTTTCACTTGAATAAGTTTGGAAATCATAATCTTTTATTTCTCTCTTAGGCCGAATCTCTTGAAAAGATTTTGAAAGGAACTTTGTTGAAGACAACTTTAAGTGACCATTCGAATCATCAAGGTAAGACTACTATTTTGGATAATATCAATTTCTTTAGATAGATTACTAATCTAAGTTATTTTTAGGAACAATCTAAGATCATCAAGATAGGTAAGAAAAGAGCCGTTCGAAGTGTTTGGAAGAGAGGAGGTATTCCTTTACCATCGAACTACAAGCGAAGAGCAGTATCGGGAG
This sequence comes from Gossypium rotundifolium, assembly GCA_025506655.1. Taxonomy (NCBI): domain Eukaryota; kingdom Viridiplantae; phylum Streptophyta; class Magnoliopsida; order Malvales; family Malvaceae; genus Gossypium; species Gossypium rotundifolium. The sequence goes on along the minus strand of CP106733.1, from coordinate 104,820,554 downwards.
TTAGAGATTTTCCACCCGGTTGTGGATCCTCTGCAAACGAGGATCGATTATTCGAAGTAGTGCGTACAACCGAACCACTCTACGTTGGTGGAATACCGGCGGGTTTTGATCCATCTAGTGGAGAAAACCGCAAATAACTGCATTCGTGAATCCGAGGGTAAGGATTTAGATCCATCGTTTATAAGTAGAGTTTTGCTAACAATAGTATATACTAACCAAGTGTGTTAATCATCTAGGTGTGGACGAGCTAGAGAGTATTGTGCTCACTGTTACTAGGTGTGTAACCATGCATTAAAATTTCCATAGATTTATATTATTAAAAAGTGATTATATGATAATATGATTGTTTGCTGATACCAATCATTGGTATACAAAATTCTGTATGTTACCCAATATTCCGCTTATTTTGATATATGCATCAATATGAAATAAGCATGACTATATTTTGATTTGTGGGTACATAGCATGAAAATCTGATTGATATGTATGTGCATGGGCATATGGGTATGTTTAATAAAGGAGGAAGTATTCTGGTGGTTTTACCACAATTCTGGTGACTTCGGTCACATATGTGAAATTGGTGACTTGGTCCCATATTTGACTCGTGGCTTCGGTCACATATATGATTCGGTGGCTTTGGTCACATATTTGATTCTGGTGGCACTTGGTCAGGTGACTTCGGTCACATCTGTTTTGGTGGCTTTGCCACAATAAGGGCGATGTGCATGTTGGTACGCAAAGAATCGCCTTCGATGGTGTGTAGCGGATGGAGGGTCGATTTAGTAATCCCACGGTGTCTTTGGTTGGTGCGGGGTGTGTAGCGGATGGATATTTAGGTTGGGCAAGCTTGCATTTCATTTCATATACATATCCTTGTAACATTGTATGACTATTATTTGATCTCGCTATAAAATGGGCCTTTGGGCTAAATTTGAGTTAAATGGGCCTTTGGGCTAAATTTGAGTAAAATGGGCCTTTGGGCTAAATTTGAGTAAAATGGGCCTTTGGGCTAGATTTGAGCTAAAATGGGCCTTAGGGCCAAATATTTGATTAAATGGGCCTATGGCCATATGTGAAAATTTTGGGTTTGAAAGCATGTGATAAAATGGGCTTTTTAGTGTATGTGTTATACATTGAGTTTATGACTCACCCATTTTTATGGGATAACTTTTCAGATAACTCATAGTGCGATGGATCGGGACAGCAAGGATTTCGAGGTGGCGATGCTGCGTAATAAGTATTATGGAGATTTTCCAACTTAAACTCTTTAAGTTAAATTTTATTACTTAGACTTTAATTTGGGTTGCCAATATTATGTAATAAGGCCATTATAAATTATCCTTAATTTTGTGTTTGGATTTATTTTAAATTCTGCTATGAATAATTATCAAATATCTAAATGGTTTTCGATAAATTATTTAAAATGTGTTTGATACTCTTATATAAATGTTTTCAAAGAAATGTTCTTAAGTTTGGTTTCCTTTTTATTTTATTAATTCCTTCTAAAAATAATGTTTCCGCTAAAGTTTTACTTGAGGAACATACACATTGACATCATACCCTATTAGGGTCATACATGAATTAACACATTGATGCCATGTCCCCGATAAGGTCTTATACGAAGTATCACATCATTGCCATGTCCTTGACATGGTCTTATTTAATATCTCTCACCGAAGCAATATTCCAATATGGTCTTACACAGAACCTTAACTATCAGTATTTCATACTATTTACATTTCTTACCATTCTTCGTCCAATTCTCTTAACAACTCATCAAAAGACATTTCAAACATTCATTGAATAATTATACATTCCATACAACATTGGAATTTTAAAATAACTCATACATAATTACAACATTTGCACATGAACTTACCTCGATGTCAAAAGGGCCGAAAGGGACCTTTTTGTCCACATTTCTCTTTTCACCCGTTCTAGGTCCAAAACTCAGTTTCTTTGATCTAGAACAATGTAATATACTGATTTAATCACTTATAAATCATAATATATCATAATCTACACTTTAGGCAAAAATAACTATTTTGCCCCTACACTTTGGCAAAATTATGATTTTGTCCCTAGGCTCGTAAATAAATGTTCATAACATTTTCTTCTTAAACAAGCCTAGCTAAACATTTAATCCTCTTACAACTATTCACAATTCCAACTATTTTATGCCTTAATGAACAAATTTCAACTTTTGCATTTTAGTCCCAATTAGGTGTTTTCATAACAACACCTTTCACAAAAGTTGTTTATCATCATCCTATCATTTATTTTCATTCATAAAAACTCAGAAACCAACTTAAACTCTTTCATGGCAAGTCTCTAGACTCTCAACCATATTACAAATTAGCCCCCTCATTAGCTAGCTTATGCTTTGGGGACTCCAAAAGTACAACTTTTATCAAGAAAGGTCATCAAAATGACTTACTTGTAGGGATAATGAGTTGCTAAAATTTTCAAGCTTTCAAAGCCCTCCCTTTGCTGATATTTTTGGTTGAATTAGAAAAAAAATGAAAAGATGATAGCCTTGGCTTATTTCATCTTATTTTATTCATTTTGTCAACTAATATCACCAACTTTTGACCAAAATAAATGCTCTTGTCCCCTATGCATGCTATGGCCGGCCAACTCACTTTAACAAGTTTGAATTGAACATTTGGGACCCCAAATTAATAATCCATAACTATTTGGCACCTTTAGCAAATAAAATAAAACTTTCACACTTTATGCGATTTAGTCCTTTTTCACAATTTAGTTAGAAATTGCTACAATTAAGACACCAAAATTTTCATGCACCCTTATAAACATGTTATAACACATAAATAACATGAAAGTAATTTTCTCTTTCCTCGGTTTAGTAAATTTAGAGATCACTGTTCCGACTAGCCCCTAAATTGTACTGTTACAATATGGCTAGATAAATGGTTGTGTTATGAATTAGTAGCCATGTTATATGATGCCTTGTTTGGTAAGGTTTGATGGCTAGTGAAATGGTCATAATAATAGTAAGCTTAATGATACAAATCAAGCATATAATTGATGAATGGTTGTTATGTTGAAATGGTAAGTGTGTGGATGGATATTATCTAGAAATGTTGTCATTGGATTGAGTTAAATGGCATGTAAGTTGGTGTGATTGTTAAGCTCATAAGTGGTTAGAAATGATGAACATTTTGGTATGTTTTGTTTGCCTTTGATGCTTGGATTGATGCTTAATTGTGCTTGTAGGGATGACCCAAAGTGTGGGTGGCATTTTGGCTTTGCAAATGGCCTATATTTGCCCACACGGTTGAGCACACAGGTGTGTAGGTCGATCGTGTCCCTTGTGGTTGCATTTCAAAACAAGTCAGACTCAACCACGGGCTGGACACATGCGCGTGTGACTAGCCGTGTGGTGCAAGTTTGTAGTGACCACGGGTGAGGCACACGGGTGTGTCCACGGCCGTGTAGACAAGTCAGTATGTATGCCTTATTTTGGCATGGCTTAGACACACGGGCGTGTCTAAGGCCATGAGAGGCACACGGCCTGCCCATACGAGTGTGTGATCTCTGTAACTTAGAAAAAATTTTAAATTTTTCAAAAGTTTCTATATGTGTTCGGTTTAGTCCCAGCCTCTTTCTAAAGCATGATTAAGGTCTTATAGACCTATTTAAGGGACATTTTGATGTGATTTGTTGAATTATGTTTGAAATGCCCGTAAAAGTTTTTGATTGTTTAGTAATGCCTCATAACCCTAAATTGGTGATGGTTACGGGTTAGGGGTGTTACATTTGATTGGTATCAGAGCTACGATTTAGTCGGTTCTCAGACTAACATAGCATGTGAGAGTCTAGCTATACATGCCATATATATGAAATTTGAGAGTGTGATGAATCCTGACATGTAAAATGAGTTTTTTGTATAGTAATGGATCTCGAAATAGCTGTAGCTGACGATGTTGAAAGTAACGTGCCTACTCCCACTCAAGGGACAACACCATCTGATTCGAGACTAGCTACTAGCGGTCAAGAGGGAGAGGCTAAACAAACCTTCTTCCAAATGATGAATGAGTGGTTCACTGAGTATATAGGAACGAATTCGACTATTTCACAACCTCCGCCCCCACCTAATCCTCCTTAGACTTCTGCTATACCTCCGATTATGAAATTGAATCTATTGAATAAACCTCCGGTCAAAAAATTCTATATGTATGGGGCTGAAGAGTTCAGGGCCACTAGTGATGATGATGCTGAGAAAGTTGAGTTTTGGCTCGAGAACACTATTTGAGTGTTTGATGAAATGTCGCTGACACCTAAAGAATGCATAAAATGTGTTGTTTCTTTGTTATGAGACGCAGCCTATCAGTGGTGGAAGACTTTGATTTCTGTGGTACTAAAGGAACGAGTTACATAGGATTTTATTTTAGTCTGAGTTTCGGAAGAAATACATTAGCTAGATATTTATTAATAAAAAATAAAATGAATTTTTGGAATTGAAACAGGTTGCATGTCTGTCATTGAATATGAATGAGAGTTTGTAAGATTAAGTCAATATGCTCGAGAATGTATATCTACCAAGGTAATAATGTGTAAACGGTTTGAAGACGGCCTCAATGAAGATATCCATTTATTAGTTGGGATTCTAGAAATAAAAGAGTTTGTTGTGCTTGTTGATCAATCATGCAAAGCTGAGGCACTTAGGAAAGATAAAAGAAAAGCTGAGTCTGAAGTCAGAGATGTGAGAAAGATATTTTCGAGTAAATCATTTCAATCTGCTTCAAAGAAATTTAGAGATGAGCATAGTCGTTCAAAGACTAATGTGGAATATTTGAATAGAGATCAAGCTAGATCACAGTCAAATTCTAAAGCTCCCGCTACTTCGATGGCTAGTGTGGGAAATGTCTAATCTGAACAATCTGAATGTAAACATTATGGTAAAAGACATCCAAGTAGTTGTAGATTGAATGATCGAGCTTTACTTCAAATGCGGATCCTTAGACCCTTTCATCCGAGACTGCCCAGAGTCTGTTGAGTAAGAGATTGTGCAGAATCCGAGATCTGATAATGTTTCAGCTAGAGGTAGACCCTCCCAAATACAAGGAATATTAGTGGTAGACAGAGAGCTATGAAAGACTCAGTTGTGAGATCTGAAGCTAGAGCGCCTGCCAGCATATGCCATCCGAGCCCGTGAGGAAGCTTCATTTTTGGATGTTATAACGGGTACATTTACTCTTTATGATACTTCTGTGATTGCATTGATAGACCCAGGTTCTACTCATTCGTATATATATTTGAACTTAGTATCCAGTAAGACTTTGCCTATAGAGTCTACTAAATTTGTTATTAGAGTATCAAACCTCTTAGGTGAAAGTGTCCTAGTTGATAAAGTATGCAAGAACTGTCCGTTGATGTTTAGAGATGTTTGTTTTTTGGCTGATCTGATGCTATTACGTTTGATGAGTTTGATATAATTTTGGGTATGGACTGGTTGACATTGCATGATGTTGTTGTGAATTGCAAAGAAAGACGATTGATTTGAGATGTCAGAATGATGAAATAGTTAGGATTGAGTCTAATGAATTAAATGGGTTACCTACTGTGATATCAGTGATGAAAGCTCAGAATTATGTGAAAAAGGGTTATGAAGCTTATTTTGCCTATTTGATTGACTTAAAAATAACTAAAAGAAAATTGAATCAGTGCCAATTGTCTGTGAATTCCTTGATGTATTTCTTGAAGAATTGTCGGGATTACTTTCGATACATGAAGTTGAACTTGGTATTGATTTGTTACCGGGAATGACTCCTATTTCGATGGCTCTATATAGAATGGCACTGACAGAATTGAAAGAGTTGAATTCACAGTTGTAAGAGTTAACCAATAGAGGATTTACAAGACCGAGTTTCTCACCTTGGGTTCCTCCTATTCTGATTATGAAAAAGAAAGATGGCGCGATGAGAATATCCATTGATTATCATCAGTTGAACAAAGTGACTATCAAGAACAAATATCCTCTACCCAGAATTGATGATTTGTTTGATCAGTTGAAAGGAGCCACCATGTTTTCAAAGATAGATCTGAGGTCGAGGTATTATCAGTTGCCAGTAAAAGATTCAGATATTTCGAAAACTGCTTTCAAAATGAGGTATGGGCATTATAAGTTTTTAGTTATGCCTTTCAGACTAACGAATGCTCCAGCTATTTTTATGGATCTGATGAATAGAATATTCAAACTGTATTTAGATTGATTTGTTGTCGTATTCATTTATGATATTTTGATTTATTCGTGTGACGAAGTTGAGCATGTCGAACATTTGAGAATTGTGTTGCAAACTCTGGAGATAAAAAACTTGTATGCAAAATTTAGTAAATGTGAATTCTGGTTGTGAGAAGTTGGTTTTCTAGGACATATTGTGTCAACATCTGGAATACGAGTCTATCCGAGTAAGATTTCTGCTATTCTGGAATGGAAATCTCTAAAGAATGTGTCTGAAGTCCATAGTTTTCTAGGACTCACTAGTTATTATCGATGATTTGTAAAAGTTTTTTCGATGATAGCTACTCCGTTGACTAGATTACTTCAGAAATATGTGAGATTTTAATGGATTGATAAATGTCAAAAAGCTTTGATCAGTTGAAAGCCCTTTTGACCGAAGCTCTAATTTTGGTACAACAAGAATTGGGTAAAGAATTCGTGATTCATAGTGATGCTTCGTTAAATGGTCTGGTGTAACACCCCAAACACGGCCCAAACATTACGACCGAATCTGGTATGGTACAGAAGAAAATTTGATGAAAACCCCCCTTTTAATTACTTTAAATTTTTGGTAAAAAGAATATAGTATTGTTTAAAACATTTGAGGTGTATAAAAAAACAACACTTAGCTTTGTTATTTAAAATTCGTTAAGTCAAGTTGTTACCAATTCTGTCAATGTACCCGATGGTACGAAAGAAAATCATTTACGTTTGAATTTAGGAAACTTGTGTAACCATTTTAAAGTCATTAAACAGTTTAAATAATTCATCCCAAACATGCAAAATAGTAAAAATAAAATCTTAGGAGGCCTTATTACAACTTGAACAAATAAAACCCAAAAATAAAATAAAAATAATTCAAAGTTCATCTAATCCATATTTCCACTGCATGGCCACCTCGAGCCCATCCGGCGCCTCATCCGCGATCTACGAGTCACCTGAAAAATATTAAAGGAGAAGGTGAGTCACCAAGACTCAATGTGTAACCCTTCCCCCGGTTTAATGCAACATCATACATAAATTATAACTAAATTTAACATGCACTAAGTTTAACATGCACCCAACATAACCAACCAAAACACCTTTCTCTACCCCGTGTGGTACCAAACCATTGGTGGTGCCAAACCACTGGTGACTCGAAGTCACGATATTCATCAATATTGTGGTGCCAAACCACTAGTGACCCAAAGTCACAAATAACAAGTTGTGGGGCCAACCCACGTGTGATACCAAATCACTGGCGTCAATCTCATAATATCATCCGTGGGGCCAACCCACTGTGGTGCTAAGCCACGGGACAAGACGCTATGAGGTGCCAAACCTCTGGTGACCGTAGTCACGAAATGTGGTACCAAACCACTGGTGTCCGTTGACACGAATATCACTTCCCTCTCCACTCATTTAACCTACACATTTATGATATGCATAAATCATGCCAAACATGTTTATTTAATAACATATGCTAAGTTTATCAAAAGCCATCTTCTTATATGCCACATATACCAAATATGTCAAGCATCATAAACAAACTCATATTGACAAGGACTTACCTGGATCCTTGCTTATACCTTTATAGTATTAAATCCAAATCTACACAATCCGGCTTAGCATACACAATATATATACAGCACATTAGTTAGTTATAAAGTGTGTATGTACACACCTGTTACTATCGGTAGCCCTAAATCCCGAAGAGTCAATCGACCACACTAGACTTCCTTGCCCCTATATTCGGCCATACATGAAAGTTAGTGCCCCAAACCATTCAGCCAACCCAAAATAATTCCAAAGTGTTTCACATGAACCCAAAACCTTACCTACACGTCCTTTGAATACTAGTCACCACACACCAAGTGTTTCTGCTTCCCTATAATCGGCAATCACATACCCACATTAATAGCCTTCAGCTTTTGAACACTAAATAAATAACTTACTAAAATAGATCCTTACCACCACTTACCAAGTTCGTTTGCTAACAAATGGAGGCTTGATTGATTACTTCAGAATCTTAGAGTACCTAGATAGAATTGGTTTCAACACTGATTAGCCATCAATATATTTTGGCTTTTCCCAATCATTCAAGTCGACAGAGAACAAAAGAATATGGAAAAGAAAGTTTCGGCCATCACTTACCTTCACCAAACGATTGCAAAAGAAATCCCGAAGAGATCTATACCACCTTTAATATTCGGCCAAGGTGAGTTTAATAGGAGGAAAGGGAATTTTGGTCACCAAGATGGGGAGTAGATTCGATTAGAGAGGAAGAAAAGAGATGGAAGAAAAGACTTAGGGAATTTTGACAAAAGGCTAAGAAAATAAGAAAAGACTTTGCAAAATTTGGCACTTGAAGACTAAGGAGAATTCGGCAGTAGCAATGAAAGAAAAGAAGAAATTTTACAATGATTTTCAAGACTCCTTGTTTAACACTAAACCAAAAATAGATGGCCCTAGAGAGTCCCTATTTCGGCCATAACCTCTCCCCTCTTTGTGATAATTCAGCCTTTAATTATCAATAAAAATAAAGCAAAATTATCTTACATTATCTCATAGCTACTCTCAACAATTTAAATGAAAATAAAATTGTAAATACTACTCTCTTCCAGCCGAATAAGTGCAGAAAAAATAAGCTTTATCCTTATCATTTAAGGAACCCAAAATTAAGCCATCACCTCTCTCCATTCACGCTGGCCTTGAGGAAAAATAAAACCAATCTGTTGCTACTCTAGTTCGAACTCAGGACCTACAGCTGCAGCCCCCCTTAAACGCCCCTAGGCCACTTCTCCCAATTTGACTTTCATGTCAAATATCCTCACCATTTAATTATAAGGCCTTCCTAGTCCGATTCTCTTTCCAAAGAAAAATAAAATAAACTCCAATATGCAACCTAGGTAGTTCGAACCCGTGACCTGCCCAATTGCCACCTCCAAGCCCAAGCCACTCCACCAACTCACTTTCATGCCCAAACTCTATCCTCAAAATTCTTTAAAACCTTCCTTACTTGGCCCCTTCCTTTAACGCTCCAAAAAGCCCAAAAATAAAACTCATTTTCCCATGTGATTCCCATGAGTCGAACCCAAGACCTCCCTTGCAACGCCCTTAAACGCACCCTTGTAGCACCTAAGTGGCGCATGGAACCACTTAGCCAATTAGTTTTTTGTGTCAAGTTCCTTTCAAAAATTTTCTTAACCCCTATCTCACCTAGCTTCCCTCCTTTAAGCACTTAAAAAGAAATTTTAAACCCTAAGTCAGACCTAGCTCGGGTTTATTTCTAGACCTTAGAACATGCCAAATAAATCATAGTATTTATTTTTTCCAAGCACACACACACATGGGAATAAATAAATTTTAAATTTTTAAACAACCCCTAATTCAGGATGTTACATCTGGGATGTGTTTTGATGCAGGAAGGAAAAGTTATAGCTTATGCCTCAAGGCAATTGAAGCCACATGAAAAGAACTATCCGACACATGATCTTGAGCTAGCTGCGATTGTGTTTGCATTAAAGATTTGGCACCATTATTTTTCGGTGAGAAATGTCACGTGTTTTTAGATCATAAAAGTTTGAAGTACCTGATGACTCTGAAAGACTTCAATCTGCAACAGAGAAGATGGTTAGAGCTTTTGAAAGACTATGAGCTTGTGATAGACTATCATCCGGGTAAGGCAAATGTTGTTGCTGATGCACTGAGTCGAAAATCACTGTTTGCATTACATGCTATGAATGCTCATTTAGACTTATCTGATGATGGTTCAGTTTTGGCTGAATTGGAAGCAAAACTGTTATTCTTACAACAAATATGTAATGCTCAAAAAGTCGATAATGAAATGCTAGCGAAACGAGCTCAGTGTGATTTGAACTTTGATTCTGAATTTTGAGTTGATGATGATAATTGTTTGAGATTTTGAGATCAAATCTGTGTTCCAAGGAATTCAGAGTTGTTACAGTTAATTTTGAATGAAGCTCATAATAGTCGCCTATCTGTTCATCCGGGAAGTACAAAGATGTACCATGATTTGAAGCAACACTATTGGTGGTCTGGTATGAAAAGAGATATCTTTGATTTTGTTTCAAAATGTTTAGTTTGTCAGCAAGTTAAAGTTGAACATTAGATTCCATCTGGTTTGCTACAACTGATTTTGATTCCTGAGTGGAAATGAGATAGAGTGACAATGGATTTTATTTCAGGTTTACCTTTGACTCCGAGAAAGAAAGATACAATTTGGGTTGTAGTTGATCGATTGACAAAATCCACCCAATTTATTTCGATACGATCTAACTACTCACTTGAAAAGTTAGCTGGGCTTTACACTTCTGATATTATGAGATTGCATGGAGTGCCGTTGTCTATTGTGTCTGACAGAGATCTGAGATTTACATCACGATTATGGAAGAAATTTCAAGAAGCTTTGGGTACTAAATTGCATTTCAGTACGACTTTTCACCCACAGACTGATGGTCAGTTCAAACGGATTATTCAGATTCTCGAGGATATATTGAGATGTTGCATTCTTGAGTTTAACGATATGTGGGATCAATATTTACCACTGATTGAATTTGCATACAATAATAGTTTTCAGTCAAGCATCAAAATGGCACCTTATGAGGCTTTGTACGGACGCAAATGTCAGACACCTCTGTATTGGACTGAGCTTAGTGAAAATAAGTTACACGGGGTTGATTTGATAAAAGACACTGAACAGAAAGTGAAACTGATCCGTGATAGTCTGAAAGAAGCGTCTGATTGTCAGAAATCTTACGCAGATTTGAAATGGAAAGATATTGAATTTGAGATCGGAGACAAAGTGTTCTTGAAAGTATCTCCGTGGAAGAAAGTATTCAGATTTAGATGTAAAGGAAAATTGAGTCTGAGGTCCATCGGGTCGTATGAAATTATTGAGCGCATTGGACCTGTTGCATACAGATTGTTGTTGCCACCAGAATTAGGAAAGATTCATAATGTATTTCATGTGTCAATGCTTCGTAGAATACAGATCTGATCCATCACATGTGATTACTCCATCTAATATTGAAATCTATCTAATATGACTTATGAAGAGGAACCGACACGGAGTGGAATAGGCTACGTGGTAGCCTGAAGATTCTATGAGACAATAATATCCGAATCTGTTTAACAGTAAGATTTTCGGGGATGAAAATCTCTAGGAGGAGAATTGTAACAGTTTGGTTTTGACCCTAGTCAGAATAGTGGTTTTGAGACTACAAATCCAAGTCAAAAAAATATTTTAATATTATTTTCTGAGTCTATAACATGTGAATTAGTATGTGTGAATTTTTTGTGATTTAATTTGATCATTTGTGTGCTTAATTTGAGAAAATATTAAATTGCATAAACGGTAAAAGTGGCCTTCTAATTGAATAAGAGTCGAATTGTTATTGTCTTTATTATGAGAAGTCCTTAAGAGGTTATTATGCCATTAATATGTTAATGGACATTAATGACCAACCATTAAATGTGTTACTATATGTTAATTAAAATGGATAAATAGGTAAATTGGTTATTAAGTTATATTAAATAAAAACAAATATTAAAAGATGATGATTATCATCTTGTTTTGCTGAAAGCGAAGGAAGAAAGGTTAGGTCTTTGCATTTTCAATATTCGGCACTCATTTGGCTTGATTCAAGGTATGTTTTACTTCAATTTTTGATAATTTCTACGCTTTTGTAATCGTTGCTTAGTGTTCTTCAAAACCCATGCTTCAATTTTGTGAATTGATGATGATTTTGAAATGTGCTATTGATGAACTCATAGGTTTTTTGATGTTTGAAGATGAATTATGAACTATATGTGATAGGTTAACATAGTTTATCTTTGGATTTTTGATGAATTTGAGTAATTTGGATTAAATTGAGAAAATAATATTTTGAAGGACTAAAATGTTAAATAAATAAAATGTATGGACTTGTATGAAGCTTGTAAAAATCTGGCTAGGCATAGGCAACATGAAATTTTGTGTATTTTGTGATTTTATGAAATAGGGACTAAAATGTCAAAATGTGAAAATATGAGGGCTAATTTGTAAATTTCCTTAAATATGTGTTTTTGGATTGAATTGAATGATTTGATGAATAAATGGGTTAAAATTGAATATGTATAGACCAAGAACTGAAGAAAACGAATTTAGATCGAGGGAAGTCGAAAGTAATTGAATAGCCGGTTGTTTCTGTTCTTCCCGTACGTGGTAAGTCTATATACAAATAAATGTATTTGTATTGATTTATTTATGTTCATATGAAATTTCATTGTGATGAATGTGTATGAGATGATAAACATATGAAATATGAGGAAGTATCGACAATGTATCAATGTCCGAGCAGTCTCGTACAAACCTAGGAATAGATAGGATTACATATGTCATGGCATAGGTTTCTGATATGTGATATCATGTAAGACCACGTCTAAGACATTGGCATCGATTTGAGATTTAAATGTAAGACCATCTCTGGGACATTGGCATCGTATTTGATTCGTGTAAGACCCTGTCTGGGACAGTGGCATCGATATCTGAGTACATATAAGACCACGTCTGGGACGTTGGCATTGTATGACTACTCTGAGCATTCTGAGTATCCTATTTGATTCTGAACGGTTCAATGGGCCAGTCTGAGAAATTAATGACTGTGTGAAATGTAAAATTATTTCAGGTACTTTGATGTGTATGCTCTGTATAAGCATGAAGGTGAATAAATGTGTACATAAATACATTGAATAAAAGATGATATATGTATGTTTGAGTTATGAGCAAAAAAGTTGTTTGAGATATGATATGGTGGTAAGCAATAACAAATTGATTGAGCCAAAGAGAAATTTATGAGTTTGAAATGAAGATATGTTAATGAACTTAATTTGTTATGCTTATAAATGATTATTTGATAAATTTATTTGTATATGGCTTAATAAGCTTTTGAAAGCTTACTTTGTGTGTGTTTGCTTTGTTTTATAGATCGTCAAAGATACGAAAGGCTCGAGAATCGTCGAGAATCATCACCACACTATCAATCTCTACTTTGGTATTTTTGAATGTGTATATAGTTAAATATGGCATGTATAGGCTAGTTGTTTTGGAATATGTTTGAGATATGTTTATAGCCATGTGATATGGCTAGATAAATGGTTGTGTTATGAATGAGTACCCATGTTATATGACGCCTTGTTTGGTAAGGTTTGATGGCTAGTGAAATGGTCATAATAATAGTAAGCTTAACAATACAAAGTAAGCATATAATTGATGAATGGTTGTTATGTTGAAATGGTAAGTGTGTGGATGGATATTATCTAGAAATGTTGTGATTGGATTGAGTTAAATGGCATGTAAGTTGGTGTGATTGTTAAGCTCATAAGTGGTTAGAAATGGTAAACATTTTGGTACGTTTTGTTTGCCTTTGATGCTTGGATTGATGCTTAGTTGTGCTTGTAGGGGTGACCCAAAGTGTGGGTGGCATTTTGGCTTTGCAAATGGCCTATATTTTCCCACACAGTTGAGCACACGGGCGTGTAGGTCGACCATGTCCCTCGTGGTTGCATTTCAAAACAAGTCAGACTCGACCACGGGCTGGACACATGGGCGTGTGACTGGCCGTGTGGTGCAAGTCAATAGCGACCATGGGTGAGGCACACGGGCGTGTCCACGGCCGTGTGGACAAGTTAGTATGTATGCCCTATTTTGGCACGGTTTAGACACACGGGCATGTCTGAGGCCATGGGAGGCACACGGCCTGCCCACACGGGCGTGTGACCTCTTTAACTTAGAAAAATTTGTAAATTTTTCAAAAATTTCTATATGTGCTCGGTTTAGTCCCAGCCCCTTTCGAAAGCATGATTAAGGTCTTGTAGACCTATTTAAGGGACACTTTGATGTGATTTGTTGAATTATGTTTGAAATGTCCGTAACAGTTTTCAATTGTTCAGTAATGCCTCTTAACCTTAAACTGGCGATGGTTACGGGTTAGGGGTGTTACAGATGACACAGCCGTGTGTGATCGTTGAAGGCCAGGCCGTGCGCAAGACACAGCTGTGTGATGGTTGGAATGTGCCTATGTGGGCCACAAGGGCTAGATAGAATTGGGCATATGGGCCCACACTGGGGTGTGATAACTGGGCCAGGATGTGTGATCCACACAAGCTAGGCCAATCTGGGCATGTGGGCCCATACGGCGACCCACAAGGGCGTGTAGGCCTATTGTACTAAAATTTTTTGTACAGTCGCACGGGTTATCCTAATCGATTATAGGCCTACCATGGGGTCAGTAAAGGCTTACTAAAACCTAAAACTATGTGTTCTGTTAGACTGATGTACTGTTATGGGCATGCATATGTTTGTTTATCTGTTATCTGTTTATGAAAGCATGTTAGGCATGATTTATTTATTAATTATGTATACATGTTCTGTTACTGTGATTGGGGTGGAATGATATATATTGGAGGAAGTGTACTGAAAGGCAGATTATGCCTAATTTCTGGCAGCATAGCTACATTATATCTGATATGTGCCGTATCGGTACAGCGTAGTGCGTAGGGTTGGGTGGGTGTTTTAAACCCCACATGGTGTGTAGGGATGGTCAAAGATGATGTGTAGAGGATGGGGGTAGAATCTTGTTATCTGATTTGCATATCTTTATCGGTATCTGAATTGCATATCTGTATCTGTATCTAAAATGGACTCAGGCCCGAATCTATATTTATATCTGACATAGGCTCAGGCCCGATTGTGAATCTATCTGATTGTGATATTTTGTATGGATACATGCTTAACTCTGCTAGGTTACACACTGAGTTTACGTAAACTCACACCTTTTCTATTTGTCTGTACAGTTAACCACAGTCTTAGGCAGATCGGTGCAGTGAAGGACTCGACAGTGACCACCTATTTTACTACTTCATTTTGTTTTTGGGTTATTAAGTTTTGGCATTGAAGTTGCATTTTCTAGGACTCTAGACTCTTTTAAAATTTTGACGTTGGTTTTGGGTTTTTGTTTTTTACTTATTTTATAACTATGATGGTTTTTCCAAAATCTTGAACGGACTTTCTAGACAAAATGTTTTTACAAGATTCCGCAACAAACACGTTTGATCTCTAAATATTTTAATGAAAGAAAGCTTTGAAATTATTAACAACTCTAAAGGTTAATGAAGTAGAATGTTTTAACTTAATGACAATGGTTTATCAACCCATTTCATGTGACATTTCTGGATTGGCCATAACGTCTAGGCCGGGTTTGGGGGTCTTACAATAAGCTTAACCAATTTAATTTCAAAATTATAATTAACAATTTGATGTAAAAACTCAATAAATAGTGATGTTTAGATTTAATTGAATGCAAAGAGAGATCCCGAATTCAATTTAATCTAGATGCAATTTAACTAAATGTATGAATTAAGGTTTTAGAAACAAAAACAATCAACATTAAATGTGCTAGGATAAATATATTAATTAATTCAATTTACTTTCATCATGCTTAATGTTGTCCAGAATTACTTCTATGGAAACTCCATCTCTTATGGGTTTGAAAACCAAATTAAGTCCTCTCAGATCTTTTACTTAGTGAAATATGCATGTTACTGGTCATATTAGACTAAGGGTTTCTTAGAATTCATGCAAGGTCACAGGGACATTTACGTTCAAAATAGTTTAATTACATAAACCTAAAAATCATGCAAGATAATAGAGCTAACTAAAGATATTATGTACCTCAACTTAGTCGGGTTTAATGACCTAAATTGAACATTGCACTTTTCAATTATGTGTCTACTAGCTGTAGTCTACTTAGGATCGCTCAGCTAATCTGAGTGCACCCAATCAGGTATGAATGAAATGTATCATGATATTAAATGAAAACATAATAGACTGAGGCACAAAACATGTTAACATAAATTAAATAAATCTTATTACATTAATATAATCATCCTAGAAGGTAGGAATTAAAACTTCATAGTTGATGTCAAAAACATAAAACTCAAAGCAAACATAATTAAAATAGATAAAAATAGGAAATAATAAACTCTATTTAGCTTAGCAGCCTTTCAGATCTATTCTGACTGATTCAGTTCAAGAGCCTTTCAGATTTATTCTGATTGATGTGCTCCTCTATTCTACTCGACACTTCTTTTACTAAGGAGTTCCTAAGGTGGTAGCCAGCTAAGGAGTGCTTTTGAAAAAGCTTTTGAGGCTAAAGAATAGAGGAGGGATGGACAGCTATGCAAAAGAAAAAGGGAAAAAGAATTGAGATGAAAACTAGTGAGAGTGAGAGAGGAATGTTGAGGGATGACGGATGATCTTAGAAGTGAGGGATGGCAAGGTATTTATACGTGAAGGTAAGGGTTTGAGTTTACTAAAAATAGGTTTAAATTTCCTTCCTTCCCTCTCTCATGTGGCTGGCCATGCTTCAAGGAACAATGGATGATCAAGTCTTCTCAATTTGAATTTCATATTCAAGTTAAAATTAGTTGTAGAGTAGACGGTTTCAACGGAGAAGTTGTTGGGCTGAATTCTGATTATTTTCCAACTGTAAGGACCTTCAATTAATTATCCCAAAACATATTTTGGGTAGCCACCTTTAAGTGTTGAAGTTGGGCTCTTAGTTCCCTTGTTGGACAGTTCTTGGTCCAAAACTTAGTAAACATGTCCATCTTCCATCACCTTCTTTATTGGGTCAAGTAGTCAACCTCATGCCCCAAATTGCATGGTCTTGTCAACCACATGGAAAACATGTATATGTCCCTATTTTATTTATTTAAATCATGTCTCCAATGGACCTCCTACATAGTGAAAATAACATACATTAATAACTTAACATGAATTAATATAAAATATGCATGAAAATCATGTAATTAAGCATAATTTCACAAACTTTCTAAATTCATGTCTAAAATTACTATTTAAGTAAAATTCAATTATTTCAATAATAATTACTTGAGATAAACACATTTATTAAGTAAAAAGGTGGTAAAAATATATAATTTCGAGTTTACAGCGAGCCAGTCAACACTTAACCATTATCATCCTTGCTGTACGTGTACCAAAAAATTAGCCTAAAAAGAGGAAAAAGATCATAGGTGTAACACCCCTTACCCGTGTCCAACACCGGGACAGGATACGAGGCATTACCAGACTTAACTTGCTTGAACATACATTATCAGGCTATAAAATTTCTTTTCAAACTTAAAACTTTTCACTCATATTCACAACAACCTTATTATAGGCCTACAAGGCCCTAAACATACATACAAAAAGGTTTGAGAATACATCAGAAACTTTTACGCACTTAGAAAGTTTTTGCCTAAATAGGGGCCACACACCAATGGCAGGCCGTGTGGTCACACACGCCCATATTCCTAGCCCGTGTGGAATTTATTTTTCATTTCGAACCTATAGGGATTTTCACACGACCGGACACACTCCCGTATCTTTAGCCCGTGTCAATCACACGGCCTAGACACATCCGTGTCCTCACTCGTGTGTGAAAACCTTAGAATTCTGATTATGACGTCAGCAAACTCTTAAGGGCACACAGCCTATGCACACGCCCGTGTGCTGGCCCGTGTGACGAATTGAATTCTTGTAAATTTGATGCAGGGACACACGGCCTATTACCACACCCATGGGGTTGACCGTGTGTCACACACGGCCCTAGACACACGCCCGTGTGCCTACCCATGTTGACAATTAGAAGGCTATTTACCAAGCCAATTGCCACCCTGAAACATAAACACACATATACCAACACAAGCAATACATGATAAGACAATAATACCCTATAAAAACCCACTAATCATCATTCAAACACTTCACATTTTACCTCATCATTTGCATAAACTTTCCCTTCATAAACTTATCATCATTAAATATGAAACTTGACAAATATTGGCCAATTCCCTATGACCATATACAAAATGAGTGTATAACATTAGTAGCCAACACTTTGGCTCTCAAATATGACATAGTACAAAATGACCAAGTTCCTATACATGCCATACCCAAAATAAATCAACTTTACTATACCAAAAGAATGATTGATAGTGTGATCCGAGCTTCGACGTTCTACGATCTTCGAGCTAGCTTGGCGATACTACAAGGAAAAGGGAAAAGAGAGAGGTAAGTGTATAGCTTAGTAAGTTTGCATGAATTAATATAGCAACATAAATACTCATAGTATAATCCATTCATCATGGAACAATAGCAGCACGAGTTCTCAAGTACTTTTTCATACTTTCTTATAATTATTCTTACCCATCATATGTCACATTACGGATTTCATAACTCATATTTTACTCATGGTACCTGTATCACTACAACACAAAATTTAGCACTTATGCTACCTTGATCATAGAATTAAATCATTAACATCTTTAACTTTCTTGGAACTCTTTGTCATTCTTACATAATATTTAGCTCATTGTCATCTTTACATACTTATCTCCTTTGCCCGTTGAACTACTTGGAATATCAAAGGATACTCAATCTCATCATACATGCATCACGATGCCAATGCCATATCCCCGATATGGTCTTACATGGTATCACCTCTTGATGCTGATGACATATCCAAGATATGGTCTTACACGAGATCTCTTAGATCGATGTCAATGCCATGTACCAGACATGGTCTTATACAAGACTGTACATAGATGTCGATGCCATGTCCCAAACATGGTCTTACACGAGATCTTCATTTGGTGCCAAAGCCATGTCTCAGGCATGGTCTTACAAGGGACTTCCTTATTCAATGCCGATGTCATGTCCTAGACATGGTCGTTTACACGGGATCTACATTCGGTGCCAATGCCATGTCCCAAACATGGTTTTATACGGGACCTACATTCGGTGCCGATGCCATGTCCCAGACATGGTCTTATACGGGACCTTTCTTATCTCATGTTGTGACATAGGTATCCTCGTTATTCTAAAATTTCAACCGGGACTTCACTTAGAATATTTTCATCATTTTCTCATCAAGACATCAATAATCAATTTCATAGAAATAATATGCATTCCTCAAAATAACAAGTAATTTAAACATAATAAGACATGTAACCTTAATTTCACACAAACTTACTTCGGTACTCAAAATACGTGTAGATGTTTGATTTAGTCCAACACTTTGTTCTTGCCTCGATTTCAGTCTGAGCATCGTGTTTCTTGACCTATAATAAAAATTTCACTTGTTTTATACTCACATTTAGTAAATTAACTCATGAATCATACTTTGGAAAAATTATAATTTTTCCCCTAAACTTTCACATAAATACACTTTTGCCCCTAGGCTCGTAAAATGATTTTCATTCAACTTTCTTGTATTTCAAGCCTAGTCGAATCATTTTCTTATCTATAACAGCCTCTAATCTCCACTATTTCACTCATGTATGACAATTTTTATAACTTTTACAATTTGGTCCTTTTATTCATTTTTCATGAAAATCACTTAGAAAAGATGTTTATCATACCTCAAACTTTCATATTCTTCCATAAAACATTAAATTACATGTATTTCATACATGGGTAAATTTTTGAACATAAACCCTAGCTCAAATATAGCTAAAAATAGCTAAATCGAGCTATGAGGATCTCAAAAATACGAAAAACATTAAAAACGGGGCTAGGATGCACTTACTATCAAGCTTGGAAGTTGAAGAAACTCTAGCTATGTCTTCTTGCAAATTTCAGCACTTAGAGGAAGAAGATGGACAAGATTTTGGCTTATTTTTCCCTTTTTAATTCATTAATTAACCAAATGACTAAAATTCCCTTAAGGCCCTTTCTTGAGATTTTTCCTTCCCATGTCCATTTTTGTCCATCTTAACATATAATGGTTTAATTGCTAAATAAGGACTTCTAATAATTTTATGATTCTATTTCATACTTAAATCTTCTAGAATCTCATATTTTCTAATCTTTGCAATTTAGTCCTAATGGACAATTTAATCACTAATTAATAAAATTTCTTCATGAGATTTTCACACAATCATGCAAACACATCATAAGCCTCGTAAAAATCATAAAACACATGTTTCTACTTCAAATTTGTGGTCTCGCACCACTATTCTGACTAGGCCCTAAATAGGGCTGTTACAATTCTCCCCCTTAGGGATTTTCGTCCCTGAAAATCATACTAGCAAAAAGGTTTGGGTACTAGTTCCTCATAGCCTCCTCGGGCTCCCATGTAGCCTCTTCTATCCCATGTCTTTCCCATAGTACTTTCACAAGAGCTATGCTTTTATTCCTTAACTATTTGACTTCCCGTGCTAGGATCTTAATCAGTTCTTTGCCATATGTCATGTCGGGTTGAATTTCAACCTCTGTCGGTGTAATCACATGCGAAGGGTCTGATTGATAGCATCACAACATAGACACGTGCAACACATCATGAATGTTTTCTATCTCAAATGGCAAAGCCAATCGATAGGCTACAAGCCCTATCCTCTCGGTAATCTCATATGGTCTGATAAAATGCGGACTCAATTTGCCTTTCCGGCCGAATCTGAGAACTTTCTTCCATGGTGACACTTTCAAGAATACTTTATCACTGACTTGAAACCCGATCTCTTTTTGTTTCAAATTCGAGTAGGATTTTTGTCTATCAGAAGTAGCTTTTAAATAATCTTGAATCACCCTTACTTTCTCTTCTGTTTCTCTAACCAAATGACCCCGTGAATCTGATTTTCCTTGAGTTCAGTCTAATATAAAGGCATTCGGCACTTATGCCCATACAAAGCCTCGTAAGGCGCCATTTTTAAACTTGACTGAAAACTATTATTGTATGCAAACTCTACTAACGGTAGGTACTTTTCCCAGCTGCCTTGAAACACAAGAACACAACACCGGAGCATATCCTCAAGTATCTATATTAATTTCTCTGACTGTCCGTCGATTTGTGGGTGAAAAGTTTTACTCAAACTCAGGTTTGTGCCCAAAGATTCTTGTAACTTTTTTCCAAAATCGGGATGTGAATCTCGAATCTCTATCCGGTATAATCGATAAAGGCACTCTATGTAGCCTCACAATCTCAGAAACATACAAGTCTGCCAACTTATCAAGCGAATAACCAACATGTACCGGTATGAAGTGGGCCGACTTCGTAATTTTATCTATCACAACCCAAACAGCATCGTTCTTACTCTGTGTCAATGGAAAGCCTGTTACAAAATCCATAGTAACACGGTCCCATTTCCACTAGGGAACCATGATAGGTTGAAGCAGATCCGAAGGTACTTGGTGTTCAGCTTTCACTTGCTGACAAATTAAGCATTTCGACCCAAACTTTAAGATGTCTTTCTTCATAATCGGCCACCAATACCATTTCTTCAAGCCGTTATACATCTTGGTGCTTGCCTCATGCAAAACATTCCGAATGAGCTCATCATTTCTCGGTACATAGACTCTGTCTTTGAACATTAAACATCCATCGGGATTAATCCGAAATTCAGACTCAACACCTGACTCGCACTGAACTCTTTTGGCTTGCAAGTCACTATCATCTTTCTGAGCCTCATAAATCTCTTGAAGGAACATCAGTCTAGCCCTTAACTTAGCTACAATATAACCATTGTATGACAAAGTTACAAAGATAAAAAATTACAATATAGTGAGAAAATCATAAGATAGGGAGAGAAGTGAAACTTCTTGAATTTTGGATGGATTTAATGAAAATAAATTTGTTACATTTGGGCAAAGGTGAATGGTGGGGAGGATAATCCGGTAGCACTTTGAACCGTATGGAATTGAGTTAATGAAGCAATCGGCATGAACTTATGAGGAAGTTTTGGTATATCTGCTGTAAAGTGGTCGTGCACGGGGAGACTGCGCTGGGATCCTTTCATTTTTTTCGAAACGGGGATGGCAACCTTGGCCTTGCCTTAAGTGTCTAAATTATCATTTACACCAAATTCACATTCACAATTCAACTAAATGAACACTTTCAACATGCATCATTTTGCCCAAACTCACAAGCATATAACTTCTCAAATCTCAACCATGCACCACAAGCATTGACATAGCAAATATCAGCACAAGCCGTAGGCCATTTACTTATATGTATACACACCCAAATCAACCAAAATAAGCCAACTGCTATGGCTATATACAAACCAAATGCTTAATATTTACAAGCTATTTCAAATGACCAAATTCATTACCAAACTATACTAAAATTACCATAACTCCTATATATGCCATATAACCAAAACATAAGCTCAATAGTACCAAAATAGAAGCTTGATACTATGATGAGGTCTCTGACGATTCCCAAATCTGAGCTAGCTTTGAGAACATTATAAAACATAGAAAATAAACAAAGTAAGCTATAAAGCTTAGTAAGCTCGTATGCTGAATAAGTAAAACTTACCAACCAACAATTCAATAACATAAATATCATATAATGCAATTCAAATTTGAAGCATAACTTAACATATGTATTCAATCCAAGATTAAGCACAATTTCCATTAAATTCTTTGAATCAATGATCATATAGTTCACGTACATACCTGTACAAGCTCATATTGATCTCATACTCATCCATATCTTTGATATACCATTGAACCATTCGTGTAACACCCCTATCCCGTAACTATCGCCGGAATAGGGTTAGGAGGTATTACCAATCATTCCAGAACATTTAAAATTCATTTCACAACACAAAGTTAAACATCAATTAAACATATCCAAACTTAAACATATAGTCCACTAATGAGGTCTAAGAGACCTTAAACATATGTTAGAAAGGGGTTGGGACTAAACCAAACTCATACAAAAATTTCTAAAATTCTAACATTTTCCTAAGTTACAGAGGTCACTGCCTTGTGGGTAGGTAGTGTGCCTCACATGCCGACTTCGAACACGTCCGTCGTCAAGCTGTGGCAAAAGCAGGCATACATCTTGACTTGTTCACACGGCACGAGACACGGTCGTGTGCCTCACTGTAATAATTAAACACCGACTTGCACCACATAGCCAGTCACACGCTCGTGGTCGAGCCTGTTTTGTATAAATTACAAACCTGGATGACACAGTCGAGCCATACGCCCGTGTGCTCAACCGTGTGGGCAATTATATGCCATTTTCAAGGCCAAATTACCATCCACATTTAGAATCACATATAACCATCAATCCAATACCAATTCATGCCTCAAAATGTAAACAAAACATACCAATACAAGCACCAATAGCCCTCAATGCAAAAAAGGATTTCCTACTCAAAGCATCGGCGACTACATTCGCCTTTCTCGGGTGGTAATCAATAACTAGCTCATAATCCTTTATCAACTCTAACCATCTTTGTTACCTCAAATTTAATTTCTTTTGAGTCATCAAGTACTTTAGTCTCTTATGACCGGTGAATATCTGACATTTCTCACCATACAAATGATGTCTCCATATCTTTATTGCAAACACAATGGCAGCTAACTCTAAATCACGTGTTGGGTAATTCTTCTCGTGTGGCTTTAACTATCTAGAGGCATATGCTATCACCTTGCCTTCTTACATAAGCACATAGCCCAAACCATGCAAGGATGCATCGCTATATAAAATAAATTCTTTTTTGGCTCAGGTTGCACTAGAATTGGAGCCTTTGTCAACAATGCTTTTAGTTTCTCAAAACTCTACTTGCACTTTTCTGTCCACTCAAACTTTACATCTTTTTGTAACAACCTCGTCATCGGAGTAGCTATCTATAACATCCTGAATAGGGGGCTCTGCATTTGTAATGTGTTATGTGTGTATGTTCTGCTATGTGTGTTAATATGGTGTGTTCAGAGGTTTCGGGAAGGCTCGAGGTTAAGCTTGAGCCTTGGTAGAAATTTTGTTTTTAGGCACTAAAAGGGATAGCTAGCTGAAGTGGGCCTTAAGGGTACTTAAGTGGGGTAGTTGACACAAGAATCTAATTGGTAAAGTGGCAAGGAGGCGCCATTAAGGGTATAGGTAGGTGACGCCAGAGGAAAGATGTGAGGAAGCAAGTTCGAGTTGTGTTGACAGTAAATAGGAGTGTTTTTTTTTTTAATTTTGTGCGCCTAAGGAGCCTAAGAGATGGTTTTGGCTAGGACTCTGCATGGGTGAGTGTGGATTAAGTCAAAAGATAGGAAGATGAGGATAAGAGGAAAATGTGAGATAGGATATGAGTGTAGGTGGTGGCCGAATATTGGACACTAGGAGCAAGGGGGAGAAATCAGTTTTGGTGTAGCAGGGTGTGCTGAATTTTTAATTTAGAGCATAGGTTTTTATTCTCAAAAATAGTGCATTTTCAGCTTTTGGGTTAGTAGGTGACGAAATTGTGTTTAGTAAGGTAAGAGTTCTCTTCTTATTTTCGGTATTTGAGGTTTTCTTTCTCCTCTTTTTTTCTGCCAAAATCGAAACCACTTAGGTCTTGCCAAAACTCTTCTTCTTTACCCTTCCTAACACTTCTTTCTATCTTGCTCTATTTCTCTTCTCCTGATTATTTCCTTTTCAGAAGCTGAAACCCTTAACCCCATTCTCATCTCCACTTCTATGCCATAGCCGAATGTCCCATTGCCCATAGTTCTCTTCTCTATTTTCTTCCACAAGCCAAATCTTCATAGTCTTTCTCTTGTTCATCTTTTCTTCTGATCTATTCTAAAACTGAAAACCCTAGGTCTCATCTATGGTCTTATTTCTTTCGGCTTTTCAATCTTCTTCCCTGTCATTGCCAAATCTTCTCTTGTGTGGTAGCCGAATCTCCTATGTTGAGGTAAGTGTCGACTCCTGTTAATCCTATATGTTCTCTTTCAGTTTTTGGAGGCCAAAATCGAGTGGCCAATTGGCTTGGTAAGGCCATCGTTAGATTGATGTTTCTCATTATTTCTTGTGTTCTTTTTGGGGCGCTATTTCGGGAATTGAAGGAGATCAGATCATTTAGGTTCCTAAGCCAGAAATCGTTAGTCTCTGAACCATATCTCTTCTTTAAGGATTACAAGGTAAGGGTGCTCTCTTTGGATTGTATTTAGGTTATTATCATAATCGGTACCTTAACCCTACCTTGTGGTTTGACCACCATATTTCATTATAGTAGCATCTAACAAGATCTTTGATTGAATCCAATATCGATCAGGCAAAAGAGGGGGTTGGACTCGTAAACCCAACCCCAAAGTTCAAGAAACGTGCGGTGTCTGACTGTTTGGGATTAGCCACTAGGTTGTGGGCCAACTTCTGAGCATAATAGTAGACAAATAGCAATGGTTCCTATTAGCGATAGTGTCAACATAGAAAGCATGGTGTTGCGTGTTATCAGGTGTGTAAACCTCCACACACCTTATTTTATCTATACTAATGATTATGTGGGCTGAAAAGCCGAGAAAAGGTTGTGTAGACAGTCATGGTGCCCTTAGGGGTAAGGCTAGGAATGTCAGGTACGTAACCGTATCATTTTCTTTGTATGGATGAATATATGTATGGTGATCTACTGTGTTATGGATAGCATCTTGGATTCGTTAGGATATGTATGTAGTTCATGGGGTATGGGTATGATATGAAGGGGAAGAGCATGATTATTTGGTCACGTAGTGATCGGTGGCAATGCCATGATATATATATATGTACATGTATTAAATGGGTCACATATTGATCGGTGGTTAAGCCATGATATATATATTATTTGGTCACATTATGATCGGTGGTTAAGCCACGATGTATTATTTGGTCACCTAGCGATCGATTTATGACTGGCAGCATGACTGTCGAAATGGAGTGTAGCGGATGAAGGGTTGATTGTAGAAATCCCCACGGTGTGATGGGCTGGTATGGGTTGGTGTGTAGAGGATGGAAAAGCTAGGTTTGGGTTGGATTTATTGCATTCATGTGTTTGTATGTTTTTATATAAATATGGGCTAAGGCCTAATGTGTGATTGTGGACCATGAGCCATTTGTATAATGTGGGAGAATTTACACATTGAGTCTCGGTGACTCACCCCTTTCTTTAACCTTTCAGGTAATTAGTAGACTATGGATGTGGGAGCCGAGGCAGACTCGTGGGGGCCATAGTACTCTTTGCCTTTATAGACTCATTTCTTATTATACTTTATTTTTAATTGGGATTTTTGTTATGTAATAAGGCCTTTCTAAGTTAAACTTGGGTTTTATTAGCTATTGTTTATTCTAACTTCGACACTTAATCATTAAAGTGAAAAATAGGGTTTTTCCAAAACAAACGGGCAACCTAAAATAATCAAATCTTTTTTTATGTATCCACAAGCATGATTAAATGTTCGATTGGTATAACTCGGGAATTTTCTTAATCTATGTATTGTTATCTTCAAGACTACGCTTTAATCGAAAAGTTTTTCAAACCTCTGGGTTTTTCCCCAAAATTCAACAAAACTCGTTTTAATTCACCCTGTAACTTACCGATTCGATCGTAATGTTTAGGCGGGTTTAAGGTGTTACATTATCATAGAAAACCCCTTTATGAATCGTCTATAATAGCCAGCTAGGCCCAGAAAACTTCTAACCTCTGATACATTCTTCGGTGATTTCCAATCAACAATAGCTGAAATTTTACTTGGTTCGACTCGGATTCCTTCTCCCGAGGCGATGTGCCCCAAAAATCCAACCTCTTTGAGCTAAAACTCACTTTTGCTAAACTTGGCATACAACTGATTATCTCGCAAAATCTGTAAAATCATCTTCAAGTGTTCGGCATGTTCGTTCTCATCACGAGAAAAAATTAGTATATCATCAATAAAAACCAAAACAAACTTATCCAATTATGGCTAAAATATACAGTTCATTAAATCCATAAACACCGCAAGAGCATTTGTTTAGCTAAAAGGCATGACTAAAAATTCATAGTGCCCATACCTTGTTCGCAATGCAATCTTCGGCACATCTGAGTCTTTTACTCTCAACTGGTAGTATCCCAACCTCAAGTCTATCTTGGAAAACACAGTGGCTTCTTTCAGTTGGTCAAATAGATCATCAATCCTTGGAAATGGATACTTGTTCTTCACAGTTACCTTATTAATTTGTCGATAATCTATGCATACTCATGGAACCATCTTTCTTTTTCACAAATAGCACTGGAGCACCCCACGAAGAATAACTCGATCTTGCAAAACCTTCGTCTGTCAACTCTTGCAACTGTCCCTTCAATTCCTTCAACTCAATTGGAGCCATTCTGTATGGAGTAATCAATATCGACGTCGTACTAGGAGCTAACTCTATACCAAATTCAACCTCTCCAACCGGAGGCAACCCTTGCAATTCTTCAAGGAAAACATCTGGATATTCACATACTATCGGTACTGATTCAATTCTTAACTCAGTTTTTTTGGCATTCATCACAAAAGCAAGATATGCCTCATACCCTTTTCTTACATACCTCTGAGCAGACATGTGAGAGATCACTACAGTCGATCTGTCTTGTTCATCTGATTTAACACGAAGAGTGTCCCCATTTTCACATCTCAATTCAATGTACTTCTTTCCACAATTTACTGTCACATCATGAGTGGTTAACCAGTCCATACCAAGAATTATATTGAATTCATCAAATGGCAATAGCATGAGACTTGCCTTAAAATAATGACCTCTGATCATCAATGGGCAATCTTTGCATACCTTATCAACTAATAATACACATTTGCCTAAGGGATTGGACACTTTTGTAACAACCCGATTTTGACCCTAATTGAAACAGTGGTTTTGGGACCACAAATCTGAGTTCAAAAATATTATAATATAATTTTATGTGTTTAATATGTGTTTATATGTGAATTTATATGTGTGAAAATTTCGTAAAATGAATTAATATTATTGTTTGTGTGTTTAATTTGAGAAAGTGGCTTATATAGAGTTCAAAAATATTATAATATAATCAAACATAAGGTGTTTTGGGATCCAAGTAGAAAGGTAAGTGATCCATTGGAGCTTCACTTTTGATAATTTTTACGTTTTGATATCGTTGACTAAGTTATCTTCAAAGCCTATGTCTTAATTTTGAATTTGATGGTGATTTTTGTTTTTCCATTGATGAGTTTATGAGTTTTATGATGTTTGATGATAAATTATGAAATATATGTGTTAGATTAATATGTTTTTCTTTGAATTTTTATGAATTTGAGTGATTTGGACTAAATTGTAAAAATAAATTTTTAAGGGACTAAAATGTAAAATAAATGAAATTTACAGACTTGTATGGAGCTTATGAATATTCGCCCTAGCATGATATATGTAAATTTTATGTATTTTGTGTTTTATGTAATAGGACTAAATTGCAAAAAGTGTGAAATGTTAGGGTAAAATGGTATTTTACCCATTTATGTGTTTTTGGATTAAATTGAAAGAATATGTGGTTAAATTAGTTGAATTTCAATTTATTTTGGTAAGGATGATTAGTAAGTGACTTAGATTCGTTAGTAATAGATTATGACTTTGTTTATTAATCGTGTGGTTACGATTAAGTATCGTTGATGGATTTGAGTGGCTGAATCAAGAGGAGAAAGGGCTAAGCTCCCATTCAAGTTCAAAGGAATAGATCGGTTACATATGTCATGACGAGATTGGCCACGGGTGTGGGCGTAAGACCACGTCGATAGGCGGCATCGATTTGTAGTCTCGCTAAGCGATAGCGTCGGGATCGAGGTTTAGAGCTTCGAGTTATAAGGTGTGTAGTTAGCCCACGTTTAGGGTTTTATGTGATATCTGCTTATGTTATATGCTTACTAATAAGTGCGATGGTAAAAGTGCAATAGATGCCCTAAAAGGGGTATGAATTGTCGAGTAATTAGCAAATTGTTAATATTGTTGTCATTTATTTAAATATGAGTGTATGCCTATGTTTGTGAATGACATGCACATGCATCATATTGTCATTATATCATGTTACATGTGCATGGGTGGGTTTTTGAAAGAAGAACATGTATGCGTTAACTTAGTGTGTACTTGATTACGCTTAAATAGCCTGGTTGATGTCGACTTTGTGCTACATCGTGGATTGGCGCTCCGGACCATCAGGTCGCGTTGTGGATCTTTGCGATTTAGTTATAGGCGTGGTTACCTTGATTGATATCGGTTTGTATGCCATATCGTGGCTTGATGGATTCTTATGTGCTCCATCGTGGTTTGATTTAAGCTATACGCTACATCGTGGATGGCATTGGTTGCCTTTTGGAGGGAAAAATGAGGGCTTGATGTATTTTAGTAAAATAAATAATATTAAGTTTAAGTGATTTTGGTTATGAGTTATATATATATATGATATGTGTGCTATGTTTGGATTTGGTATTTAAGTGAGTTTGGTGACTAGCTTTGTTTGGAAGTGCATTTTAAGTTAAGGGGATGTGTAGCGGATGGACCTTAGGATTGGGTTAGAGAAAATTTGTAAAATTTTAGAAAAATGTTGTTTGATTGGGCTTAGATTGGAACCCATTTAACAAATTTTGAAAATCCAACTTAAGTGAGGTGACAAAATAATTTAGGTTTATTATTTTGAAAGAAATAAATTTTGTTTTTCTTAACTTTAATTAAAAATAAATTGTAACACAATCAACATGAATAAGCGGAAATAAAGAAAATCCAATCGGGCCTTATGGCCTTATTACATCAAGTAAAACCCAAGATAAAATAAAAGTAACTAAATCAAATAAAGTCCAAACTAAATAAATTCTCAAATGTAGCATGGCCACTCAACGCCTCACCTGCCCATCCAATACCTGCTCATCACCCCGAAAATAGTTCCCTACAACGGGTGAGTCAATGACTCAATGTGCACACAATACTATCATTCAATAAATCAAGCATTCATGTTCAAATCATTAAGTCCATACAAGAATGAAATTATGATGCAACCCAAACCCAATCCTAATTAGCGGGTTTCATATTGCATGGTTTTGTTATAAATTGATATGGAAATGGGCCAAGCCCAATATGGAGTATGAATAGGTATGTTTGAGAACATACGTGAAATGGGCCAAGCCCGATGTCGAGTGGATTAATGAGAAAAGGGCCTAGCCCGATGCTTGAATATGATTTGATTATGGGCCAAGCCGGATCGTGGTAATGTCTATATAATTATGTTTACATGTTGCATTTGATAATTGGGTTGACTTGTGGCTAACATGTGGGTGGATATCGATGGTTTAATTACACCTTTGAGTCCGTGTGACTCACCAATTATTTATCCAACATCGCAGTGATTCGTGATTAATGGACCGGGTTGGAGAGGATGCAAGGTGGCCCATGCAGAAGGAGATTAATTTAATTATTTTTAAGAAATTTTAATACTAAGTGTTTTGTTTGATTTTGGTTGTAATAAGGGCCACTCTTGTTTAAAGTACTCTTTTTATGGATGACAGAATTTATATCGTACTTAGAAATATTTTTCCAAATAGATTATATTATAATAAAACATAATAAAGTTTTAATTCACGTATTTTATTTCGAGCTTATATTATTAAATAATTTTAAATGGACACACTCTAACAAAATGTTCAAGGTTTATTCTAAAGTCAAAGATTTTCCAACCGTTTTTCCGCAGTGACATACCAGATCCGGTCAGGGCTTGTGGGCCGGGTTTGGGGATGTTGTACAAACTCACTTAAATACCAAATCCAAACATAGCACATATCATATATATATATATATATATATATATATATATAACTCATAACCAAAATCACTTAAACTTAACATTATTTATTTTACTAAAATACATCAAACATACCTCATTTACCTCATTGCCAAAACACATGAATAAAACACCACCATATATATATGCCATTCCATGTGATTACTATCTAAATAAGATTAAACCATGACCAAAATAAACTTAAGCCATAATTAAACCAAAATCGAACACAATCAAGGAAATTAAGCCATTTTCACATGGCTTTTATACATCACGCTTCGAATTAAACTAACTCTAAAGCTAGCCTATACATGCTATAGTTTCAAAGAAATTTTAGCTTATAAAATACCAAAGTTAGTTGATAGTGTGATAGGCTTTGCTGATGGTCCTCGAGCTCATAACGACTTCAAAATCTATAAAACAAAAGTAAACAAGAACACACACAGAGTAGGCTATTTAAGCTTAGTAAGTCATAAGCAACTATATATATCAACTATGGTATATTAACACTAAGTTAACAAAGCCGAATATACATGTTCTCAAATACAAGGTTATCATTTAAATCTTTCATACACATACCATATGGCTAATTGTACAAATACACATGAACTGATATAAATCTCACTATTAAAATCACATATACCCCATTTGGCCGAATATACACAATCACATATGCATTCACATTTTTCACATTTGTAACTTTAACATTTATACAATCAATTCAACAACTGACTTACCTTATTTTCACAATTTAGTATAAGTACATACCTGAGCCTTTTAATTCGATTTCACATTTGGTCTTCATTTAACATTGCCCGTTGAACCGTTCGAAATTAAAAAGGATACGCGGATAATCAGAAAGCTCGTAGAACGCCAACGTCCCAGACGTGGTCTTACATGTAATCACATATCGACGCCACTGTCCCAGATAGGGTCTTACATGAATCAAATATGATGCCAATGTCCCAGACATAGTCTTACACGTAAACACAAATCGATGCCAACATTCCAGACGTAGTCTTACACGAAAACACATATAGGAGATCCTATGTCATGACATATGTATTCTAACTATTCCTAGGGTTCGTACGGGGCTTTCGGACATTAAATCTTGATCGGATCAAACTCGAAATATAGCCCATTTGCTCAATACACATTCAGCCATACACAAATATATTCACAAAAATTCCATTCATCATGTAACATATATATATATATACATATATATATATATATATATATATATATATTATCAAATATAATAACATTTATATGCTTATAGACTTACCTTGGATGTTGTCGAACAATTTAAATCGACTATTCATCTACTTTCGTTTTCTTCCGTTCTTGATCTAAATAAATTCAAATTTAACTAATTTAACCACATATTCATTCAATTTAATCCAAAAACACATAAATGGGTAAAATACCATTTTACCCCTAACATTTCACACTTTTTACAATTTAGTCCCTATTGCATAAAACACAAAATACATAAAATTTACATATATCATGCTAGGGCCGAATATTCATAAGCTCCATACAAGTCTGTATATTTCATTTATTTTACATTTTGTCCCTTAAAAATTTATTTTTACAATTTAGTCCAAATCACTCAAATTCATAAAAATTCAAAGAAAAACATATTAATCTAACACATATATTTCATAATTTATCATCAAACATCATAAAACTCATAAACTCATCAATGGAAAAATAAAAATCACCATCAAATTCAAAATTAAGACATAGGCTTTGAAGATAACTTAGCAACGATATCAAAAACGTAAAAATTATCAAAAACTGAGCTAGATACGTACCTTAATCAAACTCAACAGAATTAGATCGGGGGAAATCGAAAGTAGATGAATAGTCGATTTAAATTGTTCGACAACATCCAAGGTAAGTCTATAAGCATATAAATGTTATTATATTTGATAATATATATATATATATATATATATATATGTTACACGATGAATGGAATTTTTGTGAATATATTTGTGTATGGCTGAATGTGTATTGAGCAAATGGGCTATATTTTGAGTTTGATCCGATCGAGATTTAATGTCCGAAAGCCCCGTACGAACCCTAGGAATAGTTAGAATACATATGTCATGACATAGGATCTCCTATATGTGTTTTCGTGTAAGACTACGTCTGGAATGTTGGCATCGATTTGTGTTTACGTGTAAGACTATGTCTGGGACATTGGCATCAAATTTGATTCGTGTATGACCCTATCTGGGACAGTGGCATCGATATGTGATTACATGTAAGACCACGTCTAGGACGTTGGCGTTCTACGAGCTTCCTGATTATCCGCGTATCCTTTTAATTTGAGCGGTTCAACGGGCAATGTTAAATGAAGACCAAATGTGAAATCAATTAAAAGGCTCGGTATGTACTTATACTAAATTGTGAAAATAAGGTAAGTCGGTTGTTGAATTGATTGTATAAATGTTAAAGTTACAAATGTGAAAATGTGAATGCATATGTGATTGTGTATATTCTACAAATGGGGTATATGTGATTTTAATAGTGAGATTTATATCGTTCATGTGTATTTGTACAATTAGCCATATGGTATGTGTATGAAAGATTTAAATGATAACCTTGTATTTGAGAACATGTATATTCGGCTTTGTTAACTTAGTGTTAATATACCATAGTTGATATATATAGTTGCTTATGACTTACTAAGCTTAAATAGCCTACTCTGTGTGTGTTCTTGTTTACTTTTGTTTTATAGATTTTGAAGTCGTTATGAGCTCGAGGACCATCAGCAAAGCCTATCACACTATCAACTAACTTTGGTATTTTATAAGCTAAAATTTCTTTGAAACTATAGCATGTATAGGCTAGCTTTAGAGTTAGTTTAATTCGAAAGCGTATGTATAAAAGCCATGTGAAAATGGCTTAATTTCCTTGATTGTGTTCGATTTTGGTTTAATTATGGCTTAAGTTTATTTTGGTCATGGTTTAATCTTATTTAGATAGTAATCACATGGAATGGCATATATATATGGTGGTGTTTTATTCATGTGTTTTGGCAATGAGGTAAATGAGGTATGTTTGATGTATTTTAGTAAAATAAATAATGTTAAGTTTAAGTGATTTTGGTTATGAGTTATATATATATATATATATATATATATATATATGATATGTGTGCTATGTTTGGATTTGGTATTTAAGTGAGTTTGTACAACATCCCCAAACCCGGCCCACAAGCCCTGACCGGATCTGGTATGTCACTGCGGAAAAACGGTTGGAAAATCTTTGACTTTAGAATAAACCTTGAACATTTTGTTAGAGTGTGTCCATTTAAAATTATTTAATAATATAAGCTCGAAATAAAATACGTGAATTAAAACTTTATTATGTTTTATTATAATATAATCTATTTGGAAAAATATTTCTAAGTACGATATAAATTCATCATCCATAAAAGAGTACTTTAAACAAGAGTGGCCCTTATTACAACCAAAATCAAACAAAACACTTAGTATTAAAATTTCTTAAAAATAATTAAATTAATCTCCTTCTGCATGGGCCACCTTGCATCCTCTCCAACCCGTCCATTAATCACGAATCACTGCGATGTTGGATAAATAATTGGTGAGTCACACTGGACTCGATGTGTAATTAAACCACCGATATCCACCCACATGTTAGCCACAAGTCAACCCAATTATCAAATGCAACATGTAAACATAATTATATAGACATTACCACGATCTGGGCTTGGCCCATAATCAAATCATATTCAAGCACTGGGCTAGGCCCTTTTCTCATTAATCCACTGATTACTGGGCTTGGCCCATTTCCACGTATGTTCTCAAAACATACCTATTCATACTCCATATTGGGCTTGGCCCATTTCCATATCAATTTATAACAAAACCATGCAATATGAAACCCAACCCAATCCTAAGGTCCATCCGCTACACACCCCTTAACCACTTACCACACACGGGGACTATCGAGTCACCCTCTTTTTCCCTCCAAAAGGCAACCAATGCCATCCACGATGTAGCGTATAGCTAAATCAAACCACGATGGAGCACACGGCAATCCATCAAGCCACGATATGGCATACAACCGATATCAATCAAGGTAACCACGAACTAAATCAAGATCCACAACGCGACCTCGGTCAACGCCAATCCACGATGTAGCACAAAGGCGACATCAACCACGCACTCAAGTACACCTGCATCTTCTTTCAAAAACCCACCCATGCACATGTAACATGATATAATGACAATATGATGCATGTGCATGTCATTCACAAACATAGGCATACACTCATATTTAAATAAATGACAACAATATTAACAATTTGCTAATTACGATCGACGTCATACCCTTTTAGGGCATCTATTGCACTTTTACCATTTGCACTTATTAGTAAGCATATAACATAGCGAGATATCACATAAAACCCGAAAGCAAGTGGCTAACTACACACCTTATAACACAAGCTCTAAACCCTCGATCCCGACGCTATCGCTTAGCGAGACTACCGTTATCTGCCTATCATATTCTGTTGCACGCCCACACCCCGGTGGCCAATCTCGTACAGCAGAAACCGATCTCTTTTTGAACTTCGGAATGGGAGCTTTCCCTTTCTCCTCTTGACTGGCACTCGCATCCATCGACGATACTTAATCAGAACCACACGATTAATAAACAAAGTCATAATCTATTACTAACGAATCTAAGTCACTTACTAATCATCCTTACCAAAATAAATTGAAATCCCGAAGGCTTCCTCTGCTCTTGTCGATTTGGTCCTAAAAGATCATAGCCACCACTCGGTCAACACAAAAACATAAACAATGGACTAAAGCTGAATTCCAATGGATCACTTACCCTTTCTACTTGGATCCCAAAACACCACTGATCCTCTGAAGTTGCCAAAAATCCTTGATACACGCTATTAGAATCGGCTAATACCAAAATCCATGGAAAAGGCCCCTTTGGCCGAATATCACAAGAGATAGATTAATATCATACGACCTTACCTTTCACAACGACTAAAGAAAAACCCAACGCTCCAACCTTTGCCCAACCAATAGTCGGCTACCACAAGGAATAAGATTCGGCTTCAAGGACTTGTAAACAAAGCAGAGAGAATGAGAGGCTAAAAGTTTCGGCAATGACTCCTAAATGGAGTTGGAATGTTCGGCCAAGGTAAGCTTTTAGGGGTGATTTCGGCTTGAATGAAGTGGAGAGAAACAAATGGAATATTCACTAAGTGACCTCGTAGTTCCTACCACATAAGCAAAGTGAGAAGGAGGGACGGTTTTGGTGAGAATAGAGTATGAGAAGAAAAAGAAAATGAAGGTCTAGAAGAGGTTAAACATTCGGCTAAAGGGTCAAAAGAAATTCAAGAAGGAAGCTGCCCATTAAATAGCAAATTCGGCACCCCCTCCCCTAGAAGACTCCAAAGCCGATTAAACACTCCAAGCCCCCCCCATTCGGCCATGACTTCCACCAAGTCCAAAATTCCTTCCTAAATTCACTCAATACCACCCAATTCAAAAATAATAAAAATAATCTAATAGCAACCATTATCACCTATTTACTAATTTTAAACTAACTAAAATAATTCTACAATTATCTAAAATAATAAAATAACAAACCCTTATCACTCCTTCAACTTAAAATAAAAATAAACTAATATTAATCCATTATCCCACCGAATTCAAAACTCATCCTTATCTTCCACCGAATTTGAAACACAACCAGCCTATCCATTGAAGACTCCATGTGCCGGCCAATACCTTCAAATCTACTGCCAAAAGAGAATAAAAAAAAAATTAAAACTCCAAATGCCACTCACGTGGTTCGAACACGAACCTTGTCTGCTGCACCCTTCTCCTCAACGCCCGAGCCACTCGGCCACTTTGATTTTATGCCATAAAGCCCCAACATTTAATTTTAAACCCTTCCTACTCCAAATTTCCATAACCGCATATAAAAAAACACGCCCAAAATCTCAGTGCAGAGTCTCGAACTAGCGCTTCTTTCTCCCTCCAAGCGCCTAAGTGACGACGTTAGCCACTTGACTAACGAGCCCTTTCGTCACAAACTCATTCCATTCCTTTAAGGCTTCCTCTCCTCTAAACATAAACCCAAAAATTCAACACCGGTTGTCTTTGCCTTTTGAATCGAACTTGAGACCATAATGCATCACCTTCCCAAGCCCCAAGCAGTGCCCTCCAAGCCACTTCACCCAACTGCTTCTTGTGCCATAAATTACCGAAAAAAATATACTTAAGGCCTCCCTTGGCCCGTTTCCCTTTTCCACTAAAAATCCAAAATTTTCCAAAGCGTTCCCCTTTCATCCAAACATTTCTAAAACCCCTAAAACTCATCCAAGCACTCCCAAAAACCTACTAACACTCGAATTACACACAACCTGCATAGCCCCTAAAACCAGGGTGTTACAATTCTACCCTCCTTAAAATAATTTCGTCCTCGAAATTACTTTACTAACGAATGTCCGTACAACCTATCTTACCACCTTACGCTTATGCTGCGCACTCTGATCTTACTAAGACCATCATACCTTCCCAACACAGTTTCTAAGTTCGCACTCAAAATTCAAAACACCTCTCTTAGCATCACAGAAAAGGCTAATTCACAAGCAAGCAAAGCAATCAAAGCATGTACCAAAGCAAAGGAGCTTACCCGCTATCACATCCTTGGTTGACTCTGACTAGAACCATTCCTTCCATGGCTTGAACCACGACCCCTCGTCGCTCGAGGATAATTCTTAACCAGATGTGCCTTAGATCCACACCGAAAGCATTCTTTACTATTTCCCCAACACTCTCCTGTGTGAGGTCTTCCACACCGAGCACAAGGACGATTCCGATCCACGGTACAAGTGCACTTACTGAGGTTCTCGGTCCTTGGTCTTTTCTCGGCATTACCAAATGATCTTGATGGTCCAACATTTCTCTTATTCTCGTTCCTATTCTTCTCGATTTTCCCTTATAGTCTTCTTAACCTCTTGACAATCCGAGCTTTCTCCACTAAAATGGCAAAGTCTCTTTCTCGTGCGGAGCGATCAACTCCATAACTCATCTCGTAGCCCATCTTGAATTGAACACTTCTTTCGTGTCGGTAGCCACGATTCCTTTGGCGTCTTGACTTAGTCGCACAAACTTCGACTTCATACTCGCTATCGACTTATTCCCTTGTACTAGATTTAGAAAGCGCTTTCCTTTGCGAGTCCAAATAACTGGCTCCTACGTATTCCCTTCAAACGTGGCCTTAAAGAAATTCCAATCCGGTCGATCCGCCGGTACACCTTGTTTGACGGTGAGCCACCAACGATAAGCTTCGTCATGAAGCAACGAAGCAAATACCCTTGACTTTTCTTCATTGGTGCGATCCAAATCGTCCATGATTCTTTCGATGCTTCTAGCCAATACTGCTACATTCGGGCTACTCGACACTCATCTAAAAATCTCATCTCAGCTCGATCTAAGCCTTTTCGATACCGATTTTGAGTTCCATTTCCTCTACTAACTCCGCTACTCGCTCTAGTACTACAACATGGCCCGCGATCTGCGTCATCTTCTCTGTCGATCTTGCTCCTCCACATCCCTCGGGCGGCACTTCATTTTCGACCCATGGCGGACCTATCGATTCCGATCTTGCCATTCTACCTCTCTGCGTCCCCTAGAACTCATCTCTATCGTCTTATTTATCGATTTCCCACTATTTAACTTGAAAGATTCCTCCTTGTATTCGAGTCACATTCATGTTGTAAAAAGATCCTTAATGCCTTGACCGATTGCTTCCTTGCCTAGAGTTTCGTGGTTTTGGAAACTATGGAGATTTAATCGTCGGATCAAAAGAAAAAGGTTTTGGCTTGATGATGAAGAAAGAGAAGAAGAAAAGAGATAGAAAGAAAATTTTTAACAAAAGTTGAGGTAGTGAGAGAGCAAAGGATTTTGGCTACTTGGAAAG
Organism: Gossypium rotundifolium; assembly: GCA_025506655.1. Classification (NCBI taxonomy): domain Eukaryota; kingdom Viridiplantae; phylum Streptophyta; class Magnoliopsida; order Malvales; family Malvaceae; genus Gossypium; species Gossypium rotundifolium. The sequence goes on along the minus strand of CP106733.1, from coordinate 104,781,727 downwards.
ATGAGAGAAAAATAAGACCTTGGGTTCTCCTTTATAAGGTGAGCCGTAGCTAATTTGCTAAGCCAAGAGTCCTTGACTTGGCCACCACTCTCCTTTAAGATAATATTATCTCTTATTATTCACATATTTATGTGAATAAAACTCTTCCCAAGTTTATTTATCTCTTATTATTCACATATTTATGTGGATAAAACTCCTTTATTTATCTCTTATTATTCACATATTTATGTGAATAAACTCCTTTATTTATCTCTTATCATTCACATATTTATGTGAATAAAACTCTTCCTTTTCTAGAAACCCCATCATGGGCCACCTTGCCGGTCCACACTCACCTGTTGGAAGCAAAATAAGGCCTTCATTATTTGCTTCCCGGATGTCTCAAACTCAGCCCAAAAGCCTCTTGTATTTGGGCCATTTCCTAACAACCTTTGGTGGCATCTTCGTATAGCCACATTTCCAAGTCCGTTGTTGGGTCAAATTTCACAAAGTGACATCAACCATGTACTTTATATTTTAGGGTCACTTGGCCCTAAGTTCCTAATTACACGATGGCTTTTAGGGCATCTATTGGCTCTTAAATTCAACATTCGGTCGATTTTAAGTTTCCTAAAATTTTAATCGTAACCACACGATTAATCAACAAAGTCATAATCTATTACTAACGAATCTAAGTCACTTACTAATCATCCTTACCAAAATAAATTGAAATCCAGAAGGCTTCCTCTGCTCTTGTCGATTTGGTCCTAAAGATCATAGTCACCACTTTCAGTCTAAAGCCGAATTCAATTTTCCCTTTCTACTTGGATCCCAAAACACCACCGATCCTCGAAGTTGCCAAAATCCACGATACACGCTCTTAGTTTCCAAAATGTTCAAGTTTCCCAAAATGTTTGCCCAACCAATAGTTTCCTAAATGTTCAAGTTTCCAAAATGTTCAAGTTTCCTAAATGTTCAAGTTTCCAAGAAAATGTTCGGGTTTCCCAAAATGTCTAAGTTTCCAAAATGTCTAAGTTTCCAAAATGTCTAGCAACCATTATCACCTATTTACTAATTTTAAACTAACTAAAATAATTCTACACTTATCTAAAATAATAAAATAACAAACCCTTATCACTCCTTCAACTTAAAATAAAAATAAACTAATATTAATCCATTATCCCACCAATTTCCAAAATTTGAAACACAACCACCTATCCATTGAAGACTGTCTCCAATTTCCAAAATGTCCATTTCCATTTCCATTTCCATTTCCATTTCCATTTCCATGATATTTGGTTTATAGCATTCCATTTGTAATGACATTTCCATTTCCATTTCCATTTCCATGCATTTCTAGGTTTCCAAAAGTATCAAAATTTATTCATAGTACTTAAAACTATGGTATTTGGGCATATGAAATAAGTGTAATATTAGTTATTATTTATGTTCAAGATGCTTAAAATTATTATAGTTTATGGGTATAGTCTTGTAATGAATTAAAATGGCTAAGTGTATGGTAAGTTTGGCAATTGTTAAATGAACGAAATTGAATTAATGGATGTCTTAACGCATGCTAGGTATAAGAAGATTATATGTTCAAATATATATATATATATATATATATATATATGTATGTTATTATGTTTTGGTTGTAATGGAAAAGTATGCAACTTTATTTCTCTTGAATGATTCAGTATATGTGTACTTTGAATTGATTATAAAGCATGCGGATTTGATATATTATGAACTGTTCTTTATGTTCGTAAATGTTTGATGTGATTATAGTTACATGCACATGTTTATGTATCTTGATTTGATTATTGAGCATGCAGGTTAGATGCTATGGAATGTCTTTGTAGTTCAAAATGATTAAAGATATTATAGTGAGTGGCGTTGTAACACCCCAAACCCGATCTTAAGACCTGATTTGACATGTCACACGAATTGAACATACGTATAGTCTTTTAAAGATTCAAAGAAAACGGATTTTCAAAAAAAAATTGAAATGGTGTTTATTGAAAACCGAGGTTGATTGTTAAATCTAATAATTTAAGACGTAAAAATTTATAATTTAAAAACCTAAGAAAAATTTCTTTAATGTCCAAGAATTTAAGAGAGTTCGAAGAAATTTTTGAAAACAAAGACTTTAAAAGAATTGTTACAAAGAAACTTTCGAGTTAAAATATTTAAGAATGAAAACCCCTTTTTTCACGTTTATTTACGGAAAACGTTTATTTCTATTTTAGAAAAATAAAATCCCACTTAAGTACTTTAAAACATATCATAGAATCCATCCATAGGTAAAACATCCATAAAATTTAACCAGAGGCCTTATTACAACATAACTTAAATAGAAAATATTAAAAGTACTTTAAAGAAATCCAAATTTAAATAACCCATTATTCGTAGTATGACCTCCATTGAGTCGTCCCTACCAAGCCTCAAATCCTTGATCATTACCGAGAAGGGTAAAGAAAACGGTGTGAGTTACTTAGAACTCGGTGTGTAACTCACTTACCATAGTTCACGGGCCAAAACCATTTAAGCATTTATTTGGGCTGAGCCCATTACAAATATAACAATTTAACATGTATAGAATGCATGTGATATGCAATTCCCAAAACCAAACCTAAATTTCCATCCGCTACACACCACCGTACCAACCAAAGACACCTGTGGGGAGCTTTAGTCACCCACCCCGCCAACACACCAAACTGGGCATTAAGCCATATATCAAACTGGGCATAAAGCCATTTATTAAACTGGGCATAAAGTCATATATCAAACCGTGGACAAGCCACCAGAATTTTGTAGCAAAGCTACCAGAACTTCTCTTCATCAAAATCCCAACCCATGCAAATCATGTATGTAACATGCAAAATAATTCATTCATATAATCATTCCAACATAAGGCCCATTGTAAAAATTATTACAATCTGGCCCATATCACATTTTAGGCCATCTCACAATTTGGCCTATTTCATCTCATATCCCACTTGGCCAATTTATCAAATAACACATATGGCCCATTTATCAAATATCACATATGGCCCAAAATATCACATATGGCCCAAATGGCCCAAAATATCACTTTTTATCATTTTAACCCACTAAAGGCGATTTCGAAATTTTCACGATCTTAATACCGATTTCATGATCTTAACATTAAAGTGTCAATAATACCATATTTTCTGATTTCACCAACTTTGTAATTTTTAATCCAACGTTTTCTACGGTATAATCATCTAACCCATGAGATACAATGTGAGATTACACACCTGATTACGGTGAGCACTACACTTTCCTGATCGTCGACACCTAGAAATGTTATAACGCTCGATTAGAACACTTAACACTTAAAATAAATATATTCTAAGATAAGCGGTCTAGATTTTTACCCTCGGAATCTCGAACAACTACTATTTGTCGATTCTCTCCGGTTGTCGGATTCATAACCCGGTGGAAAATCTCGGATCGTCGATGCCTCACGACTACGAACAACCTTGAATAACTGATTTTCACCGGATGAGGGTCCACAACCCGGTGGAAAATCTCGGATTGCCGAAACAACCCTTCGCTTGAATTTAGAGGGAATAGTGAATATGCCCCTCTTTCGATCACTATCCACCACCCTTTTTGACCCTATCTTGTTTGCCTCCAATGACACAAGAATATTAGTCCAACTATTATTTCAGAAATTAAGACGATTGGTTTAAAGAAGCGAAATCGGCTTACCACGAAATCCTTACGTTCAAAGGATGAAAATCAAGCGATAGTGTCCCTACAGTAACATCGATTAGTAAACCCCATCATTAACGAAATAATGAGTAATATGGAATCCTTGATAAAAACCCTTACCTTAAAACTTTGGACCGAATCCTAGCGATTCACGATGATTTCGGACACTCCAAATTTCGGCCTTCCACTAAGTTTCTAAGATAGAGAAAAGATTCGAGTGAGTCATGGTATGATGATGATATCGATCCAAAAAGACCATCCCACACCAACATGAAATTTTGGCACAAAGGAAAAGGGGAAAATAAAAATACTAAAGTATTATACTAGCCACTTACCGAGTGATCAAAGTGTGAGAAGAAAAGAATGAAATGATTTGAGAATAAGATAAGTGTGGTGAAAAATTCGGCTATGAAATAAAAGTATAAGACAATTAAGTGTTTCGATTTTGGTTCATTTCAAGAATAGAAGATGAACAAACTGAGATATTTGAGGCTAGAGAGCATTCGGCAATGGAGGAAGAAAAGAAAAGAGAAAATGGCCTTCAAGGTTTTGGTGTTTTCGGCACTAGGGGAAATGACTTGAGAGAATAGGCAAATTAAGACCAAAATGGTCAAAATGGAATGACCAAAAGAAAAACAAAAGATGCTTACCTAATACTCAATGAGCATTCGGTTAGGGAGAGGAAAGATGGAGAGAAAATGCTTTTGAGAAAAACACAAAATGACCAAATGCCAAATGACCAACTAACTACCAACCTTACCAAAGCCTTCAACAAAATTCGGTCACCCCCTAGCCCCCAAAACCGTCCAAATACATGGACACCAAGGTCAATGTTTGGCCATTCCAAACTTTCCAAAACACATTCCTTATAATGTGCCTTGTGTTCCCCCTACATGCCTTATTCCTATTATTCCCTACCTTAAGTTTGCACTTGCCTTTTCTCTTATCCACCTTACCATAAAAAATAAAGTCCAACCTACCATAATTGCTAGCTTGACCGCCACTATAAAGATGGAAAGGAAGAAAAATAAAATTCTCATGCATAACAAGGGATTCGAACCTCCTCCCTCAAGTAACACTCATGGCGCCATAATCCCCTTTACTACTTGCTCATCTTATGCTAACTTTTGCCACTTAATTTCCTTAAACATCAAGGTTACTTGTTCCACTTCAATAAAGTACTATTTGCCAAAATTTATTCCAAAATCCAATTAAATCCCGAGCCTTCTTGAGACTATTAAAACACACATATTGAATCATTTCATTAGCTAAGCACCAAAATTATGCAACATATCAATTCTCAATTTTTTTAGGATGTTATAATTCTACCCCCTTAAAGAAAATTTCATCCTTAAAATTTACCTTGTTAAAAGAGGTGAGGATATTATTTCCGAATTGCATCCTCAGGCTCCAACGTAGCTTCCTCCGCTCTGTGATTACGCCATAGAACCTTAACCAACGGTACTGACTTCTTTCTTAGCAGCTTAACATCATGATCTAAGATTTTCACTGGTTTCTCCTCGAAAGACAAGTCAGGCCTTAACTCAACCTCCTCTACTGGTACTATATGAGACGGATCCGATCGGTAATGCCTTAACATTAAGATGTGAAAAACATTATGTATCTGACTCAATTCTAGAGGTAACTCAAGCTGATAAGCCACTGATCCTACACGCTTCAACACATGATACGGCCCGATGAACCTAGGGCTCAACTTGCCCTTCCTTCTAAACCTGAAGATCTTCTTCCAAGGTGAGACCTTTAGAAAGACCTGATCTCCCACCACAAACTCAATATCCTTACGCTTCAAATCTGCATATGATTTCTATCTATCTGAAGCTTCCTTTAACTGAGCCCGAATTACCTTTACCTTTTCTTCCTTTTCTGATATCAGTTTAGGACCCAATAACTGTTGTTCGCCTAATTTAGTCCAACAAGTAGGAGTACGACACCTACGACCATACAATGCCTCGTAGGTGCCATCTGAATGCTGGACTGATAGCTATTGTTATATGCAAACTCTACCAACGGTAGAAAATCCTCCTAACTACCTCTGAAGTCAATCACACAACCCCTTAACATGTCTTCCAAAATCTGGATTACTCTTTCCTGCTGACCATCTGACTAAGGATGAAAAGTCGTACTCAAGTTTAACTTTGTTCCCAGAGCCTCATGCAAAGCTTTCCAAAACTGTGATGTAAACCTAGGGTCCCTATCCAATATAATAGACACTGGTACCCCATGCAACCTCACGATCTCTGCTACATACAACTTAGCCAACTTCTGCAGTGAATAATCCATACAAACTGATAGAAAATGGGCAGTCTTCGTCAACCAATCCACTATTACCCAGACGGAATCTTTCTTAGTAGGTGTTAAGGGTAACCCACTAACAAAATCCATCGTTATCCGTTCCCATTTCCATAATGGAATCTTCAACGGTTGTAGCAATCCCGATGGTAATTGATGTTCCGCCTTCACTTACTGACACGTCAATCACCTACTTACAAAATTTGTAACCTCTCGTTTCAACCCTGGCCACCAATACTTCTTTCGTAGATCTCGATACATTTTATTTCCTCTGGGGTGCATAGCATAAGGGCTACTATGTACCCTCTCGCAAAATCATTTGTCCCAAATCCGAATCCATGGGCATACAAACTCTTCCACGAAAACACAGCACTCAATCCTTACTCATTCCAAAATCCCCTATTACACCACTTTCAACTTGTTGAACTAAGAGACCTAACTTTTCATCTGATAATTGCTTCTCCTTAATCTGACCCAACCACACAGGCTTCACCTGAAGTTCGGCTAGAAGACTACCATTTTCATACTGATTGAGATGAGCGAACATCGCTTTCAAATCTGATATTACCTTACAACTCAACGCATCTGCTACCACGTTAGCCTTTCCAAGATGATACTCGATTGTGAAGTCATAATCCTTTAACTGCTCCACCCACCTCCATTGTCTTAAGTTCAACTCCTTTTAGGTAAGGAGGTACTTAAGACTCTTATGGTCCGTATAAATGATCGACTTCTCACCATAGAGATAATGCCTCCAAATTTTTAAAGCAAAAACCACCGCAGCCAATTCCAAGTCATGAGTAGGATAGTTGACTTCGTATGCGGCTTAATCGACGAGATGCATAAGCCACCACTTTTCCACCTTGCATCAACACACATCCCAAGCCTGTGTGTGACGCATCGCAGTAAACAATAAACTCTTTTCCTACCTCAGTTGAATCAGTACTAGCGCTTCCATCAAAATCTTCTTCAATTTTTTGAAACTCTCTTGTTGTTTATCTGCCCACACAAACGGTACTCCCTTTCGTAATAGTTTAGTTAGGGGTGCAGCAATCAACGAAAACCCCTCAACAAAGCATCTATAATAGTCAGCCAAATCTAAGAAACTCCAAATCTCAGCCACTGACTTCGGTGGTTTCCAATCCAAGATAGCCTCTACCTTCCGAGGATCAACTCTGATTCCTTTGGCTGACACAACATGTCCTAAGAAAGTCACTTCCTTTAGCCAAAATTCACACTTACTGAATTTGGCATAAAGTTGCTTTTCTAGCAGTATTTGTAATACTATGCGTAAATATGAGTCATGCTCTTCTTCATTCCTCGGGTATACTAAGATATCATCTATGAACACCACTACAAACCGGTTTAAGTAGGGTTGAAAGACTCGGTTCATCATGTCCATAAATGCAGCTGGTGCATTGGTCAAACCAAACGGCATCACCAAAAACTCATAATGTCCATAACGAGTTTGGAATGTCGTCTTATGAATATCTACCTCCTTAACCTTGAGTTGGTGATAACCCGATCTTAAATCAATCTTGGAGAAAACTAAAGCTCCTCTCAATTGATCAAACAGATCATCAATTCTTAGCAATGGATACCTATTCTTGATTGTCAACTTATTCAACTTCCTATAATCAATGCACATACGCATTGACCCATCCTTCTTCTTGACGAACAAGATCGGTGCTCCCCACGGAGACACACTCGGTCGAATAAATCCCTGATCCAACAATTCTTGAATTTGAGCCTTAAGCTCAGCTAACTCCTTCGACGCCATCCTATAAGGAGCAATGGACACCGGAGCCATTCCAGGCAAAAGCTCAATGCCAAACTCTAGTTCTCGGTCTGGAGGTAAACCCAAAAGTTCTTTGGAAAAGACATCTAGAAATTCTTTCACCGTTCTAACACCTTCTACTGATAATTCCTTGGCATCCAAAGCACTAATGAAGGCTAGGAACGTTCCATACCCTTTTCACACCAACTTTTCTGCCTTTAAAGCAGATACCACATTTGCTAAATAAGTTCTCCGTTCGCCTATCATCACAACTTCCTTATCATCCAAAGTCCTTATCGACATCCGCTTTGCAGCACAATCCAAATGCGCACGGTGCTTCACCAACCAATCAATGCCCAAAATAAGGTCAAACTTGTCGAAAGGTAGTTCCATCAAATCCGCCAAAAATACTTCTCTTTGAATTTTTAAAGGCACGTCTCTATACAATTTATTCACGATCACAAACTGTCCTAAAGGACTAATTACCGTCATCTCTCTATCAAAAATCTCAGATCTAATATTTAGATTTCCTGATATAGCACTAGCAACATATGAGTGGGTAGACCCAATATCTATCAAAGCAGTAACAGGTACATCAAAGATGAAGAACGTACCAGTTATCACATTAAGTGCATCGCCATTCTCCCGACGCCTGACCACATAGACTAACCCTGGCTGTCTTGCCTCCATGTTACCTCTAAAGCCATTACCTCTACCCAGTGCACCTTGACCTCGTCCAGCGCCATTACCACCCCGACCTGGTCCACGACCCTTCGATGGTCTGCTGAGCGCCTATAGTTGGCCGTGCATTAGGGTTACGAGCTTCTTGAGTCGAGCAGTCCGTCGAGGATAATTCTTAAGTTGGTGGTCCTTAGAACCACATTTGAAACACCCACTGGTTCTTTTCCAACATTCACCTAGGTGTCATCTTCCACAGTCAGCACACAATTGAATTTGAATGGTAGCCACATGTGCTCTAGCTTGAACTGGCTCATCATTCCGAGGCCACTTTTGGAACCTTTTAGCATAACCTGAGTACTTAAAGTCCCTCTTGCCTCTGCCTCTTTCCCAGTTCTGACATCCAGAGTTCTTAGCCTCTTCAGCTATTTTGGCTTTCTCCACAAGCATGGCAAAAGTCCTTACTTGTTGTGGGGCTATCAGTACCACAACTCATCATTTAGCCCATCCTTGAAACGTACACAACGCTCATGATCAGTTAGCACTATTGTCCAAGCAAACGACTCAAGCGTAGAAATTTTGCCTTGTAAGTGGCCACCGTCTTATTTTCTTGAACCAGATTAAGGAATTCCTTCCTTCGGGCATCCACATAGCTTGCCCCAACATACTTTCCTTGGAATGTAGTTTTGAAGAAATCCCAAGTAACATGTTCAGCCTGAGTGCCTTCTCTAACAGTAAGCCACCATTGATACGCTTTGTCCCTCAACAAGGACACCGCTCCTCTCGGTTTACGCTTTCGTGGTGCACTCTAAATCATCCATGATTCGCTCCACTGCCTCGAGCCAATACTCCGCTACATTTGGAGCTACACCTAAGACACCCATACAACCTCGGCACCACTTGACTTAAGTCATTTCGATATTGATCCACGAGCTGCTGGCCCAGTTCTAGCCCCAAAAACCCTTTCTAGGACTCGCAACACTGCTTGGGTCAAAACAATACCCTCTCTCATATGGTCATGGGATCCATTTCCTGACACAGGTGATGCCGGTGCATCCATTTCTGGCATATGTCTCGATGCCTCAGACACAGCTCTAGCACCTCGGCCTCTACCACGGCCACGTCTACCACGTCCATGTCCTCTATCGCTCATATTGACTAATTGATTTAATCTGATTACAAGTTTTATGAATCAGAATACTATTTCAGTGTTTATTAATGATATTTTATGAGATATAAGAGATAAAGTTATTTTCGCAATCACATCCTATAGTCTCAATCTCTATAGTTTTAACACCTAAAACTAGAGGTTCTAGAGTGTTCCTATGATCATATCACAATAATAATCATTCAGTATACGAATACTTACTTGACTTGCCATACTACCTTTAAATCATAAATTCTATAAATTCAAAACATTTTTAAATGAAAATTATTGTTGAACCCAAACCACAGCCAAGTTTTGAAACTGGCTCTGATACCATAAAATGTAACACCCCAAACCCGGTCTATGCATTAAGACCTGATTTGACATGTCACACGAATTGAACATACGTATAGTTTTTAAAGATTCAAAGAAAACGAAATTTCAAAAAAAAAATTTGAAAAGGTGTTTATTGAAAATTGAGGTTGATTGTTAAATCTAATAATTTAAGACGTAAAAATTTATAATTTAAAAACCTAAGAAAAATTTATTTAATGCTTCGAGAATTTAAGAGAGTTCGAAGAAATTTGTGAAAACAAAGATTTTAAAAGAATTGTTACAAAGAAACTTTCGAGTTAAAATATTTAAGAATGAAAACCCTTTTTCACGTTTATTTACGGAAAATGTTTATTTCTATTTTAGAAAAATAAAATCCCACTTAAGTACTTTAAAGCATATCATAGAATCCATCCATAGGTAAAACATCCATAAAATTTAACCAGAGGCCTTATTACAACATAACCTAAATAGAAAATATTAAAAGTACTTTAAAGAAATCCAAAATTTAAATAACCCATTATTCGTAGTATGGCCTCCACTGAGTCGTCCTGGCCTAAGCCTCTATCACTGATCATTACCTGAGAAGGGTAAAGAAAACGGGGTGAGTTACTTAGAACTCAATGTGTAACTCACTTACCATAGTCCACTGGGCCAAAACCATTTAAGCATTTATTTAGGCCTAAGCCCATTACAAATATAACAATTTAACATGTATAGAATGCATGTGATATGCAATTCCCAAAACCAAACCTAAATTTCCATCTGCTACACACCACCGCATTCAACCAAAGACACCTGTGGGGAGCTTTAGTCACCCAACCCGCCAACACACCAAACGGGCATTATAACAAAGCCATAAAGCTATATATCAAATCGGGCATAAAGCCATATATCAAATCGGGCAAAAGCCATATATCAAATCGTGGACAAGCCACGTAATTTTGTAGCAAAGCTACCAGAACTTCTCTTCATCAAAATCCCAACCCATTCAAATCATGTATGTAACATGCATAATAATTTATTCATATAATCATTCCAAAATAAGGCCCATTATAAAAATTATTACAATCAGGCCCATATCACATTTTAGCCCTTCTCACAATTTGGCCTATTTCATCTCATATCCCACTTGGCCAATTTATCAAATAACACATATGCCCCATTTATGAAATATCACATATGGCCCAAAATATCACAAATGGCCCAAAATATCACTTTTTATCGTTGTAACCCATTAAGGGCGATTTCAAAATTTTCACGATCTTAATACCGATTTCATGATCTTAACATTAAAGTGTTAATAATACCATATTTTTCGATTTCACCAACTTAGCAATTTTTAATCCAACGTTTACTACGGCATAGTCATCTAACCCATGAGATGCAGTGTGAGATTACACACCTGATTACGGTGAGCACTACACTTTCCTGATCTTCGACACCTAGAAATGTTATAACGCTCGATTAAAACACTTAACACTTAAAATAAATCTATTCTAAGATAAGCGGTCTAGATTTTTACCCTCAAAATCTCGAACAACTACTATTTGTCGATTCTCCCCGGTTGACGGTTCACAACTCGGTGGAAAATCTTGGATTGTCGGTGCCTCACAACTACGAACAACCTTGAATAACTGATTTTCACCGGATGAGGGTCCACAACACCGTGGAAAATCTCAAATTGCCGAAATAGCCCTTCGCTTGAATCTAGAGGGAATAGTGAATCTACCCCTCTTTCGATCACTATCCACCCCCTTTTTGACCCTATCTTGTTTGCCTCCAATGACACAAGAATATTAGTCCAACTATTATTTCGGAAATTAAGACAATTGGTTTAAAGAAGCGAAATCGGCTTACCACGAAATCTTTACGTTCAAAGGATGAAAATCAAGTGATAGCATCCCTAAAGTAACATCAATTAGTAAACCCCATCATTAACAAAATAATAAGTAATATGGAATCCTTGATAAAAACCATTACCTTAAAACTTTGGACTGAATCCTAGCGATTCATGATGACTTCGGACACTCCAAATTTCGGCCTTCCATTAAGTTTCTAAGATAGAGAAAAGATTCGAGTGTGTCATGGTATGATGATGATATCGATCCAAAAAGACCATCCTACACCAACATGAAATTTTGGCACAAAGGAAAAGGGGAAAATAAAAATACTAAAATATTATACTAGCCACTTACCGAGTGATCAAAGTGTGAGAAGAAAAGAATGAAATGATTTCAGAAGAAGATAAGTGTGGTGAAAATTCGGCTATGAAATAAAAGTATAAGACAATTAAGTGTTTCGATTTTGGCTCATTTCAAGAATAGAAGATGAACAAAAAGAGAGATTTGAGGCTAGAGAGCATTCTACAATGGAGGAAGAAAAGAAAAGAGAAAATGGCCTTCAAGGTTTTGGTGTTTTTGGCACTAGGGGAAATGACTTGAGAGAATAGGCAAATTAAGACCAAAATGGTCAAAATGGAATGACCAAAAGAAAAACAAAAGATGCTTACCTAATGCTCAATGTGCATTCGGCTAGGGAGAGGAAAGATGGAGAGAAAATGGTTTTGAGAAAAACACAAAATGACCAAATGCCAAATGACCAACTAGCTACCAACCTTACCAAAGCCTTCAACAAAATTCGGTCACCCCCTAGCCCCCAAAACCGTCCAAATACATGGACACCAAGGTCAATGTTTGGCCATTCCAAACTTTCCAAAACACATTCCTTATAATGTGCCTTGTGTTCCCCCTGCATGCTTTATTCCTATTATTCCCTACCTTAAGTTTGCACTTGCCTTTTCTCTTATCCACCTTACCATAAAAAAAAATTAAAGTCCAACCTACCGTAATTGCTAGCTTGATCGCCACTATAAATATGGAAAGGAAGAAAAATAAAATTCTCATGCATAACAAGGGATTTGAACCTCCTCCCTCAAGCAACACTCATGGCGCCATAATCCCCTTTACTACTTGCTCATCTTATGCTAACTTTTGCCACTTAATTTCCTTAAACATCAAGGTTACTTGTTCCACTTCAATAAAGTACTATTTACCAAAATTTATTCCAAAATCCAATTAAATCTCGAGCCTTCTTGAGACTATTAAAACACACATATTGAATCATTTCATTAGCTAAGCACCAAAATTATGCAACATATCGATTCTCAATTTTTTGGGATGTTACAGGCACATGAAATAATAATGCATATAAATATACTTGATCAATTGGTAATATTTTAAAATGTCTCATGTATGAAATGAATATGTTTGGTTTTAATATGAGCAAGTATGAAAGTTATATGTTTGATATTCACTTATGAAATATTTGTTTTGATGTTTGTTCAATATATTTAAGTAATGTTTTATGATTAAATAAATTTTTAATATGCAATTGATATGAACTTGAGAGTATTAATGTCTGAATTTTGAATGGGATAAGTGATTTGATGTGATTAATTTACGAAGCATGAGAAGAAATGAATGTCTATTCTAAGTTGTGATTTGTTCGGTAATACCTCATAAACTTAGTCCGGCGATGAATACGGGTTAAGGGGTGTATCAGCTTTAATCACGAACTCTGTAGACTCAACAGGCATGCTCATACTAGATACTAATTTCATGCAAATGTATGAATGGGTAGACCCCAGATCAATTAAAGCAACAACATTAGTGTCATGGAAAGAAAGTGTACCTATAATTACATCAGGGGATGATGCCTCTTCGCGAGCGCGAATGGCATAAGTCCTTGCAGGCACTCTACCCTCAGATCTTGCAGCCTGCTCTCTAGGAGTATTCTTACTATTTGTCCCACTTCCCGAGTTTCTCTGTTGTCTCCCTCTGGTAGTGCTTCCCACTCTTGCACTGTGAATTTTCTCTTTTTCAATCATCTCAAGGCATTCTCTAATAAAATGATCTTGGGAACCACACTTGAAACAAGCCCTCTCATGTGCTCGGCACTCACCGGGATGACGTCTGCCACACTGTGGGCATTCCGGTCTATTTAGTCACGTGTTCCCAACACTAGCAACTGAGGTAGTCTAAGCTTTAATCCCCGAGTACTGTTTACTCATACTTCATTTGAAAACCCGGTTGAAGTAGCTGATCGGGTAGGGAAGTCTCTTAACTTCTTGGATGAAGATTGAAATGGCTTGTTCATTTGTCTCTTTCTTGAGTCACGAGACTCCATCTCAGCTTTTCTTTTCTCTTTCACCAATTCCTCGCTTTACAAGCCCGATCTACGAGCACAACAAATTCTTTCAACTCGAGGAAGCTAACAAATAATTTAATATCTTCATTTAGTCCGTCCTCAAATCCTTTACACATAATAGCTTTAGTGGATACACACTCTCGAGCATATTTGTTAAGCCTTACAAATTCTCACTCATATTCAGTTACTGTCATCTTACCTTGTTTTAGTTCAAGGAATTCCGTTCTTTTCTAGTCTATGAATCTTTGACTGATATACTTTTTCAAAATTCTTCTTGGAAAAACTCCCATGTGATCCTTTCCCTTGGTACAACTGACACAAGAGTACTCCACCACTAATAAGCTGAATCCCTCAAGAGAGAAACTACACATTTCATGCACTCTTCAGGTGTGCAAGATAACTTATCAAATGCTCTGATGGTATTTTCAAGCCAATATTGTGCACTTTCTGGATCATCATCTTTACTATCTTGAAATTCCTCAGCCCATTATTTTCGAATCTTATCAACTGGAGGCATTTCTCTTCTTACCACTTCTACCACTTGGGGAGCTACAAGGGTAGGTTGAGGAATAAGCGAGGGTGGAGGGGGTTGTGCATACGGGTTTGTATGAACGAACTCCTTATACCATGCATTCATCATGTGGAGAAAGGCTTCCCTAGCCTCTTCTCCTCTTCTCTGACTCATGATCGTAGGTCTATTCTCATTTTCATTCGACACTGTCCCTTTAGTAGGAGCCGGCGCATAACTTTCTACATCATCCACCACAGCTCTATCGGGATCTATTTACTATATGAAAACACAATTTAAATTGTCAAGAGTCATCACAATATCATTATGTAAATACTCATAAGTATGGAATGTATAGCTAGACTCATGCATACGCTTTGTTAGTCTGAGAATCGACTAAATCGTAGCTCTGATACCACTAAATGTAACACCATTACCAATGCCCAACGCAGGATAGGATATGAGGCATTACTAGACTTAACTTGCTTGAACATATATTATTGGGCTATAAACTTTCTTTTCAAACTTAAAACTTTTCACTCATATTCATAACATCTTATTATAGGCCTACGAGGCCCTAAACATACATACGGAAGGGTTCGAGAATACATCAGAAACTTTTACGCACTTAGAAAGTTTTTGCCTAAATAGGGGCCACATGCTCGTGTGAAATGGAACACGCCCATGTGGGCAAGCCGTGTGGTCAAACACGCCCATGTTCCTAGCCCGTGTGGAATTTATTATTCATTTTGAACCGACAGGGGTTTTCACACGGCCAGACACACACCCGTGTCTTTAGGTCATGTCCATCACATGGCCTAGACACACCCGTGTCCTTACCCGTGTGTGAAAACCTTAGTATTCTATTTATGATGTCAGCAAACTTTTAAGGGCACAAGGCCTAGGCACACGATAGTGTGCCGGCCCGTGTGACGAATTGAATTCTCGTAAATTTGATGCAGAGGACACACGGCCTATCAACACACCAATGGGGGTTGACTGTGTTTCATACACGACCTAGACACACACCCATGCGTCTACCCGTGTGGACAATTAGAAGGCTATTTACCAAATCAATTGCCACCATGAAACATAAACACACATATACCAATACAAGCAATACATGATAAGACCCTATAAAGAACCACTAATCATCATTCAAACACTTCACATTTTACCTCATCATTTTCATAAACTTTCCCTTCATAAAACTTATCATCATTAAAATATGAAACTTGACAAATATTGGCCAATTCCCTATGACCATATACAAAATGATTGTATAACATTAGTAGCCAACACTTTGGCTCTCAAATATGACATTGTACAAAATGACCAAGTTCCCATACATGCCATACCCAAAATAAATCAAATTTACTATACCAAAAGAATGATTGATAGTGTGATCTGAGCTCCGATGTTCTACGATCCCCGAGCAAGCTTGGCGATACTACAAAGAAAAGGGAAAAGAGAGAAGTAAGCATATAGCATAGTAAGTTTGCATGAGTAAATATAGTAACATAAATACTCATAGTAAAATCCATTCATCATGGAACAATAGGAACACGAGTTCTCAAGTACTTTGTCATACTTACTCATACTTATTCTTACCCATCATATGTCACATGCGGATTTCATAACTCGTATTTTACTCATGGTATCTGTATCACTTCAACACATAATTTAGCACTTATCCTACCTTGATCATAGAATTAAATCACTAACATCCCTAACATAATTAGAACTCTTTGTCATCCTTACATAATATTTAGCTCATTGTAATCTTTACATACTTAGCTCTTTTGCCCATTGAACTACTCGAAATATCGGAGGATACTCAATCTCACCAAACATGTCTCACGATGCCAATTCCATATTCCAGATATGGTCTTACATGGGATCACCTCTTGATGCCAATGCCATATCCCAGATATGGTCTTACACGGGATCTCTTAGATCGATGTCGATGCCATGTACCAGACATGGTCTTATACGATACTGTACATAGATGTTGATGCCATGTCCCAAACATGGTCTTACACGAGATCTTCCTTTGGTGCCAAAGCCATGTCTCAGGCATGGTCTTACAAGGGACTTTCCTTATTCAATGCCGATGTCATGTCCTAGACATGGTCTTATACGAGATCAACAATCGGTGCCAATGCCATGTCCCAAACATTGTTTTATATGGAACCTACATTCGG
This sequence comes from Gossypium rotundifolium, assembly GCA_025506655.1. Taxonomy (NCBI): domain Eukaryota; kingdom Viridiplantae; phylum Streptophyta; class Magnoliopsida; order Malvales; family Malvaceae; genus Gossypium; species Gossypium rotundifolium. Next base: position 104,764,841 of record CP106733.1, on the reverse strand, counting down.
TGCCGATGCCATGTCCCAGACATGGTCTTATACGGGACCTTCCTTATCTCATGTTGTGACATAGGTATCCTCGTTATTCCGAAATTTCAACCAGGACTTCACTTAGAATATTTTCATCATTTTCTCATCAAGACATCAATAATCAATTTCATAGAAATGATATGCATTCCTCAAAATAACAAATAATTTAAACATAATAAAACATGTAACCTTAATTTCACACAAACTTACCTCAGTACTCAAAATGTGTGTAGATGTTCGATTTAGTCCAACACTTTATTCTTGCCTCGATTTCAGTTTGGGCTTCGTGTTTCTTAATCTATAATAACAATTGCACTTGTTTAAAACTCATATTGACTAAATTAACTCATGAATCATACTTTGGCAAAATTATAATTTTGCCCCTAAATTTTCACATAAATACACTTTTGCCCCTAGGCTCGTAAAATGACTTTCATTCAACTTTCTTTATTTCAAACCTAGAAGAATCATTTTCTTAACTATAACAGCTTCTTATTTCCACTATTTCACTCATGTATGACCATTTTTATAACTTTTACAATTTGGTCCTTTTATGCATTTTTCATGAAAATCACTTGGAAAAAGATGTTTATCATACCTCAAACTTTCATATTCTTCCATAAAACATCAAATTACATTCATTTCATACATGGGTAAATTTTTGAACATAAGCCCTAGCTCAAAATATAGCTAGAAATAGCTAAATCGAGCTACGAGGATCTCAAAAATACGAAGAACATTAAAAACGGGGCTAGAATGCACTTACTATCAAGCTTGGAAGTTGACGAAACCCTAGCTATATCTCCTTGCAAATTTTGACACTTAGAGGAAGAAGATGGGCAAGATTTTGGCTTATTTTTCCCTTTTGAATTCATTAATTAACCAAATGACTAAAATGCCCTTAAGGCCCTTTCTTGAGATTTTTCCTTCCCATGTTCATTTTTGTCCATCTTAACATATAATGGTCTAATTGCTAAATAAGGACTTCTAATAATTTTTATGATGCTATTTCATACTTAAATCTTTTAGAATCTCATATTTTCTAATCTTTGCAATTTAGTCTAATGGAAAATTTATCACTAATTAATAAAATTTCTTCATGAGATTTTCACACAGTCATGCAAACACATCATAAGCCTATTACCCTAAAGCAGGCTGTTACAACAGGAACATAGGATAATGGGTTTACCCTAAGGGAAAAGATATAAAACCCAAAAAAACTAAAAATAGGGGGTAGAAAATTGGAGAGTCATTTTTGGTAGGAGAAATCCCTTAGACGAAAATAGGGGGTAGATAGTTGGAGAGTCATTTTTGGAAGGAGAAATCCTTTAGAAGAAAATAGAGGGTAGCGGTTGCGACAAGGACGGAGACATAAAGGGGAAGACGAAGGTAGTTCCTCCTGGTCAACGAAAGACATTTTGTAGCTGGAGTTGTGGGCTGGACAAGTGAAAGCTATCTTCCTAAGTTCTACCTTTGATTCTTTATCTTTTATTCCATAATTTGATTAAGGAAATGATGTTGATTACTATTTTGAATCTGGATTCTATTCACCAACCCATGAGCTAAATCTCATAGGGTTGGGATTACCTAATGAAACTTATATTTTCATTATTAGCCACGGCTCAGATTAGTTTTAATTTATTGTTACATTCAATGGTATTCATGAATAGCGTGCGTGTAATCTCTAGACATAGGTGAATATACAGCATGTTTATAAAATTAATCTAATTCAGACAAGGTTGGGTTAGTTAGATCTAAATTGAATGATATGAACGAGTACTCGAAAGAATACTCATAGCAAACTCTAGACATAGAGTAGTGGTTTGTACAGAAAGGAGAAGAATAGTATTAGGGGAAAAAACTCAAAGCCTATAGACATATAGTGTCGTAGGTGAGGTAACTCAAGGCCTAGCTCTCGAAAGAAGCAGACCACAGTAGAACTATTTTGAGCAGTAGAATAAGACTGAACTTATCAAGGCATTATTGGTTAATGAGGGTAGATTGTTGGTAATCCCAGCCTTATGATTCAACATCATAGATCCTTTAACCTTTTTTTGTACCATCACTATTTGCACATCATTAGTTGTTACTTGTTTACATATTATTCATGTAATAACTCTCGTGATTGCCATTTCATACTTACTCTTGTCTTGCCATAGCATTTTTATTATTTGTTAGAATTCACATATTACACACATCAGTATCCTTAATTATCTCTGCATTCGTATTATTGTTTCTGCCATAGCATTAAACACTAACAAATCCATGTGGAGACAATCTCACTTATCACTTTATTACTTGATCCAAAGTGTACACTTGCACAATTCACTTCGCATATTCACAGGCGACAGGTGCACCATTTTTGTTTGTGAAGAAGAAGGATGGTACGATGTGGATGTGTATTGACTATAGGCAGTTAAAAAGTTTACTATTAGGAATAAGTATCATTTGCCTCAAATTGATGATTTGTTTGATTAGTTCCAATGTGCAACGGTGTTTTCTAATATTGATATTAGATCCGGGTATTATTAGTTGAAGGTAAAGGAGTCTTATGTGTTTAAAGCTGCCTTTAGGACTCAGTATGGGCATTATGAGTTTTTAGTCATGTCGTTCAGTTTAACTAATGCCCCTACTGCATTCATGGATTTGATAAAATGAGTATTCCATCCGTACTTGAATTAGTTTGTGGTTGTCTTCATAGATGATATTTTAGTGTATTCTCATTCTAAGAATGATCATGATGAGCATTTAAGGGTCATTTTTAAGAATCTACGAGATAAGTAGTTGCATGTGAAGTTATGTAAGTGTGAATTTTTTCTTAAGAAAGTGACATTTTTAGGCCATGTTGTGTCGGCAGAAGGGATTCGAGTAGATCTAAAGGAGATTGAGGTGACCTTAGAGTAGAAGTCGCCTAAGAGTGTTACTGAATCAGGAGTTTCTTGGTTTGGTTGGCTATTATCGTAGGTTCGTTGAATGGTTTTCACTTATTGTTGCACCCTTAACGAAACTACTTCAGAAAGATGTTGTTTTTGAATGGACTGATGAAAGGTAGAAGAGTTTTGAACAGCTTAAGGCAGTTTTGACTAAAACACCTGTGTTGGATCAACTAGAGCCTGGAAAAGATTTTGTGGTTTATAGTGATGCTTCGTATTTGGGTCTTGGTTGTGTGTTAATGTAAGAGGGAAAAGTTGTGGCTTATGCTTCGAGACAGTTGAAGACATAGGAGCACAATTATCCTACTCATTGTTTGAGTTAGTTGTTGTGGTATTTGCACTTAAGATTTGGCATCATTGTTTGTATGGAGAGAATTGTGTCATTTATATAGATCATAAGAGTCTTAAATATCTTCTCACCCAAAAGGAGTTGAATTTGAGGAGAGGCCTTGGATTAAACTTTTAAAGGATTATGATTGTGTGTTAGAGTATCAGCCTGCAAGGCAAATGTTGTCACTAATGTTTTGAGTAGAAAATCGATGATGGAAACGATAGCTAAGTTTGCACGCTTGAGTTTAGCTAGTGATGGTGGATTATTGGCTGAACTTCAAGTGAGGCCAACTTTGTCGTAGTAGATTAAGGAAAGACAGTTATTAGATGGAGAGTTATTAAAGAGGATTCGACAGGTTCAATAAGGTGTTAAGGGAGATTTTGATATTGACAGTGATGGTATATTGAATTTTTTAGGTAGGTTGTGTATGCAACAAGATGTAGGTTTGAGGGAAGCAATTCTTACTGGGCTGCATAGTAGCCCTTACACTATACAACTCGGAAGTGGTAAAATGTATCATGACCTTTGAGTGGTTTATTGGTGGCATGGTTTGAAACGTGATGTTATGGATTTTGTGGCTTGATGTTTAGTTTGTCAAAAGGTGAAAGCTCAACATCAATTTCCTTTAGGGTTGTTACAATAGGTTGAGGTTCCTAAATGGAAGTGGGAAAGGATAGCTATGAAGTTTGTTTCAGGTTTGTCATTAACTCCGACGATGAAAGATTCAGTATGGATTATAGTTGATCAGTTGTCAAAGGGTGCGCATTTCTTGGTAGTGAGTATCAATTATTCCTTGTAAAAGTTGGCGGAATTGTACATTGCTGAGTTTATTTATCTTCATGGAGTTCCATTTTCTATTATTTTTGTAACACCCCTTACCCGTAATCCCCGCCAAAATAGGGTACAAGGCGTTACCGTAAAAAAGTACTTAATTGCCACTTAGGCTCAACACGCCTACTTTTCTTGAGTCACTTTAACAACTCCATATTCGACCTACTAGACTTCACTCGTACCTACGAGGGTTATTGAAACTATATCGAAACCTTATGATCCATAAAATTTCACTTCCATCTAAACAGGGAGTACACGCCCGTGTTAGATGACACACACCCGTGTGTAGTCACACACAACCATGTGCTCACACCGTGCTCAAAAATCCCAACATTCTGCCAAAACTCCCACTGTTAGGGCATACGCCTGTGTGGAATGGGGGCACGCCTGTACCTCACAACATGCCCATGGCTTTCAACCGTGGGGAGTTACCAACTATATTCACACGGCCTTGACATGCCCGTGTCTTCTACCCATGTGGAGTTACTGACTATACTCACATGGCCTTGACACGCCCATGTCAACCGTCCGTGTACTACACACGGCCCAAACGAATGGCTGTAGGATTAGCCTGTGGTCTATGCTAACTTAAAACACTAACATGCAGGGAGTACACGGCCTAGACACACACCCGTGTGTCTATCCGTGTAGGCACTTTGAGGCTATCTACCAAGCCTTTTTCCACTCTCATTTGCATACCATCATCTATTAGCACATAATATCACACAACATCAATATAACTCTTGAATTAAAGACATTTAATCATAAGAGTGATGAAGTCTTCATCCCACACACTAGGGAGAACTATTCACAATACATTTACAATAACTTAAGCCATCATCTATGGCTACACACAACCCAATTATAAATTCTCTTAGGCCAACACAATTTGGCTACATCAACAAAGACTTAATCAACCTCAAGTACTAGTCCTATACATGCCATGACTCATAAGGACTTGATACCTCATACCAAGTGTTTGCTCGATAGTGTGAAAACATCTCCGGTGATCTCCAACCTGAGCTAGCTAAATTTACCTATAAGAGATGGGAGAAGGAAAGGAGTAAGCAATAATGCTTAGTAAGTTCACCTGCATAATTTAACAATCATACTTGCATAATTTAACAATCATAGATATCCACTGAATAAACGTAACTACGAGATAATATGTCGAGTTTTTCTCATTAGCTCATGATTTCTTACTCCATCATTCTTGAAGCTTACTTATTCTATCTCCTACCACATTCTTACCATGCCACAAGCCAATTTGCTCATTTAATTAACATACATTCTTGTACGGATCACACATGATCATATAAAATAACACATCTAGCATTTTTGATAAGCCACTCATTCTACTAATCTCTCGATGGTTTCGCACTTAGCCCACCATCCACCTCTAATAGGGTGGTATCGCACACAGCCTACCAATTATTTATACTTATGGTGATTTCGCACTTAGCTTACCAATCATTTATAAGCGATGGTATCGCACACAACCCATCGATTACTAATTAGTCAAGTGGTTTCGCACATAGCCCACTGATAATAATATAGGTGATGGTATCGCACATAGCCCATCAATTAATAATTAATCAAGTGGTAACGCACACAGCCCAACAATGATAATATGGTTGATGGTATCACACACAGCCCATCATTTAATAATCATCAATGAGGTGTATTTGCACACAGCTCACCGTTATTATACATTCACAAATATTTATCCACATACATTTCTCTAATTCAAATTTTCATCCGTGAACATCCTCACTCACTGTCATTCTTACTTAAATTCTATAATAGTCGTTCACATTCACACAATGCATTTATAAATCTATCTTATGCAACTAGGTGCATTGATTACACATAATCCACTAGGTTTTATCATATTTTGAATTCATTTCAATTCAGTTCTAACACATACTTGTGCTTCTCATGGCACAACCACATACTTTCTCTCTTTCAACATACCCGTTGAATCACTCAAATTATTAAATAACACTCTTAAGTCTTATACGCATAACGTCATATTGACATTATACCCAATGGGGTCTTACATGATATATCGTATTGATGCCATGTCCCTAGCATGGTCTTATTCAATATCTCAAGCCGAGGCCATATGCCAACATGGTCTTACACGAGGCCTTAACTATCATCATATCATGCTATATATATTTTCTATTACTCTTAGATTCTTTTAACATCTCATCAAAAGATATTTCAAACATTCATTGAATAAATATACATTCCATATTATATTAGAATATTAAATTAGCTCGTACGTAATTACAACAATCGCACATGAACTTACCTCGATGACGAAAAGGCCGAAAAGAACTTTTTGCCCACATTTCTCTTTTCACCCGTTCTAGGTCCGAAACTCATTTTCTTTGATATAGAACAATGGAATTTAGTGATTTAATCACTTAGAAATCATAATTCACCATAAATCATAATTCACCATAAACTACACTTTAGGCAAAAATGACTATTTTGCCCCTACACTTTTGCAAAATTACAATTTTGCCCCTATGCTCGTAAATAAATTTTATCACATTTTCTTGTTAAGAAAGCCTAGAAGAAAATTTAATCCTATTATAACTATCCACAATTTCATCTATTTCATGCCTTAATGAACAAATTACAACTTTTGCATTTTAACACAAATTAGGTGTTTTCATAATAACACCTTTCACAAAAGTTGTTTCTCATCACTTTGACATTTATTTTCTTTTATAAAAACTCAGCAACCAACATATACTCTCTCATGGCAAGTCCCTAGAATCTTAACCATATTGCAAATTAGTCCCCTCATTAGCTAGCTTAAGCTTTGGGGACTCCAAAAGTACAATTTTTATCAAGAAAAGTCATCAAAATCACTTACTAATAAGGGAGATAGCTTGGCTGAAAGTTCAAACCCCCAAAGCTCCATTTCTTCTTCAATTTTTGGTGGAGAGAAGATAGATGAATAGTGAAAGATGATAACATCTTTTACTCATCTTATTTTATTCATTTTTATCACCTAATTCCCACCTATTTTGACCAAAATTAAAAATTCTTGTCCCCTATGTCACATGGCCGGCCTACTCACTTAAAACAAGGCTAAATTTCACAATTTGGGCCTCCAATTAATAGCCCATAGCTATTTGGCACCTTTTGCAAATAAACTATAACTTTCACACTTTATGCGATTTAATCCTTTTTCACAAATTAGCTAGAAATTGCTAAAATTAAGGCACCAAAATTTTCATGCATCCTTATAAACATGTTATAACACATAACATAACTTGAAAATAATTTCTCTAACCTCAAATTAGTGATTTTGATATCACTGTTCTGACTATCCCCTAAATTGGGCTGTTACAATTCTCCCCCTTTAGGGATTTTCGTCCCCGAAAATCTTATCAGGAGGAGTCGTTACCAACATTCTTAAAATGTTTCCATCAATTCTTCAAAGTCACATATCCACTTATCTTATGTTTCTTTTGCCAACAACTTATAAGTTGTAATACGCAAGGTCGAAACGTAACTTGAGACCTAGGTATTTTCTTCCTCCTTAGAAATTTTGTCAACTCAAATTTGAAATCTATAAGGTTTTATCTCGCTTTTTCATTAAAGCATTCACCGATCATAATAGTCTTGACTTGTACTCTAAGGAAACTCAGCTTTTAATGGTCAACTATTTCTGACCATAAACCCATTCATGAAATGTACTCTGTTGTCAAACATTTATGCACCTAACTATATTTTCTTATTCTTAAATTAGTAGATATGCTATTACTAAATCTCATACCAATACTTCCGCATAAGTTCTAGATTTATCATCATTCAACTTCTATCTCAAGGAACATCAACAACGAAAATCTTATCCAACTGGATTTTATCACCTTAAATAAACTCATTCAGAGCTTATTTAAAATACCATTTACTATCTCACTTCTGAACCCTTTTGATCTGAAAAGAAAACTTGCTTTAGTCACTAACCTCGCTGAAACTAAGGTATTACCAACTAAGATCAACTGAGTAACTAACTCGCACTGCTTAACATGGATCTTTCATTCAGTCACCTCTACTATGCTGTTATCTGACAAGTATTACAATAACTATACCCACCATTGTAATAGCTCAAGCAGTTTCCACTAATTCATCTTCAAAATTTTCTGTAACATAAGATACCCTCAATCATCAAAATTTAGAAAATACACATTGACTTTTCCATGGATGATTTCATCACATACAACTCACAACACATACACAAAAGTGATCACCTCAAGATCACCAACCTGCTAACTCTTTTTCTCGATTCAGACTAAACTCAGTACTAGAACTTTCAATTAATAGTTTCTTTTATAGCTTTCAACTCGACCATTACATTTTGTACCTTTCGATAAGCATATCCTTATAACATGATCCCTAATCATGTATACACAAAATTTTATTCTCTTTATCGATTCATGGATGATTATACATAGAACTTGGCTCATATCTCAATACATTAATCCACTCTTTTCTCCACACCGAGAACATATTTTAAGCACACTCTCTTCTGAGTTTCTCTTGCTATGCTAATCTAAAACCTTTACTATCACCATATCTCACGATAGTAGGGACATATTGATCAAATTCATTAACTCTATTCGGCTTACCCAAAAACCCATCATACAATGTGAAACTTGTGATTTCACTTCTTATACTAGAATCATCCCCAATTTCTCCCTCAAAGCACCTGAATAGGGTTACAAGGAGATAAAGAGATGTTGATTTCAATTAACCAAATCGGCAACCGATTAGCCTAATTTCTTAATCAACTAACATTCTCACACAATCATAATTTCCTAAAAAGAACAACCACATCACCCTTTGAAGGGAAACAAGTATTAATACATAATACTCAAGGGAATCATTATAATCCATTCATGGTATTAATTAACCATGCTTAGGTCACAGGCTTCAAGCCAACTTACTCATACTCACCCTTATTTAGCACATACTATGCCACGCATCGTACTCATTTCTTTGTGATTGATTTACGAGTACCTATTTTGACTCATTCACATAACTTTAGTATTGATTTCAATTTCTACTTCCAGACTTATCTATGTGTCCCATTGATCACTAGGGATAATCAAAGACGCATATTTATCATCATCCATGTAGGTACGAAACCAATTCCACATCCCCAAGGTGGTCTTATATGGAGTCACCTCTAAATGCCAATTTCATATCCCGGATAAGGTCTTGTATGGACTTCCACATCAAATATGAATGCCATATTCCAAATATGGCCTTATACGATTCTCAACTCGGTGCCGAGGCCATGTCCCAGACATGGTCTTATACGGGACCTTATCTATTTCGTATCTCAATATCAGCCTTTCTATTATAGTCCCCTAGGACTTTGATCTCAGGTTCAACAATAATTACTCTATCTAGCAGAGTGTCATGTATCAATGTGATACAAAACATTCTCGGAATGCTAACATAAATAATGTGTTAATTACATACAAACTTACTCAATTTGACGCTCATAACATCTCATCATAATTCGACAGTGGTAAGGAGGGTGGGGTCACAGAGCCCCTTGACTTGACTCTCGTGACTACATACATATGATTTAAAATTTCATCATCAATGAAATATCATCATAGTTACACAACTCATCCCAAGTGAGTTTTTACATTCATCATGCTACATTTGTTTCTATCCCTCATACTTTAGAATAGTGATTTCAATTACTCAAGTTCCACATTACTATCTACTTGAGTACTCAACATTTAACTCTACTTTCTCTTACAGTCACTTATCAACTTAAAGAATGTCTTAAGGTTTGAGTACGCCATTTTCCTGATTGCCATAGTCCAACTATGGTCTTACATGAAATCTCGTCTAGGTACCAATGCCATATCCCCGACATGGTCTTATATGGGATTACCCCTAGATTCTAATGTCATATCCTAGATATGGTCTTACATTAACTCTCATCTTAATACCGATCCATGTTCCAAACATGGTCTTACACTAGCTCACATATCGTCACAAATGCCATGTCCTAGACATGGTCTTATATGGGATCACATGTACCGCCATGGTTCATCATTTTATCATTGGACGACCGTACTCATCCCTGCATTCTACTTAGTCAAACTTTCCAGTTTAACTCTCATACCATAATACTTATAGTTTTATATAGAGTCACGAAATAAAACATTATACATCATCTACTTTAGTATTCGCATATGAGATTTAACTATGTAGACATATTGATCATACATCATTCAGACAATTGTACATACTCGAATACCCCATTCTCTGGGTAAATTTACTCACTATACGCACCTAACCTAATAGGTTGAGTATAACACCTATGCACATTCCACCAATACGGATAAGCTTACCACTTTATAACTCTCATTTCATGCATTTTCACACACACGTTCTATACTTCTACTCATACCTCTTTGAATCTCATCCATGCATAAGAGCATTTCAATTTCCCCATTATCACTTACACCATTATTGAATTTAGCTCGGTTGGGAACCAACATTGTCTTAACAAAATAATTTTGTTAGTGCCGGGAGATATCACACTATCACAGTCCACCTATGGCATGTATAGCTAGACTCTTACTCACGCTAGGTTAGTCCTAGAACTGACTAAACCATGCTCTGATACCACTAAATGTAACACCCCTTACCCATAATCCCCATCAAAATAGGGTACGAGGCATTACTGTACAAAAGTACTTAATTGCCACTTAGGCTCAACACGACTACTCTTCTTAAGTCACTTCAACAACTCTATATTCAACCTACGAGACTTCACTTGTACCTACGAGGGTTATCGAAACTATATCAGAAACCTTATGATCCATAAAATTTTCCTTCCATCTAAACAGGGAGTACACGCCCGTGTTAGATGACACACGCCCGTGTGTAGTCACACACGACCATGTGCTCACACCGTGCTCAAAAATCCAACATTCTACCAAAACTCCCACGGTTAGGGCACACGCCTATGTGGAATGGAAGCACGCCCGTGTACCCTCACAACATACCCGTGGCTTTGAACCATGAGGAGTTACTGACTATATTCACACGACCTTGACACGCTCGTGTCTTCTACTCGTGTGGAGTTACTGACTATACTCACATGGCCTTGACACGCCCGTGTCAACCATCCGTGTACTACACACGCCCCAAAAGAACGGTCGTGGGATTAGCCCGTGGCCTATTCTGACTTACAACACTAACATGCCGGGAGTACACGGCCTAGACACACGCCCGTGTGTTTATCCATGTGGGCACTTTGAGGCTATCTACTAAGCCTTTTTCCACTCTCATTTGCATACCATCATATATTAGCACATAATATCACACAACATCAATATAACTCTTGAATTAAAGACATTTAATCATAAGAGTGATGAAATCTTCATCCCACACACTAGGGAGAACTATTCCCAATACATTTACAACAACTTAAGCAATCATCTATGGCTACACACAACCCAATTATAAATTCTCTTAGGCCAACACAATTTGGCTACATCAACAAAGACTTAATCAACCTCAAGTACTAGTCCTATACATGCCATGACTCATAAGGACTTGATACCTTATACCAAGTGTCTGCCGATAGTGTGAAAACATCTCCATGATCTCCAACCCGAGCTAGCTAAATTTACCTATAAGAGATGGGAGAAGGAAAGGAGTAAGCAATAATGCTTAGTAAGTTCATCTGCATAATTTAACAATCATAGATATTCACTGAATAAATGTAATTATGAGGTAATATGTCGAGTTTTTCTCATTAGCTCATGATTTCTTACTCTATCATTCTTGAAGCTTACTCATTCTATCTCCTACCACATTCTTACCATGCCACAAGCCAATTTTCTCATTTAATTAACATACATTCCTGCACTGATCACACATGATCATATAAAATAACATATCCAGCATTTTCGATAAGCCACTCATTCTACTAATCTCTCGATGGTTTTACACTTAGCCCACCATCCATCTCTAATAGGGTGGTATCGCACACAGCCCACCAATCATTTATACTTATGGTGATTTCGCACTTAGCTCACCAATCATTTATAAGCGATGGTATCGCATACGTACCCCATCGATTATTAATTAGTCGTGGTTCCTCACACGCCCAATCGATAATAATATAGGTGATGGTATCGCACATAGCCCATCAATTAATAATTAATCAGGTGGTAACGCACACAGCCCACCAATGATAATATGGTTGATGGTATCGCACACAGCCCATCATTTAATAATCCTCAATGAGGTGTATTTGCACACATCTCACTATTATTATACATTCACAAATATTTATCCACATACATTTCTCTAATTCAAATGTTCATCCGTGAATATCCTCACTCATTATCATTCTTACTTAAATTCTACAATAATCGTTCACATTCACACAATGCATTTATAAATCTATCTTATGCAACTAGGTGCGTTGATTACACATAATCCACTAGGTTTTATCATATTCTGAATTCATTTCAATTCAGTTCTAACACATACTTGTGCTTCTCATGGCACAACCACATACTTTCTCTCTTTCAACATACCCATTGAAGCACTCAAATTATTAAATAACACTCTTAAGTCTTATATGCATAATGTCATATTGACATTATACCCCAATGGGGTCTTACATGATATATCGTATTGATGCCATGTCCCTGGTATGGTCTTATTCAATATCTCACACCTAGGCCATATGTCAACATGATCTTACACGAGGCCTTAACTATCATCATATCATGCTATATATATTTTCTATTACTCTTAGATTCCTTTAACATCTCATCAAAAGATATTTCAAACATTCATTGAATAAATAGACATTCCATATTATATTGGAATATTAAATTAGCTCGTATGTAATTACAACAATCGCACATGAACTTACCTCGATAACGAAAAGGCCAAAATGACTTTTTGCCCACATTTCTCTTTTCACCCGTTCTAGGTCTGAAACTCATTTTCTTTGATCTAGAACAGTGGAATTTAGTGATTTAATCACTTATAAATCATAATTCACCATAAACTACACTTTAGGCAAAAATGACTATTTTGCCCCCACACTTTGGCAAAATTATGATTTTGCCCCTATGCTCGTAAATAAATTTTTATCACATTTTCTTGTTAAGAAAGCCTAGATGAACATTTAATCCTATTATAACTATCCAAAATTTCATCTATTTCATGCCTTAATGAACAAATTACAACTTTTTCATTTTAGCCCTAATTAGGTGTTTTCATAACAACACCTTTCACAAAAGTTGTTTCTCATCACTTTGACATTCATTTTCTTCCATAAAAACTTAGCAACCAACATAGACTCTCTCATGGCAAGTCCCTAGAATCTTAACCATATTGCAAATTAGTCCCCTCATTAGCTAGCTTAAGCTTTGGGGACTCCAAAAGTACAATTTTTATCAAGAAAAGTCATCAAAATCACTTACTAATAAGGGAGATAGCTTGGCTGAAAGTTCAAACCCCCAAAGCTCCATTTCTTCTTCAATTTTTGGTGGAGAGAAGATAGATGAATAGTGAAAGATGATAACATCTTTTACTCATCTTATTTTATTCATTTTTATCACCTAATTCCCACCTATTTTGACTAAAATTAAAATTCTTGTCCCCTATGTCACATGGCTGGCCTACTCACTTAAAACAAGGCTAAATTTCACAATTGTGGCCTCCAATTAATAGCCCATAGCTATTTGGCACCTTTTGCAAATAAACTAGAACTTTCGCACTTTATGCGATTTAGTCCTTTTTCACAAATTAGCTGGAAATTGCTAAAATTAAGGCACCAAAATTTTCATGCATCCTTATAAACATGTTATAACACATAACATAACTTAAAAACAATTTCTCTAACCTCAAATTAGTGATTTTGAGATCACTGTTCTGACTAGCCCCTAAATCGGGCTATTACAATTTTAGATAGGATCCGTGGTTTACTTCGAGGTTTTGGAAGAGTTTGTAAGAGGATTTGGGGTCAAAGCTTTGTTTCAGTATGACTTATCGTCTCTAAATTGATGGCCAATCTGAGAGGATAATACAAGTTTTAGAGGATATGTTTCGAAACTATGTGATTGAGTTTAGTTGAAATTGGGAATGATACTTTCCTTTGGCAGAGTTCACTTGCAATAATATTTTTCAAGTGAGTATTCATATAGCACCATTTGAGGTGTTGTATGGAAGGAACTGTAGAACTCCTTTGTGTTGGATAGAATTGGATGAAAAGTGAGTTGTTGGACCGGATTTAGTTTGTGAGACTAAAGAAAATGTAAAGTTGATTTGTGATCGTTTGGAAGCAGTGCCTGATAAGCAAAAATCTTATTCAAATTTGAAACATCAAGATATCGAGTTTCAAGTTGACGATAAAGTGTTTGAAGGTTTCACCGTGGAAGAAAGTTTTGAGATTTGGAAGGAAAGGCAAACTAAGCCCAAGATATGTTGGACCTTATGAAGCTATTGAGAGGATTGGTTCAGTAGCTTATTGTCTCAAGTTGTCACCGGAACTTGAGCAAATTCATGATGTTTTACATGTGTCGATGTTGCGAAAATATCGTTTAGATCCGTCGCATATTAAGCTAGTAGAAGAGATTGAAGTTCGAACTGATCTTACGTATGAGGAAAAACCAGTTGAGATTTTAGATCGTGAAGAGAAAGTTTTACATAATAAAAGGCATCTGTTGGTTATGGTTTTGTGGCTCAATCACAAGACAAAAGAGGCTACTTGGGAAGCCGAAGATGCGATGAGACAGCAATATCCTTATTTTTTAGCTCAGGTAAATTACGAGGACTTAATTTTTTTTAGGCGGAGAATTATAACACCCCCAAAATAGGGCCTAAGAGTTTTAGGGGTATTTTAGAAATTTTACCATTAGAGTGTTCAAAATTTTATGACATGGTATATCGGAAATGTTTTCAACTATGATTTTTAAAAAATCAAATCAATTTTTGAAAAAGTGTTTTAGAAACCTATAATTTTAGAAAAAGGACTTATTTGTAACAGGGTCAAATTAGAAAGTGTTTATGTTGCAGTTAAACCAAATTTTAAAATTGAAACCTAATATCACCCTCCCATATATAGTTTCACGATATACTCTTCCTTTAAGCTTTGTTTTGTTGTCATTTGCTCCCCAAGATCTTCTCTTTCAATTTTGTTTTGCAAACCTAAATTTATTTTGATTCCTATCATTCCCCAAGTCTTAAACTTTCATAAGTCTTAAGAAAAACACTCAAAAATACCAAAGATTTCTCCATTATCAAGCTTGTGGGTTTTCTAAGTTTTCTATAAAAGTTCTGTTTTTCTTCCATCAAAGGTAATCATTTGTCTACCCATTAGTTTTTAATGTTATTTAGTCTTTAAAATTGAGTTATTAGCTATTAAATCTCATGTTTTGATTAAAAGCTGAAATTTGGATTGTTATTAGTGGATTTCAAAATTTTATGTAAAAATGTAGTTTCAAAGTGTTTTTCAATTAGTTTTGACATGATTAAGAGGTTTCTAAACTTACTTTAAAGTGTCATTAAAGATTTATAATGTTTTAATGAGTTTTCATGGAAATGGCCATAAACATGTTGAAAAAGTCGATACCATGAATTGAGCAGTTTTATGTAGTTTAAAGGTTGAGAATTAGTCGTAGGTGAATTATAATATGAACGTAATTCGCTTTAGGCAAAAAGATTAAGTGTAGATCGAGTCATTTAGATTTCAAGTTGGATATGTTGAAGGTTTCGGTTACGTGAGAACATAGCTTAGGCTTATGTTTTTGGTTCCTTGAAATGAGTTCCTAGCTAATGGTTGAATTGTGTTGTTGTGTGATTGTGGTGTTGAAGCTTCGGATTCGCTCAGACCATCTACAAGTTAGGAAAGGCTAGTTTAAGCTTTTGGCATTTCAGTGAAAGCATTTTTGGTGAGTGTTTGGAATAATTGCTTATGGACACGATTCATTGCGTTAATTGGGGATTTAGAAGTAGCCTAAACCCCTACTCTAAATTTTGAGTGTAAGCTTGTAACACCTCTTACCCTGTCCAGTCACTAGACTCATGCTATGAGATGTTACAAACATTACTAGAACAATTACCGTCGAAAATATAGAATTTATGTTTATCAAACAATCATTTATAGCCTAAACACATTCATAATGTGATTCACAACTGAATTCGACCTTAAATTGAGCTTACGGAAGCTCTTTTGGTAACCCAAGCATGAAATAAAACCAAATTGTAAAGTTTTGAAAATATTGACTCCACGTCGTAACGAGGCTTTTCCCACGTCATGATGCCACCAAGGTAGTGAGTCCCATCACGACGTCAAT
Source organism: Gossypium rotundifolium (assembly GCA_025506655.1). NCBI lineage: Eukaryota > Viridiplantae > Streptophyta > Magnoliopsida > Malvales > Malvaceae > Gossypium > Gossypium rotundifolium. The sequence goes on along the minus strand of CP106733.1, from coordinate 104,748,345 downwards.
CCACTTGACGTCATGACGTCACAAACTATTCGACCAATGTTAAGACGAGAAGAACCCCACATTGCGACAAGAAATCTATTTTTGGTAAAAAGTGGCCCTTTAGTATCTATTTCGTGCCAAGTCAAACCATTTGCTCAATTGGTACGCATGAGTATTCAAACCTACACAAAACCATTCCAAAGCATAGCATATAACAACCTTATAGTCATCTAACCAATATGCCTCATTGGCACCATTTCACATCAAAACTATGTGAACCATTCATGTTCTTAAAGCAATGCACATTCAAAGATACCATATCATCATTTCAAAGCATTACTATCCATCATACCATTTTAGTACCAGGATACCTTTCAAGTTCATTGACTATAGCATAATCATAGTACCAAACATACAGTCATATACATCCAACCAAAATCAACATCACATATAGCGACCAAAAGGATGATTTCTAGATTTACATCTATATCCACAACCACAACTATGTACATGCCACATATAACCAGGCCAAAATGAACAAAAGTCTACCAAATCGTAAGACGAGTAATGTTAGCTTTGGTGTGATCCGACTAATCCAACCTTGTCCACTGATCTACAAGGAAGGAAATGAAAACACGTAAGCATGCTAGTGCTTAGTAAGTTCATGCGCAAATTTAACTTAACTTCCCTCAGCATTAAATAACATAAGTAATTGAAATTTCGATAACATAAAACATAAAATTACCCTTGGCAAATTTGTGCAATTTCACATAACAAATAACTTAGTTAGTCGTACATCAATGTATAGTTAAACAAATCACTGTATAATTCTTTACATTACTAAATCATTGAATACCATGTAAAAATATACTCATCTTATAATTTCACAATCAAAAGAATTATTCATTCATTTCTTTTATTCATTTAATTAATAGTTTCACCAAAGAATTAAAGTAAGAAAATCAACACCAATAAATAGTACATGTTCATTACAACAAAATAGATTTTTAACGATATTTTTAATCAGGCTTAGACAACAAACATAGTAATAGATCGAGCAATAGCAACTTTTTTCAAAAATGCCACTACAGTCGTTAGTGGTGCTTTTTAAAACCACCGCTAGGTTTACCATTAGCGAAACTTTTTAAAAAACTCAGCTAAAAAGTTAAGCACGCCGATATGGGTTAGTGACAGTAGAGAGATTCCAGCTAAAAGAAGAGAGCCCCCTTTTCTCTTTACTCATTTCACGACCATCTCGTCTCTCCCTTCTCTTCCTCCCGGTCTATTTTTATCTTTTATTTTATGTTTCTCAGTGAAGCATACTTTCAAACAGTTTACATTCTTCAATAGTTTCCATGTCACTCATTCTAGATCCAGCCCTTTGATAAAAAAAGAAGAACCCAAATCCAATTTCTCTGGACTCGTGAGAATTTAAAACACGAACAAAAGAAAAATGGGTGGTTTAAGACAGTCATGGTGTTTTTGCAAAAGAATAAGCAAGACGGAAAGAATGAAGGGCACCATTTTCTCAAGTAAAGCTCCGGCAATGGCCAGATCACCGGCTCCGCCGCTGATGGAATCTCTGTTACCGGATTCCTCATCCACCGGAATCTTCTCTTAAGTACTCACGTTAACCTCCCTTCAGTAGCTGCCACTGAAAGCTCCGAGATCCGGCTCCAAAACGGCGTTGCTGCCACTCTCGTACCTCGAAGGTATGTTTTTTGGTTTATAATAAGGGAAAAACGAGGGATTATAATGCCATTTACTTTATGTTGCTATGAATTAATATTATGGAAATGGTATTGAATTATCATAAATTGATTAAAGAAACGTGGGTCAAGATTGATAGCTCTAGAATTGGTAGAATTATCAACTTTGAGATTTGATTGAGGAAATTAATTTGGCTTTACCTTTTGTGCTTATATTTCATGACATGTCAAAACTTCTTAGTTGTAAAGTTTACATTATCAAAAGAACATTCTTTGTTGATCTTTGTTATCATTTTCAAGCTTTTTCTTTATTTCATGACATGTCAAAACTTTGCTATTTGTTCAGTTATTATTATTAAAGATTGAAAACAAAATCTCACCATGGTATTAAATTTCCCTCTGATGAACTAAGCTACAATGTAAAGTTGAGTTAATTTTACATTACAAGTGACAGCAGAATTTAAAGAACTTGATTTCTGGCAAGTTTAGGAGACAAACTCATTTTCATTTTCATTAAGTTTAGCACTTACTGCCCAAGATATGCTAGGATAATACACATTGCTCAATGCTAGTTAGATTGCTGTAGTTTTTGTCTACTTATTTTTGTTGTTCATTTCTTTCACATTTTATTTGTATATGTAGCTACTTATTTCACTCAAAATTCCTTTGTCAGGTTTCAAGCTAAAACCATGAATGTTGAAATCCAAAACCTTTTCCTCAAATAAAGTTTGTTAGTACTTATTTACAATTGTTCATTTTTAAACCTTTTTCTGGATAATGTCAGCAAATTCCTGATTTGGTCCCATAATCATATGATCATCTGTCTTTTATAATCTTTATAGAAATGTCCTTAACTATTGTACAAAAAACAACAAAATTGAATTATCTTTTGCCTGTGGATGATTTTAAGTGGCCTAAATCAAGTAAATTAAAACTTATCTGTTTAAAGCTAAAGGAGGTTTTCCAATGCTCAAATTTGTTTACTTTAATTTATAAAGAGAAGAGAGGTGTCATCTCCTAGTTTTAGAAGGCTTTCTTTTTTCACATTTGGATCTGTTTCATTCACTTGATAGTTACTTGTGTATTTGTGAAGTTTTAATTTCTTATATATAATTTATGTTTTGGTAAAACTCAAACGGTAAAACTCACCCTTAAAGTTTTAATTTTTTATATATAATTTATGTTTTGGTAATTAAGATATATGTAACACTTTTAATTTGCGGTATTGCTCGATTGATGTTCCTTTGATATATGATATTGATTGACTTTACATTGGGTTTTATTATGAATTAAGGATGCACTAGTTTACATGTAGAGAATGCTGTCTTTGCTTTGTGTGACTGTTTTATCTGTCACGTGTTTTCTGTTAGTGCATCTAGTTTCCATCATTTTCTGTTTCAGTTACTGTCAGTTTCCCATGTATAAGTATGTGCTTTACAATGGTGTTTAGTCCCTTGTTGACTAAGGCTAGCATAGTTCAGTTTTTACATCAGCAATTTCTTGGTACTTGATACTTGGTTTTGCAGGGCTGTTACTGAGCTCCAAATTATCTATTTCTTTCTCTTTATTGGTCAGACCGAATTAAGCAGGCCAAAGTTTGTGAAGGTAACAGCAGTGAATTTCACCCTTATATTAAAAACTGCTGTTTTCTCTTCGATTTTTATTTGATGCTTGGAAATATTGCGATATGCCCAATACCCCACATTTTATCTACTAGATACTTTGAGAATGGAGTTACATTTCAATATGCTGTTATTGAGATCAATATTTTATTAAAATACTGCTATTTAAACTTTTTTTTCATTTATTTTATTATTTTCGCTGTTATGGAGATCAATATTTTATTAAAATATTAAAGGTACAGTTAAAAGACTGTTATCATCATTTCAATATTGGTGATTGTTAATTTCACTCATGATGTAGGATTTGCCGTCCAGTTCAGAGAATGTTATAGTTCTCGTAATTTGTGTAAGGTTATGATTGGTGGGCTGTTTTTAAGGTAAATTTTGTTATAGTTCATATTTTCAATGATTTGGATTTGGTTGTTTCAAACTAGCTACTGTTAAGTCCAATTATTGCTTCTGTATTTAAAGGTTTAATCATCTTTGTATGTGGCTTTCCTTGTTTCTCTGGGCACTATTACCTCATAACTTGATTATTTTTTATTTTTGAACAAGTTGACTTTTATGATTAGCAGATATATCTTCTGAAAAAGCTAGTAATTTTTTTCTCTCGATGTTTTAGCGTAATTTGTACTATCAACCCTTTTTTCTTTTGCAGAAATATTGATATATTTTCGTGCATAAAGTTTTAAATAAGCTTAGCTCAAAACTTTGAATTTGGGAAATGATACTCTGATAAATGGTATTGACATGAATGTGTATGTGAATCACTGGGTGTAATCTTTTGCATCTTGCTGGGTCATCTTCATTTTGGAAGTATTACTGTTTATACTCAGTTTAACATGTTAGTGGATATGATACAGGGATACCTTTTCACGCCCTCCCTGTACTTTAGTGCAACCATCTATGAAGGCTGTTACTGATTCTCATCTTCTTACTCCTAAATTTGGTATCAGTTTATTACTTTTTGTATTACTTAGAAAATTTCATCTTGTGGATGTGTGAAAAGAAAGATGGGAAAAGAACAATATTTTCTTGAATAGCTTGTGTGCAACAATGGTACGAGCCTAGGTATTTATATACAACCAGAAACTATAAACTAGGGAACGATCAATAAAATCTTCTAAACTAGTCCTAAAATCAAGGGCAAAATGACTCTAAAATTAAGGTCCTAAAATCACTATAATTAATACACGTCCTAAATCACACTAATTGTTATTTTACCGCTAAATTAATAAAAAACCAATAATATTTACTCACAAATTAATTTACTTTTTTCCATTTTAATATCTACATATTTTGTTATTTATTGTATATTATTTTAAACTAACATTTGTGTTTTAAGTAAGGAGTTTCTACACACAAGTATAAATTTAATTATTTCTCAAATGCATAATATGAAATTATAGAATGGTTGTTTAGTAATGAATTTGAAATTTAAAATTTCTTTTTTTTATTTTTCAAGTACATAATTACACATTGAATCTTAGTTGATTTTTACATAATCATATCTACAACTTTATGACAATTTATGTAGTAAATGGAATCTGAAACTTCAAAATCCATGTTTTGAAAAAGTAGTACTAATATTATCATATCTTTGAAATTTTGTTTTGTTTTCCATGTTTGTTGTTTTTGCTTTATTCTGCAGTGCCATGAATGAAAGAAGTTGCTGCAACTTCTTTGTGCTCCATATTTTTTTTATCGTGGTACTAGACTGCTATATTATATTTGAATTGGTAAACCGACCAAATGCATATCTGATATCTTTCTAAAACTTCTTTTATGAGATTTTCAAGTTGTATGAGTTCTACTCTAATCTCCTTATGATTATTGAATAAAACTTGGAATGATTTCTGCAACAAAGGGGCTTATTGCAGTTATCAGAATTGATTAACACCCTTTCATTTTCTTCTGTGATTCAGCTCCATGAAATTGCTCAAGTCCTTGATGAACATATAAGTAATCTATTTCCGCATCTTTGTTTTTCTATTTGTTCTTCTACCTTGATTTTATTTAAACTCTATTAATTGAACAAAGACCACCTGGTTTTAATATTAGAAATTTGATCATGGTTCAAAAGGGCAATTGGACTGCTATGTGGTGCTTGGGTTTACCATGATAAGCTATATCTAATTGTATTGGGAATGTTATTAATTGTCTGAAGATTTTATAAACCAAACCCAAAGCCTTCTTATCTTTGTTCATCCCGTCAAAATTTCAAAATAATTAGTTCTTTGTGAATTTGGTACAACCCCTTTTCTTGTCCTAATGCCCATTGGCCTCTAAATTTCCTTTTTTACGAGGACATGAGGTTCACTGCTTGAAACTGCCAAGGCTAAACAACTAGACAACTGTAAATGCCATACAATTTGTAAGTCATATTGCCTTAACATGTTAGAACTGTCTATTTGGCTTATTACTAACAGTCAATGTTACAGTGGGTTAACTTGAATGCTATCAAGAGGCTTGTGGAAGCTGATGCACTCAAGATGGAGATTATTCCAAACCCGAAGGTTTGTATCTCTTTCTTACTATGTCGCCTCTCGGTGGATTTTTATTTCTAAACTATAAAATTGGCTACAGGAGGTCAATGGAATCAAGGTTCTTCAATCGAAACCGCAATGGTGCAAAGAATTTGTGTATAAAATTGTACCAATTATGGTTATGATGTATTAAAATGTAAAAAATCTGTCTAACTATGTGTTTTCCCTATGTGATTAAGTTCTTTGATCATGCTATTGGTATCAACGTACCTCGATCGCGATTCTTTATACGTCTTGTTCATGAATTTTCATTTTAATACGTTTTCAAATTAAATTATACATTTTAAATTGGATTTGTGGCGTTTTTATAATATTTTAATTTTTTTTATTTATCATGACTTTTAGCGGCATTTTTGAGAAAAACGTCGCTAAAAGTTATGTTCTTTAGAGGCGTTTGTGGAGAAAGCGCCGCTAAAGGTCATGTTCTTTAGCGGCGCTTGTTGGAAAAGCGACGTTAAAGGTCATGTTCTTTAGCGGTATTTTTTCACATAAACATTGCAAAATTTAGTGACATCGTATAAGGCTTAAAAAAACGTCCCTAAAAATCTGTTTTGCTACGGTGATTGTATGTGTATGACATGATAGCCAACACCGGTACATAGTACCTGTTGTATTTATATGGCATGAAAACCAACACTGGTAAATAGTACCTACTGTATGTATATAGCATGATAGCCAACACTGGTACATACTACTTGCTTTATTTATATGGCATGAAAATCAACATCGGTACATTATATTTATTGTATGTAAATTCTAATTATTTATTAAGTTCACTCGGGCCATGATTCCATTTTCATATACATGTAAAATGATTCAATTAACAATCTATGAATCTTTTATTTCAAGTAACTACTAATTTCACACTATTATTCTTGTACTTATTCAATTTCAATATTTGTAGTCGTATACATATTTTTCATATGTTAAAACAATCCAAATACATTTTAAACCATGTTATATCATCATATACACATCAATCATTTATACAATAATTTTCACAATCATTCAATACAATACATCTATTCATATTTGTCATATATTTCATATATTACGATTTAACCCATTTGATGCCAAAATTTTGTGTGCATATATATATATATATATAATTTCTAACAAATAATAAAACAAGATGATACAAAGATATCAATAATTAATAAAATAAGTCCATACGAACTTGCCTAAACAAAACAACAATAAACGCGGCTCCAGGCACTACTCTGTTACTTTTCCTTTTTCGCGCTTATCTTCCGATTGATTTAATTCTTGATCTATATAATAATTTCAATTCATGTTATCAAGTCCAGAAAATTAATAACATAATATGATATGCATAAGCCCATTTTCTTTCATTTTTATAAAACCCTAAGGTTTTGTATTTTATTCAATATTTTCATTGTAGTCTTTATACTCACAAACTAACATTTAACTTTACAACTTAGTCCCCCTTTTATTTCTAAGCTTAAAAGCTAGCATAAAAACACCAAAAGCTTCAACAATAATCAATGGTAACATTTTAAATCGTTAATAGTTTTGGAAATGAAGGCATGTGTTAGCTAGATCAAGTTACAACGATCTCAAAAACATAAAATTTATGAAAAATGAACTTGATTTAGTGATCATCTATTTAACGCCACAGCAATAATGTGCAAGTGCACACTGTCGATGCAAGTATAGTAGACAGATATGAGTCTGTCGGATTTCGATCCCACGAGGATGATTGTCTTTTGTCTATCAATTCAATGCAATAAATAGATAGAAACAAGATAAATTGTGAGAGTATTTGTCGAAGCAATAACTTGAAAATAATAAGATAAAATATGATAATGATAAATCGATCCCCAACATGAATATTCAACAGAATACTAAGTGTTCACAAGGTATAAAAGGATAGGTGATTGTCAAACACATTTTTATTAACTAGAAATAAACATTGCATGTTTCATTAATTTTTTTTTTTTAAATGTGGGTGTATTTCCAAAACCCATATGCATTCCCCCAAACTTAAAGTTTGGATTGTCTCCAATGCACTAAACATTAAAATGCAATGACAATAAAAATGCAACGACAATGTTCACTAACAAAATGAAAATTACAGCTACATGCAATGCATGAACATTAAAATGCAATGACAATAAACATGTAATGACAATGTTCACTAACAAAAAGAAAATTACAGCTACATGCAATGCATGAATACTACAGCTAAAACTTAAAATAAACTAACTTAGTTTTTCTCGTCCATCAATGTGGATGCCTGATGTTTCTTCTTCCTCATCTTTTTCTTCTCCTTCTTGCGCTTTTTGTCTTTAGAGCACTTTCTCTTCTTTTCTTTGGGCTTCGTACGGTCCTTGGATCGTTCCTCAGTTTTTGGTGTTGCCCCGGCATCATCGACTGCTTCTTGTGTAAGAGGGGTCACCTTGAATGGTCCTGTATAGACCACTATCGCTAATGAGTTGTGGTGCTTCTCACTTGTTACCTCTGCAGCTTCTGCTGGTCTAGCTCCATCTAGCTTCAGATTATCAGTAGTTGCACCCACAAACTCAGATGCATTGACAATGTTCTTAGCAGATTCTTTCTCAGCAACATCTTTCTCAGTATTTTCTTCCTCAACCTTCTCGTTCATAACTGCAACACAGACTTCCTCGTCTCCCACATCAACTTCATCCTCAATAGCAGGTGCCTCTTGACCAACAATGAAGTCACCCTCGACCAGGCTATCAATCCTTCGTATGCATTCCTCAACGTTCCTTGAGTCCTCTTCTTTCTCAACTTTAGAGACATGCACAATGGGAGGGGATTCCACCAATCTGTCTTAGTCCCCCAAGTCATCTTCCTCGGATGAGGATTCGTAATCTCAGATGATTAGTGAGAAAACTAGATATTTTAGGAGTGGGGCTGAGCTTAACTAACTTAATGTGGCTACAATAGAGTTGTTATAGGCCCTTGTATAAGCGTAGAACAAATTTTGTGATTTGTCCGTATCCTCTATTGTAGCAACAAGCCTAATCTACTTATTACTGATAGAATTGGCCAACTTCTCGGTATCCTGCATTTTGCACAACAACGATGTCTCTGCAGTCAGGTTTGCTCCCGTGGTTTTTGCCTTGGTTTTTCCCTTCCTTGTCTTGCTAATCTCTACCGCCTTTATTGCTAGTGTATCTTTGCCACGAGTCATTCTTTCAATAGAGGCTTCATTTATCGGGCCCTTATTCTCCAAGACGTGCTCATCATCATGGGACATGATCCCTTTCTCCTAGCGTAGTAGCATCACCAATGATAGGAAAACCAAAATTCCAGTTTGCCTTACGGCACAGTCATCAATTTCCTGGTGGAGTATTGCGCCGACATCAATTTTTTTGCCCTTTTTAATTGAATGCATCAGGAACATTCTATCGAGAATGACTGTTGTACTGTGAGTAGAGGGCAGTAGTCTGCAGTTGAGAAAATGAAACCAGATTTTGCTTTGCAGTGTCAGGAAGTGGCAGTACATCGTATTATTCTTTTTGATGTCAACCCATCCACAATACTCCTTTGGCACATAAATCCTTCACCAACAAGTCCCTTTTGTCGTCTATGACATCCTTAATAAACTCAAGTGTTCATCTACATCCACTTTAGTGTTATACGACTCATTGATTTTTTTAGCATCCTATGGGATTAAGCCTTATCGAACGAAGATAAACTCTAACTCATGGTCATAAAGGTTAATGTAAAAATCACATACCAATGAAGAAGAATAGCTGCCAAGATATGTGCAGAAAGTCTCCCACTTCAGCTTAGAGGTGGTTTTGTAGACTTGCTTGCCCAAGTATTGTTGTTATGAAAGGAGAATACCCTGTTCTGGGTGGAAGTTTCGCTTCAAAATGTTGTCTTGAAATCGGTCCTTGGCCGCTTTTGTTAAAAATATCACCAGCTCCTTTTTCTTCATTGGCATGTAGAATTCTGATTCACGAATTGCAGTTGCAAAGGATAATTGTTCTTCAACAGGCATGGTGGTTTTCTTGACTAATCCTCTGTAACAGACCGAATTTGACCTTAATCGGAATGGTGGTTACGGGACCACAAATTTGAGTCTGAAAAACTTTTAAATATTATATTTTGTGTTTATTATATGTGAATTAATGTGTGTGAAAGTTTCGTAGAAAAATTTTATCGTTTAAGCGCTTAATTTGATAAAAAGGACTAAATCGCGTAAAGCGTAAAAGTTGTATTCTTTAGTGTAAAGTGCTAGAATGATGATGGCTTCTTAAATTGAGGTATTAGGTGGCTAAATATTCCATTTTATAAGCTAGTGGATGGCTTTTGACTAATATGCCATTATTATATGTATATGTTTATTTTATATTAAAGGTTATATTAGTAAATTAATAAAATAATCTATTACATACATAATAAAATAAAGTGAAAAGCCAATATCATCTTATGTTGTTCTTTGGCGAATATGGGAGAAAGAAAATGGTTCTTATTTCTTTGAAATTTCGCAATTAGAAGCACAAAATTAAGGTTAGTTTGATTTCGGTTTTTGTTAATTTTTACGTTTTTGAGATCGTTGCTTCGTATATTATCCGACCCATGCTTGAATTTTTGAGAATCATGTGTTTATGAGGTTCGACCATTGATGAATTCTTGAGGTTTTTGATGTTTGATGATTTTAAATTAAAGATATGTTAAGGATTGATATGTTTTGTATTGGAAATTTTGATGAATTTTGTTTTAGGGCCATATTGTAAAAAAATAAAATTTTAGAGAGACTTATTTGCTAAATAATTGAAATAATAGGGCTTGTATAGTCCCTATACATATTCGACCCTTAAGGGGTATTGAAAAATTTGGTGTATTTTGTGTTTTAGGCAAATAGGACTAAATTGTAAAAATTTGAAATAGTAGGGTAAAATGGTAAATTGCTTATTTATGTGCTTAGGGACTAAATTGAGATGAAATGTACTTGAATGAGCTAAATTTTAATGTGTTTTAGATCAAGAGCAAAGAAAAACAGATTTAGATCGGGGAAAGACGAAGGTTCTCGAATAATGATTCGCATTTGGCCCATCGACAAATAGAGGTAAGTCCTTAAGCAAATATACGTTAAAGATTTATTTACAACTATGATGAATGATGGAACTTGAATATTTAAAGTATAATTATAGACAATAGCCGAATGTAGAAGTATGGTATTGAGTTGAATTTACTTTGTAAAATGATAAGTGTATAAATATGTTTTGGTTGGTATGTGAAAGTAATATGATCTATATGAGTTAATTGCATTGTTGATGTTATGAAATGAGTGTTGAATTGATGATCATATTTATATCGGGCTTTAAGCCTAGCAGGGTTCGTGCCGGTGTTATTTATATCGGGCTTTAAGCCTAGTAGGCTTCGTGCTAGTGTTATTTATCGGGCTTTAAGCCTAGTAGGCTTCGTGTTTGTTATTTATCTGCTTTAAGCCTAGCGTGCTTCGTCTTGGTGTTATTTATCGTGCTAAATGCCTAGCGTGCCTTGGGCTTGATGTATATCGAGCTTATTGCCTAGCGTGCTTAATGCCTATGATCAAGTTCGCACCTCGAGTCTAGCAAGCTTAATGCCTGGTAATGTGTTATAAATTCTAAACAAAATGCTCTGATAAAATAAAGGTTTATAGATGCAAGGAACAAGGTAAGTGATTATCTTTCCTTTCAAATTACATAAGTGATAGAATGGTTAAAGTTTTGATAATGAGTCTTTATGATATGTGCATTTGAATTACTCATTAAAAAGTGTGATATGTATATTGAATATAAGCTTGGTGATATCTTTGAGATTCGGTCAAAGATAAAAATGTCAAAAGTGAAATTTATCGAAAATACATATTTGTATATATATGATTAATCGATATAATTGTGATATATGTTATACTTATTAATAAGGTAATATGCGAGTACTTAAGGCTTAAAGTGCTGGAAGGGTTGTATACCTTCAATGAGGGATTAATAAATGATAAGTTACAGAGACGGCTGTTCGACCATATTGAAACACCCCACACCTGGCCCACGAGAATGGACTGGATCTGGTATGTTCCTAAAGTAAACCGGTTTCAAACATTTTCGTTACTTAGAGAAAATACGTAAAATTTTTTGAAAATGTTGTTGTGAGTTGGGCTTAGGTTGTAAACCCATTTATTTATACTTGTAAACCCATTTAATTAAATACATCCAAAATAGTTCTTAGCATAAAACTTAATAGTAAAGCAAAATAAAGAGAAATCCACGGGCCTTATGGCCTTATTACATCAAGTAAAACCCAAAATAAAATAAAAGTAAAAGTCCAAACTAAATAAAATCTCCGAATGTAGCATGGCCACCTCAACGCTCTATCGCCCTGGTCCGTCACCGCTCATCACCGAAAATAGTTCCCACAACGGGGTGAGTCAATGACTCAATGTGCACACAATACTAACATTCAACAAATCAGCACTCATGTTCAAATCATCGGATCCATATAAAATGAAATTATGATGCAACCCAAACCCAATCCTAATGGTCCATCCGCTACACACCCACCGCATTCGCCATTCACACAATGGGGACTACTACGTCAACCTCCATCCGCTACACGCCATATTCAAATATTTGTGACCGTAGTCACCATATAACGTTGGTGAGACCAAGTCAACACCTTCAAATATAACGTTGGTGAGACCAAGTCAACACCTTCAAATATAATGTTGGTGAGACCAAGTCAACACCTTTAAATATAACGCTGGTGAGACTTACCTTTGATGCCGATTTGGTGTTTATTCAAATCCCGAAAACTTGGTTTTCCTTCACTTGATATTCGGCCAACCTTGAATCTCAATATGGGTTAGTTTTCGGCTTTTTAATAATTAAAGAACTGATCTAGATAATCATACAAGCTTTGGCCGGATACTTTTAGGTACTTACCTTGTGGATCTTAAATCCCAAATTCACCGAATAACTAGGGAACACGTGGCCTATGGTGTACCTTCTGAAAAGAATTTCTTCTTCCATGATTCGCCAAGATTAATAATCGAAATTAGTCTCTAAATTTTAATAAGTCTAGAATATAAAAGAATGGAAAACTAAACTTGGATCTTACCTTATTTGAAGGAATCGATTGCACCTTCACTTCAACCTTCGAGATTCGACTTAGAGACTTGATGAACAATCGGCTATGATTCCTTTATGTATTTGGTTTCAAAGATGAAAGAAGAGAGGAATAATAGGCTTACAAGGAAATCGGCTAGGAGGCTAAAAGAAAAGAAGAAAAGAATGGATGCTCAAGAAAAATATTTGGCGAGGAAAAGAGAGGAGAATGAATAATGAATGGCCCTAGTCCCTCCTTTTATAGCCGAATTTACTAGGCCAAGAATCCTTTACTTGGCCACCACTCTTCCTTATTTTCCTAATTAAAGAATAATTCTTCATTTATCCACCTATTTAGCCAATTTTAAAGAGAATTAAACTCTTCCTTAAGAGTCCTTATGATCTTCTAATTAGCCGAGTTTTAAAGAGAGTGAAACTCCTCTTTTGCAAGCCTTGTGCCGTCCACCTCTTGGGCTTCTAGAAGCTAAATAAAACTTATTTTATTTGCTTCTTATGTGACTCGAACTCAAGCCCAAAACCTTTTGCATGTGGGCCATTTTCTAAGGCCTTAGGTGGCATCTTCAGCCACTTTTCCAAGTCCGTTATTGGGTCAAATTTCATGTACTTTATATTTTAGGGTCACTTGGCCCTAAGTTCCCTTGGGCTCTAAAATTCGACATTCGGGGTCATTTTAAGTTTCCAAAAATTTTCACTGCTTTGTATTTTCCAAGTTTCCAAAATGTTTAGTTTCCTATTTTGGCTTGGTTTCCAAAATGTTTAGTTTCCTCTTTTGGCTTGGTTTCCAAAATGTTCACTTTCCTAATTTACTTGGTTTCAAAATGGTCACTTTCCTATTTTAGTTTAGTTTCCAAAACTTAACATTTCTAAAGCATTTCCTTACATTTCCATACATCTCCTTACATTTCCACACATTTCCATACATTTCCATACATTTCCTTACATTTCCATATATTTCCATACATTTCCATACATTTCCATACATTTCCTTACATTTCCTTTCATTTCCTTACATTTCCTTTCATTTCCTTTCATTTCCTTTCACTTCCTTTCATTTCCTTACATTTTCCTTATATTTCCTTACATTTCCCTACATTTTCTTACATTTCCTTACATTTCCTTACATTTCCTTACATTTCCTTACTTTTCCTTATATTTCCTTTCTTTTCCTTACATTTCCTTAAATTTCCTTTCATTTTCTTTCATCTTAGGGTTCTTGAAACTCTTCAGAACACATCCAACACACCCACTGATCCCACTATCTCATGAATTATGCACGAATGCATAACCCCTAATATAGGATGTTACACATATTGAAATTATTATTTGTTAAATTACTTGGACTTATAGGTATATTTATATATGTATGTGTGCTAAATTTTGGAGTATTTGATCTGTTGTTTCAGAATGCTTAAGACTTACTAAGCTAGTGAGCTTATTTCGTGTGTGCTCTCTGTTCTGTTTTATAGATTTTCCATCAAGCTACGGGCATCTGAGGATCATCGGAAAAGTCAACCACACTATCTTCCCTTTTGGTACTTAATCTAAGTTTTAAACTGAAGGCATGTATAGGTTAGACTAAGGTTTAGATTAATGACTTTCGGCCTTGTATATATATGAATAGCCTTGCGAAAATGGCTATTTCTTTTGATTAAGTTTAATTTCTATGTTCTTGATATAATGGATTGATTATGTTATTAAGGGATGTGAAATTCGGCCATGGTTTAATCATGTATGGAATATGGTCAAGTAATATGCATATTATATCTAGATGTGATGCATTCGGGTTAAGCATGACATATTGATATGTTTTGCATTCGTTTTGTTTTGGTTCAAATGAGGTGGATGTAGTTGAGATGATGTTCTTTGGGTTGTAAATAAATTTGGTCTATTTGGATTATTAAAGATGCCATGTTAATGTTGATAAGTAGTAAGTTATTCTGACCTATATTCGGCTATGGTACATATATATTTGATAGGTATGGTTTGGTTTTGTGGTTTATGGCATTTTGGGCTTAGATGATGATTTGATAAGGTATATTCATTTAATAGACGTTCATGTTATGTATAATATTTCACAAGATATATGTGCAAAATGCTTGATGCATAAAAATATATTTATAATAATAATTTTACTAGTATATTTTGCTATAGGGATTCGATGTATAATGGTAAATAATAAAGTGGTACATAAAACATATTTGTACGTGGATTGATGTAAAAAAAAAGAAGAATATGGTATGTGCTAATTTGGTGTTTATAAATATTACGTATATATATATATATATATATATATATATGGAATGCTTTAAGATTTTATTTGATTAAATATGTAAGTAACAATTAGATTTTTGTTTGTGTTCGTATATAGGCTTAATAAATGTCTAAATATTATATACTTATGTCGTTGTTATTTTTAAATGACCATGTGATTTTATCATGCAAGTTGTTGTATTAAGACTGAAGAATATATACATATATATATATATATGTATTCATTTTTAACAAAGATGAAATGATATGAATTTATCAAGTATTAGTCTGGATGGAGTGCTTGGACTTGGTAATTGTTATAGTAAGGCCTCGTAACCCTAATCTGACGACGGATACGGGTTAGGGGTGTTACATTTGATTGGTATCAGAGCCAGGTTTAGTCGATTCTAGGACTACCGTAGTACGTAAGAGTCTAGCTATACATGCCTTTGAATTGTCTATATGATAGTGTGGTGACTTCGACAATTTCAATTGTATTTTATATAATAAATGGATTCGATCCCGATAGAGCCAGAGTCGATGATGTGGAGAGTGTTGCGCTCGGTCTCGCATGGATCGCCAAGAGACTCTCGACCGGTTTCGGTAGTCATGAGGGGAGGCTAAACAAGCCTTCTATCAGATGATGAACGAATGTTTTACCCAGTTTATCCAGACTAACCCGGCTATACACCAACCTCCACCCCGAATAATCCAATTTCGATACCTTCACTTCGATGATAGATTCGATGAGATCTAGTAGGCCTCCAGCTTGATAAAATCAGAAATTTGGGGTAAGAATTCAAGGCCAATGATGATGATGACGCAGAGGAGCCGAAATGTGGCTTGATAACACTATTCGGTACTAGATGAGCTATCTTGTACCTGCATTTAATGCCCGAAGTGTGCTATATCTTTTCTTCTGGACACTACATATCACCGTGGAATACACTAGTATCGTGGTTCCAAAAGAAAAGTGACGGGATTTCTTCCGAATGAATTCGCAAGAAATATATCACCAAAGATTTATTGATCAAAAATGAAAAGAATTTCTTGAACTAAAACAGGAAGGATGACCGTGATGTAATATGAACGAAAATTTGTCGCTTAGCGTATATGCTAGAGAGTGTGTATCAACCAAGCCATTATGTGCAAAAGGTTTGAAGACGGTCCGAATGAAGAGATAAAGTTGCTTGTTGGCATTCTTGAAATTCAAGAATTTGTGACTCTAGTTGAGCGAGCTTGCAAAGTCAAGAGCTCGGAAAGAGAAAAGAAAGGCCGAGATGTAAGCTAGAGACATTCGTAAGAGGTCGCTGGGTAAGACTTTCCATTCCACATCTAAGAAGTTCAGAGATAATGTCACTCAACATAAAGTTACTTCAGATTTACCTAGACGTGATCGACCTCCAGTGGGCTCTCGAGCTACCTTGATGGCCAGTGTTGGTAACGCTCCACGGAATCGAGTTGAATGCAAACATTGTGAAAATGGCATTCGGGAGTTGTAGAGTTCGTGATCGGTCCTACTTTAAATGTGGATCCTCGGACCATTTTATTCGAGAGTGCCCGATGTTAATGAAAGCGTATCATCGACTACGTAACTCTAGACCGAGTAGTGCACCAAAGACGGGTAGACCACCCGCACATTCCGCAATGTAGGTGGCAGTCAGAGAGGGACGAAGAACATTGCAGTTCGATCTGAGGCTAGAGCTCCAGTTAGAGCTTATGTTACTTGAGCTAGAGAGGAAGCTTCTTCTCCAGATGTTATTACTGGTACTTTCACCCTTTATGATACTACTGTGATTGCATTGATTGATCCAAGTTCGACCCATTCATATGTGTGTGAAACTCTAGTATTCAGTAAGACTCTGCCAGTTGAGTTTACTGAGTTTGTGATTCGCGTGTCCAACCCTTTGGGTAGATGTGTGTTTGTTAATAAAGTGTAAAGGTTGCCGTTGATAATTCGAAATTTTGCTTCCCAATGATTTAATGCTATTGCCTTCGATGAGTTTGATATAATTTGGGAATGGATCGTTAACTTCGCATGATGCAAAGGTGAATTGCAAAAGAAAACTTATTGATTTGAGACATCGTAATTGTGAGATCATTAGAATTGAATCCATGATTTAAGTGGGTTTCACAGCTATATCCTCGATGTTAGCCTAGAAGTATGTGAGAAAAGGGTGTGAAGCTTATTTGGCTTATGTAATCGATAATAAATTGTCTCGAGAAATGATTGAATCTGCATCTGCTTGTATGTGAATACCTGATGTGTTTCAAAGAACTACTGGTTTACCACCAAGACGAGAGATTGAGTTCGGCATCGAATTGGTATTGGGAACAACTCCGATTTCGATAACTCCGTATTGGATGGCACCTAATGAGTTAAAAGAGTTGAAAGCACAGTTGCAAGAGTTAACAGATAGAGGATTTGCGCGACCAAGCTTCTCTCCTTGGGGTGCACCAGTTCTTTTTGTGAAAAAGAAAGATAGAACGATGCGAATGTGTATTGATTATCGAAAACTAAATAAGGTAACTATAAAGAATATGTAACACCCCAAACCAGGTCACTACGCCACGATCGAATCTGGCATGTTACGGGGAAAACGTAATTGAGAGGTTAGGTTTCCGGATAAAGGTTTGATGAAAACTCTTTGCTGTATTTGTACTTTGTAAAAATCTTGAGCATGATTGTTTTAAAACCGATAGTGCATTTTGCTAACCCGAAAGTTTTGGAAACTTAGTTGAGTCTAATAGTAAAACCAATTCATATCATTTGGAAATACGAGTTACTCCTTTTAGTTGTTTGAAAACATTTTGAACTTAGTTTAAGTTGGAAAATATTTGAGTTGCATTTATTTTAAGTTACAAATGGATACCCGATGGTAAAGTTAAAACATATCGCTTTGTAGTTTTGAAAATCCTATCGCTCCAAGTTTTATCGAATATTACCCAATAATTTGTTAAGGCATATTTGAAATCAAATTTAAGCATAAAGATAACCAAAGTAAAATTTTAAAAGGCCTTTACAATCCCAACAAAATCAAATGAAATTAAATAATGTAAAGTACCAAGTTTGAGAATCAATGAGTCCGAATTTATTTTTGGCATGGTCACCTCGAGTCCACCCTACCCATGTCCGCGATCTAAGTGTCACCGAAATGATAAGGAGAAGGTGAGTCACAAGACTCAAGCATAAATCCTCCCAGATATGCAACATACTAACACACATTATAACAAGGCAATACAATTAATGCACCCAATCCTAACCATCCATAACACCTTTTTCTACCCCTGTGGTACCAAACCACCGGTGGTGCTAAACCACTGGTGACCCAAAGTCACGATATCCATCAATGTGGTGCTAAACCACCGGTGACCCAAAGTCACGAAAATCCATCTGTGGGCCAACCCACGTGATACCAAATCACCGGCGATAATCCCAGATCTCAAAAGTAGGGCCAACCCACGGTGGTGTTAAACCACAAGGACGAGTCGCTATGAGGTGCCAAACCTCCGTGTCCCAAAGACACAAGTGTGATACCAAATCACCGGTGACCGCAATCACGAATCAAATGATGGGGCCAACCCATCGTGTGATACCAAATCACTAGCGCCAATCCCAGTAAAATCAACCGTGGGGCCAACCCACCGTGGTGCTAAGCCACCGACGAGACGAGGAGGTGCTAAACCTCCGTGACCCAAAGTCACAATAATCAATCTGTGGTACCAAACCACCGGAGGTGCCAAACCTCCGTGTCACAAAGACACGGATATCATATTCCCCCTCCTCTCATATCACCCATAACATATCATACCGACTCATGAAAGTATGCAAATCATGCAAATCATACTACATGTTTAATGCTGCATCTCATAGCACATACATCATAGATCATGATATCATATGTATCAATAACAGAACTCGTAATGAAACAGACTTACCCGAATCCGTGCATATACCCCATAAGGTATCATGTCAATCAACCATACTGTTTCGGCTTTATTTAGCAATCAAGTTTTAAACATATTACTAAGCAAAGAGTGTGTTAGTTTACACATCCGTTAAAATACAAGCTTTAATCCAACGAACCGCTCTAAGACTCTCGATTACCTTGCTCCTATAATCGGCCAAATGTAAGATTAGCCACCTATACCATTCGCCAAAACAGATAACTCAAGAGGGCTAACACTTAAACCTTATTTTGCAAATGGTTTGGTTTCTACCAAACCCCGAACCAACCAATGGTTCCTTTGACAATCGGCCACACCCTAATAAGAAAAACAGTTAATCTTTTGAAGACTTTGGCTTATTGAAATCTAAAAGAATAGACTAACCAAAATAACCTTTTACCACCACTTACCACTCGACTTCTCCAAATGATCGCTTCAAATCCTGGATGCCCTATAATGAAATCGGTTCAAACAAAGAGATTAACTCCTTTCAACAAAGCCCAAAATCGGCTCTTAGCCAAACCAAAATCGACAAAGAACAAAGGAGAGGGGAAATGGCCATTCGCCAAGCACTTACCTTCCTCTAACCCGATTAAAACCAAACTAGAAGAGATCCACACCAATCTACTATTCACCAAGAAAACCACTAGGAGAGAGGAGATTCTGCTAACACATTAAACAAAGAGGAAAAGAGGATTCGCCTTAGGTGTTTAACACACTTATGTTTGGCTTGAGTGGAAAGAAAGGGAGAAAAAGAAGATGTGAAATGAGAATAGAGTTTCGGCAAAAGGGTATTGAGAAAGAAGATGAAAGTTTGAGGGGACAAGATGAGATGGTTTCGGCTCAATAGAAATGGAGAAAACAAATGGAGAATTCGGTTTAGAAGGCAAGGTAAGTTTCGGCACTTATGAAATAAAGAAAAGCAAAATATGTGAGGAAGAAAATGGGTATTTTGGCTTAGCACAAATGAACAAAAGAGAAAGAGTTGGAATAGAGCATTCGGTCACACACACAAAATCAAGAGAAGCAATGCAAATTTCGGCAAGCTTTAGGGGGTTTGGTCTTTCGGTTTCAAGAAGAAAAAATGAAGGAATTCCTTTGGAAAAATTCGGCTAGCTATACAAAAGAAGGAATTTTGCTTTGACACAAAATGACCGAAAATGCACAAAAATGCAAAGTCAAATTCGGCACTCCCACTACACACCTACCAAAACCGGCCACTCCCCCCATGAAGCACCCAAGATTCGGCCATCACCTACAAACACTCCCCTCCACTAATTCAAATCACTTTGAATTAGTCCATTTCCTTAATTTACTCTCCACCCACCATTTAAATTATTTGACTTGGTCTATGGCAGAGTTTGAACTGCACACAACCTCTCCTCCACCATGCCGTCAAAATGGGAGCAAAAAGATGAGACTTCTGCAGCTTGAACATAGGACCTCTTCCCCTGCAAGTGACACCAAACTCAAGCTCTTAAGTGGCGCCTATCTTGCCACTCCGCTAGCTCAATTCTTTTGCTAACATTCACCTAAAAATATTTATAACCCCTAGCTCTTCAGCTCCTCTCACATAAAGCTTAAAAACTAAAATTTTTCCTACCACTCAGGCTTACACCAAGCTTACAACTAAGCCCCAAAACATCAAAACAACAATATTGCAGACCAATTATATGCAAACAATGCAATAACAAAAATAGCCCCTAACCCGGGATATTACAGTTCTACCCCCCTTAAAATAATTTCGGCCTCGAAATTACCTGATCAAAAGAGTTGAGGGTATTACTGTCTCATCATATCCTCTGGTTCCCACGTAGCTTCTTCCACGCCATGATTCCGCCACAGTACCTTTACCAAAGGCACAGACTTCCTACGCAGAACCTTCACATCCCGATCTAGAATCTGCACTGGTTCTTCCTCCATGGTCAAATCTGGATTTACCTCGATCTCTTCCACTGCTACCACGTGCGATGGATCTGAACGATAACGCCTAAGCATCGAAACGTGAAATATGTCGTGAATCTGACTTAGCTCCACTAGCAACTCAAGCTGGTAAGCTACTGGTCCAACTCGTCTCAGTACCTTATAAGGCCCAATAAACCTCGGACTTAGTGTGCCTCTCCTTCTGAACCTTAACACTTTCTTCCATGGCGAAACCTTCAGGAAAACTTGATCTCCCACAGTAATTCTATATCTCTCTGCCTAAGGTCGGCATAGGACTTCTGCCGGTCCGAAGCTTCCTTCAATCGAGCCTGAATCAACTTAACCTTGTCTTCGGTCTCAGCAACCAACTCTGGTCCCAACAACTGACGTTCACCCAACTCCGTCCAATAAGTAGGTGAGCGACACTTCCTACCATACAACGCCTCATATGGTTCTATCTTGATGCTTGCTTGGTAACTATTGTTGTAGGCGAACTCGCCTAATGGTAGAAACTCTTCCCAACTACCTCTCAAGTCCAGACACAACCTCGTAACATATCTTCTAAGATCTCAGATAACCCTTTTCGATCGCCCATCGATCATGAGTGAAATGTCGTCTTGAAATCCAACAGTGTACCCAGAGCTCGATGCAACGCTTTCCGAACCTTGACGAATTGATCCTCGTCGAGATGATCGACATCGCACACCGTGCGACCTCACTATCTCGACACATACACTTCGCTAACCTCTCAAGTGAGTAATCCACCTCACCAGATAAAGTGAGTGATTTAGTCGACGATCCACAATTACCCAAATCAATCCTTCTTGCTAGGCGTAAGAGGTAATCCACCGACGAAATCCATAGTTATCCTTTCCCACTTCCACTGTGAATCTTCATCGGTCAAGCAACCACGACGGCATCGATGTTCACCTTGACTCGCCGACATGTCAAGCACTTCCCCACAAGCTCCGCTACTTCCTCTTCGCACTTGGCCACCAAAATCGCTCTTTAGATCCCGATACATCTTATCGCCTGGATGCATAGCGTGAGGGCTGCTATGCGTCCCCAAGAATCTTCTGCCTTAACTCAATATCCTCGACATACAAGCTCTCCCCGAAAACATAGCACTCCATCACTAGACAAATCAGAACCTCCAAACCACCATTACGCACTTGTGACCTCTGCGACTCAAAACCTCATCCATTAACTGTTTTTCCTTGATCCGCTCAACCCAAGTAGGCTTAAGCCGCAGCTCCGCTGTAATACTTCCATCGTCATACAAACTCAAATGGGCAAACATCGCTCTTAAGTCAGAATAACCTTACGGCTCAATGCGTCGCCACCACATTAGCCTTGCGGATGATACTCAATCGAATCGTCAGAGTCTTTTAGCAACTCAATCCATCTGCGGCGCCTCGATTCAAATCTTTATGAGTCAAAAGATACTTCGACTCTTGTGATCTGTAGACTATCGATCTCTCTCCGCACAAGTAATGCCTCCAAATCTTCAAAGCGAAGACTATAGCCGCTAACTCCGAACGCAGTCTTGATAATTGACCTCATGTGGCCTCAAATACGAGATCGTAAGCCACAACCTTCCCTTCTTGCATCAGCACACAACCCAAACTCATATGTGATGCATCGCAATATACTGTGAATTCCTTTCCTGCCTCAGGTTGAATTAGAACCGGAGCTTCACTCAAAATCTTCTTCAACTTGTCGAAACTCTCCTGCTGCTTCTCAGTCCAAATGAACGGAACCCCTTTTCTTAACAATTTGGTCATCGGTGCTGCGATCAACGAAAATCCTCTACAAATCTTCTAGAGTCATCCCGCCAAGCCCGTAAAACTCGAATCTCGACTCATCGACTTAGGCTTCCAATCCAAAATCGCCTCAATCTTTCGAGGATCCACTCTAATCCCCTCAGCCGACACTACATGACCCAAGAAGGTCACCTCTCTAAGCCGTAACTCGATTTACCAAACTTTGCATAAAGTCGCTTCTCCCTCGAATCGCAATACCACCCGCAATCGCATCATGCTCCTCCTCGGTCCTTGAATACACCAAGATGTCGCCAATAAAACCACGACAAACCGATCCAAATATCATTGAACACCCTATTCATCATATCCATGAATGCCGCCGGCGCGTTAGTCAACCCAAACGGCATTACTAAGAACTCATAGTGCCCATATCGAGTACGAAATGCCGTCTTGCAGATATCCGCCTCCTTCACCTTTAACTGGTGATACCCAGACCTTAAATCGATCTTTGAGAATACCGATGCACCTTCACCGATCAAACAAGTCATCTATCCGTGGCGGCGGATACATGTTTTGATCGTCGGCTTATTCAATTGGCGGTAGTCTATACACATCCGCATAGTACCGCTTTTCTTCTTAACAAAGAGTACCGCTCCCCAAGGTGAAACACTTGGCCCGATAAAGCCCCGTCCAACAACTCGGATCTCGAGCCTTAAGCTCTACTAACTCTTTGGCGCCATCCTATACGGAGCAATAGACACCTTTGCGCTGTTCGTAATAAATCTATTCCAACTCTACCTCACGATCCGTGGCAAACTTGAAGCTCCTCAGGAAACACATCAGCAAATTCCCTAACTGTCCGAACCTTCTCTACAGCAGACTCTTTAGCCTCCAAGGCATACACATGAACCACATATGCTTCACAGCCCTTTCTGACCATCTTCCCAGCCTTCAGAGCAGATACCACATTGGATAGGTAGTCCCTCCTATTACCTATCATGACCACTTCATCACCCTCCGACGTCTTTAGAACCATGCGCTTAGCCGCGCAATCCAACTTCGCCTGGTACTTAACCAACCAGTCCATCCCAAGAATCAGATCGAACTCTCCAAACGGCAGTTCCATCAGATCAGCCACAAACACTACCCCTTGGAGTTCTAGAGGTACATCTCTATACAGCTTATCTACAACTATAGAGTGACCTAGAGGGCTAATTACAATCATCTGCCTAGAAAATATCTCAGAGTCTAAATCCATGGTCTTCACTATGTCGCTCGCAACATATGAATCGTTGAACCCACATCAATCAAAGCGGAAATGGAGAACCAAAGATTAAGAACGCATCGGTTATGATGTCCGTGCATCGCCCTCCTCTCGGTGCCTCATTGCATACACTAGCCCAGCCGTCGGCCTCCGAACTACTCACACCTCCGCCTGGGTGCTCCACCGCCTGACCAAAACCATTACCTCCTCTCGCCATTACCACGGCCCTCTGTGGTGGTGGTCCATTATTCTGGTCGAGTATTGCCACGACTCTCGGGTGAATCCTAGCCAACTTACGGTGGCAGTCCCTCACACGATGCTCCAAAGAGCCACACTCGAAACATCCTTTTCCACCGGTCCAAAGATCCTCTCCAATGAGCTTTCCCACAACAGTTACCTTGTGGCGGTCCTCGATTAGCAAAGAATGACCCTACCAGATCGATTTGGCCCACTGTCTAGCCCTTTTACGAGGATTTCGACGACCGGAAGATCCAAAACTCCGCTTTTGCCTATTCCTATCCAAGTTACGCCTCACGAACTCTTTAACCCCTTCGACTACCTTAGCCTTCTCAACCAGACAAAGAACTCTCGCTCTGCGTGGAGCAATCAACAACCTTAATTCATCTCTCAGACCATCCTCGAAACGAACACACCTCTTGTGTTCAGTAGCCACCATACCCCTAGTATACCGACTCAGCCTCAAGAACTCTGCCTGGTACTCCGACACAGACTTACTCCCCTATACCAACCTCAGAAATGCCTTTCGTTGATCATTAATGTAGCTAGCTCCAATGTACTTTTTCTGATATGCAGCCTTGAAATAATCCCAAGTAAGGTCTTTCGCTGCAGCACTGTCTCGAACCGTGAGCCACCACTGGTATGAATCATCTCGAAGAAGTGATACTATCTCTTCAACAGTTAGGTTTAAATCGTCCATGATCCGCTCTGTCGCCTCTAGCCAATATTCAGCCGTGCTGGGAGCCACACCAGACACACCTTGGAATACCTCAGCCCCGTTTGCTCGGAGTCGTCCAGGCACAGATTTTTGAGCTCCTGCGCCTCCACCTACTCCCACTACCCTTTTCAGAACTCGCAGCATCGCCTATGACACTGCGTCGTCCCCAGTCTGTTCCTGAAACTCACCACCTCCAGCTGGTGGCGGTACCGGTATCTCATTCTCTGACCCCTGACCAGATCCTACGGGTTCAAAAACTGTCATCCTACCTCGACCACGTCCACCTCTAGCGCTCATGACTAAGATCTCTACTTGTCTGATTTAAAGAATTTTATGCATCAGTAATTATTCCACTGTTTAAAAGCAAAGTCTTATGAATATTGCTTCCTAAAGAAGTTTTGTTTTTGCAAGTCCACAGAGTCCTATTGATTTTCAATTTCTAAAGTAGTTTACTACCGCTAGTCATTCGGTCACATCACATCAAAATCTCAAGCAATAATAAGGGGTACTTACCCGGGGGAATTGGTGCCGGAGTCTCGGTGCCATGCCTTTCAAACCGTATTCTTTAAAACCAAAGACACTTAAAACCAGAATTTAAAACATTTTCGGCCTCCGACCCACAGCCGAGCCTTTGAACTTAGCTCTGATACCACAATTGTAACACCCTAAACCTGGTCAATACGCCACGACCGAATCTGGCATGTTACGGGGAAAACGTAATTGAGAGGTTAGGTTTCCGGATAAAGGTTTGATGAAAACTCATCAGTATTTGTACTTTGTAAAATCTTGAGCATGATTGTTTTAAAACCGATAGTGTATTTTGCTAACCCGAAAGTTTTGGAAACTTAGTTGAGTCTAATAGTAAAACCAATTCATATCATTTGGAAATACGAGTTACTCCTTTTTAGTTGTTTGAAAACATTTTGAACTTAGTTTAAGTTGGAAAATATTTGAGTTGCATTCATGTTAAGTTACAGCGTGATACCCGATGGTAAAGTTAAAACATATCGCTTTGTAGTTTTGAAAATCCTATCATTCCAAGTTTTATCGAATATTACCCAATAATTTGTTAAGGCATATTTGAAGTCAAATTTAAGCATAAAGATAACCAAAGTAAAATTTTAAAAAGGCCTTTTACAATCCCAACAAAATCAAATGAAATTAAATAATGTAAAGTACCAAGTTTGAGAATCAGTGTGAGTCTGAATTTATTTTTGGCATGGTCACCTCGAGTCCACCCTACCCATGTCCGCGATCTAAGTGTCACTGAAATGATAAGGGAGAAGGTGAGTCGCAAGACTCAAGCATAAATCCTCCCAGATATGCAACATACTAACACACATTATAACAAGGCAATACAATTAATGCACCCAATCCTAACCATCCATAACACCTTTTTCTACCCCGTGTGGTACCAAACCACTGGTGGTGCCAAACCACTGGTGACCCAAAGTCACGATATCCATCAATGTGGTGCCAAACCACTGGTGACCCAAAGTCACGAAAATCCATCTGTGGGGCCAACCCACGTGTGATACCAAATCACTGGCGACAATCCCGTATCTCAAAAGTGGGGCCAACCCACGGTGGTGTTAAACCACAGGGACGAGTCGCTATGAGGTGCCAAACCTCTGGTGTCCCAAAGACACAAGTGTGATACCAAATCACTGGTGACCGCAGTCACGAATCAAATGATGGGGCCAACCCATCGTGTGATACCAAATCACTAGCGCCGATCCCCAGAAATCAACCGTGGGGCCAACCCACCGTGGTGCTAAGCCATTTGTGACGAGATGCGGAG
Organism: Gossypium rotundifolium; assembly: GCA_025506655.1. Taxonomy (NCBI): domain Eukaryota; kingdom Viridiplantae; phylum Streptophyta; class Magnoliopsida; order Malvales; family Malvaceae; genus Gossypium; species Gossypium rotundifolium. The sequence continues at coordinate 104,721,482 of CP106733.1, read as the reverse complement.
GTGCCAAACCTCCGTGACCCAAAGTCACAATAATCAATCGTGGTACCAAACCACTAGAGGTGCCAAACCTCCGTGTCCTAAAGACACGGATATCATATTCCCCTCCTCTCATATCATCCATAACATATCATACCGACTCATGAAAGTATGCAAATCATGCAAATCATATCGCATGTTTAATGTCGCATCTCATAGCACATACATCGTAGATCATGATATCATATGTATCAATAATGAACTCGAATGAAACGGACTTACCGAATCCGTGCATATACCCCATAAGGTATCATGTCAATCAACCATACTGCTTTGACTTTATTTAGCAATCGGGTTTTAAACATATTACTAAGCAAAGAGTGTGTTAGTTTACACACTGTTAAAACACAAGCTTTAATCCAACGAACCGTTCTAAGACTCTCGATTACCTTGCTTCTATAATCGGCCAAATGTAAGACTAGCCACCTATACCATTCGGGCAAAATAGATAACTCAAGAGGGCTAACACTTAAACCTTATTTTGCAAATGGTTTGGTTTCCTACCAAACCCGAACCAACCAATGGTTCCTTTGACAATCACCACACCCTAATAAGAAAATAGTTAATCTTTTGAAGACTTTGGCTTATTGAAATCTAAAAGAATAGACTAACCAAAATAACCTCTTACCACCACTTACCACCGACTTCTCCAAATGATCGCTTGAAATCCCGGATGCCCTATAATGAAATCGGTTCAAACAAAGAGATTAACTCCTTTCAACAAAAGCCCAAAATCGGCTCTTAGCCAAACCAAAATCGACAAAGAACAAAGGAGAGGGAATGGCCATTCGCCAAGCACTTACCTTCCTCTAACCCGATTGAAAACCAAACTAGAAGAGATCCACACCAATCTACTATTCACCAAGAAAACCACTAGGAGAGAGGAGATTCACTAACACATTAAACAAAGAGGAAAAGAGGATTCGCCTTAGGTGTTTAACACACTTATGTTTGGCTTGAGTGGAAAGAAAGGAGAAAAAGAAGATGTGAAATGGGAATAGAGTTTCGGCAAAAGGGTATTGAGAAAGAAGATGAACATTTGAGGGGACAAGATGAGATGGTTTCGGCTCAATAGAAATGGAGAAAACAAATGGAGAATTCGGTTTAGAAGGCAAGGTAAGTTTCGGCACTTATGAAATAAAGAAAAGCAAAATATGTGAGGAAGAAAATGGCTATTTCAGCTTAGCACAAATGAACAAAAGAGAAAGAGTTGGAAGAGAGCATTCGGCCACACACACAAAATCAAGAGAAGCAATGCAAATTTCGGCAAGCTTTAGGGGTTTGGTCTTTCGGTTTCAAAAAGAAAAATGAAGGAATTCTCTTGGAAAAATTATTAGCTATACAAAGAAGGAATTTTGCTTTGACACAAAATGACCAAAATGCACAAAATGCAAAGTCAAATTCGGCACTCCCACTACACACCTACCAAAATCGGCCACTCCCCATGAAGCACCCAAGATTCGCCCATCACCTACAAACACTCCCTCCACTAATTCAAATCATTTGAATTAGTCCACTTCCTTAATTTACTCTCCACCCACCATTTAAATTATTTGACTTGGTCTATGGCGTAGTTTGAACTCGCACACAACCTCTCCTCCACCATGCCGCAAAATGGGAGCAAAAGATGAGACTTGCAGCTTGAACACGGACCTCTTCCCCGCAAGTGACGCCAAACTCAAGCTCTTAAGTGGCGCCTATCTTGCCACTCCACTAGCTCAATTCTTTGCTAACATTCACCTAAAAATATTTATAACCCCTAGCTCCTTCACTCCTCTCACATAAAGCTTAAAACTAAAATTTTCCTACCACTCAAAGCTTACACCAAGCTTACAACTAAGCCCCAAAACATCAAAACAACAACATTGCGCACCAATTATATGCAAACAATACAATAATAAAATAGCCCCTAACCCGGATATTACGTATAAGTACCTGCTACCTCGGATTGATGACTTGTTTGATCGGTTGAAAGGGGCTTCAGATTTTCAAGATAGATTTGAGATCGGGCTATTATCGGCCAGAGTCGAGGTGCAGATGTGCCAAAGACGCATTCGGGATTTGAGATACGGACATTTTGAGTTTCGGTTATGCCATTTGGACTCACTAATGCACCAAATTATTTTATGGATCTAATGAATCGAGTCTTGACGCTTTTTGGATCGGTTTGTAGTAGTGTTTATTGATGATATGCTGATCTATTCCAAAAATGAAACCGAGCATGCTAAGCATCCGAGATTAGTGCTACAAACTTTGAGAGATCAACAGTTGTATGTGAAGTTTAGTAAGTGTGAGTTCTGGATGAAAGAGGTCATCTTTTGGGACATGTTGTTTCAAAGATCGTATTAGAGTCGATCCGAACAAAATTTCTGGCTATACTTGATTGGAAGCCACCAAGAATGTTTTGAGATTCAAAGTTTTCGGGACTTGCGGGCTACTACTGAGACGGTTTGTGAAAGGTTTTTGTGTAATATCTACACCTTTGACAAAGCTACTATAGAAAGATGTCAAGTTTGAGTGGTCAAAAAAGTGTCAGAAAAGTTTCGAAAGCTTGAAAGCCCTTCCGATCAAGCTCTAGTGTTAGCTCAAATTTGAATCGGGTAAAGAATTTATTATTTTAGTGATGCTTCTTTGAATGGGTTGGGTTGTGTTTTGATGCGGAAGGCAAGGTTATAGCCTATGCTTCGAGACAATTGAAGCCGCATGAGAGAAATTATCCGACTCACGATCTGGAATTAGCAGCCATTGTTTTCGCATTGAAAATTTGGCGTCACTACTTATTCGGCGAGAAATGTCACATTTATTCGGACCATAAAAATCTAAAGTATTTAATGAATCAGAAAGATCTAAATTTGAGACAACGCAGATGGTTAGAATTGTTGAAAGACTATGAGTTGGTGATTGACTACCATCCGGGAAAAGCTAACGTTGTTGCAGATGCGTTAAGTCAAAAATCATTGTTTGCTCTTCGCGCAATGAACGCACATATAGCTATGTCTGGTGATGGTTCGATCATAGCCGAGTTACAAGCAAGACCGATGTTTATTCAAAAATTTGTGATGCATGTAAAGTTGACAAAGATTTGATTGCTAGTCGAATTCGATGTGAAAAGGTGCGAAATTAGATTTTCGATTGATGCAAATGATCTGCTTGAATTTTAAAAGCCGAATGTGTGTTCAAAAACTTCATTTGATACGGATGATTCGAGTGAGGCCCATAGTGGTCGATTATCAATACATCCGGGTAGCACAAAGATGTATAATAATTTGAAACAGCTTCTATTGGTGGCGTGCATGAAACGGGATATATCTGAATTTGTTTCAAAATGCTTAGTTTGTCAGCAAGTAAAAGCTAAACATCAAGTGCCATCCGGACTACTTCAGCTAATCATGATACCTGAATGGAAATGGGATAGAATTACAATGGATTTTGTATCCGGTCTTCCTATGACACCGAGTAAGAAAGATGCCGTCGGGTTATAGTTGATAGACCGACTAAATCAGCTCATTTTGTGCTTGGGTCGCATGGGACTTTTCACTCGATAAACTTGTTGAATTGTACGATCACAGTTGTGAGGTTGCATGGTGTACCGAGCTCCATTGTTTTAGACAGAGACTCGAGATTTACATCGCGGTTTTGGAAGAAGTTGCAAGATGCCTTAGGTACTAAACTTCATTTTAGTATGACCTTTCATCCGCAGATGCATTTGCTTAGTCTGAGCGAATTATTCAGATACTTGAGGACATGTTGAGATGTTGTGTTCTCGAGTTTGAAGGTACGTGGGAACGGTACCTACCTTTGATTGAATTTGCTTATAATAATAGCTTCCAATCTAGTATCAAAATGGCACCTTATGAAGCCTTGTATGGGTGAAAATGTCGAACTCTGTTATACTGGACTGAGCTCAGCGAGAATGAGATACACAGGGTTGATTTAATTAAAGAAACAGAACAGAAGATAGCTATTACTAGAGGCAATTTGAAAGCTGCTTCGGATCGTCAAAAGTCCTATGCTAATTTGAAACGTAAAGACATTGAATTTCAAGTTGGAGATCGGGTATTCTTGAAAGTTTCTCCGTGGAAAAAGGTACTCCGATTTGGTCGGAAAGGCAAACTTAGTCCGAGATTCATCGGACCTTATGAAATTACTGAACGTATTGGGCCTGTTGCTTATAGATTGAAGTTTCCCTCTGAGTTAGAAAAGATAAATGATGTATTTCACGTTTCGATGCTTTGTAAGTACAGATCAGATCCGTCTCATGTGATCACACCGTCTGAGATTGAAATTCGACCTAATATGACGTATGAAGAAGAACCGATCCGTATTTTAGCTCGGGAAATAAAAGAGTTAAGAAACAAAAGAATTCCTTTAGTGAAAGTACTATGGAGTCGGCACAGAGTTGAAGAGGCTACGTGGGAGCCCGAGGATTCAATGAGGCAACAATATCCGACTTTGTTTAACTGTAAGATTTTCGGGACGAAAATCCTAAAGGGGAGAGTTGTAATGCATCAATTTGACCCTAATCGGAACGGTGGTTTTGGGACCACGAATCTAAGTCTGAAAAACTTTTAAATATTATATTTTGTGTTTATTATATTTAAATTAATGTGTGAAAGTTTCAGTAAAAATTTTATCGTTTAAGCGCTTAATTTGATAAAAGGACTAAATCGCGTAAAGCGTAAAAGTTGCATTGTTTAGTGTAAAGTGCTAGAATGATGATGGCTTCTTAAATTGAGGTATTAGGTGGGTAAATATTTCATTTTATAAGTTAGTGGATGGCTTTTGACTAATATGCCATTATTATATGTATATGTTTATTTTATATTAAAGGTTACATTAGAAAATTAATAAAATAATCTATTATATACATAATAAAATAAAGTGAAAAAGCCAATATCATCTTATGTTGTTCTTTGGCGAATATGGGAGAAAGAAAATGGTTCTTATTTCTTTGAAATTTCGCAATTAGAAGCACAAAATTAAGGTTAGTTTGATTTCTGTTTTATTAATTTTTACTTTTTGAGATCGTTGCTTCAGATATTATCCCACCCATGCTTGAATTTTTGAGAATCATGTGTTTATGAGGTTCGACCATTGATGAATTCTTGAGGTTTTGATGTTTGATGATTTTAAATTAAAGATATGTTAAGGATTGATATGTTTTGTATTGGAAATTTTGATGAATTTTGTTTTAGGGCCATATTGTAAAAAATAAAATTTTAGAGGGACTTATTTGCTAAATAATTGAAAGAATAGGGCTTGTATAGTCCCTATACATATTCGCCCTTAAGGGTATTGAAAAATTTGGTGTATTTTGTGTTTTAGGCAAATAGGACTAAATTGTAAAAATTTAAAATAGTAGGGTAAAATGGTAAATTGCTTATTTATGTGCTTAGGGACTAAATTGAGATGAAATGTACTTGAATGAGCTAAATTTTAATGTGTTTTAGATCAAGAGCAAAGAAAAATGGATTTAGATCGGGAAAGACGAAGGTTCTCGAATAAATGATTCGCATTGCGGTCTATCGACGACCAAGGTAAGTCCTTAAGCAAATATCGTTAAAGATTTATTTACAACTATGATGAATGATGGAACTTGAATATTTAAAGTATAATTATAGACAATAGCCGAATGTAGAAGTATGGTATTGAATTGAATTTACTTTGTAAAATGATAAGTGTATAAATATGTTTTGGTTGGTATGTGAAAGTAATATGATCTATATGAGTTAATTGCATTGTTGATGTTATGAAATGAGTGTTGAATTGATGATCATATTTATATCGGGCTTTAAGCCTAGCGAGGTTCGTGCTTGGTGTTATTTATATCGGGCTTTAAGCTGCTTGCTTCGTGCGATGTTATTTATCGGGCTTTAAGCCTAGCAGGCTTCGTGTCGGTGTTATTTATCGGGCTTTAAGCCTAGCAGGCTTCGTGCCGTGTTATTTATTGGGCTTTAAGCCTAGCAGGCTTCGTGCTGGTGTTATTTATCGGGCTAAATGCCTAGCGTGCCTTGGGCATTGATGTATATCGTGCTTATTGCCTAAAGGTGCTTAATGCCGTGATCAAGTTCGGACCTCGAGTCTAGCAAGCTTAATCTTTGGTAATGTGTTATAAATTCTAAACAAAATGCTCGGATAAAAATAAAGGTTTATAGATGTAAGGAACAAGGTAAGTGATTATCTTTCCTTTCAAATTACATAAGTGATAGAATGGTTAAAGTTTTGATAATGAGTCTTTATGATATGTGCATTTGAATTACTCATTAAAAAGTGTGATATGTATATTGAATATAAGTTTGGTGATATCTTTGAGATTCGGTCAAAGATAAAAATGTCAAAAGTGAAATTTATCGAAAATACATATTTGTATATATATGATTAATCGTATATAATTGTGATATATGTTATACTTGTTAATAAGGTAATATGCTAATACTTAACGCTTAAAGTCTTTGGAAGGGTTGTATACCTTCAATGAGGATTAATAAATGATAAGTTACGAGACTACATTTCAACCATATTGAAATTATTATTTGTTAAATTACTTGGACTTATAGGTATATTTATATATGTATGTGTGCTAAATGTTGGAGTATTTGACTGTTGTTTTGTAAATGCTTAAGACTTACTAAGCTAGTGAGCTTATTTCGTGTGTGCTCTCTGTTCTGTTTTATAGATTTTCCATCAAGCTACGGACATCTGAGGATCATCGGAAAAGTCATCCACACTATCTTCCCTTTTGGTACTTAATCTAAGTTTTAAACCGAAGGCATGTATAGGTTAGACTAAGGTTTAGATTAATGACTTTCGGCCTTGTATATATATGAATAGCCTTGCGAAAATGGCTATTTCTTTTGATTAAGTTTAATTTCTATGTTCTTGATGTAATGGATTGATTATGTTATTAAGGGATGTGAAATTCGGCCATGGTTTAATCATGTATGGAATATGGTCAAGTAATATGCATATTTTATCTAGATGTGATGCATTCGGGTTAAGCATGACATATTGATATGTTTTGCATTCGTTTTGTTTTGGTTCGAATGAGGTGGATGTAGTTGGGATGATGTTCTTTGGGTTGTAAATAAATTTGGTCTATTTGGATTATTAAAGATGCCATGTTAATGTTGATAAGTAGTAAGTTATTCTGACCTATATTCAGCCATGGTACATATATATTTGATAGGTATGGTTTGGTTTTGTGGTTTATGGCATTTTGGGCTTAGATGGTGATTTGATAAGGTATATTTGGTTTAATAGACGTTCATGTTATGTATAATATTTCACAAAGATATATGTGCAGCCGTTTGATGCGTAAAATATATTTATAATAATAATTTTACTAGTATATTTTGCTATAGGGATTCGATGTATAATGGTAAATAATAAAGTGGTACATAAAACATATTTGTACGTGGATTGATGTAAAAAAAAAAGAAGAATATGGTATGTGCTAATTTGGTGTTTATAAATATTACGTATATATATATATATATATATATGGAATGCTTTAAGATTTTATTTGATTAAATATGTTAGTAACAATTAGATTTTTGTTTGTGTTTGTGTTATAGGCTAATAAATGTCTAAATATTATATACTTATCTTTGTTGTTATTTTAAATGACCATGTGATTTTATCATGCAAGTTGTTGTATTAAGACTGAAAGAATATATACATATATATATATATGTATATTCATTTTAACAAATGAAATGATATGAATTTATCAAGTATTAGTCTGGATGGAGTGCTTGGACTTGGTAATTGTTATAGTAAGGCCTCGTAACCCTAATCCGGCGACGGATACGGGTTAGGGGTGTTACATCCTCTCGTTCTTGCCATATTTTGTTTCTTTGTGGAGTGAAGATGGTTTAAAGTTGTAAAGGTACGAGCTTGGGGAAGAGGAAGTGAACAAAAATGGCCGCTTTGTATGTGCTACAGTTAACACAGTGAAGAGGGGATTTATAGCGAGTGAAAGAATAATATGGAAAGGCGTGACTTTTGTGAAGGGAAATAGAGCTGACAAAAATAAATATGTCCAATGAGAATTGTGCCCGCTCAGATAGATCAGACGACTAGGTGACTTTTGATCAAATAGTGGGATCTAAAATTTTTATATGCCCTCATTCTTGATGAGTCATAAGTGGCAGTAAAATAGTACGAACTGCATTGACAATAAAGCCTAACTTCTTTGAGAATGGTACCTAATTATTTTGCAAAAAAAAAGAAAGTAAAAAAAACTTGAACAGAAACAAAAATAAAATATAATTACATATTAAATTTCATAAGAATTAAAAATTTTCAACCAATTTAATGGTATCTGCCTACTTTTGATCAATATTCCCAAGATAATGTTCCAATCGCTGTCTATTCACTTTGAACTAGTGTCCATCATGTAAATCTCTGATTGTGACTGCACCTCGAGAAAATACTTCGTCAATTTCGAAATGACCAAACCAATGAGAGTGAAATTTACACGGGTGCAGTTTTAGTCTAAAATTGTATAATAAAACTTGTTGACCCACGATAAATTGTCACTGCAAAATAATTTTGTCATGTCATCATTTGGTCATTTCCTTGTACATTGTAGCATTTTCATAGGCATTTAGCCTAATCTCTTCCAGTTCAGTGATATCCAACAGCATTTTCTTTCCAGCAGCTTCATAGTCCATGTTCACTAACTTAACTGCCCACATTATTTTGTGCTCCAATTCAACTAGCAAGTGACATGCTTTCCCCAAAACCAATTGATACGGTGACATCCCTAATGGAGTTTTGTGTGTTGTTCGCAATGCCCATTAAGCGTCATCCAGTCTGGAAGACCAATCTTTCCTCGAAGTGAAACACCCCACACCCGGCCCACGAGAATGGATCGGATCTGGTATGTTCCTCGAAGTAACCCGGTTCAAATTCATTCGAATACTTTGAAAACTGTGTGTTTTGGAAGATAGTTTGTTGTGGGTTGGGCTCGAGTTGAAAACAAATTTATTTTATATCAAAAACCCATTTGTTTCAAGTGACAAAATGTTTAAACTTATTTTAAATTAAATGGGCTTATTCTTTATAAAGCCCTAAATTCATAACATAGTAATTAAAGCAGAAATAAGAATCGTCACGATGGCCTTATTACATAAAACGAAACCCAAAATAAAATTGTACAGTACTTAAAATAAAATAAAGATTCAAATTAAATTAAACTTCAAGCTGAACATGGCCACCACAAGTTCTGCCGTCCCGGTCCATTACTGCTCATCACCTGAAACATGTTCCCACAACGGGTGAGTCGATAGACTCAATGTAACCAACACCAAAACATAATAGAAATAGGCACACCATACATATCCTATTCATATAAAAATTCAAGATAATGATGCAAACCCAACCCAAACCTATATGCCATCCGCTACACTCCACCGTACCAACTCGCACACCGTGGGGACTACTAAGTCAACCTCCATCTCGCTACACACCATCGAAGGCGTTCGGCTGCAATGACGGCGTGCTCATCGCCCACTTAAAATATTGTGGCATAGCCACCACATTCAGATAATGTAACCGAGGTTACCACATTCACTAATGTGACCGTAGTCACCACATTCACTTAGTGAGACCAAGTCGTCACATATTCTCGATGAGACCAAGTCATCACATTTCACTTAGTGAGACCAAGTCGTCACATATTCTTAGTGAGATCAAGTCATCACGTTTCACTTAGTGAGACCAAGTCATCACATTCACTTCCCTTTCTCAAATAACCCGAATGCCCCATATTATTCATATCATGCATATCATACTTAATTTTCTCATTCATGTCACTTTTCACATGTTAGTTATAACATATTTCGTAATCCTAGTAGGAGTAGGAAAGCGTGCACAGTACTTTGTACCATAATGTGGTACTTTAGCCACATTCTTTCACTTTCACATTAACATATATATCATAATTAAGCCATACATCTATTAAGATTAGTGTAGAACACACGGTACCTTAGCCATAATCTTTCACTTTCATATTAACACATATAATGAATTAAAGTCAAATCTATCAAGATTTAGTGTAGGGTACACACCTGATTTGCTTAACAGTTTCCTTGAGATCCCGAAAAGCTTGATCTAATGCTTAGATCCTTAATCCCTACATTTGTTTTATCACTTATTACTTTAATAAAAAGCCATTCGGCCATAAATCCAAATCCTAGTAGGATTAGTACACTAAGACTTACCTTGTTGCCGATTTCCCTATTATTCAAATCCCGAAATTGATCTCTTACTTTCTTAAGGATGTCGAAATTTCTATAACCATATGTTAGATTTAATCTAACATTAAAACATAAACATGGCCTTTGACCGAATATACAAATATCTTACCTTAAATCTTTTAAATCCCGAAACTCTCTTCTTAATTAAAGGAGATGCCAAAATACCTTAGATCTGAAATCCCAAAATTCACCTTCCATATTTCGATCAATAAGATATAGGAGGGATTAGACTAACTTTCGGCTTAAAATAAAGGAATACAATTATAACTATAGATCCTTACCCTTTATATTGAAATCGACAGATCCCTCCTGACACCACTTCAGAGATTCAGCTTAGAGACTTGATGAACAATCGGCTATGATCCCTTTATGTATTCGGTTTCAAAGATGAAAGAAGAGAGGAATAATAGGCTTAGAAGGAATCGGCTAGGATGCTAAAAGAGAAGAGGAAAAAGAATGGATGCTCAAGAAGAATTTCGGCAGAGGGAGAGGAGAAAGAATATTTGGCAAAAGAAAAGAGAGGGAGAATGAATAATGAATAGCCCTAGTCTCATCCTTTTATAGCCGAAATTAGGCCAAGAATCCTTTGCTTGGCCACTACTCTTCCTTATGTGATAACTTTATCTCTTTAATTTTAAAATAAAAATAAAGTATAATCCTTATTATCTTCTAGTTAGCCGAATTTAAAAGAGAGTGAAACTCCTCTTTTGCAAGCCTTGTGCCGTCCACCTCTTGGGCTTCTAGAAGCAAAATTAAAACTTATTTTATTTGCTTCCCATGTGACTTGAACTCAGGCCCAACACCCTTGCATGTGGGCCATTTCCTGAGGCCTTAAGTGGCATCTTCAGGCCACTTTTCCAAGTCCGTTTTTGGGTCAAATTTCACGTACTTTATATTTTAGGGTCACCTGGCCCTAAGTTCCCTTTTGAACTTTAAAAGTAGACATTTCGGGGTCATTTTTAAGTTTCCTAAAATTTTCGCGCGGCTCTGTAACTTGACATTTCCTAGGTTTCCAAAATGTTTAGTTTCCTCTTTTAGCGTAGTTTCCAAAATGTTTACTTTCCTCTTTTGGCTTAGTCTCCAAAATGTTTACTTTCCTCTTTTAGCTTAGTTTCCGAAATGTTCACTTTCCCAATTTACTTAGGTTTCCAAAATGTTCACTTTCCTAATTTGCTTAGGTTTCCAAAAATGGTCATTTTCCTATTTCCAACGTAACATTTCCATACATTCTCAGGTTTCCAAAATTATTCCAAATTTATTCCAAAACACATAAAACATGTCTTTTCGTACAGTTAGGCCAAAATGCATAGGCCCTTTTTAGGATGTTACACGAAGGGCTCACAACATTCTCAAGAATGTTTTTAATTTGTCTTAATCGATACTTTAGCTTGTCCATTAGTTTGCGAATGATAAGTAGTAGCCATTCTATGATTAACTCCATATCTCTTCAGTGTGGCTGCCCTTTTCTTCCAATGAAAGTGTGTTCCCTGATCACTAATCAATGCTTTTGGTGTGCCAAAGCGGGTGAGTATATGCTTGTGAAAAAATTTAAGCACTGTCTTTGCATCATCCTTTGGGACTTCAATAGCTTCAACCCACTTCGAGACGTAATTAACAACTACTAATGTATAAATATTTCCAAATGAACTTGGAAATGGTCCCATAAAATTGATACCCCAAACATCGAACAATTCAACCTCCATAATTGGCTGCTGCAACATTTCATTACATCGGGATATAGAGCCAGTGCACTGACATCTATCTTATTAATTCACAAAATTGAAGGCGTCTTTGAATAATGAAGGCCAGTAGAATCCTTATTGGAGAACCTTAGCAACAAATCACATGCCATCAAAATGATCTCCATAAGGAGCATCATGACAGTGCTTCAGGATGGAAAGCATCTCCTCTTTCGGAACACAACGCCGAATAATGTTGTCATTGCATACCTTGAATAAATACGGCTCGTTCCAATGGTACTTCACTACTTCATGAAGAACTCTTTCTTTTTTTATGTCTTGTGACACCCAATGGGAGTTTTCCACATACTAGATATGTAACACCCCTAAACCCGGCCCACGAGCCTTGACCGGATCTGGTATGTCACTGCGGAAAACATTTGCGAAGAATTTGTCTTAAAGGTGAAAACGTGAAAATTTGTGAACTTTAATAAAACATTGTGTATTTAAAGCCCATTAAAATTTAGTTGTTATAAATTCCCAGTTAAAACTTTTACATAAGTTATTATAATATAAATCGATTCAAAAATATTTTTCCATTATTAGTTCAATTAATAAAATAAACTTCAAACCGTAAATAAAGTTTCCCAAATACCATAAGTGGCCCTTATTACATCAAATAAATTCCCAAAATACTGATAATATAAAATGTATAAAAATAAGAAAATCAACTTCTGCATGGGCCACCTTGTATCCACTCCAACCCGGTCCAAGCTTTATGCATCACTGTAAGGTTTGAGAAATATTGGGTGAGTCAAACAGACTCAGTGCATAGTTATTTCACATGTCTCCATACATATGGGCTTGGCCCATATCCACACAGTCCACATAATCAGTCATGCAAAAATGCATCCCAACCCAACCTAAGTCCATCCGTTACACCTACCTTAGCAGACCTGCTGCTCAAGGCCGTGGCTAATCCACCGATCAACTAAGTGATCCCACATATCTTACCTCAGTAGACCTGCTTGCTCAAGGTCAGTGGCTAGCCACCGATCACCTAAGTGATCCCACATATCAATCAGTCCACGGTGATGCACACGACTATCAACCGCCGAGATGGGCACCTAGCCAACACCTCCCTTGATGAAGCACATAGCTACCATCAAGCGCTAATGTAGCACAAGGCTAACATTAGACCACGTACATAATGTACACCCTTTCCTTCAATATTCATGTCCCAATCCCCATGTGCATATATTTATCATGACAAGGTAACATTGTAAAGAGTACACATCACATGCTTTACCACAATTCATACACATAACACGGTAGTTTAATATTATAAAATACTGACCTGTTTAACCAGGTTACCCACCATGGTATCCACCATCTTAGCCATTATTTTTGGCTACCATTCACATCATAACATATACATATATAGCAACATGCACAAATAACAGAAGAACAAGTCACGATAACTACGCACCTTACTATTTAGTGAAAACCCGATCTATTCGAATCTAACACAATCTAGGATCCCGAAACTCTTTATTCCTATCGATTTGCCCTTAAAAACCATAATCACAATCGGTCAGCACTCAACCCATAAAATGGCCTTTGGCCGAATGTTGACAACAACTTACCTGCTTATCTGAATCCCAAAAACTTCCTTGTCCTTGAACCGCCGAAATCCTATATGCCTCATGTTACAATCGGCCATAATGAATAAATCCATGAGAATGGCCTTAGGCGAATACTACATATTACCTTACATTGAGTAGTTGAACTCACAAGGATCCCTTAATGCTCCCTATCTTTGGATACATACAAATGAACACAAGGTTATGGTACTATAACCATTTGGCCACCTCCAAAACTAAAGTCAATCACTTAATTTCAGCTACCAAATGAAATGAGTCAAAACCGATTGTCAAAGGAGAGGTTACTTACCACCAACGATCAGCTCCCAAAAACACTTCCCCTATAGAGATTCGGTTGGATAGCTTGCACCAAAAGAAATCGAGAACACCTCCTTCTTTGCTCCACGAGAGATTCACCCACGGGAGAAGGATTATTCAACAAAGATTTGCAAAATATAGATCAAATGAGGGCTACAAGATTAACAATGGTTCTCAAAAGGAGATGAAATATTCACTATCAAAAGAAATATTTCACTTTTCAAAGTAAATAGAAAAAAAAGAAAAGGAGAATAAGTACTACACTTTCGGTTTTGGTCAATTGAAGAGAAAATAATGTTAAATCCTTAAGTGTTTTCGGCACAAAGAGAAAGTGAGATGAAGAAATCAAATTTTGGCATAAAGGAAAAAAATTAAAGAAGAAGAGAAAAAAAAAAGATATCAAAGATGATTTCTCTAAAATTCGGCACTATTTCCTCTTCATGGCCAAATATACCACCCCAAAGAGACCCAAAATCGGCTACTACTTCCATTCCTTATCAATCCCATAATAATATCCTATTTTATCACTTCTAAAAAAAATTAATAAAAAAAATAACCATTATCCCTTATCATCTCATTCAAAAAAAATAATTAAAATAATCCACACTTATTCAAAATAAATTAAATAACCCCCATTCATCCACTATCTCAATATTTAAAACAAATAAAACAAAATCCCCAATTATCTACCCACTTAAAATAAATAAAATAAATCCACACCTATCCCACTCTTTAGCCAAATTTTAAAATAAAAAACCAAGCTTATCCTTACCTAATTAAAAGTCCAAAGCCGTCCAATTTCTTTCCAACTCTCTTGGCGCCAAAAGCCAAAATAAAATAAAAGCACTCCCCCTTGCTGTCCACAAGAGTCAAACCTAGGCCCTTGTCCCTGCACCTGGCGCTCCACTGCCACTTTACCACATGATGTTTTGTGGCATAAATCCCTCACGAATTCCCCTTAAAGCCTCCTTAGCCCAATTTCCCTTCTTGACGCAAAGAGTTAAAATAAAACACACTCCCATGCCGCCAACGTGATTCGAACTTGAGTCCCCTTTGACACAACACTCCAAGCCCCTAAGGTAGAGTCCCAAGCCACTCTACCAAGGTGCTTTTTGTGACATGCTTCACCTCGAATTCATTTTAAAACCTCCCTAGCCAAGCTCCTACTTGACGTAAAAATAAACTCCCATTCGCTTCCTCTGCAACTCGAACCAAGGCGTCACATACCAGGCCCTAAGTGGCGCCTTGCAGCCACTTTACCAAGGCTATTCTTATATCCCAAACCCAACAAATTTCCTTAAGCCTTCTTTACCACGCTTCCTCTCTTTAGACTTAAATTCTAAAAATTTTCTAAGGCATTTTTCCATATCCTTGGGTTCTCAAAACCCCTAGAACACTCTCAACTACATACTAAGCCTTCTCTTACATGGATTATGCACTAACCGCATAACCCCTAAATCCAGGGTATTGCAAGATAATTAACCAAATCCAAATACCAAGGGGTTGCATCTACAGCAAATAAGTTATCATTTGGGAATGCGTCAACAATTTTAAGTATGTTTTCATCTTCGCTGCCAACTTCCAATCGAGACTGATGGTCTACAACCTAGTTTTCTGAACCCTTGTGGTCTTTTATCTCGATGCAAACTCTTACAATAGTAAGATATAGTGTATCAGTCTTGGTTTTGCATCCCTCTTCATAAAAGATATCTCAATGCTGAGTGATCAATAAATACAATAACTTTGCACTGACAAGATAAGAACGAAACTTGTCAAAAGTAAAGACTATAGCCAACAATTCTTCCTCTGTAGTGGTATAATTGATTTGAGCCTCTGTAATAGTTTTGCTAGCATAATAGATGGCATAAAATATTTTTCCCTTGCGTTGTCCTAGAACAGCACCCACAGTAAAGTCGCTTACATCGTACATAACTTTAAAAGGTTGAGACCAATCTGGTGCAACGATAATGGGTGCATTTTTGAGTCAATAGATACAAACATGCATCGTCAAAGAGGAATTTTTTATTATATTCCAGTAATGAGCATAAGGGTTTTGCAATTGCTATCAGAAATAGGGTAAATAATTCCAGCATCAAGCATTTTATAATTTGTTTCTTAACAACTTCCTTCATCTTCTTGTCTAACCTTCTTTATTGCTTAATCGATTGCTTGCCTTCATCTTCCAACATGATCTTGTGCATGCAAAAAGATGGACTAATGCCTCGAATATCGGCAATACTCCAAGCAATAGCTCGTTTATGTTAATTTAGAATATGGACCAATTTCTCTTCTACATCTAGTGTTGCGAGACAATAACTGGGAGAGTATTGTTATCACCAAGAAAGACATATTTAAGATGAGTAGGTAATGGTTTCAATTTCAAAGTAGGAGCTTCATTGATAGATCGCTTGAAAATTAGAGTCGTTCTGTTGGTTAAGTCTAAGGATTTGATCTGCCATCCATGTCTAAGTTCAATATTATTAGCTTCAACCATGCTGTCACAATTATCTAAGAATTGATCATAAGATGTCACTGCAAACTCCTTAGGAAATATTGTGCTTTGGTCATTAAATTCTTCCTCGATTAGACCATCTAGCACATCGATAGTATGGCATTCTTCTTTGTCCTTGTATTGAATATATTTGAAAACACTAGAGGTAACGTGCTCATCATTAAGTCACATGGTCAATTCACCTTTGTAAACATTAATAAGAGTTCTCTCGGTGGCTAAAAATGGTCATCCCAAGATTATGGGAACCTCATTGTCTGCCTCACAGTCAAGTATGATAAAATCAGTCAAAAATGATTTTATCCACACGAACTAAGATATCTTTGATGTAACACCCTTACCCTGTATTCGACACCTGAACCGGGTACGAGGCATTACCGTACTTAACTTGCTTAATCATGCAACATCGATTCATAAAATATTATTTGAAATTTAAAACTTTTCATTCAAGACCTTAATGTCCTTATTATAGGTCTACGAGACCCTAAACTTGTACATGGAATGATTCAAGACTAAATCAAAAACTTTTGAACATTTAAACAAATTTGACATAAAATAGGGCCACACACCCGTGTGAAGGATGGAACACGCCCGTGTGGCATATCACATGTAACAGCCCGATTTAGGGGCTAGTCAGAATGGTGGTTTTGGAACCACAAATCTGAAGATGAAGAAAATTATTTTTATGTTATTTTATGAGTTAGAGCATGATTATATAGGTGCATGAAAATTTTGGTGCTTTAACTCTAGCGATTTCATGCTTAATTGCGAAAAATGACTAAATCCCATAAAGTGTGAAAGTTCTATTTTACAAGCTAAAGGTGTCTAATAGCTATAGAATATTATTTGGAAGCCCTTAAAGTGCAATTAGACCCCTAGAGATAAGGTGGCTGGCCATAGGAGACAAACAATGTCAAATTGGTCAAGGTGGGTGGAAAATAGGTGACTTAATTGACTAAATATATTAAAATAAAGAAAGAAAAGATATCATCTTTTCTCCTTCACTCCTCCACAGCAAATAGGGGTTTGAAAGCTCAAAAATTTTAGAAAACTCTTCTCCTTACAAGTAAGTGTTTTAGTGATCATTTCTTGATAATATTTGAACTTTTGGAACCCCCAAAGCTTAAGCTAGCTAAAGAGGGGACTATCTTGCAAAATGGTTGAAAGTTTAGAGTTTTTCCATGTGAGCTTTTAAGTTGTTTGCTGCATTTTTATGGAATAAAATGAGTCATATTTGTTTAATAAACAACTTTTGTGAAGGGTGTTACCATGAAAACACCTAAAATGACCTTTTTTGTAAAGGTTGTAAAATATGTGATAAATGTGAGAAATAATGAGTATTGAGGGCTGCCATAAGAGTAATAAATGTTCACCTAGGCTCGTTAAAGAAAGAAATTTTATTAGAATTGATTTTCGAGCCTATGGGTAAAATGGTCATTTATAAAGCTTAAGGGCAAAATGATAATTTTGCCAGAATTATGATTATTGTAATGTACTTATTAATGTGGAAATTAAATGAGCTAAATTGTTATTATAGATCAAGAAGAGTGAAGAATTGACCTTGACCGAGGAAAAGGCAAAGTATCGGACTAGATCGACAATCTAGCCTATTTTAAAATCGAAGTAAGTTTGCGTGTAATAAGTTCAATGCCATGTTAGTATGATTTTAAATGTTTGATATTTGTGAAGATGTTTGATATGTCTATGAATTTGAAAAATGGTGTTGTATGAGAAAATGATGAGAATTGTGATGTTGAAGTCCTAGTTGGACTTAAATAAACGAGAGAACAATATCATTAAGATTTGAGATGTATAAGGTCCCGTATAAGACCATGTCCGGGACATGGCCTCGGCACCAAATTGAAATCCCGTATAAGACCATATCTGGGATATGGCATCGACATCGAATATAAGAATCATATAATACCATATCTGGGATATGGCATCGACAATCGAAATAAGATCCCGTATAAGACCATATCGGGTATATGGCATCGGCATCTAGAAGTGACCCCACGTAAGACCACATTTGGGATGTGGCATTGGCGTCGTAATTATGTGAATGACGATGATGATATATCCTTGAATATCCCAAGTGATTCAATGTAATAAATAGTTAAGCTTATGATAGAGATGAGATTAATGCTAAGACCAAGTGATGAAATGATACAGGTATATGTGAGTAATTCACGAGAATGGCTCACGATATATGGCATGATATGTAATTGGTAAGAGTAAGTATGAGTAAGTTATGGAAATGAGCTCAAGACTTGTGTTTTCATTCAATGCAATGGATAGATGACATTATGAGCTTTATGTTTCTATTTATCTTATGCAAACTTGCTAAGCTTTATGCTTACCCCTATCATTTCCCTTTTCCTTGTAGCATTGCCAAGTTAGCTCGAGAATTCGTGGAACGTCGGAGTTCAGAAATCATACTATCGACTACTCTTTGGTATAGCAAAGTTAAATACATTTTGAGTATGACATGTATAGGACTTGGTCATTTTGTTATGTCATATTTATTAGCCAAAGTGTTGGCTATTTATATTATCAAATTCATTTTGTAAGTGGCCACTAGAATTGGGCCAATACTTGACAAGTTTACATATATTCAATGATGATGAATTTCATTAAGTGTATGCTTGTATAGATGTCTTGATTTTTGAGTCCTTAGAAGTGTTTTATGGTTATAATATATGTTGGATTGAATTGGTATAAGTATGGTTGCTGTGTAGGGTGGCATTTGGCTTGGTAGATAGCCTTTCAAATGTCCACACGAGTAGACACACGGGAGTGTGTCTAGGCCGTGTGTGACACACGGTCATTCCTATGGGCGTGTTGATTGGCTGTGTGTCCTCTTGCATTCTAGGTTTACAAGTCAGTATGGTCAGTAGTAAACACACGGGTAGAGACACAGTCGTATGTCTCAGCCGTGTGGGAGGCATGACCATGGACATGGGCGTGTGCCCAGGCCGTGTGAAGTCTGCACCTAAAATTAGGAATTTAATTCGACACATGGTCTAAGGACACGGGCGTCTGCCTTGGCCGTGTGACCTTATTGAGATGATGACGTCATAAACAAAATGTCAAGGTTTTCACACACGGGCGTGTCATGGCCGTGTGAAGGACACGGCCAGGGACACGGGCGTGTGTTCGGCCATGTAAAAACCCTATAAGTTCGAATTGAGAAATAATTCCACACGGGTTAGGATCATGGGCGTGTGTGACCACACGGCCTGCCCACATGGACGTGTGGCCCTATTTTAAGCAAAAATTTTCTAACTGTGTGAAAGTTTTTGGTTTAGTCCCGAACTATTCCTTATGTAAGTTTTGGGTCTCGTAGGCCCATAATGGGGACATTATGGGTATGAATGAAAAGTTTTAAGTTGAAACAAAATTTTATGGCCTGATGTTGTATGTTTAAGCAAGTTAAGTTCGGTAATGCCTCGTATCCGGTTTCGGCTTTGAACACGGGTAAGGGGTGATACATCACATGCCCGTGTTCCACACCCGTGTGGATTTATTTTTCAATTCGACCTACATGGGTTTTCACACGGCCTGACACACGCCCGTGTCCATAGCCCGTGTCCCTCACACGGCCATGACATGCCTGTGTGTGAAAACCTTGACATTCTATTTATGATGTCATCATCTCAATATGGTCACATGGTTAAGGAACACGTCCATGTCCTTAGACCATGTGTCGAATTAAATTCCTAATTTCAGGTGCAGACTTCACACGGCCTGGGCACATGCCCATGTCTTAGGTCGTGTCTCCCACAAGGTTGAGACCACTGGCCGTGTCTCAGCCTTGTGTTTACTACTGAGCATACTGACTTGCCAACCTAGCATGCATGGGGACACACGGCCTATCAACACGCCCATTTATGCCAATTCAATTCAACATATAACATGACCATAAGACACTTCTAAGAACTCATAATCAAGGCATCCACAAAAGCATACACTTCATGTGTTTCATCATCATTGAATATATAAACTTGTCAAGTATTGGCCCATTTCCAATGACCACTTACAAAATGATTTTCACAACATTAATAGCCAACACTTTGGCTAACATATATGACATAACAAAATGATCAAGTCCTATACATGCCATACTCAAAATAAATCTAATTTTTCTATACCAAAGAGAAGTTGATAGTGTGATTTCCGAACTCCGATGTTCCACGAATTCCTGAGCTAGCTTGGTAATACTATAAGGAAAAGGGAAATGAGAGGGGTAAGCATAAAGCTTAGTAAGTTTGCATAAAATAAATAACAACAATAAGGCTCATAATGTCATCCATCCATTGCATTGCGTAAAAGCACTAAGTATCAAACACATTGCCATGACTTACTCATGCTTACTCTTACCAAATACATGTCATGCTACATATCGTAAACATTTCTCGTGCATTACCTGCACCACTTCATCACATAGCTTTAACATTAATTTCATCTCTAACATAAGCTTAACTACTTATCTCGATGAATCACTTAGAATATACGAGAATACACAATCATCATTACACACATAAACACAACGCCAACACCATATCCCTAATATGGTCTTACACGGGTCACATCTTGATGCCGATGGCATATCCCAGATATGGTCTTATACAATTTTCATATTCAATGCTGATTCCATATCCTTGATATGGTCTTATACGGGATCTCAATTCAGTGCCGAGGCCATGTCCCAGAAATGGTCTTATACGGACCTTCACAATCTCGCGTCTCGATGGTGATATCCTTTCACATCTTAAAGTCCAATCGGGACTTCAACATTGTAAATTTTCATCATTTTCTCTTTCAACATTATTGCTCAATTTCATGGAAATGATATACATCTTAACAAATAACAACGTTTTAGAATTCAATAACATGATGTTCAATTTATTACACACAAACTTACCTTGATGCCAAAATAGGCCAATTTGCCGATCTAGTCCGAAACCTTGCCTATTCCTCGGCCAAGGTTAATTCTTCATTCTTCTTGATCTATAATAACAAATTAGCTCATTTAATTGCCACATTAATCAACACATTTCAATAATCACACTTTGGCAAAATTACCATTTTGCCCTTAAACTTTCACAAAATGACTATTTTACCCCTAGGCTCGTAAATCGATTCTAATCAAATTTCCTCCTCTTACAAGCCTAGATGAACATTTACTACTCCTTTGGCAATCCTCAATACTAAATATTTCACACATTTAACACCTATTTTATAACCTTTACAAAAAGGTCCTTTTAGGTGTTTTCATGGTAACACCTTTCACAAAAGTTGTTTATTTAACAACTAAGACTCATTTTGTTCCATAAAAAATGAAGAAAAAAACATAGATGCTCACATGGAAAAACTCTAAACTTTTGACCATTTTGCAAAATAGTCCCCTCTTTAGCTAGCTTAAGCTTTAGGGGTTCTAAAAGTACAAATATTATCAAGAAATGATCATCCAAGCACTTACTTGTAAGGAGAAAAGCTTGCTGAAATTTTTGAGCTCTCAAACCACTATTTTGCTGCTAATTTTTGGTGGAGAAGATGAGTGAATAGAAGGCTATCATCTTTTCTTTATTTTATTCTATTTCATCAATTTAATCCACCTAATCCACCAACTTTGACTAATTTTGACTTCTTTGTCCCCTATGGCCACCCACCCTATTTCTAAGGGTCTAATTGCACATTAAGGGCCTCCAATTAATATTCCATAGCTATCACCTTTAGCTTTTAAAATAGAACTTTTTTACTTTATGCGATTTAGTCCTTTTTCTCAATTAAGCATGCAATCGCTAAAATTTAAGCACCAAAATTTTCATGCACCCTTATAATCATGCTATAACCCATAAAAAAACATTAAAATAATTTTATCTAACCCCGAATTAGTGGTTCTAAAACCAATGTTTCGACTAGCCCCTAAATCGGGCTATTACATTTTATTTGCCCTTCAGGTTGAGCCAATGATCGATCAGCTAGTTGCAATGTCACTGTAGTAGGTTTCATGTGACGAAATCCCAACTTTCTAAAAGTAGATAGTTGCATTAGGTTGAAGCTAGCTCCCAAGTCGCATAAAGCCTTGCCCAAATAATGGTTGCCAATTGAACATGAGACAGTAAAGCTCCCGGGGTCTTTCATTTTGGGGGGCAACTTATTTGTCAAAACAACACTATAGCCCTCTATGAGTGCAATAGTTTCCATATCACTAAGCCTCTTCTTCTTGGACAAGAGCTCCTTCATAAATTCCCCATTATTTGAATTTGCACAAGAGCATTTACTAAAGGAATATTAATTTGAAGTTGCTTCAGTATGTTCAGGAACTGTTGGTACTTCTTATCCTGCTCATTCTCATTGAATCTTTGTGTAAAAGGTAAAGGTGGAGATACATCTGATTGCGCCGAAACCATTGATTGCATCGATAATTTTAGGGTTAGACATTAGGTATATGAGTGACAATTTGTGGAACTTCCTTGTCTGGTACATTGACAAGCTCTTCAGATTTAACATTCTCACCAAGGATCACTTCACTAGTATCTTGAGGGGCTACAGTATAGTCTGTAGTTGGCTCACTAGTTTGTTTACAACACTTGGGAGTAATAGCCTTTCAATGTTATTTCCTTCTCGGACTGGGATTTTCCATGTCACTAGGTAGTGTGCCCGATGGTTGAGTATTCAGATTTGAAGCAAGTTGTCCTAATTGTGCCTCTAACGCCCGAATAGAAGATGAATTCCCTTGTATAACAACTTCTGTGTGAGTCATATGTCCCGTATTAAAGCCTCAAGAGCTACTAACAGGTCAGAAGGAGAAGCTTGCATATACCATTATCGTCGATGTTCTTGAACATGCTGATTCGACATTGAAGAGTGTTGTGGCTGCGTCTGATTCTGGTGTAGATGCATTTGATTTTGTTGTGGATGCATCTGAGGGTGCTGCTTGTAGTTCTATTGTTGTTGATTGTAATGCCCTTGTCTTGAATTATAATTTCCTTGAGTAGATATATTCCCATATTGGAATGTCGCAGCATTTTGTCCAGTATTCTAATTTCCCAAGATTGTTGATTGCGTGCAGAATTATTATAAGAGGTGTAAGAATTGTTTCAGATGTTACTAACATAAAAGGCATTCTTTGCATGTTGTGGACAATCTTCATAGCTTTTGTTGTCACTGAAAATCTCACAACAAAAACTAGGAACATCGACTTGTTGAGCGACTTGTATAGGTGCAACGTCACTAGTCCTTTGCATATTTTTTATCATATTTGCAAGGGAAGAAACTTGAGCACTAAGTGCAGATATTAAGTCCAATTCAATAACTCCCAGAGTAGCTTTTTCTTGTGCAGCTCTAGAGATATGATATTGGTAATCATTCTAAGCAATTCTCTCAAGAATTCCAATAGCATCATTATAAGCACAATCTAGCAAAGGACCATTGGCTGATACGTCAACAAGATTCCTCGTGTGTGAATTCAGCCCATTATAAAAAATCTCAATTTGTGTTTCCTATTGAATGTCATGCATGGGAAAACGTCGAAGCAAAGATTTATAACGTTCCCATGTGGTGTGAAGATTCTCATCATCAAACTGATGATAAGCTGTAATATCATTTTGGAGACGAGCGTTCATTGTCGTCAAGTTAAATCGCAAAAAAAAAAAATTGTGTTGCTAGTGCATTCCAAGAAGTAATTGATCTAGCAGGTAGCCTAATGAACCAAGTACGAGCTCTTCCCTGCAAGGAATAAGGAAATAATTGCATCTTCAAAGTATCATCAGGAACACCTTGTTGACTAAAGGAAGCACAAATCAATAAAAATGATTTAAGATGTTCTCGTGTATCTTCATGAGGTAGTCCAACATATTGCCATTAGAATTCAGCATTTGAAACATTATTGGCTTGTGTTCAAAATTTCCAACTTGGATTGCTAGCCTAACCACTCCCAACTATAAGTCATCCAAGACAGGTACTACAAAATGTTTTTTATTTAAGTGTCTTGCGGCAACGGTGGGTCATTAGCATTTTGGTTTTGTATCGAGGTATGACTTCATAGTTTCTTGGTAAATCCATAGTCATTTGTTCTCGAAGTCTCCTTCTAACAGTTCTTTCAATTTTGGATCAAAATTAACAATAAACTCCAAGTTGCTTTGGGTCATACAACTCCTAAAATAAAATTTGAAAATAGCGACAAAAAGAAAACAAGTTAGTAATAACTAAATATTATGAAATAAAAACAAACAAAAACAAACATCGAACAAACACCATCCCTGGAAATGGTGCCAAAACTTGATCGATTGTTTAACGTTACAAAAATAATGTGCAAGCGTACACTATCGATGCAAGTATAGTAGACAGATATGAATCTGTCGAATATCAATCCCACGAGGATGATTGTCTTTTGTCTATCAATGTCAGTGCAATAAATAGATAGAAACGAGATAAATTGTGAGAGTAGTGTCAAAGCAATAACTTGAAAATAATAAGATAAAATATGATAATGATAAACTGGGATCCTCAACATGAATATTCTAAGTGCTTACAAGGTATAAAAGGATAGATTATTGTCAATGCATTAAATTGCAATGAATATCTTATCAAGCTTAAATTCTATATTTAATCTAAGATTTAAACATGCACATTAGCCACACCTTCCAATGATGGAAATGGAACACTATTAAGAACAAGTGAATTAAATTCCTCTAGTCCTCAAGCAACTTCCGTTGTCATGCTTGTTAGCTTGAATTGTTGCTACACTTTCCTGTGTTAGTAGCCACAATAACATTTCCATGCTAAAAATTCAAACCCAAAGATTAAATAGTAGAAGCAAGATTGAATAAAATAACATTTAACCTAGAAATCATGTATACTTCCGTACAGATATGAAATAGAGAGTAGCCAACACCAGTTAGAAAAGAAATATACAAGAAACAAGTGGAGAGTGCAATTTCTAGAAAATCTTGACTTGATCTTTCAACTTCTTCTTGTGTCCCACTCAGGGCTCCTCATCAAGAGATGATCTGCATCTCGGTCACGTCGGTTCACCCGTAGGAGACTTAAGCCGCCATAGCTAAAAAGCTTCAAAATATAGTTTGAAGAAGATAATCCTACTTCTCTCCCCTTTTCACGTCAATATTAATAGTTATCCAAATAGCACAGGTGTCCTTTCATCAGAATCATACTGCCTCTGTACATACAAGTTGGTTGTACTAGACTGTACAAGTTAATATGTGCTTGTTGATTGTGAAATTGTCAATCGAGATGAGATGTTATATTATATGACATGTATTCATGAATGCCATTGAGAAAGTGTAAGCGTAAGCATGTTGTACATGCTAGATGATAGTGATAATGTTGTGTTATAATGTGATATTTGTAGTGAATAAATGCATTGAATGGTAAGTAATATGTATGTGTTAATAACGAATATTTTGGCCTTAACATTGAATACAATTTGTATGTCATTGGATTGTGAGTACTCACTTATATGTTATATGATTTTGGTGTTGAGGCCACGGGACATGTTTGGAGAGATAAGGGAATGTGAGCTCAGCTCCATTCAACGAGACATGTTTGGTGTGTTGGAGAGTGTTAGCTTTATGCTTCACTTTTGGGACATGTTTGACTCTACGAGTCTATGTGGTGTGTTGGAGATCCGTGTATCCAATGAGTAGTGATAGAGCCCACTTTTATGTTTCATATCTCAAGTGAAAAATTACCTACAAAAATAATTGCGTGTATTGGGATATATGCATGAATATGCATGTGTTGACTCTGTAAATAAACTATTGATTATGCATGAAAAGTAAAATATGTCAACTAAGTTGAGTTTGCTATAATTATGCTACTTAAATGTTTTACTAATGCTTGATGAACTGTTTACATGGAAGTTGTTCTAGGCATTCACTAAGCTTGTTAAGCTCACCCACTCACTTCTAAAACCATTGCAGATTAGTTATGTGTCGAGGTGAGCAGTGTGGTTCCAAGGGGTTATCAAGCAAGTCCATTTCCATTTTTCATAGGTATTATTGTTATTTTTTTACGTTTTGGGAACAAGGCAATGTGGTAGACTTCTATTGGTATTTGTCATGATGTTTTTGGATGCTTCGATAGACTATTCATTCTTAGGATTAAGAGATTTGTTTCGTATTATATTGATTATTACTTGGACCTAACTTTGATGTTTGAAACTATTATTATGGATGATTTGATGTTTATTCGATATAGTAATAGATGCATGTTGAATAGATTTTGTGTTAGAATGGTCGGTAGGTTAATATGTGTTGTATTTTTAGGTATGGAGCAAAGGTATCGATATTTGTGTGTTAAAAACAAAACCTCTGTGATTTTGAAATGTGCAAAAGTCAGAATCGTAATATGGATCGATACCATATCACGAGTATCAATGCTCGGGGTAATTTTTACTGATATTTTTGAAACATATCGATATTTTCTTCAGTTTTGATTTTAACCGAGAAACAGAATGCTGATTTGGTATGAATTTTTCATACTATATCGATACCATGTAAGGAAAATATCGATACCCATGTTCCATATCAATACCTACGTCCTTGTTTTGGAAATTTTGCTAAATGGACCTATGCATGTTGAATTATTGTTATAAGACCATTTGATGTACGTTTAGCATGTACTAATGATTAAAGAGTATGATTGGCTTAAAACCTGTACGAATGTTAAAATGGAAGATGTACCCTTAATAATGAGTTTATTTGTATTGTGTGTGACATAAGACGGTGGTGTGGCATCCTCTATTCGAGCTCAGAGATTGGGTCAGGTATAGGGTGTTTCAAAATGTGATATACAAAATGATTATGAGTTAAATGTGTAGATGAAACGATAAGATGAAATATTTAGATGAAATGGTTATATGAAATGCTTATATGGATATATATTAAGCGGATTTATGAAGTATATATATAAAATATTTATATGAATATAAATATGGGAAAATGGACATTTGAAATGAGTACATGAAATAAAGATGTTAAATGTTAAATGTTAAATGAATATGTGATGGTTGGTTGTGTGTCAAATGTGTTTTTAGGTATATGTTTTATAATATGATAAAGTTATATGTTTCAAATATGAACTTAATAACTTTATGGGACTTGTGTTATGTTTAGGTAATTAAAGAACTCATGACTATGATATTGGGTTATCTTGTAAAATTGTTTAAAAATATCATTAATAATAAGTTAAAGTTAAAGTTTATTTCAAACTTACTAAGCTTTACTCAAGCTTACCTCGTTTTGGTTTTTCTTCCTCATAGATCATCGGATGCAAGCTATTGATTGGATTGGCGTTGGAGATCACACAACCCGTCAACTTGATCGATAACTATCTGTTCACTTTGGTCCAGTTATAAGTGGCATGTAAATAGGATTTTGGTATATATATATAGGTCATAAACATTATGGTTATGTTTTGTGTCAACTGAAGTATGAGATAAGTCTATAGATGTAAAGCTTAATTAGTATTTTGGTAAAATTTTGGGTATGTTTATGTTTGGCCAATGTGATTGATGGTTTAACCATGAGTATATGAATGCAATGTGTTTTCTTGTAACACCCTGGTTTAGGGGCTATGCATGTGGGGTATAACTCATGTTCTAGTGGGTTTTGGGTAGGCTTGGATGTGTTGAGAGGTGTTGAGAGTGCTCGGAGTAAAAGGAAGACTTTGGAAAATTTTGATTTTCGAGGGGTTAAGAAGGAATCGGGCCAAGGAGGCCTTAAGTATATTTTTCGGTAATTTTGGCACAAGGAAGAGCTTGGCGAAGTGGCTAGCGTGCGCCACTTGGTATTGAAGGGGAGAAGGGCGCTGGTTCGAGTGGAAGCGCAATGAGGTTTAGCGTTTATTTTTCATATGTAGTATTGGGCTGAGTATGAAGGCTTTATGAATAATTGTTGGGGCTCTATGGACATGAAAGGCGGTGGGCGGAGTGGCGTTGCATGTAAGTATTTGGGTAAAGGTCATGAGTTCGAGGTGCAAGGAAGGCGAGTTTTGATATTTTGCAAGCGGCGTTAAGTCTTTGGGAAGGCTTAAAAGAATTTGTTCTTGCGCTTTTGATATAAAAAAGTAGCCTAGGCCGAATAACTGGGACGCTATATGGTCATTGGTTCCCCAGTCGTGTGTTCGAGCCTTGGAGGTCTTTGGGGGATTTTTCCTTCTTTTCTTCTTTGGTTGGCGTGAGTGGGCGGCACATTGGAGTTTTATTTCTTTGTTTTTTTTTTTGGCGTGATTTGAAGCAATTGGGTGGCACATGGTTTTTAAATTGAAAGGATTAAGCTTTTATCCTTTAATTTGGAGTAAGGATAATTGCTATGTTTTTATTCTTTTAAATTTGAATTGATTGGATGGGAGTGAATTTAGAGATTTGATTAATTCAAATCAATTTGAATTAAGAGGCCATAGGTGGCGGTAGAAATTAGGATTCTTCAAGGGGAAGCAAGTCTAGAATGTGCTATTTAATGGGCAGCTTTTTCTTGTTTTCCTTTTGAACCTTTTGTCGAATTTTTAGCCCACACTTCTAAAGCTTTCATCCATTTTTCTTCCATACTCTACCAACACTAAAATATCCCTTCTCTTCACCTATGCACTTTGGCCGAATCTTCAAGGTCACCTAGCCGATTTTCTTACTTGGTTCTCTCTATTTTTCCTAAGTCAAAACCATTTCATATTGTCTCCCATACCTTCTTTCTTTCTCTTTTGCGAAATCTTTCTAGCGGGGTTGGTGAATCTTAAGCGGGGGGTGGAGCGTTTGAGTCTCTGCTCTAGTCATTGTGAAGGGTAAGGTTTTACGTTATAGTTTATTTCTTTTGATGTTTCGTTAACGAAAGTTGGTCTTGGTGTTTAAGGTTTGGTCGAATGTTATTATTGTCTTATTATGAAAATTCTTTTGTGGGTAGCCGACAGGAAGGAGCTGTAGGAAGGGACTCTTAAGTCTTATTCATCAAGTGTTGTAAGAGCAGTTAGGATTTGATCGATTGTATCTAAAAAGGTGCGTAACCATCGCACTATTTCTCGATTTGCCTGCTAGCTATTGACATATGGAAGCCGATTATAATGGCTTAAGTGATGTGAACCGATGATGGTAAGATTGGTTGTGATATATATATATTTTATACATGTTTGATGTGGTTTTGATCAATAATAAATACTCACCTTATATGATATTCTTGCATGATTTATTGACACATGGGCATGGGATTGGATTGAAGAAGGAGGAAGTGTACACAAGTTGTACGTGGTCTAATGATAGCTCCGGCTACATTAGCGCTTGATGGCTAGCTTTGTGCTACCTCAAGGGAGATGTCGGCTCGGTGCCCATCTCGTGGTCGATGGCTATGTGCATCACCGTAGGCAGAATATGTTGTTGGATCACTTTGGTTGATCGGTGGCTCATCCACGGCCTCGAGCAGCGAGTTTGCCGAGGTA
The DNA here is from genome assembly GCA_025506655.1 of Gossypium rotundifolium. Classification (NCBI taxonomy): domain Eukaryota; kingdom Viridiplantae; phylum Streptophyta; class Magnoliopsida; order Malvales; family Malvaceae; genus Gossypium; species Gossypium rotundifolium. The sequence goes on along the minus strand of CP106733.1, from coordinate 104,691,583 downwards.
AGATTTAAGGATCACGATGTGATCAGTGGTGGTTTATCCACGGCCTTAGGCAGGGAGTCTGCCAAGGTTGGAGTCTGATTGGTTTGTGGGTTGGGTGAGATGCATATGTGCATGACTTGCTATGTGAATTGTTTGGTATTGGGCCTAGCCCATACGTGTGGGAAATTGTGTTGTGGTTATGCCTTTGAGTCCGTGGACTCACCAATTATTTTCCTAACATTTCGGTGATTCATGAGATGGACCGGATCGGAGGGACACATGGTGGCCCATGCTTAGAAAGATGTTTTGGTTATAATAAATATTAAGTATTTCATTTAAATGATGGTTGTAATAAGGATTTATTTTATTATTACGGTATCATTTTATTATTAACTCTATTATGATTTGTTTAAATTGAAACACTATGTGAAGATGGTTATATTTTTTTTTCTTACTTATTCAAATATGGAATTATTAAACATGTGGCTATAATTTCAAAAGAACATGGTTTCCAAGAGCAAATAAATTTTTACTATTTTATTCTAAGTCAAAATATTTTCACTAACATAACCAGATTCATCGTAGTGAATGGGCCGGTTTGGGGATGTTACAGTTTGGTATCGAGCCGGTTCAAAACTTCGGCTTTGAGGGTTTAGGCCCAAAAACATTTTCAAAATGGGCTTTTTTGAAATGAGAGCTTTTATAAAAGGTTTTCAAGTTATTACGGCATGGCACTGTACCTCGGCCGAGTCCACCAGGTAAGCACTTCGGACTTTCTTGAAGTGATTTGTTTATATGAATTAATTTGGGCTTAGTTTGGGCTCGTAGAATAGAATAATAGGATCTGTTGGACCCTAGGACTAGTCTACCCAAACATATGCATAAGACTTAAGGATTATTAAACCCACCTGTGAAGCAAGTCACGAGTTAAGGTGTGGCAACTGTGTGCACATGTCAGGAGTGGTATTCAGGTGGGAGCTTGGTATTTAAGCGATCAGCGTGACTCACCTCCTCTCCACTTGAATCCTACAGTGCGTAGCTAGGGTTCACCTTAACCAAGAGGACTTGTTCATAGGCTAAACCGATTATTAAAACCCTAAGGAATTAGCCTTAAACTTTCATTTTAAAATTTTCAAACTTACCCTTTGGTTGTGAAACCCTAAATCTAATTACGAAAGGCGTCATCGATTTACAAAATTACCAAAATGCCCCTAGTGGCAAAATTACAAAAATACCCCTGTTTTATAAAATTTCTGTTCTACCCTCAATTTTTGATAAAATGCTTTTTGCGTGGTAAAATACCAAAATCTCAAGTTTTCAAATATTAAGATACCTTGGTTTGAAAAAAAATATTACGAAAATACCCCTGGTTGATAAAAATTATCGAAATGCCCTTGGTTTCTAAATTTTCAGTTTCCTCTCAACTTCTACTGAAGTATTCCTATTTTACCAAATATCAGAAAACCCTATTTTATGAAATACAGTGATATTCCGATTTGGAGAATTTACTGAAAATGCCCATGATTTCTAAAATTACGAAAATGACCCTACTTTTGAATTTTTGCAACCTACTTTGTTTGAGAAACAAAATTTTGAGATGACCCCAGATTTTGTAAATTTTGAAGTTGGAAAACTATTTTTCAAAATTGAATCGAGTTATTACCAAAATACCCTCTTTAGGAAAAATGGCGAATTTACCCACAGGTAGGAAGGAAACTTGATTGCTCGAAAGAACTACTCTCGAAACTTTATTGCATAAAATTGCTCGTGGTTATAACGGTGAAACAATAATTTCTAATCCATAAAACTTTCTAAACAGATTAAATCGAGGCTAGATATGAGTTCTAGGGGCGTGGTCGCAATACTCGTGGGCGTGGTAGAGCGGGATGTCGGTGTCGGGCCGGTTGGGTCACGCCATGGAGTGCAGCGATGCACCACCACCACCGTTGAGGTTGAACAACGGATCGGTGGAGGAGGCGGCGTAGTGTCACAAGTCGTGTTCGAGTACTCGAGCAGTGGCAAGAGCCAATGTGGGCAATAGGAATCGAAAGTCAGTGCAGAGACTTAGGGCGAATGGAGCCGAGGTTTTTAGAGGAGTGTCTGGGGTAGCTCCGAATGTGGCAGAGTACTAGCTGGAGGCAGTTGAAAGGATTATGTATGATCTCGACTTAACTGCTGAGGAGAAGTGAAGGTGTTGTTTCATTCTTTGCGGGATGAGGCCTACCAGGTGGTGGCTCACGGTTAAGGAAAGTACCCTGCGGATCGAGTGGTGGGGCTACTTCAAGATCAAGTTTGAAGGAAGTTTGTCGGAGCGAGCTATGTGGATGCTCAGAGGAAGGAGTTCCTTAACTTGGTGCAAGGAAACAAGTCGATAGCGAGTCTGAAGAGTTTACGCGTTTGAGCCGGTATGCTCGGGTATCGTGTAGCGGATTATGAGAGATGTGTCGATTGAAGATGGTCTGCGAGATGAGTCATGCGAGTTTTGATTGCTCGCATCGGAAAGAGACTTCACCGTTTTAGTGGAGAAAGCTCGAATAGTGAGGAGGTCAAGAAGGTGAGAGGCACAATAGAAAGGAACCGTGATAAGAGAAGTGTTGGATCGCCGAAGTGTTTGAGAGGGTCGAGAAAAGACCGAGGGTTGAGACTCTGTTCATATTGCTAAGCCACCAGCGAAAATCCAGATCGTCAGGTAATGCGCAGATCTGGAAGGTATCATGTTAGCGAAATCTTTGGAATCGGGTTGGGAGTGCTTGGATGCAAGTCAAATCTCATCGATTAAGTTGTCCCAGAACCCGAATAGGACTCGAATAGTGGGTCAAGGTTATGTGCAACCAGCGAGAGGTGGTCAGTGATGACGAGAGGTCGTGGTCCGAACCATGGAGGAAATGGTTCGGCGAGGTCGGAGAGCGATGAACCATGATAATGGTGGCACCGAGGCAAGGCGACCAGGGCGGTTTATGCGGTTCACGGAGAGAGGATAATGATGTGCTGATGTGTCACCGGTAAGTTCCTTGTGTTTGGAATATCTTTTGTTGTTTTGTTCGTTTTGGTGATTGTTTGATCTGCTGCTCATAAAGTAGTTGGAACCTTGAGTATGAACCTAGAAACGATGCCTAGAGGGTATGATTAGCTCTTTAGGATCAGAGTGCACAGCCATAGCGTAGTGGGAGGAATTGGATTGTTAGACAAGTAATTTCGGGGACGAAATTATTTTAAGGAGGGTAGAATTGTAACACCTGGTTTAGGGGCTATGCATGTGGGGTATAACTCATGTTCTAGTGGGTTTTGGGTAGGCTTGGATGTGTTGAGAGGTGTTGAGAGTGCTCGGAGTAAAGGGAAGACTTTGGAAAATTTTGATTTTAGGGGGTTAAGAAGGAATCGGACCAAGGAGGCCTTAAGTATATTTTTCGGTAATTTTGGCACAAGGAAGAGCTTGGCGAAGTGACTAGCGTCTTCACTTAGTATTGAAGGGGAAAAAAGCTGGTTCGAGTGGAGGCAGTGAGTAGATTTGCGTTTTATTTTCATATGTAGTATTGGGCACAGTATGAAGGCTTTATGAATAATTGTTGGGGCTCTATGGACATGAAAGGCGGTTAGGCGAGTGGTATTTGCATGTAAGTATTTGGGTAAAGGTCGCGAGTTCGAGGCGCAAGGAAGGCGAGTTTTGATATTTTGCAAGCGAGCGTTAAGTCTTGGGAAGGCTTAAAAGAATTTGTTCTTGCTTTTGATATAAAAACAGCGCCTAGGCCGAATGGCTGGGACGCTATATGGTCATTGGTTCCCCAGTGTCGTGTGTTCGAGCCTTGGAGGTCTCTGGGGATTTTCCTTCTTTTCTTCTTGGTTGGCGTGAGTAAGGCGGCACATTGGAGTTTATTTCTTTGTTTTTTTTTGGCGTGATTTGAAGCAATTGGGTGGCACATGGTTTTTAAATTGAAAGGGATTAAGCTTTTATCCTTTCGGCTGGAGTAAGGATAATTGCTATGTTTTTATTCTTTTTAAATTTGAATTGATTGGATGGGAGTGAATTTAGAGATTTGATTAATTCAAATCAATTTGAATTAAGAGGCCATAGGTGGCGGTAGAAATTAGGATTCTTCAAGGGAAGCAAGTGCTTAATGTGCTATTTAATGGGCAGCTTTTTCTTGTTTTCCTTTTGAACCTTTTGTTTAATTTTTAGCCCACACTTCTAAAGCTTTCATCCATTTTTCTTCCATACTCTACCAACACTAAAATATCCTTCTCTTCACCTATGCACTTTGGTAGAATCTTCAAGGTCACCTAGCCGATTTTCTTACTTGGTTCTCTCTATTTTCCTAAGCGAAACCATTTCATATTGTCTCCCATACCTTCTTTCTTTCTCTTTTGTCAAATCTTTCTAGCGGGGTTGGCGAATCTTAGCGGGGGTGGAGCGTTTGAGTCTCTGCTAGTCATTGTGAAGGGTAAGGTTTTACGTTATAGTTTATTTCTTTTGATGTTTAGTTAACGAAAGGTGGTCTTGGTGTTTAAGGTTTGGTCGAATGTTCTTATTGTCTTATTATGAAAATTCTTTTGTGGGTAGCCGAAGCGGAAGGAGTCAGAGGAAGGGACTCTTAAGTCTTATTCATCAAGTGTTGTAAGAGCGGTTAGGATTTGATCGATTGTATCTAAAAGGTGCGTAACCATCGCACTATTTCTCGATTTGCCTGCTAGCTATTGACATATGGAAGCCGATTATAATGGCTTAAGTGATGTGAACCGATGATGGTAAGATTGGTTGTGATATATATATATTTTATACATGTTTGATGTGGTTTTGATCAATAATAAATACTCACCTTATATGATATTCTTGCATGATTTATTGACACATGGGCATGGGATTGGATTGAAGAAGGAGGAAGTGTACACAAGTTGTCGTGTGGTCTAATGATAGCTCGGCTACATTAGCGCTTGATGGCTAGCTTTGTGCTACCTCAAGGAGATGTCGGCTCGGTGCCCATCTCGTGATCGATGGCTATGTGCATCACCGTAGGCGAATATGTTGTTGGATCACTTTGGTTGATCGGTGGCTCGACCACGACCTCGGCAATGAGTTTGCGAGGTAAGATTTAAGGATCACGATGTGATCGGTGGTGGTTATCCACGGCCTTAAGCGAGAGTCCGCCAAGGTTGGAGTCTGATTGGTTTGTGGGTTGAAATGAGATGCATATGTGCATGACTTGCTATGTGAATTGTTTGGTATTGGGCCTAGCCCATCGTGTGGGAAATTGTGTTGTGGTTATGCCTTTGAGTCCGTGGACTCACCCAATTATTTTCCTAACATTTCGGTGATTCATGAGATGGACCGGGATCGGAGGGACACATGGTGGCCCATGCCAAGAAGATGTTTTTGGTTATAATAAATATTAAGTATTTCATTTAAATGATGGTTGTAATAAGGATTTATTTTATTATTACGGTATCATTTTATTATTAACTCTATTATGATTTGTTTAAATTGAAACACTATGTGAAGATGGTTATATTTTTTTCTTACTTATTCAAATATGGAATTATTAAACATGTGGCTATAATTTCAAAAGAACATGGTTTCAAGAGCAAATAAATTTTTACTATTTTATTCTAAGTCAAAAATATTTTCACTAACATAACTTGATTGATTAAGTAGTGAATGGGCCGGGTTTGGGGATGTTACATTTCTTAACTAGAATAGTTGAATGAATTATCTTGTATTGTGGTGCCTTTGAATGACATATTGGTTAAACATGAAATGAATGAAATTTGACATGTATTTGGTGGTTAGAATGTGTTCTTGAACCATAGAAATGATCTAGGTATGGCATGTCTTATTGTACAAGGAAATATGCATGAATTTGCTTGTTTTAAAGGTTAAAAATGATGCACACAACCTGGGACACGGGCTGTTACATGACTGTGTGCACACACGGTCACCCCACACGGTTATATGTATTATGTGTTTTTGGTGTAGGCTGGTTCATACAGGCATAGTGAGTTACACAACCCGTGTGACCCCTGCTTTGCAAATTTTCAAGTTTTTTTTAAAACATTCTGATTTGTTTTGATTTAATCTCGAACTGTCCTCAAACTATTTTTAGGGCCTCGTAATCTCGATTTAAGGCTCATAAGTGTAATTATGCTATGAATTGATTTGTTAGTAATTTTATTGGTTTAATTATTCTGGAATGAAGTTAAGTGTCATGTTTTGCTCAGTAACACTCCATGACCCTAATTCGCTAACAGAGACGACGTGTTATGGGTGTTACATCGAGAGATAAATAGTTCTTGTCGACTTATTAGTTTAGTGGAAGATCGAGAGATCCTACTAGGTTAATGACTGGTTGATTGAATAGAAACTCAAAAATAGGAATTAGTTATGACCACCAAAGCAAACTAATCAGCCATAGCTAGATTTGATGAAGTTGATAAATTAGTTTTCTGAAGTTCTTTTTTTTTTATGTTATTTTGTTCAATTAGTCATAAAACCCCAAAAACTTCTATCTATATTTTATCATAATATGATTTATTTGAAGTACTAATTAGATCTATTTGTGTTTAGGTTAGAATTAATTTAGTACTCACCTTTCTTAGGTACAATCCTCGAATACTTACCTACTTTGTTGTAACTATATTACAACTTGGTCTGTATACTTGCGGACATCGTTTATCTTATATCTTTTGTGCAATATTCTTACTCTTGACGTTAGTACATCTAGAGGCAGTTAGTTTACCAAGTAAATCATAATTTATCTCGGTCAAGAAAGTGAGGTTGACAGATAAGCATGTATTGGTCGATTACTTAATTAGTTTGAGGCTGAGAGGTCATAACTAGTTAATTAATAGGTAACTTGATAAAACCCAAATTTTGAAGTTAATTAGGAACACTAAAGTGAGATCATCTTCTGCCTACTTAATTAGATTTAATTTCAATTGTTGTTTGGTTTTCTGTAATTTTAGTTAATTTATGTTATTTTATTAAATAATTTTAATTTTTTTATCATATAATTTTAGATTATTACTATTTAGTCCTATTAGTGTAGAAAATTAGTCTTAGTTTAATTCAACTTCCCTTGGGTACGATCCTCAGAATACTTCTCGGAGTGTTTCATTATAACATTTTTCTATATTACAAATTGACCCGTATGCTTAAGGACACCATTGTTTTACCTCCTATCTATTTTGTTGCAGTATTTCCTATTCAGACGTTTGCACGTCTGGCGGTGGTCAAGTTGTTGGCATTGTTGCCGGGTAGGTTTCGGCATTAAACTAAAATTTTATTTTCTACATGTTAATCGGATAAATAGGAAAATTTAGATTTATGGATATCAATTTTAATTTTATTTTAAGTCCCTAATTCTATTTTAATTTGAATTCTTTGATTCAGGAACTTGGCTATTCATTGGGATAAATGATGACAACTCTTTTGGGACAGACAATATTCAACACAAGTTGGATTCAACCAAGTATAGCAAAACTAGTTATTCATGAAAATCACTTTGAGATTAATCCTGCACTGCTAACTTGGGTGTCAATGAATCTTCAGTATGGTGACAATGTTGACTTGGACCAAATGGTGTTTCTTCGACAACTTGCACAAAATTGCAGCATAGTAGAGTATTCAGGAGTTTTCGACGAAGTAATTAAGTTACTACTAATCTCTTTTGCACTTGGAGGTAAAGTTAGAGAGTGGCTGGAAGTACTACCACCGAGTACTATCATGTCGTGGGAAGAGTTTGTACAGTTGTTTCTGCATAGAATTATACCAATGCTTACCATTCTAAGTACATACAATGAGCTATTGTACATACAATACCTACCTCCAAGCACAACCGTGTCTCGTGCCCGAGTGTTTACTATTGAGCATTCTATTTTTCCTAATTAGGGTGCAGGGGACACACGCCCGGATCACACACCCATTGGGCGGACCGTGTGTCACACACGGCATAGACACATGCCCGTGTGCCTACCCGTGTGTCACACATGGTGTAGACACATGCCCGTGTGTCTACCTGTGTGGGCAACTTTGATGCTATTTTCCAAGCCCATTAGCCACCCTTATTAGCACAAACACATACATGACTTCGAAGGCACTTAACATGGCATAATTAAGTACTTAGACACCATCAAACAATTCTTGTTCATGGCATCACCAAATCAACTTATACATGCACAAGACACCTTACTTTGTCAAGCCCAACTTACCAATTCTCATTTAAGCCATGGTTATCATCATATTAAACAAATCCCAATTAAATCATCAAGCATTCATAGCCATAACATAACTCATCACATACACACAACCACCAACCACATCACAAATGCATAGGCATATGTATGCATGAATAAATAGGCTTACATCCCAATAATCAATATAAGCCATATCTCATGGCCATATACAAAATGAATTATAATATTATCATAAGCCAACACTTTCGGCTAACCAATATGACACATAACAAAATGACCAAGTCCCCCTATACATGCCATACTCAAAGTACTTGAATTCACTATACCCAAAAGATTATTTTGATAATGTGAATCAAGCTCTAACGTCCTTCGATTCTCGAGTTAGCTTGGCGACACTATAAGAAATGGAAAGGAAGGGGGTAAGCTTAAAGCTTAGTAAGTTTGCATGTAAATAATAAGCAACATTAAACATGTACTAACATACACATAGCATATTATAAATTTGCATATAATCATCAAATGATCATAGGCATAACTTACTCATTTGCATTCTTACCAATAATACATCATAAACCGAGCTCATTTCTCATGAGTTCTACGCATGTACCTGTACCACTTCATAACATAATCATAGCCTTTCATATCATTGACATAATATTTAAATTACCCATTGAACCACTTGGAAATACTAAAGGATACCCGAGAAACCTAATACACATAGTAAGATGCCAATGCCATATACCAGATATGGTCTTACGTGGGATCACTTATCGATGCCGATAGCCCAACTATGGTCTTACACGATGTCTCATATCGATGCCATGTTCCAGACATGGTCTTACATGAAATCACATATCGATGCCATATTCCAGATATGGTCTTACACGAAATCACACATAACCCTAATGTCAAGACATTTGTATCTTATCTTTTCCTAAGGTTCAACCGGGAATTTTTACCACATCGAATCTTTGTCAAACGTACTCATAATAATAATTAAACAATTCATGCAATATCAAATATTAAATGCATAATATAATGTTGCTTTATTTACACACGAACTTACCTCGATACAAAATATGGACAACTAATTCGATTTAGTCCAAAATCTTGTTCTTTCCTCGGCCTAGGTCCGGACTCTGTTTTTCTTGATCTATAATAGAAAATTTAGCTCATTTAATTATCACATTGTTCAAATCAATCCAAAAACCATATTTTGGAAAAATTATAGTTTTACCCTTATATTTTCACATATTTACAAATTAGTCCCTAGGCTCGTAAAATGAAATGTACTCTTTTTCTTTGTTACCCAAGCCTAGCTAAACCTATATCATGCTTATACTAGCCCACATTTTTCATCAAATCACATATCTACTACCTATTTGTAACAGCCCGACTTAGGGCCTAGTTGGAATAGTGGTGCAAGACCACAAATCTGAAGTAGAAATATGTATTTAAATGATTTTACAAGGATTATGAGGTATTTTAATAATTGTGTGAAAAATTTATGAAGGATTTTTATTAATTAGTGAATAAATTGTCCATTAGGACTAAATTGCAAAAAGTAGGAAATGTGAGATTCTAGAAGATTTAAGTATGAAATAGCATCATAAAAATTTCTAAAGGTCCTTATTTAGAAATTAGACCATTATTTGTTATGATGGACAAAAATGGACATGGGAAGGAAAAATCTCAAGAAAGAGCATCAAGGGCATTTTGGTCATTTGGTAAATTAATGAATTAAAAATGGAAAAAAAGTCAAAAAATGGGGTCCATCTTCTTCCCCTTGGTGGATTTTTCAAGAAGCCATAGCTAGGGTTGTCTTCATCTTCCAAGCTTGATAATCAAGAAACGAGAAGCCCGGATTGAAACTGAGGCAAAAATAAAGTCGATGACTAAATTGCACATCTCTACACATTTTGAGTACCGAGGTAAGTTTGTATGAAAGTAAGGTTACATTTTTTGTTATGTTTAGAAATAATTATTATTTTTGTAAAATGTATATTCTTTACATGAAATGATCAATAATGCTATGATGATAAAGTGAAGGAAATAAGTAAGCAAGTATAAGTCTTGATCGAAGTCTCGGAATAGCGAGGATGCCTATGTCATACATGAGCTAAGGAAAGCCCGTGTAAGACCATGTCTGGGACATGGCATCGGCATCAAGGAATGTAGGTCCCGTATAAGACCATGTCTAGGACATGGTATCGGCACCGAACGTAGATCCTGTGTAAGACCATGTCTAGGACATGGCATCAGCATCGAATAAGGAAGGTCTCATGTAAGACCATGTCTGGGACATGGCATTGACACTATATGAGGAAGGTCTCGTGTAAGACCATGTCTGGGACATGGCATCGACACCATATGAGGTAGGTCCCATGTAAGACCATGTCTGGGACATGGCTTCGGCACCAAAGGAAGATTTCATGTAAGACCATGTTGGGACATGACATCGATTTTAAGCTAAGGAATCCCGTGTAAGACCATATCTGGGATATGGCTTCGAAATATGAGGTGATCCCATGTAAGACCACATATGGGATATGGCATTGGCATCAAGACATATGTTTGACAAGGTTGAGTATCCTCCATTATTCTAGGAAATTCAACGGACAAAAGAGTAAGTATGAGAAAGGTAATAGATAAGATAAGTAAGTAAAGTTCATGATGAGATAAGTTGTATGAGAATGTTTAAAAGTTTAATGTAAGCTAAGAAAGATTGAGATTCAAATTTTAATTATGATAGTTTAAATGCTAAACCGTGTAATGAGTGACATGGGTACTATGAATAAATACAAGATAAGGTAACCCTAAGGTGATGGGTAAGTATGTGCAAGAGTAAGTATGAGCAAGAGTAAGTATGAGTAAGTAAATCTTTGTATATGAGTTTTATGTGTACTTATTTTATGATGAATGAGTTTATTTAAAGTAATTATGTTGTTACTTAAGATTTCATACAAGCTTATTAAGCTATAAGCTTACCCTTCTCTTTTCCCTCTTTCCTTGTAGTTATACTATACTAGTTCGAGAATTGAAGGACTTCGGAGCTCGAATCACACTATCAGCCCTCATTTTGGTATAGCAAAGTTGATTATTTTGAGTATGGAATGTATAAGAGTTTAGTCTTTTTGAACCATGTTATGTCGTGAGCTAAAGGCATATACAATTAGGGCTCCGTATGCCAATTATGTATACGATCTGATTAAAGAAGGAAAGGTTTTAAAATGGAACGAAATTTTTTGTCTCGTGAATGTATGATTAAATAAGGATAAGTACAGTAATACCTCATATCCTGTTACGGCGTCAAACTTGAGTAAGGGGTGTTATATTTAGTGGTATCAAAGCTACGATTTAGTCAGTTCTAGGACTAACGTTGTAACACGCCAAACCCGGCCTAGACATTACGATCGATCCAGCATGTCACATGGTTGGGTTGTTTAAAAGTTATGTTCTCGTTAAAAACTTCGTATATTTTTATTTTAAGACTTTGGCTTTATTGTGTGTGAAAATCAATTTTGCTTTTATGGTGTTGTTGTAAAAATGTTGTTTGTTATAACTATTGAAACCTCCGTTTATAATAGAAATCAGGTTCAGTTATTTGCAAGGATGCGATATTTTGAAAACAGTTATCGTCGTTTTAAGAAAATCACGTATCAATAAATTTAGTAGTTATTGAAGAAAACTTAAAGAAAATAAACCAATGACCTTATTCCAAAAATATTAATCCCAGAATAAAAATAAGACTAAAGTAAAGCAAAACAAAAATTTACTAAGTTCGCGATAATAAATCCTGATGTATGGTCACCACAGAGTCCTCCATAGCTCCAAATCCACTAACACTGGGGATTACCTACAAGGTTAAAATAGAGGCGTGAGTTACAAGTACTCAATGTGTAACCCCGATTTCAGTCACAGTCATGGTCTCAGTCTGGGCCTAAGCCCCATACAGTATCAATTTGGGCCCACGGCCCCAAAATCATGGTAATGCAAATAGAAAATGCAACCCAACCTAATAGTCCATCTGCTACACTCCACCTGTACCAGCCCTACACTCCATGTGGGGACCAAGTCAACCATCCAACCCTACACTCCAAGAATGCAGTCAAGCTACTAGTATAAACACAACAAAGCTGTCAGTATCAGTATATGTGGTTGAGCCACTGAAATCAGTATATCGTGGCATAGCCACCAGTATAGCACTTCCTCCATCATTACAACCCATCCCAATGCAACATGTCATGGCATAATAATTCAGTGTATGCAAAATGTATCATCAAGACAGTTAATCAAGTTATACACAATCATGCCAAATCTGCCCCTAAGGGTATAATAGTAATTTTACCCAATGAGGGTATCTCAGTAATTTACCCACTGAGGCTATCTCAGTAATTTTACCAACTAATGACCTTTTCGAAGGCCTACTGTTGCCTCGAGCATCATGAGATCCTTTTGGGTCTCTACGAAGCTACTGGGCCTAAAATCCATTTTAGGCCCAAACGGGCCCATACGCTCGTGTGGCCCATTTTACAATGTTATAGTCTTAGATTTCCAGATTTCGCAACCGCACTTATTCCTTTACAATTTTCCATCATTTTGCCCATGTGGGTCGAATAGCCCATTAGGCCCGTTTGGCCTATTTTGGCCCATATAGGCCCATTTCAACCATTTCAACCTTAGTATCGTGAGAGTGTTCTTGACACCCTCAATGACTTAACGTCACATTTCGCATCTTGTAGCGCTCGCACGCTCGAATAATCATAGTTGCTAACTTTTTTAACTTTTCGGCATTTGTCTGATTCACAATAAGTCTCACGGAAACATTCTGATAAGTGTGAGATTACACACCTGATACTAGCATTGCTTGAATTCCCAAAATCCCGTACTTACGATCCAATATATTCCAAATGGTTATTAACACCATGCTAAAACATACCTAAGTTGAACTCAAATAGCTACTAACACCACTTACCACCAGAAAGATCTCCTTCAATAGTGAGACAAGATTCGGCTTTGCCTCTCTCTTGGCTAGAGCAACCGATTACCTACACTGGTTGATGTTCAATGGGGTGTCAGCATCTATCACCTTCAGCACTAGAGAGAGATTTAATAAAGATAAGTCTTACCTACCCTTAGATTTGGCAACAGCAGGCCCTTTGAAGAAGAGAAGTTTAACCACGCACAGCCCTCAGAGATGACGATTACTAGGAAGAAGAAGAAAGAGTTAGAAGTACACAAAGAATAAAAGAACATGATTCGACCTACCCCCAAAATGCTAGCTTAGTACCGTGAAGAAAGGAGTATCACAACATGAGAAATAGATGAGAAGAGATTCGGTAGTTGATTCTAAATAAAATCGACCTAGACACAAAGAGATGGGATCAGGATTTTTAGTTTTTAGAAGAGAACAAGAGAGCAAACAAAACAAAGACACAAAGAAGATAGAGAAAGAACCCAAGGAAAGAAGCATTACCTTGATCACAGAAGAATTGATTAGGAAATGAGGATTCGGCAGACAAAGAACACTAATCTTTTAGTTACAAAGCATTTAGCTCAAAGAATCAAGGTAGAAGTAGGATGAAATGAGGGAATAAATGAATAGGAGGGGGTTCGGCTATGAAGAAAAGCCAACCAAAGGAGATGAGAGAAGAAGAAAGATCGGCTAATAAATGAGAAAAAAGAATAATAGAAACTAGGATTTCGGCTAAAGAGAGTAAACACTTAGAAAATAAAGTTGAGAGGAAAAGGATTTGAAAGGCCAAGAAATTCCTAAAAGAATAGGAAACAAAAGCTAGAAAAATGAAGAACTTACTAAAAAAAGAGAGAAGAAAAATACCCCAAAAGCTCCTACACAAATTCGGCACACCCCCATCAAAAAGATTTCGGTTTCTCTTTTTTTTTTTTTACTACCTACCAATTGTTGAATTTCCTTCCTTATACTAACCTCTAGTAGAATTTTCACCCCCCAAACACTCCACATTCGACCAACCACTTCCACACTCTCAAATCCCCCGATTCTCTCCTCAATTTGCTCCCCAACTTCCTCTTCATCACCCATCAAATAATTTGACCAAGTCCTCCATCTCTCCTGCAGAGTTTGGTCTCCACTCAGCTACCTCCCTTTTCTGAGCACAAAATAAATGCCTCTAATAAATTGCATGTGGGATTCGAACCCCTTCCCTCCATGCTCTCCACTTGATGCTACAACCACCCTACCATATGGCCAACTTGTGTCTTAAATCGTGCACAACAAAAGTTAAGCCTACATCCAAAGTCTAATTCCCTTTAAAAGAAAATAATCTAAAAGAAAAGTAAGTACCAAGACTAGAACCTTGGATCCCTTGCTTCCCTGTTCCGTCACTCCCTTTCTCCCTAAGTGGCGTCACTTTGCCACTACACCCCAAGCTCTCTTGTGTCATTTTTCTCCACATTTTATTCTTAAAGCCTACTTACTAACTCCTAGGGTTTTACTCACCTAAAACTAAAATTTTCCTAAAACCCAAGATTGATCCTGAGACTTCATAGAAGCCCCTAACCTTCCAAAATCACTCACCTAATAGGTCCAACTTGCACTAATGCCGTTCTCATGTTCCCAAAAAATTTAAACGCCCCACGCCCAAGGCCCAATGGGCCAATTCTACTAGGCCCAAATTCGGGTCATTATAAACGTAAGCGTAAGCATGAATCTAGCTATACATGCCATACTTATGAGTATTTATGTAATGATAGTGTGACGAATCCTGATGACTTAAATTGTAAATTTTATAGTAAATGGATTCTGAAAGAGATGAGGCTAATGATGTAGAAAGCAACGCACCGGCTCTCGCCGAAGGGACGGTGCTGAATGAAAATGAGAATAGACCCACAACAGTAAGCCAGAGAGGAGGAGAATAGGCTAGAAAAGCCTTTCTTCACATGATGAATGCTTGGTATATAAAGTTCGTTCGTACGAACCCGAATGAGGCACCCTTCCACCTCTGCCTATTCCTCAGCATACCCCTGTAGCCCCTCAAGTAGTAGAAGTGGTACAAAGGGAAAAACCTCCAGTTGATAGGATCCGAAAACATGGAGCAGATGAGCTCCGTGCTAGTAAAGATGATGATCTAGAAAGAGTAGAGTTTTGGATGGAAAATACCATCAGGGTATTTAATGAATTGTCTTGTACATCCGATGAGTGTATGAAGTGTGTAGTTTCTCTTTTAAGTGATTTTGCATATCAGTGGTGGAATACCTGTAACGCCCCAAATTTTTGGGCCTAGATGAATTGGGCTTTGGGCTTTGGGTCTCATAATTTTTTTAAGCAAGAAAATGACAAATGATGTGTTGGCTTTAAGGGTTTAATAAAATTGGAGTGTCTAGGGGTGTTGGAGAAGTTCTGGGTTCGAACTTTAAGGAGAGGGAATTTTTAATTAATCATTAAAGGAACCAAGACAGTGTGTAGTTGGGCTTTTAAATAAAAATAAGGAAAAATGGCATCAAAGAGACTTGTGGTGGAGTGGCTAAGTGACGCCACTTAGGGTATAAAAAGGTGGCATTATGGGCTATCAAGGAGATCCTAGGTTCAAATCCTAGCTTAGTATTTTTTGGGAGTTTAATTTTGGCCTTCTAGAAGGTTGGAAGTGGTGTGATGATGGACTCTAAGGAGAGTGATCAGAAGAGAAAATTTAGGAAAAGGATTGGGGAGTTATCAGGGAGAAAAATAAGGGGATGAGATAGGGAAGAGTTGGAGATGATTGGGACTTTGTGGGTAGGCAGAGTTTCAGTTTTGTGTATAAGTAGGGGGTGCCGAATTCCCTCTGTGCTATTTCGGCAATTGGAATTCCCTTTGTGCTATTTCGGCAACTATAGTGCTTTTCCGAATTCTCCTTCCCTTTTTCTGTTCTAAACCTCGCTTCTTCCTTATGTGTTTCCTTTTCTTCTCTCCTAAAGCCTTAAATAAAATATCATTCTCTTCTTTCTCCATTGCTTGTGCCGTCTCGCCTTTATCTCAATTGTTGGGGACCGAATATTTGTGACTTCAAAAGTCGAAAACCTTTACTCTTAGAGTTAATTTCTTCATCGTCCCAAACCTTGTTCCAAATACTCTAGTGACCAAATCTCTATCGTGTTGTCATCATTCCTTTGATTTTTGGTGGATCAGATCTTGGAAAAATTAGAATCAAGCTTGGATCTACAAGTCTCTGCCGAAAAGCAATCCATAAGTTTCGGCTTTTGGGTAAGTGTTCTTGATTTTAGGATAAGTTGGCCGAATAGTCTATAGTAAGGGAAATGGTAACTTAAATGGATATAAGTCACCTATTATTTTGTCTTTAACGATTAAGATTGATGCAGATCTAGGGGATATTTGTGAGCAGTAGCTAAGGAAGGGCTATTAGGAATGGTGACACACGGTAAGGTTATGGTAAGGCTTTGATTTTTGGTAAATATTATGGTTAAGTGTGTGATTGATTGGAGCTTTGTATTGGTTTTAGGTTCAAGGCTGATGATAGTGTAACACATCTCATTTACCAGGTATGTACATACACTATACACATACAATAGATTGGGAAATCCCGAAAAGTCGAAATGACGGAATCCCAAAGTTTTGGCTACGGTAGTCTTGATAGACGTGAACACTCGTAATGGAAAATTGATACGTTATCTGAGGCCCCATGAGCAATATCATGGACTTGGGCTGTGTTTTGGCCAATCGGGCCAGAATAGGCAAAATGGGCTCGACGGGCCGTAGGCTCAAAATAGGGGAATTTGATGATTTGGTAATAAGTGATGGCCTTGTCAAGCTGGTTGCACGGCTTGGAATTGATTTGGGCCATATGAATGTGATTGGGCTAGATGGGCCATATGAATGTGATTTGGGCCTAATGGGCCATACGAATGAGATTGGGAAAGGTGGGCCATATAAACATATATGTACTTGTTTGGGCTTTGTAAGGGTCTTGGGCTTAGTATTTGGTAAATTGCTTAATCTTACATAAAACTTTAATAATTTATTAAAGGAAACTGTGAACAAGTCATAAGGTTTACGTGTGGCAACGGGCATATGCATGTCTAGGATTGGATCTAAGGAGAGCTTGGTAGTTAAGCAGTATTAATGACCCACCTCCTCTTCTCTGGAATCCTACCTGGTGCATAGTGTCTATTCACTTTAGCTGTGAGGACTTGTTGACGGGCCAAGGTTCGTAATTAAGATCGATTCTGTTAAGAATTACTGAAATACCCCTATAGGGTAGAATTACCAAAATACCCTTGATTTGTGAAATGACTAAAATACCCCTATGTGTTGATTGTAAGATTTATGGATGTTACATGTACATTTGCTGCATTCATATGATATTCTGTTTAGGATGCATATGGGTGGGAATTATGGAACGGAGGAAGTATATGAGGATCGCATGGTTGCTTGACAACTGTGGATCCACCGATGGCTTTTTAAGCCCATTATATGATCAGCAGCTTTGCTGTAACATTAGGTAGTACTGCAACCAAGCTACCCTTGATGTGTAACGAATGGGTGGGTCGATTTAGAAATCCCCATAGATGTGTTTTGGTGGGACGGAGATGATGTATACCGGATGGATTATTTGGGGAAGGTTTGTACTGCATTGCATGTATGATATTATTATGTTAATAATATGATATATATGCTATTTGTTTGATGAGGGTCGTACACACCGAGTTTTCAAAAACTCACTCCCTCTTTTACTTTTCTCAGGTGATCCTTAGTAGGCGGTTCGACGGTTGGAGGGACTCAGAGGTGGCCAACTAGCGAGACGATTATACTTGTTTTTCTTAATATCTAAATTCTAGATTTTAAGTTATTTTATTTCGGATTGTAATAAGGTTTCCCTCTAGTTATTATTCCATTACTTCCACTTTGTATTGTAATTTTGAAACAAAACCTGGATTTTCAAGTATATTTAATTTTTTTCGAAAATAATTGTGTTTTAAGAACGAGCTTTCACTGTCAAAGGAAATTTTTACATAGTAACAACGAAATGGTTTTTGGCTACACATTGTTTTGAAAGCAAACTGGATTTTACTTAACTTTTCTATAGAAGGGTTTTCAATGAAAACAAGGTTTTTGCAAAAGCACTTCAATGTGACACGCCAAATTCGGGCCTAACTTCTAGGCCGAGTTTGGGGTATTACATTTAGTTGTATCAGAGCTCGATTGGAAAGCTCGAGCTATGAAATGGGCCTTATTACTTGGGTTTTTAAAAAAACTAATTTTGGATTAGATCGAAATGTTTTGGAAATTCTTGTGATGTGGCACACCGAGTCTCCAATGTCGAACCAAGTATGTTCTCTTATTATTAAGCTTATTTAACTTGATATACTGTCGATAGTTGGTGGGCTTTTTCAGATGATTATACTAAAGTTATTTTTAGTTAGAGTGAAACTAAAGCCCATAAGAACTTAAGACTGTAGAGGATTTACGAAAACAACCTCTTTACTTAATACTATCATAAAACATCGGCTTAATTACTAAAACTAACTAAAATTTCATAAAATTCCTAATTCAGATAATACGAGAATCAACGATGAGCACTAGAAGAGGTGCAAGGGGTCACGATAGAGGCCGTGGAAGTGTTAGGGCTAATTGTTGGCATCAGGCCATATGCCCAATATTGAAGTAGGAGAGGCTTCGGCTTGACCTGAGGTTGAGATTGGACCGTATGATCGGGCCAGGGGATGACGCATTGTCATAGGCAATGCTGAAGATTTTGGAAAGGGTCGTTGGGCCCAATAATGGTACGGGTAGTCATAGGTCAGTTTCAGAGCGACTACGATCTAATGGGGCTAAAGTCTTTAAGGGTATTACTTGTGTGGCTCCTAACGTGGCCAAATACTGGATGGAGACCACAAAAGGATAATGGATGACTTGAACTGCACACCAGAGTAAAAATTAAAAGCGGCAGTGTCACTGCTCAGGGAAGAAGCCTATCAGTGGTGGTTGACGGTGAAAGAGGGCACCCAACCTGACCAAATTACTTTGGAGTTTTTGAAGACTTCGTTTCAAGGGAAGTACGTGGGAGCAAGCTATGTTAATGCTAAGAGGAAGGAGTTCCTAAACTTGACCTAGGGGAACAAATCTGTAGCGGAATATGAGGTAGAGTTTCTACGCCTTAGAAGGTATGCAAGGGCTATTGTGGCAATGGACTATGAGCGTTGCGTTAGGTTCGAGGATGGTCTTAGAGATAGAATCAGGGTGTTGATAGCTCCTCAGAGAGAGCGAGTTTTCTCAGAGTTGGTTGAAAAAGTAAAGATAGTAGAAGAGGTGAACTGCATTGAGTGCCTGAATTAGGAGAAAGAGAAAGGCAAGAATAAAAGGGAGGCTGCGTTTTCTGGTGCAGGGCAAAGGCCTAGAGCTAAGGCCAGAGTTGAAGGGCCAGTTGAGCAAGGCCTCCTGCTGCTAATCTAGGGGTGCCACCTTGTGGTAGTTGTGGGAAAGGTCATACAGGCAAGTGTTGGAAGAGGATAGGAGCTTGTCAAGCTTGCGGATCTATGGAGCATAGGATCAAGAATTGCCCTAGAATGCCGACTCAGGTGCCAACCGTGGTGTAACATCCTGAATTAATCGGCCTTTGCATTTGATGTATATTATGTTCAATGTCTTAATTAGAGTATTTAAGGGGCTCAGATTGGGCTGAGGCCTTGGGAAAATTTTTCACTTGGACATTAGAGGGTTTAAAAGATGTTATCTGTGTTTCAATCACAAGTGGGCTTGTGGCCCAGTGGCAAATCGCACCACTTAGAAAGCAAGGAGGTGGCGTCAACTAAGGAGGCCCAAATGCAAGGGCATGAAGCCCAATTCCTTTAATTGTAATTAACTAAATTTCGGCATATAGGTGGGTAAGATTGGACGAAACAAGGCTTAAAAATAGAGAGATTTATCTAATGAATAATATAGATAATTGTACTGATATTAGTTATGAGTAGATTAAGGAGAAAAGATGGGAGTTATCTACTATAGGTAGAGTTGGCCAAAATACCAACTCTAAGGGAAGGAGATGGCCGAAATTCCAACTCTAAGGGGAGGAAGAATAGGTTTTGAAGTGGTATAAGGGGTACCAAAATTCCCCATATTTGTCAGTTAGTCTCGATTTTTAGAAGAGGGTAATTTCGGCATTTGATAGGTAAGTTTGAACCCTAGTCTTTGTGCCAAATCCCACTACACTATAAATCTCAACTTCCTTCTCATCTCCATAACCCAATACATTTGTATCTCTTCAAATTTTGGCATTTGAACCCTAGTCTTTGTGCCAAAATTTTTTTCTCTTTCGGTTTAAGACTATAGCCAAATGGCTCTACACTTTCTATTCTCTACACTTTCCAAAGGTTAGTATCCTATTGATTTCGTCTCAAGGTAAGAGATTTCTTTAGATTTCCAGGATGGAATCAAATATGGATCGTGCAAATGAGAGGGTAGGCATGGGATGCAGTGCACGTTATGGATCGACTTTTGAGCAAAGATCTTAGGCATAGAAAATTTTCTATGTGATTTAACACATAAGCATTTATATATTATATGTAGCATGTGAAAGTATAAGATAGAAACTTTTCTATGTGATTCGTAGCATGTTAGATGGCTTGATGACTTGTTTCTTGTATGTATGCATGCATGGGATGGGGATGATTGATGGATTTATGGTAGGGGAGTAGGGTCGCGAGGCAATCGTGGCTTTGCCATAGGCAGCATAGCTATCGAATACTATAATGTATTTTTGAGGTTCGCGTAAGCGATCGGTCTATATAATAGGTAGCATAGCTATCGAATACTATAATGTGTTCCTGAGGTTTGCGTAAGCGATCGGTCTATATGACAGGCAGCACAGCTGCCGATGTGGTGTGTAGTGGATGGAGGGTTGATTGTAGAAATCCCCACGGTGTAAAGGTTGGTACGGGCGTATAGAGGATGGACTCTTAGGTTTTGGGATGGGCCATGATGCATGACATAATCTGTTACCATTGTATGCAGTCCAAGGCCCATAAAGTGTTTGTGGGTCCTAGGCTTTTATGTGTTTTTAAGTTTTGCACACTGAGTCTTGGTGACTCACCTTTTTATTTTTTTCCCACTCTACAGATGAGCAGTAGACCGTGGACACGAGAGCCGAGGCAGACTCGAGGGGCCATCAAGACTTTCATTACTATTATGGATTATTATTATTATTTTTTTGGGGAACATATTTTTGTAATAAGGCCCCATAACTTAGGTTTCGATTTATCTTCTTTCTTGTTATGTTGGTTTTTACAACTTATGCTTTGCTTCAAAATCTCAAATATAAAACAAAATGGAAAATGGGCTTTTCAAACCCAATCAACGCATTTAATGGATTATCCAGCTATAATAAACTAGTTTTTTTAAAACCCATCGAAGCAAAGTTTTCAAGATTTAAACTCGTAGTATACCAGATCTGGTGATGACGTATGAGCCGGGTTTGTGGTGTTACATTTTTGGTATCAGAGCCTAGTTCAAAACTCGGGCTCTGAAATGGGTCCAGTAGGAATTTATAAAAGTAATGTAAGTTGAGAAAAGTTTTGAAATATATGGCCTTCGAGTCTACTGGCACCCGATCCACCCAGGTAAGTATTCTAACCTTTGATGTGATATATATAATGGGTTTGATGGGACTTATGGATGTAGACTAGTATGATAGTGTTAATGGACCTTAGGCGTAGATTAAACAATTCTTCAAATCTCATAAGACTTAATTTTTCTTGATTAAGCAGGTCTGTGAACAAGTCACAGGGTTAGGGTGTGGAAACAGGCATACGCATGTCTAGGATTGGATCCAGGAAGAGCATGGTACTTAAGCAGTCCTAGTGACTCACCTCCTCTTTTCTGGAATCCTACCTGGTGCGTAGTGACTGTTCGCCTTAGCCACAAGGACTTGTTGACAGGTCAAAATTCATAGCTAAAACCCGAAAGGGACCATTACCATATTTTTGTAAAATGACTTGTATTTCCTTGATTTTGTAAAATTATACGCAATACCCTAGGTTGAGAAACTTTACCGAGATATCCTTGATTTTACAAAATAACCAAAATACCCTTGTTTGAAAAATTATCGAAGTACCCCTGTACGAGAAATTATTGAATTACCCTTAATCTACGAAAATTATTGAAATACCCTCGATTGACAAAATTACCGAAATACCTCTAGATTATAAAATTACCAAAATACCCTTATTTTGAAAAATCACCAAAAAAACTTATTTTGGAAAATTATGAAAATACCCCTGTAGGATAAAATTACGAAAATACCTCTGGGTAGTAAAATGACGAAAATTCCTCTAGGTGATGAATGCAAGTTCGTGGATGTTTACTTGTGTGTTTGATGCATGTATGTGGTGCTCGCTTGATGTTGATTGAATGTGAACTCTAGAATTAGGGAATCTGAGACTTGAGAACCGAACTTATAGGTAGAATGCGAATTGAAAGAACTATCGTTAAAACTACTTTCCATAAGGTATCTGTTATTAATCGATGGAAGAAAGAATTATTAATGCATAAAATTTTAATCGGATAAATCATGAGCAGTAGAATGAGCACTAGAGGACATGATGTGCATGGCCGAGGTAGAGGCGGATTGTTGTGTCGAACACGTGGGGTGCAGTCACGAGTCGAGGAATGAAGTTCCAGTGCCACCAGCTGTGGAGGCAGAGTTTCAAGATCAGACGGCCAGAGATGATGCTGTATCTCACTATGTTAAGGGTTTTAGAGAGAGTTGCTAGAGCAGGCATGGGCTCAAGAGCCCGGAAGTCTATGGCAGAGCGACTGAGAGCCAATGGGACGGAGGTGTTTAAGGGAATTTCGGATGTAGCTCCTAAATGCAGTGAAAATCTTGGTTGGAAGCAATGGAGCGGATCATAGATGATCTCAACTTCACGGATGAAGAGAAGCTGAAGGGAGTGGTGTCTCTTCTTCGGGACGAAGCTTATCAATGGTGGCTTACGGTTAAGGAAGGTATCGTAGCTGACCATATCACCTGGGTTTACTTCAAGGCGGCATTCCAAGTAAGTATATTGGAATAAGTTATGTGGATGCTTGCAGAGGCGTTCTGAATGCATTGTGGAAGTAGGCCGATGGCGTATGAAGCAGAATTCTTACACCTTAGTCGTTATGCTCGAAGGATAGTGGCCACAGAGCATAACCGATGTGTTCATTTTGAGGATGGCCTGAAGGATGATCTACGGGTGTTGATAGCTTCACAGCGGGAGAGGGAATTTGCTGTGCTTGTGGAGAAAGCTAAGATCGCTAAGGATGTAAAGCGAACAGAGAAGATGAACTGGGATAGAGATAGGGGTGGAGGTAAGAGAAACTTTGGAGCATTAGGAACAACTAGGAGTAACCAGAAAAGACCTAGGTCGGATGGACATAGACGAGCTGAAAGACTTGTTGCTAACCAAACATGAAGGTGTGCCCGATGTGACAAATTCCATGTAGGCGAGTGTAGGGCAGGCAGCGGGAAGTGCTTTAGGTGTGGTTCTTTGGACCATCAGATAAGAGATTGTCCTCAACCACGGGATGAGGAAAGACCCGAGGTAGGGAAATGCTCACGGTAGGGTAGAGGTCAGACCCCAGAGAGAGGTCGTGGTTCGGTCGAGGTGGTAATGGTTTTGGTTGGTAGGGGAGGGGCAAGAAACATTGAGGCAAGGCAGTCGGGGTTGGTTTATGCTGCCAGACGTCGGGAGGAGGCTGATGCACTGGATGTTATAACCAACATATTTTTAATTCTGGGATTGCCTTATGTTGCATTGATTGACATTGGGTTGACACATTCATATGTTGCTAGTAGTGTGTCTAAAACTTTAAGTTTAGATTCTGAAGTTACCCCTAGGGCGATGACAGTAATTAGCCCATTAGGACAATCTGTGATAGTAGATAAACTTTATCGGAAGGTACCCTTAGAAGTTTAGGGAATAGTTTTCCTAACGGATTTGATGGAATTATCGTTCGGGGAGTTTGACTTAGTTTTAGGCATGGAATGGCTAGTGAAGTATCAAGCCAACTTAGATTGTGTAGACAAGCGGATGGTGTTAACAACCCCCGAGGGAGGTGAAGTGTTGGTGATAGGAGAAAGGGGAATTGTCTGTCAAACGTGGTAACTGCCCTAAGAGTAGAAAGAATGGTGAGAAAAGGGTGCAAGGCAGTTCTAATATTTGTACGGGCGTTGGAAGCCAATGACCTAGCTGTTAAGGATGTTAGGACGGTGAAGGAATTTCCTGATGTCTTCTTCAAAGAGCTTTGGGATTACCTTGAATCGAGAAGTGGAGTTTGGAATTGATCTTCTTTCGAGAACAGCACCGGTATCTATAGCTCCATATAGAAAGGCGCCGAAAAAGTTTGTTGAATTGAAAGCACAAATCCAGGAGTTATTGGATAGAGGGTTTATTCGACCAAGTGTGTCGCCCTGTGGAGCATCGGTGTTATTTGTTAAGAAGAAGGATGGTTCAATGTGTATGTGTATTGACTATCGTCAACTGAATAAGTTAACCATCAAGAACAAATACCCATTGCCAAGGATTGATGACTTGTTCGATCAGTTGAAGGGGGCCTCAGTCTTTTCAAAGATAGATCTGAGGTCTGGGTATCATCAGCTTAAGGTCAAGGAGGCGGACATTCATAAGATGGCTTTCAAGACTCGCTACGGTCACTACGAGTTCATGGTGATGCCATTTGGGTTGACTAACGTACTAGCAACGTTTATGGATATGATGAACCGAGTGTTCTAACCCTACTTGGATCGGTTAGTCGTGGTTTTTATTGATGACATCTTAGTCTACTCAAGATTGGAAGAGGAGCATGATTCACATCTACGCGTGGTTCTACAGATTCTGAGGGAGAAGTAGCTTTATGCCAAATTCAGCAAGTGTGAATTTTGGCTAAAGGAAGTTACTTTTCTAGGTCACGTGGTGTCAACAGAGGGGATTAGGGTTGACCTCAGAAAATTGAAGCAGTGTTGGATTGGAAGCCACCTAAGTCGGTGGAGAAGATTCGAGTTTCCTTGGTTTAGCCAGGTACTACAGAAGATTTGTGGAAGGATTTTCTCTGATTGCGGCACCATTGACTAAGTTGTTACGGAAAGAAGTTTCGTTTGTGTGGACTGATAAGCAGCAAGATAGTTTTGAGAAGTTTAAAAGGATATTGACGGAGGCTCCGGTGTTGATTCAACCAGAGGCTGGGAAGGAATTCGTGATTTACTATGATGCTTCACACATGGGATTAGGATGTGTGTTGATGCAAGATGGAAAGGTGATTGCGTATGCATCACGGCAGTTGAGACCGCACGAAGCAAACTATCCCACCCATGATTTGGAGTTGGCGGCGGTGGTGTTTGCCTTGAAAATTTGGAGGCATTATTTGTACGGGGAGAAATCTGTCATTTACACGGATCATAAAAGCTTGAAGTACCTTTTGACTCAGAAGGAGTTGAATCTGAGGTAGAGAAGGTGGATCGAGTTGTTAAAGGATTATGACTGCTCGATCGAGTATCATCCGGGTAAGGCCAACATGGTGGCAAATGCTCTAAGCCATAAGGTGATCTCTAATTTGAGAGAAATGTTTGCTCACCTTAGCTTAAATGATGATGGAAGTTTACTAGCTGAATTTCAAGTGAAACCCTCATGGGTTAATCAAGTTAAGGAGAAACAGCAGATCGATGGATTGCTTAGGGGAAAGTTGCAGTTGATTTCAAGTGATGAGCCAATGGAATTCAGTGTGAATGAGGAAGGATTATTATGTTTTCAAGGGACAATGTGCATGCCAAAAGACCCTGAGTTGAGGCGAATGATTTTGCAAGAAGCGCATGGTAGTCCATACACTATGCATCCTGAAGGGAGTAAGATGTATTGAGATTTACGGGAACAGTTCTGGTGGCCAGGCTTAAAGCGAGAGGTGACTGAATTGGTAGGGAAGTGTTTAACCTATCAGCAAGTAAAGGCGGAGCATCAGTTACCATTGGGATTATTGCAGCCGGTAAAGATTCCCCAATAGAAGTGGCAAAGGATCACAATGGACTTTGTTAGTGGGCTACCTCTCACGCCTACTAGGAAAGATTCAGTTTGGGTGATCGTTGATTGGTTGATGAAGTCTGCTTATTTTGTACCGGTTCGGGTAGATTATTCCTTACAAAAGTTGGCTAAGCTGTATATAGCGGAGATTGTAAGGTTGCATGGAGTACCTATGTCGATTATCTCGACGATCGAGATCCTAGGTTTACATCAAGGTTTTGGAAGGCATTGCATCAAGCGTTGGGTACGAAGTTGGACTTCAGTACATCGTTTCATCCTCAGACTGATGGACAGTCTGAGCGGGTGATTCAGATCTTGGAGGACATGTTAAGAGGTTGTGTCATTGATTTCAGAGGTAGTTAGGAGGAGTTTCTGCCATTGGCGGAGTTTGCTTACAACAATAGCTACCAGTCTAGCATTCAATGGCACCCTATGAAGCATTGTACGGGCAGTAATGTCGTACTCCTACTTGTTGGGCGAAATTAAGGGAACATCAGATTTTGGGTCCGAAGTTGGTTACCGAGATGGAGGAGAAGGTTGAGTTAATTTGGGCTCGACATCGGATAGACAGAAGTCCTATACTAATCTGAAGCGTAGGGGCATAGAGTTTGCCGCTAGTGACAATGTGTTCTTGAAAGTGTCGCTATGGAAGAAGGTATTAATATTTAGATGGAAGGGTAAGTTAAGTCCCAGATTCATCGGACCTTATCAGGTGCTGAAACGAGTTGGATCAGTAGCGTATCAGCTAGAGCTACCTCCTGAGCTAAGCTAGATTCACGATGTATTTTATGTCTCCATGTTAAGACGATATCGTTCGGATCCATCTCATGTGGTACCTTTGGAGGCAATCGAGGTAAGACCTGACCTATCCTTTGAAGAGGAGCCGGTGGAAATCTTGGATCGTGATGTCAAAGTGTTATGAAGGAAGAAGGTTCTGTTGGTGAAAGTTCTATGGCAGAATCACGGCTTTGAGGAGGCTACGTGGGAACCGGAGGAAGCGATGCGACAGCAATACCGCATCTATTCGGATCAGGTAATTTCGAGGATGAAATTTCTCTAAGGGGGTAGAACTGTAACATCCTGAATTAATGGGCCTTTGCATTTGGTGTGTATTACGTTCAATATGTTAATTAGAGTATTTAAGGGACTCAGATTGGGCCTAGGCCTTGGGTAAATTTTTTGCTTGGACATTAGAGGGTTTAAAAGATGTTATCTGTGTTTCAATCACAAGTGGGCTTGTGGCCCAGTGGCAAATGGCGCCACTTAGAAAGCAAAGAGGTGGCGTCAACTAAGGAGGCCCAAACGCAAGGGGCATGAAGCCCAATTCCTTTAATTGTAATTAGCTAAATTTTGGCATATAGGTGGGTAGGATTGGATGGCAACAAGGCTTAAAAATAGGGAGATTTATCTAATGAATAATATAGATAATTGTGCTAATATTAGTTATGAGTAGATTAAGGAGAAAAGATGGGAGTTATCTGCTGTAGGTAGAGTTGGCCAAAATACGAACTCTGAGCGAAGGAGATGGCCGAAATTCCAACTCTAAGGGGAGGAAGAATCAGTTTTGAAGTGGCATAAGGGGTGCCGAAATTCCCCATGTTTGTCAATTAGTCTCGATTTTTAGAAGAGGGCAATTCTGACATTTGATAGGTAAGTTCTGAAATCCCCTGTAAATAGGAGTGTATCTTTTCAAATTCTAGCATTTGAACCCTAGTCTTGGTGCCGAAATTTTTTAGTCCCTCTCTACACTTTCTATTCTCTTTTATTTTCCAGAAACTGAAACCTCTCAACTTCCTTCTCATCTCCATAACTGAATACCTTTGATTATTCTTTCTTTTTCTCTCTATCGATTACCCTACTAAAAGCCGAAACCTTTTTAATTCACTTTCTTTTTCCATTCTTTTCCTCTTGTGCCAATTTCTCCAAAATTAGAATTTTCTTAAAGTGCTGATATCTCTGTAAAGGTAAGAATCGAATTCTTTTCTCTTTCGGTTTTAAGACTATAGCCGAATGGCTAGTAGTTTGATAGGCTATCTTTAGTTTAACTCTTTCGTTAATCGCATGTTCTTTTGGACGGCACTCCGAGAAATCATAGTAGATCGAATCATCTAGATCTCAAAATGCCAGAAACCAATAATCTCTAGTATCCTATCGATTTCGGGATCTCAAGGTAAGTTTAAAAAACTTTTGAGATATTAACTCATATGATATGGTTTAACCCTATTTTGCTATAGTAGTTCTGACAAGGACTTTTTGGATGGAATCAAATATGGATCAGGCAAAGGAGAGGGTTGGGTCCATAATCCCTAAGTTTAAGAAACGAGCAGTGTCCGCTGGTCGAGATTGACCACCGGGTTGTGGACCAGCTTCTGAACAGCGTCTTAGGCAGATAGTAGTCGTCTCGGCTTCTAACAGTGTCAACATAGAGGGTGTCGTCTTAACAGTAATAAGGTGTGTAGAATTATAACACATAAGCATTTATATATTATATGTATGCTAAGGGCTAAAAGTTGGAAAGAAAGGTTGTATAAACAGTCGTATTACCCAGAAAGGTAGGCATGGGATGCCAGGTACGTACCCATAGAAACTTTTCTATGTGATTCGTAGCATGTGAAAGTATGAGATCTCTTAGATGGCTTGATGACTTGTTTCTTGTATGTATGCATGCATGTGATGGGAATGATTGATGGATCTATGGTAGGGGAGTAGGGTCGTGACGTGATCGTGGCTTTGCCACAAGCAACATAGCTGTCGTATACTATAATGTATTTCTGAGGTTCGCGTAAGCAATCGGTCTATATGACAGGCAGTATAGTTGTCGAATACTATAATGTATTTCTGAGATTCGCGTAAGCGATTAGTCTATATGACAGGCAGTACAGCTGCCGATGTGGTATGTAGTGGATGGAGGGTTGGTTGTAGAAATCCCCACGGTGTAAAGGTTGGTACCGGGGCGTTTAGAGGATTGACTCTTAGGTTTTGGGATGGGCCATGATGCATGACATAATCTGTTACCATTGTATGCGGGCCAAGGCCCATATGTGTTTGTGGGTCCGAGGCTTTTATGTGTTTTCAAGTTTTGCACACTGAGTCTTGGTGACTCACCCTTTTATTTTTTCCCACTCTACAGGTGAGCAGTAGACCATGGACATGGGAGCCGAGGCGGACTCAAGGGGCCATCAAGACTTTCATTACTATTATGGATTATTATTATATTTTTGGGAATACATTTTTGTAATAAGGCCCCATAACTTATGTTTCGATTTATCTTCTTTCTTGTTATGTTGGTTTTTACAACTTATGTTTTGCTTCAAAATCTCAAATATAAAATAAAATGGAAAATGGGCTTTTCAAACCCAATCAACGCATTTAATGGATTATTCGGCTATAATAAACTAGTTTTTTTAAAACCCATCGAAGCAAAGTTTTCAAGATTTAAACCCGTAGCATACCAGATCCGGTGATGACGTATGGGCCGGGTTTGGGGTGTTACATTGTAACATCCTAAAATAGGGGCTATTAGGTTTGAATTGTTTTGTATGTGTATGGCTTGATTGTGCATTAATTAGGTGTTTTAAGATCTAGGTTTAAGCCAATGGTAGGCCCGAGCTATAGGAAAAATTTTTGTTTTAAGTGTTAGCTAAAGGGAGCTAAGGGGAGCTAGGCCTTAAGGGAATTAATGTGGAGGTTAAGACACAATAATTCACTTGGCAAAGTGGCAAGGGAGGTGCCACTTAGGGTCTTGGAAAGTGACGCCACAAGCAGTGTGAGGGGACTTAGGTTGAATCCATGGATAGTCTTAAGGTGATTTTTTTATTTTGGACTTGTATGGCATGTGATGGTCAAACTTTAATTAAGGTAAGGTTGGACTATTTTCTTTTATGGATAGTAGACTAAATAAAAAGGTAAGTGTTAATTTAAGGAATGAAATCCTAAGTTTTGGTATGATAAGGGACATAAGGCTTGAAATAAAGGATAGAATTTCTTAAACTTTGGGAAAGTAGAGGATTATAAGGCATGAATCAAGGGCTTTGTTTTGGAAATTATTTCATGGCCATTTTGACCATGAACCAGGTGGATTTTAAGGCTAGGGGGTTGGCGAATATTGAAAGGGAATAGGGATAGTTGATCAAATTCTTTAGCAAATTGGGCACCATTTTCTTTTCTCTCCAAAACCTTTCTTCGTGGCGAATGTGTCTTGGGCTATTGGTAAAATTTTGCTTTGGTTTTGGCTATTATTCTTGACCAAATTGGTATTATTTTCTTTTCCCTCTCAAGCTCTTTTCCTCTTTGTGTCGAAATTACTACCATTGAAAGGAGCATTGTTTTTCTTTCATTTTATTCTTTTTCTTCCTTGGCCGAAACTTATAGTCATCATTCTCTCTTTCCCTCATCTTCTTCTTTTCTCTTCTTTTCTTTTCTTTTTACTTTGCTTAGGCCAAATCTCCCTTTGGATACCAAAGCTAAATTGCATCAAGTCTCAACCTTCTCTTTTCTTTTCACAATCCATCAAAAAATGAAAGCACAAGTAAGCCTTAGCCGATTTCTTCATCTCTTTCTTCTTCCAAAGTCAATCACTCCTCTATAGTAGCCGAATATCTCTGTGGTTCCAAGGTAAGTGAAGTGTGATATTCGGCCAAAGGCCATTTTTTTTTGGTAAGCCTTATGGGTTGAAGCCGATTCTAACATAGTTACGTAGGAGGGAGTTCATCAAAACGCAAGGTGCAAATCGTTTAGGCTTTGGGTTTCGGGATTTAATCGACTGTGCCAAAAAGGTGTGTAGTTGTCGCACTGATCTCCTGTTGTTTGGATTTGTTGTTATGTTTATATATATATATATATATATATACGTATAAGATGTGTATGATAGCCGAAAATAATGGTTGAGATGGTGGCTACCCATAGTGGGTATTCGGTTAACCAGGTCAGTTTTATGATATTATTTTACCATGGTATATGTGTGGAATTGTGGTAAGCATGTGATGTATGCTCATTGGAATTTTACTATTATTTGGCCATGATACTGACATATGCATAGGGATTGGGATATGATTATTGAAGGACAGGGTGTACATTTATGTACGTGGTTTAGTGATGGCTACGAGCCTCATGTGGATTGATGATCGGCTCTATGCATCATCGTGGTTGGTATCGGCTTTGTGCCATATCGTGGTTGGTGATGGCTATGTGCCTCATCGTGATTTGATGTTAGCTACGAGCTACATCGTGGATTGACATTGACTAAGGTCGCGTTGTGGATTATACTATGATTTATTTCACGTGGACCCGTGGCTTGACCACTTGGTGGATGGCATTGCTTGCCAAATTGGTGTGTAGAGGTTGGAGGGTTGATTTAGTAATCCCCTGGTGTGTGGTGGCTGGATACGGGGGTGTGTAGAGGATGGACCCTAAGTTTGGGTTGGGTGCATTTGCATTATTATTTGATTTATGGATTGGTGTGGTTTGGGCTAAGCCCATTTGTGGAAATCTGTGGACTAATTACACACCGAGTCGGTTTGACTCACCCAATTTTTTAACAAACAATGCGGTGATACATGATTCTTGGACCAATGGGCGGATCTGAGGTGGCCATGCGTAAGATGTTTTCATTGTTTTATGCACTTTATATTTTCAGTATTTTGAGTAAATATTTATTGTAATAAGGGCCACTTAAAGTATTTGGGGACTTTTATTGTGTTCGAGTTGGATTGACGATCGAGATGATATTGAATGTTTTATTTTAGAAAGCGATTTACATCATCAAAACTTATATTAAAGTTTTAATTGAAATTTGTAATAACATACCTTAGAATTTTAAATGTACAATGTTTTTATAAATGACACCCTTAAGACAAATTCTTTTCAAACTTTTTCCTCAGTAGCATTCTAGATTCGGCCGTAGCGTTTGGGCCGACTTTGGGGTGTTACATACACGTGGGCTGGGGTAATGATCAACCACCAAGGGGTGATTAGCTGCCGCTAAGGGGCTGTGGGTAGGCCAGGGAGATAATGGCAATGGACATCGACGTGGAGCACCGGGTGGAGGTGTAGGTCATCCTGAGGCGAGGCAGCCGGCTTTGGTTTATGCTGCTTATCGCCAGAAAGACGGGGATTCCCAAATGTGATAACGGGTATTTTTTGTGTGGATGTGATATTTTTGGGTGTAGAAACTATATGCGTGCAATGTTTATCTGCTC
Source organism: Gossypium rotundifolium (assembly GCA_025506655.1). Lineage (NCBI taxonomy): Eukaryota > Viridiplantae > Streptophyta > Magnoliopsida > Malvales > Malvaceae > Gossypium > Gossypium rotundifolium. The sequence goes on along the minus strand of CP106733.1, from coordinate 104,659,205 downwards.
AAGTGGGTAGGTTTTTTCTTGGGCAAGTGTAAGAGGATTCAATTAGAGTTAAAGTGCGTTAGTGTTATTAAAATCAGAGTGCATAGCGAAAGCATAGTGGTGTGACTTTCGAGGACGAAATTTTTTATGGGGGTATAATTGTAACGCCCCGGATTTTTGGGCCTAGATGAATTGAGCTTTGGGCTTTGGGTCTCATAATTTTTTTTAAGTAAGAAAATGACAAATGACGTGTTGGCTTTAAGGGTTTAATAAACTTTGAGTGTCTAGGTGTGTTGGAGAAGTTCTGGGTTCAAACTTTAAGGAGAGAGAATTTTTAATTAATTATTAAAGGAACCAGGGCGGTGAGTAGTTAGGCTTTTAAATAAAAATAGGGAAAATTGGCATCAAGGAGCCTTGTGGTGGAATGGCTAAGTGATGCCACTTAGGGTATAGGACGGTGGCGTTATGGGCTAGCAAGGAGATCCTAGGTTCGAATCCTAGCTTAGTATTTTTTAGGAGTTTAATTTTGGCCTTCTAGAAGGTTAAAAGTGGTGTGATGATGGACTCTAAGGAGATTGATCAGAAGAGAAAATTTAGGAAAAGGATTGAGGGTTATCAGGGAGAAAAACGAGAAGATGAGATGGGGAAGAGTTAGAGCCGATTGGGACTTTGTGGGGTAGGCAGAGTTTCGGTTTTGTGTATAAGTAGGGGGTGCCAAATTCCCTCTGTGCTATTTCGGCAACCATAGTGCTCTGTCAAATTCTCCTTCACTTTTTCTGTTATAAACCTCACCTCTTTCTTATGCATTTTCTTTTCTTCTCTCCTAAAGCCTTAAATTGAATATCATTCTCTTATTTCTCTATTGCTTGTGTCGTCCCACCTTCATCTCAATTGTTGGGGACCGAATATTTGTGACTTCAAAAGTTGAAAACCTTTACTCTTGGAGCCTATTTCTTCATCGCCCCAAACCTTGTGCCAAATACTCTAGTGACCAAATCTCTGTCGTGCTATCATCATTCCTTTGATTTTTGGTGGATCAGATCTTGGAAAAATCAGAATCAAGCTTGGATCTACAAGTCTCTGTCGATAAGTTATCCATACGTTTTGGCTTTTGGGTAAGTGTTCTTGATTTTGGGATAAGTTGGCCGAATAGTCTATAGGAAGGGAAAGGGTGACTTATGTGGATACAAGTCACCTATTATTTTGTCTTTAACGGTTAAGATTGATGCAGATCTAGGGGATATTCGTGAGTAGTAGCTAAGGAAGGGCTATTAGGACTGGTGGCACACGGTAAGGTTATGGTAAGGCTTCAATTTTTGGTAAATATTGTGGTTAAGTGTTTGATTGATTGGAGGTTGGCATGGTTGTAGGTTCAAGGCTGAGGATAGTATAACACATCTCATTTACCAAGTGTGTACATACACTAAACACACACAACAGATTGGGAAATCTCGAAAAGTCGAAATGACGAAATCCCAAAGTTTTGGCTACGGTAGTCTTGCAAGTGCACGAACACTTGTGAGGGAAAATCAATACATTATCTGAGGCCCCATGATCGTTCTCATGGACTTGGGCTGTCTTTTGGGCAATCAGGCCAAAATGGGCAAAGTGGGCCTGACGGCCGTAGGCTCAAAATAGGCAAATTTGATGATCTGGTAATAAGTGTGGACTTGCCAAGCTGGTTACATGGCTTGGAATTGATTTGGGCTATATGAATGTGATTGGGCCAGATGGGCCATATGAATGTGATTTTGGTCTAATGGGCTATACGAATGATATTGGGCCAGATGGGCCATATAAACGTATGTGTACTTGTTTGGGCTTTGTAAGGGGTCTTGGGCTTAGTATTTGGTAAATTGCTTAATCTTACATAAAACTTTAATAATTTATTAAGGGCGACTGTGAACAAGTCATAAGGTTTAAGTGTGGCAACGACCATATGCATGTCTAGGATTGGATCTAGGGAGAGCTTGGTACTTAAGCGGTCTTAAATGACCCACCTCCTCTTCTTTGGAATCCTACGTAGTGCGTAGTGTCTGTTCACTTTAGCCGCGAGGACTTGTTAACGGGCCAAGGTTCATAATTAAGACCCATACTGTTAAGAATGACTGAAATACCCCTGTAGGGTAGAATTATCGAAATACCCTTAATTTGTGAAATGACTAAAATACCCCTATGTGTTGATTGTAAGATTTATGGATGTTACATGTACATTTGCTGCATTCATATGATATTCTGTTAAGGATGCATATGGGTGGGAATTATGAAACAGAGGAAGTATATGAGGATCACATGGTTGCTTGACAACTGTGGATCAACCGATGGCTTTTTAAGCCCATTATATGATCAGCAGCTTTGTTGCAACGTTAGGTAGTACCGCAATCGGGCTACCCTTGATGTGTATCGGATGGGTGGGTCGATTTAGAAATCCCCACAAATGTGTTTCGGAGGGACGGAGATGATGTGTACCGGATGGATTATTTGGGGAGGGTTTGCACTGCGTTGGATGTATGATATTATTATGTTAATAATATGATATGTATGCTATTTGTTTAACGAGGGTCATACACACTGAGTTTTCGAAAACTCACACTCTTTTTTACTTTTCTCAGGTGATCCTCAGTAGGCGGTTCGACGGATGAGGGACTCAGAGGTGGCCAACTAGCAAGACGATTAGACTTGTTTTTCTTAATATCTAAATTCTAGATTTTAAGTTATTTTATTTTGGATTGTAGTAAGGTTTCCCTCTAGTTATTATTCCATTACTTCCACTATGCATTGTAATTTTGAAACGAAACCTAGATTTATTTCTTTTAAGTATATTTCAAGTTTTTTGAAAATAATTGAGTTTTAAGAACGAGATTCTGCTGTCAAAGGAAATTTTTACATAGTAACAAGGAAATGGTTTTTGGCTACACCTCGTTTTGAAAGCAAACTGGATTTTACTAAACTTTTCTCTAGAAGGGATTTTAATGAAAACAAGGTTTTCACAAAAAACACTTCAATGTGACACGCCGAATTTGGGCCTAACTTCTAAGCCGGGTTTAGGGTGTTACAAAATCCTTATGTCAGTTTTACCAATGGAAAGAGTCACATGGAAGTTTTTCCAACAAGAATTGAGGAAGAAGTACATTAGTCAAAGGTTCATTAACCAAAAGAGGAAGGAATTCTTGGAATTAAAACAAGGTAAAATGCCAGTAACAAAGTATGAGCGTGAGTTTGTAAGGCTCAGTAAATACGCTCGAGAGTGTGTATCCACTGAAGCTATCATGTATAAGAGATTTGAGGACGGACTAAATGAAGACATTAAATTGTTTGTCGCCGTCTTAGAATTGAAAGAATTTGTTATGCTAGTGGATCGGGCTTGTAAAGCCGAGGAATTAGTAAAAGAGAAGAGAAAAGTTGAGATGGAGTCTTATGACTCAAGAAAGAGACAATGGGTTAAGTCATTCCAGTCCTCGTCTAAGAAATCAAGAGATTTCTCCACCCGATCAGCCATCTCAGCTGGGTTTTCCAACAACGGAAAGAGTAAACAGTATTCAAGGAATAAAGCTCAGACTACTTAAATCGCTAGTGTTGGGAACATTCGATCTAATAGGCCGGAATGCCTATAGTGTGGCAGACGACATCCCGGTGAGTGTTGAGCACATGAGAATGTTTACTTTAAATGTGGTTCTTAAGATCATTTCATAAGAGAATGTCCTGAGATGATGAAAGAAGAGAAAACTCAAAGTGCTAGATCCAAGAGCAATGTAAGAGGAAGACCTCAAAGGAACCCTGGAAGTGGGTCGAGTAGTAAGGGTACACCCCGAAAGCAGACTGTAAGATCCGAGAGTAGAGCACTTGCAAGGACTTATGCTATTCGCACTCGTGAAGAGGCATCATCTCCCGATGTAATTATGGGTACATTTTCTCTTCATGACACTAATGTTGTCGCTTTAATTGATCCGGGGTCTACCCATTCATATATTTGCATGAAATTAGTATCTTGTATGAGTATGCCCGTAGAGTCCACGTAATTTGTAATAAAGGTGTCTAATCAACTAGGAAAAAGTGTATTAGTTGATAAAGTATGCAAAGATTGTCCATTGATGATTAGAGGTCATTAATTTAAGGCCAACCTCATGCTATTACCATTTGATGAATTTGATATTATTCTTGGTATGGACTAGTTAACCACTCATGATGTGATATAAATTGATAAACCGTAAAAGCAACATATTTTAGGCCCGAATTTAGTATGCTTTTTGATGATTTAGCCCTTGTTTTATGTAAAAAGGTGCTCTTAATCCTTTCTTTTCATGTTTTTACTCAAGAAAGCACCCGAGGACGAAAAGAACAAGAAACGGGCTTAAAACGGGCCAATTTGGCAAAGAGAAAATCGACACAGCCTGGACTTCAAGCCACACGACTGTGCCTCGACTATTAACTAAGACACGGCCATGCCATGATTTACACAACCGTGCCCCAATCGACAGAATCGAGACACGGCCTGAAAACGATTTACGGGTGTGTACCATGGTCGTGCCCCTGTCACGAGAGAGAGCAATTTCACTCGGATTTGGATACTTTGAGGCAAAGAAACATATTCCAAAGCCTATTCAAACACCGAGTAGGAAGTATACTTGAATTGGGACACTTAGAGGCCAAGTAAAGCTTTCTAAAAGTCTATATAAACACCCTAAGTGTAACCTGAAAGGGGGCATTAGGCGGGTGAGCTAGGCCAAAGAGCCGAAGCCAGAGTAGTTTAATTCAGGGAATTACTCGAAGATAGCCAGTGATCCATCTCAAGGAGCTGGAATTCTACTCAAGACGGGAAATTCTCCTTCAATTCCTCCAGGGTAGGGGTGAGCAAAACTCAATTCGACTCAAAAAATTCAAAAAAAAATTCAAATTTCGAGTTAAACGAATCGAATTATTCGAGTTAACGAGAATTTTTTTTTCAAATTTCGAGTTCTAATCGAGTTGAGTTTTCAAATTCGAATAACTCGAATAATTTGAATAATTCAAATATCAAAATATAATATTTTACATTTTTACCCCAAACTCTCAAACCTTTTTACTTTTCCCTCAAAACTTTTACTCCTTCCCACTTTCCCCCTTAAACTTTTATTCCCCTCCCATCCAAACACTCCAATCTACACAAAATCCATTTCCTACTAAAATTTTACTCTCCGATTTACTTTTTCTCAAAATTTTACTCCCAAAAACCCTCAAAACTTTTATTTTCCCCAAATTTTACTCCCTCTCACTTATCCCCTAAAACATTTACTCCCTTCCCATCCCACCTCTCATCTACCCCAAACCCATCCCCCAATTTTTTTTTATATTTTTCCTCCAAAATTTTACTCCTCCTATTTATTTTTCTCAAAACTTTTATTCCCCAAAACTTTTTATTTTCCTCCTAAACTTTTACTTCTCACCTAGTACTTTCAAATAAAAAATCAAAATTATCCAAAAAAACACTAAACATGAATAGTAATAATTTTATTTATATCTACTATTTATACTATTAAATTAAATTTCACATTTTATATTATTTATATTATTGAATTATTTAGTCATATTGAATATTTATATTAAAATTGAATTATTAATTATGCCATAAAATATTTGTATTAAAATTTTATATTGGTATCAATTTCACATTTTATCTTTAAAATAACTTTTATTAAAAAATCATATTTTTACATTTAATATATATTTTAATTCCAAAATACATGGTGACAAGAATCAAGATAATTGAAACAACTAAGCAAGCAAAGAAGCTAACCCAGTATATAAAAGATTAATAAATAAATTATGAGGTAATGAAAGTTAATAAAAAATTTAATTAAGGTGGACAAATTTTATTACGATGAGTGACAGTGGTTACAAGGACCCAAAATTATTTTTTAAAATTTAACTCGAACAAATATATTTGATTCGATTTGATTCGAATTCCATCTCACTCGACTCGATACGAGAAAATTTCAAATCAAATTAGGATGATTAAATATGATTTGTCAACTCGATTAACTCGAAATTTTTTTCATTCGATTCGATTCGATTCGATTGAACTCACCCCTACTCTAGGGGGTTTTAAGGATTTCTTATGTTTTGTTTTATCGTTTCTCTTGAGATGTTTTCTTTATTTGTTATGAACTAAACCCTTCAGATACCTGAAGGGGATGAAACCTAGATGAATCTTGTTATTGATTTCTGAATTATATGATAAATACTTAGTTTGTTCTTAATTATGCATACTTGATCCAAATCTGATGTGCTTAGGTGGAGAAGGAATAGACCCTACTTAAGAGTAGATCTAGTGTAATTAAGCGGAGTTGATCGCACGCCTAGAGATAGGGTGACGAGATTTTGCGGATTAGGGTGAAACCTAATATGGGAGTCCATAGATCGATTTACTGCTATTCTAAGGGGTTATTATAAGAGAACGGAAGTTTCACTAATTAACCTAGGGTTAGAAGTTATTCACCTCGAGAGAGGGTTTAATATACGTTAGGGAGTCTTATGGATCAAACTAAATGAATAAATCATATGGTTCAGTGTTAAATAACAAGTGAAGTCTAGGTGGATTCTTCCTGAAGGTATCGTCGTGATCAACTGAGTTTTTCTTCAAGTTATTTTCCAAGTCGTTCTTTTTGTCTTTGTGTCTTTTGCTTAGTAATCGTTAAATTAGATTAAATCAATCAATCACTCCATATTTTAGGCTAAATAATAAAAAGAAAGTGAGTATTGGTACTTTTAGTTCCTTTGGGTTCGACAATTCGGTCTTGCCTAAGCTATACTACTGTTCGATAGGTACACTTGCCTATAATCATTGTCAGAGTTAGTTTCCAAGTTTGATCAAATTCTTCATAAATTTTAAAACTCGACAAACAACGATCAAGTTTTTGGCACCGTTGCCGGTGAACTAAAATATTAAGAAAGCTTTATTTTGATTACTTTAGCCATTATTTTTATTTTTATTTCGCATTTTATTTTATTCTATTTTATTGTTTTTTTGCTAATTTTATTTCTTCCTTTTTCCTAGCAGGTACCTCTAGTTTATGACTAGAAGGAACCCGACAGGACCTCTAGTATACGATAGTGATATTGAAGCTACTGCTCGTAGGAAATCGCAGAGAAATTAGGCGAGCCCTAAATTACACGGAAGAAGACTGAGAAGACAGATCCAATCCTACTGAAGGGATGGACGAGAATAATCCACCACGAGATGTGGAAGAAAACAATGCTCCGCGCACTATGTATGATTATGCTAAACCTCATTTAATAGGAGCTGAATCTAGTATTGTTAGGCCTGCTATAGCTGCTAATAATTTTGAATTAAACCCTAACACAATACAAATGATTTAACAATTTGTTCAATTTGATGGTTTGCAGGACGAAGACCCGAACACTCATATAGCTAATTTTTTAGAGTTCTGTGGTACTTTCAAAATAAATGGCGTTTCTGATAATGCCATTCGTCTTCGGTTATTTCCCTTTTCATTAAGGAATAAAGCCAAACATTGGTTGTACTCGTTACCTCGAGGGTCAATCACTACATGAGACCAAATGACCGAAAATTTTTTATTAAAATATTTCCCAACGGCCAAATTATGGAATGATATCTCTTCTTTTGTGCAGATGGATTTAGAGACATTATACAACGCATGGAAGAGATACAAGGATCTCTTGAGGAGGTGTCCACACCATGGTCTACCCTTGTGGCTACAAGTCCAAACTTTCAACGAGGTAACTAATCGATTCAGCCGCCGGTGGAACCCTGAACAACAAAACTCCTGAAGCAGCCTACGAGTTTATTGAAGAGATGTCACCGAATAAATATCAGTGGCAAGTTACAAGGACAAAATCAAAAAAATCAGCTAGAGTTTACAACCTCGATGCAGTGACCATGCTATCAACACAGGTAGAGATTATGAATAAAATGCTTGATAATTTGTGTTCTTCGCAGTACATCCAGTCATGCAGTGCAACACCAGTGGAACTGTGGTGAATCCTGAGTACCCACCCTACCAACCGGACGTAGAGAGCGAACATATGAACTATATAGGTAATAATTTCATATCCAATAATAATCCTTATAGTAACAACTATAATCCAGGTTGGAGGAACCACCCAAATTTTTCATGGGGAGGCCAAGGAAATCAAGGGAATCAAAGACAACAACCTCCTCAAAACTTCCAAAATCAACCATATCCGTAAGAGAAGAAGCCAAACCTCGAAGAGATGCTGATAAAATTCATGGAAAACACATAAAATCACTTCCAAGAAACTGAGAAAATAATTAAAAGCAATGAGAGCCGAATCGGGGAACTTACTAAGTCAGTCAAGGCAGCCACTAATGCAGTCGAACAACTCGCAAAGCTAATGTCAGAACGACCGTAAGGACGGCTACCAAGTAACACTAAGATTAACCCGAAAGAATAAATCCAAGCCATCACAACTGATGACAATAAAAGAGAAGATGAATCCAACTCAGTACAAGAAAATGAGGGAGACAAAGGTAATATAGAGATAACACAAGAAAAGCCTAAATCGGTAATCAAGGTGTACCAACCTCGCATACCTTATCCCAAAGTAATGAAAAGAGACGATTCAGAGGAACAGTTCAGTAAGTTTCTTAAACTCTTTACCTCTTCTTGAAGCTCTCTTTTAGATGCCAGACTTGAGGAAATTTTTAAGACATCTCTTGACTAACAAACGCAAATTAGACGAAGAGAACCACGTGGAATTGAATGCATGCTCAGCAATGTTACAGAATAGACTACCACAAAAGCTAAAAGATCCAAGGAGTTTTACAATTCCATGTTTAATTGGTAGTTTAGCTATTGATAATGAGTTAGCTGATTTAGGGGCAAGCATAAATGTCATGCCTTATACATTATTTAAACGACTAGGTCTAGGGAAGCCCAAACAAACTAGGATGAGTATACAATTAGCTGATAAAACTGTTAGAATTCTTAAGGGCATTATAGAAGATGTTCTTGTAAAATTGATAAATTTGTTTTCCTAGTAGATTTTGTTGTCTTAGATATGGATGAGGATAATAAAATTCCCTTAATTTTAGGAAGACCTTTTCTAGCAACTGCCAAGACTAAAATTGATGTTGCCACAGGAGAACTCATACTTTGTATAGGTGATGAATCATTCAGTCTCCAAGCTCTTGACTCGGCCAGGACAACAATCGATGAAGATAAGAAAGTCAATACAGATGATTATCAAATTGTTCAACCTTTATCACAGGAAACACCACATGAAGACAAACCTGAGCCAAATCACAGTACCTAAACCGACAAAGAGAAGGATCAAAACCTTAAGGTCGACAGACTAGAAGAGCAGAAGACACACGTTAAAGAAGAACCACACGAAGTAATACTAGAGGAACAACCAGATGAGCTCGTAGGAACATCCAATCACTTCAAAATAAGAGTCCAGGTACTATTAGACAAAGCAGATCCGCACATCATGACAACAGACCTGAAGCCAAAGGGAGAAATCCTTCTTAAGGTACACAATATCTTCCCACATGGAGCAGTCGAGGTAAGCAACCCAACATTCGACACCTCTAAGGTAAATGCTTCTCGATTTGAACTTTGTCAAGAAAATAGAACTTTAAGCAAGAGGAAAGATATTCATACCTTTAAACCTCCTTGATTCAAGTACAAGGAAAAGTCTAGCTTGAGACTATAAATGAGCACTCCTCGGGAGGCAACCCGAGCACTAACCCTACTTCATTTTACATTTGTTTTCATTTTGTTTTCTTCTCTTTCTCTTTCCCTTTGTAGCTTAACCAAAAGTACAGATTTCTAGGGCACACGTCCTTACACACGGCCGTGTTCTTAGCCGTGTGGACCACCAAAATCTCTGTACTGGCATAGCGAAGGCCGTACGAATCAAATCCCAACCACTTTTCAATGTTACGGATCCAACCACTCTCCCACGGGCACCAGTAAATTGGCACGACTGTGCTCCACAACCATGTGAAGCCACTGACTTATCAGACACGAAACAAACACGCCCATGCTACCCAATCGTGCCAACACACTGCCTTTTCAGGAACGAGCGTGGCACTTGAAAAACGGGCATGGGTGAGCAACACGCCTATCACACGGCCGTGCAATTTAACAAACCCTCGATCCACAGGCGTGGGAATGTGCCAAATTTGAGACCCTATTTAAACCCCACAGCCCTCCTCCTTCTCCCCTCATTTTTCTTCATTCTTTTTCTTTCTTTCTTTAGAAAAAATGTCCAGACTCTTGAGCTATACTAGAATCATGCCGAAGAAGCGTAAGATGGCAAGCATTGTCTCCTTAAAGGAGACCCTAACACATAAGTTCATGCCGGCTGCTTCATCCCAACACCAAGCCAAGGGTCTTTTAGACCATTTAAATTCTTCTTTATGTTTATTTTCCCCTTTATCCTACTGATCTATAATTCTCTTCTGCTTAATATATTTTAAATTCTTTTAGTTTCTTGGTTTTAGGTTCTAAAGGCTACTTGGGAATCACGCACCACAGCCTTAGAGGTCACATCCACCTCGCGAACCATCCAACAATAAGGGCTCCTTAGTCCATTAGTCTTTTCTTTTAATTTTAGTTTTCTTCTTAGTCTCCTTCTCTTTATTTCCTTTGTCTTTAATTATAGTATTAGTATATTATTAATGTTTCTTTAGATTTGTTGGCTAAATCTTTGCAGGCTACCCAATTTCTTTATCTAGCACAAAGCTCATCGGTAGACACCCCACCAGGCTATAGAAAAAGCCACCACCGCCTCCTCCACCCACCTTTCACCACGACCTCTGCCAACTCCTAGAATCATCCAAAATTTAGGAAGTGTTACTTCTCCCCTTTTCTTTTGATTATTTTATTACATAATTGTTTATCTATCTTTGTACATTGAGGGCAATGTACATCTTAAGTGTGGGGGGTTTAAAGTACCTAACTTTTTGCATTATTCTAAAATCCTAAATTTTAGTCTTGTCCCTAAGAATTTTTCACATATTATTAATTAGGGTGAAATTTCTGATGATTTATGATTTTTATTGATATGTTTTTTGAGTAAGTCATTGATAATTGTGCATTGATGGTTTATACTTGAAGAATTCTAGAGAATCAAGCATGATAAGTTTATTTTTCAAGAATAAAAAAATTTCTAGGTTGTTGAACTGAATTTGAATATTACTTTGAAGTTTAGAATTTACAGGATTGATGTCAAATACCCATAATTTTTGTGAGATTTGAGCCTTATAGAGCATATATTCTTTTTCATGCTCACTTTATTGATTATGGGTGTGTCAACGCTGAATTGTTATTCTAGAACTTGCCTAGATTATACATATCGAGACCACATTAATGATTTGATATACTGAGATGATAAAGGAACCTAGGTTTTAGCCCATTCACTCCACCAAAAAACCTACCTTCACAAATTAACCCTTAGTGAACCCATTTGATCCTAACGATCCTTTTTTATTGAATTACCCACTTAATATTAACCCAAAACCCTTTGTATTTGTTATCACCATTCTTTTTAACTACCCTTCTATCGAGAATTGGTTTGATCAGTTACCGAATTAGTTTATTTCAGTTGATAAAGTTCTTTCTTTATTATGTATTCACTTAGTTTGTTCTTAAAAAAACCAAAGTATATTCAAGGATTAGTATATGATTAAAGGAGCTTATGTGTTTAAATTCCATTTGTTGAAGAAGAGCTCGAATTAAAAGTATTATCAATAGTAGTATTACTAGTTTCAAAGCAATCATTTATCTTCTAGTTCATTATTCTTGTTAGGTAATTGGTCAGGTCAATCTCGATTTCAAACCTTCTAATTCAGCCTTTATCCACACCTTTAACCTAAGCCCCATTACAACCCTGTCAAAAGACCATTTGATTTGTGTATCATCTCATATTACAGTGGTGGAGATTTAATTTTCAGGCAAGCCTATGGGATTAACATTTCAGGTTCGACTTATAAGTGCATTTCTTGAAACTTAAACACTTCGAGTGATTTGAGTGAATCTTTAGTGAGAACGTCAATCCTTGTTGGTTTTGAATTAAAGGTAATTATTTAGATAAGGGGAGACACCTATGTTTTCGTGCTACAAAATATATGACTTGGAATTGTTTGAATCTTTAGGAGTCTTTGAGTTAAATTATCCATATATGAATTATCTGTGAATTATGATGAGGCATTGTTGATAGGAATTGTGAATTATGGAAAGTTCATTTTAATTATAAGTTGAGAATTTTGCTTGTGGACAAGCAAAAGCTTAAATTTTGGGGTATTTCATAAACCGTAAAAGCAACATATTTTAGGCCCACATTTAGTATGCTTTTGGATGATTTAGCCCTTGTTTTACGTAAAAAGGTGCTCTTAATCCTTTCTTTTCATGTTTTTACACAGGAAAGCACCCGAGGATGAAAAGAATAAGAAATAGGCTTAAAACGGGCCAATTTAGGCCAAAGAGGAAATCAACACGGCCTGGACTTCAAGCCACACGGCCGTGCCTCGACAATTAACTAAGACACCGCTATACCATGATTTACACGGTCGTGCCCCAATCGACAGAATCGAGACACGGCTTGAAAATGATTTACACGGTGTGTACCATGGCCGTGCTCCTACCGCGAAAGAGAGCAATTTCACTCGGATTTGGATACTTTGAGGCAAAGAAACACATTCCAAAGCCTATTCAAACATTGAAGAGGAAGTATACTTGAATTGGGACACTTAGAGGCCAAGTAAAGCATTCTAAAAGTCTATATAAACACCCTAAGTGTAACCTGAAAGGGGGCATTAGGTGGGTGAGCTAGGCCAAAGAGTCGAAGCCAGAGTAGTTCAATTCAAGGAATTACTCGAAAATAGCCAGTGATCCATCTCAAGGAGTCAGAATTCTACTCAAGATGTAACACCCCTATCCCATGTCTGATCACAGATTAGGGTTAAAGGTGTTACCAAACAGATCAGAAACATTTACAGAATTAATCGTACAACCATTCATCAATATCAATCGTAATGTCCCTTAAGTAGGTCATCGAGACCTTAAGCATGCTTATGAACCGAGTCGAGACTAAATCGAAACACATAAGTAATTTTTTAAAAATTTGAAACTTTTCTAACATATAGGGGACACACAGCCATGGGTAGTAGGCTGTGCCTCACCCACGGCTATATGACACACCCGTGCGACCTCCCCATGGTAGTATTCTACCAAAATCAACATGGTCACCAAGCATGCTCATGTGCTATGGCTGTGTACTACTAGATCACATACTGCCATTTCTCACACTGCCATCAAGCACGCCCGTGTCGAAGCCGTGTGCAATTTAAGCCATATTCTACCAATTTATCCACTTCAGATACGTTCTTCAAGGTTTTCAATTTAGAATAGCAGAAATCTTGCTCGGATCAACACGAATCCCAGCAGCTGACACAATATGCCCCAAAAACCGACCTCATTCAACCAGAATTCACATTTGCTGAATTTTATGCACAATTGCTTTTCTCTCAAAGGTTGCAAGACAATTTTCAAATGTTCGCATGCTCATTCTCATCACGTGAGTAAATCAAAATGTCATCAATGAATACAACAACAAACTGATCCAGATACGGTTTGAAAATTCTGTTCATCAGATCTATAAAAATAGCAGGAGCATTGGTTAGTCCAAATGGCATAACTAAAAACTCATAATGCCCGTACCTCATTCTGAAGGTAGTTTTCAGAATGTCTGAATCTTTAAATCTCAACTGGTAGTATCCCGATCTCAAACCAATCTTTGAAAATATAGCAGCTCCTTTTAACTGATCGAATAAGTCATCAATCCTAGGTAACGAATATTTGTTCTTTATGGTCACCTTATTCAACTGACGATAATCAATGCACATTCTCATCGTGCCATCTTTCTTTTTCACAAACAGAACAGGTGCACCCTAAGGCAAGAAACTTGGTCTAGCGAACCCTCTATCAGTCAATTCTTGTAACTGTGACTTTAACTCTTTCAACTCTGTTGGTGCCATTCTACACGGAGCTTTCGAAATAGGTGTCGTACCAGGCAACAATTCAATACCAAATTCAACTTCACGAACCAGATGTAAACCTGGTAACTCTTCAGGGAACACATCAGAAAAATCACAAACAATAGGTACTGATTCCACTTTTTTCTCGGAGGCTTTTGAATCGATCACATAAGCAAAATATGATTCATACCCCTTTTTCACATAACTCTGAGCTTTCAAAATGGATATCACAGCAGGCAATCCATTCAAATTATCAGACTCAATTTGTACAATCTCATCATTTGGACTTCTTAAATTAATAGATTTTCTTTTACAGTTCACAACGGCATCATGCATAAACAACCAATCCATTCCCAAAATAATATCGAATTCATCAAATGGAAAAAGCATCAGATCAGCAGGGAAACAGATATCTCAAACATTAACGGATAGTTCTTACATACTTTGTCAACTAGGACACTTTTACCTAAGGGGATCGATACTTTTATAGCAAATTCAGTAGACTCTACAGGCAAAGTCTTACCATATACTAAATTCATGCATATGTACGAATGCGTATAACCAGGGTCTATTAAAGCTATCACAGAAGTATCATAAAGAGTAAAAGTATCTGTTATAATATTCGGTGATGAAGCTTCTTCACGAGCTCGGATAACATATGCTCTGGCAAGCGCTCTAGCTTCAGGTCTTACCACAGTGTCTCTCATGCACCTCTGACTACCACTAACATTTCTTGTATTGTTTGAAGGTCTACCTCCTAGATGCATTTTCAAGTCTCAGATTCTGAACAGTCTCTGGCTCAACAGACTCAGGACAATCACGGATAAAATGATCAAGCGATCCACATCTGAAGCAAGTTTTATCATTTAATTTGCAGCTTCCGGATGCCTCTTTCCGCAATGTTTACATTCAAGTCCCTCAGATCGAACATTACCAACACTGGCCACGAAGTTCCTAGAATTTTGGAACTCATTTGCGATCTAGCTCTATTTCTATTCAAATGTCCCGCATTTTCTCTAGAACGACTTTGATCATCTCGAAATCTTTTCGGAGCAGACTGAAATGATTTACTCTGAAATCTGTTTTTCATATCACGAGCTTCAAACTCAGCTTTTCTTTTATCCTTCTCGAGTGCTTCAGCTTTGCAAGCTCAGTCAACAAGTGTAACGAGCTCTTTTATTTCTAGGATCCCAACCAGCAAACGAGTATCTTCATTCAGACCATCTTCGAATCTTTTGCACAATATAGCTTCAGATGATACACATTCATGAGCGTACTGACTCAACCTGACAAATTCCCGTTCATATTCTGTAACAGTCATACGTCCTTGCTTTAGTTCCAGAAATTCTTTTCGTTTCTGATCGACGAATCTCTCACTGATATATTTCTTCCGAAACTCAATTTGAAAGAAATCCCATGTGACCCGTTCTCTCGGAACAACGGGAATTAAGGTTTTCCACTATTGATAAGCTGCATCTCGGAACAATGATACCACACACTTAATACTTTCTTCTGGAGTCAGAGACATTTCATCAAATACAGGATCGTGTTTTCTAGCCAGAACTCAGGTTTTCCAGCATCATCATTATTGATAGCTCAGAACTCTTCAGCCCCATACTTACGGATCTTGTCAACTGGAGGCTTATTAAATAGATTCGGATACATAAACGATTGCACAACTGTAGTCTGAGGGGGATTAACCTGGGGCGAAGGTTGCGAAACAGTCGGGTTATTCTTTATGAACTGAGTGAACCACTCACTCATCATTTAGAAGAAAGCTTGTTTAGATTCTCCCTCCTGACCGCTCGTAGCCTGTTTCAAATCAGAGGGCGCTGTCCCTTGCGCAGGAGCAGGCACATTACTTTCTACGTCGTCAGCTACGGCTCTTTCGGGATCCATTGCTATACAGAAATCACATTTTACACGTCAGGATTCATCACACTATCACAGTTCAAATATATGGCATGTATAGCTAGACTCTAACACGCTATGTTAGTCCGAGAATCGACTAAACCGTAGCTCTGATACCAACCAAATGTAACACCCATATCCCGTGTTCGATCACCGGATTAGGGTTAAAGGCGTTACCAAACAGATCGGAAACATTTACGGAATTAATCATACAACCATTCATCAATATCAATCATAATGTCCCTTAAGTAGGTCACCGAGACCTTAAGCATGCTTATAAATAGAGTCGGGACTAAATCGAACCACATAAGTAATTTCATAAAAATTTAAAACTTTTCTAACATATAGGGGACACACAACCGTGGGGTAGGCCGTGCCTCACCCACGACTACATGACACACCCGTGCGACCTCTCCGTGGTATTATTCTGCCAAAATCAACACGGTCACCAAGCACGCCCGTGTGCTATGGCCGTGTACTACTAGATCACATACTTTTATTTCTCACACCGCCATCAAGCACACCCGTGTCGGGTCGTGTGCAATTTAAGCCATATTCTACCAATTTACCAATGGTCTTAGGCAAGCCCGTGTGCCTCAACCGTGTGACATTATAGGCCATTTACAAGGCCAAACTTCCACCCATAAGGGTCACACCTATAGGCAAAATATACCAAGACACATCATGCATGTATGGAAACCAATAACATACCAATTTGTTCCTCCAATCCGTGCATTTAATAGCCAAATCATTCACATCATCTTTCAAATAATAACACATACATAACCAAAGCAAAACTTCATCATTTAACTAACCATAAACCTAGCTATTTCATGGGCATTTAAACCATACCAAAACCATACATATGCCACATTCATCAAAGAATAATATGAACCAAATTAAACTTGTCAAAACACATGGCTAAGTTCACTTCCAAAAACATATACACATATCTAGTCTATACATGTCATAATCAGCCATATACATTTTCAAAAGGGTGCCAAAATAAGTTTTTGTAGTGTGATGATGATCCGTGACAATCCTGAGCCTTCAGTAGCTTCGACGACCTATAAAACAAAGAAAACACACACACAGAGTAAGCTTTCCAAAAGCTGAGTAAGTCATATACAAATAAACACCTTGGCACATATATATCGATCACTTAGCAACTATCACATATATAACTTGGTTCATAAACTTATAGTCACATTTGCCACATTCAACATTTTGAGATTCACATTCTCATTCTCAATCATACTCTTCTTTATATCAAAGTCATATAGGTACTTACCTTTCATGCATACTTAATACACATTCAACGTACCTGAATCAGATATTCATTCACTTAATGGATCATAGCTCGAATATACTATTCATATTGCAGACTTGCCCGTCGAACCCTTAGGAACCTAGTAGGATACTCAGAAAGCTCAGAATAGTAGTACAATGCCAACGTCTCAGATGAGGTCTTACATGCACTCGTATATCGATGACACTGTCCCATAGGGTCTTACACGTACAGATCATAATGATGCCAATACCCCAGACGTGGTCTTACACGAGTCAATATGATGCCGATGTCTTAGACATGGTCTTATCATAAAGTTCATATTGATGCCTACGTCCCAGACGAAGTCTTTTTACATATAATTTCAAATCAACGCCAACGTCCCAGACGTGGTCTTACATGATAAAATTGAACAGATACCTAGGTCATGACATGGTTAAATCCTATCTATTCCTAAGTTCGTACGAGACTTCTCGGCATTATCACTATATTGATCTTATTTCAGAATTCACGCACTTAGCATCTCATACTCATTCATTTTCATCAATAGGAATATGAATACATATATTCAATTCAATACAGATAAGTTTATTTGCATAGTGACTTACCTCGGATTTGGTTTATCAAATGGAAACACCTACTGTAACACCCCTTAACCCGTATCCATCGCTGAATTAGAGTTATGAGGCATTACCGAACTAGACACAGTTTAGCACAGCCATTTATGGAATAAACCCAATACGCATTTTTAAAATTTTCCATATCAACAAATAATGTTCAAGACTTACGTTACAAACTAGGTTTCATAATGAACACATCATTACTCATAATCTATACAAGTTTTGAATCAAGCTTCCACATAACAACACCAAATTTCATATGTTAAACATATATAAATACATCTATTTGCTTTTCATTCACATATGTGACATTCGAACCTTATAGCATAACCAAACATACACATTAGGCTACTGTAATATGCGCAATGTCCCTAAAACAGAAGTCATGTCAAACCATAATCTTCAATTCATTTTACCTTATTAATTCATGGATACAAGATCATTGAATAACCTACCAAACACACATGATATGTAACTAATTCAAATTATATATAAATACAGCCAATCCATTGACCATATATTCGGTTCCCAATATAAAACTTCAATGATCAACCCAAAGCATTAGTATATACATTTCCATGATCATCTCGAATTATACCAAGCACATAATAATCTATGTAGAGATATTACATACGACATCATAATAAGCATACTTATACATATATTTAATCATTTCTATACAACTACATTTAACTTCCAAGCATTATAAGCATACGTCTTATACCAAAGATTAAAATAGAATATTATATCAAAATATAAACAATGCTTAATCCAAAAGTAACTACCTTTATTCGCAAAGCCATATATATACATTTACAAAACCGAACATCATTCATTACTTATCAAAATACAGCCTATACATGCCTTTGATTCAAAAAATAAACATATATATACGAAAGAGAGTGATAGTGTGGTCGACTTTCTTGATGATCCCTTGAGCCCGTAGTTGAATCAATGATCAATAAAATAGAAATACACACATACAGAGTAAGCTCACTAGCTTAGTAAGTCTTAAGCAAAAGATAATTCACTAATCAAGCACTTTAACATTTTTAATCAATAAATGTAGGACATTGTATATGTATATTTTGATATGCAATTGATACAAAACCGAATACTAGTAATATATTAACTCAATTATTTATACTTCACTACCATCAACCTGCAACTCATCAAAGCACAAAGTACATATATTACATGAATTGCATGTTTATAATCATGTAAATTCAACATTCATATCCATTACATTATCACACTAAAAATTCTATTATTTCTATATTCATACACGTCAATTATAAGCTCAAATTCACATAACACCATTCTCAACATAATATTTTAACTCAAGTAACATTAATCACAACTTACCTTACTTCTGATGAATTCAAATGGGACTTATGCTTACTTGAGTTTTTAACTCAATAGATTCACTATGTTACACCTCGAGCAATTTATGGTTTCTTCATTTTAAAGTATCACCAAATTAAGCCTACTAGGCACGAAGCCCATATATCACCCAAGACTAAGCCTACTAGGCACGAAGCCCAAATATATCACCAAAGACTAAGCTCGCTAGGCACGAAGCTTTGAATATATCACCGACACTAAGCACGCTAGGCACGAAGCTCGAATATATCACGACTAAGCCCTAGGCACGATAATATGTCACCAAGACTAAGCCTGCTAGGCACGAAACCCGAATATGTCACCGACACTAAGCACATGAGGCACGAAGACCGAATATAAACACATTCCACTTTGCGATACACAGTACTTAGTACTAAACTATTAATCATCTCATATTCTTCATTTTTAGTTTCACCTATTAATCCAAACATACATATTCACACTTTATTAACCAAATTAATTTCACTACAAATTCATACTCCACATTCGCCCAGGATGTATATTTATGCATTAAATATTCAAACATCATCATATACTATGTTAAGTAAATAATTCTTTGGTGTATACTTGCTTAAGGACTTACCTCAATCGTTTACGAATGCAGCAGTAAACCTGCTACTCGAGAACCTTTGTTTTCCCCGATCCAAATTCGTTTTTCTTTGTTCTTGATCTAAACACATTAAAATTTAGCTCATTCAAGTACATTTCATCTCAATCTAGTCCCTAAACATATAAATAGGCAATTTACCATTTTACCCTTACTATTTCACATTTTCACGATTTAATCCTATTTGCATAAAACAAAAAATACACCAAATTTCTCAATACTACTTAAGGGCCGAATACTCCTAAGGACTATACAAGTTCATTTATTTCACTTATTTTGCAAATAGGCCCCACTAAAAATTTATTTTTGCAATTAAGCCCAAATACTCAAATTTACCAAAAATTCAAAGATAAAACATATTTGTCTTTAACATATATTTAATTTAAAATCATCAAACATCATAAACCATAAGAACATATCAATGGATGAACCTCATATACACATGATTTTCAAAAATTCAAGCATGGGTCTGTAATTTATGAAGCAACGATCACAAAACGTAAAATTAACAAAAGCCAAATCAAACTAACCTTAATTTTAAGCTTTAAAGTGCGAAAATTTAAAAGGAATGAAACCCTTTCTTCTTCAACATTCGCCAAGAACCACCAAGATGATAATGATTTTTTTCTTTTATTTATTTTAACATATAATAAGTTAATACTAAATTACTAATATAACCCTTTTACTAAAATAAAACTAACATATATAATAAGGGCAATGGTGACTTTAGCCACCCGCTAACTTTAAAATTGGACTATTTACTCTTTTAATACCCCACTTTGAAAAGCCATCATCAAATAGGCACTTTTTACTATAGTTTGCTACTTTTACTTTTTACGCGATTAAGTCCTTTTTCTAAATTAAACGCATAAACGATAAAATTTTTCTACAAGACTTTCACACACATTAATTCACATATAATAAACACAAAATATAATATTAAAATATTTCTCGGACTTGGATTTGTGGTCTCGAAACCACCGTTCCAATTAGGGTCAAATTCGGTCTGTTACAACTCTCCCTTAAGGATTTTCGTCCCCGAAAATCTTACCATTAAACAACGCTTGGATATTGTTGCCTCATTGAGTCCTCGAGTTCCCACGTAGCCTCTTCAACTCCATGCCGATTCCACAATGCTTTCACTAATGGAATCCTTTTGTTTCTTAACTCTTTCATTTCCCAGCTAAGATACGGATCGGTTCTTCCTCATCGTCATATCGGGTCAATTTCAATCTCGGATGGAGTAATCACATGTGACGGATCCGATCAGATTCACTGAGCATCGAAACGTGAAATACATCGTGTATCTTTACTAATTCAGAGGGTAACTTCAATCTATAAGCAACAGGCCCAATACGTTCGATGATTTCTTACGGTCTGATAAATCTCAAACTCAATTTGCCTTTTCGACCAAAACGAAGTACTTTCTTCCACGGAGATGCTTTCAAGAATACCCGATCTCCGACTTGAAAATCTATATCTTTGTAACACCCCTAACCCGTATCCATCGTCGGATTAGGGTTATGGGGCATTACCAAGCGTAGTACAATTCATATCAATTTTTAACATCTCAAATAAACTTGATCGAATACAATGAATGTAATGTACTTTCATAGCGTAGTTAAACATTTATTTTTTTTTATACCGTTCATAAACCATTTAACCAAGATTTACAAAGAAACATTTTTCATTGACTAACCATATCACTATTCATTTGGTAATCAAATTTTCCATGAACGAAAATGCCCATAGCCATATTTAATATACCTAGGTAAGATATCAAATAACAAAACAATATATATATGTATCCATCATGAATAATGTACTATAAGATATGCTTCTAAAAATGGGCTACTTTTTTTTTTTAAGTCAAATGCATGACATAATAAACATATTAATTAACCAAACTGACAAGTATGCTTGCTTACATTGCCGATTTTACCTATTTAATGATCATGCATCAAGGCCGAATACAACCGAACCATAGTACCATAATTTAATCATTTCATTACCAAATCCCATCAATTGAATTTATAATACACATGCACCAATGTTATTCATAACCGAATATGCTATTCCATATATATATATATATATATTCACTTTCCAAAGAACTAGTAAAGATTCATACATGTGATTACATATCAAACATACATATACAAAACATTATGCTTAGCATGATTTTAAACACATTCATATTCATCATTCATGCAAGACTTATACTCTTACCTTAATCAAGACTTGCATAACCTTGGATTATTTAATAGTAAGACAAGCCATTTTCGCATGGCTTATATACATCAACTAAGTATCATTCAAACCTTAAGCTAGCCTATACATGCCTTAAGTTCAAACTAGGTTTATAAGTACCAAAAGAGTTGACAAAGTGGTTGACTTCTCCAAAATCCTCCGAGCCTGTAGCTTTGACAAAATCTATAAAACAAACAAGGGATACACACAAAGTAAGCTTACTAGCTTAGTAAGTCTTAAGCAACAAGATTAGAACCTATGGTTATTCATATAAATATGAATTCATAACTAATATTGAAACGTTCTTTTAAAAGCTTACGACATTAATATAGTCCTCAACGTCGAATATATATATTTCACCCATATCACCTTTAATGCGCAACTCATCGAATCCATGCAAAGTTTTAATACAATTTGTACCTCTATTTGAATTGACTTCAAATGCCATGTATATAACAACCACATAATTCCCATCGATTAACTATGCAAACATACTCATAATCCTCACATATTACACTTAACTGAATGGCCAAATTTCAATAATACAACCAAGATTATATACCAATATATATATAAAACACTTTGTTAATTAGATCATATACACATATCATAATCATGCAAAATGTTTTCCTTATACAATATTTTACCAACACCAAATAGTGGTAGAACAACTTACCTCATTTCTCACAACTATAAAACTTACACGCACTGACATTTAGTTTCTTTAAGTAAATAATTTCCACCTTGTCGATGATCTATGAATTCTTTCATCATTACATTACTTATCATCATAGCTTATAATCATAACATTAAAGTATACTTAATACATACCTTATAGCCGAACTTACCAATTCACTTTCATAAACTTAAGCTTCCATGGTTTATTTCATAACTTTACCATTTCAGTAACTAAAGTTCGAAAATATATAACTCACCAAAGATATAATGAGCTACACACTAAATTGAATCACATACACCGCACTTCACCTGCTAGACTTAAAGTCCAAGTTTTAAAACACCCATTTAGCCCGCTAGGCATTAAGCCCGAATTAAATCACCACACAAGGCCTACTAGGCTCAAAGCCCAAAATAGATCCCCAGACAAGGCACGCTAGACTCAAAGCCGAATAGATCACCAAGACAAGGCACCTCAAGTAGGCTCAAAGCCCGAATAGATCACCCAAGACAAGGCACGCTAGGCTCAAAGCCCGAATAGATCACTCAGACAAGGCCCGCTAGGCTCAAAGCCTGAAATAGATCACCAAGACAAGGCACTCTAGGGCTCAAAGCCCGAATTTTTCAACATTTTCAACATTCCACACACATTTAAACATATTAATCGATTTCACATCTTATAACGATTAACATACATAATAATGCGATTCGATCACTAATTCTTCCTTTATTTCCTATTCTCTAATTATCTACAAGTCAACCCAAGATATTTATTCATACCGAATACATGCATTTTCATACCTACTAAGAACATGTCATTAAACCTACCTCAATCATCCAATCCATCCATATAAATATTTAATTATATATATACATTCACATGATGTTATCACATTCGGCCATCACATATAAAATCAATCTATCTCATTTGACTTTCTCAAGGATGTACATATAGACATAGGTATATATGTACGTGTATCTACATGAATTCACATCCGTAAGATTATCATGAATCCAAAATGATGTATATTCAACTTCTTATCACAATTGCACATGAGCATGACTTTGTGATTCCATATAACTTAACTACCATACAAAAATGCCTTATACCACATTCGGCCAAAATAAAAATGGAGGCATTTATATTACCTAAATATATATACATGTATATAAAGAAATTCCACATTAATTCGATTGCTTAGGGACTTACCTTGACAGTTGTAGGGTAAGAATGTCCCGTCTACTCACTCGTCTAGTTTAGCTTTCCCCTGCTCCTTACTCTTTCTTCCCTTGATCTAAACAAGGTTTGAAAAGAGTCTATTCAATTGAATTCCATTCATCTCAATTCTAAACACATCATTGTACTACTCTCCCAATTGACTATGCCCAAATACTCATATTTAATCATTTAAATTCCATCCTATTTTGCCTCATAATCCACATATATTTAAAATAAATTCACATCAATTCATTTAACTCCAAAGCCTTAGTTATATACATGATCCAACTCACATTCACCTTTACATAAACTAAATCCCTTACCATGTTACATTCAATAATTGTATGTATACACATTTACGAATACACGATATAAAAATTATAAATACTTCAAGAAATCAAAAGTTACATAAACCACCACATGCATATATTTATATCCCATTCGCATATATTATTAAAATTGCCATATTATATTCGCAATTGGGGTTTATACCTTAAACTCCCTAAAAAATGAATTCAATTTAGTATATCATTTACAACCGATCACTTATAGCTTAAAGAAAAATCTTCTATCAACATGAATAGATCAATATGCTCATTCATGGTCAAACTAAGACAAGCTCCAAGCTCCAAAATTTCCACATGTATTTTAAAGTACTCATGATAGCTAGCTCAACCATGCAAGAATTTACAAAATGAAGCTAAATTCCTTACCTTAAGAGGACATGCAAGAACCGCCATGAAGTTCAAATTTTACTTCCTTTCTCCTTGTTTTCGTGGAGAAGACGAAGTAAGTGGGGAGAGAATATGTTTTCTTTTTTTCCTATTATCTTCTTTAAACAACATAAATTATACTTTCTTAATCATTACCCCACTAACTAGTAATAATAATAAATAATAATATACAATATATATATAATATATAATATAAGCACTAGTCATTATAAATGACGTCCATTACCTTAAATAATGGGTCAATTACCCTTTTAGGACTTCTATTTATAAAGCCACAATCAATTTGGTATATTTCACTATAGTTTACAACTTTTACCTTTTCGTGATTTAGTCCTTTTCTAAATTAAACACACAAACGATAAAATTTTTCTACTGAGACTTTCACACACATAAATGCATACATAATAAATACTACATATAATATTTAAATATTTCTCGAGCTCGGATTTGTGGTCCCAAAACCACCGTTCCGATTAGGGTCAGATTCGGTCTGTTACAACTCTCCCCCTTAAGGATTTTCGTCCTCGAAAATCTTACCGTTAAACAAGTTCGGATATTGTTGCCTCATTGAATCTTCAGGCTCCCACGTAGCCTCTTCAACTCCGTGACGATTCCATAGAACCTTCACTAACGGAATTCTTTTATTTCTCAACTCTTTCATTTCCCGAGCTAAGATACGGATTGGTTCTTCATCATATGTCAAATTAGATTGGAGTTCAATCTCTGTCGGTGTAATCACATGAGACGGATCTGATCTATACTTACGAAGCATCGAAACGTGAAATACGTAATGTATCTTTTCTAACTCAGAGGGCAATCTCAATCTATAAGCAACAGGCCCAATACGTTTAATGATTTCATACGGCCTGATAAATCTCGGACTCAACTTGCCTTTCCGACCAAATCAGAGTACTTTCTTCCACGGAAAACTTTTATGAATACACGATCTCCTACCCGAAATTCAATGTCTTTACGTTTCAAATCAGCATAGGATTTTTGTCGATCCGAGGCAACTTTCAAATTGTCTCTAATAATAGCTACTTTCTTCAGCTTCTTTAATCAAATCAACCCGTGTATCTTATTCTCACCGAGCTCATCCAAGATAATGGCGTTCGACACCTTCGCCTACAAGGCTTCATATAGCGCCATTTTGATACTAGATTGAAAGCTATTATATAAGCAAATTCAATCAAAGGTAGGTATTGTTCCCACGCACCTTCCAACTCGAGAACGCAACATCTCAACATGTCCTCAAGTATCTCGAATAGTTCACTCAGACCGACCAAATGCATCATGGATGAAAGGTCAGTACTAAAATGTAGTTTAGTACCTAAAGCATCTTGCAACTTCTTCCAAAACCGCGATGTAAATCTCGGGTCTCTGTCTGACACAATGGAACTCGGTACACCATGCAATCTTACAATTTGTGATACATACAATTTAGCAAGTTTATCGAGTGAAAAGTCTATACGAACCGACACAAAATGAGCTGATTTAGTCAGTCTATCAACTATAACCCAGACTGCATCTTTCTTACTCGGTGTCGTAGGCAAACCTGACACAAAATCCATTGTAATTCTATCCCATTTCCACTCAGGTATCATAATTGGCTGAAGTAATCCAGAAGGCATCTGATGTTTGGCTTTGACTTGCTGACATATTAAACACCTTGAAACAAAATTCAGATATATCCCATTTCATACCAGGCCACCAGAAGAACTGCTTCAAGTCATTATACATTTTCATGCTACTCGGATGTATCGACATCTAACTATTATGAGCCTCATTCAATAACATCTGAATCAAGTCCACGTTCCTCGGTACACACATTTTGCCTTTGTATTTCAAGCGGTCATTTTCATCAATTTGAAATTCGACTGCGCCTTACTTTCTAATCGAACTCTTTTAATATCATATCTTTGTCGACTTTTTTTATCACAAATTTGCTGAATAATATCAGTCTTGCTTTTAACTCGGCTATGATCGAACTATCTCCTGACAAAACCATCTGTGTGTTCAATGCACGAAGAGCAAACAATGATTTTCGACTTAACGCATCTGCGACAACGTTAGCTTTCCCCGAATGGTAGTCAATTACCAACTCATAGTCTTTCAACAGTTCTAACCATCTGCGTTGTCTCAAGTTCAGATCTTTCTGAGTCATCAAATACTTAAGACTTTTGTGATTCGAGTAAACATGACATTTCTCACCGTATAAATAATGACACCAAATTATCAATGCGAACACAATAGTCTGCGAGTTCTAAGTCATGTGTCGATAATTTCTTTCATGCGGCTTCAATTGTCTCGAGCGTAAGCTACGACTTTGCCTTCTGCATCAAAACACAACCCAAACCATTCAAAGAAGCATCGGAATAAACAACAAATTCTTTACCCGATTCAGTTTGAACTAACACCGAGCTTAGATCAAAGGGCTTTCAACCGATCGAAGCTTTTCGACACTTTTCCTAACTCTTCACTTTGCAAGCTCGCTTCGACTAGTGTCACAAACTCTTAAATCTCAAGAATGCAAACAAGCAACTTTATGTCTTCATTCGCACGTCTTCAAATTTTTTACACATGATAGCTTCATTGATACACACTCTCGAGCATATCAAATCAATCGACAAATTTCGCTCATATTCATCACACCATGCGCCCTATTTTAATTCCGAAATTTTTTCCGTTTCTAATCGATAAACCTCTAGCTAATATATTCCTTGAAACTCTATTTGAAAGAAATCCCGTCATTTTTTTCATTTTTAAAACCAATCGATACTAGCGTATTCCACCAAAGACATGCAAGTGTCCCAAGTAACGATATAGCACATTTCAAGCATTAAATCGAAGTACAAGATAATTCATCAAGTACTCGAATAGTGTTATCAAGCCACAACTCACTCTCTCTGCGATATCATCATCATTAGCTTTAATTTCTTCGGCCCCATGTTTCCTAATTTTATCAACGGAAGGCTTACTAGATCCCATCGGATCTATTATCTGAGGTGCAAAAGGTGCCGGAGTTGGATTATTTGGGAGTGGAGGTGGTTGTACAGTCGGGTTATTCTAAATGAACTGGGTAAACCACTCACTCATCATCTGGTAGAAGGCTTGTTTATCCTCCCCCTCGTGGCTACCCGAAACTGGTAGAGAGTCTACTGGCGCTGATCCGCGTGCACAATCAGGCGTTACGCTCTCTACATCGTCCACTACGGCTCTATCAGGATCAGGATCCATTACAAAAATAAACACAGTTCAAGATGTCTGAAGTCACCACACCATCAAATATACAATAAGGCATGTATAGCTAGACTCTCACTCGCTACGGTAGTCCTAGAATCGACTAAACTGTAGGCTCTGATACCAATAAAATGTAACACCCCTAACCCGTATCCATCGTCGGATTAGGGTTATGGGGCATTACCAAGCGTAGTACAATTCATATCAATTTTTAACATCTCAAATAAACTTGATCGAATACAATGAATGTAATGTACTTTCATAGCGTAGTTAAACATTTTTTTTTATACCGTTCATAAACCATTTAACCAAGATTTACAAAGAAACATTTTTCATTGACTAACCATATCACTATTCATTTGGTAATCAAATTTTCCATGAACGAAAATGCCCATAGCCATATTTAATATACCTAGGTAAGATATCAAATAATGAAACAATATATATATGTATCCATCATGAATAATGTACTATAAGATATGCTTCTAAAATGGGCTACTTTTTTTTTTTAAGTCAAATGCATGATATAATAAACATATTAATTAACCAAACTGACAAGTATGCTTGCTTACATTGCCGATTTTACCTATTTAATGATCATGCATCAAGGCCGAATACAACCGAACCATAGTACCATAATTTAATCATTTCATTACCAAATCCCACCAATTGAATTTATAATACACATGCACCAATGTTATTCATAACCAAATATGCTATCCCATATATATATATATATATATATATTCACTTTCCAAAGAACTAGTAAAGATTCATACATGTGATTACATATCAAACATACATATACAAAACATTATGCTTAGCATGATTTTAAACACATTCATATTCATCATTCATGCAAGACTTATACTCTTACCGAATCAAGACTTGCATAACCTTGGATTATTTAATAGTAAGACAAGCCATTTTCGCATGGCTTATATACATCAACTAAGTATCATTCAAACCTTAAGCTAGCCTATACATGCCTTAAGTTCAAACTAGGTTTATAAGTACCAAAAGAGTTGACAGTGTGGTTGACTTCTCCGAAAATCCTCTGAGCCCGTAGCTTTGACAAAATCTATAAAACAAACAAGGGATACACACAAAGTAAGCTTACTAGCTTAGTAAGTCTTAAGCAACAAGATTAGAACCTATGGTTATTCATATAAATATGAATTCATAACTAATATTGAAACGTTCTTTTAAAAGCTTACAGACATTAATATAGTCCCTCAACGCCGAATATATATATTTCACCCATATCACCTTTAATGCGCAACTCATCGAATCCATTCAATGTTTTAATACAATTTGTACCTCTATTTGAATTGACTTCAAATGCCATGTATATAACAACCACATAATTCCCATCGATTAACTATGCAAACATACTCATAATCCTCACATATATACACTTAACTGAATGGCCAAATTTCAATAATACAACCAAGATTATATACCAATATATATATATAAAACACTTTGTTAATTAGATCATATACACATATCATAATCATGCAAAATGTTTTCCTTATACAATATTTTACCAACACCAAATAGTGGTAGAACAACTTACCTCATTTCTCACAACTATAAAACTTACACGTACCTGGACATTTAGTTTCTTTAAGTAAATAATTTCCACCTTGTCGATGATCTACGAATTCTTTCATCATTACATTACTTATCATCATAGCTTATAATCATAACATTAAAGTATACTTAATACATACCTTATAGCCGAACTTACCAATTCACTTTCATAAACTTAAGCTTCCATGGTTTATTTCATAACTTTACCATTTCGTAACTAAAGTTCGAAAATATATAACTCGCTAGCATATAACGAGCTACACACTAAACTGAATCACATACACCGGCACCCTACCTGCTAGACTTAAAGTCCAAGTTTTAAAACACCGGCATTTAGCCTGCTAGGCATTAAGCCCGAATTAAATCACCGGCACAAGGCCTGCTAGGCTCAAAGCCCGAAATAGATCACCGGCACAAGGCCTACTAGACTCAAAGCCCGAAATAGATCACCGGCACAAGGCCTGCTAGGCTCAAAGCCCGAAATAGATCATCGGCACAAGGCCTGCTAGGCTCAAAGCCCAAATTTTTCAACATTTTCAACATTCCAACACACATTTTAACATATTAATCGATTTCACATCTTATAACGATTAACATACATAATAATGCGATTCGATCACTAATTCTTCCTTTATTTCCTATTCTCTAATTATCTACAAGTCAACCAAGATATTTATTCATACCGAATACATGCATTTTCATACCTACTGACAACATGTCATTAAACCTACCTCAATCATCCAATCCATCCATATAAATATTTAATTATATATATACATTCACATGATGTTATCGCATTCGGCCATCACATATAAAATCAATCTATCTCATTTGACTTTCTCAAGGATGTACATATAGACATAGGTATATATGTACGTGTATCTACATGAATTCACATCCGTAAGATTATCATGAATCCAAAATGTTGTATATTCAACTTCTTATCACAATTGCACAGGAGCATGACTTTGTGATTCCATATAACTTAACTACCATACAAAATGCCTTATACCACATTCGCCAAAATAAAAATGGAGGCATTTATATTACCTAAATATATATACATGTACATAAAGAAATTCCACATTAATTCGATTGCTTAGGACTTACCTTGACAGTTGTAAGGTAAGAATGTCCCTCTACTCACTCGTCTAGTTTAGCTTTCCCCGCTCCTTTTCCAACTCTTTCTTCCTTGATCTAAACAAGGTTTGAAAAGAGTCTATTCAATTGAATTCCATTCATCTCAATTCTAAACACATCATTGTACTACTCTCCCAATTGACTATGCCCAAATACTCATATTTAATCATTTAAATTCCATCCTATTTTGCCTCATAATCCACATATATTTAAAATAAATTCACATCAATTCATTTAACTCCAAAGCCTTAGTTATATACATGATCCAACTCACATTCGCCTTTACATAAACTAAATCCCTTACCATGTTACATTCAATAATTGTATGTATACACATTTATTTAATACACGTATATAAAAATTATAAATACTTCAAGAAATCAAAAGTTACATAAACCACCACATGCATATATTTATATCCCAATTAGGTATATATTATTAAAATTGCCATATTATATTTGGCAATTGGGGTTTATACCTTAAACTCCCTAAAAAATGAATTCAATTTAGTGTATCATTTACAATCGATCACTTATAGCTTAAAGAAAAATCTTCTATCAACATGAATAGATCAATATGCTTATTCATGGTCAAACTAAGACAAGCTCCAAGCTCCAAAATTTCCACATGTATTTTAAAGTACTCATGATAGCTAGCTCAACCATGCAAGAATTTACAAAATGAAGCTAAATTCCTTACCTTAAGAGGACATGCAAGAACCTACCATCAAGTTCAAATTTTACTTCCTTTCTCCTTGTTTTCGTGGAGAAGATGAAGTAAGTGGGAGAGAATATGTTTTTCTTTTCTTTTCCTATTATCTTCTTTAAACAACATAAATTATACTTTCTTAATCATTACCCCACTAACTAGTAATAATAATAAATAATAATATACAATATATATATAATATATAATATAAGCACTAGTCATTATAAATGACGTCCATTACCTTAAATAATGGGTCAATTACCCTTTTAGGACTTCTATTTATAAAGCCACAATCAATTTGGTATATTTCACTATAGTTTACAACTTTTACCTTTTTGCGATTTAGTCCTTTTCTAAATTAAACACACAAACGATAAAATTTTTCTACTGAGACTTTCACACATAAATGCATACATAATAAATAATACATATAATATTTAAATATTTCTCGAGCTCGGATTCGTGGTCCCAAAACCACCGTTCCGATTAGGGTCAGATTCGGTCAGTTACAACTCTCCCCCTTAAGGATTTTCGTCCCCGAAAATCTTACCGTTAAACAAGTTCGGATATTGTTGCCTTATTGAATCTTCAGTTCCCATGTAGCCTCTTCAACTCCGTGATTTATTCCATAGAACCTTCACTAACGGAATTCTTTTATTTCTCAACTCTTTTATTTCCCGAACTAAGATACGGATTGGTTCTTCATCATATGTCAAATCAGATTGGAGTTCAATCTCTGTCGGTGTAATCACATGAGACGGATCTGATCTATACTTACAAAGCATCGAAACGTGAAATACGTAATGTATCTTTTCTAACTTAGAGAGCAATCTCAATCTATAAGCAACAGGCCCAATACGTTCAATAATTTCATACGGTCCGATAAATCTTGGACTCAACTTGCCTTTCCAACCAAATCGGAGTACTTTCTTCCACGGGGAAACTTTTAAGAATACACGATCTCCTACCTGAAATTCAATGTCTTTACGTTTCAAATCAGCATAGGATTTTTGTCGATCTGAGGCAGCTTTCAAATTGTCTCTAATAATAGCTACTTTATGTTCAGTTTCTTTAATCAAATCAACCCCGTGTATCTTATTCTCACTGAGCTCAGTCCAGTATAATGGCGTTCAACACCTTCGCCCGTACAAGGCTTCATAAGGCGTCATTTTGATACTAGATTGAAAGCTATTATTATAAGCAAATTCAATCAAAGGTAGGTATCGCTCCCACGTACCTTCCAACTCGAGAACGCAACATCTCAACATGTCCTCAAGTATCTGAATAGTTCACTCAGACTGAACGTCTGTCTGCGGATGAAAGGCTGTACTAAAATGTAGTTTAGTACCTAAAGCATCTTGCGACTTCTTCCAAAATCGCGATGTAAATCTCGGTCTCATCGACACAATGGAACTCGGTACACCATGCAATCTTACAAATTGTGATACATACAATTCAGCAAGTTTATTGAGTGAAAAGTCTGTACGAACCGGCATAAAATGAGCTGATTTAGTCAGTCTATCAACTATAACCCAGACTACATCTTTCTTACTCGGTGTCGTAGGCAAACCTGACACAAAATCTATTGTAATTCTATCCCATTTCCACTCAGGTATCATAATTGGCTGAAGTAATCCAGAAGGCATCTGATGTTTGGCTTTGACTTGCTGACATATTAAACACCTTGAAACAAAATTCAGATATATCTCATTTCACACCAGGCCACCAGAAGAACTGCTTCAAGTCATTATACATTTTCATGCTACTCGGATGTATCGACATCTAACTATTATGAGCCCCATTCAATAACATCTGAATCAAGTCCACGTTCCTCGGTACACACATTTTGCCTTTGTATTTCAAGCAGTCATTTTCATCAATTCGAAATTCTGACTCTGCCTTACTTTCACACTGAACTCGTTTAACAGTCATATCTTTGTGAGCTTTTTTTTTATCACAAATTTGCTGAATAATATCAGTCTTGCTTTTAACTCGGCTATGATCGAACTATCTCCTGACAAAACCATCTGTGTGTTCAATGCACAAAGAGCAAACAATGATTTTCGACTTAACGCATCTGCGACAGCGTTAGCTTTCCCCGGATGGTAGTCAATTACCAACTCATAGTCTTTCAACAGTTCTAACCATCTGCGTTGTCTCAAGTTCAGATCTTTCTGAGTCATCAAATACTTAAGACTTTTGTGATTCGAGTAAACATGACATTTCTCACCGTATAAATAATGACACCAAATTTTCAATGCGAACACAATAGCTGCGAGTTCTAAGTCATGTGTCAGATAATTTCTTTCACGCGGCTTCAATTGTCTCGAAGCGTAAGCTACGACTTTGCCTTCCTGCATCAAAACACAACCCAAACCATTCAAAGAAGCATCAGAATAAACAACAAATTCTTTACCCGATTCAGGCTGAACTAACACTGGAGCTTCGATCAAAAGTGCTTTCAACTGATCGAAGCTTTTCTGACACTTTTCCGAACTCTTCAGCTTTGCAAGCTCACTCGACTAGTGTCACAAACTCTTAAATCTCAAGAATGCCAACAAGCAACTTTATGTCTTCATTCAGACCGTCTTCAAATTTTTTTACACATGATAGCTTCAGTTGATACACACTCTCGAGCATATCAGCTCAATTTAACAAATTTCGGCTCATATTCATCACGATCATGCGTACTGCTTTAATTCCAAAAATTCTTTCCGTTTCTAATCGATGAACCTCTAGCTAATATATTCCTTGCGAAACTCTATTTGAAAGAAATCCCACGTCATTTTTTTCATTTTTTTTAAAACCACTGATACTAGCGTATTCCACCAGTGACATGCAGTGTCCCGAAGTAACGATATAGCACATTTCAAGAATTCGTCTGAAGTACAAGATAATTCATCAAGTACTCAAATAGTGTTATCAAGCCACAACTCAGCTCTCTTTGCGATATCATCATCATTAGCTTTAATTTCATCGGCCCCATGTTTCTTAATTTTATCAACGGAAGGCTTACTAGATCTCATCGGATCTATTATCTGAGGTGCAGAAGGTGTCTGAGTTGGATTATTTGGGAGTGGAGGTGGTTGTACATCAAGTTATTCTGAATGAACGGGTAAGCCACTCACTCATCATCCGTAGAAGGCTTCTTTAGCCTCCCCTCGTGGCTACCCAAACCGGTAGAGAGTCTATTAGCCGATCCGCGTGCACGATCAAAGCGTTCGCTCTCTACATCGTCCACTACGACTCTATCGGATCGGGATCCATTACAAAAATAAACACAGCTCAAGATGTCCAAGTCACCACACCATCAAATATACAATAAGGTATGTATAGCTAGACTCTCACTCGCTACGGTAGTCCTAGAATCGACTAAACCTGTGGCTCGATACCAATAAATGTAACACCCCTAACCTGTATCCATCGTCGATTAGGGTTATGGGCATTACCAAGCGTAGTACAATTCATATCAATTTTAACATCCCAAATAAACTTGATCGAATACAATGAATGTAATGTACTTTCATAGCGTAGTTAAACATTTTTTTATACCGCTTCATAAACCATTTAACCAAGATTTACAAAGAAACATTTTTCATTGACTAACCATATCACTATTCATTTGGTAATCAAATTTTCCATGAACGAAAATGCCCATAGCCATATTTAATATACCTAGGTAAGATATCAAATAACAGAACAATATATATATGTATCCATCACGAATAATGTACTATAAGATATGCTTCTAAAAATGGGCTACTTTTTTTTTAAGTCAAATGCATGACATAATAAACATATTAATTAACCAAACTGACAAGTATGCTTGCTTACATTGCCGATTTTACCTATTTAATGATCATGCATCAAGGCCGAATACAACCGAACCATAGTACCATAATTTAATCATTTCATTACCAAATCCCATCAATTGAATTTATAATACACATGCACCAATGTTATTCATAACCTAATATGCTATTCCATATATATATATATTCACTTTCCAAAGAACTAGTAAAGATTCATACATGTGATTACATATCAAACATACATATACAAAACATTATGCTTAGCATGATTTTAAACACATTCATATTCATCATTCATGCAAGACTTATACTCTTACCTTAATCAAGACTTGCATAACCTTGGATTATTTAATAGTAAGACAAGCCATTTTACGCATGGCTTATATACATCAACCAAGTATCATTCAAACCTTAAGCTAGCCTATACATGCCTTAAGTTCAAACTAGGTTTATAAGTACCAAAAGAGTTGACAGTGTGGTTGACTTCTCCAAAAATCCTCCGAGCAGTAGCTTTGACAAAATCTATAAAACAAACAAGGGATACACACAAAGTAAGCTTACTAGCTTAGTAAGTCTTAAGCAACAAGATTAGAACCTATGGTTATTCATATAAATATGAATTCATAACTAATATTGAAACGTTCTTTTAAAAGCTTCTGAGACATTAATATAGTCCTCAACGCCTAGAATATATATATATTTCACCCATATCACCTTTAATGCATAACTCATCGAATCCATGCAAAGTTTTAATACAATTTGTACCTCTATTTGAATTGACTTCAAATGCCATGTATATAACAACCACATAATTCCAATCGATTAACTATGCAAACATACTCATAATCCTCACATATTACACTTAACTGAATGGCCAAATTTCAATAATACAACCAAGATTATATACCAATATATATATATAAAACACTTTGTTAATTAGATCATATACACATATCATAATCATGCAAAATGTTTTCCTTATACAATATTTTACCAACACCAAATAGTGGTAGAACAACTTACCTCATTTCTCACAACTATAAAACTTACACGTACCTGGACATTTAGTTTGTTTAAGTAAATAATTTCCACCTTGTCGATGATCTACGAATTCTTTCATCATTACATTACTTATCATCATATCTTATAATCATAACATTAAAGTATACTTAATACATACCTTATAGCCGAACTTACCAATTCACTTTCATAAACTTAAGCTTCCATGGTTTATTTCATAACTTTACCATTTAAGTAACTAAAGTTCGAAAATATATAACTTGCCGACATATAACGAGCTACACACTAAATCGAATCATATACACCAAGCACCCTACTGCTAGACTTAAAGTCCAAGTTTTAAAACACCAAGCATTTAGCACGCTAGGCATTAAGCCGAATTAAATCAAGCACAAGGCCCTTGTAGGCTCAAAGCTCGAAATAGATCAACGGCACAAGGCACCGCTAGACTCAAAGCCGAAATAGATCACCGAGCACAAGGCTGCTGGGCTCAAAGCCCGAAATAGATCACCAAGCACAAGGCACCGCTAGGCTCAAAGCCCAAAATAGATCACAAACACAAGGCACGCTGGGCTCAAAGCCCGAAATAGATCACCTAACAAGGCACTGCTAGGCTCAAAGCCCAATTTTTCAACATTTTCAACATTCCAACACACATTTAAACATATTAATCGATTTCACATCTTATAACGATTAACATACATAATAATGCGATTCGATCACTAATTCTTCCTTTATTTCCTATTCTCTAATTATCTACAAGTCAACCCAGATATTTATTCATCTAGAATACATGCATTTTCATACCTACTGCAACATGTCATTAAACCTACCTCAATCATCCAATCCATCCATATAAATATTTAATTATATATATACATTCACATGATGTTATCACATTTGGCCATCACATATAAAATCAATCTATCTCATTTGACTTTCTCAAGGATGTACATATAGACATAGGTATATATGTACGTGTATCTACATGAATTCACATCCATAAGATTATCATGAATCCAAAATGTTGTATATTCAACTTCTTATCACAATTGCACATGAGCATGACTTTGTGATTCCATATAACTTAACTACCATACAAAAATGCCTTATACCACATTCGGCCAAAATAAAAAATGGAGGCATTTATATTACCTAAATATATATACATGTACATAAAGAAATTCCACATTAATTCGATTGCTTAGGGACTTACCTTGACAGTTGTAGGGTAAGAATGTCCCGTCTACTCACTCGTCTAGTTTAGCTTTCCCCCGCTCCTTTTCCAACTCTTTCTTCCCTTGATCTAAACAAGGTTTGAAAAGAGTCTATTCAATTGAATTCCATTCATCTCAATTCTAAACACATCATTGTACTACTCTCCCAATTGACTATGCCCAAATACTCATATTTAATCATTTAAATTCCATCCTATTTTGCCTCATAATCCACATATATTTAAAATAAATTCACATCAATTCATTTAACTCCAAAGCCTTAGTTATATACATGATCCAACTCACATTCGGCCTTTACATAAACTAAATCCCTTACCATGTTACATTCAATAATTGTATGTATACACATTTACTAATACACGTATATAAAATTATAAATACTTCAAGAAATCAAAAGTTACATAAACCACCACATGCATATATTTATATCCCATTCGGCATATATTATTAAAATTGCCATATTATATTCTGCAATTGGGGTTTATACCTTAAACTCCCTAAAAAATGAATTCAATTTAGTATATCATTTACAACCGATCACTTATAGCTTAAAGAAAAATCTTCTATCAACATGAATAGATCAATATGCTCATTCATGGTCAAACTAAGACAAGCTCCAAGCTCCAAAATTTCCACATGTATTTTAAAGTACTCATGATAGCTAGCTCAACCATGCAAGAATTTACAAAATGAAGCTAAATTCCTTACCTTAAGAGGACATGCAAGAACCGCCATGAAGTTCAAATTTTACTTCCTTTCTCCTTGTTTTCGTGGAGAAGATGAAGTAAGTGGGGAGAGAATATGTTTTCTTTTCTTTTTCCTATTATCTTCTTTAAACAACATAAATTATACTTTCTTAATCATTACCCCACTAACTAGTAATAATAATAAATAATAATATACAATATATATATAATATATAATATAAGCACTAGTCATTATAAATGACGTCCATTACCTTAAATAATGGGTCAATTACCCTTTTAGGACTTCTATTTATAAAGCCACAATCAATTTGGTATATTTCACTATAGTTTACAACTTTTACCTTTTCGTGATTTAGTCCTTTTCTAAATTAAACACACAAGCGATAAAATTTTTCTCTGAGACTTTCACACACATAAATGCATACATAATAAATACTACAT
The DNA here is from genome assembly GCA_025506655.1 of Gossypium rotundifolium. Taxonomy (NCBI): domain Eukaryota; kingdom Viridiplantae; phylum Streptophyta; class Magnoliopsida; order Malvales; family Malvaceae; genus Gossypium; species Gossypium rotundifolium. The sequence goes on along the minus strand of CP106733.1, from coordinate 104,620,593 downwards.
ATAATATTTAAATATTTCTAGCTCGGATTAGTGGTCCCAAAACAACTGTTTCGATTAGGGTCAGATTCGGTCTGTTACAATCTTTACGTTTCAAATCAGCATAAGACTTTTGACGATGCTTTTAAACTATCTTTGATTATAGCCACTTTCTGTTCAATCTCCTTAATCAAATCAACCCCTTGTATCTTGTTCTCACTGAGCTCAGTCCAGTACCATGGCGTACGACACTTGCGGCCATATAGAGCTTCATAGGGTGCCATTTTGATACTTGATTTAAAACTGTTATTATGAGCAAATTCAATCAAAGGTAAGTACTTTTCCCACGTACCTTCAAACTCGAGAACGCAACATCTCAACATATCCTCAAGTGTTTGAATGGTTCGCTCAGACTGACCATCTGTCTGTGGGTGAAAGGCGGTGCTAAAATAAAGTTTAGTACCTAAAGCATCCTGCAACTTCTTCCAAAATTGCGATGTGAATCTTGGGCCTCTGTCTGAGATAATAGAACTCGGCACACCATGTAATCTCACAATTTGAGATATATACAACTCAGCAAGTTTATCAAGTGAATAATCTGTACGAACCAGTACAAATGAGCCGATTTGGTCAGTCTATCTACTATAACCCAGACTGCATCTTTCTTGCTCGGTGTCATAGGCAAACCAGATACAAAATCCATAGTGATTCTATCCCATTTCCATTCAGGTATCATGATCGGTTGAAGCAACCTAGAAGGCACTTGATGCTCAACTTTTACTTGCTGACAGATTAAGCACTTTGAAACAAATTCGAGATATATCCGTTTCATGCCGTGCCACCAATAGAACTGCTCCAAATCGTTATACATTTTCGTATACCGGATGTATCGATAATCGACCACTATGAGCCTCACTCAGAATCATCTAAATCAAATCTGAGTTCTTCGGAACACATATTCGGCTTTTAAAGTTCAAACAGTCATTTGCATCAATTAGAAACTCTGATTCCGCATCTTTTTCACACTGAATTTGACAAGCAATCAAATCTTTGTCAACTTTCTGTGCATCACAAATTTGCTGAATAAACGTCGGTCTTGCTTGTAACTCGGCTATGATCGAACCATCACCAGAAATAACCATCTGTGCGTTCATTGCACGAAGAGCAAACAATGATTTTTGACTTAACGCATCTGCAACAACGTTAGCTTTCCCCGGATGGTAGTCAATCAACAACTCATAGTCTTTCAACAATTCTAACCATCTGCGTTGTCTCAAGTTCAGATCTTTTTGAGTCATCAAATACTTTAGACTTTTATGATCCGAAAAAATGTGACATTTCTCACCGAATAAGTAGTGACGCCAAATTTTCAATGCGAAAACAATGGTACGCTAATTCCGGATCGTGAGTCGGATAATTTCTTTCATGCGACTTCAATTGTCTCGAAGCCTTGAGCTATAACTTTGCCTTCCTGCATCAAAACGCAACCCAACCCATTCAAAGAAGCATCACTAAAAACGACAAATTCTTTACTTGATTCAGGCTGAGCTAACACTGGAGCTTCGGTCAAAAGAGCTTTCAGCTGCTCGAAAATTTTTTGACACTTTTCTGACCACTCAAACTTGACATCTTTCTGTAGTAGCTTTGTCAAAGGTGTAGCTATCACAAAAAAACCTTTTACAAATCGTCTGTAGTATCCCACAAGGCCTAGGAAGCTTCGAATCTCAGGAACATTCTTTGGTGGTTTCCAATTGAGTATAGTGCTATTTTGTTTGGATCCACCAATACGATCTTTGAAACAACATGACCCAAGAAGTGACTTCATTCACCCGAACTCACACTTACTAAACTTTGCATACAAGCTGTTGATCTCGCAAAGTTTGTAGCACTAATCTCAAATGCTCGGCATGCTCAGTTTCATCTTTGGAGTAGATTAGTATATCATCAATAAACACTACTACAAACCGATCCAAAAAGCGTCGAAGACTCGATTCATTAGATCCATAAAATAGCGGTGCATTAGTGAGTCCAAAAGGCATAACCGAAACTCAAAATGTCCATACCTCGTTCGGAATGCAGTCTTTGGCACATCTGTATCTCTGACTCGCAACTGATAATAACCCGATCTCAAATCTATCTTCGAAAATACTAAAGCCACTTTCAACTGATCAAACAAATCATCAATCCAAGGTAGCGGGTACTTATTCTTTATAGTTACCTTACTCAGTTGCCGATAATGAATACACATTCGCATCGTTCCATCTTTCTTCTTCACAAAAAGAACTGGTGCACCCCAAGGAGAGAAACTCGGTAGTGCAAAGCCCCTATCTGTTAACTCTTGCAATTGTGCTTTCAACTCTTTTAACTCAGTAGGTGCCATCCAATACGGAGCTATCGAGATCGGAGTCGTTCCCGGTGCTAATTCAAAGCTGAACTCAATCTCTCATACTGGTGGTAAACCTGGTAGTTCTTAAGGAAACACATCTGAGTATTCACACACAACCAGTACAGATTCAATATGCTTTTCAAACACTTTATTATCTAGTACATAGGCCAAATAAGCTTCTCACCATTTTCTCACATACTTTCGGGCTAACATCGTGGATATTACTGTAGGAAAGCCACTTAAATCACTAGATTCAATTCTGATGATCTCATCGTCTGACATTTCAAATCAATAAGCTCTCTTTTGCAATTCACCACTGCATCATGTGAAGTTAACCAGTCCATTCCCAAAATTATATCGAACTCATCGAAGGGTAACAACATTAAATCAGCTGGGAAGCAAGAATCCTGAATCATCAACGGGCAACTTCTACACACTTTATTAACAAGTACACATCTACCTAAAGGTTTTGACACACGAATCACAAACTCAGTAGACTCAACTGGCAGAGTCTTACTGAACACTAGAGTTTCACACACATATGAATGAGTCAAACCAGGATCAATCAATGCAATCACAGTAGTATCATAAAGGGTGAAAGTACCGGTAATGACATCGGGGGAGGAAATATCCTCTCTGGCTCGTGTAGCATAAGCTCTAGCTGGAGCTCTAGCCTCCGATCGTATTGCAGTGTCCTTCGTTCCTCTCTGACTGCCACCTACATTGCCTGAATGTGTGAGTGGTCTACCGTCTTTGGCGCTTTGCTTCGGTCTAGTGTTCGGAGTTGCATTTTGCTCGGCTAACATCAGGCACTCTAGAATAAAATGATCCGACGATCCATATTTAAAGCAGGATCGATCACAAACTCTACAACTCCCAGGATGCCATTTCCCACAATGTTTACACTTGGCCCGGTTCTATGGAACATTATCGACACTAGCTATCGAAGTGGCTCGGGAACTCAGTGGAGGTCGATCACGTCTAGGCAAGTCTGAAGTGGCTTTATGTCGACTGGGGTCATCTCTGAACTTCTTATGCGCAGAATGGAAAATTTTACTCGATGATCTTTTTTGAGTGTCTCTAGCTTCTACTTCAGCTTTTCTTTTCTCCTTTTCGAGCTCTTCGGCTTTACAAGTTCTCTCGACTAATATCACAAACTCTTTGATTTCAAGAATGCCAACAAGTAACTTTATGTCTTCATTCAGGCCGTCTTCAAATCTTTTACACATAATGGCTTCGGTAGTATACACTCCCGAGCGCAACGGCTCAATCTGACAAACTTCCGCTCATATTCCATCACAATCATGCGACCCTGTTTTAATTCCAGAAATTCTTTTCGTTTCTGATCGATGAATCTCTGACTGATATATTTCTTAGGAACTCAATTTGGAAGAAGTCCCAAGTTACTTTTTCTTTTGGAACTATGGATACCAGTGTGTTCCACCAGTGATAGGCAGTGTCCCGAAGTAGAGATATAGCACACTTTAGGCATTCATCTGGAGTACAAGATAACTCATCGAGCACCCGAATAGTGTTATCAAGCCACATCTCGGCTCGCTCTACGTCATCATCATCATTGGCCTTGAATTCCTCGGCCCCATATTTCCTGATTTTATCAACAGGGGGCCTGCTAGATCTCATCGGATCTATCATCGAAGTCTTGAAGGTAACGGAGTTGGATTATTCGGGGTGGAGGTTGTTGTATAGCCGAATTAGTCTGAATAAACCGGTAAACCATTCGTTCATCATCGATAGAAGGCTTGTTTAGCCTCCCCTCATGGCTACCCGGCCGGTCGAGAGTCTAATGGCACTGATCCTATTATGAGACCAGCGCAATGCTCTCCACATCATCACTACGGCTCTATCCGGATCGGGATCCATTTACTATATAAAGTACAATTGAAATTGTCAGAAGTCACCACACTATCATATCTACAATTCAAAGGCATGTATAGCTAGGCTCTTACGCACTACAATAGTCCTAGAATCGACTAAACCGTAGCTCTGATACCAAAAATGTAACACCCTTAACCCGTATCCATCATTGAATTAGAGTTATGAGGCGTTCTTGAACTAGACACAGCTTTAGCACGGTCATTTATGGAATAAACCCAATACGCATTTTTAAATTTTTCTATATCAACAAATAATGTTCAAGACTTACGTTACAAACCAGGTTTCATAATGAACACATCATTACTCATAATCTATACAAGTTTCGAATCAAGCTTCCACATAACAACACCAAATTTCATATGTTAAACATATATAAATACATCTATTTGCTTTTCATTCATATATGTGACATTCAACCTTATAGCATAACCAAACATACACATCAAAGCTCTTGTAATATGCACAATGTCCCTAAAACAGAAGTCATGTCAAACCATAATCTTCAATTCATTTTACCTTATTAATTCATGGATACAAGATCATTAAATAACCTACCAAACACACATGATATGTAACTAATTCAAATTATATATAAATACAGCCAATCCATTGACCATATATTCGGTTCCCAATATAAAACTTCAATGATCAACCCAAAGCATTAGTATATACATTTCCATGATCATCTCTGAATTTTACCAAGCACATAATAATCTAAGTAGAGATATTCGCATACGACATAATAATAAGCATACTTATACATATATATAATCATTTCTATACAACTACATTTAACTTCCAAGCATTATAAGCATCGTCTTATACCAAAGATTAAAACAGACTATTATATCAAGCATATAAATAATGTTTAATCCAAAAGTAACATCCTTATTCGCAACGCCATATATATACATTTACAAAACCGAACATCATTCATTACTTATCAAAATACAGCCTATACATGCCTTTGATTCAAAATGTAAACATATATATATATATATCAAAGAGAGTGATAGTGTGATCGACTTTCTTGATGATCCCTTGAGCCCGTAGTTGAATCAATGATCTATAAAATGAAATACACACATACGAGTAAGCTCACTAGCTTAGTAAGTCTTAAGCAAAAGATAATTCACTAATCAAGCACTTTAACATTTTTAATCAATAAATGTAGGACATTGTATATGTATATTTTGATATGCAATTGATACAAAACCGAATACTAGTAATATATTAACTCAATTATTTATACTTCACTACCATCAACACAGTAACTCATCAAAGCACAAAGTACATATATTACATGAATCGCATGTTTATAATCATGTAAATTCAACATTCATATCCATTACATTATCACACTAAAATTCTATTATTTCTATATTCATACACGTCGATTATAAGCTCAAATTCACATAACACAATTCTCAACATAATATTTCAACTCAAGTAACATTAATCACAACTTACGTTACTTCTGATGAATTCAAATGGGACTTATGCTTACCTGAGTTTTTAACTCAATAGATTCACTATGTTACACCTCGAGCAATTTATGGTTTCTTCGTTTTAAAGTATCACCAGCATTAAGCCTGCTAGGCACGAAGCCCGCATATATCACCGGCACTAAGCCTGCTAGGCAGGAAGCCCAAATATATCACCAGCACTAAGCCTGCTAGGCACGAAGCCTGAATATATCACCGGCACTAAGCCTGCTAGGTACGAAACCCCAATATGTCACCGGCACTAAGCCTGCTTGGCACGAAGCCTGAATATAAACACATTCAACTTTGCGATACACAGTACTTAGTACTAAACTATTAATCATCTCATATTCTTCATTTTTAGTTTCACCTATTAATCCAAACATACATATTCACACTTTATTAACCAAATTAATTTCACTGCAAATTAATACTCTACATTCGGCCCAGATGTATATTTATGCATTAAATATTCAAACATCATCATATACTATGTTCGTAAATAATTCTTTGGTGTATACTTGCTTAAGGACTTACCTCAACTGTCGACAGACCGCGTAAACCGGCTACTCGAGAACCTTTGTTTTCCTCCGATCCAAATTCGTATTTCTTTGTTCTTGATCTAAACACATTAAAATTTAGCTCATTCAAGTACATTTCATCTCAATCTAGTCCCTAAACATATAAATAGGCAATTTACCATTTTACCCTTACTATTTCACATTTTCACAATTTAATCCTATTTGCATAAAACAAAAAATTCACCAAATTCCTCAATACTACTTAAGGGCCGAATACTCCTAGGGACTATACAAGTTCATTTCTTTCACTTATTTCGCAAATAGGCCCCTCTAAAAATTTATTTTTGCAATTAAGCCCAAATACTCAAATTTACCAAAAATTCAAGGACAAAACATATTTATCTTTAACATATATTTAATTTAAAATCATCAAACATCATAAACCATAAGAACACATCAATGGATGAACCTCATATACACATGATTTTCAAAAATTCAAGCATGGGTCGGGTATTTTATGAAGCAACGATCACAAAAGCGTAAAATTAACAAAAGCCAAATCAAACTAACCTTGATTTTAAGCTTTAAAGTGTCAAAATTTAAAAGGAATGGAACCCTTTTCTTCTTCAACATTCGCCAAGAACCACCAAGATGATAATGATTTTTTCTTTTATTTATTTTAACATATAATAAGTTAATACTAAATTACTAATATAACCCTTTTACTAAAATAAAACTAACATATATAATAAGGGCAATGGTGACTTTAGCCACCCACTAACTTTAAAATTGGACTATTTACTCTTTTAATACCCCACTTTAAAAAGCCATCATCAAATAGGCACTTTTCACTATAGTTTGCTACTTTTACTTTTTACGCGATTAAGTTCTTTTTCTAAATTAAACGCACAAACGATAAAATTTTTCTACGAGACTTTCACACACATTAATTCACATATAATAAACACAAAATATAATATTAAAATATTTCTCGGACTAGGATTCATGGTCTCGAAACCACCGTTCCAATTAGGGTCAAATTCGGTCTGTTATAACTCTCCCCCTTAAGGATTTTCGTCCCCGAAAATCTTACCGTTAAACAACATCGGATATTGTTGCCTCATTGAGTCCTCAGGCTCCCACGTAGCCTCTTCAACTCCATGCCGATTCCATAGTACTTTCACTAATAGAATCCTTTTGTTTCTTAACTCTTTCATTTCCGAAGCTAAGATATGGATCGGTTCTTCCTCATCGTCATATCGGGTCGAATTTCAATCTCAGATGGAGCAATCACATGTGACGGATCGATCTGTATCTCGAACATCGAAGCGTGAAATACATCGTGTATCTTTATTAATTCAGAGGGTAACTTCAATCTATAAGCAACAGGCCCAATACGTTTGATGATTTCACACGGTCCGATAAATCTCGGACTCAATTTGCCTTTCCGACCAAAACAAAGTACTTTCTTCCACGGAGATACTTTCAAGAATACTCGATCTCCGACTTGAAAATCTATATCTTTACATTTCAAATCAGCATAAGACTTTTGACGATGCTTTCAAACTATCTTTGATTATAGCCACTTTCTGTTCAGTCTCCTTAATCAAATCAACCCCTTGTATCTTGTTCTCACTGAGCTCGGTCCAGTACAATAGCGTACGACACTTGCGGCCATATAGAGCTTCATAGGGTGCCATTTTGATACTTGATTGAAAACTGTTATTATAAGCAAATTCAATCAAAGGTAAGTACTTTTCCCACGTACCTTCAAACTCAAGAACGCAACATCTCAACATGTCCTCAAGTGTTTGAATGGTTCACTCAGATCGAATGACCAAATCATGCTGCGGGTGAAAGCGGTGCTAAAATGAAGTTTAGTACCTAAAGCATCTTGCAACTTCTTCCAAAATCGCGATGTGAATCTCGGGTCTCTGTCTGAGATAATAGAACTTGGCACACCATGTAATCTCACAATTTGAGATATATACAACTCAGTAAGTTTATCAAGTGAATAATCTGTACGAACCGGTACAAATGAGCTGATTTGGTCAGTCTATCTACTATAACCCAGACTGCATCTTTCTTGCTCGGTGTCATAGGCAAACCAGATACAAAATCCATAGTGATTCTATCCCATTTCCATTCAGGTATCATGATCGGTTGAAGCAACCTAGAAGGTACTTGATACTCAGCTTTTACTTGCTGATAGATTAAGCACTTTGAAACAAATTCAGATATATCCCGTTTCATGCTAGGCCACCAATAGAACTGTTTCAAATCGTTATACATTTTCGTGCTACCCGAATGTATCGATAATCGACCACTATGAGCCTCACTCAGAATCATCTGAATCAAATCTGAGTTCTTCGAAACACACATTCGGCTTTTAGAGTTCAAGCAGGTCATTTGCATCAATTTGAAACTCTAATTCGCATCTTTTCTGCACATCGAATTCGACTAGTAATCAAATCTTTGTCAACTTTCATGCATCACAAATTTGCTAAATAAGCGTCGGTCTTGCTTGTAACTCGGCTATGATTGAACCATCACGAAATAACCATCATGCGTTCATTGCGAAGAGCAAACAATGATTTTGACTTAACACATCTGCAACAACGTTAGCTTTCCCGGATGGTAGTCAATCACCAACTCATAGTCTTTCAACAATTCTAACCATCTACGTTGTCTCAACTTCGATCTTTTGAGTCATCAAATACTTTAGACTTTATGATCCAAAAAGGTGACATTTCTCCTTGAATAAGTAGTGGCGCAAAATTTTCAATGCGAAAATAATGGCTACTAATTCCGGATCGTGAGTCGGATAATTTCTTTCATGCGACTTCAATTGTCTCAAGCGTAGCCTATAACTTTGCCTTCCTGCATCAAAATGCAACCCAACCCATTCAAAGAAGCATCACTAAAAATGACAAACTTTTTGCCTGATTCAGGCTGAGCTAACACTGGAGCTTCGGTCAAAAGGGCTTTCAGCTGCTCGAAACTTTTTTGACACTTTTCTGACCACTCAAACTTGACATCTTTCTGTAGTAGCTTTGTCAAAGGTGTAGCTATCACAGAAAAACCTTTTACAAACCGTCTGTAGTATCCCACAAGGCCTAGGAAGCTTTGAATCTCGGAAACATTCTTTGGTGGTTTCCAATCGAGTATAGCTGCTATTTTGTTTGGATCCACCCGAATACCTGATGCTGAAACAACATGACCCAAGAAGCTGACTTCATTCACCCAGAACTCACACTTACTAAACTTTGCATACAACTGATGATCTCGTAAAGTTTGTAGCACTAATCTCAAATACTCGGCATGCTCGGTTTCATCTTTGGAGTAGATTAGTATATCATCAATAAACACTACTACAAATCGATCCAAAAACTATCTGAAGACTCGATTCATTAGATCCATAAAAATAGCAAGTGCATTAGTGAGTCCAAAAGGCATAACCAGAAACTCAAAATGTCCATACCTCGTCCGAATGCAGTCTTTGGCACATCTGTATCTCTGACTCGCAACTGATAATAATCCGATCTCAAATCTATCTTCGAAAATACTAAAGCCCCTTTCAACTGATCAAACAAATCATCAATCCGAGGTAGCGGGTACTTATTCTTTATAGTTACCTTATTCGGGTTGCCGATAATTAATACACATCCGCATCGTTCCATCTTTCTTCTTCACAAAAAGAACTGGTGCACCCCAAGGAGAGAAACTCGGTCGTGCAAAGCCCCTATCTGTTAACTCTTGCAACTGTGCTTTCAACTCTTTTAACTCAGTAGGTGCCATCTGATACGAAGCTATCGAGATCGAAGTCATTCCCGGTGCTAATTCAAAGCCGAACTCAATCTCTCATACTGGTGGTAAACCCGGTAGTTCTTCAGGAAACACATCTGAGTATTCACACACAACCGGTACAGATTCAATATGCTTTTTCAGATACTTTATTATCTAGTATATAGGCCAAATAAGCTTCTCACCCTTTTCTCACATACTTTCGGGCTAACATCGAGGATATTTCTGTAGGAAACCCACTTAAATCACTAGATTCAATTCTGATGATCTCATCGTTCTGACATTTCAAATCAATAAGCTTTCTATTGCAATTCACCACTACATCATGTGAAGTTAACCAGTCCATTCCCAAAATTATATCGAACTCATCGAAGGGCAACAACATTAAATCAGCTGGGAAGTAAGAATCCCAAATCATCAACGGGCAACCCCTACACACTTTATTAACAAGTACACATCTACCCAAAGGTTTGGACACACGAATCACAAACTCAGTAGACTCAACTGGCAGAGTCTTACCGAATACTAGAGTTTCACACACATAAGAATGAGTCGAACCAGGATCAATCAATGCAATCACAGTAGTATCATAAAGGGTGAAAGTACCGGTAATGACATCGGGGGAGGAAACATCCTCTCTGGCTCGTGTAGCATAAGCTCTAGCTAGAGCTCTAGCCTCCGATCGTATTGCGGTGTCTTTCGTTCCTCTCTGACTGCCACCTACATTGCCTGAATGTCTGAGTGGTCTACCCTGTGCTAGCGCACTACTCGATCTAGTGTTCTGAGTTGCATTTTGCTCGGCTAACATCAGGCACTCTCGAATAAAATGATCTGATGATCCACATTTAAAGTAGGACCGATCATGAACTCTACAACTCCCAGGATGCCATTTCCCATAATGTTTACACTTGGCCCGGTTCTATGGAACATTACCGACACTAGCTATCGAAGTGGCTCGGGAACTCACTAGAGGTCGATCACATCTAGGCAAGTCTGAAGTGGCTTTATGTCGATCGGGTCATCTCGAACTTCTTATGCAGAATGGAAAATTTTACTCGATGATCTTTTTGAGTGTCTCTAGCTTCTACTTGACTTTTCTTTTTCCTTTTCGAGCTCTTGACTTTACAAGCTCTCTCGACTAATGTCACAAACTCTTTGATTTCAAGAATGCCAACAAGTAACTTTATGTCTTCATTCAGCCATCTTCAAATCTTTTACACATAATGGCTTCGGTAGATATACACTCCCGAGCGTAACGGCTCAATCTGACAAACTTTCGCTCATATTCCATCACAATCATGCGACCCTATTTTAATTCTAGAAATTCTTTTCGTTTCTGATCGATGAATCTCTAATGATATATTTCTTAGAACTCAATTTGGAAGAAGTCCCAAGTTACTTTTCTTTCTAACTATGGATACCAAAGTGTTCCACCAAAGGATAGGTAGTGTCCTGAAGTAGAGATATAGCACACTTTAGGCATTCATCTGAGTACAAGATAACTCATCGAGTACCCGAATAGTGTTATCAAGCCACATCTCGGCTCACTTTGCATCATCATCATCATTGGCCTTGAATTCCTCGGCCCCATATTTCTTGATTTTATCAATGGGAGGCCTACTAGATCTCATCGGATCTATCATCGGGGGTGCTGAAGGTACCGGAGTTGGATTATTCGGGGGTGGAGGTTGTTGTACAGCCGAATTAGTCTGAATAAACTGGGTAAACCATTCGTTCATCATCTGATAGAAGGCTTGTTTAGCCTCCCCCTCATGGCTACCCGAAACTAGTCGAGAGTCTAATGGCACTGATCCTATTGCGAGACCAGGCGCAATGCTCTACACATCATCAGCTACGGCTCTATCCGGATCGGGATCCATTTACTATATAAAGTACAATTGAAATTGTCAGAGGTCACCACACTATCATATCTACAATTCAAAGGCATGTATATCTAGGCTCTTACGCACTACGGTAGTCCTAGAATCGACTAAACCGTAGCTCTGATACCAAAAAATGTAACACCCCTTAACCCGTATCCATCGTTGAATTAGAGTTATGATGCGTTACCGAACTAGACACAGTTTAGCACAGTCATTTATGGAATAAACCCAATACGCATTTTAAATTTTTCCATATCAACAAATAATGTTCAAGACTTACGTTACAAACCGGTTTCATAATGAACACATCATTACTCATAATCTATACAAGTTTGAATCAAGCTTCCACATAACAACACCAAATTTCATATGTTAAACATATATAAATACATCTATTTGCTTTTCATTCACATATGTGACATTCGAACCTTATAGCATAACCAAACATACACATCAGGCTACTGTAATATGCGCAATGTCCCTAAAACAGAAGTCATGTCAAACCATAACCTTCAATTCATTTTACCTTATTAATTCATGGATACAAGATCATTGAATAACCTACCAAACACACATGATATGTAACTAATTCAAATTATATATAAATACAGCCAATCCATTGACCATATATTTGGTTCCCAATATAAAACTTCAATGATCAACCCAAAGCATTAGTATATACATTTCCATGATCATCCCTGAATTTTACCAAGCACATAATAATCTAAGTAGAGATATTCGCACGACATAATAATAAGCATACTTATACATATATATAATCATTTCTATACAACTACATTTAACTTCCAAGCATTATAAGCATACGTCTTATACCAAAGATTAAAACAGACTATTATATCAAACATATAAACAATGCTTAATCCAAAAGTAACATCCTTATTCGCAAGGCCATATATATACATTTACAAAACCGAACATCATTCATTACTTATCAAAATACAGCCTATACATGCCTTTGATTCAAAATGTAAGCATATATATATACCAAAGAGAGTGATAGTGTGGTCGACTTTCTTGATGATCCCCGAGCGTAGTTGAATCAATGATCTATAAAATGAAATACACACATACGAGTAAGCTCACTAGCTTAGTAAGTTTAAGCAAAAGATAATTCACTAATCAAGCACTTTAACATTTTTAATCAATAAATGTAGGACATTGTATATGTATATTTTGATATGCAATTGATACAAAACCGAATACTAGTAATATATTAACTCAATTATTTATACTTCACTACCATCAACCTGCAACTCATCAAAGCACAAAGTACATATATTACATGAATCGCATGTTTATAATCATGTAAATTCAACATTCATATCCATTACATTATCACACTAAAAATTCTATTATTTCTATATTCATACACGTCGATTATAAGCTCAAATTCACATAACACCATTCTCAACATAATATTTCAACTCAAGTAACATTAATCACAACTTACCTTACTTCTGATGAATTCAAATGGGACTTATGCATACCTGAGTTTTTAACTCAATAGATTCACTATGTTACACCTCGAGCAATTTATGGTTTCTTCGTTTTAAAGTATCACCTATTAATCCAAACATACATATTCACACTTTATTAACCAAATTAATTTCACTACAAATTCATACTCCACATTCGGCCCAGATGTATATTTATGCATTAAATATTCAAACATCATCATATACTATGTTCATAAATAATTCTTTGGTGTATACTTGCTTAAGGACTTTCTTCAACTGTCGACAGACCGCGTAAACCGGCTACTCGAGAACCTTTGTTTTCCCCCGATCCAAATTCGTTTTTCTTTGTTCTTGATCTAAACACATTAAAATTTAGCTCATTCAAGTACATTTCATCTCAATCTAGTCCCTAAACATATAAATAGGCAATTTACCATTTTACCCTTACTATTTCACATTTTCACTATTTAATCCTATTTGCATAAAACAAAAAATACACCAAATTTCTCAATACTACTTAAGGGCCGAATACTCCTAAGGACTATACAAGTTCTTTTCTTTCACTTATTTTGCAAATAGGCCCTCTAAAATTTATTTTTGCAATTAAGCCCAAATACTCAAATTTACCAAAAATTCAAAGACAAAACATATTAATCTTTAACATATATTTAATTTAAAATCATCAAACATCATGAACCATAAGAACACATCAATGGTCGAACCTCATATACATATGATTTTCAAAAATTCAAGCATGGGTCGGGTAATTTACTGAAGCAACGATCACAAAACGTAAAATTAACAAAATCAAATCAAACTAACCTTGATTTTAAGCTTTAAAGTGCGAAAATTTAAAAGGAATGAAACCCTTTTCTTCTTCAACATTCGCCAAGAACCACCAAGATGATAATTATTTTTTCTTTTATTTATTTTAACATATAATAAGTTAATACTAAATTACTAATATAACCCTTTTACTAAAATAAAACTAACATATATAATAAGGGCAATGGTGACTTTAGCCACCCACTAACTTTAAAATTGGACTATTTACTCTTTTAATACCCCACTTTAAAAAGCCATCATCAAATAGGCACTTTTCACAATAGTTTGCTACTTTTACTTTTTACGTGATTAAGTCCTTTTCTAAATTAAGCACACAAACGATAAATTTTTCTCTGAGACTTTCACACACATTAATTCACATATAATAAACATAAAATATAATATTAAAATATTTCTCGGACTTAGATTCATGGTCTCGAAACCACCATTTCGATTAGGGTCAAATTCGGTCTGTTAACACTCTTCGGTTATTTTCGCTTTCCCGCGATCTAAGTCCGTTTTCCTCGGTTCTTGATCTAAACATATTCAGAATTAACTCTTTTATTCACTAGCTCCTTCAATTCAATCCATAGACATATATTTTGGGCTATTTACAATTTAACCCTTATACTTGCACACTTTAAACAATTTAGTCTATTTTTCACAAAAACATAAAATTCACAAAATCCACACACATACATGCTTGGCCGAACCTCTCTATGGACTATATAAGTCCAAATATTTTATCAAATTTGCAATTTAGTCCTTCCATTTACCATTTTCTCAATTTAGCCCTATTTAGCTAAATTCAACAAAACTTCAAGAACAAAACATGTTCATCAAGCTTAAATCTTCCATTTAACATCATAAAACATCACAAAACTCAACATAGCATCAATGGCATCTCACACAAACATTACCAATTTATCAAATTGAGACATGGGTTTGATAGCATTCGAAGCAACGATTACGAAAACGTATAATTTATCAAAAACTGAAGCAAAACATACCTTAAATTTGGATCAAACTTACCCGAATGTTTGAAGAGTTCAAACCCTTTCTTTTCTTTATGAATTTCGGTGGTGGATGGATAGAAATGGCCACCTTTCATGTTTATTTCATTAAAACATATAATAATAATCTTTTTACTAAAATACCCATCAATTTATAAATAAAACAAACATGTAATAAGGGTATATTAGTATTTCATTCATCCACTAGCTATAAAGTGGTATAATAACAACATTAGGCCTCCATATTATCAAAGCCACATCACATTAGTACTTTAACAATTAGCAATCAACTTTTACATTTAATGCAATTCAATCCTTTTCTCAAATTAAACTTTCAAACGGACCAATTAGCTTACGAAATTTAAACACATGCTTAGTCACATATCAACGGCACAGAAAATAATATTAAAATATTATACAAACTCGATTTGTGGTCCCGAAACCACTGTTCCGACTAGGGTATAAACTGGACTGTTACACAAGACGGCAAATTTCTCCTTCAATTCCTCCAAGGGGTTTTAGGGATTTCTTATGTTTTGTTTTATCTTTTCTCTTGAGATATTTTCTTTATTTTTTTATGAACTAAACCCTTCAGATACCTGAAGGGGATCAAACCTAGATGAATCTTGTTATTGGTTTCTGAATTATATGATAAATACTTAGTTTGTTCTTAATTATGCATACTTAATCCTAATCTGATGTGCTTAGGTAGAGGAGGAATAGACCCTACTTAAGAGTAGATCTAGCATAATTAAGTGGAGTTGATAGCACGCCTAAAGATAGGGTGACGAGATTTTTCCAGATTAGGGTGAAACCTAATATGGGAGTCCATAGATTGATTTACTGCTATTCTAGGGGGTTATTATAAGAGAATGAGCGTTCCACTAATTAACCTAGGGTTAGACGTTATTTGCCTCAAAGGAGGGATTAATATATGTTAGGGAGTCTTACGGATCAAACTAAGTGAATAAATCATATGGTTCAGTGTTAAATAACAAGTGAAGTCTAGGTGGATTCATCCTGAGGGCATCGTCGTGATCAACAGAGTTTTTCTTCAAGTTATTTTCCAAGTCATTCTTTTTGTCTTTGTGTCTTTAACCTAGTAGTCATTAAATTAGATTAAATCAACCAATCACTCCATATTTTAAGCTAAATAATAAAAAGAAAGTGAGTATTAGTACTTTTAGTTCCTTTGGGTTCGACAATCCGGTCTTGCCTAAGCTATACTACTGTTCGATAGGTACACTTGCCTATAATCGTTGTCAGAGTTAGTTTCAAGTTTGATCATATTCTTTATAAATTTTAAAACTCAACAAAACAACGATCATAAATTGTGGAAAGAAATATATTGAGTTGAGATGTGAAAATGGGGACACTCTTTGTTTTGAGTCAGATGAACAAGACAGGTCGCCGGTAGTGATTTCTCACATGATGGCTCAAAGGTATGTAAGAAAAGGATATAAGGTGTATCTTGCCTTTGTGATGAATGCCAAAGAAACTGAGTTAAAGATTGAGGTGGTGTCGATAGTATGTGACTACCCAGATGCCTTTCTTGAGGAATTGCCAAGATTACCTCCGGTTAGAGAGGTTGAGTTTGGCATCGAGTTAGCTCCCGGTACAGTATCGATATCGATTTATCCTTATAGGATGTCTCCAACTGAGTTGGCGAAATTGAAGGCACAGTTGCAAGATTTAACAGAAAAAGGTTTTGCTAGGTCGAGTTGTTCTCCATGGGGTGCTCCAGTATTATTTGTGAAAAAGAAAGATGGCTCTATGAGATTGTGTATAGATTATCGGCAGCTTAATAAGGTAACAGTGAAGAACAAGAACCCATTGCCAAGAATCGATGATTTATTCAATCAATTGAAAGCAGTTGCTATGTTCTCCAAGATAGACTTAAGATCGGGGTATTATCAGTTGAGAGTAAAGGACTCTGATGTGCCTAAGATAGCTTTTCGAACGAGATATGGCCATTATGAATTTTTAGTTATGCCCTTTGTTTTGACAAATGCTCCTGCAGTGTTCATGGATTTAATGAACCACATTTTTTGGCAATATTTAGATAAGTTTGTGGTCGTTTTCATTGATGATATATTGGTATACTCCCGAGACAAGTCCGAGCATGTTGAGCAGTTGATGATCGTTCTACAGATTCTACGAGATAATCAATTATATGCCAAGTTTAGCAAAAGTGAATTTTGGCTTAAGGAAATTGGATTTCTGGGACACATCGTCACAGGAGAGGGAGTTCGTGTAGACCCAAGTAAAATTTCAGCTATTGTTGACTGGAAATCGCTGAAAATTGTATATAAGGTTAGAAGTTTTCTGGGCCTAGCTGACTACTATAGGCGATTTGTCAAGGGGTTTTCTATGATAGCGACTCCAATGACGAAGTTATTACAGAAGAATGTAAAGTTTGAATGGAAAGAAAAAATGCCAATAGAGTTTTGAGAGATTAAAGGCAATGTTGACAGAGGCTCCAGTTCTAGTACAACCGAATCAGGAATGGAATTTGTAATCTACAGTGATGCATCCTTAAATGGATTGGGCTGTGTACTTATGCAAGAAGGCAAAGTGGTAGCTTATGCCTCTAGACAGTTAAAGCCACATGAGAAGAACTATCCGACACATGACTTAGAGTTGGTCGCTATAGTATTCGCATTGAAGATTTGGAGACACCATTTGTATGGTGAAAAATGTCAGATATTCACTGATCACAAAAGTTTAAAGTATTTGATGACTTAGAAGGAATTGAACTTAAGGCAACGTAGATGGTTGGAGCTGATAAAAGATTATGAGTTAATTATTGATTATCACCTCGAAAAGGCAAATGTAGTCGTTGATGCTTTGAGTAGAAAGTCTCAATTTGCTTTGAGAGCTATGAGCACACAGATGACCTTGTCTAATGATGGTTCCATTCTAGCTGAGCTGAGGGCTAGACCAAAGTTTCTTCAAGAGATTTACGAAGCTCAGCGAGATAACAGTGAGCTACAAGCCAAAAGAGTTTAGTGTGAGTCAAGTGTTGAGACCGACTTTTGAATCAATTCAGACGAATGTTTAATGTTCAGAGACTAATTGTATGTACCGAGGAATGAGGAGCTTATTAGTAAAGTTTTTCATGACGCACATAACGAATGTTTATCTGTACATCCGGGTAGTATAAAGATGTATAATGATCTGAAGAAATGGTATTGGTAGCCGAGTATGAAGAAGGATATTTTCGAGTTTGTTTCAAGATGCTTGATTTGTAACAAGTAAAGGCCGAACACCAAGTGCCCTTGGGTTTACTTCAACCTATAATGGTACCCGAATGGAAATGTGTAACACCCCTTACCCATAATTCCAGCCGGAACCAGGCCTGAGGCATTACTGGATAAAAACCACATGATCGCCACTTAGGCTCATCGTGACTACTCTCTATTAAGTCACCTCATCAACCTTATTCTCGACTTGCAAGGCCTCACTCATATACATGAGGCTCTCGAGACTATATCAAACTTTTTTGAATCTTAAAATTTTCTCCATATAAACAGGGACTACACGCACGTGTTGGAACATGCCCGTGTTAGATGGCATACACCCATGACCACCAACTGTGTATGAAAACTCAAGCATTCTTTCAATGCCCCACGGCTAGAGCACACGTTCGTGCCCACCACCCGTGGTGAACACTGACTACTTCACACGGCCTTGAGTCTAGGCACACGCCCATATCGCTAGCTCGTAGCCTACACTACTCAATTCTACCAAAGTGACACGGCCAAGGCACACGCCCGTGGACTGGCCGTTTGTCACACATGGCCTAGACACATGCCCGTGTGTCTATCCACATGAATAAGAACTAAACTATTTGCCAAGTTCTTTTCACTCCTCATTCATACACAACATGCACTCATCCAAACCATCTATAATCAACTCATATTGAAGTACATTCTCACATGGATAACTACATCTTTTCATATAATAAAATAGCAAACAACTATGACATTATACAAAATAGATTATCCATCTAAAGGCAAACACATCTTAGCCATTTTAAAAAAAAATTCACTAACTTGTCTAGCCTCTATACATGCCATATACAAAACATTGAGTCTCATGTACCAGAGTGTGCTGATAGTGTGGGCGATCCTCCAATTGATTCACGTATCTCAATTCAACTCTTTTTCTTTATAAAACAAAGGGAAAAGAAAAGGAGTAATCTTTGAGCTTACTAAGTTTACACATAAACAATTTAAGCATTCTAGTATAAGCTAAACAACAATTAGCATTATAGTACCAAATAAATTGACATCCACAACTATGCTTACTCTTTCTATTCCTTACCACATTTCCAATGCATCATAAGTCACATACTCATAATCATCGACATGCACCCCTGCACTCAATACCACATGTACTCAAAAGTACAACACATCACTTTATCACACTAATACATCCACACAGCTAAATTCCTCGGTGGTTTCACATTCAGCCCACCACAATTAGATAATAAGGTAGTATTTCACATAGCCTACCAAGAGGAAATCATAATGGTTTCGCACATAGCTCACTAAATAATATACTTAACTATGGTATCGCACACAGCCCATCGTTGTTAAGTATTAAGGTGGTATTGCACTTAGCCCACCATCAAATATTATCACTAGACATCCACATATCTACTTACTCATTCATTCATTCATGATATCTACCACATTCATTCCACATAAACCTCATAGGTTCTCAATCATTCTCATTCATTCTACACACTAGTTAGCATTAAGAATGTATAGGTATAATCATATTGATTACGCATAAACTTACCTCGGCACTCAAAAGTATAGAGACATGCAATTTAGTCCACCACTTTACTCTTGCCTCGATTTTGATCCGGGCTTTGTCTTTCTTGATCTATAATGATAAATCAACTCATTCAATACACACATTGACTAAATTGACCCTTACTCCATACTTTAGCAAAATTACTATTTTCCCCTAATCTTTCTCATATTTACACTTTTCCCCAAGGCTCGTAAAGTGATTTTCATTCAACTTTTTGGCCTTTCATGCTTAGCCAAACCATTTACTCAACTAAAGCAATCATCAATTCTCATTAAATCACACATGTATGACCAAACTCGAGACTTTCACAAACAAGTCCTTACATGCAATTTTCATGGAAATCACTTAGCAAAAGATGTTTCTACCACATCAAGCTTTCATATTCTTCCATAAAACATCAAAATACATGCATTTCATACATGGGTACATTTTTGAACATCCATCTTAGCTCAACATATAGCTAGAAATAGCTTTCTCATGTTACTGGGACTTCAAAAATATGAAAAATATCAAAAACGGGGCTTGGATGCACTTACTAGCAAGCTTGAAAAGTTGAAGAGCCCTAAAAATGGCTTCCTGAAAATTTCGACAGCCTTGGAGAAGAAGATGAATGAAATTCTATGAAGATGAATGAAATTCTATCATCTTTTCCCATTTTAATCATTTATTTGCCAAATGACCGAAATGCCCTTTTTGACAAACTTTCTATTTTAACTCATCCATGCCCAATTTGTCCAAAAATTAAAAATTGGGAAAATTTCTTTTTAAGGACCCCTAATTGATATTCTAAAGCTATTTCATACAAATAACTTCTAGAATCTCACATTTTGCAACTTTTGCAATTTTGTCCTTTTAGACAATTCAACCGCAATTTCACAAAATTACTTCATGAAGCTTTCACACTAACATGCAAACATGGCATAAACCTCAAAAACTCATACATATAACTCAGATTTGTGGTCTTGCACCACTATTTTGACTAAGTCCTAAATCGGGATGTTACAAAATAGGACCAAGTTACACTAACATGAAAACATGGATTGCCAGTGACACCGAGTATGAAAGATGTTGTATGGGTTGTAGTTGATAGACTTACGAAGTCAGCCCATTTTATACCTATTCGAGTTGACTACTCACTTGAAAATTTGGAAAACTTGTATGTCTCAGAGATAGTAAGCCTTCATGGAGTACCGTTATCGATCATTTCGGATAGAGATCCGAGATTCACATTCAGATTCTAGAGAAAGTTGCAAGAGGCCTTGGGTACAAAATTGAGTTTTAGTATGGCCTTTCACCCCCAAACTGATGGTCAGTTGAAGAGGTTAATACAAGTACTTGAAGATTTGCTCAGATGTTGTGTTCTTAATATTCAAGGCAGCTGGGAAAAATACCTACCGTTGGTAGAATTCACCTACAATAACAATTTTCAGTCAAGCTTGAAAATGGCACCTTATGAGGCTTTGTATGGATGTAAGTTTCGAACAACTTTATATTGGACTAAGCTTAAGGAAAATTAGATTCATGGAGTTAACTTGGTTAAAGAAATCGAAGAAAAAGTAAAGGTGATTCGAGATTGTTTAAAAGCTGCTTCTGATAAAAAAATCCTATTAGGATTTGAAAAGGAAAGTGATTAAATATCAAGTCAGAGATAAAGTATTCTGAAAGTGTCGCCATGGAGAAAAGTTCTTAGATTCGGCCGGAAAGGCAAATTGAGTTCACGTTTTATCAGACCATACAAGATCACTAAGAGGATAGGGTCGGTTGCCTATCTATTGGCTTTGCCGCCCTAGTTAGAAAAGATTCACGGTGTATTTCATGTATCTATGTTGCGACGCTACCGATCGAACCCTTCACATGTGATTACACTGACAAAGGTCGAGATACAACCTACTATAACTTATAGTGAAGAACCAGTTAAGATTCTAGCCTGGAAGTCAAGAAATTAAGGAATAAAAGTATAGCTCTCATGAAAGTCTTATGGCAGAGACATCGGGTAGAAGAGGCTACATGGTAGCCAGAGGAGGCAATGAGGAATCAGTAGCCAAACCTTTTTATCGATAAGATTTTCGAGGACGAAAATCCCTAAGGGGGAGAAATGTAATAGCCCGACTCAGGGCCTAGTCAGAATATTGGTGCGAGACCACAAATCCGAAGTAGAAATATGTGTTTAAATGATTTTACAAGGCTTATGAGGTATTTGCATAATTGTGACAAACTTTTATGAAGGATTTTTATTAATTAGTGAATAAATTGTCCATTAGGACTAAATTGCAAAAATTAGGAAATGTGAGATTCTAGAAGATTTAAGTATGAAATAGCATCATAAAAATTTCTAGAGGTCTTTATTTAGCAATTAGACCATTATTTGTTATGATAGACAAAAATGGACATGGGAAGGAAAAATCTCAAGAAAAAGCATTAAGGGCATTTTGCTCATTTGGTAAATTAATGAATTAAAAAGGGAAAAAAGTCAAAAATAGGGCCCATCTTCTTCCCCTTGGCCAAATTTTTCAAGAAGCCATAGCTAGGGTTTTCTTCATCTTCTAAGCTTGATAATCAAGAAACGAGAAGCCCAGATCGAAACTGAGGCAAAAACAAAGTCGAGGTCTAAATTGCACATCTCTACACATTTTGAGTACTGAGGTAAGTTTGTATGAAATTAAAGTTACATTTGTTGTTACGTTTAAAAATAATTATTATTTTTGTGAAACGTATATTCTTTACATGAAATGATCAATAATTCTATGATGATAAAGTGAAGGGAATAAGTAAGCAAGTATAAGTCCCGATCGAAGTCTCGGAATAGTGAGGATGCCTATGTCATACATAAGCTACGAAAAGCCCGTGTAAGACCATGTCTGGGACATGGCATCGGTATCAAGGAATGTAGGTCCCGTATAAGACCATGTCTGGGACATGGCATCGGCACCGAACGTAGATCTTGTGTAAGACCATGTCTAGGACATGGCATTAGCATCGAATAAGGAAGGTCTCATGTAAGACCATGTCTGGGACATGGCATTGACACCATATGAGGAAGGTCTCGTGTAAGACCATGTCTGGGACATGGCATTGACACGATATGAGGCAAGTCCTGTGTAAGACCATGTATGGGACATGGCTTCGACACCAAAGGAATATTTTGTATAAGACCATGTCTAGGACATGGCATCGATATTAAGCTAAGGAATCCCGTGTAAGACCATATCTGGGATATGGCTTTGGAATATGAGGTGATCCCATGTAAGACCATATCTGGGATATGGCATTGGCATAAAGACATATGTTTGACAAGGTTGAGTATCCTCCATTATTCTGGGAAATTCAACGGGCAAAAGAGTAAGTATGAGAATGGTAATAGATGAGATAAGTAAGTAAAGTTGATGATGAGATAAGTTGTCTAAGAATGTTTAAAAGTTTCATGTAAGCTAAGAAAGATTAAGATTCAAATTTTAATTATGATAGTTTAAATGCTAAACCATGTAATGAGTGACACAGGTACTATAAATAAATACAAGATAAAGTAACCCTAAGGTGATGGGTAAGTATGAGAATGAGTAAGTATGAGTAAGTAAGCTTTTGTATATGAGTTTTATGTGTACTTATTTTATGATGAATGAGTTTATTTAAAGCAATTATGTCGTTACTTAAGATTTCATACAAGCTTACTAAGCTATAAGCTTACCCTTCTCTTTTCCCTCTTTCCTTGTAGTTCCACCAAGCTAGTTCAGGATTTGAAGGACGTCAGAGCTCGGATAACACTATCCGCCCTCATTTTGGTATAGCAAAGTTGATTATTTTGAGTATGGCATGTATAATAGTTTAGTTTTTTTTTTTTGAACCATGTTCTGTCGTGAGCTAAAGGCTGAGTTATCAAGTCTATGTATTCTTTTGTATTTGGCCATTACAAATAGGTCAATATTTGATAAGTTTTATACCTTTGAAGATGATGAGGTTATGCATTTTAAGTTTATGAAATGGATGGAGTCATTGAGTTGCTTGTGGATGTATAAATGTGTTTATGTTTCAGGGTGGCAAATGGCTTGGAAAATAGCCTATATTTGTCCACATGGAATGACACACGGGCATGTGTCTAGGCCGTGTGTAATGCACGGTTAGCCCCATGGGTGTGTTAATAGGCCATGTGTCCCCTGCATCAACCGTAGAAGAATATGATTCGACACACGGGGTATAAACACGGGCATGTGCTCTAGCCATATGCTATTAAGGGTTAGATGACATCATAAATAGAGAGCTCCACAGGCAGAGGACACGGGTGTGTCTAGGCCGTGTGAAATAGTCAATGTCATCCATGGGTGTCGAACACGGGCATGTCTCAAGGGCACACAGGTGTGTCCCTTAGACCACATGGGCGTGTGGCCCCTATTTAGGCAAAAAGGTTTTTAGCCTTTGAGTTCCGGATAAATTTTGAATCCATCTGAACGTACAATTAGGGCTTCGTAGGCCCATTATATATACTATATGATTAAAGAAGGAAAGCTTTTAAAATGGAATGAAATTTTATGTCTCGTGAATGTATGATTAAGTAAGGATAAGTACGGTAATACCTCGTATCTAGTTACAGCGTCGGACTCGGGTAAAAGGTGTTACACCATTTTTACAACTTTTACAAAAATTTCCTTTTTCGGTGTTTTTATCAAAAATCACTATAAAAGATGTTTCTCACACATCAAACTTTCATAATCTACCATGAAACATCAAAATACATGCATGTCACCCATGGGTCAAACCTTAGAATCAACCTTAGCTCAAATAAATTGTAGAAATGGCTAGATCGCTTGATAACAACGTCAAAATTGTAAAGAACATTAAAAAACGGGCTAGGATTGACTTACAATCAAGCTTGGAATGTGAAGAAACCCTAGCTATGGCTCCCTAGAATTTTTGGCACAAGAGGTTGAAGATTGACATGATTTTTGCTTCATTTTTCCCTTTTTAATTCTTTTACTAACCAAATGACCAAAATGCCCTTTTTACTAAACTTTGAAATTTTACCTAAACATGTCTATTTTAGTCCACAAAAATAGAAATTGGACAAATTTTTATTTAAGAACCTCTAATTAATAATCCAAATTTATTTCGTACTTAAAGCTTCTAGAATCACATATTTGGCAACTTTTGCAATTTAGTCCTAAAAATCAAATTGAACACTTTATGCATAAAATTTCTTCATGAAATTTTCACACAATCATGCAATCATGCCATAGACCTCAAAATACTCATAAAATAATTATTTCTACTTCGGATTTTTGGTCTCGAAACCACTATTTTAACTAGGCCCAAAATTAGGATGTTACAACTCTCCCCCCTTAGGGATTTTCGTCCCCGAAAATCTTACTAGTGAAAAGGTTATGGTATTGTTTTCTCATGGCCTCCTCAGGTTCCCATGTAGCCTCTTCAACCCCATGTCTTTGCCATAATACTTTCACAAGGGCGATAATTTTATTTCTTAACTATTTGATTTCCCGAGCCAAAATCTTAATTAGCTCTTCGCCATATGTCATATCCGATTGAATCTCAAATTCTGTCAGTGAGATCACATGTGAAGGGTCTGATCGGTATCGGCGCAACATAGACACATGGAACACATTGTGAATCCTTTCCAGTTCCAATGGCAAAGCCAACCGATATGCTATCGACCTTATCCTTTCGGTAATCTCATACGGTCCAGTAAAACGCGGACTTAACTTGCCCTTCCAGCCAAATCTGAGAACTTTCTTCCATGGAGACACTTTCAGGAATCCCTTATCACCGACCTAAACTCAATCTCTTTCCATTTCAAATTCGCGTAGGATTTCTGTCTATCCGAAGCTGCTTTTAACCAATCACGAATTACCTTCACTTTTTCTTTGGTTTCTCTAACCAAATCAACTCAGTGAATCTACTTCTCTCTGAGCTTAGTCCAATACAACGGTGTCCAACACTTATGACCTTATAATGCCTCATATGGTGCCATTTTCAAACTTGACTGAAAACTATTGTTATAGGAAAATTCTACCAAAGGTAGGTATTTTTCCCAACTACCCTCGAATTCAATAATACAAAATCGGAGCATATCCTCAAGAATCTGAATTACTCGCTTCAGATTGACCGTTAGTTTGAGGGTGAAAAGCGGTAACAAAGTTTAACTTTGTACCTAAAGCTTCTTGCAACTTTTTCCAAAATCGTGATGCAAACCTCGGATCTCTATCCAATATAATAGACAAAGGCACTCCATGCAATCTCAAAATTTCAAAACATACAACTCAGCTAGCTTATCAAGTGAGTAGTCGGTATGTACCGGAATAAAATGAGCCAATGTCGTTAGCCTATCAACCACAACCCAAATGGCATCTTTCTTTTTCGGTGTCAAGCGCATACCCGTCACAAAGTCCATAGTAATTCTATCCTATTTCCACTTGGGGACCATCACATGTTGAAGTAAACCTGAAGGTACTTGGTGTTTAGCCTTTACTTTTTGACAAACCAAACATCTTGATACAAACTCTGAAATGTCTCTTTTCATTCTCGACCACCAATACATTTTCTTCAAGTCATTATACATCTTTGTACTACCCGGATGAACAGATAAACATCCACTATATGCCAAGTGCAAAATTTTCCAAATAAGCTCATCATCTCTCGGTACACAGACCCTATTTCGGAACATCAAACAATTATCGAAACCAATCCAAAAATCTAATTCAATACCCAATTCACACTGGACTCTTTTTGCTTGCAAACCACTGTCACATTTCTAAGCTTCACAAATCTACTGTAGAAACATCGATCTAGCCCTCAACTCAGCTAGAATCAAACCATCATCAGATAAAGTCAACTGAGTGTTCAAAACTCTCAAAGCAAACAATGGCTTCCTACTCAAAGCATCGGCGACCACATTCGCCTTTCCTGGATGGTAGTCAATCACTAACTCGTAATATTTTAACAATTCCAACCATCTCCTTTGTCGTAAATTCAAATCCTTTTGAGTC
This sequence comes from Gossypium rotundifolium, assembly GCA_025506655.1. Taxonomy (NCBI): domain Eukaryota; kingdom Viridiplantae; phylum Streptophyta; class Magnoliopsida; order Malvales; family Malvaceae; genus Gossypium; species Gossypium rotundifolium. Next base: position 104,593,511 of record CP106733.1, on the reverse strand, counting down.
ATTAAGTACTTTAAACTTTTATGATCAGTATACACATGACATCTCTCACAATATAAATGATGCCTCCAAATCTTCAACACAAACACAATGGCAGCCAATTCCAAATCATGTGTCGGATAATTCTTCTCATGCGGTTTCAGTTGCCTCGAGGCATAAGATATCACCTTGCCTTCTTGCATAAGTACACAACCCAATCCATTCAAGAATGCATCACTATAAATCACAAATTATTTGCTCAATTCTGGTTGCACTAATACCTACGCCTCGGTCAACAGTGCCTTTAGTTTCTCAAAACTTTATTGACACTTTTCAAACCATTGAAACTTGACATCTTTTTGTAGCAATTTTGTCATCGGAGTAGCAATCATGGAAAATCCTTTAGCAAATCGTCTGTAATAACCGGCTAAGCCTAAAAAGCTTCTAACCTCAATTACATTCCTTGGTGGTTTCCAATCAACAATTGTTGAAATCTTACTCTGGTCATCTCAAATATCACCACCCGAAATAATGTGCGCTAAAAATCTGACTTCTCAAATCCAAAACACACTTTTACTGAACTTAGAATACAACTGTTTATCTCTTAAAGTTTGTAAAATAGTTCTCAAATGTTCAGCATGCTCAGACTCATTTCGAGAATAAATCAAAATATCATCGATAAACACAACCACAAACTCATCTAAGTATGGTCTAAAAATCTGATTCATTAAGTCCATAAACACAGAGGGAGCATTTGTTAACCAAAAGGTAAAATCGAAAATTCATAATGACCATACCTCATCCGAAATGCAATTTTCGGCACATCCGAGTCTTTAACTCTCAGCTGATAGTAACCGGACCTCAAGTCTATCTTTGAAAACTATTTGGCCCCTTTCAATTGGTCAAACAAATCATCTATCCTCGACAAAGGGTACTTATTCTTTATGGTCACCTTGTTGAATTGTCGGTAATCAATGCAAAGTCTTATAGAGTTGTCTTTCTTTTTCACAAATAATACTGGTGCACCCCATGGAGAAAAAATAAGTCTCGCAAAACCTTTATCCGTCAACTCTTGCAACTGAGCTTTTAACTCGTTTAATTTGGTCAAAGCCATCCTATACGGAGCAATCAAAATAGGTGCAGTACCAAGACCTAACTCAATACCAAATTCAACTTCTCTAGCTGAAGGCAATCCGGGCAACTCTTCCGAAACACATCCAAATATTCACATACTACCGGAACTGACTCAATCTTCAACTCAGACACTTTGGTATTCAACACAAAGGCAAGATAAGATTCGCACCCTTTTCTCATATACTTCAGGCTATCATAGAAGAGATTACAACTGGCAATCTATTTGATTCATTTAATTCAACTCGAAGAATACCACCACTTTCACATTTCAATTCAATGATTTTCCTTCCACATTTTACTACCACATCATGCATGATCAACCAATCCATACCAAGTATTATATCAAATTCATCAAACGGCAAAAGAATAAGGTTAGCCGGAAAACAGTGACCTCTAATTATCAAAGGACAATTCTTACATACTTTGTCAACTAACATATACTTGCCTAAAGGATTTGACACTTTTATCACAAATTCTGTAGATTCAACAGGCATATTTGTACTAGATACCAATTTCACACAAACATACGAATGGGTAGATCCCGGATCAATCAAAGCAACAACAAGAGTATCACAAAGAGAAAAGTACCCATAATCACATCAGGAGATAAAGCCTTTTCGCAAGCGCAAATGGCATAAGTCCTCGCAGGTGCTCTACCTTCGGGCCTCACAGCTAGATCTCTAGGTGCACTCTTGCTACTCGCTCCATTTCATGAATTTCTCTGTAGCCTCCCTCTAGAGGCAGCATTACCAAATCTTGCACTCTGAAATTTCTCTTTTTTAGCCATCTCGGGCAATCTCTAATGAAATGATATTGGGAACCACACTTAAAACAAGTTCGATCATTCACTCGGCACTCATCGGGTGACGTCCACCACAATGCGGACATTTAGGTCAACTAGGTCGAGCATTGCCCACACTCACTATCGAAGTGGTATGGGCCTTATGACCCGAATACTATTTCCTTGTAACACCCCTAACCCGAGATCGTCGTCGAAATAGGTTAAAAGGCATTACCAAACAAACATAATAATTCACATCCATTCCACGACACAAATTCTATCATCAATCATACATACTCAAATACGAATATGTAGTCCCTCATCAAGATCTATGAGACCTTAAACATGTGTTAGAAAAGAATCAGGACTAAACGGAACACTAATGAAAGTATTCAAATTTTCAAATATTCTTTAATACTGTTGAGGTCACATGCACATGCAATCAGGCCGTATGCCTCACACGTTCACCAGACACACCCATGTCTCCAAGTCGTGCCAAAGTAGAGCATGTATTCTGACTTCTTCACACGGCAACCAGGCACGCCCGTGTGCTGAGGCCGTGTACTCTTAGGCAATATACTGACTTATCCACACGGCTACTAGGCATGTCCGTATTATGGCCATGCGTACTTGAGCTAGCTACTGACTTTATCCCACAGTCACTAGGCACGCCCGTGTGCCATAATCGTGTAAGCAAAACAGGCTATTTGCAAAGCCAATTTGCCACCCACCCAAGGGTTTAACAACAAGCTTCAAAACCATATCAATTCATGCTTTTAAATACACTCAAACATACCATTTCATGCACTCATTACCCATCAACATTACCATATACTTCCATACCAAATATCATCAGCTTAAGTTTATTCAAAGTAACAATGGTATATCTCAAAACATACATATATCAAGCATTATGTAATTCATGCCATGTAACACCCCTAACCCTAAATCGTCGCCGGAATAAGGTTAAGGGGTATTACCAATCAATCAGAACATTTAACCTCTAAATGTCGACACAAAGTCAAACATCATCAAACACATTCATATACAATCATAGTGTCCCTTAAACGAGTCAACAAGACCCTAAGCATGCTTATAAACCGAGCCAGGACTAAATCAAAACACATATAAATTTCATGGAAAATTGAAACATTTCTAGAATACAGAGGAGACACGCCCGTGGGGGTAGGCCGTGCCTCTCCCACAGCTACATGACACACTCGTGTGACCTCCCCATGGTTACATACTGCCAAAATCAACACGGCTAACACGCACGCCCGTATGCTAAGGCCGTGTCCTATAAGGTCATATACTGCCATTTCATGCACTACCTGTAGGCACGCCGTGCCATGGCCGTGTGCAGTTTAGGCCACATTCTGCTAATTTACCCACGGTCTGAGGCACGCCCATGTGCCCCAACCGTGTGACATTATAGGCCATTTTTGCAAGGCTAACATGCCACCCACTTAAGGTCAAACCTACAAGCCAATCAACCAAACATCTCATGCACATATGCCATCTAAAAGCATACCAATTTAGCAATTCAAAACATGCAATCAATACCAACTCTAATCATACCCAATTTAATACCAATACTTATTCTATCACAAGCATAATTCATTCCCAATCTCACTACCCCTACTAGCATTTATCAACACAAAGTTACCACTCAATAGCAAATTTATCAATCTACAAATCATGCCAAAAGATGCATCATATATATACGACATTCATTCATGCCAAACCTATCACATATCTAGCCACATCTCATGGCTACTTACAAATCTCAAACTTAATTCAATTAACTAGCCTATACATGCCATATTCTAGCTATATACATCTTTCTAAAAGTACCAAAATAGAATGCCGATAGTGTGATTGAGAAGCTGACGACCCCAGATCTGAGCTAGCTTTACTGACACTGCAAGGTAGAGAAACAAATCACACAGTAAGCTTTCCAAAGCTTAGTAAGTTCGTAATATAATACATATTACTCAATACAACAACATCGATATGTATATATATATGTACCATCACATAGATAAAGGCACAACTAGGCACATTATCAATCTCAACCACATACTCAATTATCTATTCAATCAACTCTTAAATATATTATCAACCACATAGGTTCATACGTACCTTGATCCACACATAGTTACTTACCATTTATGCTACTCAATTGTTCAATTTTACCTCTCGTTCAACCTTTTCTATTCCATTGGTTTATTTGCACACTTAGTGCCAATTTCGTAACTGAAACATAATCATCACCACACACTTAGCGCCAATACATTAAACCGAACTTATATCGGTATCACACACACAGTGCCAAGTCGATAAGCCGAAGCTTCTATCTTTTCGCACACAAAGTGCCAAACATCTTTTTTTCTCGTTTTAATTTTCACACACTTAGTGCCCCTTTATCTCAATTCAGCACATAGCATTTCAAATCTCATAGATACATATACATCCATTCAATTTATCTCACATAGATAAAGTTTACAACTAGTATTATATCCGAACATACCTCGGACGTCGAACTATGGATACGGTCAATTAATCAAGCACTTTATCTTGGCCTCGATCTCGATCTGAACCTCTCCTCTCTTGGTCTATACACATTCAAATTCAATCCATTCAATCATCAATTCATTCATTTTAATCCAAACACACATATTTAGGGAATTTTACAAAATAGCCCTTACATTTTCACATTTCGACACTTTAGTCCCTATCTTACAAAATCATCAAATACTCAAAATTTCAATATACATGTGCTTAGTCGAATTCTCCCCATGCTTATACAAGCCCACACATTTCATTTATTTCACATTTTAGTCCTTCAATTTCTCATTTTCATAATTTAGCCCAAATTACTCAATTTCACCAAAATTTCAAATACAAACTATGTTAACCCAACATTAAACTTTAATATTCCACCAACTATCATCACAAAGCTTATATATTCAACAATGGCATATCTCAAAATCACCATCATTTTCTAAAATTTAAGCATGGGTTAGCTAGAGCACAAAGCAACGATCACAAAAATGTAGAAATTATCCAAAACTGAGCATAAAGCACTTACTAATTGAAGCTTGAAGTGGTCGAATGTTTCAACACCTTAAACCCTTTATTTTCTTTCTTTTACAAATGGTGGAAGAAGATGAACACACCCACTTATTCATCATCTTTGTTTTATTATAACATATATATTATAATTATGCCATTTACTAATTTAACCTTCAAATAAATAAATAAAACATTTTAACATTAATGTCATTCTAGTCCATTGCCACCCACTATCACTTAATATGGCCTAATTGCATTATAGGGTCTTCACTTTATAAAGACAATCACACTTAGGTACTTATAAATCAGCACATAGCTTTTACTATTTATGCAATTAAGTCCTTTCTCTTAATCCGACACTAAAACGATCAAATCATCACACGGAATTTTCACATAGGCTATGTCACATATCATTCACACAGAAAATAACATTATAATATTTTTACAACCTCGAATTTGTGGTCTCAAACCACTATTTTGACTAGGGTCTAAATCGGGCTGTTACATGCCATAATCCATTTTCAAACCACATCTTTCATCAACCACAAAGTCATGAAATATACCACATTTATTGTTCATTCATAAATTCTACATCATTCAACTCCCAAGCCAACTCACAAGGCAAGGATTAAACATTTTAAGACATATCTTAACTTCTAGCCTATACATGCCATATTTCAACTATATACATCTTTCCAAAAGTACCAAAATAGATTGCCGATAGTGTGATAGAAAATGCTGACAGTCCCCGAATTCGAGCTAGCTTTACTGACACTGCAAAGCAGATAAACAAATCACACAATAAGCTTTCCAAAGCTTAGTAAGTTCGTAACAAAATATATTAACCAATACAAATCATCACATAGATTATTTCACAATCTCAAATCAAATATCATCCAAAACTAATATGCCCAATTAACTTTCCATAATTCATCCATAGGTTCCAAACGTACCTTAGCCAACACTTAGTTGTCGATTACATTTGTTACTCAATACTTACTATTCCATTTCGAAAAACTTTCATCCCTTCTTCTATTCAATCGCACACTTAGTGCCCCAAATAGTTAACCGAAGCCTAATTAGCGTCGCACACATAATGCATCTATATCAAATCGATCTTAAATCGATATCGTACACACAGTGCCAACCTCAGAGCCAAAGCTTATATTATTTTGCACACATAGAACTAATCATCACAGTCACATTTTTTATTACGCACACTTAGTGTTACATAACTCAAGCCCTCACTTAGCATTCACATTTCAATATTATCATACCATTTATTTCACAACATTAAACATAGCTAAATACACGTATTATGTCCGAACATACCTTGGACGTCGAACTATCAAAACGGCTGATTAATCGAGCACTTTATCTTTGCCTCGATCTCGATCCGAATCTCTCCTCTCTTGGTCTATAAACATTCAAATTTAATCCATTTAATCACCAATTCATTTAATTTAATCCATACACACTTATTTAGGGCATTTTATAAAATAGCCCTCACATTTCGACACTTTAGTCCCTATTTCACAAAATCAACAAATTCACATAATTTCTTTTCACACAAGCCTAACTGAATTTTCCTTATGTTCATACCAACCGACACATTTCATTTATTTCACATTTTAGTCCCTCTATTTACACTTTTCACAATTTAGCCCAAATTAACTAAATTCACCAAAATTTAAAAACAACTGATAAACCATAATTTACACATATTTTAAACCCATGCTTGGCTTATTTTTGGATGAATTTCCATTAGATTTGATGAATTTGATGCTCCTAATCCCTTAATTTCATGTTTTATACTCAGGATAGCTTAGGAAGTCGAAAAGAACTAGAAACGGGCCAAAAAGGGACAAAATGGGCCTACATCATAAATCACACAGCCTGGACTATCGACCACGGATAGATCACACAGTCGTGTGTGGCAAGCAGAATCGACCACGGTCGAAAGAGTCCACCATGATTGTGTCCCTACCGTAGCAAAGAAGAGTTCTAATCGGAATAAGCCACTTGTGGGCCAATAGAGGTGTTCCAAAGCCTATATAAACACCCTAGGGGTAACTTAAAAGGAGATGTTAAATAGACACCGAATAGGAGGCAAAAAACACTCCAAGACAACCGTCGAGAACAGCTTAGGAGAAGGATCTTCATCAATACTGAAGATCTCCCATCAAGTTCTTTAGAAGTTTTTGGGTTTTCATTATATTTTTTGGTTTTCCCTATTTTATGATGTTTCCTTCTATTAGTATGAACTAAATCCCTTAGATACTTAAGGGGATGAAACCTAGATGAATCTTATTATTTGATTTATAAGATAAATACTTGTTTTATTCTTAATTGTGAGTTTTATTCTTGTTTTGATAATTCAGGTTATTAATCCAAGTCGAATGTGCTTACTCAGTAGAGTAAAAGTCCCTATTTAAGAGAATATCAACACAATTAAGTGGAGTTGATTGCAACCCTAGAAATAGGGTGACAAAAATCTACCTGATTAGAGTCAAATCTAATAAGGGAATCCATAGATCGAGTTAATTCGACAATAGGAGTTTTAATTAGAAAGAGATTTCAATTAATCAACCTAGAATCAGTTGTTAGTAGCCTCGAAAGAGGTATTAATATAATTTAGGGATTTTTACGGATTAAGACAAGTGAATAAATCATATGAATCAAAAGTAATAAGTGAAGTCTAGGTGGATTCTTCCTTAGGTATTGCCTATCTCATATAAGTTGTCCAAGAGTATTTTCCCAATTCACTCTCTGTCACATTCATAGTCATTTAGTTAGTTAAATTAGTTAGTTAATTTTAGATTAAAAATAAATCCCCTTAATTACTAAGCTAGATAATAAAAAGATAGTTATTACTATTAATTTTAGTACTTGAGGATACGATATTCCGGACTAGCCATAACTATACTACTGTTCGATAGGTGCGCTTGCCTTTGTCCAAATAATAGTTAGTTTCGAGCTCCATCAAGTTTTTGGCGTCGTTGCTGGGGACAAAGATATTAGGAACACTAAATTTTTATTACTTTAGACATTTTTGCTTCTATTTGAAAATTAGTTTTATTTTATTAACTTTTCTAATTTTTCTTTATTTGCTTCTGGTAGGTAATTCTAGTTTATGACTAGAAGGAACCCGTCAGGACCCTTGGTTTTTTACGGTGAAATTGAAAGTACCGTTCACATAAATCATAGGGAAATAAGGCAAAGCCTACAATACATAGAAGAAGAGCAAGAAGACGATACCAACATTACCAAGAGATGGCTGATAATAATCGGCTACCTCCTGTGGTTATCGCAAATCCAGTGAATCAAATTCCTACTCCTCGTACTATGTATGATTATGCTAAACCTAATTTAACAGGAATTGAGTCAAGTATTGTTAGACCTGCTTTTGCTACAAATAATTTTGAACTAAAACCTAACACTATACAGATGATTCAACAGTTTGTTCAGTTTGATGGTTTGCAGGATGAGGATCCAAACAATCATTTGGCAAACTTTCTTGAGTTTTGCGACACTTTCAAGATTAATAGCGTTTCTGATGATGTCATTCGCCTTCGTTTGTTTCCCTTTTTGTTGAGAAAAAAGCTAAGCAATGGTTGAATTCATTACCGTAAGGATCAATCACTACATGGGAACAAATGACTGAAAATTTTTTATTAAAATATTTTCCACCAGCTAAAACGGCTAAGTTGAGGAATGATATCTCTTCTTTTGTGCAGATGGATTTAGAGACATTTTACGATGCATGGGAGAGATACAATGATCTACTAAGAAGGTGCCCCCACCATGGGTTACCTTTGTGGCTAAAGGTTCAAACCTTTTATAACGGTGTGAACCCCTCAACTAGGTAGTTGATTGATTCAGCCGCCAGTGGAACCCTAAATAACAAGACCCCTAAAGCGGCTTATGAGTTTATAGAGGAGATTTCATTGAATAACTATCAGTGGCAAGTGATGAGGACAAAGCCAACAAAAGTCGCCAGTGTTTTCAACCTCGACTCAGTGACCATGCTATCAAACCATGTAGAACTATTAAATAAAAAGATTGATGGTTTGTGTAGTTCTTCGCGGGTACATCCAGTGATATAGTGCGATACATATGGAGGAGGGACGAACAATACAGAATATCCACCCTACAACCCTGGCATAGAGAACGAATAGATGAACTATATGGGTAACAACTCTAGACCTCAAAATAACCCTTGTAGTAACACTTACAATCCAGGTTGGAGGAACCACCCAAACTTTTCATGGGGTGGCCAAGGAAATCAGAGACAACAACCCCCTCCAGGCTTTCAACAGCAACCCTACCCACAAGAGAAAAAGTCGAACCTTGAGGACATGCTAACAAAATTTATCACGGTGTCAAAAACCCATTTCCAAAACACCGAAACAACACTCAAGAATTAGCAAGCATCAATTCAATGGATTGAGAACCAATTAGGACAACTCGCTAAGCTCATATCTGAATGGCCATAAGGTAGCTTGCCAAGCAATACTAAAATTAACCCAAAGGAGCAACTTCATGTCGTTACTACTCACGATAGTGAAGGGTTAGATGAACCAAAATTGCGGCAAGAGAATGTGGTAGAGGAAGATAAGGTTGAGGTAAGCCATGATCAACCAAAACTGGTAATTACAAAGTACCAACCTCGTGTACCATACCCCAATGCGATGAAGAAAGACTGCACAGATGAACAATTTCGTAAATTTCTTAAACTCTTAAAAAAATTACATATTAACTTACCGTTTCTTGAAGCTCTTTCGCAGATGCCCAATTCAAGGAAATTTTTAAAAGAGCTCTTGAAAAATAAACGAAAGTTAGACGAGGTGTCGCATGTGGAGCTAAGTGCAGCGTGCTTAGCAATCTTACAAAATAAACTACCGCAAAAGTTAAAAGATCCAGGGAGTTTTACAATTTCGTGCTTAATTTGTAGTTTATCTGTTGATACTGCTTTAGTTGATTTAGGGGCAAGCATAAATGTTATGCCTTATAAAATGTTTAAATAGCTAGGTCTAGGGAAACCCAAACAAACTAGGATGAGCATTCAATTAGTTGATAAAACTATTAGAATTCCTAGGGGTATAATTGCAGATGTACTAGTGGAAATTTACAAATTCATATTCTCAGTAGACTTTGTTGTTTTAGACATGGATGAGGACAATAATATTCCTTTGATTTTAGGAAGACGCTTTTTAGCAACTATTAAAACTAAAATTGATGTTGGTACAGGCGAACTCATACTTCGTGTAGGTGACGAAACAATCACTCTTCAGGCCCTCGACTCGGCTAGGACATCGATTAATCCAGGTGAAAACATAAGTTCTATTAAGGACCATTTGGTTCAACCTTCTTTTCAGGAAGTACCATGAAATTACACAGCTGAGCCAGATCCTAGACCACGTGCCAATAAAGAAGTAACTCATGAGGAACGAAGGCTTCGGATCGATGAAATAGATGAGTGGAAGACACCTTTCAAGGAGAAACTAAAAACACACGAAGCAGAACCAAAGTAAAACCATGTCAAACTTAAAGATAGGACAACCTAGTTTAAGATAGGAGATCAGATATTGTTGGATAAGAAAGACCCTCAAATCTCCACTTCAAACCTTAATACAAACGAAGAAATCCCTTTTAAAGTACTCAATGTCTTCCCATACGGAATAGTCGAGGTAACTAATCCTAAGTTCGTCACTTTTAAGGTAACACTACTCGACTGGTACTATATAAGAATCATAAGACTGATAGTAGGGGAGAGGAGTTACAACTCCTCAAAACACCATGAATACGCGAATGAGAAGTAAGTCTAGCTTAAAACTTTAAACGAGCGCTTCTCAGGAGGCAACCCGAACACTAACCCCATAAATTTTCATATTTTTATTTTTATTTTTACTTTTAGCACCTAACTACAAACTAACCAAATTAATGAATCATAGGTTTCCCTACCATACTGCCTTACACACGGGCATGGCCGTGCCTGTGTGGACACCACAGATTTGTACAATCGGTGTGGCGGTAGATCATACGAACTAAGGATAAAAAATCCCCAAACCACGGGAGGTGATAAAATGCCACGGCCGTGCGATACGGTAGTGGTCGACACTAATTTATCAACATGGGCGTGGCGACCTCTACACGGGCGTGGGAGAAATGAACGAAGCAGAACACGACCGTGTGATATGGTTGTGTGACCCAACACGCCCATGGCACACAGGCGTGGGCAGGAACCAGATCCCTGACGCTATTTAAAACCCCCTTCTTCTCACCTTCTCCCCAAATTATTTTTCAACTACCACACCCCTCTTCCTTTCTATTACCTTTATCCTTCCATTTTTCCTCTTCCCTTTTCCCTCATTCTTCCTCAAAACCACCATCTCCATGTAGAAGAAGCAAAAGGACCCTAGCACAGTCTCCCCGTGCTAGACCGATCTACATAAGTTCATACCGGCTGCTTCATCAACTCGACAGGACAAGGACCTTTGAGTCAATCTATTTTTTCTTTTTTGTTTCTCTTCTCCTTTATTTTCCTACTCTTTATCTTTCTTGTGCTTAATTTATATTATTATATTTTGTTTTCTTTGATTTAGGTTCAAAAGGCTACTAGGAAATCACCATACCACGACCCCAGTATCCACTTCCACCGGAATACCCTCCTCTAACTCGGCCCGAATTTCCCCCGTTTCTTTTCTTTAACTCCATCCAAAATTCAGGAAGTTTCTCTTATGATTTCTAAATATATTGTTATTATACATTTTTGTACATTGAGGAAAACGTACATCTTAAGTGTGGGGAGGTTATTGATTTCATTACTAGAAAATTCTTGAATTATGTCTTGTTCTTAAGTAATTTTCCTATATCACTAATTAGAATGAAATTTCCATTGATTCATGATTTTTTGTTGATATGTTTTGGATTAAGTCATAGATAATTGTGCATTGATGATTTAAACTCTAAGATATTTGAGAATCAAGCATGATAAGTCTATCTTCAGAATTAAAAATTTCTAGGTTGTTTTCCTAAATTTAAATATTACTTTGAAGTTTGAAATTTGCAAGGTTGACATCAAAAACCATAATTTTTGTGAGATTTTGAGCCTTAAGAGCATATATCTTTTCTTGCTCACTTTATTGATTATGGGTGTGTTAACATTGATTTGTTATTCTAGAACTTGATTCGATTATACAGGTCGAGACCACACTTTTAATTTGATATACTGAGATGATAAAGGCACCTAGGATTTAACCCACTCACTCCACAAAAAGCCTACCTTCATAATAACCCCTAAGGAACCCCTTTGATCCTAATAAACCATTTCTTGACTTAACCTTTAATATTAACCTAAAACCAAATTTTTACTCCCCCTAATCTTTTGATGTCCCTTTTGTCGAGATTTGATTTGATCGGTTATTAACTATTTTATCTATTTCAAGTTAAATTCATCCTATTCAAGTATGTTCTTATTCTCTTAAAAAAAAAGAAGAAGTTGAAATTCATTCATTATTAGTTCTATGTTATTTGATCTTAAGCAGTTAATTTCATATTTTGAGAAGAAGCTCATGTTATTATAAGTTTTCAATTGATGTAATTATTCAGTATTAGTATATTGTTATAGTTAGGTAATTTGACAATTCAATCTCGATTCTAATCCTTTAATTCAGCCTTTATCCACACCTTTAACCCAAGCCCCATTACAACCCTTTTAAAGACCTTTTGATTTGTGTGCCATCTCATTCTATAGTGGTGGAGAATTGATTTTCAAGCAAGCCTATAGGATTAACTTTTCATGTTTGACTTTTGAGTGCTTAAATTGAACCTTAAACACTTTGAGTGATTTGAGTGAATCCTTAGTGAGGATGTCAATCCTTGTCGATTTTGAATCAGAGGTAATTATTTAGGTAAGGGGAAACACCTATGTTTTCGTGCTATAAAAATTGATGACTTAGATTGTTTGAATCTTTAGGACTCTTTCAGTTAAATTATCCATGTATGAATTATCTATAAATTATGATGAGACATAATTGATGAGAATTATGAATTGAGGGAAGTTAATTTTAATTGTGAGTTGAGAATTTTGCATGAGGACAAGCAAACGCTTAAGTGTGGGGATATTTGATAAACCATAATTTACACATATTTTAACCCCATGCTTGGCTTATTTTTGGATGAATTTTAATTATATTTGATGAATTCGATGCTCCTAATCCCTTAATTTCATGTTTTATACTCAGAAGAGCTTAGGAAGTCGAAAAGAACGAGAAACGGGTCAAAAAGGGACAATATGGTCCTACAACAGAAATCACACAGCCTGGACTATCGACCACGGGCAGATCACATGGTCGTGTGTGGCGAACAGAATCGACCACGGCCGAAGGAGTCCACCACGGGCGTGTCCCTGCCGTAGCAAAGAAGAGCTCTATTCGGAATAAGCCACTTGTGGGCCAATAGAGGTGTTCCAAAGCCTATATAAACACCCTAGGGGGTAACTTAAAAGGATACATTGAATAGACATCGAATAGGAGGCGGAAAACACTCCAAGACAGCCGTCAGGAATAGCTTAGGAAAAGGATCTCCATCAAGACTGAAGATCTCCCATCAAGTTCTTTAGAAGTTTTTGGGTTTTCATTATGTTTTGTGGTTTTCCCTATTTTATGACATTTCCTTCTATTAGTATGAACTAAATCCCTTAGATACTTAAAGGGATGAAACCTAGATGAATCTTATTATTATTTGATTTATAAGATAAATACTTGTTCTTATTCTTAATTGTGAGTTTTTATTCTTGTTTTGATAATTTAAGTTATTAATCCAAGTCGAATGTGCTTATTCAGTGGAGCAAAAGTCCTGTTTAAGAGAAGATCAACACAATTAAGCAGAGTTGATAGCAACCCTAGAAATAGGGCGACGAAAATCTATCGGATTAGAGTCAAATCTACTAAGGGAATCCATAGATCGAGTTAATGCGACAATAAGTGTTTTAATTAGAAAGAGATTTCAATTAATCAACCTAAAGTCAGTTGTTAGTAGCCTTGGAAAAGGTATTAATATAATTTAGGGATTTCTACAGATTAAGACAAGTGAATAAATCATATGAATCAAAAGTAATAAGTGAAGTCTATGTGGATTCTTCCTTAGGTATTATCAATCTCGCATAAGTTGGCCAAGAGTATTTTCCCAATTCACTCTCTATCGCGTTCATAGTCATTTAGTTAGTTAAACTAGTTAGTTAATTTTAGATTAAAAATAAATCCCCTTAATTACTAGGCTAGATAATAAAAAGATAGTTATTACTAGTAATTTTAGTCCTTGAGTATACGATATTCCAGACTCGCCATAACTATACTACTGTTCAATAGGTGCACTTGCCTTTGTCTAAATAATAGTTAGTTTCGAGCCCCATCAACAACACATGTTCATCTAACATATATCTTTCTTTTAGCACCTATACTCATCACAAAGCTCACCATTTCATCAATGGCACATCTAATAAACATCATCAATTCTTCAAATTACAACGTGGGCTTGATAGTAGACTAAGCAACAATCTCCAAAACATAAAAATCATGAAAAACCAAATTCAAAACATACCTTAATTTGGATCAAATGCTAGCCGAACCTAGCTTATTCTTTCTTCTTTTTTTCTTTGCCAACTTTCGGTACAAAAGATGATAACTATGCTTTTCTTTCATGTTATTTTATCATATTAACATATTAATTCACCTTTTACTAAATTACTCTTAACTAATAACAAATGAAACTTGTTCATTTTAATGGCACAACAATCCATTACTCATCCACTAACTTATAAATTGTTTAATTGCAACATAAGGCCTCCTCAATATAAAGACAACTACAATTAAACACTTAACAATCAGTACACAGCATTTTACCCTTTATGCGATTAAATCCTTTCTCTCAATTTGACACACAGTCGATAAAATTACCACACAGAATTTTCACACAGGCTATATCACCCATAATCAACACCAAAATAACATTAAAATATTATTCTGACCTCAGATTTATGGTCTTGAAACCACTATTCTGAGTAGGGTCTAAATCGGGCTTTTACGACTCTCCCCCTTAGGGATTTTCGTCCCCAAAAATCTTACTAGTGAATTGGTATGGATATTGTTCTCTCCTAATATTCTCAGGCTCCCAAGTAGCCTCTTCAACTCTGTGCTTGTGCCACAACACTTTCACTTAGGAAATTCTTTTGTTTCTCAACTCTTTGGTCTCTCGTGTCAAAATTCGAATCGGTTCTTCATTATATGACAAGTCTGACTGAATTTTAACTTCATTAGGAGTAATCACATAAGACAGATCAAATCTGTACCGTCGAAGCATTGACACATGAAATACGTTATGAATATTTTCTAACTCAGGTGGCAATATCAATCTATAAGCAACTGGCCCTATTCGTTCAATGATTTCATACAGCCCAATGAACCTCGAACTCATCTTGCCTTTTTGGCCGAATCAAAGTATTTTCTTCCACGGAGACACTTTCAAAAACACTTTGTCGCCAACTTCAAATTCAATATCTTTTCATTTCAAATCTGCATAAGACTTTTATTGATCTGAGGCCACTTTCAAGCTATCACGAATGATTTTCACTTTCTGCTCAGTCTCTTTTATAAGATCAACCCCGTGAATCTTATTCTCACTCAGCACAGTCTAATACAATGGAATTCGACATTTTTGACCGTAAGGAGCCTCATATGGTGCCATTTTGATGCTAGATTGAAAACTATTTTTATACGCGAATTCAATCAACGGCAGATGTTTTTCCCACGTACTCTCAAACTCAAGTATACAGCATCTCAACATATCTTCGAGAATCTGAATGATCCACTCGGATTGTCCATCCATTTGCGGGTGAAATGCAGTACTGAAATGTAATTTTGTGCCTAATGCATCTTGCAATTTCTTGCAAAATCGCGAGGTAAATCTCGGATCTCTATCAGATACCACAGATAGTGTTACTCGTGCAATCTCACAATCTCAACAATATACAGTTCAGCTAATCTATCAAGTGAATAATCTATTCTCATCGAAACAAAATGAGCCGGTTTCTTCAATCTGTCAACTATTACTGAGATCGAATCTTTCTTTCCTGGAGATAAAGGCAACCCTGACACAAATCCAATGTAATTTTTTCCCATTTCCACTCAGGAATCATAATCGGCTGTAACAAACTGGACGGAACCTGATGTTTAGCTTTAACTTGTTGAAAAATTAAACATTTTGACACAAAGTCTGAAACGTTCCATTTCATACCATGCCACCAATAAAACTGTTTTAAATCATTATACATTTTTGTACTCCCCGGGTGAATAGTCTATCGACTATTGTGAGCTTCATTCAAAATTATCTAAATTAACTCTGAATTTTTCAGAACATAAATCCGAGCTCTAAATCTCAGACAATCATCACTATCAACTCAAAATTCTGAATCAATATTCAATTCGCACTGAGTTCATTTAGCTATCATTTCAACATCACTTTTCTGAGCATCACAAATTTAACGTACAAACATCGGCTTTACTTTCAACTCAACCAAAATTGCACTATCATCACACAGATCTTTCTGAGCATTCATTTTTCTCAATGCACATATAGACTTTCAGCTTAAAACATTAGCCAGAACATTAGCTTTACCCCGATGATAATCGATTACCAGTTCATAGTCTTTCAACAATTCTAACCATCTTCTCTGTCGCAAATGCAATTCTTTCTGAGTCATCAAGTACTTCAAACTTTTATGATCGGTATAAAGATGACATTTCTCACCAAATAAGTAGTGATGCCAAATCTTTAACGCAAACACAATTGTGGCTAATTCAAGGTCATGTGTAGGATAGTTCTTTTCATGTGATTTTAACTGCCTCAAAGCATAAGCAATAACTTTGCCTTCTTGCATTAGTACACAACCCAAATCATTCAATGATTTATCACTGTAAACTATGAATTCTTTGCCTGATTTAGTCTAAACTAACACTGGTGCCTCTATCAACAACGCTTTCAATTGATCGAAACTCTGCTGGCACTTTTTTGACCATTCAAATTTAACATCTTTCTGTAGCAACTTTGTCAACGGAGTGGCAATCATCGAGAAGCCTTTCACAAATCGTCTATAATATCCCGCTAGTCCCAGAAAACCATTGACTTCAAACACATTTCTTGGAGGCTTCCATTCTAAAATAGTAGAGATTTTACTCAGATCAACTCGAATTCCCGCAGCTGACACAATATGCCCCAGAAATCCAACCTCATGCAACCAAAATTAACATTTGCTAAACTTAGCATATAATTGTTTCTCACGTAAAGTCTATATCACAATTTTCAAATGTTCGGCATGCTGCAAGTCTCATCACGTGAGTAGATCAAAATATCATCAATGAACACCACAACGAAACAATCCAAATACGGTCTGAATATCTGATTCATCAAATCCATAAACACTGTAGGAGCATTTGTTAATCCGAAAGGCATCACTAAGAATTCATAATGTCCATACCTTATTCTGAAAGCAGTCTTTGGCACATCTGACTCTTTGACTCTCAACTAATAGTAGCTCGATCTCAAATCTTTTTTTGAGAACATCAGTAGCTCTTTCGGTGATCAAATAAATCATCAATACGAGGCAACGGATATTTATTCTTTATCATCACTTTGTTTAATTGTCAACCAATACACATTCTTATAGTGTCGTCTCTCTTTTTCACAAATAACATAGGAGCACCCTAAGGCAAAAAACTCGGTCGTGCAAATCCTCTATCAATCAAATCTTGCAACTAAGACTTTAACTCTTTTAATTTTGTTGGGGCCATTCTATACAGAGCTATCGAGATAGGAGTAGTACCCAGCACTAATTCAATGCCAAATTCAACTTCTCGATTCGGAGGTAATCCGGTAGTTCTTCAGAAACACATCTGGAAACTCACAAACCACATGCATAGATTCAACTTTCTTTTTTGACACTTTTGTATCAATCACATATGCCAAATAAGCTTCGCAACTTTCTCACATAGTTCAAAGCTTTCATCGCAGATACAACAGCTGGTAACCCTTTCAAATCACTGGATTCAATTCGAACTATCTCACCATTCTGACTTCTCAATTCAATACTCTTTCTTTTACAATTCACAATGGCATTACGTAGAGTGAGCCAATCCATACCCAGAATTATATCGAACTCATCGAATGGTAGCAACATCAAATTAGTCGAAAAACAAACATCTAGAAACATCAATGGGCAATTCTTATACACGTTCGACCACAAATTCAGTACTCAACAGGTAGAGTCTTATTCAATACTAGATTCACACACACATAGGAATGAGTTGTGTAACACCCCTATCCTGTATCTACCGCCAGATTAGGGTTAAGGGTATTACCTGACAGATCAAAAACTTTATCATACAATTCATAAAGTAAATCATCAATTGCAATCATAGTGTCCCCTCAGTAGGTAAGCGAGACCTAAAACATGCTTAGAAATAGGGTCGAGACTAAACCTAAACATATACAAAAATTCTCAAAATTTTAAAACTTTTTAAAATTTTAGGGGTTACATGCCTGTGTAGTCAAGCCGTGGCCTCCCACGGCTGCTAGACACCCCCGTGTGTCTTTCGTGGTCAAACCTACTTTACTCCATGGCCAGCAAGCACGCCCGTGTACCTTGGCCGTTGTCGATTCTGACTAAACCACGCGGCTACCAGGCACGTCCGTGTGCCAAGGCCGTTTACTCTTAACTAGCTACTTACTTAGCCCCACGGTCACTAGGCACGCCCGTATGCCACAACCATGTGGCAAAATAGGCCATTTGCAAGGCAAAAAATGCCACCCACCTTAGGTTCAAACCTACAAGAAAATACCAATACAATCCATGCACATTTAACAACCATAAACATGCCGAAATAACCATTCAATCTTTACATTCAAATCTATTTCCATTCACACCAAAACATACTTCATATATCATCATCATAAAGGCAAAATATCAACTTATAATTAGCCACATCACATGGCTAAGTTCATATAACAAACTTATACCATATACTAGCCTATACATGCCATATCTAGCTATATACATTTCCAAATTGTACCAAAATAAGTTGAGTAGCGTGATGATAATCCTCGACGGTCCTGAGCCTTCAGTAGCTTTGATAATCTATAAAACAGAGAAAACACACACACATAGTAAGCTTTCAAAAGCTTAGTAAGCCATATACAAATAAACCTAACATAAAATACACATAACATATTTATACAATGACAATAATGGTTCTCATAGCATATACATCTCATTTTGGCTCAATTGATTAGCCATAACTTATCGCATACTTCAACTCAATACCACATATACACTTAGCTCATCTAAGCATAATTTCACATATCATCTCATCATTCCATTGCACATATTCAATTTAGTAAGTTCATAAAGATACTTAACTTTCATACACACCTTGTGTACTTATCATGTAACATCCTGAATTAATGGGCCTTTGCATTTGATGTGTATTACGTTCAATGTGTTAATTAGAGTATTTAAAGGGCTCGGATTGGGTCGAGGCCTTGGTTAATTTTTTTCGTTTGGACATTAGAGGGTTTAAAAGATGTTATCTGTGTTTTAAACACAAGTGGGCTTGTGGCCCAGTGGCAAAATGGCGCCACTTAGAGAGCAAGGAGAACTGAGGAGGCCCAAACTAGAGGGCCATGAAGCCCAATTCCTTTAATTTTAATTAGCTAAATTTTGGCATATAGGTGGGTAAGGTTGGACGGCAACAAGGCTTAAAAATAGAGAGATTTATCTGTTGAATAATATAGATAATTGTGCTGATATTAGTTATGAGTAGATTAAGGAGAAAAGATGGAAGTTATCTGTTGTAAGAAGAGTTGGCCGAAATTCCAACTCTGAGGGGAGGAAGAATCAATTTTGATGTGGCATAAGGGGTTCCAAAATTCCTCATGTTTGTCAATTAGTCTCGATTTTTAGAAGAGGGTAATTTTGGCATTTGATAGGTAAGTGCCGAAATTCCCTATAAATAAGAGTGTATCTCTTCAAATTCTGGCATCTAAACCCTATTCTTTGTGCCGAAATTCTCAGTCCCTTTCTACACTCTCTATTCTCTTTTCTTTTCCAAAAGTCAAAACCTCACAACTTTCTTCTCATCTCCATAACTGAATACCTTTGTCTATTCCTTTTTCTCTCTATCGATTTCTCTACTAAAAGTCGAAACCTCTTAATTCACTTTCTTTTTCCATTCTTTTTCTCTTGTGTCGATTTTTTCATAAATCGAGATTTTCTTACAGTGCCGATTTCTCTATAAAGGTAAGAACCAAATTCTTTTCTCTTTTGGTTTTGAGACTATAGCCGAATGGCTAGTAGATTGATAGGCTATCTTTAGTTTGACTCTTTCGTTAATCGCATGTTCTTTTGGGCGGCACTCTGGGAAATCATAGTAGATCGAATCATCCAGATCTCAAAAAGCCGAAAAACATTAATCTCTAGTATCCTATCGATTTTGGGATCTCAAGGTAAGGGATTTCTTTAGATTCCTATTAAGATTCGCTATCATAATTGAGATATTAACTCATATGATATGGTTTAACCCTATTTCGCTATAGTAGTTCTGACAAGGACTTTTTGGATGGAATTAAATATGGATCAGGTAAAGGAGAGGGTTAGGTCCATAAACCCAATCCCTAAGTTTAAGAAACGAGTAGTGTTCACTGTTCAAGATTGGTCACGGGTTGTGGACCGACTTCCAACAACATCTTAAGTAGATAGCACCAGATTGACTTACGACGATTAATCGACATAGAGGGTGTCGTCGTAACCATAATAAGGTGTGTAGATTTTTAACACATAAGCATTGATATATTATATGTATGCTAAGGGCTAAAAGCTAGAAAGAAAGGTCAGATGAATATTCGATTACCCGAAGGGGTAGGCATGGGATGCAGTGCGTAACCATAGAAA
Source organism: Gossypium rotundifolium (assembly GCA_025506655.1). Classification (NCBI taxonomy): domain Eukaryota; kingdom Viridiplantae; phylum Streptophyta; class Magnoliopsida; order Malvales; family Malvaceae; genus Gossypium; species Gossypium rotundifolium. The sequence goes on along the minus strand of CP106733.1, from coordinate 104,572,542 downwards.
CTTTTCTATGTGAATCGTAGCATGTGAAAGTATGAGATCTGTTAGATGGCTTGATGACTTGTTTCTTGTATGTTTGCATGCATGGGATGGGATTGATTGATGGATTTATGGTAGGGAAGCAAGGTCACGAGGCGATCATGGCTTTGCCACAGGCAGCATAGCTGGCGAATACTATAATGTATTTCTGAGATTCGCGTAAGCGATCGGTCTATATGACAGGCAGCACAACTATCGATGTGGTGTGTAGTGGATGGAGGGTTGATTGTAGAAATCCCCATGGTGTAACGGTTGGTATGGGGGTGTGTAAAGGATGGACTCTTAGGTTTTAGGATGGGCCATGATGCATGACATATTTTGTTACCATTGCATGCGGGCCAAGGCCCATAATGTGTTTGTGGGCCCTAGGCTTTTATATGTTTTCAAGTTTTGAACACTGAGTCTTGGTGACTCACCCTTTTATTTTTCCCACTCTACAGATGAGCAGTAGACCGTGGACACGAGGGCCGAGGCAGACTCGAGGGGCCATCAAGACTTTCATTACCATTATGGATTATTATTATTGTTTTTTTTTTGGAATAATTTTGTAATAAGGCCCCGTAACTTAGGTTTCCAATTTATTTGTTACTTGTTGTACTTTATTTTACTTTAATATGTCACATGTTTATAAACCTATTTATGCCCAAAGTCTTAATAATAAAATGGAGTGATAAATGGGCTTTTCAAATCCACTTAACATAAAAGTTTAAGTTTCTTTTATTTTTTTCAAATAATGACTAAATAAACTGAAATTTTGAAAACCCATCGAAGTAAAGTTTTCAAGAATTAAGCCCGTAGCATACCAGATCCGATAATGACGTATGGGCCGGGTTTGGGGTGTTACATTTTTGTATCAGAGCCCAGTTCAAAACTCTTGCTGTGAAATGGGTCTAGTAGGAATTTATGAAAGTAATGTAAGTTGAGAAAGGTTTTGAAAGATATGGCCTTCGAGTCTACCGGCACCCGATCCACCCAAGTAAGTATTCTAAACTTTGGTATGATATGTATGTTGGGTTTTGATGGGCCTTATGGACGTAGATTAGTATGATAGTGTTAATGGACCTTAGGCCTAGATTAAACAATTCTTCAAATCTCATAAGACTTAATTTTTCTTAATTAAGCAGGTCTGTGAACAAGTCACAGGGTTAGGGTGTGGAAACAGGCATACGCATGTCTAGGATTGGATCTAGGAAGAGCTTGGTATTTAAGCGGTTACGGTGACTCACCTCCTTTCTCTCGAATCCTACCCGTGCGTAGTGGTTGTTCACTCTAACCGAGAGGGCTTCCGACGAGCCAAAATTTATAACTAAAACTCGAAAGGGACCATCACTGCTTTTATAAAATTGCATATATACCCCGATTTTGTAAATTATCCCAAATGCCCTAGGTTGAGGAAATTTACTAAGACACCCTTGATTACGTAAAATGACCAAAATACCCTCGTTTGAAAAATTACCAAATACTCCCGGTTTGTAAAATTACAAAAATACCCCTATTTTGTAAAATCACCAATATACCATATTTTGGAAAATTACCAAAATACCCCTGTAGGTTAAAATTACAAAAATACCCATGGGTAGTGAAATGACGAAAATACCCTTAGGTGATGAATGTGAGTTCCTGAATGTTGTTTGCGTGTTTGATGCGTGTATATGGTGCTCTACTTGATGTTGATTGAATGTGAACTCTAGAATTAGAAAATACATACTTGAGAACTAAACTTGTAGATAGAATTCAAATTCGAAAGAATTACTATTAAAACTACTTCCCATAAGACTGTCTGTTATTAATCAGTGGAAGAAAGAATTATTAATTCATAAAATTTCTAATCAGATAAATGCGAAGCGATAGAATGAATACAAGGGGTCGAGGACATCCGGCGTGTGGTCGTGGTAGGGGTAGGATGGCTGTGTTAGAACCCGTGGGGTCTAGTCACGAGTCAGGGAATGAAGTCCTAGTTCCACCAGCTGTGGAGGTAGAGTTTCAAGATCAGACGGCCAGAGATGATGCTGTATCTTAGGCTATGTTAAGGGTTTTGGAGAGAGTTGCTAGAGCAGGCATAGGCACAGGAGCCCGAAAGTCTGTGCCAGAGCGACTGAGAGCCAATGGGGCGAAGTGTTTAAGGGAATTTTAGGTGTAGCTCCTAGTACAGCTGAGTAATGGTTAGAAGCAATGGAACGGATCATGGATGATCTCGACTTCACGGATGAAGAGAAGCTGAAGGGAGTGGTGTCTCTTTCTCGGATGAAGCTTATCAATGGTGGCTTACGGTTAAGGAAGGTATCGTAGCTAACCATATCACCTGGGATTACTTCAAGGCGGTGTTCCAGGGTAAGTATATTGGAACGAGTTATGTGGATGCGCAGCGTAGAGCGTTCCTGAATCTGGTTTAGGGAAGTAGGTTAGTGGCGGCATGTGAAGTAGAATTCCTACGCCTTAGTCATTATTCTCGAGGGATAGTGGCCACAGAGCATGAGTGATGTGTTCGTTTTGAGGATGGCTTGAAGGATGATCTACGTGTGTTGATAGCTCCACTATGAGAGAGGGAATTTGCAGTCCTTGTGGAAAAAGCTAAGATAGCTGAGGGGGTAAAGTGGACAAAAAGACTGAATTGAGATAGAGATAGGAGTGGAAGTAAGAGAAATTTTGAATCATCAGAGGCAGCCGGGCGTATTCAGAAAAGACCTAGGTCAGATAGGCCGAGACGAGATGAGAGACCCCGCTGCTGCTAGCCAGACACAAAAGTGTGCTCGATATGGTAAATTCCATGTAGGTGAGTGTTGGGCAGGCAGTGGAAAGTGCTTTAGGTGTGGATCTATGGAGTATCAGATTAGAGACTGTCCATATCCACGGGGTGAAGTATGACCCGCAGGTCGGGGAATGCTCAGTCGGATAAAGGCGATCAACAACCACCAAGGGGCCGTGGACAAGCCAGGGGCAATGTTGGTAATGAACGCGGTCGTGGAGCACCAGGTAGAGGTGTAGGTTATGCTGAGGCAAAGCAGCCAGCTTTAGTCTATGCAGCTCATCGCCAAGGGGACGAAGACGCTCCAAATGCGAATAATGGTGCGTACCCTACTATAGTGTATTGAGTGTTTATTTTTAAAATTGAAGTGCACAACGAAAGCGTAGTGGTAAGACTTGGGTAGTACAATTGATAGTTAGTTAAAAATTTCGAGGACGAAATTTCTTTAAGAAGGGTAGAACTGTAACATCCTGAATTAATGGGCCTTTGCATTTGATGTGTATTACGTTCAATGTGTTAATTAGAGTATTTAAGGGGCTCAGATTGGGCCGAGGCCTTGGTTAAATTTTTTGTTTGGACACTAGAGGGTTTATAAGATGTTATCTGTGTTTTAAACACAAGTGGGCTTGTGGCCCAGTGGCAAAATGGTGCCACTTAGAGAGCAAGGAGGTGGCGTCAACTAAGGAGGCCCAAACTCGAGGGGCATGAAGCCCAATTCCTTTAATTTTAATTAGCTAAATTTTAGCATATAGGTGGGTAAGGTTGGACGGCAACAAGGCTTAAAAATAGGGAGATTTATCTGTTGAATAAAATAGATAATTGTACTGATATTAGTTATGAGTAGATTAAAGAGAAAAGATGGGAGTTATCTGCTGTAAGAAGAGTTGGCCGAATTTCCAACTCTGAGGGGAGAAAGAATTGGTTTTGATGTGGCATAAGGGGTGCCGAAATTCCGCATGTTTGTCAATTAGCCTTGATTTTCAGAAAAGGGCAATTCTGGCATTTGATAGGTAAATGTCGAAACTCCCTATAACTAGGAGTGTATCTCTTCAAATTTCGGCATCTGAACCCTATTCTTTGTGCCAAAATTCTCAGTCCTTCTCTACACTCTCTATTCTCTTTTCTTTTCCAAAAGCCAAAACCTCTCAACTTTCTTCTCATCTCCATAATCGAATACCTTTGTCTATTCCTTTTTCTCTTTGTCGATTTCTCTACTAAAAGTCGAAACCTCTTAATTCACATTCTTTTTCCATTCTTTTCCTCTTGTACTGATTTCTCCATAAACCAAGATTTTCTTGAAGTGCCGATTTCTCTGTAAAGGTAAGAACCAAATTCTTTTCTCTTTTGGTTCTGAGACTATAGTCGAATGGCTAGTAGATTGATAGGCTATCTTTAGTTTGACTCTTTCGTTAATCGCATGTTCTTTTGGGCGACACTCCGAGAAATCGTAGTAGATCGAATCATCCAAATCTTAAAAAGCCAGAAACCATTAATCTCTAGTATCCTATCGATTTCGGGATCTCAAGGTAAGGGATTTCTTTAGATTCCTATTAAGATTCGCTATCATAATTGAGATATTAACTCATATGATATGGTTTAACCCTATTTCACTATAGTAGTTCTGACAAGGACTTTTTGGATGGAATCAAATATGGATCAGGCAAAGGAGAGGGTTGGGTCCATAAACCCAATCCTAAGTTTAAGAAACGAGCAGTGTTCGCTATTCGAGATTGGTCGCCGGGTTGTGGACCACTTGAATAGCATCTTAGGCGAGATAGCGGTAGTATCGCCTTCGGCGGTGTCGACATAGAGGGTGTCGTCGTAACCATAATAAGGTGTGTAGATTCTTAACACATAAGCATTGATATATTATATGTATGCTAAGGGCTAAAAGCCGAAAAGAAAGGCTGTATGAATAGTCGTATTACCCCGAAGGGGTAGGCATGGGATGCCAGGTACGTAACCATTGAAACTTTTCTATGTGAATCATAGCATGTGAAAGTATAAGATCTGTTATATGGCTTGATGACTTGTTTCTTGTATGTATGCATGCATAGAATGTGATTGATTGATGGATCTATGGTAGGGGAGCAGGGTCGCGAGGAGATCGTGGCTTTGCCACAGGCAGCATAGCTGTCGAATACTATAATGTATTTCTGAGGTTCGCGTAAGCAATCGGGCTATATGATGATGAAGACAAATTGCCATGTGGTGTGTAGCGGATGGAGGGTTGATTGTAGAAATCCCCATGGTGTAACGGTTGGTACGGGTGTGTGTAGAGGATAGACTCTTAGGTTTTGGGATGGGCCATGATGCATGACATATTTTGTTACCATTGCATGCGGGCCAAGGCCCATAATGTGTTTGTGGGCCCTAGGCTTTTATGTGTTTTCAAGTTTTGCACACCGAGTCTTAGTGACTCACCTTTTATTTTTCCCACTCTCTGAGATGAGCGAGAGACCAGTGGACACGGGAGCCGAGGCGGACTCGAGGGGCCATCAAGACTTTCATTATCATTATGGATTATTATTATTGTTTTTTGGGAATATTTTTGTAATAAGGCCCTATAACTTAGGTTTCCAATTTATTTGTTACTTGTTTACTTTATTTTACTTTAATATGTCACATGTTTATAAACCTATTTGTGCCCAAAGTCTTAATAATAAAATGGAGTGAGAAATGGGCTTTTCAAATCCACTCAACCTAAAAGTTTAAGTTTCTCTTATTTTTTTCAAATAATGACTAAATAAACTAAAATTTTCAAAACCCATCGAAGCAAAGTTTTCAAGAATTAAACCCGTAGCATACCAGATCCGGTAATGACGTATGGGTCGGGTTTGGGGTGTTACATATCAAACATGCCTGAAACGGATATACATTCACATAATTGTTCATGGCTCGAAATTGCCTGTTGAACCTTTCGGAAGCTAATAGGATATCTGAAATACTCGTAATAGTCATACAATGCCAACGCCCCGGCGTGGTCTTACATGTGATCGATGTTGATGCGGTGTCTTTATGTGGTCTTACACGAATTAATACGATGCCAATGTCCCAGACATGGTCTTAGACGTAAAGCTCTTATCGATGCCAACATCCCAGACGTGGTCTTACACAAAATCTCGAATCAATGCCAACATCCCAGACATGGTCTTACATGATAAAACAGAACAGACACCTATGTCATGACATAGTTAATCCTATCTATTTCTAGGTTCGTACGGGACTTCTCAGACATTGTCACTATGTCGATCTTATCCCAGAATTCATGTACAAAGCATCTCGTAAGAATTCATTGTTATCAATAGTCATATGAACATACATAATTCAATACAAATACATTTATTTGCATAATGACTTACCTCGGATTCGATTAAACTGAAACAGAAACGGCTACTCGGCTACATTAGCTTTCCCGCGATCTAAGTCCAATTTCTTCGATTCTTGATCTAAACATATTCAAACGTAACCCTTTTATTCACTAATTCATTCAATTCAATCCAAATACACATATTTAGGGAAATTTACAAATTAGCCCTCATATTTTCACCTTTTATCAATTTAGTCCATTTTTCTCAAAACATCAAATATACAAAATTTGTTCACACAAATGCATAGCCGAAATTCTCTAGGGACCATGCAAGTCCATATTTTTCATCAAATTCACAATTTAGTCCTCCAAATTATCATTTTCTCAATTACAACCAAATTACTCAAAATCAACAAAACTCCAAAGACAAAATATGCTAATCAAACACATATATTCCATATTTCATCATCAAATGTTCCAAAGCTCATATGCTCATCAAAAACACATTTCAAAATCATCATCAATTCTCAAAATCAAAACATGGGTTTAGTGTCATTCGAAGCAACAATTACGAAAACGTAGAAATTATCAAAAATCGATCAAGAACATACCTTGAATTAAACTCTCAAATGGTCGAATATAACAAGGCCCTTCTTCCCTATTTTCTTTTGTGTTTTTCAGTGGAAAAATGGATGAAATAATATCCATTTTCATGCTTTCACTACACCAAAACATACTTTTAGCGGCATTTTAAGTGGCATTTTAAAGAAAAACGCCGCAAATATTATGCATTAGCGGCGTTTTAAGGGAAACACCGCAAAAAAAAAAGATCAATAGCGGCGTTTATTAGCAAAACGCCGCTAAAAATGACATATGACGGCGTTTATTTGTAAAACGCCACTAAAGGTCTGAGCATTAGCGACGCGTTTGGGGAAACGCCGCTAAAAGTCTGAGTATTAGCGGCGCTTTTGGGAAACGCCGCTAAAAGTCTAAGCATTAGCGGCGCTTTTGGGAAAACGCCGCTAAAAGTTTGAGCATTAGCGGCGCTTTTTGGAAAATGCCGCAAATAATTTTAAAGTTTTTTTGGGTATATATGATTGACTGTTAAGGGTTTCATGGGTTAAGGGTTAGGGGTTCTTACATAATTTTAAAATAGATATATTAATTTTAATATATTAAATTAATTATCATTATAGTTTAAGGTTTATGGTTTAGCATATATAATTTAGGGTGTCGTTTTAGGAGTTACTATTTTAAATGTTTAGGGATTATGGTGTGTAGTTTGTGGTTTAAAGTTTAGGGTTTCATGGGTTAATGGTTAAGGGTTAGGGGTTAGGGTTTATGTTGTATGATTTAGGTTTATGAGATATATAGGATAGAGGTTTAGGGTTTAGAGTAATTAGTCTCTATTAATTTATACATTAAATAATTTCTTACATAATTGTAAAATAGGTATATTAATTTTAATATATTAAATTAATTATCATTATAGTTTAGGGTTTATGGTTTTGCATATACAATTTAGGGTGTAAGGTTAATTAAGTGTTACTATTTTAAATGTTTAGGGATTATGGTGTATAGTTTGTGGTTTAAATTAGTTTAAGGTTTCATGTGTTTAAGGGTTAATGGTTAAGGGTTAGGGGTTATGGGTTAAGGGTTAGGGGTTAAGGGTTTATGTTGTATGATTTAGGGTTTGTGGTTTAAGGTTTTATGGTTTATAATATTTTAGGGTTTAGAGTTTGGGGTTATGTGTTTAGAGTTTTATAGGGTTTAAGGGTTTAAGGCTTATTGTTTAGGGTTTAGAGTTAAGGGTTAAGGGTTGATAGTTTATGAGTTATGATATAGGGTTTAGGGTTTAGGGTTTAGGGTTTAGGTTTAGGGTTTGAGGTTTAAGGTTTAAGGTTTTAGAGTTTAGGGTTTAAGGTCTAGGGTTTAGGGTTTAAGGTTTAAGGTCTATGGTTTAGGGTTTAGTGTTTAGGATTTAGGGTTTAGGGTTTTTTAAGGCATATGACCCTCAATTCCGAAACCAAAATTATTTAAAGTTTTTTAAACTTTTTTTTACTTCATATTTTGGAATTTTTAGTTTTGTTGCACTCTTCCATCCTCTCGCTTATTATTTAACTAGATTAATTAAAGTTAATGTTTGTAGATTCTATCAATTTAATCGTAATTTTAAAATTCAACAAAATTAACCCCTTAACTTTACACATTCTGTTAATTTGATATTTGTTATTAAAACGTAAAAATAAAAACCTAAAAACTTAAAAAATATATATGTATATATATTTGAATGTTTAATTTTATAAAATATATACAAAACTATAAAATATTTATAAATAAAATAAAAAAATAATAATAAGTTAGGAATAGTGGCGTTTTTATTAAAAATGCCGGTAATATATGGGAAACTTGGAACGATGTCGTTTGAAGCTTATGTTCAGTGGCGTTCTGTCCAAAACGACAGAAAATGATGTGTTTTATTTGTTTATAGTGGCGTTTTTTAAAAAATGCCACAAAAGCTTGTGTTTTACTGGCGTTTTATGTTAAAACGCATGAATATATTAACTGCTTACAAAAGCAATATGTTATTCTACTTAGTTTTTTGAGGCATTTACATAAACAACTTCGTTTTACTATTTGATTTTAGTGGCGTTTATAAGTAAAAAGCCGCAAAATCTTGTGTTTTACTGGCGTTTTAAGTAAAAACGCAGCAAATATATTAACTGTTTACAAAACGGCGTCGTTATTCTGCTTAGATTTTAGGCGTTTACCAAAATGACTTCGCTTTTGTTATTTGATTTTAGTGGCATTTTATAGAAAAATGCCGAGAGGCTTCATTTCTTGGCGTTTTATTTTAAAACGCCGCTGAATATAGTAATCGCTACAAAACAACGCCGTTATTCTACTTAGTTTTTAGAGGCATTTACAAAAACAACTTCGTTTTGTCATTTGATTTTAGTGGCGTTTTATATAAAAATGCCGCAATGGGATTCAGTTTTATTTCAAAACATTGTCGTTTTGTTCCATCTGCTATACCCCTAAACTTAAACGCGAAAGAACAGAAAATTACCCCCATCGAAATCTCTCCCCAAATCCTTTTCCCCTAATCCCTAAAAAATTTCCCCAAATTTTCAGAAACTCTAATCGAATCTGACCATCTCTTGCTTCGCCCTCGATTGTCCATTCTGCCATCACATTTGCCTCCATCTGCCTCGTCGTGAGTCTCCTTCTTCATCGACCGACTGGTAAGTGTTTTATATTGTTTGTTTATGTTTGGTTTTAGTCAGTTTTTATTCACGAAATGCTTTGCCCAAAAAATCAGAATCTGTAATCGAATCTGACCATCTCCTACTTCACCTTCGATTGTCCATTCTGCCATCGCGTTCGCCTCCATCTCGCCTCGTCATGAGTCTTCGCTCTTCATCGAATCGAATCGGTAAGTGTTTTATATTGTTTGTTTGTGTTTGGTTTTAGTAAGTACTTGGTCAATTTGCTTAATCATGATGCATTTGATGCTTTAAGTGAATATGACTTGGAATTTTTTAAATCTCATTTGTATGTTGAATGGAAGATGAACTAGATTAGTTATCTATGTTTTAAATTATTATTAAGGTGGGAAATTTGTATGTAACCTAATTTTGAATATATTAATGGGATCATAGATAGATTCAATGTTGACCCTAATTTGCTTTCTTATTGGGAATTATTAGAGCATGTTAATACATTTAGGGTACACATTTAAGAAAAAAAGGAGGAGCCATATCTTTGTTATAGGGTTTATGGTAGTCAGTTAAATGGAGTTAGGTTTATGTTAGTTCACAATGATGTAACTATGAATCAATTAGTAAAACAATTGGCATAAAAATGGCATTGTAGAAATATATGTGGATAATAGAAGTAATTATGTAAATGTTGGTAAAGGTATTGAAGATGTTGGTCAGTGTATGGAAAATGTCGATGTGGGTATTAAATATGGTGATTAGTGTAGTAATGAGGGTGCAAAGGGCTTAATAGGGGGTGATTGGTGTACAAAAGTTAATGAGGGTGAGGAGGTTGACCTTGGTACTAATAAGGGTGATGAAGAAGTGTTTTTACATAATGCGAGCTAGGTGGAGACATTGATAATAGAGTAGAGGAAATTAGATATAATTTGAGAAGTAAGAAGAAAAAAGCAAATCTATGAGAGAGGGAGATGGTTTAGAGTCACAGAACAGTGTTAAAGGTTTATGTGAGGGGGATGATGGGTTAGGTCATACTATTGAGAGTAAGCCAGTTTTGTTAGATGATTTAGGGCTTAAGGATAGAAGTAGTGATACTAATGGTAACAAAGATGGGATAAAAGAAATCAAGAGGGTTAATTTTACTCAACGATTCCCTTTTTGCGACTTACGAGGAGGAATTGAGTTTTCTTGTTGATCGAGGAACCTCTTGTTTCATCATTAAGAGCTATATTCTTGATTCGATCTTAAATACGGTTGCCATTGAGTTTGATTTGAATATTTTTGAAGTGAATTTTTTCCCCATTCTTGATTTTGTTGAAAAACTTTTAAGAACTTAATATTTTAAGAATCGATTCGATCTTAAATTCGGAAGTGTTTCATCCTTAAGAGGTATGTTATTGAAAATTTTGTTGGAAGTGAATTCTTTGCCTAAACAAATTCGAGGACCCGTCGATTGATTAATTTTTGTTGGAAGTGTTTCATAAGCATTGTATACTTATATTAAAAATTTATTAATAGGAAAATTAATTAATAATAATTTTATTATATTAAATTATAAAGTGAAATAATTTTTAAAAACATCAAATTAATACAAATAATTTGAATACAATAATTATATATGTATAAAAATATATAAAATAATAATTATTAAACTATATAAAATTAAGCTTTAATAATAATATAGTAATATATTATATAACTATTACCAAAAATTGAAACCGATTACCTAAACCCGACCTTAAACCAATACTAAATTGATATATTACTAATACATAATACAATAATGTATTATAATGTATTAGTATTACTAACACAAAATATAACATATAATTATTCCAAAAATATTAATACATAGATAACTATTATTATACTTATAGCATATTTCAACCAATATAATTGTAATAATTGAATTATTTGCTAAGTTGTATTTGTGGTTTACGCTAAACCCTAAAAACTTAAAGCCCTAAACCTTAAACCCTAAACCCTAAACCTTAAACCCTAATCCTTAACCCCTAAACCCTTGAAACCTTAAAACTCTAAACCCTTGAAACCTTAAACCCTTAAAACCTTAAACCCTTGAAACCCTAAACCCTAAAACTCTAAACCTTAAACCCTAAATCCTAAGCCTTAAACCCTAAACCCTTAAACCCTTAAATCTTAAATCCCTAACCTTTAAACCCTAACCCTTAAACCCTAAACTTTAAACCCTAAACCCTTAAATCTTAAACCTTAATTCATAACCCTTAACCCCTAACCTATAACCCTTAACCCCTAATTTTAAGTTAATATCAAACTTCATAACTTACATAATACTTGTATAGATAAAAGAAAAAGATTCAAAGTATATAGGCTGGAAACCTGACGGGTTGCCTTATTCTCAGAGTAGATATAATGGATCCTCCTTAGGTGTAACAATGCCACGTATGATGGATCTAAACGAAATACCAAATTAAATATCGAAATAATATAACATTTATTAAACTTTAAACCCTAAACCCTTGAAATCCTAAAACCTTAAAACCCTAACCCTTAACCCTTAACCTTTAAGCCTTAAACCCTAAACCCTTAATCCCTTAAATCTTAAATCCCTAACCCTTAAACCCTAACCATTAAACCCTAACCCTTAAACCTTAAACCCTAAACCCTAAACCCTTAAATCTTAAACCTTAACCCCAAACCCTTAACCCTTAACATATAACCCTTAACCCCTAATTTTAAGTTAATATCAAACTTCATAACTTACATAATACTTGTATAGATAAAAGAAAAAGATTCAAAGTATATAGGCTGGAAACCTGACGGGTTGCCTTATATCTCAGAGTCAGATATAATGGATCCTCCCTAGGTGTAACAATGCCACGTATGATGGATCTAAACGAAATACCAAATTAAATATCGAAATAATATAACATTTATTAAACTTTAAACCCTAAACCCTTAAAACCTTAAAACCCTAAAACCCTAACCCCTAACCCCAACCCTAAGCCCTAAACCCTAAACCATTAATCCCTTAAATCTTAAATCCCTAACCTTTAAACCCTAACCCTTAAACCCTAACCCTTAAACCCTAACCCTTAAACCCTAAACCCTAAACCCTTAAATCTTAAACCCTAACCCCTAACCCTTAACCCCTAACCTATAACCCTTAACCCCTAATTTTAAGTTAATATCAAACTTCATAACTTACATAATACTTGTATAGATAAAAGAAAAAGATTCAAAGTATATAGGCTGGAAACCTGACGGGTTGCCTTATATCTCAGAGTTCAGATATAATGGATCCTCCCTAGGTGTAACAATGCCACGTATGATGGATCTAAACGAAATACCAAATTAAATATCGAAATAATATAACATTTATTAAACCTTAAACCCTAAACCCTTAAAACCTTAAAACTTTAAAACCCTAAACCCTAACCCATAACTTTTAACCCTAAATCTTAAACCTTAAACCCTTAAACCCTTAAATCTTAAATCAATAACCCTTAAACCGTATCCCTTAAACTCTAACCTTTAAACCCTAAACCTTAAACCTTTAAATTTTAAACCCTAACCCCTAACCCTTAACCCCTAACCTATAACCCTTAACCCTTAATTTTAAGTTAATATCAAACTTCATAACTTACATAATACTTGTATAGATAAAAGAAAAAGATACAAAGTATATAGGCTGGAAACCTGACGGGTTGCCTTATATCTCAGAGTCAGATATAATGGATCCTCCCTAGGTGTAACAATGCCACGTATGATGGATCTAAACGAAATACCAAATTAAATATCGAAATAATATAACATTTATTAAACTTTAAACCCTAAACCCTTAAAACCCTAAAACCCTAAACCCTAAACCCTAACCCCTAACCCCTAAGCCTTAAACCTTACCCCTTAAACCCTTAAATCTTAAATCCATAACCCTTAAACCCTAACCTTTAAACCTTAAACCCTAAACCCTAAACCCTTAAATCTTAAACCCTAACCCCTAACCCTTAACCCCTAACCTATAACCATTAACCCCTAATTTTAAGTTAATATCAAACTTCATAACTTACATAATACTTGTATAGATAAAAGAAAAAGATTCAAAGTATATAGGCTGGAAACCTGACGGGTTGCCTTATATCTCAGAGTCAGAAATAATGGATCCTCCCTAGGTGTAACAATGCCACATATGATGGATCTAAACGAAATACCAAATTAAATATCGAAATAATATAACATTTATTAAACTTTAAACCTTAAACCCTTGAAACCCTAAAACCTTAACCCCTAATCCCTCATCCTAAAACACTAAACCCTAAACCTTTAATCCTTTAAATCTTAAATCTTTAACCCTTAAACCCTAACCTTTAAACCCTAAACCTTAAACCCTTAAATTTTAAACCCTAACCCCTAACCCTCAACCCCTAACCTATAACCCTTAACCCTTAATTTTAAGTTAATATCAAACTTCATAACTTACATAATACTTGTATAGATAAAAGAAAAGATTCAAAGTATATAAATTCGAAACTCGACGGGTTGCCTTATATCTCGAGTAGATATAATGGATCCTTCTTAGGTGTAACAATGCCACGTATGATGGATCTAAACGAAATACCAAATTAAATATCGAAATAATATAACATTTATTAAACCTTAAACCCTAAACCCTTAAAACCTTAAAACTCTAAAACCACAACCCTAACCCTTAAACCTTAAACCTTAAAGCCTTAAACCCTTAAATCTTAAACCCTTAAATTTTAAACCCTAACCCTTAAACACTAACTCTTAAACCTTAAACCCTAAACCCTAAACCCTTAAATCTTAAACCCAACCCTTAACCCTTAACCCCTAACCTATAACCCTTAACCCCTAATTTTAAGTTAATATCAAACTTCATAACTTACATAATACTTGTATAGATAAAAGAAAAAGATTCAAAGTATATAGGCTGGAAACCTGACGGGTTGCCTTATATCTCAGAGTCAGATATAATGGATCCTCCCTAGGTGTAACAATGCCACGTATGATGGATCTAAACGAAATACCAAATTAAATATCAAAATAATATAACATTTATTAAACTTTAAACCCTAAACCTTTAAAACCTTAAAACCCTAAAACCTAACCCCTAATCCCTAACCCCTAAGCCTTAAACCTTAAACCCTTAATCCCTTAAATTTTAAATCACTAACCCTTAAACCTTAACCCTTAAACCTTAACCCTTAAACCCTAAACCCTAAACCCTAAACCCTTAAATCTTAAACCCTAACATCTAACCCTTAACCCCTAACCTATAACCCTTAACCCCTAATTTTAAGTTAATATCAAACTTCATAACTTACATAATACTTGTATAGATAAAAGAAAAGATTCAAAGTATATAGGTCGGAAACTGACGGGTTGCCTTATATCTCGAGTCGATATAATGGATCCTCCCTAGGTGTAACAATGCCACGATGATGGATCTAAACGAAATACCAAATTAAATATCGAAATAATATAACATTTATTAAACTTTAAACACTAAACCCTTAAAACCCTAAAATTCTAAAACCCTAAAACCCTAATCTTTAACCTTTAAACCCTAAACCCTAAACCCTTAAACCCTTAAATCTTAAATCCCTAACCTTTAAACCCTAACCCTTAAACCCTAACCCTTAAACCCTAAACCTTAAACCCTTAAATTACATAAATTACATAAGTTGACGATTAAATTTCATAACTTACATAATTTTTCCTTAAGATCAAACTTCATAACTTACATAATACTTGTATATAAAAAAAAAAGGATTCAAAGTATATAGGCTGGAAACCTGACGGGTTGCCTTATATCTCATTTGTTAGATATAACGATCCTCCCTAGGTGTAACAATGCCACGTATGATGGATCTTAAAGAATACATAACTTACCTAATTTTAAGATCAAATTTCATAAATTACATAAGTTGACGATTAAATTTCATAACTTACATAATTTTCCCTTAAGATCAAACTTCATAACTTACACAATACTTGTATAATTTAAAAAAGTGATTCAAAGTATATAGGTCGAAACTCGACGGGTTGCCTTATATCTCATTATTAGATATAATGGATCCTCCTAGGTGTAACAATGCCACGTATGATGGATCTTAAAGAATACATAACTTACCTAATTTTAAGATCAAATTTCATAAATTACATAAGTTGACGATTAAATTTCATAACTTACATAATTTTCCTTAAGATCAAACTTCATAACTTACATAATACTTGTATAATTTTAAAAAAAGGATTCAAAGTATATAAATTTGAAAACTCGACGGGTTACCTTATATCTCATTTATTAGATATAACGGATCCTCCCTAGGTGTAACAATGCCACGTATGATGGATCTTAAAGAATACATAACTTACCTAATTTTAAGATCAAATTTCATAAATTACATAAGTTGACTATTAAATTTCATAACTTACATAATTTTCCTTAAGATCAAACTTCATAACTTACATAATACTTGTATAATTTAAAAAAAAAAGGATTCAAAGTATATAGGTTTGGAAACTCGACGGGTTGCCTTATATCTCATCGTTAGATATAACGGATCCTCCCTAAGTGTAACAATGCCACGTATGATGGATCTTAAAGAATACATAACTTACCTATTTTTAAGATCAAATTTCATAAATTACATAAGTTGACGATTAAATTTCATAACTTACATAATTTTCCTTAAGATCAAACTTCATAACTTACATAATACTTGTATAATTTAAAAAAAGGATTCAAAGTATATAAATTGGAAACTTGACGGGTTGCCTTATATCTCACCGTTAGATATAACGGATCCTCCTAGGTGTAACAATGCCACGTATGATGGATCTTAAAGAATACATAACTTACCTAATTTTAAGATCAAATTTCATAAATTACATAAGTTGACTATTAAATTTCATAACTTACATAATTTTCCTTAAGGTCAAACTTCATAACTTACATAATACTTGTATAATTTAAAAAAAAAGGATTCAAAGTATATAGGTGAAACTTTGACGGGTTGCCTTATATCTCATTATTAGATATAATCGGATCCTCCTAGGTGTAACAATGCCACGTATGATGGATCTTATAGAATACATAACTTACCTAATTTTAAGATCAAATTCCATAGCATTATTTACATAAATTATTAATTAACAATTTAGCAGTATAATTTATTGTCAACTTTAGACTTCAACAACTACGAAATGGATAGGAGTTGGATGAAATTGTCAAGGGTAAGCAACGGCTATCGAAATGGAGTAGAAACTTTTACGAATTTCGCATTTCAAAATGCAAGCCAAGAGAATATGATTCTTTGCCCGTGTAAAGTGTTGCAATATTAACGGCATTATCGTGAAGTGGTCTCTAACATCTAGTTGTTGATGGCTTTGTCCGGGGTACAAAATATGGTTTTTCATGGCGAGTGTACATCTAGTGGAGCATCTTCATTGATGAATCTGGGGTATCCTCATAGTGCTTTCAATCGAAATGTTAGTGGCGATAACATGGAAAACATGTTGCGGATGCTTTTAATATGCGTAGTGATGGTTTGGATCATTTCCACCGACTTGGGTGCAACCGATGATCATAATTTTGGAGGAAATACTTTCACCGAAGGGAAAGAAGTGTACCGGATGAACAACCAAATGAAGAAGCGGTAGCGGTTCTACACGTTACTTGGTGAAATGAATGAAGAAGCGTATGAGGATCAAAATTTTCCAAGTCGTCATTCACGATTCGTCTTTTCACTTGAAATGTTTGGGGTGGATCAAAACTCGTTGACAATCTTTGTTAGAGTTTCTGCAAGAAATGTTCCCGTTTCCAAAAATCCCTTAATCTTCCAAAGACATGAAGAAATTGATAAAGGATTTGGACCTTGGATACAACAAAATTCACAGTTGCCCAAATGACTGCATGTTGTATTAGGGCGACCGCATAAACCAATAGTGCTGTCATGTATGCGGCCAATCTCGTTGGATTAATAAAAATACAGAGGACGGTAACGAGGATGAACATGATACACAGTCAAAAAAGTAGCTAGTTAAGATTTTACGGTATTTTCTGCTAATACCGAGGCTTCAACGGCTTTTTATGTCATCAAAGACAGTAGAATTAATGACGTGGCATCGTGATGGACGAACCGATGATGGGTTGTTAAGGCATCCTGTAGATTCTTTAGCTTGGAAATGTTTTGACTCCAAATTTCCAAGCTTTGCAAGCGATCCTCGGCGTGTGAGGCTTGGGCTAGCATCCGATGGATTTAACCCTTACAAACTCATGAGCACAACGTACAGTACTTGGCCTATGGTGCTTGTTCCCTACAATTTGCCTCCATGGGTTTGCATGAAACAATCTTCTTTTATCTTGTCTATGATTATACCTGGAGAGAAAGGGCCGAGGAATGATATTGACGTCTATTTGCAGCCACTTATTGACGAGTTAAAACAACTATGGGCTGGTGTTCAGACATACGATGCAATGAGAAAAGAGAACTTTAATTTACATGCGGCATTAATGTGGACTATTAACGACTTTCCTACTTATGCTAATTTATCGGTTGGAGTACCAAGGACGTTATGCTTGTCCGTGTTGTCTTTGCTTGCAGAACATGTTCGTAATAGTTATATAATGGGAAGAAGTTTTCTTACATGGGGCATCATCGGTGGTTACCGAAAAATCATACATTTAGATTTCGAGTGCTCGGTTTGATAGTAACCATTCTCCTTGCAGAATTCCGGTGGATCCGAAATATTGTTAATGTTGAAAGATATGAATTTCATTTATGGGAAGATGAATCAACCGATAAACCCGTGGTGTAACAATGCCACGATGATGGATTTTAAAGAATACATAACTTACCTAATTTTAAGATCAAATTTCATAAATTACATAAGTTGACGATTAAATTTCATAACTTACATAATTTTCCTTAAGATCAAACTTCATAACTTACATAATACTTGTATAATTTTAAAAAAAAGATTCAAAGTATATAGGTTTAAAACTCGACAAGTTACCTTATATCTCACCTTAGATATAACGGATCCTCCCTAGGTGTAACAATGCCACGATGATGGATCTTAAAGAATACATAACTTACCTAATTTTAAGATCAAATTTCATAAATTACATAAGTTGACTATTAAATTTCATAACTTACATAATTTTCCTTAAGATCAAACTTCATAACTTACATTATACTTGTATAATTAAAAAAAAAGGATTCAAAGTATATAGGTCGGAAACCCGACGGGGTTGCCTTATATCCCATCGTTAGATATAACGGATCCTCCTAATGTAACAATGCCACGTATGATGGATCTTAAAGAATACATAACTTACCTAATTTTAAGATCAAATTTCATAAATTACATAAGTTGACGATTAAATTTCATAACTTACATAATTTTCCATTAAGATCAAACTTCATAACTTACATAATACTTATATAATTTAAAAAAAGGATTCAAAGTATATAGGTCGAAACCTCGACGGGTTGCCTTATATCTCATCGTTAGATATAACGGATCCTCCTAGGTGTAACAATGCCACGATGATGGATCTTATAGAATACATAACTTACCTAATTTTAAGATCAAATTTCATAAATTACATAAGTTGACGATTAAATTTCATAACTTACATAATTTTCCTTAAGATCAAACTTCATAACTTACATAATACTTGTATAATTTAAAAAAAAGGATTCAAAGTATATAGGTCGGAAACTCGACGGGTTGCCTTTTATATCTCATCATTAGATATAACGGATCCTCCCTAGGTGTAACAATGCCACGTATGATGGATCTTATAGAATACATAACTTACCTAATTTTAAGATCAAATTCCATAGCATTATTTACATAAATTATTAATTAACAATTTAGTCAGTATAATTTATTGTCAACTTTAGACTTCAACAACTACAAAATGGATAGGAGTTGGATGAAATTGCCAAGGGTAAGCAACGCCTATCGAAATGGAGTAGAAACTTTTCTCAATTTCACATTTCAAAATGCAAGCCAAGAGAATATGATTCTTTGCCCGTAAGAAGTGTTGCAATATTAACTCGCATTATCGTGAAGTGGTTCACGAACATCTAGTTGTTGATGGCTTTGTCCGGGGTACAAAATATGGTTTTTCATGGCGAGTGTACATCTAGTGGAGCATCTTCATCGATGAATCTGGGTATCCTCATAGTGCTTTCAATCGAATGTTAGTGACGATAACATGGAAAACATGTTATGGATGCTTTTAATATGCGTAGTGATGGTTTCGTCATTTCCACCGACTTGGGTGCAACCGATGATCATAATTTTGAGGAAATACTTTCACCGAAGGGAAAGAAGTGTACCGGATGAATACCAAATGAAGAAGCGGCGCGGTTTTACACGTTACTTGGTGAAATGAATGAAGAACTGTATGAGGGATCAAAATTTTCCAAACCGTCATTCAAGATTCGCTTTTTTCACTTGAAATGTTTGGGGTGGATCGAAAACTCGTTGACAATATCATAGAGTTTCGCAAGAAATGTTCCTGCTTGTAAAAATCCTCAATCTTCCAAAGACATGAAGAAATTGATAAAGGATTTGGACCTTGGATACAACAAAATTCACAGCTGCCCAAATGATCGCATGTTGTATTAGTATGCACCGATAAACCAATAGTCTTTGTCATGTATGCGGCCAATCCTGTTGGATTAATAAAAATACAGAGGATGGTAACGAGGATGAACACGATACACAAAAAAGAAGCAGCTAGTTAAGATTTTGCGGTATTTTTTGCTAATACTGAGGCTTCAACGGCTTTTTATGTCATCAAAGACAGCCGAATTAATGACGTGGCATCGTGATGGACGAACCGATGATGGGTTGTTAAGGCATCCTATAGATTCTTTAGCTTGGAAATATTTTGACTCCAAATTTTCAAGCTTTGCAAGCGATCCTCGGAGTGTGAGGCTTGGGCTAGCATCCGATGGATTTAACCTTACAAACTCATGAGCACAACGCATAATACTTGGCTCGTGGTGCTTGTTCCTACAATTTGCCTCCATGGGTTTGCATGAAACAATCTTCTTTATCTTGTCTATGATTATACCGGAGAGAAAGGGTCGGGAATGATATTGACGCCTATTTGCAGCCCACTTATTGACGAGTTAAAATAACTATGGGCTGGTGTTCGGACATACGATGCAATGAGAAAAGAGAACTTTAATTTACATTCGGCATTAATGTGGACTATTAACGAATTTTCGACTTATGATAATTTATCCGTTGGAGTACCAAGGGACGTTATGCTTGTCCGTGTTGTGTCAAAGTATATGTTCGCAATAGTTATATAATGGGAAGAAGTTTTCTTACATGGGGCATCATCGCTGGTTACCTAAAATCATACATTTAGATTTCGAGTGCTCGCTTGATGGCACTCAAGAGTTCGTATCAGCTCCTTCGCAATCGGTGGATCCGAAATATTGTTAATGTTGAAAGATATGAATTTCATTTATGGGAAGATGAATCAACCGTAAACCCGCATAGAAATAGAAGATCTAGGATGAATCGATGATGAATCGATGAAGAGGATGATCCTAATGAGGCGGACTTGTGGAAAAAAGAAGTATTTTTTCGAGTTGCCTTATTAGGAGCATCGATTTACGACATAATCTTGATGTCATGCACATAGAGAAAAATGTCTGCGAGAACATCATTGGGACTATTTTGAATGCCGATGGAAAATCAAAAGATAATCTTCGAGTCGACTTGATTTAGTCTACATGGAAATTCGTGAGCTTCATCCCGAGACTTCCGAATATGAAATATCGGTTGTCGCCTACTATTTTTTTCAATGTCAAGACGGAGAAAGAAGTGTTCGCATGCGTGTTGAAGGATATAAAGGTCCTGGATGCGCTTTGCATCAAATATATCGCAATGTGTTAGTCTTAAGGATCAAGATTATATGGCTTAAAATCGCATGACTATCACATATTGATGCAAGACTTATCGCCGCTTGCTATGCGGTGTTGTATGTCGAAAAAGGTGACGAATCTCGTGAATTGAACCACAAATATAATGAAAGGCATTTGTGGTAAAGTTTTGAATGTTCAAGAACTTGAGAGACTACAAGATCGAGCTGCATTAACTTTATGCAATCTAGAGAAGATATTCCCGCCTTCCTTCTTCACTATCATGGTGCACTTGTTAATTCATCTCCGTGTGAAGCACTTTCGTGGACCTGCTTTTCATCGATGGATGTATCCCATTGAAAGGTCTTACTTTATTTGCAAAATATTCCTTCATTCAGCTAAATGCCTTTATTTGTAACTTTTGATAATGTTGTATATCGTGTTTAGGTTCCTTTCCAAATTGAAGTCATACTGCCGCAATAAGCATTATCCGGAAGGATCAATTGCCGATGGCTACTTGACAGAGGAATGTATGACTTTCTGTTCGAGGTATTTGGAAGATGTTGAAACAAGAATGAACAGACCAAGTAGAAATGCTGGGCTCACAGATCATAATTTGGCTGAAACTTATTTATTCTAAAGTTTCGGAGAACCGATCGGTAGAGTCGAAATTACAGAATTAGACGATAGATCGTGGGTCTAAGCACATCGATACGTTCTTTTTCATCACGATTAAATGGAACCATTTCGGAAGTACGTTCTACAATTTGATAAATACTCATCAATTATGATTTGTTTGTCTTCTAACAAAGTAAAACCTTTTTTATCGTAGTGAGTACAAACAAATATTAAGAGCTCGTTCATGATCTCGAAGATTAAATTGACGAGAAATTAATAAGTTGTTCGCAGAATCATTCCATGAATGGTTAAGCCAAATGGTATGCAATTTAAATTTTCATTGACAAGTAATAATATTTTCACATAACATTCATAATTACTGATTTACGCTCGACTCAATAGGTTTGGAGTCTGAATGAAGTAAATGACGACGTTAAATGGCTTTCACAAGGTCCAAACAAAATAGTTAAAAGATATAGTGGCTTCCTCATCAACGGATATAGATTTCATACAAGGTATCGCGAGATTGAGGAGAACCCAAAATTACTAATTGTTGTTAATTCTTCGATTACAAGTAATGCTAGTGCTAGGGATGAATTCATCGAGGGAATTTGGAATATTACGGACTTATTAATGACATCATTGAGTTGGATTATTACGGCAAATGCAAAGTTGTCCTATTTCGAGGTGATTGGGCTGATGAATACAAACCGTGGAATTAAAAACGATCAATATGGCTTTACAATGATGAATTTCTCTCGATTAATTCACACCGAGAACAACCGATGGACGAGCCAGATGTGTTTTCTTCTCAAGTTAAACAAGTTTTTACTCGAAGATCCAATTGATGAGGGTTGGTACGTTGTACTTCAAACACCCCTAGAGACTTCTTCGACATTGGCAAGGGAAGTAGAGATGACATAGTCGAAAGATCGTAAACATTGCGCTTTTCCGTAACAAAACTTAAATGAAAATATCCCTAGTACTAGTCAACAATTTCAATGGGTTCGTCAAGATGTGGACGAAGATATTTACGAAATATGATTTAGTAAGATTTTACGATTTATTATTTATATGTAATATTATAATTTTAATGTTGGCCATGTTATATAATTTAACTATTTTAAATGTCCTATTATTGTTGTTATTTGTTACTAAAATTTTGATTTATTTTATCTCAGACAGAAAAATGCCTAGAAGACGATTACGAGATTTAAATATTGTCCATGAAACTCTAAATCCGTAAGAAGCTAATAGTAGTGAACAAAGAAATGCTTGTTGGATCTTCTACTCATTTATATATATGACGAGCCTAGAGAATTTGAAAGTAATGTTAAGTTTATTTTACATGCATGTTGAATTTTATTATTGATTCATTTTTCAATTTTAATATAATAATATATCATTTTTCACCAAGGTGGTGGGACGCGCAAAGGTCGGGGACGACATTACTTAAAGATTGATACGACTTAGAGCCCACCGATCGTGTTAAAGTAAGGAGAAACAATCATGGGCACTGTTGGATCCAAGCTCGATCGTTAGGAGGCTATTTGGGCATTTTAGCACGAAATGCCAATATGTTGCCCATTAACTACTTAATCATGGCATCACATGCCTAATGCCAACAAAAATCGTGCTCTCGAAAATATTAAGGTAACAAAACGTGAATGTATTTTATAATACTTTAATTTAATTTTCATTTATATTAACTTTTTATACTTTTTTTCTTCAGGGTTGATTTAATTAAGAGGTCTCTGATGACTATGTTAAGAAGACATTGGGTAAAAGTTGGAGAGACAATAAAAGCACGCTAAAAAAAACTATATTTTAAGAAAGACATAAGCCTCAACGAAAAATTAAGAAATGTTCCACCGGGAATGTTGAGGTTCCAATGGGAAGATCAAGTTAGATTTTGGAATTCAAAAAAAGAAGAGGTATTACGTACTTCTAAAATCTTATAAATTATTTGGTTTATAGTATTTACTATATATATAATTCAAATTGCATTATGTAGGACCGTGAGCGAGTTGGAATAAGCAGCTAAGCATGTAAATAGAAATTCACGCATTACCCAAGCAGTTCTAGAAGTTTTGCTCGTGTAGCCGAGGCCGAGGTATTATAATTTATTAATTTCACAAATATTAATTACTTTTTCTATTAAATTATATTTTTCCGCTAAATGTAGGAAATTTCAACTGTCAAAAGTTTGATGCTCACTTTTTGACATTACGCATAGCAAGAAGGATGGATCTCCGATGACATCCGAAGATTTTTTTTAATTTTTATTTTTTTAGAATTAATATATTGATTTTTTTTCTAAAATTTGGTTATTCGATTAAAGATGTTTAATCTTTATATTGTTTAATTCATACATTTATATTAATCTCGTTTTGATTTAACTATTTTATTTATGTTGCAATTGATTTTCAAAGATATATTTCATTTAATTTATTATTTCAAGTATCATTTAAATTAATGTTAAAATTTTTAATATCTAATTTCGCTTTTATTTAATTATAAAAGTTATTGGTTTTTAACATTGCTTGAGGTAATATTGAAAATTGCATTCAAAATCAGACATTAAATTAGCTTGTAAAAAGCACCGCTAAAGGTCGAGGTTTTAGCGGCGCTTTTACTAAAAACACCGCTAAAAGTCGCGGTTTTAAATCTGCTTATCCAAAACGCTAAAAGTCGTGGTTTTAGCAAGCTTTTAAAAAAATACCGCTAAAGTTTAGGTTCTAAATCGCTTTTTACAAACGCCGCTAATTTGTACGGATTTCCAAAGTGCAATTTTTCAATATTATAACCCTCCTGCACTAAAACCAACCAATAACAGTGTATAATTCCAACCCAAAACAAAGAAATTTAGCACAAAAATCACACTAAATACATTAATTGTAAATGATACTTGAAATTTAATAAATTAAATGAATGATAACCTGAAAATATTGTAACAATATTGTTAAATGTCATAATGTCAAAACTTTTTACAATGAGAAACTAAATGTCTAAGATGGCGTTTCGCGATCATCAAACATTTGCATCATATGTCAAGTCAGTGCCGAGCTCTTCAGATTTATTCTCGCTCGCTAGCATCGATGTTGCCTTCTATTCTCCTCGCACTACCGCCGCTTCTCTCGCCATCCGCTAGAGTTTCCTCACGCCGCCGCTTCAGATCCGCCTAAGTCGCTAGAGTTCTTCATATTTTTTTTGAACATCAGCAATTTGTTGCCTCGCTAAACCGTGTTTCTTGCATCTCGAAGCTATCTAGTTTTGTAGCCTCGAACTTCAAAGACGAGATTGACCCCTGTAAGGCATGTAATCGCTAGGAGCCGATCCAAAATATTGGCCTGGGTAACACCGATCCTTTAAATCGAACCCACCATACCTTTCAAGACCAAAACATCGTTGATAATTCTATTAAAATTATACTAAAGATTAATGTAACTATCATCAAGCGCCATACCTTTCAGACCCAAAACATTTGTAATAATTCGTTATCAATCTCCTCAAGATTAATGAAAACTATCAATAAGCACCACTTCATACTCGCCTTCTTCTCCTTTAGTTTATCCTAATAAATCAATGAAAGAGTTAGAAATGAAATATATAAATAAGAAAGAATGCAACATAATTTAACATTATAAATTTAAAACTATAAACGATGAATTAACCTATTATAATTAAACATTAGAAATATTTATAAAAAATAAAATTTTATTAAGTAAATATACCAAAATATTTATAAATAAGTAAAAACCACGACCTTTAGCGGCATTTTTTGGAAAAGTGCCGCTAAAAACCATGATTTTAGCGGCGTTTTTCAAAAAGCGCCGCTAAAAGTCGTTGTTTTTAGCGGCGCTTATCCAAAAAACGCCGCTAATGGTCGTGGCTTTTAGCGGCGCTTTCCCCAAAAACGCCGTTAAAGGCCATGACTTTTAGCGGCGTTTGTAAATGAAGCGCTGCTAAAGGCCATGGTCTTTAGCGACGCTTTTCTCACAAATGCCGCTAAAAGTCATGGTCTTTAGCTGCGGTTTTTTCCCATAAACGCCGCAAAAATTTTCGTCGGTTGTATTGGAGGCGTTTTTTGTGGCGCTTAGAAAAGCGCTGGAAAAACTTTTAGTGGCGCTTATAAACGCCGCTAAAAGCCAAAAAAAAGCCGCTAAAAGTCTGTTTTGCTGTAGTGTTTATTATATCATAATATGACTTAATAATTCATTTCCAAATTTAACCTTATATTATAAATTTACAAAACATAATTTCTAAGGTTATTATGGACCATAACCGTCCACTATCCTCTCTTTTGGCCAAATTGCAACATAAATCCTTCTATATAAGAAGACACAACAATTTAGCCATTCAATCAAATAGAAAACTACTTTTACCTTTTACGCGATATAGTCATTCACTCAATTTAAGCACACAAACATACGAATTTAATTCACAGAAATTTAGCACATCCTTAATCATATATCATAGGTACGAAAAAAATATTAAAATATTTTACTGACTCAGATTTGTGGTCCCAAAACCACTGTTCCAACTAGGATATAAACCAAACTGTTACAAGTTGAACCCAAATCAATTAATGCAATCACATCAGTAACGAATAAAGTAAAAGTACCAGTAATGACGTCTGGAGATTATGCTTCCTCTCGTGCACGTATAGCATAAGCTCGGCAGGTGCTCTCGCCTCTAATCTCACAGCTGTATCAGTAGTTCCTCTTTGACTTTCGCTCACATTCCTGACATTTCTGGGTGGTCTACCCCTAGCTGTCACATTACTCGATCTCACATTCTGAACGTTTTCTTCCTCTGTCATCTTTGGGCAATCTCGAATGAAGTGATCTCATGATCCACATTTATAGCAAACTCTATTGTTGTACTTGCCCCAGCATTCTCCCACATGTCGTCTTCCACACTGTCTACACTCAGGTTTGTTACTTTTGGCACTATCAACACTTGATTCTATTGGAGCTTGAGTTCTCGGACCAACACTTAGTCTTTCACGATCTCTATTCGGATGTCCAAATGATGTGTTTGATCGGTGGCTTGTATCTCTAAATCTCTTCGTCAAGATTGAGAAAACTTACTCATCGATCTTTTTCTTTCATCACGAGCTTCAGAATCAGCTTTCTTCTTTTCTTTACTGAGCTCCTCGACTTTTCATGCTTTTTCGACTAACACAATAAATTTGTTTATATCAAGTATCCCAACCAACAACTTAATGTCTTCATTCAGCCCTTCTATGAAGCGTTTACACATAGTAGCTTCTGTCGAAACACATTCCCGTGCATACTGGCTCAATCTCACAAATTCTCGCTCGTAATCTGAAAACCACTTACTCATTATATGGAAGAAAGCTTGCTTAGCCTCTCCTCCCTCACTACTTTCATTTGGCCTAGATGTGGCCGGCGTTGTCCCTTGAGTGGGAGCAGGCGAATTACTCTCTACATCATCAGCAACTGCTCGATCGGGGTCCATTTGCTATACAAAAACACATTTTCAACTGTCAGAATTCATCACACGATTGCAATTTCCAATATGGCATGTATAGCTAGACTCACACATGCTACGTTAGTCCGAGAATCGACTAAATCGTACCTCTAATACCAATAAAATGTAACACCCCTAACCTGAGATCGTCGCCAGAATAGGGTTAAAAGGCGTTACTGAACAAACATAACAATTCACATCCATTCCACGACATAAAGTCTATCATCAATCATACATACTCAAATATGAACATACAGTCCCTCATCAAAATCTACGAGACCTTAAACATGTGTTAGAAAAGGATTAGGACTAAACCGAACACTAATGAAAGTTTTCAAATTTTCAAATATTCTTCAATATTTTTGAGGTCACAAGCCCGTGCAATCAAGCCGTGTGCCTCACACGTTCACCAGACACACACATGTGTCCAAGCCGAGCCAAAGTAGAGCATGTATTCTGACTTCTTCTCACGGCCACCAAGCACGCCCGTGTGCTGAGGTTGTGTATTCTTAGGCAATATACTGACTTATCCACACGTCTACTAGGCACGTTCATGCACCGTGGCCATGTGTACTTGAGCTAGCTACTGACTTTATCCCACGGTCACTAGGCACGCCCGTGTGCCATAACCATGTAAGCAAAATAGGTTATTTGCAAAGCCAATTTGCCACCCACCCAAGGGTTTAACAACAAGCTTCAAAACCAATCAATTCATGCTTTTAAATACACTCAACATACCATTTCATGCACTCATTACCCATCAACATTACCATCTACTTCCATACCTAATATCATCACCTTAAGTTCATTCAAAGTAACAATGGTATATCTCAAAACATACACTTATCAAGCATTAGGTAATTCATGACATAATCCATTTTCAAACCACATCTTTCATCAACCACAAAGTCATGAAATATACCACATTCATAGTTCATTCATAAATTCTGCATAATTCAACTTCCAAGCCAACTCACAGGGCAAGGATTAAACATTTTAAGACATATCTTAACTCCCAGCCTATACATGCCATATTTTAACTATATACATTTTTCCAAAAGTACCAAAATAGATTGCCGATAGTGTGATAGAAAATGCTGACGATCCCTGAATCTGAGCTAGCTTTACTGACACTACAAAGCAGAGAAACAAATCACACAGTAAGCTTTCCAAAGCTTAGTAAGTTCGTAACAAAATACATTAACCAATACAAATCATCATATAGATTATTTCACAATCTCATATCTCATATCATCCAAAACTAATATGCCCAATTAACCTTCCATAATTCATTCATAGGTTCATCAACCACATAGGTTTCGAACGTACCTTAGCCAACACTTAGTTGTCGATTACATTTGTTACTCAATACTCACTATTTCATTTTTAACAACTTTCATCCCTTCTTCTATTCAATTACACACTTAGTGCCCCATATAGTTAGCCGAAGCCTAATTAGCATCGCACACATAGTGCATCTATATCAAACCGATCTTAAATCGGTATCGCACACACAGTGCCAACCTTAGAGCCGAGGCTTATATTATTTCGCACACACAGTGCTAATCATCTCAGTCACATTTTCAAATATGCACACTTAGTGCTACATAACTCAAGCCCTCACATAGCATTCACATTTCAATATTATCATACCATTTATATACACGTATTATGTCTAAACTTACCTCAGACGTTGAACTATCAAAATGGTCGATTAATCGAGCACTTTATCTTTGCCTCAATCTCAATCCGAATCTCTCCTTTCTTGGTTTATACACATTCAAATTTAATCCATTCAATTTAATCCACACACACTTATTTAGGGTATTTTATAAAATAGCCCTCACATTTTCACATTTTGACACTTTAGTCCCTATTTCACAAAATCATCAAATTCACATAATTTCTTTTCACACAAGCCTAACTGAATTTTCATTTTTTTCATACAAACCCACACATTTCATTTATTTCACATTTTAGTCCCTCTATTTACACTTTTCACAATTTAGTCTAAATTAACTAAATTCACCAAAATTTAAGAATAACACATGTTCATCTAACATATATCTTTCTTTTAACACCTATACTAATCACAAAGCTCACCATTTCATCAATGGCACATCTCATAAACATCATCAATTCTTCAAATTACAACATGGGCTTGATAGTAGACTAAGCAACAATCTCAAAAACATAAAAATCATCAAAAACCAAATTCAAAACATACATTAATTTGGATCAAATGCTAGCCAAACCTAGCTTATTCTTTCTTATTTTTTTTCTTTGCCAATTTTTGGCACAAAAGATGATAACTATGCTTTTCTTTCATGTTATTTTATCATATTAACATATTAATTCACCTTTTACTAAATTACCCTTAACTAATAACAAATAAAACTTGTTCATTTTAATGGCACAACCATCCATTACTCATCCACTTACTTATAAATAGTTTAATTGCTATATAAAGCCTCCTCAATATAAAAACAACTACAATTAAACACTTAACAATCAGCACATAGCGTTTTACCCTTTATGCGATTAAATCATTTCTCTGAATTTGACACACAGTCTATAAAATTACCACACAGAATTTTCACACAGGCTATATCACCCATAATCAACACCAGAAATAACATTAAAATATTATTTTGACCTCGAATTTGTGGTCTTGAAACCACTATTTTGACTAGGGTCTAAATCGGTCTGTTACATTCCTACGATTTTTGTTCGAAAACCCAACTGAAACACTCGATCGGGTATTTGTAACACCTCTAACCTGTAATTGTTGCCATTTCCATCAACTAATTCAAGCATGAAATATATCAATTCTAACCTGACTATTTCATACCATATTCATCATTTACATAGCTTACACATAATAACCAAAATCATCTAACATCCAAGCCATGTCACATAGCAAGGTCCAACACCTCAAAATACACCATATCTACTAGCCTATACATGCCATATACCAACTATGTACATCTTTCAAAAGTACCAAAATTGACAACCGATAGTGTGATTGAGTCGCTGACGATCCCCAGATCCGAGCTAACTTTACTGACACTGTAAAATAGAGAAACATATCACACAGTAAGCTTAAGAGCTTAGTATGTTTGTAACATAATACATTCAATTTAATAGCTTAAATACAATGCACAAAGTGAACCCATCACATAGATCAACACTCAAATGTTCACACAATATCATCCATAGCTAGTACGCTCACTCAACTATTCATAAATTCATATACAATCTCATCAACCACAAAGGTTTAGTACATACCTTAGCCAACACATAGTTACTCATTATCCATGCTAATTCATGCTCGATATTGCATTTTTGATCAACCTTTGTTTTTCATTGAGTTTAATCGCACATTTAGTGCCAAATTCGTAACCGAAACATAAATATCACCTCACACTTAGTGCCTAAACTTTAAACCAAATTCATTTCGATTTCACACACACAGTGCCAAATTAATAAGTCAAAGCTTCTATTTTTTTGCACACACAATACTAATCATCTCTGTCTCATTTCTAATTTCGCACACTTAGTGCCTCATTACTTGTAACATCCTAAATTAAGGGCTTTGCATTTAATATGTTTCTGTGTGTATGCTATGCTCAGTATGTTGGTTTGGTGTGGTTGGGGGTCTAGGGAAGGCTCGGGGTTAAGCCGAAGCTTTGGCCAAAATTTTAATTTTGGGCATTTTAGGGGAGAGCTAGTTGAGGTAAGGTTTAAGTGGTATAGTTTAGGTTTGATGACACAAGAAATGTAATAGTAAAGTCGCAAGGGGGCGCCACTTAGGAGGCAGGAGGTGACGCCACAAGGAGTAGGGAAGGAGCAGGTTCGAGTCACGTAGTTCTCATTTTGGGAACTATTTTTGCGTCAAGAGGAGTAGTGATGGATTCGGCTAGGAGCCTTGAAGAGTGGGTGTTGATTTGGTCAAAATTTTTGAATGGTAGGCTAAGAGAGAAATGTGGGATTTGAATGGTTCAAACTTTTCCAAATGGGTGAATGGGAGTGATTGTTGGAGGTAATCAAGGGATGGTGGCTTGTTGGGAGCTTGTTGGCCGAATTTTGAAGGTTGGTAGGGGGAGAATTTTGGTTTTGAGCTAAGGGGTCATAGGTTCCTTTTGGTTTTTTTTAGAACAAATTCGGTTTTAGGGGATGTGATTGTCGTTTGGTGCTAAAGCTTTTGGGAGCTCTCTTTCTTTTCTTTTTCTTTGGGTTCATATTCCTTGTGTGCCGAATTTGCTTAGCCAACTTCTACTTTTCTTCTTTCTTTTGCTTTTTAGCTGAATTGGAGAGACCATTGGTGCACCTTTTCTTTCTCTTCTTCACTTAAGACTCTTAACCTGCACCTTAACTTCATTCTACTCACCATTTCCAATGTTTTCCCATTCTCCTCCTCCTCCCCTCTTAAACTGAAGCCATCTCTTTCCCCTCATTTGCATCTAAAATTGAATTTTCAACCTATACTTTGGAGTTTCATCCTTCGATCCTTTCACATATATACAAAGCCGAAACCCCTATTTTCTTCTCCATTTCCTGCTAAAGCCGAACATCCCTTATGCCATCATTTTTCTAACCAGTAGTCGACTTGGCCGAAATTAAGCCCTTACTACCATCGCTTCCCTTCAATTTTGATCTTCAAATATCCTTTGGTGAGTAGTTAATCGTTCTCTTCTATTTTCTCTCTTGTCAAGGCTGAACTTTTTTTCTCTAGGCCGAACCTCTGAATGTTGTTTCCTTTTCTTCTCTTAGGGATATTATCTGTAGTAGCCTAATACGGTGGAACAAGGTGATAGGAAGCTGCTTCAGATCTCACATCGATTTGGTTATTAAGGTAAGGGGGACTCTGTCATCTTTTCCTATTATTCTTTCAATTTTTGGTAGCTAAAGCCGAATGGCTAATTGGCTTGGTGATGGTATTATTTTGACTTATACTCTTTTATCTTCTTTCCTCTTTGGGGTGCCTATTTTGGGAAACTTTGCTAGCCGAATCATTTGAATTCCAAGTCTGAGAAGCAGGCAATCTTTGAACCCTATCTCTCTTTTCGAGTTCTCCTTTCGTTATTCACTGCTTAACACAATGGTTTTGTTAAACAACCGCGGTTTCATTATAGTATCTTGACCAAGATCGTTTCATGGAATCAAATACCAGCCAAGCAAAGGAGGGGGTTGGTCCCGTAGTCCCAACCCTTAAATTTAAAAAGTGAGCAGTGTCTACTATTCGAGGCTGGCCACCGGGTTGTGGACTAGTTTCAGAGCGGAGTAGGTAGATAGTAGTCGTCCTTGCTATCGAGAGTGTCGACATAGAAAGCATAGTAGTGCGTATTAGCAGGTGTGTAAATATTCACACTCTTTTGTTATTAAAATGTGTTATTAACCGTTTGGGGCTGAAAAGCTAAGATGACTAAATGAAAAGTCACTATACCTTTATGGGTATAGTTGGGATACCAAGTAAGCACCTTACTGTTCTATTTGTGAGTACCTAAACGTATGCCATAATATATTGGTTATTTAACAGTTATTGCAATCATTTGATATGTATGTTATGCATGGGTTGGTTTATGATGAAAAGGGGAAGTGCTATTAAAGACTGTCACAGTGGTTTGGTACCAAAGTGGGTTGACCCCACACATATTGATTAGTGACTAAGTCTCAGTGGTTTGGTACCACATACATACGTGTTAATTCTGTGACTCATCCCAATGGTTTGGTACCACAGTGTGTTGGCCCCAAATACAAGATTATCAGGGATTGTCACCAGTGGTTTGGTACCACAAGTGGGTTGGCCCCACGTGTTATAAGTTGTGACTCTATCAACAATGGCTTGGTGCCACATATATGGCGTGTAGCGGATGGAGGGTTGATTGTAGAAATCCCCACGGTGTGTTGGGCTGGTACGGGTGGCGTGTAGAGGATGGATAATTAGGTTGGGCTGGGATACATTGCATTCATATTCCATATAAATACAATTGTGGACTTGGAGCCATTTATGTGATATAGGGTATTTACACACTGAGTCTTGGTGACTCACCCCTCTGCTTAACTTTGCAGGTAGTCAGTAGATTGTGGATTCGGAGTCGAGGCAGACTCGTGGAGGCCATAACATGTTTATTTTCTGTAAACTCATTTTCTTTCTTTAAATTGTTTTAATTGGGATTTTAGATTATGTAATAAGGCCTTCTTAAACTGATATTTGGGTTTTAATATTTAGTATTTACTTTTGGTACGACATTAACTTATTTTTAACAAGAAAGTTAACCTGAAGTTTTCAAAACGGAGGTAACACTAAATAATCATTTTCTCACAAGTGTTAACAAATATAACAAACGAAATACAACCCAACCTGGAAAAGTTTCTTATAACCATAAACCACTATTTTTAAAACATCGCCTGAAATGAAGAGTTTTCAAATTTTCGACATTTCTCCTAAAATCCAAAAATCTATTTTACGACTTCACCCTGTGACATTCCAGATCTGGTCGTATCGTTTAGACCAGGTTTGGGGTGTTACATTACTCGCTTTCATATGTAATACATTTCAATTTCATCAACAATTCATTCATTCAATTCTTATCACATTGATATAAATTTAACAACTCGTATTATATTCGAACTTACCTCGGACGTCGAAATACCGGAACTAGCAGATCAATTGAGTACTTTATCTTTGCCTCGATCTTGATCCGAATCTCTCCTTTCTTATTTTAAACACATTCAAATTTAACTTATTCAATCACCAATTCATTCAAGTTAGTCCAAACACACATATTTAGGGCATTTTACAAAATAGCCCTCACATTTTCATATTTCGACACTTTAGTCCCTATTTCACAAAATCACAAAATACACAAAATTTCTCATCACTTATGCCTAGCCAAATTTCCCCATGCTAATACAAGCCCATATATTTCATTTATTTCACATTTTAGTCCCTTAAAATATCATTTTCACAATTTAGTCCAAATTGCTCAATTCAAGCCCATATATTTCATTTATCACATAATTTAGTCCAAATTGCTCAATTTCACCTAAAATCCAAATACAAACTATGTTAATCTAACACATATCTTTCATAATTCATCACCAAACTTCTCAAAGCTCATGAATTAATCCATGACATATTTCTAATTCATCATCAATTCACAAAATTTAAGCATGGGTTAGCTAGAGCACAAAGCAACAATCACAAAAACGTAAAAATCATCAAAAACCGAACAAAAATTACATACCAATTAGAGCTTCAAAGGACCAAACCCTAAATAGCCATGGTTGTCTTATTCCTTCTTCAATTTCGGCAAACAAAGATGAACACCTCCACTAACTTTTGTTTTATTTTAATTATATTAACATTAATTCATAATTTACCATTTTACCCATGGCTATTTAACTTATATTATATTTAATGGTTGTCCATAATACTCTATTATCCATATCAATGGTCCATTTACAACATAAGGACCTCACATTTAAAAAGACACATCAATTAGGCACTTAATCAAATAGAAGGACACTTTTACATTTTATGCGATTTAGTCATGTACTCAAATTAATCACACAAACAATAAAATTAATTCACGAAACTTTCACACATGCTCAATCACATATTATAAACACCAAAAATAATATTAAAATATTTTTTGACCTCAGATTTGTGGTCTCAAAACCACTGTTCCGACTAGGGTCTAAACCGGGCTGTTACAACTCTCCCCCTTAGGATTTTTGTCCCCGAAAATCTTACCAGTGAATAGGTTCGAATATTTCTCTCTCATAACATCTTTAGGCTCCCACGTAACCTCTTCAACTTCGAGTTTGTGCCACAATACTTTCACTAAGAAAATTCTTTTGTTTCTCAACTCTTTGATCTCAAGTGCCAGAATTCAAATTGGTTCCTTACTATACGATAAATCTGACTGAATCTCAACCTCATTAGGAGCAATCACATGCGAAGGATCAGATCTGTATCGTCGAAGCATCAATACGTGAAACACATTATGAATCTTTTCTAATTCAGGTGGCAATAATAATTTATAAGCAATTGGCCCAATTCGTTCTATGATCTCATACAGCCCGATGAACCTCGGACTCAGCTTGCCCTTTCGGCCAAATCGAAGTATTTTATTCCAAGAAGACACTTTCAAAAATAATTTGTCACCGACCACAAATTCGATATCTTTCCGTTTCAAATCTGCATAGGATTTCTGATGATTTGAAGTCACTTTCAAACTATTACGAATCACTTTCACTTTCTACTCAGTCTCTTTTATCAAATCAACCCCTTGAATCTTATTCTCACTCAGCTCAGTCCAATACAATAGAGTTCGACCTTTTCGACCGTAAATAGTCTCATATGGTGCCATTTTAATACTAGATTAAAAATTATTGTTGTACTCAAATTCAATCAATGGTAAATGTTTTTCCCACGTATTCTCAAATTCAAGAATTTAACATCTCAACATATCTTCGAGAACCGAATGATCCGTTCAGACTGACCATCCATTTGAGGATGAAATGCAGTACTAAAATGCAGCTTTGTTCCTAAACCCTCTAGCAATTTCTTCCAAAACCACGAGGTAAATCTCGGATCTCTGTCAAATACAATAGATAGTGGAACTCGGTGCATATCACAATCTCGGCAATATACAATTCAGCTAACTTATCAAGTGAATAATCTGTTCTCACTGGAATAAAATGAGCTGATTTTGTCAATCTATCAACTATCACCCAAATCGCATCTTTCTTGCCTGGAGATAAAGGCAATCCCGACACAAAGTCCATCGTAATTCTCTCCCATTTCCACTCAGGAATCATAATCGGTTGTAACAAACTGGATGGAACCTGATGTTCAGCTTTAACTTGCTGACAAACCAAGCATCTTGAAACAAACTCTGATATGTCCCTTTTCATACCATGCCACTAATAAAACTATTTCAAATTGTTATACATTTTTGTACTCCCCGGGTGAACAACCAAACGACTACTAGGAGCTTCATTCAAAATCAACTAAATTAACTCTAAATTCCTCGAAACACAAATCCGATCTCTGAATCTTAAACAACCATCACTATCAACTCAAAATTCTGAACCAGAATTCAAATCACATTGAGCTCGTTTTGTTATCATCTCATCATCACTTTTCTGAGCATCACAAATCTGACGTATGAACATCGGCCTCACTTTCAACTCAACCAAAACTGAACCATATCACATAGATCTATCTGAGTACTCATAGCTCACAAAGCACATAAAGACTTTTGACTCAAAGCATCAGCAACAACTTTAGCATTGCCCAGATGATAATCAATCACAAGTTTGTAATCTTTCAACAATTCTAACCATCTTCTCTGTTGTAAATTCAATTCTTTCTGAGTCATCAAATATTTCAAACTCTTGTAATCAGTAAAAACATGACATTTCTCACCAAACAAGTAGTGACACCAAATCTTCAATACAAATACAATTACAGCTAATTCAAGATCATGTGTCGGATAGTTCTTTTCATGCAGCTTTAATTGCCTCGAAGCATAAGTGATGACTTTGCCTTCTTGCATCAACACACAGCCCAAACCATTCAACAATGCATCACTGTAAACTATGAATTCTTTACCCAATTCAGGTTGGACTAACATGGGTGCCTCAGTTAACAATGCTTTCAACCGCTTAAAACTTTGTTGGCACTTTTCTAACCACTCAAATTTAACATCTTTTTGTAGCAACTTCGTCAACGAAGTCACAATCATCGACCTTTCACAAACCGCCTATAATATCCTACTAGTCCTAAAAAACTTTAGACTTTAGACACATTTCTCGAGGCTTCCATTCTAAAATAGCTGAGATCTTATTTGGATCAACTCGTATTCCTGCAGCTGATACAATATTCCCTAGAAAACCAACCTCACACAACCAAAACTCACATTTGTTAAACTTTGCATACAATTTCTTCTCACGCAGAGTCTGTAACACAATTCTCAAATGCTCGGTATGTTGCGTCTCATCACAAGAATAAATCAGAATATCATCAATGAACACCACAACAAAGCAATCTAGGTACGGTCTGAATATCCGATTCATCAAATCCATAAACACTGTAAGAGCATTCGTTAGTTCAAAAGGCATAACTAAGAATTCATAATGTCTGTACCTCGTTCTGAAAGTAGTTTTTGGCACATCTGATTCTTTAACTCTCAACTGATAATAACCCGATCTTAAATATATTTTCAAAAACACTGTAGCTCCTTTCAGCTGATCAAACAAATCATCAATTCGCGGCAATGGATATTTATTCTTTATTGTCACTTTGTTTAGATGTCGATAATCAATACATATCCTCATAATGCCATCTTTCTTTTTCATAAACAACACAGAAGCACCCCAGGGCGAGAAACTCGATCATGCAAATCATCTATCTGTCAACTCTTGCAACTGAGACTTCAACTCTTTCAATTCTGTTGGTGCCATTCTATACGGAGCTATCGATATCAGAGTCATCCCTAGCACTAATTCAATACCAAATTCAACTTCTCGGATCGGTGGTAATCCCAATAGTTCTTCGAGAAACACATCTGGTAACTCACAAACCACAGGCACAAATTCTTCTTTCTTTTTGTCACTTTTGTATCAATCACATAAGCAAGATAAGCTTCGCAACCCTTTTTAACATAGTTCAGAGCTTTCATCGAAGATATAACATCCATCAACCCATTCAAATCACTAGATTCAATTTGAACTATCCCACCATTCTGACTTCTTAAATCAATACTCTTCCGTTTATAATTCACAATAGCATTATGCAAAGTGAGCCAATCCATATCCAAAATAATATCAAATTCATCAAAAGGTAGCAACATCAAATTAGCTGGAAAGCAAATATCCTAAACATCAATGGACAATTCTTGCACACTTTATCCATAAAGACACACTTGCTTAAGGGGTTTGATAATCTAATCACAAATTCAGTAGACTCAACAGGTAAAGTATTACTTGATGCTAGATTCACACACATAGGAATGAGTAAAACTTGGATCTATTAATGCAATCACATTAGTATCAAATAGAGTAAAAGTACCAGAATTGATGTCTGGAGATGATGTTTCTTCTCGCGCGCGTATGGCATAGGCTCAGGTAGGTGCTTTCGCTTCGGATCTCATAGCTGTATCTGTCATCCCTTTCTGACTACCACTCACATTTCTAGTGTTTCTAGGAGGTCTAACCCTAGCCGCCATATTACTCGGTCTAGCACTCTAAACATTATCTTTTTTCACTAACTCTGGGCAATCTCGAATGAAATGATATCGGGATCCACACTTATACCAAGTTCTATTATTGTACTTGCCCTAGCATTCTCTGACCTATCGTCTTCCACATTGTCTACACTCAGGCTTGTTGCTTTTGGCACTTCCAGCGCTTGATTCGGTCATAATTTGATTTCTTGAACCAACACTTTGTTTCACACGATCTCTACCCTAATATCCAAGCGAAATATTTGAACGATTGCTTGCATCTCTAAATCTCTTCGTCGAAGGTTGAGACAATTTACTCATCAATCTTTTTCTTTCATCTCTAGCCTCAGAATCTACTTTCTTCTTTTCTTTAGCCTCAGAATCTGCTTTCTTCTTTTCTTTGCTAAGCTCCTCGACTTTGCAAGCTCTTTCAATTAACACAACAAATTCATTTATGTCAAGTATTCCAACCAACAATTTAATGTCCTCATTCAGCCCTTCAATGAAACATTTACACATAGTAGATTCGGTTGAAACACATTCCCGTGCATATTGGCTTAATCTCACAAACTCTCGTTCATATTCCATAACTGTCATACGACCCTGTTTCAACTCTAGAAACTCTTTACATTTTTGATCTATGAATCGTTGACTGATATATTTATTTCAGAATTCAACTTGAAAGAAATCTCAGGTGATTCTCTCTCTCGAAACCACTGATATCAATGTCTTCCACCAATCATATGCCGCATCACTCAACAAGGAAATAGCACATTTAATACATTCATCAGAAGTCAACGACATCTCATCGAACACTCGAATGGTATTCTCGAGCCAAAACTCAGCTCGCTCGGCATCATCATCAACAGTTATGGCCCTAAACTTTTTGGCCTCATACTTTTGGATTTTATCTACAGGAGGTTTATTCAATCTAATCGGATCTACAACTTGTGGTACAACGGGTACTTATGGGGGTAGAGGTTGTAGAGCAGCCAGATTCGTCTAAACGAACTCTGAAAACTATTCACTTATCATTTGGAAGAAGGCTTGCCTAGCCTCTCCCTCGTGGCTACTAACGTTCGGCCTAAATGTGGCCGGGGCTTGGGGCTGTCCCTTGAGTGGGAGCAGGCGTATTACTCTCAACATCATCAGCAACTACTCGATTGGGATCCATTTATTATATGAAAACACATTTTTAATTGTCAGGATTCATCACACTATCGTAATATATATATGGCATGCATAGCTAGACTCACACGTGCTATATTAGTCCTAGAATCGATCAAATCGTAGCTCTGATACCAATAAAATGTAACACTGCTAACCTGTAACCGTCGTCGGACTAGGGTTAAGAGGAATTACTAATCATTCTCAAACATATCAAAATATTCCACATTCAAACATAGCAATTCACATTCAATGAGTCCCTTAATTAGGTCAACGAGACCTTAAACATTCTTTAGAATAAGGCCGGGACCAAACCGAACACATACAAAATTTTTTAAAATTTAAACATTTTTCTAAGTTACAAAGGTCACAGGCCTGTGTGGGTAGGCCGTGTGCCTCACACGGCCTCGGACACGCCCATGTGTCCAAGCCATGGCAAAATAGGGCATACCTACTGACTTGTCCACACGGCCTCGAGAGACGCCCGTGTGCCTCACCCGTGGTCGACACTAACTTGCACCACGCGGCCAACCACATGCTCATGTGTCTAGCCCGTGGTCGAGTCTGACTTGACTTGAATTACAATCTCAAAAGACACGGTCAAGCCACATGCCCGTGTGCTCAACCGTGTGGGCAATTATAGGCCATTTTTAAGGCCAAATTGCCATCCACACTTTGGAATTACCTATAAGCATTAAACCAATATCAATTCACGCCTCAATTACAACCAAAACATACCATTTCAAGCTCCAATTAATCAACAACAATACCATCTATTCTTATACTCAATTCCTACACAAATAAATCCATTCAAAGCACCATTTTCACAACTCAAATCATGTAAGCTAAACATCATTTAGTCATGCCACAAATTCACACTTAAAACACCATTTCCATCAACTAATTCAAGCATGAAATATATCAATTTTAACCTCACTATTTCATACCATATTCATCATTTACATAGCTGACACATAATAACCAAAATCATCTAACATCCAAGCCATGTCACATAGCAAGGTCCAACACCTCAAAATACACCATATCTACTAGCCTATACATGCCATATACCAACTATGTACATCTTTCAAAAGTACCAAAATAGATAGGCGATAGTGTGATTAAGTCGCTGACGATCCCCAGATCCGAGCTAACTTTACTGACACTGTAAAATAGAGAAACATATCACACAGTAAGCTTAAGAGCTTAGTAAGTTCGTAACATAATACATTCAATTTAATAGCTTAAATACAATGCACAAAGTGAACCCATCACATAGATCAACACTCAAATGTTCACACCATATCATCCATAGCTAGTATGCTCACTCAACTATTCATAAATTCATATACAATCTCATCAACCACAAAGGTTCAGTACATACCTTAGCCAACACATAGTTACTCACTATCCATGCTAATTCATGCTTGATATTACATTTTCGATCAACCTTTGTTTTTCATTGAGTTTAATCACACATTTAGTGCCAAATTCATAACCAAAACATAAATATCACCGCACACTTATTGCCTGAACTTTAAACTAAATTCATTTTAGTTTCACACACACAGTGCCAAATCAATAAGCCTAAGCTTCTACTGTTTCGCACACACAGTGCTAATCATCTCTGTCTCATTTCTAATTTCACACACTTAGTGTCTCATTACTCGCTTTCATATGTAATGCATTTCTATTTCATCAAATTCATTCATTCAATTCTTATCACATAGATATAAATTTAACTACTCGTATTATATCCAAACTTACCTCAGACGTCGAAATACCAGAACTAGTCAATCAATCGAGTACTTTATCTTTGCCTCGATCTCGATCTGAATCTCTCCTTTCTTGGTCTAAACACATTCAAATTTAACTCATTCAATCACCAATTCATTCAATTTAGTCCAAACACACATATTTA
Source organism: Gossypium rotundifolium (assembly GCA_025506655.1). Lineage (NCBI taxonomy): Eukaryota > Viridiplantae > Streptophyta > Magnoliopsida > Malvales > Malvaceae > Gossypium > Gossypium rotundifolium. The sequence goes on along the minus strand of CP106733.1, from coordinate 104,530,887 downwards.
GGGCATTTTACAAAATATCCCTTACATTTTTACATTTTGACACTTTAGTCCCTATTTCATAAAATCACAAAATACATAAAATTTCTCTTCACTTATGCCTAGCCAAATTTTCCCCATGCTAATACAAGCCCATATATTTCATTTATTTCACATTTTAGTCCCTCAAAATATCATTTTCACAATTTAGTCCAAATTACTCAATTTCGCTTAAAATTCAAATACAAACTATGTTAATCTAACACATATCTTTCATAATTCATCAACAAACTTCACAAAGCTCATGAATTAATCCTTGACATGTTTCAAATTCATCATCAATTCACAAAATTTAAGCATGGGTTAGCTAGAGCACAAAGCAACAATCACAAAAACGTAAAAATCATCAAAAATTGAACAAAAATTACATACCAATTGGAGCTTCAAAGAACCGAACCCTAAATAGCCATGGTTGTCTTCTTACTTCTTCAATTTTGACAAACAAAGATGAACACCTCCACTAACTTTTGTTTTATTTTAATTATATTAACATTAATTCATAATTTACCATTTTACCCATGGCTATTTAACTTTTAATAGTTGTCCATAAAACTCTATTAACCATATCAATGGTCCACCTACAACATAAGGACCTCACATTTAAAAAGACACATCAATTAGGCACTTAATCAAATAGAAGGCCAGTTTTACATTTTATGCAATTTAGTCCTTTACTCAAATTAATCACACAAACAACAAAATTAATTCACAAAACTTTCACACATGCTCAATCACATATTATAAACACCAAAAAATAATATTAAAATATTTTTTTGACCTCAAATTTGTGGTCTCAAAACCACTGTTCCGACTAGGGTCTAAATCGGGCTGTTACAATATTAAACTCTCTCGATTTCTTAGATGAAGACTGAAATGACTTACCCATCTGTCTCTTCTTTGAGTCTCGAGACTCAAACTCAAATTTTCTTTTCTCTTTAGCCAATTCCTTGACCTTGCAAGCTCTTTCTACCAGCACAACAAATTCTTTCAATTCAAGGATGCCAACCAGTAATTGGATGTCTTTGTTAAGTCCATATTTAAATTTTTTACACATAATGGCTTCAGTCGAAACACATTCTCGAGCGTATTTGCTTAGTCTCACAAACCCACGCTCATGTTACCATCATTCGACCCTGTTGTAACTCAAGGAATTCTTTTTGTTTCTGATCAATAAACTACTGGCCAATGTACTTCTTACAGAACTTTTCTTGGAAACATTCCCAATTAATTCTCTCCCTTGGTGCAACCGACGCAAGTGTGTTCCACTACTGATAAGTCGAGTCTCTTAAGAGTGATACAACACATTTTATACATTCCTCAGGTGTGCATGATAACTCATCAAATACCCTGATGGTATTCTTAAGCCAAAACTCTGCCCTTTCGGGATCATCATCTATACTAGATCGAAACTCTTCGACTCTTTATTTTTGAATCTTATCAACTAGAGGTCTATTCAATCTCATGAAGTCCATACCTTGAGGTGCTACGGGAATAGGTGGGGGTGGAGGGGTTGAGTGTTCAGGTTCGTTCAAACGAACTCCATATACCATTCATTCATCATATGGAGAAAGGCTTCTCTGCCTCCTTCTTCTTGACTAACTGTAGGGGGTATACTATTAGACGGCACTACCCCTTGAGCGGGAGCCGGTGCATTAGTTTTAACTTTATCTGCCATAGTTCAATCGGGATCCATTACTATATGAAAACACAATTTAAAAGGTCATGAGTCGTCACACAATCATAATTCATTCATGGCATGTATAGCTAGACTCGTACTTCTAGAAATGAATAAACCTGGCTCAAATACCACTAAACGTAACACCTCTTACCTGTATTCGACATCGGATTAAGGTAGGAGGATTTACTGTACTTATATGCAAGAAATTATACAAAACTGAGACATAAAATTCCATTCAAATTTAAAACCTTTCAAACATATTCATATTGTCCCTAATATGAGCCTACGAGGCCCAAAACATACATTAGGATTTGTTCAGGACTAAATCAAGAACTTTGAAAGCTTTCAAGGTGCTTAGAAATTTTTTCATGAAAATGATCCACACGCCCGTGTGACATATCACACGCCCGTGCTTCAGGCCATGTTCAAAATAGAGGACATTTTGTTTATTACGTCATCAAACTAATAAGGTCACAAGGCCAAGGCACACGTCCGTGTCCTTAGGCTCGTGTGGTAAATTAAATTCCAAAATTTAAGTGGAGACTTCACATGACCTAGACACATGCCCATGTCCTATAGCCGTGTCTCTCACATGGTCAAGACGCACGGCCATGTCTCGTGCCCATGTGTTTACTACTAAGCATTTTATTTTGCCTAATTAGAGTGCAGGGGACATATGGACGGATCACACGCCCATTGGGCAGACTGTGTGTCACACACGACCTAGACACATGCCCGTGTGTCTACTCGTGTGGACAACTTTGAGGCTATTTTCCAAGGCCATTTATAATAGCCCAATTTTGGGGCTAGTCAGAACAATGGTTTCGAGACCACTAAATTGAGGTTAGGGAAAATTATTTTGATGTTATTTTATGTGTTATAGCATTAATAAGAGACTATGTGGAAATTTTGGTGCTTTAATTTTAGCAATTATATGAGTAATTGTGAAAATAACTAAACCACATAAAATGCGATAGTTCTATTTTTCAAGGTAGAGGCGTCAAATAGCCATAAATCACTAAATTGGAGGTTCTTAAAGTGCAATGAGGCCAATTTGATGCGTGTTGGTCGCCATAGAGGATAGGGGACAAGGGCATTAAATTTTTGGTGAAAGTTTGTGACTAAGTGAATAAAATATGATAAAATAAAGGAAAGCTATCATCTTTTTCTCTTCTCTTCTTCATCTATCGATTTTTACATTCAAGGAAGGTTTTTGAAAGCTTTTAAATTTTAGCAACTTGTCCTCACCCAAGCAAGTGATTTTTGGTGGTGTTAATTGATAGTTTTTGCATTTTTGGAGCCCTCAAAGCTTAAGCTAGCTATTGAGGGGACTAACTTATGATATGGTTGAAAGTCTAGGGACTTTCCATGAGAGTGTTATTGTTGTTAGCTAAGTTTGTATGGAATAAAAATGAATGTTAGGGAGATGAGAAACAACTTTTGTGAAAGGTGTTAGCATGAAAACACCTAATTAGGACTTAAATGCAAAGATTGAATTTGTGTCATAAATACATGAAATAGTTGGAATTGTGAGTAGTTGTAAGAGAAATAAATGTTTATCTAGGCTTTTTTAATGAGTAATTGAATTGAAAAATGATTTACGAGCTTAGGGGCAAAATCATAATTTTGTCGTAATACAAGGGCAAAATAGTCATTTTTACCTAAGTGTATATTTCAATGCATTATGATTGTACAATGATCTAAATGAATGAATTTCATTGTTATAGATCAAGAAGAGCGTGGAATTAACCATGATCGGGGAAAAGGCAAGGTTATAGATTAAACCGCTAGTTGACGAGTTTAGCACCGAGGTAAGTTTATGTGTAAACAATTCATTTATACATATATATTGTTGATGCTAACTAGTGCATAGCATGATTGAGAACCTATATGGTTCAAGTGGATTGAATGTGGTAGTTATTGAGTAATTGACGTAGGAACTACGAAATAGATATGTGAATGTGTAATGATAATACTTGACGATGGGCTAAGTGTGATACCACCTTATTACTAAATTGTGATGGGCTGTGTCCGACACCATCACCTATTTATCATTTGGTGGGCTATGTGCTATACCACCGTTGTAATAGACCGAATTTGACTCTAATCGGAACGGTGGTTTCGGGACCACGAATCTGAGCTCGAGAAATATTTAAATATTATATTTAGTGTTTATTATATATGAATTTATGTGTGAAAGTTTCAGAGAAAAATTTTATCGTTTAAGTATTGAATTTGATAAAAGGACTTAATCGCGTAAAAGGTAAAAGTGGCATACTAAAGTGAAATGTGCTAATTTGAGCATGGATTTTAATATGGAGTATTAAAAGTGAAATTAACCCATTTTATGAGTTAGTGGGTGGCAAAGGTCAAGTATAACCTTATGTTATAATTTGTTTTATTATTATATAAAGGTTAAAATGGTAAAATATAAGAAAATGTTATTATATGTTATATTACATAAAATTAAAAGCCATATTTTTTTGTTCTTCATCTTCAAGTGCCGAAAGTTAGCCATGAAAATAAGGGTTTAAAAGCTTGGAAGGTTCGGCCATCATCTAGCTAAAATTCAAGGTGTGTTTTTCTTCGATTTTTAATAATTTCTATATTTTTGAGATCGTTGCTTCGTATATTACCCGACCCATGCTAGAATTTCTAAGATTAGAGTGTATATACGATTTGGCCATTGATGAATTCTTGAGATTTTTTATGTTTGATGATTTCAAATTAAAGATGAGTTAAAGATTTACAAGTTTTGTATTAGAAATTTTGGTAAAAGTTTGTAATTAGGGCTAATTTATAATAATAAAATTTTAAAGGGACTTATTTGCAAAATAAGTGAAATAAAAGGACTTGTAAGGTCCCTAGGAAGATTCGTCTTTTGAGTAACACGGGGAAATTTTGAGTATTTTGTGTTTTGTGTAATTAGTACTAAAATGCAAAAATGTGAAATAGTGGGGGTAAAATGGTAATTTGCTTATTTAAGTGCTTAGGGACTAAATTGAGATGAAATGTACTTGAATGAGCTAAATTTTAATGTATTTTAGATCAAGAACAAAGAAAAACAGATTTAGATCGGGGAAAGATGAAGGTTCTCGAATAGCCGATTTGCACTGGCCTATCGACAACCGAGGTAAGTCTTTAGCGAACATATGTTAAAAGTTTATTTATAAATCTAATGTATGATGAAATTGGTATAATTATAGTATTAAGTCATGAATTGGCGAATGTGATGATAATAAAATTGGATTGGTTGAAATTTTATTTAATGTGAAATGAAAGATTAACTATAATTACATTCGGCTTTAATGCCTAGCGAGCTTCGTGCTTAGGTGATTTATTTCGGCTTTAATGCCTAGCAAGCTTCGTCTTGGTGATTTATTTCGGCTTTAATGCCTAGCGTGCTTCGTCTTCGTGATTTATTTCGATTTATTTCGGCTTTAATGCCTAGCGCTTTAATGCCTTTAATGCTCAGCGTGCTTCGTGCTCGTGATTTATTTCGCTTCGTCTCGTGCGTTGTTTAAATCTCGGACCTTTGGTCTAGCGGTGTTTTATACCGTTGATTGTTAATACGAGCTTATGCTTATGAATGAAATGGTCTAGTTATGATGGTATTTGAATAAGCCAAGGTTTATTACTATAGTATGAGTGTTGGACCAAAGTTATGTATCGAATCAAGTTTATGATATATGTGATGCTTCTTGAATAAGCAAGTTGATAGAAATGTGTTCATATATTCTGTACTTGAGATACGTGATTAGAAAAGACATTGAGTTGATATGTTTACTTGCTTACTTGAGATTATTATATTGATATGAGAAATTATATCTATATAGGTTCTACCATGAGCTATACATATAGATAATTGTACACATTCAATTATGTGCCTCATCTTAAATGTACACTAAGATATTATTCGGTTGTAAGTGGAAATATATATATATATTTGATTAGCAATCTGGGTACTATTGATAAGTCTCACATTTTAAGTGTACGTTGAATAATATTTCACTAGGTATGAACATTGATAATCGGCCATGATAGTACATATGTGTTATGTTAGTTCATAAATGTTAATAATGTTATTCTATTCAATTTAATTGAATACCTAGTTGAGTTGTAAAGTTGCTTAAGGCTTACTAAGCTAAGTTAGCTTACTCGTATGTTTTCACTGCTTTTATAGATTGTGATCAAGCTATAGGCTCGAGGGTTCATCGTTGAAGTCATCCACACTATCAACTTATTTTGGTACTCTTAGAAGTTGAATTTTAAACACAAGGCATGTATAGGCTAGCTTGTTATTTTGAAGGATACTATGTTAATGTTTATAGCCATGCGAAAATGGCTTGTCTTTTATTAATTAACTTAAGGTTATGCAAATCTTGAATATGGTAAAAGTGCAAGTTTGCTTGAATAATAATTATGGATTTGTGTTTAAATCATGCTAAGCAAAACGTTGGAATATGTATGTTTGATATGTGATCACCTATATGAGTTTTTGATAGACCTTTTGAGTGTGAATAGGTGTGGTAGTTTTGTAAGTTTGGATTAAGACTCGGTGTATATTATTTGGATGTGTAATTTGGAAGCATGAGTTAGCCTTGTAAACTTTGTATTCGGTAATAGGGGATACTAATGAATATGTATTTGAATGGCAAATCCGGTTATGAAAGTCATAGGTATATGAGTATCAAATGTGTTTTATGTGAATTAGTAATGAGATAGCCAAATGAGGGAAATATGGTCTTGATGGCATTCGGCCATATGCTGGAATATTGTATAATTTCAAATTGGTAATATGTGTATGTATGTGATGATAGATAGATTAATTTTGAGTCTATTATGCCATGCATTACATTTACTAAATTATGATTTTAGAAGTTGATCTTATTATGCATATCTAGACAAAAGAGATTGCATATGGAAAATTAGTATATGCTTGAATGGTATGCAAATTAGGTACAGTTGGTGCATGTAACACCCCAAACCCTAATAATACACCACCACCAAAGGTTTTGAGTGGTTTAGGTTGAAGTCTAGCAGTTTGGTGAAAACGCTTAGCGAAATTTTGTATTTGAGGAAAACTCGATTAGGTTTTGGTTAAAAATCTGATGATGTATTTGAAAACCCAGAAAGTTTTGAAATTTAATTAGATGTGTAAGTAAAACAAGTTTATCTCGTTTAAAAAAATTCAATTAATCCTTGTTGTTGCTTAAAAACATTTTGACTTAGTACGCGAATGCATTCAAGTTGGAGAACATTTGAGTTTCATTTATCTTGAATTATGGTGTGATACCCGATGGTAAAGTTTAAAACATATCGCTTGTAGTTTGAAAACCTTATCTTTACAAATTTTAGCCAAATTTTAACCCAATAAATTATTAAGGCATATTTGAAATCCAAACTAAGCATGTAAATAACAAAACATAAGTTTAAAAGGCCTTTACAATCCAAATGAACCAAATGAAAACCAGGTCAAATAAAGTACCAAGTTTAAATCATTGCAACTCGAATTTATCCATGGCATGGGCACCTCGAGTCTATCCCGCTCCATGTCCGCGATCTATGTGTCACCCAAATGATAAGGAGAAGGTGAGTCGCAAGACTCAAAGTATAATTCCTCCCCAGATAACATGCCAACACACATATCATAATGAATAATGCGATAATGCACCTGCCCTAACCAACCATATCGCTTTTCTACCCCGTGTGGTACCAAACCACCGGTGGTGCTAAACCACCGGTGACCCAAAGTCACGATATCCATACTCGTGGTACCAAACCACTTTGGTGACCAAGTCACAATAATCCAATGATGGGGCCAACCCATCGTGTGATACCAAATCACCAGCGACGATCCCATATCTCAAAAGTGGGGCCAACCCACGGTGGTGTTAAACCACGTGGACGAGTCGCAATGAGGTGCCAAACCTCCGTGTCCCAAAGACACAATGTGATACCAAATCACCGGTGACCGTAGTCACAAATCCGATGATGGGGCCAACCCATCGTGTGATACCAAATCACCGGCGTCAATCCCAGATAATCAATCGTGGGGCCAACCCATCGTGGTACTAAGCCACCGGGACGAGGCGCCGAGGTGCCAAACCTCCGTGACCCAAAGTCACAAAATATCATTGTGGTACCAAACCACCGGAGGTGCCAAACCTCCGTGTCCCAAAGACACAAGTGTCCCAAAGACACGGATATCCTACTCCCCTCCTCTCATATCACCCAATCACATAACATACTAGATGCAAAATCGTGCAATCATGCTATCATGCTCACATGCTTAATATGGCATCTCAAGGTATCAACAATCATGATATCATCATCATCACATAACTCATAATGAAACGGACTTACCCAATCCGTATCCATACCTCAATGGGTATCGAGATAATCAATCACACTGCTTCACTTACACAACAAAGTTATCACATTATTAAGCTAAGACAAGGTGTTAGTTTACACACCGATATATCAAGATTAAATCCTAAGAACCGCCAAATCTTTTGATCACCTCAACAGCCTGATCCTACATTCGGCCAACAAAGGTTAACACTAACTCATTATACCATTCGGCCAACAAAGTAGATAACCCAAGGGGTTGTGTTAGCCTCACCTTAGCCTTGATTTGGTTTCCTACCAAATCTGAACCCAACAATGGTTCTTTCAGAAATCGGCTTCCCCCTAAAAAGAAGATGGTTAATTCCTCCGAGCCTTATCTTAAAGAAAATCGAACAAAATCGTAACCAAACACCCGTTCTTACCACCACTTACCGTTTGCTTATCAGAGCAAGAGGCCTCTCCTTGCTTGATTTCGAACCCAAGGACCCTAATCGAAAAAAATGATTACCATAACATGAAGTTAACACCTTTTTACAGATACCAAAATCAGCCCTTAAATATGCCCAAAAATTGGCAAGGTACCAAAGAAAGGAGGAAGGGCCATTCGCCAACACTTACCCACAACCAACCAATTGGAACCAAGCACCCAACAACACCTACTATTCGCCAACACAAGGAAGATTCTAAAAAGCCCCGAGAAGGAGAAAGAAATAAAGGATTGAATAGAGAGGAGGGTATGTTCGGTTTTGAACAAGAAAAGACTTGGAGAGAGTGTTTTGGAGGTGAAGTTTCGCCAAGAATCGAAATGGGAAGAAGAAATAGTAAGAAAACACCTTGGTTCTTTCTTGGAAAAGGAGAGGAAATGGAGAGGGGAGACTTTCGGCTAACAAAGTTTCAAGAAAAAAAAGATGATGATGGGATGCTAGGTTCGGCTAAATGTTGAAGAGAAAGCAAAAGCTGGTTGTGTTTTAACAGAAATGAGAAAGAAAAGAGAGTGGGAGAGGCATTCGACTAACAATAAAATTGAAAGAGGCCAAGTAATTTCGGCAAGGGTAAGGGTGTTGAAGCTTTTGGTTTGAGGAGAACAAAAGAAAAAAATGAACAAGAGATGAAGCACTTGAGGTTTCGGTTTCAAGAATGAAAATGGAATGGGAGAGTTTTCTTTGACATTGACTTACCAACAAAATGACCAAAAAGAGACTTGAGCAATCGGTTGAAGAGAGAAATGAGAAGAAGCTTTTGACCAAAAAGGAAAAATCGCTTAACCAAGGAGAGTTTGTGACCGAAAACACACATGCCCAAGGCATATCCCAAGACACTCCAATTACCAACCGCCACACCTTTCTCTCCCCCAAACTCTCACCAAATCCGCCAACCTCCCCCATTCACTCCCAAACCACAATTTCAAAACCCTTGACCAAGTCTTCCTCCTAATTTCACTCTCCACCCACCGCTTGAATGTGTTGACCAAGTCCATAGTAGAGTTTAAACTTGCCACAACTCTTCCCTCCATGCCGTCAAAATGGGATCCAAAATGGGCATTATGCAACTCGAACACAAGACCTCTCCTCCCTTGCCTTTTGACGCCACACACACACTCCAAGTGGCGCATGCTTTGCCACTCCACCACCTCCCTTCTTATGTTACAAATTCACTTAAATTAATTATAAACCCCAACACCTTCACTCCTATCCCCAAAGCCAAAACTAAAATTTCACCACCTACTGGGCTCACTCCTAGCCTTCAACTAAGTCCCAAAAGACACAAACAACAACATGGCACACCATAGACATGCAAACAATGCAAAAATAAAATAACCCTTAACCCGGGATATTACGCTTCTACCCCTTAAAAGAATTTCGACCTCGAAATTACTCTCGGTCAAGAGTTATGTATCTGCTGTCTCATCATATCCTCGGTTCCCACGCTGTTTCTTCTGCGCCATGATTCCGCCTAAAGAACCTTAACGAGGCACAGATTTCCTCAGCAGTAACCTTCACATCCCGATCTAAAATCAGACAGCTCTTCTTCCATGGACATATCTCGGATTTACCTCGATCTCTTCTCATCATTACCACATGTGATGGATCGGAACGATATCACCAAGCATCAAACGTGGAACACGCCGTGAATCGACTTAGCTCACCGGCAACTCGAAATGATATGCAATCGTCCCACTCGCCTTAGTACCTTATACGCCCAATAAACCTTTGACTTAGCTTGCCTTTCTTCCTAACCTTAATACTTTCTTCCACGGTGAGACCTTCAGAAAACCCGATCTCCCACAAAGAAACTCAACATCTTTCCGCTTAAGATCAAGATAGGACTTCGTCGGTCCGAAGCTTCCTTCAATCGAGCTCAATCAACTTAACTTTATCTTCTGGTCTCAAAGAACCAACTCGTCCCAATAATCGACGTTCACTTAATTTCGCCCAACAAGTAGGTGAACGACACTTCCTACCGTAGAACGCCTCATAAGGTGCCATCTTGATGCTCGCTTGGTAGTCATGTTGTAGGCGAATTCAATAACGGTAGATACTCCTCCCGCCTACCCTCAAGTCCAAAACACACCTCGTAACATGTCCTCCAAGATCAGATAACCTTTCGATCGCCCGTCGATCATGGATGAAATGTCAGGTTGAAATCTAACCGTACCCAGAGCCCGATGTAACGCCTTTCGTAACCTTGACGTGAATCTCGGATCCCTATCCGAGATGATCGAGACCGCACCCGTGCGCCTCACTATCTCGATACATACAGACTTTGCCAACCTCTGCGCAGTGAGTAATCCACCTCACCGAATGAAGTGAGCTGATTTAGTCACCGATCCACAATTACCTGCATCAATCCTTCTTGCTTGGTAAGCGGTAATCCACCGACGAAATCCATAGTTATTCTTTCCCACTTCCATCGTGGAATCTTCACCGTCAAGCAACCTGCAGACGGCAATCGGTGCTCGGCCTTGACTCACCGACAAGTCGACACTTACCCACAAACTCGGTCACCTCCTTTTTCGCATCTTACCACCGTAATCGTTCTTCCGAGGTCCCTATACATTTTGCTACCTCCGGGATGCATAGCGTAGGGTCGCTATGTGCATCCTCAAGAATCTTTTGCCTCAACTCGTAATCTCTAAGATACAAGCCTTCCCTCGAAAACACAAAGACCCCATCATCGACAAGTCAGAACCTTCAAACCATCATTCTCGCACTTGTGTCCTCCGCGCACTCGTAACCTCATCCAAGAATCGCTTTCTCGATCCGCTTCAACCCAAGTAGGCTTAACTCGTAGCTCGCGTAATACTCCTGTCATACAAACTCAAGTGGGCAAATAACGCCTCAACCGAAACAACCTTACGGCCAACGCGTCGCCACAACGTTAGCCTTGCCCGGATGATACTCAATTACAATCGTAGTCTTTCAAAGAACTCAATCCATCGCCATTCCTCAGATTTAAGTCTTCTTCGAGTCGAAGGTACTTCAGACTCTTATGGTCCGTATAGACTATCGATCTTTCTCCGCATAAGTAATGCCTCCATATCTTTAAGGCAAATACTACAAATGCTAACTCCAGATCGTGCGTTGATAATTTACCTCATGTGGCCTCAACTGCCGGGATGCGTAAGCCACAACCTTCCTTCTTGCATCAAGACACAACCCAAACCCAGATGTGATGCATCACAAGACATCGTGAATTCCTTACCACCTCAAAGTTGAATCGAACCTGCTTCAATCGAAATCTTCTTCAACTTATCGAAGCTCTCCGCCGCTTCTCACCCAAACAAACTAACCCCTTTTCTCAATAATTTAGTCATTGGCATCGCGATCAATGAGAAACCCTCTACAAACTTTCGAGTATCCGCCATGCCCGTAAAACTCAATTTTCGCATCGACTTAGGCGGCTTCCAATCCAAAACCGCTTCTATCTTACTTGGGTCCACTCTAATCCCTCAAACACTACATGACCCAAGAATGTCACCTCCCCGAGCCGTAACTCGATTTATCGAACTTCAGATAGAGTCGCTTTCTCCCTTAGAATCTGAATACCACCCGTAAATGAGCATCATGCTCCTCCTCACCCTTGAGTATACCAAGATGTCATCGATAAAACCACCATGAACTCGATCTAGGTAATCGTTGGAACACCCTATTCATCGATCCATGAAAGTCACCGGCGTTAGTCAACCCGAACAGCATAACCAAGAACTCAAAGTGCCCATATCGAGTACGAAATGCCGCTTTACGATATCCGCCTCTTTTACCTTCAACTGGTGATACCTGCACCTTAGGTCGATCTTCGAGAAAATCGACGCTTCTTCACCGATCAAACAAGTCATCTATCCGAGGCAAAGGATACTTGTTTTGATCGTCACTTATTCAGCATTAGCGGTAGTCTATGCACATCCGCATAGTACCGCTTTTCTTCTTACAAAGAGTACCCCTGGGCTTCCCCATGGCAAAATACTTGGCCCGATAAAGCCTCGGTCCAACAATTCTCAGATTCGAGCCTTAAGCTCCACTAACTCCTTAGTGCCATCCTCAGACGGAGTAATGGATATCCGGCGCAGCTTCCTGTAATGTATCTATTCTCAACTCTACCTCCGATCCGTGGCAAACCCAAGCTCCTCAGAAACACATCCACAAATTCCTAACTGTCTCAACCATCTCCACAAAGAAACCGCTTAGCCTCCAAGGCATACACATGAACCACATACGCTTCACGATTTCTTCGACCATTTTCTTCCACATTGACCATTTCGTAACTACTTCATCACCTCACCGTGTTTCCAGAACCATGCGCTTAGCCGCTTGGATCCAACCGCTGGTGCTTACTCACCATCCATCCCCAAAATCGATCGACAAACGGCGCTTGATCGAAAAGATACCCTTGTTCTAGAGGTATCGCTCTATTTTATCTACCACTACTGAGTGACCTAGTTATTACTACTAGAAGATATTTCGAGTCTAGATCCATGGTCTTCACTATACTACTTGCAACATACGAGTGTGTTGAACCCACATCAATCAAAGCAAGAATGGAGAACCAAAGATTAGAAACGCTTGAGTGCAGCGTCGCCCTCCTCTCGACGCCTCGCAAAGATACACCAACCCCTACCGTCCGGCCTCGAACTTCACCTCCCGCCTTTGGCTCTGACTATTACCTCCTCTGCCATTACCTCGGCCCCTCTGCGTGGTCCATTATTTCAGACTCACGGCCCTAATTCCCTAGCTAACTTATGGACAATCCCTCACTTGGTGGTCCAAGCCACACTCGAACATCCTCCCCAGTGAGCTTTTCCACAACTTACACTCGGCGGTCCCCGCCTTAGAAGAACAAACCTACCCGACCGATTCGCTCCCTAGCCCTCTTCTCATTACACCGATGACCCGTCCAAAACTCCTTTGTGATCCATACCCTTGAGCCCTTTCGCCTTTCCAACTAGAGCCTCTGTACAATTATCACCTTAGTTCGTCTCTCCTCGAAACGAACGCACCTCTCATGTTCGTGAGCCACCATACCCACGCATACCGACCAAACCTCGTAAACTCGCCTACCACGATTTGCTCCCGAACTAACCTCGAAAATGCTTTTCTCTCTCATTTATGTAGTTAGTCTACTTTTTCCGATAAGGCCCATGTCGATCTTCAATTGCTACCGTTCATCCGGTATGACTCATCTCGAGAAGTGATACGATCCTTTAATTTCTCTCACCGAGGTCCAGATCGTCCATGATCCGTTCGTCAGCTTCTAGCGATCTAGAACACTAGAGACACAAGAATTCAGGCCCAAGTCGCCAGACGCATTTCAGCTCCTACACCTCCACCTACTCCAGCTGCGCTTTGTGACAAGTAATGAATAAGTTGTATAAATATTTCAACAATCATGATATCATCATCATCACATAACTCATAATGAAACGGACTTACAGAATCCGATCCATACCTCAATGGGTATCGAGATAATCAATCACACTGCTTCACTTACACAACAAAGTTATCACATTATTAAGCTAAGACAAGAGTTTGTTTACACACCGATATATTGAAGATTAAATCCTAAGAACCGCTTTCGAAATCTTTTGATCACCTCAACAATCCGATCCTACATTCGCCAACAAAGTGGCTCAAATATGCCCAAAAATTGGCAAGGTACCAAAGATTATGAATAGAGAGGAGGGTATGTTCGGTTTGAACAAGAAAAGACTTGGAGAGTGTTTTGGAGGTGAAGTTTCGCCAAGAATCGAAATGGGAAGAAGAAATTGTAAGAAAACACCTTCGATTCTTTTCTTGGAAAAGAAGAGGAAATGGAGAGGGAGACTTTCGGCCAACAAAGTTTCAAGAAAAAAAGATGATGATGGGATGCTAGGTTCATTTAAATGTTGAAGAGAAAGCAAAAGTGGTTGTGTTTTAATGATGTTACTAACAATAAAATTGACAAATTTTAGGTGTGCAAAGAGAAAATTTTTGGATCGATTGAGTATTTGAATGTTCTATTTGATTTTGGTAAGTGATGAGATGTAATTCAACTAAGTCCCAAAAGTGATCTCCTATATGTTTTTTATGTGCATTAAATATGAGTCATGACTATTACATAGTTAAAAAGTTGGAGAACATTTGAGTTTCATTTATCTTGAATTATGGTGTGATACTAGATGGTAAAGTTTAAAACATATAAACTTGTAGTTTGAAAACCTTATCTTTACAAATTTTAGCTAAATTTTAACCCAATAAATTATTAAGGCATATTTGAAATCCAAACTAAGCATGTAAATAACAAAACATAAGTTTAAAAGGCCTTTACAATCCAAATGAACCAAATGAAAACCACCAAATAAAGTACCAAGTTTAAATCATTGCAACTCAATTTATCCATGGCATGGGCACCTCAGGTCTATCCCGACTCCATGTCCGCGATCAATGTGTCACCCAAATGATATGGGAGAAGGTGAGTCTGATTATGATGTATATGACTTAAGTGATTGATTAAAAGTTTGATATAACTAGTAATGCCCGTAACCCTAATCCAAATGATGGATACGGGTTAGGGGTGTTACATTTTTTGGTATCGAGCTACGATTTAGTCGATTCTAGGACTACCGTAGCACGTAAGAGTCTAGCTATACATGCCTTTGAATTTTTATATGTGATAGTGTGGTGACTTCTGACAATTTCAATTGTATTTTATATAGTAAATGGATTCCGATCCCGATAGAGTCGTAGCTGATGATGTGGAGAGTGTTGCTACCGGTCTCGCATGGATCGGCGCCATTAGACTTTCAACCGCTTATGGGTAACCACGAGGAGAGGCTAAACAAGCCTTCTACCAAATGATGAATGAATGGTTTACCCAGTTTGTTTAGAATAATCCGATTGTACAACAACCTCCACCCCAAATAATCCAACTCCGAGACGTTTAGACTTCGATGATAGATCCAATGAGATCTAGTAGGCCTCTGCTGATAAAATCAAGAAATTTGGGGCCGAGGAATTCAAGGCTAATGATGATGATGATGCAGAGCGAAATGAAATGTGGCTTGATAACACTATTCGAGTACTTGATGAGCTATCCCGCTCCTGCATTTAATGTTTGAAATGTGCTATATCTTTACTTGGACACCGCTTATCATCGGTGGAATACACTAGTATCGGTGGTTCCAAAAGAAAAGTGACATGGGATTTCTTCCGAATGAATTCGCAAGAAATATATCACCAGAGGTTCATCAACCGTAAACGTAAAGAATTTCTTGAACTAAAATAGGGCAAATGACCAGAATCGAATATGAGCAAAATTTGTCGATTGAGCCGATATGCTCGGGAGTGTGTATCAACCGAAGCCATCATGTGTAAAAGGTTTGAAGACGGTCCGAATGAAGAGATAAAGTTGCTTGTTGGCATTCTTGAAATTCAAGAATTTGTGACTCTAGTTGAGCGAGCTTGCAAAGTCAAGAGCTCGAGAAAGAAAAAAGAAAGGTGAGATGAAGCTAGAGACATTCGTAAGAGGTCGCTCGGTAAGACTTTCCATTCCACATCTAAGAAGTTCGAGATGATTTCAGCCGACATAAAGTTACTTTAGATTTACCTAGACGTGATCGACCTCCAAAGGGCTCCCGAGCTACCTCGATGGCGGTGTTGGTAACGCTCCACGAATCGAGTTGAATGCAAACATTGTGGAAAATGGCATTCGGGAGTTGTAGAGTTCGTGATCGGTCCTGCTTTTAAATGTGGATCCTCGCACCATTTTATTCGAGAGTGCCCGATGTTAGTGAAAGCGTATCACGCATGTAACTCTAGACCGAGCA
Source organism: Gossypium rotundifolium (assembly GCA_025506655.1). Classification (NCBI taxonomy): domain Eukaryota; kingdom Viridiplantae; phylum Streptophyta; class Magnoliopsida; order Malvales; family Malvaceae; genus Gossypium; species Gossypium rotundifolium. The sequence goes on along the minus strand of CP106733.1, from coordinate 104,514,523 downwards.
ATGCATCAACACGGGGCAGACCACCCAGGTATTCTGGCAATATAGGTGGTAGTCAGAGAGGGACGAAGAACACAACAGTTCGATCTGAGGCTAAAGCTCCAGCTAGAGCTTATGTTACTCGAGCTAGAGAGGATGCTGCTTCTCAGATGTCATTACCGATATTTTCACCCTTTATGATACTACTGTGATTGCATTGATTGATCTTGGTTTGACCCATTCATATGTATGTGAAACTCTGGTATTTAGTAAGACTCTGCCAGTTGAGTCTACTGAGTTTGTGATTCACGTATCTAACCCTTTGGGTAGATGTGTGTTTGTTAATAAAGTGTGTAAAGGTTGCCCATTGATGATTCGGGATTTTTGCTTCCCAATTGATTTAATGTCGTTGCCTTTCGATAAGTTTGATATAATTTTGGGAATGGATCGTTAACTTCGCATGATGCAAGGTGAATTGCAAAAGAAAGCTTATTGATTTGAGACATCGAGCGGTGAGATCATTAGAATTAAATCCGATGATTTAAGTGGGTTTCCTCTGCTATATCCTCGATGTTAGCTCGGAAGTATGTGAGAAAAGGGTGCGAAGCTTATTTGGCTTATGTCTTTGGATAATAAATTATCGAGAAATGATTGAATCTATCTGGTGGTATGTGAATACCTGATGTGTTTCTAAAGAACTACCGGGTTTACCCCAAAGACGAGAAATTGAATTTGGCATTGAATTAGCACCAAAATGACTCGATCTCAATAGCTCCATATCGGATGGCACCCATCTTGAGCTAAAAGAGTTGAAAGCACAGTTGCAAGAGTTAATAGATAGAGGCTTTGCACGACCAAGTTTCTCTCCTTGGGTGCACTAGTTCTTTTGTGAAAAGAAAGATGGAACGATGCGAATATGTATTGATTATCGAAGAATCGAATAAGGTAACTATAAAGAATAAGTACCTGCTACCTCGAATTGATGATTTGTTTGATCGGTTGAAAGGGCTTCAGATTTTCAAGATAGATTTGAGATCGGGTTATTATCAGTTGCGAGTCAGAGATACAGATGTGCCAAAGACTGCATTCCGGACGAGGTACGGACATTTTGAGTTTTTGGTTATGCCTTTGGGCTTACTAATGCACCTGCTATTTTTATGGATTTGATGAATCGGGTTTTTAGACAGTTTTTGGATCGATTTGTGGTAGTGTTTATTGATGATATATTGATCTACTCCAAAGATGAAATCGAGCATGCTGAGCATTTGAGATTAGTGCTACAAACTTTGTGAAATCAGCAGTTGTATGCGAAGTTTAGTAAGTGTGAGTTCTGGATGAAAGAGGTCAGCTTTTTGGGACATGTTGTTTTAGCATCAGGCATTCGAGTTGATCCGAACAAAATATCGACTATACTTGATTGGAAGCCACCAAAAATGTTTTCGAGATTCAAGTTTTTGGGACTTGTGGGTTACTATCGACGATTTGTGAAAGGTTTTTCTATGATAGCTACCCGCTGACAAAGTTATTGCGTAAAGATGTCGTTCGAGTGGTCGGAAAAGTGTCAAAAAGTTTTGATCACCGAAAGCCCTTTGATGAAGCTCCAAGTGTTAGTTCACTTGAATCGGGTAAAGAATTTGTTGTTTATTCGATGCTTCTTTGAATGGTTTGGGCTGTGTTTTGATGCGGAAGGCAAAGTTGTAGCCTACGCTTCAAGACAATTGAAGCCGCATGAAAAAATTACCCGACGATGACTTAGAACTTGCGACCATTGTTTTCGCATTGAAAATTTGGCGTCACTATTTATTTGGTGAGAAATGTCACAGTTATTCAAATCATAAAAGTCTAAAGTATTTAATGACTCAGAAAGATCTAAATTTGAGACAACGTAGATGGTTAGAGTTGTTGAAAGACTATGAGTTGGTGATTGACTACCATCCAGGAAAAGCTAACGTTGTTGCAGATGCGTTAAGTCAAAAATCATTGTTTGCTCTTCGTACAATGAATGCACGATAGCTATGTCCGGTGATGGTTCAATCATAGCCGAGTTACAAGCAAGACCAATGTTTATCCAACAAATTTGTGATGCACGTAAAGTTGACAAGGATTTGATTGCTAGTCGAATTCAAAGTGTAAAAAGGTGCGAATCGATTTTCAAATTGATGCAAATGACTGCTTGAATTTTAAAAGCCGAATGTGTGTTCAAGAACTCAAATTTGATATAGATGATTCGAGTGAGGCCTATAGTGGTCGATTATCAATACATCCGGTAGCATAAAGATGTATAATGATTTGAAACAGCTTCTATTGGTGGTAGGGCATGAAACGGATATATCTGAATTTGTTTCAAATGCTTAATTTGTCGACAAGTAAAAGTTGAACATCAAGTGCCATCCGGACTACTTCACCAATCATGATACCGAATGGAAATGGGATAGAATTACAATGGATTTTGTATCCGGTCTTCTTATGACACCGAGTAAGAAAGATGCCGTCTGGTTATAGTTGATAGATCGACTAAATTAGCTCATTTTGTGCCTGTTCATACAGATTTTCACTCGATAAACTTGTTGAATTGTACGTGTCAGATTGTGAGATTGCATGGTGTACCGAGTTCCATTGTTTCGCATGAGACCCAGATTTACATCGCGATTTTAGAAGAAGTTGCAAGATGCCTTAGGTACTAAACTACATTTTAGTACGACCTTTCATCCGCATGACAGATTTGTCGGTGAGTGAACTATTCGGATACTTGAGGACATGTTGAGATGTTGCGTTCTCGAGTTTGAAGGTGCGTGGAAAGATACTTACCTCGATTGAATTTGCCTATAACAACAGCTTTTCAATCTAGTATCAAAATGGCGCCCTATGAAGCCTTGAACGGGCGAAAGTGTCGAACACCATTATACTGGACTGAGCTCAGCGAGAATAAGATACACGGGGTTGATTTGATTAAAGAAACTGAACAGAAAATAGCTATTATTAGAGACAATTTGAAAGCTGCTTCGGATCGTCAAAAGTCTTATGCTAATTTGAAACGTAAGGACATTGAATTTCGTGTCGAGATCGAGTATTTTTAAAGGTTTCTCCGTGGAAGAAAGTACTCGCTTTGGCGAAAAGGCAAGTTGAGCCCGAGGTTCATCGGACCGTATGAAATCATTGAATGTGTTGGGCTGTTGCTTATAGGTTGAAGCTACCCTCCAATTAGAAAAGATACATGATGTATTTGACGTTTCTATGCTCGTAGATACAGATCGGATCCGTCACATATGATTGCTCCGTCGAGATTGATATCCAACCTGATATGACATATGAGGAAAAATCGATCCGTATTTTAGCTCGGGAAATGAAAGAGTTAAGAAACAAAAGGATTTCCTTAGTGAAAGTACTATGGAATTGGCACGGAGTTGAAGAGGCTACGTGGGAGCCTGAGGATTCAATGAGGCAACAATATCCAATGTTATTTAACGGTAAGATTTTCGGGGACGAAAATCTTTAAGGGGGAGAGTTGTAATGAATCAATTTGACCCTAATCGGAATGGTGGTTTTGGGACCATGAATCTGAGCCCGAGAAATATTTAAATATAATATTTAGTGTTTATTATATATGAATTTATGTGTGTGAAAGTTTCAGAGAAAAATTTATCGTTTAAGTATTGAATTTAATAAAAGGACTTAATCGCGTAAAAGGTAAAAGTGGCATACTAAAGTGAAATGTGCTAATTTGAGCATGGCTTTTAATATGGAGTATTAAAAGTGAAATTAACCCATTTTATGAGTTAGTGGGTGGCAAAGGTCAAGTATAACCTTATGTTATAATTTGTTTTATTATATAAAAGGTTAAAATGGTAAAATATAAGAAAATGTTATTATATGTTATATTACATAAAATTAAAAGCCATATTTTTTGTTCTTCATCTTCAAGTGCCGAAAGTTAGCCATGAAAATAAGGGTTTAAAAGCTTGGAAGGTTTGGCCATCATCTAGCTAAAATTCAAGGTGTGTTTTTCTTTGATTTTAATAATTTCTATATTTTGAGATCGTTGCTTCAGATATTACCCGACCCATGCTAGAATTTCTAAGATTAGAGTGTATATATGATTCGGCCATTGATGAATTCTTGAGATTTTTGATGTTTGATGATTTCAAATTAAAGATGAGTTAAAGATTTTCAAGTTTTGTATTAGAAATTTTGGTAAAAGTTTGTAATTAAGGCTAATTTATAATAATAATATTTTAAAGGGACTTATTTGCAAAATAAGTGAAATAAAAGGACTTGTAAGGTCCCTAGGAAGATTCGACTCTTGAGTAGCATGGGGAAATTTTGAGTATTTTGTGTTTTGTGTAATTAGTACTAAAATGCAAAAATGTGAAATAGTGGGGGTAAAATGGTAATTTGCTTATTTAAGTGCTTAGGGACTAAATTGAGATGAAATGTACTTGAATGAGCTAAATTTTAATGTGTTTTAGATCAAGAACAAAGAAAAATGGATTTAGATCGGGGAAAGATGAAGATTCTCGAATAGCCGATTTGCACGGTCTATCGACAACCGAGGTAAGTCTTTAAGCGAACATATGTTAAAAGTTTATTTATAAATCTAATGTATGATGAAATTGGTATAATTATAGTATTAAGTCATGAATTGTCCGAATGTGATGATAATAAAATTGGATTGGTTGAAATTTTATTTAATGTGAAATGAAAGATTAACTATAATTACATTCGGCTTTAATGCTAGCAGCTTCGTCTTTGTGATTTATTTCGCTTTAATGCCTAGCGTGCTTCGTCTTGAATTTATTTCGGCTTTAATGCCTAGCGTGCTTCGTGCGATGATTTATTTCGGCTTTAATGCCTAGCGTGCTTCGTCTTGATTTATTTAGGGCTTTAATGCTCAGTTTAAATCTCGGACCTTTGGTCTAAGCAGTTTTATAATAGTGATTGTTAATACGAGCTTATGCTTATGAATGAAATGGTCTAGTTATGATGGTATTTGAATAAGCCAAGGTTTATTACTATAGTATGAGTGTTCGACCGAAAGTTATGTATCGAATCAAGTTTATGATATATGTGATGCTTCTTGAATAAGCAAGTTGATAGAAATGTGTTCATATATTCATTACTTAAGATACGTGATTAGAAAAGACATTGAGTTGATATGTTTACTTGCTTACTTGAGATTATTATATTGATATGAGAAATTATATCTATATAGGTTCTACCATGAGCTATACATATAGATAATTGTACACATTCAATTATGTGCCCTCATCTTAAATGTACACGGAAGATATTATTCTATTGTAAGTGGAAATATATATATTTGATTAGCAATCTGGTACTATTGATAAGTCTCACATTTTAAGTGTACGTTGAATAATATTTCACTAGGTATGAACATTGATAATCGCCATGATAGTACATATGTGTTATGTTAGTTCATAAATGTTAATAATGTTATTCTATTCAATTTAATTGAATACCTAGTTGAGTTGTAAAGTTGCTTAAGGCTTACTAAGCTAAGTTAGCTTACTCTCTATGTTTTCACTGCTTTATAGATTGTGATCAAGCTATAGGCTCGAGGGTTCATCGTTGAAGTCATCCACACTATCAACTTATTTTGGTACTCTTAGAAGTTGAATTTTAAACACAAGGCATGTATAGGCTAGCTTGTTATTTTGAAGGATACTATGTTAATGTTTATAGCCATGCGAAAATGGCTTGTCTTTTATTAATTAACTTAAGGTTATGCAAATCTTGAATATGGTAAAAGTGCAAGTTTGCTTGAATAATAATTATGGATGTGTTTTTAAATCATGCTAAGCAAAACGTTGGAATATGTATGTTTGATATGTGATCACCTATATGAGTTTTGATAGACCTTTTGAGTGTGAATAGGTGTGGTAGTTTAGTAAGTTTGGATTAAGACTCTGTATATTATTTGGATGTGTAATTTGGAAGCATGAGTTAGCCTTGTAAACTTTGTATTCGGTAATAGGGATACTAATGAATATGTACTTGAATGGCAAATCCGGTTATGAAAGTCATAGGTATATGAGTATCAAATGTGTTTTATGTGAATTAGTAATGAGATAGCCAAATGAGGAAATATGGTCTTGATGTCATTCTACCATATGCTTGAATATTGTATAATTTCAAATTGGTAATATGTGTATGTATGTGATGATAGATAGATTAATTTTTGAGTCTATTATGCCATGCATTACATTTACTAAATTATGATTTTAGAAGTTGATCTTATTATGCATATCTAGACAAAAGAGATTGCATATGGAAAATTAGTATATGCTTGAATGGTATGCAAATTAGGTACAGTTGGTGCATACAAAAGTAATGAATAAGTTGTATAAATATTTGTGGCTCAATTATGCATGTTAACAAATTTTAGGTGTGCATTGGATCGATTAAGTATTGGTTCTATTTGATTTTGGTATGAGAGATGTAATGTGATCTCCTATATGTTTATTTAAATGCCATGACTATTACATAGTTAAAACTGATTATGTCAGATATGACTTAAGTGATTGATTAAAAGTTGTGATATAACTAGTAATGCCCCGTAACCCTAATCCGGCGATGGATATGGGTTAGGGGTGTTACAACCGTAGTTATTCTTTTGGTGGGATATGTGCGAGACCACCCTATTAGAGACTGATGGTGGGCTAAGTGCGAAACCACAGAGTGGTTGATAGTATGAATGGTTTATTGAGTAGTTATGATGTGTTGAATCACATGATTTTATGGTATTAAGTGCAAGAACATATGTTAGTGAATGTGAGCATTATGCTCGGGGTATGATTGAGATGTGGTAAGGGAGGAAATGAGTAAGCATGACTATGAATGTGTAATGTTCTTGTTTAGTATGTAATGCTATTTATTGTTTAGCACATACTATGATGTCAATTGTTTATATGTAAACTTACTAAGCTTAAGCTTACTCCCCTTTCTTTTCCCTTGTTTTATAGAGTTTAAGATTTGAGCCAGGATACGCAGATAACCAGAAGATCACCCACACTATCAGCTCACTTGGTAATTTAGACTTAGTACATTTTGTGTATGGCATGTATAGGGGCTAGACTAGCTAGATTGTTTTGTAATTTTGGCCAAAAATGTGTTGGCCCTTTTTAAAGATAAATTATTTTGTATATTGCCATGGTTTATGGCTCACCTTATTATATATATGAAAAGATGTAGTTATTCATGGAAGTTTATATTGCATATTATGAGTTGTTTGATAATATTTTGAATGGATCCATGTTGTGTGAGCTAGAGAGAAGAAAAGAGCTTGGCAAATAGCCTCGTTCTTGTCCACATGGGTAGGCACACGGGCGTGTGTCTAGGCCGTGTATGACACACGATCAGCCCCATAGACGTGTGACCTGGCCGTGTGTCCCCTGCATGTTAAGGTAGTTAATCAGTGTCGACCACGGGCTAGCCACACAGGCGTGTCCCTAGGCTGTGTGACCCTTATAATGTCGCTGACGTAACAAACAGAATACCCAAGTTTTTACACACGGGCGTGTCTAGGCCGTGTGGAGCACACGAAGCTAAGCACACTAGCGTGTGTTTAGCCGTGCGAAAGCCCTTGTAGGTTTGAAATGAAAGTAAATCTCATACGGAGTAGAGACATGGGCGTGTGTGATCAGACGACCTGCCCACACGGGCGTGTCCCATTCTACACGGGCGTGTGGCCCCTATTTAAGTGAAAAAATTTAAGAGCGTAAAGGTTTTCGGTAGGGTTCCAAAACCCCTTTTATGTATGTGTGAGGCCTCGAAAGTCCTCAATACGATTGTTGAGATGGAAATAGAGATATGTCAAGATATATGGTTAAGTGGATTAAGTTTAGTAATGCCTCGTGCCCGGTTTAGGCATAAAATACGGGTAAGGGGTGTTTCAGTAATACGCTGGCTCCAGCGCAAGGGACCCCGTCTGTAGAAAGTGGACCCGAGACTAGGGTCAAGGAGAAAAGGCTCAGGAAGCCTTCCTCCAAGTGATGAGTAACTGGTACATGGAGTATGTACGAGCAAACCCCAATGCTCAACCTCCCCCACCCCCTCTTATACCTCAGTTAGTTGTAGTGGCTCCTCAAGGTATAGATTTAGTAAGGATAACGAAGCCCCCGGTAAACAAGATTCGGAAGCAAGGGGCTGAGGACTTTAGAGCTAATATAGATGATGACCTCGAGAGGGCAAAGTTCTGGCTTGATAACTCAATGAGGGTGTTTGATGAACTCTCCCGTACCCCTGAGGAGAGCTTAAAATACATCGTGTCTTTGCTGAGGGACTCGGCATACCATTGGTGGAAAACGTTGACATCAGTGATACCTAAGGAGAGAGTAACGTGGGACTTCTTTCTGGAGGAGTTCCGAAAGAAGTATATAATTCAACGATTTGTTGACCAAAAACGGAAGGAAATCCTTGAGTTAAAGCAAGGAAAAATGACTGTGGCAGAATATGAGCACGAATTTGTTAGGCTCAGTAAGTACGTGCAAGAATATGTATCAATAGAAGCTATCTTATGCAACAGATTTGAAGATGGGATGAATGAGGATGTCAGACTTTTAGTCGGGATTTTAGAACTAAAAGAATTTGTGGTATTGGTGGATAGGGCCAGTAAGGCCGAAGATTGAGTAAGAAAAGAGGAAGGCTATGAGTGAGGCCCAGGATGCAAGAAAACTGCCGATGAGTAAATCCTACCAAGCTCAATCAAAGAGGTCCAAGGAAGCGAACCCTCGGACGACTGCATCAATTGGATTTTCGCAAAGAGAGAGAGGCAACACCTACTCGGGTTCGTGTGTTCAAGCCACCTCGATGGCAAGTGTGGGCAATCCAAAGTCCAAACCAGAGTGCCCAAGTTGTGGCAGACATCATACTAGGAGTGTTGGGGAAACAACCAGAATTAGTATAAGTGCGGTTCCCCTGATCATTTCATCCGGAATTACCCTGAGAGGGATGACAAGGAGAGGAAGCAAGAGATAAGATCAAGCAATGTATCTTCTAGGGGTAGGCCACAAAAGAACCCGAGAGGTGGGACTAGTGGTAGAAGTGCGTCACGAGACTCTGCTATGAGACCAGAGGGTCAGGCACCTGCAAGGACTTATGTCATTCGCGCTCGCGAAGAGGCATCATCGTCAGATGTAATAACGGGTACTTTTTCTCTTCATGACACCTTTGTTATTGCTTTGATTGATCCGGGGTCTACCCATTCTTATATTTGTATGAGATTGGCATCTAGTTTGAGTATGACTGTTGAGTCTACAGAATTTGTGGTAAAGGTGTCAAACCTGATAGGTAAACATGTGTTAGTTGACAAGGTGTGTAGGAAGTGTCCTTTGACAATTAGGGGTCATTGTTTTCCGACAAACCTTATGTTGTTGTCGTTTGATGAATTTGATTTGATTCTTGATATGGATTGGTTGACTACCCATAATGTTTTAGTGAACTGTGGTAGTAAATTTATTGAATTGAAATGTGAAAATGTAGATGTTATTCGGGTTGAATCAGGTGGGTTAGATAGTTTACCAGTGATGATCTCTTCCTTGGTGGCTGAGAAATATTTGAGAAAAGGGTGTGAGTCCTATCTCGCTTTTGTACTGAATACTCAAGAGTTTGAAGTAAAGATTGAAACAGTGCCGGTTGAATGTGAGTATCTAGAGTATTCTTGGAAAAATTGCCTGGATTGCCTCCAGTTAGAGAAGTCAAGTTTAGGATTGAGTTAGTTCTGGGAACGGCACCTATTCCGGCTGCTCTGTATAGGATGGAACCATTAGAGTTAAAAGAATTGAAGGTCCAGTTGCAAGAGTTGACGGATAAGGGTTTTGCGAGACCAAGTTATTCACCATGGGGTGCTCCGGTACTATTTGTGAAGAAGAAAGATGGGTCGATGAGATTGTACATAGACTACAGGCAACTTAACAAGGTTACGGTGAAAAATAAGTATCCTTTACCAAGGATAGATGATCTATTTGATCAACTGAAGGGAGCTACGATGTTCTCCAAGATAGACCTGAGGTCTGGCTATTACCAGTTGAGGGTCAAGGAGCAAGATGTGCCAAAATTGCATTTCGGACGAGGTACAGCCATTATGAGTTTCTGGTCATGCCGTTCGGTTTAACGAATGCTCCTATGATTTTTATGGATTTAATGGACTATGTCTTCCAACCGTATTTGGACAAGTTTGTAGTCATCTTTATTGATGACATATTGATTTATTCTCAGGATGAAAGTGAACATGCGGAGCATCTGAGAATTGTCTTATGGACTTTAAGAGATAAACAATTGTATGCTAAATTTAGTAAAAGTGAGTTTTGGCTCTGAGAGGCCGGATTCTTAGGACACATTGTTTCAGGTGATGGTATTAGAGTTGATTCGAGAAAGATCTCGGCTATTGTGGAGTGGAAACCATCGAGAAACATGTCAAAAGTCAGAAGCTTTTTGGGTTTAGCGGGGTACTATAGATGGTTTGTGAAGGGATTTTCCATGATTGCTACCCTGATGACGAAACTATTTCACAAAGATGTTAAGTTTGGATGGACTGAGAAATGTCAATAGAGTTTTGCGAGATTGAAAATATTGTTGACTGAGGCACCGATTTTAGTACAACTAGAGTCGGGGAAAGATTTTGTGGTCTATAGTGACGCGTCGTTTAATGGTCTCAGTTGTGTGTTGATGTAAGAGGGTAAGGTAGTCGCTTACGCCTCGAGGCAGCTAAAACCACACAAGAAGAATTATCCGACTCATGATTTGGAGTTGGCTGCTATTTTTTTCGCTTTAAAGATTTGGCGACATTATTTATATAGTGAAAAGTGTCGAATCTTCATGGATCATAAAAGTTTGAAGTATTTGATGGATCAAAAGGATTTAAATATTCGACTACGACGATGGCTCGAATTATTGAAGGACTATGGGCTACAAATCGATTACCATTCAGGAAAAGCGAATGTGGTTGCAGATGCCCTAAGTAGGAAACCTTGTATGCTTTGAGAGCTATGAGCACGAGTTTGGCATTGTTTGATGACGGTGCTATATTGGCCGAGTTAAGAGTTAGGTCACTATTTGTTTAACAAATATGTGAGGCTCAAAGGAATAATAGTGAGATGCAAGCTAAGATAGCTAAATGTGGATCGGGAAACGATTCTGATTTTTGAGTGGGTTCGGATGGTTGTTTGATGATTCATGATAGAATTTGTGTACCCAGAGATGAGGAGTTGATCAGAAAAATTTTACATGAGGCACATAGTGGTTGTTTTTCAATACACCCAGGCAGTACGAAAATGTACAATGATCTGAAGAAATTTTATTGGTTGCCGGGTCTAAAAAGGACATCCTAGAGTTTGTAACAAGATGTCTGATTTGTCAACAATTGAAAGCTGACCATCAAGTACCTTTGAGATTGCTTCAGCCAGTGATAGTTCCTGAGTGGAAGTGGGATTGGATCACCATGGATTTTGTGACGGTGTTACCTATGACTCTGAAAAAGAAAGATGTTGTATGGGTTGTAGTTGATAGGTTAACGAAGTCGGCTCACTTTATACCGGTGCATGTTGATTATTCACTAGATAAGTTAGCCGAGTTGTACATTGCAGAGGTGGTGAGATTACATGGTGTACTTGTATCTATTATCTCGGATAGAGATCCGAGATTTACTTCGAGATTTTGGAAGAAGTTGCAAGAGGCCTTGGGTACAAGGTTGAATTTTAGTACTGCGTTCCATCTGCAAACCGATGATCAGTTTGAAAGAGTAATTCAAGTTCTGGAGGATATGCTTCGATGCTGTGTGTTAGAGTTCGAAGGTAGTTGGGAGAGATACCTACCATTGGTCGAATTTGTTTAAAACAAAATTTATCAGTCGAGTATTCGGATGGCACCGTATGAAGCCTTGTATGGTCGTAAGTGTCGGACTCCTTTGTATTGGATCGAGCTTAGTGAGAAGCAAATTCATGGGGTTGACATGGTTAAAGAGACTGAGGAAAAAGTGAAAGTGGTCCAAGATAGTCTGAAAGCTGCTTCAAATGACAAAAAGTCGTATGCGAATTTAAAAGAAATGAAATTGAGTTTAAAGTGGGCGAAAAGGTGTTTCTGAAAGTGTCCCCGTAGAAGAAAATATTGAGATTTGGTCAAAAAAGGAACCTGAGTCTGCGATTTATAAGACCGTATGAGATTACTGATAGAATTGGGCCAGTAGCATACCTGTTGGCTTTACCAATAGAGTTAGAGAAAATACACAATGTGTTTTATGTATCGATGTTAAGGCGTTATTGCTCCGATCCTTTGCATGTGATTCCTCCAACAGAAATTGAGATACGACCTGATATGACATATGAGGAGGAGCCGATTAAAATCTTGGGTCGAGAGGTGAAACAGTTGAAGAATAAGGACATAGCCTTAGTAGAAGTGTTATGGAAAAAAACACGATGTAGAAGAAGCTACGTGGGAACCGGAAGAAGCTATGAGAGAGCAATATCCAAACCTCTTTACCAGTAAGATTTTTGAGGGTTAAAATCTCTAAAGGGGGAGAGTTGTAACAGCTCGATTTTGGGGCTAGTCGAAACAGTGGTTTTGAGACCACTAAACCAAGGTTAGGGAAAATTATTTTGATGTTTTTTATGTGTTATAGCATTAATAAGAGACTATGTGGAAATTTTGGTACTTTAATTTTAGCAATTATATGAGTAATTGTGAAAAAGTACTAAACCGCATAAAATGTAATAGTTCTATTTTTCAATTTAGAGGAGTCAAATAGCCATAAATCACTAAATTGGGGGTCCTTAAAGTGAAATTAGGCTAATTTGATGTGTGTTGGCCGGCCATAGAGGATAGGGGACAAGGGCATTAAATTTTTGGTGAAAGTTAGTGACTAAGTGAATAAAATATGATAAAATAAATGAAGGCTATCATCTTTTTCTCTTCTCTTCTTCATCTACCAATTTTTACATTCAAGGAAGGGTTTTGAAAGCTTTAAAATTTCAGCAACTTGTCCTCACCCAAGTAAGTGATTTTTGGTGGTGTTAATTGATAGTTTTGCATTTTTGGAGCCTTCAAAGCTTAAGCTAGCTATTAAGGGGATTAACTTATGATATGGTTGAAAGTCTAGGGACTTGCCATGAGAGTGTTATTATTGTTAGCTGAGTTTTTATGGAAGAAAAATGAATGCTAGGGAGATGAGAAACAACTTTTGTGAAAGGTGTTAGCATGAAAACACCTAATTAGGACTTAAATGCAAAGATTGAATTTGTGTCATAAATGCATGAAATAGTTGGAATTGTGAGTAGTTGTAAGAGAAATAAATGTTCAGCTAGACTTATTTAATGAGAAAGTGAGTTGAAATATGATTTACGAGTCTTGGGTAAAATCATAATTTTGTCGTAATACAAGGGCAAAATTGTAATTTTGCCATAGTACAAGGGCAAAATAGTCATTTTTGCCTAAGTGTAGATTTTAATGCATTATGATCGTAGAATAATCTAAATGAATGAATTTCATTGTTATAGATCAAGAAGAGCACGGAATTAACATTGACGGGGAAAAGGTAAGGTTACATATTAAACCGCTAGTTGACGTATTTTGCACCGAGGTAAGTTTATGTGTAAACAATGCATTTATACATATATATATATTGTTGATGCTAACTAGTGCATAGCATGATTGAGAACCTATATGGTTCAAGTGGATTGAATGTGGTAATTATTGAGTAATTTACGTAGGAACTACGAAATAGATATGTGAATGTGTAATGATAATACTTGACGATGGGCTAAGTGCGATACCACCTTATTACTAAATTGTGACGGGCTGTGTGCAACACCATCGCCTATTTATCATTTGGTGGGCTATGTGCGATACCACCGTAGTTATTCTTTTGGTGGGCTATGTGCGATACCACCCTATTAGAGACTAATGGTGGGCTAAGTGCGAAACCACTGAGTGGCTGATAGTATGAATGGTTTATTGAGTAGTTATGACGTGTTGAATCACATGATTTTGTGGTATTAAGTGCAGGAACATATGTTAGTGAATGTGAGCATTATGCTCGGGGTATGATTGGGATGTGGTAAGGGAGCAAATGAGTAAGCATGACTATGAATGTGTAATGTTCTTGTTTAGTATGTAATGTTATTTATTGTTTAGCACATACTATAATGTCAGTTGTTTATATGTAAACTTAATAAGCTTAAAGCTTACTCCCCTTTCTTTTCCTTTGTTTTATAGAGTTTAAGAGCTGAGCCGGATACGCAGATAACCAGAAGATCGCCCACACTATCAGCTCACTCGGTATTTTTAGACTTAGTACATTTTGTGTATGGCATGTATAGGGGCTAGACTAGCTAGATTGTTTTGTTATTTTGACCAAAAATGTGTTGGCCCTTTTTAAAGATAAACTATTTTGTATATTGCCATGGTTGATGGCTCATCTTGTTATATGTATTAAAAGATGTAGTTATTCATGGAAGTTTATATTGCATATTATAAGTAGTTTGATATTATGTTGAATGGATCCATGTTGTGTGAACTAGAGGGGAGAAAAGAGCTTGGCAAATAGCCTCGTTCTTGCCCACACGAGTAGGCACATGGGCATGTGTCTAGGCCATGTGTGACACACGGTCAGCCCCATGGGCGTGTGACTTGGTCGTGTGTCCCCTACATGTTAAGGTAGTTAGTCAGTGTCGACCACGGGCTAGCCACACAGGCGTGTGCCTAGGCCGTGTGACCCTTATAAGGTCTCTAACTTCACAAATAGAATACCCAAGTTTTTACACAATGGCAAGGACACGGCGTGTCTAGGCCGTGTGGAGCACACAGGCTAAGCACACGGGAGTGTGTCTAGCCATGTGATAACCCTATAGGTTCGAAATGAAAATAAATCCCGCACGGGGTAGGGATATGGGTGTGTGTGATCACACGGCCTACCCACATGGGCGTGGGGCCCCTGTTTAATTAAAAAATTTTAAGAGCGCAAAGGTTTCTGGTAGGGTTTCGAAACCCCTTGTATGTATGTGTGAGGCCTCGAAAGTCCTCAATGAGGTTGTTGAGATGGAAATAGAGATATATGTCAAGATATGTGGTTAAGTGGATTAAGTTCGGTAATGCCTCGTGCCCGGTTCTGGCATAGAATACGGGTAAGGGGTGTTACACCATTTGCCACCCTTATTAGCACAAACACATACATGACTTCAAAGGCACTTAACATGGCATAATTAAGTACTTAGACACCATCAAACAAGTCTTGCTCATGGCATCACCAAATCAACTTATACATACACAAGACACCTTACTTTGTCAAGCCCAACTTACCAATTCTCATTTAAACCATGGTTATCATCATACTAAAAAATCCCAATTAAATCATCAAGCATTCATAGCCACAACATAACTCATCACATACACACAACCATCAACCACATCACAATTGCACAGGCACATGCATGCATGAATAAATAGGCTTACATTCCAATAATCAATATAAGCCATATCTCATGGCCATATACAAAATGAATTATAATATTATCATAAGACAACACTTTTGGCTAACCAATATGACACATAACAAAATGACCAAGTCCCCCTATACATGCCATACTCAAAGTACTTGAATTCACTATACCCAAAAGATTAGTTTGATAGTGTGAATCGAGCTCCGACGTCCTTCAATCCCTGAGTTAGCTTGGCGACACTATAAGAAATGGAAAGGAAGGGGATAAGCTAAAGCTTAGTAAGTTTGCATGTAAATAATAAGCAACATTAAACATGTAGTAACATACACGTAGCAAATTATAAATTTACACATAATCATCAAATGATCATAGGCATAACTTACTCATTTGCATTCTTACCAATAATGCATCATAAATAGAGCTCATTTCTCATGAGTTTTGCGTATGTACCTGTATCACTTCATAACATAATCATAGCCTTTCATATCATTGATATAATCTTTAAATTACCCGTTGAACCACTTGTAAATACTAAAGGATACTTGGGAAACCTCATACACATAGTAAGATACCAATGCCATATCCCAGATATGGTCTTACGTGGGATCACATATCGATGTCGATAGCCTAGCTATGGTCTTACACAATGTCTCATATCGATGCCATGTCCCAGACATGGTCTTACACGAAATCATATATCGATGCCATATCCCAGATATGGTCTTACACGAAATCACGCATAACCCTAATGCCATGACATTTGTATCTTATCTTTTTCTAAGGTTCAACCGGGAATTTTACCACATCAAATCTTCATCGAACGTACTCATAAAAATAATTAAACAATTCATACAATATAAAATATCAAATGCATAATGTATAGTTTCATTATTTACACACGAACTTACCTCAGTACAAAATATGGACAACTGATTCGATTTAGTCCAAAATCTTATTCTTTCCCCGGTCTAGGTTTGGACTCCGTTCTTCTTGATCTATAATAGCAAATTTTGCTCATTTAAATATCACATTGTCCGAATCAGTCCAAAAACCATAATTTAACAAAATTATAGTTTTACCCCTAAACTTTCACATATTTACAAATTAGTCCATAGGCTCGTAAAATGAAATGTACTCATTTTGTTTGTTACCCAAGCCTAGTCGAACCTATATCATGCTTATACCAGCCTACATTTTTCATCAAATCACATTTCTACTACCCATTTTTACAACTTTTACAAAAATGTCCTTTTTAGGTGTTTTTATCAAAAAAATCACTTAGTAAAAGATGTTTATCACACATCAGACTTTCATAATCCACCATGAAACATCAAAATACATGCATGTCATACATGGGTCAAACCCTAGACATCAACCCTAGCTCAAATAAATGGTAGAAATGGCTAGATCGGTTGATAATAACTTCAAAAATATAAAGAACATTAAAAACGGGGCTAGGATTGACTTACAATCAAGCTTAGAAAGTGAAGAAACCCTAGCTATGGCTCCTTATATTTTCGGCACAATAGGTTGAAAATGGACATGATTTTTGCTTCATTTTTCCCTTTTAATTTTTTATTAACCAAATGACAAAAATGCCCTTTTTTACTAAACTCTGAAATTTTACCTAAATATGTCCATTTTGTCCATAAAAATAGAAATTGGGAAAATTGCTAAGGACCTCTAATTAATAATCTAAAGCTATTTCATACTTAAAGCTTCTAGAATCACATATTTTGCAACTTTTGCAATTTAGTCCTAAAAATCAAATTGGACACTTTATGCATGAAATTTCTTCATGAAATTTTCACACAATCATGCAATCATGCCATAGACCTTAAAATACTCATAAAATAATTTTTCTATTACGGATTTGTGGTCTCAAAACCACTATTCCGACTAGGCCCAAAATCAGGATGTTACACTAGCAATATGATGTGAGTTTTAATTAAAACGCAGTGATAGTTGTGAGGTGAACTATAATGAGAAGAAAAAATTATTGTTAAGAACATTAGAATAATATTTGTATTTAGTAGACCTTATAACATAATAAATAATTAAAAGACTAAAATTAATAAAATATTGATACATTATTTTAAATATTTTGATTAATTAATATATAATTATATAAATTTATTTATAGTATTAAATTAACGGAAGTATTTAAAACTTTAAATCAAAAGACTAAAAAGAAAATTGTAAATAATTAAAAATATAATATAATATATATATTGAAATTTTATAATAAGTGAATAAAGTGAAAAAATTTAAAGCATGAATGAAGTATAATAAAGTACTTGAAAGTTTTCCTTTCACAAAAGTAATTGAAAGTTTTAACTAATAAAGGATAAAACATGAAAGCAGTATGAGAAGAAAAATTGGAAATGGGAATTAGTGGTAGAAATAAAGGCGATTGATATTGAGATTTAGAAGAAATTGGTCTAGTTCAAAAATGTTAATCTAATGCGGTGAGAAAGATTTTGATTTGTCATCCAAACAGATAGCATTAGAACAATTGGGAAAAAGTGCCCCAAATGTGCCTCTGAGGTGCTTTTAAAATCCAAAAGGACCTGAAGAGTAGATAAACCTGAATAAAAATATATTTAGAAGTAGAATGATCAATTAAGGAATTAAACCCTAAGCCTTCACTTTAAAAACATGGGTACAACAAACGTATGATAAGAATGGGTAAACTAACCAAAAGTCATCCAGCTATTGTCCCTTTTCTTTTTTGGTCAACTAACTATCATTTTTTTTTAATTTAGTCACCTAATTAATCAAGATTATTTTTTTAATCCATTTACGTTAAGTGTTGTTAAATCTCTTACAGAAGGTGACGTGATTATTAAAAAATCAATATGATAACAAATTTCGTCCTCAACTTTTACATATTATATCGATTTAGCCATAGTTTTAAAAAAATTAACCTTGAAAATCTATAAATAGTCTCAATTTGATTCTTAATATTTACCTACCTCTTCTGCTTCCCTCACAGTCACTACCCTCGTGCCTCCACCTCCTCTTCCACCCTTCTCCAAAAAAAAAAAAAAATGCCTTTTTTTGGAGAATTGGGAATCGAATTTCAGAAAATAGCACAAGGCATTAGACAAGAACTCAAAACAAAAAAAAATCTGGAAATTACTAACCTTAAAAGGAAGATGACAACTACAAGTGAATAAAAAGGTGCCTTAAAATCAAATTATCTAGCTTCTTTAACCAAGGTATGAAAGGCGGAGGAAAGAAAGTTGAAGCTTGAATTCAAAAGAACATAGCTAAAAATCAAAACTTGTGGTTGAGAATGAAGTGAGGAGGCATAAACTAAAGAATGTTGCCAAGATGGAAGCTGAGGTGAATTAGAGATGGAAGATCTTAATAGAGAAAGCAATGACTTAATTCCAGAAAATGATATAGCTGTTAAAAAAATTGAAGACAGAGAAAAGTTCAAAAAAGATCTGGGAAGAGAAATTAATTGGTTGAATGGGGAAACCCCAAAAGCAAGAGCTAGAAAATGTTAGGGAGGAAGTTTCTAACATGCAACAATAGCTGGAATCTTCATAACAAAATATTTCAGAATTGAGCCACAATCCTAATGTTACTTCAAAAGAAAATAAGTCCCTAAACTCAAAACATTTGGAGGTTTCAAATGAGGTTCAATAAACACGGTGGAGAAAGAGGTGAAGGTAGAGACTGTTGGAAAATTACTACTGTAAAACAAAGACATTAGCGCTGACACTTACAAATAATAATAATTAAATAAATGCTACGCTCTAAAGAACCACTACCTTAGAAATGATTATCCCTGATCGGTTTAATCGAAAATGGACATCACCCCCAAAGGTTAACATAATACTTTCCAATTTGTACACCCGAATGAGGAAGATGGAACTCAATTGGTATTGCTCTTTTTTAAATTTATAGGAAATAAGATCAACATAAGTTTAAAGATGGTAAGAAAATTTGGCTGGAAAAACCATACTAAGATCAATTCTCAAGAAAGTTTGGAGGGGTCATAGACGGTCCCGCTTAAAATCTGAACTCCTAAACAAAACTTTCTCTAATGTAATTTTTAGTAAAATAACAAAGCTTTTAGAGAAAGAAGAATGAGGGAGATGGGAAGAATGATAGAAGCTAGGCTTTTTGTTGTGTAAAATATAAGGAGATAGCCTCTTATTTATACTATCAGCTAAAGGTCAAAATAGTAAAAATGTAAGGGCAAAAAGGTAAACCTGGAGGATACAGTTTTCTAAAAATAGTTTAAAAAGATATTTTTTGTTGACCAGAATTTTCTTTATTTTTTGAAAAATAATACAGAATTTTTTTCCAAAAATAAACATGTGTGGTACATGTTAACACAGACCAAGTCTGACAAAGACGGTGGCGCGCGTGTGTTAGGCCTTTAGCCCAATTACTCAATGAGGATAAGGACTAAGGCTATATTTTAACCTTTTCAGTAGCCTATACACAAAAAATGTGGGATTTCTTTGCATTACCCACATTCCCCCACTAATGCAAAGAAATAAAGATTTTTTTTGAAAAAAGAAAAAAGAGCAATAGTGGAATTAGCCGCTTAAGTACTAGTATTTGTTAAGTTGGCACTAATGCATAGTGAAATGAGCAATTCTTCTCTTAACAAGTGAATGATGGTAGTGGGATTTCTTAGCCTATACACAACCAATGTGAGATTTCTTTGCATTACCCACAGAGACAACGATGGTAGTGGCGGTGGGAGAAACCAAAGAGGAAGATAAATTTTGATGATCAAATTGATATCATTTATAAATTTTGAGGGACAATTTTTTTTAGTTTATGACTAAATCAATCTAATATGTAAAAAGACAATAATTAGGTGATATGTATATACCCAATAACAAAACATATTCTTAAAACTCTCTCTTTTAACACCATCACTTTAAAATCATATTTATTTTTAAAAAAATATTTGATGAAAGATTTTTCTAACTTTAAATTTTAAAAATAATTTTTTAGAGAAACTTTTTAACTTAATATGATTTTTATCAAAACTTAACATTTTAGTGCAATATTAAATATATAATATTTACGTAATATTTATTTATCAAACATTATATTTTAATTATGTAATACCTAAAAAGTTTACAAAATTTAAATAACAATTTTATACCTTAAAAGTTCGGTAAAAAAGAGAGTAGAATTTGTCAAACATAAAATTAACATTGATAAAACCAAGAATATCTATATTAATTTAATTGAATTAATTATATTATATATTGGGATAATAACATATTTTGTACTTCAACTTTGACAAAATCTTTTAATGTGGTACCTAATTTTTCAAAATGTCAATTTTAGTGCCTAAACTTTAAGTCTGTTTGCCAATGTGGTACATATGTGTAACAATGTTGGTTGATGATGTGTCAATACACATGACCTACTTAGAAAGTACTACACTTACACTTTGATGCTAGAGATAAACACCAAAAGAAATTGGTGAAAATTTTTTTGCTAATTTGTTCAACCATGAAAGGAATACAGCCTGCCTATGCTCAATAGGTCAAACTACACTTGCTGAAAGGAACATAGAGGGAACTCATCAATTCCATTAATGAGAAAATATGGGGAGTTGTGTTAACTAGTTGGAATCCTCTTGTTATATTGGTTAGTGGTGTTAGTGTTCCCAAACTAGAGACAACTTGGACTACTAAAAAGATAAAGTAGTCTATTACAATTTAAAATCTCTAAATGTAATATTCAATGGTGTATATCCTCAAAAATTTAAAAGAATATCCAAGTGCATTACTTATGAGATTGTAACACTTAACAATAGTGACACCATTCAAAACTTAATAAAATTATATAAAAATCTAAAAGTTATAAATTGTTAAATATTATTGTTATAAAATAAAAGACAGAAAATAAATAAAAAAGAGAATGGGAGAGCAAAGAGAGAGTGATATGTTATTGATCAATGGAATATATACAAAGCTTCTCCAAATTCTCTATTTATAGGCATAAGAAGTATAAATGAAGTAGAGATCTACTTCTAATGACTAATAGAAGTTAAAGTAAATCAAAAGTTATCTTGATCTCGATGGACATCCACTTAACAAGATATTCATAACACTCCCCCTTGGATGTCCATTGGTAGATAATGTGTAAAAGAGTACACATATCTATAATACGCATAATATGTTGCCTCATTAAAAACTTTACTAGGAAAACCCAATGAGACAAAACCTCGGTTAAGGGAAAAAGAGTACAATGCGTATTTACTCCCCCTCATGAAAACATCACATAATATCTCATATTCTATGTATTGAATCTTGAATACTAGCTTTTCAAATGATCATTTGAGCGTATTTGCTAAGCATTTATATCACCATTCTTTTGAAGGTCATGAGTAAAGGGAAAGTTTGGAAAAATATATCTTGATCTCTTCATGAGTTTCAACAATAATCATTACAAATTTTAATCATGATCCCTCTATAAAAATAAAAATAGGTATTTTGGATCATTTTATAATCCTCTTTCAACTACTATTGACTAAGTTAAATTTACCACATATGTTCAAATTATTTAAATTCATATAAATAAATAATTTTTCGAGAGTTTCAATATGCTTCTAGAAGTCTAAATCCTTCAAAGATTTTAATATAAACTTTACTATATAGTGATTCATAAAAGGTTGTAACAACAACCATTAGGCATAAGTTAAATCTTTTATGAACTATCAGTTTAATAATATAGTTAAAGGTTATTATATCCACCACAAAAGAATATTATATCTTTTCATAATCAATGTCAGGACTTAGAAAAAAATCTAATATTTTATTATGTTTTGCAAAACTACTTCATTTGCACCCTCACTTGCTTTATACCTTTAGATATTTGGACTACTGGTCCAAAAACTTCACAAATTTAATTGTACTTGAGTTGCGTCTTTTATTTTGACCAATTTATTTCATATCTATATTTCTCAATAGATTTATTCAAGATCCTCCTTTTATTTCATTATTTCAACAATAATATTGCATGCAAAACCTTTGTCGACCACTTTTATTATCGGTTCGACATTTTCTCAAATTGACATAACTTATCAAGATCTCCTATTTTCACTATTTTAATATTTAGTTTCAGGTACCTCAATCTCTTCTGAAGTTGTACTTGTTAGTTATGTTTTGGGTCTCTTCTAGAGTACTTACCTTCACTATATGACCATCTAAAGTTATTGTTTTATTTTATGAGAATTTTCATATTTGGAACTTGTAATGAGTTATCCTTGTTGAATTTCTAGTTCAAATTACTCTCCCCCAATGTCGGGAAAACTATCAAATCAAAATAGTAATCACAAATCATGTCATAATTGAATCTCCACTACATTTAAAATATATAATAATACAAGGAGACTCGTAATTAATATATATTCCCAATTTTTTTGAGTATTCACTTATCTTTGTTGTGGTAGAGCAATTGGAACATATACACACATATAAAAATTCAAAAATGAGAAATATTTAGTTCTTGACCAAAAATCAATTGTAATGGAGAGTATTTATAACCTATTGGGTTGATGCATACAACACATAAGTCAACATAATCTCATGTTGAAATAGGAAGTTTAGTTCTCATAAGTAATGGTTTAGATATTAACTAGAGTCGTTCATTCAATAATTTCCCTAAACCATTATACGCATAAATAATAAACTTTTTTTAAAAAAATTCAAACTCAATCAATAAAAAACTGAGATATAAACTCATCAGTATTAGCAAGATGAATTGTCGTAATTGCATGATCTAAAATTAATTATTTAACAATCTTGTAAACGACAGGTTACAAGTTGGTAACACATATGTGATTATTTTGTAGATGCATCTACCAAAATCATATAATATCAAAACCATCCACATGGTGGATGAATGGACCCATATTCATTTAACAAATGCAAGATATTAAATCTCAACTTTAGTTAGTGAGTTTCTAACAATTAATTTTCATTGATAACAAGCAACAAATAAGAATTCATTAAATTAAAGAATCTTCTAGTTCTTTAATGAAGGTCTATATGAATTCTCAATTAATTTTCACATCATATATGATCCAGGATGGTCTAGCTGGTCACGCCTAGTAAATGTATTTGTATCAGTAAACTTTTGGTTTACTTTAATGTGTTTCAATTGTACTAAATTGTAACAAATTGGTAATTTTACTATCATCCATTTTACTTTCTATCCACATATAAATACAATTGTGATATTTGCTTATGGAAATGTCTAAAGCAATGTGAAGTCTATAATGCCACTAAGTCAATAAATATAATTTTCAAATAATTATATGCAATATTCACTTTAGGGAATATGCTAAAATCTTCAAATGCAAGGCATTTGGGTCTAGTGGTATGATTCTCGCTTCGGGTGCGAGAGGTCCCGAGTTCGATTCAAAATACCTTTAAAACCCTTTTAATAAGAGTTTTGCATAATGGGTTAACTATCAAGAATACTGCCTAGGTCATGTATAGAAACAAACATATATTAAATATATCAATAAAAGTCACATCTCAAACATAAAAATATGAGATAATGAAAACTAATATTTTTCATAACTATCACCATAAACATGCATGAAATTTAATTTAAAATCCAACCATTCATGCTCATAGAACTTCTCATTTACAATTGCTCATGTCATTTCTCCGAATAATGAACAAATGAAATAATATAAAACATATGAACTACTACTTTTAACAATTCTTTGAACTAAATCAAATCCGAATAACCATAAAATTCATTAGTTTATTAACACAAATTTGCATACTAGATATGTTTTAATCAAATATATTATTTAATTATAAAATCTACTATAGCAACATAAATAAATCAGTTAATATTCATTTTCATGAACAAATGAGATGCTTAAAACAATATGTAACCCATGTAATCAAAACTTAAAAAGAAAAGCATCTCAAATGTTTAAACCATATATCAAGTTGATTTAATATTTAAAGATGTACCCCTTTTTTTCTGCGTTGAATTGACGATTTTATCAAGAAGAAAATTAAACTTCAGTAGTAGACTTTGAATCCAATCAAAATCTATTAATAGCAAACTTTGAGAGTGGATCTTATTTTCCATGTGTACAATAGGTACATAACCAATAACTTTTCATGCATAAGTTTTCTCTCTTGCAAGTTCTCATTAGTAATAGTTTTTCATGTGATTTTATTTGAAACTTATTCTGAATACTATAGAGTTATACTCACTGTTTTAAAAAAACTTGCAATTTCAGGTGCGTCCAACCATAACGAGCTTTAGATAGATTTACCATATTCTATTGCTCATAAGTAGATCTTTCACAATAAAATATTTTTCTTTCAACCCCTTAATGGGGATGATGACAAAAGAAGATCACAAATATAGTAATAGTCAATTCAATTTAATAACAAGAGTAATCAATA
The DNA here is from genome assembly GCA_025506655.1 of Gossypium rotundifolium. Lineage (NCBI taxonomy): Eukaryota > Viridiplantae > Streptophyta > Magnoliopsida > Malvales > Malvaceae > Gossypium > Gossypium rotundifolium. Next base: position 104,489,673 of record CP106733.1, on the reverse strand, counting down.
ACTCAATTGATGTGATCCGGCTCGGGAATTCGAGTCGTTTCACGTAGTTTGCCCGATCATCGACGAGGAGAATGTTCGCAATGTCGAAAAGGCTTAAAATTGATTAAGGTATGTGGAAGCTTAACAAATTGGTTTAAAGTGAATGGTAGGTTTAGAAGGATATAGTAGGTTCATTTTAAGAATAAAATAAAGGATAGATGGGTTGGATAAGTGGTGGTGATGGAAATTGGAACTTAAGCGACAAGATCGATTCGATACTATAGCGAGTATCGCCCCGGGACTTATATGGCTTAAAGTGATTGATGGAAATAGAATATAGAGATGGAAAACAAACTTAACTCAAGAACGATTCTACACTATAAAAGAGTGTTGCCCCGGTTCTTATGTGGTTAAGGTGGTAGGATGAAAATGTAGATAGGTGAACACCACACAGGTTAAGGTGATAAGTTCAAAAGAACAAGTCGGGAAGACGCCACTAGCAAAGTCAGATAAGTCAACAAGACTTGTACGAAATATGAGAGGAGGTAAACGCACTCAAGAACACAATGTTCATTTAACAAATTGGCAAAAGTCCATTTACAAATGAAATGTCTAAGTATTTATAGGCTTAAGCATGGTTAGTCGAATGGACAAAATGAACCAGCTTAAGGACTAAGTAATTTCAGCTAGAATAGTCTAGAATTAGCTAGAATAAAATTATTAAAGATGAAGTCCATGTTCAGCCGAATGGAGCTCCAAAAGTCAGCTCATTTAGTCTTCCAATTCACTTAATTAAAGAGCTGATGAGTTGAGCTAAGTTGTTCAATGATTGTGTAGCCAAGGGACTTGAATTTCAACCTTTAATGCTTTCTTGTGCAGTCGAACAAACAGCAGCAATATTGATGGCATTTAAGTGGTGTCTTTGGCACACAAGCAGCCTTGAGTGTGAACTTGAGGAGGCAATCGGTCACAAGTGTGAAAGAAAGGTTTTGAACAGCCAATAAGTGTGAAAGGAATGTAGGAGCTAAATAAACTAATGTGAACATCCCCTTGTCCCTTGCAATACACGAGCAGACTCTTGGGGAAGAGAAATGGGCTGCTGACTTTTAATTTCAGCTTAAAAACTCCCTTAATTGCCATCCATGCACCTAGCCGTCCAAGGGTAGTATACCTACACCAATTAAATCAGAAAATTAAGCTCCCTTTTTGGACACATTAAATTCAGCAACAAACTAATAAAAACCTGCACATTGAATTTAATTATAGCACCTAATTAAGTTGTCTGAGATTAGGACATATTAAATGGTTGTAGGATTTAAGACAAATTTAACAAGGGCTTTTCTAGACACATTGAAAACATGCAATAAGCTAAAACATATTTATGAGCTGTAATAATTTAAACTAAATTAATGAAATACTTAATTTATTCAAATATTAAAGTAAATGACCTGAAAGTAATTAAAAATTAGCTCAACGAGCTAAAGTGAGCTCATGTAGAGCTAAACCGAGCTAAATTCAGCTTGCACCAAGGTGCACGGATTGCTCAAAGTTCGGGCCCTAGCTTGTCCATCGTTTTCAGATTGGACTTCACTCCAAAACTGACTAATTAAAGTCGCAACAGCTTCTTGCATTCGCTTAGCTTGAGCTCGAGTAATGGGGCCTTTAGGGAGCTCGAGGGGATTAGAGTTGGAAGTTGTTGAACCCCCGGGCGTGCTCACATCATCAATCTTCCCTTTTTTCATCTTTTCAAAATGGATTTTTCTAGCAATAATGTTTCATATGAAATATAATATTTTCTTCATTCACAATCTTAATATGATATTCATTATAATAAATATCTTTTAAAACTAATGCATTAACCATAACAAATTTTGTGCTTTTTAGATAAATGATATATTAGCTCTTCTAGAGCTTTCAACTAATTTTGTACTATCAAATATTGGAATGGTATATGTTTGTTTCAGATACAAATAACATATATATTTTCTATCTGTAATGATAGAATTCCTTACTACATTCTCATATCCTTCCTCAAAGAATATTAATAGAAACAAAATATTTGGGTATACGCCACATATATGGCTAATAATATTTCATATCACATTGATAACATAGATTATCTTTACCCTTTGAATAAGTTATCTTGAGAATTCTCATTGTTCTCTTATTTATTATTATGTTCTCACTTTTAGTGGTACATGATTATATCTTTTATTTCTTTATGTTTGCATTCACTTCAAGGAATGCAACAAATCTGGTAGGACAGACTTCTAAACGTCTTCATTGATTTTTTATTTCATAATCACCATTGCAAAACATGTGTAGATTTCAAATCAAAATCTATCTATCATAATTAATCTCTAATTATAATAAACATGATATAATAAATAAATCATAGTAAAATATACGAGATTCTTTAACATCATTGTTATCACCTTGGTTATTGTCATGAGCACTATTACAAGTAGTAAAACAACTTTGTTTTGTAATAACATTTATAATCTAATAGTAAAAAATTATTTAATAAACAAAATCAAAATTTTCAGATACAATGCTTGAAAGTTATCCAATATACATTGTACCAAATTTCAATACCACATATATGATATAAAATCTTATGATGCTCTAATCAAATATTTATAAATCCAATTTAAAAGATATAATACAATAATTTCAAGCATATTTAATAACAAAATTTAATCATATATTTTAATCATCCAAATATCATACATCTATAATTTAATAAAAGAATCTTCGTTTAAAAGAAACTTTAAAATAATAATATTTTATCATAAAACAATTTTACTAAAAATCAATCAATAAAAAAGAAAAACATACCATGTAAGGATTATATAAATTTCTTTGCATAAAAGGTCATAAAATTAGAGATTTATGCGTACCTGAGTAGTTAAAAGCTCTAATGATTTTCCATAGTGCGTAGGTCTCAATTGAAATAGCAGCAACTCTATGAGGCAATTGACAACAGTAACTTTTGGAATATTTTTGGGACTTATAAAAAAAAAACAATTAAAAGAAAATCGTATTGATAACGTGTTATAAAATAAAAGACATAAAATAAATAACAAAGAGAATTGGAGAGCAAAGAGAGAGCGTATTTTTATTAATCAATCAAAATATATATAAAAGTTCTCCAAAGTCTCTATTTATAGGCATAAAAAATATAAATGAAATAGAAATATACTTCTAATGATTATTAAAATTTAAAGTACATTAAAACTTATCTTAATGTTAATAGACATTCACTTAATAACATATTCATAATAATTATCAAATTATCAAATTTTAAATATATAGAAGTTAAAAATAATGACCATAAATAAAAACAAATTAAATAAAGATCAACTAGAATTTTCTTCCTTCTACCGAATTTTTCTATCAACCAAACAAAATGTAAGAACAGATTTCTTCCTCATTATCAAAGTTTGAAAATCACACCTATCGAAGCTTCAACCAGAACCTTTCAACACCTTTGAATCCTTCGTTGGGAATTTAACTTGAATTTATTACGAAAATTCCCAGTTTAAAGAAAACCCTGATTTCTAAAAACTCGAGAACCCACTATCGACCCATTTAAAACGACAACACTTCTCGGTTCTTCTTCACTGAACTCGCAGTTGCAACTTTTTATTATTATTTTTTTTTCTAACTTCGAAATTATTCCATAATTTTTTATGTTAATAAAAAATTTCAATGAAAACAAGGACTGATTTAGGTATACGATTCAAACTTAAATAATACAAAAGAGAAATTTCCCAAGAATACAAAACAAACCTAGAAGATCATAGTTTCACAATTCAAACTTGAAAGAGTAGAACTTTAAATCAAGATCTTATGTAACCCACATTGCTTTTTAATCTCAAATCCACCAGTGAAGCCATTTTACTGAAGATGTGATATGACTAATGGACACCATTGAAGCCATTTCACTAAAGATATGATTTTAAAAACAATCACAATAGCAATATTGAAGCTAAAGTAGAAAAAGCTGCAATCAAAGAATTGAAAAATTTTGAAATTAAGAAAAAAGAAATGGGTCAAGTTACATAAGTGTTTGATATTGAGTGGAAACCCACTTTCCAAAATGGTTTGCTCTCTCCTTGTCTTCCTCCATTCATTTCATATCATCTTTTCTGTTTGTTTCCCTAGAAAAAAGAAGTATGAAAAGAAATAAATGTGAAATTTGCTTGTGTTAATATGAAGCCTCTCTAAGGTATTCTTTGGTATTTACTTTAGCTATTTCTTTTTTATTTTGAATGAAAAATAAAGGCATCCACATGCATAAAAGCTAGTAATACATTATACATTTGGTTGACTAGAGTAGAGTAGAGTAGAGGAGGGATAGAATGGGTATTCAGTAGGAATGAAATGGAAATGTAATAGATATTAGGATTAACGGTAAAAATTCCTCAATAAATAAATTTAAAAATTAATTGAACTTTTATGAAAAAATGCATTAAATTGGGCCCTTAATGATAATAAAAAATTCAATTGGTCCTTACTAATAACAAAATTATCTGTTGATGAGTTTGTCTTGACGAGAGCAATTAGAAATTATTACGTGATATTAAGTAGACATGATATTTCACGTCAGTAAAAATTTAAAATTTTAAAATATATTTTTTCAAAAAATAACTTTTTAAATAATTAATGTGTTTATAGAATAAATTTGGATAAATAATTGTCCAGATTTATTTTAGATTAGTGAAATTAAAATAACTTCAAAATTATAAAAAAATTATTGAATGTTCTAAAATATATAAATAAATTTCAAATGTGCAAAAGCTCAAAAAAATGAAATTAATCTCTGATAACTATACATCTTTGATATAATTTACCTTTTTCACCTACTAACTACAACAAAATTGTTATTGATGATGCTAATCTTTATTAACGACTAACTTGTTTAATGATCAAACAACAATAAATATACCTGTAATTACTCAATAATACCCGATTAGTAAAATCGCAATTTTTAACTATCAGTGTTACCTAATTATAAAGTTCAAATTTTAGAAATAAATTATAGAAATAGGGTTTAAGTGAATGTAAATTAGATAATACCAATATTTATTTGGGTAGGTATAAGAATTTTAACCTAAAAAATTTGGTGCAAGGCTTCTATTTGCTTCCTACACCAGTTGATAAAGATGCCAATTCTGTTTCACAACACTAATTAATTACTTTTTCTCGGTTACAATTTTTAATGTCGAAATTACCCCAAAAATTGAACGTTATTAATTCTTCATATGAGTTGTTAATAAAATTTCATTACTAATAATTATATAATTAATCACTTGTATATTAACACTTAAACAAGTTTGTAAATATTAACAAGAATAAAAACCCTAATATTTCAATTTTGAGAGAATATTGATTTTTTTTGAATTTTGCACATTTGAAATATATATTTTAGATTTTTTTAATTTTTTATAAATTTGAAGTTTTTTTTAGTTTTCAATAATCATTTATTTAAATTCATTATATATGTACATTTTAATTATTAAAAATTATCTTTTGAAAAATATTTTTTAAATTGAAAAGTTGAAAAAAAATATTTTTTGCTACCACATGGCAGGTTCTAATGACCTTCATCAGTCATGTCAACCACTTTCCGTTAATAAAAGAGATCAAATTTTTTTTGACTAAAGGTTCAATCGAGTATGTTTATTATTATTATTATTATTTTATAAAAGCTAAATTATTATTATTATTACTTTTACTAAGTATTTTTTGACATTTTAAATCTAAATATTATATAATTTGATTGGGGCAAATATCCTAAAAATATAAAAAAATCAAAATTACGGAAAGACGAGTTTCAAAAATATTGACCGGAAATGGCAATTTCCCAAAAATCGCTTTCACGTCGGTAGCGTTTTGGAAAGCGACCTAAAGCGTGTCCTGAGGGCGCTTTTACCTCAAGAAAAACGCCCCACGAGGCGCTTTTCTTGAGGTAAAAGCGCCCCCCAGGACGCGCTTTAAGCCGTCTGTAATCAAATTTTTTTTGACCGCTGCCGTTACCAGAGAAAAAAAAACTATAAATACCCCCAACCCTTCATTTTTTCACACTTCAATCCTTTCTCATTTTTCTCTCAATTTTCTCTCAATTTGCTCTCAATTTTCTCTCAAGTTTCTCTCAAAGTCCTTGAAATTTACGCTCAAATTTCAAAATAGTCCTTACTATTTACAAAAAGCCCTTTATAATTTTTTAATATATCTATTTTTGGAAAATTTAAAATTCTTTATCAAGTAAAATGGTAGGGAATTACGTCGACTAGACAACAAGCACATTGTCACGTCGAGCAAATGAAAATGGTAAGTTTGAATGTTAATTTTCAATATTATTAAATTTTTTAATTATGCAATTTTAATTAATTTTGAATTTTATAATTTTTAAATAGATCAGTAGATCGGGTGTTGCAATGTTATATTCGCAACATGCCCGGTCCCCATCGCCATTGATCAAGAATTACCTGCGGGAAGCGGGTTTTTGGCACGTGGCCACGATAGGCCGGGGGTTCAAGTTGGACCTGCCTTTGATCAGCGAGTTGATAGAGAGGTGGAAACCCGAGACGCACACTTTCCATCTGCCATGCGGAGAGTGTACCATCACCTTAGAAGATGTGCGATTCTGATTGGGATTACCGGTGGACGGGTCGGTAGTCATCGGGTCCATAACATCTCTCGATTGGATGGACGTATGCTACGAGCTTTTGGGTGCCATTCCGGATAGAATTCAAGGAGCTCGGATCGATATGGCTTGGTTACGAGACGCATTCCCGCAGCCGAATGAAGGTTCGATCAAGAACAAAGAATACGGTATCTTGGGCATACATGCTTCGAGATAATTGGAGGCTATCGATGCGGACCTCTCTAGAAACCTCGTCCACTTGAGATGGCTCCTAAAACTTGTTGATTTCAGAGCAGCAGGTGAATTGAGTTGGGGGTCTGCCGTGCTATCGAGGTTGTACCGGAAGATGTGCGGCCCGACGCTGCCGAGTAAAGCAAAAATCGGAGGTTGCCTATCACTCTGCGATCATGGGAATGGTTTCAATTTCCATTTTACGTCCTCAACTCGACCACCATATTCAATCCCACCGATAACGAGGTAAATTTAATATTATATTTTACAATTATGTCGTAGATTTATAGTATAATTGCATGCTAAAAGTTTATTTAATTAGGTGGAACCATCCGACGAGTCATGTTGGAATACCTAACTCGCTTGAGGATATCTGGCTCCTATTGGAACAACGGTCGAATCACAAGTAAGTGTCAATTTCGTTATTATAATTTAGTATTTATGTATATAACTAATATTTTGGTAATGTTAATATAGTTTCAATGGACACCGTCGACGAGGATCCCGAAATTGGGCGAGAATTTGGAGGAGTTCCTCCAAAATCCAAACAGTTGGCACGTTAAGGTCCCGCTAATCACCTACGCGACCGTGGAGATGCACCAGTCAGATCGGGTTCTGCGGCAATTTGGATGCTGGCAACCGATTCCCGTGCCTCTTGAGGTGCTCGATGATGAGCACAAAGTGGACTTACGGTAGTAGCACACGGATTGGCCAAGATTTTGGTCAGAACATATCGAGACGTGGGAGAATCGGTATGACTTTTTACCTAACCGGGAACCGATCATAGTTCCTGAGTTAGCGTGCGTGCTGGAGTACATGCCATGGTTTAGAATCCATGGCAAGCCGTATCTATTGTCGGATGAAGAGAGGCGACGGAAAATTCGCGAGCGAAGGGAACGTCGGGCCCCTTTACATTCAAGGAGAAGGGTGATGAGACGGGCCAAACAATGCCCTACACGATCCAATGGGCCCATCAACGGCGCCTACACAATCGCCGGGCCCATCGATTCGGTGACAACACCGACATCACAGCGTCCACGATTTATGCCAAAGGTACCACCCCTTATATGTATCCTCCTAACCCATTATGTTTCATTTTCCTAGTCCCACCCAGTTGGAATGCATGGCCGAGTTCGAGTCCGTTCGACAACTCCGTTAGCCACCGATCGTGAGGCCGACGTCGAGTGTGGGATTAGAAGAGGCACCGTCGGGAGCGATTCTTTCTACCGTGCTCCTTCACCGTGACGGGATGCGATCACCCGCCGTGGTTTATGCAAACACCTCCGGGTCATTATTTTATCAAGGTGGGTCATCATCGCAACACCTGAACTGGACCCACCGCCGAGGAACCCGATTCCCTTTGAGGTTCCACGACCCCACGGAAGCTAGAAGAATGAGGAATCCACAGCAGAATCACCGAATCGCCCCATGTGGCATTGGTTCCCACCCCATCGACCCTAAACCCTAATTTAGTTTTGTTATTTTATTTTTTGTAATTTAGTTTTAATATATTTAATAAAATTTGAGTTTAATTTTTTTATTTCTGTAATTTAAATTTTTAATTTAATTTTAATATCTTTGATAAGATAGAAATGATTTAATTTTTTTGTAATTTAATTTTTTATATGTAATAAAATTTGAGTTTAATTTTATTTCTTTTGTAATTTAATTTTTTATTTTAATTTTAATATATTTGATAAGATAGAAATGGTTTAATTTTTTTGTAATTTAATTTTTTTATATGTAATAAAATTTGAGTTTAATTTTATTTCTTTTGTAATTTAATTTTATTTTAATTTTAATATCTTTGATAAGATAGAAATAGTTTAATTTTTTTGTAATTTAATTTTTTATTTAATAAAAATTGAGTTTAATATTATTTCTTTTGTATTTTAATTTTTTATTTTAATTTTAATATCTTTGATAATATAGAAATGGTTTAATTTTTTTTGTAATTTAATTTTTTTATATGTAATAAAATTTGAGTTTAATTTTTTTCTTTTGTAATTTAATTTTTTATTTTAATTTTAATATCTTTGATAAGATAGAAATGGTTTAATTTTTTTGTAATTTAATTTTTTATTTAATAAAAATTGAGTTTAATTTTATTTCTTTTATATTTTAATTTTTATTTTAATTTTAATATCTTTGATAAGATAGAAATGGTTTAATTTTTTAATTTAATTTTTTATATAATAAAATTTGAGTTTAATTTTATTTCTTTTGTAATTTAATTTTTATTTTAATTTTAATATCTTTGATAAGATAGAAATGGTTTAATTTTTTTGTAATTTAATTTTTTATTTAATAAAATTGATTTTAATTTTATTTCTTTTGTATTTTAATTTTTTATTTTAATTTTAATATCTTTGATAAGATAGAAATGGTTTAATTTTTTATAATTTAATTTTTTATATTTAGTAAAATTTGAGTTTAATTTTATTTATTTTGTAATTTAATTTTTTATTTTAATTTTAATATCTTTGATAAGATAGAAATGGTTTAATTTCTTTTTTTGTAGTTTAATTTTTTATTTAATAAAAATTGAGTTTAATTTTATTTCTTTTGTATTGTAATTTTTTATTTTAATTTTAATATCTTTGATAAGATAGAAATGATTTAATTTTTTTGTAATTTAATTTTAATAACTTGAATAAAATAAAAGTGGTTTATTACTGGCATCAACATTGATTAGGATGGGTTTGTTTTATTTTTAAATTGTAATAATTTTTTATTTTTGAATAAAAAAGTTGTTTTTATTTGTGTTTGTAATTTAATTTTAATTATCTTATATTTAATAAATTTGAGTTATTGTACAAAAGTTCATCGCTTTTCCTCCAAAAAATGTAAATTACATAGCCAAAGAATAGACAAACAAGCTAAGAACACGGTCAACTAGTCCGATTTGGACACGAGCGAGATGTATTGCCCGGGTTCCTACACCACCCGCACCGCCGACTTTGGTTGGTCGATTCTCGGATATCCATATTGTTGCGTATTCTAGTCGAGGAAGGTCGACCTTTTGGTTTGCGCCTCAATTCTCTATCCGGCAACAGCTTATACGGTGCAAGCGATACCGATGGCCACTTACGTTCATCTGGGACTGGTGGGAATACATGTCTCCACACGTTGTACATGTTTTCTAATTTGTAGACTTCGTCGACATAGCTCATGGGGTCAAGACGAAGATTATGACAAGCCGCAAGTATATGAGCACATGGGTAACGAAGTGCATCAAATATCCCACAGTCGCATGTCCTATTTGTCAAGTGTACACGATAATGCCCGCCAACAATACCTTGGTTCGGTCTGTCAAACTCCGTGACACAAAACCATAGGCTACCGCGGTCGTGACACACTGTGTGCATGGTGTTCGCCCGTGTCTTCCCACGGTTAATTTCTTACAAGACCTTCGGGCTCCATACATGGCCTCCTTGCATCTGCCCTCGATAACTCGCTGCTCTCTTCGAAAATAGTGCCGCTAAATGAAAATATGTCTCCCGAAAATCGCTATAATCGCAGATGACGGGTTCTTTTTAGCACGTAATTTATGCATTCGGCCAGGTTTGTGGTCATATGACCATATCGTAGGTCAGCCATATATGCTTGTGTCCACTGCTTCAAAAGGAATATTGCACAGTACTCTGCGCTTTCTTGGCATTATCTGCAGCAAACCGCCAACATCTCGTGAAAACGGTCTTTATTGATCTCGTACCCTGCCAATATATGTTGATAGCGAATATTACATACCACTATTCAATTGCAAATAAATTGAAAATTTCAAAAGAAATTATATTAATAGATATTTCATACCCATATCGGTCACTTGCCATTTCAGTCTTTTAGATCGGTGTTGCCTATAGTAGTTGGATGAAACATGCCTCAGGCAATATCGATGGTGTGTGCGATGCCACATGCTTCCCTGCCGTTCTATTGCCGCAAGTATTCCAGGCCCCGATCCGATATAATGCATATGTCGTTTGAGGCGATATGCCTCCTTAACCTAGATAGGAAGAGGTCCCGCCATCACCGACTCCGGTGTTATTAAGAACGCAATTGGAAGGATTCTCCCACACCATCTTGTGCCACGACTAGCAATAGTCGATCGATATCCGCCATACATGAAGGTACCATCAATTTGTACCAATGGCTTGCGGATGTAAAAGCATCTCGGCATTGCTTAAATGTCCAGAACAGGCGCTTGAACACTGCGCATCCACGGAGCAGACGATCGTTTAGTACGCCGGTTCCGTTTCAAGGTCTGTTGTGCTACCTGTGACATACGTCTCCAACACCTGACACCACTGCCACACTTCATTATATGAAGCGTCCCACGACCGTGCAACTTTTTCAACGCCTTCTGCTTGGCTATCCAAGCCTTTCTGTAAGAGGGCGTGTACCCCATTTCACTACGAATATTGCCAATTAAGGCCGGCACTGTAGTTTTGGGATTGGCCTTTACCGTCGGGATTATTAAATCAGCCAACATGTCTGAATCCATCCTCGGATGATCTTGTGTTACACCTATCAACGAAGTACGTTAAATAATGCAACATTACATAATATTAGTGTTATTCGAAATCATTAAACACATAGTGGTACTGTACCGGTAAGACATGTATGCGGACCTTTGTACTTTTTCACCTCCCACATCCCTATCCTTTTCCTCAACGACGCCATGATTTTCCATGAACATGTGCCATCTTGCACTGCACACTTCGCCTCGTACCTATCGAGCTTTGATTTAACCATAGTGTAGTTAACCCGCTCTCGATCTCAGTATTGTTTCAATGCACCAAAAAAGTATTCTTGTTGGAAAACGGTTACCAACTTCTAATTGGTCCGAATCCAACGAAGAATTTATACGGTCACGCGTCCGGTGTGGTAGTTCAGGAAACTCCAATGCATCATCTTAAGATAGATCGACATTATGCATGTGTGCTGGAGGTGAGTATGCCCTGAATAGCAGATCTTCTTCTTCTTCGTCTGAACCGCCCTCAACATCTTCAGGTACAATTGGAACAGGCTCCGGTTCAGAAAATAATCCAACTTCTGCACCGTCAGGCCCTGGCTCCCGAGGTAGATCCACATCGGATTCATCGTCCGATCCTCCATAACCTGCAACAAATGAGGGCCCCTCGCTGGTGGATGTCATCGGTAATACATCATCCCTCCTTAAACATCTTTCGTAAAGATCCCAATCGTATGTGGATTACCATCCACTAGAAGTTGATGACGTCCCCCAATACGTATTTCTGTCATCCGACGTCGAATGACGAATATGCATGTCCCATCCACCAACCGAGTGTGGTGCAGGAGTTATGTTTTCCATACTACCACCGCACACGGGCACTTCTGTGTTTTGCCTCCCACTTACAGAGTGTCGACTTGGGGTCGTGTATTTCCCTCGAACGATACTAGATGTTGAGGTCGCAGCCAGATCACTTGGAGATGAAAATTCTACATATACCTCGATATAGGGTGAACCACTAGCAAGATGAGTCTCCACCATTGCCTCAAGGCTCAGGGACCTTTGATGTCGAATGCGTCATATCTCACCGGATCAACAAGCACAAAATCTATACTTAATAGATCGAACTTTCATTAGCGTTGTTCAATATTTTACGCCTAATTCTTTTGAAGTTCTACCAAATCGACGTTCGATTAAAACTCAATCACGTTGTGTTCTCCAATAAGAAAACAACACCATCTTGATGTCACGCACTTCACCATCGTAGTAAATAACAAGATTAATACGTTCACTCATTTTCAATTTTTTTTCCTTTTGCTTGAATTTGCTTTACTAACCGAGAATGAAATTTGGCCGATTTATAGCCTAATTTTGCGGATAGCATCAGAGCAAAAGCGTCCCACATGGGAGCACTTTTCAATACTCTTGGTAATAGTGCACCTATTTGAAGCGCGTTTTTTTGTTCGTAAACGCCTCCTCAAAATAATTTTGTCGAGACCACTATAGCAAAAGAGAGTCCACGTGGGGCGTTTTCGCCACGGTTTGTTCTCGCAACGTCTTCTCAAAATAATTGTGCCCGAGACCACTTTGTAGCAAGAGGCGTCCACGTGGAGCGCCGCCACGGTTTGTTCAAACGCTCCTCAAAATTATTTTGCCGGAGACTACTGCCCAAAAACTTATTTCATTTTTCACATTGCAAGTGGACGGGAAAGAATCCCCAAAAACGCGTCCACGTAAGCGCGTTTTTGAGGGGAAATGGCTTAAAGCGCGTCCCAGGGGCGCTTTTACCACCTCAAAAAGCGCGCCCTCGTGGGAGCGTTTTTGCTGAGGTAGCCAAAAGCGTTTAGGCCGCTTTCCCCCAAAAACGCTACCGACGTGAACGCGATTTTTGGGAAAATTGCCCTTTCAATCAATATTTTTGAAACATGTCCTTTCCGGTAATTTTTAATTTTTTTTGGTATTTTTGAGATATTTGCCCGATTGATTGAATAGAATGTAATAGGTAATGAATATATTACTTTATTTTATTAAATGGAACGATGTTAAAAATATAGAAAGAGTAAACGAAAATGTCAATTTTACTCTTGAATTAAAAAATAATATTTTAACTATAAAGTTTAATTTAATAAAATATTTTTATTATAATGTTTTTTAACAATTCTAATATATTATTTAAAATTTAATATATTAAAATGATGTAATGATAAAATATTATAGATTTAATACTATAAAAATATAAAACTTTATTTAAAAATATTATAATATAGATTCTATAGTATTTAAATTATATTTCTCATGTAAACAAATATTTAATAAATAGTTTTCGATTTATTTATATATAAAGAGTTTTTCACATTATTATTATTTTAGTTTGCTTTCTCTTTAGTCTCCTCTCTTTAATTTTCCTTATCCCTAGACATTCAAGGGAATGTTCGACAGAAAACCAAAAACTTCCACTGCTTTTAGAACACAACCGGTAGCCGTCGTGGTCGCCACCTTCTGCTACCGTCCTCCCTTGTTGACCGACGTTCAATTCTTCTCAAAAGTGCACAGGCATAATTTTTTTATCCCTTTTCTTGATTTTTAATTTTTTTTTTCTAAATTATCTTCTAAACTTCTGGATCTAATTTTTTATCTCATCTTATAAATTGAATTAAAATTATTTTTCTTCTCTTCATAATCTTTCTTGTTCCTTGAAGCCTTCTAAACCCTTCCCTGTATATTTGATTATTTTGGTTTTATTTTTCTCTTTCTTTTGTCTCTATTCTTTTCCTTTCTCAATTTCAGTTTTATTTTTGGTTTAGATTTCGATACCATGTTGAATTAAAAATAATATTTTAACTATAAAGTTTAATTTAATAAAATATTTTTATTATAATGTTTTTAACAATTCTAATAAATTATTTAAAATTTAATATATTAAAATGATGTAATGATAATGTAATAGACCAATTTTGGCCTGGTCCAATATTAACCAAACACAAAAATCAAAATCAAATAAAAACTAATAAAATAAAAAATTATTAACAGTCCATCAGTCCATTACAGCAGCCTAATTTACAAATAAAATACGAACCCAATTAACTAAACCCAAATAAACAAACCCCTACCCAAACATACGGCTCGAATAGCCCAAAACATTTAGCTAAACAGAAACCCTAGGTTCCCCTTTTACACCACAGCCTCTAGCGTCGCAAGCTTCCAACGCCCGCCACGTCCAGCGTACGGCCTCCGTACTCCTCCACGCACCACCGCACGCCACGTAGGGCTTCGTACATGCACAAAGAAACAAAACAGCAAGCAAAAGAAAAAAAAAACAAAAAGAGAGCAGACAACGAAGAATAGAATTTTTTCTTGTATTTTGTGGTTTATTTTTCTTTCGACTATATAAACAAAAGCCAACCAATGTATCGTGGGGGGGGGGTTCACGATTTACGAATATATACAGAATACCAAAAAAGAAAAACGGATTAAAAAAGGTGATTTCCAATTTTCGATACCCTTTTTTCTTTCGATACCCTTTTTTCTTTCTCTTTTGAATCTGTGTTTGGTTTGTTCGTGTGAAAGAGGAAAAAAGAGGGATATACCTTAATGAATAGATCGCCGGGATCCTCTCCTCGTTCGTTGAGATTGGGATTCTGGAGAGGATTGCGGCGCTGAAATGGTCCTACCGTTCAACCTTTGGTTCCGAGTTGGACCTCTGCGCGCCGCTGACCACTATTTCTGGTGGAATAACAGCGCTTGAAAGAGGATCCCTTGCGGTGGCTGAGAATGAGAACCAAGGAGCATCTTGTCTTTTTTTTTTTTCCATTTTTCAAAATGGTTAAGCATTAGTAATCTAGGGTTCATTTTTTGGCCTTATAGTTAGTCTGAAACGGCACCGTTTGGAGCCAAATTCAGTGGTTCCAAAACGACACCGTATTGGCCATTGCCCAGCGATCCGACCCGAATGCGGCCAAGATCCGCGTGTTTCAGTCCATGAAGGGATATTTGCACTTTCAACCCTTCCCTGTTTCGTGGCATTTTAATTAAGTCATATATGTATTCTTATTTTCTTAATCTCACACTTGAATTTGATACGACGTTTCAATCTCGTCCGCTTTTAAACGCCATGTTTAAGAAACTGGAATATTCGCGCTCTTAGTCCTTGTATATCAGGGTGTCTTTTATTCTCGTCCTACTGACTTTATAAGTTTCTTTTTAAATTGGTTATTGGATTTTGGATGTGTTTCGATTGAACCTGGCACAATTTTACTTATATTCTCATTATTTGTAGTTTATTTACGCTAAAATCGTTTTAACATATTATTTTGAACCATTTCATCTTTTTTATTTTATTGATTCACTTAGTTATTTTTATATATACATCTTTTGATTCAAAATTTATATGATATCACTAATACTTATGATAATTCCTCATTATTTCATGTATATATGTTTTTTACTCTATGCACATTTTATATTTTCCTTTAATCTTTTAAAATCTTTTTGTATTAAAACATGTTTGAAATTGCTTTTGTTTATTTGAATATGTCTTACATATGTTATATTTGTATGTATTTTATTATTTTTATTATTTTGCTTATCATTAATTCAATGCTAGATAATTATTGCCATTATGTGTTTTAATGCCCGTTTTATATTTATTTTCTATTTTTGATTCAATAGTTTGAATTTCACTTGTAAATAATTATCTATTGCTATTATGTGTGTTTCAATTCTCGTTTTATATTTATTTGCTATTTGTGATTCAATAGCGTAATATTTCACTTGCAAATAATTGCTCCACATTGCATGTTATTATGCCATCGCGTTATATTCACTTAAAAACATCATGTTTTAATACTATTTAAGTTTTAAAATTATTTTTCCTCAAAGTTTCAAACAAGGAAATATTTGTGCGTTTGGAAATTCGTGGAATCGTGCCCTATCGTGCTGGGTTTCGGTTTTACGTCTGACCAAATAACTAAATATCCTTTTAAAATTTTATTCATGTTTTTCGAAAGAAAGGTAATATTTCATGTTTGGGAATTCAAGAAATCGTGCCCTGCTAGATTTTGATTTTCTGTTTGACCAAATAACCGAATATCCTTTTAAAATTTTGTTCTCATTTTCAAAATAAGCTAATATTTCGTGTTTGGAAATTATGAGAGGATATCGGTATCGAGGGTTTGAAATGTCATATTTTTTCGTGCTGGATGTGATATTTGTCCCTTCGGAACAAGAGAATCTCAATATCCAATTCGAGTTATTTAAAATTTTCTAATTTTTTTTCGACATTAGGACATCAATTAATCAATTAGGTACCAATTTTGGGCATTGCGAGGTTGCTAATCCTTCCTCGTACGTAACCGACTTCCAAACCCATTTTCTTGAATTTCGTATGCCAAAATGTTTAATGGGTGATCCGATCATACCTAAATAAAAAGGATTGGTGGCGACTCTATTTGTCATTTTAAAGTCGATCCCCATTTTTCAAAACCCGATAAAAAAGTGGTTTCGACAGCTTGGTGACTCCACTGGGAAACGGTTGAGAGTCAGGCCATAGATTGATTAATTCTTGTCATTTGATTGAAAATTTGGAAAATTATTTTGAAAAATCATGTTTCTTTTAATGCATTTGCAATAATGTCGAGTCTCATAAAATACTTTGGCATTACATTGCATGACCGTTGTGGTCACACCTTTAAGTGGGAGTGAGAAACTATGCCTTCGTGATGTTTTCACCTCCGCATGGGCTAGTGGACTGCTTCCGGGATACATCTGTACCTATGTGCTTCGTGAGATTTTCATCTCCGCATGTTCATAGGGAAATGTATTCCCCTGAACCGAACTCGATCCATATGAGCCTATAATGGATGAGGATTGAGGAATCTGCTGGTTCAGGTACCCATTCTTTAGAACCAAGCCGCATATAGCAACCCTAGGAGCCTACCTTAGATAGAGCCACACCAAACCCTAGTGGTCACCCGGACAGGTGTTCTGTTTTGTTTATTTCTCTTGCTTTAATGTGTTTTCTTTTGTTTTGATTGCATTGCATTGCATCATCATTGAAAGGAGGTGTTGATTAATATTCGATTACTAAAATAGAAGAGTTTGTCATAAGGAAATGGATTACTTGATAAAGTGGGTTATAATACGGTCGTTCGAATATAGTCCAGGTCAACAACGAGAGAAGGCTGATAGTCCGCAGAAGAGTACAAGACTTTGCTCGAGGATTTAAACCGACAAAAACTATTTAAGAGTTGCCACGTCTCGACTTTCTTAAAGGAGCTAACGAGCATCGCGGAGGATAAGTGAGTAAAGAGTCATGGCCTGGATCAAGCAACAAAGAGCTAAAGAGGCATCTATTGAGAAAGTTCACGGGACACGACCATAACATCCAGATACGAAGAAAAGGACTGGTGTCTTTACCTGGACTATGATGACAAAGCCGCATATGTAATCCGTTTTATGTAAAAAAATCTTTTTTCTAGAAAATTTCTTCTAATGGAATCGAATTCATAATCAACGTCTCTCTTTTTTTTTGCATTCATTCCATACATTTGCATTGCATACATGTGCATTACATCATTTGCATTACGCTATTTTCATTACATTGCATCATTTGCATTAGTTTTTACAAAATGACCCTAATTAGGTGAAATTATTTCAGTTAACCTGAAAAACATGGAACGAAGGTTGGAGAGATTAGAGCAAAGGCAAATACAAATACAAGAGCAATTGGCCGAAATCCAGCAGGATATGCTAGATCAAATGAATATGATGCATCAGTTAACCCAATTACTAGTCAGAGGGCTTGAATAAATGAAAGGCTCGGTGGTCAACAATGAGGATGATAATGAAGTCTTCATTTATCCTCCAAGTTTTACTCTAATAGCCGTCTCAGCCCAACCAGACGTGCTTCCGTAAGGGGCACTTGCCATTATCAAGCCCCAATGTCAGATTGATACCTTGGCACTATTAAACTCCCCGATGGGATCAAATTTTAACTCGGAGGATGATCGAGCCAAACCGTTTGTTCTGGTAGAAACAAAGGAAAGAGGAGAGTGGACTTTAAAAGCCTCGAAGAAAAATAAAATAAAGCAAATAGTATGAGAAGGTATAATAAGGGTCACCAGGAGCTGATCATAGTGGGCCAGCCAAGGACTATAATTACCAGCCGTCAGGTCTCCCCAAGGCAAGAATTCGATCCAAGACCGAACACTGAAAAACTCCAATTTACACCGATTCCAACGACGTATAGGGAGTTATACCAGAGCTTATTTGATATGCATGTTGTAGCTCCTCATTACCTAAAACCAATGCAACCCCCATACCCCAAATGGTATGATTTGAACGCCTAATGCAAATACCATGCAGGAATTACGGGCATTCGATAGAAAATTACACCGCTTTCAAGAAATTAGTCGAAAGATTCATCAAAATAGGAGTTATAAGATTCGATAATCCCTCTGGTGTAGAAAATCCGTTACCCAACCATCCTGTTAAAAGGATAACTATTGTGAGTACCATGATGAATGAGGGCATGAGATCAGGAGTACATCAAGTTCAGGGCTCTAGTGCAAAACCTGATATTGGCAATTTTGAACATTAATGACGAGTGAACCGGGGAATAGACTCTTCCAAGCTTCGCTTTATATACTTGAGAGTGTTTTGAACAATAGGACTTTGGAAAAGACATGTATTTTCAAGGCTAATCTAGAGTAATATTCAAAACACGCTTATTGCTTTCAACCTAGAAGTAATAAGAGTCATTTTATGAAATAGACTTGTGTTCAGAATCTTTATTTCAATAAAATGCATCTTTTTGAGCAAATATTTTTCCATTCTTTCTATTTATAGATTCTTTTGTACTTTGGATTACTACTTAAATATTCTTTCATTCTTTATTCATGATCACACCATACAAATAATCATTCTAGGAATCATTTTTTCTCTGGAATTTACCTTCGTACCCACAATGGGTCCCCAAACATCAATGACATGGGCGACTCTGTTACTGACTCCCTTTTTGAATGAAATATGGGTCTAAAGGATCTTAGGACTTTGAAGATGATAGAAATTGTAATCTATCTTCTGATTTGTTAATACTGGATGAAAAACAGATCCTACATCGTGAGCCAAGGAAGGAGATGAAGATCAAAGCCTAGCTCAATGCAGAAATAAGATTTCCTATATGTGGGGCATGGATGTTATCAAGCCAGTCTCATCAAAAGCTTCTGGCCAACATCGATTCATTTTCGTGGATGTCGGTTACTTCACTAAGATGGTAAAAGTCACTTCATATTCCAATATTATAAAGTCGATAGTCATCAGAACAAAAAAAGAAAAAAAATGTCGAAAAGATCATATTGAACCGCACAATGTCAAAAGTTTGTAGTCTGTTCAAAGATTAGGTGCCATATCACAGTCAAAGAAATGTAGCCAAAAGGAAAAACAAAATATCTAAAAAAGACCGAGACTTATAAAGATTGGCATACAGAAGTTACTATTAAACCTCTATGCTTATCAAATGTTAGACAAGACTGGGGCTACCCATTTTTCATTAGTATCGCCCATTGAAGTCGATATTCTTTTTTTCAAGTTCTATCAGAACTGAAGTTTGGATGAGGTAGAATGGATCCAATCCCGTTGTGATCAATCAAATTTGTGAGGAAAAGTTAACAGCTATCCACTACGGTCAGATGATGCGAGCTTGCAGCAAAAAAGGTTCACCCTAGAAAATTTCATGATAGGGCTTTGAAGAAGATTTTTCCCATATAAAAGGGACTTCAGAAGAAAGTGGGTGCTAAACTAGGAAGGACCTTATGCAGCAAAGAAGGCCTGTTCTGGGGAAGCATAGATATTGACCGAGATGGATGGCAAGGACCTGCCCAATCCAATGAATTCAGATTTCAATCTAAAAGGAGAGACCAAGGTGAAAACCGCAAAGGGGTACTTTGAGACCAAAAAAAAAGGGAGAGGCCAATGTGAAAACTCGCAAAGGGCGCCTTGAGACCAAAGGGGATTTGAGTTGAAAACCCGAAAAGGGCAGCTCAAATTTTGATTGAAAGTAAGGCATACAGTAGTCTTGCTATACTTGAATTAACAATGAAGAAGTATGCTACATCTTAGGGCATCGACAAAGTACTACGGATCCCCTAAACACATATTGAGCTTAAAATGGTCCTCAAGAAGTTTGAATAGAGAAGCTCAGGCTGCGATATCTGGGGCACCTAGTTCCCATTTTATCCATTTCAAATTTGATATTTGGATTATCTTATTCTTTTCAAAGAATGCTCCTAATAAAATTTCTTTGCATTTGCTATCTTGAATTAACTTATTTGTTTCGAGCTATGTTCCTAATTAATTTCCTTCTTGTCAATTGTTATGATCTTTTTCGAGCATTTTGCATTGAAATAACGATTAGTGGACTAACAATATTTTCATGAAAGGAGTTTCGCATATTACTCTGGAAGCTTCTGAATAATACAGGAACTTGAAATAGGACTATTGTTTAAAACTCACTAAGTTTAAAGAGGAGTCTAAACTGAGACTTTCTCTTTGGATTTTTGCCAAAGATGGTGGTTGAAAAAGTGACAAGATATTGCGTCAGTAGTACAACCTTGACGAAAAATGGGCAATGTTAACCCAAGTGTAAAAGAGGGATCATTTGAGAGAAAAAAATGATATTTTGTATCCATGCAAATATCATGCATACACATTTGGTTAGGTCACCTAGAGAGAGATCAGTTGATTGAACAAGTTACAGTCTTCAACCCCTGAGTTACGGTGGTATGGATGGAAAATGATACAAGTCATGTACCCTTGAATAGAAATGGGATGGATTGAAGAAGAAACAAATCCTACATTTGGAAGTTGCAGAGGGATGGATGGGAAAAGATTCAAATCCTATACCCCTAAGTCACAATGAGATGAACCTTGAAGTTACAATGGGGAAAATCTGTTGAATAGGATATAATTATTTTCTCGGGTTTCTTGTCAAGAATACCGTTGAACAAGATGGCAGCATAATACATTAGTGATAAAGCCCTGATAAACAAGGAGCGATGACAACCGTAAGCATTTAAAAAGGGATCATTCTAATGAAATTTTGCATTCATGCAAAATACATTTAATTAGGAGCATTTGATTCATTCCGATCATTGCATTCTAATCATTATACATTTAAAAAAGATTATTCTCATAACATTCTACATTCAAGCAAATGTCATCCAGTTAGGAGCATTTGATTCATTCTGATTTTTGCATTCTAATCGTTGTACATTTAACAAATGATCATTCTCATGACATTCTGCATTCATGCAAATGTCACCCATAATATCATTTATTTAGGAGCATTTGATTCATTTTGATCATAGCATCTTAACCTTTTTGCATAAGCATAAACACATAAAACCAATTTTAGAGGATAGGTCCCCTAGAGGACGGTGTCACAACATCGGTGAATTTACAGATTTGGCATTCCTGAAGTTGCAGGAGCAGATCGAAGATAGCAGATCTTGCCTTCTTAAGCGAAGCAGATTGAAGATACCAATCTGGCATTCTTGAAGTTGCAGGAGTAGATTGAAAATAGTAGATCTTACCTTCTTGAGCGAAGAAGATCGAAGATACCAGTCTGGCATCATTGAGTTTGCAGTGGAGCAGACTAAAAATAGCAAATCTGGTATTCCTAAAGTTACAGGAGCAGATCAAAGATAGCAGATCTTGCCTTCTCGAGCGAAGCAGATCGAAGATACCAATCTGGCATTCCTAAAGTTACAAGAGCAAATCAAAGATAGTAGATCTTGCCTTCTTGAGCGAAGCGGATCAAAGATACAGATCTGGCATTTCTGAAGTTGCAAGAGCAGATCGAAAATAGCAGATCTTGCCTTCCTGAGTGAAGCGGATCGAAGATACCAGTCTGGCGCCCTTGAGTTTGTAGTGGAGTAGATTGAAAATAGCAGATCTTGCCTTACTAAACCAAGCGGATCGAAGATACCAGCCTGGCGTCCCTGAGTTTGCAGTGGAGCAGATTAAAAATAGTAGATCTTGTCTTCTTGAGCGAAGCGGATCGAGGATACCAGTCTGGCATCCCTGAGTTTGCAATGGAACAGATTGAAGATAGAAGATCTTGCCTTCCTGAGTGAAGCGGATTGAAGATACAAATCTTATCACCTCGAAGTCCCAATGGAGTAGGTTGAGACTACAAATCTCTTCTCCCTAAGGTTATTGAGGATCAACCTTTATTTCCGAGAAGTTTCAGTAAGAAGATCGAAGCTACAAATCTCTTCTCTCTAAATTCTTATCACCTCGAAGTCCTAGTGGAGTAGGTGAAGGCTATAAATCCCTTCTCCCAAAGATTATATTGAAGATCAACCCTTATTTTCGAGAAGTTTTAGTAAAAAGATCGAAGTTACAAATCTCTTCTCTCTGAATTCTTATCATCTAGAAGTCTCAGTGGAGTAGGTTGAGGCTACAAATCCCTTCTCCTTGAGGTTATTGAGGATCAACCTTTATTTTCGAGAAGTTTTAGTAAGAACATCGAAGCTATAAATCTCTTCTCTCTGAATTCTTATCACCTCGAAGTCCCAGTGGAGTAGATGAAGGCTACAAATCCCTTCTCCCTGAGGTTATTGAGGACCAACCTTTATTTTCGAGAAGTTTCAGTGAGAAGATCGAAACTATAAATCTCTTCTCTCTGGATTCTTATCACCTTGAAGTCCTAGTGGAGCAAGTCGAAGCTAAAAATCCCTTCTCCCTGAGGTTATTGAGGATCAACCTTTATTTTCGAGAAGTTTCAGCGAGAAGATCGAAACTAAAAATCTCTTCTCTCTGGATTCTTATCACCTCAAAGTCCCAGTGGAGCAGGTCGAAGCTACAAATCCCTTCTCCCTGAGGTTATTGAGGATCTACCTGTATTTCTGAGAAATTTCAGTAAGAAGATCAAAGTTACAAACCTCTTCTCTCTGAATTCTTATCTCCTTGAAGTTCTAGTGGAAAAGATTGAAGCTAGAAATCTCTTCCCTTGAAATTACATTGGAGCGGATCGAAGCGCTAGTTCCTATGCCCCTAAAGATGCAGCGGGATGGAATGAAGCTACTGGAAGAAAAGAAGCACCAAGAGAAATCAAGACTTGGCAGGTCTAGGCAAAATCGACCCTTTTAAATTCTTTGCTTGGTTTCCGTTACACAACAATGAGCAAAGAGGGGCAGCTGTAATAGGCCAATTTTGGCCTGGCCCAATATTAACCAAACACAAAAACCAAAACCAAATAAAAACCAATAAAACAAAAAATTATTAATAGTCCATCAATCCATTACAAAACCTAATTTACAAAACTGATACGAACCCAATTAACTAAACCCAAATAAACAAACCCCTACCCAATCATACGGCCCAAATAGCCCAAAACATTTAGCTAAACAGAAACCCTAGGGTTCCCCTTTTACGCCGTAGCCTTCACCGCCACAAGCTTCTAACACCTGCCACGTTAATGCGTACGGCCTTTGTACTCCTCCACGCACCACCGCACGCCACGTAGGACTTCGTACCTGCACAAAGAAACAAAACAGCAAGCAAAAGAAAAAAAAACAAAAAGAGAGCAGACAACGAAGAATAGAAATTTTTCTTGTATTTTGTGGTTTCTTTTTCTTTCGGCTATATAACAAAAGCCAAACAATGTATCGTGGTGGGACTTCACGATTTACGAATATATACAGAATACCAAAAAAGAAAAATGGATTAAAAAAGGTGATTTACAGTTTTCGATACCCTTTTTCTTTCTCTTTTGAATTCGTGTTTGGTTCGTTCGTGTGAAAGAGGAAAAAAGAGGGATATAACTTCATGAATAGATCGCTGGAATCCTCTCCTCCTTTGTCGAGATCGGGATTTTGGAGAGGATTGCGGCGTTGAATGGTCCTATCATTCAACCCTTGGTTCCGAGTTGGACCTCTGCGCGCCGCTGACCACTATTTCTGGTGGAATAACAGCGCTTGAAGGAGGATCCCTTACGGCGGATGAGAATGAGAACGAAGGAGCATATTGTTTTTTTTTCGTTTTTCAAAATGGTTAAGCATTAGTAATCTAGGGTTCATTTTTTGGCCTTATAGTTAGTCCAAACAAAGACCGCTTGGAGCCTGATTCGATGGTTCCAAACGACACCAGATTGGCCATTGCCAATGACCGACCGAATGCGCCAAGATCCGCGTGTTTCAGTCCATGAAGGGATATTTGCACTTTCAATCCTTCCCTGTTTCGTGTCATTTTAATTAAGTCATATATGTATTCTTATTTTCTTAATCTCACACTCGAATTTTATACGACGTTTCAATCTCGTCCGCTTTAAATGCCACGTTTAAGAAACTAGAATATTCTCGCTCTTAGTCCTTGTATATCAGGGTGTCTTTTATTCTCGTCCTACTGACTTTATAAGTTTCTTTTTAAATTGGTCATTGGATTTTGGATGTGTTTCGATTGAACCTGGCACATTTTTACTTATATTCTCATTATTTGTAGTTTATTTCTGCCTAAAAATCGTTTTATTCTGCCTAAAAATCGTTTTAACATATTATTTTGAACCATTTCATCTTTTATTTTATTGATTCACTTAGTTATTTTTATATATACATCTTTTGATTCAAAATTTATATGATATCACTAATACTTATGATAATTCCTCATTATTTCATGTATATATGTTTTTACTCTATGCACATTTTATATTTTCCTTAAATCTTTTAAAATCTTTTTGTATTAAAACATGTTTGAAATTGCTTTTGTTTATTTGAATATGTCTTACATATGTTATATTTGTATGTATTTTATTATTTTATTATTTTACTTATTATTGATTCAATGCTTAATAATTATTGCCATTATGTGTTTTAATTCCGCTTTATATTTATTTGCTATTTGTGATTTAATAGTTTGAATTTCACTTGTAAATAATTATTTATTTATATTATGTGTGTTTTAATTCTCATTTTATATTTATTTGCTATTTGCGATTCAATAGTGTTGTATTTCACTTATAAACAATTGCTCCGCATTGCATGTTATTATGCCATCGCGTTATATTCACTTAAAAATATCATGTTTTAATACTATTTAAGTTTTAAAAATCATTTTTTACTCAAAGTTTCAAACAAGGCAATATTTGTGCGTTTGGAAATTCGTGGAATCATGCCCTATCGTGCTGGGTTTCGGTTTTACCTCTGACCAAATAATTAAATATTCTTTTAAAATTTTATTCATGTTTTTCGAAAGAAAGGTAATATTTCGTGTTTGGGAATTCAAGAAATTGTGCACTATCGTGCTGGGTTTCGGTTTTCTGTTTGACCAAATAACTGAATATCCTTTTAAAATTTTGTTCTCATTTTCAAAATAAGGTAATATTTCGTGTTTGGAATTATGAGAGGATATCGGCATCGAGGGTTTGAAATATCATATTCTATCGTGCTGGATTTGATATTTATCCCTTCAGAACAAGAGAATCTCAATACCCAATTCGAGTTATTTAAAATTTTCTAATTTTTTTTCGACATTAGGACATCAATTAATCAATTAGGTACCAATTTTGGGCGTTGAAAGGGTGCTAATCCTTCCTTGTATGTAACTAACTTCCGAACCCGTTTTCTTGAATTTCGTAAGCCAAAATATTTTATAAGTGATCTGATCACACCTAAATAAAAAGGATTGGTGGCGACTCTATTTATCATTTTAAAGTCGATCTCTATTTTTTAAAACCCGATAAAAAATGATTTCGACAAATAAAATATTATAGATTTAATATTATAAAAATATAAAACTTTATTTAAAAATATTATAATATAGATTCTATAGTATTTAAATTATATTTCTCATGTAAACAAATATTTAGTAAATAGATTTGGATTTATTTATATATAAAGAGTTTTTCACATTATTATTATTATTTTAGTTTGCTTTCTCTCTTTAGTCTCCTCTCTTTAATTTTCTTTATCCCTAGACATTCAAGGGAATGTTCGACAGAAAACCCAGAAAACTTCCACTGCTTTTAGAACACAACCGGTAGCCGTCGTGGTCGCCACCTTCTGCTACCGTCCTCCCTTGTTGACCGACGTTCAATTCTTCTCAAAAGTGCATAGGCATAATTTTTTTATCCCTTTTCTTGATTTTTTATTTTTATTTTTCTAAATTATCTTCTAAACTTCTGGATCTATTTTTTTTTTATCTCAGCTTATAAATTGAATTAAAATTATTTTTTCTTCTCTTCATAATCTTTCTTGTTCCTTGAAGCCTTCTAAACCCTTCCCTGTATATTTGATTATTTTGGTTTTATTTTTCTCTTTCTTTCTTTTTGTCTCTCTATTCTTTTTCCTTTCTCAATTTCAGTTTTATTTTTGGTTTAGATTTTGGTACCATGTTGAATAATGCCAAAATATGGTTTGAAAATTAGTAAAATGTTGGAGATACTGTCCTTTTCTGTTCTTTGAAGCGGCGAATTTCAATTCTTAGGAGGAGACCTGAATAGCTATTCGACGGTTTTTCTCGATAGAATCTGGATGAGCAAATTCTTTTGAATACAAAGCCCTACTGAATAAGTGAAGGCGTCGAATAAAGCGTGATTCGGTTGGCTATTACATCCAACCAAACACGTAATACTCTTAAAAGAATTAAGAATTAAAGTTGGAATTTTAGGAACATATTTTTGAATTTTAGAAAAATTCTATAATATTTATATTATTTTAAATTTCATCTTGATAATTTTGATAATTTTTAAATATTTTGTAGTTCTTTAAAATTTAAATATATATTGATTTTGATTTACAATTTTATTTAATTTTTAAAAAAATTATTAATTTTCAGGGCCAGAATACTAGAAATCCCGAACTTAGTGGCTTTACAAAATTACGAAAAGAAAAAATAAAGGAAAAAAAAATAGTTTGAATGATGTGGATGATTATGATGAAGTAAGAATGGGTTTGTAAAGCTGAGCTTCAATTACCAAACAATATAGGACAAATTTTGGACATGGAAAGTGAGGATATCGTTTCCTCAACCCAAGTATCAGTTCCAAGTTTTTGATTAAAATTGAACTAAAATACATCAAGGTCAGTTAGCTTTTCATTTCAATATCAATCCAAGTGATCATTTATATCGTACTCCAAGTCGATCGCCTCAAATCCTCCCCCACAGTTAACCAGAATATGGTAACCTGCAAGACATCCAAAAGACGAAAACAAGGGTTTGGTCATTGCTTTGTAACAGTAAATTTAGTATTTGTTAGTTCTTTGTTGCTTACCCTAATTTCAAGGACGTAACGGAGCTTTCGTAGTCATGCGGGTTACCGTTAGAGGTGCAGACGTTGGTCACCGACTCCGATGACTGACCTTCCTCACCAAAGATAATATTGTCCGAGTCACCGGCAACTTGTCTTGGGCCGTTAATTATCTGCAGTACCTTCAGTGATGAGAGCTTCTATATACTAGAAAGTGTAATAGCATAAATAAATTAGTATGAAATGGGAAAACTATACCTGCTGTTTCAATCGTTCATTTTCTTCCATCAACTGCATTCCCTGCATGTTTTAAAAGAAATTGCTGAATATTACACATATAGTCGCATGTTTTAGAAGAAATTACAATATATATATCTTTATGTACTGACCTTTCTTTGAAGGTCATTGATTTCTTTCATAATCCTTTGACCCTGAAATTAGAGCTAAGTATGAATATATATATATATGCTTTAGAAAGGCAAAAGTTGCAAAAAATACCAAAAACCTTTTTCTCCATCACACGGCTCAACCCAATTTCCAGAGATTTTTCTAGCTGCTGTAGTTCTTCAATGTTTAATCCATGGAGTTCCTCACCTCTCATTTGCCTGTTTCAAGGCAAAACCCACTCTAACTTTATCTTCACATATAGTATGAATAATTTCATAAGAAACAGAAATAAATAAACGCATACCTCAGCTGATGACTTTTCTCTGCTATTTCCATAGTCAGCATGGACTGGTTGCTGTGTTCTACAAGCTACATATTAGTAAAGGGATGAAAAAGTCAATATCATTTTTAAGTAGATAGAATTTAATGGTGAAGATACAATAATCATATTCAAAGGCCCGTATTATCTTATACAAATATTTAGTTTTAATGGATATATTTAATCCTTCTTAAATATTTTCATATATTCGAAAAAACCATAGACGGATACCTTCATACCTAAATATGTATGCATACGTATCGAATACAACGAATAAAAATAACAAAAATAATGTGAAACAAGAGGCTCACCAGTGAGACTTTCACATCTACTGCTCTATAAAATAATCCAAATTTTCATTCATCCCCAAGTAATTTTACAGCCGACTGATTACATATTAATGTAAGAACTAAAAGTAAAGAAATACGTCTACATATATACAAGAAGAAATAAAAAGCCACTAACCTGCAGCCCAAGACAAGGTTGTTCCAGCTTCTCAAGGTTCTTTGAGCGCAAATGGTGCCTTTCTAGAATCTCCTTCATGCTTCAAGTCAAAATATTAAACCATCAGTTTTTTTTTTTTTTTTTTTTTATCTCAACCTACAAAAATGGTTTCAATTCAAATATGGTATCCTAAAACTTTTTTATGATAACAATTGTAAATAGTTTTAAAATATCATTTTTCAAATAGAATGTCAAGCTTTTTGCCCGCTAGCTGCATTTATTATCTACGTTAATGTAATTTGAGTATGAATATTGGATATAAATATATATTTTAAGATTTATATAATATCTAAATCATCCTTGTTTTACATAATTTGAACATGAAGTGTAAACAGTACTATCTTTCAAAAATAGATTTTTTCTAAAAATCCCACTGATAGCTATATTAGCAGATATCATAAGCACAAATACATACCTACATGCATATATATACACACATATAGTTATAGATGAGTGCCCATTCTCTCAAAACATACTGGAGTATGCTACTTTAAGTAATTTAAGGTGAAAAACAATGTGTTTCAGTCCCTAATAGTTTCCCTGAAGAAAACCTGTAAACTGGCAAAACCAACCAAGTGACACTAAAGGGTAAAAAATGAATTAAAAACAAAACAAAGATCCCGACCTGAGACCAAACTTAAACTGTATATATATTATACATGAACTATTTCAGAATTCAACACTTCAAACAAAAGATATGCATAAACACACACTATAAACTTCTCTTCCAAAACCCAATTTTCATGACTGGTTTCATTCTTCCATCCCGTTAAACTTCCAGGGTTTTTAATAAAAGAAAATACAGATGAAAGAACAAGCTTTCTCCTCTCAAAGGTCTTAACAAACTACACAAAAAAAAAAAAAAAAAAACCCACATTTTTCTCAAAGTTGAAAGATTTGTCCTTTTTCCCACTAAAGGAGAGTTAAAATTTTACAACTACAATAGGGTAATTATACATTAAACGAAAAAAAAAAAAGTGAAAACTACAACAAACAAGTGTTTGAAAAAAGAGAAATGAAGAGAAGGGTACCTTGAGCTAGCATAGTCAAAGAGCTTATACATTAAACGAAAAAAAAAAAAGTGAAAACTACAACAAACAAGTGTTTGAAAAAAGAGAAATGAAGAGAAGGGTACCTTGAGCTAGCATAGTCAAAGAGCTTCCCAGTAGATGAGAAAATAATAAGAGCAACATCTGCATCACAAAGAATGGCGAGCTCCTCAGCTTTCTTAAACAACCCTCTTCTCCTTTTGGCAAAAGTTACCTGCCTTGCTGTACTGTTATCAATTTTCTTAATCTGAATCTTCTCTCTTGCCATGCCTTTTTCGACTTCTTGTTCCTTCCTAATAAAACTACCACAAAAAAAAAAAAAACAGTTGGTTGCCTTTTTAGTGTACTTCTGCAATTAAAGTTCTATTTTGGGAAAAACAGAAGCATGAAATCAAGTAAATCTGGAAACCCCAAAAACAAAAACAAAAAAAAAACAAAGAAAAGTTTCTATAAATAGAGAAAAAGCGAAGTTAGAGAACGCAAAGGGACAAGTATGGGTTAAAAAATGGCGGCATTTTGCCAAATTTAGTGTTGAAGAGACAAAACCCTCAAAGAAAAACAGAAATGAGATTTTTAAAAATTTTCCATCCAACATGAAATCCAAGCCAAAGAAACCACAAAGGAGGAAAAAAAAAAAAAAAACCAACCTAAGTTTTAATTTGAATGTGCTAAAGGAATCGTCGACGAAGAAGAGCAAAAAAAAAAAAGAGATGATTGGTGAGAAAGGTATGCTGATTTCATACTTATTTACCAGTTTGGTGGGTTATTGGGTTCGGTGCCAGAGAGAAGACGGCTTGTTGAGTAGTTTTTGTTTCCGAGCTCGTGAATGAAAAGCCACCAATGAAGATTTTTGAGAAATGGGAGAGAGAGAATCTGGCTTGGGGATAACGAAAAGACTTTTGCTTTGGCCAGTTAAAAAAGAAACCCCTTTTTAGTGAAGCAGGGAAGCTTTTCTTTCTCCTTCTCCCATGTATTCTAATTGTAATTGCTGCAAATGAAACCGGAAAGGAAATGGAAGGAATTGAAAAAGAATTGGGGCACAACTCGTATGTCATAAAATGACAGGCGGTTATTATAAAATTGTTAAAATAGTAGTATTCTTTATTTTTTTTTCAAAATTTATTATTAATATAATGATTATATTTTAATTTGGTCATTTTAATATTTATATTTTTAAATTTTTAAATTTTATTTTATTTAAAAATAATCATTAAATTTGTTAATACTCTTTTTGAATGGGCAAGACATTTACTTGTAATTAGTATATAAACAACGGTCACAATAAAATTAAATACTTTAATGATAATGTAGTGTAAGAAAAAAAAGAAGAAGCTAAATGCAACTCATTTAAGGGGGCTCTAAGATAAATTATGTTAATTCGAAATTTCATGCGACAAATATCTTATGGCATGAATGATATCATGTCAATTTCTTATTTCCATATATTATTTATAAAAATATCATATCATTCTAGTTAATAAATTTAATAGTTATTGTTTGAGTTAAGATTGAAATTTTAAAATTAAAAAATATGAGATCTAAAATTGACTAAACCGGAGAATATGAACTAAATCGCAATTGTTACTATTTATGTTAGAATTGAATTTTAAATTTCTAAAAGTACTTAAATAAAATCACCAATTACAATATAAAAACTAAATCCACAACAAACAAATGGTACATGGACTAATAACAATACTTGACTTTTTCTTTTACTCTTTCGTAATCAAAGTAGTTGTTTTCTTTTAGTTAGCATAGGGGTAAAACTCTTATTAGATTATACCACGTACATTAGCTATGTGAAAAGACTTTATTTTAAAATTTTATTTATAAAATACTAATTCAATAATCGAATCATAGGTATCAATGAAACCTTGGTATTGTTGATTATGACGGAGGCCCTAGATCCTTAAGCACCTAGATTTAAGTCCCTTCATGTGAAATTGTGATGTATGCCATCGATTGATTTTAGTTTGATTCTTTTGGCTCTTCAATTTCTATACATTGTACTAGTTTGATTTTATGTTATAGTTTGCTCAAACATGTATTTCTACTTGTACTAGTGATGTGATCCGGCCCAGGTTAATCGAGTCGTTTCACTTGTTTGCCCGATCGTCGACGAGGAGATTATTCGGTGCGTTGACATTGTAAGTTTGGTGGAAAAATATGTAGAAGCTAATGAGGTGGTTTGGAGATGAAAGATGATTTTAGTATGAAATGTAGTAGGCTCGGTTTAATAAATAAAATAAAGATAGATAGTTTGGGATAAATGGTGGATATGGAAAACGTACTTAACAGAAGAAAGATTTAACACTATATCGTAGTGTCACCTTGTTTCTTATGTCGTTAAGGTGGTAGGATGGAGAAATAGTTGATGGACCTCGACCTATTACTTAGCGAAGTAAGAACCTAAGGTATAATTGAATGGATGAATGCCACACCAGGTTGGTGATAAGTTCAGAAGAAGTTTGGTTAATGCCACTAGCACGCTAGATAAGTCAATTCGAGTAAGTCAATCAATTCGAGACTCACACGCAATATGAGAGGGAAAAACCTCACAAGAACAAAAGTTCATAAAATTTTATCAAAGTTCCAAAAGTCCCTTTACAAAGGCTGATTTCACCTATTTATAGTGCTAGAATAGGGTAGCCGAATAGTCACAAGTATTCATCTTAATGTGCTAATAAAAAGCTAAAATAAAGTTCAAGTCTCTTGACATTCTTAAACCAAATAATTCCATCATTGAATTCACTTCAATTTAGCTGAATGAATGTCCTTGAATGCTTGAAAAATGACTCTTGAATTATCCCTTGGCTAGCCAAATAGACATCAGCTCCTTAATGGTGTTTTGAATGCTTGATTTAATCTTTTGAAAGAGCAAAAACAGCTAGTAGATGAAAGGGTTGCTGCTGAATTTTAAAGGGTGTTATAATGCTCTTTAAAACTCCTTAAATGATGTATAAAACTCCCTTTGTAACATCTCCTTCTTTTGTAACTAAAAAAGAGCTTGAAAAGTCACTTCAATTAAGTTGTAACAGACTTGAAATGTAACGGTTGTAAGTTGAAGAGACACCTGCAATAAGCACATTAAAATGAACTTATTAAACATATTTAAACACTAATTAAACATATCAAAAATAAATACTTAACTTAAATGAATGAACTAAATATATGCATCAATTATTCCAACAACTAGTTAATTAAAGAAGCATAAATAAATAAACTTAAACTCATGCACCAATAAATAATCCTAGTAACTAGATTAATTAAGAGCAACACTTATTAAATAAAGTTCAACAAAAACACTTATTAATTAAACTAAGATGAGTTGAATGAATGTCCAAGAACTCATTTATTAAACTAATATGCTTAAATGCATGGTTTGAAATGCAAACTAAATGAAAAAAATGAGTTACTTAATGCAAGACTTAATTTAATGATGCAGACTTAAACTAACATCGGAGTTACATAATGCATAACTTTATTAAATGCGGAACACATAAAGTGCAAATCTAAAATTAAAAAATATGCAAACTTATTAATTTAAATAAAACTATATTAAATTAAAAATTCCTTAAAACATTGGCCCAATAATCAATCAGGTCTATGAGATGTTTCATCTTACACTTGGGCCCTTCACGTTACACCAATTCCGAGGTCGGCGAGTTGGATGCGACCGGGTTCGCATCAACTAGACTTGTGACTATACTGCATTAGTATATAAATTCTTATCAATCTCAGATTAAATTCTTTAACATTTGACCTTTAATAAGAATTGATTAATAGTTTTGTTTAAATTTTTTATGTAGAAATAAAAAAAACTCCATTGTAATAGTATCTATTATTTTCTTTTAAAATAGTTTTTAACTCATTTTTTTATCAAGTTAGTGTTAAGTTGAATTATTACACTAATCTTAACAAGAGTTGAGCACTTGAGGGTTCATAATGTTGAATGAAAAGAGACAAATATGTGTAGAAATATAGTTTTATCTAGACTACATTCAATTAAATTTGCATGAGTTTTTTTAGGGACACTTAAATAGGGGAGGAGATCCCTTAAATCCATCCTTTAGGCTTTGCTTGGTAGGGTGAAAAGAAAATTAGAAAGATGAAAAAATGAAGGGATAGCAAACTAGAAGGATGGAAAATTGAAGGGATAGAAAATTGGAAGGATAGAAAACATAATTTTTTTTTCCATAGGTGTGCTTGGTAGGAGAGATGGAAAGATGGATACATATCTCTCTTATTTTCTCTATTCTCTTCATGCCAATTTGGAAGGATTGATTTTTATGCATTAGGAAGGAAAATGTTCATCCCTCCTATTTGTTGGAAAAATCTGGTTTGAAAATGAATTTCATGCATAGCAGAAAAATAAAAATTTGAAAATCAAGCCGATTTGTGATATTTATAGCAATAAAATTTTCTTGAAATATACCTATGCTTTGACTGAAACGGATCCTTGACATTCCCAACTTTCAACCGAACGACCTTCTTCGCTATCCTCATACCACGAATCGCTTCGAGTGTGGGCTCAAACAATTTCAAAGCAAACACAAAACCAAAAATAATTTTCTTACTTTTAGTAAGAAAGTAAATCTCCCTCTCTTTCTTATAGAAACCGGTAGAATTTTTAATCTTAGAAAATGAAATTTATACATAGAAATAAATTCTGACTATTTTCCAGTAGAATAACAATATTTCAAAAGTTGTAACACCCAATACTGACCCAATTATCGAATCAAGGCATCAGAATGCCACATTCATTGTCGAAGCAAATAAAAATAATTACGGATCAATTTATCATTACATTCAGATTGTTAGGATCGTTATACATTTATAATGAAATTTAGACTTATATCCAATCTATATACAAGCTAACGACAACTCATTAGATAGTATACGATCGATAAAGGATTAAATTATAAAGTTTCTAAAATTTTAGAATGACATCGCAATGTTTGGGGTTCCACGTCGCCACATCACGACGTCACTCTCTGACTTGGTCTCGTCGCGATGTGGTATGTACATCATCGCAACATGGTATGTACATCACCGTGATGTGCATTATGTTTTCATGAATCTTCTATACTTTAATTCTCAACACCTAAAATAATGTTCATATACCACATTTCAATCAAATTTAACCTTTTGTTTCCACTAAAAATTTTTATACATGCTTTCTTTCGAACTTTGATAATGTGATGAGATGAGTCGAAGTCATGCTACTTTGAGCGAGTACTTCAATCTAATCTTCCACCTATGCATTGTAAAATAACGTGTTCAACTCGTGAAAGCTTAGTAAGTACTCAGGAATCCAAATCTCATTTTTACCTTGATTTCTATATATTAAAAAATATTATTGCTACTACATTTCCTAAATATATATATCTTAATAATTAACATCATATATTTTTAATAATTAGTAGATCATTTTGTATTTATACGATTCATTATTATCATAATTTGCTACTTTTATGTTTTTGTGGATTGACAGGAACAAAACTTTTGCCAGTCTTATTCACTATATTATCACTTCGTAGTTTAACAAAAATTATTATCAGAATCCTTTACTTGTCATCTCATTGTGTAACATGAATTTTTCATCAGAACTTGCTTACTATAACTTTTTTATTTTATCATTATCCTCTATTATTCAACAAAGGCCCAATGTAGACTTAACAGAATGCATAGGATATGTGGAAACATTATAGTAATGCATGAACGTGCAACTTTCACCGTATTGCATCAAAGTGCACAGTTACAGGATTGCACTTCAAATACGTTAATTTTTTCCTTAATGGCATGCCATCTATATCTTAATAGTTTTCATCTTGTTTACTTTGGGCAAATATGACTAAAATCACTTCATTTTCACCTTTCAAAATAGAATTTGCATATTTTGAATTTATTTCAAACTAGTTCTTATTGAAACAACTAGATAAATAGAATTATCAACTTTCTTTGACACCGAAACATAATTCACTATCATATAAAAATTTCATATTCACTAATAATATTTTACCATAGCTTCCCACATGCTACTTTTGCATATTTCACAATTTAGTTTTTTTTTCTTTTCATAATTCTTTCATTTCACTAAAATAATTCATATAATAAATATAATTTAATAATTCTTTCCATCATTCACTATTCTTTGTAATTCAATCTCACTTCACTTTTCATACATATACCATTTCATCACACTTTCTTACACATTCTATTTATCCATATAATATTTCACAATTTAATTACAATTTTACATTTTTTCAATTTAATCCTTATCTTTCCACAACTTAAAGAATAATTGTAATTTGAATTACAATAATCATGTATTTTTGCATTCTCTACTACATTCTTCACTTATTAAATATTTTCTTGTAAACATTCATAACTTTTCAATTTAGTCCCTTTTTGTCATAAAAGTTTAATATTCACTAATAATTCACTTTAATACCACTTAGAATTAAACTCAATATCATAAACAATTCCTAAAATTCTCTATTTATACTTTATTACACATATCAAATTTTAGTCACTTTGCTTTCTAGTCTTCTTTACATAAATTTTACTTCACTTACTTTACAATCTTTTCGATTTAGTTCTCGCTAGTATATGTTTTCATTAATCACCATCCTCTTAATTAGTATTCACTTCACTTCTATATATCATTATACTTAAATATGTTATTTCAAAAATCTTAATACACTTTAGTCACTTTTCTATATTTTACAAATTGATCCCTTTTAATATGAAATTTATTTATTTATTTTACTACATAATTACTTCAATCAAATAATTCATTATAATATCTTATTTCACATGTCAATTTCACTTTTTATGCACTTCACTTTTCTTATATCAATTTTAAATTTACAATCTAGTCATTGTCATCATAAAAGTTTTATATTTTTTAACAATTTCACTTTTACAATATTTTATGCATATTTCATCATCTCATATGTAACACCTTATACTCAGCCCGGTCATTGAGCCCGAGTAACAAGACGCTACACCACCGTCTCATCATTCACATAGCATAATACACCTTATTAACATGCAATTACCATCATAATTATATAATTACAAGATATTTAAGCCTAGTTCACCTTAGATTAGTTTAAAATCAACTAAACATTCATTAAACGATCATGTCACGAGCTAGAAGCATGCTTAGAGACCACTTAATAGAAATTTCCAAAAGATCACGTAGTTATCGATACTCATTCGATGGTATCGATATCGACCTGAAAATTGGTACCCAATTAGCATTTTGTTTTCCTGCAAAATTTTAAAACCAATAAACTATCGATACAAATAAAAAAGTATTGGTATTTTTACCCCGAGTATCGATACTCGAGAAATGGTATCGATACCAAAATGAGCTACCAACTTCCTGCACGTTCAAAGTATCATGGGGGTATTGATACTAAATACCCAATTATCGATACCTTTACACAAAATAGCAAGAATAACACCAAAACAAGACATTTAACACAACCATACATATACCAAATCATCATGCATTTATAACCTCAAAATTCAACATCAAAAGCATCAGAATTTGCAGTTCAATAAGTCATCATTAATTTAAGCTAAGCAAATCAAAGTACTAGTTTGAAACGTCCATAATTTCTATGAGTAATAAAATCGAGCAATCATCTAAAACATCATGGAAATAATCAACTGACAAATCTACCACATTATCTTATTCCCATAGTTCAAAACAATAGTTATAAAATCACCTACTCAACACTAAGACTACTTGGATCACTCCCTTGGTATTCCTGCACCACTCATACCACAACGCTAACTGTCTGCAAAGGTTTAGAAAGAGTGGGTGAGCTTAAACAAGCTCAATGAATGATCGAAATAATCACCAAATAGACATGCATTCACACGTTAAACAAAATGAACAAAGCTCAACTATATACACAATTTATTATGAGAACATACTAACATATTCATGCAATATTAATCAACTCATTTAACTTATTATTCACATGTTTATGCACACATCACATATCGTAATATCACCTTTTATAAAATCACAATTAAACGATAATTTTGCACTTGAGACTATGAAACGTAAAAGTGGGCTCTACCACCACACATCGGATGCACAGATCTCTAACACATCGATGACTCAATGAGTCGAACATATCCCCAAAGTGTAGAATTTAGCTGACACTCTCCAACATACCAACATATCCCATTGAGTGGAGCCGAGCTCACATTCCTTTATTGTAACAGCCCGATTTAGGGGCTAGTCGAAATAGTGGTTTCTGAACCACTAATTTGAGGTCAAAAAAATTATTTTAATATTATTTTATGTGTTATAGCATGATATTATGAATTCATGAAAATTTTGGTGCATTAACTTTAGCGATTGCATGCTTAATTGGGAAAAAAAGACTAAATCGCATAAAATGTAAAAGTTTTATTTTACAAGCTAGAGGTGTCAAATAGCTAAGGAATATTATTTGGAGGTTTCTAATGTGCAATTAGGCCTTGTTAAGGGTGGTGGCCAGCCATAGGGACCAAGAAAAGACTTGGTCAATTGGTTAGGTAAAAATTTGGTGACTATATTGATTTTAACCATAAAATAAAGAAAAAGATGATATCACCCTATTCATTCATCTTCTTCCACCGAAAATATTAGCCAAGGAGAGGTTTTGGGAGCCTAAAATTTTTAGAAACTTCTCACCCTTGAAAGTAAGTGATTTTGGTGGTCTTTCTTGAAAATTTTTGTACTTTTGGGACCCTTGTAGCATGATCTAACTATTTTACAAAATGGTTAAGAGTCTAGGGTTTTTACATGTGAGTATTCATGTTGATTTCTGAAATTTTATGGAAGAAAATGAATCTTAGTTGTTAAATAAACAACTTTTGTGAAAGGGGTCTCCATGAAAACACCTAAAATGACCTTTTTGTAAAAGTTGTAAAATAGGTGGTAAATGTGTGAAATAATGAGTATTGGGAGTTGCTAAAAGAGTAATAAGTGTTCATATAGGCTTGTTAAAGGAAGAAATTTGATTAGAATCGATTTACGAGCCTAGGGGTAAAATCGTAATGTTGTAAGATTAGGGGTAAAATGGTAATTTTGCCAAAGTATGATTTTTGAAATGTCTTGATTAATGTGGTAATTAAAATGAGTGAATTTGTTATTATAGATCAAGAAGAATGTGGAATTAACCTTAACCGAGGAAAAGGCAAGGTTTTAGACTAGATTTACAAATTGGCATATTTTGGCATCGATGTAAGTTTGTGTGAAATTAAAGCTACATAATGCTATTATATTCTTAATTACTTGATATCATGAGAAATTTTTAGTATTTCTATGAAATTTATTAATGATGCTTCGATGAAAGAATAATACTACTATGTTGAGTTGAAGCCCCGATTAAACATTAGGAATAGTAAGGATACCATTATCACAACATGAGATAAAGAAGGTCCCGTATAAGACCATGTCTGGGACATGTCATCGACACCAAAGGGAGATCTGATGTAAGATCATATCTGGGATATGACATTGACATCAAGATATGAGATCCCCATGTAAGACCATATCTAGGATATGGCATCGGCATTGAAATGTGATCCCATGTAAGACCATATCTGGGATATGGCATTGGCATCGTGTTACCTATATGACGAGATTGAGTATCCTTCGATATTTCAAGTAGTTCAACGGGCAAAGAGCTAATTTTATGTTAAAGATGACAAGAGCTAAGTCTATGTTCAAGAGAATAAAAGTGCTAAAGTTATGTGATGAAGTGATACAGGTACCCATGAGTAACTTACGAGAAATGAATGCAAAATGTGATATGTGATTTGGTAAGAGTAAGCATGAGTAATTTAAGTCGATGTGCTTGAGACTTGTATATTAATTGGTGTGATGAACGAATGTTATCATGAACCTTTATGTTGCTATCTATTTCATGCAAACTTACTAAGCTTCATGCTTACCCCTCTCATTTCCCTTTTCTTTGTAGTATCGCCAAGCTAACTCAGGGATTAATTTTGAGTATGACATGTATAGGAACTTGGTTATTTTGTGTTATGTCATATTTGTTAGCCAATGTGTGGCTATTAATGCCCTTAAATTTATTTGGTAAATGGTCATTGGAAATTGGCCAATACTTGATAAGTTCATATATTCAATGATGATGAAGTTCATGAAGTGCATGCTTGTGTGATGGGATGAGTAATGAGTAAAGTATACACATGAGGAATGTAGTGTAAACCTATGTGTGGATGTATTGATTTTGGGTATCAGAAGTGCCTTATGGTCATGATGTATGTTGCATTGAAATGATATAAGTGTGGTTGTTTTGTACGATGGCAATTGGCTTGGTAGATAGCCTTACAATTGTCTACATGGGTAGACACACGGGCGTGTGTCTAGGCTGTGTGTGACACACGGTCAGCCCATGGATGTGTTGACAGGCCGTATGTCCCTCTGCATGCTAGGTTGGCAAGTCAGAATACCATGTAGTAAACACATAGGCTGAGACACGATCGTGTATCTCAACCATGTAGAAGACACGGCCATAGAGCATGGGTGTGTGCCCAAACCGTGTAAAGTCTGCACCTGAATTTGGGAATTTAATTAGCCACACGGCCTAAGGACACGGGCGTGTGCCTTGGCCGTGTGACCATATTGAGATGATGACGTCAGAAATAGAATGTCAAGTTTTTACGCACGGGCTAAGACACGGGTGTGTCTAGGCCGTGTAAGGGACACGGGTCATGGAAATGGGTGTGTGTCCGGTCTCGTGAAAACCCTTGTAGGTTCAAAATGAAAAATAAAATCAACACGGGTTAGAGACATGGGCATGTAACCACATGGCCTGCCCACACGGGTGTGTCCCTCTTCGCAGGGCATGTGGCCTTGTTTTTAATAACATTTTCTAAGGTTTTTAAAGAACTTGAAATGATTTCAAATTGTTTCTAAGAGATGTTTTGGGCCTCATAAGCCTATAATAAGGTTGTTAAGAGGAAGTTTGAAAAGTTTTAAAGTTGAATGGACTTTTATGTTCGGAATTGTACGTATGCATGAGATTGAGTTTGGTAATGCCTCATACCCTGTTCCGACGTTGGATACGGGTAAGGGGTGTTACACTTATCTCTCCAAATCTATCCCAGGCCTTAATGCCCCCAAAATGCAACACAAGGGTGAGTACTCACAAATCCTATGGCATGCCAACTATATCCAATGGTTTCAAAGATCATAAGCCCAAAATGTCCACAATTAAACACACATTTTACTTACCGTTTTCTGTACTTTTTCATTGCACATTCACTATATAGGCACAACATTATCACTGTCAATCAACATATACAACATGACCACAATTAACACTTTCACAATATGTTGGGACACCGGTACCCCTATGGTGCAGCCAAAAAAAATAATTTCGGCGATCCAAACCATGAATCCATGTGTGAGGAACGAATCGGGGTGAAATAATGGTTTTGAAAATACTAAAACTTCAATTCGAGTAGACAGCGACGCCTCGCAACAAGAATTCTAATCTATTGTCGAACTAAGCCACAACCTTTTTCGATTTTGGCCTCTATGTAATCCACCCAGTTTTACGATAAACGGAAGAAATCGTCAAAACTATTTTGGAGGTTTATTTGCTTGACGGCTACTAGACCTCACAAGCAATTTTTAGGGTTTCTTAAAAAAATAAACTCTCTTACATTCTCACCTTTTATAATTGGTATATATATAATGAATCATAATTAAAAATAAATAAATATAATAATGTTTTAATTGAAAATTATAATTAACATTAATTATAACAAGGATTTCGGTAAATTATATTTATTTAAACTTATATACGAACCAAATTCATATATTAATATAACTATGTTCTCATTATGTGTATAACATCCTTGTACATATAATATGTTCAATATTTGATTGCCCAATTAAGTTAATTCTATAATTAATTTAATTCATGTGACAACCAAACACAATACCAACTATGTTATATTCCATTCATTTAAACCATAGGATATGACCTTGTAGGTTCTTGTAACGTTAGCAGCAATACTAGAACGTTTCTAATGTTACAAACAATGAGTGGCATCTAGCAATGCATCATTGCTACCTAAGTTACAAGAAGTCATGATTTGACATAACCTTTTGTGATTAACCTTTCATGCATTAATCCTTAAGTCCTTTATCTCTGGAATGGACACAAGTCATGGAATAGTCACACTTGCATAGTCCATCCCATGTTTCTTGATATCTTGAGTAGACTATGATATACAAATTAGTATGACATCTTATATCAACTTATTTGAGCATGGCCATGCATTTCTAGTCTCACTCAATCAAGTGGCCTAAGATATTACTCCCATTATGTAGGAGGGACTTATCCTATATTGATCAACCATATCCCTCTACATAGATTGTGGTATATCCAACATCACCTTTATAGAACAACCAGTTACAATGAATGTTTGACTGTATCAAAATATACAACTCACGATGTTGGAATAATGATGATCTCAAGTTTGAGGATCATATACATATTAATCACTATGAGCAATGTTGTGACAATTACATAAAAATCTAAGAAACATACTCATAGCGGGTCAGTCCAATATGTTGTTCTCTAACACACATATTCATGCATTGATTTTGACACTCCATATCAATGACAACTCTTTATCATCAATCAACTACATGTTAGTCTTAATGCATTATTGTTGTCTTAGTCAACAATAACACTTGACTAAGGATCTTTTAAGAATAATCATATTATTCTCAGGACATTATTATAAAATAGTTTATTTGAACACACAGGAAAAAAATTGAAATAATAATGACAACGCTTTATATTAATAAACATGGCAAATCAAGTATGTTATTACAATCATCTCATGATTGATCTTTGGGTATACTCTTACAATCTCCCACTAACACTAAGACCAATCACTCATATATCTAATACCAAGCGATTTAGTGTGATGATCATGCTTCTGCTGTGTTAAAGGCTTGGTCAAGGGATCAGCAATGTCATCATCTATATGTACTCTGCATATATCTACATCCCCTCGATCGATAATCTCTCAAATAAGATGGTAGCACCTAAGTATATGTTTGGATCGCTGGTGAGATCTGGGTTCTTTAGCTTGTGCAATGGCTCTATTGTTATCACATCGGAGATCTATAGCATTTGATATGCTAGGCACAACCCCTAGTCTAGAAATGAACTTCTTGATCCAAATCGCTTGTTTTGCTGCCTCACTGGCTGCAATATACTCGGCCTCTATTGTAGAATCGACTACTATACTTTACTTTGAACTTTTCTAGCTCACAGCACCATCATTAAGGTAAAATACAAAACCTGATTGAGATCGAGAATCATCTCTTTCGGTTTGGAAGCTGGCATCAGTGTAACC
Organism: Gossypium rotundifolium; assembly: GCA_025506655.1. NCBI lineage: Eukaryota > Viridiplantae > Streptophyta > Magnoliopsida > Malvales > Malvaceae > Gossypium > Gossypium rotundifolium. The sequence continues at coordinate 104,446,416 of CP106733.1, read as the reverse complement.
TTTTACACTTAACTCTTCCTCACCTCCATATATTAGGAATGTATCCTTAGTTCTTCTTAAGTATTTAAGGATATTCTTGACTGTGGTCCAGTGACCTTCACTGTTATCTACTTGGTACCTGCTTGTCATACTTAAGGCATATGAGACATCTGGACGGGTAAATAACATGGCATACATGATAGATCCAATAGCAAAAGCATATAGAATTTTACTCATGCGTTCTCTCTTTTGTGGAGTTGAAGGACACATTTCCTTCGAGAGTGAAATACCATGTCTCATAGGTAGGAATCCTCTCTTAGATTCTTCCATACTGAACCTTTTCAGTACTTTATTTATGTATGTACTTTGGCTTAGACCTAGTAGTCGTCTTGATCTATCTCTATAGATCTTGACTCCTAAGATGTAAGTGGTCTTGCCCAAGTCCTTCATAGAAAAATAACTTCCTAACCAAGTCTTAATAGACTGCAAGGTAGGTATGTCATTTCCTATGATAAGTATGTCATCCACATACAGTACCAAGAATGTGATAGTGCTCCCACTAACTTTCTCGTAAACACAGGGTTCATCTTCATTGTTGATAAAACCAAAATCTTTGATTGCATCGTTAAAATGAAGATTCCAACTTCGAGAAGCTTGCTTTAATCCATAAATGGATCTTTGTAGCTTACATATCTTTCTAGTATCTTTTAGATTGACAAAACCTTCAGGTTGTGTCATGTATATATCCTCTTCAAGTTTCCCGTTAAGAAAAGCTATTTTGATGTCTATCTGCCAGATTTCATAATCATGAAATATAGCTATGGTGAGCAAGATCCCGATGGATTTAAACATAGCTACAGGAGAAAAGGTTTCATCATAGTCAACACCATAAATTTGGTGAAAACCTTTAGCGACTAATCGCCTCTTGTATGTTTGTACATTACCATCCATGTCGGGTTTCTTTTTGAAAACCCACTTGCACCCTATAGGTTTAACCCCTTCGGGTGGGTCAATCAAAGTCCATACTGGGTTTTCATACATGGAATCCATCTAAGATCTCATGGCCTCAAGCCATTTCTTAGAGTCTGGGCTCATCACCACTTCTTGATAAGTCCTAGGCTCATCTTGATCTATAAGAAGAATGCCACCATGCATTGTAATGAGAAGTCCATATCTCTTAGGTGCATGGCGTTCTCTTAAAGATTTGTGCGGTGGTTGTGTTTCTATAGAAGTTACTTGTTCCTCAATTTCTTGTGGAATTTGCTGTTGTTCTATCTCTGGTTCAATGGTATCTTGTGATTCTTGAATTTCTTCAAGTTTAATCTTTCTCCAACTTTCTTTTCTAGAAATAAATTCTCTCTCTAGAAAGACACCAGTCTGAACAACAAACGTTTTGTTCTCAGTGGGATTAAAGAAATAATATCCTTTGGTTTCTTTTGGATACCCTACAAAAATACACCTTTCAGATTTGGGTTCAAGCTTAGTAGATGTCTGACATTTAATATAATCTTCGCAACCCTAAATTTTCATAAAAGACATACTGGGACATTTTCCAGTCCACATCTCATATGGCCTCTTTTGAACCGATTTAGATGGAACACGATTTAGTGTGAAAGCAGTTGTCTCAAGTGCATATCCCCAAAAGGAAGTCGGTAGATCAGCATGACTCATCATGGATCGAACCATGTCTAACAGAGTTTGATTTCTTCTCTCAAAAACTCCATTCCATTGAGGAGTACCACGAGGAGTAAGTTGTGAGACAATCCTACATTCCCCCAAAAGATCATAAAACTCTAGGCTCAAATACTCTCTACCTCGATCAGATCGAAGTGACTTGATAGTTTTGCCTAGTTGATTTTGTACTTCATTTTTGAATTCCTTGAATTTTTCAAGGGACTTAGACTTATGGCGCATAAGATAAACATACCCATATCTACTAAAATCATCAGTGGAAGTAATGAAGTAGTGAAATCCACATTTGACCTATGTATTTATTGGTCCATATACATCATAATGTATTAGGCCCAATAAATCACTAGCTCGTTCACTTTTACGAGTAAAAGGAGATTTAGTCATTTTTCCCAATAAGTAAGATGCACATACTTCAAATTGTTCAAAAATAAATGAATCTAAGAAACCATCTTTATGGAGTTTGGATATGCATTTCTCACTTATGTGGCCCAAACGACAATGCTAAAGATAAGTTTGATTTGAGTCATTTATTTTAGATCTTTTAGAATTTATGTTGTAAATGGGATTTATTTGATCTAAAATATAGAGGCCATTAATCAATTGTGCCAAACCATAGAAAACATTATTGAGATAAAAGGAACAACAATTATTCTTAATAATTATCTCAAAACCAATTTTGTCTAAACAAGAAATTGAAATAATGTTTTTAGTCAAACTGGGCACAAAATAACAATCCTCTAAACATAAATCAAGTCCACTAGGCAAAGATAAAGCATATGTTCCCACAACTAATGCAGCAACTTTTGCTCCATTTCCAACTCCCAGGTCCACATCTCCTCTAGCCAAAGTCCTACTCCATTGTAGTCCCTGTACAGAAGTACAAATATGAGAACCACAACCAGTATCTAATACCCAAGAAGTAGTAGCTGATAAATTAATATCAATAACATAAATACCTGAAGTAGATGTTCCACTTGTTTTGGCCTTCTTGACTTCCTCAAGATAGATAGGGCAGTTCCGCTTCCAATGTCCAGTCACACCACAATGAAAGCAGTTTCCTTCTTTAGACACCCCACCTTTAGGTTTCAATGCAGCCTTTCTTTTTCCAGTCTTGGGCCTACCTTTGCCCTTGGTCTTTGTCTGAACTTTGGGCTTTCCCTTGCCCTTGTTGTTACAAACCATCAGTATGGGCTTGGGCCTAACCTTTTTCATGTTGCCTTTAGTAGTTCATAACATACTGAGCAACTGTGGCAGAGTCTTGTCAATTTCATTCATATTGAAAATGAGGACAAATTGGCTGTAGCTATCCGGCAACGATTGTAGAATAACATCAGTGGCCAACTCTTGGCTTAATAGAAACCCAAACTTAGATAGGCTTTCAATATAGCCAATCATCTTAAGGACATGAGGTCCTACTGGGCTTCCTTCAGCCAGCTTACATTGGAATAGGGCCTTAGAGATATCGAACCTCTCTTGCCGTGTTTGTCCCTGATAAAGTTCTTTCAGGTGCTCGATCATATCATATGCAACCATGTCCTCATGTTGCTTCTGAAGCTCAGTATTCATAATGGCAAGCATAAGACATCCAACATTTACCATGTCATCAAGATGCTTCTTGTAAGCATCTCTATCAGTCCTCGAGGCATTAGCGGGTGGTTCATTAGGAAGTAGTTGTTCAATGACATAAAATTTCCATTCTTCTTTGAGAACAATCCTCAAGTTACGAAACTAGTCAAGAAAATTCAAACCATTCAATTTATCCTTCTCAAGGACCGATCGTAATGAGAGTGTATTAGTGTTTGCAGCCATAATATATCTATAACAATTAAATATGCGTGTGAGTAAATTTACCAAGTTTATATCAATCATTAAAAAGGCTTTATTAAATGATGTTCCTACTATTTTATTTCAAAATTAGTAACCCTCATATATTAATTTTAGAAAGACTTTCTCAAAAGTATTTCTAGTGGGTTAAGGATCTATATTTCACCTCCTCTTAAGTTAGCTTTGGCTTTACTCTCAAGACTATGGTTATTTAGGTAAGCAACATTTGCTAATTACATCATATGTAACTCCTAATATTTGGTGAACAACTCTTATTCTAATCATCTTATGATTTGTTGAATTTACTTGCCTCTAGGTTTCTAATCCTATTGGAGTAAACTAGTTATGTCATTAACCAATTTTTAATCAGCGAATATCACTTGTTTATTCTTCGTGTTTAACCAAGATAAATACTAATTATTCACTTTGGCAGAACCTACATAGTATTGATCAAGGCCTTAACGAGGGCAAAATTGGAAGGCCATGTTGACTTAATATTTTAATAGAGGGATTTTATTAAGGTTGTTACATATCACCAATTATGGTCTACTTTAGCCCATTTAGTTTTTTAATTGATCTCATCAATTAATGGGGTTTATTATTATCAAATTTTAATATATATAAAATTGGCATGCTTTAGACATCCATAACATCTCAAACATGAATAAATAAAGCAATAAATAAATGCAATAGTTATAGCCCATAAACTAACATGGTTCAACCCAAGCCAATAGGAGGACCAAAAGGAAACCTAATGGTGTAAGCCGTTTCACAAGCTATCAGTCCACAATAGTTGTCCCATCTTCCTTCTCGTCTAGCCCACAGCAACTCTTGCAAATTACAATATGCACAAACTCATTTTACATACAAGGGAGTAAGATGAGAAGAGAAATACAAGAGAGTAGTAATAAGGCATGACACACAGGCAATATTTATAAAAAAATAAAACCTTTTATCAAATGGGTCATCAGGCTATAACTATTCATTTCAAACACTGTGCATGTCAAAAATAGCATACATAATTCAATGTTTTGCTAAGGTGAATTATAAAATATCATTTCAACCTTTTGTGGCCCACCAAGTTTATTAATTTTTATTAACAAAATATACTGTAAGAAGATGGGGTTTGAAGCGATCGGAGGAAGGAGCCCCCATGGTACGAACCGCATACCCCAGTCAAATGAAACCTTACGATTCGATAACTTTTATCAATTAAATTGTGTTTTCAGGATTTTAATCCTTAAGGTTTCATATCGGAACAACCCTTGTTCTACTAGCCAGATAACTCTTACTGGAAACTATAAATCCCACCATTGCATCATTACAGATTTGTTAATAGTTAACAGTAATAACATAAAATCGAATAGGCCATAACACCATGATTAACATTTAATCAATTATCGAAAGGAATAGTTATCAGGTTATGCTTAAACGATTTAAATAATCGAGAACGTAATAAAATTAAAACATGCATCTCATACAATTGCATCACCTAGGTATTTAAACCCGAGTCCGTATCACACAAGTGCCTCTGATAACACTATTGGAACGCCAGTACCCTTATGGCGCAGCAAAAAAAAATAATTTCGGCGATCCAAATCATGAATCCATGTGTGAGGAATGAATCGGGGTGAAATAATGGTTTCAAAATTATCGAAACTTCAATCTAAGTAGACAGCGACGCCTCGGCAACAAGAATTCTAATCTACTGTTGAACTAAGCCACAACCTTTTTCGATTTTAGCCTCTACGTAATCCACCCAGTTTGACAATGAACGGAAGAAATCTCCAAAACTGTTTTGGAGGTTTATTTGCTTGACGGCTGCTAGACCTCACAAGTAATTTTTAGGGTTTCTTAAAAAAAATAAACTCTCTTACATTCTCACCTTTTATAATTGGTATATATATAATGAATCATAATTAAAAATAAATAAATAAAATAATGTTTTAACCGAAAATTATAATTACATTAATTATAACAAGGATTTCGGTAAACTATATTTATTTAAATTTATATACGAACAAAATTCATATATTAATAAAACTATATTCTCATTATGTGTACAACATCCTTATACATATAATATGTTCAATATTTGATTGTCCAATTAAATTAATTCTATAATTAATTTAATTCATGTGACAACCAAACACAATACCAACTATGTTATATTCCGTTCATTTAAACCATAGGGTGTGACCCTGTAGGTTCTTGTAACGTTAGCAGTAATACTAGAACATTTCTAATGTTACAAACAATTTGTGGCATCTAGCAATGTATCATTGCTACCTAAATTACAAGAAGTTATGATTCGACATAACCTTTTGTGATTAACCTTTCATGCATTAATCCTTAAGTCCTTTATCTCTAGAATGGACACAAGTCATGGAATAGTCACACTTGCATAGTCCATCCCATGTTTCTTGATATCTTGAGTAGACTATGATATACAAATTAGTATGACATCTCATATCAACTAATTTGAGCATGGCCATGCATTCTAGTCTCACTCAATCAAGGGGCCTAAGATATTACTCCTATTATGTAGGAGGGACTTATCCTATATTGATCATGTAACATCCTTAAAATGGGGTCTCTTCATTTTGCATGTGTTTGGATGTGATAGTATGCTTACTGTGCTAGTTTAGCATGTTTTGGGGTCTAGGCATGACCTCGGGTTAGGCTTGGGTCATGGCCAAAAATTTTGTTTTAGTGCATAGGAAGAGGGAGCTAGGAGAGTTAGGGGTTAAAAATATATTGGAAGGTTGTGATACAAACAACCTAGTGGCAAAGTGGCAAGGGAGGTGCCACTAAGGTGCTTGGTTGGTGACGCCACATGCAGGGAAGGGGGAGCTTAGGTTCGAGCTGCAGAAATCCCTTTTCTGCTTATTATTTTTGACGCTAAAGTGGGAAGAGGTGTGCTCAGGTAGGACTCTGTTGGAAGGATATAGATTAAACTAACTTTAAGTGATAGGTGTAGGACTCATTCAAACTTGTTTGAATGAGTGGATAAGAGGAATTCAAGGAGGGATGAGGGGGACGACAAGTGTTTGAGAATGAGTGGATGGGAGTCTTGAGGTGTTGGCCGAAAGTTGGACTGTAGGGAGGAGGAGTGATCAATTTTGGTACTTGGGAAGGGGGTATGCCGAATGTTTATGGTAGGTTAGGGAATATTTTGGCTAGTTGGGAGAGTCTCTTTCTTTGGTTAGTGTCAAACCAAACCTTTTCTAGGTGACCTTTTCATTTGGCCTTTCTTTGCTTGTTGGTCGAACCACTTTATTGTTTTAGTAAAAAGCCGAAACCAACACCCATTCTTCAGTTGACATCTTTTTCTTCCTTCAAGTCTCTTGTGCCAAAAGTTCTTTCTTTCTCTTTGCCGAATCTCTCTTTTCTATTTCATTTCCTTCTTCCATCTTTACTCTCTTCAAAAGCCGAAACCTTGTGAAGTCTTCTTCTTCTCTTCTTGCGGTTCTCTTCATCATCTTAAGTGCCGAATCTATTTATTTCTTTGGTTCTCATAGCCGATCCTTAATCCTTGGTGTGGTAAGTTTTCGTTACTCCATCTCCTCTTTTCCCTTTATCTTTTTCTGGTTGCCGATTCCCTCATCTTTGGTGCTAGGGCCGAATCTTCTTAAGAGCCGGGGGGATCTCTTGTGTTGAGAAAGGGGTGAGGCCAACTTGTAGGTTCTCAAGTTTTGTTTGGATCGTGGTTTGGATCTAGATCTTCTAGGATTCATCAACTAAGGTAAGGGAGTGTCAATCTCTTTTGGTTTCGGGATTCATGCTATGGCCGAATGGCCTTTAGATTCCTAATGATATGTCTAATCGATTATAGAAAGGAGGTGGATCTCCGGGATTTGTTAGCTTGCAATTTAAGCCGAAAGGCTCGGGTGTAATCGATCCTGGTAAGGGTTTTATGGTGCGTTATTTCATCCTTCGAGATTGCTTGATGAGCTGAATGGGCTCTTGGTTACTAACAAGGTTTTGGCCGAATGCAGGAAGGGAGGAAGTAAACGTTTTGAGATTTTCAGGTTCTATTGGTTTGGGAATAGATCGTAGTTTCAGGATTTTGCTAGATTCGCAAATAGTCAGGTGTGTAACGCTTACACACTTCGTTAGTATGATATAATTATTGTGTAACTATTGTAGCCATTAAAACCGGTAGTTATGCCTTGTGGGCATGAGCATGGACTCCGGGTAAGTCCTCTGATTATGGATCTTGTTATATGCTATCATGTCATTGTTTAATGCTATGCCATGTGTTACTTGCATCATCATGTGTTATTATGCCACGATTGTTATGGACATGATGGTGGGATTGTTGAGAGGAGGGGGAAGAATTATTTGGACTGTCACCAGTGGTTTTGACCACACGACGGGTTGACCCCGTCTTTGATATTATAATTTATGACTAAGTCCCAGTGGTTTTGACCACATATGAATATTGTGATTCATCCCAGTGGTTTAGTACTACAGTGGGTTGGCCCCACATGTTGATTACGGGATTGTCATCAGTGGTTTTGACCACACGGTGGGTTGGCCCCACTATATGATTTATGACTACGGTCACTAGTGGTTTTGACCACACTTATATGATTTGTGACTACGGTCACCAGTGGTTTTGACCACCAGTGGTTTTGACCACACGGGGTAGATAAAGGAGATCGGATGGTTAGGTTATGGGTTGCATGATTTGCATGTTATACTGATGATTTGTGTAAGTGCTTGTACTATCGGGTTGGGGATTTATACACTGAGTCTCGGTGACTCACCCCTTCCCTTATATTTTGTAGATGAGGCGTAGATTGTGGATATGGAGCCGAAAGGACTCGAGGCGATCATGCATGCCAGTTTTGGGTTTGACTTTAAAGTACTATTTCGATTTTATTTACTTTCTTTCAATTTGGTTTTGGTTTTGTAATAAGGCCGTTAAGTATTATTTTTGGTTTTACTTCTAGGTTTTATTTAACCTATCTTATGCGTGTGATTAATAGTTTGATATTGCTTAAGAAACCGGGATTAAATCAATGTTTTCAAAACTACACTCGATATTGGGTTTTTCAAATGTTACCACCGGGTAACATTATTCACAAGGTAATAATAAAGTTAACATAGATGATTCCAAACCTAAAGTTTCAAACAACTCCAAATGCAAATGGTTTCAACTTGACTATGCTCATTTGTGTCGTTTGATTTCAAAAAGAAAAAAGAAAAGAAAAAAAAACTAGTAACAACAAAATAGATTTTCAATAAAATTTAACTGGTAACTGGTTTATTCAAGTGTTTTCACTCTGTGACATACCAGATCCGGTCATGGTGTACTGACCGGGTTTGGGGTGTTACAATTTTGGTATCAGAGCCAAGTTTAAAAGCTCGACTGTGGGCCCGAGGCCCAAAATGTTTAAAAGTAGGGTCTTGAAAAGTTTTGTGGGAAATGTACATGGTTTGAACAGCATGGCACCGAGTCTCCGGCACCAATCCACCTAGGTAAGTATCCCTAACCCTTGTGTGACTTGAATGTGGAAGAAATGGGTATTTTGGGATCGTAGATTAGTAGGTTAGGAGTTATTGAACCCTAGGAATAGCCTACTCCAACGTAAAATTTCATAAGACTTAAATATCAACTAAACAAACTTGTGAGTACGTCGCTAAGATTAAGGGTGTGGCAACCATTGTGCGCATGTCTAGGAATGGATTCAGGGGGAGCCTGGTATTTAAGCAGTCCTGGTGACTCACCTCCTCTTCACTTGAATCCTACCTCGTGCGTAGTGACGGTTCACTCTAACTGAGGCGACTTATTCACAAGCTAAATTTAATAACTAAAACCCGAAAGGGACCAGCCACCTTGTTTTGTACAACCCTAAAATTAAACCATGGTTTCAAAATTACCAAAGTACCCTTGATTTGGAAAATGACCAAAATACCCCTAATTTGTAAATTGACCAAATTATCCCTGATTTGTAAAAATTATCGAAATACCCTTAGTATGAAAAATTGCCTAAGTACCCCCGAAATGAAAATTTCTAAAATACCCTTAGTTCGTAAAATCACCTGGAACCATATTTTGGAAAAATTATGAAAATACCCCTGGTTTATGAAATTACCAAAATACCTCGATTTCTAAAATTTAAAATACCTATGATTTGTAAAGATTTCTAAATTAACCCTAATTTATTACTGAAATACCTCGATAGGTTAAATTACGAAAATACCCCCGGATAGTGAAATGACGAGAATACCCCTACAAGTGGAGTGTGGGTGGAGGATGTTATTGATGAGTGAATGTGATTCATTGAATAAGGGTAGAAGACTTGAAATGAAAACTTTGTAATGATCGAAAGAACCACTACTAAACTTCTTTACATAAAACTTATTCGTGGGTAATCAGTGGAACAGAAGCTAATTCATAAAACTTCTTAAAGTAGATTAAATCGCGAGCATAGTCATAAGTTCTAGGAGACATAGTCGTAATGTGCAAGGGCGTGGTAGAGGCAAAATGACCGTATCAGAACCCGTTAGGTCTGGACAAGGGTCAGAGAATGAGATACCACCACCAGCAGCTACTGGGGTTGAGTACCAGGATCAGATGGGGGACGATGCAGTGTCGTAGGTGATGCTGCGAGTGCTTGAGAGAGTGGCTGGAGCAGGTAGAGGTGCGGAGCTCGAAAATCAGATGTCGGCGACTTGAACCAATGGAGTTGAGGTATTCCGAGGAGTATCTGGTGTGGCACCCAATACGGCTGAGTATTGGTTGGAGGCGACGGAACAAATCATGGATAATTTAGATCTAACGGCGGAGGAGAAACTGAAAGGGGTAGTGTTGCTTCTTCGAGATGAGTCATACCAGTGGTGGCTCACGGTTCGGGATGGTGCTGCAGCGGATGATCTCACTTGGGATTATTTCAAGGCGGCTTATTAGAAGAAGTATGTTAGGACCAGTTATATTGATGCGCAGAGGAAGACGTTTCTGAGGCTGGTTCAGGGGAATAAGTCCGTATCGAAGTACGAGGCAAAATTCTTAAGTTTGAGCCGGTATGCATAAGGCATCATGGCTATGGAGCATGAGTGATGTGTCAGGTTCGAGGATGGATTGAGGGATGATCTGAGATTACTGATTGCTCCACAGCAGGAGAGAAAGTTTGCAGTCTTAGTGGAAAAGGCCAAAGTTGTAGAGGAAGTGAAACGATCGATAAGACGGAATCGGGACGAGGGATGGAATAAAAGAATTTTGGATCATCCGGGTCTATGGAAATCAATGAAGCGGGGTAGATATAGTGGGCGAATCAAGTCGCTAGGCCTCTGCTTGCTAATACTCGATGGGCGCCACGGTGCTCGGTGTGGGAAGTCTCACACGAGAGAATGTTGGACTAGAAACAGAGGATGTTTTGAGTGTGGATAGATGGAGCACCGGGTGAAGGATTGTCCATGGAGGTCAACTAGGTTGCAGTTTGGGGATCAAAATCGTACTCAGAACAGGAGGGATGGTCAGTAGCCACAGAGGGGCTATGGTGCAGCCAGGGGAGGTAATGGCTCTGGTAGAGGCCGTGGAGCACCGGGCAGAGGTGCAGGAGGTACAGAGGCGAGACAACCTGGATTGGTCTACATAGCGAGGCGTCGAGAGGAGGGCGACGCACCAGACGTCATAACCGGTACGTTCTTAATCTTTGGATTACCTTATAATGCTCTGATAGATGTGAGTTCGACGCACTCATATGTAGCCAGTAGCATAGTGGAAACTATGAACTTAAACTCTGAGATTAGTTTTAGGAAGATGACAGTGATAAGCCCTCTAGGTCACTCTGTAGAAGTAAGTAAACTATATAGGGATGTACCCCTAGAACTTCAAGGGGTCATGTTTTTGGTTGATTTGATGGAACTACCATTTGGGGAGTTCGATCTGATTCTCGGGATGGATTGCTAGTGAAGTACCAGGCCAGTTTGGATTGAGCAGCTAAGCGCATGGTGTTGAGGACAACGGAAGGTGAGGAGGTGGTGATGATAGGTAATAGGAGAAATTACTTATCCAATGTGGTCTCTACTCAAGGCGGAGAAAATGGTAAGGAAGGGTTCTGAGGCATTCATGGTGCATGTTTGTACTTTGGGAGCCAAGGATGCAGCTGTTGAGAGTGTCTGAACTATAGGGGAATTTGCTGATGTATTCCTAGAGGAACTTCTGGGTCTGCCTCTGGATCGCGAAGTTGAATTCGGAATAGACCTGCTACCCAGAACTACGCCAGTGTCTATTGCCCCGTATAGAATATGGAGCTGAAGGCTCAAATTCAAGAATTGCTGGACAGAGGTTTCATCCGACCGAGTATATCTCCTTGGGGAGCGCCTGTGCTCTTTGTTAAGAAAAAAGACGGTACAATGTGGATGTGTATAGACTACCGCCAGCTGAACAAGCTGACGATCAAAAACAAGTATCCATTGCCTAGGATTGACGACTTGTTTGATCAGCTTAAAGGTGCATTAGTTTTCTCTAAGATAAATCTTAGGCCGGGGTATCATCAGCTTAAGGTGAAAGAGGCTGATGTCCATAAAATGGCATTTCGTACTCGATGTGGGCACTAGGAGTTTCTAGTAATGCTGTTTGGGTTGATTAACGCACCAGCGGCATTCATGGACTTGATGAATCGGGTGTTCCAGCAGTATTTAGACCAGTTTATCGTGGTATTTATAGATGACATATTGGTGTACTCAAGGAGTGAGGAGGATCACGATGCGCACTTGTGGGTAGTTTTGCAAATTCTAAGGGAAAAGCAATTATTTTCCAAGTTCGATGGTGAGAGTTACGGCTTAGGAGGTGACTTTTTTGGTCACGTAGTGTTATTTGAAGGATTAGAGTGGACCTCGCAAGATTGAGGCGTGTTGAATTTGAAACCACCTAGGTCGGTTCGAAAATTTAGAGTTTTCTAGGTGCAGCGGTATTACCGGAGATTTGTGGAAGGGTTTTCTCGATCGCAGACCTGCTTGACCAAGTTATTGAGGAAAGGAGTTCCATTTGTGTGGTCGGAGAAATAATAAGAAAGTTTCGACAAGTTGAGGAAGATTTTGATGGAAGCTCGGTTCGGTTCACTGAGGCGGAAAAGGTATTCACGGTCTCTTGTGATGCATCACATCTTGGCTTGGGATGTGTCTTGATCTGAGAAGGAAAGTAGTGGCATATGTGTCTCGGCAATTTGAGACCACATAAAGTAACTACCCGACGCATGACTTGGAGTTAGTGCGATGGTTTTCATACGAAAATATGGAGACACTATTTGTACGGAGAGAAGTCGATAGTCTACAGGGACCACAAGAGTTTGAAGTATCTTTTGAAGCAGAAGGATTTGAATTTGAGGCAGCGCAGATGGATTGAGCTGTTGAAAGACTACGACTGCTCAATTGAGTATCATCCGGGCAAGGCTAATGTGGTTGCAGACGCGTTGAGCCATAAGGTGGTGTCGGACCTGAAAGCAATGTTTGCTCATCTTAGCCTGTACGATGACGGGAGTCTTTTAGCAGAATTGCGGGTTAAGCCAACTTGGGTAGAGCAGATTAAAGAAAGCAGTTAGTGGATGAGGGTTTGAATGCTCGGAGGTTGCAAGTACAAAGTAGTGGGTTGGAAGGTTCTGACTTGACCAACGACGGTGTTGTGTTTCAAGGAGAGCTTGTATGCGAAGGGCGTCGAGTTGAGGCAAAGGATTCTTCAGATGCACATAGCAGCCCATACGCTATGCATTCGGAGGTAGCAAGATGTACCGAGATCTGCGAGAGCGATTACGGTGGCCGGTCTGGCGGAAGTGGCCGAGTTTGTGGGTAAGTGTCGGCGTGTCGATGGTTTGAACATCGCCACTATCGAGTTTGCTTTAGCGGTGAAGATTCCTCGATAGAAGTGAGAAAGAATCACTATAGACTTTGTCAGTGGGCTACCCCTTACGCCTAGCAAGGACTCAGTCTGGGTGATTGTGGATCGTTTGACTAAATCGGCTCATTTCATACCAGTGAGGGTTGATTATTAGCTCCAGAAGTTAGCCAAGTTGTATGTGGCCGAGATAGTAAGGTTGCATGGAGTGCCAGTGTCAATTATCTCGAATAGGGATCCCGGGTTCACCTCGAGGTTCTGGAGAGCTTTGCATCAGGCTTTGGGTACAAGGTTGGATTTTGGCACAGCTTTTCACTCGCAATCTGATGGACAATCTGAGAGGGTGATTCAGATTCTAGAGGACATGCTAAGGGGCTGTGTTCTGGATTTTAGTGGTAGTTGGGAGGAGTATCTACCATTGGCGGAGTTCGCTTATAACAATAGTTATCAAGCGAGTATCCAAATGGCACCATATGAGGCACTATATGGACGAAAATGTCGTACTCTGACATGTTGGATAGAATTGGGTGAACGGTAGATATTGGATTCGGAGTTGGTGGCAGAAACTGAGGATAAGGTTAAGGTGATTCGGGCTCGTCTTAAGGAAGCGTCAGGCAGGCAGAAGTCTTACGCCGATCTTAAGCACAGGGATATAGAGTATGCGGTGGGAGACAAGGTGTTCCTGAAGGTATCCCCATGGAAGAAGGTGTTGAGATTTGGGCGAAAAGGAAGTTAAGCCCTAGGTTTATCGGGCCGTATACGGTACTGAAGCGAGTGGGACTTGTAGCTTATTAGCTCGAGCTGCCGGCAGAGTTAAGTCAGATTCACGACGTCTTCCATGTTTCGATGCTTAGGCACTATCGATCAGATCCGTCACACGTGGTACCAATTGAGGAGATTGAGGTGAGCTCAGACTTGTCTTTCGAGGAGGAACCGATACAGATTTTGGATCGGGATAACAAGGTCTTGCGTAGGAAGTCGGTTCCCTTAGTGAAAGTGTTATGGCGGAACCATGGTGCGGAGGAGGCCACGTGGGAACGGAGAGGATGTGATCTGACAGAATACCCCTAACTCTTCTGACCAGGTAATTTCGAGGCCGAAATTATTTTTAAGGGGGGTAGAACTGTAACATCCTTAAAATGGGGTCTCTGCATTTGCATGTGTTTGCATGTGATAGTATGCTTACTGTGCTAGTTTAGCATGTTTTGGGGTCTAGGCATGACCTCGGGTTAGGCCTGGGTCATGGCCGAAAATTTTGTTTTAGTGCATAGGAAGAGGGAGCTAGGAGAGTTAGGGGTTAAAAGAATATATTGGAAGGTTGTGATACAAACAACATAGTGGCAAAGTGGCAAGGGAGGCGCCACTAAGGTGCTTGGTTGGTGACGCCACATGCAGGGAAGGGGGAGCTCAGGTTCGAGCTACAGAAATCCCTTTTCTGCTTATTATTTTTGACGCCAAAGTGGGAAGAGGTGTGCTCAGGTAGGACTCTGTTGGAAGGATATGGATTAAGCTAACTTTAAGTGATAGGTGTAGGACTCATTCAAACTTGTTTGAATGAGTGGATAAGAGGAATTCAAGGAGGGATGAGGGGGACGACAAGTGTTTGAGTATGAGTGGATGGGAGTCTTGAGGTGTTGGCCGAAAGTTGGACTGTGGGGAGGAGGAGTGATCGGTTTTGGTACTTGGGAAGGCGGTGTGCCGAATGTTTATAGTAGGTTAGGAAATATTTGACTAGTTGGGAGAGTCTCTTTTCTTTGGTTAGTGTCAAAATCAAACCTTTTCTAGGTGACCTTTTCATTTAGCCTTTCTTTGCTTGTTGGTCGAACCACTTTGTTGTTTCAAGAAAAGCGAAACCAACACCCATTCTTCTGAGTTGACATCTTTTTCTTCCTTCAAGTCTCTTGTGCCGAAAGTTCTTTCTTTCTCTTTGTCGAATCTCTCTTTTCTATTTCATTTCCTTCCTCCATCTTTACTCTCTTCAGAAGCCGAAACCTTGTGAAGTCTTCTTCTTCTCTTCTTGCGGTTCTCTTCATCATCTTAAGTGCCGAATATATTTCTTTCTTTGGTTCTCATAGCCAAACCTTAATCCTTGGTGTGGTAAGTTTTCGTTACTCCATCTCTTCTTTTCCTTTTATATTTTTCTGGTTGTCGATTCCCTCATCTTTGGTGCTAGGGCCAAATCTTCTAAAGAGCTAGGAGGATCTCTTGTGTTGAGAAAGGGGTGATGCCAACTTGTAGGTTCTCGGGTTTCGTTTGGATCGTGGTTTGGATCTAGATCTTCTAGATTTTCGGGATTCATCAACTAAGGTAAGGGAGTGTCAATCTCTTTTGGTTTCGGGATTCATGCTATTGCCGAATGGCCTTTAGATTCCTAATGATATTTCTAACCGATTGTAGGAAGGAGGTGGATCTCCGGATTTGTTGGCTTGCGATTTAAGCCTAAAGGCTCGAGTGTAATCGATCTTGGTAAGGGTTTTATGGTGCGTTATTTCACCCTTCGGGATTGCTTGATGAGCTGAATGGGCTCTTGATTACTAACAAGGTTTTAGCCGAATGCAGGAAGGGAGGAAGTAAACATTTTTGGATTTTCGGGTTCTATCGGTTTGGGAATAGATCGTAGTTTGGGATTTCGCTAGATTCACAAATAGTCAGGTGTGTAACACTTACACACTTGGTTAGTATGATATAATTATTGTGTAACTGTTGTAGCCATTAAAACCTGTAGTTATGCCTTGTGGGCATGAGCATGGACTTCGGGTAAGTCCTCTGATTATGGATCTCGTTATATGCTATCATGTCATTGTTTAATGCTATGCCATGTGTTACTTGCATCATCATGTGTTATTATGCCACGATTGTTATGGACATGATGGTGGGATTGTTGAGAGGAGGGGGAAGAATTATTTGGACTGTCACTAGTGGTTTTGACCATATGACGGGTTGGCCCCGTCTTTGATATTATAATTTGTGACTAAGTCCCAGTGGTTTTGACCACATATGAATATTGTGACTCGTCCGGTGGTTTGGTACCACGTGGGTTGGCCCACATGTTGATTATGGGATTGTCATCGTGGTTTTGACCACACGGTGGGTTGGCCCCACCATATGATTTGTGACTACGGTCACGGTGGTTTTGACCACACTTATATGATTTGTGACTACGGTCACGATGGTTTTGACCACGGTGGTTTTGACCACACGGGTAGATAAAGGAGATCGGATGGTTAGGTTATGGGTTGCATGATTTGCATGTTATCTTGATAATTTGTGTAAGTGCTTGTACTATCGGGTTGGGGATTTATACACTGAGTCTCGGTGACTCACCCTTCCCTTATATTTTGCAGATGAGGCGTAGATTGCAAATATGGAGCCGGGGAGGACTCGAGGTGGCCATGCATGCTAGTTTTGGGTTTGACTTTAAAGTACTATTTCGGTTTTATTTACTTTCTTTCAATTTGGTTTTGGTTTTGTAATAAGGCCATTAAGTATTATTTTTAGGTTTTACTTCTAGGTTTTATTTCACCTATCTTATGCGTGTGATTAATAGTTTGATATTGCTTAAGAAACCGGGATTAAATCGATGTTTTCAAAACTACACTCGATATTGGGTTTTCAAGCGTTACCATAGGGTAACATTATTCACAAGGTAATAACAAAGTTAACATAGATGATTCCAAACCTAAAGTTTCAAACAACTCCAAATGCAAATGGTTTCAACTTGAGTATGCTCATTTGTGTCGTATGATTTCAAAAAAAAGAAAAAAGAAAAGAAAAAAAAACTAGTAACAACAAAACAAATTTTCAATAAAATTTAACTGGTAACTGGTTTATTCAAGTGTTTTCACTCGTGACATACCAGATCCGGTCATGGTGTACTGATCGGGTTTGGGGTGTTACAGATCAACCATATCCCTCTACATAAATTGTGGTATATCCAACATCAGCCTTTATAGAACAACCAGTTACGGTGTATGTTTGACTGTATCAAAATTTACAACTCATGATGTTGGGATAATGATGATCTCAAGTCTGAGGATCATATACATATTAATCACTATGAGTAACATTGTGACAATTACATAATAATCCAAGAAACATACTCATAGCGGTCAGTCCAATATGTTGTTCTCTAACACACATATTCATGCATTGATTTTGACACTCCATATCAACGACAACTCTTTATCATCAATCAACTACATGTTAGCCTTAATGCATTATTGTTGTCCTAGTCAACAATAATACTTGACTAAGGATCTTTTAAGAATAATCATATTATTTTTGGACATTATTATAAAACAATTTATTTGAACACACAGGAAAAAAAACTGAAATAATAATGACAACGCTTTTTTATTAATAAACATGGTAAGTCAAGTATGTTATTACAACCATCTCATGATTGATCTTTGGGCATACTCTTACACAATAGCCATCACAAGCATATTTCACATGTCACAGTTTCACATCTTAATTCTCAATTTCACAACACACAATCACATATTCCACAAATTAAACAAGGGTATGAGAAAGCTTACACCAGAAACTTAGAGTAGGGGCTTAGGCTTCTTCTAATCTCCTAATTCATGTTATGAATTGTGTTTACTAACAACGATTCCAAACACTCACCGTTTACACTTTCGCCTAGATGCCAAAAGCTTAAACTAGCTTTTCCTTGCCTTTCCCTTTACTCGCATAAGGTCCTAATGATTCTGAAGCTTTACCAAAGTAAATCACACGATAAACACAATTATCATTCAGCCAAGGACTTAACTAAATCACCAAAAAACAGAAGCCTAAGCTAGTTCCTCATGAAATTGAAATTTTGACTAGCTTAACTGAAACATACAAATCTCGACACCTTTTTGTTCCTATCGCGTAAAACTGATTCCAATCGACTAATTATATATTTAAGAACAATTCTCAACCTTCAAACTACACAAATCTACACAAATTCTTGGTTCTTAAATTTTGACATATTATGAAAAATTTTCACGAAAATTCAATAAAACCTTGGAAAACTTTAAGGGAATTCTAAAAACCTTCTAATCACTTTAAAACAAGTTGAAAAACACTTTGAAACATCGCTTTCCTTCAAAATCTCGAAATCCACCATTAATGATCCAAATTTTGACATTTATTCAAAACTGTCGATTCAATAGGTAAAAACTCTATTTAAAAGACTAGATATCATAAAAAACTAATAGGAAATCGAATTGTTACCTTCTATAGGAGAAAAAATAATGTTTGGTTAAAAATTCAAAAAACCCATAAGTTGTGCAATGGCAAGATCAATGGTGTTTGTTTTATGGTTTTTATGGAATTCTAAAGAGGTTTAATGCTAGGATAATGGTAGAAATTAAAGGAATGAAGTTTTGAAGAACAAAATTGAAGGAATGGAGCTTGGGGATGCAGGAGATGACAAAACAAAAATAAGAGGAAGGGGTTTCTTGAGTTTTGTTGTAGATGGGGGGAAGAAATAAGGTAATTTTAAACTTTGGTAAATTTACCCTTTTGGTACTCCTATCTTTAACCCTTTTTCAAAATAGTCCTATATTCAAAATTAAGGGCCATTCTACATCATTTTCAAAAATTGTTTTAACTATAAAAAAGCCATGTACATAGACATTTACGATTACCATGCTTAGAAATTTTCAAACACTTTTTGAGTTAAAATACCTAAATTACCCTTGAAACTTCTAGGCCTAATTTTGGGATGTGACAACTCTTTCCCTTTAAAAAGAATTTCTTCCTCAAAATTCCCTACTGACACGTCACTCGCTTAATCACAAAATATGGTTATTCCACTTTTAAACCAACAATCACACTTTCGCTGCGCAACTTTGATTCCTATTCTCTTTAACTTCCTACTGCTTTTCTTGAAGATCTTATTCACTACCATGGCCTATTTTATGGTAACTTTGTTAACAGTTTCCTTTATTCACTACGACACTTTCAACTAAATAACTCGTAACCGTTGTTCCTAATCTAATAGTCTCTATTGAGATTTTCCACTTACTAGCTAAATCACTTAAAATTTACAAAAGCGTAGAACCTAAATTTACCAACAAGAATAAATGAATGGATTACAAAACAAAAATACCTACAATCTCGACGATTGAATCTTGATTCTGAGGTTCCTTAACAGCATAAACCCGAGCTAGACCTCTAGAATCAACCTGATTAGCAACAGTATGAGCAACGACTCGTTACCCAACTGGTCTTCAATTACCTCTACCGTACATATAAAGGTGTAGAACTTTGAGCCTGTGAAACCTCGACTCTGTTTGGATAGTCCCTCAACAAGTTTTCTTTAGAGTTACATATAAAACATTCACCTATCAATTTGCAACACTCAACAGGATGCCTACACTCACAATGTGTACAAAGCGGCCATCCAGAACCACTCGTCGAACCTCTAGTACTAACCACAACACTACTTTGCTGCTTAGACTGACTTGGTCAAAAGTCATGTCGTGTACTCTTATCAGAACTCTAATTATCACACCCTCTCTTAGGTAGTCGTCCAGATGCACCATCGGAAGTCCTCTTACCCAATTCAGTTACCACAGAATAAGGCGGCTTAGACAAAGTCTTCTCAACAACCTTGGCTTTCTCAACCAACTCATTAAATAACTCCATGTTCTGAGCTACCAAGTAAACTCAAATCTCATGATTAAGCCCAAAATGGAATCTCTTACAACGATCCCTCTCAGAAAAAAAACCATCTCAAGAGCATATTGGCTCAATGTATTGCTCGCCCATAATATTCCTCCATGTATTGCTTAAAATCCTCAAGAAAATAACCCCAAGTCAAACGATCAATAGTAGTACCTCTCTTAACAGTATTCCACCAATGATGAGCCTCATCGTCGAGTAGGGACACAGTACAACCCAACTTCTCCTCGTCAGAACAGGGTATCTACTCAAGGATCCTTTCAACATCTTCTAACCAGTACTCAGCTACGGTCGGATTGATTCCTTTCATTCTAGAAAACTCTTTACCACCCAAAGCCTGCAGACGTTCAAATGGCAACTCTCGATTATCAGGTGAATGATTGGTAGGTGTAAGAGCAGGGTTAGCACCAGCAATCCTCTAAAACAATCCAATCATAGCTTCCATCAGAGGGCCAACACCTATATCAGGTATATTCTCTCTACGCGACGGCACATGATATGTACCATCCTCTTGAGCATTCACATTCACATTCACAAGTCTATGAGGCATATCGAATCTAATAATCTAACATATACAAACAAATAAAGGTGTGAGTGACGGGGAAAATGATCCAAGTCACGTTCTAGAAAGAAAAAAATTAGAATAAAGGTAATGTGTTTCCAGTCCTACCCCAATTTCAAACAAATTCATACAAGTCAACAGAGATGGCTCAAACAATTGAAGAAATCAAAGAAATTTAGACACATGGGTTTCTAGATCTATGGGTTGTATAACCCTAACTCTTACATCAATAATTTAGGTTCGAGTGTTAGATATCCTAAGCTTTGATACCACTAAATGTAACACCCTATACTCGGCCCGATCACCGAGCCCGAGTAACAAGATGCTACATCCCCATCTTATCATTGACATAGCATAATACACTTTATTGACATGCAATTACCATCATAATCATATAATTACAAGAGGTTTAAGCCTGGTTCACCTTAGATTAGGTTAAAATCAACTAAACATTCATTAAAACCTTGGAATTCTTTAATGAAACTTTAAAGGACATTTAGAAACCTTCTAATCACTTTAAAACAAGTTGAAAAACACTTTAAAACATCGTTTTCCTTCAAAATCTCAAAATCCACCATTATTGAACTAATTTTCAACATTTATTCAAAACTTTCGGTTCAATAGGTAAAAAATATATTTAAAAGACTAAATATCATTAAAAACTAATAGGAAATTGAATCATTCCCTTTGATAGGAGAAAAATGAACATTTGGTTAAAAATCTAGAAAACCCACATGTTGTGCAATGGCAAAATCAATGGTGTTTTTAATGGTTTCTATGGAATTCTATAGAGGCTTAATGCCTGGATGATGATAGAAATTGAAGGATTGAAGTTTTGAAGAAAAAAATTGAAGGACTAGAGCTTGGGGATGCAATGGACGGTAAAACAAAAATAAGAAAAAAGGGGTTTCGTGAGTTTTGCTGTAGATGGGAGGGAATAAATAGGTTAATTTGAAACTTTGGTAAATATACCCATTTGGTACTCCTTACTTTAACTCCCTTTTCAAAACAGTCCTATATTCAAAATTAAGTGTCATTCTACATCATTTTCAAATATTGTTTTATCTATCAAAAAGCCATGTACGAAGACATTTTTGGTTACCATGCTTAGAAATTTCCAAATACATTTTGAGCTAAAATCCCTAAATTACCCTCAAAACTTCTAGGCCCAATTTTACCTTTTTCCAAGCTCAAATCACTTGCTTTTCCTTTTTCCTCATCACTTGATTCATTTTCTCATTCTCTTTATTGTTTTCGTGGAATCAAGCTTTAGCTTGATTTTCTATCTCGTTTAACTTTTATGTTCTTAAATCTAGATTAACATTCTTACTCTCCATAGTCTCCTTATCATTTTTCTCTCTTGGTGGTTATGGAAATTCCTTTGATTTCAAGGTGAAAATAATAGATTTTTGATGAAATGACCAAATTGTGAAGGAAACAAAACTTTCTTTCTTCTCTCATTCATGGATGTTGGAAGCTTTAGTGAAAGATGAAGAAAAATTTTCATCTTTATTTATTTTTATACTAATTTTAATTAAATAAAATATTAATAAATTCTTATAATAAAATAATAATAAATTATTCAACCAATCATGTTCCAACACTTTTCATCCTTAATTATTACACCATATAATTATGTAATTTGGGTAATGACCATTTTACCCTTTATGTTTATTCAAAATTCAATCCTTGAATCCTTACTTAATATGGTGAAATTTTGATTTGGTCCCTTATATTTCTCCACTTATTAGATTTGGTCCCTGCACACCAATTTCATGTAATAAGAAATTAGGCTATTTTTACATTTGGTCCTTTAATTTTCTCATATTTATGCTTGAACCCTTTAAATTTTGAATAATTATACTTGAACCTCAAAATTTTTTTACATCTTTATGACTTAGTCCTTACTTTAATTTAATATACCATAACGTACTTCTCAATTTAACTTTCTTTGATGCTCCTCAACCTTCTCCTTTACCACTTTCATTTCCTTATTTTACTTTTCTAAGAAATCTATGACACTCAATTCTCACTTAATGATTTTAGAGGTGTTATAAAAGTTTTTTTTTTAGCCCTACCAGTGCCATTTATATATAGGGAGAGGAAGTGAAACACTAATTGAATTAGTAGAACACATATAATACTTATTTAATAGAAAAAATCAACCCCTAGTTGAACTAGGAGAGAGGGCAACTAATAGGGTGTGTCTCTTGTAACATCCCTTACCCGTATTCGAAGCCGGAACCGGGCTTGAGGCATTACCTAACTCATCTCGCTTAAACATGATAAATTGGGCTATAAAAATTTCATTTAAACCCATTGCTTGCTCATTCTCGGCCTACGAGGCCATAAATATACCTTTGAGAGGTTTCGACATCTAATCGGGAACTTTTACAAGCTTGGAAAATTTTTCATCAAAACAGGGCCACATGCCTGTGTTGATCTAGGGACACGCTCGTGTGTCCCTAAGACATACCCGTGTCTTCCTCCCCGTGGTCGACACTGACTTATTTCACACGGCTGGACACACGCTCGTGTCCCTCACACGGTCTAGGCACGCCCGTGTCTTAGCCCGTGTGCCAAAACCTTGGCATTCTGTTTATGATGTCATCACTTCACTAAGGCCACACGGCCAAGGCACACGCCCGTGTCCTTAGACCGTGTGTCGAATTAAATTCCACATTTAATGTGCAGCCTTTACATGGCCAGGGCACACGCCTATGTCCTAGGCCGTGTCATCCACACGGCTGAGACACACGATCGTGTCTCTGCCCGTGTGTTTACTACTTAGCATACTGACTTGTAAGCCTAGCATGCAAGGGGACACACGGTCTATCAACATGCCCATAGGGCGATCGTGTCTCACACGGCCTAGACACACGTGTCTACCCCTGTGGACAATTAGATGGCTATCTACCAAGCCCTTGCCACCCTAAAAAGATATCATACTCATACTAAACAACTCATAACCCTAAGGCACATCCAAAAATTAAATTCATAAAAATCACACAAGCATAAACTTCATAATTCCATCATCATTGAATATATAAAGTATCAAGTATTGGCCCAATTCTAATGACCATTTACAAAATGACTTTGATATATACATAGCCAACACTTTGACTGACAATTATGACCTAATAAAATACCCAAGTCCTATACATTCCATGCTCAAATTAAGTCTAAATTGTTATACCAAAGTGATGTCGATAGTGTGATTTCTGAACTCTGACGATCCACGTTCCTCGAGTTATAATACTACAAGGAAAAAGGGCAATGAAAAGGGGTAAGCATAAAGCTTAGTAAGTTTGCATGGAAATAAATAGCAACAATGAGCTCTTCATATAATCCTTCCATGGCATTAACTAACCATACACAAGTCATAGGCTTCTTGCCATACTTACTCACACCTGCCCTTATTTAGCACATACCATGCCACATATCGTAATCGTTTATTCGTGACTCATTCACATGACTTTAGTAAAAATCTCATTTATACTTGTAAACTCATCTACTTATCCCATTAATAATTAGGGATAATCAAAGACACATATTCGTCGTCATTAATGTAGGTACGAAGCCAATGCCACACCCATGAGATGGTCTTATATGGAGTCGCCTTTCAAATGCCAATGCCATATCCCGAATATGGTCTTATATGGAATTTCACATCGAGTATCGATTCCATATCCCGGATATGGTCTTATACGGGATCTCAACTTGGTGCCGAGGCCATGTCCTGAACATGGTCTTATACGTGACCTTATCCATTTCATATCTCGATGATAACATTTTCATATTCAATATGGTCCACTAGGACTTCAACATCTCATTCAACATTAACTACTCAATTTAGTTGAGCATCATGCATCAATATAATGCCAAGTATTCTCATACATGCTAACATAAATGTTGAATCTATCACATACAAACTTACCTCGTTTTCAAAATAAGCTAAACCGTTGATCTAATCCGAGACTTTATTCTTTCCCTAATCGAGGTAAATTCTTGGTTCTTCTTGCTCTATAATAGCAAATTAGTTCATTTTAATCATCACATTAATAAAAGCATTTTAATAATCACGCTTTGGCAAAATTATTATTTTGCCCCTATACTTTGGAAAAATAACTATTTTGCCCCTAGGCTCAAAAATCAATTCTAATCATATTTCTACCTTCAAAAGCCTAGGTGAACATTTAATAGTCTTATGGCTATCATCAAAAATAAACTTTTCACACATTTACTATAATTTTTATAACCTTTACAACAAGGTCCAATTAGGTGTTTTTATAGCAACACCTTTCACAAAAGTTGTTCATCTAACAACCAAGACCCATTTTCTTCCATAAAAATGTAGCAAATAACAATGAGAGCTCTCATGGAAAAACTCTAGAATTTTCACCATATTGCAAATTAGTCCCCTCATTTGAAAGCTTAAGCTCTAGGGGTCCTAAAAGTACAACTATCCTCAAGAAAAATCATCAAAATCACTTGCTATAATGGAAGAGAGCTTGTTGAAAATTTGAGCTTTCAAAACCCCTATTTTGCTTTCTATTTTCAGTGGAGAAAGATGAATATCATCTTTTCTTTATTTTAATAATAAACTCCCAATTTAGTCACCAAACATACCAACTTTGACTAACTTTGACAATCTTGTCTCCTATGGCCGGCCACACATTTACAAAGGGTATAATTGACCTTTAAAGACCTCCAATTAACATTCCATGGCTATTTGGCACCTTTAGCCTATAGGATGGAACTTTCACATTTTATGCGATTTAGTACTTTTTCGCAATTAAGCAAGAAATCGCTAAAATTAAAGCATCAAAATTTTCATGCACTAATATAATCATTCTCTGACTCATAAAATAACATGAAAATAATTTCTCTAACCTCGAATTTGTGGTCCCGAGATCACTGTTCTGACTAGCCCCTAAAGCGGGCTATTACAATTCTCCCCCTTAAGGATTTTAGTCCCCGAAAATCTTACTGGTGAAAAGGTTGGGATATTTGTTTCTCATAGTCTCCTCAGGCTCCCATGTAGCGTCTTCTATTCCATGCCTTTTCCACAACACTTTTACAAGGGCTATACTTTTGTTTCTCAACTATTTGACCTCTCGCGCCAAAATTTTAACTGGCTTTTCACCATAAGTCAAGTCCGGTTGTATCTTTACCTCTGTTGGTACTATAACATGTGAAGGGTCTGAATGGTATCGGCGCAACATTGATACGTGAAAGACATCATGAATCTTTTCCAGCTCAGGTGGCAAAGTCAACTGATAAGCTATTGGCCCTATCCTCTCGGTAACTTCATAAGGTCCGATAAATCGCGGACTCAATTTTCCCTTTCGGCCAAATCTGAGGACTTTTCTCGAAGGTGATACTTTCAAGAACACTTTATCACTGACTTTGAATTCAATCTCTTTCCTTTTTAAATCTTAATAGGATTTTTGTCTATCTGAGGCGACTTTCAGACACTCTTATATCACCTTTACTTTCTCTTCAGTTTCTCTAATCAGATCGACCCCATGTATCTGTTTCTATCTCGAGTTCTAACCAATACAATAGCGTTCGGCATGTACGCCCATACAATGCCTCATAAGGCGCAATTTTCAAGCTTGACTGAAAACTGTTGTTGTTGTAGGCGAATTCCACCAACGGTAAGAATTTCTCCCAATTACCATGAAATTTCAAGACACAACATCGAAGCATGTCTTCGAGTATCTGAATTACCCTTTTCGACTATCCGTCGGTTTGTGGATGGAAGGCTATACTATAACTCAATTTTGTGCCCAAGGCTTCTTGCAACTTTTTCCAAAATCGTGACGTGAATCTTGGATCTCTATCCGAGATGATCGACAATGGTACACCATGAAGTCTTACTATCTTTGCCACATACAAGTCCGCCAATTTATCAAGCGAATAATCGACTTGCACTGGTATGAAATGGGCCAATTTTGTGAGTCTATCAACCACTACCCATACCGCATCTTTCTTCTTTAGAGTTAATGGTAAGCTTGTCACGAAGTCCATGGTAATACGGTCCCACTTCCACTCAGGAACCATAATGGGCTAAAGTAAACCCGAAGGTACTAAGTGTTCAGCCTTCACTTGCTGACAAATCAGGCATCTCGATAACAACTTAGAAATGTCTTTCTTCATACTAGGCCACCAATACTATTTCCTTAAGTCATTGTACATCTTTGTGCTACCGGGGTGCACAGTTAAACATCCGCTATGCGCTTCTTACAAGATCTTAAGAATAAGTTTATCATTCCTAGGTACACAGACCCTATCTCAAAACATCAAACATCTATCAAGATTTATTCGAAAATCTGACTCAACATTAGACTCACATAAAACTCTTTTGGCTTGTAAGCCATTATCTTCTTTCTGAGCTTTACAAATCTCTCGGAGGAATAATGGTCCAGCCCTCAACTCGGCTAAAATGGAACCATCATCCAACAAAGCAATCTGAGTATTCATGGCTCTCAGTGCGAACAATGATTTTCTACTCAAAGCGTCAGCGACTACGTTCGCCTTTCTCGGATGGTAGTCAATCACTAACTCATAATCCTTAATCAGCTCCAACCACTTTCTTTGCCTCAGATTCAATTATTTTTGAGTCAACAAATATTTTAGACTTTTATGGTTGGTGAAAATTCGACACCTTTCACCATACAAATGGTGTCTCCAAATCTTCAATGCAAACATAATTGCGGCCAACTCTAAATCATGAGTCGGGTAATTCTTCTCATGCGGCTTTAATTGCCTAGAGGCGTATGCAATTACCTTACCCTCTTGCATAAGTACACAACCCAGTCTATTTAAGGATGCATCACTATAAACCATAAATTCTCTTTCTGGTACAGGTTGCACCAAAATAGGAGCCTCAGTCAACATCGTCTTCAATTTCTCAAAATTCTATTGACACTTTTCTGTCCAATCAAACTTCACATCTTTTTGCAATAATCTCGTCATCGGGGTAGCTATTATGGAAAACCCCTTGAAAAAACGCCTATAATAGCCGGCTAGGCCTAGAAAACTCTTTACTTCAGCTACGCTCCTCGGCAGTTTCCAATCAACAATTACTAAAATCTTACTTGGGTCTACTCTAATTCCATCTCCCAAGACAATGTGCCCCAAAAATCCCACTTCCTTGAGCCAAAATTCACTCTTACTGAACTTGGCATGCAATTATTTTTCTCTCAAGACTTGTAGAACCATACTCAAATGCTCGGCATGTTTGTTCTCATCTCGAGAGTAGATTAGTATGTCGTTGATGAAGACCACGACAAATTTATCCAAATATGGTTAAAAAATGAGATTCATCAAATCCATGAAGGTCGCAGGGGCATTCGTTAGGCCAAAAGGCGTGACTAAACATTCATAGTGGCCATACCTAGTCCTAAATAAGGTTTTTGGTACATCCAAGTCTTTAACTCTCATCTGATAGTATCAAGACCTCAAATCTATCTTCAAAAATACCGTGGCCCCTTCAATTGATCAAATAAATCATCGATCCTTGGCAACGGGTACTTGTTATTCACAGTTTCCTTGTTGAGTTGCCGATAATTGATGCATAATCTCATAGAACCATCTTTCTTCTTCACAAATAAGATGAGAGCACCCCACGGAGAAAAACTCAGGCCTTGCGAAACCTTTATCCGTTAGTTCTTGTAACTGTGCTTTCAACTCTTTTAGCTCGGTTAGGGCCATTCTATAAGGAGCAATAGAAATAGGGTAGTACCCAGATTAACTCAATCCCAAATTCAATCTCTCTAACCAGAGGTAGCCTTGGAAAATCTTCTGGGAAAACATTTGGGTACTCACATACTATAGGTACCGACTCCATTTTCAAATTAATCTCTTTAGTGTTCCACACCAAGGCTAGGTAAGCCTCGTACCCCTTCCTTAAATACCTCTGAGTCAACAAGGATGATATCATTATTGGTGACCTATCTTGCTTATCGGATTCAACACGAAGAAAATCCCCATTTTCATTCTTCAACTCAATAAGCTTTTTTCCACAATTTACAACTACACCATGAGTAACTAACCAATCCATCCTAAGGATGACATCAAACTCATCAAACGGCAATAGCATAAGATCAACCAGAAAACAATGACCCTTAATCATCAAAGGGCATCCTTTGCACACTCTATCAACCAACACATACTTGCCCAGGGGATTAGACACCCTTACTACAAATTCAACAGACTCTATAAACATGCTCATGCTAAAGATTAATTTCATGCATATGTATAAATGGGTAGATCCCGGATCAATTAAAGCTATAACATGAGTATCATAAAGAGAAAATGTACTCGTGATTACGTCGGGTGAAGATGCCTCTTCACGAGCACGAATGGCGTATGTCATCACTGGTGCTCTACCCTCGACTCTTCGCTTGCTCTCTGGATGGATTCTTGTTACCCATTTCATTTCCTGGGTTTCTCAGTGGTCTTCCTCTAGCAGCACTTTTCGGTCTTACATTTTGAGACTTCTCTTTCTTGCCCACCTCGGGGTAATATCTGATAAAGTGGTCTAAGGACCCACATCTGAAATAAGCTTTCTCATTTGCTCGACAATCACCAAATGGCGCCTGCCATACTGCGGGCATTCTGGTCTACTTGGTTGAACATTGCCCATACTAGCAATTGATGTGGTCTGCCCTTTAGACCCTAAAAATTGTTTGCCTTTACTTGATTTGAAAACCAGCCTGAGGTGTCTGATCGGCAGCGAAATTCTTCGATTTCTTAGATGAAGATTGGAGTCTGATTGAGCAGCGAAATTCCTCAATTTCTTAGATGAAGATTGGAGTGACTTATTCAGTTGTTTTTTCCTCGAATCGCAAGACTCATTCTCAGCTCTTCTTTTCTCCTTAGCCAACTCTTCAGCCTTACAGGCTCTATATACCAACACTACAAATTCCTTTAGTTCGAGGACTCCCACGTATATACGGATGTCTTCATTTAATCTGTCCTTAAATCTCTTGCACATGATGGCCTTGGTAGACACACACTCTCAGGCATACTTGCTAAGCTTTACGAACTCCTGTTCGTAGTCGGTCACTATCTTACGACCTTGCTTTAATTCTAGGAACCATTTTTCTTATGATCGATGAATCTTTGGCTGATATACTTCTTCCGAAATTCCTCTAAGGAAAATTTCCAGTGAACCCTCTCCCTTGGCACAACCAACACAAGGGTATTCCACCACCAGTAAGCCAAATCTCTCAAGAGAGAGACTACACATTTTAAGCACTCCTCAGGCGTACATGATAATTCATCGAATACCCTAATGGTATTCTCGAGCCAGAATTTTGCTCTCTCTGGATCTTTATCCTTACTAGCTTGGAATTCTTCGGCTCCTTGCTTTTGGATCTTATCAATCGGAGGCCTTTCTCTTCTCACTACCTCAACCACTTGAGGAGCTACAAGAGCGGGTTGAGAAATAGGTGGGGGTGGAGGGGGTTGAGCATCAGGATTTGCTCGAGTATACTCAGTATACCAGTTGCTCATCATACAGAGAAAGGCTTCTCGGGCCTCTTCTCCCTAACCCAAGGTCTCGGGTCTACTATTCACTGGTGCGGTCCTTTGAGCGGGAGTCGGCGTGTTACTCACAGCATCATCACTGCAGTTCGGTTTGGATCAGAATCCATATACTACATCAAACACATTTTTAAATGTCATGAGTCAACACACTATCATTAAACAGGTACTCTTACTTATGGCATGTATAGCTAGACTCATACTTACATTACGTTAGTCCTAGAATCGACTAAACCGTAGTTCTAATACCAATAAATGTAACACCCCTTACCCGTATTCGAAGCCGGAACCAGGCTTGAGGCATTACCTAACTCATCTTGCTTAAACATGATACATTGGGCTATAAAAAATTCATTTAAACCCATTGTTTACTCATTCTCGGCCTACGAGGCCCTAAACATACCTCCGAAAGGTTTTGAGATCTAATCGGGAACTTTTATTAGCTTGGAAAACTTTTTATCAAAACAGGGGCCACACGCCCCTGTGTCCCTAAGACATGCCCGTGTCTTCCTCCCGTGGTCGACACTGACTTATTTCATATGGCCGGACACATGCCCGTGTCTCTAGCCCGTGTCCCTCACACGGTCTCGACACGCTCGTGTGCCAAAACCTTGGCATTCTGTTTATGACATCATCAATTCATTAAGGCCACACGCCATGAAACACACCCGTGTCTTTAGATCGTGTGTCGAATTAAATTCCACATTTAATGTGCAGACTTCACACGGCCAGGGCACACGCCCATATCCTAGGCCTGTGTCATCCACATGGCTAAGACACACAGCCATGTCTCTGCCCGTGTGTTTACTACTAAGCATACTGACTTGTAAGCCTAGCATGCAAGGGGACACATGGTCAATCAACATACTCATGGGGCTGACCGTGTGTCTCACATGGCCTAGACACACACCCGTGTGTCTACCCGTGTGGACAATTAGATGGCTATCTACCAAGCCCTTGCCATACTAACAAGATTTCATACTCATACCAAACAACCCATAACCCAAAGGCACATCTAAGAATTAAATTCATAACAGTCACACAAGCATAAACTTCATAACTCCATCATCATTGAATATATAAAGTATCAAGTATTGGCCAATTCTAATGACCATTTACAAAATGACTTTGATACATACATAGCCAACACTTTGGCTAACAATTACCACCTAACAAAATACTTAAGTCCTATACATGCCATACTCAAAATAAGTATAAATTGTTATACCAAAGTGATGTCGATAGTGTGATTTCTGAACTCTAACGATCCACGTTCCTCGAGCTATCTTTACAATACTACAAGGAAAAAAGCCATTGAAAAGGGGTAAGCATAAAGCTTAGTAAGTTTGCATGGAAATAAATAGCAACAATGAGCTGATAATATAATCTTTCTATAGAATTAACTAACCATACACAAGTCATAGGCTTCTTACCGTATTTACTCACACTTGCCCTTATTTAGCACATACCATGCAACATATCGTAATCATTTCTTCATGACTCATTCACGAGTACCTGTATTCACTCATTCACATGACTTTAGTACAAATCTCATTTCTACTTCTAAACTCATCTACTTATCCTATTAATCACTAGGGATAATCAAAGACGCATATTCGTCATCATTAATTTAGGTATGAAGCCAATGCCACACCCCTGAGGTGGTCTTATATGGAGTCGCCTCTAATTGTCAATGCCATATCTCGGATATGGTCTTATATGGAATTTCACATCAAGTATCAATGCCATATCCTAGATATGGTCTTATATGATTTTCATATTCATTATCGAAGCCATATCCCGGATATGGCCTTATACGGGATCTTAACTTAGTACCGAGGCCATGTCCCGAACAAGGTCTTATACGTGACCTTATCCATTTCATATCTTGATGATAACATTTTCATTAGGACTTCAACATCTCATTCAACATTAACTACTCAATTTAGTAGAGCATCATGCATCAATATATTGCCAAGTATTCTCATACATGCTAACATAAATGTTGAATCTATCACATACAAACTTATCTCATTTTCAAAATGAGCTAAAACGTCGATCTAATCCGAGACTTTGTTCTTTCCCCGATCGAGGTAAATTCTTGGTTCTTCTTACTCTATAATAGCAAATTAGCTCATTTTAATCATCACATTAGTAAAAGTATTTTAATAATCATGCTTTCCAAAATTACTATTTTGCCCTAGACTTTGGCAAAATGACCATTTTGCCCCTAGGCTTGGAAATCAATTCTAATCATATATGAAACACCCCACACCTGGCCCACGAGCCTGGACCGAATCTGGTATGTTCCTCGATGTAAACCGGGTTCAAAACTCTTTTGTTACTTTGAAAACGGTGTGTTTTGAAGATAGTTTGTTTGTGGGTTGGGCTCGAGTTGAAAACAAGTTTATTTTTTTTTATATTGAAAACCCATTTAT
This sequence comes from Gossypium rotundifolium, assembly GCA_025506655.1. Classification (NCBI taxonomy): domain Eukaryota; kingdom Viridiplantae; phylum Streptophyta; class Magnoliopsida; order Malvales; family Malvaceae; genus Gossypium; species Gossypium rotundifolium. Next base: position 104,413,844 of record CP106733.1, on the reverse strand, counting down.
TTCAGGTGACAAAATTTAAAGTTTAGTTTAAATTAAATTGACTTAATCTTTAAATAACATAAATTAAGTAACATAGTAATTAAAATAACGATAAAATCATCACCATGGCCTTATTACATAAAACAAAACCCAAAATAAAATTGAAGAGTACTTAAATAAAATAAAATGTCCAAATTCAATAAAACTTTAAAAGAGCATGGCCACCACAAGTTCTGTAGTCCTGGTCCATCACTGTTCATCACGAAACATGTTTCCACAACAGGGTGAGTCAACGGACTCAATGTGTAACCAACACTAAAATTTATGATTTAGGCATACCATACATATCATGTTCACATAATAATAATGGTGCAATCCAGAACCCACACCTAGATACCATCCATTGCACATCCCGTACCAACACACACACAGTGGGGACTACTAAGTCAACCCTCCATCCGCTACACACCATCGAAGGCGATCATTGCGGTTGATGTGCTCATCCCCATATAGTTCGTGGCATAGCCACCAGATTAAATAATTGTGTCATAAGACACCACATTGAGATAATGTAACCGAAGTTACCACATTCGGATAATGTGACCAAGTCACCACATTTAGATAGTGAGATCGAGTCACCACTTTCACTTCCCTTTTCATATAACCCTAATGCCCCTATTATTCATATCATGCATATCATACTTAAATTCACATTTATGTCACTTTTCACATGTTAAATATAACATATTTAGTAATCCTAGTAGGAGTAGGAAGCGTGCACAGTACTTTGTACCGTAACACGGTACCTTAGCCATATTCACATTCTTATAAACATGCATATATTTATTATAGCCATGAATCTTATTAAAAAGTAGTGTGGGGTACACACCGATTAAACTTAACAATTTCACTTGAAATCCGAAATTGATCTCGCCTTAGATCTTTAACTCCCTACATTCAGCCCATATTAAAGGTTTAATGAAGAACTCATTCGGTCATAAAACCAAATCCTAGTATGATTTGTGCACTAAAACTTACCTTAATGCCGGTTTGCTTATCACTCAAATCCCAAAAACTTTGCTTTTCTTCTCCTTGTATTCGGCCAAATCCTAAATCTTTACATAGGTTAGTTTTCAGCTTTTAAGATAATAAGGGAATAGATCTATGTACTAAAATAAGGCCTTGGCCGAATATTCATAGTTACTTACCTTGAAAATCTTAAATCCCGAAACTCACCGAATAACTAGGGAATACGCGGCCTATGGTGTACCTTCGGGAAAAGAACTTCTCCTTCCTTGTAATCGGCTGCTCCTTAGATCTATTAACTTATTAGTTTTCGGTTTGAATAGATAAGAAACAAGTCTAAATCTTTGAAATAGACCCTTGGCGAATGTACTTACCTTCCAAATCTTAAATCCAGAAAATCTTCCTCCTAGAAATCGACGATAGGCCAAAATCCCGAATCTCTCCTTAAGATTTTGGTCAAAGAATAATAGTAAGGATTAGTTTTTAATTTTTGACAAGTCCTTAAAGAAAAGAATAGAAATCCAACTTGTTTTTTTTTTACGTCTATTGAAGAATTCAACAGCCCCTTTGTTTGGTGTCTCTCAAAGATTCGGATATGGGGTCTTGAAGACTAGTCGAATATGGCCTAGAGGTGTGTCAACACTTTTGATTCTTGAGGCTTAAAGAATTAACAATGGTGGATAAAGAAGAAGTAGATTTTAGATTGACAAAAAAATAAAGAGAGAGAGAATGTTGCTTAGGAATTGGCGGAGAATAGGAGGAAGAAAAGTGTGAAGAATGGCCTTGTTTTCTCCTATTTGCTTGAAAATACTAGCCTTAGTCTCCCCAATCGGCCAACTCTTCCTATGTGATAAATTTTTATCTTTTAATTATCACTTTAATCAATAATAGACTTAATCCTCAATTATCTCTTATCTCTAATAAAAATAACAATAATTATCCATCATTTATCCACCTATTTAGCCAAATTTTAAAGAGAATTAAACTCTTTACTTAGGTTCCCTTGTGCCGTCCACCTCTTTTGCTTCTAGAAGCAAAAATAAAATTTCTTTTATTTTCTTCCCAAGTGACTCGATCCCTGGCCCAAACACACAAGCTTGTGGCGTCACTTGCTGGGCTTTTAAGTGGTGCCTTCAAGCCACTTTGACAAGCCTGTTTGTGTGTCAAATTCCTCCTATTAATTTTCTTAAGGCCACCTTTCCTTAGTTTCCTCTTTTGAAACTTAACATTTCCATACATTTTCTAGGTTTCCAAAATGTTCACTTTCCTCTTTTAACTTAAGTTTCCAAAATGTTCACTTTCCTCTTTTAGCTTAAGTTTCCAAAATGTTCACTTTCCTCTTTTAACTTAACATTTCCAAATTTCCAAAATGTTCACTTTCCTCTTTTTGAAACTTAACATTTCTAAATCATTTCTTACATTTCCAAGTTTCCAAAAATGTTCATAATACATTCATAACACATAAGACATGTCATTTCGTACAATTAAATCGAAAATGCATAGGCCCTTTTCAGGATGTTACAGTTCTACCCCCTTAAAATAATTTCGTCCTCGAAATTTCCTAGCTAAAATAATTGAGGGTATTGCTATCGCATTGCCTCCTCTGGTTCCCACGAAGCTTTCTCCGATCCATGATTGCACCATAACACCTTAACTAGTGGAACTGACTTCTTTCGTAGCACATTCACATCACGTTCCAATATCTGAATTGGCTCTTCCTCGTAGGATAGCTCTGGCCTTAGCTCCACTTCTTCAACTGGTACCACGTGAGATAGATCAGATCGATATCAACGTATCATGGGTACATGGAATACGTCGTGCATCTGCTACAATTCTGGTGGCAACTCTAGCTGATATGCCACTGGCCCAACTCGCTTTAGTACCCGATAGGGCCCTATAAACCTTGGGCTTAACTTCCCTTTCCGACCAAACCTCATCACCTTCTTCTAAGGCGAGACTTTCAAAAACACTTGGTCTCCCACTTCAAACTCTATTTCCTTCCACTTGAGGTCGACGCAAGACTTCTGCCTATCAGAGGCTTCCTTTAATCGTGCTCGGATTATCTCAACCTTCTCTTCAATTTCTGCCACCAACTCTGGTCCCAAAACTCGACGTTCTCCTAACTCAGTCCAACAAGTAGGAGTTCGACACTTCTGACCATACAATGCTTCATATGGTGCCATCCGAATGCTAGCACGATAGGCATTGTTGTGGCGAACTCTGCTAAAGGCAAGTAATCTTCCCAACTTCCTCGAAATCCATCACACAGCCTCTCAACATATCCTCCAACACTTGTATTACCCATTCAGACTGCCCGTCTGATTGTGGATGAAAGGCCGTAGTGAAGTCCAACTTAGTGCCTAAAGCTTGATGAAGTGCCCTCCAAAATCGAGATGTGAACCTTGGGTCTCTATCAGAAATAATTGACACCGGCACTTAGTGTAACCTTACAATCTACGCCACGTATAATTTGTCTAACCACGAGGAATAATCCACTCTTATCGGGATGAAGTGTGCGAACTTAGTCAAACGGTCCACTATTACCCATACCGAGTCCTTCTTAGTAGGTATAAGGGGAAGCCCACTAACGAAGTCCATGGTAATTCTTTCCCACTTCCACTGTAGAATCTCGATTGGCTGAAGCAATCCCGATGGAACTTGGTGTTTAGCCTTAACTTGCTGACATGTCAGACATTTTCCCACGAATTCAGTAACTTCCCATTTAAGATCAGGCCACCAAAATTGTTCTCTTAAATCTCTGTACAACTTAGTGCCTCCGGGATGCATAGCATAAGGGCTACTATGCGCTTCCCGAAGAATCGTCTGTCTTAACTCCTTGTCCTTCGGTATACAGACTTTTCTTTTGTAGCATAATACTCCTTCATCATTAGTGCCATAATCCTCTAACTCTCCGTTCTGTACTTGCTGTAACTTAGCACTTAGGTCCTTATATGTCAACTGTCCCCTTTTCACCTCATTCAGCCATGTGGGTTTGACTTGCAACTCTGCCAATAGGCTTCCATCATCATACAAACTTAAGTGAGCGAACATAGCCCTTAGATCTGTCACAACCTTTTGACTTAGGGCATCGCTACCACATTCGCCGTGCCCGGGTGGTACTCTATCGAGCAATCATAATCCTTCAATAACTCCACCCACCTTCGCTGCCTCAAGTTCAACTCCTTCTGAGTCAACAGATACTTAAGGCTCTTGTGGTTTGTGTAGATCACTGACCTTTCTCCATAGAGATAGTGCCTCCACACCTTAAGGGCGAAAACCACTGCTACCAATTCCAAGTCATGGGTTGGGTAGTTAACCTCATGCGGCCTTAACTGCCGAGATGCATATGCGACTACCTTTCCGTCTTGCATCAATACACATCCCAAACCTGTATGGGAAGCATCACAATACACCATGAATTCCTTTCTTGCCTCTGGCTGAATCAATACTGGAGCTTTCGTTAAAACCTTCTTAAGCTTCTCAAAGCTCTCCTGCTGCTTATCCGACCATACAAAGGGTACTTCCTTCCTAAACAACTTTGTTAAAGGCGCGGCTATTGACGAAAATCCTTTCACGAACCTTCTATAATAGCCTGCCAATCCCAAGAAACTACGAATCTCTGCCACCGATTTAGGTGGTTTCCAATCCAACACTGCTTCAATCTTCCTAGGATCCACCCTTATTCCTTCGGCAGACACCACGTGCCCTAAGAAGGAAACTTCCTTAAGCCAAAATTCACACTTGCTGAATTTGGCATAAAGCTTTTTCTCCCTCAATACTTGCAACACAATCCGAAGATGCTCATCATGCTCCTCTTCAGTCTTAGAGTATACGAGGATGTCGTCGATGAACACTACGACGAACCTATCCAAGTAAAGTTGAAACATCCTGTTCATCATATCCATGAATACGGTTGGGGCGTTTGTCAACCCGAACGACATTACCACAAACTCAAAATGGCCGTATCTTGTCCTAAAAGCTGTCTTATGGATATCTACCTCCTTCACCTTCAACTGATGATATCCTGACCTCAAGTCTATCTTTGAGAATACCGCGGCCCCTTTCAGCTGATCGAACAAGTCATCGATCCTTGGCAAAGGATACTTGTTCTTAATGGTCAGCTTATTTAACTGACGGTAATCTATGCACATACGCATAGTTCCGTCATTCTTCTTTACAAACAGGACCTGTGCTCCCCATGGAGACACACTAGGCCGAATAAATCCACGGTCAAGTAATTCCTGGATTTGAGCCTTGAGCTCAACCAACTCTTTTGGCGCTATTCGGTATGGGCGATTGACACGAGTCGCTCATTAGCAAGTCTATTCCAAATTCCACCTCCCTATCTGGGGGTATTCCTAGTAATTCCTCTGGGAATACGTCTTTAAAGTCCTTTACTGTTCTAACTCCACTAACTCCCCTTCTTTTGCGTCTCAAAGATCGTGAAAGCAAATGCCTTGTACCCTTTCCTAACCATTTTCTCGGCCTTCAATCTTTGAAACTTCGTTAAGCAGTAGTTTCTTCTTTCTCGATCATTACCACTACTTCATCCTCCGGGTCCTTAGTTCCATTCATTTAGCGCACAATCCAACATGGCTCGGTGCTCTACTAGCCATCCATTCCAAGTATGAGTTCAAACTCCCCAAAGGGTAGTTCTATTAAGTCGACCAAAGTTCACTCCACGAATCTCTAAAGGTACATTCAAAGATTTTATCCACCACTACAGTTTGCCGTAATGGGCTAACTATAGTCATCTGCCTATCAGAAAGTTCAGAGTCTAGCCTAATGTTTCAACTACACTACAGGCAACATAAGAATGGGTCGAGCCCACATCAATTAAGGCATAATAAGGCTTGCCATAAATAAAGAACGTACCGATTATGACGTCCGGTGTGTCTCCATCCTCCCTTCGGTGAACTGCATAAACCAAACCCGGCTGCCTTGCCTCAATATTAGCAGCTCCTCTGCCTTGTGTTCCACGTCCTTTGCCAGCACCATTACCTCTATTATTTGAACCACGACCTCGTTGAGGCTGCTGTCTTCCTCTACTAGCCTGATTAACATCTTGAGCTGCTAATTGACTTTCTTCTGGTTTCTTAGGACAATCTTTGAGCACATGGTCCTTGGACCCACACCTAAAACATCCTCCCGTCTTTTTCCAGCGCTCCCCTAAGTGCTTCTTTCCACAATGATCATAAGGACGATACTGCCATCCTGTACCAACTTACTGACCCTTCGACCCATCAGTTCTAGGCCTTTTCTACACATTTCTCGATGATCCTAACGACCCATAACCCCTCTTGGGTCTATTCCTATCAGAGCTCTAGTTAACCGAGTCCTTGATTCCCTCGGCTACCTTAGCCTTTTCTACTAACGCGGAAAACTCCCGCTCCTGATGTGGAGCTATTAGTAACCTTAGGTCATCTCTTAAACCGTCTTCGAACCACACACAGCGCTCATGCTCCGTAGCCACTACTCCTCGAGCATATCGGCTTAACCTCAAAAATTCAGCTTCATACGCTGCTACTAACTTGTTCCCTTGAACCAGCCCATGAAAAGCTTTCCTCTGCTCATCAATATAACGTGTACCGACATACTTTTTCTGATAGGCCATCTTAGCATACTTCCCGATCAGATCCTCAGCAGTAGCACCATCCCTCACTTTTAACCACCATTGATATGCTTCATCTCGTAGTAGTGCCACCATTCCTTTCATCTTCTCCTCCGGGGTCAGATCGAGCTCATCCATAATGTGCTCGGTTGCTTCCAACCAGTACTCAGTTGTACTAGGTGCCACACCGATACTCCATGGAACACCTCAACTCCGTTGGCTCGGAGTCGATCGGGTACAGATTTTTGAACTCCCGTATTTCCACCCACGCCAGCCACTATTTCCAAAACTCACAAGACTGACCTGCGATCTGACATCATCCCCGTTTGAGCTCGCTTGCTCGACAAGCGGTGGGGGTGGTGGTGGCGGTGGTAACTCATTGTCAGACCCTTGACCCGATCTAATGGGTTCTGACATAGCTATTCTTCCTCTATCGCGTCCTTGACGACCGCGTCCTCTAGAATTCATATCTAACGATGCGCTTTAATCTGATTTAAGAAAGTTTTATGAATTAGCCCTTATTCCACTGATTATCCACGACGAATGTTTTATGAAAAGAATTTTAAGAGTGGTTCTTTCGTATTCATACATGCACACAGTCTTCATATTCATACATCCATCAATCAATTATGAACTTCCGTTCATTCAGAGAAATGTTGTAGTTTTCATTATTGTTGTTTTTCCACTACCCAGGGGTATTTGCGTAATTTGTCCTACAGGGGTATTTTCGTAATTTGTCAAATAGGGTTCCTTGGTAATTTTGTCAAAAAGTATTTCAAAATTTTTAAAATCCTAGGGCTTTTCGATAAATTTGGAAATTCCAGGGGTATTCCAGTAATTTTGAATTTCGGGGGTATTTTGGTAATAAACTAGGGTAGATTTGTAAAGTTTAATAATTCAGGGATATTTCAAAATTTGCAAAACTTTGAGGGTTCTTTTTGAGAAATTTATTTTCCAAAACGATGAAGTTGCAAAAATTTTGGAAATTAGGGTCGTTTTGGAAATTTTGGTAAGTTAGGGGCAATTTTGTAATTTTCCAAAATTAAGGTATTTTTGATAATTTGCAAATAAGGGTTTTTGGACTTGTTATAAAATAAATGAAAATGTTGATTAGAACTATGGGTATTTTAGACATTTTTATAAACCAAAGGCATCTTCTTGGTCAGGGTGAACCAAAGCTACGCACCAAGTAGGATTCGAGTGGAGAGGAGGTGAGTCACACGGACTGCTTAAGAACCAAGCTCCCACTAAAACCATTCCTAGGCATGCGCACAGGGATTGCCACACCCACTAAGTCCTCTGGGTTAGGGTGAACCGAAGCTACGCACCAGGTAGGATTCCTGCGAAGAGGAGGTGAGTCATAGGGCTGCTTAAATACCGGATCTTGGGATCCAATCCTGACATGCATGCGGGGTTACCACACCCTAACTCGATTGACTTAGCCATAGGTTTGTTTAGTTAGGCATTTAAGTTTTATGTAGTAGTTGGGGTAGACTAGTCCTAGGGTTCAAGTACCTATCATTCTATTCTACGTTCCATTCCTTTTCTACCCTTCTATAAATCACATAATCACACAGATGGTTAAGGGTACTTACCTGGTGGACTGCGGGTCGGAGACTTAGGCGCCATGCCATCAAACCTGCCTATTTTTAGAAATACTTCCATAAAACTCATTTGGGCTCGATTTGAAAACGTTTTGGGCCTTAGACCACAGGCCGAGAGTTTAAAATTGGGCTCTGATACCAAACTGAAACACCCTTTTACCAAATTTCACGAGCTCGACCGAATCTGTATGTTCCTCGATGTAAGCAGGTTCAAAACTCTTTGTTACTTTGAAAGCTGTGTTTTGAAGATAGTTTGTTTGTGGGTTGGGCTCGAGTTGAAAACAAGTTTATTTTTTATATTGAAAACCCATTTATTTGGTGACAAAATTTAAAGTTTAGTTTAAATTAAATTGACTTAATCTTTAAATAACATAAATTAAGTAACATAGTAATTAAAACAACAATAAAATCATCACCATGGCCTTATTACATAAAACAAAACCAAAATAAAATTGTAGAGTACTTAAATAAAATAAAATGTCCAAATTCAATAAAACTTTAAGTTGAGCATGGCCACCACAAGTTCTCTAGTCTCGGTCCATCACTTGTTCATCACCAAACATGTTCCCTAGCAGGGTGAGCCAACAGACTCAATGTGTAACCAACACTAAAATTTAACAGATTTAGGCATACCATACATATCATGTTCACATAATAATAATGGTGCAATCCCGAACCCACACCTAGATACCATCATTACACATCCCGTACCAACTTTTGCACAAGTAGGGACTACTAAGTCAACCCTCCATCCGCTACACACCATCGAAGGCGATTCTTTGCGGTCAACGTGCTCATCGCCCATATAATTCATGGCATAGCCACCAAATTAAATAATTGTGTCATGAGACACCACATTCAGATAATGTAACCGAAGTTACCACATTCAGATAATGTGACTAAAGTCGCCACATTCAGATAGTGAGACCGAAGTCACCACTTTCACTTCCCCTTTTTTAATATAACCCGAATGCCCCGTATTATTCATATCATGCATATCATACTTAAATTCACATTTATGTCACTTTTCACATGTTAAATATAACATATTTCGTAATCCTAGTAGGAGTAGGAAACGTACCTGAGTACTTTGTACCGTAACACGGTACCTTAGCCATATTCACATTCTTATAAACATGCATATATTTATTATAGCCATGAATCTTATTAAAAAGTAGTGTGGGGTACACACCTGATTCACTTAACAATTTCACTTGAAATCCCGAAATTCGATCTACTGCCTTAGATCTTTAACTCCCTACATTCAGCCCATATTAAAGGTTTAATGAAGAACTCATTCGGTCATAAAACCAAATCCTAGTAGGATTTGTGCACTAAAACTTACCTTAATGCCGATTTGCTTATCACTCAAATCCTGAAAACTTTGCTTTTCTTCTCCTTGTATTCGGCCAAATCCTAAATCTTTACATAGGTTAGTTTTCGGCTTTTAAGATAATAAGGAATAGATCTATGTACTAAAATAAGGCCTTGGCGAATATTCATAGTTACTTACCTTGAAAATCTTAAATCCAAAACTCACCGAATAACTAGGAATCTGTGACCTCTGAGTGTACCTTCGGAAAAGAACTTCTCCCTCCTTGTAATCATTTGCTCCTTAGATCTATTAACTTATTAGTTTTGGTTTGAATAGATAATAAACAAGTCTAAATCTGAAATAGACCCTTGGCGAATATACTTACCTTCCAAATCTTAAATCCCAAAAATCTTCCTCCTAGAAATCGGCGATAGGCCAAAATCCCAAATCTCTCCTTAAGATTTCGGTCAAAGAATAATAGTAAGGATTAGTCTTTAATTTTGAAAAGTCCTTAAAGAAAAGAATAGAAATCCAACATGTTTTTTTACCTCTATTGAAGAATTAACTGACCCCTTTGTTTGGTGTCTCTCAAAGATTCGACTATGGGGTCTTGAAGACTAGTCGACTATGGCCTAGAGGTGTGTCAACACTTTTAATTCTTGAGGCTTAAATAATTAATAATGGTGGATAAAGAAGAAGGAGATTTCATATTGACAAAAAAATAAAAAGAGAAGAGAGAATGTTGCTTAGGGAATTGGCGGAGAATAGGAGGGAAGAAAAGTGTGAAGAATGGCCTTGTTTTCTCCAATTTGCAAAAAATACTAGCCTTAGTCTCCCCAATCGGCCAACTCTTCCTATGTGATAAATTTTATCTTTTAATTATCACTTTAATCAATAATAGACTTAATCCTCAATTATCTCTTATCTCCTAATAAACATAACAATAATTATCCATCATTTATCCACCTATTTAGCCGAATTTTAAAGAGAATTAAACTCTTCACTTAGGTTCCTTGTGCAGTCCACCTCTTTTGCTTCTAGAAGCAAAAATAAAATTTCTTTATTTGCTTCCCAAGTGACTCGATCCTGGCCCAAACACACAAGCTTGTGGCGTCACTTCTTTGGGCTTTTAAGTGGTGCCTTCAAGCCACTTTGACAAGCCTGTTTGTGTGTCAAATTCTTCCTATTAATTTTCTTAAGGCCACATTGCCTTAGTTTCCTCTTTTGAAACTTAACATTTCCATACATTTTCCAGGTTTCCAAAATGTTCACTTTCCTCTTTTAACTTAAGTTTCCAAAATGTTCACTTTCCTCTTTTAGCTTAAGTTTCCAAAATGTTCACTTTCCTCTTTTAACTTAACATTTCCAAGTTTCCAAAATGTTCACTTTCCTCTTTTTGAAACTTAACATTTCTAAATCATTTCTTACATTTCCAAGTTTCCAAAAATGTTCATAATACATTCATAACACATAAGACATGTCATTTCGTACAATTAAACCGAAAATGCATAGGCCCTTTTCAAGATGTTACAATATATCTACCTTCAACAAGCCTAGGTGAACATTTAATACTCTTATGGCTATCATCAAAAATAAACTTTTCACACATTTACTACTATTTTTATGACCTTTATAACAACGTCCAATTAGGTGTTTTTATGGCAACACCTTTCATAAAAAGTTGTTCGTCTAACAACCAAGACTCATTTTCTTCCATAAAAATGCAGCAAATAACAGTGAGAGCTCTCATGGAAAAACTCTAGACTTTTCACCATATTGCAAATTAGTCCCCTCATTTGTAAGCTTAAGCTCTAGGGGTCCTAAAAGTACAACTATCTTCAAGAAAAATCATCAAAATCACTTACTAGAATGGAGGAAAGCTTGCTAAAAATTTGAGCTTTCAAAACCCATATTTTGCTTGCTATTTTTGGTGGAGAAAGATGGAGAGAAATATGGATATCATCTTTTCTTTATTTGAATAATAAACTCCCAATTTAGTCACCAAACTTACCAACTTTGACTAACTTTGACAATCTTGTCTCCTATGGCTGACCACACATTTACAAGGGGCCTAATTTCCCTTTAAAGACCTCCAATTAACATTCCATGGCTATTTGGCACCTTTAGCCTATAGGATGGAAATTTCACACTTTATGCGATTTAGTCTTTTTTCATGATTAAGTAAGAAATCGCTAAAATTAAAGCACCAAAATTTTCATGCACTAATACAATCATGCTCTGACTCATAAAATAACATGAAAATAATTTCTCTAACCTCTAATTAGTGATCCCGAGATGTAACATCCCAAATTTGGGCCTAGTAGGATTGGGCCTAATGAGTCTTGGGTGTAGTACCGGTTAACATTTTTGAGAATAAGAGAATGAATTTAATGCAAATTGGATCTAGTAGATGAGTGATTTTGGAAGGTTAAGGGGATTCTATTAAGTCCCGGGTTCAAGTTAGGCCTTAGGAAAAATTTTGGTTTTAGGTGAATAAAACCCTGGGAGTTAGTAGGTAGGCTTTAAGAATAAAATGTGGAGAAAAATGTCACAAGAGGAGCTTGTGGTGTAGTGGCAAAGTGGCGCCACATAGGAGACAAGGGAATGACGCCACACAAGGAAATAAGGGGTCCAAGGTTCAAGTCTTGGCACTTGCATTTTGGTTTTCTTTTTAAGTGAACTTGGAATTTGGCCATAGGTTTATATTTAGTTGCGCATGATTTTAGACAGCAAGGACCTAGTTGGTAAAGTGGCTAGCGGCATGGATTATGTTACAAGGGAGCCTGGGTTCGAATCTCATGACAAGTAGGGGAGTATTTATTTTGCGGATTGGACGGCTAGAGTTTAAGTTGGATTTAACTCTGCTAACAGAGGGATCCCACATCGAAAAGATAACAAGAGGGAAGGTGAGAAGCTGGCTATATATAGAGCAATCTAGGAGGAGAAGGAACATACCTTGGTGGGCGTTGGGCATAGGAGCATCCGGAGCGCAGATTAGCAGCTTTAGACTCCTATCAGGTGTGTATTCTCTCTACTCTAGCTGTAGAGCGACAAATGCCGAAATACCGGTCAGACGATGATAGTAGCCACACGAGCGTGCGAGCACACGTGTGGGAGCTTCAACGCGATAGTTGAGGCCAGCTTGAGTGTTCTTGTTCGTTTAGGTTGTTTAGGCCACGTGGCCCGAAAGGGGCCAAGTAGGCCCAATGGGCCCGGGGCCCATATGAGTAAATTGTATGATTGAGTAGTAGATAGTGAACTAGACTATGTGAATCTCGTATATGTGGCTAGGTTTGGGCTAAATGGGCCACACAAGCGTGTGGGCCCACTTAGGCAGAGAATGGGCTTTAGGCCCATTCGCATCATTATCTTTGTTTAGAATACTTGGGTCGTTCGAGGCGATAGTGGACCTTCTGTTGGGTCATTAATACCCTAGTTTGTAAAATTACCAAAATACCCCTAATTTGTAAAATTACAAAAATACCCTTAGTTTGAAAAATTACCGAAATACCCTAATTTGTGAAATTACGGAAATAACCCTGGTTTGCAAAATTACTGAAATACCCCTGATTTGTAAAATTACCGAAATACCCTAATTTGTGAAATTATCAAAATACCCTTAGTTTGTAAAATTACAGAAATACCCCTGGTTTATAAAATTACCGGAATACCCCTAGTTTACAAAATTATCGAATTACCCTTGGTAGGTAAATTACTGAAATACCTTCGATGGGTAAAATTACCGTTATACCCTTAGGGGTTGATTAGCGTGATTGTGTGTAATTCTCACACTCTTTATATTAAATTACGTTATTAATGGTGTTGACTGAAAGCCGAAACGATTGTATTGATAGTCGAGATACCCTTGTGGGTAAGGTTGGAGACACCGGGTAAGTTCCACATGATTTTATGTTCAAAGTATGTGTATGTATGAAATAGTTGGAAGTTGTGCATTTGAAGCTTGTTCGCATTCATCTCAGTATGTTATGTGCATGGGCTTGGGTTATGATGTGAAAGGGGAAGTGTTATTTAGGGACTGTTACAGTGGTTTGGTACCACGGTGGGTTGGCCCATATATCTTATTCAGTGACTATGTCTCAGTGGTTTGGTACCACGGTGGTTTGACACCACGTATATATATATATATATATATATATATATCAGCGACTTGTCTCAGTGGTTTGGTACCACAGTGGGTTGGCCCCACATATATATTAATCTGGGATTGTCGCAGTGGTTTGGTACCACGGTGGGTTGGCCCCACACACATTATTAGTGACTCTGTCATAGTGATCTGGTATCACGGTGGTCTGGAACCACAGTGGCTTGGTGCCACGGGCGTTTGGCTGATTCAGGTGATGTAGAGGATGGAAAATTAGGTTGGGCTGGGCTGCATTGCATACATGTTTAATATGTTGTATTGTGTGGGCTAAGGCCCAATGGGCATCTGTGGGCTTAGAGCCCAGATTCCATTTAATGGGGATTTGCACACTGAGTCTCGGTGACTCACCCCTCTGCTTAATTTTGCAGATAATCATTAGATCGCAGATTTGGAGCCGAGGCGGACTCGAGGTGGCCATGCAATATTTTTCTCGTAAAGTCATTTCTTTTATTTAGACTTATTTTTAATTGGCATTTTGTCATGTAATAAGGCCGCTATAACTTTAATTTGGGTTTTGATATATTGCTGAAATTGCATGTTTTATAAACTACCGAATAAGGGTTTTTTCGAAAAATTTATAAACACAAACCGAAAAGTTTTCAAAACTGCGGTATTTCTTTAAAATTCCAAAATTCTTTTAAACAACCTTTCCCTGTGACATACCCGATCCGGTCGTAACGTCTAGGCTGAGTTTGGGGGTGTTACACGAGATCACTGTTCTGAATAGCCCCTAAATCGAGCTGTTACATCTCCCCTCATATGTATTATGATGGGGATTCGGTCCTCTCATGTATCAAGTCTAATTATATGTGCTTCCTAGACTTTTAACCCAACACTTTATAATTTAATCCAACCTAATACATGTTTTTATATTTCCAAAAATAATATTATTTACAAAATTAATTAATTTCTTTCTATTAAATAATTTTGTCAACTCAATTCTAATTCAGTTAAAATCGTGAAAACTTTACCTTAAAAGAATCTATGAGAAAATATATTTAATTTCTACATTTAGAAGATTCACAATGACCAATTAATTTAATTCTATTTTCAAACTTAAATTAATTCTTAGGTCATTTCCACACTTAGTGAGAAACCACATTCATTTTCGAATGTAAACCATTTATCTAACTTTATCATTTCTATCAATTTCTATTCATTTGATTCAACATGTGACTCATTTGTGGTTCTAATGAGCTAGCAGAGGGACCGGTTGAACATATGTAATTAGGACTCAAATGATTTATAATTAAGTTCTAGCTTTTCCCTATTAATAATAAACTCATTTATCACAAAGTCATTCCACTATTGATGGTCACTAAACTAACTAAAATTATGACAAAGGCAAGCGCACCTATCGAATAATAGTATAGTTATGGCGAGTCGAGAATATCGTATCCACGAGGACTAAAAGTACTAGTAATTATTGTTTTTCTATTACTTAGCCGATAAATTGAAGGAGTTATTTTAATCTAAAATTCACTAAACTAATTACTAAGAACGCAACAGAGAGTGAATTAGGAAAATAATTGAATCAAACCAATGAGATAGACAATACCCAGGAAAGAATCCACCTAGACTTCACATATTATTTTGAATTTGAATTAAACGACTTATTCAGTTGCGCCTTGATCCGTAAAAATCCATAAATTATGTTAATATCTCTTTCGAGAGTAAGAACAACTGACTCTAGGTTGATTAATTGAAATCTCTTTCTAATTGAAACCCCTATTGTCCCATTAACTCGATATATGGATTCCGCTATTATATTTGACTCTAATCTGGTAGATTTATGTCGTCCTATTTCTAGGATTACATGCAACTCCACTCAATTATGCTAGATATACTCTTAAATAGGGACTTTCACCCCAGTGAAATAAGCACATTTAACATGAATCAATATCTTGAAAGTATTAAAACATGAAATCAACATACATAATTGAGAACAAGAATCAAGTACTTATCATGTAATTTAGAAAATCAAATAATAAGATTCATCATAGGTTTTATCTTCCCTAAGTATCTAGGGAATTTAATTCATAATTTGGAATGAAAACATCTCAAAGTTAAGATAACAACAAGACAAAGAAACCCAATAAAACTTCTAGAGAAATTAAATGGAGATCTTCAATCTTGAAGGATATCCGCTTCTGAGTTACTTTCGATGATGTTCTTCGAGTAATTTCTTCATTCTTCTCTACGTGCTCTCTTAGGTATTATTCTAATATGTATTTATAAACTTTAGAATGCTCAGAAATCCTAAAATTTGGTTTGTCTGTGTAAAAAGGGATGCAGGGTTCGAAATCGACACGGGCTGGCACATAGACATGTGGCCAGCCCATGTGAGCTGTGTGGCTAGCCCGCGTGGAAATGCCAGCCGTGTGGATCCTAGAAAAAGCTCTTTTTGTTTGATTGTGGCCCATTTTTCACTCCTTTCACTCCCCTACACTCACTTAGGTATAGAAACATGAATTTAAAGGATTAGGAGCATCAAATTCACTAATTTACATAATAAATCATCCAAAAATGCATCAATAATGGGATTAAAAACATGTTACTTTTGTTGTTTATCAATTATAATATGGTGACTAAACTCTGATTAACAACATACCATTACAAAAGCTACTCAATCAGTGCTCGTCCAATGACCTTGTCATAAGTGAGTTATCCTCACAATATCTTAATCTTTGGGATAAATTTGCTTTCTCAATATGATCATATTTCATCTAATGGTAACCATTACATTTTAATTCATCAAAAGTCAATTATTATCAAATAGTAATTAAGTTATTCATAAAGACAACGACTCATGGCCATGTTTACTTTCATCAATCATGTAATGACTATGAGAGGATATCATTTACCCATTTCTTAGGCTATGAATTCCACTATTGTGAATGATGCTACATATTGCAAAAGTCGTACACCTAATACACCAGCTTTCAATTCCTTATCTATTCAAATTCAAGCTTTCACTTACACTAAAGTATTCAAGTTACGCATACATAGTTTGTAACCCCCTAACTCGTCACCGTTGTCAGATTAGGGTTATAGAGCATTACCGTACAATCAAAAATATTTAAACATAATAACATTCAATAACTTAAATATATCACAAACCACTCATTCTCATACATTTTGTCCCTAAATCGATCCCTCGAGGTCTTAAAAATAACTTTAAGGCAATTCGGGACTAATTTGAAACAAATTGGAAAGTTTAGGAAAAAGTAACAAAAATTAGAAACAGGGGTCACACGGCAGTGTGACACCACCCTAGGCTGTGTAACTTTAAAACAAGGGACACATGGTTGTGTCCCAGCCCATGTCCCTCACCCGTGTAACTCACTAAGTAAGGTCAGATAGCCGTGTAACTCTTTGAGTTGCCTCACATGCCCGTATGCCATGCTGTGTGCTAGGCCATGTAACTCACTAACTTGAGCCGTAAGAAATTCTCAGATGACATACGGCCGTGTCCTAGGCCGTGCGAACCTAAAATTTTACCTAAAATAAAGCCATTTCTTAACCAATTCCTACATAACTAACCCATTCACTTATGCACAATTTCAAGGGATCTAAGCATCATTCAAACATACATAATCACACCATTTCAAACAACATAGTTCATCTAACCAATGTGTCATTCAAAGTGTAACAACCCTTACTCGTATTCGGTGCTGGAATAGGGTACGAGGCGTTACCGGACTTAGATGTAAGTAATCTGATAAACCGTAATTTATACATATTTTAAACCTGCATTTAGCATACTTTTGGATGATTTATCCCTTTAATTGTGGAATTTCATGCTCCTAATCTTTATTTTCACGTTTTATACTTAGGAGAGCATAGGAGGATGAAAAGAACGAGAAACGGGCTAAAAACAGAGAAAATGGGCCAAAATAAGAAATCCACACGGCCTAGAGTTCACCACACGGCTGTGCCACTTTAGCAGATTCGAACATGGCCTGGTCTTGAATCACACGGGCGTGTTACACGGGCGTGTCCCTACCATTACCTGTTTTAATTCTACTCAAAAAGGATACTTAGAGGCAAAGAAAGGCATCTCGAAGCTTATATAAACACCCTAGGAGGCAACCTAAAAGGGGAGTTGGACAGAAGGCTTCTGTCGAGGTAGCCTGAGGCAGCCAAAGAAGGCTGAATGCAGGGAATTAATCAAATAAAGCCAGTTGATCCATCTCAGAAGTCGAATCACACTCAAGACTGAGGAGTTCTCTTACAATTCCTTCATGGGGTTTTAGGGTTTTCTTTATGTTTTTTTATTTTTCTTCTGAGATGTATTCTTTTATAAACATGAACTAAACCCCTTAAATACCCGAGGGGGATGAAACCTAAGACAAATCTTGTTATTGTTTTCTGAACTATGTGATAAATATTTGATTTGTTCTTGATTATGTGTTTTTAATTATTGCTTTAATATTCCAGGTTATTGATACAAGTACTGATGTGCTTATTTAGTGGAGCAAAAGTCCCTATTTAAGAGTAGATCTAGCATAATTAAGCGGAGTTGATCGCACTCCTAGAAATAGGACGACAAAAATCTGCCGGATTAGGGTCAAACCTAATATGAGAGTCCACAGATTGAGTTAATGAAATTTTAGGGGTTTTAATTAGAAAGAAATTTCAATTAATCAACCTAGGGTTAAATGTTAGTAACCTTGAAAGAGGTATTAATATAAACTAGGGAATCCTACGGATCAAGTCAAGTGAATAAATCGTCTGGTTCAGAGTTAAATGACAAGTGAAGTCTAGGTGGATTCTATCTCGGGTATTGTTTTGATCAATTGATTTTCCCAAAAGTATTTTCCCTATTCATTCTCTATATCTTGGCATCCTTAGCTTAGTAATTAGTTAAATAAACATTAATCACTTTTATTTTAGGCTAGATAATAAAAAGAGAGTCAGTACTAGTACTTTTGGTTCCTTTGGGATCGACATTCCGTCTTGCCAGTAAGCTATACTACTGTTCGATAGGTGCGCTTGTCTCAATCGTGGTGATAGTTAGTTTCTAGGCTCGATCATTCATTATATAAATATTAATACTTATCACGATCACGATCAAGTTTTTGGCGCCGTTGTCGGGGAACTGAAATATTAGGAACACTAAATTCTTATTACTTTAGCCATTTTTTATTTTTGGAAATTTACTTTTATTTTTTATTTTAATTTTAACTTTGCTAATTTTTCTTTTATTTGTTCCTGGCAGGTAGCTCTAGTTTATGACTAGAAGGAACCCGACAGGACCCTTAATTTACGATAGTAATATTGAAGGTACTATTCACAAAAATCGTAAAGAAATAAGGCAAAGCTTAAATTACATAGAAGAAGAGCTAGAAGACGAAACCTGTAATACCCCATGACCGAGTCCGAGGTTAAAACCGGATATGAGACATTACCATGCTTGAACCTTCTTAAACATGTACTTACGGGCTATAAATTTTTTTTTGTTCGAATTGAAAACTTCTCTTTCTTAACCAATTCATACATTTCATGGGCCTACAAAGCCTTAAACTTACGTCCAAAACTTTCGGAACTCAACTAGAGACATTTCCCTCAAAATAGGGGTCAAACGCCCATGTGGTTTGGGACACACCCGTGTACCCATGAGACATGCCCGTGTCCTTCACCCGTGGTGACACTGACTAATTGCACATGGCCTTGACACACCCGTGGCCCTAGATCGTGTGCCATACCTTGACATACTGACTTATTCACACGACTTGGAGCACACGCCCATGTGCTAACCATGTGCCACACACGGCCTATACAAACGGCCGTGGGGTTGGCCTGTGGTCTATTCTGACTTAAGACACTAACATGTAGGGAACACACGGCCTAGGCACACGCCTGTGTGTCTATCCGTGCGACCACTTAGAGGCTATTTACCAAGCCAATTACCACCCTAAAATCAAGATCAATCTCAAGCCAAATTCAACAATTCAAATACTTGGTCTAATATTAACAAAGATGCATACTTAATTGATATAAATATACATACATATCTAGTCAAACATAGACAATCTCTTTAGCCATATACAAAAGAATAATAAACTTGATAGCCCACACTTTGGCCCTTCATAAGACATTTCAAATGAAATGCTTCCTATACATGCCATACTTAATATAAAAAACATGGGTATACCAAAATAGTAATTGATAGTGTATATCGAGCTTCGACTTCAATGACCTACAAGTTAGCTTGGCGGGACTACATAGAAAGAAAGAATTAAAGACGTAAGCATTTAGCTTAGTAAGTTTGCATGTAATGAACATGGTAATATAATTGCTTAATCAAAATTCATTCATCATCAACAAAGGTATTGCCTAACTCATGTGTTTGAGCTTACTTGCTCTTGAAGATTCTTACATAACTCATGATACTTACCAGTCTCATGCTTATGAGGTAAACAAGGTTCCTGTATCACTTAATCACATTGATCAGCATACTTTACTATGATAAGTATATTCTCAACTTCATCATGCACCACATGTATAATATTCTTAGTTAACTTTAACTAGCATGACTTGATGATGGCTTTACTTACATAACTTCTTGCTTTTTCATTCAATCTTTACTTTTATGCCCAATGAATTATTATGAATAACCGAGGATACTAAATCTCATCCCACATGTATCTGGATGCCAAAGCTATATCCTCAATATAGTCTTACAATAGGATCTCTTACTTGATATCGACGCCATGTCTTGACATGGACTTACACGAGATCTTCCTTGTGGGTTCCCTTGGGAACTTACCATTGCTATGTCTTGACATAGTCTTACTTGGTATCTTTACTTTGTCAATGCCGAGCCTTGGCTTGGACTTACATGAAATCTTACTTGATACTCACCAATGCCGAGCTTTGGCTTGGACTTACATGGAATATTTATCTCATGATAACTTTACAATGCCAAAACTTGTCTTGGACTTACATGACATCTTTGCTTGGAGACTCACCAATGCCATGCCTTGGCTTGGGCTTACATGGGTCTTCATCTCATAATAACTCTTCAATGCCAAGACTTGTCTAGGACTTACATGATAACTTGCTTGATTGCCGATGCCATGCCTTGGCTTGGTCTTATACGGTCTTTCTCATCTCATGTGGTAGATCGAGTATCCTAAGTAATTCAACTTCAATCGAGACTTCCTCATACTTAATCTCATTAATTTCTTTGTTTAACATAACATTAAAAAATCTCATGGAACTAAAATATATTCAACATCATACTAAGCAAGTTAATGATATTTATCATAAAGCTTAGAAATCATACAAACTTACCTCAATATACAAAATCTATGTAGATATTACAATTTAGTCCTCGACTTTGTTCTTGCCTCGGTTTTGATCCGGGCTTCATTTCTCCTGATCTATAATAATAATTTAACTCATTTAATACTCATATTGACTAAATTGACTCATAACTCATACTTTGGCAAAATTTCCAGTTTGCCTCTAAACTTTCTCATATTACACTTTTGCCCCTAGGCTCGTAAAGTGATTTTCATTCAACTTTCTTAAACTTCATGCTTAGCTGATTCATTTTCTCTACTATAACAATCATCAATTCTCAATATTTCTATCATGAATGACCAATTTCATAACTATTACAAATTAATCCATACTAACATTTTTCATGAAATTCACTTAGGAAAAGATGTTTGTCTAACATCAAACTCTCATAATCTTCCATAAAACATCATTTTACAAGTATGTCATACATGGGTATTTTTTATGGACATGAATTCTAGCTCAACTTATAGCTATAAATAGCTAATTCATAATCGAGAACTCTAAAAATACGAAGAATATTAAAAAGGGGCTAAAATGCACTTACTAGCAAGCTTCAAAAATTGAAGAACCCTAGCTATGGAGTCTCTCAAATGTTCGGCACAAGGAGGAAGAAGATGAATAAAATTTTGTCATCTTTTTCCTTTTTAATCATTTAATTGATTAAATGACCAAAATGCCCTCCTCACTAAATTTTCACAATTTACTAATTCATGTCCATTTTTTCCAAAAATTATAAATTGGGAAAATTACAATTTAAGGACTTCTAATTAATAATCCAAAGCTATTTCATACAAAAAGCTTCTAGAATCTCATATTTTGCAACTTTTGCAATTTAGTCCTAATGGACCCCTTTAATGCCAATTTCATAAAATCTCTACATAAAACTTTCATAATATCATGCAAACATCTCAAATACCTTAAAAACTCATTTTACTAGCTCATTTTACTAGCTCGGATTTGTGATTTCACACCACTATTCCGACTAGGCCCTATATCCGGCTATTGCAATTCTCCCCCTCTTAAGGATTTTCATCCTCAAAATCTTACTAGCAAAGAGATTTGGGTACTGGTTTCTCGTGATTTCTTCTGGTTCCCACGTAGCTTCCTTTACCCCATGTCTTTTCCATAACACTTTAATAGGAGAGATATTCTTATTTCTCTACAGCTTGACTTCCGAGCTAAAATCTTAGCTGGTTCTTCACCATAAGTCATGTCGGGTTGAATATCTACTTCTATCAGTGCAATAACATGCGAAGGGTCTGATCGGTAGCGTCGCAACATGGACACATGAAACACATCATGTATCTTTTCTAATTCAGATGGCAAAGCCAATCGATAAGCTACCGGTCCAACTCTCTCAGTAATCTCATATGGTCCGATGAAACGTGGACTCAACTTGCCTTTCCAGCCGAATCTGAGAACTTTTCTCCATGGTGACACTTTCAAGAAAACTTTATCCTTGACTTGATACTCTATTTCTTTTCTTATTAAATTCGAGTACGATTTTTGTCTGTCAAAAGCAACCTTTAAACTTTCTCGAATTACTTTCACCTTCTGTTCGATTTCTCTAACCAAATCAACCCCGTGAATCTGGTTTTCTTTAAGTTCAGTCCAATATAGAGGCGTCCGGCACTTACGCCCATATAGAGCCTCATAAGGCACCATCTTCAAGCTTGACTAAAAACTATTATTGTAGGCAAATTCTACCAATGGGAGAAACTTTTCCCAACTTCCTTGGAATTCGAGAATACAACATCTGAGCATATCCTCGAGTACTTGAATTAACCTCTCCGACTGACCGTCAGTTTGAGGATGAAAAGCTGTGCTAAAACTCAATTTTGTACCCAAGGCCTCTTGTAACTTCTTCCAAAATCTAGATGTGAATCTTGGATCTCTATCCGATATGATTGACAACGAACTCCGTGAAGCCTTACTATTTCTGAAACGTACAAGTTTGCCAACTTGTCCAGTGAGTAGTCAATTCGTATAGGTATAAAATGGGCTGACTTTGTGAGTCTATCAACCACAACCCATATAGCATATTTCTTGCTCGGAGACAACGGCAATCCTGTTACAAAATCCATAGTGATATTGTCCCATTTCCACTCGGGAATCATAATTATTTGAAGCAAACCTGAAGGTACTTGGTGTTCAGCCTTTAATTGCTGACAAATCAAGCATCTTGAAACGAACTCTGAAATATCTTTATTCATTCTCGGCCACCAATACCATTGCTTCAAATCATTATACATCTTGGTACTACCCGGATGTACAGATAAACATCCGTTATGTGCCTCATGCAAAATTCTCTGAATAAGCTCTTCCTTTCTCGGTACAAAAACTCTATTTTTAAACATCAGACTTCCATTGGAGCTAATATGAAAATCAGACTCAACATCTGGCTCACACTGAGTTCTCTTGGCTTGCAATTCACTATCTTCTTTTTGAGCCTCAATGATCTCTTGGAGGAACAATGGTCTAGCTCTCAACTCAGCTAGAATAGAACCATCATCTGATAAAGTCATTCGTGAATTCAATGCCCTTAATGCAAACAGGGAATTTCTACTCAAGGCATCGGTGACCACATTCGCCTTTCCGGGATGGTAGTCAATGATTAGCTCATAGTCTTTTATCAACTCTAACCATTTCCGTTGCTTTAAATTCAACTCTTTCTGCATCATCAAGTACTTTAGACTTTTATGATCGGTGAAAATCTGACATCTTTCACCATATAGATGGTGTCTCCAAATCTTCAATGCGAAGACTATGGCAGCCAACTCTAAATCATGCATCGGATAATTTTTCTCATGAGGCTTCAACTGTCTTGAGCCATAAGCAACTACTTTGCCTTCTTGCATAAGTACACAGCCTAATCCGTTTAAGAATGCATCGCTGTATATTACGAACTCTTTCCTCGACTCGGGTTGTACTAAAACTGGAGCTTCTGTCAACAATGCTTTCAGTTTCTCGAAACTTTGTTGGCATCTTTCTGTCTACTCAAACTTCGCATTTTTCTGTAGCAATTTCATCATCGAGTTGCAATAATGGAAAACCCTTTGACGAATAGCCTATAATAACCGGCTAGGCCTAGAAAACTTCTGATCTCAGAGACATTCCCCTATGGTTTCCAGTCCGTTATAGCCAAAATCTTACTTAGATCCACTCGTACTCCATCTCTCGAGACAATATGTCCCAGAAATCCTACTTCCTTGAGCCAAAATTCGCTTTTACTGAACTAGGCATACAACTGATTTTCTCGTAGAATCTGCAAAACTGTCCGTAAGTGTTCAGCATGCTCAGGCCTGTTGCAGGAATAAATCAATATGTCATCAATAAAAATGACTACAAACTTGTCGAGGTATGGCCTAAAAATACAGTTCATTAGATCCATGAATACTGCAGGGGCATTGGTCAAACCAAAGGGCATGACAAAAAATTCATAATGCCCATACCTTGTTCGAAAGCAGTCTTCGATACATCTGAATCTCTTCCTCTTAATTGGTAGTACCCTGATCTCAAGTCTATTTTGGAGAACATAGTGGCTCCCTTCAATTGATCGAACAAATCATCGATTCTAGGCAATGGGCAATTGTTCTTCACCGTTACTTTATTAAGCTGACGGTAATCTATGCACAGTCTCATGGTGCCATCCTTCTTTTTCACAAATAAAACTGGAGCACCCTAGGGAGAACAACTTGATCTTGCAAAGCCTTTGTCTGTCAACTCTTGCAACTATAACTTTAACTCTCTCAACTCTATTGGAGCCATTCTGTAAGGAGTAATGGATATTGGTATAGAAAAAGCTAGATCAATCTTGAACTCAACCTCTCTAACTAGTGGTAGTCCTAGTAATTCCTCGGGAAAAAACATCCAAGTACTCACATATTATCGGTACTGACTCAATCTTTAGCTCTGTTTCTCTAGTATTCATCACAAAGGCAAGATATGCGTCATACCCTTTTCTTTTAAATCTCTGTGCCGTCATATGAAAAATCATTATTTGCGATCTAACCGGTTCATCTAATTCTACATGAAGAGTGTCCCTATTCTCACATCTCATCTCAATGCATTTCTTCCCACAATTAACTATTACATCGTGAGTGGTCAACCAATCCATACCTAGAATGATGTCAAACTCATCAAATGGTATCAACATAAGGTTTGCTTTAAAATAATGACCTCTAATCATCAATGGACAGTCTTTACATACTTCATCAATTAAAACACTTTTGCCTAAAGGATTAGACACCTTATTCATAAATTCATAGACTCTATAGGCATACTCATACTGGATACTAGTTTCATGCAAATATAAGAGTGTGTGGATCCGGGATCTATTAAAGCAATAATTTTAATATCATGAAGAGAAAAGGTACCCGTAATAACATCAAGAGAAGATGCCTCTTCGCGAGCGCGAATGGCATAAGTCCTCATAGTGCCCTACCCTTGGGTCTCGCAGCCTGTTCTCTAGTGTTACCTGCACCACCTATCCCACTTCCAGCGTTCTTCTGCGGTCTACCTCTGACCATACCCCCAGATCTAGGGTTCTGAGTTCTCTCTTCTTTCATCATCTCAGGACAATCTTTTATAAAGTGATCCTGGGAACCACATCTGAAACAAACATTTTCATGCTCTCGGCATTCACCGAGATGACGTTTGCCACACTGTGGGCATTCAAGTCTATCAGATCGAATATTCTCTATGCTAGCGACCGAAGTAGTTTGTGTCTTATTTCCCGAATACCATTTACCCTTATCCTTCATTGAAAACCCAATGGAAGTAGCCGATCGTGTGGAAAAATCTCTTGGCTTCTTGGAAGAGGATTGGAATGACTTATTCCATTGTCTCTTTTTCGAGTCATGAGACTCTATTTCAGATTTTCTCTTCTCTTTTACCAACTCTTCGGCTTTACAAACCCTCTCCACTAACACCACAAATTTTTAATTCTAGGACAGCAACAAACAATTTGATGTCGTCGTTTAGCCCATCTTCGAATCTCTTACTCATCATGGCCTCGGTGGATACACACTCTCAAGCGTATTTGCTAAGTCGTACAAACTCGCGCTCATAATCAGTCACAGACATCTTGCCTTGCTTCAATTCTAAGAATTCCTTTCTTTTCTGATCCACAAACCTTTGGCTGATATACTTTTTCTTAAACTCTTCTTGGAAGATTTCCCATGTTATCTTTTCTCTGGATACAACTGACACCAAGGTGTTCCACCATTGATAGGCAGAATCTCTTAAAAGATAAACCACACACTTCAAGCATTCCTCAGATGTGCATGACAACTCATTAAATACCTTGATGGTATTTTCTAACCAGAACTCAGCCTTTTCTGGATCATCATCTCTTTTAGCCCGAAATTCTTCTGCCCCATGTTTCCTGATCCTATCAACTGGAGGTTTGTCTCCTCTTACCACTTCTACTACTCGAGGGGCTACTGGGGTAGGTTGAGGAATAGGCGGGGGTGGAGGAGGTTGTGCATTCGGGTTCGTACGAACAAACTCCGTATGCCAAGTGTTCATCATATGGAGGAAGGCTTCTCTAGCCTCTTCTCCTCCTTTTTGACACACCGTAGTGGGTCTATTCTCATCCTCATCAGGCACCGTCCCTTCAGTAGGAGCCGACACATTGCTTTCTACATCATCCGCCACTACTCTATTAGGATCCATTTATTATATGTATAAACATAATTTAAGTCTTCAAGAGTCGTCACACTATCATTATAAAAACATTCTTACGTATGGCATGTATAGTTAGACTCGTGTTCATGCTACGTTAGTCCTAGAATCGACTAAACCTTAGCTATGATACCACTAAATGTAATACCCTATGACTAAGTTTGAGATCAAAACTGGATATGAGACATTACCATGCTTGAACCTTCTTAAACCTGTACTTACGGGCTATAAAATTTTTTTTGTTTGAATTGAAAAATTCTCTTTCTTAATCAATTTATACATTTCATGGGCCTATGAATCCTTAAACTTACGTCCGAAACTTTCAAAACTCAACTAGAGACTTTTCTCTCAAAATAGGGGTCAAATGCCCGTATGGTTTGGGACACGCCCGTGTACCCATGAGACATGCCCGTGTCTTTCACCCGTGGTCGACACTGACTAATTTCACATGGCCTTGACACACCCGTGGCCTTAGACCGTGTGCCATACCTTGACATACTGACTTATTCACATGGCTTGGAGCACACGCCTATGTGCTAACCATGTGCCACACACGGCCTATACAAATGGCCGTGGGGTTAGCCCGTGGTCTATTCTGACTTAAGACACTAACATGCAGGGAACACACGGCCTAGACACATGCCCGTGTGTCTATCTGTGTGGGCACTTAGAGGCTATTTACCAAGCCAATTACTACCTTGAAATCAAGATCAATCTCAAGCCAAATTCAACAATTCAAATACTTGGTCTAATATTAACAAAGATGCATACTTAATTGATATAAATATACATACATATCTAGTCACACATAGACAATCTCTTTAGCCATATACAAAAGAATAATAAACTTGATAGCCCACACTTTGGCCCTTCATAAGACATATTTCAAATGAAATGATTCCTATACATGCCATACTTAATATAAACAACATGGGTATACCAAAATAGTAATTGATAGTGTGCTCCGAGCTCTGACTTCAATGATCCATAAGTTAGCTTGGCAGGACTACATAGAAAGAAAGAATTAAAGACGTAAGCATTAGCTTAGTAAGTTTGCATGTAATGCACATGGAAATATAATTGCTTAATCAAAATTCATTCATCATAAACAAAAGCATTGCCTAACTCATGTGTTTGAGCTTACTTACTCTTGAAGATTCTTACATAACTCATGATGCTTACTAGTCTCATGCTTATGAGGTAAACAAGGTTCCTGTATCACTTGATCAACATACTTTACTATGATAAGTATATTCTCAACTTCATCATGCATCACATGTATAATATTCTCAGTTAACTTTAACTAGCATGACTTGATGATAGCTTTACTTAACTTCTTGCTTTTCATTCAATCTTTACTTTTATGCCCAATGAATTATTATGAATAACCGAGGATACTAAATCTCATCCCACATGTATCTGGATGCCAAAGCTATATCCTCGATATAGTCTTACAATGGGATCTCTTACTTGATATCGACGCCATGTCTTGACATGGACTTACACGAGATCTTCCTTGTGGGTTCCCTTGGGAACTTACCATTGCTATGTCTTGACATAGTCTTACTTGGTATCTTTACTTTGTCAATGCCGAGCCTTGGCTTGGACTTACATGAAATCTTCCTTGATACTCACCAATACAATGCTTTGGCTTGGACTTACATGGAATATTTATCTCATGATAACTTTACAATGCCAAAACTTGTCTTGGACTTACATGACATCTTTGCTTGGAGACTCACCAATGCCATGCCTTGGCTTGGGCTTACATGGGTCTTCATCTCATAATAACTCTTCAATGCCAAGACTTGTCTAGGACTTACATGGTAACTTGCTTGATTGCCGATGCCATGCCTTGGCTTGGTCTTATACGATCTTTCTCATCTCATGTGGTAGATCGAGTATCCTAAGTAATTCAACTTCAATCGAGACTTCCTCATACTTAATCTCATTAATTTCTTTGTTTAACATAACAGTAAAAAATCTCATGGAACTAAAATATATTAAACATCATACTAAGCAATTTAATGATATTTATCATAAAGCTTAGAAATCATACAAACTTACCTCAATATACAAAATCTATGTAGATATTGCAATTTAGTCCTCGACTTTGTTCTTGCCTCGGTTTCGATCCGGGCTTCATTTCTCCTGATCTATAATAATAATTTAACTCATTTAATACTCATATTGACTAAATTGACTCATAACTCATACTTTGGCAAAATTTCCAGTTTGCCCCTAAACTTTCTCATATTACACTTTTGCCCCTAGGCTCATAAAGTGATTTTCATTCAACTTTCTTAAACTTCATGCTTAGCTGATTCATTTTCTCTACTATAACAATCATCAATTCTCAATATTTCTATCATGAATGACCAATTTCATAACTATTATAAATTAATCCATACTAATATTTTTCATGAAATTCACTTAGGAAAAGATGTTTATCTAACATCAAACTCTCATAATCTTCCATAAAACATCATTTGACAAGTATGTCATACATGGGTTTTTTTTATGGACATGAATTCTAGCTCAACTTATAGCTATAAATAGCTAATTCATAATACGAGAACTCTAAAAATATGAAGAATATTAAAAACAGGGCTAAAATGCACTTACTAGCAAGCTTCAAAAAGTGAAGAACCCTAGCTCTGGAGTCTCTCAAATTTTCGGCACAAGGAGGAAGAAGATGAATAAAATTTTTGTCATCTTTTTCCTTTTTAATCATTTAATTGATAAATGACCAAAATGCCCTCCTCACTAAATTTTCACAATTTACTAATTCATGTCCATTTTTGTCCAAAAATTATAAATTGGGAAAATTACTATTTAAGGACTTCTAATTAATAATCCAAAGCTATTTCATACAAAAAGCTTCTAGAATCTCATATTTTGCAACTTTTGCAATTTAGTCCTAATGGACCCCTTTAATGCTAATTTCATAAAATCTCTACATAAAACTTTCATAATATCATGCAAACATCTCAAATACCTTAAAAACTCATTTCACTAGCTCGAATTTGTGATTTTGCACCACTATTCTGACTAGGCCCTAAATCGAGCTGTTACAAAATTAATACTACTGAAAAGATGGCTGATAATAATCCACTACCTCCTGTAGTTGCCACAAACCAGGGAATCAAAATCCTGCTCCTCGTACTATGTATGATTATGCTAAACCTAATTTAATAGGAGCTGAATCGAGTACTATTAGGCCTGCTATTGTTGCTAATAATTTTGAACTGAAACCTAATACTATACAAATGATTCAACAATTTGTTCAATTTGATGGTTTGTAGGACGAAGACCCAAATACTCATTTAGCAAATTTTCTTCTGTGATACTTTCAAAATAAATGGTGTTTCTAATGATGCCATCCGTCTTCGGTTATTTCCCTTTTCATTGAGGAATAAAGCCAAACAGTGAATTCTCTTTCACGAGGATCAATCACTACATGGGATCAAATGACCGAAATTTTTTTATTAAAATATTTTTCGCCGGCCAAAATAGCCAAGTTGAGGAATGATATCTCTTCTTTTGTACAGATACAAGTTGAGGAGAGATATAAGGATTTTTTGAGAAGGTGCCCTTGCAATGGGTTACCTTTGTGGCTTTAGGTTCAAACCTTCTACAACGGTGTGAACCCCTCGACTAGACAATTAATCGATTCAACCACCGGTGAAACCCTTAATAAAGAAACTCCTAAAGCGGCTTATGAGTTTATAGAGGAGACGTCACTGAACAACTATCAGTGGCAAGTTACAAGGATAAGGCCAACAAAAGCAGCGGAGTTTTCAACCTCGACGCAGTCACCATGCTATCAAATCAGGTAGAGATGTCAAATAAAAAGATTGATGGTTTGTGTGGTTCTTCGCAGGTACATCCGGTAATGTAGTGTGGAGGTGTCGCTAATCCTAAGTACCCACCCTACGGACATGGCATTGAAAATGAGTAGATAAATTATAAGGGCAATAATTCTAGACCCCAAAATAACCCTTATAGTAACACTTACAATGCAGGTTGGAGGAACCATCCAAATTTTTCGTGGGGTGGCCAAGGAAATCAGAGACAACAACCCCTCCAAGGCTTTCAACAGTAACCCTACCCACAAGAAAAGAAGTCGAACCTTGAGGAGATGCTAATAAAATTCATCGCGGTGTTAGAAACTCGTTTCCAAAACACTGAAACAACACTTAAAAATCAATAAGCATTAATTCAAGGGATCAAGAACCAATTAGGACAACTTGCTAAGCTGATCTCTGAATGACCACAAGGTAGCCTGGCAAGCAACACTGAAACTAACCCAAAGGAGCAACTTCATGTTGTTACCGCTCAAAATAGTGAAAGGTTAATAGAATCTGAACTAAACCCGAGGCAAGAACATGTGGTAAATGAAGGTAAGGTTGAGGTAAGCCAAGAAAAACCAAAACTGGTAATTAAAGAGTACCAACCTCGAATGCCATACCCTAATGCAATGAAGAAAGACAACGCAGATGAGCAATTCGGTGAGTTCCTTAAACTTCTGAAGAAATTACATATTAACTTACTGTTTCTTGAAGCTATTTCGCAGATGCTAGATTCAAGGAAATTTTTACAAGAGCTCTTGACGAACAATCGGAGGTTAGACGAAGCATCGCATGTGGAGCTGAAAGCAGTGTGCTCAGTAATTTTACAAAATAAACTACCGCAAAAATTAAAAGATCCAAGGAGTTTTACAATTCCATGTTTAATTGGTAGTTTAACTATTAATAATGCTTTAGCTAATTTAGGGGCAAGCATAAATGTTATGCCTTATAAAATGTTTAAACAGCTAGGTCTAGGGAAACCCAAACAAACTAGGATGAGCATTTAATTAGTTGATAAAACTATTAGAATTCCTAGGGGTATAATTGAGGATGTACTAGTGGAAATTGACAAATTCATATTCCCAGTAAACTTTGTTGTGTTAGATATGGATGAGGATAATACGATTCCTTTAATTTTAGAAAGGCCCTTTTTAGCAACTGCTAGGTCTAAAATTGATGTTGGTACAGCTGAACTCACACTTCGTGTAGGTAATGAAATGATCACTCTTCAAGCTCTTAACTCGGCTAGGACATCGAGTGATAAAGGTGAGAACGTAAATTCTATTAATAACCAAGTGGTTCAACCTTCCTTACAGGAAACACCACAAAATTACACAACTTGCTAAGATCATATTTGAACGACCACAAGGTAACTTGCTAAGACCATATTTGAACAACCACAAGGTAACTTGCCAAGTAACACTAAAACTAACCCAAATGAGCAACTTCAAGCCATAAGTGCTCACGATAGTGAAAAGTTAGATGAACCAAAATTAAGGCAAGAGAATGTGGTAGAGGAAGGTAAGGTTGAGGTAAGCCATGATAAACCAAAATCGGTAATTAAAGAGTACCAACCTCGTGTGCCATACCCCAATGCGATGAAAAAAGACAACACAGATGAAAAATTCGATAAATTTCTAAAACTTCTAATGAAATTAGATATTAACTTACCATTTCTTGAAGCTCTTTCACCGATGCCAGATTCAAGGAAATTTTTAGAAGAGCTTTTGACGAACAAACGGAAGTTAGACGAGGTGTCGCATGTGGAGCTAAATGCAGTGTTCTCAGCAATCCTACAAAATAAACTACCACAAAAGTTAAAAGAGCCAGGGAGTTTTACAATTCCTTGCTTAATTGGTAGTTTATCTATTGATAATGCTTTAGTTGATTTATGGGCAAGCATCAATGTTATGCCTTATAAAATGTTTAAACAGCTAGGTCTAGGGAAACCCAAACAAACTAGGATGAGCATTCAGTTAGCTGATAAAACTATTAGAATTCCTAGGGGTATAATTGAAGATGTACTAGTAAAAATTGATAAATTCATATTCTCAGTAGACTTTGTTGTCTTAGACATGGATGAGGACAACAATATTCCTCTAATTTTAGGAACACCCTTTTTACCAACTGCTAACGCTAGAATTGATGTTGGTACAGGTGAACTCACACTTTGTAAAGGTGACGAAATGATCACTCTTCATACTCTTGACCCGACTAGGACATCGAGTGATACAGGTAAAATTCTATTAATGACCATTTGGTTCAACCTTCTTATTAGGAAGCACCACGAAATTACTCAACTGAGCCAGATCATAGACCTTGTACCAATAAAGAAGAAAATTATGAGGAATGAAGGCTTCAGATTGAGGAACTAAACGAGTGGAAGACACATTTCAATGAGAAACCAAAAACACACGAAGCGAACCCGAGGCAACTCTGTGAGGAGTTTAAAGGTGGAACAAATCACTTCAAGGTTGGGGACCAGGTGCTGTTAGATACAACCGACCCTCGAATAACCACTTTAGAGCTAAATACAAACTGTGCAACTCCTTTTACGATACTTAAGGCCTTTCCATACGGAACAGTCGAGGTAACTCACTCTAAGTTTGGAACTTTTAAGGTAAACATTACTCAACTCAAGCCATATATTAATAGAATTAATAAAGAAAAGTTTCGACTCTGTGAACCACCATGAATATGCAAATAAGAGGTAAGTCTAGCTAAAGACTTTAAACGAGAGCTTCTCGGGAGGCAACCCGAGCACTAACCCCATTAATTTTCATATTTTTATTTTCATTCCTACTTTTAAGCACCTAACTACAAACTAACCAAGTTAATAAAGCGCAGTTTCCATACCCACACGGCCTTACACACGACCGTGGCCGTGGCCATGTGGGCACCACAGGTAGGTAAATGGGCATGGCCGCAGACGTGTAGCAACAGGACAAAATTGTTTCCAACAAATGGGTTGTGATAAATTGCCACGGTCGTGTGATGTGACTGTGGCCGACACTTAGAAAGCCAAACGGGCATAAAAACCTCAACACAGGCGTGGGAGAAGCGAACGAAGCACAACACTGCCGTGCGATACTTTGACCTAACACGCTTATGGCACATGGGCGTGGGGATGTACCAGATATCAAATCTCTATTTAAAACCCCCCTCTCCTCACCTACTGCCCAATTTCATCTTCTTCCATACCTTTAAGCTTTCCTCCTTTTCATTTTCCTCCTTTTTCCATCTTCATCATCACCTCCATGTCAAAAAAATGGAAGGATTTTAGCCCAATCTCCCTGTGCGAGACCGATCTACATAAGTTCATGCTGGTCGCTTCATTATCTCAACAATAAAAGGACCTTTGAGTCTATTTATTTTCTCTATTTCTTTTATCTTCTCCTTTATATTCCTTCTCTTTATCTCTCTTGTTCTAAATCTATATTATTATATTTTGGTTTTGTTTATTTAGGATTTTCATGCTGCTTGGGAATCACACCACCACGACCCTAGTAACCACCAACACCACCGCTTCCTTTTCCAACTCAGCCTAAATTTCCCCTTTTTTTCTTTGACCCCATCCAAAAATTCAAGAAGTTTCACTTCTCTCCCTATCTTTTGATTTTCATATTATATGGTTATTATCTATCATTGTACATTGAGGGCAATATACATCTTAAGTGTGGGGGGGTGAAGTTTATTTAGAAAAGTTCCTAACTTTTTGCATTATTCTCAAATCCTTGAATTAATTCTTATTTTTAAGTGTGGAGAGGTGTCAACAATACTCTCCCTGAATGATGTCCTTGTTCTTAAGTAACTTTCTCATATCACTAATTAGAATGAAACTTCTGTTGAGTTATGATTTTTATTGATATGATTTGGATTAAGTCATAGTTAATTGTGCATTGATAATTTAAACTTTAAGATACTAGAGAATCAAGCATGATAAGTCTATTTTTCATAATTAAAAAATTTGCTAGGTTGTTGACCTAAATTTGAATATTACCTTGAGGTTTGAAATTTGCAAGGTTGTCATAAAAAATCATATTTTTTGTGAGATTTTGAGCCTTAAGAGCATACATTTTTCGTGCTCACTCTTTTTGATTATGAGTGTGTCAACATTGATTTGTTATTCTAGAACTTGCTTCGATTATACATGTTGAGACCACACCTCTGATTTGATATACTGAGATGATAAAGACACTTAGGATTTAACCCACTCACTCCACTAAAAACCTACCTTCGTAATTAACCCTTAGTGAACCCCTTTGATCTTAATCAACCGTTTCTTGATTTACCATTAATATTAACCTAAAACCCATCTTGTATTTGTTATCACCATTTCTCTTGACTACCCTTATATCGAGAGTTGATTTGATCAGTTGCCTAACTACATTCTTTATTTCAATTTTTAAATTCTAAATATTTGAGTTGATTTAAAAAAAAACGTTAGAAAACAGTCATAATTAGTTCTATGTTCTATAAGCTTAAACAGTTAAATTCACATAATAGAAGAAGCTCAAGTTATTAATGTAATTATTAATTATTAGTTTATTGTTTCTAGTTAGGTAATTTGTCAATTCAATCTCGATTCTAACTTTTTAACTCAGCCTATATCCACACCTTTAACCTAAGCCCCATTACAACCCTTTTTAAAGACCTTTTAATTTGTGTATTATCTCAATTTATAATGGTGGATATTTGATTTTCATGCAAGGCTATGGTAATAACTTTTCATGTTTGACTGATGAGTGCTTTATTTTGAACCTTAAACACTTTGAGTGATTTGAGTGAATCTTTAGTGAGGATGTCAATCCTTGTCAGTTTTGAATCAAAGGTAATTATTCGGATAAGGGGAAACACCTATGTTTTCGTGCTACAAAACTATGACTTAGATTGTTTGAATCTTTTAGGACTCTTTGAGTTAAATTATCATGTATAAATTATCTATGAATTATGGTGACACATTGTTGATGAGAATTATGAATCGAGGGAAGTTAATTCTAATTGTGTGTTGAAATTTTTGCTTGAGGATAAGCAAAAGCTTATGTGTGGGGGTATTTGATAAACAGTAATTTATAGATATTTTAAACCCGCATTTTGGATACTTTTGGATGATTTATCCCTTTAATTGTGGAATTTGATGCTCCCAATCCTTTGTTTTTATGTTTTATACTCAAGAGAGCATAGGAGGATGAAAAGAATGAGAAACAAGCCAAAAATGGAGAAAATAGGCCAAAGTAAGAAATCCACACGGCCTGGAGTTTACCACACGACCGTGCCACTTTAGCAGACTCGAACACGGCCTGGTCTGGAATCACATGGGTGTGTCTCTGCCATGACCTATTTTAATTCTACTCAGAAAAGGATACTTAGAGGCAAAGAAAGGCATCTCAAAGCCTATATAAACAACCTAGGAGGCAACCTAAAAGGGGAGTTGGACAGAAGGCTTCCGTCGAGGTAGTCTGAGGCAGCCAGAGAAGGCTGAATACATGGAATTAATCAAAGAAAGCCAGTTGATCCATATTAGAAGCCGAAATCACACTCAAGACTGAGGAGTTCTCTTACAATTCCTTCATGGGGTTTTAGGGTTTTCTTTATGTTTTGTTATTTTTCTTCTGAGATGTATTCTTTTATGAACATGAACTAAACCCCTTAAATACCTGAGGGGGATGAAACCTAAGACAAATCTTGTTATTGTTTTCTAAACTATGTGATAAATATTTGATTTGTTCTTGATTATGTGTTTCTAATTCTTGCTTTAATATTCCAAGTTATTAATTCAAGTACTGATGTGCTTATTTATTGGTGTAAAAGTCCCTATTTAAGAGTAGATCTAGCATAATTAAGCGGAGTTGATCGTACTCCTAGAAATAGGACGACAAAAATCTGCCAGATTAGGGTCAAACCTAATGTGGGAGTCTACAGATTGAGTTAATGAAATATTAGGGGTTTTAATTAGAAAGAAATTTTAATTAATCAACCTAGAGTTAAATGTTAGTAGCCTCAAAAGAGGTATTAATATAAACTAGGGAATCTTACGGATCAAGTCAAGTGAATAAATCGTCTGGTTTAGAATTAAATGACAAATGAAGTCTAGGTGGATTCTTCCTTGGGTATTGTTTTGAATCAATTGATTTTCCCAAAAGTATTTCCCTATTCATTCTCTGTGTCTTGGCATCCTTAGCTTAGTAATTAATTAAATAAACATTAATCACTTTTATTTTAGGTTAGATAATAAAAAGAGAGTCAGTACTAGTACTTTTGGTTCCTTTGGGTTCGACATTCTGGTCTTGCCACTAAGCGATACTACTGTTCGATAGACGCGCTTGCCTTAATCGTGGTGATAGTTAGTTTCTAGGCTCGATCATTCATTATATAAATATTAAGACTTATCACAATCACGATCATAATCATACAAAATCGAGATATAAATTTCCACTAAAATTTAAAACTTTTAATAAACATTCATATCATCCCTTAAACAAGCCTACGAGGCCAAAATCATACATTAGGGGTGGTTTGGGACAAAATCGAGAACTTTAGAAACTTTTGGGAAAAACTTAAAAATTTCATCAAAAAGGTTCACACACCTGTATGGGTGAAGGGACACGCCCGTGTGGTATATCACACGCCTGTGCTTCAGGCCGTGTCCAAAATAGGGGACATTCTATTTATGATGTCATCAATCAAATAAGGTTACACAGCCAAGGCACATGCCCATGTCCTTAGGCCGTGTGGCGAATTAAATTCCAAAAATTAAGTGCAGACTTCACACGGCCTGGGCACATGCCCATGTCCTAAGGCTGTGTCTCTCACACGGCTAAGACAAATGGCCGTGTCTCGTGCTCATATGTTTACTACTGGGTATTCTATTTTGCATTAATTAGGGTGCAAGGGGCACAAGGCCATAACACACGCCTATGGGGCAAGTCGTGTGTCACAGATGACCAAGACACACGCCCATGTGTCTACCCATGTAGACAAAATAGTGCTATTTACCAAGCCTTTATGCCACCCATACTTGCACTGTAACGTCCTAAAAATTAGGCGTTGTAATTTTTACTTAATTTCATGTTGTTCTTGCTCAGCTGGCTATTTGAGCGTATTTGGGGGTTCCAAGGAGGCCTGGGTTCAAGTCTGAGCCTTGGAAAAATTTTAGTTTTTGACCTTAAAGTGAAGAGGGTTGTCAGCTGTAGGACTTAAATACATCTGTGTGCATTTAGGAGCCACAAGATGAGCATGTGGCTTAGTGGTGTGGAGTCAACGGGAGAGCAAGGAGGGGGGTTCAAATCCCACAGATTACAATTGGGGACTTTTATTTTGTGGCTTGAGAGTGGAAGAAGTAGAGTTTGGATCAAACTCTACAAGGATGGTTGA
Organism: Gossypium rotundifolium; assembly: GCA_025506655.1. Classification (NCBI taxonomy): domain Eukaryota; kingdom Viridiplantae; phylum Streptophyta; class Magnoliopsida; order Malvales; family Malvaceae; genus Gossypium; species Gossypium rotundifolium. Next base: position 104,375,926 of record CP106733.1, on the reverse strand, counting down.
GGACTTGGTCAAATAATTCAAACGGAAGGTGGGGAGCTATTCTAGGAGACTTTGGTGGAGAAAATCAAGGGATGGATGTGAGAGGGAGTGTTGGCTAAATGTGAGGAAGTTGAATAGGGAATTTTGGCCAAGGGTGATCATTTGGGGGGGAGTGCATATTCGGTTTTGTGTTAGTGTGAGAGTGCCAAATTTTCTTTAGTTTTTTCAAGGGATATTTTCATTTTGGGATTTTCTTTAGCATTTCGGGTCTTTTCCTTCTCATTTCACTTTGTCGAATTCTCAATTTCTCTGTTTCTTCTCGCTTTGTGGTTCTAGTCTTCCTTCTTTCCTTCTCTTTTGCTACTTGCCAAATTGGTAGGCCTCCTCTCTTTTACTTTCTCTTTTTCTTTTCACCTATACCTTGCTGCCAAATCCCTTTCCTCCTTCAGTTCTTCTTTGGCCGAATGTAACATTTTCTTTTCCTCTTATTTTTTCCTTTTTTTGCATAGCTAAAGCCGAAACACTTAACCTTGACTACTTTTTGTCTAAGCCGAATCTAGTAGGGTCGAATCTCTGTAGTTGGTTGGTAAGTGTGTCTATAACCAAAAGTGGGGTTGCTATTCTTCTCTTATGCTTGATTTGGGTTCATTGGGCGAAAGGTTGCTTCTCTAGTTACCGTAGAGTAGCATTTCTAATATTCTCTTTTTCGTCGATTAATGCTAGAGACTCATTTTCTTAACCTCGGAATAGGGCCGATTATCTTTGCGCTGGGGGAGATCGTGTCTCGTGGTAAGTAAGCTAGTTAAGTAATGTATTTCAATATTTTGGGTTACCAAAGGTTGAGACTAACAAAGGGTTCAATTGTTATCATAGGTGCTTCGGAAAGTGTCCCAAGCCATAACTCATAACAGGTGTGTAATTGTACACCTCTATTGTTCTATTAATCCGATGATCTGTAAATCGGCTAAAAGTTGAAATATCAAAAGCTAGAATATCGACATCTGAGATCACTCGAGCGTGCGAGTGCTCGTAGAGATAAATCGAGCCACAAGAGTTGGCGATAGACTGTTGGGAGTGTCACGAACTCTCTCATGAGACTGAGGCTATAATGGGCCTTATTGAGCCGAAGTGGGCTAAGTGGGCCTAATGGGCTAATGGTCCCACAAGGACAAAATCTATGGTAAGTGCTGAATGATAGATGCGATTACGAAGTTCACAGAGTCGTGACCAAAAATGGGCTGAATGGGTCACACGAGCGTGTAGGCCTAGTTGGGTCAAATTGGGCTTTAGGCCCAATTGTACCATTTTGACCAGAAAGGGAACCTGTGTCGCTCGAGGCGACAGTAGGCCTCTGAAAAGACCGTTAGATGAGTAAATTATCAAAATACCCTTGAAGTGTAAATTATTGAAATACCCTTGATGGGGAAATTATTAAACTACCCTCAAGGGCTTTTGCCACGATATCTAATTACGGTGGCTCGACACCTATCTTTATTAATTGACTTAGGCTGCGTTCTTGGTGTGTAGAAATTTGGGTGGGTCGACTTGGTCCTCACATGGTGTGTAGGGTTGGTACGGGTGGTGTGATGGTTGGACTGGGTTGGGTTACATGTCTGTTTTGCTTATCGTAAGGCTTAGGCCCAGACTATTATCAAATGGGCTTGGGCCCAGACTGTGACTTTATTAAGGGATTACACACTGAGTTCTTGTAACTCAACCTTTTATTTGACTGTGCAGGTAATCCCCAATCATAGAAGATTTGGACCTGCGAGGGACTCGAAGGTGGCCACTAGTCGACATGTTTCAAAGATAAACCTAGCCACTTTATTTTAGTTTATTTTATTTAATTTATTGGGTTAATAATTTTTGTAATAGGGCTATTGGGATTTTTAACTTTCATATGGTGTTGCTTTTAATTATAACCTGCTAGTCAATTAAACTTGGGTTGTTTTTTAAAAACAATAACTACTTTTTTCAAAATGTCATGTTTCCGCAACTGGTTGAATTAATCTTCCGCAACAAACAAGGTTTTAATAAAAATAAAGTTTGATTGAAGTGGTTAAGAAAATGACTTTGAGTAAATCTTGTTTTGATACTAAGCAACAAAAACCGAGATTTTAAATGGTAGAAAGTTTTAAATTGTAGAAGGGTTTTCAATGATCGCATAGTTTTCAAACAACACTCTGATGTGACACGTTGGATCCGATCATAACGTCTAGGCTGGATTTGGGGTGTTGTATTTAATGGTATCAGAACTAGGTTGCAAAACTCGGCTGTGGAATGGGTTTTGAAAATTTTTCCTTAACTATTAAAATTTTTGTTGAGAAGTGATAGTGTTGTTGAAAGTGTGGCATACCGAGTCTCCAGCACCAAATTCGTATGTTTCCTGACACTATAATTTGTTATATGCTAAAATGACTGTACTGAGAAACTACTAGGGATAGTAGTAGCATACTGAAACTCTTTAGTTATAGAAACTAAGACTATAGGAGACTTAAACTGTAGTAAATTTGATTTGCGAGAACAACCCTAATTACTGCTTTTTATAAAATATCTATTAGTAATTATGAGAACTATAAGTTGATACATAAAACTCTTTAATTAGATAAATACGCTACACCGATATAAGCACAAGAGGTCGCAGAAGGGGTACACGTGGCCGTGGTAGAGGCCGTGGTGCTAGGGTTGGATCGTCAGCGTCAGGACACATGCCTGACAAGGAAGCACTAGCCTCACCAGTGACTAAGACGAGGTCTTATGACCGAGCTGGTGGGGATGATGCCCTATCCAAAGTGATGTTACGGGTTCTAGAAAGGGTTGCTGGAGCAAGTACTAGGTCAGTAGGCCGAGGGTCAATCTCTAAACGACTCCGGTTGAATGGGGTAGAAATTTTTAGGGGCATTTCTAGTGTGGTTCCAAATGTAGCAGAATATTGGTTGGAGGTTATAGAGAGAATCATGGATGACCTTGACTGGATCGTGGAGCAAAAACTGAAAGGAGCAGTGTCCTTACTGTGAGATAAGGCATATCAATGGTGGCTTACTATGAGGGAAGGTACGCAGCCGAAGCGGTGACATGGGACTTCTTTAAGGCGGCCTTCCAAGGGAAATATGTTGGGACAAGTTATGTGGATGCCGGAAGGAAGGAATTTCTGAGTCTAGTTCAGGGAAATAAGTCTGTAGCAGGGTATAAGGTAGAGTTTCTGCAGTTAAGCCAGTATGCTTGGGGCATAGTCGCGGCTGAGTATGAGCACTGCATGCGGTTCGAGGATGGTCTCCGAGATGAGTTGCGGGTACTGATAGCCCCGCAGAGGGAAAGGGACTTTGCTGCCCTGATTGAAAAGGCAAAGATTGCAGAGGATGTGAAATGCTCAGAGCGTCAGAATCATGAGCAGGATAGGGGTAAAAGTAAGAGGAATTTTGGGCCCTCAAGTTCTTTTAGTGGGCCTTAGAAGAGGCCTAGGTTCGATAGGCTAGTCCAAGCTAGGGGTCCTACTATTGCTATTAGACCGCAATTTACGCTGTGTGTGGATTATTTCACTAGGGTGAATGCTAGAGAAAAATTGGAGCATATTTTAGATGTGGGTCTCGGGATCACAGGATTAAAGGCGTACTCGAGGCTCAGTCGGATCTGGTGCGGGTCAGGGTTATGTTCAGTCAGGAATAGGTGGTCAGTAGCCACTGAGAGGCCATGGTCTAGCCGAAGGGGGAAATAGTTTGGGACGAGGTCGTGGAGCATCAATCAGAGGTGCTGGTAACACAGAGGCAAGACATCTAGCATTGGTGTATGCTACTCGGCGCTGGGATAATGGTGACGCACCTGATATCATAATTGGTATGTTCTTCATTCATAATGTACCATATACTGCTTTAATTGATATTGGGTCTACGCACTCGTATGTTGCATATACTATGTCTAGAAATTTGGGCATATAGTTCAAACTTACTGATAGAGAAATGTCAGTGATTAGTCTGTTGTGACAGTCGATTAGAGTGAATAATCTGTTAAGAGATGTGCCCTTATAGGTTTAAGGGGTTATTTTTTCGGTGGATTTGATGGAACTATCATTTGGCGAATACGATCTCATTTTGGGATGGAACTATCATTTGGCGAATTCGATCTCATTTTGGGCATGAATTGGTTGGTGAAACACCATGCAAATTTGGATTACGCTCTAAGCTTATGGTATTAAAGTCTTCATAGGTTGAGGAGGTGCTCGTGATAGGGGAGCGAAGGGATTATTTATCCAGTTTGGTTTGAGCACTAAGGGTCGAGAAACTGGTTCGCAAAGGTTGCAAAGCATTCCTAGCGTATGGCAGCGTATCTGAGGTTAGAGGTTTGTCTGTTGAGAATGTCAGAATTGTAAAGGAGTTTTTGAATGTATTCCCCAAAGAGCTTCCATGGTTACCTCCTGATCGTGAGGTCGAATTCGACATTGAACTCCTACTAGGAACGGCTCTGGTGTCCATTGCCCCTTATAGGATGGCATCGAAAAAGCTAGTAGAATTAAAGGCTCAGCTTAAAGAGCTACTCGATCAAGGATTCATTCGACCAAGTGTGTCACTGTGGGGAGCACCAGTATTGTTCTTGAAGAATAAGGATGGGTCAATGCGCATGTGTATCAATTATCTTCAATTGAATAAACTGAAGATTAAGAACAAGTACCCGTTACCAAGGATAGACGATCTGCTTGACCAGCTGCGAGTGGCTTCAATTTTAGCTAAGATAGATTTAGATCTGGATACTATCAGTTAAGGGTTAAGGAGGCAGATGTGTACAAGACAACATTCAGGATTCGTTACGGATACTACGAGCTTTTGGTCATGCCGTTTGGGTTAACAAATGCACCAGCTACTTTCATGGATATGATGAGCCGGGTTTTCCAACCCTATTTGGATCGGTTCGTGCTGGTGTTTATAGATGATATTCTGGTGTTTTCAAGAACCAAGGAGGAGCATGATTCATATCTCCAGGTTGTTCTGCAAATATTAAGAGAAAGGTAGCTTTATGCCAAATTCAAAGAAGTCGAGTTTATTTGTGAGAGGTGACATTTTGGGTCATGTCATGTCTCTAGAGGATTAGGGTTGATCCTCGAAAAGTTGAGTAGTATCAAATTGGAAGTCACCGAAGTCGGTATCTGAGATTCAAAGTTTTCTGGGTTTGGCCAGGTATTACATACTGTTCGTTGAGGGGTTTTCACAGATTGCTGCACCCCTAACCAAGTTACTGTGTAAAGGAGTACCGTTCGTTTGGACTGATAAATAGTAGGAGAGTTTTGAGAAACTGAAGAGGATTCTGACTGAAGCCCCGGTATTAATATAGCCAGAGGCTAAAAAGGAATTCATTGTCTACTATGATGCGTCGATATGGGTTTGGGCTATGTGCTGATGTAGAAAGGTAACTTGCTGGCTTATGGGTCACGTCAGCTTAGGCCGCACGAGATGAATTACCCCACTCATGACTTAGAACTAGCTGTGGTGGTGTTCACACTAAAGATTTGGAGACATTACTTGTACGGGGAGAAGTCGATCATCTATACCGACCATAAAAGTCTCAAGTACCTTCTTACTCAGAAGGAGTTGAACCTTAGGCAACGAAGATGGATACAGTTGCTTAAGGATTATGATTGCTCAATTGAGTACCATCCGGGAAAAGATAACGTGGTAGCAGATGCATTAAGTCGTAAGGTGGCATCTGATCTAAGAGCGATGTTTGCTCGTCTCAGCCTGTTTGAGAATGGTAGTCTGTTAGCCGAGCTTCAGGTGAAACCAACTTGGATTGATCAAATTAAAGAGAAGCAGTTGCTGGATGAGTCATTGGTTCCTCGTTTCCAACTAGTGAAAAAGGGAGAGACTGTGGATTTAGGGCTGAATAGTGAGGGAGTGTTATGTTTCCGTGGGAGAGTCTGTGCAGGAGATTCTAAGTTAAGACAGTTTATACTGCGAGAGGCGCATAGTAGCCCAAACACTATGCATCCTGGTGAAAACAAGTTATACCGAGATCTACATGAACTGTATAGGTGGCTAGGACTTAAGCGTGAGGTTACCGATTTTGTAAATAAGTGTTTGACATGTCAACAAGTGAAGGCTGAGCATCAACTGCCCTCTGGATTGCTGCAACCTGTTAAAATTCCACTCTGGAAATGGGAAAGGGTAACCATGGATTTTGTTAGTGGGATACCCTTGACGCCTACAAAAAAAGATTCGATATGGGTAATTGTTGACCGGCTGACTAAATTTGCCCACTTTATACCGGTTCACACTGATTACTCGTTACAGAAGTTGGCTAGGTTATACATGGCTAAGATTGTGAGGTTACACGGGGTACCGGTGTCTATCATTTCAGATAGGGACCCTAGATTCACATCACGATTTTGGAGAGTGTTACATGAAGCTTTGGATACAAGGTTGGATTTCAGCACGACATTTTATTCGTAGACTGATGGCTAATTCAGATTTTGGAAGACATGCTAAGAAGCTGTAATTGATTTCAAGGAAAGTTGGGAGGACTATCTGCCATTAGCGGAATTCACTTATAACAACAGCTACTAATCCAGTATTCAGATGGCACCGTACGAGGTGTTATATAGTTGTAGATGTCGTACCCCTACTTGTTGGACAGAATTGGGTAAGTAGCGAATATTGGGGCAAGAATTAGTTACTGAAACCGAGGAGAAAGTAAAATTGATCTAGGGTCGGTTAAAAGAAGCATTTGATAGGTAAAAGTCGCACGCTAATTTAAAGCGTAAAGAGATTGAGTATGCAGTGGGAGATTATGTTTTCTTAAAGGTCTCACCATGGAAGAAGATTCTGAGATTTGGGCAAAAGGGCAAGTTGAGCTGTAGGTTCATCAGACCTTACCAGATATTAAAGCGTGTGGGACCAGTCGCCTATTAGTTGGAATTGCTTTCTGATTTAAATCGTATACAAAATGTGTAATACCCCTATCCTGTATCCGTCACCAAATTAGGGTTAAGGGCATTACCTGACAGATCGAAAACTTTATCATACAATTCATAAAGTAAATCATCAATTACAATCATAGTGTCCCCTCAGTAGGTCAACGAGACCTAAAACATGCTTAGAAATAGGGTCGGGACTAAACCGGAACACATACAAAAATTCTCAAAAATTTAAAACTTTTCAAAATTTCACGGGTTACACGCCCGTGTGCCTCCCACGGTTGCTAGACACCCCCGTGTGTCTTCTCCGTGGTCAAACTTGACTTTACTCCACAGCCACCAAGCACGCCCGTGTACGTTGGCCGTGGTCTATTTTGACTAAACCACACGGCTGCCAGGCACGTCCGTGTGCTAAGGCCGTGTACTCTTAACTAGCTATTGACTTAGGCCCACGGTTACTAGACACGTCCGTGTACCACAATCGTGTGGTAGAATAGGCCATTTGCAAGGGCAAAAGTGCCACCCGCCTTAGGGTCAAACCTACAAGCAAATACCAATACAATCATGCATATTTAACAACCATGAACATGCAGAAATAACCATTTAATCTTTACATTCAAATCTAGGTCCATTCATACCAATTTACATAGCAAAAACTCAAATATACCTAAGTATATTTCATCCAAACTTACCATAAACCTGACCATTTCAAATGTCATCTAACCATACCAAAACATACTTTATATACCATCTTCATAAAGGTAAAATATCAACTTATAATTAGCCACATCACATGGCTAAGTTCATATAACAAACTTATACCATATACTAGCCTATACATGCCATATCTAGCTATATACATTTCCAAATTGTACCAAAACAAGTTGAATAGCGTGATGATGATCCTCGAATGTCCCGAGCCTTCAGTAGCTTTGACGATCTATAAAACAGAGAAAGCACACACAGTGTAACAGCTCGGTTAAGACCCTAGTCGAATAGTGGTTTAGAGACCATAAATCTGAGGTCAAAATAATATTTTAATGTTATATTTGGTGTTGATTCTATGTGACTTAGTCTGTATGATAATTTGATTGATTGTGTGCCGAATTAAGAGGAAGGACTTAATCGCATAAAGTGTAAAATGCTGTGTACTGATTGTTAAGTGCTTAATTATTGTGGCTTTCAAATGAGTAGGCCTTATGAGGTAATTAAACCATGTTCTAAGATAGTGGGTGGCAATGGACAACTATAACCTTGATGTTTATATGTCTCAAATATTAATTGAAAGGATAATATAGTAAATAGTATAATAATATGTGTATAATAAAACAAAAGAAAGAATGAAAGTGGAGTGTTCCTCTTCTTAGTGCCGAAATATCAAATAAAAAGAGAGAGGGTTAAGCTTTGTTTCATTCGGCCAAGGTTCAAGCATAAATCAAGTATGTGTTTTTGATCGATTTTTGATAATTTCTACGTTTTTGTAATAGTTGTTTAGTGCTCTAGCTAACCCATGTTGTAATTTTGTGAATTGGTGAATTTCTTGTGATGAGCCATTGATGAATGCTTGAGCTATGTGCTAGTTGATAATGAATTATGAAAACTTGGTGTTGGATTAACATGTGTAGTCTTTGGATTTTTGATGAAACTGAGTAATTTGGACTAAATTGTGAAAATAGTATTTTGAGGGACTAAAATGTGAAATAAATGAAATGTGTGGACTTGTATGAACATAGAGAGAATTCAACTGAGCATATGTGTTTTGAAATTTTGTGTATTTGATGATTTTGTGTAATAAGGACTAAAGTGTCAAAATATGAAAATGTGAGGGCTATTTTGTAAAACGCCCTAAATGTGTGTGTGTGGACTAAATTAATGAGTTGGTGATTGAATGGATTGAATTTGAATGTTTATAGACCAAGAAAGGAGAGGTTCAGATCGAGATCGAGGTAAAGATAAAGTGTTCGATTAATCAACTGTTTCGATAGTTCGATGTCTGAGGTAAGGTCAGACATAATACGTGTATTTAGCTATGTTTAATGTTATGAAATGAATGGTATGATAATATTGAAATGTGAATGCTATGTGATAGATTGAGTTAAGGGGCACTAAGTATGCGTATTCGAAAATGTGACCGAGATAAATAACACTGTGTGTGCGAAGTAATATAAGCTTTGGCTTTGTGGTTGGCACTGTGTGTGCGATATCGGTTCAATATCGGTTTGATATGAATGCACTGAGTGTACGATGCTAATTAGGATTCGACTAACTATTTAGGCACTAAGTGTGCGAATAAACTAAAGAAAGGTCGAATGTTGATTGAAATAAATCTTGAGTATTGAGTAGCATAAGTATTTGACAACTAAGTGTTGGCTAAGGGACATTCGGAACCAATGTGGTTGATGAAACTATGAATGAGTTTATGGAAGGTTAATTGAAAATACTAGCTTTGGATGATTTGAGATATTAGATTGTAAAATAATCTATGTGATGATATGTTTTGATTTAATGTATTTTGTTACGAACTTACTAAGCTTTTAAAAGCTTACTGTGTGATTGTTTCTCTGTTTTACAGTGTCAGTAAAGCTAGCTCGGATCTGGGGATCGTCAGCATCTCAATCACACTATTGGTGATCTATTTTTGGTACTTTTGGAAAGATGTACATAGTTGAAATATGGCATGTATATGCTAGTTATTTGAATCATGTTTGAAATGTATAAATAGCCATGTGATGTGTCTAGATATGTGTTAGTTTTTAGCTTGAATGGCTTTGATATATGATACGTCTTTTGGTAAGGTTTATGAGTAAAGAAAATGAGTTATGAATGGTAACTTTGTGTTGGTATGATGCTAGTATGAAATGGAGAAATTGAAAATAAATCATATTGGTATGGAATGTGTTCAAGTGGTGTAATTTAGTTTATTAGTTAACATAGGTGTGAATGAGTTTGTATGAGATGATATGTTGATCATTTGACATGAAATTGGTTGCCAAATTATGTGTGTAATCATGCTTTAATGTGCTTGTAGAGATTGACCCTTGTGTGGGTGGCAAATTGGCCTTACAAATGGCCTATTTTGTCACACGGTTGAGGCACACGGGCGTGCCTAATGACCGTGGGTGAATGACAGCATATAGCCTAATAGAACCCGGCCTTGACACGGGCATGTCAACTAGTCGTGGGCATAAGTCAGTAGCTAGCTTAAGGACACACGGCCATGGTACACGGGCGTGCCTAGTAGCCATGTGAATAAGTCAGTATATGGCCTATGAGTATGTGGCCTTAGGACACGGGGGTGTTTGGTAACTGCGGTGTTAAGTAAGATTCAGCCACGGGGAGGAGGCACGGGTGTGTCTGGCAGCTGTGGGAGGCACACTGTTTGCTCGCACGGGCATGTAACCCTTGAAACTTAGAAATGTTTTAAATTTCTAAGAATTTCTGTATGTGTTCTAGTTTAGTCCCGACCTTCCTCTAGCATGTGTTTAAGGTCTTGAAGGCCTCAATAAGGGACTATTTGATTATGTTTTGATGTGTTATGATGATGATTGACTTTGTGTCGTAAATGGAATGTAAAATTATTTGATTGTTCGGTAATGCCTCTTAAACCTATTTCGGCGACGATTTCGGGTTAGGGGTGTTATATTTTATTGGTATAAGAGCTACGATTTAGTCTATTCTCGGACTAATGTAACACGTGTGAGTCTAGCTATACATGCCATATTTGAAATTGCGATAGTGTGATGAATTTTGACTGTTAAAAATGTGTTTTGATATAGTAATGGATCCCGATCGAAAGCGATTGTTGATGCGTGAAATGTCGCCTTCTCCCTTCGAGGGACAACGCCACCACATCTCGGTAGAATGAAAGTAGTGAGGGAGGAGAGCTAAGCAAGCCTTCTTCCGAATGATGAGCGGGTGGTTTACGGAGTTCGTTCGAATGAATCCAGTGCTCCACAACCTCCACCTCCAAAGTACCTGTTGTGCCACAAGTTGTAGATTCGATTAGATTGAATAAACCACCTATGGATAAGATTCAAAAGTATGGGGCCGAAGAGTTTAGGGCCACATACGATGATGATGCTAAACGAGTTGAGTTTTTTCTTGAGAATACAATCAGAGTATTTGATGAGATGTCATTGACACCTGATGAATGTATAAAATGTACTATTTCGTTGTTGAGGGATACTGCGTATAACTCGTGGAAAACATTGATATCTGTGGTTTCGAGAGAGAGAATCACTTAGGATTTCTTTTAATTGAATTCAAAAAGAAGTATATCAGTCAACCCTTCATTGATCAAAAACGTAAAGAGTTTTTAGAGCTAAAATAGGGCCGTTTGTCTGTTATTGAGTATGAGCGAATTCATAAGATTGAGTCAATACGCAAGAGAATGTGTTTTGACCGAAGTTATATGTGCAAATGCTTCATAGAAGGGTTGAATGAGGACATTAAGTTGTTGGTTGGGATACTCAATATAAATGAATTTGTTGTGCTAGTTGAAAGAGCATGCAAAGCCGAGGAGCTTAGTAAAGAAAAGAATAAAGCTGATTTTGAAGCTCGTGATGAAAGAAAAAGAGCTATGAGTAAGTTTTCTAAACCTTCTGCAAAGAGATTTAGAGATGCAAGCAATCATTCAAATGCTTCGTTCGGATATTCAAGTAGAGATTATTCAAGACAAAGTGCTGGTCCACGAACTCAAGCTCCGATTGAATCAAGTGTTAGCAGTCTTAAAAGTAGCAAGCCTGAGTGTAGACAATGTGGGAGATGACATGTGGGAGAGTGTTGGGGTAAGTGCAACAATAGAGTTTGTTATAAATGTGGATCCCGAGATCATTTTATTCGAGATTGCCCAAAGATGACCGATGAAGAAAATGTTTAGAATGAAAGATTGAGTAATGTGACGGCTAGGGGTAGACCACCCAGAAACACCAGAAATGTGAATGAAAGTTAGAGAGGGACAACTGAAATAGCTGTGAGGTCAGAGGCGAGAGCACCTGCCCGAGCTTATGCTATACGTGTACGAGAGGAAGCATCATCTCTAGACATCATCACTGGTACTTTCACTTTATTTGATACTGATGTGATTGCATTGATAGATCCAGGATCAACCCATTCCTATGTATGTGTGAATATAGTATTGAATAAGACTCTACCTGTTGAGTCTACTGAATTTGTGGTTAGAGTGTCGAACCCCTTAGGCAAGTGTCTTGGTGGATAAGATGTGCAAGAATTGCCCATTGATGTTTTGAGATGCTTGTTTTTCGACTAATTTGATGTTGTTACCATTCGATGAGTTTGACATAATTTTGGGTATGGATTGGCTTACTTTGCATAATGCCATTGTGATTTGTAAAAGAAAGAGTATTGAGTTGAAAAGTCAGAATGGTGGGAAAGTTCAAATTGAATCTAGTGATATGAAAGGATTACCAGCTATCGTATCTGCGATGGAAGCTATGAACTACGTGAGAAAAGATTGTGGAACTTATTTGGCATACGTGATTGATACAAAAGTGTCGGAAAAGGAAGTTGAATCTGTGCCTGTGGTATGTGAGTTTCTAAATGTGTTTCCTGAAGAGTTATCAGGATTACATCCGATTCGGGAAGTCGAATTTGGTATTGAATTAAGGCCGGGGACTACTCTCATTTCGATAGCTCCGTATAGAATGGCACCAACCAAATTGAAAGAGTTGAACTTTCAGTTACAAGAGTTGACTGACAGAGGATTTGCACGACTGAGTTTCTCACCTTGGGGAGCTCCTGTGTTATTTGTGAAAAAGAAAGATGGAACTATAAGGATGTGTATTGATTATCGACAGTTGAATAAAGTGACGATAAAGAACAAATATCCGTTGCCTCATATTGATGATTTATTTTATCAGCTGAGGGGAGCTTCAGTGTTTTCAAAGATAGACTTGAGATCAGGCTACTATCAGTTAAGAGTTAAAGAATTCAATGTGCTGAAAACTGCTTTCAGAACGAGGTACGAACATTATGAATTCTTAGTGATGCCTTTCGAACTAATAAATGCTCCTGCAGTGTTTATGGATTTGATGAATCGAATATTCAGATCATAATTGGATTGCTTTGTAGTGGTGTTCATTGATGATATTTTGATCTATTTGTGTGATGAGACGCAGCATGCCGATTTAAGAACTGTATTACAAACCATTTGTGAGAAATAATTATATGCAATGTTTAGCAAATGTGAATTTTGGTTGCGTGAGGTTGGTTTTCTGGGACATGTTGTATCAGCTACCGGGATACGAGTTGATCAGAGTAAAATTTCTGCTATATTAGAATGGAAATCTCCGAGAAATGTGTCTGAAGTCCGTAGTTTTCTGGGACTAGTGGGATATTATAGGCGGTTTATAAAAGGTTTATCTATGATTGCGACTTCGTTGATGAAGTTGTTACAGAAAGATGTTAGATTCGAGTGGTCAGAAAAGTGCCAGTAGAGTTTTGAATAGTTGAAAGTGTTGTTGACAGAGGCGCTAGTGTTAGTTCAACCTGAATTGGGTAAAGAATTTATAGTTTATAGTGATCCATCATTGAATGGTTTGGGCTGTATGCTGATGCAATAAGGTAAAGTCATCACTTATGCTTCGAGGCAATTAAAATCGCACGAAAAGAATTATCCGATGCATGACCTTGAGTTAGCTGCAAATGTGTTTTCATTAAATATTTAGCATCACTACTTATTCAATGGGAAATGTCATATTTATACTGATCATAAGAGTTTAAAGTACTTGATGACTCAGAAAGAATTGAATTTGAGATAGAGGAGATGGTTAGAACTATTGAAAGACTACGAAGTTGTGATAGATTACCACCGGGTAAAGCTAACGTTGTAGCTAATGCTTTGAGTCGAAAATCGCTATGTGCTTTGCAAGCTATGAGTACTCAGATAGATCTGTGTGATGATAGTGCGGTTGTAGCTGAATTGAAAGTAAAGCCAATGTTTGTACATTAGATTTGTGATGCTCAGAAAAATGATGTTGAGATGATGGCTAAACTAACTCAATGTAAATTCAATGCTGAATCAAAATTTTGAATTGATAGTAATGATTGTTTGAGATTTAGAGATTGAATTTGTGTTCCGAGAAATTCAGAGTTAATTTCAACAATTTTAATTGAAGCTCACAATAGTCATTTGGCTGTACATCTGGGGAGTAGGAAGATGTATAATGATCCGAAATAGTTCTATTGGTGGCATGGTATAAAAAGAGATATTTTCGAATTTGTGTTGAAATGTTTAGTTTGTCAGCAAGTTAAGGCTGAACATCAAGTTCCATCTGGTTTTACAACCGATTATGATTCCTGAGTGGAAATGGGAGAGAATTACGATGGACTTTGTGTCGGGTTTGCCTTTATCTCAGAGCAAAAAAGATGCGATCTTGGTGATAGTTGATAGATTGACAAAATCAACTCATTTCATTTTAGTGAGAATAGATTATTCACTCGGTAGATTGGCTGAATTATATATTGCCAAGATTGTGAGATTGCACGGAGTACCTCAATCTATTGTATCTGACAGAGATCTGAGATTTACCTCACGATTTTGGAAGAATTTGCAAGATGCTTTAGGCACGAAATTGCATTTTAGTACTACTTTTCATCCACAAACGGATGGTCAATCTGAGCGAATCATTCAGATTCTTGAAAACATGTTGAGGTGTTGCATACTTGAATTTGAAAGTCGGGAAAAGCATTTATCATTGATTGAGTTTGTGTATAACAACAGTTTTCAATCTAGCATTAAAATGGCACCATATGAGGCTCTTTACGGTCGAAAGTGTTGAACTCCATTGTATTGGACCGAGCTGAGTGAGAATAAGGTTCATGGGGTTGATCTTATAAAAGAGATTGAGCAGAAAGTGAAAGTAATTCGTGACAGTTTGAAAGCGCCTCAGATCATCAGAAGTCTTATGCAGATTTGAAACGAAAAGATATTGAATTTGATATGGGTGATAAAGTGTTTTGAAGGTATCTCCGTAGAAGAAAATACTTCAATTTGGTCGGAAAGGCAAGTTGAGTCCGAGGTTATTTGGATCATACGAAATCATTGAACGAGTTGTGTAACATCCTAGATTAGGGGTTATGCGTTTGTGCATAATTCAAGAGTAGTAGGTTTTGGCGGTGTTTGGAAGTGAATTAAGGGTTTTAAAATACTAGGATGGAAGAAAGCTTTGGACAATTATTGGTTTTAAGTTAAAACAAGAAGTGATGTGGAAAAGTGGTAAGGGCGCCACCTAAGGTGCAAGGGTTATGGCAACAAGTGAAGTACTTTGAGGGAAGAGGTTGAATCCCATTGTGTGCATTTTGCTTAATAGCATGTTCTTGTGACATGTGGTGTGCATTTTAGAACCTTGAAATGTATGGAAATGTATGGAAATGTATGGAAATGTTACATTAAAATAGGAAAATGACCATTTTGGAAACCTAAGCAAATTAGGAAAGTGAACATTTTGGAAACCTAAGTAAATTAGGAAAGTGAACATTTTGGAAACTAAGCTAAAAAGGAAAGTAAACATTTTGGAAACTAAGCTAAAAGAGGAAAGTAAACATTTTGGAAACTAAGCCAAAGAGAGGAAAGTAAACATTTTGGAAACTACGCTAAAAGAGGAAACTAAACATTTTGGAAACCTAGGAAATGTCAAATTCTGAGCAGTGAAAATTTTGGAAGCTTAAAATGACCCCAAAAAGTCGAATTTTAAAGTTCAAAGGGCTTAGGCTAGGTGACCTAAAATATAAAATCGTGAAATTTGACCCATTAACGGACTTGGAAAAGTGGCTGAAGATGCCACCTAAGGCCTCGAAATGGCACACATGCAAGGGTGTTGGGCACGAGTTCGAGTCACATAAGAAGCAAATAAAATAAGTTTTATTTTTGCTTCTAGAAGCCCAAGAGGCGGACGACACAAGGCTTGCAAAAGAGAGTTTCACTCTCTTTTAAATTGACTAATTAGAAGATAATAAGGATTATACTTTATTTTATTTTAAAATTAAAGAGATAAAGTTATCACATAAGGAAGAGTAGTGGCCAAGCAAAGGATTCTTGGCCTAATTTTGGCTATAAAAGGATGAGACTAGGGCTATTCATTATTCATTCTCCCTATCTTTTCTTTTGCCAAATATTCTTTCTCCTCTCCTCTGCCAAATTCTTCTTGAGCATCCATTCTTTTTCCTCTTCTCTTTTAGCATCCTAGCCGATTCCTTCTAAGCCTATTATTCCTCTCTTCTTTCATCTTTGAAACCGAATACATAAAGGGATCATAGCCGATTGTTCATCAAGTCTCTAAGCCAAATCTCTGAAGTGGTGTCAGGAGGGATCTGTCGATTTCAATATAAAGGGTAAGGATCTATAGTTATAATTGTATTCCTTTCTTTTAAGCCGAAAGTTAGTCTAATCCCTCCTATATCTTATTAATCGAAATATGGAAGGTGAATTTCGGGATTTCAGATCTAAGGTATTTTGGCATCTCCATTAATCAAGAAGAGAGTTTCGGGATTTAAAATATTTAGGGTAAGATATATGTATATTCGGCCAAAGGCTATGTTTATGTTTTAATGTTAGATTAAATCTAACATATGGTTATAGGAATTTTGACATCCTTAAAGCAAGCAAGAGATCAATTTGAATTTGAATAATAGAAACAAGCAACAAGGTAAGTCTTAGTGTACTAATCCTACTAGGATTTGGATTTATGGTAGAATGGCTTTTTATTAAAGTAATAAGTGATAAAACAAATGTAGGGATTAAGGATCTAAGCATTAGATCAAGCTTTTGGGATCTCAAGGAAGCTGTTAAGCAAATCGGTGTGTACCCTACACTAAATCTTGATAGATTCTGACTTTAATTCATTATATGTGTTAATATGAAAGTGTAAGAATATGGCTAAGGTACAGTGTGTACCCACACTAATCTTAATAGATTTATGGCTTAAATATGATATATATGTTAATATGAAAGTGTAAGAATGTGGCTAAAGTACCATATTATGGTACAAAGTACTCAGTACATTTTCTACTCCTACTAGGATTTGAAATATGTTATATTTAACATGTGAAAAGTGATGTGAAAGTGAAATTAAATATGATATGCATGATATGTATAATTTGGGGCATTCAGGTTATTTGAGAAAGGGAAAGTGAATGTGATGACTTGGTCTCACTAAGTGAAGCGTGATGACTTGGTCTCACTAAGAATATGTGACGACTTGGTCTCACTAAGAATATGTGATGACTTATGGATGACTCTCACTAAGTGAATGTGGTAACCGGTTACATTATCTAAATGTGGTGTCTCATGACACAAATATCAGTGGCTATGCCACAATATCTTAAGTGGGCGATGAGCATGTCATTGCGGTGGCGCCTTCGATGGTGTGTAGCGGATGGAGGTTGACTTAATAGTCCCCACGGTGTGCGGGATGGTGCAGTGGAGTGTAGCGGATGGCATATAGGTTTGGGTTCGGGTTTGCATCATTATCTTGAATTTTTTTATATGAATATGATATGTATGGTGTGCCTATTTCTATTATGTTTTAGTGTTGGTTACACATTGAGTCTATCGACTCACCCCGTTTTGGGAACATTTTTCAGGTGATGAGCAGTAATGGACCGGGACGACAGAACTTGTGGTGGCCATGTTCAGCTTGAAGTTTAATTTGAATCTTTATTTTATTTTAAATCTTGTATAATTTTATTTTGGGTTTCATTTTATGTAATAAGGCCATCGTGGCGGTTTACATTTTAATTCTTGTGTTATGAATTTAGGGCTTTATAAAGAATAAGCCCATTTAATTTAAAATAAGTTTAAACATTTTGTCACTTGAAACAAATGGGTTTTGCTATAAAAAAAATTTGTTTTCAACTCGAGCCCAACCCACAACAAACTATCTTCCAAAACACAGATTTCAAAGTATTGAATGAATTTGAATCGGGTTACTTGAGGAACATACCGAGATCCGGTCCATTCTCATGGGTGGGTGTGGGGTGTTTGATTTAATATCGAGCCAGTTTTAAACTCTCGGCACATGGCTAAGGCCCAAAACATTTTCAAATTGAGCCCAAATGAGTTTTATGAAAATATTTCGAAAGTAGGCAGGTTTGATGGCATGGCACCTAAGTCTCAAACCCATGATCCACCGGTAAGTACCCTATCTATACTGTGTGATTATGTGAATTATAGAAGGGTAGAAAAGGAATGGAGCGTAGAATAGCATGATAGGAACTTGAACCTAGGATTAGTCTACTCAAACACAAATACATAAGACTTAATACACTAAACAAACCTATGGCTAAGTCAATCAAGTTAGGGTGTGGCAACCATGGTACGCATGTCTAGGATTGGATCTGAAGAGCTTGGTATTTAAGCGGTCCTAGTGACTCCCTCCTCTTGCAGAATCCTGCAGTGCGTAGCCGGTTCACCCTAACCGAAGGACTTAGTGGGTGTGCAACCCTGTATGCATGTCTAGGAATGGTTTGGGTGGGAGCTTGGTATTTAAGCAATCCATGACTCACCTCCTCTCCACTCGAATCTCGCTTGGTGCGTAGCTTTGGTTCACCACGACCAAAAAGGCTCGGTCATAGGCTAAACCCAATAACTAAAACCGAAAAGGAATTAGCCATTTTGAACCTTAATATTAAAATTCTTAAATCATTTTTTTTTCTTAATTCACGAAAACTATTTCTTATACACAATTTGCTCAAAAATTTAGACTTATAAAATTACAAAAATACCACTAGTGGCAAAATTACAAAAAATGCCCTTGGTTTATAAAATGCCCAACTACTCAGCGGTTTGCCAAAATTTCATTATTTCATAAATGTTCAAAAACCTAAATTGCAAACTATCGGAAAAATACCTTGATTTTTTCAAAAATTACAAAATTGCCCCTAACTCACTAAAATTACAAAATGATACGATTTCCAAAATTTTTGCAACACCTTGATTTGGAAAATACAATTCTCAAAAGAACCCTCAAAATTTTACAACTTCTAAAATATCCACGATTTATTAAAATTTTATAATTTACCGGTTTGTGGAAAAATTACCAAAATACCCCAAGGTCCAAAATTTTTGAAATACCCTCGGTTTCAAAATTTTCCACAATACCAAGAACTTAAAAATACCAAAATACTTTATCACCAAGGAACCTTATTTTGACAAATTACGAAAATACCCAGTGGGACAAATTACGAAAATACCCACAGGTAGTGGAAAAACAACAACAATGAAAACTACAACATTTCTCACGAATGAGCGAAAGTTCATAATTGATTGATGGATGTATGAATGTAAAGGCTGTGTGCATGTATGAATCTGAAAGAACCACTTCTAAAAATTCTTTCCATAAAACTTCTTGTGACTAATCGGTGAAATAAAATTTTTTTATATATATACATAAAACTTCTTAATCAAATTAAATCATAGCGTTAGAAATGAGTTCTAAGGGACGTGAACTTAGAGATTGTGCCTAGAAAGTATGATGGTTCTATTAAGATCAGTCTGTGACGTAAGCATAATACGGTGAGAAGGATTATCTGTTGTTAGTAAGTACTTTCGAGGGCGAAATTATTTTTAAGGAGGGTAGAAGCGTAACATCCTAGATTAGGGGTTATGCGTTTGTACATAATTCATGAGTAGTAGGTTTTGGCGGTGTTTGGAAGTGAATTAAGGGTTTTAAAATCCTAGGATGGAAGAAAGCTTTGGACAATTATTGGTTTTAAGTTAAAAACAAGTGATGTGGAAAAGTGGCAAGGGCGCCACCTAAGGTGCAAGGGTTATGGCAACAAGTGAAGTACTTTGAAGGAAGAGGTTTGAATCCCATTGTGTGCATTTTGCTTATTAGCATGTTTCTTGTGACATGTGGTGTGCATTTTAGAACCTTGAAATGTATGGAAATGTATGGAAATGTATGGAAATGTATGGAAATGTTACATTAAAAATAGGAAAATGACTATTCTTGGAAACCTAAGCAAATTAGGAAAGTGAACATTTTGGAAACTTAAGTAAATTAGGAAAGTGAACATTTTGGAAACTAAGCTAAAGAGGAAAGCAAACATTTTGGAAACTAAGCTAAAGAGGAAAGTAAACATTTTGGAAACTAAGCCAAAGAGAAAGTAAACATTTTGGAAACTACGCTAAAAGAGAAACTAAACATTTTGGAAACCTAGAAATATCAAGTTACAAAGCAGCAAAATTTTTGGAAACTTAAAATGACCCCAAAAGTCAAATTTTAAAGTTCAAAGGGAACTTAGGGCAGGTGACCTAAAATATAAAATCGTGAAATCGACCCATTAACGGACTTGGAAAAGTGGCTGAAGATGCCACCTAAGGCCTCGAAATGGCACACATGCAAGGGTGTTGGGCCTGAGTTCGAGTCACATAAGAAGCAAATAAAATAAGTTTTATTTTTGCTTCTAGAAGCCCAAGAGGTGGACGGCACAAGGCTTGCAAAAGAGGAGTTTCACTCTCTTTTAAATTCGGCTAATTAGAAGATAATAAGGATTATACTTTATTTTTATTTTAAAATTAAAGAGATAAAGTTTTCACATAAGGAAGAGTAGTGGCCAAGCAAAGGATTCTTGGCCTAATTTTGTCTATAAAAGGATGAGACTAGGGCTATTCATTATTCATTCTCCCTCTCTTTTCTTTTGCCAAATATTCTTTCTCCTCTCCCTCTTGAAATTCTTCTTGAGCATCCATTCTTTTCCTCTTCTCTTTTAGCATCCTAGCCATTCCTTCTAAGCCTATTATTCCTCTATTCTTTCATCTTTGAAACCGAATACATAAAGGGATCATAGCCAATTGTTCATCAAGTCTCTAAGCTGAATCTCCGAAGTGGTGTCGGGAGGGATCAGTCGATTTCAATATAAAGGGTAAGGATCTATAGTTATAATTGTATTCCTTTCTTTTAAGCCAAAAGTTAGTCTAATCCCTCCTATATCTTATTAATCGAAATATGGAAGGTGAATTTTGGGATTTCAGATCTAAGATATTTTGGCATCTCCATTAATCAAGAAGGGAGTTTCGGGATTTAAAATATTTAGGGTAAGATATATGTATATTCGGCCAAAGGCTATGTTTATGTTTTAATGTTAGATTAAATCTAACATATGGCTATAGGAATTTCGACATCCTTAAAGAAAGCATGAGATCAATTTTGGGATTTGAATAATAGGAAGCAAGCAACAAGGTAAGTCTTAGTGTACTAATCCTACTAGGATTTGGATTTATGGCGAATGGCTTTTATTAAAGTAATAAGTGATAAAACAAATGTAGGGATTAAGGATCTAAGCATTAGATCAAGCTTTTGGGATCTCAAGGAAGCTGTTAAGCAAATCGGTGTGTACCCTACACTAAATCTTGATAGATTCTGACTTTAACTCATTATATGTGTTAATATGAAAGTGTAAGAATATGGCTAAGGTACCGTGTGTACCCACACTAATCTTAATAGATTTATGGCTTAAATATGATATATATGTTAATATGAAAGTGTAAGAATGTGGCTAAAGTACCATATTATGGTACAAAGTACTCAGTACGTTTTCCTACTCCTACTAGGATTTGAAATATGTTATATTTAACATGTGAAAAGTGATGTGAAAGTGAAATTAAATATGATATGCATGATATGTATAATTTGGGGCATTAGGGTTATTTGAGAAGGGAAAGTGAATGTGATGACTTGGTCTCACTAAGTGAAACGTGATGACTTGTCTCACTAAGAATATGTGGCGACTTGGTCTCACTAAGAATATGTGATGACTTGGTCTCACTAAGAATATGTGACTTGGTCTCACTAAGAATATGTGATGACTTGGTCTCACTAAGAATATGTGGCGACTTGGTCTCACTAAGAATATGTGATGACTTGGTCTCACTAAGTGAATGTGGTAACCCGGTTACATTATCTAAATGTGGTGTCTCATGACACAAATATCAGTGGCTATGCCACAATATCTTAAGTGGGCGATGAGCATGTCATTGCAGTGGCGCGCTTCGATGGTGTGTAGCGGATAGAGGTTGACTTAATAGTCCTCACGGTGTCTTTGGATGGTGCAGGTGGAGTGTAGCGGATGGCATATAGGTTTGGGTTCGGGTTTGCATCATTATCTTGAATTTTTTATATGAATATGAGATGTATGGTGTGCCTATTTCTATTATGTTTTAGTGTTGGTTACACATTGAGTCTATCGACTCACCCCTTGTGGGAACATTTTTCGGTGATGAGCGGTAATGGGCCAGGAATGGCGGAACTTGTGGTGGCCATGTTCAACTTGAAGTTTAATTTGAATCTTTATTTTATTTTAAATCTTGTATAATTTTATTTTGGGTTTCATTTTATGTAATAAGGCCATCGTGGCGATTTACATTTTAATTCTTGTGTTATGAATTTAGGGCTTTATAAAGAATAAGCCCATTTAATTTAAAATAAGTTTAAACATTTTGTCACTTGAAACAAATGGGTTTTTGCTATAAAATAAATTTGTTTTCAACTCGAGCCCAACCCACAACAAACTATCTTCCAAAACACACAGATTTCAAAGTATTCGAATGAATTTGAACTAGGTTACTTCGAGGAACATACCAGATCTGGTCCATTCTCATGGGCTGGGTGTGGGGTGTTTCAAGTTGGGCGGTTGCTTATAGATTGAGATTGCCATCTTGGTTAGAAAAGATTCATAACGTGTTTCATGTGTCAATGCTTCAATGGTATAGGTTAGACCTGTCTCATGTAATTGCTCCTACTGAGGTTGAGATTCAGCCAAAATTATCGTATAATAAAGAACCGATTCAAATTTTGGCACGAGAGATCAAAGAATTGAAAAATAAGAGAATCTCTTTAGTGAAAGTATTATGGCACAAACACGGAGTTGAAGAGGCTACGTGGGAGTCTGAGAATATTATGACAGAGCAATATCCACAACTATTCGCTGGTAAGATTTTCGGGGACAAAAATCCCTAAGGGGGAGAGTTGTAACAACCCGGTTAAGACCCTAGTCAGAACAGTGGTTTCGAGACCACAAATTTGAGGTCGAAATAATATTTTAATGTTATATTTGGTGTTGATTCTATGTGACTTAGTCTGTGTGAAAATTCTGTGTGATAATTTGATTGATTGTGTGCCGAATTAAGAGAAATGACTTAATCGCATAAAGTGTAAAATGCCTTTATGTTGATTATTAAGTGCTTAATTTTTGTGGCTTTTAAATGAGTAGGCTTTTTGAGGTAATTAAACCATATTCTAAGATAGTGGGTGACAATGGACAACTATAACCTTGATGTTTGTATGTCTCAAATATTAATTGAAAGGATAATATAGTAAATAGTATAATAATATGTGTATAATAAAACAAAAGATAGAATGAAAGTGGAGTGTTCATCTTCTTAGTGCCGAAATATCAAAGAAAAAGAGAAAGGGTTAAGCTTTGTTTCATTTGGCCAAGGTTCAAACATAAATCGGGTATGTGTTTTTGATCGGTTTTTGATAATTTCTACATTTTCGTAATCGTTGTTTAGTGCTCTAGTTAACCCATGTTGTAATTTTGTGAACTGGTGAATTTCTTGTGATGAGCCATTGATGAATGCTTGAGCTATGTGCTAGTTGATAGTGAAATATGAAAACTTGGTGTTGGATTAACATGTGTAGTCTTTGGATTTTTGATGAAATTGAGTAATTTGGACTAAATTATGAAAATAATATTTTGAGGGACTAAAATGTGAAATAAATGAAATGTTTGGAATTGTATAAACATAGAGAATTCGGTTAAGCATATGTGTTTTGAAATTTTGTGTATTTGATGATTTTGTGTAATAGGGACTAAAGTGTCAAAATGTGAAAATGTGAGGGCTATTTTGTAAAATTCCCTAAATATGTGTGTGGACTAAATTGAATGAATTGGTGATTGAATGGAATGAATTTGAATTTGTATAGACCAAGAAAGGAGAGGTTCAGATGGAGATCGAGGCAAAGATAAAGTGCTTGATTAATCGACTATTTCAATAGTTTGACGTCCGAGGTAAGTTCAGACATAATACGTGTATTTAGCTATGTTTAATGTTATGAAATGAATGGTATGATAATATTGAAATGTGAATGCTATGTGATAGATGGAATTAAGGGGCACTAAGTGTGTGTATTCGAAAATGTGACCAAGATAAATAGCACTGTGTGTGCGAAGTAATATAAGATTTGGCTTTGTGGTTTGCATTGTGTGTGCGATATCGATTCAAGATCGGTTTGATATGAATGCACTAAGTGTGCAATGCTAATTAGGCTTCAGCTAACTATTTAGGCACTAAGTGTGCGAATAAACTGAAGAAAGGAAGAATGTTGATTGAAATGAATCATGAGTATTGAGTAGCATAAGTATTTGACAACTAAGTGTTGGCTAAGGTATGTTTGGAACCTATGTGGTTGATGAAACTATGAATGAGTTTATGGAAGGTTAATTGAAAGTACTAGCTTTGGATGATTTGAGATATTAGATTGTGAAATAATCTATGTGATAATTTGTTTTGATTTAATGTATCTTGTTATGAATTTACTAAGCTTTTGAAAGCTTACTGTGTGATTGTTTCTCTGTTTTATAGTGTCATTAAAACTAGCTCAGATCTGGGGATCGTCAGCATCTCAATCACACTATCGACGATCTATTTTGGGTACTTTTGGAAAGATGTATATAGTTGAAATATGGCATGTATAGGCTAGTTATTTGAATCATGTTTGAAATGTATAAATAGCAATGTGATGTGGCTAGATATGTGTTAGTTTTTAGCTTGAATGGATTTGATATATGATACATATTTTGGTAAGGTTTATGAGTAAAGAAAATGAGTTATGAATGGTAACTTTGTATTGGTATGATGCTAGTATGAAATGGAGAAATTGGAAATGAATCATATTGGTATGGAATGTGTTCAAGTGGTGTAACTTAGTTTATTAGTGAACATGGTTGTGAACGACATTGTATGAGATGATATGTTGATCATTTGACATGAAATTGGTTGCCAAATTATGCGTGTAATCATGCTTTAATGTGCTTGTAGAGATTAACCCTTG
Source organism: Gossypium rotundifolium (assembly GCA_025506655.1). Lineage (NCBI taxonomy): Eukaryota > Viridiplantae > Streptophyta > Magnoliopsida > Malvales > Malvaceae > Gossypium > Gossypium rotundifolium. The sequence continues at coordinate 104,350,972 of CP106733.1, read as the reverse complement.
TGTGCGTGGCAAATTGGACTTACAAATGGCCTATTTTGTCACACGGTTGAGGCACACGGGCGTGCCTAATGACCGTGGGTGAATGACAGTATATAGCCTAATAGCACACGGCCTTGACACGGGCGTGTCAACTAGCCGTGGGCATAAGTCAGTAGCTAGCTTAAGGACACATGGCCATGGTAGACGGCCGTGCCTAGGAGCCGTGTGAATAAGTTAGTATATGGCCTATGAGTTCATAGCCTTAGTACACGGGGGTGTTTGGTAACCGTGGTGTTAAGTCAGATTCGACCACGGGGAGGAGGCACGGGTGTGTCTAGCAGTTGTGGGAGGCGCACGATTTGCCCGTACGGGCGTGTAACCCCTTAAAATTAGAAAAGTTTTAAATTTATGAGAATTTCTATATGTGTTCCAGTTTAGTCACGACCCTCCTCTAGCATGTGTTTAAGGTCTTGAAGGCCTCAAAAAGGGACTATTTGATTATGTTTTGATGTGTTATGATGATGATTGACTTTGTGTCGTAAATGGAATGTGAAATGATTTGATTGTTCGGCAATGCCTCTTAACCCTATTCTGGCGACAGTTTCGGGTTAGGGGTGCTACACACAGAATAAGCTTTCAAAAGCTTAGTAAGCCATATACAAATAAACCTAACATAAAATGCACATAACATATTTATACAATGACAATAATGGTTCTCATAGCATATACATCTCACATAGATTCTGGCTCAATTGATTAGTCATAACTTATCACATACTTCAACTCAATACCACATATACACTTAGCTCATCTAAGCATAGTTTCACATATCATCTCTTCATTCCATTGCACATATTCAATCTAGTAAGTTCATGTAGATACTTACCTTTCATGTAACATCGAGAATTAGGGGTTTTGCATTTTTTATGTTTGTGTGTTTGGTATGCTCTATCTATTAATTTATTATGTTTGGGGTTCCCGAAAAGGCTCGGGGTTGAGCTTGAGCTTTGGTGAAAATTTTAATTTTGGGAACTTTAGGGGAGAGCTAGCTAGGGCAGGCTTTAAGGATCATTGCTTGTGTTTGTTGACACAAGAAATGCAGTGGTAAAGAGGCAAGGAGACGCCACTTAGGTTGCAGGAAAGCGGTGTCACAAGGGAGCGGCATGGGGAGGGGGTTCGAGTCACATTGGCAGCACTTAGGAGCTTTATTTTTGCACTGAGGAAGCTGAGGTGGTGGTTTCGAAAAGGGCTCTCTAAGGTAGTTGGTGGACTAAGTCAAAATTATTTTAAATGTGTCGCCATGAAGGGAAGGTAGAGTTTTAATTATTCAAACTGATTCAAATGAGTGAACAAGAGTGAAAGTAGGAGAAAAATATGGGATTTGAGGTTGGTGGGGATGTTGGCCGGTTGTGGGAAGCTTGTTAGGGGGTTTGAATTCGGGTTAGTGTTAGCTAGGGGTGTGCCGAAACGTGCCTTATTGCTTTTTGCATTTTTGATTTTAGAGAATGAAGGTGTGTCGTTTTTGGGGTGCAATTTGGGTAGCTTAAACCTTAAAGGTGCCGAATGTCTATAACCCTTCTCATTTTCGGCAAGTAATCTTTTCTTGGCAAGCATCACTTTTTCTTCCATTTTTCTCTCGAATCAAATCATTTTTTGGTTACTAGCCGAATCCCATCACAGCATTTCGGTTTCCTGCTTTAGCATCCCTCTTTTTCTTTAATTTCATACTCATTCTACACTTCACTTCTCCTAAGCCAAACCTTCCTATCACCTTCTCCTTTGTCAAGCCGAAATTCTTCTTCCCCTCTACCTTATTCTTTTCTAGTGAACATAAGAGTGGTGATTTGTGTCTTCTGCATCTCTTTTCTTCCATCTGCTATTTGTTTCTACATAGTCGAACCTAAGCCAGATCTGTAAGTGTCTTAGCCAAGACCTATTTCTCACTTTTATCTTCTTCCTTCTCTTCTTTATTTCATATTTCTGTGGAACTCGAAACCCCTCTTTGCGTCAAGCGTAGGCACCCTCCTATCGGTTTTGCTAGTAGCTGAGTGTAGACTCTCCACTCGTCAATCGGTCGATTTAGTAATGAGCTTCTTCCTTTTTCTTTATATTCATCTTCCTTATTCTCTTGGTTTGATTAAACCGGAGTTCTGACTTACACTTTGGGGCACTGGCCGATTGTAGAAGGTTGTGGTTCTGGCATCTCGTTGTCGTGTGGCCTATTTTCAAGAGGATTTTGGTAAGTAGTTGTTGGCCGAACGGTTGTAAGGGATTCTTATTAGCTTGTTTGGCCAAGGCCACTCTTTTTAATTTATGTGGAGAATCGATTCTAACATAGTGATGTTTTAGGGACTCAATCGATTTCTTAGGCCAATTAGTTGGCATTCAACTTATGTGAATCTAGGAAAGGGACTTCTTCGGTATGAATATCTATTCTTTCGTTCTTTTCATTGCTTTAACCGGGTTATCTGATCAAGATCTGTCATGGATTCGAATGCCAGTCAAGGGAAGGAGGGGGTTGGACTCCTAGTCCCTACCCTTAAGTTCAAAAAATGTGCAGTATCGGCAGTACAAGACTTTCCACCAGGTTGTGGACCGACTTCGAATCTGAATCGACAGATTGGGGTTGTTTCCTCTTCTGAGAGTGTCGACAACATTGAGAGCTTAGTCCTCCGTGTTTACAGGTGTGTAATTTCCACACCCTCTTTTGTATGTTATAATATATATATATATATATATATATGATGTTTGGAAAGCCAAAAACATAGTAACAGCTATTGTGTTGCCCATTGAGCGTAAAAATCGTAACACCAGGTGAGTTATTCTCTGATTATTCTTGATAAATGTTGTTATTGGCATGAATATATGTATGCTTCGAGTATTTTAATTATGTTGTTATATGTTGCATTCATACCACTATAATTGTATGTTGCATGGGCATGGGGATATGATAATGATGAAAGGGGCAGTGTTTCAGTGGTTATGCTACATACTCCAGTGACATTGTCACAAACATTTCGGTGGGTTTGCCACATACTTCGGTGACGTTGTCACATAATATCGGTGGCTATGCCACATATTTTGGTGATGAGCAGCTGACTATAGCATGACTGCCATCGATGGTGTGTAGCGGTGAGGGTCGATTGTAGAAATCCCCACTGGTGTGATTTGCAGGAACTAGTGGTGTGTAGCAGATGGAAGTTTAGGCTGGGTTGGGTTTTGCATCATTGTGCATATGATATCTGCTATACTGTGCTGTAGGGCTAAGGCCCAATCCGATTTCGAGTGGGCTTCCCCAAGTGATTATGAAAAGGGGCTAAGGCCCAGATGGTAAATGAATGGGCTCGGGCCCAGTGATGTTGCTTGGCAATTGCACACTGAGTCTAATGACTCACTCTTTTTGCTTAACTTCTTGCAGGTGATACATAGTGTAGTGGATTTGGACCGGAGAGTACTACGAGGTGGCCATGCACGGTTTTATTAATTTGAACTTTACCTTTCTTAAATTTTCGGGATTTTGGTTATGTAATAAGGCCACTATTAATTTGTTTTAATTTGGATTTAAACTTTAGTTATTTTGAATACAAAATAATTGATAGGATGTTTTTACGGAATGCAAATAAAAGTTTTTTTTAGAACTTAATTAACGATTTTATAAACAGGTTTTTTTTCGACAAACTTATAGTTTAATCTAATGTAACAAACATGTGTTTTCAAACGTCATCTAAACACAAAGATTGGGCTAATTAAAAATTTTCTGAAGTTCGCGAAGCTTTATAAATTCTTCCCAAGTGACATACCAGATCCGGTTGTGGTGTTTGGGCTGGGTTTAGGGTGTTACAATTTTGGTATCAGTGCCACGTTTAAAAGCTCGGCCATGGGTTTTGGGTTCAAAACATTTTCAAATTTGGGTTAAAGATGGTTTAGAAAGAAAATACATACATATATATATATATATATATATATATATGAATGCAAGTTTCTCTAGAAGCATAGCACCCGAGTCTCCGGCACCAAGTCTATATGGTAAGTTTTCTGACTGAACTGGGTGAATTGCATGAAGTAGTTATATTGTGTTAAGAAATCTAGAATTTAGGAACTCTACTTTAGAGATGGACACCTTTAGGTATACATGTGTTCTGAGGAAAACTACTTATAACTCTATTCTCACAAAACTACTCATTAATCAACAGTGGAAAGAAATGCTAAGTCATAAAATTTATAAACCAGATTAAGACAAAATGGTGAGCGTGAGTGCGGAGGATGTGGGCGTGTTACCTTGGCCGTGGTAGAGCCGGGTGTTGAGGTGAGTTCTCGGAAACAAGGCATGAGCACGAAGGTGAAGCGCCAGACATCACACATGGTAAGCGGGATCTCAAGATAGAACTGGTGGGGATGATGCCCTGTCTCAAGCAATACTGCGTGTGTTAGAGCGAGTTGCTAGGGCAAGCACTGGGACAATATCTCAAAGTCTATTCCTGAGCGACTTCGAGCAAACGGAGTTGAAATGTTTAGGGGTATTCTGGTATGGCCCCAAATGTAGCTGAGTATTGGTTTGAGGCAGTCGATTGGATTATGGATGATCTAGACTGCACGGCGGAGAAGAAATTGAAAGGAGCAGTTTCTCTTCTCCGGGACGAGACATACCAGTGGTGGCTCAAGTAAGAGAAGGTACTCCAGCGGATCGAATTGACTGGGATTTCTTCAAGATGACATTTCAAGGGAAATATGTTGGGGGAAGTTATGTAGATGCTCAGAGGAAAGCATTCTTGAATTTAGTACAAGGGGGCAAATCCGTGGCTGAGTATGAGGCGAAACTTCTGCGCTTAAGCCATTACGCCCGAAGAATAGTGGCGATTGACTATAAGAGTTGCGTGCGGTTCGAAGATGGGCTGCGGGATGAGTTGAGGGTATTGATAGCTCTGAAGCGGGAGAGGGACTTTTCCGTGTTGGTTGAGAAAGTTAAAATAGCTGAGGAGGTAAGCGAACTGAAAGATAGAATAGGGATAAAGATCAAGGTAAAAAAAGAGAAGTTTTGGGTTGTCGAGATCATCTAGGGGTTTTCAGAAAAGGCCTAGGTTTGATGGGCTAGCTCGAGTTTCAATGCCTACCGCGGTGGGTGAATTTTGCCCATGTGCTCAGTGTGGGAAAATGCATCAGGGAATTTTGGAAAAGAACTGGGGGATGTTTCAAGTGTGGGTCTAAGGATCATATGATTAGAGGCATCCCACGGAGTTGGATAAAGTCGCGCCATTAGGTCGAGGTTTTACTCGATTCGAAAAAATGGGCGACAAGCCGAGAGGTCGTGAATGCAGTTGGAAGAGGAATAGTTTTGGTGAGGTCGTGGAGCGCCCGGTAGAAATATCGATAATGCGGATGTAAGGCAGTAGGGTCTTGTCTATCTGACTCATCGGCGAGAGGATGGCGATGCACCGGACGTCATAACCGGTATGTTTCTTATATATGATAAGCCATTTCTTGCTTTGATTGATATTGGATCGACCCACTCTTATGTTGCTCGTACTGTATCTAAGACTTTAAGTATAGAATCTAAAATTGTTGCTAGAGAAACGACTGTTGTTAGCCCATTAGGACAATCGGTAGTAGTGAGCAAATTATTTAGGGATGTGCCTTTAGAAATTCAAGGAGTATTATTTCCAGCTAACTTGATAGAATTACCATTCGGTGAGTTTGACCTCATCTTAGGCATGGATTGGCTGGTTAAACATCGTGCTAAATTGGATTGCACAACTAAGCGAATGGTGCTGTGTACCCTAGAGGACGAAGAGGTGGTTGTGATAGGGGAAAGAATGAATTATTTGTCTAACGTGGTTTCCATATTAAGGGCTATTAAGATGGTTTGGAAAGGGTGCAAGACATTCCTAACTTTTATTAGTGCTTTGGATGCAAAAGAAGTGTCTGTTAATGAGGTTAGAACAGTAAAGGAATTCGTGGATGTCTTTCCTGAGGAGCTTCCAGGGTTGCCTCCGGATCGTGAAGTAGAGTTTGGAATTGAGCTACTTCCGGGTACGGCTCTAGTGTCCATCACCCCTTATAGGATGGCGCCGAAGGAGCTAGTAGAACTTAAAGCTCAGATCCAGGAGCTATTGGATCATGGTTTTATCTGACCAAGTGTATCTCCATAGGGAGTGCCGGTGTCGTTCGTGAAGAAGAAGGATGGGTCGATACGTATGTGTATTGACTACTGCCAGTTGAATAAGTTGACGATTAAGAACAAGTACTTGCTACCAAGGATTGACGATTTGTTTGATCAACTTAAGGAGGCTTCAGTCTTCTCGAAGATAGATTTGAGGTCAGGATATCATTAGCTAAAGGTTAAGGAAGCGGATATTCATAAGACGGCGTTTCAAACTCGCTATGGTCACTATGAGTTTTTAGTGATGTTGTTTGGGTTGACGAATGCACTAGCTACGTTTATGGATATGATGAACCAGGTATTCCAACCCTATCTAGACCAGTTTGTTATGGTGTTCATAGACGACATCCTGGTATATTCCAAGACGAAAGAAGAGGATGATTCGCATCTTTGGGTGGTTCTGCAGATTCGAGGAGAAGCGGTTGTCATGCCAAATTCGATGAAGTGTGAATTTTGGTTGGAAGAGGTTACCTTTTTGGTCATGTTGTATCTCTGAGGGGATTAGGGTTGATCCCGAAAAATTGAAACTATGTTGGACTGGAAACCACCTAAGTGCATGGTGGAGATTCAAAGTTTCTTGGGATTGGCCGGGTACTACAGAAGGTTTGTTGAGGGATTCTCCTTGATTGCGGCACCCTTAACCAAGTTTTTGTGGAAAGGGGTATCTTTTGTTTGGACTGCTAAGCAGTAGGAAAACTTTGAGAAGCTGAAAAGGATCTTGACGGAAGCTCCAATTTTGATTCAGCCTGAGGCTGGGAAAGAGTTCGTTGTTTATTGTGATGCTTCACACATGGGGTTAGGGTGTGTGTTAATGCAAGATGGAAAGGTAGTTGAGTATACATCTCGGCAGTTAAGACCATATGAGATGAACTATCCTACGCATGATCTGAAGTTGGCTGCGGTAGTGTTCACTCTGAAGATCTGGAGACACTACCTGTATGGGGAGAAGTCCATTATCTATACCGACCACAAGAGTTTGAAACATCTCCTTACCCAGAAATAGTTGAATTTAAGATAGCAGAGGTGGATTGAGCTATTGAAGGACTATGACTGCTCGATCGAGTATCACCCGGGTAAAAGTAACGTAGTAGCGGATGTGTTGAGTCGAATGGTGATATCGGATTTGAGGGAAATGTTTGCTCATCTCAGTCTGTATGATGATGAAAGTGTGTTAGCTAAACTCCAAGTGAAGTTGAGGTGGGTAAGTCAGATTAAAGAGTAGTTATCGGATGATGTCTTAAGTGCTCGACTTCTGCAAGTATAGAATGGTGGAGTAGGGGATTATAGTTTGAACAGTAATGGGGTATTGTGTTTTCGTAAAAGGGTTTGCGTACCGAAGGATATTGAGTTGAGATAGATGATTCTTCAGGAGGCGCATAGCAGCCCATACGCTATGCACCCTTGTAGGAATAAGATGTATCAGGATCTACGTGAACGGTTTTGGTGGCCTAGATTGAAGCGAGAAGTTACCGAGTTTGTGGGTAAGTGCTTGACGTGTCAACAAGTGAAAGCAGAGCATCAGTTGCCTTAGGGATTATTGCAGCCGGTGAAGATTCCACAGTGGAAATGGGAGAGAATAACGATGGATTTTGTTAGTGGGCTACCTCTTACATCTACTAGGAAAGATTCGGTATGGGTAATTGTTGATCGGTTGATGAAGTCTGCCCATTTCATACCTGTTCGCATTGACTAATTTTTGCAGAAGCTGGCTAAGCTGTATATGGCAGAGATTGTAAGGTTATATGGGGTACTAGTGTCTATCATATCGGACAGAGACCATAGGTTTACGTCGCGATTTTGGAAGACGCTGCATCAAGCATTGGGTATAAGACTAGACTTTAGCACAACATTTCATCCACAGACTGATGGTCAGTCTGAGAGGGTAATTCAGATATTGGAAGATATGTTGAGGGTATGTGTCATTGACTTCAGGGGTAGTTGGGAGGAGTTCTTACCATTGGCAAAATTTGCATACAACAACAACTACCAGTCTAGTATTCAGATGGCACCCTATGAAGCGTTGTATGGACAGAGGTGTCGTACTCCTATTTTCTAGACCAAGTTAGGTGAGCGTCAGATGTTGGGTTCAAAATTGTTACGGAGACAAGGAGAAAGTTAAGTTGGTTCAAACTTGGTTGAAGGAGGCTTTCGACAGGCAGAAATCCTATGCTGATCTGAAGCGTAAGGATATAGAATTTGCAGTAGGGGATCAGGTGTTTTTGAAAGTTTCGCCTTGGAATAAAGTTTTGAGGTTTGGATGGAAGGGCAAGCTAATCCACAGGTTTATCGGGCCTTATCGAGTGTTAAAACGAGTGGGACCAGTAGCATATCAGCTTGAGTTACCTTTGAAATTGAGGCAGATACATGATGTATTGCATGTCTAGATGTTGAGGCATTACTATTTTGACCCATCTCACCTAGTGCCAGTGGAAGAAATCGAAGTGAGGCCTGATTTATCTTTCGAGGAGGAACCAGTTCAAATCCTAGACTGGGATGTTAAAGTTGTGCGGAGAAAAATAGTTTCATTGGTTAAAGTTTTGTGGCAAAATCACGGTTCAGAGGAGGCCACATGGGAGCCAAGGATGTTATGCATCAGCAACACCCTCACCTCTTTTGACCAGGTAAATTTTGAGGCCAAAATTTCTTTAAGGGGGTAGAATTGTAACATTTGGGAATTAGGGGCTTTGCATTTATTATGTTTCTATGTGTTTGGCATGCTCTATCTATTAATTTTTTATGTTTGGGGTTCCCGGGAAGGCTCGGGGTTGAGCTTGAGCCTTGGTGAAAATTTCAATTTTGGGCACTTTAGGGGAGAGCTAGCTGGGGCAGGCTTTAAGGATCATTGCTTGTGTTTGTTGACACAAGAAGTGCAGTGGTAAAGTGGTAAGGAGACGCCACTTAGGTTGCAGGAAAGTGGCATCACAAGGGAGCAGCATAGGGAAGGGGTTCGAGTCGCATTTGCAGTATTCAGGAGCTTTATTTTTGCATTGAGAAAGCTGAGGTGGTGTTTTCGACAAAGGCTCTCCAAGGTAGTTGGTGGACTGAGTCAAAATTACTTTAAATGTGTCACCATGAAGGAAAGATGGAGTTTGAGTTATTCAAACTGATTCAAATGAGTTAACAAGAGTGAATGTAGGAGAAATATATGGGATTTGAGGTTGGTGGGGATGTTGGCCGGTTGTGGGAATCTTATTAGGGGGTTGAATTCGGGTTCGTGTTAGCTAGGGATGTGCCAAAACTTGGCTTGTTGCTTTTGGCATTTTCGATTTTAGGGAGTGAAAGTTTGTCATTTTTTGGGTGCAATTTGGGTAGCTTAAACCTTGAAGGTGCCGAATGTCGATAACCCTTCTCATTTTCGGCAAGTAATCTTTTCTTAGCAAGCATCACCTTTTCTTCCACTTTTCTCTCGAATCAAATCATCTTTTGGTTGCTAGCCGAATCCCTTCACACCATTTTGGTTTCTTGCTTTAGCAACCCTCTTTTTCTTTAATTTCATACTCATTCTACACTTCACTTCTCTTAAGTCGAACCTTCTTATCACCTTCTCCTTTGTCAAGCTGAAATTCTTCTTCCCCTCTACCTTATTCTTTTCTAGCCGAACATAAGAGTGGTGATTTGTGTCTTCTGCAACTCTTTTCTTCCATCTGCTATTTACTTCTGCATAGCCAAACCTAAGCTGAATCTGTAAGTGTTTTAGCCGAGACCTATTTCTCTCTTTTATCTTCTTCATTCTCTTCTTTATTTTATATCTCTGTGGAAGCGAAATCCTCTTTGCGTCAAGTGTAGGCACCCTCCCTATCGGTTTTGCTAGTAGCTGAGTATAGACTCTCCACTCATCAATCGGTCGATTCGGTAAGGAGCTTCTTCCTTTTTCTTTTCATTCATCTTCCTTATTCTCTTGGTCTGATTAAACCGGAGTTCTAACTTACACTTTGGGGCACTGGCCGATTGTAGAAGGTTGTGGTTTTGGCATCTCGTTGTTGTGTGGCCTATTTTCAAGGGGATTTTGGTAAGAAGTTGTTGGCCGAACGGTCGTAAGGGATTCTTACCAGCTTGTTTGGCCAAAAGGCCTTTCTTTTAATTTATGTGGAGAATTGGTTCTAATGTAGTGATGTTTTAGGGACTCAATCGATTTCTTAGGCGAATCAGTTGGCATTCGACTTTTGTGAATCTAGGTAAGGGACTTCTTGATATTTCATTCTTTTCATTGCTTTAACCTGGTTCTCTAATCAAGATCTGTCATTGATTTGAATGCCATCAAGGGAAGGAGGGGGTTGGACTCCTAGTCCCTACCCCTAAGTTCAAAAAACGTACGGTATCGGCAGTAGAAGACTTTCCATCGGGTTGTGGACCAGCTTCAAATCTAAATCGACAGATTACGGTTGTTTCCTCTTTTAAGAGTGCCGACAACATTGAGAGTTTAGTCCTCTGCATTTACAGGTGTGTAACTCTTTTGTATGTTACAATATATATATGATGTTTGGAAAACCAAAAACACAGTAACAGCTATTGTGTTACCCATAGAGGGTAAAAATCGTAACACTAGGTGAGTTATTCTCTGATTATGCCTGATATATGTTGTCGTTGGCTTGAATATACATATGCTTCAAGTATTTTAATTGTATTGTTATATGTTGCATTCAAACCACTATAATTGTATGTTGCATGGGCATGGGGATATGATAATGATGAAAGGGGCAGTGTTTCGGTGGTTATGCCACATACTCCGGTGAAGTTGTCACAGACATTTCGGTTGCTTTGCCACATACTTCAGTGACGTTGTCACATAATATCGGTGGCTATGCCACATATTTTGGTGATGAGTAGCTGACTGCAACATGACTGCCATCGATGGTGTGTAGCAGTGAGGGTCGATTGTAGAAATCCCCTTGGTGTGATTGGAGGAGCAGGGGTGTGTAGCGGATGGAAATTTAAATTTGGGTTGGGTTTTGCATCATTGTGCATATGATATCTGCTATTTGTCTTTGTGGGGCTAAGGCCCAATCTGATTTTGAGTGGGGTTCGCCCAATGTGATTATGCAAAGGGGCTAAGGCCTAGATGGTAAATGAATGGCTAGGGCCTAGTGATGGTGCTTGGCAATTGCACACTGAGTCTTATGACTCACTCTTTTTGCTTAACTTCTTGCAGGTGATACATAGTGCAGTGGATTTGGGCCGGAGAGTACTACGAGGTGGCCATGCACAGTTTTATTAATTAAAACTTTACCTTTCTTAAATTTTTGGGATTTTGGTTATGTAATAAGGCCACTGTTAATTTGGTTTAATTTGGATTTAAACTTTAGTTATTTTGAATACAAAATAATCGATAGGATGTTTTTACAGAATGCAAATAAAAGTTTTTCGAGAACTTAATTAACGATTTTATAAAAATGTTTTTTTTTCGACAAACTTCTAGTTTAATCCAATGTAACAAACATGTGTTTTCAAACGTCACCTAAACACAAAGATTGGGCCGAGTGACATACTAGATCCGGTCGTGGTGTTTGGGCTGAGTTTGGGGTGTTACATTTCATACACACCATGTGTACTTATCAAACATGCCTGAAACGAATATACATTCACGTAATTGTTCATAGCTCAGAATTGCCCGTTAAACCATTTAGAATCTAATAGGATATACAAAATACTCAGAACAATCATACAATGCCAATGTCCAGATGTGGTCTTACATGTGATCAGATGTTGATGCCACTATCCCCGACAGGGTCTTACATGAATTAATACGATGCCAATGTCCCACACATGGTCTTACATGTAAAGCTCTTATTGATGCCAACGTCCCAGACGTGGTCTTACATGATAAAACAGAACAGACACCTATGTCATGACATAGCTAATCCTATCTATTCCTAGGTTCGTACGGGACTTCTCGGACATTGTCACTATGTCGATCTTATCTCGAAATTCATGTACATAGCATCTCGTAAGCTTTCATTGTTATCAATAGTCATATGAACATACATTATTCATTACAAATACGTTTATTTGCATAATGACTTACCTCAGATTCGATTTAACTGAAATGGAAACGACTACTTGGTTACTTTAGCTTTCCCGCGATCTAAGTCGAATTTCTTCGGTTTTTGATCTAACATATTCAAATTTAACCTTTTTATTCACTAATTCATTCAATTCAATCCAAACACACATATTTAGGGAAATTTACAAATTAGCCCTTAGATTTTCACCTTTTATCAATTTAGTCCATTTTTCTCAAAACATCAAATATACAAAATTTGTTCACTCACATGCATAGCCGAAATTCTCTAGGGACCATACAAGTCCATATTTTTCATCAAATTCAAAATTTAGTCCTCCAAATTATAATTTTCTCAAATACAACCAAATTACTCAAAATCAACAAAACTCCAAAGACAAAATATGCTAATCAAACACATATATTCCATATTTCATCATCAAGTGTTCCAAAGCTCATATGCTCATCAAAAACACATTTCAAAATCATCATCAATTCTCAAAATCAAAACATGGGTTTAGTAGCACTCGAAGCAATGATTACAAAAACGTAGAAATTACGAAAAACGATCAAGAACATACCTTGAATTAAACTCTCAAATGGAAAAATATAAAAAAGTCCTTCTTCCCTATTTTCTTTTGTGTTTTAGTTGGAAGAATGGATGAAATAATATCCATTTTCATGCTTTATTATATCATAATATGACTTAATAAATCATTTCCAAATTTAACCTTATATTATAAATTTACAAAACAGAATTTGTAAGGTTATTATGGACCATAACCATCCATTATCCTCTCTTTTGGCCAAATTACAACATAAATCCTACTATATAAGAAGACATAACAATTTAGGCATTCAATCAAATAGAAAGCTACTTTTACCTTTTATGCGATTTAGTCATTCGCTCAATTTAAGCACACAAACATACGAATTTTATTCACAAAAATTTAGCACATGCTTAATCATATATCATAAGACGGTAAATAATATTAAAATATTTTACTGACTCAGATTTGTGGTCTCAAAACCACTGTTTTGACTGGGTATAAGCTGGACTGTTACATAATGTGTTCCATATAGTGCCAGTAGAGGAGATCGAGGTGAGACCGGATCTGACCTTTGAGGAAGAACCCATGCAAATACTGGATCGTGATGTTAAAGTGTTAAGAAGGAAAACTATCCCATTAGTCAAGGTGCTTTGGTGTAATCATGGTTCAGAGGAAGCCACGTGGGAGCCTAAGGGGGCAATGTGACAACAATACCCTCACCTCTTTTGATCAGGTAAATTTCGAGGCTGAAATTTCTTTAAGGAGATAGAGTTGTAACGTCCCAAAAATTAGGGTCGAGTTCTTCTCTTATGCTCGATTTGGGTTTTTTGGGTCGAAAGGCTACTTCTCTAGTTATCATAGATTAGCGTTTCTAATATGCTCTTTTTTGTCGATTAATGGTAGGGACTCGTTTTCCTTAACCTCGGAATAGGGTCGATTACCTTTGCGCTGGGGGAGATCATGTCTCATGGTAAGTAAGCTAGTTAAGTAATGTATTTCAATATTTTGGGTTACCAAAGGTTGAGACTAACTAAGGGTTCAATTGTTATCATAGGTGCCTCGGAAAGTGTCTCAAGCCATAACTCATAACAGGTGTGTAATCCTACACCTCTGTTGTTATATTAATGCGATGATTTGTGAATCAGCTAAAAGTCAAAATACTGAAAAGCCAAAATATCGACATCTGAGATCACTCGAGCGTGCGAGCACTCGTAGAGATAAATTGAGCCACAAGAGTTGGCGATAGACTATTGGGAGTGTCATGAACTCTCTCATGGGACTGAGGCTATAATGAGCCTTGTTGAGCCGAAGTGGGCTAAGTGGGCTTAATGGGATAATGGGCCCGCATGGGCAAAATCTATGGTAAGTGCTGGATGATAGATGCGACTGTGAAGTCCGTAGAACCGTGACCAAAAATGGTGGAATGGGTCACACGAGTATGTGGGCCCGCTTGGGCTAAAATTGGGCTTTAGGCCCAATTGCATCGTTTTGACTAGAAAGGGAAACTATGTAGCTCGAGGTGACAATAGGCCTCCAAAAAGATCGTTAGATGAGTAAATTATCGAAATGACCTCGAAGGGTAAATTATCAAAATACCCTTATGGGGAAATTACCAAAATACCCTTAATGGGTGAAATTACTGAACTACCCTCGATGGGTAAACTTATTGGAATACCCCTGAGGGGTGAATTACTGTTTTAACCCCAACCGACCGAATGAACATTATACCTTTAGTGGTAGAATCATTGATGTATGAGTATTAATTGTATGACTGATTTTAATTGTGATGCACTACATACATGAATTAATTATGACATGACATACTGCATTGGATTGAGTTATGGATTTTGGAGGAAGCACTGTATTGGTGGCTCTACCATGTTATACTGATTTAGTGGCTTTTCCACGATATCTTGATTACGGTGGCTCACCACGATATCTTTATTATTAGCGATTTCAATTGCGTTCTTGATAATGTAGGGATGGGTGGGTCGACTTGGTCCCTACATGGTGTGTAGGGTTGGTACGGGTGGTGTGATGGTTAGACTGGGTTGGGTTACATGTCTATTTTGCATATTGTAGGGCTTAGGCCCAGACTGTTACTGAATAGGGCTTAGGCCCAGACTGTGACTGTATTAGGGTATTACACACTGAGTTCTCGTAACTCACCCTTTTATTTGACTATGCAGGTAATCCCCAGCCATAAAGGATTTGGAGGTGCGAGGGACTCGAAGGTGGCCACACGTCCGACATGTTTTAAAGATAAACCTAGCGACTTTATTTTAGTTTATTTTGTTTTATTTATTGGGTTAATAATTTTTGTAATAGGGCCATTGGGATTTTTAACTTTCATATGGTGTTGCTTTAATTACAACTTGCTAGTCCATTAAACTTGGGTTTTTTTAAAATAATGACTACTATTTTCAAAATATCACGTTTCCACAACTGGTTGAATTAATATTACACAACAAACAAGGTTTTAATAAAAATAAAGTTTTATTTAAGTGGTTAAGAAAATGACTTTGAGTAAATCTTGTTTTGATACTAAGCAACAAAAACTTGGATTTTAAATTGTAGAAAGTTTTAAATTGTAGTAGGGTTTTCAATGATCGCATAGTTTTCTAACAACACTCTGATGTGACACGTTGGATCCGATCATAACGTCTAGGCTAGGTTAGGGGTGTTACATGCAGCAACCTACACAACATCAAACCACACCAATCCAAATATATATATGACTTCAAGGCACTTAATCATGGCATAATTGAGTACTTAAACATCATCAAACAAGTCACGATTATAGCAATATCCTATTAACTTGTTCATGCTCAAGACACCATTCTATGTCAGGCCCAACTTACCAATTCTTATTTGAGCTATGGTGATCATCATACTAAACAAATCCTAATTAAATCTTCAAGCATTCATAGCCACAACACAACTCATCATATACACACAACCACCAACCATACCACAAATGCATAGGCACAAGCACGCATGAATAAATAAGCTTACAACACAATAATCATTGTAAACCATATTTCATGGCCAAATACAAATGAATCATAATATTATCAATAAGCCAAAACTTTTGGCTAACCAATATGACACATAACAAAATGACCAAGTCCCTCTATACATGCCATATTCAAAATGTGAAATCAAAAATACCCCAATGATTAAATTGATAGTGTGGTCGATTCTCCGATGACTTCTAATCCCCGAGCTATCTTGGCGACACTATAAGAAATAAAAAGGAAGGGGAGGGTAAGCTTAAAGCTTAGTAAGCTCAAATGTAAATAATAGACAACATTAAGTAACATAGACATGTACATCATATAAGAAATTTGGCATAAGTCATGTAATTATCATCTTAACTTCATAAGTATACTTAATCATTGTTAACCTTACCAAAAGCTCATCACATACTAAGCTCATTCTTATGAGTTTTCTGTACATACCTGTACCAACACGTTAAATATCATACTCTTTCTAGTCTTTGACATACCCGTTGAACACTTGGAATACTAATCAGATACACGTAAAGTCTTTGCACATAAGTGCCACATATGTAGCCAATGCTACCTCATATCTACCTAGTCACTGGTAGATGTACGAGACCAGCACCCGCATCACATAAACACATATATCACATAGAATCCTAGTGACATGTCACTCGTATCTTATTCTATTCCAAAGGTTCAAACGGGATTTTTGCTCTTGTCGGAACTTGTCGAACATGTCGAATGTATTCATAAAATCAAATATACAGTTCATACAATATCAAAACATTTAATAATTAATGACAACATTGCATTATTTACATAAGAACTTACCTCGGTACAAAAAATGTAGAAATTGAACCTAACCCTCGATAACCTTATTTTTCCCCCGATCAAGGTTTGAATCTCGTTTTTATTGATCTATAATAGCAAATTTAGCTTATTTAGTACATACATTATTCAATTCAGTCTATAACTCATACTTTGACAAAATTACCTTTTTACTCCTAATTTTTCACATATTTGCAACTTAGTCCCTAAGCTTGTAAAATTAAATGTGTCCATTTTCTTTGTCACCCAAGCCTGGTCGAACCTAAACATACTGTAACTAGATTTTGGGCCTAGTCAAAACAATGGTTTCGGGACCGCAAATCCAACGTAAGAAAATTTATTTTTATTATATTTTTATGGTCTACAATTGCACAAAATGATTTCGTGAAAATTTCGTTTGAAAATTTCAATGTTTGGGCACTCAATTTAGTTAAAAGGACTAAATCATAAAAAGTGCAAAACTTGAGTTTTAGAAGCTAAAGGTGTCTAATTGCTATAAAATTTTAAATTAAAGGTCCTTAGTTGGTAATTAGACCATTGGATAAATTGTTCGACGAAAATGGACACGAAATAGGTGAAATTGAATATTTTTAAGTTAGGGGCATTTTGGTTATTTAGTAATTAAAAGAATTAAAAAGCCAAAATAGCCAAAAATTTGTCCATCTTCTACCTTCCTTGGCTGAATATACCATGGAAACCATGGCTAGGGTTTTGTTCAAGCTTCCAAGCTCCATAGTAAGTCCATTCTTGCCCCGTTTTTAATTATTTTCACGTTTTTGAAATCCTTGTAACATGATCTACCTATTTCTACCATTTATTTGAGATATGATGAAGGTATAGGATTTGAACCATGTTAGAAATTTGTGTATTTTGATGTTTAGTGGTAGATTATGCTTTTTTTATGGTTAGAGAAACAACTTTTACTAAATGATTTTTAGTAAAAATGTTTAAAAGGACTAATTTGTAAAAGTTATAAAATATGACATAAAATTGTGTTTTAATGGAAAATGTGGGCTTCTATAGGCATGAAAATGATTTGACTATGCTTGGGTTACAAAGAAATGGAACACATTTCACTTTACGAGCCTAGGGGTAAATGTGTAAATATGTGAAACTTTATGGGTAAAAATATATTTTTTGCCATAATGTGATTTTTGGATCACATTGAATAATGTGACTAATAAATAGACTAAATCTGATGTTATAGATCAAAGAAAATGAGCTTTGGACATAGAACGAGGGAAAAAGAGAGAAATTGACGATTAGGTTCCTTTTGCCTTTTGGTATCGAGGTAAGTTCGTTTGTGAATAATGGATTATTATGTTTTTATTTTAAATATTTTAAATTCTTCGTAAATGTGTGGAATGAATGATTAATTCTATGGATACAATCGATAAGTTTCAATAAGTATGAAAAATCCCGTTTGAACCTTAGGAATAGAATAGGATGCGAGTGACATGCCACTAAGGACCCATATGATATATATGTGCTTATGTGATCTAGGTGCTGGTCTCATTCGTCTACCAGTGGCTGAGTAGTCTGGCATGTGTTACGGATACCTGACAGCTTGTGTGAGCAGCATTGCGTAGTGACGTCTTGACTGACAGCTTGTGTGAGCAGGCTCGTGATTAGCTCGAGAGCGAGAATTTATGTGATATGAGATATGAGGTAGCTTTTGCTACATATGTGGCACTTATGTGCAAAAAATTTCTATGTATCTAATTAGTATTCCAAGTGTTCAACGGGTATGCTAAAGATGAGAAAGCAAGTGGTTATGTTATGAGATGGTACAAGTATGTACAACAACTCATTAGTAATGAGCTCGGTGTACAATGAACATCGATAAGAATGTATTCGATTAAGTTACGCTTGAGAAATATCGATAAACTTATGATTATTGATCTACACTTTAGATGAATGGATACATGATAAGATTTGATAATGATCATCTGATAGGATTATGAGCCTAAATGAATTGTTGTATAGTACGGTGTATTTATTTAAATTGTGTTTCATTCGATATAAGAAAAAAGAAAGGACAGGCATAATTGCCTAATAAAATCATTATGAAAATATAGTAAGACACGGGCTTAGACAAGTGAAATGTGGTTAAACTCTTTGTTGAAATTATGATTACTCATAATTAATGTGCATGTGACTAAGAGGATCTAAATAACTTGTTAAATAGTGTGATATGTTATAATGGGGAGACTATGGTGGTTAGGCTAATGCCAAGGCATATAAATTGTGTTTATAAGTTAAAAGAGTAAGCACTATGAATGAATAAGTGGTAAACTTTGGATTTAATGCAAATTGTAATAATAGTACTCTTATGGATGGATAAAGTAAATAAATGTTAATAGTTGTTTATTATTTGCATATGAACTTACTAAGCTCTATTGCTTACTCCCCTTCCTTTCCTATCTCTTATAGGTTAAGTTAGCTAGCTCGAGTTGGAGATCGCCGGAGATACTATCACAGTATCAAGATATCATTTGGGTATAAGGGAATGTAAGTATTTTAAGTTTATGGCATGTATAGGGACTTTACCTTTTGTAATTACGTCAGCATAAATGTGTTGGCCTATAATGGTTATGGTCCAATTTGTATATAGCCATCAATGATGGCTTATGTGGATTATATGATTATTCATATGCATATGCCAATGCCTTGTGATGTGGTTTATGTTTGCTTGATATGTGATGGATGTGGTTAATAGTCTTGTTGTTGAATAGATAAATTGACTAAGGTTGGATATGAGTCATTCATATGGCAATGTCCTCATGAATATGAAGTTGGTATGAGTTGTATTAGTAAAGCATAATGCTATTAGAATAATGGAAGTGAATATGTAAATGAAATGTTATTGCTTGATTATGTTTGGTTCGGTTTGGAGGCATTTATATGCCATGATTTGTTCCATGTGATGTTGTGTGAATGTTTGCAAGTAAGGGTGACAAATTAGCTTGGAAAATAGTCTTGTATTTGTCCACACGGGTAGACACACGGTCTGACCCCATGGACGTGTGATCCGACCGTGTGTCCCCTGCACCTTAATATAGCAAAACAGAGGTCCAGAATTGGCAACATGGGCACGAGACACGGCCATGTGAGTGATACGACCTTGGGACATAGTCGTGTGCCCTGGCCTTGTGAAGTCTGCATCTGATTTGTGAAAAATCATGAAAATAAAATTGACCACACAGCCTAGCACATGGGTGTGTGACATACCACGCGGGCGTGTCCATTGACCCACGCGGGCATGTGCCCCTAAAGCCTCAAAAAATTTTTAAGTTTCATAAAATCTTCGTAAGATCTCGATTTAGTCCCGAACCACTCTCGAAGCATGTTTTGGGCCTCGTAGGCTCATATAAGGGACGTTATGAATGTGTGTGAAAGGTTTTAATTTTGAAGGAAATTTAAGTCTCGATTTTGTATGATTGCTTGAGTTTATGTCCAGTAACACCTCGTACCTTGTTTCAGTGTCAAATACGGGTAAAGGGTGTTACATTTAGTTGTATCAGAGCTATGGTTTAGTCGATTCTCGGACTAACCTAGCGTATGTGAGTCTAGCTATACATGCCATATTACTACTTTGATAGTGTGATATCTCCCGGCTCTAATGAAATTGTTTTGTTAAGACAGAGATGACTTCCAACCGAGCTATTTTCACTAATACTGAACATGATATTTAGATGATTGAAATGTTCTTATGATGTGTTGAAAAGTGGAAAGGTATGAATAGAAGTTCTTGATATGCATGTGTTAATGTACGAAATGAAATAACCATAAGTTGAGAAATGTGGAAAAGAGAAATGAAATGAAAGTTATATGGTGATAAACCCATCGATGTTTGTTTGGCATTCATATGATGTTAGGTGCCCAACATATTTGATTAAGTGAATATGCTAAGTACACTTACACAAATTGATGGAATGTGTGTTTATGTACACTTGCTTGAATATGTGTAATCAGTATGTTCATATGGTTGAATCTTATGTTTAGTTGTTAAATTAGAGATTATATAATGTTTTGTTTTATGTCTTTGTTATTGAACCATGAATATTATAATAGTATGAAAATTGAATTGGAAGATTAAATTTAGTAGAATCGTGCAGGAAATGAGTACTATCGTTCAATGAGGAATTGATGGATAAGACCATGGTTGGACCATGGAAAAGTATGGGATGTAAGACCATAGCTGAGCTATGGCATTTTAGTGAAAAGACCATTACTGGGTTATGGCATTGTGAACGTAAGACCATGGTTGGACCATGGCAGTACATGTGAGTACGTGTAAGACCATAGTTGGGCTATGGCATTGTAATAGCATGTAAAATCCGTAGCTGGGCTATGGCATCGTAATGACATGTAAGACCATAGCTGGGCTATGGAATTGTGATACGTGTAAGACCATGTCTAGGACATGGCATCATTATGAGATTTCGTGTAAGACCATATTTGGGTTATGGCATCGATATGAGTTTCCGTGTAAGGCCATGTTTGGGACATGGCACCGATATGAGACTTTGTGTAAGACCATAGTTGGACTATGGCATCAAGTAAACGACGTACTCAAACCCGTAAGGCGTTCTCGAATTTGAAAAATGTTGGTAAGTAAAATTGAAGATAAATGTTGGAATTTAATTAGATATTGATATTAAGCTCAAGTGAGTAAGTTCACTATTTGAAATTGTGGATGGCAGAAAACATTCGTAAAATGAATAAGTATATTAAATTACCTGGAGTTAATTATGTGATTATGATGATATTACGTTAATGATGAATGCTTATTCACATGTTTGTATTTATGAGAATCAAGTTAGAGGCTTTACGACCTCACCCCCTTACCAGTGTTGCTTTATGATGAAAATTCATGAAAATTGTGTTGAATAAGTTCATAAGTGTGACACTAAAGAGTTCAGTGATGAAATAATTAGTAATATATACATAGATGGGAATAGTTTGGGAAGTGAAAATAGTTTTGGAAGAAATATCAAAATGTTTTAAAGATTATACATATTATGCAATGTTAGGGATAAAGAAGAAGTTAGTCTTAGCTAATCAACTCATTTAGGAATGATGACTAAAGTATGTATTTACTGAAATTTTTGCCAAATTGATTTTTCATTAGTGAATAGAATAATACGGGGTTCATGACGACAAAATTTGGTAGAGAAATGATAATTGAGTTGTAAAGGTGTCTGTGTGTAACAATTATGGTTGAATAGATTATGATGACCTCTTCTGGGTATTCTATATATTTCTTATTCTTAGAGTTATGTGTGTGATTGTTCATTTTCTATAAAGTTCTTATGTTGTGAGAATGTTTGCTAAATCTAATGTTAGGCGAAAGCACTGTTAGCCTAGTTCGTTTATGATCAATATTATTTTAACTCTCTCTCCGGGACTCTATTCTAGTATGTTCGGAATAAAAGTTGATGGTGAAAATTTATGTGAGGCTATTCTTCTATTTCTATGGGATGTTGTTATGTCTTCTACGCATATATACAGAAAATATATTATCTTTGTTACAATGAATTCCAGAGCTGGTAAGTATTGTTCTCTTCTGGTTTTATCTGAGAAATTATCCAGATTTTCATTCTTATTTCCTTATGAGTAATGTTCTCGGGTTTCCGGTGTGGTACCATATTTGGGTTTTATTGTCATCCTTATTGTGTAAATTATTGGACATGGCTATCTTTAAAATAAGTTCTTTAGTCTGTGATGACTATGTTTGTTATGATTGTATTTCTGGATTCGATAATAGGAATATGATGATTTTGGTATCTGGATTTCTCTGACTTTCATGTAAGGAATTGTCATCAGCAAAGGTATAAATGATGAGAGCACAAGCTCAAAATTGTATGATGGATCTCTTCTCAGGTAAGTTTGATTAAAATTAATGAGTTCAATCAAGATATTTGTTTCCTTGACCTAATGCGGCTGCAAAGATCTTTTCTTAGCATGTTAAGAGAGTTTTGAAAGATTGTGTGTTTGAGTTGTTTAACAGTATAAAGAAAAAGTATTTTGTTTTGTATTATTCAATAGTTACGATCGACACAATTGTTTTTATCATAGTAAGCTGATTTGTTAAGATGCGGTCTGAGTTATATGTAGTTAAGCATGTCCTCAGCTAAAGCCATAAATTATGTGCATTCATGAGTATATATAGACGGATAGTCTCAATGAAGAAATTATATTCTAGAAAGTATGATACAGAGATGTGCCGATTGGATTATTCTATTCGAATGATGTTATTATGAATTAAAGCTATTCTGATTGATAAAGTCATCACATTTATGAAAGATTGAATAATTGGAAACAATTGAAAGTATTATTAACCGAAGCTATAGTTCTGAGTTCAGTCTGAATTGAGAAAAGAATTTGCGATTTTTCAGTGATGTGCTATTGAACGGGTTGGAATGTGTTTTATTACTAGAATGTAAAGTGATGATTCATGTTTTTAGACGGTTAAAGTTACATAAAAAAGAACTGTTCTATTTGTGATTTAGAGACAACCACTTTTATGTCTACGTTGTGAATTCGATGATATAGTGTGTTCAAAGGAAAATGTCATATGCTTTATGAATCCTGATGGGCTAAAGTATCTAATGTTGCAGAAAAATCTGAATTTAAGACAATATTAGTGGCTTGAGTTATTGCAAGAGTATGTGTAGTTATCGATTTACCTTTCGAAAAGTAGTTATAATGCAGATGTCTGAACAAAAAATCCTCGTTTAATTGATGCGAGTTTGTTACTCGATTGATCTTATTTGATGATGGTCTAATTCTAGCTATATTAAATGCTAAAGCAAGGTTTTCTTTGCGAAACTGAGAAGCTCAGAAATGTGATAGTGAATGGTAATCTAAATGAGTTCAGAGTGAGTTTATGGTAATGTAAATGAGTTTAGAGTGAGTTTACTTCTAATGTTAAATTTTAGGTAGGACATGATTCCTGTTATTATTGTTATTTCGAGATAGAATTTGCGTATTGATGAATCTAGAACTTATGCAGAAGTTTATTATACGAGGCTTAGTAGTAGCACGTCTATTCATCCAAGAATAATAAAATGTGTAGTTATATGAGTAAATGTTCTGGTGATTGAGTATGTATCACGATATTTTTGAGTTTATGTTCTGATGTCTGTTTGTTAGCAAGTAAGCCGAAATCAAGTGTATGCAGGACTAATACAGTCAGGCTGGTATGGCAGTGATGATGAGATAGAGTTACCATAAGTTTCGTATCGGGATTGTCATAATCTCCGAAAAGGAAAATGTTATTTGGATTGTGGTTGATTATTTGGAAAAGATCCGTATGATCATTTCAGTATGTGAAGAGTTCTTATTTGATAGATTACTGAGTATATGTATTTCAGAGAGAGTAATTGATTTTGACGATGTGTTCCGACACTGTGTGCTAAAGTTTAAAGGTTATTAGAAAGAGATATACGAGGTTAAATCGATTTGCGATTCTGGAAAGCTAGTGAAAGTGTTTCATGAGAGTTGAAAGCAACTTCTTCTGGTAAGATTTTTGGGGACGAAAATCCCTAAAGAGGGGGAGAGTTGTAACAACCCAATTTTCGGCCTAGTCAGAACAGCGATTTCGGGACCACAAATTCGATGTAAGAAAATTTCTTTTTATTATATTTTTATGGTCTATGATTTCACGAAATGATTTCGTGAAAATTTCATTTGAAAATTTCGACGTTTGGGCACTCAATTTAGTCAAAAGGACTAAATCGTAAATAGTACAAAACTTGAGTTCTAAAAGCTAGAGGTGTCTAATTGCTATGAAATTTTAAATTAGGGATCCTTAGTTGGTAATTAGACCATTGGATAAATTTTTGGACAAAAATAGACATGAAATAGGTGAAATAAAATATTTTTAAGTTAGGGCATTTTGGTCATTTAGTAATTAAAATAATTAGAAAGCCAAAATAGCCAAAAATTTATCCATCTTCTACCTCCCTTTGCCAAATATACCATGGACACCATGGCTAGGGTTTTGTAACATCCAAAATTTGGGCCTATTAGAATTGGGCCCAATGGGCCTTGGGCATAGTAGCGGTTAAAATTTTTGGGAATAAGAGAACGACTTTAATGCAAGTTGGATCTAGTAGGTAAGTGATTTTGGAAGGTTTCTATGAAGTCCCGGGTTCAAGTTAGGCCTTAGGAAAAATTTTGGTTTTAGGTGAATAAAACCTTGGGAGTTAGTAGGTAGGCTTTAAGAATAAAATGTGGAGAAAATGACACAAGTGGAGTGTGTGGTGTAGTGGCAAAGTGACGCCACATAAGAGGTAAGGGGGTGGCGCCAAAAGGAAGGAAGGAGATCCAAGGTTTAAGGCATGGCACTTGCATTTCTTTTTGGTATTTTTTCAAAATGGATTTAGACCTTGGCCATAGATTTATATTTAGTTGCGCATGGTTTTAGACACAAGAGAAGCTTGTGGCTTAGTGGCAAGTGGTGTGAATTGGCTGATGGGAGAGTTTGGATTCGAATCTCATGGAAAGTAAGGGAGTACTTATTTTGCGGGTTGGACAGCAAGAGTTTGAGTTGGATTTAAACTCTACTGACGGAGGGATCCCACATCGGAAAGATACAAAGAAGGAAGGTGAGAAGCTAGCTATATATAGAGCTGCCTAGGAAGAGAAGGAGCATACCTGGTTGGCGTTGGGCGTAGGAGTGCTTAGAGTGCGGTTTAGTGGCTTTAGATTCCTATCAGGGGTGTACTTCTCTCTACTCTAGTTGTAGAGCGGCAAATGCTGAAATGCCAGTCACACGGCGATGGTAGCCACACTAGTGTGTGAGTGCACGTGTGGAAGCTTCACGCGATAGTCGAGGCCACCATGAGTATTCTTGTGGGTGTGGGCTATTGGGCCACGATGGCCCGAATGGGGCTAAGTGGGCCCAATGGGCCTGAGGGCCCATATGAGTAAATTGTACGACTAAGTAGTAGGTAGTGAACTAGACTATGTGAATCTCATATATGTGGCTAGGTTTGGGCTAAATGGGCCAAAATGGGCCACACGAGTGTGTGGGCCAACTTGGGCCGAGAATGGGCTTTAGGCCCATTCGCATCATTATCTTTGTTTAGAATACCTGAGTCGTTCGAGGTGACAATCGACCTTCTGTTGGGTCGTTAATACCTTGATTTGTAAAATAACCAAAATACCCTTGGTTTGTGAAATTAACAAAAAACCCCTAGTTTGTGAAATTACCAAAATACCCTAGTTTGTAAAATTATAGAATTACCCCTGGTTTGTGAAATTACCTAATACCCCTGGTTTGTGAAATTACCAAAATACCCCTAGTTTGTAAAATTACCAAAATACCACTGGTTTGTAAAATTATAGAATTACCCCTAGTTTGTGAAATTATCGAATACCTAGGTTTGTGAAATTACTAAAATACCCCTGGTTTGTAAAATTACTGAATTACCCCTGGTTTGCAAAATTACTGAATTATCCCTGGTTTGTAAAATTATCGAATTAACCCTAGTTTGCAAAATTACTAAAACACCCTCAATAGGTAAACTTACCGTTATACCCTTAGGGGCTGATTAGAGTGATTGTGTAAAATTTCACACTCTGTTATTAATGTGTGTTATTAACTGTTTGGGCTGAAAAGTCGAAGTGACTAGTTAGAAAATCGTTATACCCTTGTGGGTAAAGCTGGGAATACCAGGGAAGTGATTATAACGTTTTATTAATGGGAATGAAAATGTATGTTGTAATCTGTCACTTTGTTGAGAGCATGTTGCATTCATTTGATATGTATGTTTTGCATGGGTTTGGTATGTGATGCGAAAGGGGAAGTGTTAGAGACTGTCACAGTGGGTTGGTACCACAAGTGGGTTGGCCCCATATATATATGATTCGGTGACCATGTCTCGGTGGCTTGGTGCCACGGTGGTTTAATACCACGTATATATATATATATTCAGTGACTTGTCCTAGTGGTTTGGTACCACAGTGGGTTGGCCCCACATACATTCATCAAGGATTATCACGATGGTTTGGTACCACGGTGGGTTGGCCCCACATATGTTAATAGTGACCTTGTCACAGTGATCTAGTATCATGGTGGTCTGGAACCACGAGTGGCTCGGTGCCACCCATATTGGTGACTGTCACGTTATTTTGACTTTGAGCAGTGTGTCTGTCAGCATGACTGCCAAAGAGGTGTGTAGAGGATGGAGGGTTGATTGTAGAAATCCCCACAGGTGTGTTGAGGATGGACTTATGGAGTGGAGTGTAGAGGATGGAATACTAGGTTGGGTTGGGTTGCATTGCATCACTATTTTTGCCATGTTGTTAGGGCTACGGCCCAGTTCGACTCGTATGGGCTTCGGCCAATTTCATTACTGTGAGAGCTAAGGCTCAATGTGCTTCTATGGGCTTAGGCCCAGTTATCGTTCGTATAGGGGATTACACACTGAGTTCTCGTAACTCACCACTCTGCTTAATTTTGCAGGTAATTCCAAGCTTTGCAGATTTGGAGCCGAGGTGAACTCTGTGGTGGCCATACATCGTAGCTTAATAAATTTCGTTTTGCGGTACCATAGATTTTTATTTAAATTTGGGTTTTTGTTTTGTAATAAGGCCTTGGTATTTTGTTTTGGTTTTAGCTTTTAATTTGGTTACCACTTATTAATTTTGAATGCTCAATTTGGGATTTTCTAAAACATTAATAACGATTTTTCCATAATATTAATATACGGTTTACAAACTATAATGGATAAAACTCTGGATTTTCTTAACGTTGATAACTCTTTTCAAAATATCGCATGTCTATAATAATTTAAATGTCGTTTTTCTGAAACTTATTGAGTTGGATTAATTATAAACAAGATCATCGAAAATAGCAACGAATTTTTTTTTTTTTTTTGCAAAGAGAACTATAAAACAAATTGGATTTTTCACAAAACTTGATATTTTTAACGAATGCGTAGATTCTTTAACAACCTTTCTATGTGACATGCCAGATCCGGTCGTAACGTCTAGGTCGGGTTTGGGGTGTTCCAGTTTTGTTCAAGCTTTCAAGCTCTATAGTAAGTCCGTTCTTGCTCTATTTTTAAAGATTTTCACGTTTTTGAAATCCTTGTAACATGATCTACCTATTTCTACCATTTATTTGAGATATGATGAAGGTCTAGGGTTTGACCTATGTTATAAATTTGTGTATTTTGATGTTTAATGGTAGAAAATATGGAAAATATGTCATAAAAGTGTTTTTTAATGGAAAATATGGGTTGGTATAGGCATGAAAATGATTCGGCTAGGCTTGGGTGACAAAGAAATGAAACACATTTCATTTTACGAGCCTAGGGGAAAAACTATAAATATGTGAAACTTTAGGGACAAAAACATAATTTTTGCCATAATGTGATTTTGGATCACATTGAATAATGTGACCAATAAATATACCAAATGTGATGTTATAGATCAAAGAAAATGAGGTTCGGACGTAGAACGGGGAAAAAAAGAGAAATTGATGATCATGTCCTTTTGCCTTTTCGTATCGAGGTAAGTTCGTATGTGAATAATGCATTACTATGTTTGTATTTTAAATATTTTAAATGCTTCGTAAATGTGTGGAATGAATGATTAATTTTATGGATACAATCGACAAGTTCCGATAAGTATGAAAAATCCCGTTTGACCTTAGGAATAGAATGGGATACGAGTGACATGTCACTAGGGACCCATGTGATATTTATGTGCTTATGTGATCCGGGTGCTAGTCTCGTACATCTACTAGTGGCTGGGTAGTTTGACATGTGTTGTGGATACCGACAACTTGTGTGAGTAGCACTGCGTAGTGATGTCTTAACTGACAGCTTGTGTGAGCATGCCTGTGATTAGCTCGAAAGCGAGCATTTATGTTATATGAGATATGAGGTAGCTTTAGCTAAATATGTGGCACTTATGTGAAAAGAATTTCCATTTATCTAATTAGTATTCCAAGTGTTCAACAGGTATACCAAAGATGATAAAGCAAGTGGTATGTTATGAGATGGTACAGGTATGCAAAACAACTCATTAGTAATGAGCTAGGTGTATGATGAACATTCAGTAAGAATGTATTCGAGTAAGTTATGCTTGAGAAATACCGATAACCTTTTGATTATTGATCTACACTTTAGATGAATGGATACATGATAAGATTTGATAATGATCATTTGATAGGTTTATGAGCCTAAATGATTTGTGGTATACTACGGTGTATTTATTTAAATTTTGTTTCATTGTATATGAGAAAAAGGAAGGATAGGCATAATTGCCGAATAAAGTCATTATGAGAATATAGTAAGATATAGGCTTAGACAAGTGAAAGGTGGTTAAACTATATGTTGAAATTACGATTACTCATAATTAATGTGCATGTGATTAGGAGGATGGAAATAACTTCTTAAATAGTGTGATATGTTATAATGGGGAGACTATGGTCGTTAGGCTAATGCCAAGGCATGTAAATTGTGTTTATAAGTTAAAAGAGTAAGCACTATGAATGAATAAGTGGTAAACTTAAGATTTAATGCAAATTGTAATAATAGTAATCATATGGATGGATAAAGTCAATCATTTACCCTCGAGGGGCAAAATTGTCATTTACCTTACAGGGGCATTACGGTTATTTTACCCTATAGTGGCATTAAGGTGATTTTATCCTACAGGGGTATTACGGTCATTTCTCACACTGGGGTCCAAGTATGTGTATCAACTCATCAATAGGTCCACAGTCGATTCGCATGACTTGTGCAACCTTTAGCAATCAAAGGTATAGTTGGGCCCAAAGCCCAAAGTATGGCCCAAGTGGGGCCCACATGCTTATGTGGTCCACTAAGCCCGAAATTGACCTTAGCCATGTGAACGACATGCTTGAGCTCATTATTTCACATAAGTTCATGAAGTTGGCCCATGTGGGGCCCACGAGCCCATTAGGCCCTCACGGCCCATCTTGGCCCATTTGTCCCAATAAGCGGCCCAAGACCATGAGATCTCTCATGGAGGCCTCCGTCATTGTATCGACTTCCCCACATGAGCGTTCGTGCGCTCGTATGGTAACCGTTACTGTATTTTTGGCATTTCGACATTTCGACATTTCAGGATTTTGGCATATCGGCATTTCAGGATTTTAGCATTTGCCAATCTAAAATTGGAGTGGTGTGTGTGTACACACACTTTTAGCTTTAAGTCGACCAATAGAAATAGGGTATATGGTTACACACCTTTTTTGGCTTTTAAGCTGATTATCATTTACAAAAACAGTTACACACCTATTAATGAACACTTGAGATAACCCTTGAGCACCATCATACGTTCATTCCAAGCATTCAATCAGTTTCTCAATTCATTAGCATTCAACAGCACTTGATCCTCAAATCAGTAATCACCACCTACCTTGATAGAAGATATGCGATTTATTTTGCTTAGATTGCTGACTAAAATCAATCACACGCTGCTTGTCGATTCACTGCATAACCACATATCTTGTCAGCTAGGATCAACTATAGATATGGCTAAGATCCACACGCCTCACCTTACAGAGTCCTAGGGAAAATTTGGCCTATACCCAAGAAGTAAGGTAATGCACTTACCTTGGTTGGAAGATGGGAGGAAAGGTTTTGATCGCTTCCAAAACACCTGCACACCTTTACTCCCCTACACATACCTAGCCCCCAACGGGCATCACCTCGTGATGAAAGGCAAGAAACACAAACAGAGAATGTAAGAAAGCTAGCATTCGACTTTTTAGTATAAGGTAAGAGAAATAGATTTGAACGAGAAAAGGAGATATGAACGCGTACAACTTGTTAGGAATCCATACAGAGCCGAAATAATATACCACAGTAGAGTATGCGGCCACCCCAAGGAGTAGTAGAAGAAGAACTTGGTTTAAACTTAATAAAACATCAAAAACAAATAGAGAGGGGAAGGTATGGTGAGTTCGGCCAAAAGAAATTAATCAATGGAGCAGAGATGATCAGGATATTCGACCAAGGCTGACAAAAAAGAAAGAGTAGAGAAGGGAAATTTCGTTAAGGTTGATGCCAAAGAGAGAATAGAGATAGACTTTGGCAAGAGTAGCACAAAAGGTCGGCGATCAAGAATACGCAAAAAGTAAAAAGGATAAAGAAAAGAAAAACAACGAAAGCACCTACCCTACAATCAGTCTTCAAGAAAAGAAAACCAAAACCGAACAAATGAGCAAAGAACAATACCCCAAAACTGAAAAATGTCCACAATTTTCCCCTAGCCTAATTTCTCACTCCCAATAGTTAAAATTAGGCACAAAGACTTTCACCCATGAAACTCTTCCCTTTTTTCAAAACTACCTTGATTTTCTCCCTAACAACCGGATTACCTCAACAAATCCCTCTTCAACCTTCTC
This sequence comes from Gossypium rotundifolium, assembly GCA_025506655.1. Classification (NCBI taxonomy): domain Eukaryota; kingdom Viridiplantae; phylum Streptophyta; class Magnoliopsida; order Malvales; family Malvaceae; genus Gossypium; species Gossypium rotundifolium. The sequence goes on along the minus strand of CP106733.1, from coordinate 104,320,056 downwards.
CTTTACTAATTCAAATTCCAACTTGCAGAGTTCCAGTCAGACTCCACTTTTCATGCTGCAAGGAAGTAAAATAAATATTCCATTGCGCATCATGAGACTCGACCTTGAGCTCCCTTGCAGCCTTAAACATTCGACTGCCACTGGACTACAATCTCAACTTGTGTCAGACTTCCTCCATAATTTCTTTTAAAGCCTACATGCTAACACCAAGGTTCACTTAAGAGAACCAAAATTTTGCAAAAGCCAGGGCTTGAACCCAGGACTTCTCAAACACTCCCAAACACTTCTAAATCACTAAGCCGTTAAAACAAACAAGCAATTTGTGTCATTATCTTGCACACATAAACTTTTATCTATTCCCACGCTCAAGACCCATTTCCTTCTAGGCTCAAATTTGGGGCGTTACATTAAGTTTATGGCATGAATAGGGACTTTACCTTTTGCAATTATGTCAGCATAAATGTGTTGGCCTATAATGGTTATAGTCCAATTTGTATATAGCCATGAATGATGGCTTATATATATTATATGATTAATCATATGCATATGCCAATGCCTTGTGATGTGGTTTATGTTTGCTTGATATGTGATGGATATGGTTAATAGTCTTGCTGTTGAGTAGATAAGTTGACAATGTTGGATATGAGTCATTCATATGATAATGTCCTTATGAATATGAAGTTGGTATGAGTTGTATTAGTAAAGCATAATGCTATTAGAATGATGGAAGTGAATATGTAAATGATATGATATTGCTTGATTATGTTTGGTTCGATTCGAAGGCATTTATAAGCCATGGTTTGTGCTATGTGATGTTGGGTGAATATTTGCAAGTAAGGGTGACAAATTGGCTTGGAAAATAGTCTTGTATTTGTCTACACGGGTAGACACACGGGCGTGTGTCTAGGCCATGTGTGACACACAGTCTGCCCCTATAGGCATGTGATCTGACCGTGTGTCCCATGCACCTTAATATAGCAAAATAGAATGTCCAGAATTGGCCACACGGGCACGAGACATGGGACATGGGACATGGTCATGTGAGTGACACAGCCATTGGGACATGGGCGTGTGCCTTGGCCATTTGAAGTTTGCACCTGATTTATAAAAAATCATGAAAATAAAATTGACCACAAGACCTAGCACACGGGTGTGTGACTTGGTCGTGTGGCTACCATTTGTTGCTGACATCATAAATAGAATTCAACCTAAAATCGACACGGCCTAAGCACACAGGCGTGTAACATGCCACATGGGCGTGTCCATTGACCCACATGGGTGTATGCCCCTAAAGCCTCAAAATTCTTTTGAGTTTCATAAAATCTTCCGAAGCTCTTGGTTTAGTCCCGAACCACTCTGAAGCATGTTTTGGGCCTCGTAGGCTCATATAAGGGACGTTATGAATGTGTGCAAAAGAGTTTAATTTGGAAGGAAATTTAAGTCTCGATTTTGTATGATTGCTTGAGTTTATGTTCTGTAATGACTCGTACCTTATTCCGGCATCGAATACGGGTAAGGGGTGTTACATATACTTATATGAGCCCACATTTCTCATTAAAAAATACATCTTATTACCCATTTTACATCTTTTACAAATAAGTCCTTTTTATGCATGTCCATCAAAATCACTTAGTAAAATATGTTAAACACACATAAAACTTTCATAATCTACCATGGAACATCAAAATACATGCATGTTACACATGGGTAGATTTTTTAACATGAACCGTAGCTCAAATAAATGGTAGAAATAGCTATATCAGTTGATGACAACTTCAAAAATACAAAGAACATTGAACATGGGGCTAGGATGCATTTACTATTGAGCTTGAAAGGATGAACAAAACCCTAGCTATGGCTCCTTAGAAATTTCGGCAATAGGGGAGGAAGATGGACACATTTTTGACTTATTTTCCCTTTTTATTCTTTTATTAACTAAATGACAAAAATGCCCTTAGGGCCTTTCTTTCAAATTTTTCCTATTCATGCCCATTTTTGTCCAAAAATATGGAAATTGGTCAAATTTCTATTTAAGGACCTCTAATTAATAATTCAAAGCTATTTCATACTTAAAGCTTCTAGAATCTCATATTTTACATTTTTTTTGCAATTTAGTCCTAAAAGTTAAATTGGACACTTATTCACAAAATTTCTTCATGAAACTTTCATACAATCATGCAAACATGTCATGGACCTCAAAAAAATCATAAAACAAATATTTCTACTTTGAATTTGTGGTCTCAAAGCCACTATTTCAACTAGGCCCAAAATCGAGATGTTACACAAAGACACCATAAATATATCAAAACATTACATACCTAAACAAGCTAAAAAATACTTTAATTCATGCATATAATCTAGTTCCAAAACTTAACAAAATTATCTCAAATAACCATTTTCAAGTCATCATAAAATACCAAAAAGAACCTTATACATAAGCACTAGAAGGTGCCCAAAATGAAAAAAACTTGGTGAAGCATTAAAGTACACCAACCCAAACATCATCTTCAAAGAATAAACATACCAAAACACTAGTACAAAGCATCTTATACATTTCAACCATATATTCATCTATATATGTAACACCCCAAACTCGGTCTAGACGTTATGACCAGATCTGGTATGTCACAGGGAAAGGTTGTTAAAAGGTTTGTGAAACTTTGAAGAAACACCGTAAGTTTTAAAACTTTTCATTTGGTTGATGTTTTGAAAATAGTGATTTATGGTTTAAGGAAAATTTACGAATATAGTTAAGTGAATATCCGTTATCTTTGTTGGCACTTTGGAGAAAACAGTTGCTCTATGTCGCTTAAGTTTTGAAAACTCCCGTTTAATTATCATGTTAAAAATTTAATAATATCATATCTTAGATGAATAATAAAACAAGGAAAAACCAAATTTTAACTTAAGAAGGCCTTATTACATAACAAAATCCCCAATTAAACTAGAAATAATTTGTAGAAAGGAAACAAAATTACGAAAAGAACCATCTATGGCCTCCACGAGTTCGCCTCGGCTCCGGGATCCACGACCTACTGATTACTTGCAAGATTAAGCAGAGGGGTGAGTCACCATGACTTAGTGTGTAAATCCCCTTATATCACATAAATGGCCTCAAGCCCACAGTCACACATTGGGCCTTAGCCCATTCAAAATAGCATACGCAAATATGAATGTAATGTGTCCCAACCAAACCTAATTTTCCATACTCTACACACCACCCGGACTAGCCCAACACACCATGGGGATTTCTACAATCAACCCTCCATCCGCTACACACCTTATATGTGGCACCCAGCCACTCGTGGTTCCAAACCACGGTAATACTAGATCACCATGACAGAGTCACTATTGACATACGTGGGGCCAACCCACCGTGACAATCCCTCATGAATGTTTGTAGGGCCAACCCACTGTGGTACCAAACCACTAGGACGAGTCACTGAATCATCATATAAATACATGGTATTACACGACCGTGGCACCAAGCCATCGAGACATGGTCACTGAATTAGACATATATGGGGCCAACCCACTTGTGGTACCAAACCACTGTGACAGTCTCAAATACTTCCCTTTTTGCATCATATCCCAAACCCATGCAGAACATACAATCATATGAATGCACATGCTCTCATCACAGTGACAGATTACAGCATACAATTTCAGACTCAATAGTAGAACGTTATAGTCATTTACCTTGTATCCCTAGCTTTACCCACAAGGGTACTACGACTGTCTTTCAGTCACTTCGGCTTTTCAGCCCAAATAGTTAATAACACAGATTAATAATAGAGTGTGAAGTTTTACACACCTAATAACACGTAATACTATGCTTTCTATGTCAACACTCTCGCTAGTAGGGACGACTGCTATCTGCCTATTCTGCTCTGAAGCCGGTCTACAACCCGATGGCCAGTCTCGAACAGTAGACACTGCTCGCTTTTTGAACCTAAGGGCTGGGACTACGGGTCCAACCAACTCCTTTGCTTGGCTGGTATTTGATTCCATGAAAGAGATCTTGGTCAGAAGACAAGGTTAAGGCATTGGATGAGACAAAAGTAAGAATATATGCTCAATTGAAGAGATTTCTTACCTAGATCGATAGAACCCGAAAGCTTTAGTTTAGGATTAAGAAAAAGTTGAAGACCCTCAATTGACCGAAATAGATTGTCCTCCCATAGACTTTTCAAATGTTGGCCAGATGCAGAGAAAATACGAAAGTGAGGCCTCCCCTACATTCGGCCAAAGCACCACAGTATAGGATTAACGCCTCCAGTTTATCAACCAACGAGAGAAGAAACAAATCAAAAGGGAAAAGAGAACACTTACCACCAACTGAGAAGAAACCAATTGGAACAATTTGGAAGAGTGAGTGTCGGCAATCTTCTGAGACGAGAACGAATGAAGGAAAAAGAACAATCAGAGGTTCGGCTAATAGGAACAATAAGAACAAACTCAGAGGGAAGAACGAAGAATAAGTTTGACTTTGAATAAATGAGCAAGAAAACGAAAGATGGATCACCAAAGTGTAAGTTGGAAATTCGACCATAAAGAAACAAATGAGAGAAAAATACAATGAAGAAATTGATAGGAGAGTTTGGCCAAGAGAACAAATGGAATGAAAAGATGGTAACCCTATAAGGCACAATTGAAATGATATGAAAAGAGAAGGATTAGGTAGGAGGTTCAAAATGACCAAGAGTAAAGGAGAACAAAAAGGAAGAACCAACAATGAGAGGAAACAATCTTCTGAGAACCTATTAGGAATACAAAATTTTGGCACTTCCCCTAGTTGATCGAAAATGCCACACTTATGAGCCAAAACAAAAAGAGATTCAGCCCCTAACACTATGTCTAAACCGCACAAGCCAACCTCCCACATTTCCATATTTCGGCCACCACTCTCCCTCTCTCCAAATCCCATAATTTTCTCCTCCTTTTTCTCTCCATCCCACATTCAAATCAGTTTGAATGATTCAAACTCCCCTTGAAGTGTCCTAGTCGAACTCCACCTCCTTTCTTCCAGACGCCAAAAGAAATCCCAAAAAAGCAAATTGTGCGACTCGAACATGCTCCCTCATTGCTTCCTTATGGCGTCACTTACCAGCACCTTATGTGGCGTCTCCTTGCCACTTTCCCACTGACTTTCTTGTGTCTACAAACACAAGCAATACTCCTTAAGACCTGCCTCAGCTAGCTCTCCCCTAAAGTGCCCAAAAAGGAAATTTTGGCCAAGGCTTCGACTTAACCCCAAGCCTTCCTTGGGCCCCCAAACATAGCAAATTAACACACAAAGCATAGTATACACACAACACTAATTAAATGCAGAAGCCCCCAATTCAGGATGTTACAGTTCTACCCCCTTAAAGAAATTTTGGCCTCGAAATTTTACCTGATCAGAAGAGATAAGGGTATTGCTGCCACATCACATCCTCTTGCTCCCACCTAGCTTCTTCTGAACCGTGATTCCGCCACAACACTTTAACCAACAGAACCATCTTCCTTCGTAATACCTTAATGTCATGATCCAAAATCTGAACTGGTTCCTCTTCAAAGGATAGGTAAGGCCTTACTTCGATTTCCTCCACTGGCATAACATGAGATGGATCCGAACGGTAGCGCCTTAACATCAAAATGTGAAACACATTATGAATCTGACTTAATTTCAACAGTGCTCGAGCTAATAAGCTACCGATCCCAGACGCTTCAATACACGATAAGGCCCGATGAACCTAGGGCTCAGCTTACCCTTTCGTCCAAACCTTAAAACTTTCTTCCACGGTGAAACCGTTAAGAAAACCCAGTCATCTACTGCAAATTCTATGTCATTACGCTTCAGATCAGCATAGGACTTCTGCCTGTCAGAAGCTTCCTTCAATCGAGTTTGAATCAACTTGACCTTGTCCTCCATTCCAGAAACCAATTCTGGACCTAATAGCTGCCGCTCACCCAACTCTGTCCAGCAAGTCAGAGTTCGACACCTCTGACCATACAACGCTTCATACGGAGCCATCTGAATACTAGATTGATAGTTGTTGTTGTATGTGAATTCTGCCAATGGTAGAAACTCCTCCCAACTACCCCTGAAGTCTATGGCAGAGCCCCTCAACATATCTTTCAAGATCTGAATTACTCTCTTAGACTGTCCATTAGACTGTGGATGAAATGATGTACTGAAATCCAACTTTGTACCCAATGCTTGATGCAACGCCTTCCAGAACCTCGACGTAAACCTGGGGTCTCTGTCTGATATGATAGACACTGGTACCCCATGCAGCCTCACAATCTCTTACGTGCAGCTTAGCTAACTTCTGTAGAGAGTAGTCGACATGAATCGGTATGAAATGAGCAGACTTCGTCAATCAATCCACAATTACCCATACTGAATCCTTCTTAGTAGGCGTAAGAGGTAGCCTACTAACAAAGTCCATCGTGATCCTTTCCCACTTCCACTGTAAAATTTTCAGCGGTTGCAATAACCCCGAAGGCAACTGATGTTCTGCTTTCACCTGCTGACACGTTAAGCATTTACTTACAAATTCGGTTACCTCTACTTTAGGACCGACCACTAAAACTGTTCTCACAGATCCCGATACATCTTACTCCCTCCAGGATGCATAGCGTATGGGCTACTATGCACTTCCTATAAAATCTTACGTCTCAACTCAAAATCTTTTGGCATACAAGTTTTCCCTTGAAAACATAATACCCCATCACTATTCACATTGAAATCCATTATCCCATCATCTGCCCCTAACTGAAACTTTGACTTTAACAACTCATCACCCAACTGTTTCTCTTTAATCTGACTGACCTAAGAAGGTTTCACTTGAAGTTCTGCTAATAAACTTCTATCATCGAATAAGATGAGATGAGCAAACATTACTCTCAAGTCAGAGATCACCCTACGACTTAATGTATCCGCCACCACGTTAGCTTTACCCGGGTGGTACTCGATCGAGCAATCATAATCTTTTAACAATTTGATCCAATGCCGCTGCTTTAAATTCAACTCCTTCTGGGTAAAGAGATATTTTAGGCTTTTTTATCTATATAAATAAGTGACTTCTCCCCATACAGATAATGCCTCCAGATCTTCAAAGTAAACACTACTACAGCCAATTCTAGATCATGCGTGGGGTAATTCACCTCATGCAGTCTTAACTGCCGAGACGCATATATTACCACCTTCCCTTGTTGCATCAACACACATCTCAATCTTGTGTGCGACGTATCACAGTAAACAACAAATTCCTTCCTGTCCTCAGGCTATATCAATACTAGAGCCTCTATCAAGATCCTCTTCAGCTTCTCAAAACTCTCTTATTACTTATCAGACCAGACAAACGGTACCCCTTTCCACAACAACTTGGTTAATGGTGCCGCAATCAATGAGAACCCCTCAACAAACCTTTTGTAATACCCAGCCAGACCATGAAAACTCCAAATTTCTACCACAGACTTAAGTGGCTTCCAATCCAACATAGCTTCAATTTTTCGAGGATCAACCCTAATCCCCTCAGCAGACACAACATGGCCCAAAAAGGTAACTTCTCTTAGCCAAAATTCACACTTACTGAATTTGGCGAACACCTGTTTCTCCCTTAGGATTTGTAGAACCACTCGAAGATACGAATCATGCTCTTCCTCTGATCTTGAATAAACTAGGATATTGTCTATAAATACCATGACAAACCGGTCCAAATAGGGTTGGAATACCCGGTTCATCATGTCCATAAACGCTGCTGGTGCATTGGTCAATCCAAACAGCATCACCAGGAATTCATACTGGTAATAGCGACTCCGAAAAGCCGTCTTATGAATATCCACTTCCTTAACCCTAAGCTGATGATATCCTGACCTCAAATCTATCTTCGAGAAGACTGAAGCCCCTTCAGTTGGTCGAACAAATCATCAATCCTCGATAGCGGGTATTTATTCTTGATGGTCAACTTATTCAACTGACGGTAGTCAATGCACATACGCATTGATCCGTCCTTCTTCTTAACAAATAGCACCGATGCTCCCCAAGGTGACACACTGGGTCGGATAAAACCCCAGTCCAACAGTTCCTGAATTTGGGCTTTCAATTCCACCAACTCCTTTGGCGCCATCCTATGTGGGGCAATAGACACAGGCGCTATCCCCAAAAAAAGATCAATACCAAATTCCACCTCGCGATCCGGAGGTAGTCCAGAAACTCTTCTAGGAAAACATTCGAAAACTCCTTCACTATTTTAACATCCCCCATAGTTAATTCCTTGGCCTCTAGAGCACAAACAAAAGTTATGAAAGCCTCACATCCTTTCCTTACCATTCTTTCAGCCTTTAAAGCGGACACTACATTAGACAAGTAGTTCCTCCTTTCACCTATCACCACCACCTCATCATCCTCAAGAGTCCTTAACACCATGCGCTTGGCTGCGCAATCCAACTTTGCTCGATACTTCACTAACCAGTCCATACCTAAGATTAAATCAAAATCCCCGAATGGTAGTTCCATCAGATTAGCCAAAAAAACCATCCCTTAAACCTCTAAAGGCACCTTCCTAAAGAGTTTATTCTCAATTACCGATTGTCCTAAAGGGCTAAGTACAGTCATCTCCTAGATGCAATCTCAGAGTCTATGTTCAAAGTTCCCAACATAGTACTAGCAATGAAAGAATATGTTGATCCATTATCAATCAATGTAGTATAAGGCAACCCATAAATAAGAAACGTACCGATTATGATGTCCGGTGTATCACCCTTCTCTCGGCGCTTAGCTGCAAAGACCAACCCAGGCTGTCTTGCATCTGTGCTCTCAGCACCTCTGCCCGGTGCTCCACACCCTAGGCCAAAACTACTTCCTCCCCTAGCGAAATCCACGACCTCTCGTGGTTGCTGACCACCTCTACCCGGCTGACATAACCATGTCCTACTAGATGCATTCTGCCAAACTCCTGCAGCAGGTCTCTTACCCGATGATCAGTAGACCCACATCTAAAACATCTTCTATTACCCATCCAACACTCACCTGAATGAGATCTACCACATCTAGCACACCTCTGAGGCCCACTATCGACAACAGGTTTCGCAACACGACTCAACCTATCTAACCTAGGCCTCTTCTGAAAATGCCCAGCTGATCTCGACAATCCAAAATTCTTTTTATTTCTACTTCTATCTCTATCCTGATTCTATTTTTCAGACCGCTTCACCTCCTCGGCTAACTTACCCTTTTCTACTAAAATAGCAAATTCCCTTTCTCGTTGTGGAGCTATCAACACTCACAACTCATCCCTTAGACCATCATCAAACCGAACACAACGCTTATGGTCTGTGGCCACAATACCCTAAGCATAACGACTAAGACGTAAGAATTCCACCTCATACCCAGCCACTGATTTATTTCCCTGAACCAAATTTAGAAATGCCCTACGCTGCGCATCCACATAACTTGATCCGATGTACTTCCCTAGAATGTTGTCTTGAATAAATCTCAAGTAATACGTCAACCGTTGTACCATCCCTGACCGTGAGCCACCATTGATACGCCTCCTCCCGAAGAAGAGACACCACTCCTTTCAACTTTTCCTTCTCCGTGAAGTCAAGATCATCCGTTATACGCCCAACTACTTCTAGCCAATATTTAGCTACATTAGGTGCTACACCAGAAACACCCCTAAAAACTTCCGCTCCATTGGCTCGAAGTCGTTCAGACATAAATTTTAAAGCCCCCGAACTCGTGCTCGCTCCAGCCACTCTCTCCAACACACGTAAGATCGCCTGGAACACAGAATCGTCTCCACCTATTTGATCCTGAATTTCCTCTTCCATAACTGGTGGTGCTGGTACATTACTTTTCAATTCATGTCTAGGTACTTTCTTTCACTATTTAATACCGGGCAGTTTTATGAGTGGTAGCATTTAAAAGTAATTCTCGCAGGATTCATATCTATACCTAGAGGTCTTAGTCTCTAAAGATTGGATCTCTTAATACTAGTAGTTCATAACACAACATAATTATTTCATATAAACAAAAGCAACAATTAGAACACTTACCGTGTGAATCGGGTGGTGGTAGAATTGGGTGCCATACTCAATCTAAAACATTTCCTTAAATAACATTTTAAATTGACTTTATAAAATATTTTTGAACCCATTCCATAGCCGAATTTTGCAACTTAGGCTCTGATACCAAAATTATAACACCCCAAACTTGGTCTAGACATTACGACCAGATCTGGTATGTCACAGGGAAATGTTGTCAAAAGGTTTGTGAAACTTTGAAGAAACACCATAAGTTTTAAAACTTTTCGTTTGGTTGATGTTTTGAAAATAATTATTTGTGGTTTAAGGAAAATTTACGAATATAGTTAAGTGAATATCCGTTATCTTTGTTGGCACTTTGGAGAAAACGGTTGCTCTATGTCGCTTAAGTTTTGAAAACTCCCGTTTAATTATCATGTTAAAAATTTAATAATATCATATCCTAGATGAATAATAAAACAAGGAAAAACCAAAATTTAACTTAACAAGGCCTTATTACATAACAATATCCCTAATTAAACTAGAAATAATTTGTAGAAAGGAAACGAAATTACGAAAAGAACAATTTATGGCCTCCACGAGTCCGGCTCGGCTCCCGGATCCACGATCTACTGATTACCTGCAAGATTAAGTAGAGGGGTGAGTCACCACGACTCAGTGTGTAAATCCCTTTATGTCACATAAATGGTCTCAAGCCCACAATCGCACATTATAGCATACGAAAATATGAATGTAATGTGTCCCAACAAAACCTAATTTTCAATCCTCTACACACCACCCGTACTAGCCCAACACACCGTGGGGATTTCTACAATCAACCCTCCATCTGCTACACACATCATATGTGGCACCAAGCCACTCGTGGTTCTAGACCACCGTGATACTAGATCACCGTGTCAGAGTTGCTATTGACATACATGGGGCCAACCCACCGTGATAATCCCTCATGAATGTATGTGGGGCCAACCCACTGTGGTACCAAACCACTGGGACGAGTCACTAAATCATCATATATATACGTGGTATTAAACCACCGTGGCACCAAGCCATCGAGACATGGTCACTGAATCAGACATATGTGGGGCCAACCCACTTGTGGTACCAAACCACCGTGACAGTCTCAAATACTTCCCTTTTGCATCATATCCCAAACCCATGCAAAACATACAATCATATGAATACACATGCTCTCATCACAGTGACAGATTACAGCATACAATTTCATACTCAATAATAGAACGTTTTAGTCATTTACCTGGTATCCCCAGCTTTACCCACAAGGGTACTATGACTGTCTTTCAGTCACTTTGGCTTTTCAGCCCAAACAGTTAATAACACAGATTAATAACAGAGTGTAAAGTTTTACACACCTGATAACACGCAATACTATTCTTTCTATGTCGACACTCTCTCTAGTAGGGACGATTGCTATCTACCTATTCTGCTATGAAGTTAGTCCACAACCCGGTGGCCAGTCTCGAACAGCAGACACCGCTCATTTTTAAACCTAGGGGCTGGGACTACTGGTCCAACCCCCTCCTTTGCTTGGCTGGTATTTGATTCCATGAAAGAGATCTGGATCAAAAGTAGGCTAAAATTAAGAAAACGCTGAAGTCCCTCGATTGACCGAAACCGATTGTCCTCCCACGGACTTTTCAAAGTTGGCAAGATGTAGAAAAATACGAAAGTGAGTCCTCCCATGCATTTGGCCAAAGCACCACAGTATAGGATTAATGCCTCGGTTTATCAACCAACAAGGGAGAGAAACAAATTGAAAAGGAAAAAAGAACACTTACCACCAACTGAGAAGAAACTGATTGGAACAATTTAGAAGAGTGAGTATCGGCAATCTTCTGGGACGAGAACAAATGAAGGAAAAAGAACAGTCAGAGGTTCGACAATTTAGAACACCTAGTCCACATTTCAGCCACCACTCTCCCTCTCTCCAAATTCTATAATTTTCTCAACCCTTTTCTCTCCATCCCACATTCGGATCAGTTTGAATGATTCAAACTCCCCTTTCTTCTAATGGCCATACATCCGAATTGTTTGACCCTTTCAACACTACCCCTTGAAGTGTTCTATCCGAACTCCACCTCCTCCCTTCCAGACACAAAAAAAAAATCCCAAAAGAAAATTGTGTGACTCGAACCTGCTCCTTCACTGCTTCCCTGTGGCGTCACTTACCAGCACCTTATGTGGCGTCTCTTTCCCACTTTCCTACTGACTTTCTTGTGTCTACAAACACAAGCAATACTCTTTAAGACCTGCCTCAGCTAGCTCTTCCCTAAAGTGCCCAAAAAGGAAATTTTGGCCAAGGCTTCGGCTTCTCGACTTAACCCCGAACCTTCCCTGGACCCCCAAACACACAAAATTAATAGACAAAGCATAGTATACACACACAACACCCATTAAATGCAGAACCCCCCCAATTAAGGATGTTACAATATATACATGAAACATACCCTAGGAGATACAAAAGCTACCAATTTAGATGGATAGTGTGAGTCGATTGATTGATCCTTCCAAAATGTTAGCAACGATTATTTAGAAAATAATCCACAAGAACCAGTAAGGTTACACAACTTAGTAAGGAAATAGTATAACATTTAACCGGTAACACCCCTAACTCGTATTCAACGCTAGAATAGGGTTACAAAACATTACCAGAATTATAAAATAATTAAACATTCATTTCACATACATTTTAAGATTTCATGCAATCATCATTCAAACTCAATCACATTGTCCTTAATACTAGCCTACTCCTTAATACTAGCCTACGAGGCCCTAAACATTCTTTTCGGGTGATTCAAGACTAAACTAATAACTTAGGAAACTTTTACTAGACTTAGAAAATTTTTCAAATTTTCAAGGGACACATGCCCGTGTGGCCCAGTCATGTGGGCATTCGAAATGGGATCACATGGTCGTGTCCCATCTCGTGTCCAACCCCATGCAACTCTTTAACTTGGGTCACTTGGCTAACACACAAGCCCGTGTTCCCTAAAATTGCCACACACGCCCGTGTGACTGTAACACCCCTCACCCATATTCACAGTCAGAATAGGGTTACGAGGTATTACCGATCAATACATATCATTTAACATACATTTATGCATCCATTCTCAAACACCATTCAATCATAATCACATTGTCCCTTATAAGGGCTTACGAGGCCTTAAACATGCTTTAGAAGTGGTTCAGGACTAAACCGATAACATACAAAAATTCTCGAAAGCTTAAAAATTTTTCAAACATACAAGGGTCACACGCCCGTGTGAACAGGCCGTGTGAAAACAGGGCATACATACTAACTTGGGTCACACGGTTGACCACATGCCTGTGTGTTTAGTCCGTGTGCCCTTCAAATGGCCACACACGCCTGTGTCCCAGGCTATGTGCTAGGCCATGCCAATCCTATAGGGTATACTGACTTATGCAACACGGCCAAGTCACAAGCCCGTGTGCTAGACTATGTGCCATTTAGGTGGGTATATTGACTTGTACCACATGGCTGGTCACACGTCCGTGTGTGAGGCAGTGTGGAGCATACTAACTTCAATTTAGTATCAACACCAGGGGACACATGGTTGTGTAGCATGACCATGTGTCCCACACGGCTGAGACACACGCCCGTGTCTCTGCCCGATGGACAAAAATAGGCCATTTGTAAGGCCATTTTTCCACCCTTTCTCATGCTCACATAAATAACCAAAATGGTACCATTTTATCATACAATAGGCATCCCAAAATCATCAACCAAATTCACAATACATACTATATCCATTTCAACAAAAATAATACTCAAATTTATATAAATTACCTATTCAAATCCTTATATCATGCCAAATCATCCATGATATATCATTGGTAATTAATCAAAATAAATATCCACTTAGCCATCACAACAACTATACCAAACATGCCAAAACACAAGGCCATATATATATATATACGATGTTCCTGATATCCGAGTCAGAGCTAGCTTTGATTATCTATAAAACATGGAAAGAAAACACAAAGTAAGGTTTAAAAGCTTAGTAAGCCATATACAAATAAAATTACCACATGAATCAACATTATTTTCTTCAATAGGCAAACTATGAATAAGCACATAAAAGCTCACAAACCTTTCCCAATGTATACATATTCAATATCACTAGTAAATTTATTAAATACTTCCTTTTTCAATACTTGCATGATTCTCATACGTACATAGTCAATTTACTCATTCACACATTCTTTTTTGACTTGACTTTGCCCGTTGAACCTTTTGGAATTGATAAGGACACTTGAAAATCACATATAACTAGTACAATGCCATATCCCAAATATGGTCTTACATGTTACTACATATCAATGCCGATAGCCCAGCTATGGTCTTACACGAAATCAAATAACGATGCCAAGGTCCCAAACATGGTTTTACATGTAATCACATAATGATGCCAATGTCCCAGACATGGTCTTATACATAATCACATCTCGATAATCCTAATGGCATGACATTCGTATTGTATACTATTCTTAAGGTTCGTACGAGGCTTTCGGATATTATAACCTTGTCGGTTCTTGCTCATATTAGATCATTCAATATTCATAGCAGTTCATTGACAATTAAACATATATAATTCAATTTAAAGACATTTATTTGCATATGAACTTGCCTTGTATTCGGATAAATGGACTAGATCGACTATTCGATAACCTTTGATTTTCCCCAATCTAAATCTGATTTCTTTTGTTCTTGATCTATATACATTAAAAATTAACTCAATTATATATTGTAACCTTGTCGGTTCTTGCTCATATTAGATCATTCAACATTCATAGCAGTTCATTGACAATTAAACATATATAATTCAATTTAAAGACATTTATTTGTATATGAACTTACCTTGTATTCGGGATAAATGGACTAGATCGACTATTCGATAACCTTTGATTTTCCCCAATCTAAATCGATTTCTTTTGTTCTTGATCTATATACATTAAAAATTAACTCAATTATTCATCAAATCATTCAATTCAGTCCACAAACACATATTTGGGCATTTTTACACTTTAGCCCTTAAAGTTTCATATTTTTATAATTTAGTCCCTATTTCACAAATACATAAAATTCATGAAATTTCATTAAACCCAAGCCTAGCCGAATTTCATATAGATCCCTAGCAACCCATATATTTCATTATTTCATACTTTTAACCACTACATTTTACATTTTCTCAATTTAATCCCTAATAGGCATTTTTACTCAAAATCACTTAACAAAACTTGTGTAACTATCAACAAATATTCATTTTTCATCATCAAACATTCAAAAGCTCAAGTATTCATCAATGGCACTTCACAAAATGATTAACAACTTTAAAAATTAAGGCATGGGCTAGCTAGAATACAAATCAATGATCTCAAAAATGTAAAAATCATCAAAAACCGAGCAAAGACCATACCTCAATCAACATTCAAATGACTGAACCCTAGTCCTCTTGTTTCTCAAGAAAATTGGTTGAAAATGATGAAATGAAGACCAATTTTGATTTTGTTTTACTTAATAAAAGCTTATTTACTAATTTCCAATTTTAACCTTTAATTAAAAACATTTAAAGCACCCATTTAATGCCCTTTTATGTCAAAATCCACTATAATTGGTCTAATATCATCATAAGGACCTTTGGTTTATCATAGCAATTAAACACTTTTAACAAATAGAATGTCAGTTTCGTATTTTACGAAATTTAGTCCTTTTATCAAATTAAGCATTCAAATGCTAAAATTATTTCACGAAATTTTCACACATATATAATCACATGTTATAAACACCAAAAATAATATTAAAATAATTTTTTGACCTCAGATTTGTGGTTCCAAAACCACTGTTTTGATTTATCTAAAATTAGGCTGTTACAGTGACAGGTCGTGTACTAGGCCGTGCCAAACCTGTAGAGTATACTTAGGCCACACGGCCAAGGCACACGTCCTTGTGCTAAGCCATGTGGAGCATACTGACTTGATTTTTAATTAAACACCAGGGGAAACACGGCCGTGAAACTTGATCGTCTGTCACACATAGCTAAGACGCACGCCCGTGTCTCTGCCCGTGTGGACAAAAATAGTCTATTTACTAAGCCAATTTGCCACCCAAACTTGCACACACCTAAACCAACCCATTTGGCACCAAAACATAGCATATATAGGCATTCTTCTAACTCAACCAAACATAAATAATACCATTTCAATACCAACCACAACAAGTCTCACATGTACCACAATATGCTACTCCATTTTATACCAAATTCACATTCCCAATTCAACTAAATGGACACTTTCAAACATGAATCAATTTACCTAAACTCACAAGCATACTAATTCTCTATTCATCAACCATTTGACATCCACAATACCTATTACCAACAAGCATCACTTATTCATCATTTAACACAACCAAAGCCATATGCACCTATGTATACACAACCAAACCAACCAAATTAAGCCAACTCTCATGGCTATATACAAAACCAAAATTTAGACATTTACAAGCCAATTCAAATGGCTAAATTCATTATCAACACATATACCAAAATGACCCAAAATCCCTATACATGCTTTATACTCAAAATACTTAAACTCAAAAGTACCAAAGTGATAGTTGGATAGTGTAATGATGTCTCTGATGATCCCTGAATCCGAGCTAGCTTGATTTCACTATAAAATAAGAAAAAAATAACCAATGTAGGCTATAAAGCTTAGTTAGCTCGTATGAGAATAATAAGCAAATCTCACCATTTAGTTACCATTCAAAATATGCATATAGCATACTACAAAATATATATAATCACAATGTTAACATATATTCAATCATCTATATAACCATGAACCCAACTCTTTCATATGTTCAATGCATATTAGGTTTCCATACATACTTGTATTGATACGTATCTATTTCTCATCATTTCATATCCTCGATATACCTATAACAGACCAAATTTGACCCTAATCGGAATGGTGGTTTTGGGACCACGAATCCGAGTCTAAGAAATATTTAATATTTTATTTTGTGCTTATTATGTGTGAATTAAAATGTGTGAAAGTTTCGTGGAAAAATTTCATCGTTTGGGTGCTTAATTTGACAAAAAGGACTTAATCGCGTAAATTTAAAAAGTCTTAAACTATAGTGTAAAGTGCCTATTTGATGATGGCTTTTTAAAGTGGAGCATTAAAAGGGTAAATAACCCATTTTTGAGTTAGTGGGTGGCTTATGTCAAGAATAACCTTAATATATATGTTAGTTTTTATTTTATATTAAAGGTTATATTAGTAATTTAATAATTACTTTATAATATGCTAAAATAACATAAACAAAAGCCACCATCTTTCCCATTCTCTCATGGCCGAATATTGAGAAAGGAAAGGGGGTTTTTGTTCTTTGATTTTCGACACTTGGAGGCTTGATTTCAAGGTTAGTTTCAATTTAGTTTTTGTTAATTTTTACGTTTTTGAGATCGTTGCTTCAAACCGTAGCTGACCCATGTTAAAATTTTAGAATCTAAGCATGTTTGAGGTTCAACTATTGATAGGTTTATATGGTTTTTGATGTTTGATGATGTTAGATAAAAGATAAGCTAAAAATTAGTATATTATGTATAGGAAATTTTGATGAATTTTTGTTTTAGGGCCATATTGTAAAAAAATGAAATTTTAGAGGGACTTATTTTCTAAATAATTGAAAGAAAAGGGCTTGTATAGCCGTTATACATATTCGGACCTTAAGGGGTATTGAGAAATTTGGTGTATTTTGTGTTTTAGGCAAATAGGACTAAATTGAAAAAATTAGAAATAGTAGGGGTAAAATGGTAAATTACCTATTTATGTGCTTAGGGACTAAATTGAGATGAAATGTACTTGAATGAGTTAAATTTTAATGTGTTTTAGATCAAGAGAAAAGAAAAACAGATTTAGATCGGGGAAAGAAGAAGGTTCTCGAATAGCCGATTCACACGGTCTATCGACAACCGAGGTAAGTCCCTAAGCTGGATTATATTAAAGAATGCATTATGAAAGTATTAAATGATAATTTTTGATAAATTTGGGTATATTTTCATGTGATAGCCGAATGTAGTAATATTACATTGAATTGGATATGTTTTATTATACAATGTTATAATAGTTTTATTTGTGAAAAGTGAATAAGCTTAGTTGAATTGGAATTGTGATAGAATTATGAAATATAAGTGATAAGTGGTTATGATACTATTGAAATGTTCATTGAAATGTTGAAAATGATGATATTTCGGGCTTTAAGCCTAGCAGGCCTAGTGCCGGTGACTTATTTCAGGCTTTGTGCCTAGCAGGCCTTGTGCCGGTGATTCATTTTAGGCTTTAATGCCTAGCAGGCTTTGTAGCGGTGTTATATGTCAGGCTTTATGCCTAGCAGGCCTTGTGCCGGTGATTCATTTCTGGCTTTAATGCCTAGCGGGCCTCGTGCCGGTGATTTATTTTGGGCTTTAATGCCTAGCAGGCTTTTTACCGGTGATAAGTTAAAATAGAGAATTGGAGATGTATATACATAGTAGATTGAGCTATAAGCTCTAAAAAGAAAAAGGAAATTAGCTTATTATATTGGTAAGTGACAAGGTAAGTTGATTATTTGAAATGATAAATGGTTATGTAAATATGAATTATGTGCTAACCTATTTGAACATATACATGATTTGGCCTATTTATGTATTTGTAATAATGAAAGTCAAATTATATATTTGTATATGATTGATTAGGTTCGGCCATATGGTATATATATGTAAGGTTCAAATGTGATTTGGTGATACTTAAAACTTCGGTTATGATTATGATGTGCAATGAGATAGAAATTTCGTTATGTGTCGGTAACTTGAAATATTCAAATGCATTGGATATATATATGAAATGTTATTGTATAAGTTATGTGATAAACTACTATTGATTAGATTAAGGAGATGACTAATATTTGGCTAGGTTAAACTTGTATTGAATTATTTATGCTAATTGCCGCAAGAATGGAAGTTAAATTGTTAAGTATGTGTGTATATGTCATATATACTGCTTGAGACTTACTAAGCTAGCAAGCTTACTGTGTGTATTCTTGTTTACCCTTGTTTTATAGATTTAGGTTCAAGCAACGGACTCGAAGGATCTGGGAAGAAGTCAACCGCACTATCGACTTTCTTTTTGGTATTGAATAACTTAGTTTTGTATTAAAAAGGGCATGTATAAGTTAGACTAAATAGTATAATTAATGTTTTGTAATCGTGTAAATATGCTAGCCATGCAAAAATGGCTATCTATTTTAGGATAACTGGTTTCGTGTTTGATGATATAGTTTGCTCATGCCATGAATTATCATTTGTGTTTGGATGTGGTTTAGGCATTATATGAAATGGTTTAATAGATATATGCCATGACATGTATATGTATTTTGATCTTTGTTGGTCACTTTGATAGATTAAGGTAGAATATTTTAATCATGTGCATATGTGATAGGTTAATAAAGAGATGTTAGACATTTCAATTTCATGAAATTGATATGAATATGAATTTGAGTTATATACTTGTGAAGTATGTATCTAGACATGTATCAAATTCAGTTGTTTTAAATAGGATGAATTATATTGAATAAATGGGTATGTGTATTCGGCCAAATCTATGTGACCATTGCTTATGTGGTTAAAATGTTTAAAATAGTTAGGCATAGTTGAGTATGAAAAGAGTGCATAATTGAGATGTATGCGTTTTCATATATATATATATATATATTTATATATGTATTTGACTTGTTGAATTACTTGTCTTAATTGAGTACATAAAATTGTTAAACTCGGTTTATGCTAGGTAATGTGCATAAAATGCAAACAATGGAACCATGCATATTCGGCCTTTTAGTGGGTGTACAATTGATGTGTAATGGTTGCACGCATTAGTTTATTTGTAACTGAGACTTTATGCTATAAGAAGCTTAGACACTTATGAGAGTTCATGAAATCTACTTGTTTATGTGATATTGATGTATTATACATGTATGATGAATTAGGTTCATCAATGATTCCTCTTTGAATGGTTTGGATCTAATATATATATGTTATGTGTTACACATGTGTTTATTAATTGTTTATAGATAATTCTTTAATAAAGATGATCATCCATGATTCAACTATTTTAGCTTAAGTGTTAGAATGCATGGTAACACACAAAACCCTTATCCAAATGATGGACTCGGGTCAAGGATGTTACATTTGATTGGTATCGAGCTTACGGTTTAGTCGATTCTAGGACTACCGTAGTGCGTGTGAGTCTAGCTATACATGCCTTTTTATATATCGATAGTGTGGTGACTTCGATATTACGAATCGTGTTTTATATAGTAAATGGACACGATCCCGAAAGAGCAGTAGTGGGTGATGTGGAGAGTGTGGCGCTGACCGTGCACATAGACCAGTCTTGGGTAGACTCTCGACCGCCTCGGTAGCCACGAGGGAGACTAAACAAGCCTTCTATCGATGATGAATGAGTGGTTTACCCGGTTTATCGGACTAATCCGGTTGCACCAACCTCTACCCCGAATAATCCAACTCGATACCTTGAAACCTTCGATGATAGATCCGATGAGATCTAGTAGGCCTCCAGTTGATAAAATCAGGAAATTTGGGGCTAAAGAAATCAAGGCCAATGATGATGATGACGCAGAGCGAGCCAAAATATGGCTTGATAACACTATTCGGGTACTAGATGAGCTATCTTGTACTCCAGACGAATGCCTGAAGTGTGCTATATCTTTACTTCGGGACACTGTATATCACTGGTGGAATACACTAGTATCAGTGGTTTCGAAAGAAAAAGTGACGTGGGATTTCTTCCAGAATGAATTCTACAAGAAATATATCAGTCAAAGATTCATTGATCAGAAATGAAAAGAATTTCTTGAACTGAAACAGGGAAGGATGACCGTGACAGAATATGAACGAAAATTTGTCAGGCTTAGCAGATATGCTAGAGAGTGTGTATCAACTGAAGCCATTATGTGTAAAAGGTTTGAAGATGGTCTGAATGAAGAGATAAAGTTGCTTGTTGGAATTATTGAAATTCAAGAATTTGTGACTCTAGTTGAGCGAGCTTGCAAAGCTGAAGAGCTCGGGAAAGAGAAAAGAAAGGCTGAGACAGAAGCTAGAGACATTCGTAAGAGGTCGTCGGGTAAGACTTTCCATTCCACATCTAAGAAGTTCGAGAGATGATTTCATCGACATAAAGTTACTTGATTTACCTAGACGTGATCGACCTCCGGTGGGCTCCCGAGCTACCTCGATGGCGGTGTTGGTAACATTCCACGTAATCGAGTTGAATGCAAACATTGTGGAAAATGGCATTCGGGAGTTATAGAGTTCGTGGTCGGTCCCGCTTTAAATGTGGATCCTCGGACCATTTTATTTGAGAGTGCCGATGTTAGTGAAAGGAATACTAGTCTGAAACTCTAGACCGAGCGAAAGGCATCGGCAGAGGCGGCACCACCCAGCATTCCGCAACGTAGGTGGTAGTCGAGAGGACGAAGAACACGGCGATTCGATCGAGGCTAGGGCTCCGACTAGAGCTTATGTTACTCGAGCTAGAGAGGATCTGCTTCTCGGATGTCATTACGGTACTTTCACCCTTTATGATACTACTATGATTGCATTGATTGATCCCGGTTCGACCCATTCATATGTATGTGAAACTCGGTATTGATAAGACTCGCCAGGTTGAGTCTCTTGAGCTTGTGATTCAGCGTATCCAACCCTTTGGGTAGATGTGTGTTTGTTAATAAAGTGTGTAAAGGTTGCCCATTGATGATTCGGGATTTTACTTCCCGATCGATTTAATCTTGTTGCCTTCGATGAGTTTGATATAATTTTGGGAATGGATCGTTAACTTCGCATGATGCAAAGGTGAATTGCAAAAGAAAGCTTATTGATTTGAGACATCGAGCGGTGAGATCATTAGAATTGAATCCGATGATTTAAGTGGGTTTCTATAGTTATATCCTCAATGTTAGCCAGTATATGTGAGAAAAGGGTGCGAAGCTTATTTGGCTTATGTACTGGATAATAAATTATCTAAGAAACAGATTGAATCTGTACCAATTGTATGTGAATACCTAGATGTGTTTCCTGAAGAACTACCAGGTTTACCCCCAGTACGAGAGATTGAGTTTGGCATTGAATTAGCATAGCTCCATATCGGATGGCACCTACTGAGCTAAAAGAGTTGAAAGCACAGTTGCAAGAGTTAACAGATAGGGGCTTTGCACGAACAAGTTTCTCTCCTTGGGGTGCACCAGTTCTTTTTGTGAGAAAGAAAGACGGAATGATGCGAATGTGTATTGATTATTGGCAACTGAATAAGGTAACTATAAAGAATAAGTACCCGTTACCTCGGATTGATGATTTGTTTGATCAATTGAAAGGGGCTTCAGTATTTTCGAAGATAGATTTGAGATCGGGTTATTATCGATTCTGAGTCGAGATACTGAGATGTGCCAAAGACGCATTAAGCGCAAGGTACGGACATTTTGAGTTTTTGGTTATGCCTTTTGGGCTTACTAATGCACTCTTTGTTTTATGGATTTGATGAATCGGGTTTTAGACGCTTTTGGATCGATTTGTGGTAGTGTTTATTGATGATATATTGATCTACTCCAAAGATGAAATCAAGCATGCTGAGCATTTGAGATTAGTGCTACAAACTTTGCGAAATCAGCAATTGTATGCGAAGTTTAGTAAGTGTGAGTTTTGGATGAAAGAGGTCACCTTTTTGGGACATGTTGTTTCAGCATCAGGCATTCGAGTTGATCCGAACAAAATCTTGGCTATACTTGATTGGAAGCCACCAAAAATGTTTATGAGATTCGAAGTTTTCTGGGACTTGCGGGTTACTATCGACGATTTGTGAAAGGTTTTTCTATGATAGCTACCCCGTTGACAAAGTTATTGCAGAAAGATGTCAGGTTCGAGTGGTCAGAAAAGTGTCAGAAAAGTTTTGATCACCGAAAGCCCTTTTGATGAAGCTCAATGTTAGTTCAAATTGAATCGGGTAAAGAATTTGTTGTTTATTCGATGCTTCTTTGAATGGTTTGGGCTGCGTTTTGATGCAGGAAGGCAAAGTTACAGCTTACGCTTCAAGACAATTGAAGCCGCATGAAAGAAATTACCCGACGCATGACTTAGAACTTGCAACTATTGTGTTCGCGCTGAAAATTTGGCGTCATTATTTATTTGGCGAGAAATGTCACGTTTATTCAGATCATAAAAGCCTAAAGTATTTGATGACTCAGAAAGAGTTAAACTTGAGACAACATAGATGGTTAGAACTGTTGAAAGACTATGAGTTAGTGATTGACTACCATCCGGGGAAAGCTAACATTGTTGCAGATGCATTAAGTCGAAAATCATTGTTTGCTCTTCGTGCATTGAACACACAGATGGTTATGTCAAGTGATAGTTTGATAATAGCCGAGTTAAAAGCAAGACCAATGTATATTCAGCAAATTTGTGATGCACAAAAAGCTAACAAAGATATGACTGTTAAACGGGCTCAGTGTGGAAATAATGCAGTCGAATTTTAAATTGATGAAAATGACCGCTTGAAATACAAAGGCCGAATGTGTGTCTTGAGGGGCGTGGATTTGATTCGGATGTTATTGAAAGAAGCTCATAATAGTCGGATGTCGATACATCCGGTAGCACGAAATGTATAATGACTTGAAGCGATTCTCTTGGTGGCACGGTATGAAACGAGATATATCTGAATTTGTTTCAAAGTGCTTAATTTGTCAGCAAGTAAAAGCCGACCATCAAGTGCCTTCTGGGTTGCTTTAGCCGATAATGATACCTTAATGGAAATGGGATAGGATCACTATGGATTTTGTATCTGGTTTACCTATGACACCGAGCAAGAAAGATGCAGTCTGAGTTATAGTTGATAGATTTACCAAATCGGCTCATTTTGTACCAATTCGAATGGACTACTCACTTGATAAACTTACTGAATTGTATATATCCCAAATTGTGAGGTTGCATGGAGTGTCGAGTTCCATTGTTTTGGACAGAGACCCGAGATTCACATCACGATTTTGGAAGAAGTTGCAAGATGCTTTAGGTACTAAACTTCATTTTAGTACAGCATTTCATCCTCAGACGGATGGGCAATCCGAGAGAACTATTCAGATACTTGAGGACATGTTGAGATGTTGCATTCTCGAGTTTGAAGGTACTTGGGAACGATACCTACCTCGATTGAATTTGCCTACAATAAGCTTTTCAATCTAGTATCAAAATGGCGCCTATGAAGCCTTGTATGCAGGCGAAGGTGTCGAACACCATTATACTGGACTGAGCTCAGTGAGAATAAGATACATGGGGTTGATTTGATTAAAGAAACCGAACAGAAAGTAGCTATTATTAGAGACAATTTGAAAGCTACCTCGGATCGTCAAAAGTCTTATGCTGATTTGAAATGTAAAGACATTGAATTTCAAATTGGAGATCGAGTATTCTTGAAAGTTTCTCGTGGAAAAAGGTACTCCGATTTGGTCGGAAAGGCAAACTTAGTCCGAGATTCATCGGACCTTATGAAATTACTGAACGTATTGGGCTTGCTTATAGATTGAAGTTACCTTCGAGATAGAAAAGATACATGACGTATTTCATGTTTGATGCTTCGTAAGTCTGATCGAGATCCGTCCCATGTAATTACAATCGTCTGAGATTGAAATCAGACCCGATATGACGATGAGGAAGAACCAATTCTTATTTTAGCTCGGGAAAAGAAAGAGTTAAGAAACAATAAAATTCCATTAGTGAAATCTTGTGGAAAAGGCACGGAGTTGAAGAGGCTACGTGGGAGCTGAAGATTCAATGAGGCAACAATATCCAATGTTGTTTAACGGTAAGATTTTCGGGGACGAAAATCCTTAAGGGGGGAGAGTTGTAACAGACCGAATTTGACCCTAATCGGAACGGTGGTTTCAGGACCACGAATCCGAGTTTGAGAAATATTTTAATATTTTATTTTGTGATTATCATGTGTGAATTAAAATGTGTGAAAGTTTCGTGGAAACATTTCATCGTTTGGGTGCTTAATTTGACAAAAAGGACTTAATCGCGTAAATTTAAAAATTCTTAAACTATAGTGTAAAGTGCCATTTGATGATGGCTTTTTAAAGTGGAGCATTAAAAGGGTAAATAACCCATTTTTGAGTTAGTGGGTGGCTTATGTCAAGAAAAACCTTAATATATATGTTAGTTTTTATTTTATATTAAAGGTTATATTAGTAATTTAATAATTACTTTATAATATGTTAAAATAACATAAACAAAAGCCACCATCTTTCTCATTCTCTCATGGCCGAATATTGAGAAAGAAAAAGGGGTTTTTGTTCTTTGATTTTCGGCACTTGGAGGCTTGATTTCAAGGTTAGTTTCAATTTAGTTTTTGTTAATTTTTACGTTTTTGAGATCGTTGCTTCAAACCGTAGCTGACCCATGTTAAAATTTTAGAATCTAAGCATGTTTGAGGTTCAGCTATTGATAGGTTTATATGGTTTTGATGTTTTATTATGTTAGATAAAAGTTAAGCTAAAATTAGTATATTATGTATAGGAAATTTTGATGAATTTTTGTTTTAGGGCCATATTATAAAAAAATGAAATTTTAGAGGGACTTATTTGCTAAATAATTAAAAGAAAAGGGCTTGTATAGCCCTTATACATATTCGGCCCTTAAGGGGTATTGAGAAATTTGGTGTATTTTGTGTTTTAGGCAAATAAGACTAAATTGAAAAAATTAAAAATAGTAGGGGTAAAATGGTAAATTACCTATTCATGTGCTTAGGGACTAAATTGAGAAGAAATGTACTTGAATGAGTTAAATTTTAATGTGTTTTAGATCAAGAGCAAAGAAAAATAGATTTAGATCAGGGAAAGACGAAGGTTCTCGAATAGCCGATTCGCACGGTCTATCGACAACCGAGGTAAGTCCCTCAGCTGGATTATATTAAAGAATGCATTATGAAAGTATTAAATGTCAATTTTTG
The DNA here is from genome assembly GCA_025506655.1 of Gossypium rotundifolium. NCBI lineage: Eukaryota > Viridiplantae > Streptophyta > Magnoliopsida > Malvales > Malvaceae > Gossypium > Gossypium rotundifolium. The sequence continues at coordinate 104,293,923 of CP106733.1, read as the reverse complement.
ATAAATTTGGGTATATTTTCATGTGATAGCCGAATGTAGTAATATTACATTGAATTGGATATGTTTTATTATACAATGTTATAATAGTTTTATTTGTGAAAAGTGAATAAGCTTAGTTGAATTGGAATTGTGATAGAATTATGAAATTTAAGTGATAAGTGGTTATGATACTGTTGAAATGTTCATTGAAATGCTGAAAATGATGATATTTCGGGCTTTAAGCCTAGCAGGCCTAGTGCCGGTGACTTATTTTAGGCTTTGTGCCTAGCAGGCCTTGTGCCGGTGATTCATTTTAGGCTTTAATGCCTAGCAGGCTTTGTGCCGGTGTTATATGTCTGGCTTTATGCCTAGCAAGCCTTGTGCCGGTGATTCATTTCGGGCTTTAATGCCTAGCAGGCCTCGTGCCGGTGATTTATTTCGGGCTTTAATGCCTAGCAGGCTTTTTACCGGTGATAAGTTAAAACAGAGAATTGGTGATGTATATACATAGTAGATTGAGCTATAAGCTCTAAAAAGAAAAAGGAAATTAGCTTATTATATTGGTAAGTGACAAGGTAAGTTGATTATTTGAAATGATAAATGGTTATGTAAATATGAATTATGTGCTAACCTATTTGAACATATACATGATTTGGCCTATTTATGTATTTGTAATAATGAAAGTCAAATTATATATTTGTATATGATTGATTAGGTTCGGCCATATGGTATATATATGTAAGGTTCAAATGTGATTTGGTGATACTTAAAACTTTGGTTATGATTATGATGTGCAATGAGATCGAAATTTCGTTATGTGTCGGTAACTTGAAATATTCAAATGCATAGGGTATATATATGAAATGTTATTGTATAAGTTATGTGATAAACTACTATTGATTAGATTAAGGAGGTGACTAATATTTGGCTAGGTGAAACTCGTATTGAATTATTTATGCTAATTGCCGCAAGAATGGAAGTTAAATTGTTAAGTATGTGTGTATATGTCATATATATTGCTTGAGACTTACTAAGCTAGCAAGCTTATTGTGTGTATTCTTGTTTACCCTTGTTTAATAGATTTAGGTTCAAGCTACAGACTCGAAGGATCTGGGAAGAAGTCAACCGCACTATCGACTTTCTTTTCGGTATTGAATAACTTAGTTTTGTATTAAAAAGGGCATGTATAGGTTAGACTAAACAGTATAATTAATGTTTTGTAATCGTGTAAATATGCTAGCCATGCGAAAATGGCTATCTATTTTGGGATAACTGGTTTCGTGTTTTGATGATATAGTTTGCTCATGCCATGAATTATCATTTGTGTCTGGATGTGGTTTAGGCATTATATGAAATGGTTTAATAGATATATGCCATGACATGTATATGTATTTTGATCTTTGTTGGTCACTTTGATAGATTAAGGTAGAATATTTTAATCATGTGCATATGTGATAGGTTAATAAAGAGAGATGTTAGACATTTCAATTTCATGAAATTGATATGAATATGAATTTGAGTTATATACTTGTGAAGTATGTATCTAGATATGTATCAAATTCAGTTGTTTTAAATAGGATGAATTATATTGAATAAATGGGTATGTGTATTCGCCAAATCTATGTGACCATTGCTTATGTGGTTAAAATGTTTGAAATAGTTAGGCATAGTTGAGTATGGAAAGAGTGCATAATTGAGATGTATGCGTTTTCATATATATATATATATATATATATATATATATATGTATTTGACTTGTTGAATTACTTGTCTTAATTGAGTACATAAAATTGTTAAACTTCGGTTTATGCTAGGTAATGTGCATAAAATGCAAACAATGGAACCATGCATATTCGGCCTTTTAGTGGGTGTACAATTGATGTGTAATGGTTGCACGCATTAGTTTACTTGTAACTGAGACTTTATGCTATAAGAAGCTTAGACACTTATGAGAGTTCATGAAATCTACTTGTTTATGTGATATTGATGTATTATACACAGTATGATGAATTAGGATCATCAATGATTCCTCTTTGAATGGTTTGGATCTAATATATATATATGTTATGTGTTACACATGTGTTTATTAATTGTTTATAGATAATTCTTTAATAAAGATGATCATCCATGATTCAACTATTTTAGCTTAAGTGTTAGAATGCATGGTAGCACCTGTAAACCCTTATCCGGCGATGGACTCGGGTCAAGGGATGTTACATTTGATTGGTATCAGAGCTTATGGTTTAGTCGATTCTAGGACTACCGTAGCGCGTGTGAGTCTAGCTATACATGCCTTTTTCATATATCGATAGTGTGGTGACTTCTGATATTCTGAACTGTGTTTTATATAGTAAATGGACACTGATCCTAAAAGAGTCGTAGCAGATGATGGGGAGAGTGTGGCGCCTGACCGTGCACATAGATCAGTGCCAGTAGACTATCGACCAGTTTCGGGTAGCCACGAGGGGGAGACTAAACAAGCCTTCTATCAGATGATGAATGAGTGGTTTACCCAGTTTATCTAGACTAATCCTACTGTGCACCAACCTCCACCTGAATAATCCAACTCGATACCTTCAAGACTTCGATGATAGATCCGATGAGATCTAGTAGGCCTCAGCTTGATAAAATTAGGAAATTTGGGGTCAAGAATTCAAGGCCAATGATGATGATGATGCGAGAGCGAAATAAATATGGCTTGATAACACTATTCGGTACTAGATAAGCTATCTTGTACTCGGATGAATGCCTGAAGTGTGTTATATCTTTACTTGGGACACCAGATATCACCGTGGAATACACTAGTATCGGTGATTCCAAAGAAAAGTGACGTGGGATTTCTTCCGAATGAATTACGTAAGAAATATATCAATCAAAGATTCATTGATCAAAAGCGAAAAGAATTTCTTGAATCAAACAGGGAAGGATGACCGTGACGAAATATGAACGAAAATTTGTCGCTTAGCGGATATGCTAGAGAGTGTGTATCAACCAAGCCATTATGTGTAAAAGGTTTGAAGACAGTGCGAATGAAGAGATAAAGTTGCTTGTTGGCATTCTTGAAATTCAAGAATTTGTGACTCTAGGTAAGCGAGCTTGCAAAGCTGAAGAGCTCGGGAAAGAGAAAAGAAAGGCTGAGACAGAAGCTAGAGCCATTCGTAAGAGGTTGTCGAGTAAGACTTTCCATTCCACATCTAAGAAGTTCAGAGATGATTTCAGCCGACATAAAGTTACTTCAGATTTACCTAGACGTGATCGACCTCCAGTGGGCTCCCAAGCTACCTCGATGGCCAGTGTTGGTAATGTTCCACAGAATCGAGTTGAATGCAAACATTGTGGAAAATGGCATTCTGGGAGTTGTAGAGTTCGTGGTCGGTCTTGCTTTAAATGTGGATCCTCAGACCATTTTATTCGAGAGTGCCCGATGTTAGGTGAAAGGTATCGACCACGTAACTCTAGACCGAAAGCAAAGGTATCAAGACGGGCGGACTACCTGCATTCTAGCAACGTAGGTGGTAGTCAGAGAGGGACGAAGAACACAGCAGTTCGATCTGAGGCTAGGGCACCAGCTAGAGCTTATGTTACTCGAGCTAGAGAGGATGTTGCTTCTCCAGATGTCATTACCTTACTTTCACCCTTTATGATACTCATGTGATTGCATTGATTGATCCCGGTTCGAAATTCATATGTATGTGAAACTCGGTATTCAAGAAGACTCGCCATTGAGTCTCATCGAGTTTGTGACTCACTTAATCCAACCCTTTGGGTAGATGTGTGTTGTTAATAAAGTGTAAAGGTTGCCCATTGATGATTCGAGATTTTTACTTCCCGATCGATTTAATGTCATTGCCTTTCGATGAGTTTGATATAATTTTGGGAATGGATAGTTAACTTCGCTTGATGCAAAGGTGAATTGCAAAAGAAAGCTTATTGATTTGAGACAACAGGACGGTGAGATCATTAGAATTGAATCCAGTGATTTAAGTGGGTTTCCTCTGCTTATATCCTCGATGTTAGCCCTAAGTATGTGAGAAAAGGGTGCGAAGCTTATTTGGCTTATGTACTGGATAATAAATTATCGAGAAATGATTGAATCTGTTCCAATTGTATGTGAATACCCAGATGTGTTTCTTGAAGAACTACCGGTTTACCCCAAAGACGAGAGATTGAGTTTGGCATTGAATTAGCCCTGAACGACTCCGATCTCAATAGCTCCATATCGGATGGCACCTCTTGAGCTAAAAGAGTTGAAAGCACGATGCAAGAGTTAATGAGATAGGGCTTTGCACGAACAAGTTTCTCTCCTTGGGTGCACCATTCTTTTGTGAGAAAGAAAGATGGAACGATGCGAATGTGTATTGATTATCGGCAATTGAATAAGGTAACTATAAAGAATAAGTACCGTTACCTCGGATTGATGATTTGTTTGATCAATTGAAAGGGCTTCAATATTTTCAAGATAGATTTGAGATCGGGTTATTATCGATTCTGAGTCGAGATACGGATGTGCCAAAGACGCATTCCTATTTAGGTACGACATTTTGAGTTTTTGGTTATGCCTTTTGGGCTTACTAATGCACTGCTATTTTTATGGATTTGATGAATCGGGTTTTAGACGGTTTTGGATCGATTTGTGGTAGTGTTTATTGATGATATATTGATCTACTCCAAAGATGAAATTGAGCATCTTTGAGCATTTGAGATTAGTGCTACAAACTTTTCAAATCAGCAATTGTATGCGAAGTTTAGTAAGTGTGAGTTCGGATGAAAGAGGTCACTTTTTGGGACATGTTGTTTCAAAGATCGTGCATTCGAGTTGATCCGAACAAAATCTTGGCTATACTTGATTGGAAGCCACCAAAAATGTTTTCGAGATTCAAAGTTTTACGGGACTTGCAGTTACTATCGACGATTTGTGAAAGGTTTTTCTATGATAGCTACCCCGTTGACAAAGTTATTGCAGAAAGATGTCAGGTTCGAGTGGTCAAAAAAGTGTCAGAAAAGTTTTGATCAGCTGAAAGCCTTTTTGACAAAAGCTCCAGTGTTAGTTCAGCCTGAATCGGGTAAAGAATTTGTTGTTTATTCTGATGCTTCTTTGAATGGTTTGGGTTTCGTTTTGATGCAGGAAGGCAAAGTTGTAGCTTACGCTTCAAGACAATTGAAGCCGCATGAAAGAAATTACCCGACGAATGACTTAGAACTTGCAACTATTGTGTTCGCACTGAAAATTTGGCGTCATTATTTATTTGGCGAGAAATGTCACGTTTATTCAGATCATAAAAGCCTAAAGTATTTGATGACTCAGAAAGAGTTAAACTTGAGACAACGTAGATGGTTAGAACTGTTGAAAGACTATGAGTTAGTGATTGACTACCATCCGGGGAAAGCTAACATTGTTGCAGATGCATTAAGGCGAAAATCATTGTTTGCTCTTCATGCATTGAACACACAGATGGTTATGTCAAGTGATAGTTCGATAATAGTCGAGTTAAAAGCAAGACCAATGTATATTCAGCAAATTTGTGATGCACAAAAAGCTAACAAAGATATGACTGTTAAATGGGCTCAGTGTGGAAATAATGCAGAGTCAGAATTTCGAATTGATGAAAATGACTGCTTGAAATACAAAGGCCGAATGTGTGTACCGAGGGACGTGGATTTGATTCAGATGTTATTGAAAGAAGCTCATAATAGTCAGATGTCGATACATCCGGGTAGCACGAAAATGTATAATGACTTGAAGCAGTTCTACTGGTGGCCTGGTATGAAACGAGATATATCTGAATTTGTTTCAAAGTGCTTAATTTGTCAGCAAGTAAAAGCCGAGCATCAAGTGCCTTCTGGGTTGCTTCAGCCGATCATGATACCTGAAAGGAAATGGGATAGAATCACTATGGATTTTGTATCTGCTTTACCTATGACACTGAGCAAGAAAGAAGCAGTCTGGATTATAGTTGATTGATTGACCAAATCGGCTCATTTTGTACCAATTCGAATGGACTACTCACTTGATAAACTTGCTGAATTGTATATATCCCAAATTGTGAGGTTGCATGGAGTGCCGAGTTCCATTGTTTCGGTCAGAGACCCGAGATTCACATCACGATTTTGGAAGAAGTTGCAAGATGCTTTAGGTACTAAACTTCATTTTAGTACAGCCTTTCATCCTCAGACGGATGGGCAATCCGAGAGAACTATTCAGATACTTGAGGACATGTTGAGATGTTGCATTCTCGAGTTTGAAGGTACTTGGGAACGATACCTACCTCTGATTGAATTTGCCTACAATAACAGTTTTCAATCTAGTATCAAAATGGCGCCTTATGAAGCCTTGTACGGGCGAAGGTGTCAAACACCATTATACTGGACTGAGCTCAGTGAAAATAATATACACGGGGTTGATTTGATTAAAGAAACCGAACAGAAAGTAGCTATTATTAGAGACAATTTGAAAGCTACCTCGGATCGTCAAAAGTCTTATGCTGATTTGAAATGTAAAGACATTGAATTTCAAATTGGAGATCGAGTATTCTTGAAAGTTTCTCCGTGGAAAAAGGTACTCCGATTTGGTCGGAAAGGCAAACTTAGTCCGAGATTCATCGGACCTTATGAAATTACTGAACGTATTGGGCCTGTTGCTTATAGATTGAAGTTACCTTCTGAGATAGAAAAGATACATGACGTATTTCATGTTTCGATGCTTCGTAAGTACAAATCAGATCCGTCCCATGTGATTACACCGTCTGAGATTGAAATCTGACCCGATATGACGTATGAGGAAGAACCGATTCTTATTTTAGCTCGGGAAAAGAAAGAGTTAAGAAACAATAAAATTCCATTAGTGAAAGTACTGTGGAAAAGGCACGGAGTTGAAGAGGCTACGTGGGAGCCTGAAGATTCAATGAGGCAACAATATCCGACGTTGTTTAAAGGTAAGATTTTCGGGGACGAAAATCCTTAAGGGGGAAGAGTTGTAACAGACCGAATTTGACCCTAATCAGAACGGTGGTTTCAGGACCACGAATCCGAGTTTGAGAAATATTTTAATATTTTATTTTGTGCTTATTATGTGTGAATTAAAATGTGTGAAAGTTTCGTGGAAAAATTTCATCGTTTGGGTGCTTAATTTGACAAAAAGGACTTAATCGCGTAAATTTAAAAATTCTTAAACTATAGTGTAAAGTGCCTATTTGATGATGGCTTTTTAAAGTGGAGCATTAAAAGGGTAAATAACCCATTTTTGAGTTAGTGGGTGGCTTATGTCAAGAAAAACCTTAATATATATGTTAGTTTTTATTTTATATTAAAGGTTATATTAGTAATTTAATAATTACTTTATAATATGTTAAAATAACATAAACAAAAGCCACCATCTTTCTCATTCTCTCATGGCTGAATATTGAGAAAGAAAAAAGGGGTTTTTGTTCTTTGATTTTCGGCACTTGGAGGCTTGATTTCAAGGTTAGTTTCAATTTAGTTTTTGTTAATTTTTACGTTTTTGAGATCGTTGCTTCAAACCGTAGCTGACCCATGTTAAAATTTTAGAATCTAAGCATGTTTGAGGGTCAGCTATTGATAGGTTTATATGGTTTTTGATGTTTGATGATGTTAGATAAAAGATAAGCTAAAAATTAGTATATTATGTATAGGAAATTTTGATGAATTTTTGTTTTAGGGCCATATGGTAAAAAATTAAATTTTAGAGGGACTTATTTGCTAAATAATTGAAATAAAAGGGCTTGTATAGCCCTTATACATATTCGGCCCTTAAGGGGTATTGAGAAATTTGGTGTATTTTGTGTTTTAGGCAAATAGGACTAAATTGAAAAAATTAGAAATAGTAGGGGTAAAATGGTAAATTGCCTATTTATGTGCTTAGGGACTAAATTGAGATGAAATGTACTTGAATGAGTTAAATTTTAATGTGTTTTAGATCAAGAGCAAAGAAAACAGTTTAGATCGGGGAAAGACGAAGGTTCTCGAATAAGCGATTCAGACGGTTTATCGACAAATGAGGTAAGTCCTCACCGGATTATATTAAAGAATGCATTATGAAAGTATTAAATGACAATTTTGATAAATTTGGGTATATTTTCATGTGATAGCCAAATGTAGTAATATTACATTGAATTGGATATGTTTTATTATACAATGTTATAATAGTTTTATTTGTGAAAAGTGAATAAGCTTAGTTGAATTGGAATTGTGATAGAATTATGAAATTTAAGTGATAAGTTGTTATGATACTGTTGAAATGTTCATTGAAATGTTGAAAATGATGATATTTTGGGGTTTAAGCCTAGCAGGCCTAGTGCCGGTGACTTATTTTAGGCTTTGTGCCTAGCAGGCCTTGTGCCGGTGATTCATTTCAGGCTTTAATGCCTAGCAGGCTTTGTGCCGGTGTTATATGTTAGGCTTTATGCCTAGCAAGCCTTGTGCCGATGATTCATTTCGGGCTTTAATGCCTAGCAGGCCTCGTGCCGGTGATTTATTTCGGGCTTTAATGCCTAGAGGCTTTTTGCCGGTGATAAGTTAAAACAGAGAATTGGAGATGTATATACATAGTAGATTGAGCTATAAGCTCTAAAAAGAAAAAGGAAATTAGCTTATTATATTGGTAAGTGACAAGGTAAGTTGATTATTTGAAATGATAAATGGTTATGTAAATATGAATTATGTGCTAACCTATTTGAACATATACATGATTTGGCCTATTCATGTATTTGTAATAATGAAAGCCAAATTATATATTTGTATATGATTGATTAGGTTCTACCATATGGTATATATATGTAAGGTTCAAATGTGATTTGGTGATACTTAAAACTTCGGTTATGATTATGATGTGCAATGAGATCGAAATTTCATTATGTGTCGGTAACTTGAAATATTCAAATGCATTGGATATATATATGAAATGTTATTGTATAAGTTATGTGATAAACTACTATTGATTAGATTAAGGAGATGACTAATATTTGGCTAGGTGAAACTCGTATTGAATTATTTATGCTAATTGCCGCAAGAATGGAAGTTAAATTGTTAAGTTTGTGTGTATATGTCATATATACTGCTTGAGACTTACTAAGCTAGCAAGCTTATTGTGTGTATTCTTGTTTACTCTTGTTTTATAGATTTAGGTTCAAGCTACGGACTCGAAGGATCTGGGAAGAAGTCAACCGCACTATCGACTTTCTTTTTGGTATTGAATAACTTAGTTTTGTATTAAAAAGGGCATGTATAGTTAGACTAAACAGTATAATTAATGTTTTGTAATCGTGTAAATATGCTAGCCATGCGAAAATGGCTATCTATTTTGGGATAACTGGTTTCGTGTTTTGATGATATAGTTTGCTCATGCCATGAATTATCATTGGTGTTTGGATGCGGTTTAGGCATTATATGAAATGGTTTAATAGATATATGCCATGACATGTATATGTATTTTGATCTTTGTTGGTCACTTTGATAGATTAAGGTAGAATATTTTAATCATGTGCATATGTGATAGGTTAATAAAGAGAGATGTTAGACATTTCAATTTCATGAAATTGATATGAATATGAATTTGAGTTATATACTTGTGAAGTATGTATCTAGATATGTATCAAATTCAGTTGTTTTAAATAGGATGAATTATATTGAATAAATGGGTATGTGTATTCGGCCAAATCTATGTGACCATTGCTTATGTGGTTAAAATGTTTAAAATAGTTAGGCATAGTTGAGTATGGAAAGAGTGCATAATTGAGATGTATGCGTTTTCATATATATATATATATATATATATTTATATATGTATTTGACTTGTTGAATTACTTGTCTTAATTGAGTACATAAAATTGTTAAACTCGGTTTATGCTAGGTAATGTGCATAAAATGCCAACAATGGAACCATGCATATTCGGCCTTTTAGTGGGTGTACAATTGATGTGTAATGGTTGCACGCATTAGTTTATTTGTAACTGAGACTTTATGCTATAAGAAGCTTAGACACTTATGAGAGTTCATGAAATCTACTTGTTTATGTGATATTGATGTATTATACACAATATGATGAATTAAGTTTATCAATGATTCCTCTTTGAATGGTTTGGATCTAATATATATATGTTATGTGTTACACATGTGTTTATTAATTGTTTATAGATAATTCTTTAATAAAGATGATCATCCATGATTCAACTATTTTAGCTTAAGTGTTAGAATGCATGGTAACACCTGTAAACCCTTATCCGGCGATGGACTTGGGTCAAGGGATGTTACAATACCGGTTAAACCATTTGGAATAATACAGGATACTCGAGAATCTCTCACCCTAAGTGCCAATATATATATATAGTCAAATCTATCTCAACAAAATCTTGCACCAAAGTGCCAATACATAGCCGAAGCTATCTCAATATCATATCTCAATAATGCTCACTCTCGAGCTACCAACGGGTCTACTCACACAAGCTGATGGTCATGACGTAGCTACACGGTACTGCTCATAGAAGCTCACGAGAATCCGTAACACATGCTGGATAACTCAGCCACCGGTAGGACGTATAGACCAGCACCCAAAACAATAATAACCCCTAATGACATGTCATTCGTATCCTAATCTATTCATAAGGTTCAACCGGATTTCTCAATTGTCGAATTAATATCGAACATGTCTGTAAAGTCGTATTCACAGTTTATGTAATATTAAAGCATATAAAATACAATTATAACAAAGCTTATTACATACCAACTTACCTCGAATGCAAAAACGACGAATTAAATCGATTAAGCCGAAACTTAGTTCTTTCCCGATCTAAGTCTGTATTTTGCATTTTTTGATCTAAATATAATCAAAATTAACTTATTTAATAATCTCTTTAATCAATTTCGTCCAAATTATACATTAATGCAATTTTACACGTTTGCCCCTAATATTTCACATATTTACAATTTAGTTTTTATTTCATAAAATTACAAATTCATGCAATTCAATCAAAACCCATGCTAGCCAAATATCAATTAGGTCCGTAGTAGTCCATATTTTTCATTAATTTTACAATTTAACCATACAATTTTCACATTTCATAATTTAATCTCTAATTAGACATTTTACTAAAAATCACTTAAAAATGTTGTTTATCTAACAACAAGCATCCATTTTCTATCATCAAACATCAAAACACACCAACATTCATCAATGGCAAAACCTTAAACCTTTAATAATTTTGCAAAATAGTCTCTAGGCTAGCTAGACTAAGCTGTAACGATCTCAAAAACATAGAAATCATCAAAAACGGATTAAAAATACATACCTAATTTAAGGAGATAAGAGGGCCGAACCCTAGCTCTTTTTTCACAAGAGAATCAGTTTTGCTATGGCTTTTGAAGAAGATGAACACAAATTACATGTTTTGTTTTTATTTAATTAATCTTTAATAACCAATTTACAATTTTAACCTTAATGATAAAACATTAAAATCATCAAAATAATGCCCATCTTTGTCCACCGATATTAAAAATGGTATATTTACCACATAAGGACCTCCACTATTTAATTTCATAGCCATTTAATACCTTTAGCTATTAGAACATCACTTTTGCACTTTACGCGATTTAGTCCTTTTTATCAAAATGACTAATCAAATGATAAAATTTCTTAATGAAACTTTCACACAATCATACTATCATGTTGTAAATATTAAAATAATAATAAAATAATTATTTTGACTTTGAATTTGTGGTATCAAATTCACATTATATTTGATTCAAGGTTACTAGAGTATAAATAGGGGCACATAAGTGCATTCACGGGTATCGAAGTACTAATAGGGGCACGCATGTGCAATCAGGGGTATCGAAGTACAAACGAGGGCACGTATGTGCAATCAGGGGTATCAAAGTACAAACGAGGGCACGTATGTGCAATCAGGGGTATCGAAGTATAAACAAGGGCAATATGTGCAATCAGGGGTATTGAAGTACAAATAGGGGCACGTATGTGCAATCATCAATAATTATTTATAAACATATCAATTAAAGTAAAATAATATAAGATTACAAGTAAAACTTTATTTACGTATTGAAATACTATGGACTTACCAACTATTTGATTCTGACTAGCACGCAGGGACTAATTCGCTATTTTCCCTTTTCCTCGACTATTGTTTTTTTTATCCAAGTTTTGATATATATAATAATTAAATACAATATATTAATATCATACATATTTCACATAACCATTCAATGCATATGAACCTTAACTTTTCATTAATTATACATTTTCCCTAAACTTTTATAGCTTTTGCAATTTAGTCCTCTAACCTGATATTCATCAAATTGACAATTTTCTATGAACCAAATTATAGCTAAATATTCTAGGCTCTTTAACAATACCTATTACACATCAAATTCACTATCAAACCTTGAAATTTTGACATTTTAATAATTTAATCCTTAAACCAAAATCTAATAAAAATCACTTCACGAAACAATGAAATACCACAATCAAAGCTTCAAACACATACTTATCATAAAAAAATTCAAGATTCATGAATGGAAACTTTTAAAATTTGTAACAGATTCAAAAATGAAGGTATGGGCTAGTTGGACCTAGTTGCAACGATATCAAAAACATAAATTTCATTATAAATGAGCTTCAAAAACTTACTCATGCACATGAATAGGCTAACTGAACCTCCAACTATTCTTTCATGGTGTTTTTGGTAAGAATGAAGAGGAAAATGAAGAAGAAAATGTCTTTTGTCATCAATTTTTTATTAATTTTGAAATAATTATAAATTTTCCATTAAACCAATTTTTCTTTCAATTTTTTTCTTTAATTTCCACTCCAAAACTGTCCACTAACAACGAATAGGGTTTAATTGCCTTATTGGCCATCTCACATTTATTAGTTAAACTATTAACTTATCCAAATACAATAATTAAAAAGTTTGCACATTTTCTCAATTTAGTCTTTTTTTTTTAATTGGCTATCTAAACGTTAAAATTTCTTAACCAAATTTTAATACGACTCTAATGACTTGATAATTATTCTATAAATAATATTTGCAAGTTGACATGACAAAAATTTGTGGTCCCGAAACCACTATTTCTTCACTATTGAAAAATGGGCTGTTACATAGGCCATCATCCACTCAAGATTAAGGTATGTCACACTATAAACGTCATAAGTGAATAAATTTATAAACGGATTTAGGATCTATTCTACTTGGGTCCTATCCAATATACTGACCTATCACAAATCGTAGTGACAATTTAAGTACTTTTTGACAATTAACGAGCTTATTTTTTAGGTATTTTATATTCTTTTATTGTATTTTTTGTTTTATTAGTCTAGATTCAAATTATTGAAAATTAAGCATTTGTACACATGTTTTAATTTTTTTCACGACCCGTTAGGACAACTTGGGCCTCTGGAACAACCAATAGGCTATTTGAGTGTGTAGGGTGCCAATTCAGGACAAAGAATACAATGGACGATAGTCATGTCGCGACATAGGGAGGTTCGTGTTACGATATAGAAATTTGAAGCTGCTAGGGCTGAAAACGACTCCACGTTGTGACGAGGGATTTGCTTGTAACACCCAGTTTTAGCGGGTCTTAAGTTTTACACGAAACCGAAAAGTAGTCTTAGTGGTGCGGTTCTATTCGCCCAATTGATGCTTTTGGTGTTTGCATCGGGCGTATAGTTGACATTAGAGTATCAGGTAAGGATTTTTCTCTAAATGTGTGAAGATTTAAAGAAGAAGAGATTGGTATGAGTACTGAGGGTTTTTGGGGTAATATGGGTATTGCCAAAGGTATAGTACTCCAAGTTTGTTTACTTACTGTGGTAGTTAAGTTCTGACGAGGTGGTTAGGAATGAACGAAGGGATGGATTATATATATAGATATTGGATTCTCGTATACGTTTCTCTACAGCTATAAACCATTAATTACTGTAGCCCTGAAAGTTTGAGACATGGTCAAGTTCCACTAAGAGAACAGAGGTTTTTATTTATATATATATTGATAAGGGCTTGAGGAGAAATGAGAGACATCTTCTTTCTTCCATTTAAAACACCATTTTTTATTGCATTGGAGCTTAGCATAAATCTTTCTTGATTGAACTAAAACAAAGGATCTAGGTGCATGTAGAGGGTTGTTTAACATCTTAGGTAAGTATTATAGTTTTACATGTTGACTTCTAAAAGAGTAAGTCTACTTTTATGTGCGTGAGCAATAAAATGAAGAACCAAAGCTTTGTATAGTGGGCATCTAGGTTTCAGATGATGGTAGAAGTTATACGAATGAGTTTTAATGGTGTTCATATGTTTTGTAAGCAGAGGTTGCTGCGGTTTCTAGTTGGATGATGAATCTGGAGTCCTAGTTATTATCAATGGTTGTCAGATGAGTCTCTAAACTGACTCCTACATGTAAATCATTTATGTTAGATATTGTTTTGGAAACTGAATGAACAAAACTAATATAAAAAAGTATAAAATGAGGTTATACTATTGTATGAATGTTGTTGGTCTTGCATGTGTAGTATGTATGGAATCTGACAAGTTAAGTATACGGTAAGTATTCTGATGATGAAGTATGATTGTATGAGAGTAAATGTAATGTATGTGATAGGATGTTAGTTAGTCGAGTATTATTTAGGGATCAAAGTGTTAAGTCTTAAATGGTGCTAATGCATGAAGAGTCGATCAAATAAGTCTATTTTTGTTCATCGCAGTGGATTATAAAGGGGTCTGTCATGACTTTAAATATGATCTCTAAAAGGAAAAATCCATGGCCATGGCATTTTCTGAAAGGAACTAAAGGACAGTGATTTCCCAATGGGGTTTTCTACATGTCCAAGGACGATGATGGGAAAACCTCACATAACGTGAGTTTAGGCAAATCCATATCGTAAGCATGTCAAGAAAGAAAGCCTTTGTGGCAAAATCTTAAGAACAACCCTCGTGGTGAACTCTAAATGGATCACCTTAGTGGCGTGTTCTATCTGATTTCTAGTAAGCTGTATTTCGTTAAGTGAAAGTGGCGTGGACTGTCAAGAAAATCTAGTAAGTTACGAATATGAATGTCTGTTGACTACCTCCAAACTTACTAACATCTAGAGTGTGAGCACTGCAATAAGATAAAGAAATATGAGGTGGTATCCGCAAATATACGGGTCGAGTTGTAATATAGTTTTTACAACAGAATACGTCAGTACTCCAAGAATTGTACCTAAGGGAGGGGAGTGTTGTGTTAATTCTAATCTAAACACTAAATGATCTAATTAGTACTTTCAATTAGTTATAGTACGAAAACATAAAAAAGGGTGGTTTAAGGGTTTTTATAATGATAAAATAAAAGAAAATAACATAACATAAAAGAAATAAAAGTTCAGGAGATAGAAAATTATAATAAATCAAGTATCGATTATGGGTGATTAGCTCGCTTCTGTAATCCCCATCAACTGTTGTTTTGGGTTCCTCGTTAATCAACTAGTCGCTGCCATATCAGAATCTTCTGATCTTCCACTAACATAACGAGTCAGCAATAACTACTTATCTTTCGACCTCATAGTCCAGATTGGCTTGGGGTAAAGGTGTTCACTGTAACACCCCTTACTCATCTCCGACGTCGGGACCAGATACGAGGTATTACCATGCTTAACCTTGCTTGAACATGTAATCTCGAGCTATAAAATTTCATTCCAACTTAAAAATTTTCTTTCTTAATCATAACATACATATCATAGGCCTACGAGGCCTTAAACATACATCCGGAAGGTTTCGGAGTTCAATCAAAAATTTTACATTCTTTGAAAATTTTTGCCTAAACAGGGGTCACACGCCTGTGTGACTTGGGACACGCCCGTGTGGGTAGGCCGTGTGGTCTCACACGCCAATGTCCCTAGCCCATGTAGAATTTATTTTTATTTCGAACCTACAGGGGTTTTAACACGGCTAAACATACGCCCGTGTTAATGTCCCGTGTCCTTTACACGGCCTAGACATGCCCGTGTCCTCACCCTTGTGTGAAAACTAGGGGTATTCTGTTTATGATGTTAGTAAACCCTTAAGAAGCACACGGCCTAGGCACACGCCCGTGTGCTGGCCCATGTGACGATTTGAATTCTCTTAACCAAAATGCAGGGGACACACGGCCTATCAACACACCTATGGGGTTGACCGTGTGTCACACATGGCCTAGACACACGTCCATGTGTCTGTCCGTGTGGACAACTAGAGGCTATTTTCCAATCCTTTTTGCCACCGTGAAACATCAACTCATTCATTTCATCACAAATAGCACATAACATAGCAATATTAAACTATTAAGAATACTTAAATTATAATTCATTCCACCCATATTTTTCTTAATTACATGCATGGACATTAATTTCATTAAACTCATCATCTTTATAATATGAACTTGACAATATTGGCCAATTCACCATGGGCCTTTACAAAATGAGTGTAAATCATCAATAGCCAACCCTTTGGCCTTCAAACATGACATGACACAAAATGATTATATCCCTATACATGCCATACTCAAAATGAATTAATTTCACTTTACTAAAAAATAGTTGATAGTGTGATCCGAGCTCTGACGTCATATGATCCCCGAGCTAACTTGGCAAAACTACAAGGAAAAATGGAAAAGAGGGGGGTAAGCATATAGCTTAGTAGGTTTGCATGAAATTCTAAAGCAACATAATTGCTTTCATTAAATTCATCCATCTATTGAAACAATAGCAACACAAGTCTCAAATGATTAAACATTCTCATCCATACTTACTCATACTTATTCTTACCCATCTCATGTTACATTATGGTATATAACTTGTATTTTCTCATGGTACTGGTATCACTTTTCACATAACTTAGCACATATACTAACATAAGCATAAACTCAAATCTTCATCATTCTTAATAATGAAAGAAGCTAAAGGTCATTTGTAAATAGTTTTGGCTCTAAACCATTTTACATACATAGCTCTTTTACCCATGAACTAATCAGATTATCGTAGGATATTCAAACTCATCATGTATAAATTTTGATGCCAACGCCATATCCCAGATATGGTCTTACACAGGATCTCATAGCTCGATGTCGAAGCCATGTCCCAAACATGGTCTTATACGAGATCATACACAGATGTCGATGCCATGTCCTAGACATGGTCTTATACAAAATCATCCTTTGGTACTGAGGCCACATCCCTAACATGGTCTTACACAGGGATCTCCTTTATTCAATGCTATAACATGAGTATCCTCATTATTCCGAATATTTATCCGGAATTTCACTTAGCTTATTTTCACCATTTCCTCATCGAGGCTTTATCACTCGATTTTCATAGCAATAACATACATTATCATAATATTAATTAGTTTCAAATATCGAAACATTATGAAACTTTAAATTCATACAAACTTACCTCGATTCTCAAAATGTGTATCGATGCTTGATTTAGTCCTCGATTTTGTTCTTGCCTCTATTTCGATCTGGGCTTCGTGTTTCTTGATCTATAATAATAATTTCACTTTTTAAATAAACACATTGACTAAATCGACTCGTAATTAATATTTTGGAAAAATTACAAATTTACCCCAAACTTTTACATAATTACACTTTTGCCCCTAGGCTCGTAAAATAATTTCTATTCAACTTTCTTGCATTTCAAGCCTAGCCAAATCATATTCTCAACTATAGTAACCTTCAATTTCCACTATTTCACTCATGTATGACCATTTTTAAAATTTTTACAATTTGGTCCCTTTTTAATTTTTATGAAAATCACTTAGAAAAAGATGTTTATTATACATCAAACTTTCATATTCTTCCATAAAACATCAAAATACATGCATGTCATACATGGGTAAATTTTTAAACATAAACCCTAGCTCAAAATATGGCTAGAAATAGCTAAACCGAGCTACGAGAATCTCAAAATATGAAGAACATTAAGAACGAGGCTAGGATGCACTTACTACCAAGCTTAGAAGTTGAAGAAACCCTAGCTATGGCTCCTTGTGATTCTCGGCCAAGGAGAATGAAACACCCCAAACCCGCCTAAAAAGCCTAACAATTTGGTATGTTCCTCGAGTAAAACTATAGCAAATTATCATTTTAAGAAAAACTTGATGATTTTATAGAAAATGAGTAACTTAACATTTTAGGTTGAAAACAAATTTGTAAAGTAAAATTTATATCTTTTAGAAACATTATTTGTAAGAGGAATTGATAAGTCAAAAGAAAACCACATTTAAGGAAATTACTTTTAAACATATATATATATATATATATATATTAGTTGACAAAACATTTTGAATTATTATTTATCGAAAACCATTTAGTTATTTAATAGTTATTGTTCATGGCAAAATAAGAGAAAATCCAAACACAAAATTAAAGATAGTTTATAGTGGCCTTATTACATAAAATTGGCAAACCCATAATAAAGTCTAAATAATAATAATTAACTTAATAAGTTTAAGTAGGAAAATTTCCAAACTTCATTGTTTGAGCTTTGGCCACCTCGAACTCCTTGCTGACCCGATCCATCGCACTACGAATTATCTGAAAAGTTATCCCATAAAAAAATGGGTGAGTTATAAACTCAATGTGCAACACATACATCAAAAAGTCCATTTGATTAAGCCTTTAAGCCCATTAATTACACATATGGCCATAGGCCCATTTAAGTCATATTTGGCCAAAAGCCCATTTAGCTCATATATAGCCCAAAAGCCCATTTTCATAGCAGATCAAATAATAATCATTCAATATTCATGATTATGTACATGAAATGAAATGCACGCCTACCCACCTAAATATCCATCTGCTACACACCAATTGCATCCAACCAACACACCGTGATTATTAAATCGACCTCCATCCGCTACACACCATCGAGGCGCTTCTTTGCAGTCAACATGCACATCGCCTTTATATTATTGTGGCAAAGCCACCAAAATGATGTGACCAAGTCACCGACCAAGTCCAAATTTCAAATACGTGACCAAAGTCACCAGATTCACATATGTGACCAAAGTCACCGGATTTCAATTATGTGACCAAGTCACCGGAGCCAAATATGTGACCAAGTCACCGAGTCAAATATGTGATCAAGTCACCGGAAATGTGGTAAAACCACCAGAATACTTCCTCCTTTATCAAATATACCCATATGCCCATGCACATACATATCAAATCAAATTTTCATGCTATTTACCCCACAAATCATAATATAGTCATGCTTATTTCACATTTATGCATATAGCAAAATGAACAAAATATTGGGGTAAACATACACGAATATCGCATACCACCGAATGGTATCCAAAATCACAATCATATACATGGTCATATAGTCACATTTAAATATATGTAAATCTTATGAGATTTTTAATGTAAGGTTACACACCTAGTGACAAAGTGAGAACAATACCTCTCGCTCGTCAACACCTAATTGATTAACACACTTGGTTAGTATACACTATTACTAATAAAATTGTACTTATTGATGAGGATCTAAATCCTTACCCTCGGATTCTCGAACGACAGAATCTGTGGTTTTCTCCACTAGATGGATCAAAACCACCGATATTCCACCAACGTAAAGTGGTTCGGTTGTCCGCACTACTTCAAATAACCGATCCTCGTTAGCAGAGGGTCCACAACCCGTGGAAAGTCTCTAACCGCCGATACCGGCCATTCGTTTGAAGTTTGATGGTAAAGGAATACCTCCTCTCTTCCAAACACTCCGTACGGCTCTTTTCTTACCTATCTTGTTGGTCTTAAATCGCCCCTAAAATACGATCGATTAGTAGTCTATCTAAAGAAATCGATATGATCTAAATTAATAACCTTACCTTGATGATTTTGAATGGTCACTTTTTAAGAGTTGTCTTCAAAAAGATCTTTGAAAAATCTTTTCAGTGGATTCGGCCTAGGAGAGAAAATAAGAGATCATAATTCTAAATTTGCCAAAATAAAAAGAAATTGATGAAAATGATTGACAAAACCTTACTTTGAGTTCTTCAAGATTCGGCCTTGAATAATAAGAAAAGAAGGATTGATGATTCGGCTTGGACAAAAAGATAAAAGAAAAAGATAGTGATTATTAGCATGTAATAGGTTCGGTTTTCAATAAAAGAAAATGAGAAAGGAGATTGAAAAAAAATATGATTCGGCTTTGAAAAAAAAATAAGTAAAGGATTGATGATTCTTGGTTTAGAAGAAAATAGTTTCTATAGAGAGAAGAAAGAAAGAAAATAAAATGAGAAGGAAAGAGAAAGGAGAAAAGAGAAAGATCAAAGAGAAAGGAGATTGGTTTTGCGGCTTAGGTGTATTCGCCAAGAGGAGAAATGAAGAAGAAAATGGTGCTTGAACTTTTGGTACTTTCGAATGAGAGAAAATAAAGAAAAGAAGAAAGTGTTTTCTAACCTTTTGATGCTTTTGACAAGAATTTTGAGAGAAAGGAATTTTAACCAAATGGTCAAAATGAGAACCAAAACAAAGAGAAGTTTTACCTAATGCCCAAAGAAAGATTCTGGCTAAGAGGAGAGCTATTGGAGAAAAGAGAAAGATGGACCATTTGCTAGGATTTTTGGCCAACTAGCACCCTAATGGCTACACTAAATTTTCGGTCAACCTTAGCCAACATCCTCCCCTTTTCCTCCTTGTTTCTTCCCCATCATATCCAAAATTTCCAAGACAATTAATCACTCCTTAGCCCTTCATGTTGTCTAGGTTCATGGTCAAATGACCATGAACAAACTCCCAAAACATTGCCCTATATCATGCCTTTTGCCCCCTCATATTATCATCAACTTATGATTCCATACCATAAGTTCCTAGCTTCCTTTTCACATGGTCAAATAGCCAAAATTAAGAGAATACTCATCCACTCTAGAACATTCTTGGCCGACACTAAAGGGAAGGAAACAAAAGAAATAAAATTTTTTTCCATTATGCTAGCTAGAGATTGAACCTCACTCCTCAAGCACACATCCATACATCCTAACCACTTTGCCAATTACTCAACTTATGCTTAAAACTCCTTGTCATTAATTCTTAAGGCCTAACTTGCTTAGCTCTCTCTTAATTATTAGAAATTAAAAGTTTCACTAAGCATTCACTTAATTAATGAAGCTCAAATAACTTCCAAAAATACACTTAATAATAATTGAGCATGCAACATCATTCAATCAAGTAAGATGCATAACCCCTAATTATCAGGATGTTATAGAGAAGAAGATGGACATGATTTTTGCTTCTTTTTCCCTTTTAATTCTTTTGTTAACCAAATGACTAAAATGCCCTTAATAATCCTTTCTTTAGATTTTTTCCTTCCCATGTCCATTTTTGTCCATCATCAAATATATTGGTCTAATTACTGAATAAGGACCTAGAGTAATTTTTAGAATTCTATTTCATACTTGAATCTTTTAGAATATCATATTTTCTACTCTTTTCAATTTAGTTCTAATGAGAAATTTAATCACTAATTAATAAAATTTCTTCATGAATTTTTCCACACAATCTGCAAAACCTCATAAGCCTCATAAAAATCATAAAACTCATATTTCTACTTCGGATTTGTGGTCTCGCAACCACTATTCTGACTAGGCCCTAAATTGGGCTGTTACATTCACGAATAGGCAATATCAATTTTGGGTTAATTTCCAACTTGATGACTTCCCAGGGTTGTCAGGCCTGGGGTTTATTTCTTGTTCTTATTCTCCCAAACAGTTGATCCATTGAGTAACCTTACAAAATAGTTAACAGGTCATACCTCTACTCGCTAATCCCCCATAGAGGGATTAGTTCCTCATGGTTTTCAGAGACAATATAGAATCAATATAAAGAGAAAGCATCCTAATTAATTTGATAGTATAGATTATTTGAAAAAGCTTGATTGTATTAAGATTAATCGCGAATCCATAAATTCTGAATGCTTTCCACAATTCAGATATCTTGGTAACAACGAAGAACAACTAAAATAAATTCTAAAACATAAAAATGAAAGAAAAACTAAACTAAACTTACTAAAGAAAATCTAGGATAAGTAAATCGTGTCCATCACATGAGCTAAAGATGCCTATTTATAGATTTTAGGTGGATGTGGTCCTTAACCCTAGGTTAGCCGACGTCCTCGAGCTATAAGTTTGATTGTGTAGACCAAAACACCCCTTAAATCGTGTTTTATCCTACCTAGAGTCGATGTATGACATACAACGACTTGTGTCGCGATAGAGAAATTAGTATACTCCTCTTCAACTATCTTCAGAGGTATGTTGCAACACCCTAAATCTGTGTCGTAACATCAAAGGCAGTCTTAAGCTTTTTTTTGTTCTGCTCCCTATGTTGCGACATTGAACATCTTGTGTTGCGACATAGCGACCAATATTAGTTTAGTACGCCTTCTAAAGGTCTCTTGTAGACTCACAAAGTGTGTTAGCTTTCGCTTAGGCCTCAGTCAGACCCTAAGGTTTAATAAAAGACTTAATTTGCACATTTTATTAAATGTAAATAAAAATAAGAAAACATAACTAAAACATAATGAAAATGCTTGTATTCAAGCTCCTTAAATGCGAAAACTAGTTTAATCTGCTACTCTGAATTACGACAAATCAAACTCCCCCACACTTAAGTCATTACTTGTCCTCAAGAAACAAAAACATAAGTGACAAATAAAAAATAACGACCCTTGAGCATGTATGATACAAGCATTGAATTCAGAGTATATGACTTAGGCATTTAAGGCTTACTAATAACTTTAACACGATGAGTAATTGACTTACCAGTTTTGATTGCAAACATCTAAGTTTAGTATGTTACAAAATATACAAGCGTTAAGGGTCTCCCCTGTAGGGTCCATCAACAAATCATACAGGTACTTTGATTATCCGAGCAGAATACAAATAGTCATTTATGCGTATGTTTAGTTTGATGTCCATTCTGATTATCCGAGCAGAATACAAATAGTCATTTATGCGTATGTTTAGTTTGATGTCCATTCATGTATAAGGATATTTAGGTCACATAGGTCTTTTGGGCTTCTAACGTTCTGAGGCTTAGGACAGGTGTGGAGTTCAAAAATAGTAAGCATTAAAAGGGTTACAAACATGAAAGTAGTTTGACACATCGTTTTGATCCCTATCTTTCCCCCTTAGTGACCTTTACCTACTCATCGCCTTATTTCTCCTTCTCTGACCTTCCTTGTCTCTCCATATATAGGAAGTCATAGCATGACATAGTAACTACGACTAGCATTACGAGTTTCCGTGCACTAATGAACAAGTTTTTCTTTCTTTTGTGACTTTGTAACCTTTCTCTTTTCCAATACATCTCACTCATGAATGCTTTTTTTTTTGCTGGTTTAAGACTTTTCTACTTGTAATAATTTTCTTTTTGGATTTTTTTTTTTGCACCTTAGGCGCACTCATAGTTCCTATATCACGCCAATCTTTTTTATGTCACTTTATTTTTATAAACTTCACCATGATGTATCTACTTAACCTTTAATACGTATGGCCAGACATCTATAGTCGTGCAATCCAGGACCAAAGAAAAAAGGGAAAATGAAAATTAACGTTTTCAGGCTCGAGGATTGTAATGAGGTTCATCAAGAAGTGTCAATAGGCTCAAAATATTGATACTAAAGGTGAACATTAATAGGTTGGGTTTTTTTTTTCTCTGGATGTGTTCCAAACAATGCCTTAGGTCATCCCTAAATATATCATCATGCAAAAATTTAATTAACCAAACAAATACAAATTCAACCATTTATCATTTGCACTAACATGCTTGTTTCCTTGTAATATCTATATCATTAGGTACAATTGATTGCTTAATACCTATTATATTAATACATAGTAATAAAAAATTAATCTCCTATCATCATGCTAAATTTATTCATAAACATAAGCAACCTATGTATATGCTCCTAACAAATCAATTGTATTTCTACAAGCTCAAGCACACAAAAGACAAGATAATAAAAGAAAAATTTAAATATTGAAAACAAAACAAATTTTCTATGTTACCCCTACACTTTAGTTGACACATCATCCTCAATGTGTAACCCTTAAAAACATAAGGAAACCACTTACCCGATTTGTTGTGATTGCTCCAACTACTACTGGTGGGTGTTTCCTTCTTTGATCGTGTAAAGCTTGAATTGTTTGTGTCTCCTTTGTGATGGGTTTCTAACAAATTTGAATGAACTGCAAAATTATTATTTTTATATACCCCTAATCCTAGAAATAGATTTACATCATCCCTGAAGTAATTAATACAATCCCTAAAATAACTATTCAATTTATTAATGAAAAATACAAATTCCTAAAACAAAAACATTCAATTCATCTACTCCTAAAACTAAAATCCTAATGGATTAACTCTTTAATATTAATCCCCATCTTCCTAAAATCCTCTTTTTCCACTTTCATGTAACACCCCTAACCCATATCTGTCGCTGGAGTAGGGTTACGAGGTATTACCGATCAATACATATCATTTAACATACATAGCTCATACATTTATGTTTTCATACTCAAATACCATTTAATCACAAACATATCATCCCTTCTAAGGGCCTAGGAGGCCTTAAACATGCTTTAGAAGTGGTTCGGGACTAAACCGATAACATATGAAAATTTTGGAAACTTAGAAATATTTTCAACCATACAGGGGTCACACGCCCATGTGAATAGACCATGTGCCTTACATGGCTCCAGACACGCCCGTGTCATAGGCTGTTTGGAAACATGGCATACATACTGACTTGGGTCACACAGCCAACCACACGCCCTTGTGTCTAGCCCGTGTGCCCTTCGAAGTGGCCACACACGCCCGTGTGCCAAGTCGTGTACTAGGCCGTGCCAAACCTATAGGGTATACTGACTTATGAAACACGGCCAAGTCACACGCCAATGTGCTAGGCCGTGTGCCTATTAAGGGGTATACTGACTTTTACCATACGGCCAGTCACACGCCCGTGTGTAAGACCGGGTGGAGCATACTTCAATTCAATTTCAACATTAGGGGACACACGGTCGTGTAACATGACCGTGTGTCACACACGGCTGAGACACACGCCTGTGTCTCTGCCTATGTGCACAAAAATAGGCTATTTACCAAGCCATTTTGCCGCCCATTTTTCACATACCTACATAAGCTCAATTGGTACCAATTTAAGACACAAATATGCAGCCAAAAGTCATTAACCAATTCACAATGATACTATATCCATTTCAACCATTCAATACTCAAATCAATGCCATTTACCTATTCAAATACCTATCAACTCATCTTGCTTTATTAGCCATAATTCACATATATGATTCATTCAAAAAAACAATTCCAAATATACATTATCAATTCAACCTCATTCATTCATTATAGGTCAATTTACCTAATTCAAAACAAAGCCATTCACATATCTTTACACATTAACCAAATCAACAACACAAGCCAACTTAAATGGCCCAAAATACATGTTCATCAAACATATCAAAATGACTCATGCCTATACATGCCATATACCATATATACACAACTCAAAAGTACCAAAATAGATGTCCGATAGTGAAATGAAGTTCCTGACGATCCCCAGTTTTGAGCTAGCTTCGATTTACCATAAAACATAGAAGAAAATAAACAAAGTAAGCTATAAAGCTTAGTAAGTTTGTATGTATATATGAAATAATCAACATCATTCATTAACACTTCCAAATAGATACATAATTTGCAATTAAAACCTCAATCAATGACATAACATAAAGTTTAACTACAAAGCAATTCATAAGTTCTCATTTTCTTATAATTCATCATTCGAACAGTTTTCTGTACATACCTGATCTGATACATATCTATTCTTACCAATTCGCTTAAGAAGTCACTTCGAGTTTATAAATTCTTATGATATAAGTACATCGATTTTTCGATGCCATAGTCCAACTATGGTCTTACACATACATTGCCAAGTCCCTGCCGTGGTCTGACATTCACATGCCATAACCTTGTTATGGTCATATTATCTGATTTACCATAGCCTAGCTATGGTCTTATTCAGCAACTCGTATGTTTAAACCGTACATTTAAATTCAATATCTCAAAATTTAAATAATATAATACATACAATCTCAATTCTATCCATCAATTAAACAAATGTACAATTAAGTACAATTATACAGACTTATCTTGTATACGGAAATGATGAAACGGATCGACTATTCAATTACTTTGCTTCTTCCCCGGTCTAAGCCTGAATTCCTTCTTTCTTGATCTATATGAATTCAAAATTAACTTATTTATTCATCTACTCATTCAATTAATCCAAAAATACACATTTGGGCATTTTTACATATTAGCCCCTAAACTTTTGCATTTAATTAATTTAGTCTCTATTTCAGAAATACACAAAATTCACACAATTCAACAAAACCCATGCTTGGCTGAATTAAATATAGGTCCCTAGCAGCCCAAAGTTTTCATTTTTTCACATTTCAACCACAAAATTTGCACATTTCACAATTTAATCCCAATTATGCATTTTTTTTTCAAAAATCACTTAACAAAACATGTAAAACTATCATCAAGCTTTCATATTTCAACCTTAAACATCAAAAACACATAGATTCAACTATGGAAACTCTTAAATCTTTAACAATTTTGAAATTAAAGGTACGACCTAGCTAGAATATGAAGCGACGATCTCAAAAACATAAAAATCATCAAAAACTGAGCTCAAAACATACCTAATTGCTTGGATTATTCTTAGCCGAATGAAGAACCCTATTTTTCTTCTTTTTATTCTTTAATTTCGGTGCATGAAGATGGAAAATGTATCTTTAACTAAATTTGTTTTATTAATAATAACATTATTTATCAAATACCAATATTAACCTTAAATAAAAGTCACCAAATTTCATGATATTATGCCCATTAATGTCCACACAATTTAATTATTGTCTAACTACAACATAAGGACCTCTAATTTAATATTCCATAGCTATTTAATACCTTTAGCTATTAGAAATCACATTTTATGCTTTATGCAATTTAGTCCTTTTTTCTCAAATTGAGCAATTAAATGATAAAATTAGCTTATGAAATTTTCACACATATCAAATAACATGTTGTAAATACCGAAAATAATATTAAAATAATTTTTTGACATTGAATTTGTGGTTTCAAAAGAACAATTTTGATTTAGCTAAAATCAGGCTGTTACAACTCTCCCCTTAGGGATTTTCGTCCCCAAAAATCTTACCAGTGAATGGGTTCGGATATTGTTTTCTCATAGCATCATTGGGTTCCCATGTAGCTTCTTCAACCCCGTGTCGATGCCATAATACTTTTACTAATGCGATTCTCTTATTTCTCAACTCTTTGATCTTACGAGCTTAAATTCGAATCGGTTCTTCAACATATGACATATCAAACTGAATTTGAACCTTGGTCAGGGAAATAACATGTGAAGGATCGAATCAGTATCTTCGAAGCATTGACACATGAAACACATTATGTGATTTCTCTAACTTAAACGGTAAAGATAGTGATATGCCACTAGCCCAACTCTCTCAGTAATCTCATACGGTCCAATGAATGGCGGACTCAATTTTCCTTTCCAACCAAAACGCAATATTTTTTTCCACAGCGACACCTTCAAAAATACTTTATCCCTGATCTGGAACTCAATATCTTTCCGTTTCAAATCTGTGTATGATTTCTGTTAATCTGAAGCTTCTTTCAAACTATCATAAATTACTTTCAATTTTTCTTCAGTCTCTTTGATCAGATCAACCTCGTGAATCTTATTTTCGCTAAGCTCAATCCAGTACAACGGTGTTTTACATTTACGACCGTATACAGCTTCGTACGGTGCCATCTTTATACTCGATTGGAAGCTATTATTGCAAGGAAATTCAATCAGCGATAGATATTTCTCTCAGCGCCTTCAAACTCAAGAATGCAACAATGTAGCATATCCCCAAGTATCTAAATAACTCGTTTGGGTTGACCATCCTTTTGCGGGTGAAACGAAGTGCTAAAATGCAACTTTGAACCTAAAGCTTCTTGCAATTTTTTTCAAAAATCGCAAAGTAAATCTTGGATCTCTATCCAAAACAATAAACAGGGGAACACCATGTAATATCACAATTTTAGAAATATAAAAATCATCTAATTTATCAAGTGAGAAATCTGTACGTACCGGAATGAAATGAGCTAATTTCTTCAATCTGTCAACAACAACCCAGATCACATTTTTCTTTTCAGAGATAAGGGAGAACCCGAGACGAAATCCATTGTTACTTTATCCCACTTCCACTCAGGAATCATTATAGGCTGTAATAAACCTGATGGCAATTGATGCTTAGCTTTGACTTGCTGACAAATCAAACATTTCCAAACAAATTCTTAGATATCTTGTTTCATGCCGTGCATCCAATAAAACTGTTTCAAATCGTTATACATTTCCATGCTTCCCAGATGTCCTGATAAACAACTACTGTGTGCTTCGTTTAGAATCTTCTGAATGAGCTCAAAATTTCTTAGTACACATATTCTATCATGATACACCATAAAGTCATGAGGCCATATTCGAAACTTTGAATCAGAAGTCAACTCATGCTGAACTCATTTTGCTTGCAATTCGCTACCAATTTTTTTAGCCTCATAAATCTACTGTAGAAATATTAGTCTCACTTTCAATTTAGGTAATATCGAATCGTCGCCAGACAAAGTTAATTGTGTGTTCAAAGCACGTAAAGCAAATAAGGACTTTCGGCTCAAAGCATCAGCAATTACGTTCACTTTCCCCGGATGATAATCAATTACTAATTTATAATCTTTTAGCAATTCTAGTCATCTCCATTGTCGCAAATTCAAATCTTTATGAGTCATCAAATATTACAAGCTTTTGTGGTCGGTATAAATATGGCATTTCTCACCAAACAAGTAATGACGCTAAATTTTCAATGCAAACATTATTGCAGCTAACTCTAGATCGTGCACCGAAAAATTCTTTTTGTGCGGCTTCAACTGTCTCGAGGCATAAGCTACAACTTTTCCTTCCTGCATCAAAACACAACCTAGTCCATTTAACTGTAAGAGTATGCCCAAAGATCAATCATGAGATGGTTATAATAACATACTCGATTTACCATGTTTATTAATATAAAGATTGTCATTATTATTTCAGTTTTTTTTCCTGTGTGTTCAAATAAACTATTTTATAATAATGTCCTGAGAATAATATGATTATTCTTAAAAGATCTTCAGTCAAGTATTATTATTGACTAGGACAATAATAATGCATTAAGACTAACATGTAGTTGATTGATGATAAATAGTTGTCATTGATATGGATTGTCAAAATCAATGCATGAATATGTGTGTTAGAGAACAACAAATTGGATTGACCCGCTATGAGTATGTTTCTTGGATTATTATGTAATTGTCACAACATTACTCATAGTGATTAACATGGATATGATCCTCAGACTTGAGATCATCATTATCCCAACATCGTGAGTTGTATATTTTGATACAGATCAAGCGTATAATCGTAATCGCTGTTTCTATAAAGGCTGATGTTGGATATACCACAATCTATGTAGAGGGATATGGTTGATCAATATAGGATAAATCCCTCCTACATAATGGGAGTAATATCTTAGGCCATTTGATTGAGTGAGACTAGAAATGCATGGACATGCTTAAATAAGTTGATATGAGATGTCATACTAATTTGTATATCATAGTCTACTCAAGATATCAAGAAACATGGGATGGACTATGCAAGTGTGACTATTCCATGACTTGTGTCCATTCCAGAGATAAAGGACTTAAGGATTAATGCATGAAAGGTTAATCACAAAATGTTATGTCGAATCATGACTTCTTGTAACTTAGGTAGCAATGATGCATTGCTAGATGCCACTAATTGTTCTAATATTATAAATGTTCTAGTATTACTGCTAACGTTACAAGAACCTACAGGGTCACACCCTATGGTTTAAATGAACGGAATATAACATAGTTGGTATTGTGTTTGGTTGTCACATGAATTAAATTAATTATAGAATTAATTTAATTGGGCAATCAAATATTGAACATATTATATGTACAATGATGCTGTACACATAATAAGAACATAGTTCTATTAATATATGAATTTGGTTCGTATATAAATTTAAATAAATATAGTTTACCGAAATCCTTGTTATAATTAATGTAATTATAGTTTTTTGTTAAAACATTATTGTAGTTATTTATTTTTAATTATGATTCATTATATATATATACCAATTATAAAAGGTGAGAATGCAAGAGAGTTTTTTTTAAGAAACCCTAAAAATTGCTTGTGAGGTCTAGTAGCCGTCAAGCAAATAAACCACCAAAACAATTTTGGAGATTTCTTCTGTTCATCGTTAAATTGGGTGGATTACATAGAGGCCTCAATCAAAAAGGTTGTGACTTGGTTCAATAGTAGATCAAAATTCTTGTTGCCGACGTGTCGCTGTCTACTCAGATTGAAGTTTCGGTAATTTTGAAAACATTATTTCACCCCGATTCGTTTCTCACACATGGATTCATGGTTTGGATCGTCAGAATTATTTTTTTTGCTGTGCCATAGGGGTACCAGCATTCCAACATTAATGATGCATCACTGAAAACTATGAATTCTTTACCTGACTCGGATGAACTAACACTAATGCCTCTGTCAATAATACTTTCAACTGCTTGAAGATCTGCTGACACTTTTCGACCACTCAAATTTAACATCTTTTTGAAGCAATCGTGTCATAGGAGTCACAATCATCGAGAAGCCTTTCACAAATCATCTATAATAGCCAGCTAGTCCCAAAAAAGTACAAACTTCAGATACATTTCTCGGAGGCTTCCAATCTATAATCCTAGAAATTTTGCTCGGGTCAACTCGGATGCCCTCGGCTGGAGCTATATGTCCCAGAAAACCAACTTCTCATAGCCAAAACTCACATTTGCTAAACTTTGCAAAGAACTATTTATCTCTCAAAGTTTGTAACACGATTCTCAAATGCTCAGCATGCTCAGATTCATCACAAGAGCACATCAAAATGTCATCAATAAATACAACTTACGAATCGGTCTAAGTACGACCTGAAAATTCGGTTCATCAAGTCAATAAAAATAGCAGGTGCATTTGTTAGTTCGAAAGGCATAACAAGAAATTCATAGTGTTCGAACCTTATTCTAAATACAGTCTATGGGACATCTGAGTCTTTAACTCGCAACTGGTAATGACTCGATCTCAAATTAATTTTTGTGCCCCTTTTAACTGATCAAACAAATCATCTATTCCAGGCAAAGGATATTTATTCTTGATCGTCACTTTGTTGAGATGTCGATAGTCTATACACATTCTCGTCATGCCATCTTTCTTTTTCACAAATAACACCAGTGCACCCCAGGGGGAGAAAGTCGGTCTAGCAAAACCTTTATTTGTTAACTCTTGCAACTGAGCTTTCAATTCTTTTAACTCTGTTGGAGCCATTCTGTACGGAGCTATCGATATTGTAACACCCCAAACCCGGACAAAACACCACGTCCGAATCTGGTATGTTACGGGGGAAACATGTTTGTGAGAGGTTAAATTTTTCGCTAAAAGCCGAGTGAAAACACAGTGTATTTTGAGGACAATTTGAGTAGACTTGTTTGAAATCAGATGGAGTATGTGAAACCCGGAGATTTTTGAAATCTTAACCAGACTGTGTGGCTAAATAAGTTTAAACCATTTAAACCTTAATAGTTTCTTAGTGTTACTCAAAACCTTATTAGACTTAGGAGTAATACAAGTTTGATTTGAAAATCACTTGAATTTGCTTACTATAAAGACATAATGTGATACCCGATGGTATGGTTTAAAAAACACATTATGCTATAATTTTGAAATCATTATCTTTCCAAGTTTTAGAAAAATTTATACCAACTTGTTTTGTTAAGGCATATTAAAAATCTAATTAAAACATAAACATCACCAAAACATAAATTAAAGCCCTTTACAAATCCAATATAAAACCCAAATAAAGTAAATAAGCTAAAGTACCCAAATTCAATAGTCCTTTATTAAAGCATGGCATGTGCACCCCGAGTCCATCCGGCTCCATGTCCGCTCTCTGAGTCACCGAAATGTCAAAGGAGAGGGTGAGTCGAGTGACTCAGGTGTAAACCCGCTCCCAAAAACAACATGCTAACACACATCATACAAAGCAACATAATTAATGCAACCCGATCCTAACCATCCATATCGCCTTTTCTACCCGTGTGGTACCAAACCACCGGTGGTGCCAAACCACCGGTGACATATAGTCACAATGTGTTACCAAAACACCGGTGTCCCAAAGACACAATATCCGTCAATGTGGTACCAAACCACCGGTGTCCCAAAGACACAATTGTGCTACTAAAGCACCGTGACCAAGTCACAAATCGATGATGGGGCCAACCCATCGTGTGATACCAAATCACTAGCGACGATCCCATATCTCAAGTGGGGCCAACCCACGGTGGTTAAACCACAAGGACAAGTCGCAATGAGGTGCCAAACCTCCGTGACCCAAAGTCACAAAGTGTGCTACTAAAGCACCGGTGCTCACAAGACAAAATATCACCGCTCCCTCCACTCAGATCACCCATCAACATACCATACTCATGTAATCATGTATATCATATAATCATGCATATCATGCTATTATGTGTAACCTCATATCCCATGTCACATATAGCCACAACCATGGTATCACATAGATCATCAAGAAACTCATAATAATAATATTGACTTACCCGAAGTTCGTAATCATACCCATTAGGGTATCATATCAATCATCACTGCTTTCATTAATCATCACACGTGTTATTAATCATATTACTAAATGTATGTGTTAGTTTACACACCGTAAATACGAGTCTAGAAATCGACAAAAGCAATCTAAGTCCCTCGAGTACTAGCTTCTACAATCGGCCAAAACATAGGGGTTAGACATCTACACCTTCGCCAACACCATTTAGACCAAAAGGGTTTGTCGAAGCCCTTATTTTCACCGATTTGGTTTCCTACCAAATCCAACCAAAAGTGGTTCCCTTAGACAATCGGCCCACCTATCAAGAAGGAAACATTAATCTCTTGAAGCTTTGACTAACCAAGAACTAAGAGAATGAACTAACAACAACCAATCACTTAACCTCCACTTACTAATCAACCGATGTAAGAAAACGGCTCCTCTTGCTTGCTTTGAAACCTTTGATGTCCTATAATGAAGAGATTAACAACGATTAACTCACTTCAATCCACAACCATCATAAGCTTTAATCTAATCGAAATCAATCATAAAACTAGAGAAAGAAAACATGACCATTCTGCCAAGGACTTACCCCAACACCAACCACCAAGAATTCGCCACAAGAACCCCTAGGAGAAAAGGGACATTCTACCAAGAGCTTTTGAAATGGAAGATAAAAAAATATATGAAATGGATGGGAACAAATACTTACGGTTTTGAAAGAAATTGGCTTAATGAAATGGTAAGGCACAAATGAAAGATTCGGCTAGGATTATTGAGAAAAGCAAATGAGAGTTTGAGGAAGAAGATGATATGGTTTGACTTACTAGTAATGGAGAAGTCAAAATAGAGAACTGGGTTTAGAAGTAGTATGATTTCGCACAAGTATGACAAGAGAAAATGAATGAAAGTGTGAGAAGAAAAGATACCCGATTCACTTTACACAAATGAAGAAAGAAGGATAGATGCAAGAGTGTATTTGGCTACAGAAGCCAAGTGAACAAGACAATTTTGGCAACTAAAGAGACTTGGTATTTCGGTTCAAGAAGTGAAGAAAAGATGAGAGAATTCTTTAGAACTTCGCTTTGGTGTTTCCAAAATGAAAGAGTTTGGTTTGGTCTCCTAATGACCAAATATGCATCACATTCCAAAAGGAACATTCGCCTACTCACTCCCCACTTCCCAAAACCGCCATACACTCCCCACTTCCCCAACATTCGCCATATCCCCCAAACACTCCACTCCACACATTTCAAATGTGTTTACCAAGTCTTACTCCTACAATCACTCTCCACCTTACTTTTGAACGGTTTGACTTAGTCCAAGGTAGAATTCCACTTGCCTTCTACCTCTTCCTCCATGCCGTCCAAAATGGGTGACAAAATGGGAGCTCTACGACTTGAACTCTGGACCTCCTTCACCAGATGACGCCACACCAAGCTCCTTCCTTGCCACTCTGCCACTCTTCACTTGTGCAATAAAACACCAAAGAAAACCCTTATACCCTAGCTCCAATAGCTCCCGACTTAACACCCAAAACCAAAATTTTCCCATTCACTCAGTATACACCGAGGCTACAATTAAGCCTCGATACTACACAAACAACAACACAAAGACACTAAACACATGCAATATCATGCAACAACAAAACAGCCCCAACCCGGATATTACGCTTCTACCCCTTAAAAATAATTTCGACCTCGAAATTACCCGATCGAAGAGTTGCGGTATTGTTGTCTCATCATATCCTCTCGTTCCCACGTAGCTTCCTCCACGCCATGATTCCGCCAAAGTACCTTAACCAAAGGCACAGACTTCCCACGCAGAACCTTCACATCCCAATCTAGAATCAGATAGGTTCCTCTTCCATAGTCAAGTCTCGATTCACCTCGATCTCTTCCATCGCTACCACATGTGACGGATCACGAACGATAACGCCAAGCATCAAACGTGAAAACATCATGAATCGACTAAGCTCACTGGCAACTCAAGTCGATACGCCATCGTCCCGCTTGCCTCAAGACTTTATACTGCCCAATAAACCTCGGACTTAGCTTGCCTTTCTTCCCGAACCTCAACACCTTCTTCCAAGGCGAGACCTTCGTAAACACTCGATCCCCACAAAGAAACTCTATATCTCTTCGCTTAAGATCGGCATAAGACTTCGCCATCCAAGCTTCCTTTAATCGAGCTCAATCACTTTAACCTTGTCCTCGCCTCGCCACTAACTCGGTCCCAACAATCGGCGTTCACCCAACTCCGCCCAACACGTAGGTGAGCGACACTTCCTACCATACAACGCCTCATACGGTGCCATCTTGATGCTCGCTGGTAATCGTTGTTGTAGGCGAATTCAATAACGGTAGATACTCCTCCCGCTACCCTCAAGTCCAAAACACACCCTCAAGCATGTCCTCCAATATCTCAGATAACTCTTTCCGATCGCCTGTCATCATGGATGAAATGCCGTGGCTTTGAAATCTAATCGTACCCGAGCTCGATGCAAAGCCTTCCGTAACCTTGACGTGAATCGGGATCCCTATCCGAGATGATCGACATCGCACCCCGTGCAGCCTCACAACCTTCGACACATACAACCGCCAACCTCTCAAGTGAGTAATCCACCCTCACCGAATAAAGTGAGTGATTTAGTCACCGATCCACAACTACCCAAATCAATCCTTCTTGCTCGGTAAGCGGTAATCCACCGACGAAATCCATAATGATCCTTTCCCACTTCCATCGTGGAATCTTCACCGGTCAAGCAACCCAGACTGAATCGATGCTCACCTTGACTGCCGACAAGTCGACACTTACTCACAAACTCGGTCACCTCCTTTTCGCATCTTACCACCGTAATCGCTCCACGAGATCCTTATACATTTTGCTACCTCCAGGATGCATAGCGTAGGGGCTGCTATGAGCATCCTGAAGAATCTTTTGCCTCAATTCAGCATCTCTCGGCATACAAGCCTTCCCCTGAAAACACAGAACCCCATCACTAGACAAGCTATAACCCTTCAAACCCTCATTCGCACTTGTGTCCTCTCAGCGCAAAACCTCATCCAACAACTGCTTTTCTCGATCCGCTCAACCCAAGTAGGCTTAACTCAGTAGCTCGCCAAAATATTCCCGCCATACAAACTCAAGTGGGCAAACAACGCTCTCAAATCCGAAACAACCTTACGGCTCAATGCGTCTGCCACAACATTAGCCTTGCCCGGATGATACTCAATTGAGCAATCATAGTCTTTCAGCAGCTCAATCCATCGGCGCTGTCTCAGATTCAAGTCTTTCTGAGTCAGGAGGTACTTCAGACTCTTATGGTCCGTGTAGACTATCGATCTTTCTCCGTACAAGTAATGCCTCCATATCTTTAAGGCAAATACTACAGCCGCAAGCTCCAAATCGTGCGTAGGATAATTGACCTCATGTGGCCTCAGCTGTCGGGATGCGTAAGCCACAACCTTCCTTCTTGCATCAGACACAACCCAAGCTCAGATGTGATGCATCGCAAGATATCAGAATTCCTTACCACCTTCAAAGTTGAATCGTAACCGAGCTTCACCAAAATCTTCTTTAACTTATCGAAGCTCTCCTGCTGCTTCTCACTCCAACTAAACGGAACTCCCTTTCTCAATAATTTGGTCATTGGCGCTGCGATCAACGAGAAACCCTCTACAAATCTTTGGTAGTATCCTGCCAAGCCCATAAAACTCCGAATCTCCGCTACTGACTTAGGCGGCTTCCAATCCAGAATAGCCTCTATCTTTCGAGGATCCACTCTAATCCCTCACCGATACTACATGACCCAAGAATGTCACCTCCACGAGCGAACTCACATTTATCAACTTCGATAGAGTTTTCTTTCCCTTAGAATCTGCAATACTACCCGCAAATGAGCATCATGTTCCTCCTCAGTCCTTGAATATACCAAGATGTCGTCGATAAAAACCACTACGAATTGATCTAGATATCTTTGTTGGAACACCTCGCTCATCGATCCATGAAAGTCACCATGCGTTAGTCAACCCGAACAGCATAACCAAGAACTCAAAATGCCCATACCGAGTACGAAATGCCGCCTTACAGATATCCGCCTCTTTTACCTTCAACGGTGATACCTGACCTTAGGTCGATCTTGAGAAAACCGACGCCTCTTCAAATTGATCAAACAAGTCATCTATCCGAGGTAGTGGATACTTTTTTTGATCGTCACTATTCATTAGCGATGAGTCTATGCACATCCGCATAGTGCCGTCTTTCTTCTTTACAAAGAGTACCGGCTCCCCATGGCGAAATACTTGGCCCGATAAAACCTCGGTCCAATAACTCCGGATTTGAGCCTTAAGCTCCACTAATTTTTAGGTGCCATCCAGACGGAGCAATGGATACGGTGCGCTCCGGTAACAAATCTATCCGAACTCTACCTCCCGATCCGGCAAACTCTAAGCTCCTCAGAAACACATCAACAAATTCCCCAACCGTCCGAATCGGTCTCCACAAAGAGCCTCCTTAGCCTCCAAGGCATACACATGCACCATATATGCTTCAACCCTTTCTAACCATTTTCTCGGCTTTGAGGCAGATACCACATTGGATGATAGTTTCTCCTATTACCGATCGTAACTACTTCATCACCCTCACCAGTTCGAACCATGCGCTTAGCCAAGTGATCCAACTTCACCGATACTTACCCACCAGTCCATTCCGAGAATTAGATCGAACTCCCGAATGGCGCTCCATCGATCGCCTCAAATACTACCCCTTGAGTTCTAGAGGTACGCCTCTATACAGCTTTATCTACCACTACAGAGTGACCTAGAGGGCTTATTACGGTCATCCGCCTAGAAGATATCTCGTAGTCTAAATCCATTGTCTCTACTATACTATCGGCAACATAAGAGTGCGAGAACCCACATCAATTAAAGCAAGATAAGGAGAACCAAAAATCAAAACGCATCTGGGTTATGACGTCCGGCAAGGCCGCCTCCTCTTGGCGCCTCAAAGATACACTAGCCCATCGCCTCGGCCTCGAAACTACTCGCACCTCGCCTGGTGCTCCACGGCCCGACTGTAATCATACCTCTCGCCATTACCTCGGCCCTCTGCGGTGGTCCATTATTTCAGATTGATTACTACCGATTCTCGGATCAATTCTAGCCAACTTGCGCGACACCCCCTCACGGTGGTCCAACGAGCCACACTCAAAACAACCTCTACCATCACCCAACATCCTCCCCAAAGAGCCTTTCCACAACGGTTACACAAATGGCGGTCCACGCTTAGCAAAGAACAAACCTACCCGACCGATTCGCCCACTCGGTCTAGCCCTTTTTCTGATTGACACCGACGACCCGTAAGATCCAAAACTCCGCTTATGACGGTTTCTATCCATACCACGCCTCACGTACTCTTTAATGCCCTCGACAACCTTCGCTTTTCAACCGTAATCAAGAATTCACGCTCCTGGGCGTAATCAACAATCTTAACTCGTCTCGCAGCCATCCTCAAACGAACGCACCTTTCCTCTTCAAGAGCCACCATACCCCGCATACCGACTCAAATTTCGGCTTCAAATTTCATACTCCGATACTGATTTGTTCCCGACTAACCTCGAAATGCTTTCCTCTGCTCATTTATGTAATTAGTCTCACGTATTTCTTCCGATAAGCACCAAAAATAGTCCCAAGTCGATCTTCCATTAAGTCATTGCCACGGACCGTGAGCCACCATCGGTATGACTCATCTCGAGAAGTGATACGATCCCTTTAATTTTCTTCTTCGGTCGTCTAGATCATCCATGATCCGCCTGTCGCTTCCACCAATACTCAAGCGAGGCTGGAGCAACACCCGAGACATCCCTAAGAATTCAAATTTCATTTGCCAAGTCGCCAGCCGATTTCCTAGCTCCTACTCCTCCACCGCTCCAGCTACCTCTCTAAAACCCGCAAAGATCGCTCAGACCTTTGCATCATCGCGCCAGATGCTCTCGAACTCACCACCCCAACCGGTGGCGAAACCGGTACCTCATTCTCGAACCCCGCCTGAACCTACGGCTCGTAAATATCATCCCATCACGACCACGCCCACGACCACGCCCACCTCGGTACTCATAACTAAATCTCGTCGATTAAAGAATTTTATGTATCACCATTATTCCATCGTGTTTAAAGCAAAGTTTTATGAATTTTAAAGAAGCTTTGTTTTCATGAGTCCACGTAGTCCTATTAGTCTCGGTCTCTAAAGTAGTCTTACTAGCCATCCAATCATGTCAATCACAACAAATAGTACGGGTACTTACTCAGGCGATCTGGTGCTTGACTCGGTGCCATGCCCTTCAAACCATACTTTAAAAAATGTAATACTTGAAAATTATAGTTTTAAAACATTTTGGGCCTCGCCCACAAATGAAGCTTTGAGCCTCGGCTCGATATTATTAAATGTAACACCCAAACCCCACAAAACACCACGTCCAATCTGGTATGTTACGGGAAACATGTTTGTGAGAGGTTAAATTTTTCGCTAAAAGCCGAGTGAAAACACAAGGTATTTTGAGGACAATTTGAGTAGACTTGTTTGAAATCGATGGAGTATGTGAAACCCGAGATTTTTGAAATCTTAACTGATCAGTATGGCTAAATAAGTTTAAACCATTTAAACCTTAATAGTTTCTTAGTGTTACTCAAAACCTTATTAGACTTAGGAGTAATACAAGTTTGATTTGAAAATCACTTGAATTTGCTTACTATAAAGACATAATGTGATACCCGATGGTATGGTTTAAAAAAACACATTATGCTATAATTTTGAAATCATTATCTTTCCAAGTTTTAGAAAAATTTATACCAACTTGTTTTGTTAAGGCATATTAAAATCTAATTAAAACATAAACATCACCAAAACATAAATTAAAGCCCTTTTACAAATCCAATATAAAACCCAAATAAAGTAAATAAGCTAAAGTACCCAAATTCAATAGTCCTTTATTAAAGCATGGCATGTGCACCCGAGTCCATCCCGGCCCATGTCCGCTCACGAGTCACCGAAATGTCAAAGGAGAGGGTGAGTCGAGTGACTCAAAGTGTAAACCCCTCCCAAAAACAACATGCTAACACACATCATACAAAGCAACATAATTAATGCAACCCGATCCTAACCATCCATATCGCTTTTCTACCCCGTGTGGTACCAAACCACCGGTGGTGCCAAACCACCGGTGACAAATAGTCATAATGTGTTACTAAAACACCGTGTCCCAAAGACACAATATCCGCCAATGTGGTACCAAACCACCGGTGTCCCAAAGACACAATTGTGCTACTAAAGCACGGTGACCAAGTCACAACTCGATGATGGGGCCAACCCATCGTGTGATACCAAATCACTAGCGAGACGATCCCATATCTCAAGTGGGGCCAACCCATGGTGGTTAAACCACGTGGACAAGTCGCAATGAGGTGCCAAACCTCCGTGACCCAAAGTCACAAAGTGTGCTACCAAAGCAACGGTGCTCACAAGACAAAATATCACCGCTCCCTCCACTCGTATCACCCATCAACATACCATACTCATGTAATCATGTATATCATATAATCATGCATATCATGCTATTATGTGTAACCTCATATCCCATGTCACATA
This sequence comes from Gossypium rotundifolium, assembly GCA_025506655.1. NCBI lineage: Eukaryota > Viridiplantae > Streptophyta > Magnoliopsida > Malvales > Malvaceae > Gossypium > Gossypium rotundifolium. The sequence continues at coordinate 104,253,469 of CP106733.1, read as the reverse complement.
TAGCCACGACCATGGTATCACATAGATCATCAAGAAACTCATAATAATAATATTGACTTACCCGAGTCCGTAATCATACCCATTAGGGTATCATATCAATCATCACTGCTTTCATTAATCATCACACGTGTTATTAATCATATTACTAAATGTATGTGTTAGTTTACACACCGTAAATACGAGTCTAGAAATCCCGACAAAAGCAATCTAAGTCCCTCGAGTACTAGCTTCTACAATCGGCCAAAACATAGGGGTTAGACATCTACACCTTCGCCAACACCATTTAGACCAAAAGGGTTTGTCGAAGCCCTTACCTTTCACCGATTTGGTTTCCTACCAAATCCGAACCAAAAAGTGGTTCCCTTAGACAATCGGCCCACCTATCAAGAAGGAAACATTAATCTCTTGAAGCTTTGACTAACCAAGAACTAAGAGAATGAACTAACAACAACCAATCACTTAACCTCCACTTACTAATCAACCGATGTAAGAAAACGGCCCTCTTGCTTGCTTTGAAACCTTTGATGTCCTATAATGAAGAGATTAACAACGATTAACTCACTTCAATCCACAACCATCATAAGCTTTAATCTAATCGAAATCAATCATAAAACTAGAGAAAGAAAACATGACCATTCGCCAAGGACTTACCCCAACACCAACCACCAAGAATTCGCCACAAGAACCCCTAGGAGAAAAGGGACATTCTACTCAAGAGCTTTTGAAATGGAAGATAAAAATATATATATATGAAATGGATGGGAACAAATACTTACGGTTTTGAAAGAAATCGCTTAATGAAATGGTAAGGCACAAATGAAAGATTCGCTAGGATTATTGAGAAAAGCAAATGAGAGTTTGAGGAAGAAGATGATATGGTTTCGCTACTAGTAATGGAGAAGTCAAAATAGAGAACTGGTTTAGAAGTAGTATGATTTCGGCACAAGTATGACAAGAGAAATGAATGAAAGTGTGAGAAGAAAAGATACCCGATTCAGCTTACACAAATGAAGAAAGAAGGATAGATGCAAGAGTGTATTCGGCCACACGAAGCCAAGTGAACAAGACAATTTTGGCAACTAAAGAGACTTGGTATTTTGTTCAAGAAGTGAAGAAAAAGATGAGAGAATTCTTTAGAACTTCGGCTTTGGTGTTTCCAAAATGAAAGAGTTTGGTTTGGTCTCCTAATGACCGAATATGCATCACATTCCAAAAGGAACATTCGGCCTACTCACTCCCCACTTCCCAAAACCGGCCATACACTCCCCACTTCCCCAACATTCGGCCATATCCCCCCAAACACTCCACTCCACACATTTCAAATGTGTTTACCAAGTCTTACTCCTACAATCACTCTCCACCTTACTTTTGAACGGTTTGACTTAGTCCAAGGTAGAATTCCACTTGCCTTCTACCTCTTCCTCCATGCCGCCCAAAATGGGTGACAAAATGGAGCTCTACGACTTGAACTCGGACCTCCCTCACCAGAGATGACGCCACACCAAGCTCCTCCCTTGCCACTCGCCAGCCTCTTCACTTGTGCAATAAAACACCAAAGAAAACCCTTATACCCTAGCTCCAACAGCTCCCGACTTAACACCCAAAACCAAACTTTTCCCATTCACTCAGTATACACCGAGGCTACAATTAAGCCTCGATACTACACAAACAATAACACAAAGACACTAAACACATGCAATATCATGCAACAACAAAACAGCCCCTAACCCGGGATATTACAGATATCAACGATGTTCCTGGTACTTGTTCAATACCAAACTCAACCTCTCTGATAGGTGGTAAACCTGATAACTCTTCGGGAAATACATCTGGATACTCGCACACAACTAGTACTAATTTAATCTTTATTTCTGTTACTTTTGTATCAATTACATAAGCAAGATAAGCTTCACACCCCTTTCTCACAAATATTTGAGCTAAGATAGACGAGATCACAACTGGAAAAATATTCAGATCATCAGATTCAATTATAATAGTCTCATTATTCTAACATTTCAATTCAATTGTCTTTCGTCTACAATTCACTACAGCATCATGCATCGTTAGCCAATCCATACCCAAAATCACATCAAATTCATCGAATGAAAACAACATCAGATTAGCCAAAAATAGAAATTTTGATTCACTAACGGACAATTGTTGCAGACTTTGTCAACCAAAACATATTTACCTAAGGGTCTTTGATACTCTAATCACAAATTCAGTAGACTCTAAAGGCAAAGTCTTACTAGATACTAATTTCATACATATATAAGAATGAGTTGATTCTAGATCTATCAATGCAATCACATTAGTATCATAGAGAGTGAAAGTACCGGTGATAAATCTCGAGATGACGTTTCTTTGTGAGCTCGAATAGCGTAGGCTCTAGCAGGTGCTTTGGCCTCGGATCTCACAACAGCATCTCGTGTTGCACCTCTACCACCATTCACATTTCCAACATTACAAAATTGTCTTCCTTATGCAGTCGTGTTGCTTTGTCTTGCACTCTGAGATTTATCTTTCTCATCTAACTCAGAACAATCTTGAATGAAGTGTTCGTGCGAACCACATCTAAAACAGGCTTTGTCATTTAGTTTACACTCTCCAAAATGTCGTTTTCCACATCATCCATATTCAGGTTTGTTAGGTCTAACATTACCCACACTTACCACTGACATAGTGTAACACCCCTTACCAGAGTCTGATGCAGGAACCAGATACAAGGCATTACCGTACTTATCCTTACTTAATCATACATTCACGAGACATAAAATTTTGTTCCATTTTAAAACATTTACTTCTTTAACCATATCGTATATATAATGGGCCTACGAGACATTGATCATAAGTTTGGAGAGTTTTGAAGTTCATCCCGATACTCTATCACTATTAAAACTTTTTACCTAAATAGGTGCCACATTCCCGTGTGGTCTAAGGGACACGCCTGTGTGCCCTTAAGACATGCCCGTGTTTAACACCTATGGTCGACACTGACTTATTTCACACGACTGAGCACACGCCTGTGCCTATAACCCATGTCCTTCACAAGGCCTAGACATGCCCGTGTCTCCCACCGGCGGAGCTCTCTGTTTGTGACGTCATTAAACCCTTAATAGCACACAGCCAAGGCACACACCCGTGTGATGGCCAGTGTGATGAATCATATTCTTCGAGGTTTGACTTAAATGTATAACCTCATCATCATTAAAGGTATAAAACTTATCACATATCAACCAATTTCTAATGGCCATATATATATGTATACTTTTAACAACTAACCGTTTTTCCCCAATATAACATAATTCAAAATGGTCGACCTCCTATACATGTGGTACTTAAAATAATCAACTTTGCTATACCAAAATGAGGGTTGATAGTGAAATCTGAGCTCGACGTTCTTCGATTCCCGAAATAGCTTGGTGAAACTACAAGGAAAGAGGGAAAATAGAAGAGTAAGTTTATAGCTTAGTAAGCTTGCATGAAATCTGAAGTAACAACATAATTGCTTCAAATAAACTCATTCATCTTGATACCAATGGCATATCCCAGATATGGTCTTATATGGGATCGCCTCATATTTCGAAGCCATATCCCAGAATATGGTCTTACACGGGATTCCTTAGCTTGATATTGATGCCATGTCCCGACATGGTCTTACAAAAATCTTTCTTTGGTGCAGAAGCCATGTCCTAGACATGGTCTTACACGAGACCTTCCTCATATGGTGTCAATGCCATGTCCCAGACATGGTCTTACATGAGACCTTCTTTATTCGATGGTGATGCCATGTCCCAGACATGGTCTTACATAGGATCTACGTTCGGTGCCGATGCCATGTCCCAGACATGGTATTAAACAAGACCTACGTTCCTTAATGCCAATGCCATGTCCCAAACATGGTCTTACACGGGCTTTCCTTGGCTCATGTTATGACGTAGGAATCCTCGTTATTCTGAGACTTCGATCAGGACTTTTACTTGCATACTTATTCTTCTTCAGTTTATCATCATAGTGTTAACGATCATTTCATGTAAAGAATATACATTTCACAAAAATAATAATTAATTTTAAACATAACTACAATTATAACCTTAATTTCATTCAAACTTACCTCAGTATTCAAAATGTGTAGAATTGTGCAATCTAGTCCTCAACCTTGTTTTTACCTCAAATATGATCCGGGCTTCGCGTTTCTTGATCTATGATAACAATTTAACTTGTTCAATATTCACATTGACTAAATTGACTCATAATTCATACTTTAGAAAAATTACAATTTTACCCCTAAACTTCTCATAATTACGCTTTTGCCCCGAGGCTCGTAAAATGATTTTCATTCAACTTCCTTATATTTCAAGACTAGCGATTCATATTCATAACTATAGCAGCATTCAATTTCTACTATTTCACCCATTTATAACCATTTCCATTACTTTTGCAATTTGGTCCTTACATGCATTTTACATGAAAATCTCTTAGAAAAATATGTGTACCCAACATCAGACTTTCATAATCTTCCATAAAACATCAAAATACATGCATGTCACACATTGGTAAATTTTTTAACCTAAACCCTAGCTCAAAATATAGCTAGAAATAGCTAAACCGAGTTACGAGAATTTTAAAAATACGAAGAATATTAAAAACGGGGCTAGGTTGCACTTACTATTGAGCTTGGAAGTTGAACAAAACCCTAGCTATGGCTCCTTGAAATTTTGGCACATAGAGGAAGAAGATGGACAAGATTTTGACTTGTTTTTCCCTTTTTAATTCATTAATTGACCAAAATGACCAAAATGCCCTTAATGCTCTTTCTTGAGATTTTTCCTTCCCATGTCCATTTTTGTCCATCTCAACAAATAATGGTTTAGTTGCTAAAAAAGGACCTCTACTTATTTTTATGATTCTAATTCATACTTAAATCTTCTAGAATCTCATATTTTCTAATTTTTTCATTTTAGTCCTAATGGACAAATTGTTTACTAATTAATAAAATTCCTTCATAAAATTTTCACACAATTATGGAAATACCTCATAAGCCTTGTAAAATTATTTAAACACATTTTTCTACTTCGGATTTGTGGTCTCACACCACTATTGTGACTAGGCCCTAGGTCGGGCTATTACAATTCTCCCATTAGGGATTTTCGTCCTTGAAAATCTTACTAGTGAAAAGGTTCAGATACTGATTCCTCCTAGCCTCCGCAGGCTCCCAAGTAGCCTCTTCTACCCCATGCCTCTACCATAAGACTTTCACAAGAGCTATACTTTTATTCCTTAATTGCTTGACTTCCCGGGCTAGAATCTTAACTAGTTCTTCTCCATAGGTCATACCAGGATGTATCTCGTATTATTCCTTAATTACATGCGAAGGGTCTGATCGGTAGCATCGTAGCATAGACACATGAAATACATCGTGAATCTTTTCTAACTTAGGTGGCAAAGCTAACCGATAGGCTATCGACCCTATCCTCTCAGTGATCTCGTATGGTTCGATAAAATGCAGACTCAATTTTCCTTTACGGCCAAACCTAAGAACTTTTTCCGTGGTGACACTTTCAAGAATACTTTATCACTGACTTGATATTCTATCTCTTTCCTTTTAAAATCTGAATAGGATTTTTGCCAATCAGAAATAGCTTTAAGCAATCTCGAATCACCTTTACTTTTTCTTTGGCTTCTTTAACCAAGCCCACTCCATGAATATGGTTTTCCTTAAGTTCAGTCCAATATAAAGGAGTTCAACACTTACGCCCATACAAAGCCTCATAAGGTGCCATTTTCAAGCTTGATTGAAAACTATTATTGTAGGCGAATTCTGCCAATGGTAGGTATTTTTCCCAATTGCCTTGGAACTCAAGAACACAACATCTGAGCATATCTTCAAGTACTTGTATTAACCTCTCCGACTAACCGTCGGTTTGGGGTGAAAGGGCTGTACTAAAAATCAGATTTGTACCCAAGGCCTCTTGCAACTTTCTCTAGAATCTAGTTATGAATCTCGGATCTCTATCCAAAATGATCGATAACAGTACTCCATGAAGCCTTACTATCTCTGAGACATACAAGTTTGCCAACTTGTCAAGTGAATAGTTAACTCGAACAGGTATAAAATGGGTTGACTTTGTAAGTCTATCGACTACGATCCATATAGCATCTTTCTTACTTGGTGTCAACGGTAAACCCGTTACAAAATCCATGGTAACTTGGTCCCATTTCTATTTAGGTACCATTATAGGTTGAAGCAAACCCGAAGTACTTGGTGTTCACCTTCACTTGTTGACAAATCAAGCATCTAGAAACAAAATCTAAAATATCTTTCTTCATACTCAGCCACCAATACCATTTCTTCAAATCATTATACATCTTGGTACGACCCAGATGTACAGATAAGCTTCCGTTGTGTGCCTCATGCAAAACTTTACTAATAAGCTCCTCGTTCATCGGTACACACACTCGGTCTCTGAACATTAAAAATCCATCTGAATTAATTCGAATGTCAAACTCAATACCCTACTCATATTGCACTCTTCTGGCTTGCAAAGTACTGTCGTGTCTCTGAGCCTCATAAGTCTCTTGAAGAAACATCAGTCTAGCTCTCAACTCAGCTCGAATGGAACCATCATCATACAAGGTCATCTGTGTGTTCATAGCCCTCAAAGCAAATAAGGATTTTCTACTTAAAGCATCAGCGACTACATTCGCTTTTCCCGGGTGATAATTAATAATAAATTCATAATCTTTTATCGGCTCCAACCATCTTCGTTGCCTTAAGTTCAATTCCTTCTAAGTCATCAAGTACTTTAGACTTTTGTGATTAGTGAATATCCAACTTTTTTCACCATACAAATGGTGTCTCCAAATCTTCAACGCAAAAAATATGGCAGCCAGCTCTATGTCATGTGTCGAATAGTTTTTCTCATGTGGCTTTAGCTGTCTAGAGGCATACACTACCACTTTGCCTTCATGCATTAGTACGTAGCCTAATCTGTTTAAGGATGCATCGCTGTAGATCACAAATTCCTTTCTCAACTTGGGTTGTACTAAAATTGAAGCCTTTGTCAACATTGCCTTTAATCTCTCAAAACTCTGTTGGCATTTTTCTATCCCTTCAAACTTTACATTTTTATGTAGTAATTTCATCATTGGATTCGCTATCATGGAAAACCCTTTAACAAATCGCCTATAGTAGCTAGCTAGGCCCAAAAACTTCTAACCTCAGATACATTTTTAGGCTGTTTCCAATCAACAATAGCTGAAATTTTACTTGGGTCTACTCGAACTCCCTCTCCCAAGACAATGTGTCCAAGAAAATTGACTTCCTTGAGCAGAAATTCACTTTTGTTAAACTTGCCATATAACTGATTATCTCGTAGAATCTGTAGAACGGTTCTCAAGTGCTAAGCATGCTCGGACTCATCTCAGGAATATACCAATATATCATCAATAAAAACAACTATGATCTTATCTAGATATTGCAGAAAGATGTGGTTCATTAAATCGATAAACACTGTAGGAGCATTTGTTAAACCGAAAGGCATGACTAAAAATTCATATGCCCATACCTTGTTCAAAAAGCAGTCTTAGGCACATCTGAGTCTTTTACTCTCAACTGATAGTATCCCGACCTCAAGTCTATCTTGGAGAACACAGTGGCTCCCTTTAATTGATCAAACAAATCATCAATTCTTGGCAATGGGTACTTGTTCTTCACTGTTACCTTATGAAGTTGTTGGTAATCTATGTACAATCTCACAGAGCCATCCTTCCTTTTCATAAATAATATCGAGCACCCCATGGAGTACAACTGGGTCTAGCAAAACCTTTTTCTGTCAATTCTTGCAACTGCACCTTCATTTCCTTCAACTCAGTTGGAGCCATTCTGTAAGGAGCAATTGATATCAATACAGTACCGGGAGCTAACTCAATGCCAAACTCGACCTCTCTAACTGGGGGTAATCCTGGAAATTCCTTGGGAAAGACATCAGGGTACTTACATACTATCGGTACTGATTCAATGTTTAGCTCGGTTTCTTTGGCATTCATTACAAAGGCAAGATACGCCTCATACCCTTTTCTTACATACCTATGAGCCGTTATGTGAGAGATCACTACTGGTGATCTGTCCTGTTCATCTGATTCAACACGAAGAGTGTCCCCATTTTCACATCTCAACTCAATATATTTCTTTCCACAATTTATGTCACATCATAAGTGGTTAACCAGTCCATACCAAGAATAATATCAAATGCATCAAATGGGAACAGCATAAGGTTTGCCTTAAAATAATGACCTCTAATCATTAATGTGCAATCTTTGCATACTTCAATTACTAAAACACTTTTGCCTAGAGGGTTAGACTTTTATCACAAACTCTGTAGTCTCAACATGTATACTCATGCTAGATGCTAACTTCATGCAAATGTATGAATGGGTAGACCCCGGATCAATTAAGGCGACAATATTAGTGTCATGAAGAGAAAATGTACCCGTAATTACATCGGGAGATGATGCCTCTTCGTGAGCGCAAATGGCGTAAGTCCTTGCAGGCGCTTTACCCTCGGATCTTCTGACCGCTCTCGTGGTGTACCTCATCGCCGCCCCCACTTCCGGGGTTCCTTTGTTGCCTTCCTCTATTACTGCTCCCTGCTCTTGCACTCTGATCTTTGTCTTTCTCACCCATTTTGGGACATTCTCTGATAAAGTGATCTTAGGAGCCACACTTAAAACAAGCATTCTTATGTGCACGACATTCACCAGGATGTCTTCTGCCACATTGTGGGCATTCTGGTCTATTAGATCGAACATTCCCAACGCTAGCGACTTAAGTGGTTTGAGCCTTATTCCCGGAGTACTGTTTACTCTTGCCTCTGCTTGAAAACTCGATGGAAGTAGCTAATCGAGTAGAGTAATCTCTTGACTTCTTGGACGAAGACTGGAATGACTTACTCCATTGTTTCTTCCTTGAGTCACGAGACTCCATCTTAGCTTTTCTTTTTTCATTTACTAATTCCTCAACTTTACAAGCCTGATCCACCAGCACAACAAACTCTTTCAACTCTAGGACAGCAACAAACAATTTAATGTCTTCATTTTATCCATCTTCAAATCTTTTACACATGATAGCTTCAGTGGATACACACTCTCGAGCGTATTTACTAAGCCTTACAAACTCACGCTCATACTCTGTTACTGACATTTTACCTTGTTTTAGTTCCAAGAATTCCTTCCTCTTTTTGTCGATGAACCTCTGACTAATGTACTTCTTCTTGAATTTTTCTTGAAAAAACTCCCATGTGACCCTTTCCCTTGGTACAACCGACCCAAGGGTATTCCACCACTGATTTCAAAATCTCTTAAAAGAGAAACTACACACTTCATACACTCATCGAGTGTGCAAGACAATTCATTAAATACCCTGATGTTATTTTCCAGCCAAAACTCTGCTCTTTTCGGATCATCATCTTTACTAGCCTGGAACTCATCTGCTCCATGTTTCTGAATCCTATCAACCAAAGATTTTTCCCTTCTTACCACTTTTACTACCTGAGCGGCTATAGGGGTAGGCTGAGGAATACGCGGGGGTGGAAGGGGTGGCGCATTCAAGTTTGTACGAACGAACTCTGTGTACTAAGTATTCTTCACGTGGAGAAATGTTTCTCTAGCCTCTTCTCCTCTCTAGCTTACTGTTGTGGGTCTATTCTCATTATCATTCGGCATCATCCTTTCAGTGGGAGCCAGGCTATTACTTATGACATCATCAGCCATTGCTATTTTGGGATCCATTTACTATAAAGAAAAACACAATTTAAGTCGTCGGAGTCGTCACACTATCATCATATAAATATTCATAGGTGTTGCATGTATAGCTAGACTCATGCTTACGCTAAGTTAGTCCTAGAACCCACTAAACTGTAGCTCTGATACCATTAAATGTAACACCTCTTACTCGAGTCCAACGCTGGAACAGGATACGAGGCATTACCGTACTTATCCTTACTTAACCATACATTCGCGAGACAAAAAATTTCGTTCCATTTTAAAACTTCTCCTTATTTAATCATATCATATATATAATAGGCCTACGATGCCTTAATCTTAAGTATGGAGAATTTCAAAGTTCATCCCGATACTCTATCACTCTTGAAAACACTTTTTCCTAAATAGGGCCCACACACCCGTATGGTCCAAGGGACACGCCCATGTGCCCTTAAGACATGCCCATGTTCGCCACCCGTGGTTGACACTGACTTATTTCACACAGCTGAGCACACGCTTGTGCCTATAACCCGTTTCCTTCATACGACCTAGAAATGCCGTGTCTCCCACTCGTGGAGCTCTTTGTTTGTGACGTCATTAAACCATTAATAGCACACGGCCAAGGCACACGCTTGTGTGATGGCCCGTGTGACGAATCATATTCTTTGAGGTTTGATGTGGGGGACACACAACCTATTGACACACCCATGAGGCTGATCTGTGTCACACACGGCCAAGACACACGCCCGTGTGTCTTCCCATGTGGACAATTATAGGCTACTTTCCAAGCCAATTGCCACCCTAAAACATAAACACACTTATACATTCTCAAGCAACTCAATTATTCCATTCATTTCATAAACTTAAATACATCACCTCATCATCATTAAAAGTATAAAACTTATCACATACCAAAAAATTTCTAATGGCCATATACAAAAGATATGTATACTTTTAATAACAAATTGTCTTTCCCCAATATAACATAATTCAAAATGATCAACCACCTATACATGAAATACTTAAAATAATCAACTTTACTATACCAAAACGAGTGTTGATAGTGTAATCTGAGCTCCGACGTTCATCGATTCCCGAACTAGCTTGGCGAGAAAAGAGGGAGAAGAGAAGGGTAATCTTATAGCTTAATAAGCTTGCATGAAATCTTAAGTAACAACATAATTGCTTTAAATAAACTCATTCATCATGAAATAAGTACACATAAAACTCACGTACTAAGGCTTACTTACTCATATTTACTCTTCCTTATACTTGCCCATCACCTTAGGGTTATCTTATCTTGTATTTATTCAAAGTACTTGTATCACTCATTACATGGTTTAGTATTTAAACTATCATGGTCAAAATTTGAATATTGATCCTTTTTAGCGTACATGGACTTTTAATCATTCTCACACAACTTATCTCATCCTCAATTTTACTTACTCATCTCATCTATTACCTTTCTTATACCTATTCTTTTGCCCGTTGAATTTCACAGAATAAAGGAGGATACCCAGCCTTGTCAAACATATATCTTGATGCCAATGCCATATCCAAGATATGGTCTTACATTGGATCGACTCATATTCCGAAGCCATATCCTAGATATGGTCTTACAGGGGATTCCTTAGCTTAATATCGATGCCATGTCCTAGACATGGTCTTACACGGGACCTACCTTATATGGTTTCGATGCCATGTCCCATGCATGGGCTTACACGAGACCTTCCTCATATGGTGTCAATGCCATGTCCCAGACATGGTCTTACATGAGACCTTCCTTATTCGATGCTGATGCCATGTCCTAGATATGGTCTTACACAGGATCTACGTTTGGTACCGATGCCATGTCCCAGACGTGGTCTTACACGGGGCCTACGTTCCTTAATGTCGATGCCATGTCCCAGACATGGTCTTACACTGGTTTTCCTTGGCTCACATTATGACATAGGAATCCTCGTTATTTTGAGACTTCGATCGGGACTATTACTCACTTATTCTCCTTCAATTTATCATCATAATGTTAACGATCATTTCATGTAAAGAATATACATTTCACAAAAATAATAATTAATTTTAAACATAACAACAATTGTAACCTTAATTTCATACAAACTTACCTCGGTATTCAAAATGTGTAGAATTGTGCAATCTAGTCCTCAACCTTGTTTTTGCCTCGGTTACGATCCGAACTTCATATTTCTTGATCTATAATGACAATTTAACTTGTTCAATAATCATATTGACTAAATTGACTCATAATTCATACTTTGAAAAAATTACAATTTTGCCCCTAAACTTCTCATAATTATACTTTTGCCCATAGGCTCGTAAAATGATTTTCATTCAACTTCTTTATATTTCAAGCCTAGCCGATTCATATTCATAACTATAGTAGCCTTCAATTTCTACTATTTCACCCATTTATAACCATTTTCATTACTTTTGCAATTTGGTCCTTACATGCATTTTACAAGAAAATCTCTTAGAAAAATATGTGTACCCAACATCAAACTTTCATAATCTTCCATAAAACATCAAAATACATGCATGTCATAGATGGGTCAATTTTTTAACTTAAACTCTAGCTCAAAATATAGCTAGAAATAGCTAAATCGAGCTATGAAGATTTTAAAAATACGAAGAACATTAAAAATGGGGCTAGGATGCACTTACTATTGAGCTTGGAAGTTGAACAAATCCCTAGCTATGGCTCCTTGTAGTTTCAGCACTTAGAGGAGGATGATGGACAAGATTTTGACTTGTTTTTCCTTTTTTTAATTCATTAATTAACCAAATGACCAAAATTATCTCTTTCTCCGGGAAAATAGATATTACCCGAAAAAATTTTCAGTTCAATCCTTTTTTTTCTTTCCACTCGGACCAATCTGCCCACTCGACTTCTTGTATTTAAAGTGATTTGGGTATCTACTCCAATGATACTATTGTTTCGTACCATTATGGAAGAAGATTTCGATAAAATATGCACTTCCTCTGGAATGAAAATAAATCGATCTACTTTCATTTGGTATTTTGGCTTAACCTTTTCGACTCCACGACACTCAATCACAGTTTCAAAGAGGGGAAGGGTTATCTTGACGTAGGTCCGCTTCTGGCCTAGATCAACCTAAGTTAAATGGAGTCTCTACCATCCTGATTAAAAAATCAAACATGAAACTTCATACACCTTAAGATTCATAGGACGAAAAGAGCATTTTTGAGGTCCTTATACTCATTATGCCTAGCATTGAATAGACCGTATTCACCCTAAATCAATGATGGGTTCGATTCGGATCTTGCCTAAACGGCACCCATTGAACTGAACCATTTGTCAGGCTATTGTTCTCTTGTTTTGTTCCTTCAAAGTAATGGAGTAAGACATCAATTTCTCAAAAGATCAATTCTTTTGATTGCATGATAGACTTCGAAAAAACATTGGCGCACGTGTAAACGAGGTGCTCTACCAACCGAGCTATAGCCCTTGTGTTTGTGATACATATTTTATCATATTATGTAGATAATTTATTGTCAAGATGAATATTACATGATCCAACAACATAATCATACCCTTTTGGTCGGTTTGATTGGTATTGCTTAGAAGTAATATTGGATTTATAATCCATCGATGAAATAGGTCCCATTTCTTTCTCTTTATGATTCCTTATGATAATAAATGACCTACTTAACTCAAATGTTTAGAGTATTGCTTTCATACGGTGGGAGTCATTGGTTCAAATCAATAGTAGGTAGAACTTATTAGATACCATCGATCCCGATGTCTAATAAGTTTTTCTACCCACCTTCTTTTATTGATTTTCTATCTTTTTCATCCTATTCTATTTCCATTTTCAATTTTAAATTTTTTTTGTTAGATCAAAATCTAATTGTATTTTATTCTATTTAATCGAGAATCAAAGGGGATGTATAAACGAAAGTTTTGTTTCTCTGAAATTCTTTCGATTAACCAACTCGTTATTTAAATCGTGTTGATAGCCTCGACTCGTGTCCTAGCCCGTCTGGGAGCTAGATTTGCCTCAATTTTTTGCCTCTTGCCTTCAGCTTTCCTCAAGTTAGCTTTCACTATTTCAAGAGCTTGCTGAGCTTCTTGTGGATCAATGTCACTACCCTTCTCCACATCATTTACTAAAATAGTGATTTCATTGTTGCCTATTCTAGTAAAACCACCCATCGAGCCATCGCTAACCATTGGTCGTTAAGGCGTATTCTCAAAATACCTATATCTACAAATGTGGCAATAGGCACGTGATTTGGTAATACGCTAATTTGTCCGCTATTAGTAGATAAAATGATTTCTTTCACTTCAATCCCAAACAATTCGATTAGGGTAAGTACACAAAGATTTAAGGTCATTTCTTCAATTTGCTCTCCATTTCTAAGTTCGTAGCCTTCGCAGTAGCTTCGGCGATGTTACCTACCAAATAAAAGGCCTGCTTAGGAAGATCGTCTAATTCTCCGGAAAGGATCAATTTAAATCCTCTATTTGTTTCGCTAGACCAACATATTTCCTGGGAACCGTAAATACTTCCACTACGAAAAAGGGTTGTGATAAGAAATGCTCAATTTTTCGCACTCTTGCTATGGTTAAGCGATCCTCTTCGACAATTCGTCCAACCCAAGGATAGCTATAATGTCCTCAAGTTCTTTGTAACGCTTTAAGGTTTGCTTAACCCTTTGCAGCTTTCATAATGTTCCTCACCAACGATTCGAGGTTGGATCATAGTGGACGTTGAGTCTAAAGGATCTATCATTGGATAAATACCTTTGGCGCCTAATCCTCTTGATAGTACGGTAGTAGCATCTAAATGCGCAAATGTTGTGGCGGGGGCAAGGTCGGTCAAATCATCCGCAGTACATAAACCGCTTGAATAGAAGTTATGGATCCCTCCTTGGTAGAAGTAATTCTTTCTTGTAAAGTACCCATTTTGGTACTAAGGGTGGGTTGATAACCCACAGTGGAAGGCATTCTACCCAATAAGGCATATACTTCGGATCCCGCTTGGACAAAACGGAAGATATTATCTATAAATAGAAGTAAGTCTTGTTCATTAACATCTTGAAAATATTCCGCCATAGTTAGGGCAGTCAATCCAACTCTCATACGAGCTCCTGGAGGTTCATTCATCTGACCATAGACTAAAGCAACTTTTGATTCTGCAAGATTTTGTTCATTAATTACTCCAGATTCTTTCATTTCCATGTAAAGATCATTTCCTTCACGAGTCCGTTCACCTACTCGCCAAATACTGGATCGCCCCATGAGCTTTGGCAATGTTGTTGATCAATTCCATAATGAGTATTGCTTTACTACCCCACCCCTCCAAATAGTCCGATTTTCCTCCACGATGATAAGGAGCTAAAAGATCGACTACTTTAATTCTGCTTTCAAAATAGATAATTTTGTATCTAATTGTATGAAAGCGGGCACGGATTTATGAATAGGGGATGTTGTGCAGTATCTACAGACCTAAATTATCAACGGGCTCCCAAGCACGTTAAAAATTGTCATAAGGTCGCTCCACCGACCGGAACACTTAGAGCACTCCGTGTCAATCACTTCTAGTCCTCTCGTTAGACCATCTATAGCGCTCATAGCTACAAACTCTAACTCGATTATTTCCTAATAATTGTTGTACCTCACAAGTTACATTAATTTGTTGACCGCAGTATCTCAACCCTTAACTACTAGGCGTTGTAAATATTAGGCATCTAGCCCGGGAAAGGCTACATCTAAGATCGGACCGATGATTTGAGAAATACACCCTGATTTTCTTTTTCAAGCGTGGAAACTCCGAGAATGTAGTAGTAGGATTTATTTTCATAATAAAGTGAAATATGTCAATTTTTTTTCCAAAATTATCTAATACAAAATAAATCTTGACGGGAGGTTGATCGGTTAATTCAATAAGAAATGGGGTTAATAGAACGAATCACACTTTTACCACTAAACTATACCCGCTACAATGCGATTATTGTATTTATTGTATATTTATTGTATATAAAGGACCCTTTGTCGAATCAGGGAATTGGGCGTAATCAAGATAGGATTACAAGATAGGAGCCTAAAAATCCTCGAAAATTATGGCCTTGACACCTTTTGTCGGAAGACTTGTGTTATAGGAGTTTTGATAGATAGGATTCGACAAAAGGATTTAGTCATAACATAAATAACATAAAATGGATTGTGCAAAATCCATAGTTTTTTATTATTTATTCTAGTTATTCTAGTAAAATATAAAAAAATGGAAATAAAAAGAAATAGGAAGAAAGAAAAGAATAGAAATAATATTTTGATTCTATATCATAGGAACGAAATAGGACTTCTTCGCTTCGATTGTTGATTCAATGCAATAACAAGATTTTTTGTTACAACAAGTGTAACATCCTAAAAATGGGGTTATTCATATTTGCATTATTTTGCTTGAGTTGAATTGTTTGAGATAATATTTATGGGATGATAAGATTTAATTATGGGCTTTGAGTTGGCTCGAATAGTAGAAAATATTATTTATAAGCTTTAAAGGTGGATAGCCTTAGTAGTTAGGGGGTTATAAGAATAAATGAAGGAACATTTGACATAAAATAAGTCTTGGAAAAGTGGCAAAAGGGAGGCCACTTAAGTGCTGCAAGTGACGCCATCAAGAAACAAGGGAGAGCCTTGGTTCGAGTCACAATTCTCCCTTTTTACTCTTATTTTGGACGGCATAGGAAGGGAGAGTTCTTTCTCTCCTTAAACTCTTATTATTAATTATTTAGATAATAAGATTATGCAAGATCATCAAGGATAATATGAGCATTTTATTTTATTATTAATTCTAAGGATACTAGAAGATAAAGAAGATATTATTTGGATTATTCATTGATGGGGATTAATTCAAGTTATTTTGAATTAAATCAAACCAACTAAGGAGTTGGTGGAATTTTGGACTCCTCATGAGAAGGTGGACGACAAGCTTAAAGGGGGTGCCGAATGCTTATAAAAGCACCAATTGATCACCTTGCTTTTCTTTTTCCATTTTGCTTAGCTGAAATTTCTAACACCTTTCTTTCTTAGTTTCTTTTATTTTTCCATCCTCTCAAGACCTTGGCCGAAACCCTCTCTATTTCTCCTTGCCGAATCCCCATCCTCAATCCCCCTTTTCTTTTATTTCCTATTAGCCGAACATTCACTCCTATTTGTCGAAATTCTAACACTCTTTTCTCCCATTATTTTTCCTCTAGCCGAATCTCCCTACTACTCCCTTAGTGGTCTTGGTCGAATAGTATAGTGGCTTCGGGATTTCTCCTTTATTCAATTGATTGTGAAGGTAAATGATGGCCGAACCCTCTTTCCATATCTTCTTTTCTTTGACGACTTGTAGGTTGGAGAAAAGCCAAAATTTTGGCATTTGCAAGCAGAAAACTAACCACTCTTTGAAACCGATTCCATCTAGGAACTTCGAGATTTACAAGCGAGATCGACCTCCTTTCTCTGTTAATCAGTTTGGTAAGTAATGGTAAGATCTAATTCAAGCAAGTTATTTAGTTAGTGTTTAAGCCGAAGATTACTAACATGAGGTTGCTGATTTATAGGAAAGTAGAACGCTTGGTGTAATTATCTAAAAGCACTCGGGTAAGGATTCGGGTTCAAAAGGAGAACCCTTTTAATTATTTGATTTGGCCGAATATACTAACTCATGTTTTGGCCGCATATAGGGACAATAGATCTAGTGTGACCGACTCTTCATTCGGGATTTAGATTATTCATGGTGACAGTGTGTACATACACACATATAACAATTAATTAAATGCATGCTATGTGTAAATCGCTTTATGTAGATATGGAATTAGTGCCTTAATGGTACAAGCGAGGATCTCGTAAGTCTCTCAATATGTGATTGTTAAATATGCTTTTGGGAAGCATGGCTTATTTGATACATGAGATAAATGTACGTTATTATAAACTCATTATAATATGATTTGATATGGGTTGATGAGTGGAGGGGGCAGTATTATTAGTGTCGACGGACACCAGTGTTTTGGCAACACACTGTGACTACGGTCACCAGAGGTTTGGTACCTCCAGAGGTTTGGCACCTCATAGCGTCTCGTCCTCGTGGCTTAGCACCACCGTGAGGTTGGCCCCACTTTGAGATATGGGATTGACGCCGGTGATTTGGTATCACGCGATGGGTTGGCCCCATCAATCGATTTGTGTCTTCTGGACACGGAGGTTTAGCACCTCCGGTGATTTGGTATCACAATTGTGACTTTAAGTCACCAGTGGTTTGGCACCACCAGTGGTTTGGTACCACAACGGGGTAGACAGAGGCGTTTGGTTGGCTAGGTTGGGTATATGTCTTAATGCATGATTAATGTGTTATATAGTGTGTATGATGTGGTATTTACCCGGGAAGGGTTACATCTTGAGTCTTGGTGACTCACCTTCTCCTTTATTTTTCGGTGACACATAGTTCGCGGATATGGAGCCAGAGGGACTTGAGGTGGCCATGCAGTGGAGTTTTAAATTTATTAGATTTTGAATTTCGGTTCTTTACACTTTCTTTATTTTTGGTTGATTTTAAATGGGTTGTAATAAGGCCTCCTAAAAATTATTTTATTATTGTGACATGCTTGAAATTTTCGTTTCAAACTTTATGTTTATATGAATGGATCCTCATGTTTTTCCAAAGTAATCGAAAAAGGGTTTTCAAGTACCATCGGGTACATATAAAACATACATAATAACTTGACTTAACAAATATTTTCAAAAATAAATCCAAATATAAGATTTGTACACCTCAACTGTTTTTACAAAATGCTATCTTTTATCAAAACCTTAAACCGGTTTTAAAAGATTTCAAAGGTTTCTCTCCAGTAGCAAACCAAATCCGATTGAAGCGTTTGGGTTTAAGTTTGAAATGTTATAACAAGCCGGATCGCAGAATCATAGAAAAATGAGTTATTTGAGTTGAAAATAAAAAATGGTTGATAGGAAAGAATATTTGGTCGAGCTAGGATAGATACTTTCTTGATTCGTATGCATTTTATCAAATTCCACTACTAAACCAATTAACAATCAAAATTATATAACAATTCAAATGCTTATCAATTAATCAAATTACAAGTTATTAGCAATTAATATTAATTTATATTATTTGTTATTAATATTAAGTAATTAATAATATTTATATTATTATATTTATATTAATATATTTCGATTTAGAAATCTATATTTCTATATTATTTATGTTATTATTCTATCTATTATTATATTATCTATTATTATATATTATTATTATATATATTATTATTTCTATTTAGTTATTATTTCTATTTAGTATACTTAGAATTTATTATTATTTAAGTTAAATTTAAATAGAAAAATTAATAAATTAATTTAAGTATAATTAAAATAAATTATTAATTTAATAATTTAGAATTTAATTTTTTATTATGATTTCGATTTTATTATTTTCTTTTCATTCATCATTCAAATTCTATTTATTTCATTCAAGTTACATTACTGATTACGAAGTTTGACTGAGCCCCTCTAATTTTTTTATTTTCATTTTGGCAACTTATACTTCTATATTATTGAATGTGTCTCAAAATCAAAAAATTCGTGGAGGGTCATTTTGGATCCGAATGGATAGATTCAAGAAATAAGAGAATTAAGGATACCCACTAGAAAAACTAATCCAATCCATAAAGATGTACCGAAAATACAATATTTTTGTTACTCAACCAACCATCGGAGAAGCAAATACAACAGTACACTAATCAAGAAGATTGACGAAGTAGCAATTAATGCAAAAAGCCCAATTGGAAAGCAATAGTCATGTTTCTAATCCTCCAAGCTACCAACAAAAGAACTATACCATTTGATCCTCTATGATATTGACCAAAAAAAAATTAATAAAATGCAAGGTAGAGGATTTTACCATGAATCGATTGATTCTATATGACTTATTTCCAACCCTTTAACCGCTTTTATTCGTACATGGGGTCGAGGGTGATTTTTTATTTCACGCTCACAAATAGGCATGCTAGATTATGCATTTCATCTATCTATATATACAGATAAATAGATTGACCTATAGGTTCACACACGATATCTTTCTATACATAGTGATGGTATCAACTCATATGGCCATGTTCGATTCTTGTGGAATAAATATAAAATATAAATTAGCTTTGGAGAGATGGTCGAGTGGTTGATAGCTCGGTCTTGAAAACCCAGTATAGTTCAAACAAAGAACTATCGAGGGTTGAATCCTCTCTCTCCTTTTGCTCGATGAATAGATTTCTTTCTTTATTGCTTTTTCCGGCTTCTTAATTAAGATTCTTAATATTAATAAAGGTAATGGCTCACCGCCTTTGCACTCGAGGCCAATCTCCGTCCCGCCCGAGGAAACCTTTGCACGCCTCCGTTACCTTTTGGGAGGCCTACGCCCATAGAAACTGTCTACACCGAGATCTGCCTCTTGGCCCGTAGGTCCCGACACAAGGTTAGAATTATAGCTCTTCCAGTGGTATCTCACCGATGGCTCGGGCCCCGGAAGGAGGCCTTCTTCGCCTTCCACCTAAGCTGCAGCAGAAAAGCCCAAAGCCAATCCTGAGGCAGTGAAGCTTCATAGGTCTTTCTGTCCAGGTGCGGGTAGTCCGCATCTTCACAGACATGTCTATTTCACCGAGCCTCTCTCCGAGACAAAGCCAGATCGTTATGCCTTTCGTGCGGGTCAAAACTTACCCGACAAGGAATTTCGCTACCTTAGGATCGTTATAATTACGATTGCTGCTCACTGGGCTTCTATCGTCGGCTCCCCATCATCAGTCACCAACTTCCTTGACCTTTCGGATTTGGGCGGCGTCATTATACATGGTCTTACGACTTTGCGGAGACTGTGTTTTTGTAAACAATCACCGTGCCTAGTCAATGTGACCCCCTTTGTGAGGAGGCACCCTTCTCCCGGGTTACGGGCTATTTTGCCGAGTTCCTTAGAGAGAGTTGTCTCACGCCCATAGGTATTCTCTACCTACCCACATGTCGGTTTGGTATAGGTACCCTTTTATTGAAGGTCGTTTAATCTAATAACATAAACTCTGCTATAGCCATTTCTGTACATTCAATGTACTCTACGGATAGAGGAATACATAGAGCTGAACATAGTAAAATAAGAAATTGAAAGATTTCGTTGAAATTGTTCGTTTGGAAATTCCCTGAAAAGCTAATCATAGGTTCTTCTCTCCATCAGAACAATAGGGTCGTTAAGTTTTTGCTTGAAATATGAATCAAACCGAGGGACCCCTTAACTCTTAGGGGGGTTAATAGAACGAATCACACTTTTACCACTAAACTATACCCGCTATAATGCGATTATTGTATTTATTGTATATTTATTGTATATAAAGGGACCCTTTGTCGAACAGGGGAATTGGGCGTAATCAAGATAGGATTACACGATAGGAGCCTAAAAAATCCTAAAAATTATGGCCTTGACACCTTTTGTCAGAAGACTTGTGTTATAGGAGTTTTGATAGATAGGATTCGACAAAAGGATTTAGTCATAACATAAATAACATAAAATGGATTGTGCAAAATCCATAGTTTTTTTATTATTTATTCTAGTTATTCTAGTAAAATATAAAAAATGGAAATAAAAGAAATAGGAAGAAAGAAAAGAATAGAAATAATATTTTGATTCTATATCATAGGAACGAAATAGGACTTCTTCGCTTCGATTGTTGATTCAATGCAATAACAAGATTTTTTTGTTACAACAAGCCATATAGCGTAATCATAGAAAAATGAGTTATTTGAGTTGAAAATAAAAAAATGGGCCCGTAGAAATCTTGACTGTGCCGCCATGGAAATTGTAAATAAAAAGTCCTTTTGTACCAAATCAAAGCGATATTCTTTCTTTTTTTTTTTGTTATTTGAGATATTTCTTTAGAGCCCTTGTTTTATTTAAAATCTAAATGATATAGAATATAATATAAATGAAATGGAATTATTGATAAAAGTTCTATATCTCTATAGAAAAGTTGGATATATCTATATAATCAATCTATATAATAATAAAATTTAGAATCTATATATCTATGGATTAATAATACTTTATATAGATAAATAATAATCTATATAACATAATCTATATAACAAAGTAAAAAAGGACTGTTTTCAAGCCTTTATTTTTGCATGCTGTAACATAGTAATTATCTTTTGTCAATTATGAGAGGTGGCTGAGTGGACTAAAGCGTCAGATTGCTAATCTGTTGTGCGAGTTATTCATACCGAGGGTTCGAATCCCTCTCTTTCGGTTCGATTTTTGGTACTCGTACATGTTCTGCAGTACCCCCTGTAAATATTCCACCGGTATGAAAAGTTCTTAATGTTAGTTATGTTCCGGTTCTCCAATGGATTGCCCATAATAATACCTCTGACTTCTCCCAATTCGACTAGGCTCTAAGTCGGTCATACACATAGTGGAGTTTTGAAATCAGAATTGATTCCCTCGATCTCTATTATAGTTCTCCACTGGTGCATTTGATCGACTATACAAATCTCGAGATTTATTTGATTAAGAGTGATAGGGTTTATTCATCAATCTCTTTCTTGAATCTCTAGCTTTCGAATCAACCTTTCTCTTTTCTTTGCCTAGTTTTTCAGCTTTGCAAGCACGTTTGACTAACACAATGAATTCTTTTAAATCCAATATCCTAACCAGAAGTTTAATATCTTCATTTAGACCATCGACAAATTGCTTGCACATTATCTCTTCGGTAGAAACATATTCTCGAGCATACTTGCTCAACTATACAAATTCTCTTTCATATTCAGTTATTGTTATACGGCCCTGTTTCAATTCTAGAAATTCTTTATGATTTTGATCAAAGAACCGTTGACTGATGTATTTCTTCCAGAACTCAGTCTAAAAGAATTCCCAGGTCACTCGATCTCTTGGCATTACCGACACTAATGTATTCCACCATTGATACGCATAGTCTTTCAGAAGAGAAATAGCACACTTTAAGCATTAAGTTGGCGTACACGAAAGTTTATCAAATACTCAGATAGAATTTTCAAGCCAGAACTCAACTCTCTCAGGGTCATCATCAACATTGGCCCTGAACTCTTTAGCCCCGTGTTTACGAGTCTTATCAACTGAAGGGTTATTCAATCTTAAAAGCTCGATTCTTTAAGGAGCTACAGGTATAGTTTGGGGACTATGAAGGGGTGGAGGTTGTTGAGCAGCCGAATTTGTCCGAACATATTGAGTGAACCACTCATTCATCATCTGGAAAAAGAATTCTTGAGCCTCACCTCCATGACTACTCGACACAGGTCTAGATTTGGATGGCGCTGTCCCTTGAGTGGGAGTTGGCATATTACTCTTAACATCATCCACTATAGCTCATTCGGGATCCATTTCTTTACGAAAACATAGTTTATAATGTCAGGATTCATCACATTATCATAAGTTATATATGGCATGTATAGCTAGACTCTCACACATGCTACATTAGTCTAGAATCAACTAAACCATAGCTCTGATCCAAGAAAATGTAACACCCTTAACCCGTATCCGTCGCCGAAGTAGGGTTACGAGCTATTATTGATCAAAACACATCATTTAACATACATAACTCATACATTTATGCTTTCATACTCAAATACCATTTAATCACATGCATATCGTCCCTTCTAAGTGATGTGATCCAGCTCAATTTAGTTGAGTCGTTTCACTTGTTGTCCAGTCATCGACGAGGAGAATGTTCAAGATGCTAAAGAAGGTGTAATTTTGGTTATGGTAGTGGAAGCTTAACAAAATGGGTTAAAGTGAAAAATGAGTTTACAGAATTAAGTAGGCTCAATTTTAACAAAGAAATAAAGGATAGAAAAGTGGAATTTGAAAATAAAAGATGAGGATGGAAAATACGAACTTAACTTCAAGAAAGATTCGACATTTTACAACAGTGTCACCTCGTTTCTTCTATCGTTAAGGTGGGATAGGTGGTTTGGTAGATAGGTGAATATCACACTGGTTAAGGTGATAAGTTCAAAAACAAGTTCAGAGACGCCACTACCAAAGCCAGATAAGTCTCATAAGACTCGTACGAAATTAGAGATGAGGAAACCTCACAAAGAAGAAAGTTCATATAAAATTTGGCAAAAGTCAAAAGTCCTTTACAAATGAAAATGTCTAAGTATTTATACTACTAGCTAGGATAGCCGAATAGACAATTGCTCAAGCTTAATAGCTAAGTAAATTCTACTAGAATGTGCTAGAAAATTTTAGAATAAAAACCATTAAAAGATAAAGCTAGGTTCAGTTGAATGGAACTCAATTTGGAAGCTTCATGATTAAGCAAATCAGCTTGCATGAACTTGGAAGCTTGAGAAGTGCAATGCACTAGTCTAGGTTCGCCATGGGTCTTAATGAGCTCATTCAAGTTGCAATCTTTGGTTAAATAGGTATGAGTATTAATGAGGGTTTTCAACAGCCACTTGATGTGTGAACAAAGAGCTTGAGAAGTCTTTTATATGTGAACATGACCAGCCGATCGGTTATTAAGTGTGAATATCAAATGTGAATGGCATTGATGCTGCATTGGGGAAGTGATCAGCCAAGCTTGGGGAATTAACTTGCTGGTAACTCTTGGTTGAATGGACACCTTGGGAAGCCAAATGAATCAGCCACCATTCATTGAGGGGAACCATACATGAACTGTCCTATACATTGAACCAACCATGTATGAACCGTGGCATAAATGCACTCCCACATTCGGCTCACCTACAAAAGACATGAACCAACATTATATCAAGTAAAATTCAGCTGAACCATGCATTAATATAATTTAGACATACTAATTAACACATTAATTAAATTAAGACAAATTTAACATAGACTTATTAAGACACTTTAATATTCGTCTATGTCATGAAAACATATTAAAGACATGTAATAATCTAAAACAAATGTATGAGCTGTAATAATATTATCTAATTTAATTAAACACTTAATTTATTAAAACACTAAATTAAATAAGCTAAAAAGAAATTAAATCGATCTCAAATGAGGTAAATGAAGCTCAAGTGAGCTGATTCGAGCTAGACGGAGCTCGGGAAGCTAAAATTGAGCTAATATTAGCTTGCGTGAAGATGTGAGAAATCCTTGAATTGCTATCCTGAGCTAGTGTTGAAGGGATGTTGAACGGCCTCGTATAGTCTTGGCTCAGGTTGGATGAGATCCCGATCGTGTTCACATCATTCCCCCTTCTTTAAAACGACTTGTACTCAAGTCGAGCCATTGGTTCACTCGAAAATATTTACGCAGCCTTCCTTGGACAAATGGGGTGAATGGCAAATGAGTCAACTGAAATGAACAACCATGAGTCAACCAAAAGCGATCCAAAACATGTAAGTCATGCATAAACGCATCAAGACAAGTATGACTCAAAACACAATTTCCACATTTATGCAAACAAACCATTTTACTCGCCAATGCCTTGTCCATTGTTCGAAACAAAAATAAATATGTCTTAAGGCATTCAAACATCTCAAATTGTTTCCACAAATCATGGTCTAGATAAAAGAATTGCGAGTAATGAGTCAAAAGGTGTACGTAATCATCACAAATAGGTAAATGAAATGATCGAGGTGTGACGTTATTTTGCATACTTGAATCTTGCAATTGCAGTTTAGCCGTATTCTCACCAACAAATTCATTTACATCATCGTCAACCAAAATAGATAGTTCATCTTTGACCGTAGTAGAATAGTTAACCACATCATGATTCAAATAATTTTTCAAAGTCAGAATATCAACAAAATTTTCGTCACCAACCAAAGAGAACAAAGATGTTTCAAAAACTTCAGGAGTCTTAGCTTTAGAAGTAGGAAAACAAAGATCGATTTTACCTTGTTCGATCAACACAAATCTTCTCTCCTCGAAAATGTAGTGAAGGACAAACTTTTTGTTTCGATTAACCTAAAATGTTGATGAAGCACAAGACAACTTGCGCTTTTCAAAATGTTGTGTCCATAATATGAAGGAGGTTAATGTCACCATGGGTGATGAAATCAAAAGGATATGCTGAAACATGACTCACAAATGGAATAGATGTATCGGTTTCAGGTTAAAAAACATGAGTCGATCTTACCTTTTTGGGATGAAATATAAAGTTCATGTACAGCCACATAAAATGATCAAGGAACAATTTTAAATGGTAATCAAAATCATTAAGTCTCATTCCCTTAGTCAAAAACCAAGCATCAATCAAATATAAATATCCGCACAAAATTTAAGATGATTAATTTTCCCACAAAACAAACCAAAACAAATTTCGGGTTTGAACACACGAGTTTGATTACTTTTTCCAGCACGTAACAAAATTTTCATTTTCATAAGTAAATCACAAATGCCAAGCAAACAAGACTTATACACAAAAACTTTCAGACAATCAAATATCTCAAGTCTCATTCGAATAAGCATGCAAATACATGAAGGTTTCGCACCAAGAATTAAAGAATTCGCATGGCCAACACAAACAAACAGATTAGATGCCAACTTTTTATCACATATCAAATCAAGAGAACAACTCCTCATGCTTCCTCTTGGAATGAATTTTTTGACCACAATCAAAGAATAACAAGTAACCAGATCAAAATAAGAGGATCTTTGAAAAACTAAGTCATCGAAAATTTTATCGACAGCTTTCAAACCTGATTACCGTGACTCGGTTATTAAAAATTCCTTACCCCGCTTACCTTCGAGCTCTTGTGGTTTGATTTAATCTTCAACCTTACCTTTGTTGATCATACAAAAGCGTCCCTCATCAGGAAGGTATTGAAGTTGAAAATTATCATTCATCTTGTCGAAAACCTGAAAAGAAGGAACAAAACAAGAACAACTCTCATGTGGGTTAGTTAAAACATCACTCACTTTTCTCTCTCGTCTTTTTCTTTCGTTTCTTTTTCTAACTCATTTTCTTTTCTTTCTTAAATCTCTCTCTCCTTTTCACTTTTATTTTTGTTCTCACACTCGTTCTCAATTTGATTTTGTTTTTCAATTTCATTTTCTTTTTCAACTTCTTTTTCTTTTTCAATTTTTTCTTTACAATATGAAGATGTTACAAATGATTCGGTATGAGAAGATTTCCGTGCGGTATGAGTGGAATGATTTATGTACGAACTATGTTCACTTCGACATAAGGACTCCACCATGGGTGATTTCTTTGAGGCATACGAAGAGTAACTTTGAAACACCCTACACCCGGCCCACGAGAATGGACCGGATCTGGTATGTTCCTCGAAGTAACCCGATTCAAAATTCATTCGAATACTTTGAAAACTCTGTGTTTTGAAAGATAGTTTGTTGTGGGTTGGGCTCGAGTTGAAAACAAATTTATCTTATAACAAAAACCCATTTGTCTCGGTGACAAAATATTTAAACTTATTTTAAATTAAATGGGCTTATTCTTTGTAACGCCTAAAATTCATAACATAGTAATTAAAGCAGAAATAAAATGTCACGATGGCCTTATTACATAAAATGAAACCCAAAATAAAATTGTACAGTACTTAAAATAAAATAAAGATTCAAATAAAATTAAACTTCAAGCTGAACATGGCCACCACAAGTTCTGCAGTCCGGTCCATTATTGCTCATCACCTGAAACATGTTCCCACAACGGGGTGAGTCGATAGACTCAATGTGTAACCAACACCAAAACATAATAGAAATAGGCACACCATACATATCATATTCATATAAAAATTCAAGATAATGATGCAAACCCGAACCCAAA
Source organism: Gossypium rotundifolium (assembly GCA_025506655.1). Taxonomy (NCBI): domain Eukaryota; kingdom Viridiplantae; phylum Streptophyta; class Magnoliopsida; order Malvales; family Malvaceae; genus Gossypium; species Gossypium rotundifolium. Next base: position 104,225,893 of record CP106733.1, on the reverse strand, counting down.
CCTATATAGCCATCCGCTACACACCATCCGTACCATCCTGCACACCGTGGGGACTACTAAGTCAACCCTCCATCCGCTACACACCATCGAAGGCAGTCGCTGCAGTCGACATGCTCATCGCCCACTTATAATTTTGTGGCATAGCCACCACTTTCAGATAATGTAACCGAAGTTACCACATTCACTTAATGTGACCGAAGTCATCACGTTTCACTTAGTGAGACCAAAGTCATCACATTCACTTCCCCTTTCTCAATTAACCTGAATGCCCCAAATTATATCATGCATATCATATTTTATTTCACTTTCACATCACTTTTCACATGTTAAATATAACATATTTCGAAATCCTAGTAAGAGTAGGAAAAACATACCTGAGTACTTTGTACCATAATATGGTACTTTAGCCACATTCTTTCACTTTTACATTAATCATATATATCATGTTTAAGCCATAAATCTATTAAGATTAGTGTGGGGTACACACGGTACCTTAGCCATAATCTTTCACTTTCATATTAACACATATAATGAATTAAAGCCATAAATCTATCAAGATTTAGTGTAGGGTACACACCTGATTTGCTTATCAATTCCTTGAAATCCCGAAAACCCGATCTATTGCTTTAGATCTCAATTCCTACATTTGATTAATCACTTACTACTTTAATAAAAAAAACCATTTGACCATAAATCCAAATCCTAGTAGGATTAGTATTCTTAAAACTTACCTTGTTGCCGATTTCAATACTAATCAAATCCCGAAATCTATGCTATGCTCCTCCTTGTATTCGACCAAGCACTAAATCTCATCAGGGGTTAGTTTCGGCTTTTTAAACAAACAAGAATTAGATCTAATTATCAAAATAGGCCTTAGCGAAAGCTATAGACACTTACCTTGTGGATTTTAAATCCGAAACTCACCGAATAACTAGGAACACGCTGCCTATGGTGTACCTTCGGAAAAGAACTTCTCCTTCCTTGTAGCCTACACTTAGTAAATCCCGAAAGATCTCTTCAAAGTTTCGCAACCATGAACATTAATGGGATTAGCCCTAGAGTTTGATAAGTCTAAAATATAAAGAATGGAAACCAAACTTGGATCTTACCCTTATTTGAAGGAATCGATTGCACCTTCACTTCAACCTTCAGAGATTCGGCTTAGAAACTTGATGAACAATCAGCTATGATTCCCTTATGTATTCGGTTTCAAAGATGAAAGAAGAGAGTAATAATAGGCTTAAAAGAAATCGGCTAGGAGGCTAAAAGAAAAGAAGAAAAGAATGGAGGCTCAAGAAGAAAATTCGGCAGAGGAAAAGAGAGAGGAGAATGAATAATGAATGGCCCTAGTCTCATCCTTTTATGGTCGAAATTACTAGGCCAAGAATCCTTAACTTGGCCACCACTCTTCCTTATTTTCCTAATTAAAGAATAATTCTTCATTTATCCACCTATTTAGCGAATTTTAAAGAGAGTGAAACTCCTCTTTGCAAGCCTTGTGCCGTCCACCTCTTGGGCTTCTAGAAGCAAAATAAAACTTATTTTATTTGCTTCTTATGTGACCCAAACTCAAGCCCAACACCCTTGCATGCGGGCCATTTCACGAGGCCTTAAGTGGCATCTTGAGCCACTTTTCCAAGTCCGTTAATGGGTCAAATTTCACATACTTTATATTTTAGGGTCACCTGCCCTAAGTTCCCTTTGAACTTTAAAATTTGACATTTGAGGTCATTTTAAGTTTCCAAAAATTTTCATGCTTTTGTAACTTGACATTTCCTAGGTTTCCAAAATGTTTAGTTTCCTCTTTGGCTTAGTTTCCAAAATGTTTACTTTCCTCTTTTAGCTTAGTTTCCAAAATGTTCACTTTCCTAATTTGCTTAGGTTTCCAAAATGTTCACTTTCCTAATTTGCTTAGGTTTCCAAAATGGTCATTTTCATATTTTCAACGTAACATTTCCATACATTCTCGTGTTTCAAAATTATTCCAAATTTATTCAAAACATATAAAACATGTCTTCTCATACAATTTGGCCAAAATGCATAGGCCCTTTTAGGATGTTACGTTCTACCCCTTAAAATAATTTCATCCTCGAAATTACTTACTATCGCTCATCCGCATAGTCTAACTCACTACACTACGCTATTGTCACAGACTCGATCTCAAAGAACTATCATACTTTCTAGGCATATTCTCTAAGTTCACGTCCCTTAGAACTCATTTCTAATGTCACGATTTAATCTGATTAAGAAGTTTTATGTATTAAAAAAAAATTTGTTTCACTGATTAACCGCGAAGAAGTTTTATGGAAAGAATTTTTTTTTTTTGAACTGGTTCTTTCGTATTCATACATGCACACAGTCTTTACATTCATACATCCATCAATCAATTATGAACTTTCGTTTATTCAGAGAAATGTTGTAGTTTTCATTGTTGTTGTTTTTTCCACTACCCAGGGGTATTTTTGTAATTTGTCCTACGGGGGTATTTTTCGTAATTTGTCAAAATAAGGTTTCTTGATGATTTTGTCACAAAGTATCTTTGGTATTTTTAAGTTCCTGGGGTATTTTGGAAAATTTTTGAAATCCGAGGGTATTTCAGAAATTTTTGGACCTTGGTGGTATTTTGGTAATTTTTCCACAAACCGGGGTAAATTATAAAATTTTAATAAATCAGGGATATTTTAGAAGTTGCAAAGCTTTGAGGGTTCTTTTTGAGAAATTTATTTTCCAGCACGATGAAGTTGCAAAAATTTTGGAAATCTAGGTCATTTTGGAAATTTTGGTAAGTTAGGGGCAATTTTGTAATTTTCCAAAAATCAAGGTATTTTTGATAGTTTGCAAATTAGGGTTTTTTGGAATTTTATAACATAATGAAATTTTGGCAAAACTATTGAGTAGTTAGACATTTTATAAACCAAGGGCATTTTTGTAATTTTACCAATAGGGGTATTTTAGTAAATTTGTAAATCAGGAATATTTCGGAAAATTTATAAAAATATTCTTTTCAAATCAAGAGGGTAATTTAGAAATTTTAAAATCGGGTTTCCATAAAAATACGGCTAGTCCCTTTCGGGTTTTAGTTATTGGGTTTAGCCCGTGACTAAGTCCTCTTGGTTAGGGTGAGCAGTTACTCGTACGCACTGTAGGATTCGAGTAAAGAGGAGATGAGTCACTAGGACCTGCTTAAAACCAAAGCTCTTCTTGAATCCACTCCTGACATGCGCACAATAGTTACCACACCCTAGCTCGGTGACTTAATCATAGGTTTGTCTAGTGTATTAAGTCTTATGTATTTGTGTTTGAGTAGACTAATCCTAGGGTTCAAGTTCCTATCATGCTATTCTACGTTCCATTCCTTTTCTACCCTTCTATAATTCACATAATCACACAGATAGTTAGGGGTACTTACCTGGTGGACTGCGGGTCGGAGACTTAGGGGCCATGTCATCATACCTGTCCATTTTCAGAAATATTTTCATAAAACTCATTTGGGCTTGTTTTGAAAACGTTTTGGGCCTTAGGCCACAGGCCGAGAGTTTAAAACTGGGCTCTGATACCAAACTGAAACACCCCACACCCGGCCCACGAGAATGGACCGGATCTGGTATGTTCCTCGAAGTAACCCGGTTCAAAATTCATTCGAATACTTTGAAAACTGTGTGTTTTGAAAGATAGTTTGTTGTGGGTTGGGCTCGAGTTGAAAACAAATTTATCTTATAACAAAAACCCATTTGTTTTAGGTGACAAAATATTTAAACTTATTTTAAATTAAATGGGCTTATTCTTTGTACAACCCTAAATTCATAACATAGTAATTAAAGCGAAATAAAATGTCACGATGGCCTTATTACATAAAACGAAACCCAAAATAAAATTGTACAAGACTTAAAATAAAATAAAGATTCAAATAAAATTAAACTTCAAGTCGAACATGGCCACCACAAGTTCTGCCGTCCTTGGCCCATTATTGCTCATCACGAAACATGTTCCCTAACGGGTGAGTCGATAGACTCAATGTGTAACCAACACCAAAACATAATAGAAATAGGCACACCATACATATCATATTCATATAAAAATTCAAGATAATGATGCAAACCCAACCCAAACCTATATAGCCATCCGCTACACACCACCCGTGCCATCACCTCGCACACCGTGGGACTACTAAGTCAACCCTCCATCCGCTACACACCATCGAAGGCGTTCATTGCGGTGACGTGCTCATCGCCCACTTATAATATTGTGGCATAGCCACCACTTTCAGATAATGTAACCGGGTTACCACATTCACTTAATGTGACCAAAGTCACCACATTCACTTAGTGAGACCAAGTCGTCACATATTCTTAGTGAGACCAAGTCATCACGTTTCACTTAGTGAGACCGAAGTCATCACGTTTCACTTAGTGAGACCGAAGTCATCACATTCACTTCCCCTTTCTCAATTAACCCGAATGCCCCAAATTATATCATGCATATCAGATTTTATTTCACTTTCACATCACTTTTCACATGTTAAATATAACATATTTTGAAATCCTATTAGGAGTAGGAGAAACATACCTGAGTACTTTGTACCATAATATGGTACTTTAGCCACATTCTTTCACTTTCACATTAATCATATATATCATGTTTAGGCCATAAATCTATTAAGATTAGTGTGGGGTACACACGGTACCTTAGCCATAATCTTTCACTTTCATATTAACACATATAATGAATTAAAGCCGTAAATCTATCAAGATTTAGTGTATGGTACACACCGATTTGCTTATCAATTCCTTGAAATCCCGAAAACCCGATCTATTGCTTTAGATCTCAATTCCTACATTTGATTAATCACTTACTACTTTAATAAAAAACCATTTGACCATAAATCCAAATCCTAGTAGGATTAGTATTCTTAAAACTTACCTTGTTGTCGATTTCAATACTAATCAAATCCAAAATCTATGCTATGCTCTTCCTTGTATTCGCCAAGCACTAAATCTCATCGGGGTTAGTTTCGGCTTTTTAAACAAACAAGAATTAGATCTAATTATGAAAATAGGCCTTAGCAAAAGCTATAGACACTTACCTTATGGATTTTAAATCCCAAACTCACCGAATAACTAGGAACACACGGCCTATGGTGTACCTTCGGAAAAGAACTTCTCCTTCCTTGTAGCCTACACTTAGTAAATCCCAAAGATCTCTTCAAAGTTTCGCAACCATGAACATTAATGGGATTAGCCCTAGAGTTTGATAAGTCTAAAATATAAAAGAATGGAAACCAAACTTGGATCTTACCCTTATTTGAAGGAATCGATTGCACCTTCACTTCAACCTTGAGATTTGGCTTAGAGACTTGATGAACAATCGGCTATGATTCCCTTATGTATTGGTTTCAAAGATGAAAGAAGAGAGGAATAATAGGCTTAGAGGAAATCGGCTAGAGGCTAAAAGAAAAGAAGAAAAGAATGGAGGCTCAAGAAGAAAATTCGCAGAGGAGGAAAGAGAGAGGAGAATGAATAATGAATGGCCCTAGTCTCATCCTTTTATAGCTGAAATTACTAGGCCAAGAATCCTTAACTTGGCCACCACTCTTCCTTATTTTCCTAATTAAAGAATAATTCTTCATTTATCCACCTATTTAGTCAATTTTAAAGAGAGTGAAACTCCTCTTTGCAAGCCTTGTGCCGTCCACCTCTTGGCTTCTAGAAGCAAAATAAAACTTATTTTATTTGCTTTATATGTGACTTCGAACTCAAGCCCAACACCCTTGCATGTGGGCCATTTCACGAGGCCTTAAGTGGCATCTTGAGCCACTTTTCCAAGTCCGTTAATGGGTCAAATTTCACATACTTTATATTTTAGGGTCACTGCCCTAAGTTCCCTTTGAACTTTAAAATTCGACATTTCGGGTCATTTTAAGTTTCCAAAATTTTCATGGCTCAGAACTTGACATTTCCTAGGTTTCCAAAATGTTTAGTTTCCTCTTTGGCTTAGTTTCCAAAAATGTTTACTTTCCTCTTTTAGCTTAGTTTCCAAAATGTTCACTTTCCTAATTTGCTTAGGTTTCCAAAATGATCACTTTCCTAATTTGCTTAGGTTTCCAAAATGGTCATTTTCATATTTTCAACGTAACATTTCCATACATTCTCGTGTTTCAAAATTATTCCAAATTTATTCAAAACATATAAAACATGTCTTTTCATACAATTTGGCCAAAATGCATAGGCCCTTTTTAGGATGTTACAAACTTGTACTTTCTCGTTCGTCATCTTGAAAGATCTCAAACTCAAAGTTTGCTTCTCCTCGTCTCGAATGCCTTGTTGAATAGGAGTCACAATAAGAATCTCTTCTTGAATAGTCTTTGGATGTGTGTCACCGTGATGATCTTAACTCCATGTCTCGAATTGGCAAAAGTTACTTTCGTTGGCCCCTTGCTAGATTGCCTAGCTTTTCTTAGATAGGCTTGAATTTTCGGTCGAGCATGCACTCCATCCCTTTCACTAAATATTGAAATTTAGATTCTTAAAATTCTTCTCTAGACATGATTAATTAGTGAAAAGAAAAGTGTTCAAATAGAAAGAGAAAATAAATACCTCACCGCAACCCTCACAGATTCACTCAGAAAGAAAATAGATGATTTTCACTCTGCTCATGTTTACACTCATTTTTAAAGGCTTTTTCTCCACTCTATTGCACTCACACATTGTTTTCCTTTTTTCACTCGACCTCTTTCTCATAATTTCTTATTTCATCTCAAATACACTTATTTGGTTGCTTCGGGGTTGATCTCAAAGTGGTTGCAAAGGATAAAGTATTTTAGGTGTAAGGTAGGCTAAAACAAAGAAAATTTAGGTTGAGTGTGGCGTTGGGAAGGGAAGAAATCGATAGAAGAACTATCTCGATGATTGGAATAGTAAGGAGATGAATTTTTCAATACTTCACTTTATTTTTTTGATAATTTTGTATATATATATATATATATATTTATACTTCAATACTATATGCTGAATACAAGGGAATTTTGAAAATAATAATGTATATATTTAATTTCAATTTTTTTTTACTTCACGAACCTACTTCGAGATTGTTACGTACGTCGGCGCTCCTCGTTTACAAGCTTTGATACCAAATGATGTGATTCGGCTCGGTTTAGTTGAGTCATTTCACTTGTTGCTCGATCGTCAGCGAGGAGAATGTTCGAGATGCTGAAGAAGGTGTAATTTTGGTTATGGTAGCGAAAGCTTAACAAAATGGGTTAAAGTGAAAAATGAGTTTATAGAATTAAGTAGGCTCTGTTTTAACAAAGAAATAAAGGATAGATAAGTGAAATTCGAAAATAAAATATGGGGATGGAAAATAAAAATTTAACTTAATGAAAGATTCGACACTATATAACAGTGTCACCCTATTTCTTATATCATTAAGGTAGAATAGGTGGTTTGGTAGATAGGTGAACACCACGCCAATTAAGGTGATAAGTTCAAAAATAAGTTCGAAGATGCCACTAGCAAAGCAAGATAAGTCACACGAGACTCGTACAAAATCAGAGATGAGGAAACCTCACAAAGAAAAAGGTTCATATAAAATTTGGCAAAAAGTCAGAAGTCCTTTAGAAATGAAAATGTCTAAGTATTTATACTACTAGCTAGGATAGCCAAATGGACAATTGCTCAAGCTTAATAGCTAAGTAAATTAGACTAGAAGGTGCTAGAAAATTCTAGAATAAAAACCATTAAAAGAGGTTCGGCTAAATGGAACTCAATTAGGCAGCTTCATGATTAAGCAAATCAGCTTGCATGAACTTGGAAGCTTGAGTAGTGCAATGCACTAGTCTAGGTTCGGCCATGGGTCTTAATGAGCTCATTCAAGTTGCAATCTTTGGTTGAATAGGTATGAGTATTAGTGAGGGTCTTCAACAGCCATTTGATGTGTGAACAAAGAGCTTGAGAAGTCTTTTATGTGTGAACATGACCAGCTGATTGGTCATTAGGTGTGAACACGAAATGTGAATGGCATTGATGCTGCATTGGGGAAGTGATTGGCCAAGCTTGGGGAATTTACTTGCTGGTAACTCTTGGCCGAATGGACACCTTGGGAAGCCAAATGAATCAGCCACCATTCATTGAAGGGAACCATACATGAACTGTCCCATACATTGAACCGATCGTGCATGAACCTTGGCTTAAATGCACTCCCACATTTAGCTAACCTACAAAAGACATGAGCCAACATTAAATCAAGTAAAATTCAGTTGAGCCACGCATTAATATAATTTAGACATACTAATTAACACATTAATTAAATTAAGACAAATTTAACATAGACTTATTAAGACACTTTAATATCCGGCTATGACATGAAAAAATATTTAAGACATGTAATACTATTAAACAAATTTATGAGTTGTAATAATATTATCTAATTTAATTAAACACTTAATTTATTCAAAATTAAATTAAATAAGCTGAAAATATATTAAATCGAGCTCAAACGAGCTGAATTAAGCTCAAATGAGCTAATTTGAGCTGAACAGAGCTCGAGAAGCTGAAATTGAGCTAAGATTAGCTTGCGTTAAGATGCGAGAAATCCTTGAATTTCTATCCTGAGCTAGTGTCGAAGGGATGTTGAACGACCTCGTATAGTGTTGGCTCGAGTTGGACAAGTTTCCAACCATGCTCATATCACTAAGGGCCTACGAGGCCTTAAACATGCTTTAGAAGTGGTTCGGGACTAAACCGATAACATATGAAAATTTTGGAAACTTACAAAAGTTTTCAACCATACAGGGGTCACATGTAACACCCCTTACCCGTTTTCAATGCCAGAATAGGGTACGAGGCATTACCGAAACACATACACTTCACTAATCATAGCATATAACTTACTCAACCATTCACATTTAGTATTTCCCACACATAATTATCACACATTCACTCATCCATCACAAACAAAAATGCACATCTATGTAATTCTTCATCCTAGACTTATAATATAACAAATATTGGCCACATCAAATGGCCTTATACAACAATGACCTTCAATTAGCATAGGCCAATATTCTAGGCAAACTCATAATAACATGTACACAAATTAACAAGTCCCTATACATGCCATAGACTTAAAAAGCTAGAATAAAAATCATTGATACCAATCTATAGCTTCTTAGTGTGATAGAATCTCCGACGACCTCCAACTCGAGCTAGCATCTGTGACACTATAGGGAAAAGAAAGGAAGGGGGTAAGCATTATATCTTAGTAAGTAGGTATGTAAATAATAAGTGATTTATTAATAGGCTTTTATAAATCTTCACAATATGTTCTGAAGATAATACAATCATAATTGCACATAGTTCCACTATTTATTCATGTTCATCTCAAGTTGTCTACTCGAGTTGCAGTCATTATATTATTTATATCTCGAGCTACAGAACTCCAAATTAAGATCCTCTAATTTTCTCTAAAATTATACTCACATATATTCTTACCATAAAATTTTCAAAATTTTTGGTTTAGCCAATAAGTACAGTTTATTCTTTAAAGTTTCCTCTGTTTTGCTGTCCGATAGTTCTGACCCCTCCGCACTAAAAATGAATTATCTCATCAAATAAAATTTGGATAATGTTCCCGTTTGTTTCTATTGAAAGTAGACTCATTAATAAATTTAAGAATATAAATTATAAATCAGAATTTTTATAAAATTTTTAATGATTTTCCAAAGTCAGAATAGGGGATTCCGACATCATTCTGACCCTGTCTCACAAACATTTGAATATCACAGAATATGAAATTCTTTTGTGTACATTATTTCTTTTATGTGAAAATAGGCTCATTCATATTTAATTTTCATATCTTATTCATCCTCTAATTCAATTTCAACCATTTTTGGTGATTTTCCAAATTTACACAGCTGCTATTGTCCAAAACTGTTTTGTTGCTAAATTTACTCTTTCATAATTTCACTTACTCCATTTCATCTTATCGAAGGTTCGATCAAATATCGAGCACATTGTTCATAAATTTTCACACTTATACTTGCACTTATTCATCACATAATCATATTCAATTACACTTAGTCGTTACATGATCACATGTATTTTCACTTAGTCAATTTCTCGTTGAACTCATCAGAATAATAACAGATACACGGTGGCCTGCACATAGTACCACCCTTGTAGCTGAAGTTATCCGGTGCACATAGTAGCCTGCACTTAGTACTACACATGTGACCAAAACCATCACTTACACATAGTGGCCTGCACTTAGTACCACACATGTGATCGAAGCTATCGGGTACACATAGTAGCCTGCACTTAGTACTACACATACTACCTACCCGTCTGGTACACGTAGTAGCCTGCACTTAGTACTACACACATGACCTAAAACCATCTCGTAGCTCTCTTGTACACATAGTGGCCTACACTTTGTACCACACATGTGACCTAGCTACCTTATTCGTATCTTTTCTATTCCGAAGATTCAATCGAATTCTCACTTTTCAATATTTTACCAATTCATCCATAATCAATCACAATTCACAATTTACATCAAATAATTACTCCATATTCAACCATATCTCATATAATATAACAAAATATTTTTTTGACAATAATTCACATTAGGCTTTATTAATTTAATTGTGAAAAACAAATAACCAAAATAGATCAGGCCCATACCGCTAGGGCCGAAAATAAAAACCAAAGGAAAGAAGAATCTAGAATGCCTATTTTGAAAAGTAAAATCTGTCATTTAACTGCCCAATGAGCTGTCTTTTCGCCTGGCCATTTGCGTCGTTTCTTTCATTTCTGCATTCAAGGCGAACTTGCAGTTTCGAGGGGAAAAGTCTGCTACTTTGAAACCATTGATTATTCATTTGGAAAACCCCTCAGTTTCTTTCTCCATTTCTTCTCCTCAATCTAGCTCCCTGATACTGTAGTTTCTCCACTGAGTCTCTACATACCTTGGAATGCTATTCACCAGGTAACTCTCTGCCTTTCTTCTTAATGATTCCGTTTCCAATATGTGTGGGAGTTGGTTCACTGATCTTAGAATAAATTCAAACTGTAAACTGCTACATCTGTGTTTTATCCTATGAATATCGTGAATAAAATGCCCGATCTGTGATTTGTCAAGGTCTTTCTTTTTACATTTCTTGATAGTAGTTAGTGGATCACCTTCAATAATGGTGTTCTCCTTTTCCATTTCGAGTGCGACTTGGGTTGCTCGTCAATAAGCTAGGGCTTCAGCGGTGAAGGCGGACTCAACTCCTCTATGTACTTCTGTTATAGAAATGAGGACTTGACCAGATCTATCCCTTACTACAACTCTGGATGCAGAACATCTGTTTCTCACATCAAAGGTTGCATCAAAATTAATTTTTATTCTCTGACCAGATGGAGGTCTCCATTTGATGTCCATATTTGAGGTATTTTGAGATAACTTCTCAACTCCATCCAACTCATTAAGATATTTGAGAACAAATCTTGTTGTTTCTTGACCTGTTCGCTCTTTTTCTCATGGATGCGAGAATTTCGTTCACCCCAAATGGCCCAAAGTGCAGTGCAAAAGGTGTGACATTGTTTCGTTGCAAGGGAAATCAAAACCAGGGTAAGCCGATCACTAAACTCTTTATTTATGAACACTATCAAATTGAGATCTGATAAGGCTCTCCAAACCTCTTTTGAAATAGGACATTCTTTAAAAAGGTGGTTCATTGTTTCCTCCCCATTTCTACAACAGGGGCATAAACTACTAGTTGTTAATCTACGCATAGACATGTTAACTTTTGTTGCCAAGTAGTTCCACGTAATTCTCCATATAAAGATTTTTATTTTAGTTGGTAGATCTATCCGCCATAATTTCCTGTAAAAATCTCTATAGATGGTTTGTAAAGCATAAGTTGTAGGATCCAAACTTTGGAATAGTTTATAGGAGCTCCTTACTGAGAACTCTCCTGAAAGTTCCCCACTCCAGCCATAAGATCTTCATGGGGTTCTGACGCCAAAGGAATGCGGAGAATCAAATCTGCTACTGCTTCTGAGAAGGTATTCAAAATCAACTCCCTATTCCATTCTCTGTTGTTACTGCTAATTAACTCTGCAACTTTATCACTTTGCAAATTATCAAATCTGGACATTAATCTAACATTAATGTAATTGGGAATCCACGCTTCACTAATCGAAATATTTTGACCCGTACCCACTTTCCAAAGTAGACCTTTCATCAAAGTGTCATTAGTAACCCAAATACTTCTCCACACATAGGAACAAGAATTCCCCAGTCGAGAGTCAAGAAAAGTACTCTCTGTAAAGTACTTCTCTTTAAAAACTTGCACTACCAATGTGTCTGGATAATTCAATAACCTCCATCCTTGTTTTTCTAAAAGAGAAATATTAAACTGAGCCATATTTCTAAAGCCCAATCCTCTTTCTTCTTTAGGCCTGCACAAAAACTTCCACTGGCACCAATGGATACCTTGTTTACTAGCTCCCTTTCTCCACCAGAAATTGGCTAATCTACTTTTGATCTTCTCACACAGAGCTTTAGGGAATAAAAAACATGACATAGCATATGTGGGTATTGCTGCAAAAATGGACTTAATGAAAATTTCTTTACCTCCTTGCGATAACAACCTTGAGTTCCAAGCCTCAATTCGTGCTGCAATTCTATCCACCAAGTTCTTAAAAGCTTGTTTTTTCCTTCTGCCTATCATGTTAGGGAGATCCAAACATTTTTCTGGATTACACGAACTCCTAACACTTAACAATGATGAAACCACTACTTTTGAATCCTCATTCATATTCGTAGTATAGAAAATTGTGGATTTGTTAAAGTTAACACATTGACCTGAGCAGTTTGCATATTCCTTCAGTATTTCATTCAGAATATTGGCCCCATTTTAGTTGCTTCACCAAACAATATGTAGTCATCTGTAAATAAAAGGTGTGAAATCTCTGGCCCTTTCCTGCTAGCTTTTGCCCCTTTGACTAAACCGCTCTTCTTTGCTGACCTCATCAATGCTAACAAACCTTCACTACAAATGAGAAACAAAATGGACTTAATGGATCCCCTTTTCTGAGTCCTCTAGAAGGTTGAAAAGAAACTCCCCTACTTCCGTTGATAATGACTGCATACGAGGCTATAGTGATACACTTCATATCAAATCAATCCAGTTTACTGCAAAACCCATCTTTCTCATCACTTGCTTAACAAAATCCCACTCCACCCTCCCATATGCCTTGCTCATATCCAATTTTACCGCCATATATCCTTTTTTCCCTGTTCGCTTCTGACGAAACGTATGGAGTAGTTCATATGCTAAAAAACATTATTTGAAATCAGACGTCCTGGTATAAATGCGCTCTGAGCTTTATCAATGCAATTACCTATGACATCTTGCAATCTGTTGGCAATTGTTTTTGTCACTAGTTTGTACATGATAGTGCATAGACTTATTGGCCTAAAATTGACAAGGGTTGTTGGTTGTGAAACTTTTGAATCAGCACAATATCAGTCGTATTAGCTGATCCAATCTCTTTCCCCTAGTTCAACACACCTAAACAATATCCCAACACCTCTTTTCCTATAATATGCCAGTATTTTTGAAAGAATAAAGCTAGAAATCCATTCGATCCTAGTGCCTTCATTGGTCCCATCCCCTTTAATGCTGCACAGACTTCATCCTCCTTGAAGGGTGATTGAAAGCTTCATTGATCTCTTAGGAAATACAGCCTTTAATTCCTTCCAATACTTTTTTGGATCAGCTACACCCTCTAATGAGAATAAATTAGCAAAATAAGTTTTTGCAGCCTCCTACAAACCTGTATCATCAGTAACTTTTGTACCGTTGTCCAATACCAACTTAGAAATGTAATTTGCCCTTTTTCGGATTGTTGTGCTTTTGTGAAAATAAGCAGTATTTTTATCTCCAAATTGTAGCCAATTCACTAAAGCTCTTTATTCCCAATACACCTCCTCTTTATCGACCTCCATGTTTAAATGAATTTTTGTATCGATAATATTTGCCAATGTTTCATCATTTCTATCATCCATTAACAAAACCTCAAGCTCTCTTGTAAGTTTCCTTTTAAGTTCCTCTTTTTTTCTTTTAAATGCAGCCGCCCACTGTTCCAATCCAAGCTGCAAGGTCTTTAATTTCTCCATTAACGACTCCGACGATGACTCCCAAATTCCCTTAAGCACCCTCTCAAATGAATCCTACATGGTCCACCAGGCTTCAAAGTAGAATCTCCTATTTCTTAGGAAGAAACTAACGCTATCTGTATTAATGAATAAAGGGCAATGATCTGATGTAGTGAAAGAAAGATGCTGAATACGACCCATCAAAAATAAAGAAACCCATTTATCATTTACAACCCCTCGATCTAATCTTTCTCTTATATTCATCTCTGGAAGATTTCCCCTTTCCTATGTGAACCAAGCTCTCGAATACCCAATATCCATTAATTCACACTCTTCTAAAATATCCCTGAAAATCTCCATTCATCTTTGCTCCCTTGGCAAACCCCTTTTTTTCTCAAAAGAATACATAATCTCATTAAAGTCACCTGCAACAAGCCATTGATGATTCTTATCGTGGCTTAACCTCTTTAGTAAACTCCAAAAATAATTTTGATCTCTCAAATATGGCAAACCGTAACATCCCATTAACCTCCATTCATCCTGACTACCATCCTCTTTCACTAACACATTTATATGCCACTTAGAAAAACTCCTCAAAGTAATCTCAATACCAGTTTTCCAAGCTAAAGAGAGATCCCCTCAAGATCCTTCTGCTTCAACATCAATACCATTAATAAAATTGTAACTCCTCCTCGTCTTTTCCATACATTTCTAATCTAACTTCATTTCCATTAAGAAGACCACATAGGGATATGCTACTTAACTAGATGCCGTAGCCTCCGTACTACCCGTAGGCTCCCCAACCCACGAACATTCCAACAAATGAGTTTCATTGTGCCTAGTCAGCTGCCTCATTGC
Source organism: Gossypium rotundifolium (assembly GCA_025506655.1). Lineage (NCBI taxonomy): Eukaryota > Viridiplantae > Streptophyta > Magnoliopsida > Malvales > Malvaceae > Gossypium > Gossypium rotundifolium. The sequence continues at coordinate 104,210,893 of CP106733.1, read as the reverse complement.
CAACCGTCGATCAAAACAATACTAATCTCCTCATCCACCCACATGATCTCAACATAATCTGTTGTATTTTTAGTTGAAGCAGTATATTTCAATTTTTTCCTTACCTCATTATTGGCTTCCTCCATGTTATCTTCCTTCTCCTCATTGGGATATTTCCTCTTGGACCCAACATTTGCATGGTTACGATAATCTACCTGGTTTGTTGATATTAGTCTCTTCCATCTAGACTTTTTTGGGCCCTTACTCCAATCCTCTCCTGAACTATTATTCTCTACTATCTATTTACTAGATGCCCCACTATTGCTTTCCTCTCGATCCTTCAAACCATCCTTCCAACTATCTAACACTGTCCCCTAGTAAAAAAACCACCCTTGTCATCAGAAACAACAGCCTCATCCCTTTTGTATTGCTCCTTAGATTTTCCTGTGAAACTACGTCGGGATCTCAATTTTTCGGTGAAGGCCGAAAACTGTAAGCTTTCCTTTCCCACCATTTTTGTTCTGCTTTCAATGCTATAGAGTATGGAGGATCCTCTCTAATTTTTTTCTATAGGATTAATTGCCCAGCAATCATTGAGGCCATGATCTAATTGCCCACACCTAAAACAAAATATTGGTAATTTTTCATATTTAAAAGGAATCTAAGACTTAACACTATTTTCACTAAAAACAAAAACACCTCTTCGCAGGAGTTCTACACATCCAAATTAACCCGAACTCTTCAAAAATCATCTTTAATTTCAGATATAAGAACACCTCCAAATGTACTCCCAATAGCATGCATCAGATACTTCTTGCCATATTCTGGTGCAGATGGCCCAATTTTTAAATAATATGGCGATGAAATTAATTGAATCTGATCCCGTGCTGTCGGGCTTCTTAGTCTATCAAATAGAATGAGAAATTTTCAGAAAATCCAAGGGCACCCCTCCATGATAAATTCCAGATCGTCTTCTAAATCAAACACAATGGAAAATAGATTTTGCCCAGCCACTTGAATTTCAAACTTTTTTTGTCTTCCATATACTTCGTAATTGAGCCCTAAAACTTTCTGGATTAAATGATTTCCTCGTCCAAACAGAACAAATCAAGGTTGGCTTGATATGAGGCACCATCAAAGATCTCTTAATCGAAAGTTGAATAAGCTCTTCCGCTAATAGCGAGACTTCCTCGATGGTCTCCCTCCCCACACCACCGCTCTCTACCATCCTAAGCCGCAGTAGTTACTGCTTTCTCTAGGATTCTTCTAGGGAGCACTCTTGGTTATCAATATAACAAAATATTAAAACATAAGAAAAAATATGTTTTATTTACATACAAACTTACCTCGAAGGCAAAATCGATGAAAAGGACTTATTCGTCAATTACTTATTTTTCCCTCATTCTAAGTCTAAATCTCGTTTTCCTTGATCTATAACAATGCATTTAACTCATTTATTCATCTTGCTACTCAAATTAGCCTAAATTCACATTTTTGTAAAATTTATATTTTTGCCTCTAAACTTTATCATATTTACACTTCTACCCCTAGGCTCGTAAAATGATTTTCATTCAATTTATTTGTAATTTAAGCCTAGCCGAACCATTTTCATAACTATAGTAGCCCACAATTTCAACTAATTCACACTTTTATGACAAATTTTAGAACTTTTACAAATTAGTCCTTTTAGGCATTTTTACCGAAAATCACTTCGTAAAAGTCGTTTCTCTAACTATAAACATGCATTTTCTACCATTAATTGCAAAAATACACACATATTCATCATGGTTCAAAACCTTAGACTTTAACCATATCTCAAATTAGTGGTAGAAATAGATTGATCTTGTTACGAGGATTTCAAAAACGTAAAAATCATTAAAAATAAGGCTATAACGGACTTACAATCGAGCTTGGAAGATTGAAAACCCTAGCCATGGTTTCTCCTTGTGAAATTCAGCCATGGGGTTGAAGATGGACAAAAATTGGATTTTAATTTTGTTTTTAATTCATTTTAATTACTAAATGACCAAAATTCCCCTAACTTAAAAATATTCTATGTAACATCCTAAATATTTTTAAAAAATCATTATGTTGCTAAATGTTAGTTCGTGTTTACTTGGAGTTAGAATAAAAATATTAGTTAAGTGTATTTTAGAGTAAAGAAATTTGGTGATCTTGAGACTTAAATTAATTAAGTACAAAAAGATGGCATAAGATGAGCTAGTGACAAAGTGGTGATGGCGCCATGAGTTGGACATGAGGGAAGGAGTTCGAATCACCTAGCATGCAATTAGGAATTTTTATTTTTTGCTTTAGCCTATGCATGTGTCGGCAAGGAGATAAGGTTAGGATGAGTTGGATTGTTTTTATTTTGGTAAGAAGATTAAGGTTTTGGAAAGCTAAAGATAAGGGCTTGGATTGGGGGATTATGTTTCTTCAACTTAAGGAAAAAGGAGGGGAAAAAGGCTTAAGTGTAGGAAGATGTTTTGGAAACTTCCTAATGGCCTTTTGACCATTGTATTTGGACGACATTGAGGCTAGGGGGGATGGCCGATTTTGGTTGAGGGGATGGTAAGCTTGGATGTTAGGAGAACACTTTCATTTGGTCATTTCTTAGCAAAAACATCTTTTCCCTTCACCCATATTCTCTCTAGCCGAAATATTGCCAACATACTTGGGTAAACAATTATTTTTTTGAGCCATTCTATTGTGACCATTTTGGTTTTGAAATTTTTCTCTCCCAAATCTTTCCTTCTCATTGTGACCGAAAGTACTAAGGCAAACAAGTATCTTTCTTCTTTTCATTTTCTCATTTTCTTCTCCTATGCCAATGCATTTTCTTCTAAACTAAGTACCCTTTTTTCTCTTTTCTTTCCCTCTTTCTCTCTTGAAACCTAATTATATTACTTCTATTTCCTATTCTTCATTTTCTTCTTCATTAAAATTTTTTTTCCAATTCTTTCATCCATGGCCGAATGTTAACTTATTCTTGTGCCAAAATTTCTCCCATTTTCTTTGATCACAACCGATTTCCTTTAATCATAACCGAATTCTTCTTACTCAATTATCTTCCCAATCATGGACATTAGTGAGATTTTGAAGGGTAGAAACTCAAGGTGATCTTGAGTATTTTTGGAACTTTGGAATCGATTTCAAGAATCAAGGTAAGGAGATTTTCTTTTAAGGATTCTTATTCATTATATTAGTATAATTAGTTATTAATCGATTTCATTTTAGGGACATAATCGCTCGATCGTTTCTCGAGGAACGAAGATAATCATGGTAAGACAAATCTCAAATCTTATAAATCGTTAGCCAAATTTCGATATTTATAGTCGGACTAATGATCTTATGTCTTTAGAGACATTCAAGATAGGACAAAAAGGGCAGTCCATAGTCTTCGAAAGAGGGGCAGTTCCGTTAATCCCTCTAATTATAAACGAAGGGTTGTTTCAGGAATCCGGGATTTTCCACCGGGTTGCGGACCTTCAACCGAGGAAAATCAATTGTTCGAGGTTATTCGTACTCTCGAGCCTTTGTACGTTCGTGGATTCTCATTGGGCAACGAATCAACAATCGAGGAGAAACCAAAATAGAAGTGGTTCAAAATCAAAAGGGTAAAGATTTAGATCGTTACCAATAGTATATTTTAATAAATGAAAGTGTTCTAATGGTTCGTGTTACGTTTAGGTGTTGACGAGCGGGAAGGTTTAGTACTCACGATATCAAGGTGTGTAACTTCACACTTATCTCGGGTTAGATGTCATACCGTAGTATTGAGCAAAATCGTAAAAACGACAAAATTGGTACATTACGAAATAATTGGTATTTTTGGTGAAATTACATGAAAATGGTTAAACTAGTGAAAATTACGAAAATGCCCTCGATAAGTTAATTGGTAAAATGTAAATTTTATGTCACATGTGTAAAATGGGCCAAAAAGTATGCTAGATAGTAAAATGGGCCGAAATCCCTGCTAGATCGTTAAATGGGTCGAAATCCCTGCTAGATCGTTAAATAGGCCGAAATCCCTGCTAGATCGTAAAATGGGCCGAAATCCCTGCTAGATCGTTAAATGGGCCAAAATCCCTGCTAGATCGTAAAATGGGCCAAAGTTGCAAGATTGTTAAATGGGCTAAATGATATTTTGTATTATGGGCCTTAATAAAAACCTGAAATTTTGAATCACATGTAAATTGGGAATTTTTGCAAATTTTCATATGTACATAGACTATTATGCATACATGTTGCATGGGTTGGGATAAATGATGAAGAGAAGAAAGGCCTGTTGCCAAAATCTAGTTCGGTGGCTTTGCCACAAAATAATTAAATGGCTGATTGCCTCTAGTTCGATGGCTCTGCCACAAATATTTTAATGGCTCAATGCCTCTAGTTCGGTGACTTTGTCACAATCTAGTTCGGTGGCTCTGCCACAAATATAAAATGGCTAAATGCCTACGATTGGTGTGTTGGCGGGGTGGGTTGACTTGATCCCCATAGGTGTGATGGATGGTACGGGTGGTGTGTAGCGGATGGAAATTAGGTTTGGGTGGGAAATTTCATTTTGCATGTATCTCATTATTTTTTTTTGTAACACCCCAAACCACTCGATGACCATAGGTCACAAAATATCAAGTGTGGTCAAAACCATTTGGTGGTACCAAACCACCGGGACTTAGTCGCAAATATTCAATCGTTGTGGTCAAAACCACCGATGACCATAGGTCACAAATAATCGATGGGGCCAACCCATCTTGTGGTCAAAACCATCGACGACAGTCCATATTTCATCCCCTCCTCTCATCAATCCCACCATCACATGTTTTAGTAAAATTTTCATAAATCATATCATAGCATTTAATCATCATGTGATGGCATGCAAATCATATATCAAAAGTCATAAATTTAGGGACTTACCCGAAATCCATGTTTAAGCCCACAAGCATATCATAGATCACTACCAAAATTTATACACAAGACAATAAATTATAAGTTTAATAATAAAGTGTGTAAGGAGTTTACACACTGCTTCTACCGGAATTCCTAGATCCCAAGATCCGATCTACAACACTAGATTTTTGTCCCTTGAATGGATTTGATTTAATCAAATCCGAAGCCTAACTTAGTCCCTAAATCCATGGCATACGTTAGTTTCGCATTTAATCATAGACTTTTAATTGAAAGGCCTTTGGCGAATGTGCTTACCAACTTTCCTTGGAAAATAATTCCTAAAGCTTCCCTACAATCGGTTTAGACATAATGTTATAACCATAGATCTTGATCCAACAAAATGTAACATTCGACGAGATCCACTTACCTCTTCTAACCGATTGAAGAAAAAGAGCACCCTTTGCTTTGATGTTCACCAAAACTACACCAAATCGGGAGGAGTAGATTCGCTAAGGAAAACAAAAGATGATGCTGGAATTTTGAGTGATTTTGGGCGGTTTGTCTAAGGAGATTTTGGCAAAGAAGGTGGTAGGGTTTGGCTAATGAAGGAAGAAAAGATGAAGGAAAAGAAGTAGGGGTTCAAGGGGTTTTCGCTTGTAAAAGAAGAAGAAAAGAAGCTGGAAAATTGAGCAATTGCTTAGGGAATTTCTAAGAACAAGTGAGAAAAGAAGAGAAAATTGAAGAACTTTTGGCCCTTCCTTGTCAGAAAAAAACAATTATGGACAGCCCTAAGGAGTCCCAAAGTGGCCAAATTCTTTTTATTTTGTGATAATTTCCAGCCTTGAATTATCACAAAATAAATCTAGCTTTAATCTCCTAATCCCTCAACAATTTAATTGTAATTAAACTACTAATAACCCCTCTTCCAAATTGATTATGAGCAAAAAATGCCTTATCTCTTATCAAAATTAGAGTCCAAATGCTGCCAATTTCGCTCCTCACGCCAAGAAGTTAGGGAAGAAAAAGAGGAAAAAATAATCAAGTTGTCGCCCCGGTTTCAACCCCAGACCACTGGAGGCTCCCACGCCTCCAGCCACTCGGCCACCGCCCTTTCTTGTCATTTAACCGCAACATTTAATTATAAACCTTCTTACTAAAGCCCAAAGATCGCATATGGAAAAAAATAAAATCCCAAATCGCCGCTTCTGTGTCTCGAACCAATGACCTACCGCTTGCCCCCTTTCTTAACACCCTTGCCATCTTTCCCAATACACTTTCAGTCATAACTCGTCATGACATTTTTATAAGCCATCCTTCATCGGCTCCTTATGCTTTGGCGCTAAAACAAAAATAAACGCGACATGTATACCCCAGACTCGAACACGAGTCCAAGTGCCGCATTCTTTCTTCCAATACCTTGCCACTTCTCCCAACCTAACTTTCATGTCCGCTTACACGAAATTTATTTAAAACCTTTCTTACTGCCCTTCCTTTAGCGCCCAAAAAATTTCTCCTTGCTATTTCTCGGATCGAACCCAAGACCCCTAGCAACCTCTTAGGCGCTCCACGCCACTTGTACCAAGCCTATTCTTGTGCCATGTTCCTCCTAAATTTTATTTAACCCCTATCCCCCAGCTTCCTTCCTTTTAGACCCTTAAAAAAAATATTTTTAAAACCAAATTCACCCAAATCGGGGTTATTTCTAGACCCTAAATTATGCCAAATAAAATCATATTTATTTATTTCTTGAAGCCCACATGGAATTTATCTAATTTACAAATAACCCCTAATTCAGGGTGTTACAGTTCTACCCCCCTTAAAAATAATTTCGTCCTCGAAATTACTTACTAACTAATAACCGTACATCTTTACTCACCGTGACTATGCTACTCATTGCACTCGATCTTAAATAATTATCATGCTTCCTAGACACAATCTCTAAGTTCCCAACCAAGGTTTCAAGCACTTCCTAGTAAAACAAGAAAACTCTACAATAGTTAAAGCAATTAGGGGTATTCCGAATTAAGGAACGTATCTGCGTTGTCACGTCTGCACATCTTCCTCCTCATGACGGCCAATTGCATAAACCAACCTTGGTTGCCTCGCCTCTGACCTTCACACCTCGGTCACGCCTGTTACCATTTCCATTACCCCTAGTGCACCTCGACCCTCCGTGGTTGTTGGTTATCCCTTCTGTTCGGTGCATGGTCCTGATCTTCCGTTCTCAGCCTAGCTGCCTTCTTAGGACAGTCTAACTCGATGCTCCATAGACCCACATTCAAAGCATCCACGATTACCATTCCAACACTCCCCCTTGTGAAACTTGCCACACTTATCACACCGTGGCGGCCATCGAGGATTAGCAGCAGAGCAGCCCAGCAGCTTGATCCGACCCACTAAACTTTGACCTCTTTTTGTCGATTACCGAGAACTCGATGGTTCCGAGCTCCTCTTATTCCAATTTCATCCGGTTCCGCTTAACTGACTGTCTTACTCCCTCAAGAACTTTAGACTTCTCCACAAGGACGAACTCGTTCTGTTGTGGAGCTATCATCATCCTCACTCATCTCTAAGGCCATCTTCAAATCGACACATACTCATGCTCGGTACCCACAATACCACGAGCATATCTACTTAATCGGAGGAACTCGGCCTCATATTCTCGCCCATCGACTTATTTCCTTGAACCAGTTCAAGAAAGCCTTCCTCCGGCGTCTACATACCGGTTCCAATGTACTTCTTTTGGTAGGCTCCACGAAAAATTCCCAAGTAAGGTTTTCGCCACCGCTCCATCCTTTACGGTGAGCCACCACCGACACGCTTCATCCTTCGTGGTTTACACCTTTGCTTTTAACTTCTCCTCATTAGTCGTCAAGATCGTCCATAATCCTTTCAATCGATTCTAACCAAGATTCCGCCAGACTGGTGCCACTCCGATACACCGAATACCTCTCGCCTGCTTGATCGAAGTCGCCGTGCATGACTTTCGAGCTCCCATACCTCCATTCGCCCGACCACCATCTCAAGGACTCAACAACACAAGATGCGTTACGGCCTCACCTCCCGCCTCGATCCTCGCTCTCGGCCTAAAATTGGGGTGGTGGTGGCGGTGGTATCCCATTCTCCGATTCTGACCCGACCTCACGGGTTCCGACACACTGCCACCGCCTCTACCTCGGCCACGCTGACGGACGCCCACGACCTCTTGAACTCATTCTAACGATCACGCTTATCTGCTTAAGAATTTTTATGTATCGCAGACCTTAGTTTCACTTGGTTATCCGCGAAGAAATTTTATGATAGGAGTTTAGGAGTGGTTCTTTCGTAATCAACCAAACACACAGTCTTCCATTCATTCAATCAAAGAGACGTTGTTGATTTCATTGTGATTGTTTTTCCACTACCCAGGGGTATTTCCGTAATTTTTCCTACAGGGGTATTTTCGTAATTTTCAAAAATGAGAATTTTCGGATGATTTTGCCAAAAATTATTTTAAAACTCTTAATTTCCTGATCATTTTGAGAAATTTTGAAATTCGGGGGTCTTCCGGTGAATTTTGAAACTCAGGGGCATTTTGGTAATTTTCCACAAATCAGGATGAATTTATAAAATTTGATGAATCGGGATATTTCAAAATTGTAAAAACTTTGAAGGCTCTTTTGATAATTGCATTTTCTAAAATAGTGATGTTTACAAAATTTGAAAGTTAGGGGTATTCGGTAATTTGTAGGTTAGGGCAATTTTGTAATTTTACAAAATCATATCGTTTTTGAATTTTACGATTTTTGGGCACTTTTCATGTGATGAAATTTCTTGATTAAAATCGTGGGTATTTTGGAAATTTCATAATTCAAGGGCGTTTTAGTAATTTTACCCCAAGGGTATTTTAGTAATTTTGCATAATCAGTTATTTTCACAAAATAATTTCCAAAAATTGGGTTCTACGATTTTCATAAAGAAAGATATTTTGAAAGTTTTTTTTGAAAAAAAATTTCATACTGAGGGTATTTTACAAACCGTGGGTATTTTGGTCATTTTCAAACCGAGGGTATTTTGGTCTTTTTTTTTAAACTAAAATTTTAATTATTTCCAAAACAAAACGGCTAGTCCCTTTCGGTTTTGGTTATCGAATTTAGCTCGTGAGTGTGTCGTCTCACTAGGATGAACTGCTATTACGCACTGTGGGTAGGATTCAAGTGAGTAGGAGGTGAGTCACGAGGATCGCTTAAATACCGTGCTCCCACCAATCCAATCCTAGACATGCGATAACGATTGCCACATCCTTTGCTCAAGTGACAACTCATGTGGTTTGTTTAGGTAATTATTAAATTTTATGAAATTTTTTTGTTGGGGTATGCTAGCCCTAGGGTTCAGCAGCTTCTACTCTAGTAGTCTACGCTCCCATTTTACCCTTCTACCCTCATCCAAAAAAAAAAAAAAAATTCACGTAAATTGATAGAGGTACTTACAGGCGGATAGGTGCTTGGAGACTCGGTGCCATGTTGATCAAGCCAAAACAATTTCTCAAACATTATAATAAGGCCTACTATCCAAAACTAAACATTTTGGGCCTTGGGCCCCACAAATGAGTTTTGAACCAAGCTCGATACCATTTTGTAACACCCAAACCCGCCCATGAGTCCCGAACGGATCCGGTATGTCACTGGGTAAAATAATTTGAGTCATTTTGAAATTCGTGAAAACTTGATAAAATTGGGCTAAGGTATTTAAAACGGGTTTGAAAACTCATTGGGCCTTTTTATAAATACAATTGGGCTTTATAAACCCTTTTGAAAACATTGATCATGTATCATTTTAAAATCATCAAAGTGATAGTTGACTTAGTTTATTTTGTTACCCGATGGTAACATCTTTTAAAAACCAGTAGAAATTTATTAAGTTTGAAAATTATTTTTAATCGCCACTTATCAATTGAAAATTTCATTTGTAACATATCATAAGCAAAATAAAGAAAATAACATCCACAAAATAAATAGCGGCCTTATTACATCCCAAATTAAAGATACTTAGGAAATAAAACAATTAAACTTAACGAAAACATAATTTAATTCCAACATTACATGGCCGCCTCGAGTCCTCTCCGGCTCCATCTCCGCGATTTACTCATCTCAAAATGTTAAAGGAAGGGTGAGTCACCAAGACTCAAAGTGTAAATCCCCTACCCGAAAATACAACTCATACACAATTTATCAATTAAACATGCACATGCAACCCAACTAGCCATCCATACTCCTTTTCTACCCGTGGTCAAAACCATCGATGACTTAAAGTCACAATTTAATTGATGGGGCCAACCCATCGTGTGGTCAAAACCACCGATGACCATAGGTCACAAAATATCAAGTGTGGTCAAAACCATCGTGGTACCAAACCACCGGGACTTAGTCGCAAATATTCAATCGTTGTGGTCAAAACCATCGATGACCATAGGTCACAAATAATCTGATGGGGCCAACCCATCTTGTGGTCAAAACCACCGACGATCCATATTTCATCCCTCCTCTCATCAATCCCACCATCACATGTTTTAGTAAAATTTTCATAAATCATATCATAGCATTTAATCATCATGTGATGGCATGCAAATCATATATCAAAAGTCATAAATTTAGGGACTTACCCAAATCCATGTTTAAGCCCACAAGCATATCATAGATCACTACCAAAATTTATACACAAGACAATAAATTCAAGTTTAATAATAAAGTGTGTAAGGAGTTTACACACTGCTTCTACCTAATTCCTAGATCCCAAGATCCGATCTACAACACTAGATTTTTGTCCCTTGAATGGATTTGATTTCCATCAAATCCAAGCCTAACTTAGTCCCTAAATCCATGGCATACGTTAGTTTCGCATTTAATCATAGACTTTTTAATTGAAAGGCCTTTGGCGAATGTGCTTACCAACTTTCCTTGGAAAATAATTCAAAGCTTCCCTACAATCGGTTTAGACATAATGTTATAACCATAGATCTTGATCCAACAAAATGTAACATTCGACGAGATCCACTTACCTCTTCTAACCGATTGAAGAAAAAGAGCACCTTTGCTTTGATGTTCACCAAAACTACACCAAATCGGGAGGAGTAGATTCGCTAAGGAAAACAAAAGATGATGCTGGAATTTTGAGTGATTTTGGGCGCTTTGTCTAAGGAGATTTTGGCACAAGGTGGTAGGGTTTGGCTAATGAAGGAAGAAAAGATGAAGGAAAAGAAGTAGGGTTCAAGGGGTTTTCGCTTGTAAAAGAAGAAGAAAAGAAGCTGGAAAATTGAGCAATTGCTTAGGGAATTTCGAAAGAACAAGTGAGAAAAGAAGAGAAAAATTGAAGAATTGAAGAAGACCCCTAGCAACCTCTATTAATGGGCTCAAGCCCAATATTTATGACTTGATGATCATATTTATTTATTTCTTGAAGCCCACATGGATAGAGTAAGTAAGTTATACTTGATGATCCGCCCAATGAGTAAGTCATTGAGTAACTCACACTCTCAAATTTTTCCTCTCGGGTAATGGAAATTGACGTGGACTTGGGCGAGGATGACTTCGTGGAGGCCATACGCAAACATGGGTTAAATAAACTTTGAACTTTTAATAAGTATTTTCTTTAAATTGCTATTTTGGGTATGATGTAATAAGGCCTCTAGTAATGTTTTATGGATTTTATGTGTGGATGGATTTAAATTATGTTTTGGACTATTAATATGGGCTTATGTTTATCCTATAATGTTTTCTTAAATTACTTTGGATTTTCAAACATATGAATACCTTATCTATTCTTAATTTTCAAATACTTTTAACTTTTATTAAAAAATTACTTTTGGGTTTTGATAATTTAATATTAAATAATAATAATATTTCCAACTAATGCTTTCTCATATGCATCGAACTTAAATTGTTCTCTTGGTTTTAATTAAACTTTATTTTTAAAATGATTTTGTAATTTTCGATTCACCTTAATATTTAAGATAGTTCGATCTATGTAACAAACCAAATCTCGTCTTAATGCATAGATCGGGTTTGGGGTGTTACATTCTATTTCACCTATTTCATATCCATTTTTGTCCAAAAAATTCACCAATGGTCTAATTATCATTTAAGGACCTCAAGTTTAAAATTTCATAACAATGGAACACCTCTAACATGTAGACTCAACTTTTGCACTTTTTACAATTTAGTCTTTTTGACTAAATTGAGTGCCCAAACGTCAAAATTTTCAAACGAAATTTTCACGAAATTATTTCGTGAAATCGTAGACCATAAAAATATAATAAAAATAAATTTTATTATGTCAAATTTGTGGTCCCGAAACCACTATTTCGACTAGGCCTAAAATCAGGCTGTTACATCACACGCCCGTATGAACAGACTGTGTGCCTCACACGACTCCAGACATGCCCGTGTCACAAGCCATGTGGAAACAGGGCATACATACTGACTTGGGTCACACGACCAACCACACGCCCATGTGTCTAGCCCATGTTCCATTTGAAGTGACCACACACGCCCGTGTGCCAGGCCGTGTACTAGGTCGTGCCAAACCTGTAGTGTATACTGACTTATGCAACATGGCCAAGTCATATTCCCGTGTGCTAGGCCGTGTGCCAATTAGGGGGTATACTGACTTGTATCACACGGCTAGTCATACGCCTGTGTGAGACAGTGTGGAGCATACTGAGTTCAATTCAATTTCAACACCAGGGGATACACGGCCGTGTAACATGACCGTGTGTCACACACGGCTAAGACACACGCCCCTGTCTTTGCTCTGTGGACAAAAATAGGTTATTTACCAAGCCATTTTGCCACCATTTTGCACATACCTACATTGTAACACCCCAAACCCGGCCCAACCGGATCTGGCATGTCACTAGAAAAAATTTTAATAGAACAATTCAGGTTATCAGAAAACCCTAAGTGAAATTTTATATAAAATATACCTTTAGGAATAAAAGCCCAAATTTAAGTACATGCCTTAGTTTAATTAAAGTAAATCTTTGAATAACAAAAAAATAAAAAGAAAAAACAAATAAACAAAACCCATAACAATACCCAAAACATAAATTAGTGGCCCATGGCCTTATTACAACGGAGTTCAAATCCATAAAATAAAATAATTAAAAAAAAACTATTAAGTTGAGACTTTCTGCCGGATCCACATATTCTTTTGCATTGCCACCTTGTGCTCCTCTCTGGCCCAGTCCGATGCACTAAGTGTCACCTGAAAGGTTAATTTAATTGGGTGAGTCACGAGACTCAGTGTGCAACCCTCATGCACCATTAGATTTGGGCCTTAACCAATAAAACATAATAATAATTTTATTTACATAGATAACAAATAATATGCAAAACCCAACCCGTTTGCCTAGGTTTCCATCCGCTACACACCTCCGTACCAACCATTCTCACCATTGGGGATTTCTACAATCAACCCACACCGCTACACGCCAAGATGGCAGTCATGCTACTCATCAACATATTATGGCCGAAGCCTTTATAACAGATCACGGCATTAGCCACTACAGAAAATCACTGTAAAAATCGCTACACATATACATATAACTTCCTCCTTTCATCACCTGACCCATGCAATCACATACAAACAATTCACTTATAACATTTAATCAGATTATTTACTAACCTGGTGGTCGCGTTTACCCTCTTTGAGTTTCCATCATTAAACTGAGATTTCGGCATTTATCATAACATATGAGCATGTATTAATAATCATATCTAGATGGTGGGGAAGTATTACACACCTAATTCTCGTACTAATGCTTTCGCTATGTCTATGCTACTATCACTCGAGACTACCACAATCGGCCCACACCCCGATGGCCAATCTCGCACTACTAAAACAGATCACTTCTTGTATTTAGGTATTGGTTTTACAGATCCAACCTTTTACTCTTTTGACCGTTATTCGAGTCCATCATAATCCCTTAATCACTAAACCATTTAAACGATGAGATCTAATTACTTAAACAACTATAACACTTAAATCAAACTCTTACTTAGTTATTCAAACCCAAATGTCGTTGAGAACATGTCACCTCCCTTCCTACATTCGCCATCACCAAAAATATTAAACCCTTATGATGATCGCAACCAACCGATTACCATATGAAATTCGGCAAAAGGGAAAGGAATTAAAAAGTGGCCATTTGACCGAACCTACCACCACCTACCTTCGGCTTTTCCACAAATTGGCACTACAGATCTCAGTAAGAAAGGATTCAACTTCTAAGATTAGAGAGTGAACATCAATCGAGACGTTAGAGGGGTAATTAGGTTTAAGAACAATATGAGAAAGGAAGAAAGATTGTAGAAATAAATCACAAAGAACTTACCAAACTAAGAAGGTGTAATCGACTATGGTGCACCTTCGGGAAAATCAACCTTGGAGATTTGGCTATAGGAGAAGGAAAGTATGAATAAAAGAGAATTTGGCTTTTTGACAAAATATTGAGGAGAGGAGAAAACAACTAGAGGGTTTCAGTTTTGAAAAGAAATTGAAACAAATGGGAGAAGAGAATTTCGGCTAGGTGAAGAAAAGAGAAAAGTGAAGAAAAGGTGATCACTTATCTATTAATTTTGACAACACACACACCTCTCATAGTTGTATTTTTGGCCAACTCCTCCTTCCTCTGATAACCTTTATCCACCCTTACCAGCTTAATCTTTATCTACTCTTTAGAAGAGTCTCACCAAGCACCAACTCTTCTATCCATAAATCAGTATATTATCTACATAAAATAAAAGAAATTAAATTCCTTATTTCCCCAACTTTGTGCCGTCCTCCCCTTCCCTCCTTAGCAGAATTTTTGACCCAAAAACTTGGGCTTCAAGCGGCCAAATTTGGGCCCTTCCCAAATGCTTGTGACGTTACCTACAACTCCCCTCTATTGTGCATCTAGCTACTGGGCCACAAGCCCAATATATCACTTAAATTACCCAGAACACTAATTTAAACCCTAGAGTGACTAATTCAAATATTTAATCAAGGCCTCAGCCCAAACATATTAAACCAACATCTCATATAAATGCACAAGTCCACATTTAGGATGTTACATACATAAGCTCAATTGGTACCAATTTAAGACACAAATATGCAGCCAGAAGTCATCAACCAATACACAATGATATTATATCCATTTAAACCATTTCAATACTCAATTCAATGCCATTTACCTATTTAAATACCTATCAACTCATCTTGCTTTATTAGACATAATTCACATATATGATTCATTCAATAAAATAATTCCTAATATGCATTATCAATTCAACCTCATTCATTCATTATAGGTTAATTTACCAAATTTAAAAAAAAAGCCATTCATACATATTTATACATTAACCAAATCATCAACACAATCCAACTTAAATGGCCCAAAATACATTTTCGCCAAACATATCAAAATGACTCAATCCTATACATGCCATATACCATATATACACAACTCAAAAGTACCAAAATAGATGTCTGATAGTGCGATGAAGTTCCTGATGATCCCCTGTTCTGAGCTTTCTTTGATTTACTATAAAACATAGAAGAATATAAACAAAGTAAGCTATAAAGCTTAGTAAGTTCATATGTATATATGAAATAATCAACATCTTTCATTAACACTTCCAAATAGATACATAATTTTCAATTAAAACCTCAATCAATGAAATAACATAAAGTTTAACTATAAAGCAATTCATAAGTTCTCATTTTCTTATAATTCATCATTCGAATAGTTTTCTGTACATACCTGTACTGACACATATCTATTCTCACCAATTTGCTTATCAAATCACTTCGAGTTTATAAATGCTTATGATATAAGTACATCGATTTTCCAATGCCATAGTCCAACTATGGTCTTACACATACATTGCCAAGGCCCTGCCGTTGTCTTACATTCACATGCCATAACCTGGTTATGGTCATATTATTCGATTTGCCATATCCCAGCTATGGTCTTATTCAGCAACTCGTATGCTTAAACCGTACATTTAAATTCAATATCTCCAAATATAACTAATAGGATACATACAATCTCAATTCTATCCATCAATTAAACAAATGCACAATTAAGTTCAATTATTCGAACTTACCTCGTATAAAGAAATAATGAAATGGATCGACTATTCAATTACTTTTCTTTTTCCCTGGTCTAACTCCGAATTCCTTCTTTCTTGATCTATATGAATTCAAAATTAACTTATTCATTCATCTACTCATTCAATCAATTCAAAAATACACATTTGGGTATTTTTACACATTAGCCCCTAAACTTTCGCATTTAATCAATTTTGCCCCTATTTCACAAATACACAAAATTCACACAATTCAACAAAACCCATTCTTGTTCGAATTACATATAGGTCCCTAGCAGCCCAAAACTTTCATTTATTTCACATTTCAATCACACAATTTGCACATTTCACAATTTAATCCCTATTATGCATTTTCATAAAAAATCACTTAACAAAACATGTAAAACTATCATCAAGCTTTCATATTTCAACCTTAAACATCAAAGAACACATAGATTCAATAATATAAACTCTTAAAATTTTTAACAATTTTGAAATTAAAGGTACGGGCTAGCTAGAATACGAAGCAACGATCTCAAAAACGTAAAAATCATCAAAAATCAAGCTCAAAACATACCTAATTGCTTGAATTATTCTTAGCCAAATGAAGAACCCTATTTTCCTTCTTGTTCTTCTTTAATTTTGATGCATGAAGATGGAAAATGAAGCTTTAATTAAATTTTTTTATTAATAATAACATTATTTTATCAAATACTAATATTAAACCTTAAATAAAACCCACCAAGTTTCATGATATTTTGCCCATTAATGTCCACTCAATTGAATTATGGTCTAACTACACCATAAGGACCTTTAATTTAATATCCCATAGCTATTTAATACCTTTAGCTATTAGAACTCACATTTCATGCTTTACGTGATTTATTCCTTTTTCTCAAATTGAGCAATTAAATGAGAAAATTAGCTCACGAAATTTTCACACAAATCAAATAACATGCTGTAAATACTGAAAACAATATTAAAATAATTTTTTGACATCAGATTTGTGGTTCCAAAACTACTGTTCTGATTTAGCTAAAACTTGGCTATTACATTTCTTCTTTCTATTTCGTCTATAGAAGAACAAACTGCTTGAGTAAATCATCGTTGAGTAATTTTCTTGGGGGATTCATGGTTTTATCCATCTGCTCGATTGATACTCCTGCCTTTTACGCAATTTCGTAATTAGATGAGGGAAGAATATTCCCTTTCTTAAATTCCTCGCACAGTCAACCATGTTATTATATATCCATGTTCCAATACATATTTGTTTCTTTTGTAGGATCCCATATGTTATGATGGCTTGAATTGGACTAATCTCGAACATCTTTGTTATAGGCCTTATTTTCAAACAGACAAATTTCATCCACATCTTGGCTTTTGGTGTCATTAGATATTGATTGAATGTTTCATGTATTGCTGTTCCTATTCGATATGTCTATATCTCTTTATCTTCCATTAAAAATCTCAATATTTCCTTTGTAGCTATATTCTGAATTCTTTCAAATCTATTTTATAGAGATAAAATAATATGACACATCATAAATTTTGCAAATACCCATATCAATTATCAGAACATTAACCCCTCTGACTTTCACAAAAGACCGCATCTCGTAGAACGATTTGGTTGCTTCCTGTTGTTTAAATGCACGATAGAATTCTTGCACCACAAGAACTATTAGGGGTTTTCAGATGGAAAACAAAATTTTTTCCATTCTCTTTCAGTAAGATTCCTTCATATTCCTTTGCAATTCTTCATTAGAGAGTCAAATCCCTACTCTTAAATAAAGGTATACGGCTGTAGTTGCTACAAGTATTTATCCATATCGCCTTTTTGGAACTCAACAGCTGGACTTGAAGCGCTTGCATTGAAACTGGCCATTTGATAATCTGTTCTTGCTGAAATCTATTATACCTACAATTTAATCTTTGTTGATGATGAAAGAGGGTAGCAAAGTGTCCTATTTATAGATTAGAAGGAAATAATAAATTATTCAAAAGTTATAGTTTAGGTATACTAAATAAGAAGTTAAAGAATATGAATCTAATATAATTAAACTACAAAAATGTCAACAATTAAGGTTAGTTCAGAAAACAGAGTTTATACAATGGTGTCGCGACATCCCTTAGTGATGTCGCAATGTCGAGGGCAAGTTCTAGAATCAAAATTTCATTCATTTTTGCGACATTTAGAAGCAGTGTCGTGACATGCCGACAAAATTTCTCTATGTTGTAAAATCACTACTTTGGTTGCCTTCTTTATTATCACTCTTTATGTTGTTGAAATCCCATTAATTCATTGGAAATCCCAAGGCGCTACACTATAAAGTTTTTTCATCAACTACCGTGTTAATTGTTCCCCCAAAATAATGTTTTACTCTTTGGCCATTAACAATAAAATGTTGTCCACGTTTTTGGATCAAGTCTATTGTTCCATGAGGAGCTACTTGATTTATTGTATATGGACCTATCCATCTTGATTTAAGCTGTGTTGCAACATCAGAGTCTGATGTCGCGACATTGAGGATAGTTTCACTCTAGAACTTATTTTTAGCTTTTGTCTTCGATGTTGAGACATCAGTATCTCGGTGTCACGACATAAACATTAGTTTTGGCCCGAATAAGCATCTTTAGATCCCAACTTGAACTACAAGACCATGTAACCTTACTTAGATATATAAAATGTAATAAAAACTACTAAAAAGCATAAATTACTAGTTTAAGTATAAAAAGCCTAAATATATACTAAGATGCTTTGATTTATCTATTAAACAAGCTAAATTTATGTGTAAAAAGGATGTAAATAATAGTGTATTTCATGGCAAATAACCCCCCACACTTAACTTGTTGCTTGTCCTCAAGCGACCAAAACAGATATATTGGAAAAAATGAGAAAATAATAACACAAAAATTACTTAATTTCTTTCTTTAAACAAGCTAGAGTTAGTGAAGATGGATGTAAATAAGAACCTCACACCTAAACTCTCCCCCACATATAACTTTTTTACTTGTCCTCAAACAAACCAAGTATTGACACATAGTATGCAATAAGAAAACGTCTGTTGGATTTTATTACTACTAAGAACATGACTGTAAAAATTAAAGGTATAATAATTCTTATCACACATGTAACTTAATCTTGATAGTTTGATGCCTTGGAAAATTTTAAAGTAAATCAGTATTAGTTTATAAAGTAGCATTACTAACAAATTAGAAATAATTCCTATGACCAAATGTTTAAAAATATCACCATTAACATAAATCCAAAAGATATATAGTAGACACAATCATGTGAATAAAAAAATTCATTAAGTAAATTTGTTAGCAATTCTGGAAGATTATCCATAGAGAATGCTTAAGTCACTTTCCTCTTCTAGGCTTGTAAAGTTCTAGGGTTTAGGAAGGTATGATTCAAAGAAAAATATGGGTTAAAACTATTCAAACACTAGAAATAGGTAGGCACATGACATTGTTCCCTTTCATCCCCATTAATGTCTCATCCAAGCTCACCGCCTTTTGTCTCCCTCTTTCACCTACCTTATCTCTCCATGTAGGAAGATACAATAAAATACTAGCAACTATGGTCGGCTTAATGAGTTTTAGGGCACTGATGAATGAGTTTTCTTACTTTTGTGACTCTTTGTTTTGTCACTTTGACTTTTTACTCATTTCTCAATCACAGTGTTTCTATTTTGTAATTTTTGTTCTCCTTTTACTTTTGACTTTTTCTCGATTCTTCTTTGTCACACATTTTGGCTCAACCTATATTCACTATATCACATTATTTCTTCCTTTTTCACTCTTTTTTGAACGCATCGTGATGTTTCTACATAAACCTTGAATATCTATGGCCTAACGTCTATTTCTTAATGTATCAAAGGACCAAGGAGAGGGAAAAGTTCAAGTTTTCAGTTTATGTGTTCTCTTTGGGTTTCAACTTTGTTAGTTCATCAAAAAGGAGTTATCAGGCTCAAATAAGGAGACTAGGGATTCATAGCATCAAGGTATGGTCATTTGAGAATTGGCTATTCAAACAATGCTTTAGGTCATCCCTAATAATCCCACCACACACAATTTATTTCATGCTTTACATTGAACTGAATGAATAATAATCAACTCAAGCATTCATGTCTTATGACTATCTAAAAGACTTATATCTCATATAGAATCATCAATTCTAATCTATTATGCTATTTAACTAAGTAACCTAATCAATTTCCTAAAAATAATCAAATTATCTTATATTAATAAAAATTTCATGGACAAGAACTGTTACATGCTTTGCTTTATTATTTTCAACAGCTATTCACAGTATTAATATAATCCAAGCACTATGCAACAATAATAATAATTTTTTTGTAAATAAATAATCAATTAATTCAAAGTAAACACACACACAAAAATTAATCATATGTACTCTCCTCCACACTTTAGAACATACATTGCCCTTAGTGTAAAATAATTAAAGTGCAAACAAGAAAACTTCTCTGAGTAGATTGAATCCTTGTTGTTATGATAATCTCAAGATTTTTGTGCTTCAAGCGGACAGAGAGTACCTAAAAAAAATCTATGAAAAAATATGAAATATAATATAAAGAAAATAAAAATAAAAATAAGAAGAAAAATATGAAGTATTGATAATGGATGATAGAACGCCCGTAAATATCCGAATGAACTTGGGCGTTCAATGTTGCAAGGTGCATTCTGTCTAGGATGTTGCGACATCGAGCCCAATCTATGATTTCTTTGATTTTTTTCGGTTCTATCACTCCATAATATCTACACCTTCTATGGAAAAGCACTAAACACAACCAAAATTAATAATAAAATAAACGAAAAATAAAAAAATTTAAAAATAAGATGTAGAAGTTCTTTAAAAATCGGGACGATTCGTGTCGCCACCATAGAAGAACTTCCAACTTGTTCTAGGTACTTTCATCTGACGTTTTTTCCTCTATCGATGTATATGAACCAACTCTTTTCGTTGATTCAAATGATGTTGCATTATCTCTGATGACACGACATCCACATTACGAGCCACTTAATACCAAATCTGAGCAACCCCAAACTATTTTCTAGGGTATTATTGCCTCAAGCTTCCTTCTCTCCATGTTAGGTGAAGGTTTAGTCACTTGAGCTTTGTTTCCCTTATCAGATGAGAATGAGTCAAACTCATCAATCTCTTCGGCTGATACCATTTCTACTATGGCCAGAAGGTGTATTGGTTTTTCTACACCTCCATTTAGAATTGGTTTAAGCTCCATGTTAGTGGTTACTCTTACGTTTACGTTAGCGATTGCATTTACTATTATGTCTAATTCTATGTTTATTGGAACGAAGACTGTTTTGATCACATTCGATTCATCCCCATGATCTCCAATTCAAAACTATTATTAACTGCTATTGTCTAATTCAAGGTGGTCAACTTTCACACAATGATCCTCTAGAGCAAGGTTGGGAACATCATGCACGACCTCTTCCCTTGGGGGTAGCACCGTAGATATCTCTTGGAGCATTTTCTTCATCTATTCCATCATGTCTAACATTTTTTATAATCTTTTGGCATTGGATGACTCAATAGTTTCACATGAAGAAATCTTGTGCATATCACAAAAAGATTCATCTGAGTATTTGGGTATATCATTGTAACAACCCAACTCGGCCTAGTTGTTATGGCTGAACTCGGAAAGCTACATTGGCCACCAGAATGGCCTAGAAATACTTTCTTGATTCCAAGCATACTTTTTTTAAACCATTTGCGTAGCTCGTTCAAAACTAGTAAAATCGAATATTCAACTTTATTTTCAATCTCATTTCAAATACCATTTATGTAACAGCCCGATTTAGACCCTAGTCGAAACAGTGGTTCAAGACCACAAATCTAAGGTCATAAAAATATTTTAATGATATTTTCTATGTGAATGAGATGTGACATAGCCTATGTGAAAATTCTATGTGATAATTTGATCGTGTATGTGCCGAATTAAGAGAAAGGACTAAATTGCATAAAGAGTAAAATGTTGTGTGCTGATTTATGAGTACTTAAATGTAGTTGGCTTTTTAAGGTGGAGGCCTTATGTTGTTATTGATCCATTTATATGATAGTGGATGTTTAAATGACTCAATAACCTTATTGCACTTTTGTTTTATATGTTTAGTAAAAAGGGCAAATAGGTAAAATGTTAAATATTAATAAGCAAATGAAAGAAAAAGATGAATGTATCATCTTTCTTATTGTCGAAAGTTGGAGGAAGAATAAGGGTTTGAAGTTTTGTAATTTTCGGCTAGAATTTGGCTTAATTCAAGTTATGTTTGGGCTCAGTTTTTGATAATTTCTACGTTTTTGTAATCGTTGCTTCTTCTACTATCAAGCCCATGTTGTAATTTTGTGAATTGATGATGTTTTTGTGATGAGCCATTGATGAATGTGTGAGCTATGTGCTAGATGATAGTGATATATGAATACTTGGTGTTGGATTAACATGTTTTGTCTTTGGATTTTTGATGAAATTGAGTATTTTGGGCTAAATTGTGAAAACTATAAATTGAGGGACTAAAATGTGAAATAAATGAAATGTGTGGGTTTGTTTGGACATTAGTAAAATTCAGCTAAGCTTGTGCACGGTGGAATTTGGTGAATTTGATGATTTTGTGAGATAGGGACTAAAGTGTCGAAATGTGAAAATGTGAGGGCTAATTTATAAAATTCCCTAAATATGTGTGTTTGGACTAAAATGATTAAATTGATGATTGAATTTAAATGTGTATAGACCAAGAACGGAGAGGTTTGGATCGAGATCGAGGTAAAGACAAAGTGCTCGATTAAATCGACCATTTCGATATTTCGACGTCCGAGGTAAGTTCGGATATAATATGTGTACTTAGCTGTGTTTAAATGTTGTGAAACGAATAGTTATGATATTATTGATTTATACATGTTATATAAGAAATGAATCTATGTGGTACTAAGAGTGCGCATTTGGGAGGGTAACCGAGAAGATTAGCACTTTGAGTGCGAAATAATATAAGCTACGGCTTTAATGAATAGCACTGTGTGTGCAATGATACGAAAGCTTCAGCTTATTAAAATGGCACTGTGTGTGCGTTACCAATATAAGTTTTGTTTAACATATGTGCGTTACCAATATAAGTTTTGTTTAACATATCGGCACTAAGTGTGCGATGACAAATAGGCTTCAGTTGTGAAATTGGCACTAAGTGTGCAAATTCATTTGAGTAATAGCAAAGGTTGAAATAGAGGTAAAATCGAGGAATTGAGTTGTATGAATGGTGAGTAACTACGTGTTTATCAAGGTATGTTTGAATCTATGTGGTTGATAATAGATTTGAGAGTTGAATGAATAGTTATTTAAGCATGTGGTTGAGAGTGATATTGTGCTTAGTTGTGTCATTATCTATGTGATGGTTGGATAGTATGATTAGTGATTAACTAAGTGTTGGCAAGGTAAGTATGATACCTATGTGATTGGTGAAATTTGAAGTGAAAGAATAGAATGATATGTGAGCATTGAATAAAGTTGAACTTGTGTACCATTGATAAAATATCTATGTGATGGTTAAATGTGTATATTGACTTGGTTCATTGAGTTAATTGTTCTATAATTTGAACTTACTAAGCTTTGGAAAGCTTACTGTGTGATTTGTTTCTCTGCCTTAAAGTGTCAGTAAAGCTAGCTCGGATCCGGGATCGTCAGCTTCTTAATCACACTATCGGCATTCCATTTTGGTACTTTTGGAAAGATGTATATAGATGGAATATGGCATGTATAGGCAAGTTAATTGAATCAAGTTTGATATTTGCAATTAACCATGAGATGTGGCTAGATATGTGATAGGTTTGGCATGAAAGAATGTGATATGTGTGATGCATCTTTGGCATGATTTGTCGATTGATAAAATTTCTATCAAGTGGTAACTTTCTGTTGATAAATGCTATTGGAAGTTAGTGAAATTGGGAATGAATTATGCTTGTGGTAGAATAAGTATTGGTACTGAATTTAGTAAATAGAGTTGAAATTGAATGCATGAGTGGAATGACAATATTGGTATGTTTATGGTGACAATATGAGCATGAGATGTTTAGGTTGTATGGCTTGTAGGTTGGACCCTTATGGGTGGCATTTTGACTTTGCAAAGTGGCCTTGTAACACCCCAAACCTGGTCCAAACATTACGACCAGATCTGGCATGCTACGGGTTGTTTGTTTAAGATCAAATCCTTTTATCACTTTGAAGAAAGCATAGTTTTGAAGAAACTTTCAAGTAGCACGTGGTGTTGAAACCTTTGCTTGTTGATTCTAGAAATCTCAGTTTGTTTAACCGGTTAATCATTAAATGTGAAATTTTTGAAATAAACCTTAGCTTTTGTGTTGACCGTGTTTGAAAAGCCCATTTTTAATTCGCTTTATAATTAAATCTTTGAAAACATAAGTCTATAATCCTTGAACATGGATAACAGTAAACTGAAAATTTTAAGCAAAGAGGCCTTATTACATGCTAACAAAAATAACACAAAATTTAAAACTAAAGGGAAACCTAGAAATCGGTTCACATAATAAAAGTCTTTATGGCCCCTCGAGTTTGCCTCGGCTCCCGTGTCCACGATCTACTGCTCATCTGAAAAGTTAGGAAAAATAAAAGGGTTAGTCACCAAGACTCAATGTGTAAATCCCAGAATCACATAAACGGCTAAGGCCTAAAAACACATTCTGGCCTTGGCCCACACAAAACAACAACAAAACATATACATGCTGAATGTCCCAACCAACCTAAAGTTCCATCCTCTACACGCCAACCCTTACCAGCCATCACACCGTGGGGATTTCTACAATCAACCCTCCATCCGCTACACGCCATTTTGACAACCAGGTCTTTTATCATAAAGACCGATCACTATGTGACCTTATAATCGATGTGGCGAGCCAATGATCGCCATGCGACCTTAATAATATATTATGGTTTAACCACCGATCACTATGTGACCTATTAATCAAATGTGGCAGAGCCACCGATCGCCATGCGACCTTAATAATATATTGTGGTTTAACCACCAATCACTAAGTGGCCTATTAACATGCTCTTCCCCTTCATCATATCAATCCCATCCCATGCATATGCACATGCAAAAGCAAAAACAACATCCCATCTACAGGTTCACAGATTATCACATATATCGATACACATAGAGAATTTACTATGTTCACGTACCTGACATCATTAGCCTAACCCCTATGGGTTAATCGACTGTCCGCACAGCCTTTTTCAGCTTTTCATCCCATAACAAGTATAATACAGAAAACTTATGTGATAAAGATCTACACACCTGATTACAGACAAGACGATACTTTCTATGTCAACACTGTTAGTAGCCGATACGACTGCTATCTACCTATGGTTTTGTTTCAAAGCTGGTCCACAACCTGGTGGCCAATCTCTGACGACAGACACTGCATGCTTCTTAAACTTAGGGGTTGGTTTTACGGATCCAATTCCCTCCTTCGCCTGATCGACATTTGATTCAATCAAAAGACCTTATCAGTTGCTACCACCACAACATATGGTTGTCAATCCTTAACATAGGATTTAGATCACGAATACACTAAACAAAACTCGACAAAAATCTAAAGAAACCCTTACCTCGAAATCTCAAAAAGAGATCTAGTTTAGAGACTAGCGATTTTCGACTTTTGGAATCTAGATGATCCGATCTATTTTGATTTTCGAGATGTCATCCCCAAGAGAAAATGCAAGAAGAAAAGAAGTATTAGACCAATCGACAACCTCAACAACCCAAGTAGCCATTTGGCTTTGGCCCCCAAAATCGAAAGAGAAAAGATCAAAAGAAATCGGTACTTACCAACAGATTCGGCTTCTCCTAACAGTTTTCAGCTTCCGAGAAGATCAAAAGAAAGACAGTGCAAAAGGATCTATTAAGATTCAGCTATGAAGAAATTGGCAAAGAGAGAATAAACGAAAGAACAATGATCATTCGGTTATAGGAAAAGAATGGATAAGAGATGAGTTATGAGTTTCGGCTTTTGAAAAAAAAAGATGATTGAGAGAAGAGAAGTAGGATGAAAGGAAAAGTAGCAATAGAGGCGGTAAAGAAAAGAGAATTTTGGCAGACTAGAGGTAGGTTCAGCTTTAGCAGAATTTTGAGGAAAGTAAGTGGGAGAATGACGACTCAAATACCGAAAATAAAGAGATATTCCCTTTACTTAATGCAAAATTTTGGCACCCCTTAAACAAATGTCAAAAATGCCCATTTCGAATCTCAAAAACTCATCCTATTAACAGGGTAATTTCGGCACCCCTAAAGCCCATTCTAAACCGATCCCTCCTCCCTCTTAGAGTCAGAATTTTGGCCACCACCTTTTGGCCACCACCTAGCCTTCCAGATAATTCCTAAATTTTCTCCTTATCCTCATCTGATCACTCATCCACAGTGTCATTGATAACACCACCTCTTCCTCCCTTTATCAAGACATTATCAACCTTATTATCCACATTAAATAATTCCTAATTTCAAGCATCCAAGTCGAACTCCACTCTCGCTATTTGCTATTTCCAAAATTAATTAAAATAAAAGGTATCATGCAACTCGAACCTTGGACCTCCTTAATCGCTTGACACGCCACTCCTAGTCCCTACATATCGCCATCGACCATCGGGCTACAAGCCCATTTTTATGTCTTAATTCACGATAATATCTTTTAAGCCCTATCCTACCCGACTCTCCATTAGAGTGCCCTAACGTAAAATTTTTGCTAAGGCCTCGGCCAACTTGAGCCTATTAAAACATTCTAACAAGGACCCCCGGGATAGGGGCTATTTTTTGTTGTTGCAAATGTGTTTGGTCCGCACATTCTAACAAGCATAATAAGCACAACAACAACACCTACTTGCCGAAATTTGCCTTCCTTTTCTTGATTTTGTACTTGTGGTAGAATGCTCCCTTCTATATCTTCTTTCTTTTTCATTTGTGTATGTCTAAACTAGTACTCTCTCCTCTTCATACTTCTTTCTTTTCTTGAAAACCTTGATAGCCAAACTCTATTCTTCAAAACACTTTCTCTTTCCTTTTCTTTCAAAACCGAAAGTACCTTTCTTCTTCTTGGTTCCATTGTTGTTGTTGGCTGAATATCAACCCTTTTCTCTTCATCTTTCTCTTGTGTTTTCTTCCTGTGTAGGGTCAATCCTCTTTTCTATTTGTTTACATCTTAGCCAATCTCCTTCTCTCCTAGTGGTTTTCTTGGCGAATATTAGTGTGGTGTGAATCTCTTCTAGCCTTGGTTCTAGTCGGGTTTAGAGGAAGGTAAGTGCTTGGCCGAATGGCCATTTCCCCTCTCCCTTGTTCTTGTTGATTTTGGTTTGGATAAGTGCCGATTTTGGGCATTGGTTGAAAGAAGTTAATCCTTTGTGTGAACCGTTTTCCTTATAGGGTATCCAGGATTTCAAGTCGCCACCTCTCGAGTGATCATTTGGTAATGGTGGTAAGAAGTTAGTTCTTTTAGTCCACTCTTCTAGTTTCGTTAAGTCAAGTTTCAAAGGACTAACTGTTTACATTTTAGGGTGTGGCCGATTGTCAAAGGAACCATTGTTTGGTTCGGATTTGGTAGTAAACCAAATCATTCATAAGGTAAGGTTTGAGTGTTAACCTCTTAAGTTATTTGGTTTGGCCGCTTGGTATAGGTTCCTAATGTTCTTATTTGGCCGATTATAGGAGCAAGCCAATCGAGGGTCTTAGATCGGTTCTTTTGGATTAGGACTCACAGATAATGTGTGTAAACTAACACACTCTTTACTTAGTAATATGCTTAATAACCCGATTTCTTAATAAAGCGAAATAGTATGGTTGATTGATATGATACCTTATGGGGTATGTGCACGGATTCGGGTAAGTCCGATTCATTATGAGCTTTGTTATTGATATGATATCATAATCTATGATGTATGTGTTATGAAATGCTACCCTAAACACATTAGCATGATTTGCATGATTGCACGATTTGCATCAGTATGGTATGTTATGGGTGATATGAGAGGAGGGGGAATATGATATCCGTGTCTTTGGAACACCAGAGGTTTGGCACCTCCAGTGGTTTGGTACCACAGATTGATTATTGTGACTTTGGGTCACCAGAGGTTTGGCACCTCTGCGTCTCGTCCCAGTGGCTTAGCACCACAGTGGGTTAGCCCCACGGTTGATTTTACGGGATTGACGCTAGTGATTTGGTATCACACGATGGGTTGGCCCCATCATTTGATTCGTGACTGCGATCACCAGTGATTTGGTATCACACTTGTGTCTTTGGGACACCAGAGGTTTGGCACCTCATAGCGACTCGTCCCTGTGGTTTAACACCACCGTGGGTTGGCCCCACTTTTGAGATACGGGATTGTCGCCAGTGATTTGGTATCACACGTGGGTTGGCCCCACAGATGGATTTTTCGTGACTTTGGGTCACCAGTGGTTTGGCACCACATTGGTGGATATCGTGATTTTGGGTCACGGTGGTTTGGCACCACCAAGTGGTTTGGTACCACACCGGTAGAAAAGGTGTTATGGATGGTTAGGATTGGGTGCATTAATTGTATTGCCTTGTTATAATGTGTGTTAGTATGTTGCATATACTGGGGGGGATTTATGCAATCGAGTCTTGCGACTCACCTTCTCCTTATCATTTCAGTGACACTTAGATCGCGGACACGAGCCGGTGGACTCGAGGTGACCATGCCATGAATAAAATGGGATTTGCAATCGATTTAAAAACTTGGTACTTTACTCTATTTATTTCCATTTGATTTTGTTGGGATTGTAAAAGGCCTTTTAAAATTATACTTGGGTGATGTATATGCTTAAATTTGATTTCAAATATGCCTTAACAAATTATTGGGTTATTATTGATAAAACTTGGAAAGATAAGGTTTTTCAAAACTACAAAGCGATATGTTTTAAACTTTACCATCTGTATCATCACTGTAATTTAAAATGAATGCAACTTAAATGTTTTCCAAACTTAAACTAAGTCCAAAACATTTTAAGCAACTAAAAGGAATAACTCAATTTCTAAATGGCATAAATTGGTTTTACTATTAGATTCAACTAAGTTTTCAAATATTTCAAGTTATCAAAAATTCACTATCGGTTTTAAACGATCATACACAAGATTTTTTTTACAAACACATCAAAGAGTTTTCTTCATCATTTTAACCGGAAACCTAACCTCTCAAATATGAATTTCCCTGTAACAAACCAGATTCGGTCGTGGTGTATTGGCCGGGTTTGGGGTGTTACAATTTTGGTATCAGAGCCAAGTTTAAAGGTTTTCACGGTGTGGTAGGAGGCCCAAAATGTTTTAAATTCGGTTTTAAGTGTCTTTGGTTTTAAAGAATATGGTTTGAAAGGCATGGCACCGAGACCCCGGCACCAATTCGCCCAGGTAAGTACCCCTATTATTCTTGAGATTTTGATGTGATGTGACCGAATGACTAGCGGTAGTAAACTACTTTAGAAACTGAAATCAATAGGACTCTGTGGACTTGCGAAAACAAAACTTCTTGAAGAAGCAATATTCATAAGACGTTGCTTTTAAACAGTGGAATAATTACTGATGCATAAAATTCTTTAAATCAGACAAGTAGAGATCTTAGTCATGAGTGCTAGAGGTGGACGTGGTCGAAGTAGGATAACAGTTTCTGAACTCGTAGGATCCGGTCGAGGTCGAGAATGAGATACGTGCACTGGCCACCACCGGGATGTGGTGAGTTTTAGGAATGATCGGGACAACGCAGTTGTCACAAAGCGATCTTTGCGAGTTCGGAAAGGGTAGTGGGAGTAGGTGGAAGCGCAGGAGCTCAAAAATCTGTGCTTGAACGACTCTGAGTAAATGGGGCTGAGGTATTCCGAGGTGTGTCTAGTGTGGCTCCCAGCACGGCTGAATATTGGCTGGAGGCGATAGAGCAGATCATGGACGATTTAGACCTGACTGCTGAAGAGAAACTAAAGGGGATAATATCACTTCTTCAAGATGAGTCATACCAATGGTAGCTCATGGTTCGAGACAAAGGTTGCAGCAATGGAAGACCTTACTTGGGATTATTTCAAGGTCGCATATCGTAAAAAGTACATTGGAGCTAGCTACATTAATGATCAACGAAAGGCATTTCGAGGTTGGTACAGGGAGTAAGTCCGGTTTGAGTACGAGGCATAGTTCTTGAGGCTGAGTCGGTATGCTAGGGGTATGGTGGCTACTTGAACACGAGAAGTGTGTTCGTTTGAGGATGGTCTGAGAGATGAATTAAGGTTGCTTGATTGCTCCACAGAGAGCGTGAGTTTGTCATCTGGTTGAGAAGGCTAAGGTAGCCAAGGGGTTAAAGAGTCCGTGAGGCGTAACTTGATAGGAATAGGCAAAAGCGGAGTTTTGGATCTTCCGGTCGTCAGAAATCCTCGAAAAGGGCTAGACAGAGTGGGCCAAATCAGTCTGGTAGGGTCATTGGGAAAGCTCATTGGGGAGGATGCTGGACCGATGGAAAAGGATGTTTCGAGTGTGGCTCTTTGGATCATCGTGTGAGGGACTGTCCGCGTAAGTTGGCTAGGATTCAGTCCGAGAGTCAGGGCCATACTCAGTTCAGGAATAATGGACCACCACCGTAGAGGGGCCGTGGTAATGGTAGAGGAGGTAATGGTTCTAGTCGAGGCCGTGGAGCACCAGGCAGAGGTGCAGGTAGTTCGGAGGCCAGATAGCCTGGGCTAGTGTATGCAGCGAGGCACCGAGAGGAGGGCGACGCACCAGACGTCATAGCCGGTACGTTCTTAATCTTTGGTTCTCTATTTACTGCTTTGATTGATGTGGGTTCAACGCATTCATATGTTTCGAGTAGCATAGTGAAGACCATGGATTTAGACTCTGAGATATCTTCTAGGCAAATGACCGTACTTAGCCCTCTAGGTCACTTTGTAGTTGTAGATAAGCTGTATAGAGATGTACCTCTAGAACTCCAAGCGGTAGTCTTTATGGCTGATCTGATGGAACTGCCGTTTGGGGAGTTCAATCTGATTCTTGGGATGGACTGGTTGGTTAAGTACCAGGCGAAGTTGGATTGCGCGGCTAAGCGCATGGTTCTAAAGACGTCGGAGGGTGATGAAGTGGTCATGATAGGTAATAGGAGGGACTACCTATCCAATGTAGTATCTGTTATGAAGGCTGGGAAGATGGTCGAGAAAGGGTCAGAAGCATATGTGGTTCATGTGTATGCCTTGGAGGCTAAAGAGTCTCTTTGAGAAGGTTCTAGACAGTTAGGGAATTTCTTGATGTGTTTCTTGAGGAGCTTGAGGTTTGCCAACGGATCGTGAGGTAGAGTTCAAATAGATTTATTACCCTAATGTACCAAAGGTTCATTGCTCCGTAGGATGGCGCCAAAAGAGTTAGTAGAGCTTAAGGCTCGAGATCCGGAGTTGTTGGACCGAGGCTTTATCGCACCAAGTGTTTCACCTTGGGGAGCGCTTTTACTCTTTGTTAAGAAGAAAGACGGTACTATGCGGATGTGTATAGACTACTACCAATTGAATAAGTCGACGATCAAAACAAGTATCCGCGCCACGGATAGATGACTTGTTTGATCACCAAAGGGTGCATCGGTATTCTCAAAGATCGATTTAAGGTCCAGGTATCACCGATTAAAGGTGAAGGAGGCGATATCCAGACATAAAGATTTCACTTTCGGTATGGGCACTATGAGTTCTTAGTAATGCCGTTTGGGTTGACTAACGTGCCGGCAGCATTCATGGATATGATGAATAGGGTGTTTCAGCAGTATTTGGATCAGTTTGTCGTGGTTTTTATTGACGGCATCTTGGTGTATTCAAGGACTGAGGAGGAGCATGATGCGCATTTGCGGGTGGTATTGCAGATTCTGAGGGAGAAATAGCTTTATGCAAAGTTTAGTAAATGCGAGTTCTGGCTTAGAGAGGTGACCTTCTTGGGTCATGTAGTGTCGGCTGAGGGGATTAGAGTGGATCCTCGAAAGATTGAGGCAGTTTTGGATTGGAAGCCGCCTAAGTCAGTAGCTGAGATTCGGAGTTTTCTGGGCTTGGCAGGATACTACCGAAGATTTGTAGAGGGATTTTCGTTGATCGCAGCACCGATGACCAAATTGTTAAGAAAATGGGTTCTGTTCATTTGAACTGAGAAGCAGCAGGAGAGTTTCGACAAGTTGAAGAAGATTTTGACTAAAGCTCCGATTCTCATTCAACTTGAGGCGTGAAAGGAGTTCACGAGATATTGCGATGCATCACATATGTGTTTGGGTTGTGTCTGATGCAGAAGGAACGTTAGGCTTACACATCTCGGCAATGAGGCCACATGAGGTCAATTATCCGACGACGATCCGGAGTTAGCGGTACAGTAGTCTTCGCTTTGAAGATTTGGAGGCATTACTTATACGGAGAGAGATCGATAGTCTACACAGATCACAAGAGTCTCAAGTATCTTTTGACTCGTAAAGATTTGAATCGAGGCGTATGAGATGGATTGAGTTGCTAAAAGACTACGATTGCTCGATTGAGTATCATCCGGCAAGGCTAATGTGGTGGCGCATTTATTGAGCCGTAAGGTTGTTCTGCACTTAAGAGCGATGTTTGCCCATTTGAGTTTGTATGACACGGAAGTATTCGCAGAGTTGCGTGTTGCCTACTTGGGTTGAGCGGATCGTGGAAAAATAGTTAATGGATGAGGTTTTGAGTGCGCAGAGGTCACAAGTGCGTAATGGTGGTTTGGAGGGTTACGCTTTGTCTAGTGATGGAGTCTTTGTGTTTTCGGGGAGAGCTTGTATGCTCGAGGATATTGAGTTAAGGCGTAAGATTCTTCAGATTTACATAGCAGCCTTCCTACGCTATGTATCCCGGAGGCGAAGATGTATCGGGATCTAAAAGAGCGCTTTGGTGGCCAGTCGAAAAGGAAGTGACGGAGCTCGTGGGGAAGTGCTTGACATGTCGCCAGTCAAGGCCGAACATCGATGTCGTCGTGGTTGCTTCACCAAAGAAGATTCCACAATGGAAGTAGGAAAGGATAACTATGGATTTCGTCGCTGGATTACCTCTTACGCCTAGCAAGAAGGATTCATTTGGGTAATTGTGGATCATCCGACTCAAATCAGTCACTTTATCCCGTGAGGGTGGATTACTCACTTCGGATGTTAGCGGTTGTATGTGTCATAGATAGTGAGGTCGCACGGTGTGCCAAGATCGATCATCTCGGATAGGGATCCTGATTTACGCTGGTTCGGAAAGCGTTGCATCGTGCCTCGGGTACACGGGATTTCAAAGACGGTATTTCACCCGCAATCGACCGGGCAGTCGAAAAGGGTTATACAGATCTTAGAGGATATGTTACGAGGTTGTGTCCTGGACTTCAGAGGTAGTTGGGAAGAGTTTCTACCATTAGCCGAGTTCGCCTACAACAATAGTTACCAAGCAAGCATCAAGATGGCACCATATGAGGCGTTGTATGGTAGGAAGTGTCGCTCAACTACTTGTTGGACGGAGTTGGGTGAACGTCAGTTGTTGGGACCAGAGTTGGTTGTTGAGACCGAAGACAAGGTTAAGTTGATTCAGGCTCAATTGAAGGAAGCTTCGGACCGGCAGAAGTCTTATGCCGATCTTAAGCGGAGAGATATAGAATTTGCTGTGGGAGATCAAGTTTTCCTGAAGGTCTCGCCATGGAAGAAAGTGTTAAGGTTCGGAAGGAGAGGCAAGCTAAGTCCGAGGTTTATTGGGCCGTATAAGGTACTGAGACGAGTGGGACCAGTAGCTTACCAGCTTGAGTTGCCAGCAGAGCTAAGTCAGATTCACGACGTATTCCACGTTTCGATGCTTAGGCGATATCGTTCAGATCCATCGCACGTGGTAGCAGTGGAAGAGATCGAGGTAAATCCAGATTTGACCATGGAGGAAGAACCTGTGCAGATTCTAGATCGGGATGTGAAGGTTCTGCGTAGGAAGTCTGTGCCTTTGGTAAAGGTACTGTGGCGGAATCATGGTATGGAAGAAGCTACGTGGGAACCCGAGGATGTGATGAAACAAAGAGACCCTCAACTCTTTTGATCGTAAATTTGGGTCGAAATTATTTTAAGGGGGTAGAACTGTAATATCCCGGGATAGGGGGCTATTTTTTGTTGTTGCATTGTTTACATGTGTTTGGCCTGCAAAGTCGTTGTTTTTCATGTTTTGGGGCTTAGGTGTAAGCTTGGTGTAAGCCTGAGTGGTAGGAAAATTTTTAGTTTTAGGCTCGTGGAGAGAGAAGTCAAAGCCGGGGTTAATAAGTATTCTTTGGTGAATTTTAGCACAAGAAAGGAGCTGGTGGAGTGGCAAGCTAGCGCCACTTAGAGCTTGTGTGTGTGTGTCTGTGATGCCACTTGCAGGGGGAGGTCATGAGTTCAAGCTGCAGGATGCTCACTTTTTGCTTCCATCTTGATGCCAAGGTGGTTGAGGTTGGACCAAGTAAAATGTTTGAATGGTGGGAGGAGAGTGAATCAAGGAATTTGACTAGTTCAAACTAGTTTGAATGAGTGGCCATGAGCAATTATTGGTAGTGGCCGAATATGGGAGAGATTTTTTGGGGAGGGAGTGATCGATTTGGTAGGTGAGTTGAGGGAGTGCCGAAATTCACTTAGGAATTTTGTGCATTTTCGGTCTTTGAGTGTCAAGCTAAGTTCTCCTTTTTGGTCTTTTGGTTAGCTGAAATTTCAAAAAAAAAAAAACTCTCTCTTTTGTCCTCCTTGAAACAGAAAGTCCAAACACCTACTTGCCAAAATTTGCCTTGCTTTTCTTGATTTTGTACTTGTGGCGAATGCTCCCTTCCATATCTTCATTCTTTTCATTTGTGTGTTCTAAACTAGTACTCTCTCCTCTTCATACTTCTTTTCTTTTCTTGAAAACCTTGATAGTCAAACTCTATTCTTCAAAACACTTTCTCCATTTCCTTTTCTTTCAAAACCGAAAGTACCTTTCTTCTTCTTGGTTCCATTGTTGTTGTTGGCCGAATATCAACCCCTTTTCTCTTAATCTTTCTCTTGTGTTTTCTTCCTGTGTGTAGGGCCAAATCCTCTTTTCTATTTGTTTACATCTTAGCCAATCTCCTTCTCTCCTAGTGGTTTTCTTGGTCAATATTGGTGTGGTGTGAATCTCTTCTAGCATTGGTTCTAGTTTGGTTTAGAGGAAGATAAGTGCTTGGCGAATGGCCATTTCCCTCTCCTTGTTCTTGTTGATTTTGGTTTGGATAAGTGCCTATTTTGGGCATTGGTTGAAAGAAGTTAATCCCTTGTGTGAACCGCTTTTCCTTATAGGGTATCCGGATTTCAAGTCACACCCTTGAGTGATCATTTGGTAAGTGGTGGTAAGAAGTTGGTTCTTTTAGTCCACTCTTCTAGTTTTGTTAAGTCAAGTTTCAAAGGACTAACTGTTTACATTTTAGGGTGTGGCCGATTGTCAAAGGAACCATTGTTTGGTTCGGGATTTGGTAGTAAACCAAATCATTCATAAGGTAAGGGTTTGAGCATTAACCCTCTTAAGTTAATTGGTTTGGCCGCTTGGTATAGGTTCCTAATGTTCTTATTTGGCCGATTATAGAGCAAGCCAATCGAGGGTCTTAGATCGGTTCTTTTGGATTAGGGCTTATGACAATGTGTGTGTAAACTAACACACTCTTTACTTAGTAATATGCTTAATAACCCGATTTCTTAATAAAGCCAAACAAGATGGTTGATTGATATGATACCTTATGGGGTATGTATACGGATTCGGTAAGTCCGCTTCATTATAAGCTTTGTTATTGATATGATATCATAATCTATAATGTATGTGTTATGAGATGCTACCCTAAACATATTAGCATGATTTGCATGATTGCACGATTTGCATCGATATGATATGTTATGGGTGATATGAGAGGAGGGGAATATGATATCCGTGTCTTTGGGACACCGTGTTTGGCACCTCCAGTGGTTTGGTACCACAGATTTATTTATTGTGACTTTGGGTCACCAGAGGTTTGGCACCTCCTCGTCTCGTCCCAGTGGCTTAGCACCACAAATGGGTTGGTCCCACGGTTGATTTTACTGGATTGACGCTAGTGATTTGGTATCACACGATGGGTTGGCCCCATCATTTGATTCGTGATCATGGTCACCGTGATTTGGTATCACACTTGTGTCTTTGGGACACCGAGGTTTGGCACCTCATAGCGACTCGTCCCGTGGTTTAACATCACCGTGGGTTGGCCCCACTTTTGAGATATGGGATTGTCGCCAGTGATTTAGTATCACACGTGGATTGGCCCCACAGATGGATTTTTCGTGACTTTGGGTCACCAAAGTGGTTTGGCACCACATTGATGGATATCGTGACTTTGGGTCACCAGGGTTTGGCACCACCAAAGGTTTGGTACCACACGGGTAGAAAAGGTGTTATGGAACATCACAACACGTCAAATGCAAAGCCCCACAAATTCGGGATGTGCGATATGTTTTAAACTTTACCATCTGTATCACGGCAACTTCTACCCGTTTAAAGAAATTTTGGCCTCAAAAGTTTTCAAAAATTTGAGTTACAAAAATTCACTATCGGTTTTAAACGATCATACACAAGGTCAAAAATAGATTCGCGGGTATTGGCTTGTTTGGGGTGTTACGTTGCTTCCTTTGGTTCCTAAGTAGCCTCCTAAGAGCCGTGATTCCGCCTAAGTACCATAGCGTTAACTAACGGAACTGTTTTCCTTCGCAATACCTTGACATCATGATCCAGGATTTCTACTGGTTCCTCTTCAAAGGATAGGTCAGGTCTCACTTCGATTTCTCCCAGAGGCACCACATGAGATGGATCTAAACGATAGCGTCTTAACATAGAGACATGAAACACATTGTGAATCTGGCTTAACTCTGAACGTAGCTTAAGCTAATAGGCTACCGGCCCCACTCGTTTCAACACCCGATAAGGTCTGATGAATCTGGGACTTAATTTGCCTTTCCGTCCAACCCTTAGCACTTTCTTCCATGGCGACACCTTCAAGAACACCTTGTCACCCACTGCAAACTCTATGTCCTTACGCTTCAAATCAGCATAGGACTTCTGTCTATCTGACGCTTCCTTTAGTCGAGCTCGAATTAACTCAACCTTCTTTTCCGTCTCGGTAACCAATTCTGGCCCCAAAATCTGACATTCCCCTACCTCCGTCCAACAGGTAGGAGTACGACACTTCCGCCCGTATAATGCTTCATAGGGCGCCATTTGAATACTGGACTGGTAGCTGTTGTTGTAAGCAAACTCTGCCAAAGGTAAAAACTCCTCCCAACTACCCCTAAAATCAATGACACAACCTCTCAACATGCCTTCTAAGATCTGAATTACCCGCTCCGACTGTCCATTGGTCTGAGGATGAAATGCTATTCTGAAATCTAACTTCGTACCAAACGCTTGATGCAATGCCTTCTAGAACCGTGACGTGAACTTAGGGTTCCTGTCCGATATGATCGATACTGGTACTCCATGCAACCTCACTATCTCCGCTATATATAACCTAGCCAATTTCTGTAGAGAGTAATTGACACGTACAGGTATGAAATGAGAAAATTTCGTCAAGCGGTCAACAATCACCCGAACTTAATCTTTCTTAATAAGCGTGAGAGGTAGCCCACTTACAAAGTCTATTATGATTCGTTCCCATTTCCACTGTGAATCTTTGTCAGCTGCAACAACCCTCATGATAACTGATGCTTTGCCTTTACCTGCTGACAGGTCAAACATTTAGTCACAAATTTTGCCACATGTTACTTCAGACCCGGCCACTAGAACTGTTCTCGCAAATCCCGATACATCTTACTCCATCCAGGGTGCATAGCATATGGACTACCATGCACTTCTAACAAAATCTTATGCCTCAACTCAGGATCTTTCGGCATACAAATTCTTCCTTGAAAACATAATAGCCCTTCCTCATTCATATTGAATTCGTTTGATCCATCATTGGATCCTACCTGAAACTTCTCCTTTAGTAACTCATCGATCTGCTGCTTCTCCTTAACCTGACTGACCCAAGAGGGTTTCACTTGAAGTTCAACTAACAAACTCCCATCATCGTACAGACTAAGGTGAGCAAACATTGCTCTCAAGTCATAAATTACTTTACGACTCAAAGCATCTGCCACCACGTTAGCTTTACTTGGATAATACTCGATCGAGCAGTCATAATCCTTTAACAATTCGATCCACCTCCTTCGCCTTAGGTTCAACTCCTTCTGGGTCAAAAGGTATTTTAAGCTCTTATGATCGGTATAAATGACGGACTTTTCCCCGTACAGATAATGCCTCCAGATCTTCAAGGCAAAAACCATTGCCGCCAATTCCAAATCATGGGTAGGATAATTTGATTCATTTGGTCTTAACTACCGAGATGCATACGCAAAAACCTTCCCATCTTGTATTAATACGCATCCTAGCCCCTTATGTGAAGCATCACAGTAAATCACGAATTCTTTTCTGGCCTCCAACTGAATCAATACCGGACCCTCTGTCAATATCCTTTTCAACCTTTCGAAACTTTCTTGCTGTTTATCAGACCAAACAAATGGAACTCCTTTCCATAGCAACTTAGTCAACGGTACCGCAATCAACAAAAATCCTTCAACAAACCTTCTGCAATACCTAGTCAGACCAAGAAAACTCTGAATTTCTGCTACAGACTTAGGTAGCTTCCAATCCAGCACTGCTTCAATTTTTCAAGGGTCAACCCTAATCCCCTCTATCGACACAACATGGCCTAGAAATGTAACTTCTCTTAGAAAAAATTCACACTCACTGAATTTGGCATACAACTACTTCTCCCTCAGAATCTGTAAAACCACTCGAAGGTATGAATCATGCTCCTCCTTCGATCTTGAATAAACCAGGATGTCATCTATAAATACCACAATAAATCGATCCAAGTAGGGTTGGAATACTCGGTTCATCATGTCCATAAATGCTGCTGGCACATTGGTCAATCCAAATGGCATTACCATGAACTCGTAATGACCATAGCGAGTCCTAAAAACCATCTTATGAATATCCGCCTCCTTGACCTTAAGCTGATGGTACCCTGACCTCAGATCTATCTTTGAAAAGACTGAAGCCCCCTTTAACAGATAGAACAAGTCGTCGTTCCTCGGCAGCGGGTATTTGTTCTTAATTATCAACTTATTTAACTTACGATAGTCAATGCACATACGCATTGAGCCATCCTTCTTCTTAATGAATAATACTGGCGCTCCCCAAGGCGATACACTTGGTCAAATAAAACCTCTATCCAGCAACACTTGTATCTGCGCCTTTAACTCTACCAGCTCCTTCGGCGCCATCTTATATAGGGCGATAAATATCGGCGCTGTTCCCAAAAAAAAGTCAATACCAAACTCCACTTCACGGTCCAGAGGTAATTCTGGAAGCTCTTCTGGGAAAACATCAAGAAATTCCTTCACCGTCTTAACATCCCTGCAGATAGTTCCTTGGCTTCCAGAGCCCGAACAAATATTAGAATTGCCTCGCATCCTTTCGTCACCATCCTTTCTGCTCTTAGAGTAGTCACCACATTAGACAAACAGTTCCCCCTTTCACCCATTACCAACACTTTGCCACCTCGGGGGTTTTTAACACCATACGCTTGGCTGTACAATCTACATTAGCTTGATACCTCACCAGCCAGTCCATGCATGAAATTAAATCAAACTCCCCAAACGATAATTCCATCAGATTAGTCAGGAAAACTATTCCCTAAACTTCTAAAGGTACTTCCCAATAAAGCTTTTTTACCACCACAGAGTGTTCTAACGGGCTAATTACAGTCATCTCCCTAGAGGAAATCTCAGAATCTATGCCTAAGGTTCCAGACACCCTACTAGCAACATATGAATGCATCGACCCAGTATCAACCAATGCAGTATAAGGCAATCCAAAAATTAAAAACGTACCGGTTATGACATCCGGTGCATCGGCCTCCTCTCAATGTCTGGCAGCATAGACTAGTCCCGACTGTCTTGCCTCAGTGTTTCCTGCCCCTCGGCCTGGTTCTCCACGGCCCCAACCGAAATTGTTACCACCTCTGGCTAGACCACGACCTCTCTACGGCTGCTGACCTCCTCTACCTAGCTTAGCATTTCCCTGCCCTGCATCGCCCGGTGGCTATGGACAGTCTCTAATCTGATGATCCGTAGATCCACACCTAAAACACTTCCCATTGTTCGACCAACACTCACCTGAATGGAATTTCCCACAGTGACCACACCTCCGTATCCAGCTAGCAGCAGCAAGTCTCTCAACCCGGTTTGACCCATCCAACCTAGGTCTTTTCTGAGTACGCCCAGCTGCCCCTGACGATCCAAAATTTCTCTTACATCCACCCCTATCTCTATCCCGGTTAAGTTTTTTTGTCCGCTTTACCTCCTCAGCTATCTTAGCTTTTTCCATAAGCGCAGCAAATTCCCTCTCCCACTGTGGAGCTATCAATACATGCAGATCATCCCTCAGGCCATCCTCAAATCAAACATAATGCTCATGTTCTGCAGCCACTATCCCTCGAGCTTAACGACTCAAACGTAGGAATTCCGCTTCATACGCAGCCACCGACCTACTTCCCTGAACCAGATTCAGAAATGCTATACGCTGTACATCTACATATCTTGACCCAATGTACTTATTCTGAAATGCCGTCATGAAGTAACCCCAGGTGATACGGTCAGCCATCGCACCATCCTTAACCGTAAGCCACCATTGATACGTTTCATCCCGGAGAAGAGACACCACTCCCTTTAACTTTTCTCCTTCCATGAAGTCGAGATCATCCATTATACGTTCCACTGCTTCCAGCTAATACTCAATTGTACTAGGAGCTACACCGAAAATTCCCTCAAACACTTCTGCCCCATTGGCTCTAAGTCGCTCTGGCACAGATTTTTGAGCTCCTGTACCAATGCCTGCTCCCGTAACTCTCTCCAACACTCGGAGCATCGCCTGAGGCACCGTATCTTTTTCGCCCGTTTGGTCATGATATTCTGCCTCCACAGTTGGTGGCACTGGTATCTCATTCCCTGACTCGTGACCAGACCCTACAGGTTTCGACACAGCAATCCTGCCTCTATCTCAGCCACGAACACCACGCCCCCTAGTGCTCATATCTAACATTCACGATTTATTTGATTAGAAGTTTTATGGACTAATAATTTCTTCCACTGATTAATAACGAACAATCTTATGGGAAGTAGTTTTAAAAATAGTTCTTTCGAATTCAAAACTATATCTACAAGGTTTAGTTCTCAAGTCTGTATTTCCTAGCTCTAGAAACCACATTTAATAAACATCCATTTGCATTCCAAGCAGAGCATCACATACATGCATCAAACACACAACATCCATAAACTCACCTTCGTCACACAAGGGTATTTTCGTCATTTCACTACCTAGGGGTATTTTATAATTTCGCAAAATAGGGTATCTTGGTAATTTTAAAAAATAGGGGTATTTTGGTATTTTTGCAAACCAAGGGTATTTTAGTAATTTTACAAACCAAGGGTATTCCGATAATTTTCATAATCTAGGATATTTTAGTAATTTTCACAAATCAGGGTATTTTAGTAACTCTGCAAAGATAGGGTATTGGTCCCTTTCGGGTTTTAGTTATGATCTTTGGCCTATTAACAAGCCCTCGCGGCTAAGTGAACAGACACTGCGTACCAGGTAGGATTCTAGCAAAGAGGAGGTGGGCCACTAGGGCCGCTTAAATACCAAGCTCTCCCTAGATCCAATCCTAGACATACGTACGCCTGTTGCGACACTCCAGCCCGACGACTTGTTCATGGACATGTTTAACTAGAGAAATTAAGTTTTATGGATTTCAAGAGTTGTTTGACTAGGCCTAAGGTCCATAAACTGTATCATACTTGCCTAGGTCCCCATAAAGCCCATCAAACCCAACATGTACATCTTATCAAGGGTTAGAATACTTACCTGCGTGGATCCGGTACCGGTAGACTCGAAGGCCCAAAACATTTTTCCTACCCTTATATCAATTTATAAAACACTACTGGACCTATTACACAGTCCAAGTTTTGAACCAGGCTTTGATATCAAAATGTAACACCCCAAACTTGGCCTAAACGTTACGACTAGATCTGGCATGCTACGGGTTGTTTGTTTAAGATCAAATCCTTTTATCACTTTGAAGAAAGCATAGTTTTGAAGAAACTTTCAAGTAGCACGTGGTGTTGAAACCTTTGCTTGTTGATTCTAGAAATCTCAGTTTGTTTAACCGGTTAATCATTAAATGTGAAATTTTTGAAATAAACCTTAGCTTTTGTGTTGACCATGTTTGAAAAGCCCATTTTTAATTCGCTTTATAATTAAATCTTTGAAAACATAAGTCTATAATCCTTGAACATGGATAACAGTAAACCGAATATTTTAAGCAAAAAGGCCTTATTACATGCTAACAAAAATAACCCAAAATTTAAAACTAAAGGGAAACCTAGAAATCAGTTCACATAATAAAAGTCTTTATGGCCCCTTGAGTCGGCCTCGACTCCCGTGTCCACGATCTACTGATCATCTAAAAAGTTGGGAAAAATAAAAGGGTGAGTCACCAAGACTTAGTGTGTAAATTCTGGAATCACATAAATGGCTAAGGCCCAAAAACACATTCTGGCCTTGGCCCACACAAAACAACAACAAAAGCAGATACATCTTTGAATGTCCCAACCCAACCTAAAGTTCCATCCTCTATCGCCAACCCTTACCACCATCACATCGTGGGATTTCTACAATCAACCCTCCATCCGCTACGCCATTTCGATAGTTGTCTTTCATCATAAAGACCGATCACTATGTGACCTTATAATCGATGTGGCGAGCCAGTGATGCCATGCGACCTTAATAATATGTTGTGGTTTAACCACCGATTACTATGTGACCTATTAATCAAATGTGGCAGAGCCACCGATCGCCATGCGACCTTAATAATATATTGAGGTTTAACCACCGATCACTAAGTGACCTATTAACATGCTCTTCCCCTTCATCATACCAATCCCATCCCATGCATATGCACATGCAAAAGAAAAAACAACATGCCATCTATAGGTTAACAGGTTATCACATATATCGATACACATAGAGAATTTACTATGTTCACATACCTGACATCCTTAGTCTAACCCCTACGGGGTAATCGATTGTCCGCACAGCCTTTTCTGGCTTTCCAACCCATAACAAGTATAATACAGAAAACTTATGTGATAAAGATCTACACACTTGATTACAGACAAGACGATACTTTCTATGTCAACACTATCAGTAGCCAATACGATTGCTATCTGCCTATGGTTTTGTTAGCTGGTCCACAACCTGGTGGCCAATCTCTGATGACAGACACCGCACACTTCTTAAACTTAAGGGTTGGTTTTAAGGATCCAATTCCCTCCTTCGCCTGATCGACATTTGATTCCATCAAAAGACCTTATCAGTTGCTACCACCACAACATATGGCTGTCAATCCTTAACATAGGATTTAGATCACGAATACACTAAACAAAACCCAACAAAAATCTAAAGAAACCCTTACCTCAAAATCTCGAAAAGAGATCTAGTTTAGAGACTAGCGATTTTTGGCTTTTGGAATCTAGATGATCCAATCTATTTTGATTCTCGAGATGTTGTCCCCAAATGGAAACACAAGAAGAAAAAAAGTATTAGACCAATCGACAACCTCAACAGCCCTAGTAGCCATTCGACTTTGGCCCCTAGAGCCAAAAGAGAAAAGATAAAAAGAAATTGACACTTACCAACAAATTCAGCTTCTCCTAACAGCTTTCAGCTTCTGAGAAGATCAAAGGAAAGATAGTGCAATAGGATCTATGAAGATTCGGCTATGAAGAAATCAGCAAAGAGAGAATAAAAGAAAGAACAATGATCATTCGATTATACGAGAAGAATGGAGAAGAGATGAGTTATGAGTTTTGGCTTTTGAAAAAAGAAAAGATGATTGAGGGAAGAGAAGTAGGATGTAAGGAAAAGTAGCAATAGAGACGGTAAATAAAAGAGAATTTCAGTAGACTAGAGGTAGGTTCGGCTTTAGCAGAATTTTGAGAAAAGTGAGTGGGAGAATAAAGACTCAAATGCCTAAAATGAAGAGATATTCCCCTTAATGCAAAATTTCGGCACCCCTTAAACAAACGCCGGAAATGCCCATTCTGAATCTCAAAAACTCATCATATAAACAGGGTAATTTCGGCACACCTAAAGCCCATTCTAAAC
Source organism: Gossypium rotundifolium (assembly GCA_025506655.1). Lineage (NCBI taxonomy): Eukaryota > Viridiplantae > Streptophyta > Magnoliopsida > Malvales > Malvaceae > Gossypium > Gossypium rotundifolium. The sequence continues at coordinate 104,166,566 of CP106733.1, read as the reverse complement.
CGATCCCTCTTTCCTCTTAGAGTGAAAATTTTGGCCACCACCTAGCCTTCCAGATAATTCCTAGATTTTCTCCTTATCCTCCTCTGATCACTCATCCACAGTGTCATTGACGACACCACCTCTTCCTCCATTTATCAGCACATTATCAACCTTATTATCCATATTAAATAATTCCTAATTTCAAGCATCCAAGCCGAACTCCACTACTCCTCTTTGCTATTACCGAAATTAATTAAAATAAAAAGGTATCATGCGACTCGAACCTTGGACCTTCTTAACTGCTTGACACACCACTCCTAGTCCCTGCATATTGCCACTGACCACTAGACCACAAGCCCATTTTTGTGTCTTAATTCATAGATAATATCTTTTAAGCCCTATCCTACCTAACTCTCCACTAGAGTGCCTAAACAAAAAATTTTTGCTAAGGCCTCGGCCCAACTTCGAGCCCATTCTTGACCCCTAAAACATTCTAACAAGCATAATAAGCACAACAACACATCATAGCACGTCAAATAGAAAGCCCCATAAATTCGGGATGTGACAGGCCTATAATGTCACACAGTTGAGGCACACGGGAGTGCTTAAGACCGTGTGTAAATTGGCAGAATGTGGCATAAATTTTACACGGTCTTGGCATGGGCGTGCCTTCAGGTCGTGCGAGAAATGGCAGTATAGGATCACGGACAAGACACACGGGGGGTGTCTGGAAATTGTGGAGGACACACGGTCCTTTCCCATGGTTGTGTTCGACAGCCGTGTTGATTTTAGCAGTATACTACCACGGGGAGGACACACGGGAGTGTCAAGTAGCTGTGGGTGAGGCACGGCCTACCCCCACGGCCGTGTGTCCCCTGTATTTTAGAAAAGTTTCAATTTATAAGCATGCTTAGAGTCTCGATGACTCATTTAAGGGACACTATGATTGTATATGAATGTGTTTGATGCTGATTGACTTTGTGTCGTGAGTGCGATGTAAAATGATCCTATTGTTCAGTAATGCCTCTAAACCCTATTCTGACGACGGTCTCGGGTTAGGGGTGTTATAGTTTGTCCATGAAAATGGCCAAAATAAACTTTCGAAATTTTGAAAAAAAATATATTTTCAAACTATTGGCTTATCAATTCAAAACAACATGCAATAAATCATTTATTTTAATTTCATAAAACACATGCAAATTTCAAGAATCGAAATAAATAATATCTCAATAGTAAACATTCAATCATTTAGTCAAAACAATTTTAGATTTTCGGTTATACTTCTAAATCAATTGTCTTTTTATACAAAATTGGAGAACTTTATTATTTGTCAATATTTGAAAATAAAAATATATTAACTTCATAAATCAAATGTATTTAGAAAACTCATTTGTAAACATTACTAATTTTGAAAACTAAGTCTAATTTTATTAAAAAAAATCATTTTTAAAAAAGGCGTGAGAAAATGTGTTATCGATAGCTTCTTATTTAGAAATTGAGTTTCAAGCGAAATCTTATCAAATACTAATTTTTTAGTTTTTAAAACTTAATGTCATGCAAGAAATTTATGCAAATTAGAATGAAAAATCCCCAACATAAAGTCCCAAAAGTTATTAAAACAAACCCAAAGCAAAGTCTATTAAAATCCATAAAATGATATAAAATCCATAATTTATTAAAAAATTTCACATTCGAGAGCATCACCAAAAATCCGCATTTGAGTCCTAATTACAAGGATTACCTAAAACATACAAATAAGAAAGATAAGCTTACAAGTCTAGTGTTGGATCATCACAAATATAATCCTATACATATCAAAATATCAATCTCGACATATCAGTCATCATAATAATCACAAGTTCTAACACTGATACTTATGCATTAACATGTCGATGCATATTTTAAAATGATGCACATTTTATAAAATTTCCTACCATCTCCACTACACACCAATATCAAGTTCTCAAGAACCTATCCATCCGAAAACACACCGTTTGTGGACAAGCCACCACATAATTGCTGAAAAATGACCATAACATATTGTGGACAAGCCACCACATAATTGCCAATAACGACCACATAATCGCAGATAAACTGCCACAAAACTTCCATCTTTCACAAAACCTATCCCATGCATGTGACATGTCCATTTTCAAATTTAATAGATATAATCACTTTTTGCATTTCTCATGTAGTCATGCTCATAGTCTCATATTTCTCATTTTTACACATTTGCATGTAAACATGCTCACATTTTCATATATCACATAATATTCACTTTTTATTGACTTTAGCATGCTTAATGTATTTTCATATTAAGTCATGAACCTCATCACGCACATTTATATAACGCATATTTAGATCATCACAAATCAATGAAGCCATGTTTCACATAACATAAATATGAGATTTGCACACATATCATCGTCACATACATCAACACATCACAAATCATAGTTTTCATGAACTAATAATTTTATGAACACTTAATGGAATTTTCATATGATGAGTTTCTGAACTCCGCTTTGAGTACTTAGTGTACTCTTAAATAATTATTTAATAGCATTTTAATAAAAATAAAAGTAGCATATTATACTCAAATCAAAGGTTTAGATCCCACACCTTATATTTTAGATCTGATTGCCATAATCCTTAATAGTGATTTCATTCGATCTATCTCGTAAGACAATCTAACCCAAAAATAATGTTTCTTAATTAAGATTCCTTGATGATATTTCGTCACTTAAAAGGTTGACTATTAAAAGTATCCTCATACTTACCCCACGATCTAGGATTCTCGAAAGAAGGATTTCCATTTGCGAAGTTAGGGGTGTCCCCTTTGATTATAGTTTGACCTTTCAAATTTTATATGAAATTGTATTAGTACAATACTAATTAAATAATAATAAAATATTATGTTAACCCTATGGAACTATACCATTCGACCAAGCTATGGACTCTCTAAGTGAATGATTTATGATCCAAATAACCACACTTACACTTGATTCAACACTGAATGGTCAAAAATTGAGAAGGAATGAGATCAACGATTTGAGTCATCTAAAATTGTAACACCCCTAAACCAGTGTCTGTCTTCGAAATAGGGCTATGAGGAATTACCGATCAAAACTCAGCTTATAACACATAATTCTTATTCATAATTCAATATCACACAATCAACATCAAACACAGTCATAACATCCCCTATGAGGCTTATCGAGGCCTTAAAACATGCTTAGAAATGGTTCGGGACTAAACCGACCACATTAGAAAACTTTGAGAAAACTTTAAAATTTTTCATGCATATAAAGGCCACACGCCCGTGTAAACAGGCCGTGTGCCTCACATGGCCACTAGAAACACCCATGTCTCAGGCTGTGTGAAAACAGGGAATACATACTGGCTTGGTTACACGGCCGACCACACGCCCGTGTGCCAGCCCGTGTGTTATGCACGACCAATAGACATGCTCGCGTGTCTATATCGTGTAATTGACTATCTTATTTAATTAAGGTGCAGAGGTCACACGGTTGAGTCACACGCTCGTGTGCTCAGCCGTGTGGCATGAAAATAGGCTTGGCTTAAGCCATATTTTCCATCTAACTTTCCAACATCTACACAAGAGCAAATGGTACAATTTCTAAACCCAATTGAAAAAAAAATCTCAATTTATGCATAATTCAAGATATGACAATACAATCATACCATTTCTCAAGTTATAATCCACCATATGTATATTAGCCAAAAACACAACCCTATGACATCACCAACTTCATATCAAGCATGCTTAAGTACAAGCAAATATATAAACATCATAAAACACATACCAATCCCACATCTCAAGCCAATCTACATGGCAACTTCACAGTAAGCTTTACATTAATAATGAACCAAATCTCATGGCTAAAAAAATACATCAAACACATAGGCATCAATTGCCAATATTATCGAATTCCACTACCACATTCATAATCAACCATCTCAAATGACCAAATACATGTCCAAACATAATATCAATGTAACATCCAAAAAAAAAATTGATCAAGAATCGATATGTTGCATAATTTTGGTGCTTAGCTAGTGAAATGATTCAATGTGTGTGTTTTAATAGTCTCGAGAAAGTTCGGGATTTAATTGGATTTTTGAATAAATTTTGGTAAATAGTACTTTACTGAAGTGGATCAAGTAACCTTAATGCTTAAGGTAATTAAGAGGTTTAAGTTAGCATAAGATGAGCAAGTAGTAAAGGGGATATGGCGCCATGAGTGTTTGCTTGAGGGAAGAGGTTTGAATCCCTTATTATGCATGTGAAATTTTTATTTTATTTTTTGCTTCCCATCTTTATAGTGTCGGTCAAGCTAGTATTTATGGTAGCTTAGACTTTATTTATTTATTTTTTTTTTGGAAAGGTGGCTAAGGGAAAAAGGCAAGTGTAAACTTAAGGTAGGGAATCATGAGGTTATGGTATGTAGGGGGAACACAAGGCACTTTACAAGGAGGATGTTTTGGAAAGTTTGGATTAGCCAAACTTTGACCTTGTGTCCATGAACTTGGATAGTTTTAGGGGCTAAGGGGGATGGCCGAATTTTTGAAGACTTTTGAGTAAGGATAGGTGCTTGTTGAGCACATTTCTTTTTGGCCATTTTCTTTTTCTTTTCTTTCTTCATTACCAAATGCTCTCTAGCCTCAAACCCCTCTCTTTTTTCATCTTTCATTCTTGAAATGAATCAAAACCGAAACACCTAATTGTCCTATACCTTTATTTCATCTCCTTCTTCTTACAAAATCTATCTAACATTTTCTCCCTTTTCTTTTCCTACATGGTCGAATGTTGCTAATACCATCTCCTTCAATTTTTTTCTTCATAGCCGAATATTTTACTACACTTATCTTCTTCTCAAATCATTTCATTCTTTTCTTCTCACACTTTGATCACTCAGTAAGTGGCTAGTATAATACTTTAGTATTTTTATTTTTTCCCTTTTCCTTTGTGTCGAATTTACATGTTGGTGTGGGATGGTCTTTTTGGATCGAGATCATTATTACACCATATCTCATTCAAATCTTTTTCTCCATCATAGAAACTTAGAGGTAGGCCGGAACTAATCATCTTGAATCGCTAGGATTCGGTCCAAAGTTTTAAGGTAAGGGTTTCTATCAAGAATTCCATTTTACTCATTATTTCGTTAATGATGGGGTTTACTAATTGATGTTACTTTAGGGATGCTATCGCTTGATTTTCATCCTTTGAACGTAAGGATTTCATGGTAAGCCAATTTCGCCCCTTAAAATCAATCGTCTTAATTTTTGAAATATTAGTTGGACTAATATTCTTTTGTCAATGGAGGCAAGCAAGATAGGATCAAAAAGGGTGGTGATTAGTGATCGAAAGAGGGGCGCATTCGCTACTCACTCTAGATTCAAGCGAAGGGCTGTTTTGGTAATTCGAGATTTTCTATCGGGTTGTGGACCCTCATTTGGTGAAAATCAATTATTCGAGGTTGTTCGTAGTTGTGAGGCATTGACGATCCGGGATTTTCCACCGGGTTGTGAACTGTCAATCGGGGAGAACGGACAAATAGTAGTTATTCGAGTTTTCGAGGGTAAAAATCTAGACTGCTTATCTTAGAATAGATTTATTTTCGGTGTTAAGTGTTGTAATCGAGCGTTATTACATTTCTAGGTGTCGATGATGAGGAAAGTGTAGAGCTCACCATAATCAGGTGTGTAATCTCACACCGTATCTCACGGGTTAGATAACCACATCGTATTAATAGCTAGATTAAAATTGAAAAGTTGATAAAATCGAGTAAAATGGTATATTTAACACTTTAATGGTAAAAACTATGAAATCGATATGAAGATTGTGAAAATTATGAAATTGCCCTTAATAGGCTAAATCGATAAAAGTGACTTAATGGGCCATATGTGATATTTGATAAATAGGCCATAGGTGATATTTGATTAATAGGCCATATGTGATATTTGATAAATGGGCCATATGTGATATTTAATTAATGGGCCATATGTGATATTTGATAAATGGGCCATATGTGATATTTGCTAAATGGGCCAAATGTGAAATGGACCAGGTTGTAAGAACTTTTATAATGGGCCTTATGTTGGAATAGTTATATGAATGATTGTTATGCATATTATATACATGATTGCATGGGTTGGGCTATTTTGATGAAGAGAAGTTCTGGTAGCTTTGCTACAAAATTCTGATGGCTTTATGCCCAGTTTGATATATGGCTTTATGCCCAGTTTGATATATGGCATTATGGCCAGTTTGATATATGGCTTTATGCCCAGTTTGATATATGGTTTAATGCCCAGTTTGATATATGGCTTAATGCCCAGTTTGGTGTGTTGGAGGGGTGGGTGACTAAAGCTCATATGTGTGTGCTAGTTGGTACGGGTGGTGTGTAGTGGATGGAAATTTAGGCTTGGTTTTGGGAATTGCATATCACATGCATTCTATACATGTTAAATTGTTATATTTGTAATGGGCTCAAGCACAAATAGATGCTTAAATGGTTTTGTCCCAGTGGACTATGGTAAGTGAGTTATACACTGAGTTATAAGTAACTCCCCCTATTTTCTTTACCCTTCTTAGGTAATGATCAGTGACGGAGGCTTGGGTCGGGGACGACTCAGTGGAGACCATACTACGAATAATGGTTTATTTAAATTTCAGATTTCTTTAAAGTGCTTTTAATATTTTCTATTTAAGTTATGTTGTAATAAGGCCTCTGGTTAAATTTTATGGATGTTTTACCTATGGATGGATTCTATGATATGCTTTAAAGTACTTAAGTGGGATTTTATTTTTCTAAAATAGAAATAAACATTTTCCATAAATAAACATGCAAAAGGGTTTTCATTCTTAAATATCTTAACTCGAAAGTTTCTTTGTAACACTTCTTTTAAAATCTTTGTTTTCAAAATTTCTTGACCTCTCTTAAATTATCGAACATTAAATATTTTTTATTAGGTTTTTAAATTATAAATTTTACGTCTCGCATTATTAGATTTAACAATCAACCTCGCTTTTCAATAAACACCTTTTCAAAATCTTCTTGAAAATCCGTTTTGTTTGAATCTTTGAAAGACTATACGTGTAACATCCTAGATTGGGGGCTTTGCATTTGTGATATGTTGTGTGTGTATGCCATGCTATGTGTGTGTGTGTCTGATATGTTTAGAGCTTTTGGGAAGGCTTGAGGTTAAGCCTAAGGCTTGGAAGAAATTCTTTTTTTAGTCACAAAAAGGGAAAACTAGGTGAAGTGGGCCTTAAAGGTACTTGAATGGGAAAGTTAACACAAAAATTCAGTTGGTAAAGTGGCAAGGAGGCGCCACTAAGGGAGCAGATGGGTGACGCCACAAGCATGTTTGGAGGGAGGAGGTTCGAATTCCATGCTTAGCAAAAAGGAGTATTTTTTTTATATGTGACTAAGGAGTGAGAGGTGGTTTCAGCTGGGACTCTAAAGGAGTAAGTGTGGATTGAGTCTATAGATAGAAAGATGAGGATAGGAGAAAAATAAGGGATAGGATAGAGGGGGAAGAGATGGCTGAATGTGGGACTGTGTGCAAGGGAAAATCGGTTGAATGGCTAAGAGTGTGCCGAAATTCCCATTTTTGAATAGTGTGCCGAATTTCACCTTTTCCTAGAGTATAGCTTTTGATTTTTTTTCTCTTCTTCTTTTTTCCTCCTAATTTCAGCAACAAAGGATTCTTCTTCTCTTTTTCTGCCTAAACCGAAAAACTCCTAACTCTACTTTCCTCTCCACTTTCATACCATAGTTGATTGATCTTGAAAAACTGAAACGCCTAAGCCTCTTTATTTTTCTTTTTGGCTTTCTCATCCAGTTCTTTCCTAATCATTACCGAATCCTATCCACTAGTAGGCTAATACCGAAATCTCCGAAGTATCATTTGGATCTATTGTGATAAGGTAAGAGCGTTCTCTTATTCCTTTATTATTTTCGGAGACCATAGCTGAATGGCTAAGTTGGTTGTAAGGCCATCATTAGTTTGATGTTTCTATTCACTGATCTCGTTTTTTCTTTGGGCGGCATTCCGAGATTTGAAAGAGATCTAGTTGCCTAGATTTCTAAGATAGAAATCGGCAACTTTTGAATCATACTATTTTTTTGGGGATTTCAAGGTAAGGGTTTCGATTCTCCTTAAGTGTTCAATCAATTTCTTTTCATTATTCGTGCCTTAACCTAACGTTTCATTAAGCAATCGTTATAGTACCTTCTAACCAAGATCATTCATGGACTCGAATGCCAGTAAATCAAAGGAAGGGTTTGGATTTGTAGTCTCAGCCCCAAAGTTCAAAAAACGCGCGGTGTCTGCTGTTCGAGATTGGCCACCGGGTTGTGGACCAACTTCTGAGCAGAATAGTAGACAGATAGCCATATTTTTTGCTAGTGATAGCATCGACATAGAGAGTTTCATCTTACGTGTTATCAGGTGTGTAAACTTTCACACACTATAATATAACTGTGCTAACGTTTGTATGGGTTTGAAAAAGTCGGAAAGTGGGTCAGATAGGCAATGTGATACCCCTATGGGCCAGGTACGTGATCGTATCATTTCTTTGCATAGCAGAATGTATGTGTGACAATATGATATAATATGAGTAGTATGTTGCATTGTTTGGATTTGTATGTAGATCATGGGTATGGGCTTGATATGAAGGGGAAGTGCTTAATTGGTCACGTAGTGATTGGTGGCTTTGCCACGATATATATATATATATACAAGTGTTCATACACTATTTCTTTTGGTCACACTGCGATCGGGGGCTCTGCCATGATGTATATATATATTTGGTCACATAGTGATCGTGTTTATTTGGTCACCTAGTGGTCGTGTTTAATTGGCAGCAAGACTGTCGTGATGGTGTGTAGTGGATAGAGGGTTGATTGTAGAAATCCCCACTGTGTGATTGGTTGGTACGGGTTGGTGTGTAGCGGATGGAAACACTAGGTTTGGGTTGGGCTTAATGCATTCATATGTTGTTGCTAATACGTGGGCTCAGACCCAATGTGTGTTTGTAGGTTAGTTGCAGTATATTTAAAGTGGGAGGTTTTACACACTGAGTCTTAGTGACTCACCCCTTTTCCTTAACCTTTCAGGTGAGCAGTAGCTCGTGGATGCAGGAGCCGAGGCAAACTCGTGGAGGCCATCTTTTCATTTTCTTTCCTTTACTTTTCGGCATTTCTTTAAGTCGTTCAAATTTGGGATTTCCATTATGTAATAAGGCCCTTCAAGATTGTATTTCATTTTATTTTATTATTTACTGTTTATAACAAACTTGTCACTTCGACAGCTTAAATATTTAAGTTAAATTGGAGTTTTATTAAACCAAACATCATGTTTTCAAAAGTCGACGCGATAATAGAAAAAGTTATCTTATAAAACACCGCTTTTTCATAAATTTAACTAAGACTTGGTTTTACTTCAACTTTGTGATATTCTAGATTCAATCGTAATGCATGGGTCGGGTTTGGGGTGTTACATTTTGGTATCGAGCCAGTTCAAAACTCGAAAGTCGTGAATTGGGTCGATGGTATTTTATGGTTTGAAGTGAGTTTGAGAAAAATGTTTGGGTTGAGATATGGCCTTGAGTCAGGCAAAGACTGATCCACCTGTAAGTATTCTAACCTTTGTTGTGGTATGCATGATTGAATTTCATGGGCTTTATGGGGACATATGCGAGTATGCTAGGGCTTATGGACCTTAGACCTAGTTACACAACTCTTAAAATCCATAAAACTTAATTCCTCTAATTAAACATGTCCATGAATAAGTCATCGGGTTGGAGTGTGGCAACAGGCATATGCATGTCTAGGAATTGGATCTAGGGAGAGCCTGGTATTTAAGCGGTCCTAGTGGCCCACCTCTTCTTCACTAGAATCTTACCTAGTGCGTAGTGTTTGTTCACTTTAACTGAGTGGACTCGTTAGTGGGCCAAAATTCATAACTAAAACTCGAAAGGGACCAACACCTTATTTTTGTAAACTTACTTATATATCCTTAGTTTTGTAAAATTACCCAGAATACCTTAGCTTTGAGGGAAATTACCGAAATACCTTTGGTTTGCAAAATTATTGAAATACCTCTGGTTTGCAAAATTACCGAAATACCCCTGGTTTACGAAATTATCAAAATACCCTTATTTTGTAAAATCAATAAGATACTTTAATTTGTAAAATTACCAAAATACCCCTATAGGCTAGATTTATAAAAATACCCTTGTGTGACGAAGAAGAGGTTATGGATGTCACTTTTGTGTTTGATGCTGTTATGTGATGATCTGTTTGTGATGTATACGGATGTGGAATGTATGAGATTTCTAGAACTAAGAGATACAAACTTGAGACTGAGTTTGAATTCAAAAGAACTACTATTTAAACTACTTCCCATAAGCCTATCCGTTATTAATCAGTGAAAGAAAGTATTAATTCATAAAAATTTTAATCAGATAAATCGTGAATGCTAGATATGAGCAGTAGGGAACGTGGTGTGCGTGGCCGAGGTAGAGGTAGGATTGTTGTATCGAAACCGGTAGGGTCTGATCACGAGTCAGGGAATGAGGTACCAGTGCCACCAGCTGTGGAGGCTGAGTATCAGGACCAAACGGGCGAAGACGATGCAGTGTCTCAAGCGATGCTCCGAGTGTTGGAGAGGGTTGCGGGAGCTGGCATGGGTACAGGAGCTCGAAAATCTGTGCTAAAGCGACTTAGGGCTAATGGAGCAAAAATGTTTAGGGGAATTTTTGTCGTCGCTCCTAGTACAGCTGAGTATTGGATGGAAGCCGTGGAGCGGATTATGGATGCTCTCGACTTCATGGAAGAAGAGAAGCTGAAGGGAGTGGTGTCTCTTCTTCGGGATGAAGCATACCAATGGTGGCTTACGGTCAGGGATGGTATGGTGGCTGATTGTATTACTTGGGAGTTTTTCAAGACAGCGTTCCAGAGCAAGTATATCAGATCGAGTTATGTGGATGCGCAGCGTAGGGCATTTCTGAATCTGATCCAGAGAAGTAAATCGGTAGCTGCATATGAAGTGAAATTCCTGTGTTTGAGTCGTTATGCCCGAGGGATAGTGGCCACAGAACATGAACGATGTGTTCGATTTGAAGATGGCCTAAAGGATGATCTACGTGTTTTGATAGCTCCACAGTGGGAGAGGGAATTTACTGTGCTTCTGAAGAAATCTAAGATAGCTGAGGAGGTAAAGCGGAAAGAAAAATTGAATCGGGATAGAGATAGGAGTGGAAGTAAGAGACATGTTGGATCGTCTGGGTCAACAGGGCATTTCTAGAAGAGACCTAAGGTGGATGGCCCGAGACAGGGTATGAGATCTAGGGGTAATGGTCAACCTCAGAGGTGTGGCCGGTGTAATAAGTTTCATTCGGGTGAATGTTGGGTAGGTGAAAGGAAATGTTTTAGGTGTAGATCTACGGATCATCTGGCTAGGGATTGTCTATAGGATTGGGGTGGCCCAGAGCAGGTAGAACAGACTAACGCTCAGCCTGGTAGAGGAGGTCCACAACCGCAGAGAGGTCGTGGTCCAGCCAGGGGAGGTAATGGTTATGGTCTATGCGGCTAGGCGTCGTGATGAGGGGGATTGACTGGATGTCATAACTGGTACGTTTTTGATTTTTGGTTTGCCTTTTTCTACATTAATTGATATTGGGTTGGCACACTCTTATGTTGCTAGTATAGTCTCTGGAACTTTAAGTACGAACTTTGAGATTGTTCCTAGAAAGATGACTGTAATTAGTCCACTAGGTCAATCTGTAGTGGTGAACAAACTGTATAGGGATGTACCTCTAGAAGTGCAAGGGGTAGTTTTTTCGGCGAACTTAATGGAACTGCCTTTTGGGGAGTGCGACCTAATCTTAAGTATGGACTGGTTAGTGAAATATCTAGCAAATCTAGACTATGCAGCTAAGCGTTTGGTATTAAAGACTAGTTAGGAGGATTAGGTGGTGGTAATAGGTGAAATGAGGAACTGCTTGTCTAACATAGTATCTGCTCTAATGGCTGAAAGAATGATGAAAAAAATGATATAGGGCGTTCGTAGCCTTTGTTTGTGCTTTGGAGGTCCAAGATTCAACGGTGGGGAATGTTAGAATGGTGAGGGAGTTTTCTAACATTTTCCCAGAAGAACTTTCCAGACTAACTCCGGATCGTGAGGTGGAATTTGGAATCGATCTTCTTCCGGGAACAGCACCAGTATCTATTGCACCATATAGGGTGGCACCAAAATAATTAGTGGAACTGAAAGCCCAGATTCAAGAATTGTTGGATCAGGGTTTCATTCGACCAAGTGTATCACCTTGGGGAGCGTCGGTGCTATTTGTCAAGAAGAAGGATGGTTCAACACGTATGTGCATTAACTACCGTCAGCTGAACAAGTTAACTATCAAGAACAAGTATCCATTGCCAAGGATAGATGACTTGTTTGATGAACTAAAAGGGGCGTCAGTATTCTCAAAAATAGATTTGAGACCAGGATACCATCAGCTTAAGGTCAAGGAATCGGATATTCATAAGACAGCTTTCAGGACCCGTTATGGCCATTACGAATTATTGGTAATGCCATTTGGGTTAACCAACGCACCAGCACCGTTTATGGATATGATGAACTGGGTGTTTCAACCCTATTTGGACTGGTTCATGGTGGTATTTATAGATGACATCTTGGTGTATTCAAGGTCGGAGGAGGAGCATGATTCGCAGCTGCGAGTAGTATTACAAATCCTAAGGGAGAAACAATTGTACACAAAATGTAGTAAGTGCGAATTTTGGTTAAGGGAGGTTACTTTTCTAGGACACGTTGTGTCGGCTAAAGGGGTCAAAGTTGATCCTCGAAAGGTTGAAGCTATCATGGATTGGAAAGCACCTGTGTCCGTGACAAAAATTCGAGTTTCTAGGTCTTCTTTGGTTATTACAGGAGGTTCATTGAAGGATTTTCCTCAATTGCGGCACCTTTAACCAAGTTGTTGAGGAAGGGAGTACTTTTTGTATGGGGTGGTAAGCAACAGGAAAGTTTTGAAAAGCTGAAGAAGGTGTTGACGGAAGCTCCGGTGTTGATTCAACCGAGGTGGAAAGGAGTTCGCGGTCTATTGTGATGCTTCACACGGATTAGGATGTGTGTTGATGCAAGGAGGAAGAGTGGTTGCTTATCGTCTCAACAGCTTAAGACCGCATGAGCTAAATTATGCCACCCATGATTTGGAATTGGCAGCGGTGGTTTTTTCTTTGAAGATTTGGAGACATTATCTGTATGGAGAGAAGCCCGTCATCTATACAAATCATAAGAGCTTGAAATATCTCCTCACCCAGAAGGAGTTGAACTTGAGGCAGAGAAGGTGGATTGAACTACTAAATGATTACGATTTTCGATTGAATGCCATCCGGGTAAGGCTAACGTGGTGGCGAATGCGCTAAGTCAGAAGGTGATCTCGGATCTGAGGGCAATGTTTGCTCATCTAAGCCTGTATGAGGATGGGAGTTTAGTACCTGAACTTCAGGTGAAGCCGACATGGATAGATAAGATTAAAGAGAAGCAATTGCAGGATGATGACTTGGGTGCCCGACTACCTCAAGTGCAACGTGGTGAAGTGGGGGACTATAACCTGAATGATAACGGGGTTTTGTGTTTTTGAAAGAAGGTGTGTGTGCCAAGGGACGTGGAATTGAAGCGGATGATTCTTCAGGAAGTACATAATAGCCCATATGCTATGCATCCAGGAGGAAGCAAAATGTATCAGGATTTACGAGAACAATTTTAGTGGCCAAGCCTGAAACGGTATGTAACGAATTTATGGGTAAATGTTTAACATGTCAGCAGGTAAAGGCGAAGCATCAGTTACCTTCAGGGTTATTACAGCCGGTAAAGATTCCACAATGGAAATGGGAGAGAATCACGATGGATATTGTTAGTGGGCTACCCCTTACACCTACTAAGAAGGATTCAATATGGGTAATCGTTGATCGTTTGAAAAAGTCCGCTCATTTTGTACCGGTTTGGGTCAATTATTCTTTACAAAACTTGGCTAAGATGTATATAGCGGAGATTGTAAGGTTGCATGGAGTACCTGTGTTGATTATCTCAGACAGAGATCCTAGGTTTACGTCAAGGTTCTGGAAGGCATTGCATCAAGCGTTAGGTACAAAGTTGGACTTTAGTACAGCGTTTCATCCACAGACGGACGGACAATAAGGAAGGGTGATTCAAATTTTAAAAGACATGTTGAGAGGTTGCATTATCGATTTCAAAGGTAGCTGGGAAGACTTTCTAGCATTGGCAGAATTCGCATATAATAACAGCTATCAGTCCAGTATTCAGATGTCACCGTATGAGGCATTGTACAGGCGAAAGTGTCGTACTCCTACGTATTGGACGGAGTTGGGGGAACGACAGGATTTGGGTCTGGAACTAGTATTGGAAATAGAGAATAAGGTTGGGTTGATTCGGGCTAGGTTGAAGGAAGCGTCGAACAGGCAGAAGTCTTACGCTGACCTGAAGCGGATAGACATAGAATTTGCAGTGGGTGATCGGTTCTTCTTGAAGGTATCACCGTGGAAGAAAATTTTAAGGTTTGGACGGAAGGGTAAGCTAAGCCCTAGATTTATCGGGCCTTATCGGGTGTTAAAGCGTGTAGGACCAGTTGCTTATCAGCTTGAGTTACCTTTGGAGCTAGGTAAGATTCATGATGTATTCCATATTTCAATGTTGCGACGTTACCATTCAGACCCATCTCATGTGATACCGTTGGAGGAAATTGAAGTAAAGCCTGATTTATCTTTTGAAGAGGAACCAGTTCATATCTTGGAGCGCGATGTTAGAGTGCTGTGAAAAAAATTGGTACCTTTTGTTAAGGTTCTATGGCGAAATCACGGATCAGAGGAAGCTACATGGAAGCTAGAGGATGTTATACGACAGCAATACCCTCACCACTTTTGATCAGGTAATTTCGGGGATGAAATTATTTTAAGGGGTTAGAACTGTAACATCCTAGATTGGGGGCTCTGCATTTGTGATATGTTGTGTGTGTATGCCAAGCTATGTGTGTGTGTGTGTGTGTCTGATATGTTTAGAGCTTTCGGGAAGGCTTCAGGTTAAGCCTGAGCCTTAGAAGAAATTCTGTTTTTAGTCACAAAAAGGGAAAACTAGGTGAAGTGGGCCTTAAGGGTACGTGAATGGGAAAGTTAACACAAAAATTCAGTTGGTAAAGTGGCAAGGAGGCGTCACTAAGGGAGCAGATAGGTGACACTACAAGCATGTTTGGAGGGAGCAGGTCTGAATCCCATGCTTAGCAAAGAGGAGTGTTTTTTTTTTATATGTGACTAAGGAGTGAGAGGTGGTTTCTGCTGGGACTCTAAAGGAGTAAGTGTGGATTGAGTCTATAGATAGAAAGATGAGGATAGGAGAAAAACAAGGGATAGGATAGAGGGGGAAGAGATGGTCGAATGTAGGACTGTGTGCAAGGGAAAATTAGTTGAATGGCTAAGGGTGTGCCGAAATTCCCATTTGTGAATAGTGTGTCAAATTTCATCTTTTCATTGAGCATAGCTTTCAGTTTTTTTTCTCTTCTTCTTTTTTCCTCCTAATTTCGGCAACAAAGGATTCTTCTTCTCTTTTTTTGCCTAAACCGAAAAACTCCTAACTCTACTTTCCTCTCCACTTTCATACCATAGCCGATTGATCTTGAAAAGTCGAAATGCCTAAGCCTCTTTATTTTTCTTTTCGGCTTTCTCATCCAGTTCTTTCCTAATCATTACCGAATCCTGTCCACTAGTAGGCTAATACTGAAATCTCCTAAGTATCATTCGGATCTGCTGTGATAAGGTAAGAGCGTTCTCTTATTCCTTTGTTATTTTTAGTTTTTAGGGACCATAGCCGGATGGTGAAGTTGGTTGTGAGGCCATCATTAGTTTGATGTTTCTATTCACTGATCTCGTGTTTTCTTTGGGTGGCATTCCTAGATTTGAAGGAGATCTAGTCGCCTAGGTTTCTCAAATAGAAATCGACTACTTTCGAATCATACTATTTTTTTGGGATTTCAAGGTAAGAGTTTCTATTCTCCTTAAGTGTTCAATCGATTTCTTTTCATTATTCGTGCCTTAACCTAATGTTTCGTTAAGCAATCGTTATACTACTTTCTGACCAAGATCATTCATGGACTCAAATGTCAGCAAGTCAAAGGAAGGGGTTGGATCTGTAGTCCCAGCCCCAAAGTTCAAGAAACACGCGGTGTCTGCTGTTCGAGATTAGCCACCGAGTTGTGGGCCGGTTTCTGAGCAGAATAGTAGGCAGATAGCCGTAGTTTCGGCTAGTGATAGCGTCAACATAGAGAGTGTCATCTTCTGTGTTATCAGGTGTGTAAACTTTCACACATTATAATATAACTGTGGTAACGTTTGTATGGGCTGAAAATGCTGGAAAGTGGGCTGTATAGATAGTCATGATACCCTTAGGGGTAACGATAGGATTGCCAGGTACGTGATCATATTGTTTCTTTGCATAGCCAAATGTATGTGTGGCAAGATGATATAATATGAGTAGCGTGTTGCATTGTTAGGATTTGTATGTAGATCATGGGTATGGGCTTGATATGAAGGGGAAGTGCTTAATTGGTCACGTAGTGATCGGTGGCTTTGCCACGATATATATATACATGTGTTCATACACTATTTCTTTTGGTCACACTGTGATCGGTGGCACTGCCACGATGTATATATATATATATGGTCACATAGTGATCATGTTTATTTGGTCACCTAGCGATTGTGTTTAATTGGCAGCAAGACTGTCATGATGGTGTGTAGTGGATGGAGGGTTGATTGTAGAAATCCCCACGGTGTGATTGATTGGTACGGGTTAGTGTGTAGCGAATGGAAACACTAGGTTTGGGTTGGGCTTAATGCATTCATATGTTGTTGCTGATATGTGGGCTAGGCCCAATGTGTGTTTGTGGGTTAGTTGTAGTATATTTAATGTGGGAGGTTTTACACACCGAGTCTTGGTGACTCACCCCTTTTTCCTTAACCTTTCAGGTGAGCAGTGGCTTGTGGATGCAGGAGCCGAGGCGGACTCGTGGAGGCCATTTTTTCGTTTTCTTTCCTTTACTTTTCGGTATTTCTTTAAGTCGTTCAAATTTGGGATTTCCATTATGTAATAAGGCCATTCAAGATTGTATTTCATTTTATTTTATTATTTACTGTTTATAACGAACTTGTCACTTCGACAGCTTAAATGTTTAAGTTAAATTGGAGTTTTATTAAACCAAACATCTTGTTTTCAAAAGCCGACGTGATAATAGAAAAAGTTATCTTCCAAAACGCCAATTTTTCATAAATTTAACTAAGACTTGGTTTTACTTCACCCTGTGACATTCCAGATTCGATCGTAATGCATAGGTCAGGTTTGGGGTGTTACAATACGCATGTTCAATTCGTGTGACATGTCAAGTCTGGTATTAATGCATAAACCGGGTCTGGGGTGTTACAATCAAATACCATAGCCTATACATGCCATATAACCAAGTCATAAAGGGTACAAACACCAAAACCATTAGCCAAATAGTGTGACGCGATCTCTGCCGACTTCCAACCCTAGCGAACATCCAAATCACTGTAAAACATAAAAAAACAATACAAAGTAAGCTATAAAGCTTAGTGAGCTCGTACCTTAATAAACTTAACATAACAAATCATTTCAATTCAATGTCATAAGCATAATATGCTATCTCACATGCCAAAACACAACTTATCTCAAGTTTATAACATGATTTCATATCAAATCATCACCATTCAATAATATACTGACTTACTTACTAACTTTAGCTTTCACAAGCTTATTCAATTCGATTCTTATATAACATTCAATTCTCACTTTCATATAGCCAAATGAATACATTTTGGGAAACAAAGATATTTAATCACATATCTTTCTCATATGAATCACATATCATCACTTATATTCATACTCACCTTTCATTCTCAAGACTCATATAGCATCTATCATACCTGAATCATATAACTCATTCATATAGTCATTTGCTTCTCGACTTTGCCTGTTGAATTGTTCAAAATTGATAAGGATACCCGGATAGCTCATAAAGATCGTACAATGCCATATCCCAGATATGGTCTTACATGTTATCATATATCGATGCCACTGTCCCAGACAGGGTCTTACACGAAATCGTATATGATGCCAATGTCCCAGACATAGTCTTACACGTAATCTCAGATCGATGCCAATGTCTCAGACATGGTCTTACACGATATCACATCTCAGAATCCTATGTCATGACATATGTATCCTATTCCATTCCCATGGTTTGTACTGGGCTTTTGTACATTGTAACACTGTCGATACTTCCGTGTATTAACATATTCTGCTTCTCAAACAATTCAATATCATAAAAACATATATAACTTAATCATAATACATTTATTTGCATAACCATTCTGCATTGAGTTCAATTTAATAAATAAATTTCATCATCAAGCATCAAAGAACACATAGATTCAACAATGGTAACTTTCAAAATCATCAGTAGATTCAAAAATTGAAGCACGGGTTAGCTAGAACACGACACAACGATTTTAAAAACTCATCCATAGTTTTTGCCTTCTTTTTATTTTCAACAAAATGAATGAAAATTGAACAAAATCATCATTTTGGTTTATTAAACTAACCATTATATTTTTAATTACCAAAATGTCCTTTAATAAAACATAATTAAAACACTTAATGGTTTTCCATACTTGTCCACTCAAATATTCAATGGTCAATTTTCAAAATAAGGACTTTTCCTTTAATAAAACATAACAAATAAGTATTTTAACAATGGGAACGACACTTTTGCATTTTACGCGATTAAGTTCTTTTATCAAATTGAGCACTCAAACGATCAAATTAGTTTACGAAAAATTAATTTATGAAACTTTCTCATATATCAAATATCATGCTGTAAACACAAAAAAAATATTAAAATATTTTTGACCTCGATTGTGGTTATTCAACCACTATTTCGACTAGGGTCTAAATCGGGTTGTTACAAAAGTAATTGATAAAGTGAAGAGAAAATGTGTATGTAACAGCCCGATTTAAACCATAGTCGGAACAGTGGTTTTGAGACCATAAATCTGAGGTTGGAATAATATTTTAATTCTCTAAGTTTACAGTATGTGATTTAGCCTGTGTGAAATTTCTGTGTGAAGATTTCATCAATTGTGTGTTCAATTTGTGAAAAGGATTTAATCACGTAAAATATAAATGTTGTGTGCTGATTGGTAAGTGCTTAATTGTTGTTGTGTTTATAATTTGGAGGATTTATGTTGCAATAAGACCATTTTATAAATAGTGGAAGATGATAGCATGGCATATAATGTTATTATGAATGTTCATTAAGTGTAAAATGGTAAAAAACGTCATTAAGGGTGCAAGGGAGCCTAAGTTCAAGTCTTGGCGCTTGCAATTCATTTTGATTTCCTTTTAAATGAACTTAGACTTTGGCCCATAGGCTTATATTTAGTTGTGCTTGTTTTGTTACACAAGGAGCTGATTGGTAAGGTGGCTAGTGGCATGGATTA
The DNA here is from genome assembly GCA_025506655.1 of Gossypium rotundifolium. Classification (NCBI taxonomy): domain Eukaryota; kingdom Viridiplantae; phylum Streptophyta; class Magnoliopsida; order Malvales; family Malvaceae; genus Gossypium; species Gossypium rotundifolium. Next base: position 104,146,953 of record CP106733.1, on the reverse strand, counting down.
AGTTACAGGGGAGCCTGAGTCCGAAACCCCTTGCATGCGAAAGGTGACTAATTTGAGACAGTTTTGGAGGATTGATGGAGGGATCCCACATCGGGGAGCTAGCATGAGAGTAGGCGAGAAGCTGGCTTTAAATAGAGCGATCTATGAGGAGAGTAAGCATACCTTGGTAGGCGTTTGGACATAGGAATGTTCGGAGTGCGGATTAGTTTTTGATCCCTATCAGGTGTGTAACAGTATGCACTGCTCTATTTGTTGATCGTCTAATAAGCCAAAAGTGTGTATTTCACACTACTCTAGCTGTATAGCGGCAAATGTCGAAATACTGGTCAAACGGCGATGGTAGCCACATGAGCATACGAGCGTATGTGTGGGAGCTTCGATGCGATAGTTGAGGCTATCATGAGTGTTCTTGTGGGTTTAGGCTGTTTGAGCCACGATGGGCTGAAAGGGGCCATGTGGGGCCAATAGGCCCGTGGGCCTAATCAGATAAGTTGTATGATCGTGTAGTAAATATTGGACTAGACTATGTGAATCCTATATATGTAGCTAGATTTGGGCTAAATGGGCCACACGAGCGTGTGGGCCCATTTGGGTCGAGAATGGGCCCTAGGCCCATTCGCATCGTTATCTCTGTTTAGAATACCTTAGTTTACAAAATTACTAAAATACCCTTATTTTACAAAATTACTAAAATACCCTCGACTTGTAAAATTATCAAAATCCCCCAGTTTACGAAATTACCGAAATACACTCGATTTATGAAATTACTAAAATACCCCTAGTTTGCAAAATTATCAAATACCCCTAATTTGTGAGATTATCAAAATACCCTCAATTTGTGAAATTACCAAAATACCCCCAGTTTATGAAATTATTAAAATACCTTCGATTTCTAAAATTATTGAAATACCCTCGATTTGGGAAATTATTAAAATAGCTCCGGTTTGAAAAATTACCTAAATACCCAGTAGGATAGAATTACTGAAATACCGCTAAAGGGTAGGAGTACTGAAATACCCTTATAGGGTAAGATGACTATTTTGCCCCTATGAGTAAATGTCTATTTAGGACTATAACTGATTTAACTGTGAATGTATGACTATGTTTTAACTGATTAGACTGATTTGACAGTAATTGACTGCTGTGACTATGTATGTATGATTATTGTTGGCATAACATTTCGCATACACGGCATACTACATGGGGTTGGGACGTTGATACGGAGGAAGTTCTGATAGGGTCACACGGGTCTCATGACAACTGTGGATCCAGTATTGATCTGATAGGGTCGCACAGGTCGCATGACAACTGTAGATCTAGTGTTGATCTGATAGGGTCACACGGGTCGCATGACAACTGTGGATCTAGTATTGATCTATTAAGGTCACACGGGTCGCATGACGACTATGGACCAATAGACGGCTTAAAGTCGTGTAATCTGATTATGGCTCTTTGCCAACCTGAATATGGCTTTGTGCCATCTTGATTATGGCTTTGTGCCAATCGTACTTACTCGTGGCTATGTACCTAACATATATATCGATGACTCTGTGTCGATCATATTTATGGAAGGTGGTGTGCCGATTATATTACCGTCACTGATGGCTATGTTCCAAACTTATTCCAGTTACCAATAGCTTTGTGCCATCCTGCTTGTGGTTTATAACCATTCTATTTATGACTTTTGGCCGTTTTGTTAACTAGTAGCGTTGCTGCGATATCTATGGCTTTCGATCGTTCTGTCCACGGCGCAGAGCCGTTCTGTTGACTTAATGCCGCAGCCGGTGCTAAGATTGGTGAGTTGGCTGGGTGTGTTGACTTGGTACCCACATGGTGTGTTCGTTGGCACGGGTGGTGTGTTGGCTGGACTGGGTTGAGTTGCATCTCTGTTCTGTATTGTTATGATTTTCGGCTTAGGCCCACTCCGTCACTGTATAGGGCTAAAGCCCAAACTGATCTGTTACTGAATAGGGCTTGGGCCCAGACTGTTAGGGGATTACACACTACGTTTTCGTAAACTCATCCCGTTTTTAACTGTGCAGGTAATCCTCGGGCTTAGAGGATTTGGAGCTGCGAGGGACTCGGAGAAGACCACACACTACTTATGCTTGCTGTTTTGATTAATTACTTTTAATTATTTTGATTTGGGTTGTAATAAAGCTTCTCTATTTTTAACTTATTATTTGTGAAATTTATTTATGATGTTTTCTAACTGCTAAAAGTGGAATACGATTTCCAAAATGATAACTGTCTTCAAAACACTATGTTTCCGCAACATTTTCAAAATGCTTCTGCAACTCAATTTTTAAACATCACATTTTTGAAATGGGTTCGCGATTTAATCTTTTTCGTAAATTATTTATTTTAAATATGCTTCCGCAACAATATGGTTTTAAAAGTAATTACATTTTTAAGTGAATAGCAATTGCTTAAGGGATTTGAGTTTTAACAAAGAGGCTTTAACTCTCAAACAAGTTTTAACAACAAGAAATATGGTTTTAAAAAACACTTTCATGTGACACGCCAGATCCGAGCCAAACTTCTAGGCCTAGTTTGGGGTGTTACATTTAGTTGTATCAGAGCTAGGTTACAAAACTCGACTGTAGATTGGGTTTTCAAAATTGAATTTCTGAAAGTATGGTTTCAAAAAGGCTTGAAAAGATTTAATGTTCTAAAATTGTATTGACCATTTTTTCAAAGTATGGTACACCTACTCTCCCACTGAATCTGTAAGTTTTCTAAATACTTTTTTCTGTTTAGAAATTTAAATACAGTGAGTTAGAATACGGATGGTTTCTTTAGATATTAGAATGTGCTGTGATGCTTAAATTTAGATTTTGTATTTATTCTGTGTGATGTTGTAGACATGGAAAATATTATTTGTATGATATCTATCTGCTCTAGTATATAGGTATTCTGGGTGTGCGTAAGAGGTAATGTTTTGGAAATTAGAGTGCGCAGTAGAAGCGCACTGGTCTAGTTTGGGTTGTAAGACTATTCTAAGATTTGGAAATTTTGAGGATGAAATTTCTTTAAGGAGGGTAGAATTGTAACGCCCCAAATTTTTGGGCCTAGTAGAATTAGGCCTTGGGCATGAGAGTGTGTAAAAATTTTTGAGCACTAATGCAAGTTGGACCTATTAGGTGAGTGATTTTGGGAGGTTGGGGGCATCCATGAGGTCTTGGGTTCAAACCTAAGCTTTAGGAAAAATTTTGCTTTAGGTGAATAAAATCCTGGATATAAGTGAGTAGGCTTTAGGAATATGTTGGGGAAAACATGACACAAGGAAGCATGCGGCCTAATGGTTGTGGCGTCATTAAGGGTGAAAGGGACCCTGGGTTCAAGTCTTGGCGCTTGCAATTCATTTTGATTTCCTTTTAAATGAACTTAGACTTTGGCCAATAGGCTTATATTTAGTTGTGCTTGTTTTTGTACACAAGGAGCTGATTGGTAAGGTGGCTAGTGGCATGGATTATGTTACAGGGGAGCCCGAGTTTGAAACCCCTTGCATGTGAAATGTAACTATTTTGCTAATTTGGGATGATTTTACAGGATTGATGGAGGGATCCCACATCGGGAAGCTAGCATGAGAGTAGGCGAGAAGCTGGCTTTAAATAGAGCGATCTATGAGGAGAGTCAGCATACCATGGTTGGTGTTTGGGCATATGAGTGTTTGGAGTGCGGATTAGCTTCAAATTCCTATCAGTGTAAACCGTATGTACTCTGTTTGTTGATCGGCTAATAAGCCGAAAGTGTGGAATTCACACTACTATAGCTGTAGAGCGGCAAATGCCAAAATGCTGGTCACACGGTGATGGAAGCCACACGAGCATGCGAGCGCATGTGTGGGAGCTTCGATGCGATAGTTGAGGCTATCATGAGTGTTCTTGTGGGTTTAGGCTGTTTGGGCCATGTAGGGCCAATGGGCCTGTGGGCCCAATCGGATAAGTTGCATGATTGTGTAGTAAATATTGGACTGAACTATGTGAATCTCATATTTGTGGCTAGATTTGGGCTAAATGGGCCACACAAGCATGTGGGCCCATTTGGGTAAAGATTAGGCCCTAGGCCCATTCGCATCGTTATCTCTGTTTAGAATACCTTGGTTTACAAAATTACTGAAATACCCTGTGTTTAAAAAATTACTAAAATACCCTTGGTTTACAAAATTACTGAAATACCCTCGACTTGTAAAATTACTGAAATACCCCCACTTTGTAAAATTATTGAAATGCTCTCGATTTATGAAATTACCAAAATACTCTCAGTTTGCAAAGTTATCAAAATAGCCCTGGTTTGCGAGATTACCAAAATACCCCTGATTTGTAAAATTACCAAAATACCCCCAGTTTATGAAATTATCGAAATACCTTCAATTTGTAAAATTACCAAAATACTTTCGATTTGAGAAATTACCAGAATACCTCCAGTTAGAAAATTGCCTAAATACCCAGTAGGGTAGAATCACTGAAATATCGCTGAAGGGTAGGATTATTGAAATACCCTTATAGGGTAAGATGACTATTTTGCCCTTGCGGGTAAATGACTGATTAGTACTATGGCTGATTTAACTGTGAATGTATGACAATGTTTTAACTGATTGTACTGATTTGACGGTAATTGACTGCTGTGACTATGTATGTATGATTATTTATGGCATAACATTTCGCATACATGACATACTGCATGGGGTTGGGACATTGATACGGAGGAAGTTCTGATAGGGTCACACGGGTCGCATGATGACTTTGGATCCAGTATTGATATGATCGGGTCGCACGGGTCGCATGATGATTGTGGATCCAGTTTTGATCTGATAGGGTCGCACGGGTCGCATGACGATTGTGGATCTAGTATTGATCTGTTAAGGTCGCACGGGCCGCATGATGACTCTGCACCAACGGATGACTTAAAGCCGCGTAATCTGATTATGGCTCTTTGCCAACCTGAATATGGCTCTGTTCCATCTTGATTATGGCTTTGTGCCAATCGTACTTACCTGTGGCTACGTGCCTAACATATATATCGATGACTCTCTGTCGATCACATTTACGCAAGGCTATGTGCTGATTATATTACCATCGCTGATGGCTATGTGCCAAACTTATTACAGTTACTGATAGCTTTGTACCTTCCTGATTATGGCTCTGTGCCATCCTGATTATGGTTTATAACCATTCTGTTTATGGCTTTTGGCCATTCGTTAACTTGCAGTGTTGTTGCGATATCTATGTCTTTCAGCCGTTCTATCCACGGAGCCGAGCAGTTCTATTAACTTAGTGCCGCAACTGGCTCTAAGATTGGTGAGTTGGCTGGGTGGGTCGACTTGGTCCCTACATGGTGTGTTGGTTGGTACGGGTGGTGTGCTGGATGGACTGGGTTGGGTTGTATCTCTGTTCTACATTGTTATGATTTTGGGCTTAGGCCCACTCTGTTACTGTATAGGGCTAAAGTCGAGACTGAACTGTTACTAAATAAGGCTTGGGCCCAGACTGTTAGGAGATTACGCACTGTGTTTTCGTAAACTCACCCAATTTTTAACTCTGCAAGTAATCCCCACCTTAGAGGATTTGGAGCTGCGAGGGACTCGGAGAAGACCACACACTACTTATGCTTGCTATTTTAATTAATTACTTTTAAATATTTTGATTTGGGTTGTAATAAGGACTCTAGTTTTAACTTGTTATTTGTGAAATTTATTTATGATGTTTTCTAACTGCTAAAAGTGGAATACGATTTCCAAAATGATAACTGTCTTCAAAACACTACATTTTTGCAACGTTTTCAAAATGCCACTATAACTCAATTTTTAAACATCACATTTTCGAAATGGGTTCACGATTTAATCTTTTTCGTAAATTGTTTATTTTAAATATGTTTTCGCAACAGATAAGGTTTTAAAAGTAATTATGTTTTCAAGTGAATAGCAATTGCTTAAGTGTTTTGAGTTTCAACAAAGAGGCTTTAACTCTTAAACAAGTTTTAACAACAAGAAATATGGTTTCGAAAAACACTTTCACGTGACACGCCAGATTCAAGCCTAACTTCTAGGCTGGGTTTGGGTGTTACAATAAATGAAATTTGTGGGCTAGTATTAGCATGGGAAGAATTTGGCTAAGCTTGTGCGAGTAGAAATTATATGTATTTTGTGATTTTGTGAAAGAGGGACTATAATGTCAAAATGTGAAAATGTGAGGGCTATTTTGTAAAATGCCCTATATATGTATGTTTGGATTAAATTGAATGAATTGGTGATTGAATGGGCTAAATTTGAATGTGTATAGACCAAGAATAAAGAGGTTCGAATCAAGATCGAGACAAAGACAAAGTGATCGATTAATCGATGATTTTTGTACATCGACATTCGAGGTATGTTCAGATATGATACTTGCTATTTAACTAGTATATATGTGATGAGAAATGAATGAATGTATATTAATGGAATAGAATATGTTATGTACGAGTTCGAGTATTGAGGCACTAAGTGTGCAAAATTGAGTTGATATAGAGTTGATTAGCACTGTGTGTGCGATACAATAAAAGCTACGACTTTAATGATTAGCACTTGTGTGCAGAAAGATAGAAGCTTTGGCTTATCGAATTGGCACTGTGTGTGCAATACCTATATAAGTTCGGTTTAACATATTGGCTCTAAGTGTGAGGTGACGATTTTGTTTCGATTATAAAATTGGCACTTAGTGTGCGAATATATCTAAGGAATAGCAAAGGTTGAACGAGAGGTAATAACGAACAATTGAGTAGCATGAATCGTGACTAACTATGTGCTGATCAAGGGACGTTTGAACCTATGTGGTTGATGATAGCTTTAAAAGTTGAATAAATAGATACTTGAGCTAATGGTAGAGATTGATGATGAGCCTAATAGTGCAATCTATCTATGTGATGGTTTAATTATGTATTGATGTGGTATTGTTGAGTAATATGTATTATATTACGAACTTACTAAGCTTTTGAAAGCTTACTGTGTGAATTGTTTCTCTATTTTACAGTTTCAGTTAAGCTAGCTTGGATCGGGGATGGTCAGCATCTTTATCACACTATCGGCAATCTATTTTAGTACTTTTGAAGATGTGTATATTTGAATATGGCATGTATAGGCTAGTTGTTTTGAAACATGTTTGAGATGTGTAAATAGCCATGTGATGTGGCTAGATAAATGTTGGTAATATGTATGAATGATTATGGTATATGAATTATGATTTTGTATGACTTGATGGCAATGAAATAATCATATGAATGGTAAGCTTAGTGATGGATTGATGCCATAGGGATATAGTGAAATTGTGGATGGTTCATGCTTGGTTTTACATGTGAATAGGTTGAGCTATTTAGCATATATGATGGTATGATAGAAATGAGATTGAATTGGGTTGTCATGATGAATATTTTGATGTGTTTTTGGTTGTTATTGAAACATGGAAAGATGATTCATTCTGATTGTAGGGAATAACCCTTGTGTGTGGCAACTTGGCCTTGCAAATGGCCTATTTTTCATACATGGCCAATGGACATTGGCGTGTGTCTCTGTTATGTGGCTCAAGGGCCACTTCAAAGTGTGCCTGGGCAGGTTACACGTCATTGCACACGGGCGTGCCTGGTGGCTATGTAACAAAGTCAGTAGCTAGCTTAATTTTACACGGCCATGGCACACGGGCGTGCCAAGTGGCCGTGGGAACAAGTCAGTATATAGGCTCTGTTTTGGCACGACCTGGACACATGGGCGTGTATGGTATTAATGTGAGGCACACGGCCTGACTGGACGAACGTTTGACTTTTGCAGTATTGAAGAATGTTTAAAATTCTAAAAATTTTTGTAAGTATTCGATTTAGTCCTAACCTTTTTCTAACACGTGTTTAAGGTCTCATAGACCTCGATAAGGGACTATATGCTAGTATTTGACTATGTTTGATTGATAATTGACTTTGTGTCGTAAAATGAAAGTGAAATGTTTTGATTATTCGGTAATGACTCTTAACCCTATTCTGGCAACGGTTTTGGGTAGGGGTGTTACATTTTATTGGTATCAGAGCTACGGTTTAGTTGATTCTCGAACTAACGTAGTGCGTGTGAGTCTGCCTATTCATTCCATATATATAAATTGTGATAGTGTGATGAATCCTGATAGTTAAAAATGTGGTTTCATATAGTAATGGATCCCGATCGAGCAGTTGCTGATGATGTTAAGAGTAACGCGCCTACTCCCGCTTAAGGGACAACGCCGACCACATCTATGTCGAATGATAGTAGTGAGGGAGGAGAGGCTAAGCAACCTTCTTTCGAATGGTTTGTGAGTGGTTTTTGGAGTTCGTTCGAATGAATCCGGCTGCTCCACAACCTCTACCCCCACAAGTACCTATTGTGCCACAAGTGATAGATCCGATCCGATTGAATAAACCTCTTATGGATAAGATTCGTAAGTACGGGGCCAAAGAGTTTAGGGCCACAGCTGATGACGATGCTAAGCGAGCTAAATTTTGGCTTGATAATACAATTCGGGTATTCGATGAGATGTCGTTGATCTCTGATGAATGTATCAAGTGTGCAGTTTCTTTGTTGAGAGATACTGCGTATAACTGGTGGAAGACGTCGACATTCGTGGTTTCAAGAGAGAGAATCACCGGTATTTCTTTCAAGTTGAATTCAGAAAGAAGTATATCAGTCAACGATTTATTTATCAAAAACATAAAGAATTCCTCGAGTTGAAACAAGGCCGTTTGACAATTACTGAGTACGAGCAAGAATTTGTGATTGAGCCAATATGCACGGGAATGTGTTTCGACTGAAGCTACTATGTGTAAACGCTTTATAGAAGGGTTGAATGAAGGTATTAAGTTGTTGGTTGGGATACTTGACATAAATGAATTTGTTGTGTTATTCGAAAGAGCTTGTAAAGCCGAGGAGCTTAGTAAAGAAAAGAAGAAATCTGATTCTGAAGCTCGAGATGAAAGAAAAAGATTGATGAGTAAGATGTCTCAACCTTCAACAAAAATATTTAGAGATACAAGCAATCGATCAAATGCTTCGTTTGGACATCCGAGTAGAAATCGTATGAGATAAATCATCGATTCACGAGATCAAATTCCAACTGAATCAAGTGTTGGAAGTGCAAAAAGCAATAAACCTAAGTGTAGACAGTGTGGAAGACGACATGTGGGAGAAAGTGGGGGAAAATATAATAATTGAACTTGTTATAAATGTGGATCACGAGATCACTTCATTCGAGACTGCCCAAAGATGACTGAAGAAGAAAATGTTCAGAGTGTGAGACCGAGTAACATGATGGCTAGGGGTAGACCACCCAGAAACACTAGAAATGTGAGTGGAAGCCAGAGAGGGACTACTAATACAACTGTGAGATCGGAGGCGAGAGCACCTGCTCGAGCCTATGCTATACATGCACGAGAGGAAGCATCATCTCTAGACGTCATCATCGGTACTTTCAATCTATGTGATACTGATGTGATTGCATTTATAGATCTAGGATCTACTCATTCATATGTGTGTGTGAATCTAGTATCTAGCAAGACTCTAGTTGTTGAGTCTACTGAATTTGTAATTAGAGTATCGAACCCCTTAGGCAAGAGTGTCTTGGTGGATAAAGTGTGCAAGAATTGCCCATTAATGTTTCGGGATATATGCTTTTCGGCTAATTTGATGCTACTACCATTCAATGGATTGACTTACTTTGCATAATGCTAGTGTGAATTGTAAAAGAAAGAATATTGAATTAAGAAGTCAATATGGTGAGATAGTTCGAATTGAATCCAATGATATGAAAGGGTTACCAGCTGTTGTATCTGTGATGAAAGCTTTGAACTATGTGAGAAAGGATTGCGAAGCTTATCTAGAATATGTGATTGATACAAAATTGTCAGAAAAGAAAGTTGAATCGGTACCTGTGGTTTCCTGAAGAGTTACCAGGACTACCTCTGATTAGAGAAGTTGAATTTGGAATTGAATTACTGCCAGGGTCTACTCCTATCTCAATAGCTCCGTATAGAACGACACCAATGAAATTGAAAGAGTTAAAGTTTCAGTTCCAAGAGTTGATAGATAGAGGATTTGCACGACTGAGTTTCTCGCCCTGGGGTGCTCCCGTGTTGTTTGTGAAAAAGAAAGACGACACTCTGAGGATTTGTATTGATTATTGACAGTTGAACAAAGTGATAGTAAAGAATAAATATCTGTTACCCCGTATTGATGATTTGTTTGATCAGTTGAAAGGAGCTACAGTATTTTCTAATATAGATTTGAGATTGGGTTATTATCAGTTGAAGAATTCGATGTGCTGAAAGCTACTTTCAGAATGAGGTACGAACATTATGAATTCTTAGTGATGCCTTTCAGACTAATGAATGCTTCTACAGTGTTTATGGATTTGATGAATCGGATATTCAGACCGTATTTGGAACGTTTTTTGTGGTGTTCATTGATGATATTTTGATTTACTCATGTGATGAGAGGCAGCATGCCAAACATTTGAGAATTGTGTTATAGACTGTAACACCCCAAACCCGACCTAGAAGTTAGGCCCGAATCTGAAACGTCACATTAAAGGCACAATTCAAAACGGTTTTGCTAATTAAGAAATTAAGGCCCAAAAGTCCAAAATCTAATAGACTTATTAATTAAAGATAAAAAACCCATTTTATTATTTTAAGCATTTAGTAAACCAAGTTTGAACATAAGAGCTTACTTAGGTTTAATAATTAAATAAACATTTAATCTCAAACCCCAAATTAAATTCTAAGTCAAAACGGAGTGCAAGGTCTTATTACGTCTATTGAAAATTAAGTAAATAAAACATGTATTTTGAAATAAATAAATGAAAATTCAAGCCTCTTGTAGTGTGGCCATCTCCGAGTCCTCTCCCACGTCGAGTCGTCTATTTGGGATTACCTGAAACATTAAATTAAAGGGGTGTGAGTTTCAAAACTCAGTGTGCACAACCCTTGGAAAATAAATCACTTACAAATATCCACATTGGGCCTAAGCCCTAACAAAATCGGTGGTCTTGGCCTTAGCCCACAATAACCTCATATCATATCATAACGCATCATATACACACAAGATAATTCAAAACCCACCCAAAAATCCATCCACTACACACACCATTTCCCTTCCAACCTTATGACTCCTATGGGGAATTCTAGTTCGACCTACCCCTCCGCTACACACAAAGGGTAGCCCAGTTGCGGTACTACCGAATGTTGCACCAAAGCTGCTAATTAAATATTGGGCTTAAAGCCTCCGGTGGATCCATACCATACGGCCATGCGATCCTGGATCCATACCATATGGCTATGCGATCCTCAAATATTGACACAGAGTCATCAATATATATGTTAGGCACATAGCCACGGTAAACATGTTTGGCACAAAGCCATAATTATAACACAAAGCCCATAATTACGGCACGAAGCCCATATTAATGGCACATAGCCCTCGGTAACATTATCGGTGCAGCATGGCTGCTCGGTAGCTAAAAGCCTGCGGTGGATCCATACCATACGGCCATGCAATCTTGGATCCATACCATACGGCCATGCGATCTTCAAATCTTCCTCCGTACCATAATTCACACCCATATGCATCATAAGTAGAATATCATATGAATGCATCAAACACACAAGTAACATCCATAAACTTATATTCGTCACATAGGGGTATTTTCGTCATTTCACTACCCAGGGGTAGTTTTCGTAATTCTACCCTATAAGGGTATTTTGGTAATTTCGTAAACCAGGGGTATTTCAGTAATTTTACAAATCGAGGGTATTTTGGTAATTTAATAAATCGGGTATTTTGATAATTTCACAAATCGAGGGTACTTTGGTAATTTCAAACTGGGGGTATTTTGGTAATTTCATAAATCAAGGGTATTTTAGTAATTTAACAAATCGAGGGTATTTTGGTAATTTTACAAATCGGGGTATTTTGGTAATTTCGCAAACTGGGGGTATTTTGGTAATATCACAAATCGGGGTATTTCGATAATTTCACAAACTATGGGTATTTCAATAATTTCACAAATTAGGGGTATTTAAGTAATTTCACAAATCGGGGGTATTTCAATAATTTTACAAATTGGGGTATTTCGATAATTTCACAAATCAGGTACTTTGGTAACTTTGCAAATCGGGGTATTTTGGTAATTTCACAAATGAGGGTATTTCGGTCCCTTTTGGGTTTTAACTATGAACTTTGGCACATCAACAAGTCTTCGCGGCTAAAGTGAACAGACACTACGCACCAGGTAGGATTCCAAAAGAGAAGAGGTGGGCCACTAGGGCCGCTTAAGTACCAAGCTCTCCCTAGATCCAATCCTAGACATGCGTACGCCCGTTGCCACACTCAAACCCTGCAAATTGTTCACAGACTTGTTTAATTAGAATTAAGTCTTATAGAATTTACGAGTTGTTCAAACTAGACTTAAGGTCCATAAACCCTAACATACATGCCTACGTCCCCATAAGCCCAAATCACTCCCTCATGACCCATTAGGCCTAAATCTCATCATATGGCCTATTAGGCCCAATACAAATCTAATTCATGTATCATGCATGACTAATTCAATTTGTATAACCAACCAAACCATTTCATCAAACTTAGCCTCAGGGCCCACCAGGCCCATTTAGCCACTTTTGACTTTGTCAATTTCGTGTGTGTAGTGTTTGTACACACCTGGTAACCACGCACGCTGCAAACCCCTTAGTCATGAACCTACAATCAACATCGCCTAACTATTAATCATAACTTAATATACACTTATTGGAAACCTAAACCTCACTGTAACCTTACCGTGCACCTCACGTTATAGTAGCCCTTCCTTCGCTACTATTGGCGATTATCCTCTAGGTCTGCACCCAAACACCCACCAAGGTATATTAGCTCTCCTCATAGAATGCTCTATATATAGCTAGCTTCTCACCTTCCTTCTTTGTATCTTACCGATGTGGATCCCTCCGTTAGCAGAGTTTAAATCCAACTCAAGCTCTTCTCGTCCAATCCGCAAAATAAATACTCCCTTTCTTGTCATGAGGTTCGAACCCAAGCTCCCTTGCACCCTTAATGACGCCTTGCCACTAGACCACTCACTTTCTTGTGTCTAAAATCATGTGCAACTAAATATAACCCTATGGCAAAATTCTATAGTCCATTTAAAAAGAAACCAAAATGCAAGAGCCAAGACTTGAACCCTAGACCTCCTTCCTTCCTTGTGGCGTCACCCCCTTGTCCCTTATGTGGCGTCACTTTGCCACTACACCACACACTCCACTTGTGTCATTTTTTCCACATTTTATTCTTAAAGCCTACCTACTAACTCCTAGGGTTTTATTCACCTAAATTCAAAATTTTCCTAAAGCCAAAGTTTGAACCCTGGACTTCATACAAACCCTCTAACTTTCAAAAATCACTCACCTAATAGGTCCAATTAGCACTAAAGCCGTTCTCTTGTTCTCAAAAATTTTAAACGCTCTAGTGCCCAAGGCCCAATTGGCCCAATTCAACTAGGCCCAAATTTTGGGATGTTATAAATCTACCTCCTTAAAGAAATTTTGTCCTCAAAATTTCCAACTAACTACTAAACGCACCTGCTCAAGTCACACCACTATGCTTTTGCTGCGCACTCTGATTTAATAACAAAATAAACACTCAGCATATGGCCTGACTCGGACGACCCTGCACTAACACTTCCACGGCCTCTGCCAGCCTCTTCCACCCCATCTAGCGCTTATCTTTGCGTATTTCTGAATTAAGAATTTTATGAAATTAGTACTTAGTTCCACTTGTTTAGAACACATGTCTTATGTAGGTATTAACACTTTTTCTTAAAGTTTGTCCGCAGTCAAAAATCCACTACAAGCTTAAGCTCCCTACGGGCTTTAGTCTCTAAAAGTTTATTTTTAAGTAGCCCAATATTTACATATTTCAACAATTTAAGCAAATGTAGTACAGAGAACTTACTTGGCTCGACGTTGAGGGCTCGATGAACCACACTTCAAGAATCCTGCCAAAAACTTTTTAAAACCCAAAATCTAAGGCACATTCACAGTCCGAGCTTTGCAACCTAGCTTTGATACCAAAAATGTAACACCCCAAACCCAGCCCAAACGCTACGACCAGATCTGGCACGCTACAGGTTGAATGTTAAAGTTCAAATTATCTGTTTACTTTGGAGAAAGCATGGATTTGAAAAAAAAAATAACTTTTCGATAGCACGTTGTGTTGAAAACTTTACTTTGTTGGGTTTGAAAATCTCAGTTTATCTTATTTCGATATCCGTTAAATAAGTGATTTTTGATGGAAACCATTGTTATGTGTAAAGCGTGTTTGAAACTCCCATTTTTATTACCTCTTATAATTAAGTCCTCGAAATATAAAATTTATAATTCATAATCATTAACCACTAGAAACCAAAATTTAAGCTAAGAGGCCTTATTACATGCTAACGAAAATAAACCCAAATTTAAGAACTAAAGAAAAATTGAAAATAAGTTTACTTAATTAAAAGACTTTATGGCCCCTAGAGTCCGCTTCGGCTCCCGTATCCATGATCTCCTGCTCATCTGAAAAGTTGAGGAAAATAAAGGGTGAGTCACTAAGACTCAGTGTGCAAATCCCTGAACCACATAAACGACTTGAGGCCCATAATCGTATACTGGGCCTTAGCTCTCACATAATGACAGCAGAACAAGTACATACAATATGACCCAACCCAACCTAGAATTCCATCCTCTGCACACCAACCCTTACCAGTCATCACACTGCGGGGATTTTTACAATCAACCCTCAATCCGCTACACGCCATTGACAGTCGTGCTATTAGTTATAATGCCGATCACTATGTGACCTTAAAATCAAATGTGGCAGAGCCACCGATCACCATGTGACCTTATAATCAAATGTGACAGAGCCACCGATCACTAAGTGACCTATTGAGCATGCTCTTCCCCTTCATCATATTAACCCCATCCCATGCATACATACATACAATAGCAAGAACAATATACCATCTACAAGATAACAGGTCATCACATACATCGATACACATATAGAATTTGCTATGTTTTCGTACCTGGCTTCCCTTGCCTAACCCCTACGGGCAAATCGACTGTCCATACAGCCTTTTTCGGCTTTTCAGTCCATAATAGGTATAATACAGAAACTAATGTGATAATGATCTACACACCCTAACTGCCTACGATTTTGTTTTATAGCCGGTCCACAACCCTGTGGCCAATCTCTGACGGCAGACACTGAACGCTTCTTAAACTTAGGGGTTGGGTTTACGGGTCCAATCCCCTCCTTCGCCTGATCGACATTTGATTCCATCAAAAGACCTTATCAGTTGCTACCATCATAACATATGGTTGTTAATCTATATCATAGGGTTAAGATCACAAATACGATAAACGAACCTAACAAAAATCTAAAGAGAACCCTTACCTCAAAATCTCGAAAAGAGATATGGGACTCAGAGACTACCGATTTTTAGCTTTTGGGATCTAAATGATTCGATCTACTTCGTTTCCCAAAATGTCGCCCCAAGATGAGAACACAAGAATAGTCAAACCGTTACGCAAAAGATAACCTCGCCATGCTAATTAACCTTTTGGCTTTGGCCTCAAAAAAAAAAAAATCGAAAGAGGAAGGTGACATATAAAAGAAATCGTCACTTACCTTAACACCAAAAGATTCGGCTACTCCTAGTAGATTTTGGCTTCTGAGAAAATCTAAAAGAGAAGATGATGCAAAGAGACCTATGGAGATTCGGCTTAATGAAGAATTCGAGAATGAGAAAAAGAATGGACAAGGGACTTTCGGCTTAAGCATAGAAGTGAAGATGAGAGAATGGAATTAAGGGTTTTTGACTTTAGCAGAAAATGAGAGAACAAATTAAGAAAATATGAACCAAAGCGCCGAAGATGAAGAAGTACTCCCCTCACTTAAACAGAATTTTTGCACTTACTAAAAAAATACCGAAAATGCCTATTTTGAAAACTAAAAGCCCATCCTATCAACAGGGAAATTTTGGCACCCCTAAGCCACTCAAAATCGATTCCCTCTCCTCCTTAGAGTTGGAAATTCGGCCACCACCCTGATCAGCCAATAACTCCTAAACTTTCTCCCTTATCATCACTTGATCCTTCATCCACAAGTGACATGGAAAGCACCATCTCTTTCTCCCTTTATAAGCACATTGTCAAGCACATTATCTACATTATCCACCTCAATCAATTCCCTAATTTCAAGCATTCAAGCCGAACTCCACTACTGCTCCCTGTTAATGCCAAAATTAATTAAAATGAATGGGTAACATGCGACTTGAACCTTGGACCTCTTCACGCCACCTTATAGTCCCTGTGTGACGCCACCTTCCACTGGGCTACAAGCCCATTTTGTGTCTTAAAGTAAAAATTATATATTTTAAGTCCTAACCCTACTGGCTCTCCACTGGAGTGCCCAACAACAAATTTTTGCTAAGGCCTCGTCCCAACTCCGAGCCCGTTCTGGACCCCTAAAACATTCTAACTAGCATATTAAGCACAACAACACATCACAGCACATCAAATGCAAAGCCTCACAAATTCAGGATGTGACATAGACTCTACGTGAGAAGTAATTGTATGCAAAGTTTAGCAAATGTGAGTTTTGGTTGCGTGAAGTTGGTTTTCTAGGGCATATTGTATCAGCTGTGGGAATACGAGTTGATCCAAGTAAAATCTCAGCAATTTTAGAATGGAAACCTCCGAGAAATGTGTCTGAAGTCCATAGTTTTCTAGGACTAGCGGGATACTATAGATGGTTTGTGAAAGGTTTCTCGATGATTATGACTCTATTGACGAAGTTGCTTTAGAAATATGTTTAATTTGAGTGGTCAAAAAAGTGTTAGCACAGTTTTGAACAGCTTAAAAGTACTATTGACAGAGGCACCTATGTTAGTTCAACCTGAACCGGGTAAAGAATTCATAGTTTATAGTGAAGCATCGTTAAATAGTTTAGGCTATATGTTGATGTAAGAAGGAAAAGTCATTGCTTATGCTTTGAGATAGTTAAAGCCACGATTGTGTTTGCATTAAAGATTTGGCGTCACTATCTATTTGGTGAGAAATGTAATATTTATACTGATCACAAGAGTTTGAAAAACTTGATGACTCAGAAAGAATTGAATTTGCGATAGAGAAGATGGTTAGAATTGCTGAAAGATTATGTGCTTGTGATTGATTATCATTTGGGCAAAGCTAATGTTGTTGCTAATGCCTTAAGTCGGAAGTCTTTATGTTCTTTGCGAGCTATGAATTCTCAGATAGATCTGTGTGGTATTCAGTTTTGGCTGAGTTAAAAGTGAAACCGATGTTTGTACGTCAGATTTACGATGCTCAAAAATGTGATGTTGAAATGATAGCAAAATGAGCATAATGTGATTTGAATTCGTACTCAGAATTTCAAGTTGATAGTGATGATTGTTTAAAATTTAGAGATCGAATTTGTGTTCTAAAGAATTTAGAGTTGATTCAGTTAATTTTGAACGAAGCTCATAATTGTCGATTGACTGTGCATCTAGGGAGTACGAAAATGCATAACGATCTGAAACAGTATTATTAGTGGCATGGTATGAAAAGAGACATCTTTGACTTTCTGTCGAAATGTTTAGTTTGTCAACAAGTTAAAGCTGAACATCAGGTTCTGTCCGGCTTGTTACAACCGATTATGATTCTGAGTGGAAATGGGAGAGGATCACGATAGACTTTGTGCCGGGATTGCCTTTGTCTCCAGGAAAGAAAGATGCAATCTGGGTGATAGTCGATAGATTGACAAAATTAGCTCAATTCATTTCAGTGAGAATAGATTATTCACTCGATAGATTGGCTGAATTATATATTCCTGAGATTGTGAGATTGCACGGCGTGCCACTATCTATTGTATCTGACAGAGATCCGAGATTTAGATCTCGATTTTGGAAGAAATTGCAAGAGGCTTTAGGCACAAAGTTGCATTTTAGTACTGCATTTCATCCGCAAATGTATGGTCAGTCCAAGCGGATTATCCATGTTCTCAAAGATATGTTGAGATGCTATATACTTGAGTTTGAAAGTACATGGGAAAAGCATTTACCATTGATAGAATTTGCTTATAATAACAATTTTCAATCTAGCAAAATGGTACCATATGAAGCTCTCTACGGTCGAATATGTAGAACTCCATTGTGTTAGACTAAGTTGAGTGAGAATAAGATTCATGAAGTTGATCTAATAAAAGAGACTAAGTAGAAAGTGAAAGTAATTCATGACAGTTTAAAAACGGCCTCAGATCATCAGAAGTCTTATGCAGATTTGAAATGGAAGGATATCAAATTTGTGATTGGTGACAAAGTGTTTTGAAAGTGTCTCCATGGAAGAAAATACTTTGATTTGGCTGGAAAGGCAAGTTGAGTCTGAGATTCATTAGACCGTATGAGTTTATTGAACGAGTTGGCTCGATTGCTTATAGATTGATGTTGCCACCTGAGTTAGAAAAGATTCATAATATGTTTCATGTGTTGATGCTTCGATGGTACATATCTGATTCGTCTTATGTGATTTCTCCTACTGAGGTTAAAATTCAGTCAGATTTGTCGTATAGTGAAGAACCGATTCAAATTTTGGCGCGAGAGACCAAAGAGTTGAGAAACAAAATAATTTCCTTAGTGAAAGTGTTATTGCACAAACACAAAGCTGAAGAGGCTACGTGGGAGCCTGAGAACGTTATGACAGAGCAATATCCGCACCTTTTCACTGGTAAGATTTTCGGGGACGAAAATCCATAAGAGGGGAGAGTTGTAATAGCCTGTTTAGACCCTAGTAGGAACAGTGATTTTGAGACCACAATCCGAGGTTGGAATAATATTTTAATATTATTCTCTGAGCTTACAGTATGTAATTTAGCCTGTGTGAAATTTTTTGTGAAGATTTCATCGATTGTGTGTTCAATTTGTGAAAAGGATTTAATCGCGTAATATGTAAATGATGTGTGCTAATTGTTAAGTGCTTAATTGTTGTTGTCTTTATAATTTGGAGATTTATGTTTCAATAAGCCCATTTTATAAATAGTGGAAGATGACAGCATGGCATACGATGTTATTATGAATGTTCATTAAGGGTAAAATGGTAAAATGACTATTTTGTTAATATTAATTAAAACAAAACCAATTGGATAGACATTTTCTCATCCTTATTCCACCAAAAATAGAAAAGAGAATATCTATTGAAGCCTTGTGATATTCGGCTAGGGTTCGACTTAATTGAGGTATGCTTTTTATTCGATTTTTGATGATTTCTATGTATTCGTAATCGTTGCTTTGCGCTCTAGTAAACCCATGCTTAAATTTTAGAATTTGATAGTCATTTTGAGATAATCCATTAATGAATGCTTGAGCTATGTGTTAGTTGATAGTGAAATATGGAAGATATGTGAAGGATGAACATGTTTTGTCGTTGAATTTTTGGTGAACTTGAGTATTTTGGGCTAAATTGAGAAAAGTCCAAATTGAAGGGCTAAAATGTAAAATAAATGAAATGTATGGGCTAGTATTAGCATGGGAAGAATTTGGCTAAGCTTGTGTGAGTAGAAATTATATGTATTTTGTGATTTTGTGAAAGAGGGACTAAAGTGTCAAAATGTGAAAATGTGAGGGCTATTTTGTAAAATGCCCTAAATATGTGTGTTTGGATTAAATTGAGTGAATTGGTGATTGAATGGGCTGAATTTGAATGTGTATAGACCAAGAAAGAGGAGATTCATATCGAGATGGAGGCAAAGACATAGTGCTCGATTAATTGACCGTTTCGGTATATCGACATTCGAGGTAAGTTCGGACATAATACTTGCTACTTAACTAGTATCTATGTGATGAGAAATGAATGAATGTATATTAATGGAATAGAATATGTTATGTACGAGTTCGAGTATTAAGGCACTATATGTGCGAAATTGAGTTGATATAGAGTTGATTAGCACTGTGTGTGCGATACAATAGAAGCTACGGCTTTAATGATTAGCACTGTGTGTGCGGAAAGATAGAAGCTTTGGCTTATCAAATTGGCACTATGTGTACGATACCGATATAAATTCAGTTTGAAATATTGGCACTAAGTATCCGGTGACGATTATGTTTCGGTTATGAAATTGGCACTAAGTGTGCGAATATATCAAAGGAATAGTAAAGATTGAACGAGAGGTAATATCGAACAATTGAGTAGCATGAATGGTGAGTAACTATGTGTTGATCAATGTCGTTGATGATAGCCTTAAAAGTTGAATGAATAGATACTTGAGCTTATGGTTGAGATTGATGATTAGCCTAGTTGTGCAATCTATCTATGTGATGGTTTAATTATGTATTGATGTGGTATTATTGAGTAATATGTATTATATTACGAACTTATGCTATTGAAAGCTTACTATGTGATTTGTTTCTCTATTTTACAGTGTCAGTAAAGCTAGCTCGGATCCGGGATCGTCAGCATCTCTATCACACTATCGGTAATCTATTTTCATACTTTTGAAGATGTGTATATTTGAATATGGCATGTATAGGCTAGTTGTTTTGAAACATGTTTGAGATGTGTAAATAGCCATGTGACGTGGCTAGATAAATGTTGGTAATATGCATGAATGATTATGGTATATGAATTATGATTTGGTATGACTTGATGGCAATGAAATAATCATATGAATGGTAAGCTTAGTGATGGATTGATGCCATAGGGATATAGTGAAATTGTGAATGGTTCATGCTTGGTTTTACATGTGAATTGGTTGAGCTATTTAGCATATATGATGGTATGACAGAAATGAGAATGAATTGGGTTTCATGATGAATACTTTGATGTGTTTTTGGTTGCTATTGATACATGGAAAGATGCTTAATTTTGATTGTAGGGAATGACCCTTGTGTGGGTGGTAACATGGCCTTGCAAGTGGCCTATTTTGCATACACGGCCAAGGGACACGTGCGTGTGTCTCTGCCGTGTTGCTCAAGGTGCACTTCGAATTGTGACTTGGCAGGTTACATGGCCGTGGCACACAGGCGTGCCGGGTGGCCGTGTGACCAAGTTAGTATCTAGCTTAATTTTACATGGCCATGGCACACAGGCGTGCTTAGTGGCTGTGGGAACAAGTCAGTATATAGGCTCTGTTTTGGCACGGCCTAGACACATGGGCATTTTGGTATTCATGTGAGGCATACGACTTGACTGCCGCAGGCATGTGACCTTTGCAGTATTGAAGACTGTTTAAAATTCTAAAAATTTTCATAAGTGTTCGGTTTAGTCCCAACCTCTTTCTAACACGTGTTTAAGGCCTCGTAGACCTCGATAAGGGACTATATGCTAGTATTTGAATATGTTTGATTGATGATTGACTTTGTGTCGTAAAATGAAAGTGAAATGTTTTGATTGTTCGGTAATGCCTCTTAACCCTATTTTGACGATGGTTTGGGTTTAGGGTGTTACAGTGTAACACCCCAAAATAGGGCCTAAGAGGTTTAGGGGTATTTTAGGAATTTAAGCCTTAGAGTGTTCGAAATTTTTGACATGGTTTATTGGTAATAAATCAATTTTGAAAAAGAGTTTTAGAAACCTATAATTTTTGAAAAATGACTAATTTGTAAAAGGTCTACTGTTCGAGTCTTTATTAAGCAATTAAACCAAAATTTAAAATTCAACCTAATATTTCCCCCACCTATATATATTTCATGTTAGTTTATTCATTTCAAATCTTGTTGCCGCCCCTTTGTTTTCCTCACCCTTTCTATTCTATTTTTTTTCCAAACTCTAGTCTTTTGATTTCCATCATCCTTACAACATTAAACCTCTATAATACTTCAAAAAAAAAAAAACCCAAAAACACCATAGATTCCTTCATTGTCAAACACTCAATTTTTGTTAAATAAGGTAACGATTCATCTTCCTACTAGTTTTAAATGTTATTTAGTCTTTAAAACCATGTTTTTAGCCATTAAATTGTATGTTTGGAATAAAAGCCAAAAATTTGGTCGTTAATGATGGATTTTGGGATTTTTCATAAAAACGTGGTTTCAAAGTGCTTTTCAAATTGTTTAACGTGACCAGAAGGTTTATAAATTTAATTTGACATTTTGTTAAAGAATTCTTCAGTTTCAATGAATTTTTAAAAAATATCCATAAAACATGTTGAAAAAATCAATCCTATGAAGTATGTATTGTAGTGTAGTTTAAAGGTTGGGAATTAGTCATAGGTGAATTATAAGATGAATGGAATTGGTTTTAGGCGAAAAGATTGAGTATAGACCAAGAAATTTGAGTTTTAGATTGGCTATGTTAAAGGTTTCGGTTACATGAGAACTTAGTTTAGGTTTTTTTTTTTTTTTTTGGATTGCTTGTGGTGAGTTCTTAGCTGATTATTGAATGCATTTTTGTGTGAATTATTGTGTTGAAGTTCGGATTCGACATGACCTTTTACGAGTATAGATAAAGGCAAGGAAAAGCTAGTTTGAGCTTTCGACTTTTAGGTGAAAGCGTAATTGGTGAGTGTTTGGAATAATTGCTTGTGGAGATGATTCAATGTGTTATTTGGAAATTTAGTAGTAGCCTAAACCCCTACTCTAAATTACCAATGTAAGCTTTCTCATACCTATTTTATCTTGTGAACTATGTGCTTATGTACTTGTGAATATGCGAATTGAGATGAGATGCTATAACATGTGATATGTGGTTATGATAACTGTTGTGAAAGTGAAAATGTGTACATGATATGTATATGTTAACTGTTAGTGACAATGTTTTGCTAAAGATGTAAATATGTAGGGATAGTGCACGGATAATCGGTAAGTGATATGTGTTTGATTTAAGATATTTTGGCCTCGTGATATTGAAACCATCGGATATGGTTGACATTCCATAGGATTGTGAGTACTCACTTATATGTACAATGATTTTGGACGTTGAAACCTTGGGACATGTTGAGGGATAAGGGAATGTGAGCTAAGCTCCATTCAATGGGACATGTGAGGGGAAATAAAGAGAGTGTTATTTTGGGACATGTTTGACTCTATGAGTCTATGTTTTGTATGTTAGAGCTCCGTGTATCTGATGAGTGATGATAGAACTCATTTTTATATTTCATAGTTCAAGTGTTAGATTATCTTAAACTATGAATATGTATGTATTGTGATATGTGTTTATATGACATGTGACCATTATGCAATTTATCTATAAACCTATTTTTGAGTATTGTGATATATGATTGAATGTTATGTGATTATATGACTATTGTGACATGTGCTTGAAGGTTATGTAATTATATGTGTAATGTGATATATGCTTAAAAGTGAATATGTTTACCATGTAAAAGAACTAGTAATAATGCACGAGTAAGTATAATATGACACTAGAGTTGGAACTGTTGAGGTTATGCTGTATGTTTGTTTCGTTGATGCTTGATGAATTGTTTTCATTGTGCATATTCTGAGCATTCACTGAACTTGTTATGTAACAGCCTGATTTTGGGTCTAGTTAGAATAGTGGTTTCGAGACCACAAATTTAACGCAGAGAAAGTTAATTTTATAATATTTTTGTGGTCTACAATTTTATGGAATGATTTTGCAAAAATTATGTTAAAAAATTTTGATGTTTGGGCACTGATCGTTGTTTTGTCGAGTTTTAAAATTTATAAATAGAATGATCAAACCTGGAAACTAACTCTGACAACGATTAAAGGCAAATGTACCTATCAAACAGTAGTATAGCTTAGGCAAGACCGGATTATCAAACCCAAAGGAACTAAAAGTACTAATACTAACTTTCTTTTTATTATTTAGCCTAAAATAAATTGAAGTTGCTTTTATGTAAATTTACGACTACTAAGCTAAAAACACGAAGACAAAAAGAATGAATTGGAAAATAACTTGAAGAAAGAATTATGTTGATCACGATGATACCCTCAGGAAGAATCCACCTAGACTTCACTTGTTATCTTTATCTAACACTGAAGCATATGATTTATTCACTTAGTTTGATCCTAAGACTCCCTAACGTATATTAAACCTTATCTCGAGGCGAATAACGTCTAACCATAGGTTAATTAACGAAAATCTCTTTATCGAATAATAACCCCTAGAAAAGTAGTAAATCGATCTATGGACTCCCATATTAGGTTTCACCTAATTCGGCAAAATCTCGTCACCCTATCTCTAGGCGTGCGATCAACTCTGCTTAATTATGCTAGATCTACTTTTAAGCATGGTATATTCTCCTCCACCTAAGCACATTAGATTTGGATTGAGCATGCATAATTAAGAACAAACTAAGTATTTATCATATAATTTGGAAAACAATAACAAGATTCATATAAGTTTCATCCCCTTCAGGCATCTGAAGGGTTTAGTTCATAATAATTAAACAAAACATCTCAAGAGAAAAGATAACACAAAACATAAGAAATCCCTAAAACCCCTTGAAGGAATTGAAGGAGAATTTCACTGTATTGAGTAGAATTTCGGCTTCTTGGGATGGATCAACTGGCTATCTTTGAGTAATTCCCACAATTCTAACCTTTCTGGCTCGGCTCCTTGGCCTAGCTAACCGCCCCCTTCAAAGGTGGTACTTAGGAGGTATATATAAGCTCTTGGAATGCGATTCTTTCTCCCTAAGTATCCTTTTTCGAGTGAAATTCCTCTTTTCCACCACAGGGGCACGGCCATGGCACACGCCCGTGTAAATCAACTTTAGGCCGTGTTTAGATACTGTTATTTTAAGCATGGCCATGTAAATCGGGGTCCAGCTGTGTCGATGATGCACAGCCGTGCAACATGAGGTCCAGGCTGTGTCGATTTCTTCTTTGGCCCAAACTAGCCTGTTTTAATCCCGTTTCTCGTTCTTTCCATCCTTGGGTGCTTTCTTGAGTATAAATATGAAAAGAAAGGATTAAAAGCACCTTTTTACATAAATCAAGGGCTAAATCATCCAAAAGCATACTAAATATGAGGTTAAAGTATGTTACTTTTACGGTTTATCAAATACCCCCACACTTAAGGTTTTGCTTGTTCTCAAGCAAAATTCTCAACTTATAATTAAAAAGAACTTTCTATAATTAATAATTCCTATCAATAATGCCTCATCATAATTCATAGATAATTTACACATGGATGATTTACTTCAAAGACTTGTAAAGATTCAAGCATTTATAAGTCATATATTTGTAGCACGAAAAACATAGGTGTCTCCCCTTATCTAAATAATTACCTTTAATTCAAAACTAACAGGGATTGACATCCTCACTAAAGATTCACTCAAATCACTCGAAAGTGTTTAAGGTTCACAAATAAGCACTCAACAATCGAATGATAAACCGTAAAAGAAACATATTTTAATCCCACATTTAGTATGCTTTTGGATGAATTTATCCTTACTTTATGTAAAAAGGTACTCTTAATCCTTTCTTTTCATGTATTTTACTCAGGAAAGCACCCAAGGATAAAAAGGACACAAAATGGGTTTAAAATGGACCAAAATAGGCCAACCCAAGAAGTCGGCACGGCCTGGACTTCATGCCACATGGCTGTGCCCCAATATTTAGATTTGCACATGGTTACACCTTGATTTACACGACCGTGCCTCGTCGACAAAAAGCCCAACACGACCTCACCCCGATGTACACAGCCGTGCCCCAATTGGCAGACCATGGCCTTTACCCAGATATTCCACGGATGTGTCATAGCCGTGCCTAAACAAACAGAATGGAGACACGGGCTGGACCATGATTTACACAGGCATGCTTTAGTCATGCCCCTACCGCGAGAAAGAGCAATTTCACTTGGAAACTCAATTCTAAGTCCACTCAAACACTTAGGATGAATTTCACTTGAAATACGAGTACTTAGGAGCCAAGTAAAGCATCCCAAACGTCTATATAAACAATCCAAGGCAGCAATTCAAGATCATCAGGGTTTTAGCAGAGTTTTCTGCCAGAGCTTTACTCGTTTAGGGAATTACTCAAGATAGCCATTGATCCATCTCAAGAGTTAGAATTCTACCAAGACGATGATCTTTCCTTCAATTCCTTTAGGGGGTTTTAGGGATTTCTTATGTTTTGTTTTATCTTTTCTCTTGAGATGTTTTCTTATTTTATTATGAACTAGATCCTTCAGATACCTGAAGGGGATGAAACCTATGATGGATTTTGTAATTTGATTTATTGGATTATATGATAAATACTTAGTTTGCTCTTAATTATGTGGCTTAATTTAATCTAATGTGCTTAGGTGGAGGAGGAATAGACCCTGCCTAAGAGTAGATCTAGCATAATTAAGCAGAGTTAATCGGGCGCCTAGAGATAAGGTTACGAGATTTTGTCAGATTAGGGTGAAACCTAATATGGAGTCCATTTATCGATTTACTGCTTCCTTAGGGGGTTATTATGAGAGAACGAGAGTTCCACTAATTAACTTAAGGTTAGACATTATTCGCTTCGAGAGAAGGTTTAATATAGGTTAGAGAGTCTCACGGATCAAGCTAAGTAAAAGAAATTATATGAATTGAAAGTTAGATAATAAGTGAAGTCATAGGTGGATTCTTCCTGAGGGTACCGTCTTTATCAACTGAGTTTTCCAAAGTCTTTTCCCATATTATTCTTTTGTCTTTGCATTTAGTTTACGTTTTTCATTAGTCTTAGATAAGTTAATTAATCACTCCATGTTTAAGGCTAAATAATAGGAAGAAAGTGAGTAGTAGTACTTTTAGGTTCCTTGGGTTCGATAAGATATTCTTGCCTGAGCTATACGACTGTTCGATAGGTGTGCTTCCCTCTATCGACATCGCAGTCAGTTTATAGGTTCGATCACTCTTTTATAAATATTAAAACTAGACTATTTTGCAGCGATCAAGTTTTTGGCGCCGTTGCTGGGGAATTTTAAAATATTACGAAAGCTCTATTTTAATTACTCTAGCCATTATTACTATTTTTACTTTGCTAACTTTTCTTTTATTTAAATTTCGACAGATAATTCTAGTTTTTCAAAGGAATGGCACTGAATAATTATCGGTGGCAAGGCATGGGGACAATTCCTACTGAAGCAACCAGTATTGTCAACATCGACGTGGTCACAAGGTTATCTAATCAGTTCGAAATAATGAATAAAAAGATTGATGGTTTGAGTAATCTCTCGTAGGTACATCCAGTAATGCATTATAACTCGAATCTGAGAGGCGTGGCAAATGTTGAGTACCCACCCTACCAACCAGGAGCAGAAAACGAGCTGACAAACTATATAGGTAACAATTTCAGATCCAATAATAATCCTTATAGTAATACTTATAACCCAGGTCGGAGGAACCACCCAAATTTTTCGTGGGGAGGACAAGGAAATCAAGGAATTCAAAGGCAGCAACCTCCTCCAAATTATCAAAATTAGCTCTACCCATAGGAAAAAAAATCAAGCCTTGAAGAGATGCTGACAAAATTCATGGCAGCCACAAAATCTTGTCTTCAAAAGATTGATACAAACCTTGATGAACAATAGAAGTCGATGAAAGGACTCGAGAATCAAGTTGGAGAACTTACTAGGTCAGTGGGACACCTCACAAAGCTAATTTTTGAATGCCAACAAGGACGTCTACCAAGCAACAAAGAAATAAACCCAAAAGAGCAAATTCAAGCCATTGCAACTCAAGAGGGTACAGAAGTAGATAGACCCACATCAGCGCAAGAAAAGAAGGATAAGACCGAGGTAGCTCAAGAAAAGCCAAAACCGGTAATCAAAGAATACCAACCTCACATACCTTATCCCGAAGCATTGAGAAAAGATGGCTTAGAGGAATAATTCGGTAAGTTTCTAAAACTCTTGAAGAAATTACATATTAACTTACCTCTTCTTGAAGCACTTTTTCAGATGCCCAATGCAAGGAAATTCTTAAGCAAGCTCTTGACGAACAAACGTAAAATAGATGAAGAGCACCATGTGGAATTAAACGCAACATGCTCAGCAATGCTACAGAACAAGCTACCACAAAAACTAAAAGATCCAGGGAGTTTTACGATTCAATGCTTAATTGGTAGTTTGACTATTGATAATGCGTTAGCTGATTTAGGGGCAAGTATAAATGTTATGCCTTATGTACTGTTTAAACGACTAGGTATAGGGAAGCCCAAACAAACTAGGCTGAGTATTCAACTAGCTAATAAAACTGTTAGAATCCCTAGGGGCATTATTGAAGATGTTTTAGTCAAAATTGATAAATGTTTTTTTCCTAGTAGACTTTGTTGTTTTAGACATGGATGAGGATAATTCAATCCCCTTGATTTTAGGAAGGCCTTTTCTAGCAACTGCTAGAACTAAGATTGATGTTGCCACAGGAGAACTTATACTTCGCATGGGAGATGAATCAATAAATCTTCAAGCTCTCAACTCAGCCAGAGCCATGAATGATGAAGGTACGGAAATTACTCTAGTTGATAATCAAATTATTCAACCTTCATTGTAGGAAACACCACACGACATGAAATCTGAGTCAAACCATAACATCTTAGTCAACACAGAAGAATCACGTACACTTAAGGTCGACAAATTAGAAGAGCAGAAGACACAAGCAAAGACGGATCCACACGAAGTAAAGTCAGAGGGACTACCAGAACAGCTCATAAGGACATCGAATCACTTTAAAATAAAAGATGAGGTACATGAAATCTTCCCCCACAACACGGTCAATGTAAGCAATCCAATATTCAAAAATTCCAAGGTAAACACTTCTCGACCCCAATTTTTTCATGAAAAAAGAACTACAGACATGAGGGAAGATATTCAAACCTTTAAACCTCCTTGAAATCTTCTACACAAGAATAGTCTAAGCTCAAGACTATAGACGAGCGCTTTTCGAGAGGCAACCCGAACACTAACAATTTTTATTCTTAGTTTCTTTTCTTTCCATCTTTCTGTCCTAATTATTTCATTGAAAACTAACATAAAAGTGTATATTTCCAGGCCACATGACCTTACACACCGCCGTACCCGTGGTCGTGTGGACCACTAGAACTACCACACTAACAGAGCAGAACCATGCAAGTCAGTCCAACCACCCCCCAAAGTCACGAATCCAACCACCCACAGCACGAGTATTGACAAAAATAGCACGGCCATGCCTCACAGCCATGCTAAGATACTGACTTATTTAGCACGCGCAGACCACGCCCGTGCATTCCAACCGTGCTCCTATACTGGCTTTTTAGGAATGGGCGTGCAAACCAATAAAACAGGCGTGGAAGGACAACACACCCCACAACACAGCCGTACGACACGGCCGTGTGAATCGACACACCCTTGGTACACGGGCATGGGAACGTGCCAGATTTGAAATCCTATTTAAATCCCCACAGCCCGTCTTCTTTGTCCTATCTTCTTTCTTATTCCTTCTCTTTTTCTTTCAAAATTTTCTCCCTATTCATAGAAAAGATCCAAGACACTTGAGCAACACAAAGATCATGCCGAAGAAACGTAAGCATTATCTCCTTAGAGGAGACCTCAACATGAGTTCATGCCGGCAGCTTCACTTAATTGACACGACAAGGGTCTAGGAAACCTTTTTGGTTCTATTTTTCTTTTCTCGTCTCCTTTATTTTCCTTCTCTATACTTCTTTTCTCTTAATTTAATTTATTTCATATTAGTTTCTTGGTTTATGTTCTAAAGGCTGCTAGGGAATCACACACCACAGCCTTCGAGGTCACACCCACTTTGTAAACCATCCAACAATAGGGACTTCTTAGTCCGTTAGTCTTTTCTTTCAATTTCAGTTTTCTTCTTAGTCTCCTTCTTTTTATTTCCTTAATCTTTAAATTTATTATTAGTATATTATTATTATTTCTCTAGATCTTTTGGCTATATCTTCACAGGCTACCCAATTTCTTCATCTAGCAAATTGCTTCTCGGTAGCCACTCTATCGGGCCCATAGAAAACACCATCACTACCACCAAAGACACCCGGGATCATTCAGATTTCAGGGAGTATTACTTTCACCACTTATCTTCTTGATTTGGCACATAAATTTCATTATCTATCTTTGTACATTGAGGACAATGTACATCTTAAGTGTGGGGGTAATAGTGTCTAACTTTTTGCACAATTCTCAAAACCCTGAAATTAGTCTTGATCTTAAGTATTATTCTCATAATATTAATTAGGATGAAATTTCTAATGATTTATGATTTTGATTGACATGTTTTAGAACAAATCATAGGTAATTGTTCATTGATGATTAAATTTAATGAATACTAGAGAATCAAGCATGACAAGTCTATTTTTCAAAAATAAAAATTGATAGGTTGTTGAACTAAATCTGAGTATTACTTTGAAATTTGAAATCTATAGGGATTGATGTCAAAAACACCCATAATTTCTGTGAGATATTGAGCCTTATAGAGCATATATTATTTTTCATGCTCACTTTTATTGATATTGAGTGTGTCAACTTTGAACTGTTATTCTAGAACTTGCCTTGGTTATGCATGTCGAGGCCACAATAATGATTTGATATACTGAGATGATAAAGGCACCTAGGTTTTAACTCGTTCACTCCATTAAAAAGCCTACCTACACAAATTAACCCCTAGTGGACCCCGTTGAATCCTAACAACCTTTTTATTGACTAACCCACTAATATTAACCCAAAATCCCTTTGTATTTGTTATCAACATTCTTTTGACTACCCCTCTATCGAGAATTGACCTGATCAATTGCCAAATTAGGTTATTTCAATTATCAAAGTTCCTTCTATTAAGTTTTTCTTAGTTTGTTCTTAAAAAAAATCCAAGTTTATTCAATAAAAGAGCTTAGAGCAATTAAACTCCAATCGTTGAAGAAAAACCTCGTATTAAAGTATTATCAAATTTAAAAGTGAAGAAAATACTCTTTATTATAGAGTAATTATCAATAGTGGTATTATTACTTTTCATTCGATGTAAATATTCATATTTAGTTTTTTTTATTAGGTAATTAGTCAATTCAATCTCGATTTTAACTCTCTAATTCAACCTTTATCCACACCTTTTAACCCAAGCCCCATTACAACCCTAATAAAGACCTTTTGATCTGTTTATCATCACATATACAATGGTGGAGAATTGATTTTCAGGCAAGCCTATGGGATTAGCTTTTCAGGTTTGACTTTTGAGTGCTTTTTCTTGATCCTTAAACACTTTGAGTGCTTTAGTGAATCTTTAGTGAGGTTGTCAATCCTTGTCAGTTTTGAATCAAAGGTAATTATTTAAATAAGGGGAGACACTTATGTTTTCATGCTACAAAATCATGACTTATCTCGTTTGAATCTTTAGGGCACTTCAAGCTAAATGATCCATGTATAAACTATCTATGAGTTATGATGATGCATTGTCAATGGGAATTATGAATTTTGGAAAGTTTGTTTCAATTGTAAATTGAGAATTTTGCTTGAGGACAAGCAAAAGCTTAAGTGTGGGGGTATTTGATAAACCGTAAAAGTAACATATTTTAATCCCACATTTAGTATGCTTTTGGATGAGTTTATCCTTAATTTATGTAAAAGGGTTCTCTTAATCCTTTCTTTTCATGTATTATACTCAGGAAAGCACCCAAGGATAAAAAGGACGCAAAACAGGTTTAAAACGGACCAAAATAGGCCAACCCAAGAAGTCGGCACGGGCTGGACTTCATGCCACACGGTCGTGCCCCAATATTTTGATTTGTTCACGGGTACACCCTGATTTACATGACCGTGCCTCGTTGAAAAAAAGCCCAACACGGCCTGACCCCAATGTACACGGCCGTGCCCCAATTGGCAGACCTGAAGTATGGCCTCTACCCAGATATTGCACGGGCGTGTCATAGCCGTGCCTAAACCAACAGAATGAAGATACGAGCTGGACCACGATTTATACGGGACGTGCTTTAGCCGTGCCCCTACCATGGGAAAGAGAAATTTCACTCGAAATTGGATGCTTAGAGCCCAAGAAACGCAATCCTAAGTCCAATCAAACACTTAGGATGAATTTCACTTGAATTACGAGTACTTAGGAGCCAAGTAAAGCATCTCAAATGTCTATATAAACAATCCAAGGCAGAAATTCAAGTTCATCAGGGTTTTAGTAGAGTTTTCTACCAGAGCTTTACTCATTTAGGGAATTACTCAAAGATAGCCAGTTGATCCATCTCAAGAGTCGAATTCTACTCAAGACAGAGGATCTCTCCTTTAATTCCTTCAAAGGGTTTTAGGGTTTTCTTATGTTTTATTTTATATTTTCTATTGAGATGTTTTCTTATTTTATTATGAACTAGATCCTTCAGATACATGAAGGGGATGAAACCTATGATGGATTTTATTATTTGATTTATTGGTTTATATGATAAATACTTAGTTTGTTCTTAATTATGTGGCTTAATTTAATCTGATGTGCTTAGGTGGAGGAGGAATAGACCCTACCTAAGAGTAGATCTAGCATAATTAAGCGGAGTTGATCTGGTGTCTAGAGATAGGGTTACGAGATTTTGCCAAATTAGGGTTAAACCTAATATGGGAGTCCATTGATTGATTTACTGCTTCCTTAGGGGGTTATTATAAGAGAACGAGAGTTTCACTAATTAACCTAAGGTTAGACGTTATTCGCTTCGAGAGAAGGTTTAATATAGGTTAGGGAGTCTCACGGATCAAGCTAAGTAAAAGAAATCATATGAATTAAAAGTTAGATAATAAGTGAAGTCATAGGTGGATTCTTCCTGAGGGTATCGTCTTTATCAACTGAGTTTTCCAAAGTCTTTTCCCAGTTTATTCTTTTGTCTTTGCATTTAGTTTAAGTATTTCATTATTCTTAGATAAGTTAATTAATCACTCCATATTTAAGTCTAAATAATAGGAAGAAAGTGAGTAGTAGTACTTTTAGGTTTTTTGGATTCGATAAGATATTCTTGCCTGAGTTATACTACTGTTCGATAGGTGCGCTTGCCTCTATCGTTGTCGCAGTCAGTCTACAGGTTTGATCACTCTTTTATAAATATTAATACTAGACTATTTTGCAGCGATCATAGAACCTAAAAAGTTAATCCCATAGCATTGCCTAAAAATCAAATCTCCACCACTGTAATATGAGATAATACACAAATCAAAAGGTCTTTAACGGGGTTGTAATGGGGCTTAGGTTAAAGGTGTGGATAAAGGCTGAATTAGAAGGTTAAAAATCGAGATTGACCTGATAAATTATCTACTAAGAATAATGAACTAGAAAATAAACGATTGCTTTGAAACTAGTAATACTACTATTGATAGTACTTTTAATAGGAGCTCTTCTTCAACAATTGGAATTTAAACGCATAAGCTCCTTTAATAATATACTAATACTTGAATATACTTTGGTTTTTTTTTTTTTTAAGAACAAACTAAGTAGAAACATAATAAAGAAAGAACTTTATCAA
This sequence comes from Gossypium rotundifolium, assembly GCA_025506655.1. Lineage (NCBI taxonomy): Eukaryota > Viridiplantae > Streptophyta > Magnoliopsida > Malvales > Malvaceae > Gossypium > Gossypium rotundifolium. The sequence continues at coordinate 104,113,477 of CP106733.1, read as the reverse complement.
CTGAAATAAACTAACTCGGCAACTGATCAAATCAATTCTCGATAAAAGGGTAATTAAAAGAATGGTGATAATAAATATAAAAGGTTTTGGGTTAATATTAGTGGTTAAATCAATAAAAGGGTTGTTAGGATTAAAATGGGTTCACTAGGGGTTAATTTGTGAAGGTAGGCTTTTTAGTGGAGTGAATGGGTTAAAACCTAGGTGCATTTATCATCTCAGTATATCAAATCAATAATGTGGTCTTGACATGTATAATCGAGGAAAGTTCTAGAATAGCAATTCAGTGTTGACACACTCATAATCAATAAAGTGAGCATGAAAAAGAATATCTGCTCTATAAGGCTCAAGATCTCACAAAAATTATGGGTTTTTGACATTAATCCTTTAAATTTTGAACTTCAAGGTAATATTCAAATTCAGTTCAACAACCTAGAATTTTATTCTTTGAAAAATAGACTTATCATGCTCGATTCTCTAGTATTCTTCAATTTTAATCGTCAATGCACAATTATCAATAACTTATTCAAACACATATCAATAAAAATCATAAATCATCAGAAATTTCATCCTAATTAATAATATGAGAAAATTACTTAGGAACAAGACTAAAATTTAGCATTTTAGAATAATGCAAAAAGTTAGGTACTTTTACCCCCAGACTTAAGATGTACATTGTCCTCAATGTACAAAGATAGATAATCATTTATATAATAAAATCAAGGGGAGAAGTGACACTTCCTGAATTTTGGATGATTCTGGAGTTGGCGGTGTCTTTGGTGGTGGTGATGATGTTTTCTATAGGCCTGGTGGGGTGGCTACCGACAAGCATTTATCTAGATGAAGAAATTAGGTAGCCTGGGAAGATATAGCCAGGAAATCTAAAGGAATATTAAAAATATACTAATTATATAATTAAGGATAAGAAAACTAAAGAAAATGAGACTAAGAAGAAAACTGAAATTAAAAGAAAAGACTAATAGGCTGAAGAGTCCTTATTGACAGATGGTTCGCGATGTGTGTGACTACGAAGGCTGTGGTGTGCGATTCCCAAGCAGCCTTTAGAACCTAAAACCAAGAAATAAAAAGGTTTCGGAGACCCTTGGCATGTCGAATAGCTGAAGCTACTGGCATAAACTCATGTAAATCTGTCTCCTTTGAGGAGACTGTGGTTGGTCGCTTACGCTTCTTCGGCATGGATTTGGTGTCTCAAGAGTTATAAGAATGGTAGAAGTAAATGAGAGAGACAAAATGTGATAGAAATGGGGAAGAAAGAAAGGTTGAAGGAGGGTGAGGGAGAAGAGGGAGAGGGTGGTTTAAATAGAACTTTGGTCTCTACCACTTTTCCCATTCCTGTGTAATGTTGACATGTCGAATTACACGGCTGATTCACCCGGTGATGTTTGAGGACGTGTTGGGATCTACACACTCATGTATTTATTACCATGCCCGGAGTCGATAACTTATTGTCTTCACACGGTCGCATCGCACGGCCATGTGTCTAGGCGTGTTAGTTCACCCATGTCTGTTTTCCGGATGCCACGCCCGTTCCTGAAAAGGCAGTGTCGGCCCACAACTGCATCGCATGGCCGTGGCTCGGTAGTTGGCTCGTGATTTTAAGGGAATTGATTTTGCCTAAATCTTATCTCTCTGCCATGTCAGTACGGTTATTTAGAGTACCCACACAACCACGACCACGGCCATGTGCAATGCTGTGTGGTCTGGAAATCTGCATTTTGGTGTTAATTTGAAACTGGAAAAGAAAAAATAAAAATAGAAAAGAAATAGCCAAAAATAGAAATAAAGAAATATTGTTAGTGCTCGAGTTGCCTCCAGAAGCGCTTGTTTAAAGTCTTCAGCTAGACATTCCTTATATTTACAAAAGTCAAAGTGGTTTAAAAGTTTGAATATCTTCCCTCATGCTGGTGGTTTTATTTTCATGATAGAGTTTAAGTCGGGAAGTAATTATTTTCAAAGTGCCAAAATTAGGATTACTTACCTCGACTGTTCCGTATGGGAAGACATTTCGTACCTCAAAAGGAATATCTTAGTTTGGACACAGAATTGGTGTGGTGGTGCACGGATCTACTTTATCTAACCGTACCAGATCTCCTATTTTGAAGTGATTCGATGTCCCTACAAGTTCTTCTAGATGCTCTTTTGGTTTTGCTTCGTGTTATTCTGGGATTTCTTTGAATTGTGTCCCCCACTTTTTAGTTTGTCGTCTCCAAAGCTTTGTTCCTCATATAATTTTTCTTTGTTGGCACTAGGTTCATACTTTGGTTCAGATTCGTATCCTTGTGGTGTTTCCTATGATGAAGGTTGTTCAAATTGATTATCATCTGAATTGATTTTCTTACCTTCATCGATTGAGGTCCTAGTGGAGTCAATAGCTTGAAAACTAATTGGTTCGTCACTTACACAAAGAAAGGAGTTCTCCTGTGGCAACATCAATTTTAGTTCTGGCAGTTCTAAAAAGGGTCTTCCTAAAATTAAGGGGATTGTATTATCCTCATTCATGTCTAAGACAACAAAATCTACTGGGAAAATGGATTTATCAATTTTGACAAGAACATCTTCGATAATGCCCATAGGAATTCTAACAGTTTTATCAGCTAATTAGATACTCATCCTAGTTTGTTTGGGCTTCCCTAGACCTAGTCATTTAAACAATGTATAAGGCATAACATTTATACTTACCTCTAAATCAGCTAATGCATTATCAACATGTAAACTACCAATTAAACAAGGGATAGTAAAACTCCGTGGATCTTTTTGCTTCTGTGGTAGTCTATTTTGTAGCCAAGCATACTGCGTTTAATTCCACATGAGGTTCTTCATCTAATTTGCGTTTGTTTGTCAAGAGCTATTTTAAGAATTTCCTCGAATCTAGCATCTAGATAAGAGCTTCAAGAAGTAGTAAGTTAATATGTATTTTCTTTAAGAGTTTAAGAAACTTAACGAACTGATCCTCTGAATCGTCTCTTTTCATTGCTTCAGGATAAGGTATGCGAGGTTGGTACTCTTTGATTACAGGGTTTGGCTTTTCTTGTGTTACCTCTATCTTATCTTCATCTACCTTGTTTTCTTGTATTGGATTGGGTTAATCTAACCCCTTACTGTCATGAGCTAGGATGCCTTGAATTTGCTCTTTTGGGTTAATCTCGGTGTTACTTGGTAGACGTCCTTACGGTTATTCTAACATTAGCTTTGCAAGTTGTTCGACTGCATTAGTGACTTCCTTAACTGACTTAGTAAGTTCCCCGAATCGGTTCTCGTCCCTTTTAATTGTATTCTCAGTTTCTTGGAAACAATTTTTTATGTTTGACATGAATTTTTCCAGCATCTCTTCGAGGTTTGGCTTTTTCTCTTGTGGATATGAATGATTTTGGAAATTTTGAGGAGGTTGTTGTATTTGATTTCCTTGATTTCCTTAGCCTCCCCATGAAAAATTTGGGTGGTTCCTCCAACCTGGATTGTAAGCATTACTATAAGGATTATTATTGGATCTAAAATTATTACCTATATAGTTCATCTGTTCGCCTCTGCGTCCGGTTGGTAGGGTGGGTACTCAGGATTCGCCACACTTCCACTTGGGTTGCCCTACATACTAGATGTACATGCGAAGAACATAAACTATCAAGCTTTTTATTCATCATCTCTACCTGTGTTGATAGCATGGTCATTGCATCGATATTGTAAACTCCAGCTGATTTTGTCGATTTTGTTCTTGTAACTTGCCATTGATAGTTATTCAGTGACATCTCTTTGATAAATTCGTAGGCTGCTTCTAGGAGTTTTATTTTTCAAAGGTCCACCGGCGGCTGAATCGATTAGTTGTCTCGTTGAGGGATTCACACCGTTGTAAAAAGTTTGGACTTGTAGCCACAGAGGTAATCCGTGGTGTGGACATCTCCTCAAGAGATCCTTGTATCTCTCCCATGCTTCGTATAATGTCTCTAAATCCATTTGCACAAAAGAAGAGATATCATTCCGTAATTTGGACGTTTTGGCAGGTGGGAAATATTTAAAAAAAATTTCGGTCATTTGATCCCATGTAGTAATTGACCCTCATGGTAACGAGTTCAACCACTGTTTGACTTTATTCCTTAATGAAAAGGAAATAACCGAAGACGAATGGCATCATCAGAAACACCATTTATTTTGAAAGTTTCACAAAAATCTAAAAAATAGCTATATGAATGTTCGGGTCTTCATCCTACAAACCATCAAATTGAATAGATTGTTGAATCATTTGTATTGTATTAGGCTTTAATTCAAAATTATTAGCAGCTATAGCAGGCCTAACAATACTAGATTTTGCTCCTGTTAAACTAGGCTTAGCATAATCATACATAATACGAGGAGCATCTGTCACATCTCGTGGTGGGTTATTCTCGTCCATCCCTTCAGTAGGATTGGATTCGCCTTGTTGTTCTTCTTGGTATTTAGGGCTCACCTGATTTCTTTGCAATTCCTTCGTGCGGTAGCTTCGATATCACTGTCATATACTAGAGGTCCTTTCGGGTTCCTTCCAATCATAAACTAGAGGTACCTACTAGGAAAAGAAAGAAAATAAAATTTAGTAAAACCAATGGAATAAAATAAATTCCGAAAAATAAAACTAAAATTAAAATTAAAATTAAAATAATGGCTAAAGTAATAAAAATAAAGCTTTCTTAATATTTTAGTTCCACGACAACGGTGCCAAAAACTTGATCATTGTTTTGTCGAGTTTTAAAATTTATAAATAGAATGATCAAACCTGGAAACTATCTCTGACAACGATTAAAGGCAAGTGTACCTATCGAACAGTAGTATACCTTAAGCAAGACCGGATTATCGAACCCAAAGGAACTAAAAGTACTAATACTAACTTTCTTTTTATTATTTAGCCTAAAATAAAGTGAAGTTGCTTTTATCTAAATTTACAACTACTAAACTAAAAACATGAAGACAAAAAGAACGAATTGGAAAATAACTTGAAGAAATAATTCAATTGATCACGATGATACCCTCAGGAAGAATCCACCTAGACTTCACTTGTTATCTAACACTAAACCATACGATTTATTCACTTAGTTTGATCCGAAAGACTCCCTAACATATATTAAACCCTCTCTCGAGGCAAATAATGTCTACCCCTAGGTTAATTAACGAAAATCTCTTTCTCGAATAATAACCCCCTAGAATAGTAGTAAATCTATCTATGGACTCCCATATTAGGTTTCACCCTAATCCTGCAAAATCTCGTCACCCTATCTCTAGGCGTACGATCAACTCCGCTCAATTATGCTAGATCTACTCTTAAGCAGGGTCTATTCCTCTCCACCTAAGCACATCAGATTCGTATTAAGCATGCATAATTAAGAACAAACTAAGTATTTTTCATATAATTTAGAAAACAATAAGAAGATTCATCTAAGTTTCATCCCTTTCAGGTATCTAAAGGGTTTAGTTCATAATAATTAAATAAAACATCTCAAGAGAAAAGATAACACAAAACATAAGAAATCCCTAAAACCCCCTAAAGGAATTCAAGGAGAATTCCACCTTCTTGAGTAGAATTCTGGCCTTTTGGGATGGATCAACTTGCTATCTTCGAGTAATTCCCAAAATTTTGACCTTTCTGGCTCGGCTCCTTGGCCTAGCTAACCGCCCCCTTCAAAGGTGGTACGCAGGAGGTATACATAAGCTCTTGGGATGCAATTCTTTCTCCCTAAGTATCATTTTCTGAGTGAAATTCCTCTTTTCCATGATAGGGGCACGGCCATGGATCACGCCCATGTAAATTGACTTCAGGCCATGTTTAGATACTGTTGTTTTAGGCATGGCTGTGTCGATGATGCACGGCCATGTAGCATGAGTCTAGGCCGGGTTGATTTCTACTTTGGCCCAAATTGGCTTGTTTTAAGCCCGTTTCTCGTTCTTTCCGTTGTAACAGCCCAAACCCGGCCCAAAAGTTAGGACCGAATATGGGTCGTTACGAAGAGGAACTTTTGAAACCCATTTTAAATCCACTTAAGTTTTGTTGAAAATCGCTTTGAAGTTATCTTGCTGAAAATATACTTAGTCCAAATTCGAAAATTTAATTAAGTCAAGTTGTTATACAAATTTCAGATGTGCCCGATGGCACGATAAAATTTTTTCGAATTAATTTAGAAAACGTGTGATTCAAATTTACAATTAAAACAAAATGTCCAACATAAAAGGAAATAACTAAAGTAAAGTATAATGAGGCCTTATTACATCCAAAATAAAACAACCCAATAACAAAATTTATAATAACTAAAATTAAAGTTCATTTAATTTTAAATCCACCGCATGGCCTCCTCAAGTCCCTCCGGCTCCATGTCCGCGATCTAAGCATCACCTGAAAAATTAATGGAGAAGGTGAGTCACCAAGACTCAGTATGTAACCCTTCCCCGTTTTAAAAATATTTTTCATACACAACATATAACAATAAATATGCAGAATATTTAATTCCCGACCTAGCCATCCAAACGCCACTGTCTACCCCGTTGTGGTACCAAACCACTGGTGGTGCCAAACCACTGGTGACATATAGTCACAATGTGTTACCAAAACACTGGTGTCCGTGGACACAGATCATTTGATGGGGCCAACCCATCGTGTGATACCAAATCAACGCGCGAGGCGATCCCATATCTCAAGTGGGGCCAACCCACGGTGGTGTTAACCATGTGGATAAGTCGCTATTGAGGTACCAAACCTCCGAGGTACCAAACCTCTGTGACATATAGTCACGGTGTTACTAAAACACCGGTGCCCGTCTAACACGATTAATAATGCGCCTCCACTCACTAATCCCACATCAATCACATACTTGAATCTCATATAATAATGCATCATGCTTACCAAAAGCATCAAATAACAAGTACACATTTTCGTGGACTTACCCGGATTGCCAACTATACCGATATGGTATATTATCAATGCTACATAGAAATCAAGTTAGCATTCACAACAACAAAGATATTAACAAATTATATGTGTGTATGTACACACTGTCACCACGATTAATCTAAATCCCGAATGAAGGAGTCGACCACCTTAGATCTCTTTGTTCCTATATTCGCCATAATAGAGTTAGTGATATGGGCCATTCGCCAAACCAATTAATTTGAGAGGATTCCTTGTGAACCCGATCCTTACCTTTTACGCTTTTGGATACTTAATCACAATACCCGATTCTAATCGCTTCATCAATTACCATCGGTTAGTAAACAAGCCATTAGCCTTCTGCTTTTAAATATTTGCAAACTAAACCCATGGAAACCGATTCTTACCAACACTTACCACTTGGTTGGTCACGAATGATGGCTTGTTTTGTCGATCTCCAAAATTCTAACACCTAGATAGATTCGGTTTCCAACAATGCCTACTTAGTACCTTGTAAAAATTGACAAAGATAGGGAAAAAGGAGCATAGGCATTCTACCAACTCTACTTACCACCTTATGAACCGATTGAAGGAGAGTCTAAAGGGATTGTTCGGTTTGTTATTCGCCAAAACTTGAAATATGGAGAGGGAAATTCGGCTATCAAATAGGAAAAAGAAAAGAGGACAAAGGAAGAAATCGGCACTTCCAATAGGTATATTCGCCAAAGAAAATTAGTAGGGAGAAAAGAAGTTTGATTCTTGAAATAGAGAATAGGTTTGAGTGGAGAAAAATAAAGAGAAGAGAAGAGAAGAGTGGAGGGTTTCGCCAAGCTATGAGAGAGAGAGAGAAAGTTTGGAAAAAGAAAGAAAAGAGTGGAATGTGGGGAGTGCCTAGCCGAAATTTTGTAAAAAGAGTACTAAAGAATTGGCCTCCCTTTCCATCACCTAGTCTCCATGTCGATTACTCCTCTTCAAGGAGTTTAAAATTCTACCAACACCTCAAATTATTCTAGGCCACACATTTGTATTAATTCAAAATTAATTTGAATTAATTAACAAGCTATTTTCCTCTACTAAATTATCATAATTTAATCCTCAATTAATCCAAATAAAACCAAACAATATCTTCATTATCCTATTATCTAAATAATAATTAGAGTTTAAAGAGAAAGGACTCTCTCCCCTGTTGCAGTCCCACCATAATGCAAAAGAAGGATTCTTGTGACTCGAACCAAGGCTCTCCTTGCTCCCTTGGTGGCGTCACACAAGTTCCTAAGTGGCCTCACTTTTGCCACTTTGTCTAGGCTTATTTTATGTCCAAATTATCCCCATTTATTCTTATAACACCCTCTTGCTAAGGCTCCCTACCTTAAAAGTTAAAACTAAAATTTCCTACCAAATCGAGCCAACACAAAGCCTTAAATTGATCATTATTATTCCATAAATAATATCTCAGCAGTTCTTACATAAGAAAAATAATTAAATTCCAACTAACCCCATTTTTGGGATGTTACAGCTCTACCCCCCTTAAAATAAATTTCGTCCAAATTACATAACTAAAACAGATGAGGGTATTGTCAGCAGATCACCTCCTCGGGTTCCCACGTAGCTTCCTCAAACCATGATTCCGCCATAGCACTTTCACTAAGGCATCGACTTCCTACGTAGAACCTTTATATCTCTATCCAAGATCCGAACCGGTTCTTCCTCAAAAGATAAGTCCGTTAACCCGATTTACACAGCACCACATGTGATGGATCCGACCGATACCGCCTCAAAGATTGATACGTGAAAGACGTCATGAATCGACTTAATTCGCCGTAACTCTAACTGATAAGCTACCGGTCCTATTCGCTTCAGCACTATATATGGGCCAATGAATCTTGGGCTTAGCTTCCCTTTTCGCCCAAATCTTAGTACCTTCTTCCAAGGCGACACCTTCAGGAAGACCTTATCTCCCACAAAGATACTCCATTTCTTTGCGTCAGATCGGCATAAGACTTTTGCCTATCTCGATGCTTCCTTGAGACGAGACCGAATCACTTTGACTTTGTCTTCAGTCTCTGCTACTAATCCTGGGCCCAACACTTGTCGTTCACTCAACTCCGTCCAACACGTCGGAGTTCGGCATTTCCGTCCATACAGTGCTTCGTATGGTGCCATCTGAATACTCGCTTGGTAGCTATTATTGTAGGCGAACTCGGCTAGAGGTAAGAATTCCTCCCAACTACCTCGGAATTCCAAGACACAACCCTCAGCATATCTTCTAAGATCTGTGACCCTTTCACCGCTCATCTCCCGAGGATGGAAAGTCGTTTGAAATCCAACCGCTGCACCAACGCTTGATGTAACGCTTTCCAAAACCTCGAAGTGAACCTTGGGTCCCTATCCGAGATAACTGATACGGGTACACCATGCAATCTGACTATCTCGGCCACATACAACTTTGCTAGCTTCTGGAGTGAGTAGTCCATTCTCACCCAGATGAAGTGAGTGATTTAGTCGACGGTCTACGATTACCAAATCGCATCTTTCTTCTTTGGGCGTAAGGGGTAGACCACCGACGAAATCCATAGTGATCCTCTCCCATTTCCATTGAGGAATCTTTACGGTTGAAGTAGCCCGATGGTAACGGTGTTCACTTAACCTGCCGACACGCCAAACACTTCCCTACAATTCCGTTATCTCACGCTTCAACCCGCCACCAGAATCTGCTTCGTAGGTCTCCATACATCTTGCTACCTCCGTGATGCATAGCGATGGGCTACTATGAGTATCATGGAGAATCCTCCGCCTCAACTCCATGTCCTTTGGCATACGTGGTCGCCCTTGAAAACATAACACACCATCACCACCAAACTATACCCTTCTAAACCACCATCCCGAACTTGCATTCTCTTCGCATTTAAGCTTTCATCCACTAACTGCTTGTTCTTAATCTCCTCGATCCATGTTGGCTTAACTTGAAGTTACGCCAAAAGGCTTCCATCGTCATATAGGCTCAACTGAGCAAACATTGCTCTTAAGTCCGCCACGACCTTCCCGGCCAACGCTACGTCCACCACGTTAGCCTTACCCGGATGATATTCGATGGAACAACAGTAGTCCTTAATGTACTCAATCCATCGGCCATTGCCTCTCGATTCGGATCCTTCGTGGTCAAGATACCTCAAACTTTTGTGGTCCGTGTAAATTACCGACTTCTCCCCATAAAGGTAATGTCTCCATACTTTCGTATGTAAGACGATTGCGGCTAACTCTGTGTCGTGAGTTGGATAGTTAACCTCATGCGATCTCAAATTGACGGACGATAGACTACTACCTTTCCATCTCGCATCAACACACACCCCAAACCAAAGGTGAGATGCATCACAATAGAACTGTGAATAATTTCCCGCCTCGGGTTGTACTAAAACCGAGCTTCCGTAATCTTCCTCACTTATCAAAACTTTCTTTGTCGCTTTCCGACCATACAAATGGAACACCTTTCCTTAGCAACTTAGTCAATCTACTGCGATCGAGAGAACCCTTCCACAAATCTCCGTAATACCTCGCTAACCCCGTAAAACTCCGTATCTCGCCACCGACTTAGGCGGTTTCCACTCCAATACCGCTTCAATTTTATGATCCACTCTAATCCTTCCACCGACACTACGTGACCTAAGAAAGCCACCTCCTCACCAAAATTCGCACTTCTCAATTTGGCATACAACCTTTTTTCCTCAACACTTGTAGGACTATCCGTAAATGCTTGTCGTGCTCCTCCTCCGTCTTTGAGTAGACCAATATGTCGTCTATGAACACTACGACGAATTGATCTAGTCTTCTTGAAATACCCTATTCATTAAGTCCATGAATGCCGGGGCATTGGTCAACCCGAATGGCATCACCAGAACTCGTAATGCCCATACCGAAGTTCAAAAGCCGTCTTGTGAACATCGACCCCTTCACCTTAAGTTGATGGTAACCCGACCTAAGGTCTATCTTCGAAAACACCGACGCCTTCAATCGGTCAAACAAGTCATCGATCCGTGGCAATGGGTACTTGTTTTTGATCGTTAACTTGTTTAACTGACGGTAGTCGATGCACATCCGCATAGAACCGCCCTTCTTCTTGACAAACAATACAGTGCTCCCCACGGAGATATACTAGGTCGGATAAATCCTTATCCAAGAGCTCATGAATTTGAGCCTTCAGCTCCACCAATTCCTTTGGTGCCATTCGATAAGGTGCTATAGACACAGGTGCCGCCGGTAGCACGTCTATATCAATTCGACTTCCGATGCGAGGTAGACCGGAAGCTCTTCGGGAACACATCAAGAAATTCCCCAACCGTTCGGACCCTTCCAACCATCAACTCCTTAGCTTCCAAAGCACGATTCAACCAAATACGCCTTACAACCCTTCTTGACCATCTTTTTCCACCTTCAAGGCAGACACCACATTGGATAGGTAATTCCTTCTATCACCTATCATAACCACTTCATCATTCTCACCGCCTTAAGAACCATGCGCTTAGCAGCGCAATCCAAATTCGCCGATACTTAGCCACCAATCCATTCCAAGGATCAAATCGAACTCCCAATGGTAGTTCCATCGATCGACCCAATCGACCCTTGGAGTTCTAGGGTACGTCCCTAAAAGTTTGTTTACCACTACAGAGTGACCTAAATGACTACACTACCATCTCTCTAGCAGCGAGCCTCGAGTCTAGGTTCAAAGTCTCTACCACACTAATTGCTACGTATGAATGTGTAGACCCCACATCAATTAATGCATAATAAGGGAGACCAAAAATCAGAAACGTACCGGTTATGACATCCGGTCGTCACCCTCCTCATGACGCCTTGTCGTGATAGACTAAGCCAGTCGCTTAGCTCAGGTTTTTCGAACCTCCTCGAGTTCCTCGACCTCGGTTAGGACCATTGCTTCCTCTGCCATTACCACGACCCCTCTGCGGTCCCACATTTCGGTCCTGAGTACGGTTCTGCCCCTCTGGCTGATTTCGAGCTCATTTCCGGGGACAATCTCTGACCCGATGTTCAAAAGACCCACACTCAAAACATCCTCTATCACGGTCGAGCAACCTCCTAATGGGACTTCCCACGATTACTTGACCGAGCCTACCGATTAGTAGCTACGCCTTGTTTGCTTGATTTGGCCCACTGCCGGCCTTCTTACGCTCATTACCACCGGATCCACCGACCCAAATCCTCTCTTTTGATTATTTCTACTATAATTCGCCTCACGACCTCCTTGATCCCCTGGCTACCTTAACCTTTTCCACAAGAGATGAAAACTCACGGACTTGTCATGGGGCAATCGGTGACCTCAAATCATCTCTGAGTCCGTCCTCAAAGCGGACACAGCCAGTGTTCAGAGCCACGATGCCTCTTGCATACCTCCCGCCTTAAAACTCCGCCTCATACTCGGCCACGGACTTAGTTCCTTGTACTAGACCGGAAAAGCCTTCCTCTGTAAGGCCGCAGTAGCTGGTGCCCACATACTTCTTCAAAAGCGGTTTTAAAGTAGTCCCATCGTAAGATCATCACCGTGGCTCCATCCCGAACTGTCACCACCACCGGCACGCTTCATCCTTTAGAAGCGACACCGCCTTTCAACTTTTCCTCCTCGGTCGGTCAAGATCATCCATTATCCTTTCTCGAGATTCCACCAATACTCGCTACACCGGGTGCCACTCCCGACACACCCCGAACACCTCAGCTCATTGGACCAATCCGCTCGGGAACAGATTTTGAGCTCCTAAATTTCCACCCCCACCACCAATTCGAGGACTCGCAACACCGCCATGCGACACCGCCTCCTCCCGTCCGATCTCTCCTCTGCTCCAAAAGCTTGAGGTGGTGGTGGCGGTGGTACATCGCTGAAACCTTGTCCCGACTGACGGGTTCGATAATCGCTATCCTACCCCACCGCATCCACGGCGCCCCGCCTCTAGAACTCATTCTATCTATCGCACTTTTAATCGGTTAAGAGAAATTTTATGTATTAGCGTTTGTTCCACTTCATTACTCATGAAGAAATTTTATGAAGAAATTTTAATTAGAGATTCTTTCGTGCAAACAAGGTTTCAGTCTTCTATCCTAGTTCACACAAAGAAGTTCTTACATCCATTCCCTAATGCTTTCCATACCTATTCACTCTTCGGACATTTCTGCCCATTTCCAACCCAGGGGTATTTTCGTCTTTTTCCTACAGGGGTATTTTCGTAATAAAAGAGATTTTAAAACTTTAGTAAAGTAGATTGCTTTTGCAATTCCCAACACTGGAGGGTATTATAAAAAAATGATAAGGTTTGAGGTCATGGCATTATTTCGAAAACCAGGGGTATTTTGGTAATTTTGTCCATCAGGGGTAATTTTGTAATTTTTTGTAAATCAAGGGTGTTTTAATCATTGTAAAACTCGAGGTCCCTTTTGAAAATTTTCCTTTCTTAAAACGGTGATGTTGCAAAATTTTGTACTGTAGGCGTTTGGTAATTTTACACATTGGTATGCGTTTTCGTGATTTTCCAAAACCAAAGTGGTTCATTGATGATTTCAAAGTCGGGTTGAATATTTGAGAAATAGTTGGAATTTTGGACATAATCATTGAGTTGACGTTTTATGAACCAAGGGTATTTTAGTAATTTTACCCTAAGGGCATTTTCGTAATTTTCCACAAATCGAACTTTTCGAGGAAAACATTGTAAAAAGAGTTGTTCTTACTTTTGAAGGGTGATTTGAAAAGTTTTAAGACCAAGTTTTGTTGTTTCTTTTTTTTCAAATCAAGGCTAATTCCTTTCGGGTTTTAGTCATTATGCTTTAGCCTATGACCGAGCCTTCTTGGTCGAGTGAACCCAAGCTACGCACCGTGCAGTTTCGGTGGAGAGGAGGTGAGTCACACGGACCTTAAATACCAAGCTCCCACCGAACCTTTCTAGACATGCGCAGAGGTTACCACACCATCGAGCCCTCCGAGTTGTGGTGAACCCAAGCTACGCACTGTAGGATACTGCAAGAGGTGGTGAGTCACTCTGACCGCTTAAATACTAGGCTCTTCCTGCCCAATCCTAGACATGCGCATGGGGTTACCACACCCTAGCTCGATGACTAAGTCGAGATTGGTTTAGTTCTTTAAGTCTTATGTTTAGCTTGTGTGTTTGAGTAATCTAATCCTGGGTTCAAATTCCTATAAGTCTATCTACGCTCCATGCTTCCTACCCTTCTATAATTCACACAGAGGTTTAGATGTACTTACAGGCGGATCGGTGGTTTGAGACTCGGCCATGCCGCTTAAAATCCAAAAGCAATTTATAAGGCCTACTAAAACATTTTTGGGCCTTGGGCCCCACAAATGAAGTTTTGAACTGGCTCGATACCAATTTGTAATATTTCAAACCCGCCCAAAAGTTAGGACCGAATATGGGTCGTTACTTAAGAGGAACTTTTGAAACCCATTTTCAAAATCCACTTAAGTTTTGTTGAAATCGCCGTTTGAAGTTATCTTGTGAAAATATACTTAGTCCAAATTCAAAATTTAATTAAGTCAAGTTGTTATACAAATTTCGAGATGTGCTCGATGGCACGATAAAATTTTTCAATTAATTTAGAAAACGTGTGATTCAAATTTACAATTAAAACAAAATGTCCAACATAAAAGGAAATAACTAAAGTAAAGTATAATGAGGCCTTATTACATCCAAAATAAAACAACCTAATAACAAAATTTATAATAACTAAAATTAAAGTTCATTTAATTTTAAATCCACCGCATGGCCTCCTCAAGTCCCTCCTGGCTCCATGTCCATGATCTAAGCATCACCTGAAAAATTAATGGAGAAGGTGAGTCACCAAGACTCATGTAACCCTTCCCGCTTTAAAAATATTTTTCATACACAACATATAACAATAAATATGCGAATATTTAATTCCGACCTAGCCATCCAAACGCCCTCTGCTCTACCCTGTTGTGGTACCAAACCACTTTGGTGGTGCCAAACCACCGGTGACATATAGTCACAATGTGTTACTAAACACACGGTGTCCGTGGACACAGATCATTTGATAGGGCCAACCCATCGTGTGATACCAAATCAACGCGACGATCCCATATCTCAAGTGGGGCCAACCCACCTGGTGTTAACCACGTGGATAAGTCGCTATTGAGGTACTAAACCTCCGAGGTACCAAACCTCACGTGACATATAGTCACGGTGTGTTACCAAAACACCGGTGCCCGTCGACACGATTAATCGCCCCTCCACTCACTAATCCCACATCAATCACATACTTGAATCTCATATAATAATGCATCATGCTTACCAAAAGCATCAAATAACAAGTACACATTTTCAGGGACTTACCCGGATTGCCAACTATACCGATATGGTATATTATCAATGCTACATAGAAATCAAGTTAGCATTCACAACAACAACGATATTAACAAATTATATGTGTGTATGTACACACCTGTCACCACGATTAATCTAAATCCCGAATGAAGGAGTCGACCACCTTAGATCTCTTTGTTCCTATATTCAGCCATAATAGAGTTAGTGATATGGGCCATTCGGCCAAACCAATTAATTTGAGAGGGATTCCTTGTGAACCCGATCCTTACCTTTACGCTTTTGGATACTTAATCACAATACCCGATTCCCGAATCTGCTTCATCAATTACCATCGGTTAGTAAACAAGCCATTAGCCTTCGGCTTTTAAATATTTGCAAACTAAACCCATGGAAACCGATTCTTACCAACACTTACCACTTGGTTGGTCACGAATGATGGCTTGTTTTGTCGATCTCCAAAATTCCGGAACACCTAGATAGATTCGGTTTCCAAAACAGCTACTTAGTACCTTGTAAAAATTGACAAAGATAGGGAAAAAGGGAGCATAGGCATTCGGCCAACTCTACTTACCACCTTATGAACCGATTGAAGGAGAGTCTAAAGGGGATTGTTCTGGTTTGTTATTTGGCCAAAACTTGAAATATGGAGAGGGAAATTTGGCTATCAAATAGGACAAAGAAAAGAGGACAAAGGAAGAAATCGGCACTTCCAATAGGTATATTCGGCCAAAGAAAATTAGTAGGGGAGAAAAGAAGTTTCACATCGAAATAGAGAATAGGTTTGAGTGGAGAAAATAAAGAGAAGAGAAGAGAAGAGTGGGAGGGTTTCGCCAAGCTATGAGAGAGGAGAAAAGTTTGGAAAAAGAAAGAAAAGAGTGGAATGTAGGGGAGTGCCTAGCCAAATTTTGTAAAAGAGTACTAAAGAATTCGCCTCCCTTTCCATCACCTAGTCTCCATGTCGATTACTCCTCTTCAAGGAGTTTAAAATTCGCCAACACCTCAAATTATTCTAGGCCACACATTTGTATTAATTCAAAATTAATTTGAATTAATCAACAAGCTATTTTCCTCTACTAAATTATCATAATTTAATCCTCAATTAATCCAAATAAAACCAAACAATATCTTCATTATCCTATTATCTAAATAATAATTAGAGTTTAAAGAGAGAAAGGACTCTCTCCCCTGTGTTCCGCCCCACCATAATGCAAAAGAAGGATTCTTGTGACTCAACCAAGGCTCTCCTTGCTCCCTTGGTGGCGTCACACAAGTTCCTAAGTGGCCTCACTTTTGCCACTTTGTCTAGGCTTATTTTATGTCCAAATTATCCCCATTTATTCTTATAACACCCTCTTTATATAAGCTCTTAGGATGCAATTCTTTCTCCCTAAGTATCATTTTCGAGTGAAATTCCTCTTTTCCATGATAGGGCCAACACCATGGAGCACGCCCATGTAAATTGACTTGGTAGTGTTTAGATATCGTTGTTTTAGGCATGGTATCTCGATGATGCACGGCCATGCAAAGATGAGTCTAATCAAATTTGTACTTTGGCCCAAATTGGCCTGTTTTAAGCCCGTTTCTCGTTCTTTCCGTCCTCGGGTGCTTTCCTGAGTATAAATATGAAAAAAAGGATTAAAAGCACCTTTTTACATAAATCAAGGGCTAAATCATCCAAAAGCATACTAAATATGGGGTTAAAATATGTTACTTTTACGGTTTATTAGGCACTCAGTTTAGTTAAAGGGACTAAATCACAAAAAAGTGCAAAACTTGAATTCTATATGTTAAAAGTGTCCAATTGCTATGCGATTTTAAATTGGAGGTACTTAAATGGTAATTAGACCATTGGTTAAGTTGGTGGACAAAAATGGACATGGTTTGGTATGTTTCTAAAGTTTTTCATTAAGGGTATTTTGGTAATTTACTAATTAAATGAATTAAAAAGCCAAATTAAAAGCCAATTTTTGTCCATCTTCCTCCCATGGTTGAATTTTACAAGAGGAAACCATGGCTAGGGTTTTTCAAGCTTCCAAGCTCGATTGTATGTTCGTTCTAGCCCTATTTTTAATGATTTTTATGTTTTTGAAATCCTTGAAGCATGATCTATTGATTTCTACCACTAATTTAAGAAATGATCAAGGTCTAGGGTTTGACCCATATTAGACATGTTTGTGTTTTGATGTTTGATGGTAGAAAATGCATGTTTGTTGTTTGTTAAATGACTTTTGCTAACTGATTTTAGGTAAAAAAGTCAAAAAGGACTTATTTGTAAAAGTTGTAAAATATGTTGTAAAAATGTTAATAAATGAGAAATGTGGGCTGCTATGAGTATGAAAATGGTTCGACTAGGCTGGGTTTTGAAAAAGTTGAATGAAATCATTTTACGAATCTAGGGACTAAATTGTAAAATATTAAAAGTTTAGGGCCAAAAATGTAATTTTTCCATAATGTAACTTTTTGACTGAAATGAATAATGTGTTGATTAAATAAGATGAATTTGGTATTATAGATTAGGAAGAATGAAGTTCGAATTTAGAAATGGGGAAAACGAGTATTTGACGATTACGTATTTTTTGTCATTTCTATGTCAAGGTAAGTTCATACGTTAAAAAAAAAAAAGCTTTAGACTAATTAAATTTAAATGCTTTAATATTGTATGAATTGTATGATTGATTTTGTGAATGAGTACAATTCTACGAATGAGTCTGAAGACGAATTGGCAAGCAAGAAATCCCGTTTGAACCTTAGGAATAAGGTATGATAAAAGTCGCATGTCACTAAGGTTAGTATGTATTATGTGACTATGTGATCCGGGTGTTGGTTATGTACATCCTATCGGTGGCTGAGTATATCGACATATGTTGCGGATATTTGACAGCTTGTGTGAGTAGGCCCATTGATAACTCGAGTGCGAGCAACTATGTGATATGAGATTGAGGTAGCATTGGCTACATATGTGGCACTTAGTGTGCAAATTTTTCCCGAGTATCTGACATTGTTATTCTGACTGGTTCATGGGTACGTCAAAGACAAAATTATGTGTAAATTCATTTTGAGATGGTACAAGTATGTACTTGAAGCTTATATTTATTAAATGCTAGAAATGATGAATATGAGGTAAGTTTTGTGATGGAATGAGTTATGATATAACATGTTTTATTCACACAAATTGTGATTTATCAGATATGATAAAAAGGAAAGATTGGCATAATTGCCTATTAAAATGCTATTGAAGTAAGGGAAGATAAGAGTTTAGGCAATTGAAAGATATTAAGACATATGCTTGGAAACATGAGTACACATAATTAATGTGCATGTTTACTATGAGGATTGAAATGATTTGTTGAATTTTTGTAATATGTTACAAAGGAGAGATTATGGTTGTTAGGCTGATGCCAAGATATGTTAAATTATGCTTATAAGTTGATAGAGTAAACATTATGACTGAATAAAAATTATAATTGTGAGAATTATAGAAATTTTGGACTATCTTATGTTTATATTGTTGGACTTGGTAAATGATTGGTAAGAGTTGTTTATTATTTTCGTACGGACTTACTAAGCTATATAGCTTACCTCCTTCCTTTCCAATGTCTTATAGGGTTATTAAGCTAGCTCGGGTTGGAGATCGCCGGAGATCCTATCACACTATCAAGCTATCATTTTGGGTATAAATGAAATCAAGCATTTTAAGTCTATGGCATGTATAGGGATTAGGCCAATTTGTTATATGTGTCATTATTAATTTGGCCATATGTGTTAGATAGTAATTATTAATGCTTCATCTTATATATAGCCATAAATGATGGCTTATGTTGATCATATTTTTATAAATATGTTAATGCCCTCTTGTGATTGTGAAATTAGTATGTTTCTAATGGGCTAAGTATAAAATTTTAAGCATGATAAATGATGGTATAAGAATGACATGTTATCTTGTTTGTGGTTGCTTGGTTGCATTTATATGCTTGAATTTGTGTCATGTGATGTTGTGTAGATGTGTAGATGTGTGCAAATGAGGGTGCCAAAATGGTTTGGTAAATAGCCTTGTTTTTGTCCACACGTGTAGACACACAGGCGTGTGTCTAGGGCATGTATGACACACGGTTTGCCCCACGGGCATATGTTTCGGCCGTGTGTCCCCTGCACCATAATTTTGAAAAATAGAATGTCCATAATTGGCCACACGGGCAGAGACACGGGCATGTTTCTCAGCCGTGTGTGCTACACAGCCTAGCACACGGGCGTGTGGCCCGGTCGTGTGGCACAAGCTAGAGAGCACCCTAATTTGAACACGGTCTGAAGCACAGGCGTGTCCCAGGGTCAAACGGGTGTGAGCCCTGTAGTTAACAAAAATTTTCTAAGTTTTATAAAAATTCCCTGAGTTCTCGGTTTAGTCCCAAACCACCTCCAAAGCATGTTTGGGCCTCGTAGGCTCGTAGTAGGGACTTTGTGATCGAATATGAATGGTTTTAATTTGGACGCAAATATTATGACTCAAAATTGAGTGATTGCTTGTGATGTGAGTCCGGTAATGCCTCGTACCCTATTCCGACATCGAATACGGGTAAAGGGTGTTACATGTTAAGCTCACCCACTCCTTTTAAACCCTTGCAGATTAGTAAGGAGCCAGTCTGAGCGGTGTGGTTTCCAAGAGATGATCCAAGCAAGGCTATTTGTTATTTCGTCGGTGTTCTATATTTAATTATGTTTTGGGGAATAAAGCAATGTGATAGATTTGTTTATAACCATGTTAACTTCTAGAAAATTTTTTAGTTTATGGTTCGGTTTATAAGGATTACATGTTATTGTGATGCTTAGGTTCCTGAACATAAGGATGGATAAACGTTACTTGCTCGAAAACGATTTTGTGATATTAAACTGTTAATT
Source organism: Gossypium rotundifolium (assembly GCA_025506655.1). Classification (NCBI taxonomy): domain Eukaryota; kingdom Viridiplantae; phylum Streptophyta; class Magnoliopsida; order Malvales; family Malvaceae; genus Gossypium; species Gossypium rotundifolium. Next base: position 104,093,326 of record CP106733.1, on the reverse strand, counting down.
GGGCCATTGAATTATTATTTGTTGAAGTACTTGATGCATGATGTTTAGGAACTAAATTGGAAAGATTAATTGCTTATGTATGTTGCATTTTTGAGGTCTGGAGCAGAGGTATTGATAATCGAGTTTTAAAATTGATACCTCTTTTTTTTGAGACGTGCAGGGAGTCAGAATTGGGATTTCGTATCGATACCTTTGCTTGATTATCGATACTCGGGGTTAAAATATCATTTTTTCATGATAGGTGCCGATAATTTTCGAGACTTTGGCTTTTAATTGAGAAATAGAATGCAAGTTTGGTATCATTTTTCCAAGTGGTATCGATACCTACATGAGAGTTCTGAGTTTTTGTTAAATGGACCTTATGCATGTTTAATTATTGTTATAATACTATTTGATGTATGGTTAACATGTATAATTGACTTAAAACCTACACGAATACAAACATGGATAATGCTTCGTTTAGGTTGAACTTTTACTTGTTGTATATGACATGAGACGGTGGTGTGGCACCCCGTATTTAGGTTTGTCGACCAGGTCGAGTATAGAGTGTTACAAAATGGGAGTTTTAATCACTAAAAGAATCGAAAAAATAGGAAGAAAAAGGAAGAATTTTGGTCACTAGTGGTGGTGACGACTGTGGTTCGACGATATGTTGACGATGATCCGGCGACAGTGGAGTGGTGGTTTGACAGTGGTGGAGGGCTATGGGATTTCGTGAATAAGAGGGGGTGAAAGGAGTAAGAAAAGAAAATAAGATGGATGAGGAAAAAAGGATCCACGATGGCTCACGGTGGCGGTCACAACAGCGTACAGCAGTGGAAGGGAGGAGGAGTGAAAAGAGGCGGTGCTAATGGTGCTAAAAGGACACTTGATGGTGGCAGAAGGGTCGGTTGTGTTGGTATAAAAATAAAAGTTAAAGAAAAGGGGTGGTGGTTCTTTTTCAAGTGGAGAGAAAATAAAAGTGAATGAAAATGACAAAAAAAAATAAAATATGGGAGAATGAAGGAGGTAGGGACGACCATGGGTGTGGTAAACTTGGTCAACTGTGAGTAGGTTGAATGAACCATAGCAAGTAGATAAGAACGAAGTGAAAAGAGAGAGGGGAACATAAGAGCATAAAGGGGATCATGTTTCCCAACATATGGTAAGTTTGACACATAAAGAGGGAAAGGAACCTCCTAAACATGGTAACAATGGGGTGGATTGTAACACCCCTAACCAGTATTCGTCTTCAAAATAGGGTTACGAAGCATTACCATACAAACAGAACATTAAAACATTCATTTCATACATCATTGCAAACATAATCTAAATACATACAATCACATACATAACATATCTAAATTGATCCCTCGATGCCTTTGAAATACCTTAGAAATAATTTTGGACCAAATTGGAAACAATCGAAAAGTATAAGAAAAAGTTAGAAAAATTGGACTATAGCGGTACACGGCCGTGTGCCTCACAGGCTGAGACACATGCCTGTGTCTCAGGCCATGGAACAATTGAAATAGGGACACACGATTGTGTCCTAGCCCTTGTCTTCACCTGTGTAACTCTATGAGTTGGGTCACACAACCAAGCCACACACCCGTCTTCCAGGCCGTGTGCTAGGTCGTGTAAAAGCCTGACTTGTATGCATTAAAACCTACAAGGGACACACGTCCATGTCTCCAAACCATGTGTCATACATGGCTGAGTCACACGCCTGTGTCTCAGGTCGTGTGGACATGAAATTGGTGAAAATCAAGCCATTTATAACACCAACTCATGCAACCACCTAAAAGCATTTTGTGCACATAATCAAGGCACCATAACATGACCAAAACCAGCATGAAATAACCAATTCAGTAGTTCAAAATCATTCAACCAATATGCCATACAAGGCACCTTAAATGCAAACATACAAACTTACCTAAACTTATATATATACTTGACCACATTTCGTTCATTCATATCTAGTTTAATACCATCCCAAAACATACCATATCTTTACTATTAGTACTCCAACATAAACTTACCATTTGAACTATACTATTCATGCATCACAAGTACCAAAATGACACAATTCAACCAACACCAAATGGTACCAAACAACTTATACATTTGAAAATCAGCAACTAGATACCGGAACAAGTTCACCTACACATGCCATTATAACTTTAGTCAAGATAACAAAGTCTACCAAAATTTATGTTGGATAGTGTGGTAGATCTCCAACGAGTTTCCAAACTGATTGAGCTTTTGATTATCTATAAAGAATAGAAAAGAAAACTACGTAAGCACATAATGCTTAGTAAGTTCGTAAAACATGAACATAACTTACCATATATACATAACATTAAGATTAAGCATAATATAATCCAACCACAAGCTTGGCACAACCCTAAGCACTATCAACAACACATGTTAGTGCATTCAAACATAATTCACATGTATTTAACATAAGGTAAGCCATTATATATGAACATACTTCATTTGAAGTCATTATTTTCATTAACTTAAGTTTGCTTCCATTGAAGCTTACCATTTCAATACTTTTCATAATTAAATGACATAGTTCATTTGGATACTTACCGTTCCTTTCGTTTTCATGCCCATTGAACCATTTAAAATATCATCAATACTTGAGAAAGCTCACACAAAGTGTGCTTAACATATAATCGTAACCTTTCCTTTACATCATTGCTCACACGAGTTGTGAAATAGGCCTACTCACATGAGTTGTGGGTTGAAATGTAAAATACACGATGCTGCTCACATGAGCTGTGGACTGTCTATAAAAAATGCAGGACCTTAGCCATTGGTAGGACATTCAAGACCAGCACCCAAAACATGAAATCCCTAATGACATGTCATTTGAATCCTACGAATTCCTAAGTTTCAACCGAGACTCGATAACAGTCATGACTTCGTTGGATATTTATCACTCAATTACATAAAAACTAACATATTAACATATAGCTGAAGTTACCATTAAAAGCAATACTTATTCATACGAACTTACCTCGATGACAATGGCTTAGAAACGAGATTGACTAATCTTACGCTTTAGCTTTTCCTTGATCTAGATCTGTACATGGTCTATCTTGATCTAAATAGACAAATTCAATCCATTTAATTCTTCTATTATTCAATTCAATTCATATTACACTTTTTACAAAATTACTATTTTGCCACTAACATTTTAACTTTTTTTACAATTTAGTCCTTAAGTTCCTAATTTTAAATCTAAACATTTTCATCCTTTTCTCAAGCTAGCTGATTTTTCTAGGGAACTATTTCAGTCTATACAAATCATCATTTCACAAATTTACCATGAACTTTCATTATTTTTACAAATAAGTCCCTAAATGACAATTTCATCCTAAATCACTTTACAAAACTAGTTTAATTATCAACAAGGACTCATAATCTTTCATTAAACAATAAAAATCATGCAATAGAATTCATAGTATATTCCTAATTCTTTTAGCAGTTTTGCAAATTAATCCCCGAGCTAGCTAGGTTAAGCTACAACGACCCCAGAAACATAAAAATCATTAAAAATGGGATTGAAAACACTTACATGCAAGCAAATTAAGCTTGGTCGAATGGAGCATTCATCTATGGGGTATTTTCTTCTTCAAAAATCGATTTAGGTTAAAAAATAAAGATGATACTTTGTTTAATTCTTTTTAGTTTTTAGTTTATTTACCTATTTACCTTACTAACCTTTAAAATCTTATGAAATTTCAATAAAACCATGCCATGTATTTCCACTAACAACACAAATGGTTTAATTAACATCTAAATCCTTTCACTTCAAAGTGTCATAGCCATTTGACCCTTTTAACTAATAGAAATATACTTTTGCACTTTTTACGATTTAGATGTTTTTACTTAATTAAGCATGCAAACTTCAAAATTTCTTAACCAAAATTTAATACGACCTTACTAACATCCCATAGAAATTAAAATAATAATAAAATAATAATTTACACATCAGATTTGTTGTCCCAAAACCATTATTCTGATTCCATTTAAAACAGGCTGTTACAACTCTCCCTTCTAAAGGAATTTTCGTCAATGAAAATCTTACCAGAAAAGAGGTTCGATTTTGCACTTTCATAGCTTCTTCCAGTTCCTAGGTGGCCTATTCTATTCCATGACATTGCCAGATAACTTTCACTAAAGCTATACTTTTATTTCTTAATTCTTTAACTTCACGAGCTAGAATTCTGATCGATTCCTCATTGTACGTAATATCTGGCTGTATTTCAACATCAATAGTTGTAATCACGTGTGAAGGATTTGATTAATACCGTTGTAACATCGATACATGGAATACATTATAAATATTTTTTGACACTGATGGAAAAGCTAATCTGTAGGCTACTGGCTCGATCCTCTTAATAATCTTGTACGACTAGATAAATCGTGGACTAAGCTTTCCTTTCCAACCGAATCGAACTACTTTCTTCCAAGGCGATACTTTCAAAAGCACTCTGTCGCCGACTTGAAATTCAATTTCTTTTCTTTTCAAATTTTGCATAGGATTTATGTCGATCTGAAGTTACTTTTAGACTATCACGCATCACTTTAACCTTTTCTTTGGTTTCTCGAATTAAATCAACCTCGAATAACTTTTTCTCTCGAGCTTAGTCTAGTATAATGAAGTTTGACACCTTTGACCATACAAAGCTTTGTACGGTGTCATTTTAATACTCTATTTATAAGCATTATTATAAGTAAATTCAACTAATGGTAGAAATCTCTCCGGTTACCTTCAAACTCCGAAACACAACATTGTAGCTTATCTTTGAGTATCTGAATCACTCACTTAGATTGCCCATCGGTATGGGGTTGAAATGCTGTACTAAAATGCAGTCGAACGACTAGAGCTTCATGTAACTTACTCTAGAATCAAGATGTAAACCACGGATATCTGTTAGAAATAATAGAAATTGGCACACTGTGCAATCTAACAATCTCAGCAACATACAACTATGCCAATCTCTCGAGTAAATAAATTCGTACCTACTAGATTTAAGTGGGCGGACTTCATCACATGGTCTATAATAACCGACACAACATCTTTCTTTCCCAGAGAAAGAGGCAACCTCGATACGAAATCCATCGTAAAACATTTCCACTTCCACTCTGGAATCATTACAGATTGTAATAAACTAGAAGGTACCTGATGCTCGCATTTAACTTGCAGATAAACCAAACATTTCAATACAAACTCTGATATCTCTTATTTCATACCTAGCCACCAATACATCTGTTTCAAACTGTATTACTACCAGGATGAATCAACAATCTACTACTATGAGCTACTATAAAATTTTTTGAATGAGGTAAGAATTTCTCAGAATACAAGTTTGGCTTTTGAAGTACAAACTTTCATCGAAACCAATGTGAAAATCTGAATCAGTTGCTGTCTCAATATTTTTCTATTTAGCGGTTAAAAAATCATCACATTTCTGAGCTTTGTAAATCTGTTGTAAAAATGTCAGTTTAGCTTCCAATTAAGCTAAAATTGAACTATCATCAATCAATGTCAATCGCGTGCTCAATGCTCGTAAGGAAAACAATATTTTCTACTCAAAGCATCAGCAACAACATTAGCCTTACTCGAATGATAATCAATGATCAAGTCGTAATCTTTCAATAGATTGAGCCATCTACGTTGTCTAAAATTCAAATCTTTTTGCGACATCAAATACTTCAAGCTTTTATGATCCGTAAAGATATGACATTTTTCTTCGTACAAATGGTGTTGCCAAATTTTCAAAGTGAACACAATAGATGCAAGCTCTAAATCGTGAGTCAGATAATTCTTTTCGTGTTGTTTCAATTGTCTAGAAGCATACACTATTACTTTGCCTTCTTTCATCAAGACACATCCCAAACCATTCAATGAAACACTCGTCAAATCAAAAATTCTTTACCGGACTCAAGCTGAACCAACATAGGTGCCTCAGTTAACAAAGCTTTCATCCGATTAAAACATTGCCGACATTTCTTGGACCATTCATGTAACATCTCATTTTAGTTAAATTAGAACAGTGGTTTCAAGACCATAAATTTGGTATCAAAATAATTAATTTAATATTATTTTAATGTTTATAGCATTATAGAATGATTGTGTGAGAGTTTCATTTAGAGATTTTATCGTTTGAATGCTTAATTCGATAAAAAGGACTAAATCGCATAAAGTGCAAAAGTGGTGTTCCAATAGCTAAATGTATCTAATAGCTAAAGGTATCTAATAGCTAAGGAGTATTAAATTAGAGATTCTTTCGTGATAATTATACCATTATTAGCATGCGTGGACAGTTATGGACAAACATTAATTGATTTTATTGTTTTATAACCAAGGTTAATTTTGTAATTTGGTAAATAAAGGTTAATTAAATAAAACAAAGCAAGTATCACCTTTTATTCTCCATATTCAATAATAAATTAGGCCTTTGGAAGCCATTTTTGAGCTTTTACATTCGACCAAGCTTTCTAGCTCAATAGGTGAGTGGTTTTGTCTCGTTTTTAATGATTTCTACGTTTTTGAGATTGTTATAACTAGGTCTTGTAACAGCCCAATTTAGGGGCTAGTCGAACAGTGATCTCAAAATGACTAATTTGAGGTTAGAGAAAATTATTTTCATGTTATGTTTTGTGTTATAACATGTTTATAAGGATGCATGAAATTTTTGGTGTCTTAATTTTAGCGAATTCTAGCTAAATTGTGAAAAAAGGACTAAATTGTATAAAGTGCAAAAGTTCTATTTTATTTGCTAGAGGTGCCAATTGACTAAAGAATATTGATTGGAGGTCCGTAAAGTGTAAATAGGCCATGTAAGGAGTGATGCCAGGGCCATAGGGGGACAATGAAAGGACTTTGTCAATGGTTAGGTGGGAATTTTGTGATAAAAATTTATTTTTTTCATAAAATAAATAAAAGAAAATATCACCTTTCTCTCCATCTTCTCTCCACCGAAAATGAGCAGAAAAAATGGGGGTTTTTGACGCTCAAACTTTCAGTAGCTCATTCCTCTTCAAGTAAGTCATTTTGATGACTATTCTTGATGATTTTTGTATTTTTGGAGTCCTCAAAGCTTAAGCTAGCTATTGAGAGGACTAGTTTGCAATATGGTTGAAAGTCTAGGGACTTACCATGTTAGAGTTCATTTTGTTTGGTGAGTTTTTATGGAAGAAAATGAATGATAGGATGTTGATAAACAACTTTTGTGAAAACACCTAATTGAGACTAAATGCAAAAGTTGAAATTTGTTCATTAAGTCATGAAATAGTTTGAATTGTGAATAGTTTTAAGAGGATTTAATATTCATCTAGGCTTGTTTAATAAGAAAATGTGATGAAAATTTATTTACAAGCCTAGGGGAAAAATCGTAATTTTGCCAAAGTGTTGGGGCAAAATAGTCATTTTTGCCTAAAGTGTAGGTTATGGTTTATTATGATTCATAAGTGATTAAATTAGTAAATTCCATTATTCTAGATAAAATAAGACAAGTTTCGGACCTAGAACGGGGGAAAAGAGAAACGTGGGCAAAAATTCCCTTTCGGCCCTATCGACATTGAGGTAAGTTCATGTGCAAATATTGCAATTACGTACAAGTTAATTTAATATTCCAATGTTGTATGGAATGTATATTTACTCTATGAATGTATGAAATATCTTTTGATGAGATGTTAATAGAATTGAATCTAAGAGTAATGGGAAATGTATATAGCATGATATGATGATAGTTAAGGTCTCGTGTAAGACCATATTGGAATATGGCCTAGGTATAAGGATTCAGTATAAGACCATGTCAGGGATATGGCATTGATGTTTTAATGCAAGTAAGACCCTATTAGGGCATGATGTCAATTTGACACTATGTGTATGAGACTCAAGAGTGCTATTTAACAATTTGAGTGATTCAACGGGTATGTTGAAAGAGAGAAAGTATGTGATTGTACCACAAGAAATACAAGCATGTGTTAGAATTGAATTGAGATGAATTAAGTATATGATGTACCCCTAGTGGGTTATGTATAATCAATACACCTTAGTTGCATGAGATCGATTTATTAATGCATTGTGTGAATGCGAACGAGTATTATAGAAAGTTAAGTAAGAATGGTAGTGTGTGAGGATGTTCTTGGATGAACATTTGAAATAGAGAAATACTTGTGGATAACTATCCATGGATGTGAATAATGGTGAGCTATGTGTGATATCACCTTATTAATGGTTAGTGATGGGCTGTGTGCGATACCATCAACTATATTATTATCGGTGGGCTATGTGCATTACCACTTGATTAATTGGTAAATGATGGGTTGTGTGTGATACCATCACTTATAAATGATTGGTGGGTTGTGTGCGATACCACCCTATTAGAGATTGATGGCGGGCTAAGTGCGAAACCACCAAGAGATTAGTAGTATGAGTGGATTATTGAAAATGTTTGATGTGTTATTTTATATGATCATGTGGTGATCAGTGCAGGAATGTATGTAAATTAAACAAGCAATTGGCTTGTGGCATGGTTAAAATGTGGTAAGAGATAGAATGAGTAAGCTTCAGGATTGGTTGAGCAAGTGACCAGGAGTTTGTGAGAAAAACTCATTATAATACCTTGCGGTTGTGTATATTCAATGAATATTAGCATTTGTCATGTATATGCAGATGAACTTACTAAGCATTATCACTTATTCCTTTTCCATTTTCCCATCTCTTATAGGTTTTTAACTAGCTCGAGTTGAAGGCCGCCGAAGATGTTTTCACACTATTGAGTAGACGCCTGGTATGGTGTTCCAAGTTCTTATGAGTCATGGCATGTATATAGATTCTTTGAAAGTTGATTAAGTTCTAATTGATGTAGCCAAATTGTGTTGGCCTAAGAGAACTTATAGTTTGGTCATGTATAGCCATAGACGATGGCTTAAGTTGTTTCTAATTGTATTAGGAATAGTTCACCCTATTGTATGGGCTGCAGACCTTATCTCTTTTATGATTAAATGTCCTTAATTTAAAAGTTATATTGATGCTATGTGAAGTTATGTGATGATGTGTGAATGTATGCAAATGAGAGTGGCAAAAGGCTTGGTAGATAACCTGCTAATTGTCCACATGAGTAGACACACGAGCTTGTGTCTAAATCGTGTGGGAGGCACGGTTAGTACATGGGCGTGTGCCCAAGCCGTGTGGATAAGTCAGAATATCAAGATTTGGCACACGAGCCAGTGCTATGGGTGTGTTAAGGCCGTCTTGTTTAGTCAGTTTCGACCACGGGTGGAAGACAGGGGCATGTCTTAGGGGTATACTGGCGTGTCCCTAGACCAACACGGGCGTGTGGCCCCTGTTGGATGAAAAGTTTCTTGAGTTCGTAAAAGTTACGGGATTAGTTCCAAAACCTCTCGGAATCATGTTTAAGGCCTCGTAGGCTGAGATTGAGTAAGTGATAGGCTTAAACGAAATTTTATAGCCCGTTTCAAGAGTTAAGTAAGATTAAGCATGGTAATCCCTCATATCTGGTTTCGGTGTCAGACTCGGGTAAGGGTGTTACAGGTCTAGCTAGCCTAGAGACTATTTTACAAAACTGTCAAAGATTTACGATGTTGCCATTGATGAATACATGTATGTTTATATGATTGATTGTAACATCCCAAACCTGGCCTAGAAGTTAGGCCTGAATCTGGTGTCACATTTTTTCGAAAACCATGTTTTTATTGAAAACCCTTCTTATTTAAAAGCTTATGTAAAATCCTAGTTACGTTACTTTATTTTTAAAATGTGGTACATTGAAAAAATATTAGTTTTATTCTCAAAACATCTTTTCAGTTGCGGAAAAAAATTTGAATGTAATTGATTTACAAAAAAGATTAAGTTGCGAAACCATTTCGAAAATGTTGCGAAAACGTAGTGTTGTTTTAAAAGCAGTTAATTTTGGAAAACCGTGATTTACTTCAAAACGGATATAATTCAAATTAAATAAAAAACCAAAGTTAAAATCCAAAAACTTAAAGAGGCCTTAATACAACCCAAATCAAACTACTTGAATGTAAGCAATCAAAATAAAAAACACAGGCCTTCTCCGAGTCCCTCGCAGCGTAGATCCATCTAAGGCTAGGGATTACCTGCATAGTTAAAAACGGGGTGAGTTTACAAAAACTCAGTGTGTAATCCCCTTACTAGAGTAACAGTCAGTATACAAAAATAGAAATTGAAATAGTCTGGGCCAAAGCCTTTTAACCGTAACAGTACAGTCTAGATCAAAGCATACGTGGGCCAAAGCCCACTACAATATCATTTGGGTCTCAGCCCATAACAAAATCAATTAGGCCTAACCCAAACCAATAATAGAAAAAATGGGACTAAGCCCAGTATAGTGACAGATCTTATAACAGATATGCAATAGTATGAGGATGCAACCTACCCCGATACAGCCAACATACCACCCGTACCAACCCTACACTTACGTGGGCATAAAATTAACCCACCCAGCTAGTACACCAATGTTAGGACTGGTTGTGGCCATAACCAAAATCGCAGAAAAGCTGCTAGTATATATATATATGCGGCTCTAAGTGTAATATCCCAGGTTAGGGGTTATTTTGTTATGGCATGATTTGCATGTGTTTGGTCTGATCATGTTGTTGTGTTTGATGTTGTTGGGGCTTAGTTATAAGCTAGGTGTAAGCTTTGAGTGGTAGGAAAAATTTTTGTTTTAGGCTTAGGTGGGAGGAGTCAAGGAGCTGGGGTTTATAAATATCTTTAGGTGAATTTTAGCATAACAAATGAGCTGGTGGAGTGGCAAGCAAGGCGCCACTAAGAGCTTGGATTAGCGCCACTTGTAGGAGGGAGGAGGTCCTGTTCAAGCCTGCAGAGTGCTCCATTTTGATTTCTATTTTGACGGTATGGAGGGAGGAGTTGTAGGCGGTTCAAACTCTGCCTTGGACCAAGTCAAAAGTTCAAATGGTGGGTGGAGAGTGAAGTTAGGAGGGAGAGTAGTTCAAACTAGTTTGAATGGGTGGCTTGGAGTGTTTGGGGAGTAGAGGTCGAATTTTTGAGAGATTTTGGGGGGGGGAGTGGCCGGTTGGTAGGTGTAGTGGGGGAGTGATATGCCGAAATTCATTTAGCAATTTAGGGTATTTTCTTTTTCGGTCACTTTAGGTGTCAAGCAAAAGTTTTCTTTTTCTTATTTTTTCTTTTGGAAACCGAAGGTCTAAAGCTTACCCTTGCTGAAATTTATTTTGTTTTTCTTTTGATGTTCTTGGTAAACCAAACTAGTATTTTCCTTTCTCTTAAAGCTAGTGCTAAACTTACATTCTCCATTTGCTTTCTCCATTGCTATTGAGTAGAAACTAGCTTCTCTCCTCTCATACTCTCTTTTCTTCTCTCAATATCCTCTTGTCAAACTCCATTCTCCAAAACACCATCCTCTATTTTTTTTTCTTTAAACCGAAAACACCCTCCCACTTTTCATCTTGATTGCCTTTCTTTTCCAAAAACCTCTTAGCCGAATCTTTCTTCAACCATTGCCGATTTCTTTTCTCCTTTGAACCACATTTCTTTTGCTTGGTACTTCAAAGACTCTAGCCGAACCTTCCTTTGTGTGAAGCCAAAACTTTTCTCCTTTTGTTAAGGGTGTTAGCCGAACCTTTTCTCTCCTAATAGTTTCTTTATTGCCGTATATCAGAGGAGGGTAACCTTGTTGGATTCTTGTTTCGATCGGTCTAGTAAGAGGTAAGTGTTTGGCCGAATAGCCATTTCTCCCCTCTCTTGTGCTTTGTCGATTTTGGGTGTGTTTAAGGGCCGATTTCGGCATTTGTTGAAAGGAGTTAACTTTTGGTTTAGGTAATCGTTTTTGTATAGGGCCGTTGGATTTTAGAAGCAAGCAAGAAGAGCCTTCCTTCTCTGATAATCGTTGGGTAAGTGGTGGTAAGAGGTTGCTTTAATGGTTTTCTTTAGAGTTGTTAAGACAAATACTTATGAGACTAATGGTTTGTGTTTTAGGGGGGAGGCCGATTATCAGAAGGAACCATTGTTGGTTCGGGTTTGGTAGGAAACCAAACCATTTGCGAGGTAAAGGTTTAACGCAAACCCTTTTGGTTTATTGGTTTTGGCCGAAAGTTATAAGTGACTAATCTTGTGTTTGGTCGATTTTAGGAGCAAGATAATCGAGGGGTCTAAACCGGTTCTTTGGGATTGAGCGTGCGTTCTAATAGGTGTGTAAGCTAACACACCTTTTTACTGAGTAATATGTTAATAACCTGATTGTGTAAGTGAAACAGTATGGGTGACTGATATTATACCTAATGAGGTATGGATACGGATTCGGGTAAGTCCGTTTTATTATGAGATCTGTGATGATATGTGATATCATAATTTATGGTGTGTGTATTTTGAGATGCCATATTAAGCATGTGAGCATGATAGCATGATTGCACGATTTGCATTAGTATGATATGTTATTGGGTGATATGAGAGGAGGGGGATATGATATCCGTGTCTTTGGGACACCGAGGTTTGGCACCTCCAAAGGGTTTGGTACCACAGATTGATTATTGTGACTTTGGGTCATCGGAGGTTTGGCACCTCCGCCTCGTCCCTGTGGCTTAGCACCACGATGGGTTGGCCCCACTGTTGATTATACGGATTGACGCTAGTGATTTGGTATCACACGATGGGTTGGCCCCATCATCTTAACCGTGACTACGGTCACCAGTGATTTGGTATAACACTTGTGTCTTTGGGACACCAGTGGTTTGGAACCTCATAGCGACTCATCCCTGTGATTAACGCCACCGTGGGTTGGCCCCACTTTTGAGATACGGGATTGTCGCCAGTGATTTGGTATCACACGTGGGTTGGCCCCACAAATGGATCTTTCGTGACTTTGGGCCACCAGTGGTTTGGCACCACATTTATGGATATCGTGACTTTAGGTCACCAGTGGTTTGGCACCACCAGTGGTTTGGTACCACATGGGGTAGAAAAGGTGTTACGGATGGTTAGGATCGGGTGCATTAATTGTATTACCTTGTTTTGATGTGTGTTAGCATGTTGCATATATCGGGAGAGGGATTTATGCACTAAGTCTTGTGACTCACCTTCTCCCTTATCATTTCAGGTGACACATAGATCGCGGACTTGGAGCCAGGATGGACTCGAGGTGCCCATGCCATGGATAAATTCAGAGTTGCATTGATTTAAAATTGGTACTTTATTTGACTGGTTTTTCATTTGGTTTATTTGGATTGTAAAAGGCCTTTTTAAACTTATGTTTTATTATTTATATGCGTGGATTGGATTTCAAGTATGCCTTAATAATTAATTGGGTTAAAATTTGGCTAAAATTTGTAAAGATAAGGTTTTCAAACTACAAGCGATATGTTTTAAACTTTACCATCGGTATCACAATCGTAATTTAAGATAAACGAAACTCAAATGTTCTCCAACTTGAATGCATTCTCATACTAAGTAAAGATGTTTTAAGCAACAACAAGGATTAATTGAATATTTAAACGAGATAAGCTTGGTTTACTTACATATCTGATTAAGTTTTCAAAATTACCGAGTTTTCAAATGCATCATTGATTTTAAATCAGTCAACCTCAAGATTTTCTTCAAGTACAAAATTTAGCAAGATGATTTTATCAAACTTTTAAACGGAAACCTAAACCTCTCAAATACATTTTTCCCTGTAACATACCAGATTCGGTCGTAGTGTATTGACCGGGTTTGGGGTGTTACAATTGTGGTATCGGAGCCAAGTTCAAAGGCTTGGTACGTGGGCCCGAGGCCCAAAATGTTTTAAATTCGGTTTTTAAAGTGTTTTGGTTTTAAAGAATATGGTTTGAAGGGCATGGCACCGAGTCTCCTGCACCGATCCGCCTGTAAGTACCCTTACTATCGCCAGATTTTGATGTTGATGTGAGTGGATGACTAGCAATAGTGGATTACCTTAGAAACCTAAACCGATAGGACTCGTGGACTTGCGAAAACAAGCTTCTTTAATAATCATAAGACTTTGCTTTTAAACATGGGAATAATTATCGATGCATAAAATTCTTTAAATCGCATAAGATTTTAGTCATGAGTCCACGAGGTGGACGTGGTCGTGGGCGTGGTCGAGGTAGGATGATGCTTTACGAACCCGTAGGTTCGGTCGTGGGTCGAGAATGAGATACTGCATCGCCACCGCCTAGAGGTGGTGAGTTTCGAAACAGATCGGGACGACGCAGTGTCACAAAGCGTCTTCTGGTTCTAGAAAGGGTAGTCGGAGTAGGTTGAGGCGCAGGAGCTAGAAAATCGTGCTCGAGCGACTTCGTGCAAACGGGCCGAGGTATTCCGAGGTGTCTCGTGTTGCTCCAAAGACTCGCCGAATATTGGCCGAAGCGACAGAGCGGATCATGGACGATCTGGACTGATCATGAAGAGAAGTTAAAGGGATAGTATCATTCTCGATATGAGTCACACTAGTGGTGGCTCACGGTTGGAACAATACCGCAATGAAGATCCGACTTGGGACTATTTCGGGCTACTTATCGAAAAAAGTACATTGAGCTAACTACATTAATGAGCAACGGAAAGCATTTCTGAGGTTAGTTTAGGGGAGTAAATCTGTGTCAGAGTACGAGGCAGAGTTCCTTAGGCTGAGTCGGTATGCTAGGGGTATGGTGGCTACTGAACAAGAGAGGTGTGTTCGTTTCGAGGATGGCCTGCGAGATGAATTAAGGTTGCTGATTGCTCCCCAGCAGAGCGCCGAATTTGTCATCCCGGTTGAAAAGGCGAAGGTAGCCGATGGTATTAAGGAGTCTGTGAGGCAAGGCATGGATAAGAACCGACATAAGAGGAATTTTGGGTCTTCTGGGTCTTCAGGTAATCCTCAGAAAAGGGCTAGACCGAGTGTGCCGAATCAGTTTGGTAGGTTTGTTGCTGCTAGTCAGGGACCGCCACAGTGTAACCATTGTGGGAAAGCTCATTGGGGAGGATGTTGGACTGGTGGTAGAGGATGTTTTGAGTGTGGCTCGCTGGACCACCGTGTGAGGGACTGTCCGCGTAAGTTGGCTAGGATTCACCCGAGAGTCGTACGTACTCGGTTCAGGAATAATGGACCACCACCGCAGAGGGGCCGAGGTAATGGCAGAGGAGGCAATGGTTCTAGTTGGGGCCGTGGAGCACCAGGAAGAGGTGCAGGTAGTTCTGAGGCCAGACAGTCGGGGCTAGTGTATGCAATGAGGCACCGAGAGGAGGCGGACGCACTGCACGCCATAACCCAGACGCTTTTAATCTTTGGTTCTCCATTCACCGCTTTGATTGATGTGGGTTCAACACATTCATATGTTGCGAGTAGCATAGTGAAGACTATGGATCTAGACTCTGAGATATCTTCTAGGCAGATGACCGTAATAAGCCTCTAGGTCACTCCGTAGTTGTAGATAAGCTGCATAGAGATGTACCTCTAGAACTCCAAGGGGTAGTGTTTGTGGCTGATCCGATGGAACTGCCGTTTGGGGAGTTCAATCTGATTCTCGGGATAGACCGGCCGGTTAAGTACCGAGCAAAGTTGGATTGCGCTGCTAAGCGCATGGTTCTCAAAAATAGCTAAGGGTGATGAGGTAGTCTGATCGGTAATAGAAGAAATTACTTGTCCAACGTGGTGTCTCGCCTCTGGCCGGAAGATGGTCGGGAAGGGTCGTGAAGCATATGTGGTTCATGTGTGTGCCTTGGAGGCTAAAGAGTCTACTGTGGGGGAGGTCCGAACAGTTAGGGAATTTGTTGATGTGTTTCCTGAGGAGCTTCCGGGTTTGCCACCAGATCGTGAGGTAGAGTTCGAGATAGATTTGTTACCCGGAACTGCGCCAGTGTCTATTGCTCCGTATAGGATGGCGCCTAAAGAGTTAGTAGAGCTTAAGGCTCAGATCCAGGAGTTGTTGGACTGGGGTTTTATCAGGCCAAGTGTTTCACCTTGGGGAGCACCAGTACTCTTTGTCAAGAAGAAAGATAGTACTATGTGAATGTGTATAGACTACCGCCAATTGAACAAGCTGACGATCAAAAACAAGTATTCGCTGCCCCGGATAGATGACTTGTTTGATCAACTGAAGGGTGCGTCGGTATTCTCGAAGATCGATTTAAGGTCTGGGTACCACCAGTTAAAGGTGAAGAAGGTGGATATCTGTAAGACGGCATTTCGTACTCAGTATAGGCACTATGAATTCTTAGTAATGCCGTTTGGGTTGACTAACGCGCCGGCAGCATTCATAGATATGATGAATAGGGTGTTCCAGCAATATTTGGATCAGTTCGTAGTGGTTTTTATCGACGACATCTTGGTATATTCAAGGACTGAGGAGGAACATGATGCGCATTTGCGGGTGGTATTGCAGATTCTGAGGGAGAAATAGCTTTATGCAAAGTTTAGTAAATGCGAGTTTTGGCTTAGAGAGGTGACGTTCTTGGGTCATATAGTATCGGCTGAGGGGATTAGAGTGGATTCTCGAAAGATTGAGGCAGTTTTGGATTGGAAGCCGCCTAGGTCAGTAGCTGAGATTCGGAGTTTTCTGGGTTTGGTAGGATACTACCGAAGATTTGTAGAGGGATTTTCGTTGATCGCAGCACCGATGAACAAATTGTTAAGAAAAGGGATTCCGTTTACTTGGACTGAGAAGCAGCAGGAGAGCTTCGACAAGTTGAAGAAGATTTTGACTGAGGCTCCGATTCTAATTCAACCTGAGGCATGAAAGGAATTCACGCTTTATTGCGATGCATCACATACGGGTTTGGGTTGTGTCTTGATCACGAGAAGGAAAGGTTATGGATTACGATCTCGGCGGTGAGGCCACATGAGGTCAATTATCCGACGACGATCCGGAGTTAGCGGTCAGTAGTTTTCGCTTTGAAGATTTGGAGACATTACTTGTACGGAGAGATCGATAGTCTACATAGATCATAAGAGTCTCAAGTACCTTTTGACTCGAAAGATTTGAATCGAGGCAACACAGATGGATTGAGTTTCTAAAAGACTACGACTGCTCGATTGAGTATCATCTGGGGCAGGCTAACGTAGTGGCACACGCGTTGAGCCGTAAGGTTATTTTGGACTTAAGAGCGATGTTTGCCCATTTGAGTTTGTACGACGACGTATATTCGCAGAGCTGCAAGTTGCTTCACTTGGGTTGAGCAGATCGGGAAAAACAGCTTGATGGATGAGGTTTTGAGTCGCAGAGGTCACAAGTGCGTAATGATGGTTTGGAGGGTTACGCTTTGTCTATTGATGGAGTCTTGTGTTTTCGGGGAGAGCTTGTATGCCGAGGGATACCGAGTTAATGCAAAGATTCTTCAGATGCACATAGCAGCCCTACGCTATGCATCCCGGAGGTAGCAAAATGTATAGGGATCTCGAGAGCGATTCGGTGGTTTGGGTCCGAAAAGGAAGTGACAGAGTTTGTGGGAAGTGCTTGACATGTCGGCAGGTCAAAGTGAGCATC
The DNA here is from genome assembly GCA_025506655.1 of Gossypium rotundifolium. Lineage (NCBI taxonomy): Eukaryota > Viridiplantae > Streptophyta > Magnoliopsida > Malvales > Malvaceae > Gossypium > Gossypium rotundifolium. The sequence goes on along the minus strand of CP106733.1, from coordinate 104,075,836 downwards.
GATTGCCGTCGAGGTTGCTTCACCAATGAAGATTCCACAAGGAAGTGGGAAAGGATAACTATGGATTTCGCTCGGTGGATTACCTCTTCGCCTAGCAAGAAGGATTGATTTGGGTAATTGTGGATCGTCGACTAAATCACTCACTTTATTCCGGTGAGGTGGATTACTCACTTGAGGGTTGGCGTGTATGTGTCGAGATAGTGAGGTCGCACGGTGTGCGAAGATCGATCATCTCGAATAGGGATCCCATTTACGTCAAGGTTCTGAAAGCGTTGCATCGAGCTCTGGCACGCGGTTGGATTTAGCACGGCATTTCACCCGCATCGATGGGCGATCGGAAAGGTTATACTGATCTTGGAAGACATGTTGCGAGGTTGTGTTACGGACTTGAGGGTAGTTGGGAGGAGTTTCTACCATTAGTGAAGTTCGCCTACAACAATAGTTACCAAGCAAGCATCAAGATGGCACCTTATGAGGCGTTGTATGGTAGGAAGTGTCGCCACCTACGTCCGGATGAGTTGGGTGAACGCCGCTTGTTGGGACCAGTAGCTGGTTGCTTTGAGGCCAAGACAAGGTTAAGTTAATCTGAGCTAGATTGAAGGAAGCTTGAATCGCGTAAGTCTTATGCCGATCTTAAGCGGAGAGATATTGAATTTGCTGTGGGAGATCAAGTTTTTCTGAAGGTCTCGCCGTGGAAGAAAGTGTTAAGGTTTGGAAGAAAAGGCAAGCTAAGTCCAAGGTTTATTGGGCCGTATAAGGTGCTGAGACGAGTGGGACCAGTAGCATATCAGCTTGAGTTGCCAGCAGAGCTAAGCCAGATTCACGACGTGTTCCACGTTTCGATGCTTAGGCGATCTCGCTCAGATCCATCACACGTGGTGGCAGTGGAAGAGATCGAGGTAAACCCAGATTTGACCATGGAGGAAGAGCCTATACAGATTTTAGATCGGGATGTGAAGGTTCTGCGTAGGAAGTCTGTGCCTTTGGTTAAGGTACTATGGCGGAATCATGGCGTGGAAGAAGCTACATGGGAACCCGAGGATATGCTGAGACAACAATACCCGCAACTCTTCTGATCAGGTAATTTCGAGGCTGAAATTATTTTAAGGGGGGTAGAACTGTAATATCCCGGGTTAGGGGTTATTTTGTTATGGCATGGTTTGCATGTGTTTGGTCTGATCATGTTGTTGTGTTTTGATGTTGTTGGGGCTTAGTTAAGCTAGGTGTAAGCCCGAGTGGTAGGAAAAATTATTGTTTTTAGGCTTAGGTGGGAGGAGTGAAGGAGCTGGGGTTTATAAATATCTTTAGGTGAATTTTAGCATAACAAATCACCGGTGGAGTGGCAAGCAAGGCGCCACTAAGAGCTTGGATTACGTCACTTGCGGGAGGGAGGAGGTCCGTGTTCAAGCCGCAGAGTGCTCCATTTTGGTTTCTATTTTGACGGCATGGATGGGAGGAGTTGTAGGCGCTCAAACTCGCCTTGGACCAAGTCAAAAGTTCAAATGGTGGGTGGAGAGTGAAGTTAGGAGGAGACTAGTTCAAACTAGTTTGAATGGGTGGCTTGGAGTGTTTGGGGAGTGGAGGCCAAATTTTGAGAGATTTTGGGGAGTGGCGGTTGGTAGGTGTAGTGGGGAGTGATATGTCAAATTCATTTGGCAATTTGGGGCATTTTCTTTTCATTCACTTTAGGTGTCAAGAAAAGTTTTCTTTCTTATTTTTTCTTTTGGAAACCAAAGGTCTAAAGCTTACCCTTCTTTGAAATTTCTTTTGTTTTTCTTTTGATGTTCTTGGTAAACCAAAACTAGTATTTTCCTTTCTCTTAAAGCTAGTCTTAAACTTACATTCTCTATTTGCTTTCTCCATTGCTATTGAGCCAAACTAGCTTCTCTCCTCTCATACTCTCTTTTCTTCTCTCAATATCCTCTTCAAACTCCATTCTCCAAAACACCATCCTCCATTTTCTTTTTCTTTAAACCAAAACACCTCCCTCTTTTCATCTTGATTGCCTTTCCTTTCCAAAACCTCTTAGCCAATCTTTCTTCAACCTTTGCTGATTTCTTTTCTCCTTTGAACCACATTTCTTTTGCTCGGTACTTCAAAGACTCTAGCCGAACCTTCCCTTGTGTGAAGCCAAAACTTTTCTCCTTTTGTTAAGGGTGTTAGCCGAACCTTTTCTCTCCTAATAGTTTCTTTATTGCCGTATATCAGAGGAGGGTTGACCTTGTTGGATTCTTGTTTCGATCGGTCTAGTAAGAGGTAAGTGTTTGGCCGAATGGCCATTTCTCCCCTCTCTTGTGCTTTGTCGATTTTGGGTGTGTTTAAGGGCCAATTTCGGCATTTGTTGAAAGGAGTTAACTTTTGGTTTAGGTAATCGTTTTCGTATAGGGCCTTTGGATTTCAGAAGCAAGCAAGAAGAGCCTTCCTTCTCTGATAATCGTTGGGTAAGTGGTGGTAAGAGGTTGCTTTAATGGTTTTCTTTAGAGTTGTTAAGCCAAAGACTTATGAGACTAATGGTTTGTGTTTTAGGGGGGACGCCGATTATCAGAAGGAACCATTGTTGGTTCGGGTTTGGTAGGAAACCAAACCATTTGCGAGGTAAAGGTTTAACGCAAACCCTTTTGGTTTATTGGTTTTGGCCGAAAGTTATAAGTGACTAATCTTGTGTTTGGCCAATTTTAGGAGCAAGATAATCGAGGGGTCTAAACCGGTTCTTTGGGATTGAGCGTGCGTTCTAACAGGTGTGTAAGCTAACACACCTTTTTACTGAGTAATATGTTAATAACCTGATTGTGTAAGTGAAACAGTATGGGTGACTGATATTATACCTAATGAGGTATGGATACGGATTCGGGTAAGTCCGTTTCATTACGAGATCTGTGATGATATGTGATATCATAATTTATGGTGTGTGTATTTTGAGATGCCATATTAAGCATGTGAGCATGATAGCATGATTGCACGATTTGCATTAGTATGATATGTTATTGGGTGATATGAGAGGAGGGGATATGATATCCTTGTCTTTGGGACACCGAGGTTTGGCACCTCCAAAGTGGTTTGGTACCACGATTTATTATTGTGACTTTGGGTCACCGAGGTTTGGCACCTCCGCGTCTCGTCCCCAAAGGCTTAGCACCACAAAGGGTTGGCCCCACGGTTGATTATCTGGGATTGACGCTAGTGATTTGGTATCACACGATGGGTTGGCCCCATTATCTTAACTGTATCGCGGTCACCAAAGTGACTTGGTATCACACTTGTGTCTTTGGGACACGGAGGTTTGGCACCTCATAGCGACTCGTCCCCGTGGTTAACGCCACCGTGGGTTGGCCCCACTTTCGAGATACGGGATTGTCGCCAGTGATTTGGTATCACACGTGGGTTTGCCCCACAAATGGATCTTTCGTGACTTTGGGTCACCAGTGGTTTGGCACCACATCTATGGATATCGTGACTTTGGGTCACCAGTGGTTTGGTACCACACGGCGTAGAAAAGGTGTTACGGATGGTTAGGATCGGGTGCATTAATTGTATTGCTTTGTTTTGATGTGTGTTAGCATGTTGCATATATCGGGAGAGGGATTTATGCACTGAGTCTTGTGACTCACCTTCTCCCTTATCATTTTAGGTGACACATTGATCACGGACTTGGAGCCAGGATGGACTCGAGGTGCCCATGCCATGGATAAATTCAGAGTTGCATTGATTTAAACTTGGTCTTTATTTGATTGGTTTTTCATTTGGTTTATTTGGATTGTAAAAGGCCTTTTTAAACTTATGTTTTATTATTTATATGCGTGGATTGGATTTCAAGTATGCCTTAATAATTAATTGGGTTAAAAATTGGCTAAAATTTGTAAAGATAAGGTTTTCAAACTACAAGTTTATATGTTTTAAACTTTACCATCGGGTATCACAATCGTAATTTAAGATAAACGAAACTCAAATGTTCTCCAACTTGAATGCATTCTCGTACTAAGTAAAGATGTTTTTAAGCAACAACAAGGATTAATTGAATATTTAAACGAGATAAGCTTGGTTTACTTACATATCTGATTAAGTTTTCAAAATTACCGGTTTTCAAATGCATCATCGATTTTAAATCACCAACCTCAAGATTTTCTTCAAGTACAAAATTTAGCAAGATGATTTTATCAAACTTTTAAACAGAAACCTAAACCTCTCAAATACATTTTTCCCTGTAACATACCAGATTCGGTCGTAGTCTATTGACCGGGTTTGGGGTGTTACACTAAGCCTTCGATAGCGGTATTAATATTGGCACAAAGCTATCAATAATTATATTATGTTTGGCACATAGCCATTAGCGATGGTAATATAATCAATACACAACCTTGGGTAAATATGATCGGCACAGAGTCATCGATGTATATGTTAGGCACATAGCCACGGGAAAATACGATTGGCACAAAACCATGGCACAGAACCATATTTAGGTTCCCATAGAGCCATAATCAGATTATGCGGCTTTAAGCCATCTGTCGGTCCACAGTCCTCTCATGTGACCCATGCAACCTTAACAGATTAATACTGGATCCACAGTCATCATGCGACCCTTGCGAACCTATCAAAAATTCCTCCGTATCAATGTCCTAACCCCATGCAATATGCCATGTGTGTCATGCTCAATCATTACAATTGTATGCAAAATGGCCATGCTCAAGAATACCATTTCAACATATATTAACAAAGATATCACCACATGCCCACAAATAAGTCACCAAATTCATAATCTAAGTCAGTCATTTACCCACAAGGGCAAAACAGTCATTTTACCCAATAAGGATATTTAGGTAATCCTACCTTTCAGGAGTATTTCAGTAATTCAACCCTTCATGGGTATTTCAGTATTTCTACCCTACAGGGGCATTTCGATAATTCTACCATATTGGGGTATTTTGATAATTTCCCAAATCTAAGGTATTTCGATAATTTCACTAATCGAGGGTACTTCAGTAATTTTACAAATTGAGGGTATTTCGATAATTTTACAAATCGGGGGTATTTTAGTAATTTCACAAAATAGGGGTATTTCAGTAATTTTGTAAATCGGCGTTATTTTAATAATTTTACAAATCGAGGTTTCAACGAACCCAACAGAAGGTCCACCATTGTCTCGAGCGACTTAAGTAACCTAAACAGTCACAATAGGGTAAATGGGCCTAAGGCACATTACTCGGCCTAAGTGGGCCCACACACTCGTGTGGCCCATTTAGCCTAGAAACAACCACAGTTCTGTAGATGGCACAGTCCAAACAACACTTACCACATTACATACATTTTATCCATGTGGGCCTACAAGCCCACTAGGCCCACACAGCCCATTTAGGCCCAACAAGGTATAGAATAGCCCAAGACCACGAAAGCGCTCGTGGTGGCCTCTACAGACTAACGCCCATGTTCGTGGGCTCGATCCACCACACGTGTGATCACATGCTCGTGTGGCATCATTTACTGGTATTTCAGGTTTTCGATATTTTGTCGATTTTACGATAAGAAAGAGTGTGGTTACACACCTTCAGCTTATCAGCCAACTATCAAGTACAGGGTACTGTTACACACCTTATTTGGAATGGCACAGAAACCCCTGAATGTCAAACCTATCATAATAGTAACTTTGGTTAAAACCTTAACACATGAATTAGAAGAGCCATTAATCGAAACCCATTCAAAGATTACCTACCAACGCTTTGCTTGAACATGCGTGGATTGAACCTACTTAGATCGCTGACGAAAGAGGATTACAAACTCCCAATGAATATCTGCTTAAGCAACGAGTCTTATTAAATAGAACTATTCTAGAATATGACTTAAAATCCCAATATCAACATCATAGAGCAATCAACCAACGAATCAACTTACCCTAACTATATGATCGATTGACAATAGGAAGTTTTGAATGTCTCTGCCCACTTGAGAAAAGCCTTACATGAACTCAACGTCAGAAAAGGAGATTTCAACCGAGTGCCAGAGGATAGTTGCTGAATCAATGACGAAAGTAAAGGTGAAAAGAATGCAGTATTCAGCTAGCTTCCCACAGAAAATGGGTGATAACAGATACGAATTGAAACAGACTAAAGAAGGGAAAGAGAATTTTGGGAAAAGAGAAGATGATGCATTCAGCCAAGTAAAGCAAACGACAAGGAGAAAAGAAAAAAATAAAAGGAGATCCAGTTATTGAGAGGAGAACCGACAGAATATTGGGGAAAAAGAAGAGGAAAATGTATTTGCCAACGCAGAGAAAAGGGTAGAGAGAAAGATAGAAAAATGATTCAGTAGAGAGGTACATAAGTAAAATTCAGTAAAAGGGAAAAGAAACCTCAATTGCACAAATCTCCCACAAAGAAAAATTCAAATTTTAACTAAAATAATTTGGCAAACTATACGGCTACTCCATATGACACCAACGGCTTACTAGGAAAAATGCTTAATTCTGCTCTACCAAAACTGAACTCCCCAAAGTCTAGAGACCAAATTGGCACACACTTCCCTTTCCACTCATATTCCTACTTTTCCTCCATAAATCACCCATTTAATCTCTCCACAATCTACTCCATGATTCTCTCCACAACAACCTCATCCATCAGAATTCTAATGCAATGCAAACTCCAGCAGTCCCAACTGCAAAATAAATACCCCATTATGCTTGTGCCAACACTCGAACCTCAGACTTCAAGGTTACTCCACATGCCACCTTGCCACTAGACCACAAGCTCTTCTGTGACTTAAAACATGCACAAATATTTATAAAGCCTATGCGCCAGTGTCCAGATTCTTTTAAGAGCAAAATTTAAAAATTCTGCAAGAGCCAAGACTTGAACACAGGCTCCTGTGCAACCTTAATAACACCACAACCACTAGGCCACATGCTTCCTTGTGTAATTTTTTTATCACAATAATCTAAAAGGCCTAAGCATCCATGGTTTTATTCAATTAAAACCTATGTTTTACTAAAGCCCAGGCTTGAACCCAGGACTTTTCCAACTCCTCTCAGCACCCTTAACCACTTGAGCAGACATTTAATTGTGTCGTTTCCTTGCACAATTAAATACCTATTTACAGCCTCCTTACGGACCCATACTCAAGGCCCAATACTTTTTAGGCCCAAAATTTGGGGGTTACATTGATGATAGATTATGAATGTTTGATGATAGTTATACAACTTTTGTTAAGTGATTTTTAGTGAAAAGGCAAATTAGGGATTAAATTGTCAAATTTAGAAACTTTGTGGTTAAAATGTAAAATAAAATGAAAAATATGGGTTGTTAGGGACCTAATTGAAATTCGGCTAGCTTGAGTTTGGGTGGAATTACATGAATTTGTGTTTTTATGAAATAAGGACTAAATTGTAAAAATGTGAAAATATTAAGGGCAAATATGTAAAAGTGCCTTAATGTGAATGTTTAGACTAAATTGAATAGATATATATTTGAATATGTTAACTTTGATTATATTTAGATCAAGAAAGGCGAAATTCAGACTTATATCGAGGAAAGAACAAGGTTTTAGAATAATTGACTCGTGTCGTCATTTTTGTGTCCAAGGTAAGTTCATATGTAATAAGTATTGACAATGATTTGACAAGTGTGAAATCCCGGTTGAACCTTTGGAATAGATTAGGATACAAATGACATGTCATTAGGGCTTATTGTGATTATGTGATATGGATGCTTGTCCTGTACGTCCTACCGGTGGCTGAGTATACCGGTATGTGTTGTTGTTACTTGAAAGCTTCTATTACCAGCACCGTGTAGCTACATCATGACCCACACCTTGTGTGAGTAGGCCCGTTGATAGCTCGAGAGTGAGCATATATATGATATGAGATTGAGATAGAATTGGCTATGTATGTGGCACTTCGGTGCGAGTTTCACGAGTATCCGACAATGTTTCGAATGGTTCAACGGTAAATGAAAGTTGTGGTTGAGTATGGGATTGATATGAAATGGTATAGGTATGTACATGATCCGTATAAGCCTTAAAATGATGAAATTGTAAAGTTTGTATATAATCATGTGATTAAAGATGTGAAAGGTTTGTTAGTTAACATGTGATACATGTTGATATATTCAAATTCTTAAATTGTGTATTTATGATTAGTTTGAGTTTATTTCATATGAGCTTACTAAGCTTTATAGCTTACTTTTTATATTTTACTGTGTTTTATAGTGACTTCAAAGCTAGCTTGGAATCGGGGATCGTTGGAGACTTCGTCACACTATCCTATTATCATTTTAGTACTATTAAGCTTATGTTTTGAGTATATGGCATGTATAGGGACTTTGGTCATTTTGGTTATGGGTTGATAATGATTTTGGTCATTTGAAATGGCTTGTACATGTCAAATGTTTTGGTTTGCATATTGCCTTGAGAGTTGGCTTATTTCGGCTAATGTGGTTGTATATATATTTGTGCATATGGTTCTTATTATGTGCCTGAATATGGTAATGTGTTGTTGGTGGATATTTGGAAATTAGAAGTACTTAATGGATGAGAAATGAACTTAGCATACTTGTGAGATTAGACTAAATAATGCATATTTTAGTTTGGTTATTTTTTGTGTTTGAGCAAATTAAGTTTGGTATGAATTTAGATGGCATAATGAGTATTTATGTTTGGTGTTGATTAGTGTAGGAAATGGTTTGAAATATGCTTGAGTGAGGTTGATTAGATGCCTATTATATCCTATGTTTGGTGCCATTTGAGTTTGGTATAGGTGTGTACAAGTTTGGGTGGCAAATTGGCTTGGTAAATAGCCTATTTTTGTCCACACAGACAGAGACATACACCGTCATATTACACGGTCGTGTGTCCCCTAGTATTAAATTAATACCCAAGTCAGTATGCTCCACACGGCCTAGCATGCAGGCGTGTGATTGGCCATGTGGCATAAGTCAATATACCCTATAAATTTGACACAGCTTAGCACACGGGCTTGTGACTTGGCCGTGTGGCATAATTTAGTATGCCCTATAGGTTTGACATGGCCTACCACACAACCTGGCACACAGTCTGGACACACGGTCATGTGGTTGGCCGTATGACCCAAGTAAATAAGTGGCATGAGATTGAGCACGGCCTATGACATTGGCGTGTCTTTAGTCGTGTGTGACACACGACTTGGCCACACGGGCACGTGACCCATGTATTTTGGAAAAAAATTACACGGGCACGTGACCCATGTATTTTGGAAAAAATTCTAATTATTTTAGAAGTTTCTTATGTTATTAGTTTAGTCTGAACCACTCCTAAAGTATGCTTAGGGCCTCGTAGGCTCATATTAGGGACAATGTTATTAAATTAAATGATGTTTGCTATGAATTTGAGAAATGTATGCGAAATGCTTGAATATTGTGTTATAAGTCTAGTAATGCTTCAATACTATTCTAGAGTTGAATACGGGTGAGGGGTGTTACATTTATTGGTATTAGAGCTACGGTTTAGTCAATTCTAGGACTAACGTAGCATATGTAGGAGTCTAGCTCTACATGCCATTTATAACATGTGAGTGTGTGATGACTCCTGACAATTGATCGTGTGTCAGAGTCTAAAAAATTAGAAAAAGAATGATCGAACCTGCAAACTAACTAAGACAACGATGGAGGCAAACGCACCTATTGAACAGTAGTGTAGTTTAGTGGCAAGACCGGATTGTCGAACCCAAAGGAACCAAAAGTACTCATACTAACTTTCTTTTTATTATTTAACCTAAAAATTAAAGGAGTTGTTGTTTAATCTAAAATTAGCTAACTACTAAGCTAAAGATGCTAAGACAAAGAGAATGAATTGGGGAAATACTTGGGTAAAAACCAATTGATTAAGACAATACCCGAGGAAGAATCTACCTAGACTTCACTTGTTATTTAACACTGAACCAGGCAATTTATTCACTTTACTTGATCTGTAAGATTCCCTAATTTATATTAATACCTCTTTCGAGGCTACTAACGTCTAACCCTAGGTTGATTAATTGAAATTTCTTTCTAATTAAAACCCCTAGAATTGCATTAACTAGATTTATGGACTCCCATATTAGGTTTGACCCTAATCTGACATATTTTCATCATTCTATTTCTAGGGTTGTGATCAACTCCTCTTAACTATGCTATATCTACTCTTAAACAGGGACTGTTGCTCCACTACCTAAGCACATCAATACTTTAATCAATATCCTGGAATATCAAAGCAAGAATTAAGAACCCATAATTAAGAACAAATCAAGTATTTATCATACAACTCAGAAAACAATAACAAGATTCGTCTTAGGTTTCATCCCCCTCAGGTATCTGAGGGTTTAGTTCATAAGTATAAAAAATGCATCTCAAAAGAAAATATAAAACAGAACATAAAGAAAACCCTAAACCCTCTGAAGGAATTGAAGGAGAGATCCTCAGTCTTGAGTATGATTTCAGCTTCTTGAGATGAATCAACTTGATTTCTTCGAGTTAATCCCTCAATTTGGCCCCTCTGGCTTGGCTCTTTGGCCTAGTTGAACGCCCCCTGAAGGTTGGCCTGAATACCTTTCTTTGCCTCTAAGTACCCTATTTTGAATAGAACTCTTCTTTGCTCCGACAGGGATACGCTGGTGGCACACGCTCGTGTAATCCGAGGCCAGGTCGTGTTTGGGTTTGTTAATGAGGCACGGCTGTGTGGTCTTGGGTTTAGGCCGTGTCGATTTCATAATTTGGCCCATTTACTCTATTTTTAGCCTGTTTCTCATTATTTTCATTCTCCGGTGCTCTCCTTAGTATAAAACATGAAAAAAAAATGTATTAGGAGCACTATTTCCATAATTAAAGTGATAAATCATCCAAAAACATACTAAATGTGGGATTAAAATATGTTCATATTATGGCTTATCAAATACCCCCACACTTAAGCATTTGCTTGTCCTCAAGCAAAATTCTCAACTTACAATTAAAGTGAACTTCCTCAATTCATAATATCCGTCGATAATGTTTCATCATAATTCATAGATAATTTATACATAGATAGTTTAACTCAAAGAGTCCTAAAGATTCAAACAATTAAAGTCATAATTTTTATAGCACAAAAACATAGGTGTTTCCCCTTATCTAAATAATTACATTTAATTCAAAATTGACAAGAGTTAACATCCTCACTAAAGATTCACTAAAATCACTCAAAGTGTTTAACGTTCAAAATTAAGCTCTCAAAAGTCGAACATGAAAGGTTAATCCCATAGGCTTGCCTGAAAATCAAATCTCCACCACTATAAAATGAGATGATACACAAATCAAAAGGTCTTTAAAAGGGTTGTAATGGGGTTTAGGTTAAAGGTGTGGATAAAGGCTGAATTAAAAGGTTAGAATCAAGATTGAATTGAAAAATTAACTAATTAGAAAAATAAGCTAATCCTGAATAATTACATCAATTGAAAACTTGAAATACTAATAATATTATCTTCTTCTTCACGATGTTGAATTTAAATGTATAAGCTTACTTAATCACGGAACTAATAGTGAATATACTTTAAATTTTTAATTTTTTTAAGAATAAGCCAAGAAATACATAATATAAAAAGAATTCAACTACTGAAATAAAATAATTAGGCAACTGATTAAATCAAGTCTCGATAGAAGGGTAGTCAAAAGGAATGGAGATAACAAATACAAGATGGGTTTTGGGTTAATATTAGTGGGTGAGTCAATAAAAAGGTTGTTAGGATCAAAAGGGTTCACTAGGAGCTAATTGTGAAGGTAGGCTTTTAGTGGAGTAAGTGGGTTAAATCCTAAGTGCCTTTATCATCTCAGTATATCAAATCAAAGATGTGGTCTCGACATGTATAATCAAAGCAAGTTCTAGAATAACAAATCATTGTTGACACACTCATAATCAATAAAGTGAGCACGAAAAGAATGTATGCTCTAAAAGGTTTGAAATCTCACAAAAATGATGGGTTTTTTATATCAACCTTGTAAATTTTAAACTTTAAGGTAATAATTAGATTCAGGTAGACAACCTAACAAAATTTTAATTTCTGAAAATAGACTCACCATGCTTGATACTCTAGTATCTTAAAGTCTAAATCATCATTGCACAATTATCAATGACTTATTCTAAAACATATCAATAAAAATCATGAATCAACAGGAATTTCATTCTAATTAATAATATGAGAAAATTACTTAAGACAAGACATAATTCAAGGAATTGAGAATAATGCAAAAAGTTAGGAACTTTTTCTAAGTAATTTTTACCCCCACACTTAAGATGTACATTGCCCTCAATGTACAAAGATATATATGAAATCATAAGAGATAGGGAGAAGTGAAACTTCCTGATTTTTGGATGGATTCCTTGAGTTGGCAGTGGTCGCGGTGTGGTGGCCGTTGACAATCTCTGCGCTAGATGAAGAAATTGGGAATCTCATAAAGTGTTAGCTAGGAAATAATAATAATAATTCTAAATATATTAATTATATATTTAAAGGAAAGAAAAATAAAAAGAAAGAGTGTAAAAAGTGAAATAAGACTAATTAACCGATTAATGGACCGAAAGGTCCTTATTGTTAGATGGTTTGCGAGGTGGGTGTGATTTCTAAGGCCGTGGTGTGTGATTCCCAAGTAGCTTTTAGAACCTAAAACTAAGAAACTAAAATAAAATAAACCATACTTAGTATGAGAAAAATAAAGATAAAGAAATTTAAAGAAAAGAGAAAATAAAAAGGGAAAATAAATGGACTCAAAGGTCTTCTTCATGTCGAGTTAATAAAGCGGCCAGCATGAACTTACATAGATCGATCTCGCACAGGGAGACTAGGATAGGATCCTTCCGTTTCTTGACATGGGTATGGTTAGATCTTGAGTTAGGCGAATGAAGAACAAATGGAAATGAAAATGAAAGGAAATGTAAGGGGTGTGGAAGAGAAAGGAGTTGGGAGTAGGTGAGAAAAGGAAGAGGGGTGTTTTATATAGAAATTTAGATCTAGTACATCCCATGCTCCTATATCGTGGGCATGTCGAATCACACGGCCGTGTCTCACGGTTTTGTTATGCCTCCTTTGTTTCTCACACGCCCATGTGCAGGTAGTCAAGCCCGTGCTTCTAGCATAGTGTCGGCCACGGCCACATCGCACAGCCATGGTGTTAAGTTGGAGCCCATGACTTGAAGATATTTTTTGTCCTATTTCGTACTATCTTTGCCATTGCCAACGAAAAAATTTGTAGTACCTACATGGCCATGGTCACTGTAGTGTGTAAGGCCGTGTGGTGTGAAAATCTGTGCCTCATTAACTTGGTTAGTTTTTAGTTAGGTGCAAAAAGAAAGAGAATAAAAATAAATGGGGTTAGTGCTCGGGTTGCCTCCCGAGAAGCACTTGTTTAAAGTCTTAAGCTAGACTTGCCTCTCAATCGTACATTTATGGTGGTTTAAGGAGTGAGAAATCCTTTCTCATGCTATCATTATATGGTTTGAGTCAAGTAGCGTTTACTTTAAAAGTGTCAAATATAGAATTACTTACCTCGACTGTTCTGTAAGGAAGACATTAAGTACCTTAAAAGGGATCTCTTCGTTTGTATTTAGGTCTGACATGGTGATTAGCAGGTTTATTTTATCTAGTAGTACCTGATCTCCTATTTTGAAGTGATTTGACGTTCCTATAAGCTTGTCTTGGGGTTCTTTTGGTTTCACTTCGTGTGGTTTTGATTTCTCCTTGAAATGTGCCTTCCACTAGTCTAGTTCATCGATCTGAAGTCATCGTTCTTCATGAGATATTTCTTTGTTTGCATGAGGTATAAGATCAGGCTCAGTTGTGTAGTTCCTTGGTGCTTCCTGAAAAGAAAGTTTAACCGAATGTTATTAATGGAATTTACGTTCTCACTTTTATCACTCGATGTCCTAACTGGGTCGAGAGCTTGAAGATTGATTGATTTGTCACCTACACAAAGTATGATTTCACCTGTACTAACATCAATTTTAGATCTGGTAGTTGCTAAAAAGGTCTTCCTAAAATTAAGAGGATATTATTATCTTTATCCATATCTAAAACAACAAAGTCTACTGGGAATATGAATTTGTCAATTTTAACTAGTACATCTTCAATTATACCCTTGGAATTTGAATAGTCTTATTAGCTAATTGAATACTCATCCTAGTTTGTTTGGGCTTCCCTAGACCTAGCTGTTTAAACATTTTCGAAGGCATAGCATTGATGGTTGTCCCTAAATCAACTAAAGCATTTTCAATAGTTAAACTACCAATTAAACATGACATTGTAAAACTCCTTGGATCTTTTAATTTTCGGTAGCCTGTTTTGCAACATTATTGAGCATACTGCGTTTAATTCCATATGCGACTCCTCGTCTAACTTCCGCTTATTTGTCAAAAGCTCTTTTAAAAATTTCTTTGAATCTGGCATCTACGAAAGAGCTTCAAGAAACGGTAAGTTAATATGTAATTTCTTTAAAAGTTTAAGAAACTTACTAAACTATTTGTTTGTGTCGTCTTTCTTCATCGCATTGGGGTATGGTATTCAAGGTTGGTATTCTTTAATTATCGGTTTTGGCTTTTCTTGGCTTACCTCAACCTTACCTTCACTTACCATAGGTTCTTGCTTTGGCTCAAGTTTAGATTCTACTAACCTTTCACTATTTTGAGTAGTTATGGCTTGAAGTTGCTCTTTTGGGTTATTCTCAGTGTTACTTGGCAAGCTACCTTGTGGTCATTCGGAGATCAGATTAGCGAGTTACCCTAACTGGTTCTTGATCCCTTTATTTGAGGCTTGTTTATTTTTAAGTGTTGTTCGGTGTTTTCGAAATGTGTTTCTAACACCGCAATCAATTTTGTCAACATCTCCTCAAGGTTTGATTTCTTTTCCTGTGGATAGGGCTATTGTTGGATGTTTGGAGGGGGTTGTTGTCTATGATTTCCTTGACTAACCCATGAGAAATTGGGATGGTTCCTCCAACCTAGATTATAGGTATTACTATAAGGGTTATTTTGAGATCTAAAATTATTACCCATATAGTTCATCTGTTTGCTTTCCATGCCAGGATTATAGGGTGGGTACTTAGGATTCGCCATGCCTCCTAGATTTGAGTCACATTGCATAGTTGGATGTACCTACAAAGAACCACATAAACCATCAACCTTTTTATTTAACATCCCTACCTGATTTGATAGCATGGTGACTGGGTCGGGGTTCAAAATTCTGGCTATTTTTGTTGGCCTTGTCCTTGTAACTTTCCACTGATAGTTGTTCAGTGACATCTCCTCTATAAACTCATAGGAGTCCTCAGGGGTTTTGTTATTCAGGTTTTTCCCGGCTGCTGAATCAATCAGTTGTATCATTGAAGGGTTCACACTATTGTAAAAGGTTTGGACCTGAGCCATAAGGGTAATCCATGGTGTGGAAACCTTCTCAATAGATCTTTGTATCTCTCCCATGCATCGTATAGTGTTTCTAAATCCATCTGCACAAAAGAAGAGATATCATTCCTTAATTTGGCCATTTTGGCTGGTGGAAAATATTTTAATAAAAAATTTTCAGTCATTTGGTCACATGTAGTGATTGATCCTCATGGAAGAGAATTCAGCCATTGTTTAGATTTAT
The DNA here is from genome assembly GCA_025506655.1 of Gossypium rotundifolium. NCBI lineage: Eukaryota > Viridiplantae > Streptophyta > Magnoliopsida > Malvales > Malvaceae > Gossypium > Gossypium rotundifolium. Next base: position 104,060,241 of record CP106733.1, on the reverse strand, counting down.
TCCTCAAAGAGAAAGGAAATAATCAAAGAAGGATGGCATCATCAGAAACGCCATTAATTTTGAAAGTATCGCAAAATTCTAAGATTTTTTCCAAGTGATTATTTGGGTCTTCATCCTGCAAACCATCAAACTGAACAAATTGTTGTATTATTTGTATAGTGTTAGGTTTTAGTTCAAAATTATTATAGCTATAGCAAGTCTAACAATACTTGACTCAGTTCCTGTTAAATTAGGTTTAGCATAACAATACATAGTTCGAGGAGCATGATTTTCGATGACTTCTGGTGGTAGCGGATTATTCTCAACCATCTCTTCATTTGTATTAATTTCGTCTTCTTGCTCTTCTTGTATGTATTGTAGGCTTCTCCTTATTTCTCTTTGATTTTTGCAAACTGTGCTTTCAATTTCACTGCCATAAAGTAGTGGTCCTTCTGGGTTCCTTTTAGTCATAAACTAGAGGTACCTACCAGGAAAAGAAAAAGAAAAAGAAAATTAGAAAGGTAAAAATAAAATTTAATTGCAAAAACAAAATAAAATAAAATATGGCTAAAGTAATAAAAATTGAGCATTCTTAATATTTCAGTTCCCGGGCAACAGCGCCAAAAACTTGATCGTGTGTTAGAGTCTTAAAAATTTATAAAAAGAATGCTCGAACTTGTAAACTAAGTAAGACAACGATGGAGGCAAGCACACCTATCGAACAGTAGTATAGTTTAGTGGCAAGACCGGATTGTCGAACCCAAAGGAACCAAAAGTACTAATACTAACTTTCTTTTTATTATTTAACATTAAAAATTAAAGGAGTTATTGTTTAATCTAAAATTAACTAACTATTAGGCTAAAGATGCTAAGAAAAAGTGAATGAATTGGGGAAATACTTGGGGGAAAAACCAATTGATTAAGACAATACCAGAGGAAGAATCTACCTAGACTTCACTTGTTATTTAACTCTGAACCAGATGATTTATTCACTTGACTTGATCCGTAGGATTCCCTAATTTATATTAATACCTCTTTCGAGGCTCGTAACGTCTAACCCTAGGTTGATTAATTGAAATTTCTTTCAAATTGAAACCCCTAGAATTGCATTAACTCGATCTATGGACTCCCATATTAGGTTTGACCCTAATTCGTAGATTTTCGTCATCCTATTTCTAGGGTTACGATCAACTCTGCTTAACTATGCTATATCTACTCTTAAATAGGGACTTTTGCTCCACTACCTAAGCATATCAATACTTGAATCAATGTCCTGGAATATCAAAGCAAGAATTAAAAACACATAATTGAGAATGAATCAAGTATTTATCATACAGCTCATAAAAAAATAACAAGATTTGTCTTAAGTTTCATCCCCCTCTACTATCTGAGGGGTTAGTACATAATCAAAAAGAATACATCTCAGAAGAAAATATAAAACAAAACTTAAAGAAAACCCTAAACCTCTTGAAGGAATTGAAGGAGAGATCCTCAGTCTTGAGTATGATTCCAGCCTCTTGAGATTAATCAATTGGCTTTCTTCGAGTTAATCCCTCAATTTGGCCCTTCTAGCTTGGCTCTTTGGCCTAGCTAAACGCCCACTTAAGGTTGGCCTCTAGGGTGTTTATATAGGCTTTTGGAATACCTTTCTTTACCTCTAAGTACCCTATTCTGAACAGAACTCTTCTTTCCCACGGAAGGGACACGCCCGTGGCACACGCCCGTGTAATTCAAGGCCAGCCGTGTTCAGGTCTAATAATGAGGCACGGCCGTGTGGTTTTGGTCCCATCGTGTTTATTTTGTAATTTGGCCTATTTACTCTATTTTTGGCCGGTTTCATTCTTTTCATCCTCTGGTGATCTCTTGAGTATAAAACATGAAAAGAAAGGATTAGTAGCACCTATTTCCATAATTAAAGTGATAAATAATTCAAAAACATGCTAATTGTGGGATTAAAATATGTTCATATTATGGTTTATCAACAATTTAAACTGTGTTTTCGTATAGTAAATTTATCCCAATCGAGTTGTAGCTAACGATGTTGAAAGTAATACGCATGCCTCCGTTCGCAGAGTAGCGCAATCTAAGTCTAGACCCATATCGAGTAGCCAGGGAGGAAAGGCTAAAGAAGCCTTCTTCTAGATGATGAACGAGTGGTTCATGGAGTTTTTTTGAACAAATTCGGCTACTCAACAACCTTCACCCCCTCATAATCCCCGAATGGTTCCTGTAGCTCCTCAAAATGTGGAACTTTTAAAATTAAGTAAGCCACCAGTTGATAAGATTTGGAAGTATGGGCTGAAGAGTGCAGAGATACTATTGACAATGATCCAGAGAGAGTTGAGTTTTGTGATGCGATCCCAGTTGCATCATGTTTCGATACATCTCGACGACATCGATATTAGCATAGAATCTAGGGGCCCAAGTGCAAAATGAGACGTTTAATTTTAGCTTGTTAATAAATTGAGTTGTTGGACTTTATTTTTAATTAAGTTGCTTGAATAAATTACTCATCTTAGTTAATTGAGTTCATCTTAGTTAATAACTCATCTTAGATTAACAAATGAGTTGCTGGTCATTAATTCAACTTATCTTAGTTTTAATAATTGAGTTATTATTGAACTTCATTTAATAGATGTTTCTTTAATGAATCTAGTTACTAGGATAAATTATTGATGCATGAGTTTAGGTTTAATAAATTATGCTTTATTTAATTAAACTAGTTGCTGGAATAATTGATGAATAAGTTTTGTTCATTTTTTTGAAGTTAAGTTTTTAAAGCGTTTGAGTTTAATTAGTGTTTAATTGTGTTTCATAAGCTCATTTTAATGTGCTTATTGCAGAAGTCTTTTCAAGTCATAATCGTTACAATTCAAGGCTGTTACAAATTAAATAAAGTGGCTCTTCAAGTCATTTTCAGCTACAAAGTAAAGGCATTGTTACAAAGGAGGTTTATACATCATTTAAGGAGGTTTTAAGAAGCATTTTATCATCCATTTAATTTCAGTAGCAACCTTTTCAACTACCAGCCCGTTTTTGCCATTTCAAAGGTCAAATCAAGCATTCAAATACCATTAAGGAGTTGGTTAACAAGTTGGTGTCTATTCCGCTAGCCAAGAGCTAACTCAAGAGTCATTTTTCAAGCAATTAAAGTCATTTATTCAGCTGAATTGAAGTGAATTCAAGAATGGAGTTATTTGGCTCAAGAATGTAAAAATACTTGAGTTTTATTTCAGCTTTTAAATGGCACATTAAGTTGAATGTTTGTGACCATTCGGCTAGCCTTTTCAACACTATAAATAGGTGAAATCATCCTTTGTAATGGGATTTTGAAGACTTTTTGAACTTTTGTTCTTGGGAGGTTTTCCCTCTCATATTTTGTGTGAGTCTCAAATTGACTTATGTAGGATGCTAGTGGCGTCAACCGAACTCCTTCCGAACTTATCACCAACCTGGTGTGGCGTTCATCCATTCAATTATACATTTGGTTCTTACGTCGCTAAGTAACAGGTTGAGGCCCATCAACTATTTCCATCCTTCCCTTAAGGCATATAAGTCCCTAGGCGATACTCGTTATAATACCGAATCGATCTTGCCGCTTAAGTTCGTTTTCCATATCCACCATTTGTCCCAAACTATCTATCTTTATTTTATTTCTTAAAATGAGCCTACTATATTTCAACTAAAACCATTTTTCATCTCCAAACCACTTCTTTAGCTTCTGCATATTTTTCCACCAAACTTACAATTTCAATGCACCAAACAATCTCCTCACCAATGATCGGGCAAACAAGTGAAATGAATTGATTAACCCGGGCCAAATCACACCATTTTAGCATGAAAACACTATCAGAGTATTTGATGAGCTTTCTTGCACACTGTTGGAGTGTTTAAAATGTGCTCTATCATTTTTGAGGTACACAGCGTATCAGTGGTGGAATACCCTAGTGTCAGTAGTGCCGAGAGAAATAGTTACCTGGGATTTCTTTCAAGAGGAGTTCAGAAATAAATATATCAGTCAACGGTTCATTGATCAAAAGTAAAAAGAGTTTCATGAACTGAAATAGGGTCATATGTCTATAACTAAATATGAGTGAGAGTTTGTTAGACGCATCAAATATGCTCGGGAATGTGTTTCAACTGAGGCCATAATGTGTAAAATATTTGAAGATGGATTAAATGAAGATATCAGATTGTCGGTCAGGATTCTTGAGTTAAAAGAATTCGTTGTGTTAGTTGATAGAGCCTGTAAAGCCGAAGAACTTGGCAAATAAAAGAGAAAGGCAGATTCAATCGGGAAAAAGATCAATTAATAAATCATACCAATCTTCCTCAAAAAAATCTAGAGATTCATACACTCGTCCAAATGATTCAATCGGGTATTCGAACAGAGATTGTGGGAAACAATACTCAAGTCCTAAAGTTTAAGCTGCATCAGTATCGAATGTTGGCAGTGTGAATAAATATAGACATGAATATCAACAATGTGGAAGAAAACATCCTGGTGAGTGTAGAATGAATGACCTAACCTTTTTCAGATGTGGCTCACAAGATTATTTTATTCGAGATTGTCTCAAAGTGGATGAGAAAGATAAAATCCAGAATGCAAAACTGATCAACACAGTTAACAGAGGGAGGCCACCTAGAAACACGAGAAATGTGATAGGTAGTAAAGGAGCAACAAGGGACTCTAATGTGAGATCTGAGGCCAGAGCACCTGCTAGAGCTTACACTATTCAAGCTCGTGAAGATGCATCATCACTAGATGTTATCATCGGTACATTTTATCTTGATGACACTAATGTGATTGCTTTGATTGATCCTGGATCAACTCATTCTTATATTTTTATAAATTTGGTGTCTAGTAAGAGTTTGCCTGTTGAATCTATTGAGTTTGTGATAAAAATATCGAACCATTTAGGTAAATATTTTCTAGTTGATAAAGTTTGCAACAACTATCCTTTAATGACCCAGAGTTACTTGTTTTGACTGATTTAATGCTATTACCGTTTGATGAGTTTGATGTAATTTTGGGTATGGATTGATTGACTCTACATGATGCTATTGTGAATTGTAGATTAAAGATTATTGAATTGAAATGTCAGAATAGTGAAATCATTCAAATTGAATCAGATGAATTGAGAGAATTACCTATTATGATTTCGTGTATGTCAGCTCAGAAATGTGAGAGAAAAGGTTGTAAAGCTTACCTTGCGTATTTGCTAGATACAAAAGTGTCTGAATTGAAGATTGAATCAGTGTCGATAGTCTGTGAGTTTTTGGATGTATTTTCAGAAGAGTTTCCTAGGTTACGACCGATCAGAGAGGTTGAGTTTGCTATTGAATTAGTTTAGGGAACATCACCGATAACTATAGCTCCGTATAGTATGGCTCCAACAGAGTTGAAAGAATTGCAAGCTCAATTACAAGAGTTAACAGAGAGAGGTTTTACGTGACCAAGTTTTTCACCTTGAGGTGCGTCGGTGTTATTTGTAAAGAAAAAGACGGATCGATGAAAATGTGTATTGATTATCATCAACTCAACAAGGTTATGATAAAGAACAAGTATCCTTTTGCCGAGAATAGATGATTTGTTTGACCAGTTGAAAGGGGCAATAGTGTTTTCTAAGATTGATTTGAGATCGAGCTATTATTAGTTGAGAGTTAAAGATTAAGATGTGCCAAAAACTGCGTTCAGAATGAGGTAAGGACATTATGAATTTCTGGTTATGCGTTTCGGATTAACTAACACTCCCACTATTTTTATGGATTTGATGAATTGGAATTTCAAATCATATTGAGATGGATTCGTTGTTGTATTCATTGATGACATTTTGATTTATTCACGAGATGAGTTTGAGCATGCGAGCATTTGAGATTTGTGCTTCAAACCTTGAGAGATAAGCAACTGTTTGCTAAATTCAATAAATGCAAGTTTTGGCTCCGAGTGTAACACCCCTTACCCGTATTCGACGTCGAAACAAGGTACAAGACGTTACCGGACATAAACTCAAACATGCATACAAAATCGAAACTTAAATTTCCATTCAAATTAAAACTTTTCATTCACATGCACATCGTCCCTTATTTGGGCCCACAAGGTCCAAAACATATATTGAGGGCAATTTGGGGCTAAACCGAGACCTTAGGAAGATTTTACGAAACTTCAAAAAATTTTGTGGCTTTAGGGGCACACGCCCATGGTCAATAGACATGCCATGTCATACGCCCGTGTGCTTAGGCCGTGTCGATTTTAGGTTGCATTTTATTTATGATGTCAGCAACAAATGGTAGCCACAAGGCCAAGTCACATGCTTGTGTGCTAGGCCATGTGTGTAACAGTTCAGTTCATTGGGAAAATAATATTTTAAGGGACTAAATTGTGAATAGAGTATGGGTAGTATTCAGCTTAAGCATGGTATATGCAAATTTGGTGTATTTTGTGAGTTTCTAAAATAAGGACTAAAATGTTAAAATGTGAAAATGTGGGGGTTAAATTGTAAATTGCCCTAAATATGTGTTTTTGGATTGAATTGAATGATTTGGTGAATAAATAGATTAAATTTGAATATGTATAGATGAAGAACTGAAAAAAAAACATATTTAGATCGCGGAAAGTCGAATGTGATCGAATAGTCGAGTCCATACGTTATCTGAATCCAAGGTAAGTCTATATAAAAATAAATGTATCTGTATTGATTTATGTATGTATATATGAAATTTCATTGTGATGAATGCGCATGAGATGATGAATATATGAAATCCGAGGAAGTATTGACAATGTATCAATGTTTGAAAAGTCCCGTACAAACCTAGGAATAGATAGGATTACATATGTCATGACATATGTTTCCGTTATGTGATATTGTGTAAGACCATGTCTGGGACATTGGCATCGATTTGAGATTTATGAGTAAGACCATGTCTTGGACATTGTCATCGTATTTGATTTGTGTAAGACCTTGTCTGGGATAGTGGCATCGATATTTGGTTACATGTAAGACCACGTCTGAGATGTTGGCATTGTACAACTATTTTGAGTATCCTATTTGATTCCGAATGGTTCAATGGGCAAATCTGAGAAATGAAAGACTATGTGAAATGTATAAACGAATCAGACATGTTTGAATTGTACACATGTATGTGTATGGAATGTAAGTATATTTATGTGAACTTACCTAAGTGAGATATAAGCATAGATTGTGGATATAAAATGTGATATATGTATGACTTTGATATGAGTAAAAGAGATGTTTTGAGATAAGATATTTTGGTAAACTTTGGCTAACAAATGAGCCAATGAAAATGTTATGAATTTGAAATTGAGAAACTTTAATGACATTGTCTTAATATGGTTATGTGCTATTCATGTTAAGTTTATTTGTATATGGCTTACTAAGCTTTTGAAAGCTTACTTTGTGTGTGTTTGCTTTGTTTTGTAGATCGTCCAAGCTACAAAAGGCTCAGGAATCATTGAGGATCGTCATCACACTACTCAATCATATTTTGGTACATTTTGAAAGTGTATATACTAATTATGGCAAGTATAGGCTAGTCAATTTAAATTATGTTTGAGATATGTATATAGCCATGTGATATGGCTAGTTAAATGTTGTAATATGTATGAGTGATTAAGCTATATGATGCTTAGTTTGATATGGTTGGTTAGCTAATGAAATGGTCAAGATAATGGTAAGCTTGTTGATGCAAAATTTGTATATTTTGATGAGTACATGCCATATTGTAGTGGTATGTTGTGGATAATTTATGCTTAGAAAGGTTTGTGAATAAGTTGAGCTAAATGGCATATAAGTTGGTATATTTGAAAAGTACTTGAATGAGTTGAAAATGATTACCATTTGGTATGTTTTTGGTTGCCATTTTATTTGGTATGATGCTTGTAGGTGGTTGAATGGATGACCCAAAGTGTGGGTGGCATTTTGGCCTTACAAATGGCCTATATTTTCCCACACGGTTGAGCACACGGGCGTGTGGCTTGACCGTGTCCTTCATGGTATTATTTCAAAACAAGTCAAACTCGACCATGGGCTGGACACATGGGCGTGTGACTAGTCATGTGGTGCAAGTTAGTAGCGACCACGAGTGAGGCACACGGGGCATGTCCACGGCCGTGTGGACAAGTCAGTATGTATGCCCTATTTTGACATGACTTAGACACACGAACGTGTCTGAGGCCGTGGAAGGCACACGGCCTGCCCACACGGGTGTGTGACATGTGTAACTTTGAAAAAATTTTAAATTTTTTAGAATTTCTGTATGTGTTCAGTTTAGTCCCGGCCCTTTTCTAATGCATGATTAAGGCCTCGTAGACCTATTTAAGGGACAGTTTGATTTGATTAGTTGAATTATAATATGAAATATCTGTAAGAGGATCCGATCTTTTCGGTAATGCCTTTAACCCTAGATCGGCGATGGTTACGAGTTAGGGGTGTTACACTGTGGTCGATTTTATTTTCATGATTTTTCATAAATAAGGTGCAGACTTCACATGGCTAGGGCACACACCCATGTCCCAAGTCCATGTCACTTACAGGGCCGAGACACACGGCCGTGTCTCAGCCCGTGTGGCCAATTCTTGACATTCTATTTTGCTATATTAAGGTGTAGGGGACACAAGGCAGATCACATGCCCATAGGGATAGACCGTGTGTCACCATGGACTAGACACACGCCTATTTGTCTACTCGTGTGGACAAATACAAGGATATTTTCAAAGCCAATTTTTCATCCTTACGTGCAAACATTCACACAACATCACATGGTACAAATCATAGCATATAAATGCCTTCAAACTGAACCAAACATAACCAAGCAATAACATATCATTTACATATTCACTTCCATCATTCTAATAGCATTATGCTTTACTAATACAACTCATACCAACTTCATTTTCATAAGGACATTATCATATGGATTACTCATATCCAACATTAGTCAACCTGATGCGGTCCTAGCTCAGGAAGCTATCGCTGAACCTATTGAGCTTCCAGAAGGACCTACAACTCGGTCTCATGCTAAGAAGTTAAGACGCGTTAGTTAGCTATGTAGATCGAACTTGGGGAGAACAAGTAGTCGAATCCATTGATCAAGCCTAGACCATCTCCATAGGCGTCCCTTGTAGCTTCTTGCAAGCTGAATTCTAGCTCACTTAGATCATTTTAATTATTTTGTAGCTGGAATAAAATTTAGTTAATTTAGTTTAAGTTAATTAATTAATTTGGTTTAATGTTAAATGTGCTTTTAAGCTATTTAATTTGTCTAATATTTTCGACATTAATAGGATTAAATCATTTAATTTGTCTAAATTACTCCAATAATTTAATTTGTCTTTAGCTCAATTAATTTGTTTTAATTCCTACAACCATTTAAGATGTCCTAAGCTAAGACAACTTAATTGAGCTTATTTAATGTGCCTTGGCTAAATTTTATTTATTGTTTTCAGGTGACCATTCAGCTGGAAGGGAGCTAGGTGCATGGACGGCATTATGAAGGGTTTTTAAGCTGAATTAAAAATCAGCAGCTCATTTGATTTCCCAAGGGGCTGTTCGTGTATTGCAAAGGTCAAAGGGGTTTTCACATTAGCTCATTCAGCTCCTATATTCTTTTCGTGGTTGTTCAAAATGAATCCTTCAATTTTAAGCATTCAACTCATTAAATAAGCTGATTATAACATTAAATCAAGTGATGGTTGGAGTCACCTAGGCCTATAAGACTTCAACAATTTTGTACTTAGAAATTAAGCTTAATTTAGCTCATTAACAGCTCATTTAAGCTAATTTCTTGTGGTTATTCGGCTAGACCATACTTAGGCCTATAAATATTTGTAATTAGATTGTTTGAAAGAACTTTTTGCCAAACTGATGCTAAAATTGATACTTGTGAGATTTCCAATTCTCATTGTTCTCTACGGGACTGAATTGACTTCTCAAGTTGTCTTATGGTGTCATTCTTTCCTTTGTTAAACTGAACTTATGGTGTGGTGTTCCAATACCTTCGGTTCCTATCATTTTTTATAGCGGGTCAAGGTTTTACTATTTTTCTAAACCGAGAAACCACCTAAGAGCCTTTTTAAGATTCGGGTCAACAATCTTCCTTATTGTTTGTTCCTTCTTTGGCCCTTAGCCGAATTAACTATCCATCACTTTAACCATTTCGTACCCTTTATCTTGAATCCATAAACCCTTTACTTGTTAGCCATTTCTTTGCAAATACTCATCCTAAAACGAAACGAAGCCTCCTTACTCAAATTCACGATCGGACAACAAATATGACTTGATTGAATTACAAATGAGCTCATATCATTTGGTATTAAAGCTAGTTGTGTAACATCCTGATAATTAGGGGCTATGCATTTTACATAATTGAATGATGTTGCATGCTTAATCTTTATTAAGTGCAATTTTGAAGTTATTTGAGCTTCATTTATTAAATGAATGCTTTGTTAAACCTTTAATTCTATTAATTAGAGAGAACTAAGCTAGTAAGGCCTTAAGAATTGATGATAAGAAGTTCTAGTATAAGTTAAGTAATTGGCAAAGTGGTTAAGATGCATGGATATATGCTTAAGGTGCAAGGTTGAATCTCCTAGCTAACATTAGGAGAATTTTTAATTTTTTGTTTTCTTCCTTGTAAGTGTCGGCCAAGAATATTCTAGAGTGGATGAGCTTTCATCCATTTTTGGCTTGTTGACCATGTAAAAAAGAAGTTAAAGAACATAAGGCATGGAATCACAAATTCATGATAAGATGAGGGGACAATGGCATAATAAAGGGCTATGTTTTGGGGATGTGTTCATGGTCATTTGACCATGAACCTAGACAACATGAAGGCTAAAGGAGAGGCCTAGTTGTGTAGTAAATTCTTTGGATATGATGGGGAAGAAACAAGGAGGAAAAGGGGATATGTTGGCATTGATGTGGCGAATTTATGCTTTGCCATTAGGGGAAAAGTTAGCCAAAAGTCTTTGTTTTGTCCATCTTTTCTCATTTTCACCAAAAGCTCTCTCTAGCCGAATTTGCCATAGAGTTTAGGTAAAAACTCTCTTTTGTTTTAGCTTTCATCTTTTGACCAATTTTCTTCATTTTGGCCGAATGTACCTTAGTCATTTTGGTACATTTTCACTTTTGATTTAGCCTCAATTGCTTGAACCAAACACAACCTTCTTTCTCTCATTTAGTTTTCATTTTGAAACCAAAACCACAAAGATTAAGCACCATTATTCTTCTTCATTTTCTCTCCTCTTCCGAATGTATCTAAGCTCCATAGTCAATCTCTCTTCTCTTTGATCCTATTCTTTTTTCTTTTCTTTTCATCTTAATTTTTTTCTCTTATCTTTCTCTCATTGCAAAATCACCATTATCATTTTCTTCTTCTCTTTCTCTTTACTTCCTTCTCCTTTCATTCTCTTTCTTCTTTCCCTTGAAACCAAACCATTATATTGAAGCCACCATTTTATTCTTTTATTTTGTGAAGGCGAATCATCATTTTCTTTTCTTCTTTTCAAAGCGAATCTCCAAGTGATCAAAGTAAGGTGCTATCAATTATTTTCATCACTTCCTTTCACTTGAATAAGATTGGAAATCATAATCTTTTATTTCTCTCTTAGGTAGAATCTCTTGAAAAGATTTTGAGAGGAACTTTGTTGAAGACAATCTTAAGTGACCATTCAATCATCAAGGTAAGACTACTATTTTGGATAATATCAATTTCTTTAGATGGATTACTAATCTAAGTTATCTTTAGGAGCGATCTAAGATCATCAAGATAGGTAAGAAAAGAGCCGTTCAAGTGTTTGGAAGAGAGAGGTATTCCTTTACCATCGAACTACAAACGAAGAGCGATGATCGGGGTTAGAGACTTTCCACCCGGTTGTGGACCCTCTGCAAACGAGGATCGATTATTCAAAGTAGTGCGTACAACCGAACCACTTTACGTTGGTGGAATATCGGCGGGTTTTGATCCATCTAGTGGAGAAAACCGTAAATAATCGTCATTCGTGAATCAGGGGTAAGGATTTAGATTTATCGTTTATAAGTATAGTTTTTCTAACAATAGTTTATACTAACCGAGTTTATTAATCATTTAGGTGTGGACGAGCTAGAGTATTGTTCTCACTTTGTTACTAGGTGTGTAACCATACATTAAAAACTTCCATAGATTTATATTATTAAAAAGTGATTATATGATAGTATGTTTTGACTGTGGATACCAATTATTGGTATACAAAATTGAGTATGTTACCCAATATTCCGTTTATTTTGATATATGCATCAATATGAAATAAGCATGACTATATTATGATTTGTGGGTACATAGCATGAAAATCGATTTGATATGTATGTGCATGGGCATATGGGTATGTTTAATAAAGGAGGAAGTATTCGGTGGTTTTACCACAATTACGTGACTTCGGTCACATATGTGGATTTGGTGGCCGGTCACATATTTGACTCGGTGGCCGGTCACATATTTGACTTGATGGCCGGTCACATATTTGACTCTGGTGGCTTCGGTCACATATTTGGACTTCGATCGGTGACTTGGTCACATCTGTTTTGGTGGCTTTGCCACAATAAGAGGCGATGTGCATGTTGGCTGCAAAGAATCGCTTCGATGGTGTGTAGCGGATGGAGGTCGATTTAGTAATCCCTACTGTCTTTGGTTGAGTGCGGGGGTGTGTAGCGGATGGATATTTAGGTTGGGCCGGGCTTGCATTTCATTTCATATACATATCCATGTAACATTGTATGATTATTATATGATCTGCTATAAAATGGGCCTTTGGGCTAAATTTGAGTTAAATGGGCCTTTGGGCTAGATTTGAGCTAAAATGGGCCTTTGGGCCAAATATTTGATTAAATGGGCCTATGGCCATATGTGAAATTTTGGGTTTGAAAGCATTACATAAAATGGGCTTTTTAGTGTATGTGTTATACATTGAGTTTATGACTCACCCATTTTATGGGATAACTTTTAGATAACTCAGTAGTGCGATGGATCTAGACAAGAAGGATTTTGAGGTGGCGATGCTCGTATTAAGTATTGTGGAGATTTTCCAACTTAAACTCTTTAAGTTAAATTTTATTACTTAGACTTTATTTTGGGTTGCCAATATTATGTAATAAGGCCATTATAAACTTTCTTTAATTTCGTGTTTGGATTTACTTTTATTTTGCCATGAATAAATATCTATTTAATAACTAAATTGCTTTTTAATAATTATTTAAAAGGTTTTTGTCTTTAATATATAAATGTTTTCAAGGAAATTTTCTTAAGTTTGGTTTCTATGATTTTATTAATTCCTTCTAAGAATAATGTTTTTAAAGACAAAATTTCTTTACAATGGAATTCGCTAAAGTTTTACTCAAGGAACATACCAAATCCGGTTAGACTTTTTGGGCGGGTTTGGGGTGTTTCGATTTGGTATCGAGCCCGATTTTAAACTCTCGGCCTTGGGTTTTGAAGCCCACAACGTTTTCAAAATTAGGCCCAAAAGATTTTGAAAGTTTTTCTTAAGATAAATGGTTTTATAAGAGCATGGCACTTTCGAATTCTACCAGATCCATCGGTATGTACCTTTATTTGATAAATGATATGAATGTTTGATAAGCCTAAGGAAACTTTAGAGACATGGACCCTAGGTGTATGTGTACTACTACGAAAACCACTGAATATCTGTTTCATAAGACTTTCTTTTAATAAGAAGTGAAAAGATTCTAATACATAAGACTTTTCGTAAAAACAGATAAGATACGTAGTAGACATGAGCTCTAGGGGACGAGGTCGTCGTGGACATGGAAGAGGAAGGATGACTGTTTCGGAACCAGTTCGGTCTGGTCAAGGTTCCGAGAATGAAGCTCCACCACCGGCTGTTGGGGCAGACTTCCAAGAACAAAATGAAGGTGGTGACGCAGTATCACAAGCTGTGCTGCGAGTTTTGGAACGAGTAGCAGAAGCTAGTTCTGGAAATGGATCTCGAAGTCATGGTGAGAGACTTAGATCGAATGGAGCCGAGGTTTTCGGAAGAGTATCTGAGTAGCTCAAGCGTGGCTGAATATTGGTTGGAAGCAGTCGAGAGGATTATGGATGATATAGATTGCACTGATGAAGAGAAATTGAAAGGTGCTATTTCACTTCTTCGTGATGAAGCCTATCAGTGGTGGCTTACTATCAAGGAAAGTACCCCGTGGATCGTGCGGATTGGGGTATTTTAAAGTGAAATTTGAGGGAAAATATGTCGGAGCTAGCTACATCGACTCTCAGAGGAAGACATTTCTGAATCTGGTACAAGGAAACAAGTCGATAGCTGAATATGAAGCAGAATTCTTACGACTTAGCCGTTATGCCAGAGGGATAGTGGCTACGGAATATGAACGTTGCGTCAGATTTGAAGATGGACTTAGAGATGAGCTAAGAGTGATGATTGCTCCACATCGTGAAAGGGATTTTGCAATCTTAGTGGAAAGGGCAAGAATTGCCGAAGAAGCTAAACTGATTTGAGATGAACCGGACAGAGGTCAGAGCAAGAATAAGAGAAGCTTTGGGTCTTCGGGGTCGTCCGAAAACTTTCAGAAGAAATCAAGGAATGATGGACCGCGAGGTCGACAGACTGCTACGGGAGTGCAAAGTCGTACTTGTTCTCAATGTGGGAAAATGCACTCGGGAGAATCTTTGGAAGAAAGCCGTGGATGTTTCAAGTGTGGTTCGAAGGATCACATGATCAAGGATTGTCCGATGAACTCGGAGAAGAACCGTCCAGCAAGTCAGGGTGCTAATCAAGCTGATAGAAGTGGACAACAGCCGATAAGAGGCCGTGGTCCCAATGGAAGGGCAATGGTTCCGGTAGAGGTCGCGAACTTGTGCAGAGGCAAATAAAACTCGAGGCGAGACAACCGTGTTTGGTGTATGCGGTTAAATCGAGAGAAAAGGACGGCCTTTTGATGTTATCACGGTGCGTTTTGATTTCTGGGTTGCCCTTTATTGCTTTGATAGATATAGGGTCAACTCATTCCTATATCGCTAGTGAAGTATCTGGGACTTTGCATGTGACTTCGAATCGTACCTAGGAAGATGATCGTATTTAGTCCTCTAGGAATGAACGATGAGTTGTAGACAAACTCTTTAAGGAGTACCTCTAGAAGTTCAAGGGTTACAATTTCCGGTGATTTAATGGAGTTGCCATTGAGAATTCGACCTAATTTTAGGCATGGATGGCTTGTGAAGTCTGGTGCAAATGTGGATTATTACGCTAAGAGAATGTCCTTAAGAACTCTTGATGATAAGGAAGTTGTAGTGATGGGCGAAAGACGGAACTACTTATCTAATGTAGTATCCGCTCTTAAGGTAGAAAGGATGGTTAGAAAAGGATGCGAAGCTTTTCTGATGTTAGTGAATGCTTTGGAGGCTAAAGAAGCAATCGTTAATGAAGTCGGACGGTGAATGAATTTGTAGATGTTTTTCCCAAGAACTTCGAGGGTTGCCTCCGGATCGTGAGGTAGAATTCGGGATAGACTTATTGCCTGGAACGGCGCCAGTTTCTATTGCTCCATATAGAATGGCACCGAAGGAATTGGTTGAGCTTAAGGCTCGATTCGGGAGTTGCTTGATCGTGGATTCATCCGACCTAGTGTGTCTCCATGGGGAGCACGGTCCTATTCGTAAAGAAGAAGGACGGATCGATGAGGATGTGTATAGACTACGGCGGTTGAATAAGTGACTATCAAGAACAAGTATCCTTTGCCCGGGATCGACGACTTGTTCGATCGACTTAAAGGAGTCTGCAGTATTCTCTAAAATTGATCTAAGGTCGGGTATCATCACTTAAAGTGAAAGAAGCGGATATCCATAAGACGGCTTTCCGAACTAGATATGGGCATTATGAATTTTGGTAATGCCATTCGGATTGACGAACGCCCAATTGCGTTTATGGATATGATGAATCGAATTTTCAGCCCTATTTGGATCGGTTAAATCGTGGTATTCATAGACGACATCTTGGTGTATTCTAAGTCCGAAGTGGAACATGATGAGCATCTCCTGATTGTGTTACGAGTTTTAAGGAGAAGAAAGCGACGCCAAATTCAAAGAAGTGTGAATTTTGGTGAAAGAAGTTGCATTTTAGGACATGTGGTATCTGTAGAAGGGATTAGGGTGGATCCTCGGAAGATCGAGGTCATACTAGATTGGAAACCACCTAAGTCCGTGGCGAGGTTCGCAGTTTACGGGTTTAGCCGGATATTACCAAAGATTCGTCGAAGGATTTTCATCGTTAGCCGCACCTTTAACGAAATTGCCGAGAAAGGAAGTACCTTTTGTGTGGGTGATAAGCGAAGAGAGTTTTGAAAGCTCAAGAAAGTTTTGACTAAGCTCTGTTTTGATTGACTGAAGCGGAAAGGATTTTGTCGTGTATTGTGATGCTTCCCATACGGGATTAGGGTGTGTTCTAATGCAAGGCGGAAAGGTAGTTGCGTATGCGTCTCGGCAGTTGAGACCACATGAAGTTAACTACCCGACGCATGACTTGGAGTTGGCAGCTGTAGTGTTTGCTCTTATGGTTTGGAGACATTACTTATACGGAGAAAAGTCGGTGATATATACGGACCACAAAAGTCCGAAATATCTACTGACTCAGAAAGAACTGAATTTGAGGCAGAGAAGGTGGATAGAGTTGTTGAAAGACTACGACTGTTCCATCGAGTACCACCCGGGCAAGGCGAATGTGGTGGCAGACGCTCTAAGTCGAAAAGTGGTGTCAGATTTGAGAGCGATGTTTGCTCATCTTAGTCTCTACGATGATGGAAGCTTGTTGGCGAACTTCAGGTTAAGCCGACATGGTTAAGTCAAGTAAAAGAGAGATGTTAATAGATGAAGATCTCGAGTGAAAAGCTTCGACAAAAGTGCAGTGGGAAATTGGAAGATTTCAGTATTAACAATGACGGAGTATTGTGCTTCAAAGGTAAAGTTTGTATGTCAAGGATCGGAGTTGAGGCAAAAGATACTTGAGAATCGCATGGTAGCCCCTATGCTATGCATCCCGGAGGAAGTAAGTTATATCGAGACTTGCGAGATCGGTTTTGGTGGCTTTGGTCTTAAGCGGAAGTTCTCGAGTTTGTAGGGAAGTGCTTGACGTGTCGACAAGTCAAGGTGAACATCAAGTACCATCGGGTTGCTTCAACCGATAAAGATTCTGCAGTGGAAGTGGGAGAGAATCACCATGGATTTTGTTAGTGGGCTTCCTCTTACGCCTACTAAGAAAGACTCCATTTGGGTGATAGTGGACCGATTGACGAAATCTGCACATTTTATCCCAGACAGTTCGGGTTGATTACTCTTTGCAGAAGTTGGCAAAGTTATATGTAGCTGAAATTGTGAGATTGCATGGAGTGCCGTTGTCAATAATTTCGCATGAGATCCGAGATTTACATCGCGATTTTGGAAAGCATTGCAACAAGCTTTGGGCACCAGATTGGATTTCAGTACGGCATTTCATCCTCAGTCAGACGGTCGATCGAAAGAGTAATCCAGATCTTAGAAGATATGTTAAGGGGTTGTGTGATAGATTTCAAGGAAATTGGGAAGAATTCTTACCGTTATGCGAATTTATGTACAACAACAGTTTCAAATCCAATATCTGAGATGGCACCGTATGAAGCACTATATGGACGGAAGTGTCACATTCCTACGTGTTGGATGTAATTAGGGAACGATGATTTTGGGTCCGGAGATAGTGTACGAATCCAAGAAAGGTTAAGGTAATCCGGGCTCGGTTAAAGGAAGCGTCGACGGACAAAAATCGTACCAGATTTAAAACGGAAAGAAATAGAATATGCGTTGGGAGACCAAGTTTTCCTAAAGGTTTCACCTTGGAAAAAGGTGATGAGATTTGGTCGCAAAGGAAATTAAGTCCTGTGTTCATTGGACCTTATCGGATTGTGAAGCGGGTCGGATCATGGCATATCGATTAGATTTGCCTTGAATTGAAACAAATGCACGATGTTTCATGTTTCAATGTTACGCCGTTACCGATCGGATCCATCTCATGTAGTACCAGTTGAGGAGGTGGAATTAAGATCAGATTTGTCATATGAAGAGGAGCCAATTCAAATTCTGGAGCGAGATGTAAAGGTTTTACGGAGAAAATTAGTTCCTCTCGTTAAGGTATTATGGCGAAATCATGGATCAGAAGAAGCTTCGTGGGAACCGGAGGAAGCGATGCGACAGCAATACCCTCACTTATTCCAGACAGGTAATTTCGAGGACGAAATTATTTTAAGGGGGGTAGAACTGTAACATCCTGATAATTAGGGGCTATGCATTTTACATAATTGAATGATGTTGCATGCTTAATCTTTATTAAGTGCAATTTTGGAAGTTATTTGAGCTTCATTTATTAAATGAATGCTTTGTTAAACCTTTAATTCTATTAATTAGAGAGAGAACTAAGCTAGTAAGGCCTTAAGAATTGATGATAAGAAGTTCTAGTATAAGTTAAGTAATTGGCAAAGTGGTTAAGATGCATGGATATATGCTTAAGGTGCAAGGTTGAATCTCTAGCTAACATTAGGAGAATTTTTAATTTTTTGTTTTCTTCCTTGTAAGTGTCGCCAAGAATATTCTAGAGTGGATGAGCTTTCATCCATTTTTGGCTTGTTGACCATGTAAAAAAGAAGTTAAAGAACATAAGGCATGGAATCACAAATTCATGATAAGATGAGGGGACAATGGCATAATAAAGGGCTATGTTTTGGGGATGTGTTCATGGTCATTTGACCATGAACCTAGACAACATGAAGGCTAAAGGAGAGGCCTAGTTGTGTAGTAAATTCTTTGGATATGATGGGGAAGAAACAAGGAGGAAAAGGGGGATATGTTGGCATTGATGTGGCCAAATTTATGCTTTGCCATTAGGGGGGAAAAGTTAGCCAAAAGTCTTTGTTTTGTCCATCTTTTCTCATTTTCACCAAAAGCTCTCTCTTAGCCGAATTTGCCATAGAGTTTAGGTAAAAACTCTCTTTTGTTTTAGCTTTCATCTTTTGACCAATTTTCTTCATTTTGGCCGAATGTACCTTAGTCATTTTGGTACATTTTCACTTTTGATTTAGCCTCAATTGCTTGAACCAAACACAACCTTCTTTCTCTCATTTAGTTTTCATTTTGAAACCAAAAACCACAAAGATTAAGCACCATTATTCTTCTTCATTTTCTCTCCTCTTGCCGAATGTATCTAAGCTCCATAGTCAATCTCTCTTCTCTTTGATCCTATTCTTTTTTCTTTTCTTTTCATCTTAATTTTTTTTCTCTTATCTTTCTCTCATTGCCGAAATCACCATTATCATTTTCTTCTTCTCTTTCTCTTTACTTCCTTCTCCTTTCATTCTCTTTCTTCTTTCCCTTGAAACCGAAACCATTATATTGAATCCACCATTTTATTATTTTATTTTGTGAAGGCGAATCATCATTTTCTTTTCTTCTTTTCAAAGCCGAATCTCCAAGTGATCAAAGTAAGGTGCTATCAATTATTTTCATCACTTCCTTTCACTTGAATAAGATTGGAAATCATAATCTTTATTTCTCTCTTAGGTCAATCTCTTGAAAAGATTTTGAGAGGAACTTTGTTGAAGACAATCTTAAGTGACCATTCGAATCATCAAGGTAAGACTACTATTTTGGATAATATCAATTTCTTTAGATGGATTACTAATCTAAGTTATCTTTAGGAGCGATCTAAGATCATCAAGATAGGTAAGAAAAGAGCCGTTCAAGTGTTTGGAAGAGGAGGTATTCCTTTACCATCGAACTACAAGCGAAGAAGCGATGTCGGGGTTAGAGACTTTCCACCGGTTGTGGACCCTCTGCAAACGAGGATCGATTATTCAAGTAGTGCGTACAACCGAACCACTTTACGTTGGTGGAATATCGGTGGTTTTGATCCATCTAGTGGAGAAAAACCGCAAATAACTCGTCATTCGTGAATCAGAGGTAAGGATTTAGATTTATCGTTTATAAGTATAGTTTTGCTAACAATAGTTTATACTAACCGAGTTTATTAATCATTTAGGTGTGGACGAGCTAGAGTATTGTTCTCACTGTTACTAGGTGTGTAACCATACATTAAAACTTCCATAGATTTATATTATTAAAAAGTGATTATATGATAGTATGTTTTGATTTGTGGATACCAATTATTGGTATACAAAATTCGAATATGTTACCCAATATTCCGTTTATTTTGATATATGCATCAATATGAAATAAGCATGACTATATTATGATTTGTGGGTACATAGCATGAAAATCGATTTGATATGTATGTGCATGGGCATATGGGTATGTTTAATAAAGGAGGAAGTATTCGGTGGTTTTACCACATTACGTGACTTGGTCACATATGTGGATTTGGTGGCTTTGTCACATATTTGACTCGGTGGCCGGTCACATATTTGACTCCGTGGCTTGGTCACATATTTGACTCTGGTGGCTTTTGGTCACATATTTGGACTTGATCGGTGACTTGATTACATCTGTTTTGGTGGCTTTGCCACAATAAGGCGATGTGCATGTTGACTGCAAAGAATCGCCTTCGATGGTGTGTAGCGGATGGAGGGTCGATTTAGTAATCCCCACTGCAGTTTGGTTGATGCGGGGTGTGTAGCGGATGGATATTTAGGTTGGGCTGGGCTTGCATTTCATTTCATATACATATCCATGTAACATTGTATGATTATTATATGATCTCGCTATAAAATGGGCCTTTGGGCTAAATTTGAGTTAAATGGGCCTTTGGGCTAGATTTGAGCTAAAATGGGCCTTTGGGCCAAATATTTGATTAAATGGGCCTATGGCCATATGTGAAATTTTGGGTTTGAAAGCATTACATAAAATGGGCTTTTTAGTGTATGTGTTATACATTGAGTTTATGACTCACCCATTTTATGGGATAACTTTTCGAGATAACTCGTAGTAGTCGATGGATCGGATGACAAAGGATTTCGAGGTGGCGATGCTCGTATTAAATATTGTGGAGATTTTCCAACTTAAACTCTTTAAGTTAAATTTTATTACTTAGACTTTATTTTGGGTTGCCAATATTATGTAATAAGGCCATTATAAACTTTCTTTAATTTCGTGTTTGGATTTACTTTTATTTTGCCATGAATAAATATCTATTTAATAACTAAATTGCTTTTTAATAATTATTTAAAAGGTTTTTGTCTTTAATATATAAATGTTTTCAAGGAAATTTTCTTAAGTTTGGTTTCCTATGATTTTATTAATTCCTTCTAAGAATAATGTTTTTAAAGACAAAATTTCTTTACAATGGAATTCCGCTAAAGTTTTACTCAAGGAACATACCAAATCCGGTTAGACTTTTTGGGCCGGGTTTGGGGTGTTTCAAGTTGAATTGGTGTAAGAATCGACGTTCTCAGCGCGACGGTATTGTAAAAAAAATCAAAAAAGAAATTTTATGAAATTCAAAGAGATTGTGTAATTAGCATATTGTAGTTATAAAAAAATAGAAGAATTCTAAATTATATAAAAAAAGTGTTCAAATTATTTTGTTCTTGAGTTCTCCAAAGTTGCTGCCCAAATTTGTTCCATTATTTTTCCCACCGTTCGGCCACACCTTATTCAATTTATTTGGTTTATTTCTTTTCAACATACCCATTAACCCTAACGTTACCCCTACCCTAATCCGACAACTCTATGCAAACTGACCCACGTTGACTGCTTCTAAGTCTAAAAAAGTCCCTTCGAAAACTTAGAGCGCAGATTGAGTGGAAAAAGGCACGAGGGTTGTGAGCGCATTCGAGTAGAAAAGGCCAATTGTGTGGATTTCCTTGTGAGAGAAATTTGTGAGGTTTGTTGTGAGTATCAAAATCTCATGAAGTCCAAAAGAAACCCAAACTAGGGAGGCAGACTTTGTCCTGTAAGAAATGTTGGAGGAGGTGTGCCGGATCTCACCCTTTAAGAGCTCATGTGAGAAATGGAGCGATTATTTAATCAAAATCTCCAACCAATCGAAGATCACTTATTCCGAGTTGAAATTTGAGAACAATGCGAGGCAACTCCAGAAGTTACAAGATAAGGGCGTGGGCATCCAATCCAAGATTCTTATGAAACGAGTGATCAAAAAAGTGAACCTTCATATGTTCAAAGTGTACATCAATGAGGCCAACGAAATTGGGGCCCTAGAGATTGAGACCATCCTGATGACAAGCTCAACAATATTAAGATGTCAATCCCTCCATTCCAAGGAAGTGGGAAAAAAAGATCGAGCTAGTCTTCAAATACCACAATTATTCGGAGATCGAAAAGGTCAAACTCATGGTGGTCGAGTTCTCGGATTATGCCACTGTGTGGTGGGACCAGCTTGTGACGAGTTGAAGATGAAACGGTGAAAGGCCCATTTCTACTTGGGCAAAATGAAATCTCTCATGCGAAAATGGTTCATCCTTTCTTACTATCACCGGGATCTTTATCAACGACTCTAAAGCCTTACCCAAGGCAGTAGAAGCATAGAAGACTATTATAAGAAAATAGAGATAGCCATGATCCGGGCTGATATCGAGGAGGATCGAGAAGCGACTATGGCTAGATTCCTTGCAGGCCTAAATCGAGACATCGCCAACATAGTTGAATTACAACACTATGTTGAAGTGATGGACATGGTCTACATGGCGATAAAAGTAAAAAAAAAAAAAACTCAAACGGAAAGTAGTTAGCCATCCCTACACTAATCCCTCCACCAAAAAATAGAGTCAGGGAGTCAACAAATGCCCTATTCGAGCGAAGGAGCCCATTGTAGCGGCTAAATCTAGCCCATTGGTGAGTCAAGTCGAATAAAAACAAGCCGGTACCAAATCACACGAGAGACATCAAATGTTTCCAGTGTCAATGTCAGTGTAATATCTGGGATTTAGGGGTTATGCATTTTCACTTAAGTGTATGTGGTAGTATGCTTGTATGTGATTTGAATGTGTTTTAGGGGCTTCAAGAACCTTGGGATGTAGGTAGAAGCCTTAGAAAAGCATTTGATGTTAAGCCTAAAAAGGGAACTAAGGGAGCTAGGCCTTAAGTAGAGGTGTGTGAGGGTTATGACACAAGTAGAGCCTTGGTAAGGTGGCAAAGAGGTGCCACTTAGGGCCTTGTGAGGTGATGCCACAGGGAGTGTGAAGGGACCTAAGTTCGAGCAGCAAGGGAAGCATTTTGGAGCTTTTATTTTTCGGCAAGGAGGTGCAGTGATGGACAGCACAGGGACTCTGAATGGATGAAGTGTAGATTGTGTCTGACAGCTTAAAGTTTCAGCTAAGTAGGAGGGAAAAGGGGGATTTGGATGAGGGAAGAAGGGTTGGCCGGCAGAAGGACTTTGGAGGGGGCATATTCGGTCATGCTTAGGGGGCTAGTTCCGAAATTATTTAAGGGGTTTTAGGAACACTTTCGTTTTCTTTTCCTCCCTTAGTGTTGTGCCAAAAGTGGTAGTCAGAGAACTTTCAAAACTTTTCTTTTGCATTAGCCGAATTTGAGAAGGCCACTAGGGTCACTTTTTTCTTCTATTTTCTTCTTCCATCTCTACCATCTTCAAAGCCAAAACACTCCTTGTCATTAGTTGAAATCTTTCTCTTTTTCTGTCATTCTCAAAAGCTGAATCTCCTATCTCTTGGCCATAGCCGATTGTACCTCTACCCTTTTGGAACCGAATTATTCACTAGATCAAAAGCCGAATCTTCTGGTAAGTACACTTTCTATTTCTCTTCTCTTCTTGACTGATTTGGTTAGTGCCGAAATCTAGGAATCTAATCCCTCTTATTTTCTTTTGGCCAAACCATGAAGGAGATCTTTCAGGATTCTTATAGCCGACGGTTGAAAGGTGATTTTTCGGGATTTGAGATCCAAGGTAAGCAGGAGGTAACATTCAGCCAAGGGCCATTCTTGTAGATCTTATAAGCCAAATCTTATTTGTCCTTCTTTGATATTTCTTCAATCGTTATTAATCGGGATCTTAACTCTTTTTTGTTCTAAAATGGAGAGGTAGCCGAAATCCCTAACATCACTTAGGGGTGCCAAACATTGGTGCTTGATAGCCGAATACTGTAGATCTTTGGGATTTGGCTAAGCGATTTAGGTAAGGGTTCTAGTGTTTCGGATCTATTTATTAATCATTCAAAATTGAAGGCTAATCGTTTGTGTGTATTAGTGGTTGGCCGATTGCAAGGGAAGTGCACCACATAATTTCAGGATTTGGTTGGAAACCAAATCGGCATAAAGGTAAGATGATATCTCCATGCGACATATCCTTTGGGATTTCCAGTTGAGCCGAATAGGCTTTTGGCTACTAACAAGTGTTGGCCGATTGTAGGAAGGGGTAAGGAAAACGTTTCAGAATCTCGTTAGTTTCGCGTAGTTCGAGATTTTGCTTAAACCTATGAATAGTCAGGTGTGTAACCTCTCACTAAATTCCCGATAGATTATTAAGTAATAATGATAAGTATGTGTTAATAAAGTGACGAATAAACATGGCTAAGGGTACCATTCAATGGTACAGTGTATTCAGGTACGTTACCCCTTAATACTCGTTAATAATGTTTATAAGCATTGCTATGAAAATATGAGAATTTTCGTTATGGCCATGGGGTAAGGTATATTGCATGATATCTGTATGATTTGCATGTTGCATGGGCATATGGGTGATAATGAGAAAGGGGAAGTGTTCGGTGGTTTTTACCACATTATCTGGTGACTAATGTCACAAATTATGAATCCGGTGACTCATCACATTATCTCGTGGCTATGCCACTTATTATAAGGGCGATGTGCGCTTGATCGCAGTGATCGCCCTTCGATGGTGTGTAGCGGATGGAGGGTCAATTTAGTAACCCCCACGGTGTGATTGGCAGGTAGGGGTGATGTGTAGAGGTTGGATATCTAGGTGGGTTTGGGTTGCATCATTGCTTATATTTGTTCGTATGTGATATAATATGCTCTTATCAATTGGGAATCATGATAGTTGTTACACATCGAGTCATGGACTCACCCTTCGTGGCTAACATTTTGCGGTGATACTCAAGAAATGGACCGGTCGGCAGGACTTAATGGTGGCCATGCTCGATTCAAAGATTTTGAGTTTCCTTATTAAGTTTTTTTTTTTTTTGGGATTTAAATTCTGGTTTTGTTTTGTTGTAATAAGGCCATTACTATTTAACTACTTTAAGTTACGTTTTAAATTCTTATTCTGATATGGTCAACATCAAACAAATGAATAATTTTTTTTCGTAAAACAACTTCAAAGTTTTTGACACCTAAACACCTATGATTTTCAACTTGATCATTAACTCAAATCAACTTTCTTCAAAACCACCAAATTATTTTCAAGATGATGAGATTTAGCTATGATTTACTCAAGGAGCATGCCAGATCCGGTCAGGGCTTGTGGGCCGAGTTTGGGGTGTTTCAGTCAGGGGGCACATAGCTAGCCAATGTCCCAATCGGTGAGTTATGGTGGGAAGGGCCGACGGCAAAATCGAGACTGAGGAGGAAGTCAAAAATGATCCCAAAGCACCAACCAACGAAGATAAAAATTTTGAATATCCTGTTGAAGGAGAAATCCTTGTGGTGAAATGAAGTCTCAGCATCCAAAGTGCTGAAACCGAATAGCTTGTGAAGATGCACTAACATCTCAAGTAGTATGCTTGTGGAAAAGCTTGGATTGGCGACGACCAAGCACCAACTCCGTACAAGTTGCAATGGTTGAGTGACGGAGGCGAACTTAAGGTGACAAAACATGCCTTGGTAGCACTTTCCATCGGGAAATACAAAGATGAAGTGGTTTGCGATGTGATGCCCATACACGCGGGACATCTCCTTTTGGGGCGTCCATGGTAATTCGATAAGCTTTTGATCCATAATGGTTACAGAAATCAGTATCCTTTCAACCACTTAGGCAAGAATATAACCTTAGCCCCACTCACTACAAAACAAGTGTACGAAGACCAATTGAAATTGAAAGAATCTATAGAAAAGGCAAAAGAAAAAGAAAAAGAGGTTTAAAAAGAAAAGAAAAACGAGAAAAAGAAAGGAAAAAGTGAGAGAGTAGAGGTAAAATCCCAGAAGAAAAAGAAAGTCGAAAGGAAAATGAGAGTGGTAAAATGAGCGTATTTACGAGGAAAAGAGAAGTGTGGAAGTCCCTATTGATGTGCCAGCCGTTCTTGTACTCATGTACAAGGAATGCTTATTTGATACTAACGAGCTTGATAACTCTTTGCCTCTTTCTGTTGTTTCGTTGCTTTAGGAGTTCGAGGACATTTTTCTAGAAGAAGTGCCTAGCGGGTTACCTCCCCTCCAAGGTATTGAACACCAAATAGACTTCATCCCCGAAGCTACCATTCTGAACAAACCGACTTACCGAAGGAACCCCAAGGAAACCAAGGAGTTGCAACGACAAGTAGCGGTCTTAAAGGATAAAGGCTACATCCGAGAGAGTTTAAGTCCGTGCGTGATGTCCGTTTTGTTGGTTCCCAAAAAAGATGGTTCGTGAAGGATGTGTGTGGATTGCTGAGGCATCAAAAAAATTACCATCAAGTACCCATTCCAAGGCTTGATGACATGTTAGATGAACTCAACGGTGCTAAACTATTTTCTAAGATTGACTTAAAAAGCGGTTATCACCAAATACGTATGCGGAAGGGGGACGAGTGTAAGACGGCGTTTAAAACCAAATAAAGTTTGTATGAGTGGCTAGTGATGCCAATTGGCCTAACTAATGCCCCGAGTACTTTCATGAGGTTAATGAACCATGTCTTAAGGGCTTCCATAGGTCGTTTTTGCGTAGTTTATTTTGATAACATTTTAATTTATAGTAAATCTTAATTTGATCACTTATAGCATTTGCATACTGTTTTGGAGGTTTTACGAAAGGAAGCATTGTATGCGAACCTTGAGAAATGTAGCTTCTGTACTGACAAAGTTGTTTTTCTAGGTTTCGTTGTGAGTGCGAGTGGCCTCGAAGTGGATCAAGACAAAATTAAGGCGAACCAAAAATGGCCTCGTCTGACCAACATTAGCCAAGTAAGAAGTTTTCATGGCCTTGCGAGCTTCTATAGGAGTTTTGTACTAAATTTTAGCACCCTTGCTACCCCACTAACCGGTATTATAAAAAGGAACTCTCATTTTATTTAGACTAATGAACAAGAAGCTACTTTTGTCAAAATTAAAGATGGTTTAACTAATGCTCCACTTTTGTGTTTACCTAATTCCAACAAAACCTTCGAGTTGAAATGTGATGCTTCTGGCATAGGTGTAGGTGTGGTTCTAACACAAGATAGGCGTTCAGTGGCCTATTTCAGCGAGAATTTAAATGAGTCTACGCTCAACTACCTCACCTACGACAAGGAAACGTGTGCCTTCATACGTTCTTTGGAAACATGGCAACACTACATTTGGCCGAAAGAGTTCATAATACACACGGACCACGAAGCCTTAAAGCATTTGAGAGGGCAAACCAAGCTTAACAAACGACACGCCAAATGAGTTGAATTCTTAGAATCCTTTCCCTATGTAAGTAAATACAAGCAACATAAGGAAAATGTCATTGCGGATGCACTATCGCGTAGGTATGCTCTTATAAACTGTTTGGATGTTAAATTGCTTGGTTTTACCTATTTGAAGGAATTATATGCTAACGACTCTGATTTTGGATAAATTTACAAGCTTTGTGAGCAAAGTGCATATGAAAGGTATTTTCAGCAAGACGTGTTCCTCTTCCAAGAGAACAAGTTGTGCATACCCCAAGGATCAACTACAGACGTGTTAATTCATTAAGCGCATAGCGGGGGTCTAATGGGTCACTTCAACATAGCCAAGACCTTAGATATTCTTCAAGAACACTTTTATTGGCCGAAGATGAAACGAGATGTGGCCAAAGTGTGTGAACGTTGTATTGCTTGCAAAAAGGCAAAATCAAGAATCCAGCCACATGGACTTTACACCCTGTTGCCGATTCCAGAAGCACCATGGATGGACATTTCCATGGATTTCATTCTAGGGCTTCCTAGAACAAAGAATGGCAAGGACTCGGTGTTTTTTTGTAGTAGATAGGTTTTAAAAAATGGCTCATTTTACTGCGTGTAATAAAGTTGATGATGCTTTAAACATTTCTAATCTTTTTTAGGGAGATCGTGCGGTTGCATGGCGTTCCTAAAACCATAGTTTTGGATCGAGACACGAAGTTTCTCAGCCATATTTGTAGGACCTTGTGGGGAAAGCTTGGAACCAATATGTTATTCTCAACAATGTGCCATTCCCAAAATGACGACTAAATGAAGGTTGTTAATCGGGTCTTATCAACACTTTTGCGGGTGATTATAAGAAAAAACTTAAATACTTGAGAGGAATGTCTACCCCACATCGATTTTACATACAACTGTCGATGCACTCGGCTACCAAGTATTCGCCATTCGAGGTAGTGTATGGTTTGAATCCCTTAACTCCATTGGATTTGTTGCCTTTACCTTCTGATCATTTGGTGCATGTAGAAGGAAAGAAAAAGGCTGAATTTGTGAAACAATTACATCAATGAGTTAGGGATAATATTGAAAGATGGACCGAGCAATACGCTCGTAAAGTCAACAAGTGACGTAAACAAGTGACGTTCAAACCTGGTGATTGGGTTTGGATTCACATACGCAAGGAGAGATTCCCAACTCAAAGATGGTCTAAGCTCTTGCCAATAGGAGATGGTCCTTTTCAAGTTCTGGAAAGGATTAATGACAATGCTTATAAACTAGACTTGCCTGGTGAGTATGGGGTTAGTGCTACTTTTAATATTTCTGACTTATCCCATTTCAATGTAGGTGATGATTTGGGGATAAATCGCCTCGAAGAGGGGGATGATGCAGTCCTAGCTCGGGAAGCTACCGCTGAACCCATGAAGCTGCCAAAAGGACCTATGACTCGGTCTCGTGCTAAGAAGTTCCAAGACGCGTTAGCTAGCTACGTCGATCGAGCTTGGGGCGAGCAAGTAGCCAAATCCATTGATCAAGCTGGACCAGCTCCATAGGCATCCCTTGTAGCTTATTACAAGCTGAATTCTAGCTCATTTAGCTCATTTTAATTATTTAGTTGCTAGAATAAAATTTAGTTAATTTAGTTTAAGTTAATTAATTAATTTAATTAAATGTTAAATGTGCTTTTAAGCTATTTAATTTGTCTTAATATTTTCGGCATTAATAGGATTAAATCATTTAATTTGTCTAAATTGCTACAGCAATTTAATTTGTTTTAATTCCTACAGCCATTTCAGATGTTCTAAGCTAAGACAACTTAATTAAGCTTATTGAATGTGCCTTGGCTGAATTTTCTTTATTGTTTTCTGGTGACCATTCGGCTAGAAGGGAGCTAGGTGTATGGATGGCATTATGAAGGGTTTTTAAGCTGAATTAAAAATCAGCAACTCATTTAATTTCCCAAGGGGCTATTCGTGTATTGCAAAAGGTCAAGGGGCTTTCACATTAGCTCATTCAGCTCCTATATTCTTTTCAAACATTAGGGCTATTCAAAACCACCCGTTCACACCGTTTGGCTGATGGCTTCCAATTGTTCACACCTTGGTCTATTTATGTGACCAAAAATGTCATCAATGTGTTGGTGAACACTCGGCTGCCCAAGGGAGTTTTTAAAGCTCATTTTAAACATTGTGGCTATTAAAAATGAATCCTTCAGATTAAGCATTCAGCTCCTTAAATCGGCTGATTATAACATTAAATCAAGTGATGGTTGGCGTCACCTAGGCCTAGAAGACTTCAACAATTTTGTACTTGGTAATTAAGCTTAATTTAGCTCATTAATAGCTCATTTAAGCTGATTTCTTGTGGCTATTTGGCTAGGCCATACTTAGGCCTATAAATATTTGTAATCAGATTGTTTGAAGGAACTTTTTGCCAAACATATGCTAAAATTGATACTTGAGATATTTCCAATTCTCATTGTTCTCTACGGGACTGAATTGACTTATCAAGTTGTCTTGTGGCGTCATTCTTTCCTTTGTTAAACCAAACATATCACCTATTGATGTGGCGTTCCAATACCTTCGGTTCCTATCATTTTTTTTATAGCAGATCAAGGTTTTACTATTTTCCTAAACCGAGAAACCACCTAAGAGCCTTGTTAAAATTTGGGTCAACAATATTCCTTATTGTTGGTTCCTTCTTTGTACCTTAGCCGAATTAACTATGCATCACTTTAACCATTTCGTACCCTTTATCTTGAATCCATAAACACTTTATTTGTTAGGCATTTCTTTGCAAATACTTATCCTAAAATAGAACGAAGCCTCTTTACTCAAATTCACGATCGAGGCAACAAACACGACTCGATTCAATTACAACCGAGCTTGTATCACAACTTATCTAATCAAATACAAGACTATTAACCACATCCATCACATAATAAGGAAACATAAACCACATCACAAGGCATTGGCATATGCATATGAACAATCATATAATCAACATAAGCCATCATTAATGGCTACGTCCAAAGTGGGCCATAACCATTATAGGCCAACACATTTATGCTGACATAATTACAAAAGGCAAAGTCCCTATACTTGCCATAAACTTAAAATACTTGCATTCACTTATACCCAAATGATATCTTGATAGTGTGATAGCATCTCTAGCGATATCCAACCCGAGCTATCTAACTTAACCTAAAAGAGATAGGAAAGGAAGGGGAGTAAGCAATAGATCTTAGTAAGTTCATATGCAAATAATAAACAACTATTAACATTCATTTACTTTATCCATCCATACGAGTACTATTATTACAATTTGCATTAGGTCTCAAGTTTACCACTTATTCATTCATAGTGCTTACTCTTTTAACTTATAAACACCATTTACATGCCTTGGCATTAGCCTATCCATCATAGTCTCCCCATTATAACATATCACACTATTTAACAAGTTATTTCCGTCCTCATAATCACATGCACATTAATTATGAGTAATCATAATTTCAACATATAGTTTAACCACCTTTCACTTGTCTAAGCTCGTATCTTACTATATTCTCATAATGACTTTATTCAAAATTATGCTTGTCCTTCCTTTTTCTCATATCCAATGAAACACAATTTAAATAAATACACTGTACTATACCACAATTTAATTAGGCTTATAAACCTATCACATGTTCATTATAAAATCTTATCATGTATTCATTTATCTAAGTGTAGATCAATAATCATGAGGTTATCAATATTTCTCAAGCATAACTTACTCGAATACATTCTTACGGATGTTCATCTCACATCGAGCTCATTACTTATGAGTTGTTATACATACATGTACCATCTCTAACATAACCACTTACTTTCTCATCTTTGGCATGCCTATTGAACACTTGGAATACTAATTGAATATAGGGAAATTCTTTGCACATAAATGGCACATATGCAGCTAAAGCTACCTCATATCTCATATCACATAAATGCTCGCTCTCGAGCTAATCACGGGCCTGCTTACACAAGTTGTCAGTCAATACGTCATTTACGCAGTGCTGCTCACACAAGTTGTCAGGTATCCACAACACATGCCAGAATACCCAGCCACTAGTAGACGTACGAGACCAACACTCGGATCACATAAGCACATATATATCACATGGGTCCATAGTGACATGTCACTCGTACCCTATTCTATTCCTAAGGTTCAAACGAGATTTTTCATACTTGTCGAAACTTATCGATTGCATCCATAGAATTAATCATTCATTCCACACATTTACGAAGCATTTAAAATATTTAAAATAAAAAAATAATAATGCATTATTCACGTACGAACTTACCTCGATACAAAAAGGCAAAAGGGACCTAATTGTTAATTTCTCTCTTTTTCTCCCGTTCTAGGTCCGAACCTCATTTTCATTGATCTATAACATCACATTTAGTCTACTTATCAGTCATATTATTCAATGTGGTCAAAAAATCACATTATGGAAAAATTACATTTATGCCCTTAAAGTTTTACATATTTATACTTTTGCCACTAGGCTCGTAAAATGAAATGTGTTCAATTTCTTTGTAACACAAGCCCAGCCAAATCATTTTCATGCTTATAACAGCCCACATTTTCCATTAAAACACACTTTTATGACATATTTTATTACTTTTGCAAATTAGTCCTTTTAGGTATTTTTACCGAAAATCACTTAGTAAAAGTTGTTTCTCTAACCATAAACATGAATATTCTACCATTAAACATCAAAATGCACTAATTTCTAACATGGGTCAAACCCTATACCTTCATCATATCTCAAATAAATGGTAGAAATAGGTAGATCATGTTACAAGGATTTTAAAAACATTAAAATAATTAAAAACAGGGCCAGAACAGACTTACTATGGAACTTGGAAGCTTGAACAAAACCCTAGCAATGGTTTCCATGGTATATTCAGCCAAGGGAGGTAGAAGATGGACGATTTTTTTGCTATTTTGGCCTTTTAATTCTTTTAATTACTAAATGATCAAAATGCCCCTAACTTAAAAATATTTTATTTCACCTGTTTCATGTCCACTTTTGTCCAACAATTTATCCAATGGTCTAATTACAAACTAAGGACCTCTTGTAACATCCTAAAATTTGGGGTTATGCATTTTGCACTATTTCATGCTTTTGGCTAGTTGTACTTATTGTTTGGGTATGTTCGGGGGTCTTGGGAAGGCTTGAGGTCGAGCTGGGGCCCTGGTGAAATTTTTGTTTTAGGGCATTTTGGTAGGGTGAGCTAGTAGAGGCAGGACTTAAGATAAATAGTTAGGTTGTGTTAACACAAGAAAGCAGGGTGGCCTAGTGGAGTTGGCGTCACATGGAAAGCAAGTGAAAGAAAGGTTTGAATCCTATTTGCTGCACTATGTAGCTTATTTTTGTGCTCAAGGTGGGGAAGAGTTGGCTTTCGGCTAGGACTCTACCTAGGTGGTTGTTGAATGAGTCAAACAATTCAAATGGATGGAGGAGAGGAGCTTGGGGAGGTTGAAGTGGTCAACTAATTCGAATCGATGGATGGAGAGTAAATTGTTGAGAAAATCATGGGATGTAGGGAGAGAGGGGGAGTTTGGCCGAAAGTGGAGTGGTTCTTAGGAAGGGCATTTTCGATTTTAGCTAGTAAGGGTGTGTGCCGAAACTCCCTTTAGTCTTAGACATTTCTTTCTTATCATATTCGGTCATAGGCTATGGGGGTGCCAAATTTTATGAAATCCATTGGGATTCCTTTCTCTTTCTCTCTTTTGGGTTTCTTATTATTACTTGTACCGAAACTCTCAGCTCTCTTTTCTTTATCTCTTCTTGCCTCTTTGGTATTAGTTGAAACTAGAGTGACCACTTGGGCATTTCTTTCTCCCTTCATTCTTTTTCTCCAACTGTCTTCTCTTTTATTCTCTCATAGCCGAAACATGATTTTCCTTCACTGCTTTTACATTTTTCCCTTAAGTTGAATCTCTTTTGTCCATCTCCTACAATTTGTTTCTATCACCATAATCGAACCTTCCTTGTTACCCCATTCTAAATCTACTTCTTTCTTATGTGTTCATCATAGCTGAACCTTAGTTCTTCTTTGCCTCTTATACTTGTTTCTATCGACCATTCTTTTCTTAAACCTCTAATTAACATTGGAGTTTCACTTCTTTGATCCTTCATCGCCGAACTTGGATTTGCTTCTATTATCCCTGCTAGCGCTGAATTACCTTGGGTTCCATTCTGCTTCTCTCTTTTCAAGGTAATGTTCTCTTCTTTTTATTATATATTATTCTGTTCATTTCTCTTACTTATCCTAAAGAAACTGAACACTCATCTTCTAAATCATCAAACTAAATTTAGTTCCTCTCTTTCAAAACAATTTACTCCATCACGATGTGATGTTTCTCTTTCGGTGATTTATGATAGAATCTGTTAGATAGGCCGAGCATCTTGTAGCTGAATCTGTGGTGGTGCAATTCCTCGTTTATCAAGGTAAGGAGTCATCTCTTCGGTCTTTTAGCTATCTTTTTCTTTTCTTTGTAGTCTTCCATAACCAAAATTCCTCGTTTATCAAGATCGTAGTTGTTCCTGATAGTAAGGGTGACGAAGATCGAGTGTATAGTTCTTTGCATAATTAGGTGTGTAATTTCGCACCTCTAATTCGTTTTGTCTATGTGGCGGCTAAAAGTCGAAATATCCGTGAGGGGAATGCAGTTGTAATACCCTAGCAGGTGTGGTTGGAGGTATACCAGGTAAGTAAACTTATGGCTATACCATTGGGAGTAAATTAGCATGATTGGATGTGCGATCTGATTATCTGACATACTTTCAAATTATGATGTTATGGCATGTTGCATGGGAAAGGGACATGACATTGATGAAATGGGAAGTGTATTTCAGTGACTCCGTCATATTATTTCGGTGGCTCTGCCACATATTTAGGTGACTCTGTCACATTATTTTGGTGGCATTCAGGATGAGCAGCGTGACTGCCATCATGGTGTGTAGCAGATGAGGGTTGATTGTAAAAATCCCCACCGGTGTGTTAAGGTTGGAACGGGTAGTGTGCAGCGAATGGATTCTAGGTTGTGCTGGGTTGCATTGCATGCTTTTACCTATTTTACCATGTAAAAAGGGCTCATGCCCAGATCGTTTCCGTACGGGCTTTGCCCAGTTTGATTTCTAAAGGGCTAAGGCCCAGATTGTATCTACTTGGGCTCAGGCACAATTAGTATTCATTTTGGGGATTTACGCACTGAGTTCTCGTAACTCACCCCTCTACTTAATCTTGCAGGTAATCCCTAGCTTTGAGGATTTGGAGCCGAGCTA
This sequence comes from Gossypium rotundifolium, assembly GCA_025506655.1. Classification (NCBI taxonomy): domain Eukaryota; kingdom Viridiplantae; phylum Streptophyta; class Magnoliopsida; order Malvales; family Malvaceae; genus Gossypium; species Gossypium rotundifolium. The sequence continues at coordinate 104,025,405 of CP106733.1, read as the reverse complement.
GACTATAACATCCCAAAACTAGGCCTAGTAGGATTGGGCCCAATGGGCCTTGGGCATAAGAATGTTCAAAACTTTCGAGAATATAAGAATGGCATTGTTGCAAATTGGACTTATTAGTTAAGTGAATTTGGAAGGTTACGGAGTTTCTATGAAGTCTCGGGTTTAATTGGGCCTGAGGAAAAATTTGGTATTTTATCACTTTAAGGAGAGATGGTAAGTAGCTTCAACGCTTATAGAAATAAATGAGTAAATTGTTAGCATAAATGAGCAATTAGTAAAAAGGTTATGGCATCAAGTGAAGGACTTTAAGGGAAGAGGTTCAAATCCCATTGTGTGCAAGTTTTCACTATTATTTTTGCATACTTTCCTTAAGTGTCAGCCAAGATGTATATATGGCAAGGTGGACTTCTTTATTTTTGGTAAGGTGGCTAAGGAAATAAGGAAAGGTTGAGGTTGGGGAAAGGTATCAAAAGAAAAAGGAAAGTATGGGGGACATGTTGGCACAAAAAGGGGAGAATGTTATGGACAGTGTGGTTGGCCAAATGTTTGACCAATATTGTAATGCATGTGGACAGTTTTGGGGGTAGATAGGTAGCTGAAATTTTTACTTTGGCATTCGATAAGGTCTTGGTATTTTTTTGGCCAAAAATCCTACTTACAACTTTTGTGTCCTCTTCTTCCAATTTGCTATTCTCTTTGCCGAAACCTCCTAGCACAATTATGCATCTTTCTTCTCTTTTGTTTAGTCAAATATTCATCTTTTATTCATCTTCTTTTGATAGCTGAATTTCTATCATCTTCTATCTTCCCCATTTTTGTATGTTAGACATCTCTCCTTGGTTGAATTGGGTAAGGGCTTCATTTCTAATCCTTTCATTTCTTCTCTTTCTAGCTGAATATGTTTGTTCATCACTATACGACTATTCCACTTTGTTTCTTATCGAAATATCACTCTCTCTATCACTCTAATATTTGATCAACTCTTTTTCGTAGCGTTCTAGTGGGTGGCCTAATACCAAATCCTTGTCGGTTCATTCGTAGTCATAAGCCAATTGGTGGGAATCGAGATTACCATCGATTAAGGTAAGGAGTCTTTTCATAGTCCATTTGATATCACTATTCGGGTATGGTGTTAATCAGATTGAAAGTTTGCCAATCGATTATGTTGTTAGGCACGAAATCACGCGATACTCTCTAATTATTGATTTTTCAGAAATAGTGGTAAAGTCGAACACCTATCTCTCGTAATGAGAGACTCAGATTAGTGGTAAGTGATATAGATTTTTAAATCAATCGCAATACTTGGATGAAGTTTTAAATTGGGTTTGGGACTAATTGTTGACCGATTGTATATTTAGGTGTCGCGGAGAATATCGTGTTATGGAATCTGAATAAGGTGTGTAATCCCGTACATTTCGAAAACATGTTTGAAATGGTGTGTAATCTCACATCTCTCTGAAATTTTGTATGATATGTTTTGTGATTCAGTCAAAATACCCAAGATAATCAGAAATCGGCATCCGTGATCACTCGGGAGTGCGTATATTCGTAGTAGTAACCATATTTTGTAATAAAATAGTTCCATTTAGAAACAGTGACGTGTTTTTGAAAAATCGTGAAAAATAGAAGAAAGGGAATTAGAAAGTGAATGAGATATAAAATAAAAGCTTACTTTGTCTATTTTGACAATGAAGAAATGGAGAAGGAAAAGAAATTTTATATTCTGAGATATGTTAATTTTAGTGAGACTGGTTCTGACTAACTTCGTGGTTCCCTGATCTGTCTAAGAGAAATCATATAAACGTGTACAAAGTGAATTATGGATTATAATTTATATGTATGGATTTCTTGGTGAGTTTATTTTCAATAGAAACAATTGGGAGCAGTATATGAAAACCGTACAGTGAGATATTTGAAATTAAGGAAAGAGAGGTCAGAATCATTAGACAGTGAAACAAGGGAAATTTTAAGGAATAAACTATACTAAATGGTTAAGAAAAAAATTCTGGAAAAATTTTAGTAAGAAGATATATGAGTGTAGTTTCAAGGAAAATTTACGGAATTTAGATTTTGAGTTTTCTAACCCAAGTTATAGTCAATTTAGTCAATATGACGCAGATGGATAATTTCAAGTTTTATGTCCCAAATAAGTAATTAAGTCCGGGGTTGCGAAAATACGAAAATACCATTGCAGGGTAAATTACTGAAATACCCCTGGGTTATGAGATTACTGAATTACCCTTAGTGGGTAAAATTATCGAATTACGAAATTGCCCTTATGTGTCGAATTACGAAATTACCCTTATGGGTCGAATTATGAAAATGCCCCTAATGGGCTGATTTGATAGATTGCCTTAATGGGCTGCTTTTGATATATTGCTTGATGGGCCAATTTGATATATGGCTAAATGGGCCAATTTGATATATTGCTATATGGGCCGAATTTGATATATGGCATAATGGGTCGATTTTGCAAAGTGTTAATGGGCCAAATTGTTTGTAATAAATCACTGATGTTATTAATTACCATTGTTATATTGTAAATATCTTAATTTGCTATGAATGTTGCATTCACATAATTCTTCATGGTGGCTCTGCCACACATTTTGGTGACTCTGTCACAATCTGTCTGGTGGCTATGCCACGTATATTATGTTATTCTGGTGGCTTCACCACAAATTTTGATATTATAAATGGCTAAATGCCTATGATTATAAATGGCCACTGGCCTGCGAATTATTATTATAAATGGCAATTTGCCTGCGTTTTGGTGTGTTTGCAGGGTGTGTTGACTGATGATCCCCACAGGTGTGTTGGTTGGTACGAGTGGTGTGTAGCGGATGGATTACTAGGCTTGGTTTGGGAATTGCATTTCATATACATGTTATATTTTGATATATTATTGTTATTCTAAATGGGCTAAGGCCCAAATAATTGCTTAAAGAGATTTTGGCCTAGTGGACAATGGTAAGTGGGTTACACACTGAGTTCTAGTAACTCACGCCCATTTTTCCTTACCCTTTTCAGGTAATCATCAGTGATGGAGACTTGGGCCATGGATGACTCGGTGGAGGCCATACTTCAGAAATGGTGTTTTACTTTGGAACTTTAGATTTCTATTTTCGTTAACTTTACTATTTTGGGTTTTATGTTGTAATAAGGCCTCTAAAGTATTTTATTATTTTCTTTATGTATGATATACTTATTATTTTACTTAAATTATTTTAAATGGGAATTTTCTAAAAACATAAATAAAGGTTTTCCAAAATCGATTCACAAATGGATTTCATAATAAACTTTTACAAATATTTTAACTCAAAAATCTTGTTCAAATTTTCAACGTCATTTTCAAAAGTCACGTTTTATAAGATTATTAGTTCAAATCTATCAATTTATCAATCAATCATCAAGGTTAGTAGTATTTTATCAAATGCCTCAAATCAAACTTGTTTTTCATGATTTTAAAAAAAACTTATTTTAGTACAAATCACAAATCCTTTATTCGTTTTCTTCAATGTGACACATCAAATTTGGGCCTAACTTCTGGGCCAGGTTTGGGGTGTTACATTTTACGGTATCAGAGCCCAATTTCAAAACTCGATCGTTGTTTAGGTTCAAAAACGTTTCCAAAGCAGTTTGAATGTTAAATTAAAAATGTATGTTCTGAATGAAGTATGGCACCACGGGTATCCAGCACTAAGTCAAGTAAGTGTATGTTATTATTGTATGATTATAATGATTATGATATGACTATAGGAATAGTCTAGAACCTTCTAGTTTTAGGTATCGAAACTATAGAGATTGAGACTATAGGATGCATTTTTGCAAAACAACCCTACTTTCCTTACTCCATAAAACATTGTTTAATAAACACTAAAATAGCTTAATGATTCATAAAACTCTTAATCAGATTAAATCAACTTAGTCAATATAAGCGCTAGAAGACGTGGACGCAGAAGACGTGGACGTGGTAGAGGCCGAAGTGCTAGGGCTAGATCTTCAGCACTGAGGCATGTTTCTGAAAGGGAGGCGTAGGCATTACTAGTGGCTGAAACAGAATCTCATGATCAAGCTAGGGTTGATGAGTTGACTTAGTTAGTTAAAGAAGTATTGGAGGAGGTTAAAGGAATCGGTGAGGCACTTCGAGTTAGGGTGCGTGGACTGCAAGAAGAAAGGAGATCCAGTTCTTTAGGGTCGCAGTCTCATTCTATGAAGCGTGTCAAGGCACGTCCAAACTTTCCAATTTGTGATTATTACTAAAGAAGTCATTCGGTGAATGCTAGAGGAGGTCAGGAGCATGTTTGAGATGTGGGTCTAAGGAGCATAGGGCTCGAGATTGTTCCATCACCATTAAGATGGGAATGTTTTGATTGAATGTAGAAAATTTTATGAATGATTGATAAATGCATGTTTGCTTCTGAGGATTTGATATTTGATGATGTGAAAAGTTTCCAAGGTTAAAAATAGAAAGCGAATTAGTGATATTAAGATCAGAGTGCGCAGCGAACGCATAGTAGTGTGATTTGAGCGATGCATTTAGTAGTAGGATGGAAATTTTGAGGACAAAATTTAATTTAAAGAGGGTAGAATTGTAACATACCAAAATTGAGCCTAGTAGGATTGGGCCCAATGGGCCTTGGGCGTAAGAATGTTCAAAATTTCTGAGAATATGAGAATTGCGTTGTTGCAAATTTGACTTATTAGTTAAGTGACTTTGGAAGGTTACGGGGTTTTTATGAAGTCTCGGGTTTAATTGGGCCTTAGGAAAAATTTGGTATTTTAGCACTTTAAGGAGAGATGGTAAGTAGCTTCAAGTATTATAGAAATAAATGAGTAAATATTTTGCATAAATGAGCAATTAGTAAAAAGGTTATGGAATCAAGTGAAGGACTTTAAGGGGAGAGGTTCAAATCCCATTGTGTGCAAACTTTGACTATTATTTTTGTAGGCTCTCCTTAAGTGTCGACCAAGAGGTATATACGGTAAGGTGGACTTCTTTATTTTTGGTAAGGTGGCTAAGGAAATAAGGAAAGGTTGAGGTTGGGGAAAGGAATCAAAAGAAAAAGGAAAGTATGGGGGACATGTTGGCACAAAAATGGGAGAATGTTATGGAAAGTGTTGTTGGCCAAATGTTTGACCAATATTGTAATGCATGTGGACGATTTTGGGGGTAGATAGGTAGCTGAAATTTTAACTTTGGCATTTGGTAAGGTCTTGGTATTGTTTTGGCCAAAAATCTTATATGCAACTTTTGTGTCATCTTCTTCCAATTTGTTATTCTCTTTGCCAAAACCTCCTAGCACAATTGTGCATCTTTCTTCTCTTTTTTTTAGTCAAATATTCATCTTTTGTTCATCTTCGTTTGATAGCAAAATTTCTATCATCTTCTATCTTTCCCATTTTTGTGTGTTGGACATCTCTCCTTGGTTGAATCGGGTAAGGGTGTTATTTCTAATCCTTTCATTTCTTCTCTTTCTAGCCGAATATGTATGTTCATCATTATATGGCTATTCCACTTTGTTTCTTATCGAAATATCACTCTTTCCATCACTTTCATATTTGATCAACTCTTTTTCGTAGAGTTCTAGTGGGTGGCCTAATACCTAATCCTTGCCGGTTCATTCGTAGTCATAAGCCAATTGGTGGGAATCGAGATTATCATCGATTAAGGTAAGGAGTCTTTTCATAGTCCATTCGATATCGCTATTCGGTTATGGTGTTAACCGGATTGAAAGTTTGGCTAATTGATTATGTTGTTAGGCACGAAATCACGTGATACTCTCTACTTGTGGATTTTTTGAAAATAGTGGTAAAGTCGAACATCTATCCTCGTAATAAGAGACTCAGATTGTTGGTAAGTGATATAGATTTTTAAATCAATCGCAATACTTCAATGAAGTTGTAAATTGGGTTTTGGACTAATTGTTGACTGATTGTATATTTAGGTGCCGCGGAGAATATCGTGTTACGGGATCCGAATAAGGTGTGTAATCCCATACTTTCTGAAAACATGTTTGAAATGGTGTGTAATCTCACATCTCTCTGAAAGTTTGTATGATATTTTTTGTGATCTGGTCGAAATACCGAAGAAAATCAGAAACCGGCATCCGTGATCACTCGGGAGTGCTTATATTCGTAGTAGTATCTACAACAAATGTAAGACCTCAGCCATCGGTAGGACATTCAAGATCAACACCAGAAACATGAAATCTCTAATGACATGTCATTTGTATCCTAAGAATTCTTAAGGTTCAAACGGGACTCGAAAATCGTCATGACATTGTTGGATATTTATCATTCTATTACATAACAACTATCATATTAAAATATAATTGAAATTAGCATTAAAAGCGATTATTATTCATACGAACTTACCTCAAAGACAAGGTCATAGAAATAAGATCGACTAATTCGAGGCTTTAGCTTTTCCTTGATCTAGATCCATACATGGTCTATCTTAATCTAAATGAACAAGTTCAATCCATTTAATTCTTCTATTATTCAATTCAATTTGTATTTCACATTTTTACAAAATTACTATTTCCCCTAACATTTAACTTTTTTACAATTTAGTCCTTAAGTTCATAAATTGAAATCTAAATTTTTTCATCCTTTTTTCAAGCTAGCTGAGTTTTCTAGGGACCTATTTCAATCTATACAAATCATCATTTCACAAAATTACCATGAACTTTCATCATTTTTACAAATAAGTCCCTAAATGGCAATTTCATCCAAACCACTTTACAAAACTAGTTTATTTATCAACAATGACTCATAATCTTTCATTAAACATAAAAAAATGATGCAATAGCATTCATAGTATAATCTTAATTCTTTAACAATTTTGCAAATTAATCCCCATGCTAGCTAGGTTAAGCTACAACAATCTCGAAAACATAAAAATCATTAAAAACGGGATTAAAAACACTTACATGCAAGAAAATTAAGCTTGGCCCAATGGAGCATCCATCCATGGAGGTTTTTCTTCCTCAAAAAATCATTTTAGGTTAAAAAATAGAGATGCCTATTTACCTTATTAACCTTTAAAATCTTATGAAATTTCAATAAAACCATTCCATGTATGTCTACTAACAACACAAATGGTTTAACTACCATCTAAATCCTTTCACTTCGAAGTTTAATAGCCATTTGACCCTTTTTTAACTAATAGAACTCCACTTTCACACATTTTATGATTTAGTCCTTTTTACTTAATTAAGCATACAAATGTCAAAATTTCTTAACAAAATTTTAATACTAACATCCCATAGACATTAAAATAATAATAAAGTACTAATTTGCACATCAAATTTGTGGTCTCAAAACCACTATTATGATTTCAGTGAAAACGAGTTGTTACATAGATGGCAAATATATTATGCACATGGAAATTGTGTTAAAAATTTAGTAAGAAGATGAGAACAAGGGAACTTGAACTTAGGACCTCTAGGATAGGTAACGTGCAATTGACCACTTCAGTTCCTTATTTTAATTCCTACCACATTTATTTAAAAATATAGTGTGACCTTTGCTAATGTCTAAGGCAAAATTACACCATATATAAAATAGTGTGAGGGAATGGATTTGAACATAAGTCATCATGGATAGGTCCACCACTATTCAACCACTATACTTGATATTTATTAATATCAGAAGATTATTCAAAATAAATAAATAAATAAAATTCGGGTGACCTCTCTCACGCTTCATTAACCAAATTTCTACTAACTTGATTTTTGGGATGTGACAACTCTCCCCTCCTTAAAAAGAATTTCATCCTTGAAATATCTATTGTCACACCAATTCACTTATCCAAAAGATTCATAACTCTTATTTCTAAACCAACTAGCCTGCTTTCGCTGTGCAACTCTGATTCCAATGTAGTTCCAATACTTCACATTAAATCTCCAATAGATTTCTTATTTACTTACACGAATTGTCTTAAGGGATTATCTATAGAAATATCACTAATGATTTCCTCATTCCCAAATTCTCAATTTCTCAAATACACAATTAACAACAAACATTTAGGTAAAACCAAATTTTCAATCAATGTAAGGTACGATTAGAATGGATCGTAAAAGTACCTTCATTGATGCCAGATGCATCTCGATCCTCTCGACGCCTTGCAGTATAAACCAGTCCCTGATTCCATTTTTGAGTCAAAGCTTGCATCTAAATAGGATTAAATGGTAGACAATCTGTTACACAATGTTCCACAAACCCACTTTTTAGGCATGTTCCTAACTTTTTCCAACACTCGCTCAAATAGCTCTTATTAAAATACTTACAAACAATTTTTCTCATTGATCCAATAGAACTTCTTGTATTGACTTTTACAACACCCTGTTGTGGTCTATCCTCTCTAGCCCGCTTCAAAGGTCATGAATTTGAGTAAGACTAGATTTCCTCTTATTCTGTACTTTATTCTTTTCCTTTCTCTCATGTTCCAATCACTTACTTCCTTATAATATTTGTCATTCTCAACCGTAGTCATAAAAATCCTTTCTAAAACTCTCAACATTGCTTGGGATATTGAATCATGATCGTTGGTTGGAAAGCCTTAAAATTTATAAAATGAATGATCGATCCTAGAAACTAATTATCAACACGATCGAGGCAAGCACACCTATCGAACAATAGAATAGTTTAGTGGCAAGGCCGGAATGTCGAACCCAAAGGAACCAAAAGTACTAGAACTGACTCTCTTTTTATTGTCTAGCCTAAAATAAAAGAGGATAAATGTTTATTTAACTAATTATTAAACTAAAGAGTCCAAGACACAGAGAATAAATAAGGAAAATACTTTTGGGAAAAATCAATTGATTAAGACAATACCCAAGGAAGAATCCACCTAGACTTCACTTGTTATTTTACTCTAAACCAGACGATTTATTCACTTGACTTGATCCGTAGGATTCCCTAATTTATAATAATACCTCTTTTGAGGCTACTAACGTTTAACCCTAGGTTGATTAATTAAAATCTCTTTCTAATTAAAACCCCTAAATTTGCATTAACTCGATCTATGGAATCCCATATTAGGTTTGACCCTAATCCGACATATTGTTGTCGTCCTATTTCTAGTAGTGCGATCAACTCTGCCTAACTATGCTAGATAAACTCTAAAATAAGGACTTTTGCTCCACTGCCTAAGTACATCAACACTTGAATTAATATCCTAAAATATCAGGACAAGAATAAAGGACACATAATTAAGAACAAATCAAATATTTATCATATAGTTCAGAAAACAATAACAAGATTCGTATTAGGTTTCATCTCCTTCAGGTATTTAAGATGTTTAGTTCATGTTTACAAAAGAATACATTTCAGAAGAAAAATAACAAAACATAAAGAAAACCCTAAAACCCCCTAAAGGAATTGAAGGAGGGATCCTTAGTCTTGAGTGTGATTCCAGCTTCTAAGATGGATCAACTAACTTTCTTTGAGTAATCCCCTATATTCGGCCTTCTCTGGCGGCCTCAGGCTATCTGCCTTTCAGGATACACTAAGGGTGTTTATATAGGCTTTCAGAATGTCTTTCTTTGCCTCTAAGTATCCTTTTTCGAGTAGAATTAAAACAGGTCATGGCAGGGACACGTCCGTGTGATTTGAAGCCAAGCCCGTGTTCGAGCCTGCTAAAGAGGCACGATCGTATGGTGAACTCTAGACCGTGTGAATTTCTTACTTTTGCCCATTTTCTCTATTTCTGGCCTATTTCTCGTTCTTTTCATCCTCCTATGCTCTTCTGAGTATTAAACATGAAAACAAAGGATTAGGATCATCAAATTCAACAATTAAAGGGATAAATCATCCAAAAGTATTCTAAATGCTGGTTTAAAAAATGTGTATATTACGGTTTATCAAATACCCCTACACTTAAGCATTTGCTTGTCCTCAAGCAAAATTCTCAACTCAAAATTAAAATGAATTCTTCTCAACTTATAACTCTTATCAATAATGTTCAGTAATCATACATTGAAAATTCAACTAAAAGAACATCAAAGTTTCAAACAATCCAAGTTGAGCATTTTATTCATGAAAACATGGGTATTCCCCCTCATCTAAGTAATCACTTTTGATTCAAAATATCACAGAGTTGACATCCTCACTAAGGATTCACTCAAATCACTCAAGTGTTTAAGGGACAATAAAATTAAGCACTCAATAGTCAACATGAAAAGTTATTACCATAGGCTTGCATGAGAATCAAATCTCCGCCACTATTAATTGAGATGATACATCGATCAAAAGGTCTTTAAAAAGGGTTGTAACATGGCTTGGTTAGGGGGTGTGATCACTGGCTAGAAGAGGAGGTTAGAATAGAGATCGAGTTGACAAATTACCTAACTAGAAAAATAGACTCATAATGAAAAACTTACAATACTAAAATGAGCTTCTTCTAAAGATGCGAGATTTACCGTTTAAGCTCATAAAAACATAGAACTAATAATAGGTATACTTTCAACTTCTTCTTCTTCTTCTTCTTCTTCTTCTTCTTCTTCTTCTTATTCTTCTTCTTTTTAAGAACAAATCATACGAATATAAGAAACAATTTACAACTGAAATAGAGAACATAGTTAGGCAACTTCTCAAATCAAATCTTGATAATAAGGTTAATAGGAAAAACTCTTAATGAATTGAAAAGAGTAAGTCTTAGGGGTTAATATAAGGGGTAAATCAATGAATGGTTTATTAGGATCAAAGGGGTTCCCTAGGGGTTAATTATGGAGGTAGGTCTTTTGGGAAGTAAGTGGGTTAAATCCTATGCGCCTTTATCATCTCAGTGTATCAAATCAAAAATGTGGTCTCGACATGTATAATCGAAGCAAGTTCTAGAATAACAAATCAATATTGACTCACTCAAAGCAATAATAAAAGTAAGCACGAAAGATTGTATGCTTTAAAGGCTCAAAATCTCACAGAAATTATGGTTTTTGATGTCAACCCTGCGAACTTCAAATTTCAAGATCATACCTAAACTTGGGAAAACAACCTAGCAAATTTTTAATTTTCAAAAATCAACTTATCATGATTGATTCTCAAAAGCCTTCAAGTTTAAACAATCAATGCACAACTTCCTATGTTTTAATTCAAGACATATCAATAAAAATCATAAATCAATCAGAATTTGTTCGACAAAATTCAAGGATTTGAGAATAATACAAAAAGTTAGGAACTTTTAGAATTCGCCACCCACACTTAAGATGTACATTGCCCTCAATGTACAAAGATATATATATCTTAGAGATTAATAGCATGCTATCATAAGAGAGAGTGAGAAGTGAAACTTCCTGAATTTTGGATGATCAATGATGAACATGATACTAGGCATAGATGAAGGTGGTGGAGAATACTCCGGTGGTGTGTTCGTTCCTTGAGTGGCACCTTAAACCATTTTAAACTGCAAAGTCATCAGTAAAGCTTTTAGGGAGTTCTTATTTAATAGATGTTTGCTATAGTTACTCGAGAACAGCCAGAGATAAAAGAAATCAAATTATACTTAAAAATTTAAAGAGTTTAATAATAAAGGAAAATAAACTAAAATAAAAAATAAAAATAAAGAAAATAAAAGGACTCAAAGGTCCTCATCATTGGAGTGATCTCGACGTGGTGGTGGTGGCGATATGTGAAAAGTTGATAAAATCAACCACGGTCGCCTTGCACGACCGTGTAGATTTATCTCAGCCCGTGTTCTTTAGGTAGTTTTGACCACGGCCGTGACGTTTAGTCGGAGCCCGTTTCTTGGGAAAATTTATTTTCCTATTTTTGCATGATCTCCGCCATGCCCATGTACCTATTCGTGGTGTCCACATGGCCACGGCCACGCCCATGTCCAAGGCCATGTGGTATGGGAATCTACACTTTAAAACGTGAAAACAAACTAATTAGTAGGGTTAGTGCTCGGGTTGCATCCCAGGAAGCGCTCGTTTAAAGTCTTAAGCTAGACTTACCTCTCATTCGCATAATCATGGTGGTTTGAGGAGTTGAAAATTCTTTTTCATGCTATCAATTCTATTGTCGATATATAGTTTGAGTCGAGTAGTGTTTACTTTAAAAGTGCCGAATATAGGATTACTTACCTTGACTGTTCCGTGTGGGAAGACGTTGAGTACCTTAAAAGGGGTTTTTCCTTTGTATTAAGGTCGGGAGGAGATATTTGAGGGTCTGTCTTATCTAACAATACTTGATCTTCGATCTTAAATTTATTTGTCCCACGGAATGGCATTGGGTCTACTTCATGCATTCCTAATTTCTCCTTGAAATGTGTCTTCCACTCTTCTAGTTCATCGATCTGAAGCCATCGTTCCTCGTGAGTTATTTCTTAGTTGTCATGAGGTATAGGATCTGGCTCAGTTGTGTGGTTCTGTGGTGATTCCTGAAAAGAAGGTTTAACCGAATGGTCATTAATAAAATTAATTTTCTCACCTTGATTGCTTGATGTCCTAGTCGAGTCAAGAGCTTGAATAGTGATTGATTCGTCACCTACACGAAGTGTGAGTTCTCTTGTACCAATATCAATTCTAGCTTTAGCAGTTGCTAAAAAGGGTCTTCCTAAAATTAAAAGAACATTATTGTCCTCATCCATGTCTAAGACAACAAAGTCTACTGGAATATGAATTTATAAATCTTGACTAGTACATCTTCGATTATACCCCTAGGAATTCTAATAGTTTTATCACCTAACTGAATGCTCATCCTAGTTTGTTTGGTTTTCCCTAGACCTAGTTGTTTAAACATTTTACAAGGCATGGCATTTATGCTTGCCTCTAAATCAGCTAAATCATTATCAACAGAGAAACTACCAATTAAACATAGAATTGTAAAACTCCTAGGATCTTTTAATTTTTGTGGTATTTTATTTTACAAAATTGCTGAGCACACTGCATTTAGTTCCACATGTAACACTTCGTCTAACCTACGTTTGTTTGTCAAGAGCTCTTTTAAAAATTTACTTGAATCTGGCATCTGCGAAAGAGCTTCAAGAAACAGTAAGTTAATATGTAATTTCTTTAAAAGTTTAAGAAACTTACCGAATTGTTCGTCTACGTTGTCTTTCTTCATCGCATTGGGGTATGGTATTCGAGGCTAGTACTCTGTAATTACTGGGTTAGGTTTATCATGTCTTACCTCAACCTTACCTTCCTTTACCACATTCTCTTCCTAATTGGCTTTTGATCCCTTGAATCGATGCTTATTTATTTTTGAGTTCTGTTTGGTATTTTGGAAACAGGTTTCTGACAACGCGATGAATTTTGTCAGTATCTCCTCAAGGTTCAACTTTTTCTCTTGTGGGTAGGGTTACTGTTGGAAGCCTGAAGGGGGTTGTTGTCTCTGATTTCTTTTGCCACCCCACGAAAATTTTGGATGGTTCCTCCAACCTGCATTGTAAGTGTTACTATAAGGGTTATTTTGAGGTCGAGGATTATTACTTATATAATTTATTTGCTTGTTTTCCATGCCATGTCTGTAGGGTGGGTACTCAGTATTCGCCACACCTCCTAGGTTTGAATCACAATGCATTACTGGGTGTACCTGCGAAGAACCACACAAACCATCAATCTTTTTATTTAACATCTCTACCTGATTTGATAGCATAGTGACTACGTCGAGGTTGAAAACTCTGGCTACTTTTGTTGGCCTTGTCCTTGTAACTTGCCACTGATAGTTTTTCAATGACATCTCCTCTATAAACTCATAGGTCACCTCAGGAGTTTTGTTATTCAGGGTACCGCTGGCTACTGAATTGCTTAATTACCTAGTCAAGGGGTTCACACCGTTGTAGAAGGTTTGAACCTGAAGCCACAAAGGTAACCCATGCTGAAGGCACCTTCTTAGTAAGTCCTTGTATGTCTTCTATGCATCGTATAGTGTTTCTAGATCCATCTAAACAAAAGATGAGATATCATTCCTCAACTTGGCCGTTTTGGCCGATGAAAAATATTTAAATAAGAATTTTTCGGTCATTTGATCCCATGTAGTGATTGATCCTCGTGGAAGAGAATTCAACAACTGTTTGGCTTTATTCCTTAATGAAAAGGGAAATAACTGAAGATGAATGGCATCACCAGAAAAGCCATTTATTTTGAAGGTATCGCAAAATTCCAGGAAATTCGCCAAGTGGTTATTTGGATCTTCATCCTACAAACCATCAAACTAAACAAACTGCTGTATCATCTGAATTGTGTTAGATTTTAGTTCAAAATTATTTGCAGCAATAGCAGGTCTAACAATACTTGACTCAGTTCCTGTTAAATTAGGTTTAGCATAATCATACATAGTATGAGGAGCAGGATTTTGATTCATCGGGTTCGCGACAACTATAGGAGGTAGTAGATTGTTATTAGCCATCTCTTCTGTAACAGACCGAATTTGACCCTAATCGAAACGGTGGTTTTGGGACCACGAATTGAGTCAGAAATATTTAAATACTATATTTCGTGTTTATTATAAGTGAATTAATGTCAGTGAAAGTTTCAGTAGAAAAATTCAATCGTTTGTATGTTCAATTTAACAAAAGGACTAAATCGCATAAGTGGTAAAAGTAGCCTTATTGCTTGATTGAGTGGTTAAATCAATATGTCTTTATATAAGAGAGGACCTATGTTTAAAATTGTCCATTTTCAATGGGATAGTGGACTGACAACATGTAATTTTCATAATGAAATTATATGTTTAAATTATATGTTATGTTATAATAAATTATAATAATATTATAATCATATAATAAATAAAACATAAAAGAAAGAGAACACATGCATGTTCATCTTTCTTCAACCGAAACAAAAGAGAAAAGAAGGAAGTTTAAGCTCTCAAAACATTTGACACTTGCATGTTAAATTAAGGTTAGTAATTGAGTTCGGTTTTTGATAATTTTTACGTTTTTGTAATCATTGCTTCGAAAACTATTAAACCCATGTACTAATTTTGTGAATTGATAATGTTTGTATGATATGCCATTGATGATATTTTAAGCTTTTTGATGGTTATTGATGTTAAATGAAAGATAGGTGCTAGATGAACACATTTTGTTCATGAATTTTTGATAAATTTAAATAATTAGGGCTAAATTATGAAAATTAAATTTTAGAGGGACTTAAATGTGAAATAAATGAAATGTATGGATTGGTGTGAATGCTATAGATATTCGGCCCTTAAGGTATTTATTCAAATTGTGTGTATTTTGTGTTTTAAGTAAATAGGACTAAATTGTAAAAATGTGAAATAATAGGGGCAAAATGGTAATTTGCCCATTTATGTATTTTGGGACCAAATTGGGATGAAATGTACTTGAATAAGCTTATTTTAAATATGTTTAGATCAAGAGCAAAGAAAATCGGATTTGAATCGGGGAAAGACGAAGGTTTCAAATAATTTATTAAGTCATTCGTTGTCAATCGAGGTAAGTCCTTAAGCAAATATCTATTAAAGAGTTAATTATGAATATATTAAATAATGATATTTGATAATCTTGAGTATAAAACTATGAGTTAGCCGAACGTAAAAGTGTTGAATTGGATTGAATATACATTTTGTAAATGTGATATGAATAATTGTATTTGATATGATATGTGAAAGTAATATGATATATATATATAATGTGTTAGTAAAATTAGTAATTAAATATGTGTATTGAAAGATTGGATTAATTATGTGGTTATTTGGGCTTTAAGCCTAGTAGGCCTCGTCTTGGGTGTTATTTATCGGGCTAAATGCCTAGCGAGCTTAGTCTGGGTGATATATTCGAGCTTCGTGCCTAGCGTGCTTAGTGCCGATGATATATTCAGAGCTTCGTGCCTAGCGTGCTTAGTGTCGTTGATATATTCAGCTTCGTACCTAGCGTGCTTAGTGCCGGTGATATATTCAGGCTTCGTGCCTAGCAGGCTTAGTGCCAGTGATATATTCGGGATTCGTGCCTAGCAGGTTTTATACCAGTGATGAAATATCAACTTGTGGTTTATGAGATTACATCATGATGTGTTTATTGAGTAAGTGTGTTGATAATACAAGTTATTTATATTCGCCATACGGTAAGTGCCTATGAGTTATTTAATTGAGTTTCTATGTTCGATCAAATAGATAAGCATATATGTGAATTTCATTGGGCAAGAATGTGACTAAAGACCATATATATATATATTCGGACTTTTGGTTATGTGGTCATATTGTTATTACATTGATATTGAATACTTGGATATATGAAATGTTGAATGGACAAGTGTATATATGTTCATTTATGTGGCCTTATTGAATGATATGCATATGTAATGAGTAGATGGTTGAAAGTTGATATTTTCCATTTGAACCTTATCTTAAAATGGTAATTTATTTGTTAAAGGCAAAATAGTGATAAATGTTAAGTTAAATGAGGTATTGGAGTTCGATAATGATAGACTATATGTTTAACTCAGGTAAGCTTAAGTCTCATTAAATTAATCAGAAATAAGGTAAGTTGTGATTAATGTTACTTGAGTTGAAATATTACGTTAAGAATGGTGCTATGTGTGATTGAGCTTATTGATCGATGTGTATGAATGGTATAAGATAGAAATTGAACTTAAATGTACTATTTTGGGAGGTTCGGTTACTAGTAGAAATGCTAAGAGTGAAAAGACTTTGAATGTGATAATATAGTTGATATGGATGTTGTCCCTATGTGACTTGGAGCATGTGATTCATGTAATATACGTTTATACTACGGTTCGATGAGTTACGTAATTATGGTAATGAAGTGTAAATGCTTAGGTTAATGAACTGTTAGTATTCTACCTCGCATAAATTTATTTATGGAAATATTTATATTCAATGTCATAAGTTTAAAGAATAAAATGTTTAAGGGTTTGAGTGTTATATTATTATTTGCTTGAGACTTACTAAGCTAGTAAGCTTATTCGTGTGGTTCAATGTTCTGCTTTTATAGATTTTGGTCTTGTTACGGGCTCGGAAATCGTCAAGAAAGTCAACCACACTATCGACTCATATTGGTACTTCTAAAGTTTGGACGTAAAATCTTAAGGCATGTATAGGATAGTTTAATGCTTGAATGATAATTTGAATTGTATAAATAAGCCATGCGAAAATGGCTTGGATTTATTACGAATGATCTAATGTTTGAGTAACTCTAGTTATAAAATATGTGTATGTTCTACTTAGCCATGAGTTTTATAGTGATATAAAGTCATGTTAGGTTTATATATATATTGTAATTAGTCTTTTGGTAAGATGATAGTTGTAGTGTTTGAATATGCTTGGGTTATGGTTGATAAATACTTATTAATGAAATGCATAATGTAAGATACAAATCAACTTAGAAATTATTTTAAATCTTGGATGGTATATTCTATTAAGTGATAAAATTATAGGTCTAGTATTTGGAATGTATAATATTGATATATTATGAATTGAATAAGCAAATCTCTTAATAAATAAATATATATATATATATATATGTTCACTTTTGATAATTGCTAAATTGTTTAGTAGGTTAATAAAGAACATGTGTATATTCGGTCAATGTGATTTAATGACCAATTGAATGGTAACATTCGTTATTAGTTATGTAATGCTTATAAATGAATTTGGATAATGGTTTTTAAGATATGTACGATGTTGTTTAAACATGCCATGGAAGTGTATTAATCATGTTGCATTCAAATAGGACTGTATGAACAAAAAAAAAAAAATTGTTATGACATGTGCTATGTTTGGTAATGCCTTGTAACCCTAATCCGGTGACGGTTACGGGTTAGGGGTGTTACATCCTCGGTAGTACTGGTTTCGTCTTCTTGCTCTTCTTTTATGTAATTTAAGCTTCGCCTTATTTCTCTATGACTTCTGCGAATAGTACCTTCAAAATCACTATCATAAATTAAGGGTCCTGTTAGGTTCCTTCTAGTCATAAACTAGAGGTACCTTCTAGAAGCAAAGAAGAAAATTCTGAAAAGTAAAAATAAAATTTAATTGCAAAAATAAAATATGGTTAAAGTAATAAAAATTGAGCATTCTTAATATTTCAGTTCCCCAGCAACGGCATCAAAAACTTGATCGTTGGTCTGAAAGTCTTAAAATTTATAAAATGAATGATCGAGCCTAGAAACTAACTATCACCACGACTGAGGCAAGCGCACCTATCGAACAATAGTATAGTTTAGTGGCAAGACCAAAATGTCAAACCCAAAGGAACCAAAAGTACTAGTACTGACTCTCTTTTTATTATCTAGCCTAAATTAAAAGAGGATAAATGTTTATTTAACTAATTACTAAACTAAAGATGCCAAGACATAGAGAATGAATAACAAAAATACTTTTGGGAAAAATCAATTGATCAAGACAATACCCGAAGAAGAATTGACCTAGACTTCACTTGTTATTTAACTCTTAACCAGATTATTTATTCACTTGACTCGATCCGTAGGATTCCCTAATTTATATTAATACCTCTTTCGAGGCTACTAACGTCTAACCCTAGGTTGATTAATTGAAAACTCTTTCTAATTAAAACCCCTAAAGTTGCATTAACTCGATCTATGGACTCTCATATTAGGTTTGACCCTAATCTGACATATTTTCGTCGTCTTATTTCTAGGGGTACGATCAACTCCGCTTAACTATGCTAGATCTACTCTTAAATAGGGACTTTTGCTCCACTACCTAAGCACATCAACACTTGAATCAATATCCTGAAATATCAAAACAAGAATAAAGGACACATAATTAAGAACAAATCAAATATTTATCATATAGTTCAGAAAACAATAACAAGATTCGTCTTAGGTTTCATCCCCCTCAGGTATTTAAGGTGTTTAGTTCGTGCTTATAAAAGAATACATCTCAGAAGAAAATAACAAAACATAAAGAAAACCCTAAAACCCCTGAAGGAATTGAAGGAGAGATCCTCAGTCTTGAGTGTGATTCCTGCTTCTGAGATGGATCAACTAGCTTTCTTTTAGTAATTCCCTGTATTCGGCTTTCTCTAGTGGCCTCAGTCTACCTCCCTTTTAGGATACACTAAGGGTGTTTATATAGGCTCTTGGAATGTCTTTCATTGCCTCTAAGTAACTTTTTTCGAGTAGAATTAAAATAGGTTACGACAGGGACATGCCCGTGTTACATGCCAGTGTGATTCGAGGCTAGGCCCGTGCTCGAGCCTGCTAAAGAGGCACGGCCGTGTAGTGAACTCCAAGCCGTGTGGATTTCTTACTTTGACCCATTTTCTCCATTTTTGGCCCGTTTCTCGTTCTTTTCATCCTCTTATGCTCTCCTAAGTATAAAACGTGAAAATAAAGGATTAGGAGCATCAAATTCCACAATTAAAGGGATAAATCATCCAAAAGTATGCTAAATGCGGGTTTAAAATATGTGTATAATACTGTTTATCAAATCATCCCTAATCTCTTTATTTTTGCCTTTAGTAATAGACACATTAACGATGCCATTTGTCTCACGGTCAGACACAAGTCCTTGAAAAGTTAATGACTAATCTTGAGCTACTCACCATTGTGCTCCTCGAAAGTCACATACCACGAGTTCACATACCTCGGGTTTTCATATTCTTCGAGTTCTAACTCCGCACGTAATAATTATAAGATTTTATGAATTTTCTGTCAATAAAGGTAAGTTTTTATGTTATCACTTGAATATTTTTTTAATCAAAGTTTCATTTCAATTTACACTTATCTCACTATCTATCGCTTTCACAATCTATAGTAGTCTCAGTCTAGAGTTTTTCATAGTCTATAGTTGTCTCAGTCTATATTTTTTCATAGTTTATAGTTTCAAATCTAAAGAAAAATTACCTCAGATTGACTTTGGGAGTCTCAGATTTTTTTTACAACAATTTTAACATGTGGCATGTTATTCCCAAAATACCCTTTTATAATGCATGTAGTTATTCAAAAATACTTTACCTATAGTCTACATTTTAAACCGGACTTTGATACCGCTAAATGTAATACCCCAAAACCCGACCCAGAATGGTAAAATTCAAAAAGCAACATTGGCCACCAGAAGGACCCAGAAAAACTTTCTTGATTTCAAATATATATTTTTAAACCATTTGCACAGTTCATTCAAAACTAGTAAAATCGAATGTTCAACTTTATTTTCAATCTCATTTCAAAAACCATTTGTCCATGAAAATGGCTGAAATAAACATCCTGAATTTTGAAAAGAATATTTTAAAACTATTGGCTTATCAATTCAAAACAAATGAAATAAAGCATTTATTTTAAGTTCATAAAACCGTGCAAATTTCAAGAATCAAAATAAATAATATCTCAATTGTAAATATTCAATCATTTATTGAAAACTATTTGATTTCAATAATACTTCTAAATCAATTGTCTTTTATTCAAAATTGGAGAACTTGGTTATTCGTCAATATTTCGAAAATAAAAACATATTAACTTCATAAATTAAATGTCTTTAGAAAACTCATTTGTAGACATTAATAATTTTGAAAACTAAGTCTAATTTTTTAAAAACTCATTTTTAGAAATGTAGCGGAAAAATGTGTTATTGATGATTCTATTTTAAAATTGAGTTTCAAGTGAAATCTTATCAAACACTAATTTATGTAGTTTTTGAAACTTAATGTCATGCAAGAAACTTATGCAAATCAAAATGAAAAATCCCCAAAATAATGTCCCAGAAAGTTATTAAAACAAACCAAATCAAAGTCCATAAAAATCCATAAAATGATATAAAGTACATAATTTATTAAAAAAATTCACATCTGAAAACATCACCAAAAATTCGCATCCAAGTCCTAATTACAGGGATTATTTGAAACATACATATAAGAAGGGTAAGCTTACAAGCCCAGTGTCGGATCATCAAAAAATAATCACATACATATCAAAATATCAATATCAACATATCAATCATCATAATAATCACAAGTTCTAACACTGATACTTATGCATGAACATGTCGATGTGAAATACCCCATACCCGGCCCACAAAACCCAACCGGGTTTGACATGTTCCTTAAGAAAACTTAGCTAAATCTCGTTTTGTCATTTTGGAAAATTAGGTGGTTTTGAAGAAAAATAGATTTGTGTTATGATCAAGTTGAAAACTGTGTTGTTATTAAAGTTTGTATTTCATTAAAACGTTATCTTCATGTTTCAAAAATTTCAAGTTAAAAGAAATGCCGAATTTTAGAGCTTATACTAAGTTCAAAATCGTAGGTGTTTAGGTGTTAAAACATTTGAAGTTGTTTTACAAAAAAATTGTTTAACCATTTGTTTGATGTTGATCGATGTCGAATAAAAATTAAAATGCATAAATAAAACAGTTAAATAGTAATGGCCTTATTACAACAAAACAAAACCAAATAAATCCGAAAACATAATAAGAAAATGTGATAAGTTTAATCATAAGAAAACCGGAATGTTGAGCTGAGCATGGCCACCACAAAGTCCTCAATCGACCCGGTCCATTTCACTGAGTATCACCTGTAAAATGTTAGCCCACGAAGGGTGAGTCACCAGATTCAGTGTGCAATAACCAACACAAATTCCCAATCGATTAAGGCATATTAAATCACATACAAACAAATATAAGGAATGATGCAACCTAAACACACCTAGATTTCCAACCTCTACACACCACCCGTACCTGCGAATCACACCGTGGGGATTACTAAATCGACCCTCCATCCGCTACACACCCTCGAAGGCAGTCGCTATAATCAACTGTACATCGCCCTTATAATCGTAGCATAGCCACTAGATAATGTGACAGAGTCATCAGATTCATAATATGTGACATAAGTCACCAGATAATGTGGTAAAAACCACCGGAACACTTCACATTATCATTTCACCCATTATGCCCATGCAACATACATATTATTCAGCTATCATGCAATGTACCTTACCTCAAAGTCATAACGAAATTACACATATTTCCATATCAATGCCTATAAGCATTATTAATTGATAGTTAGGGGTAACGTACCTGAATGCACTGTACCATTGAATGGTACCCTTAGCCATGTTACTCGTATTTTTATTAACACACATTTAACATTAACACTATTAATCTATCGGGAAATTAATGTAGGGCTACACACCTGATAACACTGAGAACAACACTCTCAATACTGATACTCTCGCTAGCAGGGATAACAGCGATCTGCTTATCCCTTTTCGATGCTGGCCCACAACCCGACGTACTGTAGAAACTGAGCGCTTCTTGAATCTAGTGGTGGGAATTACCCCTTTATCTCCTCCACTGGTACTCGCATCCATTGAGGAACACTTAATCCAAACTCGGTTAATCGACATATAAGATCTAAACGAAATACAATCTATAACTTAGCTTCCCTTACCGAAATAAATCTGAATCCTAAGACTCCTCATTTATCTCTGTCGAACACCCCCTAAAATACCATAGTTAGAATTGGCCACCCTTAATAAACAACATGGCCTTTGGCCGAATATTACAACTCCCTTACCTTGCTTGCTTAAATCCCGAAAATTGTCACTTGCCCTTGGAAGTTGTCGAAATCCCTATATGGCTTAAGTTAGAATCGGCCTAGTGCCTTAAAACCAATAGAAGTGGCCCTTGGCCAAATGATATGACTTGCTTACCTTGGATCTCAAATCCTGAAAAATCATCTTTCAATCATCGGCTACAAGAATCCCGAAAGATCTTCTTCATGGTTTCGGCCAAAAGAGGATAAGAGGAATTAGATTCCTAGATTTCGCCTATCCAAAAGAAAAGGAGAAAAAAAAAAGAAATCGAATGACAGGATCCCTTACCCCACTATTAAATTTGGTTGAATAGCTTGTACCAATGATCGACAACACCTCCCCTTGACCACTGAGAGATTCGGCCACAGGAGAAAGGGTATTTGGCTTCAAGAGATAAATGGAAAAGGAATCAATAAGAATGATTCAGCTTTTGATCTAGTGTATAAATCGGTTCCAAAAGGGTAGAGATGCAATCAGCTATGGCCAAAAGATAGGAGATTCGGCTTTTGTCAAAAGAATGGAGAAGAGATGTTTGGGACCTTAAGAGTTGCGGCAATGGTGGGAATGAATGAAAGAGAGGTTTCGGCCTTAGCAAAATGAAGGGAGAAGAGAAGAGGTGAGAGTTTTGGTCTAAAGATGAGCAAACTGAAGAAGAGAATGGAGAAGAAAGTGACCTTAATAGTCTTCCCAAATTCAGCTAAAGCAAGAAAATAGAGGAGACTTTGAAAGGTTTCTGACTACCACTCTCGGCACAAGTCTAAGGGAGGGAAAGAAAACTAAAATGTACCTAAAACCCCTTAAACCAATTCGGCACTTAGCTCCCCCTTGAATGACCGAATATGTCCCCTCCAAAACCCCTTTGCTGTCCAACTCTTCCTCCCTTCTCAAATCCCTTCTTTTTCTCCTATTTTTCCTCTTCTCCCCTCATTCAAATGAAATTGAATGAGTCAACACCTATATTCCCTTCTTAGCTGAATCTTCAAGTGCCTTGACCAAATCCAATGCTCATCCATTTAGAGTCACTGTGCCGTCCAACACTTCACTCTCCTTGGCAAAAAATAAAAGCTCAAAACTCGAACCTAGGTCCCTTCAAAGCCCCTCTGAGGCGTCACCCTCCTATGCTCTAAGTGGCACCTCTCTTGCCACTTTACCAGCTCAGTTCTTGTGTCCTAAGCCACACACTAAACTCCTTTAGGCCTAGCTCCCTTAGCTCTCTTTTCAATGCTTAAAAAAATCAAATATTTTCTAAAGCTTCTACCTACACCCCAAGGTTCCCGAATCCCCCAAAACACATACAAATCATATACAAGCATGCCACTACATGCATTTAAGTTAAAATGCATAACCCCTAAATCTCGGATATTACACGATGCATATTTTAAAACGACGCACATTTTAAAAAATTTTTGACCCATCTTCGCTACATACCACTATCGAGTTCCCCAGAACCTGTCAATCCTAAAACACACCATTTGTGGACAAGCCACCACATAATTGTAGATAAATGACCACATAGCACATTGTGGATGAGCCACCACATAATTGCCAATAACAACCACAAAATCGCAGATAAACTACCATGTAACTTCCACCTTTCATAAAACCCACCCCATACATGTGGTATGGCCATTTTAAAATTTAACAAATATAATCACTTTTCACATTTCTCATGTAGTCATGCTCATAGTTGCATATTTCTTAATTTTACACATTTGCATGCAAACATGCTCACATTTTCATATATCACATAATATTCACTTTTTATTCACTTTATCGTGCTTTAATATATTTTCATATTAAATCATATCTCTCATCACACACACATATATATAACACATATTTATATCATCACATATCAATGAAGTCATGTATCACACAACATAAAGATGAGATTTTCAAACATATCATCATCACAAACATCAACACATCACAAATCATAGTTTTCATGAAGTAATAATTTTAGGATCACTTACTTGAAATTTTCCTATAATAAGTTTGTCAACTCCACTTTGGGTACTTAGTGTACTCTTAAATAATTATTTTATAGCATTTTATTAAATATAAAAGTAGCATAATATACTCAAATCAAAGACTTAGATCCCACACCTTATACTGTAGATCTGATTACCACAATCCTTAATAGTGATTTCACTCGATCTATCTCACAAGACAATCTAACACAAAAATAAAAATTCTTAATTAAGATTCCTTGATGATATTTTGTCACTTAAAAGGTTGACTATTAAAATCCTCCTCAACACTTACCCCATGATCTAGGACTCTCAAAAGAAGGATTTCCAATTAAGAAGTTAGGGTATCCCCTTTGGTTATCGTTCGACCTTTCAAAATTTGATATGAAATCGTATTAGTGTGATACAAATTAAATAATAATAAAATATTATGTTAACACTATGGAACTATACCATTAAACCAAGTTATGGGATCTCTAACTGAAGGATTTACGATCCAAATAACCACACTTACATTTGATTTAACACGGAATGGTTGAATAATCGATAAAGGAACGAGATTGATGATTTGATTCATCTAAAATAATTGATAGAGTGAAGAGAAAATGTGAGTTTTATTCACTAAAAGAAAGGTCAAAATAAAAAGGCAAAAAAGGAAGAATTTTTGTCACTAATGGCAGCTCGACGGTGATCCAGTGACGGTGGAGTAGTGGTCTGACGGTGGTGGAAGGCTATGGGATTTCGGTGAAAAAGAGGGGGTGAAAGGTGGAAGAAAATAAAATAAGATGGAGGAGGAAAAGGATCCGTGGTGGCTCGTACCGGCGATAACGGCAGCCTGCGATGGTGGAAGGGAAAATGTGTAAAAAATAAAAGTTAAAGAAAAGGGGTTGTGGTTCTTTTTCAAGTGGAGAGAAAATAGAGGTGAAAGAAAATGAAAAGAATGAGAATATGAGAGAATAAGGGAGGTAGGGACAACAATAGGTGTGGTAAATTTTGTCAATTGTGACCAGGTTCAATGAATCATAACAAATAGGTAAGAATGAAGTGAAAGGAAAGAGAGGGAACATAGGAGCATAAAGGGGATCATGTTTCCAAACATATGAAGAAGGAAAGGAATCCTCTTAAACATGCTAACAATGGGGTGGACGACAACCACATTATGCTCATGGAAATTGTGTTAAAAAATTTTAATAAAAAAGATGAGAATAAGGGGAATTGAACTTAGGATCTCTAGGATAGGTAAGGAACACTCAACCACTTAACCACTTGACCACTTCACTTTCTTGTTTTAATTCCTACCACATTTATTTAAAAACATGGTGACCTTTGATAAGGTTTGAGGCAAAATTGTACCACATAGAAAGTAGTGAGAGGGAAGGGATTTGAACACAAATCATCTTGGACAGCTCCACCACTACTCATCCACTATACTTGATATTTAATAATATGAAAAGATTATCTAAAATAAATAAAATTTGGGCAACCACTCTCTTGATTCATTAACCTAATTTCTACTAACCTTATTTTTGGGATGTGACATTCATTGTATTTGTCGTATGACTCATAAAGAGGTTCATAATAATAGTTATTGTCCTCACACCCATTATCATTTCTCTATTTGTTTGTTGTGGCTCCATTTGACCGACCTGTTTTGTAGTTGTATTCGTCATCTCAAGAAGTCCTTTCATCATTAAACCACCTGTAATCAAAATTTTCCATAATTAAATATTCTAGTCAACAATTGAATACTAATAAAAAATTAAGAAAACACAATTAATGAATATAAAAATTAGTACACTATCTAACTCGTTTTCATTTGGATAATATTATTTATAAGTAATCGATTCAATAACAACTATCACGGTCACAATCCCTGGCAATGGCGCCAACAACTTAACCACCTCCGAATGTACTATCATCCAAAGTGTGAACACTGCAATAAGATATAAAAAAACGAGATGGCATCCGCAAGTATATAGGTCGAGTTGTAATATAGTTCTTACAACAGCGTAGGTGAGTACTCGGAGGATCGTACCCAAGGGAGGTGAGTACTTGGTCAATTCTAATCTAAACACTAAAATGATCTAATTAGTACTTTCAATCAGTTATAGTGCGAAAACATGAAAAGGGTGCTTTAAAGGTTTTTATAATAATAAAATAAAAGAAAATAACATAAAAGAAATAAAAGTTGAAGAGATAGAAAAGTAGAATAAATCAAATCTCGATTATGGGTGTTTAGCTCGCTTCAATAATCCCCATCAACTATTATTTTGGGTTCCCCGTTAATGAACTAGTCGCTACCCTAGCAGGATCTTCCAATCTTCCATTAACATAATGAGTCAGCAAGAACTACTTATCCTTCAACCTCACAGTACAAACTGGTTTAGGGTGAAGGTGTTTACAGATGGGTAATACCGATTTTGGGTTAATTCCCATCTTGATGACTTCCTGAGGTTGTCAGGCTGGGGTTTAATTCTCGTTCGTCCTTTCCCAAATAGCTGATCCGTTGAGTAACCGTACAAAAAAATTAATAGATCATACCTCCACTCACTAATCCCCCATAGAGCAATTAGTTCCTTATGGTTTTCATATACAATATAGTACCAATATAAAGAGAAATCATGCTAATTAAATCGATAGTATAGAGTATATGAAAGAGCTTGATTGTATTGAGGTTAATCATGAATCCACAAAGTTTGAATGCTTTCCACAGTTTAGATCTCTTGAGAAAAGTGAATAACAACTGCAATAAATTATAAAACCTAAAAACAAAAGAAAAAAAAAACTAAATTTACTAAAGGAAATTTTGGCTAAGTGAATTGTATCCATAACATGTGCCAAATGAGTTTATTTATAGATTTTTTAGGTGGTCGTCGTCCTGAACCCTAGATTAGTTGACGTCCTCGAGCTTTAATTTTGTTTGTGTGGACCAAGATGCCCCTTAAATCGTGTTTTATCTCTTCTAGAATTGATGTCATGACACACCAGTACCTGTGTCACGACATAGAAATTAGTATACGCCTCTTCAACTATCTTCAAGGGCATGTCGCGACACCCTCAGTCTGTGTCACTACTTTGAAAGCAGTCTTGAGCTTTCTACATTTTGCTCCCTATGTTGTGACATCAAACATGTCGTGTTGTGACATAGCGACCAATATTGGTTTAGTACGCTTTCGCATTCTGCACACTGACGAAATGTGTTGGCTCTCGCTTAGGCCTCATTCGGCCCATAAGGTTAATAAAAGATTCAATTTGCACATTTTATTAAATGTAAATAAAACTAAGAAACATTAACTAAAACATAATGAAAATGCTTGTATTCAAGCTCTTTAAATGCAAAAACTAGTTTAATCTACTACACCGAGTAACGGTAGATCATTTGTCTCTATGGTAAGATATGAGTAAGTTCTAGTAGATCTGTAACATGTATTACCATGATTAGGTATTGATATGCTCTGTAATAAGAGTTGAATGAAGTTTTAAGGGGTTTTCATGAAAAATATATGTATATATGTATGTCAAGAAGGGTGCCTATTATGATGATCTATGAGTATGAAAACTAAGAGGTATCATATCTTCTCCCAAATTTATTCTGAATATGAATCAATGTTGTTTTGAATTATGAGATTCTGTATAGCATGACATAGAGTTCATCTGGATGTTATAAGTAGTGAAAAATTAGTATGAATATGTGCATAGAACTAGATTACGCAACTCTGAGATTGAATCACAGGTTTGAAATGTTGTGTAAGTATTCACCATGTATATGTATCCGCCCAAGCTAATGTCAATGAAAAGTTTATTTGAAATAAAAGATTCATTAATTGAATAGAAGCATTTCCTTAGTAACAAGTTATGGAAGATTAAGTGTAATAAGGGTATGATATTTAGTGCATATGATAGTGATAAGATCGTAAGGTATCAGCAGTAACATTTGGTGTAGAGTAGAAGTTGATCCATGGATAGTCTTAAAGTATTACAAGATTTCACCAAGGTACTATCAATGAGCTCACTAATACTTTTTTACTTACGAGGTTATTATTTCAGGTTTGTTGAGAAACGACTTTGCCTGGAGAGAGAACGCCAGGAGTACACCAAGTTGGTGGCAGATTGGGCTATTATCCATACATAGGACCGGTGGCGCAGCTTTGAAAATTTTCTTTTAAGTCTATCTTAAATAATTTTCTAACTTGTAGAGATTTGAATCAGATGAATTGTAATAATATGTTTAACATGTACTCCGTTTCAAAACTTTTAAGATGTTGAGATTTTCTTTTGTACTTCAAATAGCATACTTAAAAAAGGAATAACAAATTGTTTTACTTCTATTTTTTGCATCGCCTAGTAACACCCAAGATCCGAAACTGGTAAATTGGGTTGGTTGAGGGCATTATATTTTCCACGTCATGATGATGGGATAAAATTATGGAAACAAGCAACTATTTATTGGACAACTGACTGCCTCAGGACGTACTAACGTCTAGAATGTGAATACTGCAACAAAATAAAGGGTTTAAGAAAAGCTTGATTAATATTGATAATGAATGCGAATCCATAAGAGTCGATCTCCTTTCCAACTTAGATCTCTTGAAAGAAAATAAATAACAAAAGAAGCAAAACTCTAAAAACCTAAGAAAATGAAATTAAATCTAAACTGAAAGTCTAAGCTAATGGAATGGTGTCTCCAATGTGTGCCAGAGAGGTTTGTTTATAGCCTTCAGGTAGCCGTCGTTCTTAGCCCTAGGGTAGATGACGTTCCCTATCTTTAGAGTTTAATTGTGTACACCAAAACGACCTTGCTTCTTTTTTTATTCTCATTACAGAGTCGATGTCGCGACACACCAAGACCTGTGTCACTACGTAGCAACCCACATGTCCCTTTGTAGCCATCTTTATCGGTACATCGTAACACTCCCAGCCTGTGTCGCGACATTGAAGGCAATTTCTCACTTTCTCTATTTTGCTTTCTATGTTGCGTCATAGTGTCCAGCATTGCCCTTAAATGCCTTCTAATGGTCTCCTGCACACTCAAAAAGTATGTTAGCTCTCCCTTACACCTTATTTGGCCCTTACGGTTAATAAAAGTCTTGATATGCACATTTTATTGAATGTAAACAAAAATAAAGAAACTAAATTAAAACATAACGAAAATACTTGTATTAAAACTCCTTAAATGTGAAAAGTAGTTTAATATGCTACACCGAATTACGGTAGATAAATGAAAAATTAGGGTTTTTCTCCAATTAAACCCTAATAATTTAATAGTATCTTGCATTAATTAGACTTTAAAGTGTATCTAGGGTAGTGTGGGCACCAAGCAATACAAATTCAACTTATATAAGTCAACTTACAAGGGGGCTAGATCGAGACAGACAATTTGATTTACTTTGTTTTTGTTTAGTTTTGTTCTTTTATGTTCCCGTAGACGGAATCTTTTCTATTTTGCTTCAAAATCAAGCTTATATATTTATTCATGAGCAATTTCTTTATACTTTATTTTAGTATTTTATTTATACTTCGTTAACCTGATCAATTGACTATTGTATGAATATAAGATAAATTCTTCTGCTTTATTCATATTTTGCATGTTTGTTTATGGAACTGATTTATTGATTGAGTTAGTGTTAATCTGAAATTGAGTTTTTATTCAAGAGTTGTAACACCCTTAACCCGAAACCGTCACTGGAATAGGGTTAAGAGGCATTACCGAACAATCAAAACATTTAGTATCCATTTCACGACACCAAGTCAAATATCATTCATCCATATTCAAACATAACCATATAGTCCCTTAGTCAGGTCATCGAGACCTTAAACATGCTTTAGAACAGGGTCGGGACTAAATCGAACACTTACAAAAATTTTTAAAATTCAAACATTTTTCTAAGTTACAAAGGTCACATACCCGTGTGAGTACGCCGTATGCCTCACACGGCGTCGGACACGCCCATGTGTGCAAGCCGTGGCAAAACAAGGCATACCGACTGACTTGTCCACACGGCTTGAGACACGCCCGTGTGCCTCACCCGTGGTCGATCCTGGCTTGCACCACACAACCAGTCTCTTGCCCGTGTGTCCAGCCCGTGGTTGATTCTAACTTGTTTCACTTGGCACACTTAAACAACACGGTTGAGCCACACGCCCGTGTGCTACACCATGTGGGCAATTATTGGCCATTTTCAAGGCCAAATTTGCCTCCCACACATTGCATCACCTATAAGCCTCAAAATGCAACCAAACATACCAATATATGCATCATTTAATTATCATCTAATTCATTTACTACCACACTCAAATTCTACTCAAATAAATCCATCCAAAACACCATTTCACAACTCAATCTATATAAGCCAAACATCATGTATTTCATACTACAATCTTATCCATCATTCTCATCAACCAATTCAAGTATAAAACATACCATTTTCATTCTTACCATTTCATAACTCATTCATTATTTTCATAGACTATTTATAAGCAACATCATTATTCAACCATCTAGCCATATCACATGGCAAGGTCCAACATTACAAAACATACCACAACAACTAGCCTATGCATGCCATATACCACATTTATACACATCTTTTAAAAAGTACCGAAATAGATAGCCGATAGTGTGATAGAGTCGCTGACGATCCTCGGATCTGAGCTAGCTTTATTGACACTGTAAAACAAAGAAACACATCACACAGTAAGCTTAAGAGCTTAGTAAGTTCGTAATATAATACATACTACTCAATAATACCACATCAATACATAATTAAGCCATCACATAGATAATTGCTTAAATAGGCATATCATCAATTTCAACCATACGCTCAAGTTTCTATTCATTCAACTTTTAAAAATATCATCAACCACATAGGTTCAAACGTTCCTTGATCAACACATAGTTACTCAACATTCATGCTACTTAATTGCTCGATGTTACACCTCGTCCAACTTTTACTATTCTTTTGATTATTTCGCACACTTAGTGCTAGTTTCATAATCAAAACATAATCGTCATCGCACACTTAGTGCCAATATGTTAAACCGAACTATATCGGTATCGCACACATGGTGCCAAATCAATAAGCCGAAGCTTCTATCTTTTCGCACATACAGTGCTAATCATCTCTGTCTCGTTTCTAATTTTGCACACTTAGTGCCATCAAATTCAATTCCGCACATAGCATTTCTAATCTCATAATTATATATATTCATTAAATTCACATCACATAGATATAATTTCACAACTAGCATTATATCCGAACTTCCCTCAGATGTTGCAGTACCAAAACTGTTGATTAATCGAGAACTATCTTTGCCTCGATCTCGATCCGAATCTCTCCTTCCTTGGTCTATACATATTCAAAATTAACTCATTCAATCACTAATTCATTCAATTTCATCCACACACATATATTTAGGGCATTTTACAAAATAGCCCTCACGTTTTCACATTTCGACACTTTAGTCCCTTTTTCATCAAATCACAAAATACACATAATTTCTCTTCACTTATGCCTAGCCGAATTCTTCCCATGCTAATACATGCCCATACATTTCATTTATTTCACATTTTAGTCCCTCAATTTATCATTTTGCAATTAAGCCAAATTACTCAATTTCACTAAAAATTGAAAGATAAAATATGTTAATCTTTCACCTATCTTTCATAATTCATCACCAAACATGACTAAGCTCATGAATTCATCCATAGCACATTTCAAATTCATCATCAATTCTTACAATTTAAGCATGGGTTTTGTAGAGCACGAAGCAATGATTATATAAACGTAGAAATTATCAAAAACCAATAAAAAATACATACCAGATTTATACCTAGATGTTGGCCGTGTAACATCCTGATAATTAGGGGCTATGCATTTTACATAATTGAATGATGTTGCATGCTTAATCTTTATTAAGTGCAATTTTGGAAGTTATTTGAGCTTCATTTATTAAGTGAATGCTTTGCTAAGCTTTTAATTTCTATTAATTAGAGAGAACTAAGCTATTAAGGCCTTAAGAATTGATGATGAGAAGTTCTAGTATAAGTTAAGTAATTGGCAAAGTGGTTAAGATACATGGGTGTGTTCTTGAGGTACAAGGTTCAATCTCCTAGCTAACATTAGGGAGATTTTAATATTTTTTGTTTTCTTCCTTGTAAGTGTCGGCCAAGAATATTCTAGAGTGGATGAGCTTTCATCCATTTTGGCTTGTTGACCATGAGAAAAGGAAGTTAAGAACATAAGGCATGGAATCACAAATTCATGATAAGATGAGGGGACAAAGGCATGAAATAGGGCTATGTTTTGGGGATGTGTTCATGGTCATTTGACCATGAACCTAGACAACATGAAGGCTAAGGGAGAGGCTTAGTTGTGTAGTAAATTCTTTGGATATGATGGGGAAGAAACAAGGAGGAAAAAGGGGATATGTTGGCATTGATGTGGCCGAATTTATGCTTTGCCATTAGGGGAAAAGTTAGCCAAAAGCCTAGGTTGTCCATCTTTTCTCATTTTCTCCAAAAATTCTCTCCTAGCCGAATGTGCCATAGAGTTTAGGTAAAACTCTCTTTTGTTTTAGCTTTCATCCTTTTGACCAAATCTTCTTCTTTTGGCCGAATGTACCATAGTCATTTTGGTACATTTTCATTTTTGATTTAGCCTCAATTGCTTGAACCAAATACAACCTTCTTTCTCTCATTTAGTTTTCATTTTGAAACCAAAACCACAAAGTTTAAGCACCATTATTCTTCTTCATTTTCTCTTCTCTTGCTTAATGCAACTAAGTTCCATAGTCCATCTCTTTTCTTTGATCCTATTCTTGTTTTTCTTTTTCTTTTCACCTTATTTTTCTTATCTTTCTCTCATTGCGAAATCACCATTATCATTTTCTTCTTCTCTTTCGCTTTACTTCTTTCTTCTTTCATTCTCTTTCTTCTTTCTCTTCAAAACCGAATCCATTATTTTGAAGCCACCATTTTATTCTTTTATTTTGTGAAGGCGAATCATCATTCTCTTTTTTTTTTTTTTTCAAGCCGAACTTCCAAGTGATCAAAGTAAGATGCTATCATTTATTTTCATCACTTCCTTTCACTTGAATAAGATTGGAAATCATAATCTTTTATTTCTCTCTTAGGTAGAATCTCTTGAAAAGATTTTGAAAGGAACTTTGTTGAAGACAACCTTAAGTGACCATTCGAATCATCAAGGTAAGACTACTATTTTGGATAATATCAAATTCTTTAGATAGATTACTAATCTAAGTTATTTTTAGGAGCAATCTAAGATCATCAAGATAGGTAAGAAAAGAGCCGTTCAAGTGTTTGGAAGAGGAGGTATTCCTTTACCATCGAACTACAAGCGAAGAAGCGATGTCGGAGTTAGAGATTTTTCACCCTGTTGTGGACCCTCGCAAGCGAGGATCGATTATTCAGTAGTCGTACAACCGAACCACTCTACGTTGGTGGAATACCGCGGGTTTTGATCCATCTAGTGGAGAAAACCGCAAATAACTATCATTCGTGAATCCGAGGGTAAGGATTTAGATCCATCGTTTATAAGTAGAGTTTTGCTAACAATAGTATATACTAACCAAGTGTGTTAATCATCTAGGTGTGGACGAGCTAGAGAGTATTGTGCTCACTTGTTACTAAGTGTGTAACCATGCATTAAAATTTCCATAGATTTATATTATTAAAAGTGATTATATGATAATATGATTGTTTGGTGATACCAATCATTGGTATACAAAATTCGTGTATGTTACCCAATATTCCGTTTATTTTGATATATGCATCGATATGAAATAAGCATGACTATATTATGATTTGTGGGTACATAGCATGAAAATCGATTTGATATGTATGTGCATGGGCATATGGGTATGTTTTGTAAAGGAGGAAGTATTCGGTGGTTTTACCACAATTACAGTGACTTCGGTCACATATGTGAAATTGGTGACTTGGTCCCATATTTGACTCGGTGGCTTCGGTCACATATTTGACTCTGGTGGCTTCGGTCACATATTTGACTCTGGTGGCTTCGGTCACATATTTGACTCCGGTGGCTTCGGTCACATATTTGACTCTGGTGGCTTCGGTCACATATTTGGACTTCGGTCAGGTGACTTGGTCACATCTTTTTGGTGGCTTTGCCACAATAAGGGCGATGTGCATGTTGATCGACAAGCGCCTTCGATGGTGTGTAGCGGATGGAGGTCGATTTAGTAATCCCACGGTGTCTTTGGTTGGTGCGGGGTGTGTAGCGGATGGATATTTAGGTTGGGCAGGCTTGCATTTCATTTCATATACATATCCTTGTAACATTATATGACTATTACTTGATCTGCTATAAAATGGGCCTTTGGGCTAAATTTGAGTAAAATGGGCCTTTGGGCTAGATTTGAGCTAAAATGGGCCTTAGGGCCAAATATTTGATTAAATGGGCCTATGGCCATATGTGAAAAATTTTGGGTTTGAAAGCATTTCATAAAATGGGCTTTTTAGTGTATGTGTTATACATTGAGTTTATGACTCACCCATTTTATGGGATAACTTTTGAGATAACTCATAGTGCGATGGATCGGAGATGACAAGGATTTCGAGGTGGCGATGCTCGTAATAAGTATTATGGAGATTTTCCAACTTAAACTCTTTAGTTTAAATTTTATTACTTAGACTTTAATTTGGGTTGCCAATATTATGTAATAAGGCCATTATAAATTATCTTTAATTTTGTGTTTGGATTTATGTTAAATTACGCTATGAATAATTATCAAATATCTAAATGGTTTTCGATAAATTATTTAAAATGTGTTTGATAATCTTATATAAATGTTTTCAAAGAAATGTTCTTAAGTTTGGTTTCCTTTTATTTTATTAATTCCTTTTAAAAAATAATGTTTCCGCTAAAGTTTTACTTGAGGAACATACCAAATCCGGTTGGGCTTTTTGGTAGGGTTTGGGGTGTTTCACTTAGTATCGAGCCAGATTTAAACCCTCGGCCTTGGGTTTTGAAGCCCACGTTTTCAAAATTTGGCCCAAAAGATTTTTGAAAGTTTTTCTTAAGTTAAATGGTTTTATAAGAGCATGGCACTTCGAATTCTCGGCCCGGATCCATCGGTATGTACCTTCATTTGATAAATGATATGAATGTTTGATAAGCCTAAGGAAGCTGTAGAGACATGGACCCTAGGCGTATGTGTGCTACTCGAAAACCATTGAAAATCTGTTTCATAAGACTTTCTTTTAATAAGAAGTGAAAAGATTCTAATACATAAGACTTTTCGTAAAAACAGATAAGATACGTAGTAGACATGAGCTCTAGGGGACGAGGTCGTCGTGGACATGGAAGAGGAAGGATGATTTGTTTGAACCAGTTCGGTCTGGCCAAGGTTCCGAGAATGAAGCTCCACCACCGGCTGTTGGGGCAGACTTTCAAGAACAAAATGAAGGAGGTGACGCAGTATCACAAGCTGTGCTGCGAGTTTTGGAGCGAGTAGCAGAAGCTAGTTCTGGAAGTGGATCTCGGAAGTCTGTAGCTGAGAGACTTAGATCGAATGGAGCCGAGGTTTTCGAGAGGAGTATCTGGAGTAGCTCAAACGTGGTGAATATTGGTTGGAAGCGATCGAGAGGATCATGGATGATATAGATCGACGATGAAGAGAAATTGAAAGGAGCTATTTCACTTCTTCGTGATGAAGCCTACCGGTGGTGGCTTACTATCAAGGAAAGTACCCCGTGGATCGTGCGGATTGGGGGTATTTTAAAGTGAAATTTGAGGAAAATATGTTGGAGCTAGCTACATCGACTCTCGAGGAAGTCATTTCGAACCTGGTACAAGGAAACAAGTCGATAGCTGAATATGAAGCAGAATTTTTGCGACTTAGCCGTTATGCCAGAGGGATAGTGGCTACGGAATATGAACGTTGCGTCAGATTTGAAGATGGACTTAGAGATGAGCTAAGAGTGATGATTGCTCCACATCGTGAAAGGGATTTTGCAATCTTAGTGGAAAGGGCAAGAATTGCTGAAGAGGCTAAACGGATGAGAGAGCGTAAGCGGGACGGGTCGAGCAAGAATAAGAGAAGTTTTGGGTCTTCGGGGTCGTCCGGAAACTTTCAGAAAAAGTCAAGAAATGATGGACCGCGAGGTCAACAGACTACTACGGGAGTGCAAAGTCGTACTTGTTCTCAGTGTGGGAAAATGCACTCGGAGAATCTTTGGAAGAAAACCGGCGGATGTTTCAAGTGCGGTTCAAAGGATCACATGATCAAGGATTGTCCGATGAACTCGGAGAAGAACCGCCCAACGAATCGGTGTTAATCAAGTGATAGAAGTGGTCAACACCGATAAGAGGCCGTGGTCCCAATGGAAGGGCAATGGTTACGGTAGAGGTCGCGGAACTTCGGCGAGGCGTTGGAAACTCGAGGCGAGACAACCAAGTTTGGTGTATCTTTGTTAAATCGCGAGAAGAAAGCGATGGCCTTTTGATGTCATCACGATGCGTTTACGATTTACGGGTTTCCTTTATTGCTTTGATAGATATAGGGTCAACTCATTCCTATATCGCTAGTGAAGTATCTGGGACTTTGCATGTGACTTCTGAAACTGTACCTAGGAAGATGACTGTACTTAGTCCTCTAGGACAGACAGTAGTTGTAGACAAACTCTTTAAGGAAGTGCCTCTAGAAGTTCAAGGATA
This sequence comes from Gossypium rotundifolium, assembly GCA_025506655.1. Lineage (NCBI taxonomy): Eukaryota > Viridiplantae > Streptophyta > Magnoliopsida > Malvales > Malvaceae > Gossypium > Gossypium rotundifolium. The sequence goes on along the minus strand of CP106733.1, from coordinate 103,988,253 downwards.
CAGTTTCCAGCTGATTTAATGGAGTTGCCATTCGGAGAATTCGACCTAATTTTAGGCATGGATGGCTTGTAAAGTACCGTGCAAATGTGGATTCTTGTTGCTAAGAGAATGTCCTTAAGAACTCTTGATGATAAGGAAGTTGTAGTGATGGGCGAAAGACGGAACTACTTATCTAATGTAGTATCCGCTCTTAAGGCGGAAAGGATGGTTAAGAAAGGATGCGAAGCTTTTCTGATGTTGGTGAATGCTTTGGAGGCTAAGGAAGCAACTGTTAATGAAGTCAGGACGGTGAAGGAATTTGTAGATGTTTTTCCGGAAGAACTTCCAGGGTTGCCTCCGGATCGTGAGGTAGAATTCGGGATAGACTTATTGCCTGGAACAGCGCCAGTTTCTATTGCTCCATATAGAATGGCACCGAAGGAATTGGTTGAGCTTAAGGCTCAGATTCAGGAGTTGCTTGATCGTGGATTCATCCGACCTAGTGTGTCTCCATGGGGAGCACCGGTCCTATTCGTGAAGAAGAAGGACGGATCGATGAGGATGTGTATAGACTACCGGCAGTTGAATAAGCTGACTATCAAGAACGGTATCCTTTGCCCGGGATCGACGACTTGTTCGATCGACTTAAAGGAGCTGCGGTATTCTCTAAAATTGATCTAAGGTCGGGTATCATCGACTTAAAGTGAAAAGCGGATATCCATAAGACGGCTTTCGAACCGAGATATGGCCATTATGAATTTACGGTAATGCCATTCGGATTGACGAACGCCCAATTGCGTTTATGGATATGATGAATCGGATTTTTCAGCCTACTTGGATCGGTTCGTCGTGGTATTCATAGACGACATCCCAGTGTATTCTAAGTCCGAAGTGGAACATGATGAGCATCTCCGGATTGTGCTACGAGTTTTAAGGAGAAGAAGTTGTCGCCAAATTGATGAAGTGTGAATTTTGGCTGAAAGAAGTTGCATTTTTAGGACATGTGGTATCTGCGGAAGGGATTAGGGTGGATCCTCGGAAGATCGAGGCTGTGTTAGATTGGAAACCACCTAAGTCCGTAACTGAGGTTCGTAGTTTCTTGGGTTTAGCCGGATATTACCGAAGATTCGTCGAAGGGTTTTCATCAATAGCTGCACCTTTAACGAAATTGCTTTGAGGAAGGAAGTACCTTTTGTGTGGGTGATAAGCGAAGAGAGTTTTGAGAAGCTCAAGAAAGTTTTGACGGAAGCTCTGTTTTGATTGACTGAAGCGGAAAAGATTTTGTCGTGTATTGCGATGCTTCTCACACGGGATTAGGATGTGTTTTAATGCAAGGCGGAAAGGTAGTTGCGTGTCGTCTCGGCGATTGAGACCGCATGAAGTTAATTACCGACACATGACTTGGGTTAGCGGTTGTAATCTTTGCTCTTAAGGTTTGGAGACATTACTTATACGGGGAAAAGTCGGTGATATATCACGGACCACAAAAGTCTGAAATATCTCTTGACTCGAAAGAACTGAATTTGAGGCGGAGAAGGTGGATAGAGTTGTTAAAGACTACGATTGTTCTATCGAGTACCATCCGGGCAAGGCGAATGTGGTGGCGGATGCTCTAAGTCGAAAAGTGGTGTCGATTTGAGGCGATGTTTGCACATCTTAGTCTCTACGATGATGGAAGCTTGTTGGCGAACTTGAGTTAAGCCGGCATGGTTAAGTCAAGTGAAAGAGAGGCAATTAATAGATGAAGATCCGAGTGAAAAGCTTAGAGCAGTGCAGTGGGAAATTGGAAGATTTTGGTATTAACGATGAAGGGTATTGTGCTTTAAAGGTAAAGTCTGTATCTTGAGGGATCGGGAGTTGAGGCAAAAGATACTTGAGAATCGCATGGTAGCCCCTATGCTATGCATCTGGAGGAAGTAAGTTATATCGAGACTTGCGAGATCGGTTTTGGTGCTTTGGTCTTAAGCGGGAAGTTACGGAGTTTGTAGGGAAGTGCTTGACGTGTCGACAAGTTAAGGTGAACATCAAGTACCTTCGGATTGCTTCATAGATAAAGATTCCGCGATGGAAGTGGAGAGAATCACCATGGACTTTGTTAGTGGGCTTCCTCTTACGCCGACTAAGAAAGACTCCATTTGGGTGATAGTGGACCGATTGACGAAATCTGCACATTTTATTCCAGTTCGGGTTGATTACTCTTTGCAGAAATTGGCAAAATTATATGTGGTGAAATTGTGAGATTGCATGGAGTGCGTTGTCGATAATTTGGACGGAGATCCAAGATTTACGTCGCGATTTTGGAAAGCATTGCATCAAGCTTTGGGCACCAAATTGGACTTGATGCGGCATTTCATCCTCGGTCAGACGGTCGGTCAGAAAAGAGTAATCCAGATCTTAGAAGATATGTTAAGGGTTGTGTGATAGATTTCAAGGGAAGTTGGGAGGAATTCTTACCGTTGGCGAAATTTCGTACAACAACAGATTTCAATCCATATCTGGATGGCACCGTATGAAGCACTATATGGACGGAAGTGTCGCACTCCTACGTGTTGGGCGAAATTAGGGGACAATGATTTTGGGCCCGATGATAGTGTCGAATCCAAGAAAAGGTTAAGGTAATCCGGGCTCGGTTAAAGGAAGCATCAAACAGACAAAAATCGTATGCAGATTTAAAGCGGAAAGAAATAGAGTATGCGATGGGAGACCAAGTTTTCCTAAAGGTTTCACCTTGGAAAAAGGTGATGAGATTTGGACGTAAAGGAAACTAAGTCCAGTTTCATTGGACCTTATCGGATTGTGAAGTGGGTCGGATCATGGCGTATCGATTAGATTTGCCTTGAATTGAAACAAATGCGATGTGTTTCATGTTTCAATGTTACGCCGTTACCGATCGGATCCATCTCATATAGTACCGATTGAGGAGGTGGAATTAAGATCGATTTGTCATATGAAGAGGAGCCAATTCAAATTCGAGCGAGATGTAAAGGTTTTACGGAGAAAATCAGTTCCTCGTTAAGGTATTATGGCGAAATCATGGATCGAAGAAGCTTCGTGGGAACAGGAGGAAGCGATCGACGACAATACCCTCACTTATTCGACGGGTAATTTCGGGGACGAAATTATTTTAAGGGGGTAGAAGCTGTAACATCCTCGATAATTAGGGCTATGCATTTTACATAATTGAATGATGTTGCATGCTTAATCTTTATTAAGTGCAATTTTGGAAGTTATTTGAGCTTCATTTATTAAGTGAATGCTTTGCTAAGCTTTTAATTTCTATTAATTAGAGAGAGAACTAAGCTATTAAGGCCTTAAGAATTGATGATGAGAAGTTCTAGTATAAGTTAAGTAATTGGCAAAGTGGTTAAGATACATGGGTGTGTTCTTGAGGTACAAGGTTGAATCTCCTAGCTAACATTAGGGAGATTTTTAATATTTTTTGTTTTCTTCCTTGTAAGTGTCGGCCAAGAATATTCTAGAGTGGATGAGCTTTCATCCATTTTTGGCTTGTTGACCATGAGAAAAGGAAGTTAAAGAACATAAGGCATGGAATCACAAATTCATGATAAGATGAGGGGACAAAGGCATGAAATAGGGCTATGTTTTGGGGATGTGTTCATGGTCATTTGACCATGAACCTAGACAACATGAAGGCTAAGGAGAGGCTTAGTTGTGTAGTAAATTCTTTGGATATGATGGGGAAGAAACAAGGAGGAAAAAGGGGATATGTTGGCATTGATGTGGCGAATTTATGCTTTGCCATTAGGGGGAAAAGTTAGCCAAAAGCCTAGGTTGTCCATCTTTTCTCATTTTCTCCAAAAATTCTCTCCTAGCCGAATGTGCCATAGAGTTTAGGTAAAACTCTCTTTTGTTTTAGCTTTCATCCTTTTGACCAAATCTTCTTCTTTTGGTAGAATGTACCATAGTCATTTTGGTACATTTTCATTTTTGATTTAGCCTCAATTGCTTGAACCAAATACAACCTTCTTTCTCTCATTTAGTTTTCATTTTGAAACCAAAACCACAAAGTTTAAGCACCATTATTCTTCTTCATTTTCTCTTCTCTTGCCAATGCAACTAAGTTCCATAGTCCATCTCTTTCTCTTTGATCCTATTCTTGTTTTCTTTTCTTTTCACCTTATTTTTCTTATCTTTCTCTCATTGCGAAATCACCATTATCATTTTCTTCTTCTCTTTCGCTTTACTTCTTTCTTCTTTCATTCTCTTTCTTCTTTCTCTTCAAAACCGAATCCATTATTTTGAAGCCACCATTTTATTCTTTTATTTTGTGAAGGCGAATCATCATTCTCTTTTTTTTTTTTTTTTTTTTCAAGCCGAACTTCCAAGTGATCAAAGTAAGATGCTATCATTTATTTTCATCACTTCCTTTCACTTGAATAAGATTGGAAATCATAATCTTTTATTTCTCTCTTAGGCCGAATCTCTTGAAAAGATTTTGAAAGGAACTTTGTTGAAGACAACCTTAAGTGACCATTCGAATCATCAAGGTAAGACTACTATTTTGGATAATATCAAATTCTTTAGATAGATTACTAATCTAAGTTATTTTTAGGAGCAATCTAAGATCATCAAGATAGGTAAGAAAAGAGCCGTTCGAAGTGTTTGGAAGAGAGGAGGTATTCCTTTACCATCGAACTACAAGCGAAGAGCAGTATCGGGAGTTAGAGATTTTCCACCCGGTTGTGGACCCTCTGCAAACGAGGATCGATTATTCGAAGTAGTGCGTACAACCGAACCACTCTACGTTGGTGGAATACCGTGGGTTTTGATCCATCTAGTGGAAAAACCGCAAATAACTATCATTCGTGAATCAGGGTAAGGATTTAGATCCATCGTTTATAAGTAGAGTTTTTGCTAACAATAGTATATACTAACCAAGTGTGTTAATCATCTAGGTGTGGACGAGCTAGAGTATTGTGCTCACATTTACTAAGTGTGTAACCATGCATTAAAATTTCCATAGATTTATATTATTAAAAAGTGATTATATGATAATATGATTGTTTGCTGATACCAATCATTGGTATACAAAATTCAGGTATGTTACCCAATATTCCGTTTATTTTGATATATGCATCGATATGAAATAAGCATGACTATATTATGATTTGTGGGTACATAGCATGAAAATCTGATTTGATATGTATGTGCATGGGCATATGGGTATGTTTTGTAAAGGAGGAAGTATTCTGGTGGTTTTACCACAATTACGTGACTTGGTCACATATGTGAAATTGGTGACTTGGTCCCATATTTGACTCGGTGGCCGGTCACATATTTGACTCTGGTGGCCGGTCACATATTTGATTCTGGTGGCTTCGGTCACATATTTGACTCCGGTGGCTTCGGTCACATATTTGACTCTGGTGGCTTCGGTCACATATTTGGACTTCGGTCAGGTGACTTCGGTCACATCTGTTTTGGTGGCTTTGCCACAATAAGGGCGATGTGCATGTTGGCTAAACAAGCGCCTTCGATGGTGTGTAGCGGATGGAGGTCGATTTAGTAATCCCACGGTGTCTTTGGTTGATGCGGGGTGTGTAGCGGATGGATATTTAGGTTGGGCGGGCTTGCATTTCATTTCATATACATATCCTTGTAACATTATATGACTATTACTTGATCGCTATAAAATGGGCCTTTGGGCTAAATTTGAGTAAAATGGGCCTTTGGGCTAGATTTGAGCTAAAATGGGCCTTAGGGCCAAATATTTGATTAAATGGGCCTATGGCCATATGTGAAAAATTTTGGGTTTGAAAGCATTTCATAAAATGGGCTTTTTAGTGTATGTGTTATACATTGAGTTTATGACTCACCCATTTTATGGGATAACTTTTCGAGATAACTCATAGTGCGATGGATCGGAATGACAAGGATTTCGAGGTGGCGATTAACTCGTAATAAGTATTATGGAGATTTTCCAACTTAAACTCTTTAGTTTAAATTTTATTACTTAGACTTTAATTTGGGTTGCCAATATTATGTAATAAGGCCATTATAAATTATCTTTAATTTTGTGTTTGGATTTATGTTAAATTACGCTATGAATAATTATCAAATATCTAAATGGTTTTCGATAAATTATTTAAAATGTGTTTGATAATCTTATATAAATGTTTTCAAAGAAATGTTCTTAAGTTTGGTTTCCTTTTATTTTATTAATTCCTTTTAAAAAAATAATGTTTCCGCTAAAGTTTTACTTGAGGAACATACCAAATCGGTTGGGCTTTTTGGTAGGGTTTGGGGTGTTTCAGTCGAATGTAATAAAGCTCAAACTCTTCATTCTTCTTCAATATTCGGTGGAAAAGATTATATAATGGCCTATTTTCAAGATTTTATTTTATATAGCATAATAATATACCCTTTTACTAATTTTCCTTTTTATTAAACATATATAACCTTTATATATTAAGGTTATTCTAGTCCATTTCCATCCACAATCACTAATAATGGCCTAATTTCATTTTAAGGCCCTCTCATTCAAAACCCAACTCAATTAAGTACTTTAACAACCAACACATAACTTTTGCACTTTATGCGATTAAGTCCTTTTTGCAAATTAAACACACAATAGATAAAATCTTCACACGAAACTTTCACACAGGCTAAATCACATATAATAAACAAAGAAATTAATATTAAAATATTTTTCTAACCTCAAATTTTTGGTCTCAAAACCACTATTCTGACTAGGGTCTAAACCGGAATGTTTCAACTTTCCCTCCTTAGGGATTTTCGTCCCTAAAAATCTTACCAGTGAATAGGTTCAGATATTGCTCTTTCATAACATCCTCAGGCTCCCACGTAGCCTTTTCTACTCCGTGAATCTTGTTCTCACTCAGTTTGGTCCAATACAATGGAGTTCGGCATTTTCTACCATAAAGAGCCTCATACAGTGCCATTTTAATACTAGATTGAAAACTGTTATTGTATGCGAATTCAATCAATGGTAAATGCTTTTCCCACGTACCTTCAAACTCAAGAATACAACATCTCAACATATCTTTGAGAAACTAAATTATTCATTTGGATTGTCCATCCATTTACGGATGAAAAGCAATACTGAAATGCAACTTTCTACCTAAAGCTTCTTGCAATTTCTTCCAAAATCGCGATGTAAATCTCGGGTCTCTGTCAGACACAATAGATAGTGGCACCCTGTGCAATTTCATAATTTCTGCAATATACAATTCAACTAACTTATTAAGTGAATAATTTGTTCTCACCGAAACAAAATGGGATGAATTCGACAATCTATCAACTATCACCCAGATCGCATCTTTCTTTCCCGAAGATCAAGGCAATCTCGACACAAAGTCCATCGTGATCCTCTCCCATTTCCACTCAGGAATCATTATCGACTGTAACAAATCGGATGGAACTTGATGTTCCGCTTTAACTTGCTGGCATATTAAACATTTCGACATTAAGTCAGAGATGTCCCGTTTCATACCATGCCACCACTAAAATTTTTTCAAATCATTATACATTTTTGTACTCCCCGGATGCACAGTCAAATGACTATTGTGAGCTTCATTCAAAATCATCTGAATCAACTCTGAATTCCTCAGAACACAAATCCGATCTCTAAATCTCAAATAATCATCACTATCAACTCAAAATTTTGAATCAGAATTCAAATCACATTGAGCTCCTTTTGCTATTATATCATCATCACTTTTCTGAGCATCACAAATCTGACGTAAGAACATCGACCTCACTTTGAACTCAACCAAAACTGAACCATGATACAGATCTATCTGAGGATTCATTACTTGTAAAGCACATATAAACTTTCGGCTCAAAGCATCAGTAACAATATTAGCTTTACCCAGATGAAAATCAATCACAAGTTCGTAGTCTTTCAACAATTCTAACCATCTTCTCTGTCGCAAATTCAATTCTTTCTGAGTCATCAAATATTTCAAACTCTTGTAATCGGTATAAATATGACATTTCTCACCAAATAGGTTGTGACGCCTAATCTTCAATGCAAACAAAATCGTGGCTAATTCAAGGTCGTAAGTCAGATAGTTCTTTTCATGCGGCTTTAACTACCTCAAAGCATAAGCGATAACTTTGCCTTCTTGCATCAGCACACAGCCCAAACCATTCAACTATGCATCACTGTAAACTATGAATTCTTTGCCCAATTCAGGCTGAACTAACACTGGTGTTTCTTTCAACATTGCTTTTAACTGTTCAAAACTCTGTTGGCACTTTTTTGACCACTCAAATTTAGCATCTTTCTGTAGCAACTTCGTCAACGGAGTCGCAATCGTTGAGAAAGCTTTCACAAATCGTCTATAGTATCCCGCTAGTCCCAAAAAATTACGGACTTTAGACACCTTTCTCGAGGCTTCCATTCTAAAATGGCTGAGATTTTACTCGGATCAACTAGTATTCCCGCAATTGATACAATATGCCCCAGAAATCCAACCTCACGCAACCAACTTTCACATTTGCTAAACTTAGCAAACAATTGTTTCTCGTGCAGAGTCTATAACACAACTCTCAAATGCTCAGCATGATGCGTCTCATCACATGAGTAAATCAAAATATCATCAATGAACACCACAAAAAAATGATCCAAATATGTTTGAATATCCGGTTCATCAAGTCCATAAACACTATAGGAGCACTCGTTAGACCGAAAAGCATAACTAAAAATTCATCGTGTCCGTACGTCGTTCTAAAAGCAGTCTTCGGTACATCTGACTCTTTCACTCGTAGCTGATAATAGCTTGATCTCAAATCTATCTTAGAAAATAATGTAGCTCTTTTCAGTTGATCAAACAAATCATCAATATGAGGCAATGTATATTTATTCTTTATCATCACTTTGTTTAATTATCTATAGTCAATACATGTAACACCCCTTACCCGTAATTCCCTCCGGAACTGGGCCTGAGGCATTACTGGATAAAAACCACATGATCACCACCTAGGTTCATTGTGATTGCTCTCTCTTAAGTCACCTCATCAACCTCATTCTCGACTTATGAGGCCTCACTCATACACACGAGGCTCTCGAGGCTGTATCGAAACTTTTTCGAATCTTAAAATTTTCTCCATCTAAAAAGGAACTACACGCCCATTTTAGATGGCACACGCCGTGTGTAGACACACACGCCCATGTCTACCAACTGTGCATGAAAACTCAACAATCCTGCCTATGCCCCACGGCTAGAGTATACGCCCGTGCCCACCACCCGTGGTGAACACTGACCACTTCACACGGCGTTGAGTCTAGGCACACGCCCATATGCCTAGCCCATGCCCTACACTACTCAATTCTGCCAAAGTGACACGGTCAAGGCACACGCCCGTGGACTGGTCGTGTGTCACACATGGCCTAGACACATGCCCGTGTGTCTATCCACATGAACAAGAACTAAGCTATTTGCCAAGTTCTTTTCACTCCTCATTCATACACAACATGCACTCATCCAATCCATCTATAATCAACTCATATTGAAGTACAATCTCACATGGATAACTACATCTTTTCATATAATAAAATAGCCAACAACTATGGCATTATACAAAATAGATTATCCATCTAAAGGCCAACACATCTTGGCCATTTACAACAAAATTCACGAACTTGTCTAGCCTCTATACATGCCATATAGAAAACATTGAGTCTCATGTACCAGAGTGTGCTGATAGTGTGGGCGATCCTCCAATTGATTCATGTTTCTCAATTCAACTCTTTTTCTCTATAAAACAAGGGAAAATAAAAGAAGTAAGCTTTGAGCTTTGTAGGTTTATACATAAAAATTTAAGCATTCTAGTATAAACTAAACAACAATTAGCATTATACTACCAAATAAATTGACATCCACATACCACATTTCCAACACATCATGAGTCACATACTCAAAATCATTGACATGCACCTATACATTCAATACCACATTTTATCACACTAATACATACACACAACTAAATTACTCGGTGGTTTCACATTCAGCCCACCACAATCAGGTAATAAGGTAGTATCGCACATAGCTTACCAAGAGGAAATCATAGTGGTTTCACACATAGCCCACTAAATAATATACTTAACTATGGTATCGCACACAGCCCATTGTTGGTAAGTATTAAGGTGGTATTGCACATAGCCCACCATCAAATATTATCACTACACATCTTCATATCTACTTACTCATTCATTCATTCATGATATCTACCACATTCATTCCACTTGAACCACATTGGTTCTCAATCATTTTCAATCATTCTCATTCATACTACACACTCGCTAGCATTAAGAATGTATAAGTATAATGGCGTTGATTACACATAAACTTACATCGGCACTTAAAAGTATAGAGACGTGTAATTTAGTCCACCACCTTACTCTTGTCTCGGTTTCGATCTGGGCTTCGTCTTTCTTGATCTATAATAATAAATCAACTCATTCAATACACACATTGACTAAATTGACCCTTATCTCATACTTTAGCAAAATTACTATTTTGCCCCTAATCTTTCTCATATTTACACTTTTCCCCCAAGGCTCATAAAGTGATTTTCATTTAACTTTCTAGCCTTCCATGCTTAGCCGAACCATTTTATCAAATAAAGCAATCATCAATTCTTACTAAATCACACATGTATGACCAAACTCGAGACTTTCACAAGTAAGTCCCTACTTGCATTTTTCATGGAAAATCACTTAGCAAAAGATGTTTCTACTACATCAAACTTTCATATTCTTCCATATAATATCAAAATACATTCATGTCATACATGGGTATATTTTTGAACATCAATCTTAGCTCAATATATAGCTAAAAATAGCTTTCTCATGTTACTAGGACTTCAAAAATACGACAAATATAAAAAACGGGGCATGGATGCACTTACTAGCAAAAGTGAAAAGTTGAAGAGCCCTAACAATGGCTTCTCTCAATTTTTTACATCTTGTAGAAGAAGATGAATGAAATTTTATCATCTTTTCCCATTTTAATCATTTAATTGCCAAATGACCATAATGCCCTTTTTGTCAAACTTTCAAATTTCAACCTATTCATGCCCAATTTTGTCCAAAAATTAGAATTTGGGAAAATTGCTCTTTAAGGACATTTAATTGATATTATAAAGCTATTTCATACAAATAACTTCTAGAATAACACATTTTGTGTAACACCCCAAACCCGGCCTAGAAGTTAGGCCCGAATCTGGCGTGTCACATTGAAGGTAGTTGAAAAGCTAAGAATTGTTTATAATAGTTTTATCAAAATTTTGAACTCCGAGTTCGTTGTCTGTTTAAGAAAAACGTAATTTGCTAAATGACCATTTAAAAGTTGTTATTATTTTAAAAATCTATTTTGTTATGAAAGTTGAACTTGCATCGCTGCATAATCATGATATTTTAGAAATCGATTGCTAATGTTTTAAGAAATCCCTGTATTTATAAGTTTAACAGTTATAAATGCAAACTTAGAAAAATAAACCAATGGCCTTATTAGAAAATATTAACCCAAAATAAATAATCTAAAAGAAAAGGTAAAAATCAAAGTTACTAAAGTTCACGAGTAGTATCTCCGACGTATAGCCACCCCCGAGTCCTTCATGGCTCACAATCCTCTATCACTGGAAATTACATGAAATATTTAATAAAAAGAGGGGGTGTGTTTACGAAAACTCAGTGAGTACAACCCTCACCGGTAAGAACATGCATCACAACAATCCAGGCCGAAGCCCATTACAGTCACGGTGGCAATTGGGCCTTAGCCCAAAATAGCCTCGGTTGAGCCTTAACCAATATCGTATGTCACAGCAGATAATGCATGCAATGCAATGCAAACCCAGCCCAACCTAATTTTCCATCCTTTACACACCACCCGTACCAGCCCATCACACCTTGAAGATTTCTACAATCAACCCTCCATCTGCTACACACCTCATACGTGGCATTAGGCCACTCGTGGTTCTAGACCACCGTGATACTAGATCACCGTGACAAAGTCACTATTAATATATGTGAGGCCAACCCACCGTGGTAACAACCACCGTGACAATCCCTAATGAATATACGTGGGGCCAACCCACTGTGGTAATAACCACTGGGACGAGTCACCAATCATAGATATATAACCGTGGTATTAAACCACCGTGGCACCAAGCCACCGAGACATGGTCACAATTATCAAAGACTATAATATATCCGTGAGCTAACCCACCATGGTAACAACCACCATGATAGTCTCAAATACTTCCTCTTTCACATCATTTCCCAACCCATGCAGAACATACAAATCAAATGAATGCACATGCTCTCATCATAGTAACAGATTACATCATACATTTTCATACCCATTAATAGAACGTTATAGTCACTTACCTGGTATCCCCAGCCGTACCCACAAGGGTATAGCGACTTCCTATTCAGTCACTTTGGCTTTTCAGCCAAACAGTTAATAACACATATTAATAACATAGTGTGAAATTTTACACACAATCACGCTAATCAACCCCTAAAGGTATAACAATAATTTTACCTACCGAGGGTCACTCAGTAATTTCGAAAACCAGGGGTATTTCGATAATTTTACAAACCAGGGGTATTTCGATAATTTACAAACTAGGGGTATTTTGGTAATTTTACGAACCATAGGTATTTCAGTAATTTCACAAACTAGGGGTATTTTGGTAATTTTACAAATCAGGGTGTTAACGATCGAAAAGAAGGTCCACTGTCACCTCGAGCTACTCAAGTATTCTAAACAGAGATAATGATACGAATGGGCCTAAGGCCCATTCTCAGCTCAAGTGGCCCAACACAGTCGAGTGGCCCATTTAGCCCAAACCTAGCCACATATATGAGATTCACATAGTCTAGTTAACTATCTACTACCTCAGTCCATACAATTTACTCATATGGGCCCCCAGGCCCATTAGGCCCACTTGGCCCCTTTCGGGCCATCGTGGCCCAACAGCCCACACCCACAAGAATACTCATGGTGGCCTCGATTATCGTGTCAAAGCTTCCACACGTACGCTCGCATGCTCGTGTGGCTACCATCACCGTGTGACCGATATTTTGACATTTGCTGCTCTATAGCTAGAGTAGAGAGAAGTACACACCTGATAGGAATCTAAAGCGTTGATAAATCGCGCTCCGAGCACTCCTATGCCCAATGCTAACCAGGTATGTTCCTTCTCCTCCTAGATTGCTCTATATATAGCTAGCTTCTCACCTTCTTTTTATACCTTTCCGATGTGGGATCCCTTCGTCAGTAGAGTTTAAATTCAACTCAAACTCTTCCCGTCCAATCCGTAAAACAAATACTCCCTTGCTTGCATGAGATTTGAACTCAGGCTCCCCTGTAACTTAATCCATGCCACTAGCCACATAGCCACAAACTCCTCTTGTGTCTAAAACCATGCGTAACTAAATATTAACCTATAACCAAATTCTAAAGTCCATATAAAAAGAAAACCAAAATACAAGAGCCAATACTTGAACATTGGACCTCCTTCCTTCCTTTTTGGTGTCACCCTTTTGCCTCTTATGTGGCGTCACCTTGCCACTACACCACACACTCCACTTGTGTCATTTTCCTCCACATTTTATTCTTAAAGCCTATCTACTAACTCCCAGGGTTTTTTTCACCTAAAACCAAAATTTTTCCTAAGCCCAAGTTTTATCTCGGGACTTCATAGAAGCCCCCTAACCTTCCAAATCACTCACCTACTAGATCCAACTTACATTAAAACCGTTCTCTTATTCCTAAGAATTTTAAACGCTCCTACGCCTAGGCCCAGTGGGCCCAATCCTACTAGGCCCAACTTTTGGATGTTACAAATCTACCCTCTTTAAAGAAATTTTGTCCTCAAAATTTCTAGCTATAGAAACAGTCGCACATCCTAACCTACAACTCTACACTCACGCTGCGCACTTTGATTCTAAAACAGCAATACACTTTCTAACTTAAGAGTGGAACCTCTTCGCACAACCAAATATCTAATACAGAACCAAACATATATTTAACACTCATACATAAAAATTTTACATTCAAACATCGCATCCAAAACATACACAGAATAAATATAGTCAATATAGCATATAATAATAAGTAAGGGGACTTACGGATTTGGTGCTGGAGACTCGGTTGCCATACTTCCAATGAAAATACTTTTTTTAAAACTAAATTTCAAATAATTTACAAAAAAACATTTTTCAAACCCATTCCACAGCCAAGTTTTACAACCTAGGCTCTGATACCATAATTGTAACACCCCAAACTCGGCCCAAAAGTTAGGCCCGAATCTGGCGTGTCACATTGAAGGAAATTGAAAAACTAAGCAATTGTTTAGAAAAGTTTTATCAGATTTTTGAACTCCGAGTTCGTTGTTTGTTTGAGGAAAACGCGATTTGCTAAATGACCATTTAAAAGTTGTTATTATTTTAAAAATCTATTTTGTTATGAAAGTTGAACTTGCATTGCTGTGTAATCATGTTATTTTAGAAAAGGATAGAGAACCTCGTATTTATAAGTTTAACAGTTATAAATGCAAACTTAGAAAAATAAACCAATGGCCTTATTAAAAAATATTAACCCAAAATAAATAATCTAAAAGTAAAGGTAAAAATCAAAGTTACTAAAGTTCACGAGCAGTATCTCTAATGTATAGCCACCCCTGAGTCCTTCACGGCTCCCAATCCTCTATCGCTGGAAATTACCTGAAACATTTAATAAAAATAGGGGGTGAGTTTATGAAAACTCAGTGTGTACAACCCTCATCGGTAAGAACATGCATCACGACAATTCGGGCCGAAGCCCATTACACTAACGGTGGCAACTGGGCATTAGCCCAAAATAGCCTCGCTTGAGCCTTAACCCATATCATATGTCACAGCAGATAATGTATGCAATGCAACACAAACCCAGCCCAACCTAATTTTCCATCCTCTACACACCACCGGTACCAGCCCATCACACTGTTGGGATTTCTACAATCAACCCTCCATTCGCTACACACCTCATACGTGGCATTAGGACACTCGTGGTTCTAGACCATCGTGATACTAGATCACCGTGACAAAGTCACTATTAATATACGTGGGGCCAACCCACCGTGGTAACAACCACCGTGACAATCCCTGATGAATATACATGAGGCCAACCCACTGTGGTAACAACCACTGGGACGAGTCACCAATCATATATATATAACCATGGTATTAAACCACCGTGGCACTAAGCCACCGAGACATGGTCACAATTATCAAAGATTATAATATATCCGTGGGCTAACCCACCGTGGTAACAACCACCATGACAGTCTCAAATACTTCCCTTTCACATCATTTCCTAACCCATGCAGAACATGCAAATCAAATGATTGCACATGCTCTCATCATAGTAACAGATTACATCATACATTTTCATACCCATTAATAGAACGTTATAGTCACTTACCTGGTATCCACAGCCTTACCCACAAGGGTATAACGACTTCCTATTCAGGCACTTCGCCTTTTTAGCCAAACAGTTAATAACACATATTATTAACAGTTGTGAAATTTTACACACAATGACGCTAATCAAACCCTAAGGGTATAACGGTAATTTTTCCTACCGAGGGTATTTTAGTAATTTACCTACCAAGGGTAATTCAATAATTTCACAAACCAGGGGTATTTCGGTAATTTTACAAACCAGGGGTATTTCAATAATTTTACAAACCAGGGGTATTTTGGTATTTTACAAACCAGGGGTATTTTGGTAATTTTACAAACTAGGGGTATTTCAGTAATTTCACAAACTAGGGGTATTTTGGTAATTTTACAAATCAGGGTGTTAACGACCCAACAGAAGGTCTACTCTTGCCTCGAATGACCCAAGTATTCTAAACAGAGATAATGATACGAATGGGCCTAGGGCCGATTCTCGACCTAAGGGGGCCCACACACTCGTGTGGCCCATTTAGCCCAAACCTAGCCACATATATAAGATTCACATAGTCTAGTTCACTATCTACTACCTTAGTCATACAATTTACACATAGTCTAGTTCACTATCTACTACCTCAGTCAATACAATTTACATATATGTGCCCCCAGGCCCACTTGGCCCTTTTCGCCATCGTGGCACAATAGCCCTCACCCTCAAGAATACTCATGGTGGCCTCGACTATCGTATCAAAGCTTCTACACGTGCGCTCGCAGGCTCGTGTGGCTACCATCGTCGTGTGACTGGTATTTCGGCATTTGCAACTTTATAGCTAGAATAGAGAGAAGTACACACCTGATAGGAATCTAAAGCTGCTAAACCGCTCGAGCATTCCTATGGCCAACGCCAACCAAGTATGTTACTTCTCCTCCTAGATTGCTCTATATATAGCTAGCTTCTCACCTTCCTTCTTTGTACCTTTCCGTTGTGGGATCCCTCTGTCAGTAGAGTTGAAGTCCAGCTCAAACTCTTCTCATCCAATCCGCAAAATAAATACTCCCTTGCTTGCCATCAGATTCGAACTCAGGCTCCCCTGTAACTTAATCCATGCCGTTAGCCACTTGGCCACAAGCTCCTCTTGTGTCTCAAACTATGCGCAACTAAATATGAACCTATTGCCAAATTCTAAAGTCCATATAAAAAGAAAACCAAAATGCAAGAGCCAATATTTGAACCTTGGTCCTCTTTCCTTCTTTTTTGGCGTCACCCATTGCCTCTTATGTGGTGTCACTTTGCCACTACACCACACTCTCCACTTGTGTCATTTTCCTCCACATTTTATTCTTAAAACCAACGTTCTAACTCCCAGGGATTTTTTCATCTAAAACCAAAATTTTTCCTAAGCCCAAGTTTGATCCAGGGACTTCATAGAAGCCCCCTAACCTTCCAAAAATCACTCACCTACTAGATCCAACTTGCATTAAAGCCATTCTCTTATTCCCAAGAATTTTAAACGCTCCTACGCCTAAGTCCCAGTGGGCCAAATCCTACTAGGCCCAACTTTAGGATGTTACAAATCCACCCTCCTTAAATAAATTTCGTCCTCGAAATTTCCAGCTATAGAAACAGTCGCACATCCTAACCTACAACTCTACACTAACGCTGCGCACTCTGATTCTAGAACAGTAATACACTTTATAACTTAAGCTTGGAACCTCTTCACACAACCAAATATCTAATATAGAATCAAACAAATGTATAACACTCATACATCAAAATTTTCATTCAAACATCACATCCAAAACATACATAGAATAAATACAGTCATTATAGCATATAATATTAAGTGGACTTACAGATTTGGTGTCGAGACTTGGGTGCCATAATTCCAATAAAGATTTTTTTAAACCAAATTTCAAATAACTTTGAAAAAACATTTTTCGAATCCATTCCACAGCCGAGTTGAACTTGCATCGTTGCGTAATCATGATATTTTAGAAAATGATTGCCAATGTTTTAAGAAAACCTCGTATTTATAAGTTTAACAGTTATAAATGCAAACTTAGAAAAATAAACCAATGGCCTTGTTACAAAATATTAACCCAAAATAAATAATCTAAAAGAAAAGGTAAAAATCAAAGTTACTAAAGTTCACGAGTAGGATCTCCTATGTATAACCACCCCCAAGTCCTTCACGGCTCCCAATCTTCTATCGTTGGAAATTACCTGAAACATTTAATTAAGAGAGAGGATGAGTTTATGAAAACTCAGTGTGTACAACCCTCACCGATAAGAACATGCATCAAAATAATCCGGGCCGACACCCATTACAGTAACGGTGGCAATTGGGCTTTAGCCCAAAATAGCCTCGGTTGAGCCTTAACCCATATCATATGTCAAAGCAGATAATGTATGCAATGCGATGCAAACCCAGCCCAACCTAATTTTCCATCCTCTGCACACCACCCGTACCAGCCCAACACACCGTGGGGATTTCTACAATCAACCCTCCATCCGCTACACACCTCATACGTGGCATTAGGCCACTCATGGTTCTAGACCACCGTGATACTAGATCACCGTGACAAAGTTACTATTAATATACGTGGGGCAACCCACCGTGGTAACAACCATCGTGACAATCCCTGATGAATATATGTAGGGCCAACCCACTGTGGTAACAACCACTGGGATGAGTCACCAATCATATATATATAACCGTGGTATTAAACCACCGTGGCATTAAGCCACCGAGACATGGTCACAAATATCAAAGATTATAATATATCCATTGGCTAACCCACCGTGGTAACAACCACTATGACAGTCTCAAATACTCCCCCTTTCACATCATTTCCTAACCCATGCAGAACATGCAAATCAAATGACTGCACATGCTCTCATCATAGTAACAGATTACATCATACATTTTCATACCCATTAATAGAACGTTATAGTCACTTACCTGGTATCCCCAGCCTTACCCACAAGGGTATAACGACTTCCTATTCACCACTTTGGCTTTTCAGCCAAACAGTTAATAACACATAATATTAATAGAGTGTGAAATTTTACAGACAATGACGCTAATCAACCCCTAAGGGTATAACGGTAATTTACCTGCCAAGGGTATTTTAGTAATTTATATACCAAGGGTAATTCGGTAATTTCACAAACCAAGGGTATTTCAGTAATTTTACAAACCAGGGGTATTTCGATAATTTTACAAACCAGGGGTATTTCAGTATTTTACAAACTAGGGGTATTTTGGTAATTTTACAAACTATGGGCATTTCAGTAATTTCACAAACTAGGGGTATTTTGGTAATTTTACAAATTAGGGTGTTAACGACCCAACAGAAGGTCCACTGTCGCCTCGAACGACTCAAGTATTCTAAATAGAGATAATGATGCGAATGGGCCTAGGGCCGATTCTCGGCACAAGGGGGCCCACACACTCGTGTGGCCCATTTAGCCCAAACCTAGCCACATATATTAGATTCACATAGTCTAGTTCACTATCTACTACCTCACCATACAATTTACACATATGTGCCCCCGGGCCCACTTGGCCCTTTTTGGCCATCGTGGCCCAATAGCTCTCACCCTCAAGAATATTCATGGTCGCCTCGGCTATCGCGTCAAAGCTTCTACATGTGCGCTAGTAGGCTCGTGGCTACTATCTCTGTGTGACCGATATTTTGGCATTTGCCGCTTTATAGCTAGAATAGAGAGAAGTACACACCTGATAGGAATCTGAAGCTGCTAAACCGCGCTCCGAGCACTCCTATGGCCAACGCCAACCAAGTATGTTACTTCTCCTCTAGATTGCTCTATATATAGCTAGCTTCTCACCTTCCTTCTTTGTACCTTTTCGTTGTGGGATCCCTCTGTCAGTAGAGTTGAAATCCAACTCAAACTCTTCCCGTCCAATTCGCAAAATAAATACTCCCTTGCTTGCCATCAGATTCGAACTCAGGCTCCCCTGTAACTTAATCCATGTCGCTAGCCACTTGGCCACAAGCTCCTCTTGTGTCTAAAACCATGCGCAACTAAATATAAACCTATTGCCAAATTCTAAAGTCCATATAAAAAGAAAACCAAAATGCAAGAGCCAATACTTGAACCTTGGACCTCCTTCCTTCTTTTTTGGCATCACCCCCTTGCCTCTTATGTGGCGTCACTTTGCCACTACACCACACTATCCACTTGTGTCATTTTCCTCCACATTTTATTCTTAAAACCTTCATAGAAGCCCCTAACCTTCAAAAATCACTCACCTACTAGATCCAACTTGCATTAAAGCCATTCTCTTATTCCTACTAAAGGCTCCCGAGGATTTTTTCACCTAAATAAATTTCCAAAATTTCCAGTTATAAACGATGCACATCCTAACCTAAGCCCAAGTTCTCTTCACACAACCAAATATCTAATGAGAATCAAACAAATATTTAACACTTATACATCAAAATTTTTTGTTCAAACATCACATCCAAAACATACACAGAATAAATACAATCATTATAGCATATAATATTAAGTGGACTTACAGATTTGGTGATGGAGACTCGGGTGCCATACTTCCAATAAAGATACTTTTTTTTTTAAACCAAATTTTAAATAACTTTGAAAAAAACAATTTTCGAACCCATTCCACAGCCAAGTTGAACTTGCATCGTTGCGTAATCATGATATTTTAGAGAATGATTGCTAATGTTTTAAGAAAACCTCGTATTTATAAGTTTAACAGTTATAAATGCAAACTTAGAAAAATAAACCAATGCCCTTATTACAAAATATTAACCCAAAATAAATAATCTAAAAGAAAAGGTAAAAATCAAAGTTACTAAAGTTCACGAGTAGTATCTCCTATGTATAACCACCCCCAAGTCCTTCACGGCTCCCAATCTTCTATCGTTAGAAATTACCTGAAACATTTAATAAAAGAAAGGATGAGTTTACGAAAAATCAGTGTGTACAACCTTCACCGGTAAGAACATGCATCAAAATAATCGAGTAAGCGCCTATTACGATGCTGGTGGCAATTGGGCCTTAGCCCAAAATAGCCTCGGTTGAGCTTTAACCCATATCATATGTCACAGCAGATAATGTATGCAATTGGATGCAAACCCAGCCCAACCTAATTTTCCATCCTCTACACACCACCCGTACCAGCCCAACACACCGTGGGGATTTCTACAATCAACCCTCCATCCGCTACACACATCATACGTGGCATTAGGCCACTCATGGTTCTAGACCACCATGATACTAGATCACCGTGACAAAGTTACTATTAATATACGTGGGGCAACCCACCATGGTAACAACCATCGTGACAATCCCTGATGAATATACATAGGGCCAACCCACTGTGGTAACAACCACTAGGAAGAGTAACCAATCATATATATATAACCATGGTATTAAACCATCGTGGCACCAAGCCACTGAGACATGGTCACAATTATCAAAGATTATAATATATCCGTGGGCTAACCCACCGTGGTAACAACCACCGTGACAGTCTCAAATACATCACCTTTCACATCATTTCCAAACCCATGCAGAACATACAAATCAAATGATTGCACATGCTCTCATCATAGTAACAGATTTGATCATACATTTTCATACCCATTAATAGAACGTTATAGCCACTTACCTAGTATCCCCAGCCTTACCCACAAGGGTATAACGACTTTCTATTCAGTCACTTCAGCTTTTCAGCCAAACATTTAATAACATATATTAATAACAAAGTGTGAAATTTTACACACAATCACGCTAATCAACCCCTGAGGGTATAGCGATAATTTTACTATCGAGGGTATTTTAGTAATTTACCTACCAAGGGTAATTCGATAATTTTGAAAACCAAGGGTATTTCGGTAATTTTAGAAACTAGGGGTATTTTGGTAATTTTACAAACCAAGGGTATTTCGGTAATTTACAAACCAGGGGTATTTTGGTAATTTTACAAACTAGGGGTATTTTAGTAATTTCACAAACTAGGAGTATTTTGGTAATTTTACAAATTAGGGTGTTAACGACCCAACAGAGGGTCCACTGTTGCCTCGAACGACTCAAGTATTCTAAACAGAGATAATGATGCGAATAGGCCTAAGGCCCATACTCGGCCCAAGTGGGCCCATACACTCGTGTGGCCCATTTAGCCCAAACCTAGCCACATATATGAGATTCACATAGTCTAGTCCACTATCTACTACCTCAGTCATACAATTTACTCATATGGGACCTCGGGCCCATTGGGTCCACTTGGCCTTTTTCGGGCCATCGTGGCCCAACAGTCCACACCCATAAGAATACTCATGGTGGCCTCGACTATCGCGTCGAAGCTTTCACACATGCGCTCGCACGCTCGTATGGCTACCATCACCGTGTGACCGGTATTTTGGCATTTGCCACTCTATAGCTATAGTTGAGAGAAGTACACACCTGATAGGAATCTGAAGCTGCTAAACCGCGCTCCGAGCACTCCTATGCCCAACGCCAACCAAGTATGTTCCTTTTCCTCATAGGTTGCTTTATATATAGCTAGCTTCTCACCTTCCTCTTTTTACCATTCCGATGTGGGATCCCTCCATCAGTAGAGTTTAAATCAAACTCAAACTCTTCCCGTCCAATCCGCAAAATAAATACTCCCTTGCTTGGCATGAGATTTGAACTCAGGCTCCCCTATAACTTAATCCATGCCGCTGCCACTTGGCCACAGGCTCTTCTTGTGTTTAAAACCATGCTCAACTAAATATAAACCTATGGCCAAATTCTAAAGTCCATATAAAAAGAAAACCAAAATGCAAGAGCCAATACTTGAACCTTGGACCTCCTTCCTTCCTTTTTGGCGTCACCCCCTTGCCTCTTATGTGGCATCACTTTGCCACTACACCAAACACTCTACTTGTGTCATTTTCCTCCACATTTTATTCTTAAAGCCTACCTACTAACTCCCAGGGTTTTTTTCACCAAAACCAAATTTTTCCTAAGCCCAAGTTTGATCTCGAGACTTCATAGAAGCCCCTTAACCTTCTAAAATCAGTCACCTACTATATCCAACTTGCATTAAGCCATTGTCTTATTCCCAAAATTTTAAACGCTCCTACGCCTAAGGCCCAGTGGGCCCAATCCGACTAGGCCCAACTTTGGGATGTTACAAATCTACCCTCCTTAAAAAATTTGTCCTCGAAATTTATAGCTATAGAAACAGTCGCACATCCTAACCTACAACTCTACACTCACGCTGCGAACTCTGATTCTAAAACAGTAATACACTTTCTAACTTAAGCTTGGAACCTCTTCACACAACCAAATATCTAATACAGAAGGAAACATATATTTAACACTCACATATAAAAATTTTCCATTCAAACATCACATCCAAAACATACACAGAATAAATACAGCCATTATAGCATATAATAATAAGTAAGGGGACTTACAGATTTGGTGGCGAGACTCGGGTGCCATACTTCCAATAAAGATACTTTTTTTAAACTAAAATTCAAATAACTTTGCAAAAAAACATTTTTCGAACCCATTTCACAGTCAAGTTTTGTAACCTAGGCTCTGATACCATAATTGTAACACCCCAAATCCCGGCCCAAAAGTTAGGCGAAATCGGCGTGTCACATTGAAGGAAGTTGAAAAGCTAAGCAATTGTTTAGAAAAGTTTTATTAAATTTTTGAACTCCGAGTTTGTTGTTAGTTTGAGAAAATGCGATTTGCTAAATGACCGTTTAAAAGTTGTTATTATTTTAAAAATCTATTTTGTTATAAAACTTAAACTTGCATCGCTGCGTAATCATGATATTTTAGAAAACGATTGCTAATATTTTAAGAAAACCCCGTATTTATAAGTTTAACAGTTATAAATGTAAACGTAGAAAAATAAACCAATGGCCTTATTACAAAATATTAATCCAAAATAAATAATCTAAAAGAAAAGGTAAAAATCAAAGTTACTAAAATTCACGAGCAGTGTCTCCGATGTATAGCCACCCCCGAGTCCTTCACGGCATCCAATCCTCTATCGCTGGAAATTACCTGAAACATTTAATAAAAAGAGGGTGTGAGTTTACAAAAACTCAGTGTGTACAACCCTCACCGGTAAGAACATGCATCACAACAATCCAGGCCGAAGCCCATTACGGTAACGGTGGCAATTGGGCCTTAGCCAAAAATAGCCTCGGTTGAGTCTTAACCCATATCATATGTCACAACAGATAATGTATGCAATGCGATGCAAACCTAGCCCAACCTAATTTTCCATCCTCTACACACCACCCGTAGCATCCAATCACACCGTGGGGATTTCTACAATCAACCCTCCATCCACTACACACCTCATACGTGGCATTAGCCACTCGTGGTTCTAGACCACCGTGATACTACTTCACCGTGACAAAGTCTCTATTAATATACGTGGGGCCAACCCATCGTGGTAACAACCATCGTGACAATCCCTGATGAATATATGTGGGGTCAACCCACTGTGGTAACAACCACTGGGACAAGTCAGCAATCATATATATATATAACAGTGGTATTAAACCATCGTGGCACCAAGCCAACGAGACATGGTCACAATTATCAAAGATTATAATATATCCGTGGGATAACCCACCGTGGTAACAACCACCGTGACAGTCTCAAATACTTCCCCTTTCACATCATTTCCCAACCCATGCAGAACATACAAATCAAATGAATGCACATGTTCCCATCATAGTAACAGATTACATCATCCATTAATAGAACGTTATAGTCACTTACATGGTATCCCCAGCCTTACCCATAAGGGTATAACGACTTCCTATTCAGTCACTTCAGCTTTTCAGCCAAATAGTTAATAACACATATTATTAACAGTGTGAAATTTTACACACAATCACGCTAATCAACCCATAAGGGTATAGCGGTAATTTTACCTACCAATGGTATTTTAGTAATTTACCTACCAAGGGTAATTTAGTAATTTTGCAAACTAGGGGTAATTCAGTAATTTTACAAACCAATGGTATTTCGATAATTTTACAAACCAGGAGTATTTTGGTAATTTACAAACCAGGGGTATTTTGGAAATTTTACAAACTAGGGGTATTTAAGTAATTTCACAAATCAGGGTGATAACGACCTAACAGAAGGTCCACTGTCGCCTCGAACATCTCAAGTATTCTAAACAGAGATAATGATGCAAATGGGCCTAAGGCCCATTCTCGACCCAAGTGGGCCCACACACTCGTGTGGCCCATTTAGCCCAAACCTAGCCACATATATGACATTCACATAGTCTAGTTCACTATCTACTACCTCAGTCATACAATTTTCTCATATGGGCTCCTCGGCCTCTTTCGGGCCATCGTGGCCCAACAGCCCACAACCACAAGAATACTCATAGTGGCCTCGACTATTGCGTCGAAGCTTCCACACGTGCCCTCGCACGCTTGTGTGGCTACCATCGCCGTGTGACCCGTATTTTGACATTTGCATCTCTACAGCTAGAGTAGAGAGAAGTACACACCTGATAGGAATCTAAAGCTGCTAAACCGCGCTCCGAGCACTCCTATGCCCAACGCCAACCAAATATGTTCCTTCTCCTCCTAGATTGCTCTATATATACCTAGCTTCTCACCTTCCTTCTTTGTACTAAAGTGTCATATACAAAACATTGAGTCTCATGTACCAGAGTGTGCTGATAGTGTGGGTGATCCTCCAATTGATCCACGTATCTCAATTCAACTCTTTTGCTCTATAAAACAAGGGAAAAGAAAAGGAGTAAGCTTTGAGCTTAGTAAGTTTATACATAATCAATTGAGGCATTATAGTATAAGCTAAACAACAATTAGAATTATACTACAAAATAAATTGACATCCACAACTATGCTTACTCTTTCTATTCCATACCACATTTCCAACACATCATGAGTCACATACTCATAATCATCGACATGCACCCCTGCATTCAATACCACATTTTATCACACTAATACATCCACATAGCTAAATTACTCGGTGGTTTCGCATTCACCCCACCACAATCAGGTAATAAGTTAGTATCGCACATAGCCTACTAAGAGGAAATCATAGTGGTTTCACACATAGCCCACTAAATAATATACTTAACTATGGTATTGCACACAACCCATTGTTTTTAAGTATTAAGGTGGTATAGAACTTAGCCCACAATCAAATATTATCACTACACATCCACATATCTACTTAATCATTCATTCATTCATGATATCTACCACATTCATTCCACTTGAACCACATAGATTCTCAATCATTCTCATTCATTCTCATTCATGCTACAAACTCGCTAGCATTAAGAATGTATAAGTATAACGGCATTGATTACGCATAAACTTACCTCGGCACTCAAAAGTATAGAGACGTGAAATTTAGTCCACCACCTTGATCTTGCCTCGATTTTGATCCGAGCTTCGTCTTTCTTGATCTATAATGATAAATAAAATCATTCAATACACCCATTGACTAAATTGACCTTTATCTCATACTTTAGCAAAATTACTACTTTGCCCCTAATCTTTCTCATATTTACACTTTTGCTCCAAGGCTCGTAAAGTGATTTTCATTCAACTTTCTAGCCTTTCATGCTTAGCCGAACTATTTACTCAACTAAAGCCATCTTCAATTCAAAATAAATCACACATGTATGACCAAACTCGAGACTTTCATAAACAAGTCCCTACATGCATTTTTCATGGAAATCACTTAGCAGAAGATGTTTCTACTACATCAAACTTTCATATTCTTTCGTATAACATCAAAATACATTTATTTTATACATGGGTTTATTTTTGAACATCCATCTTAGCTCAACATATAGCTAAAAATAACTTTGTCAAGTTACTGAGACTTCAAAAATACGAAAAATATAAAAAAGGGGCTTGGATGCACTTACTAGCAAGCTTGAAAAGTTGAAGAGCCCTAAAAATGACTTTTTCCAATTTTCGGCAACTTGGAGAAGAAGATGAATGAAATTTTATCATCTTTTCCCATTTTAATCATTTAATTACCAAATGACCAAAATGCCCTTTTTGTCAGACTTTCAAATTTTAAACCATTTATGCCCAATTTTGTCCAAAAATTAGAATTTGGGAAATTTTCTCTTTAAGGACCTTTAATTGATATTCTAAAGCTATTTCATACAAATAACTTCTAGAATCTCACAATTTGAAACTTTTGTAATTTAGTCCTTTTGGACAATTCAATCGCAATTTCACAAAATTGCTTCATAAAACTTTAACACTAACATGCAAACATGGCATAAACCTCAAAAACTCATACATATAACTTAAATTTGTGGTCTCGCACCACTATTCTGACTATGACCTAAATTGAAATGTTATAACCCTCCCCCCTTTAGAGATTTTCGCCCTTCAAAATCTTACCAGTAAAGAGGTTTAGGTGTTGCTCTCTCATAGCTTCTTCTAGTTCCCACGTAACCTCTTCCACATCGTGTTTTTATCAAAACACTTTCACTAAGGCTATGTTCTTATTCATCAACTATTTCACTTCTCAAGCCAAGATCTTAATTGGCTCTTCTTCATAAGACTTGTCCGGTTTTATCTCAATTTTAGTTCTTTTCAAATTCGCGTATGACTTCTATCGGTCCGAAGTAGCTTTCAAACCATCACGGATCACTTTCACTTTCTCTTCAGTTTCTTTCACTAGGCCGACCCCATGGATTCGCTTCTCACTAAGCTCGGTCCAATACAAAGGATTCTGACAATTACGACCATACAAGGCCTCATACGAGCCATCCGTATACTCGACTGATAACTATTGTTGTAGGCAAACTCAACCAAAGGTAGATATCTCTCCCAACTACCTTCGATTTCTAACACACAGAATCGAAGCATATCTTCAAGAACTTGAATCACTCTTTCAGACTGACCACTAGTTTGCGAATGGAACGTAATACTGAAATCTAATCTCGTACCCATGACTTCTTACATCTTCTTCCAAAACCTTGAGGTAAACCTCGAATCTCTATCCGATATTATAGATAATGGTATACCATGTAATCTCACTATTTCTGCCACAATCAATCCGACTATTTATCTAGTGAGTAATCAACACGTACTGGAATAAAATGAGCCGACTTCATCAATCTGTCCACAATAACCCATATAGTGTCTTTCTTTTTCAGAGTCAAAGGTAACCCCATCACAAAATCCATGGTAGCCCAATCCATTTCCATTCGGGCACCATCACTAGCTGAAGTAATCCCGAAGGTATTTGATGCTCAGCTTTCACCTGATGACAAATAAGATATTTTGCCACAGACTCAAAATGTCTCTTTTCATACCCGGCCACTAATAAAACTTTCTCAAGTCATTGTACATTTCGTACTGCCCGGGTGTACAAACAAATACCCACTATGTGCCTCAAGCAAAACCTTTTGGATTAACTCTTCATCTTTCGGTACAAAAATTCTGTAATGGTATAACAAACAATTATTCGAGCCCACTCGAAATCAGAATCACTTCCTAATCCGCATTTAACTCTCTTAGCTTGCATCCCACTATCATTTCTCTAAGCCTCACATAACTATTGAACAAATAGTGGTTTAGCTCTCAGCTGTGCCAAAATAGCACCATCATCTACAATGCTAAACTCGTGCTCTAACTCTTAGAGCACACAAGGATTCCTACTCAAAGCCTCTCGCAACCACATTTGTTAAGCCTAACAAACTCGTGCTTATATCTGCTACCGATATTCTTTCTTGCTTCAACTCAAGGAATTCCTTCATTTTTGATCAATAAATTGCTAGCTTATATACTTCTTTCGAAACTCTTCCAGAAAGATGTCCCATGTCACCCACTCTTTCGGGACCACTAACGTCAATGTCTTCCACCAATGGTATGTCGAATCCATTAGGAAAGATACAACACACTTCAGGTTCTCTTCGGGTGTACATGAGAGTTCATTGAATACTCTCATTGAGTTTTCCAACTAGAACTCTGCTCTCCCAGGGTCATCATCAACCTTAGCTCTAAACTCCTCAGCCCCGTGTTTCCTAATCTTATCCACCGTGGTTTTGATATCCTCACTACATCTATACCTTAAGGAGCCACTGGAATTTGCTGAGGTATAGGAGGAGGTTGAGGAGGTTGAGCATTAGGGTTCGCTTGAACATAATCTGAGTACCAATTACTCATCATCTAGATAAAGGCTTCTCGTGCCTCTTCTCCTTGACCCCTAGTCTTAGGTGCACCCTGCACAAGCGCGGTCCCTTGCGCAGGAGCTGGCTCATTACTAGCTGTTTCACCAGCAGTCGATGTATAAGAATCTAGATACTATATCAAACAAAATTTAAAATTATCTAAAACCACCACACTATGCTTATACACTTATGTCATGTATAGCTATACTCTTACACCCGCTATGGTAGTACTAGAACCGACTAAACCATAGCTCTGATACCATAAAATGTAACACCCTTTACCCGTAATTCCTACCGGAACTGGGCTTGAGGCATTACTGGATAAAAACTACATGATCGCCACTTAGGCTCATCGTGACTACTCTCTCTTAAGTCACCTCATCAACCTTATTTTTGACTTACAAGCCCTCACTCATACACACGAGGCTCTCGAGACTGTATCAAAACATTTTTGAATCTTAAAATTTTCTCCATCTAAACAGTGACTACACACCCATTTTAGATGGCACGCGCCCTTATGTAGACACACACGCCCATGTCCACCAACTGCATGAAAACTCAAGCATTATGCTAATGCCCTATGGCTAGAGCACACAACCGTGCCCACCACCCATGGTGTACACTAACTACTTCACACAGCCTTGAGTCTAGGCACATGCCCGTGTGGTTAGCCCGTGGCCTACACTTCTCAATTCTGCCAAAATGACACGGCCAAGGTACACGCCCATGGACTGGCCGTGTGTCACACATAGCCTAGACACATGCCTGTGTGTCTATCCAAATGAATAAGAACTAAGCTATTTGCCAAGTTCTTTTCACTCCTCATTCATACACAACATGCACTCACCTAATCAACTCATATTGAAGTACAATCTCACATGGATAACTACATCTTTTCATATAATAAAATAGCCAACAACTATGGCATTATACAAAATCGATTATCCATCAAAAGGCAAATAGATCTTAGCCATTTACAACAAAATTCACCAACTTATCTAACCTTTATACATGCCATATACAAAACATTGAGTTTCATGTACCAAAGTGTGCTGATAGTGTGGGCGATCCTCCAATTGATTCACGTATCTCAATTTAACTCTTTTGTTCTATAAAACAAGGAAAAGAAAAAAAGTAAGCTTTGAGCTTATTAAGTTTAAAATTAAATAATTTAAGCATTCTAGTATAAGCTAAACAATAATTAGCATTATACTACCAAATAAATTGACATCCACAACTATGCTTACTATTTCTATTCCTTACCACATTTCCAACATATCATAAGTCACATACTCATAATCATCGACATTCACCCTTGCATTCAATACCACATTTTATCACACTACTACATCCACACAGCTAAATTACTCGGTGGTTTCACATTTAGCCCACCACAATCAGAAAATAAGGTAGTATCGCACATAGCATACCAAGTGGAAATCATAGTGGTTTTGTACATAGCCCACTAAATAATATATTTAACTATGGTATCGCACATAGCCCATTGTTGTTAAGTATTAATGTGGTATCGCACTAAGCCCACCATCAAATATTATCACTACACATCCACATATCTACTTACTCATTCATTCATTCATGATATTTACCACATTCATTCCACTTGAACCACATAGGTTCTTAATCATTCTCAATCATTCTCATTGATTATCATTCATGCTACACACTCGCTAGCATTAAGAATGTATAAGTATAATGGCATTGATTACGCATAAACTTACCTCGACACTCAAAAGTATAGAGATGTGCAATTTAGTCCACCACCTTGCTCTTGCCTCAGTTTCAATTTGGGCTTCGTCTTTCTTGATCTATAATGACAAATCAACTCATTCAACACACACATTGACTAAATTGACCCTTATCTCATACTTTAGTAAAATTACAACCAATTATGATTCTTAAGTGGAAATAGGAGAGGATCACAATAGATTTTGTGTTGGGTTTGCCCTTATCTCTGAGTAAGAAAGATGTGATCTGGTGATAGTTGATAGATTGATGAAATTAGCTCATTTTATTCCAGTAAGAACTGACTATTCTTTGGATAAGTTAGCTGAACTCTATATCGATGAGATTGTGAGATTGTATAGGGTACCGTTAGCTATAGTGTCTAATAGAGATCCGAGATTTACCTCACAATTTTGGAAGAAATTACAAGATGCTTTAAGCACAAAATTGTATTTCAGTATTGCGTTTCATCTGCAAATGGATGGCCAATCCGAGTGAATCATTCAGATTCTAGAAGACATACTGAGATGTTGCATAATTGAATTTGAATGTACATGAGAAAAGAATTTATCATTGATTGAATTTGTGTATAACAATAGTTTTCAATCTAGTATCAAAATGGCACCATATGAGGCTCTCTGTGGTCGAAAGTGCCAAACTCCATTGTATTGGACCAAGCTAAATGAGAATAAGATTCACGGGGTTGATCTTATAAAAGAGACTAAGCAGAAAGTGAAAGTAATTCGTGACAGTTTGAAAGTAGCCTCAGATCATCAAAAGTCTTATGTAGATTTGAAATGAAAAGATATCGAATTAGAGGTTGGTGATAAAGTGTTTTTGAAAGTGTCTCCGTGGAAAAAAATACTTCGATTTGGCAGAAAGGGCAAGTTGAGTCCGAGGTTCATCGGACCATATGAGACTATTGAACAAGTTGGTCCGATCGCTTATAGATTGAGATTGCCATTTGAGTTAGAAAAGATTCACGGCGTGTTTCAAGTGTCAATGCTTCGACGGTACAGATCAGACCCGTCTCATGTGATTTCACCTACTGAGGTTGAGATTCAGTCAGACTTGTCGTATAGTGAAGAACCGATCCAAATTTTGGCACGAGAGACTAAAGAGTTGAGAAACAAAAGAATTTCCCTAGTGGAAGTATTATGGCACAAATATGGAATTGAAGAGGATACGTGAGAGTCTGAGAACGTTATGAGAGTGCAACATCCATAACTATTCACTAGTAAGATTTTTGAGGATGAAAATCCCTAATGGGGAAGAGTTGTAACAACCCGGTTTAGACCTTGGTCAGGATAGTGGTTTTGGGACCACAAATCTGAGGTCACAAAAAAATATGTTAATGATATTTTCTGTGTGAATAGTATGTGACATAGCATGTGTGAAAATTCTGTGTGATAATTTTATCGTTTGAGTGTTGAATTAAGAAAAAGGATTTAATTGCATAAAGTGCAAAATGCTGTGTGCTGATTTACAAGTACTTAATTGTTGTTGGATTTTTAAGGTGGAGGCCTTATGTTGTTATTAAGCCATTGTTAAAGATAGTGGGTGGTTAAATGACTTATTAGCCTTAATGTAACATCCTAAAAATTTAGAGTATTATCTTATTATTTGTGTTGGCTTGGGTATGAATTTTGTGTGTTTAGCATAGTCTTGTGAAGGCTTGATTTTATTTTATGAAGCTAGAATAATTCTTAGAATTGAAAATTTAGTGAAGTGGATTGGGTGAACCTAACACTTAAGTTAATTTAAGTGTTAAATTCTAGCACATGATGAGTTAGTGGCAAGGTGGTTATGATGCATGAAGGGTTGCTTGAGGGAAGAGGTTTGAGTAGCATGCGTTGCATTTGGAAGACTTTATTTTTATGCACCATTGCATTAAGTGTCGGCAAGTTATGCATTTGGTAAGTTGGACTTTCAAATTTTTATGGCAAGTAGAATAATAGTTTAGGTAAGCTTGATGTTTGGGAAAGAAATCAATTGATTAAAGGTTGATGGGTGAACATAAGGCATGATGTAAGGTGTATTGTTATGGAAAGATTTTTGTGGAAAAGGTTTGATTTTGAAGTCCATGTATCTGGATAGCATTTTGGCCTAGGGGAGGGGTTGATCGATTTTTGTTGGAGGCTTTGGGAGGTTGGTAGCTAGTTGGCCATTTTACCTAAGCATTTGAGCATAGTTTTCTTTTCTCTCCAATAACGCTCTCTATAGCCGAATATGTTCTTGGCAATAAGGTGAATTTTGTTTTAGTTTTAGCATTGTTTTCTTGTTTTGTGTCAAAGCTGAAAAGACCATATGGTTTGCTGAATTTTTCTCTTAGGCAGTTGGCCGAATATACATTTGAGTCTCTCACATATTTTATTCTCTTTGTAGCCTAAAACCAACCCTCTTCCCTTTCATCTTTTTCTTCATCTTTAGTGGTTGGCCGAACCTTCCTTATCCCCATTTCTCTTTTTCTTTCTTCCACTTTTGCTCAAAACCGAAAGTACCATCTCTTCCCTTTCATCTTTTTCTTTTTCCTCTCTCAAACTTTTGTGTCAAAATCCTCTCCACCTTCCTTTGCCAAAATCCCTCTCTTGCATTTCACTTTCTTTTTTCTTCTTTTTCCCACTCTAACCAAATTTTCGTCCGTCATCTAACACCATTGCCGAATCTTCTTTCTTTCTTCTTGAATTGTCTTAGCCGAATATCATCAAGGGTAGGTCTTCATATTGGTTTTCTTCAATTGATTTTGGAAGATAGATAAGTGTCTTGGCCGAATTTCTTTTCTATTTTCTCTATTGATTATCATGAGGGCAAAAGCCAAATTTTGGGATGTATTAGTAAGATTCTAACCATAGGAACTTATTTCTTTTAGGCTCTTCGGATTTTGAGAAGCAATCGATTTTGGTAAGTCAAGTGGTAAGGTTTATGTTGTTTCTTTATTCTTTAAATAGATGTGAGGATATGGTGAATAAGGCTTGTTGTTGGCCGAATGGTCTATGGTAATGATCTAAGTATTGACCGAATGTAGGACAAGGTGATCTAGTGCGCTAGATCGGGTCTTCAAAAGTTAGTATTTGCGTTAGTGACAGGTGTGTACCTTACACACTTTATAACTCAGTAATATATAGATTTATAAATATACTAATCATGTTATTAAAGACAAAAACTGTGAGATTTTGATAAGATACCTTGATGGGTATGAACAAGGACTCGGGTAAGTCCGTTTCGATATGATGTTGTTATATGTTGATTAATATCATGATTTAAGATATATATATATATAATGGTTATATGATCATATCAAAGCATGATGGCATGATTTACTCTTGTAAAACATTGGTTTGGGTGATTTTAGAGGAGGGGGAAGGACTTGATATCCGTGTCTTTGGGACACCAGAGGTTTGGTACCTCCAGTGGTTTGGTACCACAGTTATTTCGTGTCTTTGGGACACCAGAGGTTTGGCACCTCATAGCGACTAGTCCTAGTGGCTTAGCACCGCCGTGGGTTGGCCCCACGTTTGATGTATTGGGATTGTTGCCAGTGATTTGGTATCACACGTGGGTTGGCCCCACAACTTGATTATTTGTGACTTTGGGTCACCAGTGGTTTGGCAACACCAGTGGTTTGGTACCACACGGGGTAAAAAAGGAGTTATGGATGGCTAGGTTGGGTGCATTATATATATATTGCTTGGTTATGAATTGTGTAAGAATGTTGCATTAACCGGGGGAAGGATTTATGCACTGAGTCTTGGTGACTCACCTTCTCCTTTAACTTTTCAGGTGATTCTTAGATCGTGGAGGTGGAGCCGGATGAACTCGAGGAGGCCATGCAAATAAAATTGGGATTTACATGAACTTCGTTTTGGGTACTTTATTTTATTTTAATTTGGTTAATATCTTTATTTGGATTTGTAATAAGGCCTCTTTAATTATGTTTTTATTTGGATTATTTATATGCTTTGAACTTGTTTTAAACATGGCTAAATAATCATCATGGTTGATCTAATAATTGAGCCCAAAGTTTTCTAAACTATAAAAACGCAATAATTTTCAAAATCTTACCATCAGGTAATATAAATCGTATGATAGTAAAATTTCAACTTAAATGTTTTCGACAACTTAAATGATTTACAAATTTAAGTTTCAACACTCAAATGCAAACGGTTTTCAAAGTAATAATTTGGGATTTTCTTTAAAATAAATGTTTTCTAACCTATGGAATGTCAACTAAGTTTTAAAAGATTTACTTACGGGATTGTAAAAGTAAACTATCGATATTTTTTTATCATGCACTTATTTTTCTAAAATTTAATCGGAAACTCAATTTTCTTCAAAACATTTTCTTCTGTGGCATGTCAAATTTGGTTATGGCGTATTGACCGGGTTTGGGGTGTTACAAATTGGTATCAGAGCCAAGTTCAAAAGCTTGGCTGTGGGCCCAAGGCCCAAAATGATTTAAAGTATGGTATTAAAATATTTTTGTTGAAAATTATATGATTTGAAACGCATGGCACCTAGTCTCCGGCACCAACCGCTAGGGTAGTACTTCAAACTATTAATTTTGATGATATAATGATGATGGTATGACTGTATAGTAGTAGGAACTACTCTAGAGACTCAAAACTATAGGTTGTATGTACTCGCGAAACAACCTCTTATGAATATTATTCATAAAATTGTGCTTTAAAGATAGTGGAATGATGACTAAAGCATAAAACTTTTAAATGAGATAAGTCAAGACTTTAGACATGAGCACTCGAGGTCGAGGTTGTAATACGTGTGGATGCGGTCGAGGTAGGATGGTTGTGCCTGAGCCAGTGAGGTCTGGTTAGGGGTCAAAAAATGAGATACCGATTTTCACCGGTCGTAGGTGGTGAGTTTCAAGATCAAACGGGGGACAACACAGTGTCTCAAGCAATGCTGTGAGTTCTTGAGAGAGTAGTTGGAATAGGTGGAGGCGCGAGAGCTCAAAATCTGTACCTAAGCAATTCCGAGCCAATGGAGCTAGGTATTTCGAGGTGCTTCGGGAGTAGCTCCCAGTACGACCGAATATTGGTTAGAGGCGACGGAGCAAATCATGGATGACTTGGATCTGAATGCTGAGGAAAAGCTAAAAGGGATAGTGTCGCTTCTTCGGGATGAGTCATATCAGTGGTGGCTCACAGTGAGGAATAGTCTTTGCGTGGAGGATCTCACTTGGGACTACTTTAAGGCAGCGTATCAAAAGAAATATATTGGGTCTAGTTATATTGATGCGCAGCGTAAAGCATTTCTGAGTTTGGTCCAGGGGAGTAAGTCTGTATCAGAATATGAAGCAGAATTTTTAAGATTGAGCCGGTATGCTGGAGGTATCGTAGCTTCAGAGCACGAGCGATGTGTCCGGTTCGAAGATGGATTGAGGGACGAGCTGAGATTGCTGATAGCTCCACATCAAGAGTGAGAATTTACTGCGGTAGTTGAAAAGACTAAGATAGCTGAAGGGATAAAGGAATCAGGCGCGAATCACGACGAGAATAAACATAAGAGAAGTTTTGGATCATCCGGTCACCGGTAATTTTCGTAAAAGGGCTAGACGAATGGGTTGAATCAATGGGAGGCTCATTCATCGCTAATCGTGGACCAAAGACAATTGTAATCGATGTGAAAAAATCATTGGGGCGAATGTTGGACCGGAGGGAAAGGATGTTTTGAGTGTGGTTCGCTGGATCATCGTGTGAGGGACTCTCCACGTAAGCTAGCTAGGAATTAGACTGAGAGTCAAGGTCGTGCTCAGTTCAAAAAGGAGGGACCGTCACCATAAAGAGGTCGTGGTAATGGTAGAGGAGGTAATGGTTCTGGTCGAGGCCGCAGAGCATCGGGCAGAGGTGCAGGCAACATTGAGGCAAGACAGCATTGTTTGGTGTACACAGCGAGACGTCGTGAAGAGGGCGATGCACCGGACGTCATAATCGGTACGTTCTTAATCTTTGGGGCACCATATACTATTTTGATAGATATGGGTTCGACGTATTCGTATGTTGCTAGTAACATAGTAGAGACCATGAACTTAGACTCTGAGACTACTTCTAGGAGGATGACAGTACTTAGCCCTCTAGGTCACTTTGTAGAAGTAAATAAGTTGTATAGGGAAGTACCCCTATAACTCCAAGGGGTAGTGTTTGTAGCTGATCTAATGGAACTGCCATTTGGGGAGTTCGATCTGATTCTTGGGATGGAATGGTTGGTTAAGTACCAGGCAAGTTTGGATTACTGCTAAGCGCATGGTGTTGAAGATAGCTGAGGGTGAAGAGGTGGTTATGATAGGTAATAGAAGAGATTATCTATCCAATGTGGTATCTGTGTTGAAAGTTGAGAAGATGGTCAAGAAAGGCTGTGAAGCATTTGTGGTTCATGTGTGTGCATTGAAAGCTAAGGAGTCAACTGCAGGAAATGTTCAAACAGTGAAGGAATATGCTGATGTATTCGTAAGTACTTTTGGATTGCCTCCATCGTGAAGTTGAATTTGGTATAGATTTGTTACCCTAATCGCGCCAAATGTCGCCGCTCCGTATAGGATGGCGCCGAAGGAATTAGTGGAATTGAAGGCTCAGATTCAGAAGTTGTTGGATCGAGGTTTTATTCGACCAAGTGTTTCGCCTTGGGGAGCACCACTTTTTGTCAAGAAGAAGGATGGTACGATGTGAATGTGTATAGGCTACCGCTAATTGAATAAGCTGACGATCAAAAACAAATATCCTTTGCCGAGGATAGATGACTTGTTTGATCAGCTTAAAGGGGCAGCGGTTTTCTCCAAGATTAATTTAAGGTCTAGATATCATCAGCTAAAGGTGAAAGAGGCTGATATCCATAAGATGGCATTTCGCACTCGGTATGGGCACTACGAGTTTCTGGTAATGCCTTTTGGATTGACTAACGCACCGGCAGCATTAACGGACATGATAAATCGGGTATTCCAATAGTTTTTGGATCAGTTTATCGTAGTATTTATAGATGATATTTTGGCATACTCCAAGTCAGAGGAGGAGCATGATGCGCTTTTGCGAGTAGTGTTGCAAATTCTGAGGGAAAAGTAGCTATATGCCAAATTTAGTAAGTGCGAGTTCTGGCTTAGAGAGGTGACTTTCTTAGGTCACGTAGTATCAGCTGAAGGGATTAGAGTGGATCCTCGGAAGATTGAAGCAGTGTTGGATTGGAAGTCACCTAAGTCGGTGGCTGAGATTCGGAGTTTTCTAGGTCTGGCAGGGTAGTACCGAAGATTTGTGGAAGGATTTTTTTTGTAGTAGCACCTATGACCAAGTTATTGAGGAAAGGAGTTCCATTTGTATGGACTGAGAAGCAGCAAGAAAGTTTCGACAAGTTGAAGAGGATTCTGACTGAAGCTCCGATTTTAATTCAACCTAAGGCAGGCAAGGAATTCACTGTTTACTGTGATGCATCACATACTGGTTTGGGATGTGTGCTGATGCAGGAAGGGAAGGTAGTGGCTTATGCATCTCGACAGTTGAGACCACATGAGGTTAGCTATCCGACGCATGACTTGGAATTAGCTGCAGTGGTTTTCACCTTAAAGATTTGGAGACACTACTTGTACGGAGAAAAGTCGATAGTCTACACTGATCACAAGAGTCTAAAGTATCTTTTGACTCAGAAGGATTTGAATTTGAGGCAGCGCATATGGATTAAGTTGTTGAAGGACTACGACTGTTTGATTGAGTATCATCCGGGCAAGGCTAACGTGGTGGCGAACGCGTTTAGCCGTAAGGTTGTATCAGACTTAAGATCGATGTTTGCTCGTCTTAGTTTATACGATGATGGGAGTGTTTTGGTAGAATTGCAAGTCAAGCCGACTCGGTTAGAGCAGATTAAGGAGAAACAGTTAGAGGATGATGGTTTGAATGATCGGAGGTTGCAGGTTCAGAATGGTGGTTTAGAGGATTATAGTTTATCCAGTGATGGAGTGTTGTGTTTTCAAGGGAGAGCTTGTATGCCGAAGGATGTTGAGTTGAGGCAAATGATTCTTCGAGACGCACATAGCAGCCCATACGCTATGCATCCTAGAGATAGCAAAATGTATCGAGATTTAAGAGAGTAATTTTGGTGGCCATGTCTGAAGCGATAGGTAACTGAGTTTGTGGGTAAATGTCTGACGTGTCGGTGGTCAAAGGTGAACATCGATTCTCGTCTGGTTACTTCAGTTTGGTGAAGATTCCACAGTGGAAGTGGGAAAGGATCACTATGGACTTTGTCGGTGGATTACCTCTTACACCTAGTAAGAAGGATTCAGTTTGGGTGATTGTGGATCGTCTGACTAAGTTAGCTCATTTCATTCCTAAGGGTGGATTACTCACTTGAAGTTAGCTAAGTTGTATGTGGCGGAGATAGTGAGGTTGCACGGTGTACCAGTGTCGATCATCTCGACCAGAGAAGATTTACGTCGAGGTATTGAGAGCGTTACATCAAGCTTTGGGTACGCGATTGGATTTTAGTACCGCATTTCATCCACGATCGACGGCAGTCGAAAAGAGTTATCTGATTTTAGAGGATATGGTGAGGGGTTGTGTTTTGGACTTGAGGCAAATGGAAAGAGTTTTTACCATTAGCTGAGTTCACATACAACAATAGTTATCAGGCAAGCATTAAGATGGCACCATATGAGGCGTTGAATGGAAGGAAGTGTCGCACACCTACATGCTGGACAGAATTGGGTGAGCGTCAGATGTTAGGACCAGAGTTGGTTGCTAAGACTGAGGACAAGGTGAAGTTGATTCAAGCTCGTTTGAAGGAAGCTTCGGACAAGCAGAAGTCATATGTCGATCTCAAGCGGAGGGATATAGAGTTTGCCATGGGTGATCAGGTTTTTGAAGGTCTCGCCATGGAAGAAAGTGTTAAGATTTGGGAGAAATGGCAAGTTGAGTCCAAGGTTTATTGGACTGTATAAGGTGTTAAGACGAGTGGGACCAGTAGCTTATCAGCTCGAGTTGCCAGCAGAGTTGAGTCAGATTCATAATGTGTTCCATGTCTCCATGCTTAGACGCTATCGTTCTGATCCATCGCATGTCGTGGCAGTAGAGGAAATAGAGGTGAGTCTAGATTTGACGATAGAAGAAGAACCAATGCAGATTCTAGATCGAGACGTGAAAGTTTTGCACAAGAAGTCAGTTCCTTTAGTGAAGGTTTTATAGAGGAATCATGGTGTAGAAGAATCTACGTGGGAACTGGAGGATGTGATGAAGCGTGATACCCTCAACTCTTTTGATCGTAATTTCAAGGACGAAATTTTCTTAAGGGGTAGAATTGTAACATCCTAAAATTTAGAGTATTATCTTATTATTTGTGTTGGCTCGGTATGAATTTTGTGTGTTTAGCATAGTCTTGTGAAGGCTTGATTTTTTTTATGAAGCTAGAATAATTCTTAGTATTGAAAATTTAGTGAAGTGGATTAGGTGAACCTAACACTTAAGTTAATTTAAGTGTTAAATTCTAGCACATGAGGAGTTAGTGGCAAGGTGGTTATGATGCATGAAGGGTTGCTTGAGGAAGAGGTTTGAGTATCATGGGTTGCATTTGGAAGACTTTATTTTTATGCACCTTTACATTAAGTGTCGGCCAAGTTATGCATTTGGTAAGTTGGACTTTCAAATTTTTATGGCAAGTAGAATAATAGTTTAGGTAAGCTTGATGTTTGGGAAAGAAATCAATTGATTAAAGGTTGATGGGTGAACATAAGGCATGATGTAAGGTGTATTGCTATGGAAAGATTTTTGTGGAAAATGTTTGATTTTGAAGTCCATGTATCTAGATTTTGGCCTAGGGGAGGGGTTGACCGATTTTTGTTGGAGGCTTTGGGAGGTTGGTAGCTAGTTGGCCATTTTATCTAAGCATTTGAGCATAGTTGTCTTTTCTCTCCAATAACACTCGTCTTTTCTCTCCAATAACACTCTCTATAGCCGAATATGTTCTTGGCAATAAGGTGAATTTTGTTTTAGTTTTAGCATTGTTTTCTTGTTTTGTGTAAAAGCCAAAAAGACCATAGTGGTTTGCCGAATTTTTCTCTTAGGCATTTGGCCGAATATACATTTGAGTCTCTCACATATTTTATTCTCTTTGTAGCCTAAAACCAACCCTCTTCCCTTTCATCTTTTTCTTCATTTTTAGTGGTTGGCCGAATCTTCCTTCTCCCCATTTCTCTTTTTCTTTTTTCCACTTTTGCTCAAAATCGAAAGTACCATATCTTCCCTTTCATCTTTTTCTTTTTCCTCTCTCAAACTTTTGTGTCAAAATCCTCTCCACCTTCCTTTGCCGAAATCCCTCTCTTGCATTTCACTTTCTTTTTTCTTCTTTTTCCCACTCTAACTGAATTTTCCTCCATCATCTAACACCATTGCCGAATCTTCTTTCTTTCTTCTTGAATTATCTTGGCCGAACATCATCAAGGGTAGGTCTTCATACTGGTTTTCTTCAATCGGTTTTGGAAGATAGGTAAGTGTCTTGGCCGAATTTCTTTTCTATTTTCTCTATTGATTCTCAGGTGGGCAAAAGCCAAATTTTGGGTATTTATTAGTAAGATTCTAACCATAGGAACTTATTTCTTTTAGGCTCTTCGGATTTTGGAAGCAATCAATTTTGGTAAGTCAAGTGGTAAGGTGTATGTTGGTTCTTTATTCTTTAAATAGATGTAAAGCCGAAGGCCATGGTGAATGAGGCTTGTTGTTGGCCGAATGGTCTATGGTAATGATCTAAGTATTGACCGAATGTAAGACAAGGTGATCTAATGCGGTAGATCGGGTCTTCGAAAGTTAGTATTTGCGTTAGTGACAGGTGTGTACCTTACACACTTTATAACTTAGTAATATATATATTTATAAATAAACTAATCATGTTATTAAAGACAAAAACTGTGAGATTTTGATAAGATACCTTGATGGGTATGAACAAGGACTCGGGTAAATCCATTTCGATATGATGTTGTTATATGTTGATTAATATCATGATTTAAGATATATATATATATATATAATGGTTATATGATCATATCAAAGCATGATGGCATGATTTACTCTTGTAAAACATTGGTTTGGGTGATTTGGGAGGAGGGGGAAGGACTTGATATCCGTGTCTTTGGGACACCAGAGGTTTGGCACCTCCAATGGTTTGGTACCACAGTTATTTCGTGTCTTTGGGACACCAGAGGTTTGGCACCTCATAACGACTCGTCCCAGTGGCTTAGCACCACCGTGGGTTGGCCCCACATTTGATGTATTGGGATTGTCGCCAGTGATTTGGTATCACATGTGGGTTGGCCCCACAACTTGATTATTTGTGACTTTGGGTCACTAGTGATTTGGCATCACATTATTGGATATCGTGACTTTGGGTCACCAGTGGTTTGGCAACACTAGTGGTTTGGTACCATACGGGGTAGAAAAGGAGTTATGGATGGCTAGGTTGGGTGCATTATATATATTGCTTGGTTATGAATTGTGTAAGAATGTTGCATTAATCGGGGGAAGGATTTATGCACTGAGTCTTAGTGACTCACCTTCTCCTTTAACTTTTCAGGTGATTCTTAGATCTCGGAGGTGGAGCCGGATGAACTCAAGGAGGCCATGCAAATAAAATTGGGATTTACATAACTTCAATTTGGGTGCTTTATTTTATTTTAATTTGGTTAATATCTTTATTTGGATTTGTAATAAGGCCTCTTTAATTATGTTTTTATTTGGATTATTTATATGCTTTGAACTTGTTTTAAACATGGCTAAGTAATCATCATGGTTGATCTAATAATTGAGCCCAAAGTTTTCTAAACTATAAAAACGCAATAATTTTCAAAATCTTACCATCGGGTAATATAAATCGTATGATACTAAAATTCCAACTTAAATGTTTTCGACAACTTAAATGATTTACAAATTTAAGTTTCAACACTAAAATGCAAACGGTTTTCAAAGTAATAATTTGGGTTTTTCTTTAAAATAAATGTTTTCTAACCTATGGATGGTCAACTAAGTTTTAAAAGATTTACTTACGGGATTTTAAAAGTAAACTATCGATATTTTTTTATCATGCACTTATTTTTCTAAAATTTAATCAGAAACTCAATTTTCTTCAAAACGTTTTCTTCTATGGCATGTCAGATTCGATCATGGCATATTGATCGGGTTTGGGGTGTTACACTTAAAATATATTTGTTTTATATGACT
The DNA here is from genome assembly GCA_025506655.1 of Gossypium rotundifolium. NCBI lineage: Eukaryota > Viridiplantae > Streptophyta > Magnoliopsida > Malvales > Malvaceae > Gossypium > Gossypium rotundifolium. Next base: position 103,945,684 of record CP106733.1, on the reverse strand, counting down.
TACAAAAGGGCAAAGTTGGTATTTGTTAAATAAGTTAATATTAATTAAAACAAAACCAATTGATGGCCATTTTCTCATCTTTCTTCCACTGAAATATAGAAAAGAGAATAGCTGTTGAAGCTTTTGAAATTTTGGCACTTGCTAAGCTTAATTGATGTATGTTTTGGTTTTGGTTTTTGATAATTTCTACGTTTTCGTAATCATTGCTTCGTGCTCTAGCTAACCCATGTTGTAATTCTATGAATTGATTATGTTTTTGTGAGGAACCATTGATGAACACTTGAGCTTTGTAATGTTAGTTGGTGAAATATGAAAGCTTGGTGTTGGGTTAACATAGTTTGTATTTGAGTTTTTAGTGAAATTAAGTATTTTGGGCTAAATTGTGAAAGTATAAATTGAGGGACTAAAATGTGAAATAAATGAAATATGTGGGTTGGTATGGGCATAAGCAAAATTCAGCTAAGCTTGTGTTAGGAGAAATTATGTGTATTTGATGATTTTATGTATTAAGGACTAAAGTATCGAAATATGAAAATGTGAGGGCTATTTTGTAAAATGCCCTAAATATATGTGTTTGGACTAAAATGAATGATTTGATGATTGAATGGATTGAATTTGAATGTGTATAGACCAAGAGAGAAGAGGCTCGGATCGAGATCGAGGCAAAGATAAAATGCTCGATTAATCGACCGTATCGATAGTTCGACATTCGAGGTAAGTACGGATAGGATACATATTATTAAGATATGTTTTAGCATTATGAAATGAATATTTATTTGTGTATGAAAGTGAGTTGCTATGTGCAAGATTTTAGTTGATGGCACTAAGTGTGCGAAATTGAAATCGAAACAGAAATGAATGGCACTGTGTGTGCGATGATATGAAAGCTTCGGCTTATGGACCTGGCACTGTGTGTACGATACCGAGATAAGTCGATTGAAAGATTAGGTACTAAGTGTGCGATGATGATTATGATCTGATTATGAAATTCGCACTAAGTGTGCGAAATAATCAAAAAGAATAGTAAAGGTTGAACGAGAGGTAATATTGAGCAGTTGAGTAGCATGAATAGTGAGTAACTATGTGTTGATCAAGGTACGTTTGAACCTAGGTGGTTGATGATAGCCTTAATAGTTATATGAATAGATACTTGAGTATATGGTAGAGATTGATGATGAGCCTAATTGTGCAATTTATCTATATGATGATTTAATTGTGTATGATGTGGTATTATTGAGTAGTATGTATTAAATTACGAACTTACTAGGCTTTGAAAAGCTTAATATGTGGTTTGTTTTTCTGCTTTGCAGTGTCAGTAAAGCTAGCTGAGATCTGAGGATCGTCAGCATCTCAATCACACTATCGGTAATCTATTTTGGGGTATTTTGGAAAGATGTACATAGTTAAAATATGGCATGTATAGGCTAGTTATTTGAATCATGTTTGAGATTTGTAAGTAGCCATGAAATGTGGCTACATATGTGATAGTTTTTGGCATGAATGACTTTGATATATATGATGTATCTTTTGGTATGGATTGTAGGTTGAGAAATGAAATTATGGATGGAAATTTTGGTGATGGTATGATGTTATTAGGAATAAATGAAATTGGGAATGAATTATGCTTGTGATAAGATTAGTTTTGGTATTAAATTTGGTATGAATAGAATTGGTATTGAATGCATGGTTTGAAGGATTATTTTAATATGCTTTTGGGTAGTCATAAGTGCATAAGTTGTTTTGGTAAATGTTGCTTGTAGGTATGACCCATTTAGGTGGCATTTTTGGTCTTGCAAATGACCTATAATGTCACACAGCTATGGCACACAGGCGTGCATAGTGACCGTGGGGTAAAGTAGTAGCTTGCTTAAGGGTATATAGCCATGGCACACGGGCGTGCCTAAAAGTCGTGTGAGAAAGTCAGTATAACAGAATCAATTGGGCCCAGCCCAAACCAATAACAGAACAAGTGGGCCTAAGCCTAGTATAATGACAGATATCATAAACAAATATGCAACAGTATGAGGACACATCCACCCCAATCCATCCAACACACTACCCGTACCAACCCTACACTCCTGTGGAGATAAAATCGAGCCACCATCCAACACACCATGCTTAGCACAGGTTGTGATACTAAGTCAATAGAACATCTCGGTGCTGTGAACAGAACGGCTAAAAGCCATAAAGATCACAGTAGCGCTGCCAGTTAACAGAACGACTAAAAGACATAAACAGAATGGTTATAAACCATAATCAGGATGGCACAAAGCTATCAATAACTGTAATAAGTTTGGCACATATCCATCAGTGACTGTAATATAATCGGCATAACCACAGGTAATTATGATCGACACAGAGTCATCAATATATATATGTTAGGCACATAGCCACGGGTAAATATGATTGGCACAAAACAATAATCAAGATGGCACAGAGCCATACATAGGTTGTCATAGAGCCATAATCAGATTACACGGCTTAACTCGTTCGTCGGTCCACAGTCATCTCATGCGACCCGTGCGACCCTATCAGAACTTCCTCCGTATCAATGTCCCAACCCCATGCAATATGTCATGTATGTCATGCTCAATCATTACACGTGTATGCAAAATGACCATGCTCAGTAACAATCCATTTAACATATATTAAAAGCATATCAGTCACACGACCACATTCAAGTTCATTAAAACACAGTCATACGATCAAAGTCAAATTAGTCAAATTCATAGTCTAAATCAGTTATTTACCCACATGGGCAAAACAATCATTTTACCCTATAAGCATATTTCGATAATCTTACCCTTTAGGGGTATTTCGGTAATTCTACCCTACAGGTATATTTAGGTAATTTTACAAACTGGGGGTATTTCGGTAATTTCTCAGATAAGTGGTGTTTCGATAATTTGAAAAATTGAGTGTATTTCGGTAATTTTACAAATCGGGTGTATTTCAAAAATTTTACAAATTAGGATATTTCAGTAATTTCACAAATCGGGGTATTTTGGTAATTTGATAAATCGAGGTATTTCAGTAATTTCACAAATCGAGGGTATTTCAATAATTTTACGAATTGAGGGTATTTCAATAATTTTACAAATCGAGGGTATTTCGGTAATTTCACAAATCGAGGGTATTTCGATACTTTTACAAATTAAGGGTATTTCGATAATTTTACAAATCGAGGTTATTTCGATAATTTCACAAATCGAATGTATTCGATAATTTCACAAATCAGGGTATTTTAGAAATTTTACAAATCGAGGGTATTTTGGTAATTTTTCAAATTGAGGGTATTTCGATAATTTTGCAAATCGAGGGTATTTCAGTAACTCCACAAATTGAGGGTATTTCGATAATTTCACAAATAGGGGTATTTTGGAAATTTTACAAATTGAGAATATTTTGGTAATTTCACAAATCGAGGGTATTTTGGTAATTTTAAAAATTAAGGGTATTTCATTATTTTTACAAACCGAGAGTATTTTGATAATTTCACAATCGAAGGTATTTTGGTAATTTCATAAATCGAGGGTATTTCGATAATTTTACAAATCGAGGGTAATTTAGTAATTTTACAAACCAGGGGTATTTTGGTAATTCCACAAATTTAGGGTATTTTGGTAATTCCACAAATTGGGGGTATTTTGGTAATTTTAAGAATCGAGGGTATTTTAGTAATTTTACAAATCGATGGTATTTTGGTAATTCCACAAATCGGGGGTATTTTAATAATTTTAAGAATTGAGGGTATTTTGGTAATTTCAAAAATTAAGGGTATTTCAGTAATTTTACAAATCGAGGTTATTTTGATAATTTTACAAATTAAGGGTATTTTGGTAATTTTACAAATCAAAATCGAGGGTATTTCAATAATTTTAGAAATTGAGGGTATTTTGATAATTTTACAAATCGAGGGTATTTTAGTAATTTTACAAATCGAGGGTATTTCGATAATTTTACAAATCGGGAGTATTTTAATAATTTCACAAATCGAGGATATTCGATAATTTCACAAATAGGGGTATTTTAGAAATTTTACAAATCGAGGGTGTTTTGGTAATTTTACAAATTAAGGGTATTTCGATAATTTTGCAAATTGAGGGTATTTCGATAATTCCAAAAATCGAGGATATTTCAGTAATTTCATAAATCGAAGGTATTTTGGTAATTTTACAAATTGAGAATATATCAATAATTTTACGAATCAGGGGTATTTCGGTAGTTTTACAAATTGAGGGTATTTCGATAATTTTACAAACCAGGGGTATTTCAATAATTTTACAATTGAGGGTATTTCGATAATTTCATAAATCAAGGGTATTTCGGTAATTTTACAAATTGAGGGTATTTCGGTACTTTTACGAATCGGGGGTATTTTGATAATTTTACAAACAGGGTATTTCAATAATTCCATAAATTGAGGGTATTTTGATAATTTGACAAATCGAGGGTATTTCGATAATTTTAAGAATCGAGGGTATTTTAGAAATTTTAAAAATTGAGGGTGTTTTGATATTTTTACAAATCGATGGTATTTCGATAATTTTACAAACCGAGAGTATTTTTGTAATTTCACAAATATTGGGTATTTCAGTAATTTTTCAAATCGATGGTATTTTGATAATTTTACAAATAGGGGGTATTTCGATAATTTTACAAATTGAAGGTATTTTGTAATTTTACAAATTAGGAGTATTTCGGTAATTTTGTAAATTAGGGGTATTTTTGTAATTCTACAAATCGAGGGTATTTCAATAATTTCACAAATCAAGGGTATTTATGTAATTTTACAAATCGGGGGTATTTCGATAATTTTGCAAACCAGGCTATTTCAGTAATTTTAAGAACCAGGGGTATTTTAGTAATTTTACAAGTTGAAGCTACTTCGGTAATTTTACAAATCGAGGGTATTTCGTTAATTTTACAAATCGAGCATATTTCGATATTTTTACAAGTCGGGGGTATTTCGCTAATTTCACAAATCAATGGTATTTCAATAATTTCACAAATTGGGATTATTTCGGTAATTTTACAAGTCGATGGTATTTTGGTAATTTTACAAATTGTGGTATTTCAGTAATTTTGTAAATAGGGGGTATTTCAATAATTCTACAAATTAAGGGTATTTCGGTAATTTCACAAATCGAGGGTATTTTGGTAATTTTACAAATTGAGAGTATTTCGATAATTTTGCAAACTAGGGGTATTTCGGTAATTTTTGCAAATCGGGGTCTCAGCGGCCCAACAGAATGTCCACCGTTGCCTCGAGCGACTTAAGTAACCTAAATAGTCATAATCTGTAAATGTGCCTAAGGCCCATTACTCGACCCAAGTGGGCCCACATGCTCGTGTGGCCCAATTAGCCTAGAAATAGCCTCGGCAATACGAGCAGCACAGTTCAAACAAATAGAAACCATATAACATGCATTTTATCCGTGTAGGGCCCATGAGCCCAGTGGGCCAACATGACCCATTGCCCAAAAATGACCCTAGCCATATGGACTACACGGCTCGATCTAACATTTACCACAATATGCAAATTTAATCCGTGTAGGGCCCACACGGCCCATTTCGTGGTCCAAAATGACCTAAGCCCATGAGAACGCTCATGGTGGCCTCAGCCATCTTACGCCCATATTCGTGGGCTCGGTTCACCACACGAGCGATCGCACGCTCGTGTGGCATCATTCGTCGGTACTTTGGCTTTTCAGCATTATGTCAATTTACGATCAGAAGGAGCATGGTTACACACTCTATCATTTTTCTCGCCAACTATCGAATACAGGTTAATGGTACACACCTTCGGCTTATCAGCCGACTATCAGGTACAGGGTAAAAATACACACTTATTAACGGAGTCGAGTGAACCGCTCACGAGCCCAAAGTCTACATTCAAACACATTTGTCACCAATCCCCTTCTTGTACAACAAGACCAACATCCAATAAATCCTTACGTTATCATACTTATTAAAGAACTCTAAATCCTTACCTTGATCGATCGACAAAAGGGCACACCCCTGCACCGCTGCCAAAAATTAACCACTAGGCCTATGGAATTCCCGAATCGCAAAGTTACTTAAGAAGAAAGGGACAGTCGGCCACATCAATAAGGTGAAGAGAAAGAGTTGCTATCCCAAAAGAATTGAGGCGGGGAGAAAGACTATTCGGCCAACACACCCAATTCCAAAAGCCAGAGAAAAAGGGATGATCCATTAATCAACAATATCGAAAGAGTAGGGGGAGAAGGTGGAGTATTCAATTAAAAAAGACCACAAACAGATCAAAGAGAATCGGTTCACAAACTTGTAGGAAGCCGAAAAGAAAAGAGATTAAGGGGAAGAGGCAAAGTTCAATTATTTCACATAAATTAAGTGTCTAAACAGCCAAAGAAGTGGCGTTTCGAGATAGGGAAGGAAAAACAGAGAAAACAAATAGCAGAAGGAGGAGACAATAGAAGAATTCGGCACCAACAAGCACAAAAACCAAATGTCAAAAGAAAAACACACAAAATCGAAACTTGAGGAATAACCCTCCACCGAAATCTTGAGTACCTCCTAAGCAAATTCGGCACAATACCACGCCAACTCAAAATTAGCTTTTTCCTCAATAAATCACTCCCTTAATCCCTCCACAAAAATTTCTCCTTGATTTACTCCAACTCCCCATTGAAATTCAATTCAAATTCTTATGACCAATTCAACCACAGAGTTCCAATCCAATTCTAACACCTCCCTAGCTCAAGCAGAAAAATAAACATACAATTGCGCACGCTAAGCCTCGAACCTTAGACTCCTTGCCCCACATGTAGCGCCACCTTGCCACTGCACCAACAGGCTCTTTGTGTCACATTTTACCTTCAATTAGTTAAGAGGTCTAAAGGCCAAGGTCCAGGTTCCTTTAAAAGAAAAATAAAAATAAATTGCAAGAGCCAAGACTTGAACCCAGGCTCCCTTGCAACCTTAATGACGCCACAACCACTAGACCACATGATTCCTTATGACATTTTTTTAATACAATAATTTAAAAGGCCTACATACAAGCATCCAAGGTTTTATCCACTTAACACCAAAATTTTTGCTAAAGCCCAAGTTTGAACCCAGGACTTCTCGAATACATTTCAGGACCCCAAACCACTAAAGCAGACATACTTTTATGTTATTCACTTGCATAGCTAAATTCCAATCCTTCCGATACGCGAAGCCCATTTCTTCTAGGCCCAAAAGTTGGGGCGTTACATTTCATATTCATCTTGCCGAAATTGCTAAGGAAGAAGAAAATAAAAAGAGTTATCTAGGGTTCGGCCATTGTTGTTCTTGGTTGAGATATGTTTCGAGCTCAATTTTTGATGAGTTTTACATTTTTGTGATCATTTCTTATTAATCTATCAAGCCTATGTCTTAATTTTAGAATTTGATGATGATTTTGAGATGTACCATTGATAAATATATGAGCATTTTGTTGATAGTTGGTGAAATATGAAAGTTTAATGTTGGGTTAACATACTTTGTCTTTGAATTTTTTATGAATCTAACTATTATAGGCTAAATTGTGAAAATGAGAAATTGAGGTACTAAAATGTGAAATAAATGAAATATATGGGCTTGTATGAGCTAGGGGAAAATTCGGCTATGCTTGTATAGAATGAAATTTATGTATTTGGTGATTTTATGAAATAGGGAATTAAATGTCAAAATGTGAAAATGTGAGGGCTACTTTGTAAAATGCCCTAAATATGTATATTTGGATTGAATTGAATGATTTGGTGAATGATGAGCTAAGTTTGAATACGTATAGATAAAGAAAAGAGAAATCAGACTTAGATTGAGCCAAGAACAATGTGCTCGATTGATCGACTTGTATCGTGTTTCTACATCCGAGGTAAGTTCTTGTATGATACATGTTGTTTAAATGATGTTCTTATGTATTGAAATGAATGGAAATGCAAGTAGGGAATTCAGAAATGTGAGATGTGATTTTTAAGTTATAATGGCACTAAGTGTGCGTAAGCAGAATCGATATAATGATAACAGGCACTAAGTGTGCGAGATAAAGAAAGCATCGACTATATTATTTGGCACTGTTTGTGCGATATTGAGACATTATCTATTTAATGTGATGGCACTAAGTGTGCGATAATAATGTGGCTTTGGCTAATTATATGGCACTGAGTGTGCGAATTTATCGAATGTTTGAAGAGGATCGAATGAGTAATGGTTTGGAACATTGAATGGTAAATGTTGTAGTTAAATATGAGATGGTACAGTACATACAGAACCTATGTGGTTGATGAAGTTGTGTATGAGATATATGGATAGTTATGTGAATGAATGATGGAAAGAGTTAGATTGAATAGCTTGGCAAATGATATAGTTATATATGAAAGTGAGAAATTGATATGGATAAAAATTGAGTATTGAGGTGAATTGAACTAGGTGTTGGTAATTTTTTCATATTGAATTTGAATTGTTGAATTAATTGTGTTATATTATGAACTTACTAAGCTTTAAACCTTACTGTGTGAAGTCTTTCTCTGTTTTACAGTGTCATTAAAGCTAGCTCGGATCCGGGGATAGTCAGTGACTCAATCACATTATAGGCCATCTATTTTGGTACTTTTGGAAGTTGTATATTTGGTATATGGCATGTATAGGCTAATGATTATGAAATATTTTGAGATGTATAGATCTTGCCATGTGATATGGCTTGATAGTTGAATGATATTAGTATATGTTTTGGATATGTGAAAATGATTGTTATAATGTGTATATGTGGTTTATGTGAATAATGATTATGGTATGAATTGGTATGAATTGGTAAAAATGGAAATGGTATGTTTCATGCTTGAATTGGTTGATGGGAATGGTGGTTTAAATGTATGTTTTGGATGCATTTGAGATATGATTTTAGAATGGCTTGATGCTTGTAGTTGTGACCTAAAATTTGGGTGGCAAATTAGCCTTGCAAATGGCCTATATTTGCCCACATGGTTGAGCATACGCGTGTGGCTCGACCATGTCCCTTAAGATTGTAGTTCAAAATAAGTCAGACTCGCACACGAGCCAGACACATGGGCGTATGACAGGCCATGTGAATTAAATCAGTGTTGCCCACGGGTCAACCACACGGGCGTGTCTTCGGCCGTATGGATAAGTTAGTATGTATGCCCTGTTTTGCCATGGCTTGGACACACTGATGCTGGTGAGGCACACGGCCTGCCACATGGGCGTGTGACCTCTGTAACTTTGAAAAATGTTAAGTTTTTGGAAAAATTTTGTATGTGCCCGGTTTAGTCTCGACCCCTTCCCAATGCATGTTTAAGGTCTCGTAGACCTTTTAAAGGGATTCTATGTATATGAATTGCTATGATATGATGATGATGATGTGATTTGTGTTTGAGAAATGTTTCGTTATGTCCGGTGATACTTCTTAACCCTAGCGTGGCGATGGTTACGGGTTAATGGTGTTACATTTCAGCTGGGTAGCAACAACGGTAGTGTTACGCGGGAGCAGGAGGCTAGTGTGCTAGCAGGTATGCACGGGAGCAGCAGGCTAGTGTGCAAGCGACAAGGCACGCATGTGGGGTGAGTTGTTGGATTGTTGGAGCGCACGTGATGAAGCTAGAAGTAGCAATTGGTGTGCATTGGGGCTGCTAGTGCCGATGGTGGGTGTTGGTGTGGTTTGGTTAAGGTGGTGTGAAAGAGTGTCGAAGGTGATTGGAATTTATAGTAAAGAGGGTAGGGGTTCAATTAGTATTCTTAGAACAAATTAATAGTTAGAATATTCTAAGTTCTAATTCTACACAATGTTAATAATGAATAATAATTAATATGATGCATATTAAATTATTATTTGCTATTATTTTATTGAAATAAAAACTATTAATTAAAATATGATCAAATTTAAACAAATCCTAATTCTATGCAAAGTTGATAATAATTAATATATACTATAATAAATATAAGTATATACTAGTTATTATCATCTTATTTATTAAAATTAAATTAAAAATATTTATTTTAGATGTCTTTGAAAATATTTACAAAAGAGACATCTAATTTTAATATTACAAAAGAGCAACCAAATTTTGAAAATAATTCAATTAAGTACCTAGACTTAAAGAAAATTTTAAAATTAAGTTGCAATTAAGACTTGGATCAAAATTGATCCTTTATTTGAAAAACTAAACATTTATTTTTCCATTTAGGGAATAATTTCTTGAATGATTGGGTTAAAATCAATTCCCAAGAAAAATTGGAGGGGTCACAACCGGTCCCGCTTAAGTTCTAATCTCCTAGACAGAATTTTTTTAAACATACTAATCCCGAAAATAGACCCTAAATCATTTATTAAAAGAAAAATGAGAAAAATTAAATATCTGATAAAATGAACGAGACTGTATCCTGCTTAATTTTATCCCCCCAGTAATGTTTTATACGTTGAGCATTGAATCGAAAATTACCTCCCTTGCTTTGAAGTTCGACAACTCCATATGGAAAACCTCGATGAATTGTAAATGGATAGGACTAACTTGATTTCAACATACCTAGAAAGAACCTTAATTTGGGCTTAAATAACAAGACTTGCTGACCTGCTTCAAATTCTTGAACTCGAATGTGCTTGTCATGCCATGTTTTAAGTCTTTCCTTGAATAGTTTGGCATTTTCGTATGAGAATATTCGGAACTCTTCTAACTCATTGGGTTGAAGCATCTGTTTCTCTTTAACAAGTTTAAGATCCAAGTTGAGTTATTGGAGAGCCCAGTAAGCTCTGTGTTCTAATTCCAAGGGCAGATGACCGGCTTTCCCAAAAACCAACCTATAGCATGACATCCCTAAAGGTGTGTTGTATGCTGTCCTATAGGCCCATAAAACATCATCCAATCTTTTGGACCAATCTCGTCAGTTCGGGCAAACTACCTTCTCAAGTATTCCTTTGATCTCTTTGTTTTCCAGTTTAGCTTGCCCATTCGTCTGCGGATTGTAAGCTGTGACAACCTTGTGCTTTTTCTATGTTTGTTGAGTAACCATTTCAACCATTTGTTCACAAAATGGGACCTTTCCTCATTGATGATTGCTCTCGGGGTTCCAAACCTTGTGAACACATGCTTCTGTAAAAACTTCATCACAACCTTAGCATTGTTCGTCGGATATGCCTCGGCCTGAACCCACTTGGACACGTAATCTACTACTACCAATATGTACTTGTGACTAAAACACAGAGGAAAAGGGACAAGAAAGTCAATATCCCAAACATCAAATAATTCTACCTCAATGATGTTTGTTCAGGGCATCTCATTTCTGTTGGTAATGTTTCCAACCCTCTGACATCAATCACAACTCTTTAAGTGAGCATACGCATCTTTGAATAGTGTTTGCCAAAAGAATCTGACTTGTAATACTTTGGCTGCAATATGTGTACCTCCAAAATGTCCCCCACCCGAAGCTGTGTGGTAATGATGTAGAATCTTATGTACTTCATCTTCCTCCACGCATCTCCTAATCATTTAATCTACACACTTTCTGAACAAGTATGATTCTTCCCAGAAATAATACTTCTGTAACAGCCCGATTTAGGGCCTGTTACAATAGTGGTGCGAGACCACAAATCTGAAGTAGAAATATGTGTTTTATGATTTGTATGAGGCTTATGATGTGTTTGCATGATTGTGTGAAAATGTTATGAAGAAATTTTATTAATTAGTGATTGAATTGTCAATTTGGACTAAATTGCAAATATTAGAAAATTTGAGATTCTAGAAGATTTAAGTATGAAATAACATCATAAAAATTATTAGAAGTCCTTATTTAGCAATTAGAACATTATATGTTAAGATGGACAAAAATGGACATGGGAAGGAAAAATCTCAAGGAAAAAGCCTTAAAGGTATTTTTGTCATTTGGTTAATTAATGAATTAAAAAGGAAAAAATAAGTCAAAATCTTTTCCATCTTCTTCCTCTAAGTGCCAAAATTTGCAAGGAGACATAGCTAGGATTTCTTCAACTTCCAAGCTTGATAATCAAGAAGCACGAAGCCTGGACCGAAACCGAGGCACGAACAAAGTGTTGGACTAAATCAAACATCTACACGTATTTTGAGTACCAAGGTAAGTTTGTATGAAATTAAGGCTACATATGTTATTATGTTTAAATTACTTCTTATTTTGAGAAATTTATATTATTTCCATGAAGTTGATTAATGATGTTTTGATGAGATAATAAAGAGAATATGCTAAGTGAAGTCCCGGATGAAATTTCAGAATAACGAGGATACCTATGTCACAACATTAGATAAGGAAGATCCCATATAAAACCATGTCTAGGACATTACATCAGCACTGAATGTAGGTCTCGTATAAGACCATGTCTGGGACATGGCATCGGCACCGAATGTAGATCCCGTATAAGACCATGTTTGGGACATGGCATCGGCACCAAATGTAGATCACGTATAAGACCATGCCTGGGACATGGCATCGGCATCGAATAAGGAAGGTCCCGTGTAAGACCATGTTTGGGGCATGGCTTCGGCACCAAAGGAAGATCTCGTGTAAGACCATGTCTGGGACATAGCATCGACACATATGTATGATCTCGTATAAGACCATGCCTGGGACATGGCATCGACATCAAGTTAAGAGATCCTGTAAGACCATATATAGGATATGGCATCGGCATCAAGAGGTGATTTAACGCCCTAAAAATCTCAAAACACAAATTTTTATGCATTACAGTTAATATGTATGAGTAGCACTTAGAATATAAATATTAAGGTATTATCGGGATTATTTGAAGCCTTGGAGATAGGGGAGACCATAGGAAAAAATTACTTTTCTTGCTTAGTGAACCCTAGTCTCAAGCATGAGGCCTCTTAAATAGATTAAGAGAAAATATGACACAAATGGGCTTGTGATCCAGTGGAAAGTGGCGTCACTTGGAAGCTATGAGGTGGCATATGTGAAAGCTGAAAAGGTCCAAGGTTTGAGCAGGAGGAGGGCATTTTAGAGTGTTTTATTTTGCATAGGTGGATGGCAAGAGTTGTGTTGGTTTTGTGGTTTTGCCGTGGAGAGTTTGATATAAGTAGGATTAATGGATGTAGAGGATATTTTGGATAAGAATAAGGTATTATCAGAGAGAAAAGTTAGGACATGGGGAGTAGGGATGTGATGGTCGAATGAGACTCTAAGGGAGGGGTGTAACATCCTGAATTATTGGGCCTATGCGTTTAGTGGGTGGATATGTTTAATGTGTTAATTTGAGTGTTAGGGGTTTAAATTGGGCCCAGGATTGGGCCGAAGCCTTGGTTAAAATTCCTGTTTGGGTACCATGGGGTTTAAAAGATGGTATCGATGCTTTAGGTTGCAAAATGGGCCTGTGGCCTAGTAGTATGTGGTGTTGCAAAGGAGTTATAGGGTGGCGCCAATAGTAGGAGCTGAGGCCCAAGTTTTGGCCTCAAGTAGCCCATGTCTTTGGGCCATTTTGGCACTTAAAAGGAGCAAGGAGGGGGATGCAATGAGGCTTAATTTTAGGAGGGATTTAATGATTGGGATAATATGGATATTGTGCTGATAATAGAAGGGAGAGGTGGTGTTATTTAGGCCTTTTCTAAAGGATTAGATTAAGATAAAGAAGAAATGATAGGAGCTATCTGCTAAGTGCAGTGTTGGCCGAAATTCCACCTCCTAGAGGGGGAAAGAAATCGGTTCCTTTATGGCCAAGGGGTGCCGAAATTTCCCCTACTATTTGATTAATTGTTAGTTATTAGGAATGGCACTTTCGGGTTTTGATAAGTAAGTGCTGAAATTCTCTATAAATAGGGGTGGTATCTCTTCAATTCTTGCATTTGAACCCTATTTTTTTCCACATTCTTTGTGCCGAAACTCTCAGTCATTCTCTGTATTTTTTTTTCTTTTGATTTCTTCAAAAGCTAGAACCTCTCACTTCACTTTCTTGTTCCATTCTTTTCCTCTTGTGCCGATTTCTCCATAAAACTGGGATATTCTTGGAGTTGCCGACTTCCCTGTAAAGGTAAGAACTGATTTACTCAGATTTATTCCTTTCTCTTTCGATTTTTTGAGAATCAAAGCCAGGTGGCTATTAAGGTTTGGTCTAACGTTTCGACTCTTTTCATGTTCTTATTTTGTGCGACAGCGGGAATTGAAGTAGATCTCTTAGATCTAAAAACCAGAAACACTAGTCCCTGAATCTTATATCACTTTTTGGGAATTTCAAGATAAGGGATTCTCTTTAGATTCTCGTTAGATTCGATATCAAAATCACAATCTTAACCATATGTTATGATTAATAAGGCCTTTTTGATGGAATCAAATGTCGATCAGGCAAGGGAGGGGACTAGATCTGAAAACCCGATCCCTAAGTTTAAGAAACGAGCAGTGCCTGCTGTTTGAGATTGGCCACCGAGTTGTGGACCAGCTTCTGAATAGCATCTTAGGTAGATAACAGTCGTATCGGCTTCTGATAGTGTCGACATAGAGAGTGTCATCTTAACCGTAACTGGATTCTTATCACATAAGTTTCATTGTATTAAATGTATGCTATGGGCTAAAAGCCAGAAAGAGCGGATGTATGAACAGTCGTATACCCAGAAAGGGTAGGCAAGGGATGCCAGGTGCGTAATCATAGAAACTCCTCCATGTGTATCAAAATATGTGAAAGTCTGTGATCTATTTAGATAGTTTAATGTTTCAGTTATTGCATGTACACATGGGATGGGATTGATTGATTTACGGAAGGGGAGCAGGTCACGAGGAGATCGGTGGTTTTGCCAAATAGGTCACATAATGAATGGTCTTTATGACAGGTAGTATAGTTGTCGAATACTATAATGTATTACTGAGGTCGCATAGCGATCGGTGGCTTTGCCACATAGGTCACATAGTGATCGATATGGTGTGTAGCGGATGGAGGGTTGATTGTAGAAATCCCCAAGGTGTGATGGTTGGTACAGGTGTGTGTAGAGGATGGACTCTTAAGTTTGGGATGGGCCATGTTGCATGAAATATTCTATTGCCATTGTGTATGGGCCAAGGCCCAAAATGTGTTTGTGGGCCTAAGGCGTTTATGTGTTTTTGGGATTTGCACACTGAGTCTTGGTGCCTCACCCTTTTATTTTCCCACTTTACAGATGAGTAGTAAATCGTGGACATGGGAGCCGAGGCGGACTCTAGGGGCCATCAAGATTATTATCTACATAGACTATTCACGAATTTTCATTTAAGTTTTAATTTTTGGGAATATTTTTGTAATAAGGATTCCATAACTTAGGTTTTTGATTTATTTTTTTTATGTTAAGTCTTTATAAACTTATGTTTTTATCTTTCAAAGTCTTAATTATAAAATGGAATGATAAATGGGCTTTTCAAATACAATCAACGCAAATGCTTAAAGTTGTTTCACAAATTTCACAATTATTTGATCAAACGGCCATAATAAACTAAGATTTTCAAAACCCTACAAAGCTAAGTTTTCAAGTTTCAAACCGTGGAATACTAGATCCGGTAATGACGTATGGGTCGGGTTTGGGGTGTTACACTATGGTATTAGAGCCCAGTTCAAAACTTGAGCTGTAAAATGGGTTCAGTAGTGATTTGCAAAAGTAATGTAAGTTTGAAGAAAGTTCAGTTAAGATATGGCCTTTGAGTCTCTACTTAGATCCCGATCCACGCAGGTAAGTATTCTAACTCTTGATGTGGTTTGTATTGTTGGGCTTGATGGGCTTTATGGGACGTAGACTGGTATGCTAGAGTTTATGGACTTTAGGTTTAGTATAAACAATTCTTCAAATCTCATAAGACTTAACTTCTAATTAAACACATACTGTGAACAAGTCACGTGGTTAGGTGTGGTAACAGCATACGCATGTCTAGGATTTGATCCAGGCAGAACTTGGTATTTTAGCGGCCCTAGCGGCTCACCTCCTCTTTTTTGGAATCCTACCTAGTGCGTAATGGTTGTTCACTCTAACCAAGAGGGCTTGTTGATGGGCCAAAACTTATAACTAAAACCCGAAAGGGACCAGCCACCTTATTTTTGTAAAATTATCCCTAGATTTGTAAAAATTTTTGAAATACCCTTGATTTGTGAAAACTTTTCAAAAATACCTTGGATTTGTAAAAAAATTACCAAAATTTGTAAAATTACCGAAATACCCCCGATTGACAAAATTATCGAAATACCCTTGAGTTACAAAATTACCAAAATACCCTATTTTGTAAAATTGGCAAGACACCCTATTTTGGAAAATTACGAAAATACCCCTATAGGATAAAATTATGAAAATACACCTAGGTGATGAATGTGAGTTCATGGATGCTGCTTG
The DNA here is from genome assembly GCA_025506655.1 of Gossypium rotundifolium. Classification (NCBI taxonomy): domain Eukaryota; kingdom Viridiplantae; phylum Streptophyta; class Magnoliopsida; order Malvales; family Malvaceae; genus Gossypium; species Gossypium rotundifolium. The sequence goes on along the minus strand of CP106733.1, from coordinate 103,929,344 downwards.
TATGTTGATGTGTGATGGATGTTGATTGAATGTGTATTCTAGAATTAGGAAATACAGACCTGAGAACTGAACCTCGTAGATAGAATTCGAATTCAAAAGAACTACTGTTAAAACTAGTTTCCATAAGACTGTCCGTTATTAATTAGTGGAAGAAAGTATTAATTCATAAAATTTTTAATGAGATAAATCATGAACGGTAGAATGAGCACGAGGGGACGTGGTGTGCGTGGTCGAGGTAGAGGTAGGATTGCTATGTCAAAACCCGTAGGGTCTGTCACGAGTCAATAAATGAGGTACCAGTGCCACCAGCTGTGAAGGCCGAATTTCAAGATCAGACGGTTGGGGATGATGTTGTATCTCAGGCTATGTTAAGGGTTTTGGAGAGAGTTGCTGGGGCAGGCATGGGCACAGGAGCTCAAAAGTCTGTGCCAGAGTGACTTAGAGCCAATGGGGCAGAGGTGTTTAAGGGAATTTCTGGTGTAGCTCCTAGCACAGTGGAGTATTGGTTGGAAGCAATGGAGCGTATAATGGATGATCCTGACTTGACGAAAGAGGAGAAGCTGAAGGGAGTGGTGTCTTTCCTCCGAGACGAAGCGTATCAATGGTGGCTTACGGTTAAGGATGGCACTGTAGCTGACCGTATCACCTGGGATTACTTCAGAATGGCGTTCGAAAGTAAATATATTGGGATAGGCTATGTGGATGCGCAGCACAGAGCATTCCTGAATCTGGTTCAAGGAAGTAGGTCGGTAGCGGCGTATGAAGCAAAATTCTTACGCCTTAGTCGTTATGCTTGAGGGATGGTGGCCACGAAATATGAACGGTGTGTTCGATTTGAAGATGGCCTAAAGGATGATTTACATGGGTTAATAGCCCCACAACGAGAGTGAGAATTTGCTGTGCTTGTGGAGAAAGCTAAGATAGCTGAAGGGGTGAAGCGGACAGAAAAGCTGAACTGGGATAGAGATAGTGGTGGAGGTAAGAGAAATTTTGGATCGATAGGGCAGCTAAGCGTATTCAGAAAAGACCAAGGTCGGATAAGCCGAACTGGGTGGAAAGACCTACTGCTAATCAAACACAGAGGTGTGCCCGATACGACAAATTCTATGTAGGCGAGTGTTGGGTAGGCAGTGGGAAGTGCTTTAGGTGTGGATCTATGGACCATCAGATTAGGGACCTGCCTCAGCCACGGGATGAGATAGGACCTACAAGATAGGGAAATGCTCAAACGGGTAGAGGAGGTCAGCAGCAGTAGAGTGGTTATGGTCCAGCCAAAGGTAGTAATGGTTTCAAATGGGGTCCGTGGAGCACCGTGTCGAGGGCGTGAAACACCGAGGCGAGACAAGGGATGGTTTTCTGTCGCCGACGTCAAGAGGATGCTGATGCACCGGATGTTACAACCGGTATGTTTTTAATTTTTGGATTGCCTTATACTACATTGATTGATATTGGGTCAACACACTCATATGTTACTAGTAGTGTGTCTGGAACTTTAAGTTTAGATTTCAAAATTACCCCTAGGGCGATGACAGTAATTAGCCCATTAGGACAATCTGTGGTAGTAGATAAACTTTTTTTGGAGGTACCTTTAGAAGTTCAGGGAATAGTTTTCTTGACAGATCTGATGGAATTACCATTCAAGGAATTTGATTTGATTTTAGGCATGGACAGGCTGGTGAAGTACCAAGCCAATTTGGACTGTGCAGTCAAGAGAATGGTGAGAAAAGGGTGTGAGGCAGTTTTGATGTTTGTTCGGGCTTTGGAAGCCAAAGACCTAGTTGTTGGGGATGTCGGATGGTGAAAGAATTTCCTGATGTTTTCCCAAAAGTGCTTCTGGGATTACCCCTGGATCGAGAAGTGGAGTTTGGAATTGATCTTCTTCCGGGAACAGTGGGTATCTATTTCTCCATACACAATGGCGCCAAAGGAGTTGGTGGAATTGAAAGCGCAAATACAAGAGTTATTGGATAATGTTTTATTCGACCAAGTGTGTCACCTTGGGGAGCGCCGGTGTTATTTGTTAAGAAGAATGATGGTTCAATGCGTATGTGGATTGACTATCGCCAAATGAATAAGCTAACAATCAAGAACAAATACCCATTGCCGAGGATCGATGACTTATTCAATCAGTTGAAGAGGGCCTCAGTCTTTTCAAAGATAGATCTGAGGTCAAGGTCCCATCAGCTTAAGGTCAAGGAGGCAGACATTCATAAGGCGACTTTTAGGACTCGCTATAGACATTACGAGTTCATGGTGATGCCATTTGGGTTGACTAACGCACCAACAGCATTTATGGATATGATGAACTGAGTGTTCCAACCCTATTTGGATCAGTTTGTTGTGGTATTCATAGATGACATCCTGGTTTATTCAAGATCGGAGGAGGAGCATGATTCGCATCTGCGAGTGGTTTTGCAGATTCTGAGGGAGAAGCAGTTGTATGCCAAATTCTATATGTGCGAATTTTGGCTGAAGGAAGTTACTTTTCTAGGTCATATTGTGTCAGCAGAGGGGATTATGGTGGACCCTCGAAAAATAGAAGCGGTGTTGGATTGGAAGCCACCTAGATCCATGGCAGAAATTCAGAGTTTTCTTGGTCTAGCTGGGTACTACTAAAGGTTTGTTGAAGAATTTTCTTCGATTGCGGCACCACTGACTAAGTTATTACAGAAAGGAGTTCCATTTATTTGGTCTAGTAAGCATTAAGAGGGTTTCGAGAAGCTGAGAAGGATATTGACGGAGGCTCCGGTGCTGATTCAACCAGAGGCTAGGAAGGGGTTCGTGATTTACTGTGATGCTTCATAAACGGGATTAGGATGTGTGTTGATGTAAGATAGGAGGGTTGTTGCATACGCATCTCGGCAATTAAGGCTGCATGAATCAAATTATCCCACCCATGATTTAGAGTTGGCGGCGGTGGTTCTTGCCTTGAAGATTTGGAGACACTACATATACGGGGAGAAATCTATTATTTATGCCGACCATAAAAGTCTAAAATACCTTTTGATCCAGAAGGAGTTGAATCTAAGGTAGAGAAGGTGGATCGAGTTGTTAAAAGATTATGATTGCTCGATCAAATATCATCCAGGTAAGGCTAATTTGGTGGCAGATGCCTTAAGTAGTAAGGTAATCACTGACTTAAGAGCAATGTTTGCTCACCCTAGTTTATACGATGATGGGAGTTTATTGGCTGAACTTCAGGTGAAACCCGCATGGGTCAGTCAGGTTAAGGAGAAGCAGCAGACTGATGAGTTGCTAAAGGGGAAGTTTTCGGTAGGAGCAAGTGATGAATCAACGGAATTTAGTGTGAATGAGGAAGGGCTATTATGTTTTCAAGGGAGAGTGTGCATTCTGAAAGATCCTGAATTGAGGCATAGGATTCTACAAGAAGCGCATGGTAGTCCATACGCTATGCACCCTAGAGGGAGTAAGATGTATCGGGACTTACGAGTACAGTTTTGGTGGCCAGGCTTAAAATAGGAGGTGATCGAGTTGGTGGGGAAGTGTTTGACCTATCAGCAGGTAAAGGCGGGACATCAGTTACCATCGAGGATGTTGCAGCTGGTAAAGATTCTATAGTGGAAGTGGGAAAGGATCACAATGAACTTTGTTAGTGGGCTACCTCTCACGCCTACTAAGAAAGATTCGGTTTGGGTGATAGTTGATCACTTGACGAAGACTGCTCATTTGATACCCATATGAGTGAATTACTCTTTATAGAAATCAGTTAAGCTATACATAGCGGAGGTGGTGAGGTTGCATGGAGTACCAGTGTCGATCATATTGGACAGAGACCCTAGGTTCACATCACTATTTTGGAAAGCGTTTCATCAAGCGTTGGGTACAAAGTTGGATTTTAGTACGACATTCCATACTCAGACCGATGGACAGTCTGAGTGGGTAATTCAAGTCTTAGAAAACATGTTAAAGGGATGTGTCATTGATTTCAGGGGTAGTTGGGAGGAATTTTTCCATTGGCGGAGTTTACGTACAACAACAGTTAGCAGTCTAGTATTCAGATGGCACCCTATGAAGCATTGTACGGGCAAAAGTGTCGTACTCTACCTATTGGACGAAATTGGGGGATCGTAAAATTTTAGGTCTGGACTTGGTCACCGAGACGGAGGAGAAGGTTGAGATAATTTGGGCTAAACTAAAGGAGGCATCAGATAGACAGAAGTCCTATACTGATTTAAAGAATAAGGACATAGAGTTTGCAGTGGGAGACAAAGTATTTCTAAAGGTGTCGCCGTGGAAAAAGGTGCTAATATTTGAACGGAAAGGTAATTTAAGTCCCAGATTCATCGGACCTTATCTGGTGTTGAAACGAGTGGGACCGATAGCCTATCAGCTTGAGCTACCTGCTGAGTTGAATCAGATCCACGATGTATTTCACGTCTCTATGTTAAGACATTATCGTTCGGATCCGTCCCATGTGGTGTCAGTAGAGGAAATCAAAGTAAGACCTTATCTATTCATTGAAGAGAAACCGATGGAGATCTTGGATCATGATGTAAAGGTGTTGCGTAGGAAGGACGGTACCATTGGTTAAAGTTCTATGGCGGAATCACAGTTCTGAGGAGGCTACTTGGGAACTGGAGGAAGCAATGCGAAAGCAGTATCCTCATCTTTTCTGATCAAGTAATTTTGAGGTCAAAATTTTTCTAGTAGGGTAGAATTGTAACATCCTAAATTATTGGGCCTATGTGTTTAGTGGGTGGATATGTTTAATGTGTTAATTTGAGTGTTAGGGGATTAAATTGGGCCCAGGCTTGGGCTGAAGCCTTGGTTAAAATTCTGTTTGGGTACCATGGGGTTTAAAAGATGGTATCGATGCTTTAGGTTACAAAATGGGCTTGTGGCCCAGTAGTATGTGGTGTTGCAGAGGAGTTATAGGGTGGTGCTAATAGCAGGAAGTGAGGCCCAAGTTTTGGCCACAAAGAGCCCATGTCTTTGGGCCATTTTTGACACTTAAAAGGAGCAAGGAGGGGGACGGCAATGAGGCTTAATTTTAGGAGGGATTTAATGATTGGGATAATATGGATATTGTGCTGATAATATAAGAGAGAGGTGGTGTTATTTAGGCCTCTTCTACAGGTATGAATAGATTAAGATAAAGGTGAAAAGATAGGAGCTATCTGCTAAGTGTAGTGTTGGCCAAAATTCCACCTCCTAGAGGGGGAAAGAAATTGGTTCCTTTATGGCAAAGGGGTGCCAAAATTTCCCCTACTATTTGATTAATTGTTAGTTATCAGGAAGGGCACTTTCGGGTTTTGATAAGTAAGTGTCAAAATTTTCTATAAATAGGGGTGGTATCTCTTCAAATCCAGCATTTGAACCCTATTCTTTTCCTCATTCTCTGTGCCAAAACTCTCAGTCATTCTCTGTAATTTTTTTCTTTTGATTTCTTCAAAAGCCGAAACCTCTCACTTCACTTTATTTTTTCATTCTTTTCCTCTTGTACCGATCTCCATAAAACTGAGATCTTCTTGGAGTTGCTGATTTCCCTATGAAGGTAAGAATCGATTTTCTCATATCTATTCCTTTCTCTTTCAGTTTTTAAGAATCAAAGCCAGGTGGCTATTAAGGTTCGGTCTAACGTTTCCATTCTTTTCATGTTCTTATTTTGGGCGATGGCGGGAATTGAAGTAGATCACTTAGGTCTAAAAGCCGAAAACATTAGTCCCTAAATCTCATATCACTTTTTAGGAATTTCAAGGTAAGGGATTCTCCTTAGATTCTTGTTAGATTCGATATCAAAATCACAATCTTAACCATATGTTATGATTAATAAGGCCTTTTTGATGGAATCAAATGTCGATCAGGCAAAGGAAGGGACTAGATCTGAAAACCCAATCCATATGTTTAAGAAACGAACGGTGTCTGCTATTCGAGATTGGCCATCGGGTTGTGGACTGACTTCTGAAGAGCATCTTAGGTAGATAGCAGTGTATCGACTTCTGATAGTGTCGACATAGTGAGTGTTGTCTTAACCGTAACTAGGTGTGTGTATTCTTAACACATAAGTTTTGTTGTATTAAATGTATGCTATGGGCTAAAAGTCGGAAAGAGAGGTTGTATGAATAGTTGTATACCTAGAAATGGTAGGCAAGGGATGCTAGGTACGTAATCATAGAAACTCCTCTATGTGTATCGAAGTATGTGAAGGTCTGCGATCTGTTTAGATAGATTAATGTTTCGATTATTGCATGTATGCATTGGATGGGATTGATTGATTTACGGAAGGGGAGCAGGTCGCGAGGCGATTAGTGGCTTTGCCACATAGGTCACATAGTGATCGGTCTTTATGACAGGCAGCATAGCTGTCGAATACTATAATGTATTACTGAGGTCGCATAGCGATCGGTGGCTTTGCCACATAGGTCACATAGTGATCCATATGGTGTGTAGCACATGGAGGGTTGATTGTAGAAATCCCCACAGTGTGATGGTTGGTACGGGGGTGTGTAGAGGATGGACTCTTACGTTTAGGATGGGCCATGTTGCATGAAATATTCTGTTGCCATTGTGTATGGGCCAAGGCCCATAATGTGTTTATGGGCCCAAGGCTGTTATCTGTTTTCGGGATTTGCACACTGAGTCTTGGTGACTCATCCTTTTATTTTCCCCACTTTACAGATGAGCAGAAGATCATGGACATAGGAGCCGAGGCAGACTCGAGGGGCCATCAAGATTGTTATCTACATATACTATTCATTGATTTTCATTTCAGTTTTAATTTTTGGGAATATTTTTCTAATAAGGCTTCCATAACTTAGGTTTTCAATTTATTTTTTTTATGTTAAGTCTTTATAAACTTATGTTTTTCTCTTTCAAAGTCTTAATTATAAAATGAAATGATAATTGGGCTTTTCAAACACAATCAATGCAAATGCTTAAAGTTGTTTTATAAATTTCACAATTATTTGATTGAACGGCCATAATAAACTAAGATTTTCAAAACCTTACAGAGCTAAGTTTTCAAGTTTCAATCCGTGGGATACTACATATGGGCCGGGTTTGGGGTGTTACAAGGGGAGTGTTCAGTCTGTGGCTTTAAAAGGAGAGGGGCCAAATGCTTGAAAGGTTCTTTGAGCATTCTCTAGTTTTTCTTCTCCCCCTTAATCGGTTTTCCTATAGCCGAATTCTTCCAAGTGCCAAAAAGAAAAACCCAACATACCTTTTGCCGAATTCTCACAAAGCCAAATTCCCTTCATTGCTGAAATTACTATCATCCTTCTTTACCGAATCCCTACTTTGGCCGAACCTTTGTTCCTCCCCCTCAATCGATTGTTATCTATTCTTAGTCACGTTGGGAAGCCAAATCTTGATCAGTAGATATCTAAGCCGTAGGATCAAAGGAGAATTTCGGTAAGTGCTTAGTTGAACTTTTTAGTGTGTTTTGTTAAAATTCGAAGGGCTATCTAACCCTTCCTTATCATTAACTTGTATTAACAAGGGTAAGGCTCAACAATCGTAAGCATGGTAGGTAAGGATTGCTAACAAGTTGGTAAGTGTTCTCGACTCAGTCATGGTTTAGTAAATGGCCGAATCTAATGTGGCTCATAGGGGTGGCTTATGTACATTATGGTCACTTGGTTTTGATGATATAGGTGTTTGGGTGCAGATCTAGAGGATAATTACAAATAGTAGCAAAGGAAGGGCTATTAGAACATGAGGTACACGATAAGGGTATGGTGAGGTTTCTATTTTTGATAAGTATGTGTTAAGCCATGGTTAATCATTAGTGTAGTCGATTGTAGGTTCGTGATTAAGGGGTTTGCAGCACGCGAGGTTACCAGGTGTGTACAAACACTACACAATCGATATCGGCAATGCTAAAAGTCGAAAAGCCGAGAGCGGCTAATTGGGCCTACCAAATTTGTGGGCTTAAAACAAGAATGGTTGATATGTGAACATGAATAATGTATTGGTATGATCAGTTGCATGATTGGATTGTAATTGAGCTCGATGGTGTATATGATATGAAATGGGCTTTATGGGCTTTATGGGGACGAAGACAAGTATGTTAGGGTTAATGGACTTTAGGTCTAGTTTGAACAACTCTTAAATTTCATAAGACTTAATCTAATTAAACATTTTCATGAACAAGTCGCTGGGTTAGGGTGTGGCAACGGACATATGCATGTCTAGGATTGGATCTAAAGAGAGCTTTGTACTTAAGCGATCCTAGTGGCCCACCTTTTCTTCTCTAGAATCCTATCTGGTGCGTAGTGTCTGTTAATTTTGGCCGCAAGGACTTGTTGATGGGCCAAAGTTCATAACTAGAACCCAAGAAGGACCAAATACCTTAGATTTGTAAAATTACTAAAATACCCTTAGATTTGTAAAATTACTAAAACACCCCTATTTTGCAAAAGTACTAGAATACCCCTATTCTGCAAATTACCAAAACACCCCTATTTTGCAAAATAACCAAGATACCCCTATCTTGCCAAATTATGAAAATACCTCTGTAGGGTAGAATTATGAAAATACCCCTAGGTAGTGAAATGACAAAAATACCCCTATGTGACGAATATGAGTTTGTGGATGTTACTCATGTGTTTGATGCATTCATATGATATTCTGGTTAGGATGCATATAGGTGGGAATTATGGTACGAAGGAAGATTTGAGGATCGCATAGTCGCTTAATGACCTTATATCCACCGGTGGCTTTAAGCCTATTATATGATTAGCGCCTTTGTTTGCAACGCTGAGCAAAGGTCACCGTGAGTGCTACCTTTGGTGTGTAGAGGATGGGTGGGTCGATTTAGAAATCCCCATAGGTGTCTATAAGTTTGGAAGGGGAACGGTGTGTGTAGCAGAAGGATTTTTTGGAGGGTTTTGTATTACCTTGTTTTGTATATGATATGATATGATATGATATGAGGTCATTATGGGCTAAGGCCAAGAACACCAATTTTGATAGGGCTTAGGCCCAATGAGAATATTTGTATATGATTTGATTGCCAAGGATAGTACACACTGAGTTTCGAAACTCACACCCTTTTATTTAATGTTTCTAGTGATCCTGAATAGACAACTTGATGTGGGAGAGGACTCGGAGATGGCCACACTACAAGCTGATTAGATGTTTTAATTTGTTCAAACGTATTTATTTTAAATACTTTTTTTTCATTTGATTGTAATAAGGCCATGTATCTCCTAATTGACTTTAGATTTTGGGTTTTATTATTATTGTTTCGACTATCCAGTTAATAAACTTAAATAAAATTTATAAAGTTAACATGGTTTTTGAAATAACTTAAATTATGATTGTTTTCCTAAAATATGGGATTTTCATCTAAACTTAAAAAGATACAAGGGTTTTGGGGTTTTGGGCCTTAAATAGTTAATTAGTTAAATCATTTTGAAGTGTGCCTTTAATGTGACATTCCAGATTTGGGCCTAACTTTTAGGCCGAGTTTGAGGTGTTACATTTAGTGGTATCAGAGTCAGGTTACAAAGCTTGGGCTATGAAATGGACCTTAGATTTTGAGTTTTAAAAAAAAAGTTTTGGCAGGATTCTTGAAGTGTGGTTCACCGAGCCCTCGACGTCGAGCCAAGTAAGTTTTTCTGTTATTTTATTTACTTAAATTATTGAACCATATAGATAATGGTCTACTTAAAAATAGGCTTTTAGAGACTAAGCCTGTAGTGGATTATCGACCACGGAATAACTTTGAAAAAATTTTTGTTACTTACATAAGACATGTGCCCTAAACAAGTGGAACCATTTACTAATTTCATAAAATTTTTCATTCAGAAGTACACAACGATGAGCGCTAGAAAGGGTGCAAGAGGTCGTGGCAGAGGCTATGGAAGTATTAGGGCAGGGTCGTCCGAGTCAAGTCATATGCCTAATGTGGGAGTAGGGGAGGCTCTGGCCTCACCAATAGCTAAAAGGGGACCAAATGAACGAGCTACCGCTACAGAAGATGCAGTATCACAAGCCATGTTAAGGATATTAGAAAGGGTCGTTGGGCCCAATAATGGTACGGGGAGTCGTGGGTCGATTGTGGTGTGACTTCGAGATAATGGGGCAGAAATTTTCAAAGGAGTGGCGGGGTGGCCCCAAATGTGGCGGAGTATTGGTTGGAAGCTACTGAGAGAATAATGGATGACCTGGATTGCACGGCAGAGCAAAATTTAAAGGGGGCTATATCCCTACTTAGGGAAGAACCCTATCGTGGTGGTTGACTGTAAAGGAGGGCAACTAGCTGGAACTGATCATTTGGGAGTTCTTCAAATCAAAATTTCAAGGAAGTACATTGGAGCTGCCTATGTGGATGCCCGAAGGAAGGAGTTTTTGAGTTTGACTCAGGGAGATATGCCAGTAGTAGAGTACGAGGCTGAGTTTTTGTGCCTCGGTCGATATGGCAATAGGATAGTAGCAACCGAGTATGAAAGGTGCATACAATGCAAGGATGGATTAAAGGATAACCTTAGGGTACTTATAGCTCCACAGAGGGAGCGGGATTTTACAGATTTGGTGGATAAAGCAAAAATAGAAGAGGAGGTAAAGAGCACGGAGCACCGCAATTGAGAGAAGGAGAAGGGCAAGAACAAGCGGAATATGAAACCTACGGGAGCCGGGCAAAGGCCCATAAGGAGTGCCAAAGTGAATGGGCCGGTTAGAGCTGTGGCCCTTGTTGCTGCTGTTAAGAATGAAATATCACTTTGTGCTGAGTATGGGAGAAGGCATCCGGACGGATGTTGGAGGAGTATGGGAGCATAGTTGGGCTATGGGTTTATAGAGTATAGGGTTAGGTAGTGCCCGAGAAGGCTAGATCAGGAGTGAGCCGATGGTAGATGTAATTTTCATCCTCAAAGGGGTGGTCAACAACCACCAAGGGCCGTGGTCAAGCCATAGGTGGCAATGGCCCAGGACGAGGACGTGGAGCACCGGGCAGAGGTGCAGGTCAGGCAGAGGTGAGACAGCCAGCATTTGTTTATGCTGCTCGTCACAGAGAGAAAGGTGAAGCATCTGACGTTATAATGGGTATGTTCCTTAATTGTGAGCTACCTTATATTGCTTTAATTGATGTGGGGTCGACACAGTCGTACATTGCTACCGATAGGACTGAAACTATAGGGGTTGAGTTTGAAATAGTTGAGAATGACATGACTGTGTTAAGCCCGTTAGGGCAGTTGGTGAAAGTTAGTAGGATGTTTAGTAATGTACCATTGGTAGTTCAAGGAGTTATTTTCCTAGCGGACTTGATGGAATTACCTTTTGGTAAGTTCGATCTCATCTTAGGCATGGATTGGTTGAGGAGGCACCAAGCAACTCTAGATTATGCTATGAAGCGGATGGTATTAAGAACCGTGGAATGTGATGAAGTGGAAGTGATCGGGGAGCTACGTGATTATTTTTCGAATGTGATTACAGCTTTAAAAGAAAAAATGTTGGTGAGGAAAGGTTGTAAAGCCTATCAAGCTTATATCAGTGATTTGGAATCTAAGAGTATTACTGTCAAGGATTTAAAAACAGTAAAAGAATTTCCTGATGTTTTTCGGAGGAGTTACCGGGATTACCTCTCGGTTGAGAGGCGGAGTTTGGAATAGAGTTGTTACCTAGTATGGCGCCAGTGTCCATCGCACTTTATAGGATGGCACCGAAGGAGTTAGTGGAGTTGAAGGCCCAGATCCAAGAGTTGTTGGACCGTGGATTTATTAGACCAAATGTGTCTCCATGGGGAGCACTGGTATTATTCGTGAAGAAGGATGGGTTCATGAGGATGTGTGTCGATTACAGGCAGTTGAACAGGTTAACCATTAAGAACAAGTACCCTCTACCTAGATTAGATGACCTTTTCGATCAACTTAGGGGAGCCTCAGTTTTCTCAAAGAACGATTTGCGTTCAGGGTGCCATCAACTAAGGGTTAAGGAAGCCGATGTGTATAAGACGGCTTTGAGAACTCGTGATAGACATTACGAGTTTTTGGTAATATTGTTTAGGCTAACGAATGTACCTGCTACTTTTATGGACCTCATGAACTGGGTTTTTCAATCGTACTTAACCAGTTCGTAGTAGTCTTCATAGATGACATCTTGGTATACTCGAGAACGGAGGTTGATCACGATGCACACTTAAGGGTTGTGTTGCAAGTTCTAAAGGAGAAGCAACTATATGCTAAGTTTAGCAAGTTAGAATTTTGGCTAATGGAAGTCACTTTCTTAGGACATGTGGTCTCTGCTGAGAGAATTAGAGTTGACCCTCGAAAGGTGGAAACGATGTTGGATTGGAAACGACCTAAGACGGTGCCAAAAATTCAGAGTTTTCTAGGCTTAGCAGGGTACTATAGGTGGTTTGTTGAAGGGTTTTCCCTAATCGCGGCACCGTTGACCAAGCTGCTTTAGAAAGGGGTGTCGTTTGTGTGGACTGTTAAATAGCAAGAAAGCTTTGATCAGCTTAAGAAGGTTTTAACGGAGGCCCCTGTTTTGATCCAACCAGAGCATAGGAAGGAGTTTACAGTTTATAGCGATGCATCACACGTGGGTTTGTGCTGTATTTTGATGCAGGATAGGAAGGTGGTTGCATATGTGTCACGCCAACTAAAGACTCGTGAAAGAAGTTACCCAACCCACGATTTGGAATTAGCGGTGGTGGTGTTCATACTTAAGATTTGGAGGCATTATTTGTATGGAGAGAAGTGCACCAACTATACGGATCATAAGAGTCTGAAGTACCTTTTAACTCCGAAGGAGTTGAACTTGAGATAGTGCAGATGGATTGAGCTATTAAAAGATTATGAATGCACGATCGAATATCACCTGGGCAAATCAAATGTGGTGGCTGATGCACTAAGCCGTAGGGCTATGTTAGATTTAAGGGCAATGTTTGCTCGGTTGAGTTTGTATGATGACGGGAGTTTGTTAGCCGAGTTGTAAGTGATGCCACTGTGGGTTGAACATATTAAAGAGAAACAACCATTAGGTTAGACTTTGGATTTTCGATTCAAGCAAGTTGAGAATGGGGAAACGGAGGATTTTGGGATGAATGGTGATGGGTTATTGTGTTTCTGTGGTAGAGTTTGTGTACCAAGGGACAAAGAGCTAAGGAAGTCTATACTACAGGAAGCGCATAGTAGTTCCTATGCTATGCACCCCAGAGGTAACAAGATGTACCAAGATTTACGAGAGCTTTATTGGTGGCTGGGATTGAAACACGAGGTTACAAAGTTTGTGGGAAAATGTTTGTTATGTCAGCAAGTGAAAGCGGAACATTAGTTGCCATCAGGATTACTTCATCGATTAAGATCCCACAATAGAAGTGGGAGCGGGTTACTATGGATTTGTTAGTGGGCTACCCTTGATGCCTATTAAGAAGGACTCAGTGTGGGTCATTGTGGACCAATTAACCAAGTCTGCCCATTTTATACTAGTTCGTATTAACTACTCACTGCATAAATTGGCAAGGTTGTATGTGGCAGAGATTATGAGGTTGCATGGAGTTTCGGTCTCTATTATATCTGATAGAGATCCTCGTTTTACATCTCACTTTTGGAAGAAGCTACATGAAGTGCTAGGTACGAGGTTGGATTTCAGACTGATGGTCAGTAGGAAAGGGTAATTCAAGTTTTGGAGGATATGTGAGAGGGTGTGTAATTGAGTTTCGAGGTTGTTGGGAGGACTACTTGCCGTTAGCTGAATTTACATATAATAATAGTTATCAGGAAAGTATTGGAGTGGCACCATATAAAGCACTATATGGACGAAGATGTCGTACTTTGACTTGTTGGACTGAGTTGGGGGAGCGACGAGTTTTGGGTTAGGAATTGGTAGCAGACACTAAAGATAAGGTGAAATTGATTAGGGATCAGTTGAAGGAGGCAACGGATATGCAGAAGTCGCATGCTGACCTCAAACGAAGAGAGATCAATATGCTGTGGGGGACATGGTTTTTCTCAAGGTTTCCCCTTGGAAGAAGGTGTTAAGGTTTGGTCGAAAAGGCAAGTTAAGCCCAAGGTTTATTGAGCCTTATCGAGTATTGAAGTGAATTGGGCGGTTGCCTATCAGCTAGAGTTTCCTTCTAAATTGAGCCAAATGCACGATGTGTTCCATGTGTCGATGCTAAGGCATTATCGCTCAGACCCTTCTCACGTCGTGTCATTCAAGAAGATTGAGGTTAGACCAGATCTAACTTTTGAAGGGGAGCCAGTTCAGATAATTGGTCAAGATGTCAAGGTGCTAAGAAAGAAGTCTATCCCTTTAGTCAAAGTGCTTTGGCGTAACCATAATGCCGAGGAGGCTACTTAGGAACTTGAGGAGGCAATGCATCGACAATACCCTCACCTAATTCAATCAGGTAAATTTTGGGCCAAATTTTTTATGAGGGTTAGATTTGTAACTCCCTAAAAATAACAAAACCCTAATTTCTGTGCATTAAAGTTAATATGTATTTGTAGCACTTAGAATATTAATATTAAAGTATTATCGGGATTATTTGAAGCCTTGGAGATAGGGGAGACCATAGGAAAAAAATTATTTTTCTTGCTTAGTGGACCCTAGTCTCAGTCATAAGGCCTCTTAAGTAGATTAAGAGAAAATAGGACACAAATGGGCTCATGTTCCAGTGGAAATTGGTGTCACTTGGGCTATGAGGTGGCGTGTGTGAAAGCTGAAGAGGTTCAAGGTTTGAGCAGGAGGAGTGTATTTTGGAGTGTTTTATTTTGCATAGGTGGACAGCAAGAGTTGTGTTAGTTTTGTACTCTTGCTGGGGAGAGTTTGAAATAAGCAAGACTGAAGGATGTGGAAGAGATTGCAGAGAAGATTAAGGTATTATCAGAGAGAAAAGTTAGGAGATGGGGAGTAAGGATTTCATGGTGCCGAATGGGACTCTAAGGGAGGGGAGTGTTTGCCTGTTGCTTTAAAAGGAGATGGGGCCGAATGCTTGAAAGGTTCTTTGAGCATTCTTTAGTTTTTCTTCTCCTCTTAATTGGTTTTCCTATAGCCGAATTCTTCCAAGTGTCGAAAAGAAAAACCCCATCATCCCTTTTGCCGAATTCTCACAAAGCCAAATTCCTTCATTGCCGAAATAACTATCATCCTTCTTTATTGAATCCCTACTTTTGTCGAACCTTTGTTCCTCCCCCTCAATTGATTGTTATCTATTCTTAGTCACATTTGGAAGCTGAATCTTGATTAGTAGATATCTAAGCCGTAGGATCAAAGGAGAATTTCGGTAAGTGCTTAGTTGAACTTTTTAGTGTGTTTTGTTAAAAGTCGAAGGGCTATCTAACCCTTCCATGTCGTTAACTTATATTAACAAGGGTAAGGCTCAACAATCGCAAGCGTGGTAGGTAGGGATTGCTAACAAGGTGGTAAGTGTTTTCGACTCAGTCATGGTTTAGTAAATGGCCAAATCTAATGTGGCTCATAGAGGTGACTTATGAATAATATGGGTCACTTGGTTTTGATGATATAAGTGTTTTGGTGCAGATATAGAGGATAATCACAAATAGTAGCGAAGGAAGTGCTACTAGAATGTGAGGCACACAGTAAGGGTACGGTGAGGTTTCAGTTTTTTATAAGCATGTGTTAAGCCATGGTTAATCGTTAGTGTGGTCGATTGTAGGTTCGTGATTAAGGATTTTGCAGCACGGGAGGTTACCAGGTGTGTACAAACACTACACACATGATATTAGCAACGCCGAAAAGTCGATAGTGGCTAATTGGGCCTGCCAAACTTGTGGGCCCAAAATGGCTATGGTTAATATGTGGACATGAATACTGTATTGGCATGATCAGTTGCATGATTGGATTCTAATTGAGCCCAATGGGCTATATGATATAAAATGGGCTTGATGGGCTTTATGGGGATGGAGATAAGTATGTTAAGGTAATAGACATTAAGCATAGTTTGAACAACTCTTAAATTTCATAAGACTTAATCTAATTAAACATGTCCGTGAACAAGTCGTTGGGTTAGGGTGTGGTAACGGACATATGCATGTCTAGGATTGGATCTAGGGAGAGCTTGGTACTTAATCGGTCATAGTGCCCCACCTTCTTTTCTCTGGAATCCTACCCGGTGCGTAGTGTCTGTTCGTTTTAGCCGCAAGGACTTGTTGATGGGCCAAAGTTCATAACTAAAACCCGAGAGGGACTAAATACCCTTAGATTTGTAAAATTACTAAAATACTCTTAGATTTGTAAAATTACTAAAATACCATTAGATTTGTAAAATTTCTAAAATACCCTTAGATTTATAAAATTACTAAAATGCCCCTATTTTTCAAAAGTACCAGAATACCCCTGTTCTGCAAATTACCAAAATGCCCCTATTTTGAAAAATTACCAAGATACCCCTATCTTGCAAAATTACCAAAATACCCATGTAGGGTAGAATTACGAAAATACTTCTGGGTATTGAAATGACGAAAATACCCCTATGTTATGTGAAAAATATGAGTTTGTGGATGTTACTTATGTGTTTCATGCATTCATATGATATTCTACTTAAGATGCATATGGGTGGGAATTATGGTACGGAGGAAGATTTGAGGATCGCATAGTCGCTTGATGACCTTGGATCCACCAGTGGCTTTAAGCCCATTATATGATTAGCGACTTTCTTTGCAACATTGAGTAATCTTCACGTGAGTGCTACCTTTTGTGTGTAGAGGATGGGTGGGTCGATTTAGAAATCCCTCCAAGTGTGTATAAGGTTGGAAGGGAAATGGTGTGTGTAGCGAACGATTTTTGAGAGGGTTTTGCATTACCTTATTTTGTATATGATATAATATGATATGATATGTTATGAGGTCATTGTGGGCTAAGGCCAAGACCACCGATTTTGATAGGACTTAGGCCCAATGAGAATATTTGTATATGATTTGATTACCAAGGGTTGTATACACTGAGTTTCAAACTCACATCCTTTTATTTAATGTTTCAAGTGATCCTAAATAGACGGCTCAATGTGGGAGAGGACTCGGAGATGACCACACTACAAGCTGATCAGATGTTTTAATTTGTTCACACGAATTTATTTTAAATACTTTATTTTTCATTAGATTGTAATAAGGCCATGTATCTCCTAATTGACTTTAGATTTTGGGTTTTATTATTATTGTTTCGACTATCCAGTTAATAAACTTAAATAAAATTTCTAAAGTTAACATGGTTTTTGAAATAACTTAACATATGAATGTTTTCCTAAAATATGCGCTTTTCATCTTAACTTAACAAAATACAAGGGTTTTGGACTTTTGGGCCTTAAATGGTTAATTAGTAAAATTATTTTACAGTGTGCCTTTAATGTGACATTTCGGATTCGGGCCTAACTTCTAGGCCTGGTTTGGGGTGTTACTGGTGATCCCATATAAGACCTTATCTGGGATATGGCATTAGCATCGTGATACATGTATGATGAGATTGAGTATCCTCTGATATTTCGAGTAGTTCAACGAGAAAAAGAGTTAAGTATGCAAAGATGCTATAGAGATAAACTATACAAGGATGATAATGAGTTCCATTTATGATAAGGATGATGATGGTTTAAGTTTATGTTGAAGTTAGCATAAATGCTAAATTATGTATTGAAGTGATACAGGTACCATGAGTAAAATACGAGTTATGAAATCTATAATGTGGTTTATGATGGGTAAGAATAAGTATGAGTAAGTATGTCAAAGTACTTGAGAACTTGTGTGGCTATTGTTCCATGATGAAAGGATTTTACTATGAGTATTTATGTTGCTATATAATTTCATGCAAACTTACTAAGTTATATGCTTATCCTCTTTTTCCTTTTCCCTTGTAGTATCGCCAAGCTAGCTCGGGGATTGTAGAACGTCGGAGTTCGGATCACACTATCAATCATTCTTTTGGTATTGTAAAGTTAATTTATTTTGGGTATGGCATGTATAGGTACTTGGTCATTTTGTATTATGTCATATTTGAGAGCCAAAGTGTTGGCCACTAATGTTATACACTTATTTTGTATATGGTCATAGGGAATTGGCCACAATTGTATAGTTTCATATTTTAATGATGATGACTTTTATGATGGGAAAGTTTATGCAAAAGATAAGGTAAAATGTGAAGTGTTTGAATGATGATTAGTGGTTCTTTATAGGGTATTATTGTCTTATCATGTATTTCTTGTGTTGGTATATGTGTGTTTACGTTTCAGGGTGGCAATTGGCTTGGTAAATAGCCTTCTAATTTTCCACATGGGTAGACACATGGACGTGTGTCTAGGCCATGTGTGACATACGGTCAACCCCCATGGGTGTGTTGATAGGTTTTATGTCCTTCATCAAATTTACAAGAATTCAATTCGTCACACGGCCAAAGACATGCGTGTACATAGATCGTGCCTTAAGAATTCTTGACGTCATAAATAGAATGCTATGGTGTTCACGCACGGGTGAAGACACGGGTGTGTCTAGGTCGTGTGATGGACATGGGCGTGTGTCCGGCCTTGTGAAAACCCCTGTAGGCTTGAAATGAAAAATAAGTTCCACACGGGTTAGGAACATGGGCGTGTGCGACCATACGGCCTTCCCACTCGGGCGTGTTCCATTTCACACGGGCGTGTGGCCCTTGTTTAGGCAAAAATTTTCTAAGTGCATAAAAGTTTCTGATTTATTTTTGAACCCTTCCATATGTATGTTTAGGTCCTCGTAGACCCATAATAAGAATGTTTTGAATATGAATGAAAAGTTTTAAGTGTGAAATGAAATTTTATAGCTTGATAATGTATGTTCGAGCAAGTTAAGTTTAATAATGCCTCGTATCCTTTCCCGACGTCGGACACGGGTAGGGGTGTTACATTTAGTGGTATCAGAGCTACGATTTAGTCGATTCTCAGACTAAAGTAGCATAAGCACGAGTCTAGTTATACATGCCATACACATGAGTGTTTACGTAATGATAGTGTGACGACTCTTGATGATTTAAATCGTGTTTTCATATAGTAAATGGATCTCGATAGAGCGGTGGCGGATGATGTAGAAAGAAATACGCTGACTTGAGAATAGACCTACGATTGTGAGTTAGAGAGGAGGAGAAGAAGCTAGTGAAGCATTCCTCCACATGATGAATGCATGGTATACGGAGTTCGTTTGTACGAACCTGAATGCACAACCCCCTCCACCCCTCCTATTTCTCAACCTACCTCTGTAGCTCCCCAAGTGGTAGAAGTGGTGAGAAGAGAAAAGCCTCTGGTTAAAAGAATTCAGAAACAAGGGGCTAAGGAATTTTGAGCTAGTAAAGATGATGATCTAGAAAAGCAGGATTTTGGCTTGAAAATACAATCAGGGTATTTGATGAGTTATCTTGCACACCTAAATAGTGTATGAAATGTGTAGTTTCTCTCTTGAAGGATTCAGCTTATTAGTGGTGGAATACCTTTGTGTCGGCTGTACCAAGGGAAAGTATTACATGGGAGTTTCTCCAAGAAGAATTTCAAAAAAGTATATCAGTCAAAGATTTATTGACCAAAAAAAAGGAATTCCTTGAACTGAAACAAGGTAAAATGACAGTAACTAAATATAAGTGAGAATTTGTAAGGCTTAGCAAATACGCTTAGAGTGTGTATCCACTGAAGATATTATGTGTAAATGATTTGAGGATGGGCTAAATGAAGATATTAGATTGTTTGTTAGCGTCTTCGAGTTGAAGGAATTGGTGAAAGAGAAAAAGGGAATCTGAGATGGAGTCTCGTGACTCAAGAAAGAGACAAATGAACAAGCTGTTTCAATCTTCATCCCAGAATTCAAGAGACTTCCCTACCCGATCAGCTCCTTCAACCAAGTTTTCAAACAGAAGTAAGAGTAAACAGTACTCAGGGATTAAAGCTCAGACTACCTCAGTTGCTAGTGTTGGGAACACGCAACCAAATAGACTAGAATGCCCACAGTGTGGCAGACGTCATCCCAGTGAGTGCCGAGCACATGAGAGGGCCTGTTTCAAGTGTGGTTCCCAAGATCATTTTATTAGAGAATGCCCTAAGATGATTGAAAAAGAGAAAATTTAGAGTGCAAGGGCGGGAAGCACTACTAGAGGGAGACAACAAAGAAACCCAAGAAGTGGGACGAGTAGTAAGAATACTCCCAGAGAGTAGGCCGTAAGATCTGAGGGTAGAGCACCTACAAGGACTTATACTATTTGTGCTCACGAAGAGGCATCATCCCCTGATGTAATTACGGGTACATTTTCTCTCTATGACACTAAGTTTGTTGCTTTAATTGATCCGGGGTCTACCCATTCATACATTTGCATTAAATTAGTATCTAGTATGAGCAAGCCTGTTGAGTCTATAGAGTTCATGATTAAAGTGTCCAATCCCTCAGGCAAATGTGTATTAGTTGACAAGGTACACAAAGATTGCCCATTGATGATTAGAGGTCATTATTTTAAGGAAAGTATCATGCTATTGCCATTTGATGAATTCAATATAATTCTTGGTATGGACCTGGTTAACCACTCATGATGTGACAGTAAATTATGGAAAGAAATAGATTGAATTGAGATGTGAAAATGCGGGCACTCTTCGTGTTGAATTAGATGAGAAAGACAGATCGCCTATAGTGATCTCTCACATGTCTGCTCAGAGGTATGTAATAAAGGGGTATGAGACATATCTTGCTTTTGTGATGAATGCCAAAAAAACTTAGTTAAGAATTGAATCAGTACCATTAGTATGCGAGTATCTAAATGTTTTCCCCGAAGAATTGCCAGGGTTGCCTCCGATTAGAGAGGTTGAATTTGGTATCGAGTTTGCTCCTGGTACGGCACCGATATTGATTGCTTCATACAGAATGGCTCAAACTGAGTTGAAGGAATTAAAGGTACAATTGCAAGAGTTGACGAACAAAGGTTTTGCAAGATCGAGTTATTCTTCGTAGGGTGCTCCAATGCTATTTGTGAAAAAGAAAGATGATTCCATGAGACTATGCATAGATTTTTGGCAACTTAATAAGGTAACCGTAAAGAAAAAGTATCCATTGCCAAGGATTGATGATATGTTCGACCAATTGAAAGGAGCCACTGTGTTCTCTAAGATAGACTTGAGGTCGAGATACTACCAGTTGAGAGTAAAAGACTCAGATGGGTGGAAGTGTACGTTTCAACAAGGTATAGGCACTACGAATTTTTAGTCATGCCTTTTGGCTTAACAAATGCTCCTGCGATGTTTATGGATTTAATGAACCGTATATTTCAGCCATACTTGGATAAGTTTTTTGTGGTTTTTATTGATGATATACTAATTTATTCTCGTGATGAGAAAGAACATGTTGAGCACTTGAGGACGGTTTTTCAGATTTTACGAGAAAATCAGTTGTATGCCAAGTTTAGAAAAAGTGAGTTTTGGCTCAAAGAGGTTGGATTTTTAGGGCACATCGTCTCGGGAGATGGAATCTGAGTCTACCCAAGTAAAATTTTAGCTATTGTTGATTGGAAATCACCCAAGAATGTATCAAAGGTTAGAAGTTTTCTGGACCTAGCTAGCTATTACAGACGATTCATCAAGGGGTTTTCTATGATAGCTACTACGATGACGAGGTTGTTACAAAAATATGTAAAGTTTGAGTGCACAAAAAAGTGCCAGCAGAGTTCAGAGAAACTAAAAGTATTGTTGACAGAGGCTCCAATTCTTGTGCAACTTGAGCCAGAAAAAGAATTTGTGATCAATAGTGATGCATCCTTGCATGGTTTGGGCTGTGTGCTTATGCAATAAGGCAAGGTGATAGCATATGCCTCTAGACAGTTAAAGCAACATGAGAAGAATTACCCAACACATGATTTAGAGTTAGCTGCCATTGTGTTTGCATTAAAGATATGGAGACATCATTTGTATGGTGAGAAATGTTAGATATTCACTGATCATAAGATACTAAAGTACTTGATGACTCAAAAGGAATTGAATTTAAGGCAACGAAGATGGTTAGAGCTGATAAAGGATAATGAGCTAGTCATTGATTACCACCCGGTAAAGGTGAATGTAGTCGCTGATACTTTGAGTAGGAAATTTTATTTTATTCAGGCCTATGAATACGCGGTGACTTTTTTAGATGATGGTTCCATTCTAGCTGAGTTGAGGGATAGACCGATGTTCCTTCAAGAGATGTATGAGGCTCAGAATGATGACAGTGACTTGCAAGCCAAAATAGTTTAGTGTGAGTCAGGTGTTGAGTTTGACTTTCGAATTAATCTGGATGGATGTTTGATGTTCAGGGACAGAGTCTATGTACCAAAAAATGATGAGCTCATTCAAAAAGTTTTGCACGAGGCCCATAGTGGATGCTTATCTGTACATCCGAGTAGCACAAAGATGTATAATGACTTGAAGAAATGGTATTGATGGCCGAGTGTGAAGAAACACATCTCGGAGTTTGTATCGAAATGCTTAATTTGTCAGCAAGTGAAAGCAGAACACCAAGTACCTTCAAGTCTACTTCAACCTATTATGGTTCTTAAGTGGAAATGGGACTATATTACTATGGACTTTGTAACTGGTTTACCGTTGAGACTGAGCAAGAAAGATGCTGTATGGGTTGTGGTAGATAGACTTACGAATTCGGCCCACTTCATATCGGTACGTGTTCATTATTCACTTGATAAGTTGGCAGACTTGTATGTTTCTGAGATTGTGAGGCTACATGGATGCCTTTATCGATTATATCGGATAGATATCTGAGATTCACATCTCGATTTTGGAAAAAGTTGTAAGAAGCTTTGGGCATAAAGTTGAGTTTTAGTATGGGTTTTCACCCACAAACTGATGGACAGTCAGAGAGATTAATATAGATACTTAAGGATATGCTCCGGTTTTGTGTTCTTGAGTTTCAGGGCAGTTGAGAAAAGTACCTACCATTGATAGAGTTTGCTTATAATAATAGTTTTCAATCGACCTTGAAAATGGCACCTTATGAGGCTTTGTATGGGCATAAGTGTCGAACGCCTTTATATTAGACTAAACTCAAGGAAAATCAAATTCATGGGGTCGAACTGGTTAAAGAAACTGAAAAGAAAGTAAGGGTGATTCTAGATTGTTTAAAAGCTACTTCTGATAGACAAAAATCCTACTTGGATTTGAAACGAAAAGAGATTGAGTTTCAAGTCGGTGATAAAGTATTCTTGAAAGTGTCACCATGGAAGAAAGTTCTCAAATTCGGCCAGAAAGGTAAATTGAGTCCGCGTTTTATGGGACCATATGAGATCACCGAGAGGATAAGGCCGATAGCCTATCGATTGGCTTTGTCGTCTGAGTTAGAAAATATTCACGATGTGTTTCACGTGTCTATGTTGCGACACTACTGATCAGACCATTCACATGTGATTACACCAACATAGGTTGAAATTCAACCAGACATGACATATGGCGAATAATCGATAAAGATCCTAGCATGGAAAGTCAAACAATTAAGGAATAAAAGTACAACTCTTGTGAAAGTATTATGGCAAAGACATGGGGTAGAAGAAATCCTTACGGGGACGAAAATCCTTACGGGGGGAGAATTGTAACAGCCTGATTTAGGGCCTAGTCAAAATAGTGGTGCGAGACCATAAATCTGAAGTAGAAATATGTGTTTTCTAATTTTTACGTGGCTTATGATGTGTTTGCATGATTGTGTGAAAATCTCATGAAGAAATTTTATTAATTAGTGATTGAATTGTCCATTAGGACTAAATGGAAAATATTAGAAAATATGAGATTCTAGAAGATTTAAGTATGGAATAGCATCATAAAAATTATTAGAAGTCCTTATTTAGCAATTAGACCAC
Source organism: Gossypium rotundifolium (assembly GCA_025506655.1). Lineage (NCBI taxonomy): Eukaryota > Viridiplantae > Streptophyta > Magnoliopsida > Malvales > Malvaceae > Gossypium > Gossypium rotundifolium. The sequence continues at coordinate 103,905,596 of CP106733.1, read as the reverse complement.
TATAATTTAAGATGGACAAAAATGGACATGGGAAGGAAAAATCTCAAGGAAGGACCTTAAGGGCATTTTTGTCATTTGGTTAATTAATGAATTATAAAGGGAAAAATAAGTCAAAATTTTTTCCATCTTGTTCCTCTAAGTGCCAAAATTTGTAAGGAGACATATCTAGGGTTTCTTCAACTTCCAAGCTTGATAATCAAGAAACACGAATCCCGAACCGAAACCAAGGTAAGAACAAAGTGTTGGACTAAATCAAACATCTACATGCATTTTAAGTACCGAGGTAAGTTTGTATGAAATTAAGGCTACATGTGTTATTATGTTTAAATTACTTATTATTTTGAGAAATGTATATTATTTCTATAAAGTTGATTAATGATGTTTTGATGAGAAAATAACAAGAATATGCTAAGTGAAGTCTTAGATGAAATTTCGAATAACGAGGATACCTATGTCACAACATGAGATAAGGAAGGTCCCATATAAGACCATGTATGGGACATGGCATCGGCACCTAATGTAGGTCACGTATACGACCATGTCTGGGACATGGCATCGGCACCGAATGTAGATCCCGTATAAGACCATGTCAGGACATGGAATTAGCATCGAATAAGAAAGGTCCCGTATAAGGCCATGTTTGGGACATGGCATCAGCATCAAAAAAAGAAGGTCCCGTGTAAGACCATGTCTGGGACATGGCTTCGGCACCAAAGGAAGATCTCATGTAAGACCATGTCTGGGACACGGCATTGACATTTATGTACGATCTCGTATAAGACCATGTCTGGGACATGGCATTGACATCGAGTTAAAAGATCCCGTGGAAGACCATATCTAGGATATGGCATCGGCATCAAGAGGTGATCCCATGTAAGGCCATAACTGGGATATGACATTGGCATCATGATACATGTATGATGAGATTGAGTATCCTCTGATATTTCGAGTAGTTCAACGGGCAAAAGAGTTAAGTATACAAAGATGCTATAGATATAATTTATACAAGGATGATAATGAGTTCTATTTATCTTAAAGATGATGATGGTTTAATTTTATGTTCAAGTTAGCATAAATGCTAAATTATGTTCTGAAGTGTTATAGGTACCATGAGTAAAATACGAGTTATGAAATCCGTAATGTGATATATGATGGGTAAGAATAAGTATAAGTAAGAATGTCAAAGTACTTGAGAAATTGTGTGGCTATTGTTCCATGCTAAATGGATTTTACTATGAGTATTTATGTTGCTATATAAATTCATGCAAACTTACTAAGCTATATGGTTACCCCTCTCTTTTCCTTTTTCCTTGTAGTATCGCCAAGCTAGCTCGGGGATCGTAGAACATCGGAGTTCGGATCACACTATCAATCATTCTTTTGGAATAGTAAAGTTGATTTATTTTGGGTATGGCATGTATAGGAACTTGGTCATTTTGTATTATGTCATATTTGAGAGCCAAAGTGTTGACTACTAATGTTATACCCTCATTTTGTATATGGTCATAGGGAATTGGCCAACATTTTTCATGTTTTATATTTTAATGATGATGAGTTTTCTGAATGGAAAGTTTATGCAAAAGATGAGGTAAAATGTGAAGTGTTTGAATGATGATTAGTGGTTCTCTATAGGGAATTATTGTTTTATCATGTATTACTTGTGTTGGTATATGTGTGTTTATGTTTCAGGGTGGCAACTGGCTTGGTAAATAGCCTTCTAATTGTCCACATGGGTAGACACACGGGCGTGTGTCTAGGCCATGTGTGACACACGATTAACACCCATGGGTGTGTTGATAGGCTATGTGTCCCTTGCATCAAATTTACGAGAATTCAATTCGTCACACAAGCTAGCACACGGGCGTGTGCCTAGGCCGTGTGCCCTTTAGAGTTTGCTGATGTCATAAATAGAATGCTATGGTTTTCACACACAGGTAAGGACACGGGCGTGTCTAGGCCGTGTGATGGACACAGGCTAAAGACATAGGCGTGTGTCTGGTCGTGTGAAAACCCCTGTTGGCTCGAAATGAAAAATAAATTTCATACGGGCTAGGAACATGGGCATGTGTGACCACACGGCCTGCCCACACGGGTGTGTTCCATTTCACACGGGCGTGTGGCCCTGTTTAGGCAAAAATTTTCTAAGTGCATAAAAGTTTCTGATTTATTCTCAAACCTTTCCGTATATATGTTTGGGGCCTCATAGACCCATAATAAGAATGTTGTGAATATGAATGAAAAGTTTTAAGTTTGAAATGAAATTTTGTAGCTTGATAATGTATGTTCAAGCAAGTTAAGTCAGGTAATGCCTCGTATCCTATCCCGGCGTCGGACACGGGTAAGGGGTGTTACAACTTCACATCATGTAGAAACCTTTTCTTTTGATGATACGTCTTATCAATTGACATCAAACCACAAGCTAAATAGTTAGCAAGATCAGGAAACCAAGGGGTATTATGGACATGATTTACCTTAAGTATATGCTTGTTTAGAAATTTCTCCTGAATGGGTATAAGTGGATAATTTCCTTCTTGCGACTCCAATCTAGACAAGTGGTCTGCAACTTGGTTTTCCACTCCCTTTCGATCTTGAATTTCTAGATCGAACTCTTGGAGTAGCAGTACCCGTCAGATCTGTAACGCCCAAATTTGGGCCTAGAAGTATTGGGCCTATTGGGCTTTGGGATTTGGATCTTAGAAAATTTTCAAGTGAGTGAGAAAATGACAATTGGCATATGGGCTTTGAGGGTTTAATGAATTTTGAGTGTCTAGTGTAACAACCTGGTTTAGACCCTAGTCGGACCAGTGGTTTTGAGACCACAAATCTGAGGTCGGTATGAAAATTTAATATTATTTTCTGTTTGAATGGTATGTGAAATTGTCCGTGTGAAAATTCTATGTGATAATTTGATCGTTTGTGTGCGAATTAAGAGAAATGACTTAATCGCATAAAATGAAAAACCTGTGTGCTAATTGTTGAAGTGCTTACTTGTCATGGCTTTTTAAATGAAGGGTCCTTATGTTGCAAATGGTCCACTAAAAGTATAGATGGCCATAAATGGGTATATATTAAGTGAATTTATAATATTTTAATGAAAGGCAAAATAGTAAACTTTGTTTTAATGTTAATTTAATAAATAAAACATAAAATTTTGCCCATTATGTTCATCCATGCACCAAAGGTTTTGGCATATTGAATTCTTTATTAAAGTATGTTCTAAGTTCGATTTTTGATAATTTCTATGTTTTCGTAATCGTTGCTTCATGTTCTAGCTAACCCATCTTGTAATTTTGTGAATTGATGATGTTATTATGATGAGCCATTGATGAACACTTGAGCTTTGTGTTGTTAGTTGGTGAAATATGAATGCTTGGTGTTGGGTTAATATAATTTGTATTTGAGTTTTTAGTGAAATTGAGTATTTTAGGCTAAATTGTTAAAAGTATAAATTGAGGGACTAAAAGGTGAAATAAATGAAATATGTGGGTTGGAAATGGACATAAGGAAAATTGGGTAAAGCTTATGTTAGGAGAAATTATGTGTATTTGATGATTTTGTAAATTAAGGACTAAAGTGTCGAAATGTGAAAATGTGAGGGCTATTTTGTAAAATACCCTAAATATGTGTGTTTGGACTAAATTAAATGAAATAGTGATTGAATGGACTGAATTTGAATGTGTATAGACCAAGAGTGGAGAGGTTCAGATCGAGATTGAGGCAAAGATAAAGTGCTCGATTAATCGACCGTTTCGATAGTTCGACGTCCGAGGTAAGTTCATATATAATACGTATATTTAGCCATGTTTAATGTTATAAAATGAATGATATGATATTGTTGAAATGTAAATGCTATGTGCGGAATTGAATTATAGGCACTAAGTGTGCGATATTAGAACGAGGATAGAGACGATTGGCACTGTGTGTGCGAGACGGTAAAAGCTTCGGCTTATCACACTGTGTGTGTGTGAATTTTTTCTCTGCTTTGCAGTGTCAGTAAAGCTAGCTTGGATTGAGGGATCGTCAGCATCTCAACCACACTATCGGCTATCTATTTTGGGTACTTAAGGAAAAATGTATATAGTTGAAATATGGCATGTATAGGCTAGTTATTTGAATCATATTTGAGATATGCAAATAGCATGTGATGGATTATGAATATGTCTTATGAATGATAAGTTTAGTGATGGATTGATGCTAATATGATTTAGTGATATAATGCATGAATCATGCTTGGTAATGTATGAGTTTTAGTTGTGAAATTTCGTTTATAAGATGGCAAGATTAGAAATGGAATTGGATAGAAAGGTATGTGATCATTTAACATGTATTTGGTTTCCAAATTGTGTGAGAAAATATGCATATTTGTGCTTGTAGGGTTGACCCTTGTATGGGTGAAAAATTGGCCTTGCAAATAGCCTATTTTGTCACATGGCTATGGCACATGAGTATGCCTAGTGACCATAGGGTAAAGTCAGTAGCTAGCTTAAGAGCACACGGCCATGGCACACGGGCGTGCCTATAATCCGTGTGAGAAAGTCAGTATATGGCCTAATAGTATACGGCCTTGGCACACGGGAGTGCATGTTAGCCGTGTGGTTTTGGCAGGATCGACCACGGCCAGGGTACACGGGCGTGCCTGGTGGGCGTGGTACACAAGTCAGTTTCGACCACTGGGAGGATACACGAGTGTGTCTAGTAGCCGTGAAAGGTACACGACCTACCCCCACGGGCGTATATCCCCATATTTTAGAAAAGTTTTTCGATCCCGACCCAGGTTATAAGCATGTTTAAGGTCTCATTGACCTATTTAAGGGACATTGTGTGTATGATTGATGAATGGAATGTATGGAATATTATGATAGTTTTTGATCTATCCGCAATGCTCCAAACCCTAATTCGACAACAAACTCGAGAGAGGGTGTTTCATTTGGTTGGTATCAAAGCTACGGTTTAGTCAATTCTAGGACTAACATAGCACGTGTGAGTCTAACTATACATGCCATATATTAAATTGCGATAGTGTGATGATTTTGAATATTGTAAATCTATTATCATATAGTAAGGGACCCCGATCGAGTAGTTGCTAATGACGTAGAGAGTAACGTGCCTGCTCTCGCTCAAGGGACAGTGTCGGCCACATCTAGGCCGAATGATAGTAGTGAGGGAGGAGAGGCTAAGCAATCCTTCTTCCTAATAATGAGCGAGTGATTTACAGAGTTCATTCGAACGAATCCGGATGCTCCACAACCTCTACCCCCACAAGTACCTTTTGTACCACAAGTTGTAGATCCGAACAGATTGAATGAACCTCTTGTGGACAAGATTCGAAAGTACGGGGCCAAAGAGTTTAGGGCCACATCCGATGATGATACTGAGCGAGCTGAGTTTTGGCTTGAGAATACAATACGAGTATTCGATGAGATGTCATTAACGCCTGATGAATGTATAAAATGGGCTATTTCATTGTTGAGGGATACTACGTATAACTGGTGGAAAACATTGATATCTGTGGTTCCGAGAGAGAGAATCACTTGGGACTTCTTTCAAGGAGAGTTTAGAAAGAAGTATATTAGTCAATGCTTCATTGACTAGAAACATAATGAGTTTCTAGAATTGAAATAGGGTCATTTGTCTGTTACTGAGTACAAGCAGGAATTTACTCGAGGGAATATGTTTCAACGGCTACTATGTGCAAACGCTTCATAGAGGGATTGAATGAAGACATTAAGTTGTTGGTTAGGATACTTGTCATAAACGAATTTGTTGGGCTAGTTGAAAGAGCATGCAAAGCTGAGGAGCTTAATAAAGAAAAGAAGAAAGTTGGTTCTGAAGCTCATGATGAAAGAAAAAGATCGATGAGTAAGTTTTCTCAACCTTTTACAAAGAGATTTACAGATACAAGTAATCATTCAAGTGTTTCGTTTGGACATTCAATTAGAGATCATTCGAGACAAAGTGCTGGTCCATGAACTCAAGCTCCGATCGAATCAAGTGTTGGCAGTGTTAAGAGTAACAAGCTTGAGTGTAGGCAATGTGAGAGACGACATGGGGGAGAGTGTTGGGGTAAGTATAATAATGGAACATGTTATAAATGTGGATCCCGAGATCATTTTATTCGAGATTGCCCAAAGATGGTTGAAGAGGAAAATGTTCAGAATGAAAGACCGAGTAATGTGATGGCTAGGGGAAGACCACCCAGAAACACCAAAAATGTGAGTGAAAGTTAGAGAGGGACAACTAATACAACTGTGAGATCGGAGGCAAGAGCTTCTGCTAGAGCCTATGCTATTCGAGCGAAGAAGAAGCATCATCTTCGGACGTCATCACCGTTATTTTCACTTTACTTGATACTAATGTCATTGCATTGATAGATCCAGGATCAACTCATTCCTATGTGTGTATGAATCTAGTATTGAATAAGACTTTACCTGTTGAGTCTACTAAATTTGTGGTTAGAGTATCAAACCCCTTAGGCAAGTGTGTCTTGGTGGATAAAGTGTGCAAGAATTGTCCATTAATGTTTCAGAATGCTTGTTTTCCTGTCAATTTGATGTTACTACCATACGATGAGTTTGATATAATTCTGGGTATGGATTGGCTTACTTTGCATAATGCCATCGTGAATTGTAAAAGAAAGAGTATTGAATTGAAAAGTCAAAATGGTGAAATAGTTCGAATTGAGTCTATTGATATGAAAGGATTACCAGCTGTTATATCTGTAATGAAAGATATGAACTATGTGAGAAAGGGTTGTGAAGCTTATTTGGTGTATGTAATTGATACAAAAGTGTCAAAAAAGAAAGTTGAATCTGTGCCTGTGGTTTGTGAGTTCCAAGACGTGTTTCTGAAGAATTACTGGGATTACCTCCAATCAGGGAAGTTGAATTTGGTATTGAATTAGTGCCGGGAACTACTCCTATCTTAATAGATCCGTATAGAATGGAACCAACAGAATTGAAATAGTTAAAGTCTCAGTTACAGGAATTGAATGACAAAGGATTTGCACGAATGAGCTTCTCACCCTAGGGAGTTCCTATGTTATTTATGAAAAAGAAATATGGAACTATGAGAATGTGTATTGATTATCGACAGTTGAACAAGGTGATGATAAAGAAAAAATGTCCATTTCCTCGTATCGATGATTTGTTTGATGAGTTTAGAGGAGCTATAGTGTTTTCTAAGATAGATTTGAGATTAGGGTACTATCAGTTGAGAGTTGAAGAATCTAATGTGCTGAAGACTACTTTCAGAACGAGGTATGGACACTATGAATTCTTAGTGATGCCCTTCGAACTAACAAATGCTCCTATAATGTTTATGGATTTGATGAATCAAATATTTAGACCATATCTGGATTACTTTGTTGTAGTGTTCATTGATGATATTTTGATCTATTCATGTGATGAGATGCAGCATGTCAACATTTGAGAATCGTGCTACAAACTCTGCGTAAGAAACAGTTGTATGCAAAGTTTAGCAAATGTGAATTTTGGTTGCGTGAGGTTGGTTTTTGGGGCATATTGTATCAGCTGCTGGGATTCGAGTTGATCCGAGTAAAATCTCTTCTATTTTGGAATGGAAGCCTCTAAGAAATGTGTCTGAAGTCCGTAGTTTTCTGGGACTAGTGGGATATTATAGACAGTTTGTGAAAGGTTTCTCTATGATTGTGACTCCATTGACGTAGTTATTACAAAAAGATGTTAAATTTGAGTGGTCAAAAAAGTGTCAGCAGAGTTTTGACCAGTTGAAAGCGTTGTTAACGGAAGCACCAGTGTTGATTCAACCCGAATCAGGCAAAGAGTTCTTAGTATACAGTGATGCATCATTGAACGGTTTGGGTTGTGTGCTGATGTAATAAGGGAAAGTCATTGCATAAGTTTTGAGACAGTTAAAACCGCATGAAAAGAATTACCCAACGCATGACCTTGAGTTAGCTGTGATTGTGTTTGCGTTAAATATTTGGTGTCATTACTTATTCGGTGAGAAATGTCACATCTATACTGATCATAAGAGTTTAAGGTACTTGATGACTCAAAAATATTTAAATTTACGACAGAGAAGATGGTTAGAATTGTTGAAAACTATGAACTTGTGATAGATTATCACCGGGTAAAGCTAATGTTGTAGTTGATGCTTTGAGTCAGAAATCATTATATGCTTTGCGAGCTATAAGTACTCAAATAGATCTATGTGATGATAGTGCAATTATAGCTGAATTGAAAGTTAAACCGACATTTGTTCAACAGATTTGTGATTCTAAGAAAAATGATGTTGAACTGATGGCTAAACAAACTCAATGTGAATCGAATGCTAAATTAGAATTTCGATGATTTTCAATGATAGTGATGATTGTTTGAGATTTAGAGATCAAATTTGTGGTCCGAGAAATTCAGAGTTGATTTTGATGATTTTGAATGAAGTTCACAATAGTCATTTGACTGTACATCTGGGGAGTACGAAGATGTATAATGACATGAAGCAGTTCTACTGGTGGTATGGTATGAAAAGAGACATTTCTGACTATGTGTCGAAGTCTTTAGTTTGTCAGCAAGTTAAGGCTGAACATCAAGTTCCTTCTGGCTTATTACAACCGATTATGATTCTTGAGTGGAAATGGGAGAGGATCACAATGAACTTTGTGTCGGGTTTGCCCTTATCTCCGAGCAAGAAAGATGCGATCTGGGTGATAGTTGATAGATTGACAAAATCAGCTTATTTCATTCTGGTGAGAACAAATTATTCATTCGATAGATTGCTGAATTGTATATTGCCGAGATTGTGAGATTGCACGGAGTGCCACTATCTATAGTGTCTGACAGGGATCTGAGGTTTAGCTCTCGATTTTGGGAGAAATTGCAAGAAGGTTTAGGCACCAAATTGCATTTCAGTACTACGTTTCATCTGCAAACGGATGGCCAGTCCGAGAGGATCATTCAGGTACTAGAAGATATGTTAAGATACTGCATACTTGAATTTGAAAGTACGTGGAAAAAACATTTATCGTTGATTGAGTTTAAGTACAATAATAGTTTTCAATCTAGTATCAAAATGGCACCATACGAAGTTGTTTATGGTCGAAAGTGTTGACCTCCATTGTATTGGACTAAGCTGAGTGAGAATAAGATTCACGGGGTTGATCTTATAAAAGAGACTGAGAAAAAAGTGAAAGTAATTCGTGATAGTTTGAAAGCGGCCTCAGATCGTCAGAAGTCTTATGCAGATTTAAAGTGAAAAGATATTGAATTTGAAGTTCATGATAAAGTGTTTTTGAAAGTGTCTCCGTGGAAGAAAATACTTCGATTTGGCAGAAAGGGCAAATGGATTCTGAGGTTCATTAGACCGTATGAGATCATTGAACGAGTTGGGTCGGTTGCTTATAGATTGGAATTTCCATCTGAATTAGAGAAGATTCATAAAGTGTTATATGTGTCAGTGCTTCGACGATACAGATCAGACCCGTCTTATGTGATTGCACCTACTGAGGTTGAGATTCATTAGACTTGTCGTATAGTGAAAAACCAATCCGAATTTTGGCATGAGAGACTAAAGAATTGAGAAACAAAAGAATTTACTTAGTGAAAGTATGGTGGCACAAACACGGAATTGAAGAGGCTACATGGGAGTCTGAGAACGTTATGAGAGAGCAATATCCACAGCTGTTCAATACTAAGATTTTTGGGGACGAAAATACCTAGGGAGGGAGAGTTGTAACAACCCAGTTTAGACCCTAGTCGGACTAGTGGTTTCGAGACCACAAATCCGAGGTCAGTATAAAAATTTAATATTATTTTCTATGTGAATGGTAGGTGACATTGTCCATATGAAAATTATGTGTGATAATTTGATCGTTTGTGTGCCGAATTAAGAGAAAGGACTTAATCACATAAAATGCAAAAGCTGCGTGCTGATTGTTAAAGTGCTTAATTGTGATGGCTTTTTAAATGAAGGGTCCTTATGTTGTAAATGGGCCATTAAAAGTATAGATGGACAGAAATGGGTATATATTAAGTGAATTTATAATGTTTTAATGCAGGGAAAATAGTAAACTTTGTTTTAATGTTAATACAATAAATAAAACACAAAATTTTGCCCATTATGTTCATCCATGCACCGAAAATAGAGAAGAAAGAAAGGGTTAAGAGCTTTGTAGGTTTTGGCACATTGAATTCTTGATTGAGGTATGTTCTAACTTTGATTTTTGATAATTTATACGTTTTAATAATCATTGTTTCGTGCTCTAGCTAACCCATGTTGTAATTTTGTGAATTGATGACATTTTTATGATGAGCAATTGATGAACACTTAAGCTTTGTGATGCTAGTTGGTGAAATATGAAAGCTTGGTGTTGGGTTAATATAGTTTGTATTTGAGTTTTTAGTGAAATTGAGTATTTTGGGCTAAATTGTGAAAAGTGTAAATTGAGGGAACTAAATGTGAAATAAATGAAATATGTGGGTTGGTATAGACATAAGGAAAATTCGGCACGCTTGTGTTAGGAGAAATTATATGTATTTGATGATTTTATGAATTAAGGAATAAAGTGTCAAAATGTGAAAATGTGAGGGCTATTTTGTAAAATGCCCTAAATATGTGTGTTTGGACTAAATTAAATGAAATAGTGATTGAATGGACTGAATTTGAATGTGTATAGACCAAGAGAGGAGAGGTTCAGATCAAGATCGAGGCAAATATAAAGTGCTCGATTAATCGACCGTTTTGATAGTTCGACGTTCGAGGTAAGTTTGGATATAATACATATATTTAGCCATGTTTAATGTTATGAAATGAATGATATGATATTGTTGAAATGTAAATGCTATGTGCGGAATTGAAATATAGGCACTAAGTGTGCAATATTAGAATGTGGATAGAGACGATTGGCATTGTGTGTGCGAGACCATAAAAGCTTCGGCTTATCACACTGTGTGTGTGAATTGTTTCTCTGCTTTGCAGTGTCAGTAAAGATAGCTTGGATCCGAGGATTGTCAGCATCTCAATCACACTAACGGCTATCTATTTTTGGTACTTTAGGAAAAATGTACATAGTTGAAATATGGCATGTATAGGTTAGTTATTTGAATCATGTTTGAGATATGTAAGTAGCATGTGATGTGGCTAAATATATGTTGGCTATAAGCATGAGTGAATTTGGTATATGATGCAAATTATGGTTTGGCTTGTTGGTGATGAAAATGTCTTATGAATGATAAGTTTAGTAATAGATTAATGCTAATATGATTTAGTGATATAATGGATGAATCATGCTTGGTAATGCGTGGGTTTTAGTTGTGAAATTTGGTTTATAAGGTGGCAAGATTAGAAATGGGATTGGATAGGAGGGTATGTGATCATTTGACATGTCTTTGGTTGCCAAATTGTGTGAGAAAATATGCATATTTTTGCTTGTGTGGTTGACCATTGTATGGGTGGCAAATTGGCCTTGCAAATGGCCTATTTTGTCATCTGATTTAACACAGCGTGCCTAATGACCGTGGGGTGAAGTCGAGCTTGACTTAAGAGCACACGGCCATGGCACACGGGCGTGCCTATAAGCCGTGTGAGAAAGTCAGTATATGGCCTAATAATACACAGCCTTGGCATACCGGGTGCATGTTAACCGTGTGGTTTTGGTAGGGTCGACCACGGCCAGGGTACACGGACGTGCCTGTTGGCTGTGGTACACAAGTCAGTTTCAACCATTGGGAGACACACGGGTGTGTCTAGTAGCCGTGGAAGGTACACGGCCTACCCCCACGGACGTGTATCCTGTATATTTTAGAAAAGATTTTAAGTTTTTGCGAAATTTTGTATGTGTTTTGATCTAGTCTCGACCTAGGTTATAAGCATTTTTAAGGTCTCGTTGACCTATTTAAGGGACATTGTGTATATGATTGATGAATGAAATGTATTAAATGTATGAAATGTTATGAAAGTTTCTGATCTGTCTAGTAATGCTCCTAACCCTAATCCGGCGACGGACTTGGGATAGGGGTGTTACACTAGGTGTGTTGGAGGAGCTATAGGTTTGATTTTTGTGGTGGAGGATTCTAAATTTATTTAATTAAGGAATCAGGGTTGTGAGTAGTAGGCTTTTAAATAAGTGAAAAATGGAAAAAAGAAGCCTCTGGTGAAGTGGCTAAGTGACACCACTAGTGTGTAAGGAGGTGGCGACATATGCATGCAGAGAGGTCTGAGGTTCGAGTGCTAGCTTAAGTTTTATTTTAGAGTTTAATTTTATGCTTCTAGAAGGCCGGAAGTGGTGTGTAGATGGACTCTAAGGAGAAGTGATCAGTAGAGAGAATTTAAGAGAAGGATATGGGAGATATCATGGAGAAAAATTAGGAGATGAGCAGTAGATGAAATGGTGCCGAACTGGACTCTAGAGGTGGCTAAGTGTCAGCTATAGGCTATAAAAGGAGGGGGTCGAATGCTTGAAAGGGTCTTTGAGCATTCTTTAGTTTTTCTTTCTCCCCTCTCAATCGGTTTCTCCTATAGTCGAATTTTTTTTTCCATTTTCCAAAAAAGAAACCCATCATTCTTTTTACCAAAAGTCCTATCAGAGTTGTGCTCTGTTTCTGTCCCTGAAAGCCGAATACACCTTCTTATTATATAGCTTCATTTGTGCTGATTTTTGGTTTGTTCTCCTTTATCACAATCGATTGCTACCCACTTTTAGTCAAGCCGAATCTTGTTCAGTAGTGATCTAGGCTGCAAGATTAAATGAGGGTTTTGGTAAGTGTTTAGTTGAACTTTTTAGTGCGTTTTGTTAAAAGCCAAAGGGCTACCTATCCCAATCTTCGTTGTTAACCTATATTAATAAGGGTAAGGCTCAACAATTGAAAGCGTTGTAGGTAAGGAGTGCTAACAAGGTGGTAAGTGTTCTTAACCCAATCATGGTTTAGTAAATGGCCGAACCTAATGTGGCTCATATGGGTGACTTATGATCAATATGGGTCACTTGGTTTTGACGATATAGGTGTCTGGATGCAGATCTAGAGGATAATTGCAAATAGTAGCAAAGCAAGGGCTACTAGAACGTGAGGCACACGGTAAGGGTACAGTGAGGTTTCAATTTTTGATACGTACGTGTTAAAGCTTTGGTTAATCGCTAGTAATGCCGATTTTAGGTTCTTGACTAAGGGGTTTGCAGCATGCGGGGTTACCAGGTGTGTACAAACACTACACACACGATATTGGCAATGCCGAAAGGCCGAAAAGCCGGAAGTGGCTAAATGGGCCCGATGGGCCTTGAGGCTAGGTTTGATAAAATGGTTTTTTTGGTTATACGAATTGGGGTAGTCATGCATGATACATGATCTGGAATTGTTTTGGGCCTAATAGGCCATATGATGAGATTTGGGCCAATAGGCCGTAAGGATGTGATTTGGACTTGATGGGCTTATGGGGATGTAGACAAGTATGTTAGGGTTAATGGACTTTAGGCATAGTTTGAACAACTCTTAAATCTCATAAGACTTAATCTAATTAAACAAGTCCGTGAGCAAGTAGCTGGGTTAGGGTGTGGCAACATGCATACCCATGTCTAGGATTGGATCTAGGGAGAGCTTGGTACTTAAGCGGTCCTAGTTGCCCACCTCTTCTTCTCTAGAATCCTACCTGGTGCGTAGTGTCTGTTCACTTTAGCCGCGAGGACTTGTTGATGGGCCAAAGTTCATAACTAAAACCCGAGAGGGACTAAAATACCCTTATATTTGTAAAATTACTAAAATATCCTTATATTTGTAAAATTACTAAAATACCCTTATATTTGTAAAATTATCGAAATACCCTATTTTGCAAAACTACCAAAATACCTCTATTTTGTAAAATTACCAAGATACCCCTATTTTTCCAAATTACCAAAATACCCCTATAAGGTAGAATTACGAAAATACCCATGGGTAGTGAATTGATGAAAATACCCCAATGTGACGAATATGAGTTTATGGATGTTACTCGTGTGTTTGATGCATTCATATGATATTCTACTTAGGATGTATATGGGTGGGAATTATGGTACGGAGGAAGATTTGAGGATCACATAATCGTATGGCCATGGATCCACCGGTGACTTTATGCCCATTATATGATTAGCATCTTTGCTGCAACATTAGGTAGTACCGCAACCGAGCTACCTTTGGTGTGTAGAGGATAGGTGGGTTGATTTAGAAATCCCCATTGGTGTGTAATGGTTGGAAGGGAAATGGTGTATGTAGTGGATGGATTATTGGGATGGGTTTTGCATTATCTTGTTTGTATATGATACGATATGATATGATATGAGGTCATTGTGGGCTAAGGCCCAAGACCAACGATTTTTGATAAGGCTTAGGCCCAATGTGAATATTTGTATGTGATTTGATTGCTAAAGGTTGTACACACTGAGTTTGAAAACTCACACACTTTAATTTATTGTTTCAAGTAATCTTGAGTAGACGGCTCGACATGGGAGAGGACTCAGAGATGGCCACACTACAAGCTGACCAAATGTTTTAATTTGTTCAAATGAATATGTTTCTAAATACTTTTTTTTTTTCATTGGTTTGTAATAAGGCCATGTAACTCCTAATTGACTTTAGATTTTGGGTTAATTATTAATGTTTCAACCATCCACTTAATAAATTTCATAAAGTTCTAAAAATAACATGGTTTTTGTAATAGCTTAACATATGAACATTTTTCCTAAAATGTGGGCTTTTCCTCTCAACTTAACAAGATATATTTAGATTTTGGGCTTTTGGGCCTTAAATTGTTAACTTCTAAAATCGTTTTGGATTTTGCCTTTAATGTGACATGTCGGACTAGGGCCTAAATTTTAGGCCAGGTTTGGGGTGTTACAGGATCAATCTCGACTTAGCGTCTTTCTTGGAGAGTAAATACTTAATTGCCGAATGGTCCGTATAGAGAGTGACTTTGGAACCTACAAGATAAGATAGAAACTTGTCAAAAGCAAACACAATAGCAAGTAACTCTTTCTCTGTTACTGTATAATTCAATTCATCTCCTGTTATAGTCTGACTTGCATAGTAGATGGGATGAAAAACTTTGTTCCTTCGCTGGCCTATCACAGCTTTTATCGCGAAGTCACCTTTGTCACATGGCAGTTCAAATGGAAAATCCTAGTCTGGTGTGACGACTATGGGTGTTGAAACTAACTGATTGTTGAAATCATTGAAAGCTCTTAAGCACTCCTCATCAAATTTGAACATCACGTCCTTCTCCAATAATTTGCATAAAGGTTTAGCAATTTTGGAGAAGTCTTTGACAAATCTCCGATAGAAACTGGCATGGCCCAAAAAGCTCCTAACACCTTTTACAGATGTTGGAGGTGGGAGTTTCTCAATAACATCTACCTTTGTTTTATCTACCTCGATTCCATGTCTCGTCACTTGATGCCCAAGAACAATACATTCTCGTACCATGAAATAGCACTTTTCCCAGTTGAGTACGAAGTTTGTTTCTTCGCATCGCCTTAGTACCTTGGCTAGATTGGCTAAGCAGTCATCATATGTATCTCTAAATACTGAAAAATCATCCATAACCACTTCAAAATAGTTCTCAACCATGTTAGTAAAAATAGACATCATACATCTTTGAAATGTAGTAAGTGCATTACATAAACCAAATGGCATGCGTCTAAATGCAAATGCACCGAATGTTATTTTGTGTTGATCCTCCGGTGCTACTGTGATCTAATTATACCTAGAGTATCCATCGAGAAAATAGTAATAGTCTTGTCCAGCGAGTCTATACAGTGCTTGATCCAAGAATAGTAAAGGAAAATGGTCTTTCCTAGTCGCCTTGTTCAACATCCTGTAATCAATGTAAATTATCCATCCTATAACCGTTCTAGTGGTATCAACTCGTTATTCTCATTCTTCACGACCGTAATACCTCCTTTCTTTGCCACGTACTGGACTGGACTTACCCACAAACTGTCTGTAATGGGGTAAATTATACCCGCATCTAACCACTTAATAATTTCTTTCTTTACCACATCCTTCATGATGGGGTTTAGTCTTCGTTGTCCATCAATAGTCCCTTTCTCACCATCTTCTAGGATGATTTTGTGCATGCATACGGACGGACTAATTCCACAAATATTGGCTATGGTCCATTCGGTATCCTTCTTGAATTGTTTCAATACTAGGATGAGTTTTTCTTATTTCTCTTTGGTCAATTCCACTGAAACAATCACAAGCAATGTAGAAGCATTACCTAAATAAAAATATTTAAAATGTGTGTGAAGTACCTTCATTTCTAATTTAGGTGGCTCCTCAATTTATGCTTTTGGCTGGATGTAATCTCTTCTTTCTAACTCCAAAGACTCAAAGCAGGATTGCAAATTCAATTCCCTGTGATTAGCTTCTAGAAAAGCTAAGTATTCCTCTCCATCTTCATCACTTGAAGGGTCTGATGTCAAAATTTTCTCCAATGGGTCCTCAACATAGTTGAGTTCCTTTTCCATGACTAATTCCTCTAAATTAAACACTGTAGAATAATCATCAAATGTGTCAAGAAATCGCATAGACTTAAAAACATTAAATTTTACCAGATCATCCTGAACATGAATAGTAAGCTCGCCCTTCTGCACATTGAATAAATGTCATTCCAGTTGCTAGGAAAGGCCTTCCTAGGATGATTGGCACCTCTTTATCAGCTTCAAAGTCCAGAATAACAAAGTCAGTAGGGAAAATAAATTTATTTACACGTACCATTACTTCCTCAATTTTTCCTTCTTATGTGCTAAAGATCGATCTACTAATTAAAGTGTAACTGTAGTATGTCTAACTTCACCTATCCCCAACTTTCTAAATATGGACATAGGCATCAAGTTGATGCTCGCACCCAAATCGCATAGTGCCTTACCGTAGTAAGTTGCTCCAATGTTCCAGGGTATGGTTAAACATCCGGGATCTTTCAACTTTGGGGTAGTTTATCTTGAAGATATGCACTGCATTCCTTCGTCAGGGCTTCCATCTCAAATTCTCCAAGTATTCGTTTCTTAGACAAGATATCCTTCATGAATTTGACATAATTTGACAATTGTTCAAGTGCTTCTACCAACGGAATGTTGATATGAAGTTGTTTGAATACGTCTAGGAACTTTTTGATCTAGGCTTCCTGCTTCAATTTCTGAAGTCTTTGAGGGTAGGGTGGTAGGGGATTCTTTACTGGAACTAGTTGATTCGTCTTTTATGGCAATTCTACATCTAATGAAGTTGTTAGTTTATCAAAATTGACTGGTTTAGAAGTTACCTTATTGATTTTACAAATTCTGTGTAACATCCCTCACCCGTATTCAACGCCGAAATAGGGTTACGAAAATTACTAGACTTATTATACCATTAAACATACATTCCACATACATTTTCAAATTTCATGTAATCATCATTCAACATCATTCACATTGTCTCTAATATGAGCCTACGAGGCCCAAAACATGCATTAGGAGTGGTTCAAGACTAAACTGATAACTAAGAAAATTTTTGAACACTTACAAAATTTTGCAAAATACAGAGGACACACGCCCGTGTGGCTTGGCTGTGTGTCTCACACGGCCAAAGACACTCCTGTGTCATAAGCCGTGTGGACATTCGGAATGGGATCACATGGCCGTGTCCCAGCTAGTGTCTGACCCCTTATAACTCTCTTACATGGGTCACACGACCAACCACATGCACTTGTGACCAGCCCTTGTGCCCTTTCGAAATGGCCTTACACACACGTGTGCTAGGCAGTGCCAATCCTATAAGGTATACTGACTTATTCCACACGGCCAAGTCAAACGCTCGTGTGCTGGGTCGTGTGGAGCATATTGACTTGTTTTCTAATTACACACTAGGCGACACATGACCGTCTAACTTGACCGTGTGTCACACATGGCTGAGACACACGCCCGTGTCTCTGCCCGTATGGGAAAAAATAGGCTATTTTCCAAGCCATTTTGCTCACCAAAATTTGCATACACCTACACCGAACCAAATGGCACACAATATGGCATAAATAGGCATTCAAACCCCTCAACTAAGCCTAATTCATGCTAATTATATACCATCAACCATAAGACACACATGTGTCAAAATAAGTAATACAATTTCATACCAAAATCACATTCACAATTCATCTAAATGATCACTTTCACTTATGCATCAAATTATCTAAATCACAAGCAAACAAATCTCAAATTTCAACCATTTAGTATCCATAATGCCAATTCTCAACTGGCATCATAAATCAACCATCAAACACATAACAAAGACCATAAACACACATACATATATATACATCACTAATATGTCAAAATAAGCCAACTCACAAGGCTATTAACATAACAAACCATTCAAACATTTACAAGCCAACTTAAATGGTTCAATCCATTATCAATATATACCAAAATAACTATATCTCATATACATGCCATATAACCAAAACATAAGTTCAAAAGTACCAAAGTAAAAGCTTGATAGTGTGATGTGATCTTCGACGAGTCCCGAATCTGAGCTAGCTTCGAAAACACTATAAAACACGAAAAATAAACAAAGTAAGCTATAAATCATAGTAAGCTTGTATGCTAAGTAAAACTTACCAATTAACAATTTAATAACATAAAACTTACCAATTAACAATTTAATAACATAAATATCATATAATGCAATTCAAATTTGAAGCATAACTTAACATATATATTCAATCCAAAGATTAAAAAAAATTTCCATCAACTTCTTCGATTTGATGATTTCATAGTTCGCATACATACCTGTACTAGCTCGTATCAATCTCACCGTTTCATATCGTCGATATACGCGTTGAACCGTTTCATATTTGTACAGCAAATATGTGATGCTCAGAAGGTTGATAATGAATTATTGTTGAAACGAGCTCAGTGTGAATTGAATTCTGAATCTGAAATTTGAGTTGTTGATGATTGTTTGAGATTTCGAGATTGTATCAGTGTTCCGAGAAATCTAGAGTTGATTCAAATGATATTGAGCGAAGCACATAATAGTCGCCTATCTGTTCAACCAGGGAGTACTAAAATGTACCATGATTTGAAGCAACACTACTGGTGGTTTGGTATGAAACGGGACATTTCTGAATTTGTTTCAAAATTCTTAGTTTGTCACCAAGTGAAAGCCGAACATCAAGTTTCGTCGGGATTGCTGCAGCCGATTTTGATTCCTGAACGGAAATGGGATAGAGTAACAATGGATTTTTGTTTCTGAATTGCCTCTGACTCCGAGAAAGAAAGATGCGATTTGGGTCGTAGTTGATCGATTGACGAAATCTGCCCATTTTATTCCTATAAGATCTGACTACTCACTTGAAAGATTAGCTGAGCTTTATATTTCTGAGATTGTGAGATTGAACGGGGGGCCACTATCTATTGTGTCAGATAAGGATTTGAGATTCACATCGCGATTCTGGAAGAAATTGCAAGATGCTTTGGGTACAAAATTGCATTTCAGTACAGCTTTTCATCCGCAAATGGATGGTCAATCCGAGTGAATTATTCATATTCTCGAAGATATGTTAAGCTGCTGTGTACTTGAGTTTAATGGTTCGTGGGAATAATACTACCGTTGATTGAATTTGCGTATAACAATAATTTTCAGTCGAGCATCAAAATGGCACCATATGAAGCTTTGTACGGTCGTAAATGTCGTACAGCTCTATATTGGACTGAACTCAGTGAGAATAAGTTACACGGGGTCGATTTGATAAAAGATACAGAACATAAACTAAAACTGATCCGAGATTGTTTGAAAGCACGATCTGATCGTTAGAAGTCCTATGCAGACTTAAAATGAAAGACTATAGAATTCGAGATCGGCGACAAAGTATTTTTGAAAGTGTCCCCGTAGAAGAAAGTGCTCCAATTCAGACGTAAAGGCAAGTTGATCCCGAGATTCATCGGACCGTATGAGATCATTGAACATGTTGGGCCTATTACATATAGATTGAAGTTACCCTCTGAACTAGGAAAGATTCACAATGTATTTCACGTTTCAAACTCCGTAGATATCGGTCTGATCCATCACAAGTGATTGCCCCATCTGAAATTGAAATCCAATCTGATATGACATACGAAGAGGAACCGATCCATATCTTAGCTCGTGAAGCGAAAGAGTTAAGAAACAAGAAAATTCCATCAGTAAAAGTATTGTGAAATCGACACGGATTAGAAGAGGCTACGGGGAGCCTAAAGATTCAATGAAACAACAATATCCAACTCTTTTAACGGTAAGATTTTCGGGGACAAAAATCCCTAAGGGGGAGAATTGTAGCAGTTCGGTTTATACCCTAGTCAGAATAGTGGTTTCAAGACCACAAATTCGAGTCTGTATAATATTTTAATATTATTTTTGTGCCGTTGATATGTGACTAAGCATGTGTTTAAATTTCGTAAGTTAATTCGTCCGTCTGTGTGTTTAATTTGAGCAAAGAATTAAATTGCATTGATATGCAAATTAGCATGCTACATGACAAGGCATTTAATTGTTATGTCTTTATATGTATGAGGGTTGTATGTGGAAATTAAGCCAATAGTTAAGATAGTGTATGGTACAAGTACCAAAATGGCTTTAATTTATATGTTATATATGTTTTAGTATAAGGACAAATTTTTAATTTATTTAGCAATTGAAGGACTAAATTGCAAATTTGATGAAATATTTGGGCTTATATAGTCCCTAGAGAGGTTCGGCCAAGCATGTGTATGTATGGATTTTGTGAATTTGATGTTTTGAGAAAAATGGACTAAATTGATAAAGTGTGCAAATATAAGGGTTAAATTGTAAATAACCCAAAATATATGTGTATGGATTGGATTGAATGGAATAGTGAATAAAAGGGTTAATTCTGAATATGTTTAGATAAAGAATCAAGGAAAACAGATTTAGATCGCGGGAAAGCGAAAGTAAAAGAGTAGTCATTTTCGTTTCGTTAAACCGAACCCGAGGTAAGTTACTATGCAAATAAACTTATATGTATTAAATTGAATATATGTATTCATATGTCTATCGATGAAAATGAATGAGCATGAGATGCTAAGTGCGTGAATTCCGAAATAAGTTTGATATAGTATAAATTTGAGAAATCTCGTACGAACCTAGGAATAGATAAGATTAGTTATATCATGACTAGGTATCTGTTTAGTTTCATCATGTAAGACCATGTCCGGGACGTTGGCATTGAATTGTCATCTCGTGTAAGACCACGTCTAAGATGTTGGCTTCGATATAAGCTTTATGAGTAAGACCACATCTGGGACGTTGGCATCGATATGAGTTTTGCGTGTAAGACCACATCTGGGATTTTGGCATCGTTATGATCTGTTCGTGTAAGACCATGTCTGGGATAGTGGCATCGATATGCGAGTGCATGTAAGACCTCGTCTAGCGTTGGCATTTTACTACTATTTAGAGCTTACTGAGTATCCTACTAGGTTCCTAAGGGTTCAACGGGCAAGTCTGTAAAATGAATCGTAAATACGAGCTGTGAGCAAATAAGTGAATGATTATCCGTTTGAGGTACGTTGAATGTACATTAAGAGTGCATAAAAGGTAAGTACCTATATGACATTGATTTGAAGAAAAGTGTTATTGAAAATGAAAAGGTGAATCTTGAAATGTTGAGTGTGGCAAACGTGGCCATAAGTTTATGAACCAAGTTATATAAGTGATAGTTGCTAAGTGATTGATATGTGTCAATGTAGTTATTTGTATATGACTTACTAAGCTTTCGGAAAGCTTACTCTGTGTGTGTGTTTTCTCTGTTTTATAGGTCGTCAAAGCTACTGAAGGCTCGGGATTGTCAATGATCGTCATCATACTACTAAACTTATTTTGGTACCCTTTTGAAAATGTATATGGCAAATTATAGCATGTATAGGCTAGATAGGTATATATGTTTATGAAGTGAGCATGGCCATGTGTATTGGCAAGTTCTTGAGTTGATAAATGTTTGAATGAATGAGTTATGAAGCATATATTTAGTATGTTTTGATGCAAATGAAATGGTTAAGTTTTTGTTGAGAAAATGGATGATACATGTTTGAAATGAAGTAGGATTTAGTTTGTAACTTGGTATGAATGGAATTGGTATTGAATGTATAGATGAAGTGAAACATTTAATATGTTTTGGTTGCCATTTATGGATATTATCTTTTGGTATATATTGATTGTAGGAAGACCTTCAGTGGATGGCATATTGGCCTTGTAGAATGGCCTATAATGTCACACGGCTGAGGCTCACGGGCGTGCCTAAGACCGTGGGTAAATTTGCAGAATATGGCTTAAATTGTACCCAACCTCGACGCGGATGTGCTTGGTGGCCGTGTGAGAAATTGCAGTATGTGATATATTAGTACACGGCCTTAGCACACGTGCGTGCTTGGTGACCGTGTTGATTTTGGCAGTATACTACCACGGGAAGGACACACGGGAGTGTCAAGTAGCCGTGGGTGAGGCACAGCCTACCGTCACAACCGTGTGTCCCCTGTATGTTAAAAAAGTTTTGAATTTTTTTATGAAATTACTTATGTGTTTCTATTTAGTCCCGACTCAGTTTATAAGCATGCTTAAGGTCTCGATGACCTACTTAAGGGACATTATGATTGATATTAATGAATGGTTGTACGATTAATTCTGTAAATGTTTTCAATCTGTCTGGTAATACCTTTAACCCTAATATGGTGATCGGACACGGGATAGGGGTGTTACATTTTATTGGTATTAGAGCTAAGGTTTAGTATTTCTCGGACTAACGTAGCGTGTCAGAGTCTAGCTATACATGCATATATTTGAACTGTGATAGTCTGATGAATCCTGACGTGTAAAATGTGATTTCTGTATAGCAATGGATCCCGAAAGAGTCGTAGCTGACGGCGCAAAAAGTAATGCACCTACTCCCTCGCAAGGGACAGCGCCCTCTGATTTGAGACAGGTTACGAGCGGTCGGAGGGAGAAGCTAAACAAGCTTTCTTCTAGATGATGAGTGAGTGGTTCACTCAATTCATGAGAAATAGCCCGACTATTTCACAACCTTCGCCCCCAGTTAATCCCCCTTAGACTACAGTTGTGCCACCGGCTATGTATCCAAATATGTTAAATAAGCCTCCAGTTGACAAGATCCGTAAGTATGGGGCTGAAGAGTTTCGATCTACCAATAATGATGATGCTGAAAAAGCTAAATTCTGGATTGAAAATACTATTCAGGTATTTGATGAGATGTCTTAGACTCAAAGAATACATAAAGTGTGTTGTATCCTTACTTCAAGATGCGACTTATCAATGGTGGAAAACCTTAATTTTATTTTTCGAGAGAACAGGTTACATGGTATTTCTTTCAGATTGAGTTTCAGAAGAAATATATCAGTGAGAGATTCGTCAATCAGAAATGAAAAGAATTTTTGGAGCTTAAACAGGGCCAAATGACTGTCAGTGAATATGAACGAGAGTTCATGCGACTAACTCAATATGCCCGAGAGTGTATATCTTTCGAAGCTATAATGTGCAAAAGATTTAAAGACGGTCTTAATGAAGATATTCGTTTGCTGGTTGGGATCCTACAAATGAAAGAGTTCGTTACACTCATTGACTGAGCTTGCAAAGCTGAAGCATTCGGGAAGGATAAAAGAAGAGCTGAGTTTGAAACTCAAGATACAAGAAAGAGATTTCAGAATAAATCATTTCAGTCTGCTTTAAAGAGATACAGAGATGAACAAAGTCGTTCCTGAGAAAATGCGGGACATTTGAACAGAAATAGAGCTAGATCGCAAATGAGTTCCAAAAACCCAGCAACTTTAGTGGGTAGTGTTGGTAATGTTTGATCTGAGAGAACCGAATGTAAACATTGTGGAAAAAGACATTCGGAAAGCTGTAGATTAAATAAAAGAGCTTGCTTCAGATGTGGATCACTTGATCATTTTATCCGTGATTGCCATGAGCCTGTCGAACCAGAGACTGTTAAGAATCCGAGATCTGATAATGGACCTGCGAGAGGTAGACCTTCAAAGAATACAATAAATGTTAGTGGTAGTCAGAGCTGCACGAGAGACACTGTGGTAAGATTTGAAGCTAGAGCACCTGCCAGAGCATATGCTATCCGAGCTCGTGAAGAAGCTTCATCACTTGATGTTATAATAGGTACTTTTACTTTTTATGATACTTCTGTGATAGCTTTAATAGACCCTGGTTCTACGCATTCGTACATATGCATGAATTTAGTATATGGTAAGACTTTGCCTGTAGAGTCTACTGAGTTTACTATAAAAGTACCGAACCCCTTAGGTAAAAGCGTCCTTGTTGATAAAGTATGCAAGAACTGTCTGTTAATGTTTTGAGATATCTTTTTCCCTGCTGATTTGATGCTTTTTCCATTTGATGAATTTGATATTATTTTGGGAATGGATTAGTTGTTTATGAATGATGCCGTTGTGAACTGTAAAAGAAAATCTATTGATTTAAGAAGTCCTAATGATGAGATTGTACGGATTGAGTCTGATAATTTGAATGGATTGACTGATGTGATATCTGTTTTGAAAGCTCTGAGTTATGTGAAAAAGGGGTATGAATCATATTTTGCTTATGTGATCGATTCAAAAGTATTCGAGAAGAAAGTTAAATCAGTACCCATTGTATGTGATTTTTTGATGTGTTCCCTGAAGAGTTACCGGGTTTACCTTCGATTCGTGAAGTTGAATTTGGTATTAAATTGTGGCCTGGTATGACACCTATTTCGATAGCTCTGTATAGAATGGCACCAACAAAGTTGAAAGAGCTAAAGTCACAGCTTTACTAGACTGAGTTTTTCGCCTTGGGGTGCTCATGTTCTATTTGTGAAAAAGAAAGATGGCACGATGAGAATGTGTATCGATTACTATTAGTTGAATAAGGTGACTATAAAGAAAAATATCCATTGCCCAGAATTGATGATTTGTTTGATCAGTTAAAAGGAGCTACTGTGTTTTCCAAGATTGATTTAAGATCGGGATACTACCAATTAAGAGTTAAAGATTCAGATTTTCTAAAAATCGCTTCTAGAATGAGGTACGGACATTATGAGTTTTTAGTTATGCCATTCGAACTAACCAATGCTCCTGCTATTTTTATGGACTTGATGAATAGAATTTTCAGACCGTATCTAGATCAATTTATTGTTGTATTCATTGACAACATTTTGATTTTCTCACGTGATAAGATTGAGCATGCTGAACATTTGAAAATTATGTTGCAAACTTTGAGAGAAAAGTAATTGTGCGTAAAATTTAGCAAATGCTAATTCTAGTTGAATGAGGTCAGTTTTTGGGGTATATTGTGTCAGCTTCTAGGATTCGTGTTGATCCGAGCAAGATTTCTGCTATTCTGAATTGGAAACCTTCGAGAAATATGTCTGAACTTTGTAGTTTTTTGGGTTTAGCTAGTTATTACCGTAGATTTGTTAAAGGCTTCTCGACTATAGCTACCCCGTTGACTAGATTACTTCAGAAAGATGTCAGATTTGAATGGTCGGATAAATGTCAAAAAGTTTTGACCAGTTGAAAACTCTGTTAACTAAAGCTCCAATGTTAGTACAGCCAGAATCGGGTAAAAATTTGTTGTTTACAGTGATGCTTCATTAAACAGTTTGGGATGTGTGTTGATGCAAGAAGGCAAAGTGGTATCTTATGCTTCGAGACAATTAAAGCCTCATGAAAAGAATTATCTGACACACGACCTTGAGCTTGCTGTGATTGTATTTGCACTCAAAATTTGGCGTCATTATTTGTACGGTGAGAAATGTCATGTGTTTTCAGATCATAAAAGTCTGAAATATCTAACGACCCAGAAAGATTTGAACGTGTGCCAGAGGAGATGGCTTGAATTGTTAAAATATTATGAAATGCTGATAGATTATCATCCGAGGAAAGCAAATGTGGTTGCTAATACGTTGAGTAGAAAATTATTCTTTGCACTACGTGATTTGAATGCTCAGTTCGATTTGTCTGATGATAGTTCTTTGATAGCTGAATTGAGAGCGAAACAGTTATTTGTAAAGCAAATATGTGATGCTCAGAAGGTTGATAATGAATTATTGTTGAAACGAGCTCAGTGTGAAATGAATTCTGAATCTGAATTTCGAGTTGTTGATGGTTGTTTGAGATTTTGGGATTGTATTAGTGTTCCAAGAAATCTAGAGTTGATTCGAATGATATTGAGCAAAGCACATAATAGTTGCCTATCTGTTCATCCAGGGAGTACTAAAATGTACAATGATTTGAAGCAACACTACTGGTGGTCTGGTATGAAACGGGACATTTCTGAATTTGTGTCAAAATGCTTAGTTTGTCACCAAGTGAAAGCCGAACATCAAGTTCTATCGGGATTACTGCAACTGATTCTAATTCCTAAATGGAAATGGGATAGAGTAATAATGGATTTTTGTTTCTGGATTGCCTCTGACTCCGAGAAAGAAAGATGTGATTTGGGTCGTAGTTGACTTATTGACAAAATCTGCCCATTTTATTCCTATAAGATCTGACTACTCACTTGAAAGATTAGCTGACCTTTATATTTTCGAGATTGTGAGATTGCATGGGGTGCCACTATCTATTGTGTCAAAGAGGGATCCGAGATTCACATCGCGACTCTGGAAGAAATTGCAAGATGCTTTGGGTACGAAATTACATTTCAGTACAGCTTTTCATCCTCAAACGGATGGTCAATCCGAGCGAATTATTCAGATTCTCGAAGATATGTTAAGTTGCTGTGTACTTGAGTTTAATGGTTCGTGGGAACAATACCTACCGTTGATTGAATTTGCGTATAATAATAGTTTTCAGTCGAGCATCAAAATGGCACCATATGAAGCTTTGTACAGACGTAAATGTCGTACACCTCTATATTGGACTGGAACTCAGTGAGAATAAGTTACACGGGGTTGATTTGATAAAAGATACCGAACATAAAGTGAAACTGATCCGAGATTGTTTGAAAGCAGCATCTAATCGTCAGAAGTCCTATGCAGACTTAAAACGAAAGGATATAGAATTTGAGATCGGTGACAAAGTATTTCTGAAAGTGTCTCTGTAGAAGAAAGTGCTCCAATTTAGACGTAAAGGCAAGTTAAGTCCGAGATTCATCGGACTGTTTAAGATCATTGAACGTGTTGGGCCAACTGCATATAGATTGAAGTTACCCTCTGAACTAGAAAAGATTCACAATGTATTTCACGTTTCGATGCTCCGTAGATATCGGCCTGATCCGTCACATGTGATTGCCCCATCTGAAATTGAAATCCAATCTGATATGACATACAAAGAGGAACCGATCCGTATCTTAGCTCGTGAAGTCAAAGAGTTAAGAAACAAGAAAATTCCATTAGTGAAAGTATTGTGAAATTTGCACGGATTAGAAGAGGCTACGTGGGAGCCTAAAGATTCAATGAAACAACAATATCCAACTCTGTTTAATGGTAAGATTTTTGGGGACAAAAATCCCTAAGGGGAGAATTGTAACATTCGGTTTATACCCTAGTCAGAATAGTGGTTTCAAGACCACAAATCTAAGTCTCTATAATATTTTAATATTATTTTCTGTGCCGTTGATATGTGACTAAGGATATGTTTAAATTTCATAAGTTAATTCGTCTGTCTATGTGTTTAATTTGAGAAAAGGATTAAATTGCATTGATATGCAAATTAGCAGGCTACATGATAAGGCATTTAATTGTTATGTCTTTATATGTATGAGGGTTGTATGTGGCAATTAAGCCATTAGTTAAGATAGTGTATGGTACAAGTACCAAAATGGCTTTAATTTATATGTTATATATGTTTTAGTATAAGGACAAATTTTTAATTTAGTTAGTAATATGATAGTTAATGAATTTAAGCATGAAAAATGGATATTCATCCATGCATTCATCCACCGAAAAATAAAGAAAAGAAAAAGAAAAGATGAAGCTTCGACATTCGGCCATAACACTCTTTGATTAAGGTATGAATTTGATTCAGTTTTTGATAATTTCTATGTTTTCGTAATCGTTGCTTCGAATGCTTTTTAAACCCATGCTTCAAATTTGAAGATTGATGATGTTTGTGAAATGAGACTTTGATGAACTCATGTGATTTGTGATGTTTAATAGTGAAATATGAAAGATATGTGTTTGATGAACATGTTTTGTTCTTGATGTTTTGATGAATTTAGCTAATTAGGGCTAAATTGAGAAAATGTTAAATTAAAGTACTAAATTGCAAATTTGATGAAATATTTGGGCTTATATAGTCCCTATAGAGGTTTGGCCAAGCATGTGTATGTATGGATTTTGTGAATTTGATGTTTTGAGAAAAATAGACTAAATTGATAAAGTGTGCAAATATGAGTGTTAAATTGTAAATAGCCCAAAATATATGTGTATCGATTGAATTGAATGGAATAGTGAATAAAAGGGTTAATTTTGAATATGTTTAGATCAAGAATAGAGGAAAACGAATTTAGATCGCGGGAAAGCGAAAGTAACAGAGTAGCCATTTTCGTTTCGTTAAACCGAACCCGAGGTAAGTCACTATGCAAATAAACTTATCTGTATTGAATTGAATATGTGTATTCATATGTCTATCGATGAAAATGAATGAGTATGTGATGCTAAGTGCGTGAATTCCGAAATAAGTTTGATATAGTGATAAAGCCAAGAAATCCCGTATGAACCTAGGAATAGATAGGATTAGCTATATCATGACATAGATATCTGTTCTGTTTCATCATGTAAGACCACGTCTGGGACGTTGGCATTGAATTGTGATCTCGTGTAAGACCACGTCTGGGATGTTGGCTTCGATATAAGCTTTATGAGTAAGACCACATCTGGGACGTTGACATCGATATGAGTTTTACGTGTAAGACCACATCTGAGACGTTGGCATCTTTATGATCTGTACGTGTAAGACCATGTCTGGGACATCGGCACCGTATTAAAATGTGTAAGACCCTGTCTGGGACAGTGGCATCAATATACGAGTGCATGTAAGACCTAGTCTTGGACGTTGGCATTGTACTACTATTCTGAGATTTCTAAGTGTCCTACTAGGTTCCTAAGGGTTCAACGGGCAAGTCCGTGAAATGAATCGTAAATACGAGCTGTGAGCAAATAAGTGAATGATTATCCGTTTCAGGTACGTTGAATGTACATTAAGAGTGCATAAAAGGTAAGTACCTATATGACTTTGATTTGAAGAAAAGTGTTATTGAAAATGAAAAGGTGAATCTTGAAATGTTGAGTGTGGCAAACGTGGCCATAAGTTTATGAACCAAGTTATATAAATGATAGTTGCTAAGTGATTGATATGTGTCAATGTATTTATTTGTATATGACTTACTAAGCTTTCGAAAAGCTTACTCTGTGTGCGTGTTTTCTCTGTTTTATAGGTCGTCGAAGTTACTGAAGGCTCGGGATTGTCAAGGATTGTCATCGCACTGCTGAACTTATTTTGGTACCCTTTTGAAAATGTATATGGCTAATTATGGCATGTATAGGCTAGATAGGTGTATATGTTTATGAAGTGAGCATGGCCATGTGTATTGGCAAGTTTTTGAGTTGATAAATGTTTGAATGGATGAGTTATGAAGCATATATTTAATATGTTTTGATGCAAATGAAATGGTTAAGTTTTGGTTCAGCAAATGGATGATACATGTTTGAAATGACGTAGGATTTAGTTTGTAATTTGGTATGAATGGAATTGGTATTGAATGTATGGATGAAGTGAAACATTTGATATGTTTTGGTTGCCATATATGCATATTATGTTTTGGTATATATTGCTTGTAGGAAACCCTAAATGAGTGGCATATTGGCCTTGTAGAATGGCCTATAATGTCACACGGTTGAGGCACACGGGCGTGCCTAAGACCGTGGGTAAATTGGAAAAATGTGGCTTAAATTGTACACGGCCTCGACACGGGTGTACTTGCTGGCCGTGTGAAAATGGCAGGATGTGATCTATTAGTACACAGCCTTAGCACACGGGCGTGCTTGGTGACCGTGTTGATTTTGGCAGTATACTACCACGGGAAGGACACACGGGAGTGTCAAGTAGCCGTGGGTGAGGCACAGCCTACCCCCACGGCCATGTGTCCCCTGTATGTTAGAAAAGTTCAATTTTTTTTTTTTGAAATTACTTATGTGTTTCTATTTAGTCCCGACATGTTTATAAGCTTCCTTAAGTCTCGTTGACCTACTTAAAGGACATTATGATTGATATTGATGAATGGTTGCACGATTAATTCTATAAATGTTTTTGATCTATCTGGTAATGCCTTTAACCCTAATCTAGTGATTGGACACGGGATAGGGGTGTTACGCCTACATTGAAACAATTTAATCATAATAATCTTACAAGTTATGCAAGGCTAATGTATTGTGATAGCCCGTTTTTAGTCAAATCAAAACAATGGTTTTTGGACCACAAATTCAAAGTCAGAATAATTATTTTGTTATTATTTTAATGTTTACAGTATGATAGAATAATTTTGTGAAAGTTTCGTTAAGAAATTTTATCATTTGAATGCTTAATTTGATAAAAAAACTAAATCGCGTAAATGTAGAACGATGTTCTAATAGTTAAAGGTATCAAATGGATATGAAATTAAATAGTAAAGGTCCTTATGTTGTAATTAGACCACTGTTAATGTTTGTGGACCTTCTTGGACATGATTAAGTGAATTTTAATGAAATATAACAAAGGTTTAATAAGTAAATTAATAAATAAGCTTAAGTAAAATAATGAAAATAAGGATATCATCTTTCGCATTGGGATATCACCATTGAAAAATTAAAAGAAGAACAACCATGGAAGCTTAAGCATTCGGCCTTCTCATTTTTGCTTGCATCTGGGAATAGTTTTCCTGTTTTTAATGATTTCTACGTTTTTGTGATCGTTGCAGATTAGTGTAGCTAGCCCAGGGACTAATTTGCAAAATTGTTAAATGTTTAGAATATTGCCATTGATGGATATGTATTAGCTTTATTGATTGATGATATATTATGAATGTTTGATGATAATTATACAAGTTTTGTTAAGTGATTTTTAGTGAAAATGCAAACTAGGGATTAAATTGTGAAATGTGTAAATTTGGTGGTTAAATTGTGAAAATGGAAAATATGGAATGTTAGGGTCCTAATTGAAATTTGGCTAGCATGGGTTTAGGTGGAATTGCATGAATTTGTGTTTTTATGAAATAAGGACTAAATTGTAAAAATGTGAAATATTAGGGGCAAATGTGTAAAATTTCCTCTTAGTACATGTTTTGGATTAAATTGAATAGAGAGGTAATTAAATAAGCTAAATTTGATATTATAAAGATCAAGAAAAGAGAACTACGGACTTAGATGGGGGAAAGAACAAGGTTTTGGATTAATTGACTTGTAGATCTATTTCGCTGATTTTACAATCGAGGCAAGTTTGTATGATTAATAAGCTCAATGTTATATGTGTTATGTACTTAAATATTATAATTGTGATATTACGACACTACGAAATATATCGACAAAGCATTGACACAGTGAGAATCCTAGTTGAACCTTAGGAATAGATAGGATACTAGTGACATGTCATTAGGGGTTACTGTGATTATGTGATTCGGGTGCTGGTCTTATACATCCTACCGGTGGCTGAGTATACCGGCATGTGTTGCGGTTACTTGATAGGTTGTGTGAGTAGCATCATGTACCTACGACTTGGCTAACAACTTGTGTGAGCAAGCCCTTTGATAGCTCGAGAGTGAGCATATATGTGATATGAGACTGAGATAGCTTTGGCTATGTATGTGGCACTTCATTGTGAGATTCCTAAGTATCCAATATTATTCTGAATGGTTTAATGGGAAAAGATGATCGTACGAGGATGTAAGCAATGATATGAATCATTTCATGTACTCATGATAAGTTTGGCAAGTAAGTGATAGTTGATAAGTTCATATGAAAAGTAAGTGAAAGTTGATGAATTTATACATGATTGATCGTTGTTTTGTCAAGTTTAATATTTATAAAGAGAATGATCGAACATGGAAACTAACTCTGACAACAACTTAAGGCAAGTGTACCTATCGAACAGTAGTATAGCTTAGGCATGATCGATTGTCGAACCCAAAGGAACTAAAAGTACTAATACTAACTTTCTTTTTATTATTTAGCCTAAAATAAGTGAAGTTGCTTTAATCTAAATTAATGACTTACTAAACTAAAGACACAAAGACAGAAAGAATGAATTGAAAAATAACTTGAAGGGAAACTCAATTGATCACGACGATACCCTCAAGAAGAATCCACCTAGATTTCACTTGTTATTTAACACTGAACCATATGATTTATTCACTTAGTTTGATCCGTAAGACTCCTTAATGTATATTAAACCCTCTGTCGAGGCAAATAACGTCTAACCCTAGGTTAATTAACGAAAATCTCTTTCTCGAATAATAACCCCCTAGAATAGTAGTAAATCGATCTATGGACTCCTATATTAGGTTTCACCCTAATCCGACAAAATCTCGTCACCCTATCTCAAGGCATGTGATCAACTCCGCTTAATTATGCTAGATCTACTCTTAAGCAGGGTCAATTCCTCCTCCACCTAAGCACGTCAGATTTGGATTAAGCATGAATAGTTAAGAACAAACTAAGTATTTCTCATAGAATTTAGAAATCAATAACAATATTCATCTAGGTTTCATCCCCATCAGGTATCTGAAGGGTTTAGTTCATAATGAATAAAGAAAACATCTCAAGAAAAAGATAAAACAAAACGTGAGAAATCCCTAAAACCCCCTAGAGGAATTGAAGGAGAAATCTGCTATCTTGAGTAGAATTTCGGCTCCTCGAGATGGATCCACTGGCTATCTTTGAGTAATTCCCACAAATCTGACCTTCTAGCTTGGCTCCTTGGCCTAGCTAATCGCCCCCCTTTCAGGGTACACTTAGGGTGTTTATATAGACTTTTAGAATGCTTTACTTGGCTTCTATGTTTCCTAAATCAAGTATACTTCTCACTCGGTGTTTTGATGGGCTTTGGAATGTGTTTCTTTGCCTCAAAGTATCCAAATCTGAGTGAAATTGCTCTCTCCCACGGTAGGGGTGCGGCCATGGTACACGCCCATGTAAATCATTTTCAGGCCGTGTCTCGATTCTGTCGATTGGAGCACAATCGTCTAAAATGTGGCATGGTCATGTCTTAGTTAATTGTCGAGGCACGGTCATGTGGCTTGAAGTCCAGGCCATGTTGATTTCCTTTTTGGCCCAAATTGGTCCATTTTAAGCTCGTTTCTTGTTCTTTTCGTCCTCGGGTTCTTTCTTGAGTAAAAACATGAAATGAAAGGATTAAGAGCACCTTATTACATAAATCAAGGGATAAATCATCCAAAAGCATACTAAACGTGAGCCTAAAATATGTTACTTTTACGGTTTATCAAATACCCCCACACTTAAGCTTTTGCTTGTCCTCAAGCAAAATTGTCAACTTATAATTAAAATGAACTTTCCATAATTCACAATTCCTAAAAAAATATGCCTCATCATAATTCACAGATAATTTATACATGGATAATTTAACCTCAAAGATTCATAAAGGTTCAAACAATTCTAAGTTATATATTTGTAGCATGAAAACATATGTGTCTCCCTTTATCTAAATAATTATCTTTAATTCAAAACTAGAAAGGATTGACATCCTCACTAAAGCTTCACTCAAAGTACTCGAAGCGTTTAAGGTTTAAGAAAAAGCACTCATAAGTCGGACCTTAAAAGTTAATCCCATAGGCTTGCCTGAAAATCAAGTCTCCAACACTGTAATATGAGATGATACACAAATCAAAAGGTCTTTGACAGGGTTGTAACGGGGCTTAGGTTAAAGCTGTGAATAAAGGCTGAATTAGAAGGTTTAGAATCAAGATTGACCTGACCAATTACCTAAATAAAAATAATGAACTTGAAAATAAATGATTATATCAATTGAAAATTTGAAACTAATAATACTACGAGCTTTTTCATTGATAATTGTACAAGCTCACTTTTTATACTACTAATTCTAAATATACTTAGATTTTTTTTGAATTTTTTTACGATAAAATAGAAACATAATAAAGAAAACTTTATCAACTGAAATAAACTAATTTGGTAACTGATCAAATCAATTCTCGATAGAAGGATAGTCAAGAGAATGGTGATAACAAATACAAATGTTTTGGGTTAATATTAGCGGGTAAATCAATAAAAGGGTTGTTAGGATCAAATGGGTTCACTAGGGTTAATTTGTGAAGGTAGGCTTTTTAGTGGAGTGAATGGGTTAAAACCTAGGTGCCTTTATTATCTCAGTATATCAAATCAATTAATGTGGTCTCGACATGTATAATCAATGCAAGTTCTAGAATAACAATCCAGTGTTGACACACTCATAATCAATAAAGTGAACTTGGAAAAGAATATATGCTCTATAAGGCTCAAATTTCACAAAAATTATGGGTATTTGACATCAATCCTGTAAATTACAAACTTAAAGGTAATACTCAAATTCAGTTCAACAACCTAAAAAACTTTTTATTCTTGAAAAATAAACTTATCATGCTTGATTCTCTAGTATTCTTCAAGTTTAATCATCAATGCACAATTATCAATGACTTACTCAAAAAAATATCAATAAAAATCATAAATCATTAGAAATTTCACACTAATTAATAATATGAGAAAATTACTTAGGAACAAGACTAAAATTCAGGATTTTGGAATAATGCAAAAAGTTAGGTACTTTTACCCCCCACACTTAAGATGTACATTGCCCTCAATGTACAAAGATAGATAACTAATAATGTAATAATAAAATCAAAAAAGAAGGGGAGAAGTGACACTTCCTGAATTTTGGATGATTTCGGGAGTTAGCAGAGCTCGTGGTGGCGTTTTCTATGGGACTGGTGGGGTGGTTACCGATGAGCTTTGTGCTAGATAAAGAAATTAGGTAGCCTGCAAAGATATAACCAAGAAATCTAAAGAAATATTAATAATATACTAATACTATAATTAAAGACAAAGAAAATAAAGAGAAGGAGACTAAGAAGAAAACTAAAATTAAAAGAAAAGATTAATGGACTAAAGAGTCCTTATTGTTGGATGGTTAACGAGGATTTGGTGTGACCTTCTCATTTTTGTTTAAGAAAACTTGATGATTTTGTAGAAAATGATTAACTAAACATTTTAGGTGCATGATTCCCAAATAGCCTTTAGAACCATTTTAAAACCAAGAAACTAAAACAAGATAATAGTGGCCTTATTATCCCAAACTTCATTGTTTGAGCATTGGCCACCTCGAAATCCTTGCTGCCCCGATCCATCGCACTACGAATCATCTGAAAAGTTTTCCCACAAAAGGGGTGAGTCATAAACTCAATGTATAACACATACATTAAAAAACCCATTTGATTAAGCCTTTAAGCCCATTAATTACACATATGGCCATAGGCCCATTTAAGTCATATTTGGCCAAAAGCCCATTTTCATAACAGATCAAATAATAATCATTTATGATCACATGATTAGATACAAATAATGAAATGCAAACCCGGCCCACCTAAATATCCATCCGCTACACACCACCCGTACCAACCAACACACCGTGGGGATTACTAAATCGACCCTCCATCTCACTACACACCATCGAAGGCGCTTCTTTGCAGTCAACATGCACATCGCCTTATAATATTGTGGCAAAGCCACTGGACAAATGTGACCAAGTCACCAGATTTCAAATATGTGACCAAGTCACCAATTCACATATGTGACCAAGTCACCGGATTTCAAATATGTGACCAAGTCACCAGATTCACATATGTGACCAAGTCACCGAATTTCAAATATGTGACCGAAGTCACCGGAAATGTGGTAAAACCACCAGAATACTTCCCCATCATCAATAATACCCATATGCCCATGCACATAGATATCGATAAATTTTCATGCTATTTACCCCACAGATCATAATATAGTCATACTTATCTTCTCATTTATGCATATAGCAAAATGAACAAAATATTGGGGTAAACATACCTGAATATCGTATACCACTGAATGGTATTCAAAATCACAATCATACACATGGTCATATAATCACATTTAAATATATGTAAATCTATGAGATTTTTAATGTAAGGTAACACACCTTATGACGGTGAGAACGATACCCTCTCGCTCGTCAACACCTAGTTAATTAGCACACTTGGTTAGTATACTATTACTAACAAAACTACACTTATTGATGATGGATAAAAATACTTACCTTGATGATCTTGAAAGATCACTTCTTAAAAGTTGGCTTCAACAAAGATCTTTAAAAATCCTTTCCAAGGATTCTACCTAGAGACGAAAAAATAAAAGGATTATGAGACTAAAATAAGAAGAAGTTCATGAAAACGATTGACAAAATCCTTACTTGATTCACTTGGAGGTTCGGCCTTGAATAAAAAGAAGAAAGGAATTGATGATTTGGCTTTAACAAAAGAGAGAAATATTGTGCTTTGGCTATGGTGGTTTGGTTGAGGATGAAGAAGAAAGAAGTATGAAAAGAGAAGGAAAGAGAGAAGGAAGAAAGAGAAAGAGAAAGAGAGAGATTAAAGGAAGAAGATGATGATGGTGATGTTGTTTTCAAAAGAAAAGAGATTGGTTTTGGAACCTATGCTCATTCTACCAAGGGAAGAAATGAAGAAAAGGTTCTTGATCTTTTGTGGTTTTGGCTATGAGAGGAAAGAGAAGAGAGAAATAGAATGAAAAGAAAGAAAAAGAAAATGAGAGAGAAGGCTTTTGGTGAAAGTTGAATTCGGCACTAGAGGGGAAGAAAAGGAAGTGTCTTCAAAAGTGACAATAATTTGGTATCAAAAGGAGATAAAATTTTGAGAGGAAAAGAAGAAATAAAGGTACCTATTTGGTCAAAATGCAAAGGCCAAAACAAAGCAAACTTTGTACCAAATGTCAATAAACAATTTCGGCTAAGAGAAGAAAAATATTGGACAAAGGAAAAATGCATAATTGACAACCTTTTGGTCAACTAAAACCTCCCTAATCCCATACCAAAATTCGGCCAACACAATAGCCTACACAATCCCATTCTTTCCTCCTTGATTCTTCCCTATCAACTCCATAATTTCCAACACAATTAATCACTCCCTTAGCCCCTTATGCCGTCTAGGTTCATGGTCAAATGACCATGAACAAACTTCCAAAACATTGCCCACATATCATGCATTTTGTCCCCTTTCTTACCATCTTCTTATGATTCCATACCATAAGTTCCTAGTTTTCATATGGTCAAATGGCCAAAATAAAAGAATACTCATCCACTCTAGAACATTCTTGGCCGACACTATAGGAAGGAAACATAAAAACTAAAATTTTTCCCATTTGCTAGCTAGGGATTCAACCTCTCCCTCAAGCACTAATCCATGCATCCTAACCACCTTGTCAATTACTCATCTTATGCTTAAAACTCCTTGTCATTATTTCTTAAGGCCTAACTTGTTTAGCTCCCTCTTAATTATTAGAAATTAAAAGTTTCACTAAGCATTCACTTAATTAATGAAGCTCAAATAACTTCCAAAATACACTCAATAATAATTAAGCATGCAACATCATTCAATTAAGTAGAAATTGCATAACCCCTAATTATCAGGATGTTACAGATAAACTAAATTAAGTAGAAGAGAAGTAAAGATAAGGAAATTGAAGCGAAAGAGAAAAGAAAAATAAAACCTAAATTGTCTCAAAGACCCTTGGCTTGTCGAATAGCTAAAGCTGCCGACATGAACTCATGTGAATCAGTCTCTTTTAAGGAGACTGTGGTTGGCCTTTTAGACTTCTTCGGCATGGCTTTTGTGTCTCAAGAGTTATAGGAATGTTAGAAGAAAAGGAGAAAGAGGAAATATGATAAGAAGAAGAAAAAAAGGAGGACGGAGGGCGAGGAAGAAGAGGGGATGGGGTGGGGTGAGGTTTATATAGAATTTTGGCTTCTGACATTTTCCCACGACCGTGCACCGAAGGTGTGTTGAATTACACGGCCACATCGCACGGCCGTGTGTCTAGGCATGTTTGTTCACCCACACTTGTTTTTTAGATGCCACTCCCATTCCTGAAAAGGTAGTGTGTTGGCACGGTTGGGTAGCATGGGCATATTTTTCTCGTGTCTGGTTAGTTAATAGCTTCACAGGTTGTAGAGCACGGCCTTGCCAATTTATTGGTGCCTTTGGGGGAGTAGTTGGATCCGTGACGTCAAAAAGTGGTTGGGATTTGATTTGCATAGCCTCTGCTATGTCAGTACGGGGATTCCGATGATCCACACGGCCATGAACAAGATCGTGTGTTCTAGAAATATGTACTTTTGGTTAGTTTACAAAGAGAAAGAAAAAAATGGAAACAAATGTAAAAAGAAGTAGGGTTAGTTCTCGGGTTGCCTACCAAGAAGTGCTCATTTATAGTCTTAAGCTAAACTTTTCCTTGTACTTGAATCAGGGAGGTTTAAAGGTTTGAATATCTTCCCTCTTGCTTAAAGTTCTATTTTCTTAACAAATTTGAAGTCGAGAAGCGTTTACTTAAAAGTGTTGAATGTTGGGTTGCTTACCTCGACTATTTCGTGTGGAAAGATATTATGTACCTTAAGAAGGGTTTCTCCCTTTGCCTTTAGGTCTGTTGTGATAATGTGTGGATCTGCTTTATCTAATAGTACCTGGTCTCCTATTTTGTAGTGGTTTCATGTTCCTACGAGCTCTTTTGGTTTTACTTTGTGTGGTTCCGATTCTTCTTTAACTTGTGTCCTCTACTTTTCTAAATTGTCTACCCTAAGGACTTGTTCCTTGTGTGATTCTTCTTTGTCGATTTGGAATTTATGAGTCGACTCAGGGTTGTGTCCTTGCGATGTTTCCTGTGATAAAGGTTGGACAACTTGATTATCATCTGTATTGACTTTCTTACCTTCATCGATTGTTGTCCTGACAGAGTCAAGAGCTTGAAGACTGATTGATTCATCACCTACACAAAGTATGAGTTCTCCTATGGCAACATCAATTTTAGTCTTGGCAGTTGCTAGAAAAGGTCTTCTTAAAATTAAGGGGATTGTATTATCCTCATCCATATCTAGGACAACAAAATTTACTAGGAAAATAAATTTATCGATTTTGAAAAGAACATCTTCGATAATGCCTATAGGAATTCTAACAGTTTTATTAGCTAATTGTATACTCATCCTAGTTTGTTTCGGCTTCCCTAGATCTAGTTGTTTAAATAATGTATAAGGCATGACATTTATGCTTGACCCTAAATTAGCTAATGCATTATCAATAGCTAAACTACCAATTAAACATGGAATTGTAAACCTCCCTAGATCTTTTAGCTTTCGTGGTAGTCTATTTTGTAACATTGCTGAGCATGCTGCGCTTAATTCCACGTGGTGATCTTCGTCTCATTTGTGTTTGTTAGTCAATAGCTGTCTTAAAAATTTCCTTGAGTCTGGCATTTGAAAAGGAGCTTCGAGAAGTGGTAAGTTAATATGTAATTTCTTTAAGAGTTTACGAAACTTACTGAACTATTCTTCTGAATCGTCTCTTTTCATCGCTTCGGGATAAGGTATGCGAGGTTGGTACTCCTTGATTACCGATTTTGGCTTTTCTTATGTTACCTCTACCTTAACATCGCCTACCTTGTTTTCTTGTATTGGATTGGGTTCATCTAACCCCTTATTGTCATGAGCTAAGATGGCTTGAATTTGCTTCTTTGGGTTAATCTCGGTGTTACTTGGTAGACGTCCTTGCGATTGTTCTAACATTAGCTTTGCGAGTCATTCGACTGCATTAGTTGCTTCCTTGACTGACTTAGTAAGTTCCCTGACTCAGTTCTCATTGCTTTTAATTGTTTTCTCAGTTTCTTGGAAATGATTTTCTGTGTTTGCCATGAATTTTGTCAGCATCTCTTCGAGGTTTGGCTTCTTCTCTTGCAAATATGGCTGGTTTAGAAATTTTAAGGAGGTTGTTGTCTTTGATTTTCTTGATTTCCTTGGCCTCCCCATGAAAAATTTGGGTGGTTCCTCCAAACTAGATTATCGTTATAACTATAAGTATTATTATTGGATTTGAAATTATTACCTATATAGTTCATCTGTTCGTTCTCTGCGTCTGGTTGGTAGGGTGGGTACTTAGGATTCGCCACAGTTCCACTTGCGTTGCACTGCATGACTGGATGTACCTGCAAAGAACACAAGCTATCAAGCTTTTTATTCATCATCTCTACCTGTGTTGATAGCATGGTCACTGCATCGAGGTTGTAAACTCTGGCTGATTTTGTCAATTTTGTCCTTGTAACTTGCCACTGATAGTTATTTAGTGACATCTCTTCAATGAACTCGTAGGCTGCTTCAGGAGTTCTGTTGTTCAGCGTTCCACCGATGGTTGAATCGATTAGTTAGCTAGTTGAGGGGTTTACATCATTATAGTAAGCTTGGACTTGTAGCCACAAGGGTAGACCATAGTGTGGACACCTTCTCAAGCGATCCTTGTACATCTCCCATGCGTCGTATAATTTCTCTAAATCCATCTACACAAAAGAAGGGATATCATTTCGTAATTTGGCCATTTTGGCCGGTGGGAAATATTTTAATAAAAAATTTTCGGTCATTTGGTCTCATGTAGTGATTGACCCTCGAGGTAACAAGTATAACCACTGTTTGGTTTTATTCCTTAATGAAAAGGGAAATAACCGAAGATGAATGGCATCATCAGAAATGCCATTTATTTTGAAAATATCACAGAACTCTAAAAAATTGGCTATATGAGTATTCAGGTCTTCGTCCTGCAAACCATCAAATTGAACAAATTGTTGAATCATTTGTATAGTATTAGGCTTTAATTCAAAATTATTAGCAGCTATAACAGGCATAACAATACTAGATTCAGCTGTTGTTAAATGAGGTTTAGCATAATCATACATAGTACGTGGATCATTATTTTCTTCCACATCTCGTGGTGGATTATTCTCGTCCATCCCTTCAGTAGGATTGGATCTACCTTCTTGCTCTTCTTCTGTGTAATTTAGGGTTTGCCTAATTTCTCTACGCTTTCTATGAGCGGTAGCTTCAATATCACTATCGTATACTAGAGATCCTGTCGGGTTCCTTCTAGTTATAAACTAGAGGTACCTGTGAGGAAAAGAAGAAAATAAAATTAATAAAAATAATAAAATAAAATAAATTGCAAAATAAAAATAAAAAAATAATGTCTAAATTAAAAAAAAAATAGAGCTTTCTTAATATTTTAGTTCCCCGGCAACGGCGCCAAAAACTTGATCGTTGTTTTGTCGAGTTTTAAAAACTAACTCTGACAACGACTTAAGGCAAGTGTACCTATCGAATAGTAGTAGAGATTAGGCAAGACCGGATTGTCGAACCCAAAGGAACTAAAAGTACTAATACTAACTTTCTTTTTATTATTTAGCCTAAAATAAGTGAAGTTGCTTTAATCTAAACTAATGACTTACTAAACTAAAGACGCAAAGATAGAAAGAATGAATTGGAAAATAACTTGAAGGCAAACTCAGTTGATCACGATGATTCCCTCAGCACTTGTTATTTAACACTAAACCATATGATTTATTCACTTAGTTTGATCCGTAAGACTCCCTAACGTATACTAAACCCTCTCTCGAGGTAAATAACGTCTAACCCTAGGTTAATTAATAGAAATCTCTTTCTCGAATAATAACCCCCTAAAATAGCAGTAAATAGATCTATGGACTCCCATATTTGGTTTCACCCTAATCCGGTAAAATCTTGTCACCCTATCTCTAGGCATGCGATCAACTCTACTTAATTATGCTAGATCTACTCTTAAGCAGGGTCTATTCCTACTCCACATAAGCACATCAAATTTGGATTAAGCATGCATAATTAAGAACAAACTAAGTATTTATCATATAATTCAGAAATCAATAACAAGATTCATCTAGGTTTCATCCCCTTCAGGTATCTGAAGGGTTTAGTTCATAATGAATAAAGAAAACATCTCAAGAGAAAAGATAAAATAAAACATAAGAAATCCCTAAAACCCCTAGAGGAATTGAAGGAGAAATTTGTCGTCTTGAGTAAAATTTTGACTCCTTGAGATGGATCCACTAGCTATCTTCGAGTAATTCCCACAAATCTGACCTTCTGGCTTGGCTCCTTGGCCTAGCTAATCGCCCCCTTTTCAGGATATACTTAGGTTGTTGTTATAGACTTTTAGAATGCTTTACTTGGCTTTTAAGTGTCCTAATTCAAGTATACTTCTCACTCCGTGTTTGAATAGGCTTTGGAATGTGTTTCTTTGCCTCAAAGTATCCAAATCCGAGTGAAATTACTCTCTCCCGCGGTCGAGGCACGACCATGGTACACGCCCGTGTAAATCATTTTCAGGCCATGTCTCAATCTTGTCGATTGAGGCACAGCCGTGTAAATCGTGGCATGGCTGTGTCTTAGTTAATTGTTGAGGCACGGTCGTGTGGCTTGAAGTCCAGGCCATGTCAATTTCCTCTTTGGCCCAAATTGGTCTATTTTAAGCCCGTTTCTTGTTCTTTTATCCTCGGGTGCTTTCCTGAGTAAAAACATGAAAAGAAAGGATTAAAAGCACCTTTTACATAAATCAAAGGCTAAATCATCTAAAAGCATACTAAATGTGGG
This sequence comes from Gossypium rotundifolium, assembly GCA_025506655.1. Lineage (NCBI taxonomy): Eukaryota > Viridiplantae > Streptophyta > Magnoliopsida > Malvales > Malvaceae > Gossypium > Gossypium rotundifolium. Next base: position 103,862,887 of record CP106733.1, on the reverse strand, counting down.
CCTAAAATATGTTACTTTTACGGTTTTTCAATGATACATATAATTATGAAAATGTGCAAATTTTTTAATTGAATGTATTGCTTTTATTTACTCATGTTATTTAAATTGTAAATGAATTGGAAAATTATACTTATTAATCATATGAACTTACTAAGCTTTAAAGCTTACTCTGTTTATTTTATTATGTTTTATAGTGATTTCAAAGCCAGCTCAGATTAGGGATCATCGGAGACTTCATCACACGATCAAGCTATCATTTTGGTACTTTTGAATCTATGTTTTTGAATATATAGCATGTATAGGAACTTTGGTCACTTTGGTATATAAGTTGATGATGAATTTAGCCATTAGAATTGGCTTGTAAATGTTAAAAGTTTGGTTTTGTATATATAGCCATGAATGTTGGCTTAAATTATTATTTTGGTTTTATGTATATATATGTGTGTATGGTTTATGTTTTGAGTTCTATTAATGGTTATATAATGCTTGTGGATTTTAGGTGTGGTGCATGTCAAATATTTGATATATGAGAAGATATATGCTTGTGAGTTTGAGCATAATGATGCATGTTTGAAATTGTCCAATTATTTGAAATGTATATGTGAATTTGGTATAAATGGATTAGCCTATTTTGTGACTTGAGTGTATTGTGGATAATGATATTGAGTTAGCATGAATTAGGTTTGATTTAGTTTATTTGAATGCATATATATACTATGTTTATTGAGTTAGCATGAATTTGGCTTGATTTAGTTTGTTTGAATGCCTATATATGCTATGTTTTGGTGTCATTTGGATTGATGTAGGCGTGTACAAGTTTGGGTGGCAAAATGGCTTGGTAAATAGCTTATTTTTGTCCACACGGGTAGAGACATGGGCGTGTGTCTCAGCCATGTATGATACACGGTTAGGTTGCACGGCTGTGTGTCCCCTGGTGTTGAAATAGAAACCAAGTCAGTATGCTCCACGCGGCCTCACCCACGAGCCTGTGACTTGGTCGTGTAGCATAAGTCAGTATACCCTACAGGTTTGGCACGGCCTAGCACACGGCCTTGTACACGGTGTGTGTCGCCATTTTTAGGGCACATGGGTTAGCCACACGGGCGTGTGTGTTGGCCTTGTGACCTAAGTCAGAGAGTTACATGGGGTCAGACATGGGCTGGGACACGGCCTTGTGATCCCATTTCGAATGTCCGCACGGCCTGTGACACGTGCGTGTCTTTGGTCGTGTGAGACACATGGCCAGACCACACGGGCGTGTGTCCCCTATTTGCGAAAATTTTTCTAAGTGTTTCAAAAGTTTCTAAAGTTATCAGATTAGTCCTGAACCACCCCGAATACATGTTTTTGGGCCTCGTAGGCTCTTATTAGGGATGATATGTAACATCCTAAATTAATGGGCCTTTGCATTTGATGTGCGTTATGTTCAATGTGTTAATTAGACTGTTTAAGCGGTTCAGATTGGGCTTAGGTTCTGGGATGTGGCCCAGTGGACAGTAGCGTGAAAAGCAGTAAGGGGATTCAAGGTTCGAGTCGCATTACCCACTTATTTTAATTATTTTTTGGCGTCAAAGGAAAGGAGAGTGGGGGCGGCTAGGATGCTTGAAAATAGAAAGATTTATTTGCTTGGATAATGTGGATATTGTGCTGATAATAGTAGGGAGAGGTGGTGTTATTTTAGCCTTTTCTAAAGGTATTAATAGATTAAGATAAAGAAGAAAAGATAGGAGTTATCTGCTGAATGTAGTGTTGGCTAGAATTCCATCTCCTAGAGGGGGAGGAATCGGTTTCTTTATGGCAATGGGGTGCCAAATTTTTCCTATTATTTGATTAATTGTTAGTTACAAGGAAGGGCACTTTCGGGTTTTGAAAAGTAAGTACCGAAAATTCTCTAGAAATAGGGGTGGTATCTCTTCAATTCCGACATTTGAACCCTATTCTTTTCCTTATTCTCTGTGCCAAAACTCTCAGTCATTCTCTGCAATTTCTTTTCTTTTGATTTCTTCAAAAGCTTAAACCTCTCACTTCACTTTCTTTTTCCATTCTTTTTCTCTTGTGCCGATTTCTCCATAAAGACGAAATCTCTAAGCCTATTCTCTAAAGCTTCACTTTCATTCAAAAGTCGAAACTCTAAACTTTCTTCTCATCTCCATAGCCGAATACCTCCTTTTCTCTTCTATTAATTTCTTCATCAAAGCCGAATCTTTGTAGATCTCTTGAGATCATCCTTTCTTCCTGATATTCTCAAAAGCCAAAATTCCTAGGAGTTGTCAAATTCCCTATGTTAAGGTGAGTGCCAATTTCTTCTGTTCTTATTCCCTTCTCTTTTGGTTTTTTTTTGAGACCATGGTCGAATGGCCAGTTGGTTGATAGGCCATCTTTAGTTGACTTTTCTACTAATCTCATGTTCTTTTGGGCTATATTGCTGGAAATCGGAGTTGATCAAATCATCCAGATCTCAAAAGCCAAAAATCGTTAATCTCTAAGTATCTTATCCATTTTGAGATTTCAAGGTAAGGGGTTTTCTTTAGATTCCTATTAGATTCGCTATCATATTTGAGATCTTAAATCATATGGTTTAACAACCTTACTTCGTTATAGTAGTCTTGATAAGGACTTTTGATGGAATCAAATATGGATCAGGCAAAGGATAGGATTGGGATCATAAACCCAATCTCTAAGTTTAAGAGACAAGCAGTGTCCGCTGTTCAAGATTAGCGGCCTGGTTGTGGACCAACTTCTGAACAGCATCTTAGGCAGATAGCAGTTGTATCGGCTTCTAATAGTGCCGACATTGAGGGAGTCGTCATAATCGTAACCAGGTGTGTAGATCCTTAGCACATAAGTATTGTTGTAATATATGTGTATGATATGGGCTAAAAGCCGTAAAGAGAGGTCAGATGAACAAATCGTAATACCCAAAAAGGGTAGGCAAGGTATGCCAGGTACGTAATCATAGAAACTTCTCTACGAGTATCGATGTATGTGAAAGTCTGAGATCTGTTTAAATGGCTTGATTTTTGATTCCTGCATATGTGTATGCATGGGATGGGATTGATTGATTGATTTATTGAAGGGGAGTAGGTCGCGAGGCGATCAGTGCCTTTGCCACATAGGTCACATGGTGATCGGTCTTAATGATAGGCAGCATAGCTTTCAAATACTATAATGTATTTTTTGAGGTTCGCATAAGCGATCGGTGGCTTTGCCACATAGGTCACATAGTGATCGATATGGTGTGTAGCGGATGGAGGGTTGATTGTAGAAATCCCCATAGTGTTATGGTTGGTACGGGGTGTGTAGAGGACGGACTCTTAGGTTTGAGATGGGCCATGTTGCATGAAATATTTTGTTACCATTGTGTATGGGCCAAGTCCTATAATGTGTTTGTGGGCCCAAGGCTTTTATGTGATTTTGAGATTTGCACACCGAGTCTTTGTGCTTCACCTTTTTATTTTCCCCACCTTTTAGATGAGCAGTAGTTCGTGGACAAGGGAGCCGAGGCGGACTCGAGGGGCCATTAAGACTATTATCTACATAGATTACTTTTGGTTTTGTTTTCGTTTAAGTTTTAATTTTTGGAATATTTCTGTAATAAGGCCTCCATAACTTAGGTGCCGATTTATTATTTTTTTATGGGCTTTTCAAACTCAATCAACGCAATGTTTAAGTTACTTTCAAAATTTCACACTTAATTGATTATTCGGCTATAATAAACTAAGTTTTTCCAAAACCCATCAGAGCAAAGTTTTTAAGATTCAACCCATAGCATACCAAATCCGGTCATGACGCATGGGCTGGGTTTGGGGCGTTAATTTGGTATCAGAGCCCAGTTCAAAACTCGGGCTATGAAATGGGTCTAGTAGTGATTTGTAAAAGTGATGTAAGTTGAGAAAAGTTTTTGTTGAGATATGGCCTTCGAGTCTACCGGCACTTGATCCACCCCGGTAAGTATTCTAACCTTTGATGTGATATGTATAGTGGGCTTTATAGGGACGTAGGATAGTATGGAGTAGAGCTTGATGGACTTTAGGTTTAGTATAAACAATTCTTCAAATTTAATAAGACTTAATTTCTAATAAAACAAGTATGTGAACGAGTCACAGGGTTAGGGTGTGGTAACAGGCATACACATGTCTAGGATTGGATCCAGGAAGAGCTTGGTATTTAAGCGGTCCTAGTGACTCACCTTTTCCTTTTGGAATCCTACCTAGGGCGTAGTGGTTGGTCACTCTAGCCGAGAGGGCTTGTTGATGGGCCCAAACTTATAACTAAAACCCGAAAGGGACCAGTCACGTTATCTTTGTGAAAATTATCCCTAGTTTAGTACAAATTTTCGAAATACCCTTGATTTGTGAAACCTTCTCAAATATACCCTAATTTGTAAAAAATTACCAAAACTTGTAAAATAATCGAAATACCCCTGGTTTGCAAAATTACCAAAATAACCATATTTTGTAAAATTAGCAAGATGCCCTATTTTGGAAAATTACGAAAAATACCCATGTAGGATAAAATTACAAAAATACCCCTGGGTAGTGAAATGACGAAAATACCCCTAGGTGATGAATGTAAGTTCATGGATGATGCTCGTATGTTGATGTGTGATGGATGTTGTATGTATGTGTATTCTAAAACTAGGAAATATAGACTTGAGAACTGAATTTTGTAGATAGGATTCGAATTTAAAAGAATCACTGTTAAAACTACTTTCCGTAAGACTGTCCATTATTAATTAGTGGAAGAAAGTATTAATCCATAAAATTTCTAATTAGATAAATCACGAACGATAGAATGAGTGCTAGGGGACGTGTTGTGCATGGCCGAGGTAGAGGCAGGATTGTTGTGTCAGAACCCGTAGGGTCTAGCCACGAGTCAGGGAATGAGGTACTAGTGCCACCAGCTGTGGAGGCGAAATTCCAAGATCAGATGGTCGGAGATGATGCGGTATCTCAGGAAATGTTGAGGGTGTTGGAGAGGGTTGCTGGGGAAGGCATGGGCACAAGAGCCCGAAAGTCTGTGCCGGAGCAACTTAGAGCCAATGGGGCAGAGGTGTTTAAGGGAATTTCTGGTGTAGCTCCTAGCACAGCAGAGTATTGGTTGGAAGCAATGGAGCGTATAATGGAAGATCTTGACTTCACGGAAAAGGAGAAGCTAAAGTGAGTATTGTCCCTTTCTCCGGACAAAGCTTATCATTGGTGGCTTACGATTAAGGATGGTACCATAGCTGACCGTATCACCTGGATTCCTTCAGAACGGCGTTCTAGAGTAAATACATCGGGACAAGCTATGTGGATGCACAGCGTAGAGCATTCCTAAATCTGGTTCAGGAAAGTAGGTCAGTGGCGATGTATAAAGTGAAATTCTTACGCCTTAGTTGTTATGCTTGAGGGATAGTGGCCACAGAGCATGAGCGATGTGTTTGTTTTAAGGATGGCCTGAAGGATGATCTACATGTGTTGATAGCTCTACAATAAGAAAGGGAATTTTCTATGCTTGCGAAGAAAGCTAAGATAGTTAAGGAGGTGAAACAGACGGAAAAACTGAACCGGGATAGAGATAGTGGTGGAGGTAAGAGAAATTTTGGGTCGACAAGGGTAGCTAGGCGTACTTAGAAAAGACCTAGGTCGGATGGGCCGAACCGGGTGGAAAGACCTGTTGCTAATCAAACACGGAGGTGTGCTCGATGTGGTAAGTTCTATGTAGGTGAGTGTTGGGCAGGCATGGGAAGTGATTTAGGTGTGGATCTACAGATCATCAGATAAGAGATTGTCCTCACCATGGATGAGGTAGGACCAGAGGCGTGGTAATGCTCACCAGGTAGAGGAGGTCGGCGGCCATGAGAGAGGTCGTGGTCCTGCCAGAGGTGGTAACAGTTTCGGTCGGGGCCATGGAGCACCAGGCCGAGGGGCAGGAAACACTGAGGCGAGGCAATCGAGATTGGTCTATGCTGCTAGATGTCGAGAGGAGGCTGATGTGCCGGATGTTATAACCGGTATGTTTTTAATTTTTAGATTGCCTTATACTACATTAATTGATATTGGATCGACACACCCATATGTTGTTAGTAGTGTGTCTAGTACTTTAAGTTTAGATTCCAAAGTTACCCCTAGGCGATAACAGTAATTAGCCCATTAGGACAATCTATGGTAGTAGATAAACTCTATCGGGAGGTACCCATAGAACTTCAGGGAATAGTTTTCTAGACGGATCTAATGGAGTTATCGTTCGGGGAGTTTGAATTAATTTTAGGCATGGACTAGCTGATGAAGTATCAGCCCCAATTAAATTGTGTAGCCAAGCGTATGGTGTTAAAAACCCCCAAGGGAGGTGAAGTGTTGGTGATAGGAGAAAGGGGAACTATCTGTCGAACGTAGTGACTGCCCTAAGAGCATAAAGAATGGTGAGAAAAGGATGCGAGGCAATTTTAATGTTTGTATGTGCTTTGGAAGCCAAGGACCTAACTGTTGAAGATGTTAGGACGGTGGAGGAATTTCCTAATGTTTTCCTAGAAGAGCTTCCGATATTACCTCCGGCTCGAGATGTGGAGTTTGGATTTGATCTTATTCCAAGAACAGTACCGGTATCTATTACTCCATATAGAATGGCGCCGAAGGAGTTGGTGGAGTTGAAAGCACAAATCCATGAGTTGTTGGATAGAGGGTTTATTCGACCAAGTGTGTCGCCTTGGGGTGCACCGGTGTTATTTGTTAAGAAGAAGGATGGTTCAATGCATATGTGCATTGACTATCGCCAATTGAATAACCTAACAATCAAGAACAAGTACCCATTGCCGAGGATTGATGACTTGTTCGATTAGTTGAAGGGGGCCTCAATCATTTCGAAGATAGATCTGAGGTCAGGGTAACATTATCTTAAGGCCAAGGAGGAAGATATTCATAAGACGGCGTTCAAAACTCGATATGGTCATTACGAGTTCATGGTGATGCCATTTGGGTTGACTAACGCGCCAGCAGCATTTATGGATATGATGAACCGTGTGTTCCAACCCTACTTGGATCGGTTTGTCATGGTATTTATTGATGACATCTTGGTTTACTCAAGGTCGAGCGGGAGCATGATTCACATCTGCGAGTGGTTCTACAAGTTTTGAGGGAGAAGCAACTTTATGCAAAATTCAGTAAGTGCGAATTTTGGTTAAAAGAAGTTACTTTTCTAGGTCACATTGTGTCAGCAGAGGGGATTAGGGTGGACCCTCGAAAAATTGAAACGATGTTGGATTGGAAGCCGCCTAAGTCGGTGGTAGAGATTCGGAGTTTTCTTGGTTTGGCGGGGTACTACAGAAGATTTGTTAAAGGATTTTCTCTGATTGCAGCACCGTTGACTAAGTTGTTATGGAAAGGAGTTTCATTTGTGTGGACTAATAAGCAGTAAGATAGTTTCGAGAAGTTAAAAAGAATTTTGACGGAGGCTCGGTGTTTGATTCAGCCGGAGGTGAAAGGAATTCGGGCTTTACTGTGATGCTTAACACACAGGAGTAGGATGCGTGTTGATGCAGAATGGGAAGGTTGTTGCATACAAATCTCGGCAGTTAAAGCCGCACGAAGTAAATTATCCCACCCACGATTTGGAATTGTAGGCGGTGGTGTTTGCCTTGAAAATTTGGAGGCATTATTTGTACGGGGAGAAATTTGTCATTTACACGGATCATAAGAGTTTAAAGTACCTTTTGACTCAGAAGGAGTGTAATCCTAGGCAGAGGAGGTGGATCTAGTTGTTAACGGATTATGATTGCTCGATCGAGTATCATCCAGTTAAGGCTAACGTGGTGGCAGATGCCTTAAGTCATAAGGTGATCACTGACTTAAGAGCATTGTTTGCTCACCTTAGTCTATATGATGATGGGAGTTTATTGGCTAAACTTTAGGCGAAACCCTCTTGGGTCAGTCAGGTTAAGGAGAAGCAGCAAACCGATGAGATGCTAAAGGAGAAGTTCCATGTGGGATCAAGTGATGGATCAACAGAATTTAGTTTGAATGAGGAAGGGCTATTATGTTTCCAAGGGAGAGTGTGCATGCTGAAAGATCCTGAGTTGAGGCATAGGATTTTGCAAGATGCGCATGGTGGTCCATACGCTATGCACCCTGGAGGGAGTAAGATGTATCGGGACTTACAAGAACAGTTTTGGTGTCCAGGCTTAAAAAGAGAGGTGACTAAATTAGTGGGGAAGTGTTTAACTTGTCAGCAGGTAAAAGCGGAGCATCAATTACCATCAGGGTTATTGCAGTGGTAAAGATTCCCCAATGGAAGTGGGAAAGGATCACAATGGACTTTGTTAGTGGGCTACCTCTTACGCCTACTAGGAAAGATTCAGTTTGGGTGATCGTTGATCGGTTGATGAAGTCCGCTAATTTTGTACCGGTTCGGGTCGACTATTCTTTACAAAAGTTGGCTAAGCTATATATAGAGTAGATTGTAAGGTTGCATGGAGTACCTGTGTCGATTATCTCGGACCGAGATCCTAGGTTTACGTCAAGGTTTTGGAAGGCATGGCATCCAAATAAGGTACAAGTTGGATTTCAAGATAACGTTTCATCCTCAGACCGATGGACTGTCTGAGCGGGTGATTCAGATCTTGGAGGACATGCGAAGGAGTTGTGTCATTAATTTTAGAGGTAGTTGGGCAGAGTTTCTGCCATTGGCGGAGTTTGCGTACAACAACATCTTCCAGTCTAGTATTCAAATGGCACCCTATGAAGCATTGTTCGGGCAGAAGTGTCGTACTACTACCTGTTGGATGAAATTAGGGGAATATCAAATTTTTGGATCGGAGTTGGTTATCGAGACGGAAGAGAAGGTTGAGTTAATAAGGGCTCGACTAAAGGAAGTGTCGGACAGGCAGAAGTCCTATGCTGATTTGAAGCGCAAAGACATAGAGTTTACATGGGTGACAAGGTGTTCTTGAAAGTGCCGCAATGGAAGAAAGTGTTAAGATTTGGATGGAACGGTAAGTTAAGTCCCAGATTCATCGGACCTTATCAGGTGTTGAAACGAGTTGGACCAGTAGCGTATTAGCTAGAGCTACCTTCTGAGCTAAGCCAGATTCACAATGTGTTTCATGTCTCTATGCTAAGACGATATCGTTCGGACCCGTCCCATGTGGTGTCAGTAGAGGAAATCGAAGTAAGACCTGACCTATCCTTTGAAGAGGAACCAGTGGAGATCTTGGATCGTGATGTCAAAGTATTACGAAGGAAGAAAGTTCCATTGGTTAAGGTTCTATGGCGGAATCACAGCTCTGAGGAGGCTACGTGGGAATCGAAGGAAACGATGCGACAAAAATACCCACATCTATTCGGATCAGGTAATTTCGAGGACAAATTTTCATTAAGGGGGTACAACTGTAACATCCTGAATTAATGGGCCTTTGCATTTGATGTGTGTTACGTTCAATGTGTTAATTAGAGTGTTTAAGGGGTTCAGATTGGGCTCAGGTTCTGGGCTGAGGCCTTAATCAAATTTTTAGTTTGGGCACTTTAGTGGAAAGCTAGAGAGGTTCGGGATTAAAAGATATTATCCGCGAATTAAAACGCAAAAATGGGCTAGTGGCCCAGTGGACAGTGGCATGAAAAGCAGTAAGGGGATCCAAGGTTCGAGTCGTATTACCCACTTATTTATAATTATTTTTTGGCGTCAAAGGAAAGGAGAGTGGGGGCAGCTAGGATGCTTGAAAATAGGATGATTTATTTGCTTGGATAATGTGGATATTGTGCTGATAATAGTAGGGAGAGGTGGTGTTATTTAGGCCTCTTCTAAAGGTATAAATAGATTAAGACAAAGAAGAAAAGATAGGAGTTATCTGCTGAATGCAGTGTTGGCCGAAATTCCATCTCCTAGAGGGGGAGGAATCGGTTTCTTTATGGCAAAGGGATGCCGAAATTTTCCCTATTATTTGATTAATTGTTAGTTACCAGGAAGGGCACTTTCGGGTTTTGATAAGTAAATGCCAAAAATTCTCTAGAAATAGGGGTGGTATCTCTTCAATTCCGACATTTGAACCATATTCTTTTCCTCATTCTCTGTGCTGAAACTCTCAGTTATTCTCTGTAATTTCTTTTCTTTTGATTTCTTCAAAAGCCGAAACCTCTCACTTCACTTTCTTTTTCCATTCTTTTTCTCTTGTGCCGATTTCTCCATAAAGTCGAAATCTCTAAGCCTATTCTCTAAAGCTTCACTTTCATTCAAAAGCCAAAACTCTGAACTTTCTTCTCATCTCTATAGCCGAATACCTCTTATTCTCTTATGTTGATTTTTTCATCAAAGCCGAATCTTTATAGATTTCTTGAGACATCCTTTCTTTCTGATCTTCTCAAAAGTTGAAATTCCTAGGAGTTGCCGAATACCCTGTGTTAAGGTGACTGCCGATTTCTTCTATTCTTTCTCCCTTCTCTTTCAGTTTTTTTTTTGAGACCATAGCCGAATGCCTATTTGGTTGATAGGCCATCTTTAGTTGACTTTTCCACTAATCTCATGTTCTTTTGGGCGGCACTTCAGGAAATTGGAGTAGATCGAATCATCCATATCTCAAAAGCTAGAAACCGTTAATCTCTAAGTATCCTATCTATTTCAGGATTTCAAGGTAAGGGGTTTTCTTTATATTCCTATTAGATTCGCCATCATATTTGAGATCTTAAATCATATGTTTAACAACCCTACTTCGTTATAGTAGTTCTGATAAGGACTTTTGATGGAATCAAATATGGATCAGGAAAATAAGAGGATTGGGACCGTAAACCCAATCCTTAAGTTTAAGAGACGAGTAGTGTCTGCTCTTCGAGATTGGCCATCGGGTTGTGGACCAGTTCTTAATAGCATGTTAGGCAGATAGCTTTTGATAGTGTCGACATTGAGGGTGTCGTCATAATCGTAATTAGGTGTGTAGATCTTTAACACATAAGTATTGTTGTAATATATGTGTATGATATGGGCTAAAAGTCGGAAAGAGAGGCTGTATGAATAGTCGTAATACCCAAAAAGGGTAGGCAAGGGATGCCAGATATGTAATCATAGAAACTTCTCTACGGGTATCGATGTATGTGAAAGTATGAGATCTGTTTAAATGGCTTGATGTTTTGATTCTTGCATGTGTGCATGCATGGGATATGATTGATTGATTGATTTATGGAAGGAGAGCAGGTCGCAAGGCGATCGGTGGCTTTGCCACATAGGTCACATAGTGATCGGTCTTAATGACAGGCAACATAGCTGTCGAAATACTATAATGTATTTTCTGAGGTTCGCATAAGCGATCGGTGGCTTTGCCACATAGGTCACATAGTGATCGATATGGTATGTAGCGGATGGAGGGTTGATTGTAGAAATCCCCACGGTGTAATGGTTGGTACGGGGGTGTGTAGAGGATGGACTCTGAGGTTTGGAATGGGCCATGTTGCATGAAATATTTTGTTACCATTGTGTTTGGGCCAAGGCCCATAATGTGTTTGTGGGCCAAAGGCTTTTATGTGATTTCGAGATTTACACACTGAGTCTTTGTGGCTCACCCTTTTATTTTTCCCACTTTTTAGATGAGCAGTAGTTCGTGGACAAGGGAGCCGAGGTGGACTCGAGGGGCCATTAAGACTATTATCTACATGGATTACTTTCGGTTTTGTTTCCGTTTAAGTTTTAATTTTTTGGAATATTTTTGTAATAAGGCCTCCATAACTTATGTGCCGATTTATTATTTTTTTATGGGCTTTTCAAACTCAATCAACGCAATGTTAAAGTTACTTTCAAAATTTCACACTTAATTGATTATTCGACTATAATAAACTAAGTTTTTCCAAAACCCATCAGAGTAAAGTTTTCAAGATTCAACCCGTAGCATACCAGATTCGGTCATGACGCATAGGCCGGGTTTGGGGTGTTACATGATATGAATGTTGTTATTGATAATTATATGAAATTTTGAAATGTATGTATAATAGTATAATATATTCGATAATGCTTTGTAACCCTATTTTTTATGTTGAATATGGGTGACCGGTGCTACATTTATTGGTATCAGACCTACGGTTTACTCGATTCTTGGACTAACGTAGCATATGTGAGAGTCTAACTATACATGCCATATATAACCTATGATAATGTGATATCTTCTGACAGTTTTAAACTATATTTTATATAGTAAATGGATCCCAATCGAGCTGTAGCTGATGATATTAAAAGTAATGCGCCTGCCTCCATTCACGGAGTAGTACAAACAGAGTTGAGACCTATATCGGGTAGCTAGGGAAGAGAGGCTAAATAAGCCTTCTTCCAGATGATGAATGAGTGGTTCACAAAATTTGTTCGGATGAATTTGGCTACTCAACATCCTCCACCCCACCTTGTAACATCCCAAAATTAGGCCTAGAAGAATTGGGCCCAATGGGCCTTAGGTATAGGTCCGTTTAAAAAATTTTGAGAACAAGAGAACTGCTTTAGTGCTAGTTGGACCTATTAGGTAAGTGATTTTGGAAGGTTAGAGGGTTTCTATGAAGTCCCGGGGTCAAACTTTGGCTTTAGGAAAATTTTAGTTTTAGGTGAATAAAACCCTGAGAGTTAGTAGTAGGCTTTAAGAATAAAATGTGGAGAAAATGACACTAGTGGAGTGTGTGGTGTAGTGGCAAAGTGATGCCACATAAGAGGCAAGGGGGTGACACCACAAGGAAGGAAGGAGGTCCAAGGTTCAAGTATTGGCTCTTGCATTTTAGATTTCTTTTTAAATGGACTCTAGAATCTTGCATTTTAGATTTCTTTTTAAATGGACTCTAGAATTTTGCCATAGGGTTATATTTAGTTGCGCATGATTTTAGACACAAGAAAGTGAGTTGTCTAGTGGCAAGGAGTCATTAAGGATGCAAAGGAGCCTAGGTTCGAATCTCATGACAAGCAAGGGAGTATTTATTTTGTGGATTGGACGGGAAGAGTTTGAGTTGGATTTAAACTTTGTTGACGGAGGGATCCCACATCGAAAAGATACAAAGAAGGAAGGTGAGAAGCTAGCTATATATAGAGCATTCTATGAGGAGAGTTAATATACCTTGGTGGGCGTTTGGGTGCAGACCTAGAGGATAATCGCCAATAGTAGCGAAGGAATGGCTACTATAACATGTGGTGCACGGTAAGGTTACGGTGAGGTTTCGGTTTCTGATAAGTGTATATTAAGTTATAATTAATCGTTAGGTGATGTCGATTGTAGATTCGTGACTAAAGGGTTTGCAACGCGCGTGGTTACCAGGTGTGTACAAACACTACACACACGAAATCGGTAAAGCCGAAAGTGGCTAAATGGGCCCGATGGGCCCTGAGGATAAGTTTGATGAAATGGTTTGGTTGGTTATACGAATTGAATTAGTCATGCATGATACATGAATTGGATTTGTTTTGGGCCTAGTAGGACATATGATGAGATTTGGGCCTAATAGGCCGTGAGGGAGTGATTTGGGCTTATGGGGATGTAGGCATGTATGTTAAGGTTTATGGACCTTAGGTCTAGTTTGAACAACTTGTAAAGTCCATAAGACTTGATTCTAGTTAAACATGTCTGTGAACAAGTTGCAGGGTTGGAGTGTGGCAACGGGCGTACGCATGTCTAGGATTGGATCTAGGGAGAGCTTGGTACTTAAACGGCCCTAGTGGCCCACCTCCTCTTTTTTGGAATCCTACCTGGTGCATAGTGTCGTTCACTTTAGCCGCGAAGACTTGTTGATGGGCCAAAGTTCATAGCTAAAACCCGAAAGGGTCCGAAATACCACCGATTTGTGAAATTACCAAAATACCCCAATTTGCAAAATTACCAAAGTACCCTTGATTTACGAAATTCCAAAAATACCCCAGTTTATGAAATTACCAAGTACCCCCGATTTGTAAAATTATCGAAGTACCCCTAATTTACAAAATTACCAAAATACCATTGGTTTACGAATTTATCAAAATACCCCAAATTTGTGAAATTATAAAAATACCCCAATTTATAAAATTACCAAAATACCACCGATTTGTAAAATTACTGGAATACCCCCAATTTGTGAAATTATCGAAATACCCTCGATTTGTAAAATTACTGAAATACCCCCAATTTGTGAAATTACCGAAATACCTTCGATTTGTAAAATTATCGAAATACCCCTAATTTGTGAAATTACTAAAATACCCCTAATTTGTAAAATTACTGAAATACCCTCAGTTTGCAAAATTATTAAAATACCCGCGATTTGTTATATTACCAAAATACCCCCGATTTGTGAAATTAACAAAGTACCCGAGTTTGTAAAATTATCAAAATACCCTCGATTTATAAAATTACCAAAATACCCCCAGTTTGTGAAATTACCAAAATACCCCCGATTTGTGAAATTACCAAAATACTCTTGATTTACAAAATTACCAAAATACCCCTAGTTTGTAAAATTACCAAAGTACCCCCAATTTGCGAAATTACTGAATACCCCCGATTTATAAAATTACCAAAATACCCCTGATTTGTGAAATTACTAAAATACCTCTGATTTGCAAAATTACCAAAATACCCCTGTAGGGTAAAATTACAAAATACCCCTATAGGGTAGAATTACGAAAATACCCCAGGTAGTGAAATGATGAAAATACCCCTATGTGACGAATATAAGTTTATGGATGTTACTTGTATGTTTGATGCATTCATATGATATTCTGCTTAGGATGCATATGGTTGGGAATTATGGTACGGAGGAAGATTTGAGGATCGCATGGCCGTATGGTATGGATCCAGTATCGCATGGCCGTATGGTATGGATCCACCACAGGCTTTTAGCCACCAAGCAGCATGCTGCACCGAGAATGTTATCGAGGGTTATGTGCTATTAATATGGGCTTCGTGTCGTGATTATGGGCTTTGTACAAATACCGAAGGCTTTGTGCTGCTATTATGGCTTTATGCCAATCATATTTACCGTGGCTATGTGCCAAACATATATATATATATTGATGACTCTGTGTCAATATTTGAGGATCTTATAGCCGTATGGTATGGATCCAAGATCGCATGGCCATATGGAATGGATCCACCGGAGGCTTTAAGCCCAACATTTGATTAGCAACGTTCGGTAGTACCGCAACTGGGCAACCCTTGGTGTGTAGCGGAGGGGTGGGTTGAGCTAGAATTCCCCACAGGAGTCATAAGGTTGGAAGGGAAATGGTGTGTGTAGCGGATGGTTTTTTGGGGTGGGTTTGCATTATTTTTTTATAAATGATACGATGTGATATGAGGTCATTATGGGCTAAAGCCCAAGACCACCGATTTTGATAGGGCTTAGGCCCAATGTGAATATTTGTATGTGATTTGATTGCCAAGGGTTGTACACACTGAGTTTCGAAACTCACACCCTTAATTTTAATGTTTCAGGTAATCCTGAATAGACGGCTCGACGTGGGAGAGGACTTAGAGATGGCCACACTACAAGCTGTTCAAATGTTTTAATTTATTTAAATGATCTTATTTTAAATGCTTTCTTTTTTTCATTGGATTGTAACAAGGCCTTGTAACTCTTAATTGAATTTATATTTGGGGTTATTATTATTGTTCCAACTACACACTTAAGAAATTTCATAAAATTATTAAAGTGTTAATATTGTTTTCAAAATAAACTTTTGTTTTGGGCTTTTGGGCCTTAAATGGTTAAAAAGTAAATCATTTTGAAGTGTGCCTTGAATATGACATTCCAAATTCGGGCCTAAATTTTAGGCTAGATTTGGGGTGTTACACACCTAATCCTCAACCGGTTCCTATAGCTCCTCAAGGTGTAGAATTTTAAGATTGAATACGCAGCCAGTTGTTAAGATCAAAAGTTTGGGGCTGAAGAATTTAGAGCCATTGTTGATGATGATCCCGATAGAGCTAAATTTTGGCTTGAAAACACTATCAGAGTATTTGATGAGCTTTCTTGCACACTGTCTGAATGTTTAAAATGTCCCATATCACTTCTAAGGGACAAAGCGTATCAGTGGTAGAATACACTAGTGTTAGTGATGCCGAGAGAAAGAGTTACCTGGGATTTCTTTCAAGTTGAGTTCAGAAAGAAATACATTAGTCAATGGTTCATTGATCAAAACCAAAAGAATTTCTAGAATTGAAACAGGGCCATATGCCTGTGACTGAATATGATTGAGAGTTTGTTAGACTTAGTAAATATGCTCGAGAATGTGTTTCTATCAAGGCAATCATGTATAAAAGATTCAAAGACGGGTTAAATGAAGCCATCAAACTGTTAGTCAGGATTTTAGAGTTGAAAGAGTTTGTTGTGTTAGTTGATTGAGCTTGCAAAGTTGAAGAATTGAGCAAAGAAAAGAGAAAAGATTACTTAGAGACTAAGATTCAAGAAAAAGATTGATGAATAAATTGTATCAATATTCGTCAAAGAAATCAAGAGATTCATACACTCAATTGAATGCTTCAATTGGATATCCAAACAGAGATAGTGGAAAGCAATACTCAACTCCCAAAGCTCAAGCTACATCAGTATCAACTGTTGGAAGTGTGAGAAATAATAGACCTAAATTTCAACGATGCGAAAGACGACATCCTGGTGAATGTAGAATTGATGATCGGCTTGTTTCAGATGTGGCTCACAATATCACTTTTTACGGGATTGCCTTGAATTAGTTGAGAAAGATAAGTTTTAGAATGTAAGACTGAGTAACACAGTTACTAGAGGGAGGCCACCTCGAAGTGCTGGAATTATGACTAGTAGAAAAGGTGCAACAAAGGATTCAACTGCAAGGTCTGAGGCTCGAGTGCCGGCCAGAGCTTATGCTATTCGTGCTCGCAAAGATGCGTCATCACCAGATGTTATTACCAGTACATTCTCTCTTTATAACACTAATATGTTTGCCTTGATTGATCCTAGATCGACTCATTTCGTATATCTATATGAATTTTGTGTCTAATAAGAATTTACCTATTGAGTCTACTTAGTTTGTGATTAAAGTATCGAACCCCTTAGACAAGTATGTTCTAGTTGATAAAGTTTGCAAGAATTGTCTTTTATGACTCGGGATTACTATTTTCTGGATGATTTGATGATATTACCATTTGATAAATTCAATGTGATTCTGGGTATGGATTGGTTGACTCTGCATGATGCTGTTGTGAAATGTATATGAAAGACTATTGAATTGAAATGTCAGAATAGTGAAATCCTTCGAATTGAGTCAGTTGAGTTGAGTGATTTCATGTTGTGATATCATCGATGTCAGCTTAGAGATATGTGAGAAAAGGTTGTGAAGCTTACCTTGCGTATGTGCTGGATACAAAAGTGTCTGAATCGAAGATTGAATCAGTGCCAGTAGTCTGTGAGTATCCGGATGTGTTTCCAGAACAGTAATCAGGGTTACCATCGATCAGAGAGGTCGAGTTTACTATTGAGTTGGTACCAAGAACATCGTCGATATCTATAGATCCGTATAGAATGGCTCTAACAAAGTTGAAAGAGTTGAAAGCTCAGTTGCAAGAGTTAACGGATAGAGGTTTTGCACTACCTAATTTTTTGACTTGGGGCGCCAGTGTTATTTGTAAAGAAGAAAGTCGGACCTATTAGAATTTATATTGATATCAATAGCTCAATAAGGTTGCGATAAAGAATAAGTATCATTTGCCAAGAATTGATGACTTATTTGATCAGTTGAAAGGGGCAATAGTGTTCTCGAAGATTAATTTGAGATCAGGCTATTATCAGTTGCGAGTTAAAGATTTGGATGTACCAAAAATTGCGTTCAGGAAAAGGTATGGGCATTATGAATTTCTTGTTATGCCTTTCAGATTAACCAATGCTCCTGCGGTTTTTATGGAATTGATGAATCGGATCTTTAGACCGTATTTAGATAGATTTCTGGTTGTATTCATTGACGACATTTTGATATATTCACGAGATGAGTCTGAGCATCCCTAGCATTTGAGAATTGTGCTACAAGCTTTGAAAGATAAACAAGTGTTTGCTAAATTCAGCAAATGTGAGTTTTGGCTCCAAAAAGTCAGATTTTTTGGACATATTATTTTAGCTGAAGGTATATGAGTTGATCCGAGCAAGATTTATGCAGTTGTTAACTGGAAACACTAAGAAATGTATCCGAAGTTAGAAGCTTTCTGGGACTAGCCGGCTACTATTGACATTTTGAAAAAGGGTTCTCTATGATTGCTACACCGATGACCAGATTGCTATAGAAAGATGTAAAGTTCGAATGGCCCAGAAATGTCAATAGAGTTTTGATCAGTTGAAATCATTATTAACTGAGGCACCAATTTTGGTTCAAACTAAGAGTTTGTAATTTTCAATGATGCGTCATTGAATGGTTTGGGTTATGTTTTGATGCAAGAGGAGAAAGTCATAGCTTATGCCTCCAGACAATTGAAACCTCTTGAAAAGTATTATCCGACGCATGATTTAGAGTTGGCCACTATTGTATTTGCATTAAAAATTTGGCGACATCATTTATACGGTGAAAAGTGCCATTCTGCATCATAAGAGCTTGAAGTATATAATGACTCGTAAAGATTTGAATTTGCGACGAGAAGGTGGCTCGAATTGCTGAAAGATTATGAGTTAGTGATTGATTATCATCTGGGTAAAGCGAACGTATTCGCGGATGCTCTGAGTAGAAAATCTTTATTTGCTTTGAGAGCGATAAATACACAATTATCTCCGTCTAATGATGGATCGATTCTAGCAGAGTTGAATGCTAAACCAATTTTTCTTCAGCAAATTTGTGAAACTCAAAAGTGTGATACCGAGTTACAAGCTAAAAGAGTGTAATGTGAGTTGATTAGTGATTCGGACTATCAGATCGAATCCAATGATTGCTTATTGTTCCGAGGTAAAGTTTTCATATTGAGAGATCCAGAGCTTATACAAAAAATTCAGAATGAAGCACACAGTGGTTGTCTATCTATTCACCCGGGGAGTACTAAAATGTACAATGATTTGAAATAATTGTACTGGTGGCCGGGCATGAAACAAGACATTTCAAAATTTGTGTCAAGATGTTTAGTTTGTCAACAAGTCAAAGCCGAACATCAATTGCCTTCAAGATTACTATAGCCTATGATGATTCTAAAGAAAAATGGCGTAGAGTTACTATGGATTTCATATTGAGTTTGCCATTGTCTCCTAAAAAGAAAGATACTATTAGGGTTGTTGTTGATCGACTGATGAAATTAGCACATTTCATTTCAGTACGTACAGATTATTCGCTTAATAAGTTGGCTAAATTATACATATCTGAGAACATTAGATTGCACGGAGTACCAGTTTTAATTATTTCAGATAGAGATTTAAGATTTACGTTGAAATTTTAGAAGAAACTACAAGAAGCTCTCGGTACAAGATTGAACTTTAGTACCGCATTTCATCCACAAATCGACGGTTAGTCTGAGAGAGTAATACAGATTCTCGAAGATAGGCTTTATTGTTGTGTTTTAGAGTTTGAAGGTAATTGGGAGAAATATTTTTTCCGTTGGTTGAATTCGCATATAATAACAGCTTTCAATTTAGCATAAAGATGGCACCGTATGAAGCTTTGTATGGTCACAAATGTCAAACTCCATTGTACTGGATCCAGCTTAGTGAGAAAAATATTCACGATTTGGTTAGAGACTAAAGAAAAGTGAAAGTAATTCGACGATAACTTCAAATCGATGTAAATCATATCGGATTTGAAATGTAAAGACATTGAATTTTAGATCGGTGATAGAGCATTTTTAAAAGTATCTCCGTGGAAGAAAATACTCCGTTTTGGTTGCAAAAGCAAATTAAGTCCATGATTCATCGGATCGTATGAGATTATTGAAAGAATAGGGCCAGTAGCTTATCGGCTAGCTTTACCGTCTGAATTAGAAAAGATCCATAATGTATTTCGCATGTCAATGTTGCGCCGATATAGATCAGATCCATCGCATGTAATTTCTCCAACAGAGATTGAGATTCAACCTGATATGACATATAACGAAGAACCGATCAAAATTTTAGCTCGAAAGGTTAAAGAATTGAGAAATAAATGCATAGCATTGGTAAAGATTTTGTGGCAAAAACACGGTGTCAAAGAGGCTACATGGGAGCCCGAGAAAGCTATGAGAAAACAATACCCTAACCTCTTTGCTGGTAAGATTTTTGAGGACGAAAATCCCAAATGGGGAATGTAACAGGCCGATTTAGACCCTAGTTGAAACAGTGGTTTTGGGACCACAAATTCGAGGTTGGAAAGATATTTTAATATTAATTCGGTGTTTATAATATGTGAATTAGCATGTGTGAAAGTTTAAATTTAAAATTTTATCGTTTATGTGTTTAATTTGAGAAAAGGACTTAATCGCATAAAATGTAAAAGTCAGATGCTAATTTTTAAAGTGCTTATTTGGCATGGTTTACTAAAATGTAAGTCCTTATGATGTTAATATGCCAATATTAAGTTGATGGACAATTATGTCCATAGTTTAAATGTTTAATTATTAAGGTTTCATTAAGGGCAAAAGTGGAAATGAATAATTAATATGTTTATAATAAAACAAACATGAAAAAATAGATGATTATCATCTTGTTAGTGCCAAAAATACAAATGAAATAAAAGGAGAAAAGATTTGGACATTCGGATATGGATGTTCTTTGATTCAAGGTATGTTTTGCTTTGGTTTTTGATAATTTTTATGTTTTTGAGATCGTTGCTTCGTACTCTACAAAACCCATGCTTAAATTTTTTGAATTGATGATGAATTTGAATTGTTCCATGAATGAATTCATGAGCTTTTTGGAAGTTGATGATGAAATATGAAAGATAGGTGGAAGATTAACATATTTTGTCTTTGAATTTTTAGTGAAATTGAGTAATTTGGACCAAATTGTGGAAATAATATCTTGAGAGATTAAAATGTGAAACAAATGAAATGTGTGGACTTGTATTGAGCACAGGAATATTCAATAAGCTTGGGTGATATGGAATTTTGTATATTTTGCGATTTTGTTAAATAGGGACTAAAGTGTCAAAATGTGAAAATGTGAGGGCTATTTTTTAAAATGCCCTAAATATGTGTATTTGAACTAAATTGAATGAATTGGTGATTGAATGAGTTATATTTGTATATGTATAGACAAATAAAGGAGAGATTCAGATCGAGATCGAGGCAAAGACAAAGTTCTCGATTAATCGACTGTTTAGTTACTGCGACGTCCGAGGTAAGTTCGAATATAATACTATTTGTTAAAATATATCTATGTGATGTGAATTAAATGAATGTATAAGTATTGAATTAGAAATTTTATATATGAGATTGTGAAATGTGGCACTAAGTGTGCGAAATTGAAATCGAGATAGAATTGAATAGCACTGTGTGTGCAAACTAATGAAAGCTACGGCATTACTATTTGGCACTGTGTGTGCGATACCGAATTGAGTTCTGTTTTTGTTGAGGCACTAAGTGTGCGATGACAAATATGTTTGACTACGAAATTAGCACTAAGTGTGCAATTAAAATTAATGAAAAGCAAAGATTGATCGAAAATGCAACATCGAGCATGAATTAGTATGGTTGGTGAATAACTATGTGCTGGATAAGGTATGTATTGAACCTTTGTGGTTGAAGTATTTGTGTATAGAATTATAAATGGTTGAGTTAGTATTTTAGCTATTGATGGTATGGTATGGTTATTTTAGAAATGACCTAAGTGATGGATTTGTTGTATAATATATTAGATTTGATAATTTGAATGTATTATGTTACAAACTTACTAAGCTTTTGAGCTTACTAGGTGATGTGTTTTCTCTATTTTACAGTGTTAGTAAAGCTAGCTTGGATCCAGGGATCGTCAGGCGACTCAATCACACTATCAGCATATCTATTTTGGTACTTTTGAGAGATGTATATAGTTGGTATATGGCATGTATAGGCTAGAAGTTATGATATGTTTTGAAATGTTTGGTATATGCTAAGTGACATAGTTTGGAAGTTGAATGATGTTGATGCATATTTGTAGGTTGTATAAATGATAAATGAGGTATGAATAAGTGAGAATGAAAGTGGTATGTTTTATGCTTGAGTTGGTTGATGAGAATGATGGATAAAATATAAACTTGTAGTATGAATTACATGATGCTTAACTATGTGATTTGAGTTGTGAATATAATGTTTTAGATGTATAAATGAATGAGATTTGAAGCTTGTAGGTGATTTAAGGTGTGGGAGGAAAGTTTGGCCTTGAAAATGGCCTATAACTGCCCACACAGTTGAGTACACAGGCTTGTGGCTCGACCGTGTTCTTTAAGTTTGTTAAGTGAAACAAGTTAGGCTCGACAACGGGCTGGACACATAGGCGTGTGGCTGGCCGTGTGGTGCAAGTCAGGCTCGACCACGGGTAAGGCACACGGTCTCAGGCCGTGTGGTCAAGTCGGTAGGTAAGCCTTGTTTTGCCACGACTTGGACACATGGGTGTGCCCTAAGCCGTGTGAGGCACACGGCCTACCCACACGGATGTGTGACCTTTGTAACTTAGAAAAATGTTTGAATTTCAAAATTATTGCAAGTGTTTGGTTTCGTCTTGGCCCTATTCTAAAGCATGTTTAAGGTCTAGATGACCTCACTAAAGGACTATACACTACACCAAAATAGACTTTTAGCGGCATTTTTCGTGGAGTTTTAATAAAAAATGCCGTAAATATTATAGATTAGTGGCATTTGAAAGAAAACGCCGTAAAAAGCTGAGCATTAGCGGCGTTTGAAAGAAAACGCCCCTATAGATCTGAGCAATAGCGGGGCTTTTGTAAAAAATCCGCTATAGCTCTGAGCATTAGCGGCGCTTCACCAAAAATGCCACTAAAGATCAAGCTTTTAGCGGCACTTTTCCTTAAACACCACAAAAGTTTGTTAAGAGGTTTCAAAATGGTATCATTTCACTGTAGGAAAATAGAGTTTTCGTGACGTTTGGTATAAAAACGCCGCTAAAGGTATAGAAAAGGACAAAACGCCGCAAAAAATTATTTTATTTCAAAATAAAACGGCGTCATTTTGGTATCAATATAAAAAATTAAAAAAAATTAGCATTAGTGGCATTTTGTATGAAAACGCCACTAAAGTTATAGAAATAACGGTGTTCTCGTTAAAAACACCGCAAATAGCTATTTTATTCCATAATATAACGGCGCCGCTTTGATATCAACATAAAAATTGAAAAAAAAACTCAGCATTAGTGGCCTTTTTTGCATAAACGCCACTAAAGATATAGCATTAGCATAAAAAATGCTGCAAAAAACCATTTATTTTAGAACAACACGACGCTATTTTTGTAATATTTGGGATTTGGGGTTGTGCATTTTAATTTGTATTTGTGTGTTAGTGTGCATTGTATGTTAATTGGAAGTATTTGTGGGCTTCGGGAAACCATGAGTTTGAGTAGGAGTCATAGGAAATTTTTAGTGTAAGCTGAGCCAAGGGGAGCTAGGGGAGCTAGGTCTTAAGAGAAATTGGGGGTGGATTATGACTCAAAAAGGGAAGCAGTAAAGTGGCAGTGTAGTGCCTAAGTGCAAGGGGAGAGGGTGGCGTCACATGGAGTGTCAAGGGGGAGGAGGTTCGAGTTGCGAGGCTGGCATTGTAAGTTGCTTTTTGCATCAAGGAGGAAGGAGAGTTGGGCGGCATGCAAATTCAACCCATAGCATACCAGATCCGGTCATGACGTATGGGCTGGGTTTGGGGTGTTACATTTTTGGTATCAGAGCCCAGTTCAAAACTCGGGCTATGAAATGGGTCTAGTAGTGATTTGTAAAAGTGATGTAAGTTGAGAAAAGTTTTTGTTGAGATATGGCCTTCGTGTCTACCGGAACTTGATCCACCCAGGTAAGTATTCTAACCTTTGATGTGATATGTATGGTAGGCTTTATAGGGACGTAGGCTAGTATGAGTAGAGCTTGATGGACTTTAGGTTTAGTATAAACAATTCTTCAAATTTAATAAGACTAAATTTCTAATAAAACAAGTCTGTGAACGAGTCACAGGGTTAGGGTGTGGTAACAGGCATACGCATGTCTAGGATTGGATCCAGGAAGAGCTTGGTATTTAAGCGGTCTTAGTGACTCACCTCTTCTTTTCTGGAATCCTACCTGGGGCGTAGTGGTTGTTCACTCTAGCCGAGAGGGCTTGTTGATGGGCCCAAACTTATAACTAAAACCCGAAAGGGACCAGTCACCTTATCTCTATGAAAATTATCCCTAGTTTAGTACAAATTTTCGAAATACCCTTGATTTGTGAAACCTTCTCAAATATACCCTAGATTTGTAAAAAATTACCAAAACTTGTAAAATAACCGAAATACCCCTGGTTTGCAAAATTACCAAAATACCCCTATTTTGTAAAATTAACAAGATGCCCTATTTTGGAAAATTATGAAAAATACCCCTATAGAATAAAATTACGAAAATACCCCTAGGTGATGAATGTAAGTTCATGGATGCTGCTCGTATGTTGATGTGTGATGGATGTTGTATGTATGTGTATTCTAAAACTAGGAAATATAGACTTGAGAACTGAACTTTGTAGATAGGATTCGAATTCGAAAGAATTACTGTTAAAACTACTTTCCGTAAGACTGTCCATTATTAATCAGTGGGAGAAAGTATTAATCCATAAAAATTCTAATTAGATAAATCACGAACGATAGAATGAGCGATAGGGGACGTGGTATGCATGGCCGAGGTAGAGGCAGGATTGCTGTGTTAGAACCCGTAGGGTCTGGCCACGAGTCAGGGAATGAGGTACCAGTGCCACCAGCTGTGGAGGCAGAATTCCAAGATCAGACGGTCGGAGATGATGCGGTATCTCAGGCAATGTTGAGGGTGTTGGAGAGGGTTCCTGGGGCAGACATGGGCATAGGAGCCTGAAAGTCTGTGCTGGAGCAACTTAGAGCCAATGGGGCAGAGGTGTTTAAGGGAATTTCTGGTGTAGCTCCTAGCACAGCAGTGTATTGGTTGGAAGCAATGGAGCGTATAATGGAAGATCTTGACTTCACGGAAAAGGAGAAGCTAAAGTGAGTATTATCCCTTCTCCGGGACAAAGCTTATCATTGGTGGCTTACGGTTAAGGATGGTACCTGTAGCTGACCGTATCACATGGATTCCTTTAGAACGGCATTCCAGAGTAAATACATTGGGACAAGCTATGTGGATGCACAGCGTAGAGCATTCTTGAATCTGGTTCAGGAAAGTAGGTCAGTGGCGGTGTATGAAGCGAAATTCTTACGCCTTAGTCGTTATGCTCGAGGGATAGTGGCCACAGAGCATGAGCGATGTGTTTGCTTTAAGGATGGCCTGAAGGATGATCTACATGTGTTGATAGCTCCACAACAAGAGAGGGAATTTGCTGTGCTTGTGGAGAAAGCTAAGATAGCTGAGGAGGTGAAACGGACGGAAAAGCTGAACCGGGATAGAGATAGTGGTGGAGGTAAGAGAAATTTTGGGTCGACAAGGGTAGCTAGGCGTACTCAGAAAAGACCCAAGTCGGATGGGCCGAACCGGGTGGAAAGACCTGTTGCTAATCAAACACGGAGGTGTGCTCGATGTGGTAAGTTCCATGTAGGTGAGTGTTGGGCAGGCAGTGGGAAGTGATTTAGGTGTGGATCTACAGATCATCAGATAAGAGATTGTCCTCAGCCGTGGGATGAGGTAGGACCCGCAGGGCAGGGTAATGCTCAGTCGGGTAGAGGAGGTCAACAGCCGTAGAGAGGTCGTGGTCCTGCCAGAGGTGGTATGATTTGGTCGAGGCCATGGAGCACCAGTAGAGGCGCGTGAAACACCGAGGCGAGGCGATCGGGATTGGTCTATCTTCTTTAGATGTCGAGAGGAGGTCGATCGCGGATGTTATAACCCAGACATTTTAATTTTTAGATTGCCTTATACTACATTAATTGATATTGGATCGACACACTCATACGTTGTTAGTAGTGTGTCTAGTACTTTAAGTTTAGATTTCGAAGTTACCACTAGGGCGATAACAGTAATTAGCCCATTAGGACAATCTGTGGTAGTAGATAAACTCTATCGGGAGGTACCCATAGAACTTTAGGGAATAGTTTTCTAGACGGATCTAATGGAGTTATCGTTTGGGGAGTTTGACTTAATTTTAGGCATGGACTAGCTGATGAAGTATCAGCCCCAATTAGATTGTGTAGCCAAGCGTATGGTGTTAAAAACCCCCGAGGGAGGTGGAGTGTTGGTAATAGGAGAAAAGGGGAACTGTCTGTCGAACGTAGTGACTGCCCTAAGAGCATAAAGAATGGTGAGAAAAGGATGCGAGGCAATTTTAATGTTTGTATGTGCTTTGGAAGCCAAGGACCTTACTATTGAAGATGTTAGGACGGTGAAGGAATTTCCTAATGTTTTCCCAGAAGAGCTTCCGGGATTACCTCCGGATCGAGAAGTGGAGTTTGGAATTGATCTTCTTCTGAGAACAGCGCCAGTATCTATTACTCCATATAGAATGGCACCGAAGGAGTTGGTGGAATTGAAAGCACAAATCCAGGAGTTGTTGGATAGAGGGTTTATTCGACCAAGTGTGTCACCTTGGGGAGCACTGGTGTTATTTGTTAAGAAGAAGGATGGTTCAATGCATATGTGCATTGACTATCGCTAATTGAATAAGCTAACAATCAAGAACAAGTACCCGTTGTCAAGGATCGACGACTTGATCGATCAGTTGAAGGGGGCCTCAATCTTTTCAAAGATAGATCTGAGGTCAGGGTAACATTATCATAAGGCTGAGGAGGAAGATATTCATAAGACGGCGTTCAGAACTCGCTATGGTCATTACGAGTTCATGATGATGCCATTTGGGTTGACTAACGCGCCAGTAGCATTTATGGTTATGATGAACCGTGTGTTCCAACCCTACTTGGATCTGTTTGTCGTGGTATTTATTGATGACATCTTGGTTTACTCAAGGTCAGAGGAGGAGCATGATTCACATCTGTGAGTGGTTCTATAAGTTTTGAGGGAGAAGCAACTTTATGCCAAATTCAGTAAGTGCGAATTTTGGTTAAAAAAGTTACTTTTCTAGGTCACGTTGTGTCAGCAGAGGGGATTAGGGTGGACCCTTGAAAAATTGAAACGGTGTTGGATTGGAAGCCGCCTAAGTCGGTGGTAGAGATTCAGAGTTTTCTTGGTTTGGCGGTACTATAGAAGATTTGTTAAAGGATTTTCTCTGATTGCAGCACCGTTGACTAAGATGTTATGGAAAGGAGTTTTGTTTGTGTGGACTAATAAGCAGTAAGATAGTTTCAAGAAGTTAAAAAGAATTTTGACGGAGGCTCTGGTATTGATTCATCGGAGGCTAGAAAGGAATTCGGGCTTTACTGTGATGCTTAACACACAGGAGTAGGATGCGTGTTGATGCAGGATGGAAAGGTTGTTGCATACACATCTCGGCAGTTAAAGCCGCATGAAGCAAATTATCCCACATACGATTTGGAATTGTAGGCGGTGTTGTTTGCCTTGAAAATTTGGAGGCATTATTTGTACGGGGAGAAATTTGTCATTTACACGGATCATAAGAGTTTAAAGTACCTTTTGACTCAGAAGGAGTGTAATCCTAGGCAGAGGAGGTGGATCGAGTTGTTAACGGATTATGATTAGTCGATCGAGTATCATCCGGTTTCGGCTAACATGGTGGCAGATGCCTTAAGTCGTAAGGTGATCACTGACTTAAGAGCATGGTTTGCTCACCTTAGTCTATATGATGATGGGAGTTTATTGGCTAAACTTTAGCTGAAACCCTTTTGGGTCAGTCAGGTTAAGGAGAAGCAGCAGACCGATGAGATACTAAAGGAGAAGTTCCATGTGGGATCAAGTGATGGATCAACATAATTTAGTTTGAATGAGGAAGGGCTATTATGTTTCCAAGGGAGAGTGTGCATGCTTTGAAAGATCTGAGTTGAGGCATAGGATTTTGCAAGATCGCATGGTGGTCCATACGCTATGCACCCTAGAGGAGTAAGATGTATCGGGACTTACAAGAACGATTTTGGTGTCCGTGCTTAAAGAGAGGTGACTAAATTAGTGGGAAAGTGTTTAACACGTCGGCAGTAAAATCGAACATCGATTACCATCGTGGTTATTGCAACCGGTAAAGATTTCCAAATGGAAGTGGGAAAGGATCACAATGGACTTTGTTAGTGGGCTACCTCTTACGCCTACTAGGAAGGATTCAGTTTGGGTGATCGTTGATCGGTTGACGAAGTCCGCTCATTTTGTACCGGTTCGGGTTGACTATTCTTTACAAAAGTTGGCTAAGCTATATATAGCGTAGA
Organism: Gossypium rotundifolium; assembly: GCA_025506655.1. Classification (NCBI taxonomy): domain Eukaryota; kingdom Viridiplantae; phylum Streptophyta; class Magnoliopsida; order Malvales; family Malvaceae; genus Gossypium; species Gossypium rotundifolium. The sequence goes on along the minus strand of CP106733.1, from coordinate 103,834,574 downwards.
TTGTAAGGTTGCATGGAGTACCTGTGTTGATTATTTCGGACTAAGATCCTAGGTTTACGTCAAGGTTTTGGAAGGCGTTGCATCCAAAGGTTGGGTGCGGTTGGATTTGAATCTGACATTTCATCCTCAAACCGATGGACGATCGGCGGGTGATTCAGATCTTGGAGGACATGTTAAGGAGTTGTGTCATTAATTTTAGAGGTAGTTGGGTAGAGTTTCTGCCATTGGCAGAGTTTACGTACAACAACAGCTTCCAGTCTAGTATTCAGATGGCACCCTATGAAGCATTGTACGGGCGAAAGTGTCGTACTCCTACCTGTTGGACGAAATTAGGGGAACATCAGATTTTTGGATCGGAGTTGGTTACTGAGACGGAAGAGAAGGTTAAGTTAATAAGGGCTCGACTAAAGGAAGCGTCGGACAGGCAGAAGTCCTATGCTGATTTGAAGCTCAAGGACATAGAGTTTGCAGTGGGTGACAAGGTGTTCTTGAAAGTGCCACAATGGAAGAAAGTGTTAAGATTTGGACGGAAGGGTAAGTTAAGTCCCAGATTCATCGGACCTTATCAGGTGTTGAAACGAGTTGGACCAGTAGCGTATCAGCTAGAGCTACCTTTTGAGCTAAGCTAGATTCACAATGTGTTTTCATGTCTCTATGCTGAGACGATATCGTTCGGACCCGTCCCATGTGGTGTCAGTAGAGGAAATCGATGTAAGACCTGGCCTATCATTTGAAAAGGAACCAGTGGAGATCTTGGATCTTGATGTCAAAGTATTACGAAGGAAGAAAGTTCCATTGGTTAAGGTTCTATGGCGGAATCACAGCTCTGAGGAGGCTACGTGGGAACCGGAGGAAGCGATGCGACAAAAATACCCACATCTATTCGGATCAGGTAATTTCGAGGACAAAATTTCATTAAGGGGTAAAATTGTAACATCCCAATTAATGGGCCTTTGCATTTGATGTGTTTACGTTCAATGTGTTAATTAGAGTGTTTAAGGGGTTGATTGGGCTCGTGTTACGGCCGAGGCCTTAATCAAATTTTTAGTTTGGGCACTTTAGTGGAAAGCTAGAGAGGTTCGGGCTTAAAAGATATTATCTGCGAATTAAAACGCAAAAATGGGCTAGTGGCCCAGTGGACAGTGGCGTGAAAAGCAGTAAGGGGATCCAAGGTTCGAGTCGTATTACCCACTTATTTTTAATTGTTTTTTGGCATCAAAGGAAAGGAGAGTGGAGGCAGCTAGGATGCTTGAAAATAGGAAGATTTATTTTCTTGGATAATGTGGATATTGTGCTGATAATAGTAGGGAGAGGTGGTGTTATTTAGGCCTCTTCTAAAGGTATAAATATATTATGACAAAGAAGAAAAGATAAGAGTTATCTGCTGAATGCAGTGTTGGCCGAAATTCCATCTCCTAGAGGGGGAGGAATCGGTTTCTTTATGGCAAAGGATGTCGAAATTTTCCTATTATTTGATTAATTGTTAGTTACCGGAAGGGCACTTTGGGTTTTGATAAGTAAGTGCCAAAATTCTCTAGAAATAGGGTGGTATCTCTTCAATTCGGCATTTGAACCTATTCTTTTCCTCATTCTCTGTCTTTGAAACTCTCGGTTATTCTCTGTAATTTCTTTTCTTTTGATTTCTTCAAAAGCGAAACCTCTCACTTCACTTTCTTTTTCCATTCTTTTTTCTCTTGTCTTGATTTCTCCATAAATTGAAATCTCTAAGCCTATTCTCTAAAGCTTCACTTTCATTCAAAAGCCAAAACTCTGAACTTTCTTCTCATCTCCATAGCCGAATACCTCTTATTCTCTTCTGTTGATTTTTTCATCAAAGCCAAATCTTCATAGATCTCCTGAGATCATCCTTTCTTTCTGATCTTCTCAAAAGTGAAATTCTTAGGAGTTGCTGAATTCCATGTGTTAAGGTGACTGTCGATTTCTTCTGTTCTTTCTCCCTTCTCTTTTGGTTTTTTTTTGAGACCATAGCCGAATGCCTAGTTGGTTGATAGGCCATCTTTAGTTGACTTTTCCACTAATCTCATGTTCTTTTGGGCGGCACTTTGGGAAATCGGAGTAGATCGAATCATCCAGATCTCAAAAGCCAGAAACCATTAATCTCTAAGTATCCTATCTATTTCGGATTTCAAGGTAAGGGGTTTTCTTTAGATTCCTATTAGATTCGCTATCATATTTGAGATCTTAAATCATATGGTTTAACAACCCTACTTCGTTATAGTAGTTCTGATAAGGACTTTTGATGGAATCAAATATGGATCAGGCAAATAAGAGGATTGGGACCGTAAACCCAATCCTTAAGTTTAAGAGACGAGCAGTGTCAGCTCTTCGAGATTGGCCGCCGGGTTGTGGACCAGTTTCTGAATAGCATGTTAGGCAGATAACAGTTGTATCAGCTTTTGATAGTGTCGACATTGAGGGTGTCATCATAATCGTAATTAGGTGTGTAGATCCTTAACACATAAGTATTGTTGTAATATATGTGTATGATATGGGCTAAAAGTCGGAAAGAGAAGCTGTATGAATAGTCGTAATACCCAAAAAGGGTAGGCAAGGGATGCCAGATATGTAATCATAGAAACTTCTCTACGAGTATCGATGTATGTGAAAGTCTGAGATCTGTTTAAATGGCTTGATGTTTTGATTCTTGCATGTGTGTATGCGTGGGATAGGATTGATTGATTAATTTATGGAAGGAGAGCAAGTCACGAGGCGATCGGTGGCTTTGCCACATAGGTCACATAGTGATCGGTCTTAATGACAGGCAGCATAGCTGTCGAAATACTATAATGTATTTTCTGAGGTTTGCATAAGCGATCGGTGGCTTTGCCACATAGGTCACATAGTGATCGATATGGTGTGTAGCTGATGGAAGGTTGATTGTAGAAATCCCCACGATGTAATGGTTGGTACGAGGGTGTGTAGAGGATGAACTCTGAGGTTTGGGATGGGCCATGTTGCATGAAATATTTTGTTACCATTGTGTATGGGCCAAGGCCCATAATGTGTTTATGGGCCCAAGGCTTTTATGTGATTTCGAGATTTACACACTGAGTCTTTGTGGCTCACCCTTTTATTTTTCCCACTTTTCAGATGAGCAGTAGTTCGTGGACAAGGGAGCCGAGGTGGACTCGAGGGGCCATTAAGACTATTATCTACATAGATTACTTCCGATTTTGTTTTCGTTTAAGTTTTAATTTTTGGGAATATTTCTGTAATAAGGCCTCCATAACTTAGGTGCCGATTTATTATTTTTTTATGGGCTTTTCAAACTCAATCAATGCAATGTTAAAGTTACTTTCAAAATTTCACACTTAATTGATTATTCGGCTATAATAAAATAAGTTTTTTCAAAACCCATCAGAGTAAAGTTTTCACGATTCAACTCATAGCATACCAGATCCGGTCATGACACATGGGCGGGTTTGGGGTGTTACATGATACGAATGTTGTTATTGATAATTATATGAAATTTTGAAATGTATGTCTAATAGTATAATATGTTCAGTAATGCTTTGTAACCCTATTTTTTATGTTGAATATGGGTGATAGGTGCTACATTTATTGGTATTAGACCTACGGTTTATTCGATTCTTGGACTCACGTAGCGTATGTGAGAGTCTAGCTATACATGCCATATACAACCTATGATAATGTGATATCTCCTGACAGTTTTAAACTATATTTTATATAGTAAACGGATCCCAATCGAGCTGTAGCTGATGATATTAAAAGTAATGCACCTGCCTCCTTTCACGGAGTAGTACAAACAAAGTCGAGACCTATATCGGGTGGCTAGGGAAGAGAGGCTAAAGAAGCCTTCTTCCAGATGATGAATGAGTGGTTCACGAAATTTGTTCGGATGAATTTGGCTACTCAACATCCTCCACCCCACCTTGTAACATCCTAAAATTGGGCCTAGAAGAATTGGGCCCAATGGGCCTTAGGCGTAGGTGCGTTTAAAAATTTTTGAGAACAAGAGAACTGCTTTAGTGCTAGTTGGACCTATTAGGTGAGTGATTTTGGAAGGTTAGAGGGTTTCTATGAAGTCTCGGGGTCAAACTTTGGCTTTAGGAAAATTTTAGTTTTAGGTGAATAAAACCCTGAGAGTTAGTAGTAGGCTTTAAGAATAAAATGTGGAGAAAAATGACACAAGTGGAGTGTGTGGTGTAGTGGCAAAGTGATGCCAAATAAGAGGCAAGGGGGTGACACCACAAGGAAGGAAGGAGGTCCAAGGTTCAAGTATTGGCTCTTGCATTTTAGATTTCTTTTTAAATGGACTCTAGAATCTTGCATTTTAGATTTCTTTTTAAATGGACTCTAGAATTTTGCCATAGGGTTATATTTAGTTGCACATGATTTTAGAAAGAAGAAAGTGAGTTGTCTAGTGGCAAGGAGTCATTAAGGGTGCAAAGGAGCCTAGGTTCAAATCTCATGACAAGCAAGGGAGTATTTATTTTGCGGATTGGACGGGAAGAGTTTGAGTTGGATTTAAACTCTGCTGACGGAGGGATCCCACATCGAAAAGATACAAAGAAGGAAGGTGAGAAGCTAGCTATATATAGAGCATTCTATGAGGAGAGTTAATATACCTTGGTGGGCGTTTGGGTGCAGACCTAGAGGATAATCGCCAATAGTAGCAAAGGAATGGCTACTATAACATGAGGTAGGTTACGTGAGGTTTCGGTTTCTAATAAGTGTATATTAAGTTATGATTAATCGTTAGGTGATGTCGATTGTAGGTTCGTGACTAAGGGGTTTGCAACGCGCGTGGTTACCAGGTGTGTACAAACACTACACACACAAAATTGGCAAAGTCGAAAGTGGCTAAATGGGCCCGATGGGCCTTGAGGCTAAGTTTGATGAAATGGTTTGGTTGGTTATATGAATTGAATTAGTCATGCATGATACATGAATTGGATTTGTTTTGGGCCTAGTAGGCCAAATGATGAGATTTGAGCCTAATGGGCCACGAGGGAGTGATTTGGGCTTATGGGGACGTAGGCATGTATGTTAAGGTTTATGGACCTTAGGTCTAGTTTGAACAACTTGTAAAGTCCATAAGACTTGATTCTAGTTAAACATGTCTGTGAACAAGTTGCAGGGTTGGATTGTGGCAATGGGCGTACGCATGTCTAGGATTGGATCTAAGGAGAGCTTGGTACTTAAGCGGCCCTAGTGGCCCACCTCCTCTTTTTTGGAATCCTACAGTGCGTGGTGTCATTCACTTTAGCCGCGAAGACTTGTTGATGGGCCAAAGTTCATAGCTAAAACCCGAAAGGGTCCAAAATACCCCCGATTTGTGAAATTACCAAAATACCCCAATTTGCAAAATTACCAAAGTACCCTTAATTTACAAAATTCCTAAAATACCCCCAGTTTATGAAATTACCGAAGTACCCCCGATTTGTGAAATTACCGAAGTACCCCTAATTTACGAAATTACCAAAATACCATTGGTTTACAAAATTATCAAAATACCCCTAATTTTTGAAATTATCAAAATACCCCCAATTTACAAAATTACCAAAATACCACCGATTTGTAAAATTACCAAAATACCCCCGATTTGTGAAATTATCGAAATACCTTCGATTTGTAAAATTATCGAAATACCCCTAATTTGTGAAATTACTAAAATACCCTAATTTGTGAAATTACTAAAATACCCTCAGTTTGCGAAATTATCGAAATACTCCCGATTTATGATATTACCAAAATACACCCAATTTGTGAAATTACCAAAGTACCCAAGTTTGTAAAATTATCAAAATACCCTCGATTTGTGAAATTACCAAAATACCCCCAGTTTGAAATTACCAAAATACCCTCGATTTGTGAAATTGCCAAAATACCCCGGTTTGTGAAATTACTAAAATACCCCTGATTTGAAAAATTACCAAAATACCCATGTATGGTAGAATTACGAAAATACCCCTGTAGGGTAGAATTACAAAAATACCCCTGGGTAGTTAAATGATGAAAATACCCCTATGTGACAAATATAAGTTTATGGATGTTACTTGTATGTTTGATGCATTCATATGATATTCTGCTTAGGATGCATATGGGTGGGAATTATGGTACGGAGGAAGATTTGAGGATCGCATGGCCAATGATATGGATCCAAGATCGCACGGCCGTATGGTATGGATCCACCACGGCTTTTTAGCCACCGAAGCGACATCTTTGCATCGAGAATATTACCGAGTCTTTGTGTCTATTAATATGGGCTTCATGTCGTGATTATGGGCTTTGTACCAATCTTCAAGGCTTTGTCTGTTATTATGGCTTTGTGCCAATCATATTTACCGTGGCTATGTGCTAACATATATATATTGATGACTTTGTGTCAATATTTGAGGATCGTATAGCCGTATGGTATGGATCCAGGATCGCATGGCCGTATGGAATGGATCCACCGGAGGCTTTAAGCCCAACATTTGATTAGCAACTTTGTTGCAACGTTTGGTAGTACCGTAACTGGGCAACCCTTGGTGTGTAGCGGAGGGGTGGGTTGAGCTAGAATTCCCCACAGGAGTCATAAGGTTGGAAGGGAAATGGTGTGTGTAGCGAATGGTTTTTTGGGGTGGGTTTGCATTATTTTTTTATAAATGATACGATGTGATATGAGGTCATTATGGGCTAAAGCCCAAGACCACCGATTTTGATAGGGCTTAGGCCCAATGTGAATATTTGTATGTGATTTGATTGCCAAGGGTTGTACACACTGAGTTTCGAAACTCACACCCTTAATTTTAATGTTTCAGGTAATCCTGAATAGACGGCTCGATGTGGGAGAGGACTTAGAGATGGCCACACTATAAGCTATTCAAATGTTTTAATTTATTTAAATGATCTTATTTTAAATACTTTCTTTTTTTCATTGGATTGTAACAAGGCCTTGTAACTCCTAATTGAATTTATATTTTGGGTTATTATTATTGTTCCAACTACACACTTAAGAAATTTCATAAAATTATTAAAGTGTTAATATTGTTTTCAAAATAAACTTTTGTTTTGGGCTTTTGGGCCTTAAATGGTTAAAAAGTAAATCATTTTGAAGTGTGCCTTTAATATGACATTCCAGATTCGGGCCTAAATTCTAGGCTGGGTTTAGGGTGTTACACACCTAATCCTCAACCGGTTCCTGTAGCTCCTCAAGGTGTAGAACTTTTAAGATTGAATATACAGCCAGTTGATAAGATTAGAAGTTCGGGGCTGAAGAATTTAGAGTCATTGTTGATGATGATCCCGATAGAGCTAAATTTTGGCTTGAAAACACTATCAGAGTATTTGATGAGCTTTCTTGCACACTGTCTGAATGTTTAAAATGTGCCATATCACTTCTAAGGGACAAAGCGTATCAGTGGTAGAATACCCTAGTGTCAGTCATGTCGAGAGAAAGAGTTACCTGGGATTTCTTTCAAGTTGAGTTTAGAGAGAAATACATTAGTCAACGGTTCATTGATCAAAAACGAAAAGAATTTCTAGAATTGAAACAGGGACATATGTCTGTGACTGAATATGACTGAGAGTCTCAGTAAATATGCTCGAGAATGTGTTTCCATCAAGGCAATCATGTATAAAAGATTTGAAGACAGGTTAAATGAAGTCATCAAATTGTTAGTCAGGATTTTAAAGTTGAAAGAGTTTGTTGTGTTAGTTGATCGAGCTTGCAAAGTTGAAGATTTGAGCAAAGAAAAGAGAAAAGATTACTTCGAGACTAAGATTCAAGAAAAAGATCGATAAATAAACTGTATCAATATTCATCAAAGAAATCAAGAGATTCATACACTCAATTGAATGCTTCAATTGAATATCCAAACAGAGACAGTGGAAAGCAATACTCAACTCCCAAAGCTTAAACTACATCAGTATCAATTATTGGAAGTGTGAGAAATAATAGACCTAAATTTCAACGATGCAAAAGACGACATCCTGGTGAATGTAGAATTAATGATTGGGCTTGTTTTAGGTGTGGCTCACAAGATCACTTTATACGGGATTGCCCTGAATTAGCTGAGAAAGATAAGTTTTAGAATGTAGGACTGAGTAACACAGTTACTAGAGGGAGGCCACCTCGATGTGCTGGAATTATGACTAGTAGAAAAGGTGTAACAAAGGATTCAGCTGCAAGGTCTGAGGCTCGAGTGTAGGCCAGAGCTTATGCTATTCGTGCTCGCAAAGACGCGTCATCACCAGATGTTATTACCGGTACATTCTCTCTTTATGACACTAATGTAATTGCCTTGATTGATCCTGGATAGACTCATTTCGTATATCTATATGAATTTAGTGTCTAATAAGAATTTGCCTGTTGAGTCTACTTAGTTTGTGATTAAAGTATCGAACCCCTTAGGCAAGTATGTTCTAGTTGATAAAGTTTGCAAGAATTGTCCTTTTATGATTTGGGATTACTATTTTCTAGATGATTTGATGATATTACCATTTGATAAATTCAATGTGATTCTACGTATGGATTGGTTGACTCTGCATGATGCTGTTGTGAAATGTATATGAAAAACTATTGAATTGAAATGTCAGAATAGTGAAATCTTTCGAATTGAGTCAGTTGAGTTGAGTGAGTTTCATGTTGTGATATCGTCGATGTCAGCTTAGAGATATGTGAGAAAAGGTTGTGAAGCTTACCTTGCATATGTGGTGGATACAAAAGTGTCTAAATCGAAGATTGAATCTGTGCCTATAGTCTGTGAGTATCCGGATGTGTTTCCAGAAGAGTAATCGGGGTTACCATCGATCAGAGAGGTCGAGTTTACTATTGAGTTGGTACCAAGAACATCATCGATATCTATAGCTCCGTATAGAATGGCTCTGACAAAGTTGAAAGAGTTGAAAGCTCAGTTGCAAGAGTTAATGGATAGAGGTTTTACACTACCTAATTTTTTCCCTTGGGGCGCCAGTGCTATTTATAAAGAAGAAAGATGGACCTATTAGAATTTATATTGATTATCAACAGCTCAACAAGGTTACGATAAAGAATAAGTATCCTTTGCCGAGAATTGATGACTTATTTGATCAGTTGAAAGGGGCAATAGTGTTCTCGAAGATTAATTTGAGATCAAGCTATTATCAGTTGCGAGTTAAAGATTTGGATGTAACAAAATCACGTTCAGGACAAGGTATGGGCATTATGAATTTCTTGTTATGCCTTTCAGATTAACTAATGCTCCTGTGGTTTTTATGGAATTAATGAATCGAATCTTTAGATCCTATTTAGATAGATTTTGGTTGTATTCATTGACGACATTTTGATATATTCACGAGATGAGTCTGAGCATCCCTAGCATTTGAGAATTGTGCTACAAGCTTTGAAAGATAAACAATTGTTTGCTAAATTCAGCAAATGTGAGTTTTGGCTCCAAAAAGTCAGATTTTTGGGACATATTATTTCAGCTGAAGGTATATGAGTTGATCCGAGCAAGATTTATGCAGTTGTTAACTGGAAACACTAAGAAATGTATCCGAAGTTAGAAGCTTTCTGGGACTAGCCGGCTACTATTGACATTTTAGAAAAGGGTTCTCCATGATTTCTACACCGATGACCAGATTGCTATAGAAAGATGTAAAGTTCGAATGGCCCGAGAAATGTCAATAGAGTTTTGATCAGTTGAAATCATTATTAACTGAGGCACCAATTTTGGTTCAAACTAAGAGTTTGTAATTTTCAATGATGCGTCATTGAATGGTTTGGGTTGTGTTTTGATGCAAGAGGAGAAAGTCATAGCTTATGCCTCCAGACAATTGAAACCTCTTGAAAAGTATTATCCGACACATGATTTAGAGTTGGCCACTATTGTATTTGCATTAAAAATTTGGCGACATCATTTATACGGTGAAAAGTGCCATTACAGATCACAAGAGCTTGAAGTATATAATGACTCAGAAAGATTTGAATTTGCGACAGAGAAGGTGGCTCGAATTGCTGAAAGATTATGAGTTAGTGATTGATTATCATATGGGTAAAGTGAACATATTCGCGGATGCTCTGAGTAGAAAATATTTATTTGCTTTGAGAGTGATAAATACACAATTATCTCCATCTAATGATGGTTCGATTCTAGCAGAGTTGAAAGCTAAACCAAATTTTCTTCAGCAAATTTGTGAAACTCAAAAGTGTGATACCGAGTTACAAGCTAAAAGACTGTAATGTGAGTTGATTAGTGATTCGGACTCTTATACAAAAAATTCAGAACGAAGCATACAGTGGTTGTCTATCTATTCACCCGGGGAGTACTAAATTGTACATTGATTTGAAATAATTGTATTGGTGGCCGGGCATGAAACGAGACATTTCAAAATTTGTGTCAAGATGTTTAGTTTGTCAACAAGTCAAAGCCAAACATCAATTGCCTTTAGGATTACTATAGCCTGTGATGATACCAGAGAAAAAATGGCGTAGAGTTACTATGGATTTTGTATCGAGTTTGCCCTTGTCTCCTAAAAAGAAAGATGCTATTGTGGTTGTTGTTGATCGACTGACAAAATTAGCACATTTCATTTCAATACGTACAGATTATTCGCTTAATAAGTTGGCTAAATTATACATATCTGAGAACATTAGATTGCACGGAGTACCAGTTTTGCTTATTTCAGATAGAGTTTTAAGATTTACGTTGTAATTTTAGAAGAAACTACAAGAAGCTCTCGGTACAAGATTGAACTTTAGTACCGCATTTCATCCACAAATCGACGGTTAGTCTGAGAGAGTAATATAGATTCTCGAAGATAGGCTTTATTGTTGTGTTTTAAAGTTTCAAGGTAATTGGAGAAATATTTTTATCGTTGGTTGAATTCGCATATAATAACAGCTTTCAATTGAGCATAAAGATGGCACCGTATGAAGCTTTGTATGGTCACAAATGTCGAACTCCATTGTACTGGACCGAGCTTAGTGAGAAAAATATTCACGGGGTTGATTTGGTTAGAGAGACTAAAGAAAAAGTGAAAGTAATTCACGACAGTCTGAAAACAACTTCAGATCGACAGAAATCGTATGCGGATTTGAAATGTAAAGACATTGATTTTTAGATCGGCGATAGAGCATTTTTTAAAGTATCTCTGTGGAAGAAAATACTCCGTTTTGGTTGCAAAGGCAAATTAAGTCCATGATTCATCGGACCGTATGGGATTATTGAAAGAATAGGGCCAGTAGCTTATCAGCTAGCTTTACCATCTGAATTAGAAAAGATCCATAATGTATTTCTCATGTCAATGTTATGCCGATATAGATTAGATCCATCGCATGTAATTTCTCCAGCAGAGATTGAGATTCAACCTGATATGACATATAACGAAGAACCGATCAAAATTTTAGCTCGAAAGGTTAAAGAATTGAGAAATAAATGCATAGCATTGGTGAAGGTTTTGTGGCAAAAACACGGTGTCGAAGAGGCTACATGGGAGCCCGAGGAAGATATGAGAAAACAATACCCTAACCTCTTTGCTTGTAAGATTTTTGAGGACGAAAATCCCAAAGGGGGGATGTAACAGGCCGATTTAGACCCTAGTCGAAACAGTGGTTTTGGGACCACAAATTCGAGGTTGGAAAGATATTTTAATATTAATTTTGGTGTTTATAATATGTGAATTAGCATGTGTGAAAGTTTCGTACGAAAATTTTATAGTTTATGTGTTTAATTTGAGAAAAGGACTTAATCGCATAAAATGTAAAAGTTGTATGCTAATTTTTAAAGTGCTTATTTGGCATGGTTTACTAAAATGTAAGTCCTTATGATGTTAATATGCCAATATTAAGTTGATGGACAATTATGTCCATAGTTTAAATGTTTAATTATTAAGGTTTCATTAAGGGCAAAAGTGGAAATGAATAATTAATATGTTTATAATAAAACAAACATGAAAAAATAGATGATTATCATCTTGTTAGTGCCAAAAATACAAATGAAATAAAAGGAGAAAAGATTTGGACATTCGGATATGGATGTTCTTTGATTCAAGGTATGTTTTGCTTTGGTTTATGATAATTTTTACTTTTTGAGATCGTTGCTTCATACTCTACAAAACCCATGGTTAAATTTTTTGAATTGATGATGAATTTGAATTGTGCCATGAATGAATTCATGAGCTTTTTGGAAGTTGATGATGAAATATGAAAGATAGGTGGAAGATTAACATATTTTATCTTTGAATTTTTAGTGAAATTGAGTAATTTGGACCAAATTGTGGAAATAATATTTTGAGGGATTAAAATGTGAAACAAATGAAATGTGTGGACTTGTATTGAGCCTGGGAATATTTGGCCAAGCTTGGGTGATATGGAATTTTGTATATTTTGTGATTTTGTTAAATAGGGACTAAAGTGTCAAAATGTGAAAATGTGAGGGCTATTTTTTAAAATGCCCTAAATATGTGCATTTGAACTAAACTGAATGAATTGGTGATTGAATGAGTTATATTTGTATATGTATAGACCAATAAAGGAGAGATTCAGATCGAGATCGAGGCAAAGACAAAGTTCTCGATTAATCGACTGTTTAGTTACTGCGACGTCCGAGGTAAGTTCGAATATAATACTATTTGTTAAACTATATCTATGTGATGTGAATTAAATGAATGTATAAGTATTGAATTAGAAATGTTATATATGAGATTGTGAAATATGGCACTAAGTGTGCGAAATTGAAATCGAGATAGAATTGAATAGCACTGTGTATGCAAACCAATGAAAGTTACTGCTTTGCTATTTGGCACTGTGTGTGCGATACCGAATTGAGTTCTGTTTTTGTTGAGGCACTAAGTGTGCGATGAAAAATATGTTTCGGCTACGAAATTAGCACTAAGTGTGCAATTAAAATTAATGAAAAGCAAAGATTGATAGAAAATGCAACATCGAGCATGAACTAGTGTGGTTGGTGAATAACTATGTGCTGGATAAGGTATGTATTGAACCTTTGTGGTTGAAGTATTTGTGTATAGAATTATAAATGGTTGAGTTTGTATTTTAGCTATGGATGGTATGGTATGGTTATTTTAGAAATGATCTAAGTGATGGATTTGTTGTATAATATATTGGATTTGATAATTTGAATGTATTATGTTACGAACTTACTAAGCTTTTGAGCTTACTGGGTGATGTGTTTTCTCTATTTTACAGTGTTAGTAAAGCTAGCTTGGATCCAGGGATCGTCAGGCGACTCAATCACACTATCAGCATATCTATTTTGGTACTTTTGAGAGATGTATATAGTTGGTATATGGCATGTATAGGCTAGAAGTTATGATATGTTTTGAAATGTTTGGTATATGCTAAGTGACATAGTTTGGAAGTTGAATGATGTTGATGCATATTTATAGGTTGTAAAAATGATAAATGAGGTATGAATAAGTGAGAATGAAAGTGGTATGTTTTATGCTTGAGTTGGTTGATGAGAATGATGGATAAAATATAAACTTGTAGTATGAATTAGATGATGCTTAACTATGTGATTTGAGTTGTGAATATAATGTTTTAGATGTATTTGTTGAATGGGAATTGAGTATGGAAATTGATGATATATGTGATGATTAATTGGTGCATATATTAGTATGAATTTGTTGCCAATTAAGGTATAAATGAATGAGATTTGAAGCTTGTAGGTGATTTAAGGTGTGGGAGGAAAGTTTGGCCTTGAAAATGGCCTATAATTGCCCACACAGTTGAGTACACGGGCTTGTGGCTCGACCGTGTTCTTTAAGTTTGTTAAGTGAAACAAGTTAGGCTCGACAACGGGCTGGACACATAGGCGTGTGGCTGGACGTATGGTGCAAGTTAGGCTCGACCACGGGTAAGGCACATGGTCTCAGGCTGTGAGGTTAAGTCAGTAGGTATGCCCTGTTTTGCCATGGCTTGGACACATGGGCGTGCCCTAAGCCGTGTGAGGCACACGGCCTACCCACACGGATGTGTGACTTTTGTAACTTAGAAAAATGTTTGAGTTTCAAAAATTATTGCAAGTGTTCGGTTTAGTCCCGACCCTATTCTAAAGCATGTTTAAGGTCTAGATGACCTCACTAAATGACTATACACTACACCAAAACAGACTTTTAGCGGCGTTTTTCATGGAGTTTTAATAAAAATGCCGCAAATATTATAGATTAGAGGCATTTGAAAGAAAACACCATAAAAAGCTGAGCATTAGCGGCATTTGAAAGAAAACGCCCCTATAGATCTGAGCAATAGCGGGGCTTTTGTAAAAATCACTATAGCTCTGAGTATTAGCGGCGCTTCACCAAAAATGCCGCTAAAGATCAAGCTTTTAGTGGCGCTTTTCCTTAAACACCACAAAAGTCTGTTAAGAGATTTCAAAATGGCATCATTTCACTATAGGAAAACAGAGTTTTCGTGACGTTTGGTATAAAAATGCCGCTAAAGGTATAGAAAAGGACAAAACAGCAAAAAATTATTTTATTTCAAAATAAAACGGCATCATTTTGGTATCAATATAAAAAATTTAAAAAAAATCAGCATTAGTGGCGTTTTGTATGAAAACGCTGCTAAAGATATAGAAATAACGATGTTCTCGTTAAAAACACCGCAAATAGCTATTTTATTCCATAATATAACGGTGCCTCTTTGATATCAATATAAAATTTAAAAAAAAAAACTCAGCATTAGTGGCCATTTTTACATAAACGCCACTAAAGATATAGCATTAGTATAAAAAATGCTACAAAAAACTATTTATTTTAGAATAACATGACACTAGTTTTTGTAATATCCAGGATTTGGGGGTTGTGCATTTTAATTTGTATTTGTGTGTTAGTGTGCATTGTATGTTAATTGGAAGTATTTGTGGGCTTTGGGAAACCTTGGATTTGAGTAGGAGTCATAGGAAAATTTTTAGTCTAAGCTGAGCCAAGGGGAGCTAGGGGAGCTAGGTCTTAAGAGAAATTGGGGGTGGATTATGACTCAAAAAGGGAAGTAGTAAAGTGGCAGTGTAGCACCTAAGTGCAAGGGGGAAAGGGTGGCGTCACATGGAGTGTTAAGGGGGAGGAGGTTCGAGCTGCGAGGCTGGTATTGTAAGTTGCTTTTTGCATCAAGGAGGAAGGAGAGTTGGGCGGCATCCAAATTCTGCGAGGATGAGGTATGGATTGGGTCAACAGCTTAAAATTGGTGGCTGAGATAAGAGATAAAAGGGAGACTCATTCAAACTCATATGAATGATTGTAGGAGAGGAAAGGTAGGCGAAAAAGAAGGGATTTGGGTGAGGGAAGAAGAGTTGGTCGAATGTGGGGCTCTCGGAGGGTGGCTTTTTCGATTTTTTTGGGTTGTAGTGGGTTGTGTATGCCGAAATTGTGTAGTGAAAAGGGGATGATCATCTTTTTGGCATTTCTTTTCTTCTTTAGTTCTCTTTTTGCCAAAAATTTGTTCTCTCATCTCATTCTCTCATTTGTGCTGAAAACTCTTAGGTGTTCAACTCTTTTCCTTTCCTTTTTATCACTAGCTGAATTTAGGGAGACTATCAAGGGTGTTTCTCCCATCTTTTCTTTACTATGTCTCATTGCCGAAACATCATAAATCGCAATTCCTTCTTTCATTATTTTTTTTTGCAGTTTTACTTGACTTCATAAAGTCAATACACTCTTACGCTACGTGGTCAATCTTCCATTCATAATTTCTTTTCCCGTTGCACCTATGCTTCTCTCTTCTTCTAGAAAGCCAACAAATCTCTCTTGGTTGGGAAACCTTGGTTGAATCTACTAGAGCACAGAGGGGAGGTGTCGACATTCATCTTCCATCAATCTTCCAATCGGTTTAGTATTGTGGTACGAGGTTTCTTTCTAGATGAGTCTCAATTATTTTCCATTAAGATATCAAATCGGAAGACTAACTTCATTTTCTCTCGTTATGGCGAATCCATTAAAAGTGATATTGGGATTTACGTAGGCTAACATTAAATGAGTAGAGATCTTTTAGGATTTGGGTGATCAAAATGGCGAGGAATATCGTTGGGCCAAAGGCCATTTCATGTGTTCTTTTGGGTTGGTAGAATCTAACATAAGGTTGTGCGGGAAGATTTGGCAAGTTCAGGTGCAAATCATTTAGGCTCTGGGTTTCGGGATTTAGTCGACTGTGCCAAAAAGGTGTGTAGTTATTGAACTATTCTCCTGTTATTTGTGGTTGCTGTTATATCTATATGTGTATAAGATGTGTATGGTAGCCGGAAACAATGACTAAGATGGTGGCTACCCATGGTGGGTAATCGATTAACCAGGTTAGTGTTTCATGATATTGATCTACCCGTGGTATATGTGTGAAATTGTGGTAAGCATGTGATGTATAATCATTTTAATGTTGTCATAAATTATATATATGCATGGGGTTTGGGATATGATTAATGAAGGATAGGGTGTACATATTTATGTACATGGATGATGTTAGCCTTGAGCTACGTTGTCGCTTGATGTTGGTTGTGTGCTTCATCAAGGTGGGGTGTTGGCTATGTACCACATCGTGGACGGTTGATAGCTGTGTGCATCACCGTGGATTGAAGATGACTTGGAGTCACCTTGTGGATACGGATATGTGGGGTCACTTAGGTGATCAGTGGCTATGCCACGACCTTGGGCAACAGTGCGCCAAGGAGGTGTGTAGCGATTGGAGGGTGATTTAGTAATCCCTGTAAAAGGGCAGTGCAGGGGTGTGTAGCGGATGGACACTATATTGGGTTGGGATTCATTTTGCTTGATTGTATGTGTGGACTGTGTGGAGGTGGGCCAAGCCTATTTGTGGAGACATGTGAAATAATTATACACTGAGTTGGTTTGACTCACCCTATTTTTTTCACAAACATTGCAGGTGAAACATGAATCTTGGATCGGTCAAGGCGGATCTGAGGTGGCCATCTGAAGATGTTTTTTTTTATTTTTCACTTTATATTTTAGTATTTTTGAGTAAATATTTATTGTAATAAGGCCACTTAAAATATTTGGGGACTTTTATTTTGTTTAGGTGGGATTGATGATCGAGTTAGAATTTGGGAAAATTTCTTTTTTAAAAAAAATAATTTACATCTTAAAACTTATATTAACTGTAATACCCGGAAATTTGTGACAACATAATTTTACTCAGAATCTCAAAGGTACAATGTACTATAAATGACAGGAAATTATTATGTTTTCACCTTTATGTCAAATACTTTTCAAACTTTTCCTCAAGAACATTCTAAATCGGTAGTGGTGTTTGGGCGAGTTTAGGCGTTACAATTTAGTATCGAACCAAGTTCAAAACTTCGGCTTTGAGGGTTTTGGGCCTAAAAACATTTCCAAAGATGGGCTTTTCAAAAACATAGACTTCAATGAACTTTCTCAGGTTTATTCTGGCATGGCACCTGTATCTCTAGCCCGAAGTCCGCCGGGTAAGTACCCCTAACTATTGAAGTGATTGGTATGTGAAACTTTATGGGCATTATGGGATCGTAGATTAGTAGATTAGTAGCTATTGAACCCTAGGATTAGCTTACTCCAACACCAAAAATACATAAGACTTAAGTACAACCAAACAAACCTGTGAGTAAGTCGCCAAGTTAGGGTGTGGCAACAGTTGTGCGCATGTCTAGGATTGGATTCGATGAGAGCTTGGTATTTAAGCAGCCCAAGTGGCTCACCTCCTCTTCACTCGAATCCTACCTGGTGCGTAGTGACAGTTCACCTTAACCAAGAGGACTTATTCACTGGCTTAACCCTATAATTAAAACTCGAAAGGGACCAGTTACACTGTTTTGTAAAAACTACCTTAAGATTTGAAAAAAAGACCAAGATATTTCGGTTTGAAAAAAATTACCAAATTACCCCTGATTTACAAAGTTACCAAAATAACCCCGATTTTTAAAATTTTTGCAATACCTTTGATTTGGAAAAAAAGAAAAAATTCAAAATAACCTCAAAGTTTGATAATTTTGGAATGCCTGGATTTATAAAGATTTTTTTTAAATTGACCCCGATTTATTACTAAAATGAATTACGAAAATACCCTTAGGGTGGGAACGAACAAATGCCCAAAGTAGTTCGGTGGATGTTGTTGATGAATGTATGTGACTCTCTAAAGTAGAGTAGTAAAACTTGAGATGGAAACTTTGGTTGATCGAAAGAACTACTACCAAAACTTCTTTACATAAAATTGTTCGCGGATAATCAGTGGAACAAAAGACTAATGCATAAAATCTCTTAAATCAGATTAAGTCGCGATAGTAGACATGAGTTCTAGGGGACGTGGTCATAATGCACGTGGACGTGGTAGGGGTAGGATGACAGTGTCGGAACCAGTGGGGTCTTGCCATGGGTCAGAAAATGATCTGCCGCCACCGCCAACGATGGGCGCGAAGGATTAGGATCAGACGGGTGGAGATGACGCAGCTTTCGAAGCTATCTTTGCGAGTTTTGGAAAGAGTTGTAGGAGCGAACATGGGTCTTTGAGGTTCAAAAGTCGAGGCTCAAACGACTCGAGTGAATGGAGCCGAGATATTTAAGGGAGTTTCGGGGGTAGCCGAATGTGGCGAATCTTGGTGGAAGCGATCGAAAGGATCATGGACGATTTAGACTGCACGGTAGAAGAAAAGCTGAAAGGTGCTATTTCTTTACTTCGGGATGAGGCCTACCAATGGTGGCTCACTGTTAAGGTGGGTACTCCAACAGACCGAGTAGACTGGGGTTACTTTAAGGTAAAGTTTGAAGGAAAGTATGTCGGAGCTAGTTACGTAGATGCGTAGAGGAAAGCGTTCCTGAACCTAGTACAAGGGGGTAAGTCTGTAGCGGAGTATGAAGCAGAATTCTTAAGGCTAAGTTGGTATGCCAGAGGGATTGTTGCTACTAATTACGAGCATTGTGTGAGGTTTGAGGATGGGCTACGAGATGAGCTGCGGGTGTTGATAGCTCCTCATCAAGAGAGGGACTTTGCTACTTTGGTAGATAAGGCTCGGATAGCAGAGGAGGTTAAGCGGACTGAGAGGCAGAATAGAGATAAGGACAGAGGTCGAACAAGAGAGGTTTCGGGTCATCAGGGACTTTTGGAGGTTTTTAGAAAAGATCGAATGTTGAAAGTTTTGCTCGTGTTTCTATGCCAGCTGCAAGAAATCAGGACCATCTGTTTGCTCGGTGTGGAAGGTTTCATGTTGGCGAGTGCTGAGGCAAAATTGAGAGTGTTTTAGGTGTGGGTCTAAGTCTCATTTGATCAAAGATTGTCCTCAAGATCCGAATAGGGCTCGGACAGTAGGTCTAGGGTATGTGCAGCCAGGAAGAGGTGGTCAACAGTTTTGAGAGGTCGTGGTCTGAACCGTGGAGGAAATGGCATTGACCGAGGTCGGGGAGTACTAGGAAGAGGTGCTGGGAGTTCAGATGCAAGGCAGCCAAGGTTGGTGTATGCAGCCAGACGTCGTGAAGAGGGAGATGCACCAGATGTTATCACGGGTACATTCCTTAATTACGGATTACCCTTTATGGCTTTAATTGATGTTGGATCAACTCATTCGTACATTGCTAGTGTGGTGTCTGGAACTTTGGATGTGAACTCTGAAATTGTCTCTAGAAAGATGACTGTACTCAGTCCTTTAGGGCAATTTGTAGTGGTAGATAAACTTTTTAGAGACGTGCCTTTAGAAGTTTAAGGGGTAGTGTTTCCAGCTGACTTAATGGAACTACCATTCAGGGAGTTTGACCTAATATTAGGCATGGATTGGCTAGTGAGGTATCATGCGAATCTGGACTATGCTGATAAGCGCATGTCGTTGAAAACTTTTGATGACAAAGAGATCGTAGTGATAGGGGAACGGAGAAATTACTTGTCAAATGTAGTGTCTGCTCTTAAGGCAGAGAAGATGGTGAGGAAAGGATGTGTGGCTTTTCTGATGCTTGTTAGTGCCTTGGAGGCTAAGGGAGCAGTGGTAGGTAAGGTTAGGACAGTGAAAGAGTTTGGGGATGTTTTTCGGAGGAACTACCGGGGTTGCCTCCAGATCGTTAGGTGGAATTTAGGATTGATTTGTTGCCGGTGCACGGCGCGAAAGATCTATCGCTCCGCATGTAATGGCACCAAAGGAGTTGGTTGAGTTTAAGGCTCAGATCCAGGAGTTGCTTGATCGTGGGTTTATCCGACCCAGTGTGTCTCCATGGGGAGCACCGGTCCTATTCGCAAAGAAGAAGGATAGGTCTATGCGGATGTGCATAGACTATCGACAGCTGAATAAGATGACGATCAAAAACAAGTACCCGCTGCCGAAGATAGACGACTTTTTTGATCAGCTTAAGGGGGCTGCGATATTTTTGAAAATAGATCTAAGGTCGGGATACCACAAACTCAAGGTAAAGGAAGCGGATATCCAGAAAATAGCTTTTTAGACTCGATACGGGCATTATGAACTCCTAGTGATGCCGTTCGGTTGACGAACGCCCCAACTGCATTCATGGATATGATGAATCGGGTTTTCCAACCCTATCTGGATCGATTCGTCGTTGTGTTCATAGACGACATCCTAGTGTATTCCAAGTTTGAGGAGGAACATGATGAGCATCTCCGGGTGGTGGTGCAATTGTTAAGGGAAAATATGCTGTATGCCAAATTCAGCAAGTGTGAATTCTGGCTGAGGGAGGTTACTTTTCCGGGTCATGTGGTGTCCGCGAAAGGGATAAGGGTAGATCCCAAGAAGATTGATGCGGTGTTAGATTGGAAACCACCTAGGTCAGTGGCAGAGGTTCGTAGTTTCTTGGGATTAGCAGGCTACTATAGGAGATTTGTAGAAGGGTTCTCATCTATAGTAGCACCTTTGACGAAATTGTTGAGAAAGGAGGTACCTTTCGTGTGGACGGACAAGCAGCAGGGAAGTTTTGAGAGATTGAAGAAGGTTTTGACCGAAGCTCCGATTTTAATTCAGCCTGAGGCAGGAAAAGACTTTGTGGTGTATTATGATACTTCTCACACGGGATTGGGATGCCTTCTGATGCAAGAAGGGAAGGTTGTTGCCTATGCATCCTGGCAGTTAAGGCCTCATGAGGTTAATTACCCGACGCATGACCTGGTGTTGGCTGTTGTGGTTTTTACGCTAAAGGTGTGGAGGCACTACTTATATGGAGAGAAGTCGGTGATCTATACGGACCACAAAAGTCTTAAGAATCTGTTGACCCAAAAGGAGCTAAATCTGAGATAGCGAAGGTGGGTGGAGTTGTTGAAAGATTATGATTGTTCTATAGAGTATCACCCGGGCAAGGCGAATGTGGTGGCAGATGCCCTAAGTCGAAAAGTAGTGTCGGATCTGAGGGCGATGTTTACACATCTTAGCCTGTATGACTACGGAAGTTTACTAGCAGAGTTACAAGTAAAGCCGACATGGTTGAGTCAGGTGAAAGAAAGACAGTTGGTAGACGATGATCTAAGTGCTAAGCTACGACAAGTTCAGGATAGGGAATTGGAAAGTTATGGTGTGAACAGTGACGGAGTGTTGTGTTTCAAGGGTAAGGTTTGTATGCCGAAGGATGAAGAGCTTAGGCAGAGGATTCTCCAAGAATCGCATGGTAGCCCTTATGTTATGCATCTTGGAGGAAGCAAGTTATATAGAGATCTACGGGATCAGTTTTGGTGGCCTATCTTAAGCGGGAAGTTACAGAGTTTGTAAGGAAGTGCTTAACGTGTCAGCAAGTCAAGGCTGAACAAGTACCTTCGGGGTTACTTTAGCCAGTGAAGATTTCGTAGTTGAAGTGGGAGAGAATCACCATGGACTTCGTTAGTGGGCTTCCCCTTATGCCTACTAAGAAAGACTCGATATGGGTGATAGTAGATCGGTTGACAAAGTCTGCACATTTCATCCCAATGCGGGTTGATTATTCTTTCCAGAAGTTGGCGAAGTTGTATGTGGCAGAGATTGTGAGACTGCATGGAGTGCCAGTGTCGATTATCTCGAATAGGGACCCGAGGTTTACGTCTCAATTTTGGAGGGCACTGCATCAGGCATTCGGGACCAGGTTAGACTTTAGTCTGACGTTTCATCCATAGTCGAACTGACCGATCGCGAGTAATCAAGTATGAGAGGATATGTTGAGGGATGTGTGATAGATTTTAGAGGAAGTCGGGAGGAGTTTTTGCCTTTAGCGAATTTGCATATAATAACACTATCAGCGAGTATTCGGATGGCACCGTATGAAGCTTTGTATGAACGAAAGTGTCGGACACCTACTTGTTGGATGTAACTAGTGAGCGTCATGTTTTGGGGCTGAGATAGTGGCGTCGTCGAGGAGAAGGTTAAGATGATTCGACACGGTTGAAGGAGGCATCCGATAGGCAAAAGTCAAACGTAGATCTTAGGAGAAAAGAGATAGAGTTTGCAGTAGGTGACTATGTATTTTTAAAGGTGTCACCGTGGAAGAAGGTAATGAGATTTGGTCGCAAGGGAAAGCTGAGTCCCAGGTTTATAGGGCCTTATCGGGTTTTAAAGCGGGTGGGACCAGTGGCATATCAATTGGAGTTGCCTTCGAAGTTAAAAAAGTTACACAATGTGTTTCATGTCTCGATGTTACGTCATTACCGATTGGATCCATCTCACGTGGTTCCAGTTGAGGAAGTAGAGTTGAGACCAGATTTGTCCTACGAGGAAGAACCGATTTAGATTTTGGAGCAGGATGTGAAATTTTACGGAGCAAATCGGTTCCTTTAGTCAAGGTGTTATGGCACAACCATGGCTCGGAGGAAGCTTCGTGGGAGCCGGAGGAGGCAATGGACAGCAATACCCTCACCTATTTTAGCCAGGTAATTTTGAGGCTGAAATTATTTTTAAGTGGGGTAGAACTGTAATATTTGAGATTTAGGGGTTGTGCATTTTAATTTGTATTTGTGTGTTAGTGTGCATTGTATGTTAATTGGAAGTATTTGGGGGCTTTGGGAAACCTTGGGTTTGAGTAGGAGTCATAGGAAAATTTTTAGTCTAAGCTGAGCCAAGGGGAGCTAGGGGAGCTAGGTCTTAAGAGAATTTGGGGGTGGATTATGACTCAAAAAAGGAAGCAGTAAAGTGGCAGTGTAGCGCCTAGGTGCAAGGGGGAGAGAGTGGCATCACATGGAGTGTCAAGGGGAGGAGGTTCGAGCTGCGAGGTTGGCATTGTAAGTTGCTTTTTACGTCAAGGAGGAAGGAGAGTTGGGCGGCATGCAAATTCTATGGGGATGAGATATGGATTGGGTCAACAGCTTAAAATTGGTGGCTGAGATAAGAGATAAGAGGGAGACTCATTCAAACTCATATGAATGAGTGTAGGAAAAGAAGGGATTTGGGTGCGGGAAGAAGAGTTGGCCGAATGTGGGGCTCTGGAGGGTGGTTTTTTCGGGTTTTTTGGGTTGTAGTGGGGTGTGTATGCCAAAATTGTGTAGTGAAAAGGGGAGTGATCATCTTTTTGGCATTTTTTTTCTTCTTTTGTTCTCTTTTTACCGAAAATTTGTTCTCTCATCTCATTCCCTCATTTGTGTCGAAAACTCTTAGGTGTTCAACTCTTTTCCTTTCTTTTTACCACTAGCTGAATTTAGGGAGACTATCAAGGGTGTTTCTCTCATCTTTTCTTCATTATTTCTCATTGTCGAAACATCATAAATCGTAATTCCTTCTTTCTTTGTTTTTTTTTCGCAGTTTTACTTGACTTCATAAAGCCGAATACACTCTTCTGTTCTGTGGCCGAATCTTCCATTTGTAATTTCTTTCCTCGTTGTGCCTGTACTTCTCTCTTCTCTTCTAGAAAGCCGAACAAATCTATCTTGGTTGGGAAACCTTGGCCAAATCTACTAGAGCCTGTAGAGGGGGAGGTGTCGACATTCATCTTCCATCAATCTTCCAATCAGTTTCGAGTATTGTGGTAACAGGTTTCTTTCTAGATGAGTCTCAATTATTTTCCATTAAGATATCAAATCGGGAAGACTAACTTTATTTTCTCTGTTATGGCCGAATCCATGAAATCAAATCGGGAAGACTAACTTCATTTTCTCTGTTATGGCCGAATCCATGAAAAGTGATATCGGGATTTTTGTAGGTTAACATTAAAGGAGTAGAGATCTTTCGGGATTTGAGTGATCAAGGTAAGTAGGGAATATCGTTGGGCCGAAGGCCATTTCATGTGTTCTTTTGGGTTGAGCCGAACCTAACATAAGGTTGTGTAGGAGTATTTCGGCAAGTTCAGGTGCAAATTATTTTGGCTTTGGGTTTCGGGATTTAGTCGACTGTGCCAAAAAGGTGTATAGTTATCGCACTGTTCTCCTATTATTTGTGTTTGCTGTTATATCTATATGTGTATAAGATGTGTATGGTAGCCAGAAACAATGACTAAGATGGTGGCTACCCATGGTGGGTAATCGGTTAACCAGGTTAGTGTTTCATGATATTGATCTACCTATGGTATATGTGTGAAATTGTGGTAAGCATGTGATGTATACTCATTTTAATGTTTTCATAAATTATATATATACATGGGGATTGGGATATGATTAATGAAGGACAGGGTGTACATATTTATGTACGTGGATGATGTTAGCCTTGAGCTTCGTTGTTGCTTGATGTTGGTTGTGTGCTTCATCAAGGTGGGGTGTTGGCTATGTGCCACATCGTGGACGGTTGATAGTTGTGTGCATCACCGTGGATTGAGGATGACTTGGAGTCACCTTGTGGATACGGATATGTGGGGTCACTTAGGTGATCGGTGGCTATGCCATGACCCTGGGTCGCAGGTCTGCCAAGGAGGTGTGTAGCGGTTGGAGGGTGATTTAGTAATCCTCTGGTGTGTGCGGCAGGTACGAGGGTGTGTAGCGGATGGACACTAGGTTGGGTTGGGATTCATTTTGCTTGATTGTATGTGTGGACTGTGTGGAGGTGGGCCAAGCCCATTTGTGGAGACATGTGAAATAATTATACACTGAGTCGGTTTGACTCACCCTATTTTTTTCACAAACATTGCAGGTGATACATGAATCTTGGACCGGGCTGGGGCGGATACGAGGTGGCTATGCAGAAGATGTTTTTTTCCGATTATTTCTTGCACTTTATATTTTTAGTATTTTTGAGTAAATATTTATTGTAATAAGGCCACTTAAAATGTTTGGGGACTTTTATTATGTTTAGGTGGGATTGATGATCGAGTTAGAATTTGGGAAAATTTCATTTAAAAAAATTTTACACCTTAAAACTTATATTAACTGTAATACTTGGAAATTTCTAACAACAAAATTTTACTCAGAATCTCAAAGGTACAGTGTACTATAAATGACGGGAAATTATTATGTTTTCACCTTTATGTCAAATACTTTTCACACTTTTTCCGCAGCAACATTCTAAATCTGGCCGTGGTGTTTGGGCTGGGTTTGGGGCGTTACAGTTTTGGTCTCAATACAAAAATTGAAAAAAAACTCAAACAGTTGCGAGTTTATAATTTTATTTTAGGGCTTTGTATTTAGGATTTATAATTTAATGTTAAGGGCTTAGTGTTTACGGTGTAACGTGTAGGGTATATGGTGTATGATTTAAGGTTTAGTGTTTACAATTTAGTGGTTTAATGGTTTAGTGTTTAGGGTTTAGAGTGTAGTGTTTACGGTGTAGTGTTATAGTTTAGGGGTTTAAGGTTTAGGATGTAGTGTGTAGGGTGTGTGGTGTATGGTGTAGGGTTTAGGGTGTAGTATTTATAGTTTAATGGTTTAGTGGGTTTATGCTTGTTTAGAGTGTATGGTTTAAGGTTTGGAGTTTAGAGTTTAGGGTTCGGGTTCTATGGTCTATGATTTCTGGTTTGGGTTTTGAGTTTGGAGTTTACGGTTTGGTGTATGTGGTTTATGGTATAATACTTAGGGTCTATGGTTTATGATTTAAGGACTAATCTTGGATGTTTTAGAATATAAATCAAAATAAGAAAAATATAAATTATTATTTTAAAAAATATATATCAAAATAGGTTTTATCCCAAAAGCGTACATGAACAATGGTTTAGTGTGCAATTGTATACATGACCTTTAATTTGATCGAATATGGTAAAATATTAACACAAATTTTTATATAATTAACATCATTTTTATTTATATATTGGATACATAAAATTTATATTTACTCAATATAAAAATATATTGATGTATTTATATTTTAAAATAATGTGTATGATTAAATCAAAATTAAACTTTTAATATATATTTAGGGTTTAATTAAGGTTTAAGGTTAATGGTTTTAGGGTTTAGGGTTTGGTTTCATTTTTAAAATTAATTACGTACACAATTATTAATTTTTTACAAATTAGGTATATTGTTTGAAACAAAGCAAAATTAGTTTAAAAGGAATTTAAGAAATAATTAAACTAATAAAATTTATTACTATGAAAGACATTAGTGGCTTTTTTTGCAAAAACGCCACAAAAACGTACCACTTTAGCCACAGCGGAGTCGTTTCAGTTGTGTTTGTTGTGGCATTAGCGGCGCTTTTACTGAAAACACCACTAAATATCGAGAATTAGCGGTGTTTATAAAAAGCGCCACAAAATGTAATGTTTAAGCGATGTCATTTTTGTTTCATCCATTCTCAAAACCCCTTATTAGTTGGACGACGTCGTTTTGTCAAAATGCAAAAAAGTTCTAGTGGCGCTAGTGAATAAACGCCGCTAAAAGTCAGGCATTAGTGGCGCTAGTGTACAAATGCCGCAAAATGTATTTTGATTTTGAGCAAAACGGCACCGTTTTTGCATGCTCGATTTTACCCCCACTCCAACCCCGAAATCCCTTATTGTTTTCCCTTAATTGTATACCCTAAATCACCAACTCCCTAACCTTATTGTTTTCCCCTAAAAAATTACCCTAAATCCCTAACTCCCAAAATCTTTGTCCGACCATCTGCTTCGTCACTGACGACTATTCCCTCTGCCACATCACCGTCGACCTTCCTCTGTTTCATCGCTTTCGACACTCTGCTACATCACCGTGTAAGTCTTCCTATGTATGTTCGATTATTGCGCATATAGCAGTCGGGTTTTATAACTTTAGATGATGACTAAAATGAAATGATCCTTATTAGAATACTTAGAATCTTGTTTTTTCTTTTAAGACAGGTTTTATGTCTAACCTATGAATATATACCCATGAGATTGATATAATGTAGTCTTAATTTACAATCATATTTGATTTCAATTTGCAATATTAGGTTACTTTTCAATTCTGTTCTGTAATCCTTGTTTTCTTCTTCAGCTGTGCTATTATATGTTCCTTAAATCTTTTTGCAGCATTAATAATTTGTAGGCCATATTGAAATGTAAGATTCAATGTCATAATTTCTCAATCTCAAAACTCACTTGCACTTTTAATTTCTCGACTTGGTTATCCAAACTTAAGACTGTAGAACTTGCCCATTTAGTTTGCATAATATACATATTTATAGCTAATTGCACTAGACATCCTCAAACTAGGTCTCGGCTTCTAGATTGATCCCCAATTACGCTCGTGTGTCTGGAAACTGTTCGACTCATCTCCCCGCCTCTTCAAAAGGAAATTCTTCGCCTCTGCTCTCTGTCAGTGCATCTTCTCTCTGCCGTCACCATTGGATATTCGGGTCGTGGAGGTATTTTTCAACCATTTGCATGTAACCATTTTTAAGCCATTTGTATGTTCGACCCATATTATTATTTTCTTTTTCGTGTCAGATTTGTGTTTTAAAATAGTATATAGATCTTGACATGTATATTGACTGGATTGGATTTCTCCTGCTGTACAATAGATATTGGATTCAAGTGGATCTTGTCGTGTAGCATATTCATTTTGAGCATTTGACGTCTATTGGTACTAATAATTTGTCTGTCATTGCCTGATTTTTTTCATGCTTTTCTATATGTCAATGACTTTTTTTTCCTTATTGTAGAGATTCTAACGATATTAGCACCATCTATCAGTTCATATTTTAGATTATTTTGTTTCCATTTTGTTCTGTTTTTATTTACTGTAAATAGCTACCTAGTCTTCATAGTTTAGCTATCTTCGAAAATTTAGTAATGAAGAATTCAAAATGAACGGTTTGACATTTGTTTTAATGTTGAAGCTCGAACTTCATTCCATCAATTTCTTTTCTTCACTTTTTAATGTAGTTTTTATTTTATTTATAAGCATTTTTTTAAAAAAAAATATGATTGGGTTTTTGAAACATTAAGAGGTAACGATAAATTGTTTTGAAAAGTATTGAAAATATAAAATAAAAAAAGAACAAATTCAGATTAGTAACTATGAAGTTGAGAAGAATAGGCGACATGAACTGGGCTTAAGACAGGTCCAAGTATTATTACGCTGGTTAGTAATGTATTGTATTTTTTTTACATGTCTCGATAATTGGTTATTTAGATAATTCATGTTTTAGATTCGAATATGGTTTATGTTCATACTGTTATATAAATTTTTATTTTTTTCGGTAAATGAAGTTGCAATCTGAGTCGGTTAATATATGTTTTTCCTCTTCACTCCAATTTTTTGCTTCCTCATTGCATTACAACTACACTCGAATCACTTTAAAAGCATTATCATGATCTTTAACTTAAAACTGAAATGGAAACAAAAAAACTGAAACACCCCAAACCCGGCCCACGAGCCTCGACCAGATCTGGTATGTTCCTTGTGTAAAAGCAGTTCAAATTCAGTGGTTCTGTTGAAAATCTTTTAAGTGATCTCGAAAAAACTCAAATTGGGTTGGGCTCAAGTTGGAAACAAGTTAATTTTTATACTTGAAATCCTTGATATTAGGTGACAAAACATTTAGAGTTTAATTTATGATAAATTTACTTAATCTTTTAATTGATAAAAATTTGTAAGCATAATAAATAAAAGTAAAATAAAGTAGTTCTACTATGGCCTTATTACATCAAATAATTCCTAAAAATAAATTCAAAGTACTTAAAATAAAAAGAGTCCAAAACAAAGTAAAATCAACTTCACATGGCCTCCACTAAGCTCCCCGCCAGGCCCCATCACCGATCATCACCGAAGAAAATGTTCCCCAACAGGTGAGTCAAACAGACTCAATGTGTAACCAACACTAAAATTTAACAATTCAGCATACATTCTCATATCACATACACATTCATATAACAGATAGGAAATAATGATGCAACCCAAACCCAAACCTATATGCCATCCGCTACACATCACCCGTACCATCCGGCACACCGTGTGTAACATCCTAGTTTAGGGGTTATGCGTTCGTGCGTAATTCATGAGATAGTGGGATCAGTGGGTGTGTTAGATGTGTTCTGAAGAGTTTCAAGAACCCTAAGATGAAATGAAATATAAGGAAGTGTAAGGAAATGAAAGGAAATGTAGGGAAATGTAAGGAAATATAAGGAAAATGTAAGGAAATGAAAGGAAATGAAAGGAAATGAGAGGAAATGAAAGGAAATGAAACGAAATGTAAGGAAATGCTTTAGAAATGTTAAGTTTTGGAAACTAAACTAAAATAGGAAAATGACCATTTTGGAAATCGAAGTAAATTAGGAAAGTGAACATTTTGGAAACCTAAGCTAAAAGAGGAAAGTAAACATTTTGGAAACTAAGCCAAAATAGGAAAGTAAACATTTTGGAAACCTAGGAAATGTCAAGTTTACAGAGCCACGCGAAAATTTTTGGAAACTTAAAAATGACCCCGAAATGTCAAATTTTAAAGTTCAAAGGGGAACTTAGGGCAGTGACCCTAAAATATAAAGTACGTGAAATTTGACCCATTAACTGGACTTAGAAAAGTGGCTGAAGATGCCACTTAAGGCCTCAGGAAATGGCCCACATGCAAGGGTGTTGGGCTTGAGTTCGAGTCACATAAGAAGCAAATAAAATAAGTTTTATTTTGCTTCTAGAAGCCCAAGAGGTGGACGGCACAAGGCTTGCAAAAGAGGAGTTTCACCCTCTTTAAAACTCTGCTAATTAGAAGATCATAAGGACTCTTGGGGAAGAGTTTAATTCTCTTTAAAATTCGGCTAAATAGGTGGATAAATGAAGAATTATTCTTTAATTAGGAAAATAAGGAAGAGTGGTGGCCAAGTTAAGGATTCTTGGCCTAGTAATTTCGGCTATAAAAGGATGAGACTAGGGCCATTCATTATTCATTCTCCTCTCTCTTTCCTCTGCCGAATATTCTTCTTGAGCCTCCATTCTTTTTCTTCTTTTCTTTTAGCCTCCTAGCCGATTTCTTCTAAGCCTATTATTCCTCTCTTCTTTCATCTTTGAAACCTGAATACATAAGGGAATCATAGCCATTGTTCATCAAGTCTCTAAGTCAATCTCCGAAGGTTGAAGTGAGGTTGTAATCGATTCCTTCAAATAAGGGTAAGATCCAAGTTTGGTTTCCATTCTTTTATATTTTAGACTTATCGAAATCTAGGGCTAATCCCATTAATGTTCATGGTTGCCAAACTTTGAAGAGATCTTTCGGATTTACTAAGTGTAGGCTACAAGGAAGGAGAAGTTCTTTTCCGAAGGTACACCATAGGACGTGTTCCCTAGTAATTCGGTGAGTTTAGGATTTAAAATCCATAAGGTAAGTGTCTATAGCTTTCGCTAAGGCCTATTTTGATAATTAGATCTAATTCTTGTTTGTTTAAAAGGCCTAAACTAACCCTGTTGAGATTTAGTGCTTGGCCGAATACAAGGAGGAGCATAGCATAGATTTGGGATTTGATTAGTATTGAAATCAGCAACAAGGTAAGTTTAAGAATACTAATCCTACTAGGATTTGGATTTATGGTCAAATGGTTATTTTTATTAAAGTAGTAAGTGATTAATCAAATGTAGAATTGAGATCTGAAGCAATAGATCGGGTTTCGGATTTCAAGGAATTGATAAGCAAATCGGTGTGTACCCTACACTAAATCTTGATAGATTTACTGACTTTAATTCATTATATGTGTTAATATGAAAGTGTAAGAATATGGCTAAGGTACCATGTGTACCCCACACTAAATCTTGATAGATTTACTGCTTTAATTTGTTATATGTGCTAATATAAAAGTGTAAGAATATGGCTAAGGTATCGTGTGTACCCTACACTAAATCTTAATAGATTTATGGCTTAAACTTGATATATGTGTTAATATGAAAATGTAAGAATATGGCTAAGGTACCGTGTGTACGCACACTAACTTTCGATATTTCATATGGCAATTATTTTTATTATATGATTATACGTAAGAATATGAATATGGCTAAGTACCCTAATGTGGTACAAAAGTACTCGAGTGCACGCTTCCTACTTCTGATAGGATTATGAAATATGTTATCTTATAACATTTGAATATATGTATATGATCATGAAATTAAGTATGTTATGCATGATATATATATAAACTTGGGGCATTCGGGATTTATGTGAAAGGGAAGAAGGTGTTGACTTGGTCTCACCAGCGTTATATTTGAAGGTGTTGACTTCGTCTCACCAACGTTATATTTGAAGGTCTTGACTTGGTCTCACCAACGTTACATTTGAAGGTGTTGACTTGGTCTCACCAACGTTATATGGTGACTACGGTCACAAATATTTGAATTTGGTAACCGGTTACATTATTCGAAAGTGGTGGCTATGCCACAATATTATAAGTGGGCGATGAGCACGTCATTGCAATGCCGCCTTCGATGGTGTGTAGCGGATGGAGGGTTGACTTAGTAGTCCCACGGTGTGCGAGGATGATGGTACGGTGGTGTGTAGCGGATGGCTATATAGGTTTGGGTTCGGGTTTGCATCATTACCTTGAAATTGTTATATGAATATGATATGTATGGTGTGCCTATTTCTATTATGTTTAGTGTTGGTTACACATTGAGTCTATCGACTCACCCTGCTAGGGAATATGTTTCGGTGATGAGCGAGAATGGACCGGACGACGTAACTTGTGGTGGCCATGTTCAATGTGAAGTTCAATTTATTTTGAATATTTATTTTATTTTAAGTACTATACAATTTATTATTTTGGGTTTAGTTTTATGTATTAAGGTCATTGAGGCAATTTTTATTTCGCTATAATTACTATGTTATGAATTTAGGGCTTTATAAAGAGTAAGCCCACTTAATATGAAATTAGTTTAAATATTTTTTGTCACTTGAAACAAATGGGTTTTGTTCGAAAATAAATTTGTTTTCAACTCAAGCCCAACCCACAACAAACTATCTTCCAAATCACACGCTTTTCAAAGTATTCAAATGAATTTGAACCAGTTACTTGAGGAACATACGAGATCCGGTCCATTCTCGTGGGCGTGTGTGGGTGTTTCACCGTGGGGATTACTAAGTCAACCTCCATCCGCTACACACCATCGAAGGCGTCATTGCGATGACGTGCTCATCGCCTTTATAAAATTCGTGGCATAGCCACCAGATTAAATAATTGTGACCGAAGTCACCACATTCAGATAATGTGACCGAAGTCGCCACATTCAGATATCGTGGTATTAAACCACCACATTCACTTCCCCTTTTACAATAACCCACATGCCCATGTCATACAAAACGTACATTATCATGCCAAATTCTTTATTCACATTCTTATAGGTTCATATATGTGTTATAACAGGTCATATCGTTGTCCTAGTAGGAGTAGGAAAATGTGCCTGAGTACTTTGTACCATAGCATGGTACTTTAGCCATATTCACATTCTTAATAACATGCTCATATTAAATATTGCCATAAATCTTATTAAAAGATAGTGTGGGGTACACACCTAGTTAACTTAGCAAATTCGCTCCAAATCCCGGAGACTCGATCTAGCGTCCTAGACCCTTACATTTCAAGTTCCTACATTCGACCAACATGCAATATTTTAGCTAAAAACCATTCAGCCCATTTAATCAAATCCCGACACTTACCTTGTTGCCGATTGGGTTATCAAACAAATCCCGAAAATGTTGTGTTGGTTCTTCTTGCAATCGGCCTATACTAGATCACTTGTTTTGGTCAATTTTTGGCTTTTAAACCCTTAAGAAATAAGTCTAGGTTACCAACTAGGCATTTGGCTGAATATCCAATATGACTTACCTTGATCACTTCAATCCCGAAAGACTCTTTTTATGATCCTTAGCGCTAGCTACACACAAAACGCTTATTATGGCACTATGCACATTCGGCCATGCCTAAAATCAAGGCCTAATCACCAGATTTCGGCACACTTATGAAGAAGAGATCAAATCAAAACTAGCATAGGAAACACTTACCCTTGCAAGTTGCTTTGAAGAGACTAAAGTAAGTAGTCGGCAGCACCCTCCTTTAAAGATTCGGCTTGGAGCACAACAATGGTGGTTCGGCACTTTATGGTGAAGAGAAAAACTGCAACAATGGAGAGGGTTTTATGCTTGGAGATTTTTGGCAACAAAGAACAATGGTAGATGCAATATTCGGCTATCACTCTTAGTGTCAAAGGGTACACGGTTTCAAAGGTATAGAAAGGAATTTGAGGTTACAAGAAAATAAGAGAAAGAGGAGAAGAGTAGAGGAATTTCAGAAAGAGTTGGATGCTTTTACTAAAAGAAATTCTGACTTAGCTCCCTTTCCTATACATGACCGAATGCCTCAACCAAGAGTCCTTGGCTGGCCACCTTATCATTACTTATCACATTCCTCATACTTCTCCTATTATCCCTTCTTTATCACCTTAATAAATTGATCCTAATACATAATCTCTTATCTTACCTTTAATAAAAAATAAAATAAAATAATAATCACAATTATCCTAGCCGAACAAGCTTAATCCTCGTCCAATTAAAAGTCTAATTGCCGTCCAACCTCTTCTCACCTTTCTTCCTTGATGCCAAAGCAAAAAATAAAACCACTTAATGCTGCCAACAAGGCTCGAACATGAGACCTGCTAGAGCCCTTGTTGCAAGCTGCAGATAACGCCCCAAGCCACTTTGCCAAGGCATTTTTTGTGACATAATTCACCCAGAATTTCTTTTAAGACCTACTTAGCCTAGCTCCCTTTTTGGCGCAAAAATATAAGTCTATTTGCCTCCCACACAGCTCGATCCTTCTACCTTTCTCCCAGCTTATGGCGTCATTTGCCCAAGCCTTAAGTGGCGCCTTGCAGCCACTTTACCAAGCCAACCCTTGTGTCATAAATCCCTCATGAATTTCCCTTAAAGCCTCCTTAGCCTAATTCCCCTTTTTGGCGCAAAAATAAAAGTCTCCAATGCTTCCCACGTTGCTCGAACCTTGGCCCAATTGCACCTGTATGTGGCGCCACGTGCTAGGCCCTTAAGTGGCGCCTTGTAGCCATTTTTCCAAGCCCGTTTGTGTGTCATGCTTCACCTTTAAATTTTCTTAAGGCCACCTTGCTTAGCTTACTATTTTAGACTTAAAATCTAAAAATTTTCTAAGGCATTTCCTATTATTCCAAAGTTCACAAACATTCATAAATACACATTCATACATACAAAGGCATGCTTTCACACTCAATTAAGCAATTATGCATAAGCCATAATTCAGGATATTACAGTTCTACCCCCTTAAAATAATTTTGTCCTCGAAATTACCTGACTGAAATAGGTGAGGGTATTGCTATCGCATCGCTTCTTCTGGCTCCCACGAAGCTTCTTCCGATCCATGATTGCGCCATAACACTTTAACTAGAGGAACTGACTTCCTCCTTAACACTTTCACATCACGTTCCAGAATCTGAATCGGCTCTTCCTCGGAGGATAAATCTGGCCTTAGTTCCACCTCTTCAACCGGTACTACATGTGATGGATCTGATCGATATCAACGTAGCATGGAAACATGGAATATGTCGTGCATCCGCTTCAACTCGGTGGCAACTCAAGCGATATGCCATCGTCCAATCGCTTCAAAACCTTATAAGGTCCTATAAACCTCGGTCTCAACTTCCCTTTGCAACCAAATCGCATCACCTTCTTCCAAGGCGACACTTTAAGGAACACTTGATCTCCCACATCAAATTCTATCTCTTTCCGTTTGAGATCTGCATACGACTTTTATCTATTCGATGCCTCCTTCAACCGTGCCCGAATTATCTCAACCTTCTCTTCAGATTCTGCCATTAATTTTGGTCCCAAAATTCGACGTTCCCCTATTTTCGTCCAACACGTCGGAGTGCGACATTTCCGTCCATACAACGCTTCATATGGTGCCATCCGAATAGTAGCTTGATAGCTGTTGTTGTAGGTAAATTCCGCTAAAGGCAAATATTCCTCCCAACTTCCTCTGAAATCCATCACACAGCCCCTCAACATATCCTCTAACACTTGGATTACCCGTTCAGACTGCTCATCTGACTGTGGATGAAAAGCCGTAGTAAAATCCAACTTAGTGCCTAAAGCCTGATGCAACGCTTTCCAGAACCGAGAAGTAAACCTTGGGTCCCTATCTGAGATAATCGACACCGACACTCCATGCAACCTTACGATTTCTGCCACATACAACTTTGCCAACATCTGCAAAGAATAATCAACTCTCACTGGAATAAAGTGTACGGACTTGGTCAAACGGTCCACTATTACCAATACCAAGTCCTTCTTAGTGGGCGTAAGGGGAAGCCGACTAACGAAGTCCATGGTAATTCTCTCCCACTTCCACTGTGGAATCTTGATTGGCTGAAGCAATCCTGAAGGAACTTGGTGTTCAACCTTAACTTGCTGACACGTCAAACACTTGTCGACAAATTCTGTAACTTCCTTTTTCAGACCAGGCCATCAAAACTGTTCTCTTAAGTCCCTATACAACTTAGTGCCTCTAGGGTACATAGCATAAGGGCTACTATGCGATTCCTGAAGAATCCTTCGCCTAAGTTCCTTATCCTTAGGCATAAAGACCTTGCTCTTGAAACACAACACTCTTTCGCCATTAATGCCATAATCTTCCAACTCTCCATTCTGTACTTGCTGTAGCTTAGCACTTTGGTCCTCATCAGCCAACTATCCCTCTTTCACTTCATTCAACCACATCGGCTTGACTTGCAACTCTGCCAACAGGCTTTCATCATCATACAAACTCAAATGTGCGAACATTACCCTCAAATTCGACACAACTTTTTGGCTTAGGGCATCCGCCACTACATTTTCTTTGCTCGGGTGATACTCTACATAGAACGACGTAATCCTTGATAATTCCACCCACCTTGTTTGCCTCAGATTCAACTCCTACGAGTCAATAGATACTTGAGGCTGTTGTGTCTGTGTAGATCGTCGACTTTTTGCCATAAAGATAGTGCCTTCATACCTTAAGAGTGAAGACCACTGCTGCTAATTCCAAGTCATCGTCGGGTAGTTCACCTCATGTGGCCTCAATGTCGGGACGCATATGTCGACTACCTTCCGTCTTGCATCAATACGCAACCCAAACCTGTATGGGAAGCGTCACAATACATCGTAAAATCCTTTCCTGCCTTAGGCTGAATCAACACTGGAGCTTCCGTCAAAACCCTCTTAAGTTTTCCAAAACTCTCCTGTTGCTTATCCGTCCATACAAAGGGTACTTCCCTCCTCAACAACTTTGTCAAAGGCGCTGCTATTGACGAGAACTCTTCTACAAACCTTCTATAATAGCCTGCCAATCCTAAAAAACTGCGAATCTCAGCTACAGACTTAGGTGGTTTCCAATCCAACACCGCTTCAATCTTTCTAGGATCCACCCTTATTCCTTCAGCAGACACCACATGCCCTAAGAAGGCAACTTCCCTAAGCCAAAATTTACACTTGCTGAATTTGGCATAGAGCTTCTTCTCCCTCAATACTTGCAACACTATTCAGAGGTGCTCATCATGTTCTTCTTCAGACTTGGAGTACACAAGAATGTCGTCTAAGAACATAACAATGAACCGGTCCAGATAGGGTTGGAAGACCCGGTTCATCATGTCCATAAACGCGGCTGGGGCGTTTGTCAGTCCAAATGGCATTACCACAAACTCAAAATGGCCATACCTTGTCCAAAAAGTCGTCTTATGGATATCAGCCTCCTTCACCTTAAGCTGGTGATATCCAGACCTTAGATCTATCTTCTAAAATACCGCGGCTTCTTTAAGCTGATCAAACAAGTCATCAATCCTTGGCAATGGATACTTGTTCTTGATGGTCAGCTTGTTCAACTGACGATAATCTATGCACATACGTATAGTTTCGTCCTTCTTCCTCACAAACAAGACCGATGCTCCCCATAGAGACACACTGGGTCGGATGAGCCCACGGTCTAGCAATTCCTGGATTTGAGCCTCGAGCTCAACCAACTCCTTTGGTGCCATTCTGTACGGAGTGATTGACATAGGAGGTGTTCCCAACAAGTCAATTCTGAACTCAACCTCCCTATCTAGGGGTATTCCTGGTAATTCCTCCGGAAACACATCTTGAAATCCTTACCGTTCTAACTCCACTAACTCCCCTTCTTTCCATCCAGCGCACTAATAAAGGTCAAAATGCCTTGCACCCTTTACTTAACCATCTTTTTACCTTTAGCGCGAAACTACATTAGACAAGTAGTTTCTTCTTTATCCTATCATAATGACCACCTCATCCTCTGGGGTCCTTAACTCCATTCGCTTAATTGACAAATCCAACACAGCCCGATGGTCCACTAGCCAGTCCATTCCAAGTATGAGATCGAATTCTCCGAAGGGAAGTTCCATCAAGTCAAGAGAAAATACTACGCCTTGAATTTCTAAAGGTACACTCCGAAATATCTTATTTACCAATACAGTTTGACCTAGTGGGCTTACTACAGTCATCTCTCTATCCGAAAGTTCAGAGGCTATGTCTAGAGTTTTAACTACTCTACATACAACATAAGAATGGGTCGAGCCCACATCAATCAAAGCATAATAAGGCTTTCTAAATACAAGGAACGTATTGATTATGACATCTGGCGCGTCTCCCTCTTCCCTACGGTAAATCCCATAAACCAAACCTGGCTACCTTGCCTCGGTATTAGCAACACCTCTGCCCGGTGATCCACGTCCTCTGCCAGCATTGTTACCTCTATCATTCGGACCACGACCTCTCTGAGGCTGCTGTCCACCCCTACCAGCCTGATTAACATTCTGAGCTGCTGGACGATTCCCATCCGATTTCATGGGACAGTCCTTAATCATGTGGTCCTTTAACCCACGCTTGAAACATCCCCCTATCTTCTTCCAACATTCGCCTAAGTGATTTTTCCCACACTGATCACAAGTACGATATTACCCTCCAGTAGCAGCTTGCTGACCTCACGGCCCATCAACTCTAGGCCTCTTCTGAACACTCCCAGCTGATTCAGATGACCCAAAACCTCTCTTATTTCTATTTCGATCAGAGTTCTGCCTTGCAGAGTCCTTAATTCCTTCGGCTACCTTAGCCTTCTCTACTAATGCCGAAAACTCCCGCTCTTGATGTGGAGCGATTAATAACCTCAGGTCATCCCTTAGTCCATCCTCAAACCGGATACATCGCTCATGTTTCGTAGCCACTACTCCTCGAGCACACCGGCTTAGGCTCAGAAATTAGCTTCATACTCTGCTACTGCACTTATTCCTTGGACCAAATTTCTGAAAATGCCTTCCTCTGCTCATTAATATATCTGGTTCCCACATACTTCTTCTGATATGCTGTCTTAACGTACTCCTAGGTTAGATCCTCAGCGGTGGCACCATCCCAAACTGTTAACCACCATTGATACGCTTCATCGCGTAGCAGGGCCACCATTCCC
Source organism: Gossypium rotundifolium (assembly GCA_025506655.1). Lineage (NCBI taxonomy): Eukaryota > Viridiplantae > Streptophyta > Magnoliopsida > Malvales > Malvaceae > Gossypium > Gossypium rotundifolium. The sequence goes on along the minus strand of CP106733.1, from coordinate 103,795,913 downwards.
TTCAACTTCTCCTCGGGGTTCAGATCGAATGCGCTCGGTCGCCTCCAACTAATATTCAACTGTACTGGTTGCCACACCAGATACTCCACGGAACACTTCACTCCGTTGGCTCGAGTCACTCAGTCTGATTTACGAGCTCCCATATTCCTCCAAACCACCACCATTTCAAGAACTTCGCGACCTGACTGCGATACAAAGATCTTCTCCCGTCTAATCTTGCCGATCAACACCAACAGCTAGGGGTGGTGGTGGCGGTGGTACCTCATTGTCAGATCCTTGACCCAATCTAACGGGTTTTGACACAGTCATTCAGCCTTGATCGTGTCCTCGTACATTGCGACCACATCCCCTAGAGCTCATTTCTACTATCGCGCTTTAATCTGATTAAGAAATTCTATGCGTTAGCCATTGTTTCACTGATTATTCGCGAAGAAGTTTTATGAAAAGAGTTTAGTAGCAGTTCTTTCGATTAATCAAAGTTTTTCTATCCTAATTCACAGAAAAGCACATCCATTCCATAGTATCTCCCATACACATTCACCCTTCAGACATTTCTATCATTCTCCTATCCACAGGGTATTTTCGTAATTTGTCCTACAGGGGTATTTTCGTAATTTGTCAAAAAAGGTTCCTTGGTGATTTTGTCAATAAGGGTATTCGGTAATTTTGCATTCTCGGGGTATTTTGGAAATTTTGAAATCGAGGGTATTTTGGTAATTAACCCGTAAATTTATAAATCTTAATAAATCACGGTATTTCAAATTTACAAAACTTGGGGTTCTTTTTGAGAATTTTGCTTTCCAAATCGGTGATGTTGTAAAATTTTGGGATTGAGGTCATTTGATAATTTTGTAAGTTAGGGGCAATTTAAGTAAATTTTCAAATCGGGGTATTTTGAATTTTCACAAGTTAGGGTTTTATGGATACCTTTGCAAAGCGGAAATTTTATAAAGTAAAGAAGTTTTGATAAAGCGTGGGTAATATGAGTATTTTATAAACCAAGGGCATTTTGGTAATCTTACCACTAGGGGCATTTTAGTAATTTTGCAAATAGAAAATATTTTGGAAAAATTTTCACAATAATCTTTGCTACACTTAAAAGGGTAATATAGGGATTTTAAAGCCGGGGTTTCCATAAAATACTATTAGTCCCTTCGGGTTTTAGTTATTGAGTTTAGCCTATGAATAAGTCCTTTTGGTTAGGGTGAACCAAGCTACACACTGTAGGATTCCAAATGAAGAGGAGGTGAGTCACTAGGACCTTAAGTACTGTGCTCTTCCTGATCAAATCCTGACTTAGCACAATGGTTGACACACCCTAACTTGGCGACTTAATCATGGGTTTGTTTAGTTAGGCATTTAAAATTTTATGAAATTTGTTGGGGTAACCTAGTCCTAGGGTTCAAGTACTTATCATGCTAATCTACGTCCCGTTCCATTTCTATCCTTCTACAAGTCATAATATAAATCACACAAGAGATCGGAGTACTTACCTGGTGGACTTCGGGTCAGAGACTTAGTGTGCCACGCCAGAAAAACCTGCTTAATTCACAAAATTCCTTTTGGGATTAACTTTGAAAACATTTTGGGCCTTAAACCCAAGGCCGAGAGTTTAAATACTGGGCTTTGATACCAAGCTGAAACACCCCAAACCCAGCCCACGAGCCTCGACCAGATCTGGTATGTTCCTTGTGTAAAAGCAGTTCAAATTCGGTGGTTCTATTGAAAATATTTTAAGTGATCTCGGAAAAACTCAATTTGGGTTGGGCTAGAGTTGGAAACAAGTTAATTTTTATACTTGAAATCCCTTGATATTAGGTGACAAAACATTTAGAGTTTAATTTATGATAAATTTACTTAATCTTTTAATTGATAAAAATTTGTAAGCATAACAAATAAAAGTAAAATAAAGTAGTTCTACTATGGCCTTATTACATCAAATAATTCCCAAAAATAAATTCAAAGTACTTAAAATAAAAAGAGTCCAAAACAAAGTAAAATCTGAACTTCACATGGCCTCCACTAAGCTCCCGCCGACCGCCCATCACCGATCGTCACCGGAAGAAAATGTTCTCAACAGGGTGAGTCAAACAGACTCAATGTGTAACCAACACTAAAATTTAACAATTCTGGCATATATTCTCATATCACATACACATTCATATAATGATAGGAAATAATGATGCAACTGAACCCAAACCTATATGCCATCCGCTACACATCACCCGTACCATCCCAAGCTGCTTGTGGGATTACTAAGTCAACCCTCCATCCGCTACACACCATCGAAGGCGTCATTGCGATGACGTGCTCATCGCCTCTTATAAAATTAGTGGCATAGCCACCGATTAAATAATTGTGGTGAAGTCACCACATTCGAATAATGTGACCAAATCGCCACATTCGGATATCGTGGTATTAAACCACCACATTCACTTCCCCTTTTACAATAACCCACATGCCCATGTCATACAAAACGTGCATTATCATGCCAAATTCTTTATTCACATTCTTATAGGTTCATATATGTGTTATAACATGTCATATCGTAGTCCTAGTAGGAGTAGGAAAATGTACCTGAGTACTTTGTACCATAGCATTGTACTTTAGCCATATTCACATTCTTAATAACATGCTCATATTAAATATTGCCATAAATCTTATTAAAAGATAGTGTGGGGTACACACCTGGTTAACTTAGCAAATTTGCTCCAAATCCCGGAGACTCGATCTAGCGTCCTAGACCCTTAGATTTCAAGTTCCTACATTCGGCCAACATGCAATATTTTAGCTAAAAGCCATTCGGCCCATTTAATCAAATCCCGACACTTACCTTGTTGTCGATTGGGTTATCAAACAAATCCCAAAAATGTTGCGTTGGTTTTTCTTGCAATCGGCCTATACTAGATCGCTTGTTTTGGTCAGTTTTTGGCTTTTAAACCCTTAAGAAATAAGTCTAGGTTACCAACTAGGCATTTGACTGAATATCTAATATGACTTACCTTGATCACTTCAATCCCGAAAGACTCCTTTGATGACCCTTAACGCTAGCTACACACAAAATGCTTATTATGGCACTATGCACATTCGGCCATGCCTAAAATCAAGGCCTAATCACCAAATTTCGGCACACTTATGAAAAAGAGATCAAATCAATTACTAGCATAGGAAACACTTACCCTTGCACGTTTCTTTGAAGAGACTAAAGTAAGTAGTCGACAGCACCCTCCTTTAAAGATTCGGCTTAGAGCACAACAATGGTAGTTCGGCACTTTATGGTGAAGAGAAAAACTGCAACAATGGAGAGGGTTTTATGCTTGGAGATATTCGGCAACAAAGAACAATGGTAGATGTAATATTCGGCTATCACTCTTAGTGTCAAAGGGTACACGGTTTCAAAGGTATAGAAAGGAATTTGAGGTTACAAGAAAATAAGAAAAAGAGGAGAAGAGTAGAGGAATTTCAGCAAAGAGTTGGATGCTTTTAATAAAAGAAATTCGGCACTTAGCTCCCCTTTCCTATAGATGACCAAATGCCTCAACCAAGAGTCCCTTGGCCGGCCACCTTATCATTACTTATCACATTCCTCATATTTCTCCTATTATCCCTTCTTTATCACCTTAATAAATTGATCCTAATACATAATCTCTTATCTTACCTTTAACAAAAAATAAAATAAAATAATAATCACAATTATCCTAGCCGAACAAGCTTAATCCTCATCCAATTAAAAGTCCAATTGCCGTCCAACCTCTTCTCACCTTTCTTCCTTGATGCCAAAGCAAAAATAAAACCACTTAATCTTAACAAGGCTCAAACATGAGACTTCTTTGAGCCATTGTTGCAAGTCATGAGTAACGCCCAAACCACTTTGCCAAGGCATTTTGTGACATAATTCACCCAGAATTTCTTTTAAGACCTACTTAGCCCAATTCCCTTTTTGACGCAAAAATATAAGTCCATTTGCTTCCCATGCAGCTCGATCCTTCTACCTTTCTCCCAGCTTATGGCGTCATTTGCCCAAGCCTTAAGTGGCGCCTTGCAGCCACTTTACCAGGCCAACCCTTGTGTCATAAATCCCTCATGAATTTCCCTTAAAGCCTCCTTAGCCCAGTTCCCCTTTTTGGCGCAAAAATAAAAGTCTCCAATGCTTCCCACGTTACCCGAACCTTGGCCCAATTGCACCTGTATGTGGCGTCACGTGCTAGGCCCTTAAGTGGCGCCTTGTAGCCATTTTTCCAAGCCCGTTTGTGTGTCATGTTTCACCTTTAAATTTTCTTAAGGCCAGCTTGCTTAGCTTCCTATTTTAGACTTAAAATCTAAAAATTTTCTAAGGCATTTCCTATTATTCCAAAGTTCACAAACATTCATAAATACACATTCATACATATAAAGGCATGCTTTTACACTCAGTTAAGCAATTATGCATAAGCCATAATTCGGGATATTAGAGTTCTACCCCCTTAAAATAATTTCATCTTCGAAATTACCTGACTGAAATAGGTGAGGGTATTGCTATCGCATCGCTTCTTCTGGCTCCCACGAAGCTTCTTCCGACCCATGATTACGCCATAATACCTTAACTAGAGGAACTGACTTCCTCCTTAACACTTTCACATCACATTCAAGAATCTGAATCGGCTCTTCCTCGGAGGATAAATCTGGCCTTAGTTCCACCTCTTCAACCGGTACTACATGTGATGGATCTGATCGATATCAATGTAGCATGGAAACATGGAATACGTCGTGCATCTGCTTCAACTCCAGTGGCAACTCCAACTGATATGCCACTGGTCCAATTCGCTTCAAAACCTTATAAGGTCCTATAAACCTCGGACTCGACTTCCCTTTGTGACCAAATCGCATCACCTTCTTCCAATGCGACACTTTAAGGAACACTTGATCTCCCACATCAAATTCTATCTCATTCCGTTTGAGATCTACATACGACTTTTGTCTATTTGATGCCTCCTTCAACCGTGCCCGAATTATCTCAACCTTCTCTTCAGATTCTGCCACTAATTCTGGTCATAAAATTCGACGTTCCCCTATTTCCATCCAACACGTCGGAGTGCGACACTTCTGTCCATACAACGCTTCATATGGTGCCATCCAAATACTAGCTTGATAGCTGTTGTTGTAGGCAAATTTCGCTAGAGGCAAATATTCCTCCCAACTTCCTCTGAAATCCATCACTCAGCCCCTCAACATATCCTCTAACACTTGGATTACCCATTTAGACTGCCCGCCCGACTGTGGATGAAAAGCCGTAGTAAAATCCAACTTAGTACCTAAAGCCTGATGCAACGCTTTCCAGAACTGAGAAGTAAACCTTGGGTCCCTATTTGAGATAATCGACACCGGTACTCCATGCAACCTTACGATTTCTACCACATACAACTTTGCCAACTTCTGCAAGGAATAATCAACTCTCACTGGAATAAAGTGCGCGGACTTGGTCAAATGGTCCACTATTACCCATACCAAGTCCTTCTTAGTAGGTGTAAGGGGAAGCCCACTAACGATGTCCATGGTAATTCTCTCTCACTTCCACTGTGGAATCTTGATTGGCTGAAGCAATCCTGATGGAACTTGGTGTTCAACCTTAACTTGCTGACACGTCAAACACTTGCCGACAAATTCGGTAACTTCCTTTTTCGCACTGTGCCACCAAAGCTGTTCTCTTAAGTCTCTGACAACTTAGTGCCTCTAGGATGCATAGCATAAGGGCTACTATGTGATTCTGAAGAATCCTTCGCTAAGTTCCTTATCCTTAGGCATACGGACCTTGCTCTTGAAACACAACACTCTTCGCCATTAATGCCATAATCTTCCAACTCTCCATTACGTACTTCTTTGTAGCTTAGCACTTAGGTCCTCATCATAATCCCGTCCCTCTTTCACTTCATTCAACCACGTCCGCTTGACTTGCAACTCTGCCAATAGGCTTCCATCATCATACAAACTCAAATGTGCGAACATTGCCCTCAGATCTGACACAACTTTTTGTCTCAGGGCATCCGCCACTACATTTTCTTTGCCCGGGTGATACTCTATAGAACAGTCGTAATCCTTCAGTAATTCCACCCACCTTCGCTGCCTCAGTTTCAACTCCTTCTGAGTCAATAGTTATTTGAGACTCTTGTGGTCTGTGTAGATCGTCGACTTTTCGCCATAAAGATAGTGCCTCCATACCTTAAGAGCGAAGACCACTGCTGCTAATTCCAAGTCATGTGTCGGGTAGTTCACCTCATGTGGCCTCAACTGTCGGGAAGCATATACGACTACCTTCCCATCTTGCATCAATACGCAACCCAAACCTATATGGGAAGCATCACAAATCACCATAAAATCCTTTTCTGCCTCAGGCTAAATCAACACTGGAGCTTCCGTCAATACCCTTTTAAGTTTTCCAAAACTCTCCTGTTGCTTATCCGTCCATACAAAGGGTACTTCCCTCCTCAACAACTTTGTCAAAGGCACTGCTATTGACGAGAACCCTTCTACAAACCTTCTATAATAGCCTGCCAATCCTAAGAAACTGCGAATCTCAGCTACAGACTTAAGTGGTTTCCAATCCAACACCACTTCAATCTTTCTAGGATCCACCCTTATTCCTTCAGCAGACACCACATGCCCTAAGAAGGCAACTTCCCTAAGCCAAAATTCAAACTTGCTGAATTTGGCATAAAGCTTCTTCTCCCTCAATACTTGCAACACTATTCGAAGGTGCTCATCATGTTCTTCTTCAGACTTGGAGTACACAAGAATGTCGTCTAGGAATATAACAACAAATCGGTCCAGATAGGGTTGGAAGATCCGGTTCATCATGTCTATAAACGCGGCTGGGGCATTTGTCAGTCCAAATGGCATTACCACAAACTCAAAATGGCCATACTTTTTCCGAAAAGTCGTCTTATGGATATCAGCCTCCTTCACCTTAAGCTGGTGATATCCAGACCTTAGATCTATCTTCTAAAATACCGCGGCTCCTTTAAGCTGATCGAACAAGTCATCTATCCTTGGTAATGGATACTTATTCTTGATGGTCAGCTTGTTCAACTGATGATAATCTATGCACATACGCATAGTGCCGTCCTTATTCCTCACAAATAGGACCGATGCTCCCCATGGAGACACACTGGGTCGGATGAACCCACGGTCTAGCAATTCCTGGATTTGAGCCTTGAGCTCAACCAACTCCTTTGGTGCCATTCTGTATGGAGCAATTGACACAGAAGCTATTCCCGACAAGAAGTCAATTTCGAACTCAACCTCCCTGTCTGGGGGTATTCCTGGTAATTCCTCCGGAAACACATCTTCGAAATCCCTTACCATTCTAACTCCACAAACTCCCCCTTCTTTTCCATCCAACGCACTAATAAAGGTAAAAAATGCCTTGCACCCTTTACGAACCATCTTTTCAGCCTTTAGTGCCGAAACTACATTAAACAAGTAGTTTCTTCTTTCTTCTATCATAATGACCACCTCATCCTCTGGGGTCCTTAACTCCATTCGCTTAGCTGCACAGTCCAACATAGCCTGATGGTCTACTAGCCAGTCCATTCCAAGTATGAGATCGAATTCTCCGAAGGGAAGTTCCATCAAGTTGGCAGAAAATACTAAGCCTTGAATTTCTAAAGGTACACTCTAAAAGATCTTATTTACCACTACAGTTTGACCTAGTGGGCTTACTACAGTCATCTCTCTATCTGAAAGTTCAGAGGCTATGTCTAGAGTTTTAACTACTCTACATACAACATAAGAATGGGTCGAGCCCACATCAATCAAAGTATAATAAAGCTTTCTAAATACAAGGAACGTACCGATTATGATGTCCGGCGCGTCTCCCTCTTCCCTACGACAAATCGCATAAACCAAACCCAGCTACCTTGCCTCGATAGCAACACCTCTTGAAAGTTCCACGTCCTCTGCCAAAGATTGTTACCTCTACCATTCGACCACGACCTCGTTGAGGTCATCCCACCTCTACCACTGATTAACATTACGAGTCAGTTTGGCGATTCCCATCCAGTTTCATGGGACAGTCCTTAATCATGTGGTCCTTTGACCCACGTTTGAAACATCCCCCTATCTTCTTCCAGCATTCGCCTAAGTGCTTTTCCCTGCACCGATCACAAATCGATATTGCCCTCCAGTAGCAGCTTGTTGACCTCGCGGCCCATTAACTCTGGGCCTCCTCTGAACACTCCCACCGATCCAGACGACCCAAAACCTCTCTTATTTCTATTCCGTCGAGTTACGCCTTGCGGTCCTTAATTCCTTGGCTACCTTAGCCTTCTCTACTAATGCCGAAAACTCCCGCTCTTGATGTGGAGCGATTAACAACCTCAGGTCATCCCTTAGTCTATCCTCAAACCGGACACATCGCTCATGTTCCGTAGCCACTACTCCTCAAGCATACCGGCTTAGCCTCAAAAATTCTGCTTCATACTCTTTTGAGACTTATTCCTTGGACCAAATTCTTAAATACCTTCCTCTGCTCATCAATATATCTGGTTCGAACATACTTCTTCTGATACGCTGTCTTAATGTACTCCCTGGTTAGATCCTCAGCAGTGGCACCATCCCGAACTATTAACCACCATTGATACGCTTTATCGCGTAGTAGGGCCACCATTCCCTTCAACTTCTCCTCGAGGGTCAGATCGAATGCGCTCGGTCGCCTCCAACCAATATTCAGCTGTACTTGGTGCCACACCAGATACTCCACGGAACACTTGACTCCTTTGGATCGAGTCGCTCGGGTACAAATTTTGAGCTCCCATATTCCTCCAAAGCCACCACCATTTCAAGAACTTGCGATGCGGACTGCGATCTGACATCTTCTCCCGTCTGATCTTGCTGATCAACACCAACAGCTAGGGGTGGTGGTGGCAGTGGTACCTCATTGTCAGATCCTTGACCCAATCTAACGGGTTTCGACACAGTCATTCTGCCTCGACCGCATCCTCGTACATTACGACCACGTCCCCTAGAGCTCATTTCTACTACCGCGTTTTAATCTGATTAAGAAATTTTATGCGTTAGCCATTGTTTCACTGATTATTCGCGAAGAAGTTTTATGAAAAGAGTTTAGTAGCAATTCTTTCGATCAATCAAAGTTTCAAGTTTTCTATCCTAATTCACAGAAAAGCACATCCATTCCATAGTATCTCCCATACACATTCACCCTTCAGACATTTCTGTCCATTCCTATCCTTTTGGTTTTTTGTAATTTATCCTACAGGGGTATTTTTGTAATTTGTCAAAATAAGGTTCCTTGGTGATTTTGTCAATAAGGGTATTCTGGTAATTTTGCATTCCCGGGGGTATTTTGGAAATTTTGAAATTTGAGGGTATTTTGGTAATTAACCCGATAAATTTATAAATCTTAATAAATCACGGGTATTTCAAAATTTACAAAACTTGGGGGTTCTTTTTGAGAATTTCGCTTTCCAAATCGATGATGTTGTAAAAATTTTGGGATTCAGGGTTATTTTGATAATTTTGTAAGTTAGGGGCAATTTCGTAAATTTTCAAATCAGGGTATTTTGAATTTTCACAAGTTAGGGTTTTATGGATACCTTTGCAAAGCAGGGAAATTTTATAAAGTAAAGAATTTTTGATAAAACTGTGGGTAATATGAGTATTTTATAAACCAAGGGCATTTTGGTAATCTTACCACTAGGGGCATTTTAGTAACTTTACAAATAGAAAATATTTTGGAAAAATTTTCACAATAATCTTTTGCTACACTTAAAAGGGTAGTATAGGGATTTTAAAGCTAGGGTTTCCATAAAAATACGGCTAGTCCCTTTCGGGTTTTAGTTATTGAGTTTAGCCTATAAATAAGCCCTCTTGGTTAGGGTGAACCGAAGCTATGCACCAGGTAGGATTCCAGCGAAGAGGAGGTGAGTCACTAGGACTACTTAAGTACCAGGCTCTTCCGGATCCAATCCTAGACATGCGCACAATAGTTGCCACACCCTAACTTGGCGACTTAATCATGGGTTTGTTTAGTTAGGCATTTAAAATTTCATGAAATTTGTTGGGGTAACCTAGTCCTAGGGTTCAAGTACTTATCATGCTAATCTACGTCCCGTTCCATTTCTACCCTTCTACAAGTCATAATATAAATCACACAAGAGATCGGAGTACTTACAGTGGACTTGCCTGGAGACTTAGTGTGCCATGCCGAAAAACTCGCTTAATTCACAAAATTCCTTTTGGGCTTAACTTTGAAAACGTTTTGGGCCTTAAACCCAAGGCCGAGAGTTTAAATACTGGGCTCTGATACCAAGCTGAAACACCCCAAACCCATTTTCACGAGCCTCGACCAGATCTGGTATGTTCCTTGTGTAAAAGCAGTTCAAATTCGGTGGTTTTGTTGAAAATCTTTTAAGTGATCTCAGAAAAACTCAATTTGGGTTGGGCTTGAGTTAGAAACAAGTTAATTTTTATACTTGAAATCCCTTGATATTAGGTGACAAAACATTTAGAGTTTAATTTATGATAAATTTACTTAATCTTTTAATTGATAAAATTTGTAAGCATAATAAATAAAAGTAAAATAAAGTAGTTCTACTATGGCCTTATTACATCAAATAATTCCCAAAAATAAATTCAAAGTCTTGAAAATAAAAAGAGTCAAAAACAAAGTAAAATCTAAACTTCACATGGCCTTCACTAAGCTCCTACCGACCCGGCCCATCACTGATCGTCACCTGGAAGAAAATGTTCCCCAACGGGGTGAGTCAAACAGACTCAATGTGTAACCAACACTAAAATTTAACAATTTAGGCATACATTCTCATATCACATACACATTCATATAACAGATAGGAAATAATGATGCAACCCGAACCCAAACCTATATGCCATCCGCTACACATCACCCGTACCATCCGGCACACCGTGGGGACTACTAAGTCAACCCTCTATTCGCTACACACCATCGAAGGCAGTCGCTGCAGTCGACGTGCTCATCGTCCTTATAAATTTCGTGGATAGCCACCAGATTAAATAATTGTGACCGAAGTCACCACATTCAGATAATGTGACCGAAGTCACCACATTCAGATATCGTGGTATTAAACCACCACATTCACTTCCCCTTTTACAATAACCCACATGCCCATGTCATACAAAACATGCATTATCATGCCAAATTCTTTATTCACATTCTTATAGGTTCATATATGTGTTAAAACAGGTCATATCATAGTCTTAGTAGGAGTAGGAAAACGTACCTGAGTACTTTGTACCATAGCATGGTACTTTATCCATATTCACATTCTTAATAACATGCTCATATTAAATATTGCCATAAATCTTATTAAAAGATAGTGTGGGATACACACCTGTTTAACTTAGCAAATTCACTCCAAAAGATTCGGCTTGGAGCACAACAATGGTGGTTCTAAGCACTTTATGGTGAATAGAAAAACCACAACAATAGAGAGGGTTTTATGCTTGGAGATTTTCAGTAACAAAGAACAATGGTAGATGTAATATTAGGCTATCACTCTTAGTGTCAAAGGGTACACGGTTTCAAAGGTATAGAAAGGAATTTGAGGTTACAAGAAAATAAGAAAAGAGGAGAAGAGTAGAGAATTTCAAAGAAAGAGTTGGATGCTTTTACTAAAAGAAATTCAAGACTTAGCTCCCATTTCCTATACATGACTGAATGCCTCAACCAAGAGTCCCTTGGCCGGCCACCTTATCATTACTTATCACATTCCTCATACTTCTCCTATTATCCATTCTTTATCACCTTAATAAATTGATCCTAATACATAATCTCTTATCTTACCTTTAACAAAAAATAAAATAAAACAATAATCACAATTATCCTAGCCGAACAAGCTTAATCCTCATCCAATTAAAAGTCCAATTGCCGTCCAACCTCTTCTCACCTTTCTTCCTTGACTCCAAAGCAAAAATAAAACCACTTAATGCTGCCAACAAGGCTCGAACATGAGACCTGCTGGAGCCCTTGTTGCAAGCTGTAGGTAACGCCCCAAGCCAATTTGCCAAGGCCTTTTTTGTGACATAATTCACCCAGAATTTCTTTTAAGACCTACTTAGCCCAGTTCCCTTTTTGACGCAAAAATATAAGTCCATTTGCTTCCCATGAAGCTCGATCCTTCTACCTTCCTCCCAGCTTATGGCGTCATTTGCCTAAGCCTTAAGTGGCGCCTTGCAGCCACTTTACCAAGCCAACCCTTGTGTCATAAATCCCTCATGAGTTTCCCTTAAAACCTCCTTAGCCAAATTCCCCTTTTTGGCGTAAAAATGAAAGTCTCCAATGCTTCCCACGTTGCTCAAACCCTGGCCCAATTGCACCTGTATGTGGCGTTATGTGCTAGGCCCTTAAGTGGTGCTTTGTAGCCATTTTTCCGTGCCCGTTTGCGTGTCATGTTTCACCTTTAAATTTTCTTAAGGCCACCTTGCTTAGCTTCCTATTTTAGACTTAAAATCTAAAAATTTTCTAAGGCATTTCCTATTATTCCAAAGTTCACAAACATTCATAAATACACATTCATACATACAAAGGCATGCTTTCACACTCAGTTAAGCAATTATGCATAAGCCATAATTCGGGATATTACAAAAACCTTTTCAAACCTGTCTGCTTTTATGATTGTCCTGCTGTGCATATTATGTATGCTTACTATAAGAAAATTGTGTTCATGAGGTAGTATGGAATAGAATCTGTTCATATCACATTCTAGATTTAAAATTTTGGTTTTGCTTAGACAGTTGAATGCACTACTTGGAATGGTGTTCTAATTTCTATTTATGCAGAATAATCTGCCTCCACCTATGCCATTCTCTTTATTTCTGAATTGATTCTGAACTGTTCTTCATTTCTCAGCTTGGCTACACCAAAAAGCAAAAGGAAAAGCATTTTCAACGTGTCATCGTGTTAGAGGTAAGAATACGTTCCTTTACCTTTTAATTTTGAGCCCATTGTTGTTGTTTTGTATCTGTTAAATGCTTTGAACATTTCAAGTAATGAGTGCAAGTGTTTTGGTAAATTACTTATTTATGGGTCTATGATAACAAAATTGGAAGTGGAAATAATGTTGAACTAAAAGTAGCATAAGTGGTAGAATTCTATTTTATCAGTCACTGATTAGATATTAAGTAGATTTATATGCAAATAAATATGAAGGGGCAGTTAAGGATACTAAAATTTGTTGTTTATTTGTTGGAAATTGCGATATTTTATTGTTTTAATTGAGGTGTACAAATGTTGTTAATTGAGGTGTTTAAAGTGATGCAAATTGATCAATTTAAATGCTGTAAATTCAAGTTCTAAACTGTTGCAATTGAAGTATTTAAATGCTGTGAATTGATATGTTAAAGTGCTACAAATTGAAGTGTTTAATTGCTATAAATTGAGGTGCTCAAATGATTGAAATTAACATGTTTAAGCTGCTGCAAATTGTGTGCTTAAATGTATTTAAATACTTTTATTTTTTGTTATTTCACTGCATCTGTTTATGAGATTTACATTATTTTTAGTTCCTGCTTTTAAAAGTTTTCTTTAACTGTTCAAAAAATAAAAAGATTCAAACTATATACGCCGAAAACCTAATGGGTTGCCTTATATCTCACTGTAAGATATAATGGATCCGCCCTAGGTATAATAATGATATTTATGATGAACCTTAAAATATTTAAATTTAAATTTTATAAACTGCAGTAAATTGATTAGTAGACTAGTAGTTGTGAAGTGTTTTTCAAACGAGTTATGTTATGAAGTGTTTTCGATAAAAATAGATTACTAGTTGATTATTGTGTCTTTTACCAGAAATTCTTTGCTGCCCATGACCTTAATTTGGTTATAGTTTTTCGGATTGTAACTTTTTTTTGTTGATATTACTTCATTAAGTCTGAACGTGAAAACAATTCAAGCGTTTAGCTCAAAACAGAGAAGCTGCTTGTCTTAGGAAGAAGGTAACATACCAGGCTTTAGCTTAATCTCTCTCGTATTGAAGAGGTAATTTTTTTATATATAATTTATGCTAAATTGTTCTTTTTTTATGGGTAATGCTTGTCCTTTTATTAATTATTGTTACTTTGTTTTTCTGAATTTTATGGCTTTCTATTGAATGCAAATACAGGATCTGTTTCCTTTCAGGTTTTTGTTTTTTGGTGGGTAATGTCGGTTCTCATTAGAAATGAAAGTTTTATCCCCATCTTTCAATTCCACCCAATATTCAAAGCTAGAAAAAAATAAATTTATTGACAAAAATTTTATTTTTATTTTTTTGGTTTGGACAATAAAATCTTTTTGAGATAAGTGGTGGTAGCAAAATTGCAGAAGAAATAATGACACATCACTTTATTCATCATCAAATGGTTTTTCATTACTTAAATATATTTTAATATAAAAGTCAAATTACTAATTTTTATATTAATAATGTTTGATTTTAATATTTAATATTTTTAATTGTTTTTAAAACTTATAAATTTTGTTATCAATATAATAATAATGATCATTTCTTAAATAACTTACATAATTGACATAACTCACATAACATATATAACTTACATAAATTATATAACTCACATAACTTACATAACTTACATAATACATGTAGTTTAATGTAATAATTTCCTTAAAAGCATATAGTTTAAAGATCAAATTTCATAACTTACATAATACATAACTTACAAAATTTTAAGATCAAATTTTATAACTTACATAATTTTAAGATCAAACTTCATAACTTACATAATTTACATAACTTACATAGTATATAAATATATATCATATCAGTACTTACATAAATTATAAATAAACAACTTAACCGTGTAATTTTTTCTCAACTTTAGACTTCAACAACTACGAAATGGATAAGACTTGGATGAATTTGTCAATGGTAAACAACGACTATCGAAATGGAGTAGAAACTTTTTCTAAATTTTTCATTTCAAAATGCAAGCCAAGAAAATATGATTCTTTGCCCGTGTAAGAAGTGTTGCAATATCAATTGGCATTATCGTGAAGTTGTCTACGAACATCTAATTGTTGATGGCTTAGTTCGGGGGTATAAAAAATGGATTTTCCATGGAGAGTGTACATCTAGTGGAGCCTCTTCATCGATGAATCTGGGTTATCCTCATAGTGCTTACAATCAGAATGTTAGAGAAGATGACATGGAAGGCATGTTGCGGGATGCATTTAATATGCGCAGTGATGGTTTGCAATCATTTCCACCTGAGTTGGGTGTCACCGATGATTATAATTTTGGTGGACATGCTTTCACTGAAACGGGAAGAAGTGTACCTGATGAATAGCCAAATGAAGAAGCAGAGAAGTTCTACACGTTACTTGGTGAAATGAACGAAGAACTGTCTGAGGGATCAAAATTTTCAAAACTGTCTTTCTGTATTTGTCTTTTTCACTGAAAATGTTTGGGAGGGCGGACCGAAAACTCATTGACAATGCTGTTAGGGTTTTTGAGAGAAATGTTCCCATTTTCAAAAATCCCTCAATCTTCCAAAGACATGAAGAAACTAATAAAAGATTTGGGCCTTGGCTACAACAAAATTCATCGTTGCCCAAATGACTGCATGTTGTATTGGGGCGACTGGAAAAACCAACAGTGCTGTCATGTATGCGGTCAATCCAATTGGATGAATACAAATACAAAAGATGGTAATGAGGATGAAAATGATGCATAGTCAAGGAAGAAGCCAGTTAATATTTTGCAGTATTTTTCGCTAATACCAAGGCTTCAAAGCTTTTCATGCCATTGAAGACAGCTGAGTTAATGACGTAGCACCATGATGGACGAACTGATGATGGATTGTTAAGGCATCCTGTAGATTCTTTAGCTTGGAAATCATTTGACTCCAAATTTCCAAGCTTTGCAAGCGATCCTCGGAGTGTGAGGCTTGGGCTAGCATCTGATGGATTTAACCCTTACAAAATCATGAGCACAGCATATAGTACTTGGCATGTGGTGATTGTTCCTTACAATTTGCCTCCACGTGTTTGCATGAAACAATCATCCTTTATCTTATCTATGAGTATCCCTGGAGAGAAAGGTACCGGGAATGATATTGACATATATTTGCAGCCACTTATTGAAGACATAAAACAATTATGGGCTGGTGTTGAAACATATGATGTACTGAGAAAGGAGAACTTTAATTTACGTGCAGCTTTGATGTGGACTATTAATGACTTCTTAGCTTATGCCAATTTATCTGGTTGGAGTACCAAGGGACGTTATGCTTGTCCTTGTTGTGCTGCACAAATATGTTCGCAATGGTTATATAATGGGAAGAAGTTCTCTTACATGGGGCATCGTCGGTGGTTATCGAAAAATCATAGATTTAGATTTCAGAGTACTCTGTTTGATGGTACTGAAGAGCTCAGAGGAGCTCCTTCGTAGACCGGTGGATCTAAAATCTTGTTCATGTTAAAAGATATGAATTTCATTTATGGGAAGATGAATCAATCGCCCAACACCCAAAGAAATAGAAGATCAAGGGATGAATCTGATGATGAATATAATGAAGAGGATAATCCTAATGGGGTGGACTTATGGAAAAAGGAAGTATTTTTTTTTAGTTGCCTTATTGGCATTTTACAACATAATATTGATGTCATGCACATTGAGAAAACCGTCTGCGAGAACATCATTGGGACTATTTTGAATGTCGATGGAAAATCAAAAGACAATCTTCATAGTCTACTTGATTTAGTCCATGTGGGAATTCGTGAGCTTCATCCCCAAGCACTTCCAAATAGGAAATATCAGTTGTCGCCTTTTATTTTTTCAATGTCGAAGACGGAGAAAGAAGTGTTCTGTATGGTGTTGAAGGATATAAAGGTCCTGGATGCGTGTGCATGAAATATATCTCGATGTGTGAGTCTTAAATATCGAAGACTATATGCCTTAAAATCACATGACTATCACATCTTGATGCAAGACTTATTGCAAGTTGCTATGCGGTGTTGTATGTCGAAAAAGGTGACATCTTGTGTAATTGAACTATCCAATATAATGAAAGGAATTTCTGGCAAAGTTTAGGATGTTCAAGCACTTGAGACCCTACAAGATCGAGCCGCATTAGCTTTATAAAATCTGGAGAAGATCTTCCCGCCTTCCTTCTTCACTATTATGGTGCACTTGATAATTCATCTCCCTCGTGCAATATGTGGTGGACCCATTTTCTATCGATGGATGTATCCCATAGAAAGGTCTTAATTTATTTGTAAATTATTCCTTCATTCACCTTAATGCCTTTAATTGCAACTTTTGATAATGTTGTATATCGTGTTTAGGTTCCTATCCAAATTGAAGTCTTACTGCCGCAATAAGCGTTATCCGAAAGGATCAATTGCTCAAGGCTACTTGTCAGAGGAATGTATGACTTTCTGTTCAAGGTATTTGGAGGATGTTGAAACAAGAATGAACAGACCAAGTAGAAATGCTGGGCTTACAGATCATGACTTGGGCGAAACTTATTTATTTCAAAGTTTCAGAGAACCAATCGGCAAAGTTGAAATTGCAGAATTAGATGATAGATCGTGGGTCCAAGCACATCAATATGTTCTTTTTCATTACAATTCAATGGAACCATTACGCAAGTAAGTTCTAGAATTTGATAAATATTCATCAATTATAATTTATTTATCTTCAAACAAAGTAAACCTTTTTTAACATAATGAGTACAAACAAATATTAAAAGCTCTTTCACGTTTCGAAGATTACAATGACGAGAAATTAATAAGTTGTTCATAGAATCATTTCATGAATGGTTAAGCCAAATGGTATGCAATTGAATTTTTCATTGACAAGTAATAATGTTTGCTCATAACATTTATAATTACTCAATTTACTTTCGATTCAATACGTTTGGAGTCAGAATGAAGTAAATGACGAAGTTAAATGGCTTTCCCAAGGTCCAAATAGAACAGTGAAAAGATATAGTGCCTTCATCATCAATGGATTTAGATTTCATACAAAATATCGCGAGAGATTGATGAGAACCCAAAATTGTGGAATTGTTGTTAATTATTCAATTACAAGTTATGCTACTGCTAGGGACAGTAATCCTATCGAGGGGAATGTGGAGTATTACGGACTTCTTACTGATATAATTGAGTTAGATTATTATGTCAAATGGAAAGTTGTCTTATTTCGAGGTGATTGGGTTGATGTGAATACAACTTGCGAAATTAAAAACAATCAATTTGGTTTTACAATGGTGAATTTCTCTCGATTGATTCATACTGGAGAACAATTAATAGACGAGCCATATGAATTTTCTTCTCAAGTGAAGCAAGTATTTTATCGAAAGATCCAACTGATGAGGGTTGGTACGTTGTACTTCGAAACACCCCTAGAGACTTGTTCTATATGGGCAATGGAAGTAGAGATGACATCGTCGAAAGATCGAAAATTTGCATTTTCTAGAACAAAAATTAAATGAAAATATCCCTAGTACTAGTACACAATTTCAATGGGTTCGTGAGGATGTGGACAGAGATATTACGAATTATGATGTAGTCAGATTTTATGATTTTTTATTTATACGTAATATTATAATTTTAATCTTGGTCATGTTATATAATTTAACTATTTTATATGTACTATTATTGTTGTTATTTGTTACTAAAATTTCAACTATTTTATGTGTATTGCAGGAAAAATGCCTAGAGGAAGTTTACTAGATTTAAATATTGTCCAGAATACTCCAATTTTGGAAGAAGGAAATAGTGAACCGCAGACAGCTATTGGATCGTCGAATGTGCCGGAGACACTTGACGAGCTTGCAGAATTTGAAATTAATGTTAAGTTTATTTTACATGCGTGTTGACTTTTATTATTAATTTATTATTCAATTTTAATATAATAATATATCATTTTTCAGTTGAAAGTGGTGGGACACGTAGAGGTCGAGGACGTACACTGCTTAAATATTTATACGACTTAAATCTTTTCGAGAGTGTCATAGTAGGTAGAAACAGTCATGATCAGCCTGTTGGATCTGGAGCTCGACTTTTAGCAGGTTATTTGGGATTATAACACGAAATGCCAATATGTTGCCCATCAACTACGAATCATGGCATCACATGCCTGATAGCAACAAAAATCAAGCTCTCGATAATATTAAGGTAACAAAATGTGAATGTAATTTATAATACTTTGGTTTAAGTTTCATTTATATTTACTTTCTAAACTTATGTTTTTTTAGGATAGATTTGCTTTAGAGGTCTCCGATGACTATATCAAGAAGACATTTGGGTAAAAAATAGAGAGACCATAAAAGCACTTTGAAAAAGGAATATTTTAAAAAAGATATATGCGTCGAAGAAAAATTGGGCCTAGTAGAATTGGGCCTATTGGGCCTTGGGCGTGTGAGCGTTTAAAATTTTTGGAGAGCAAGAGAACAGCACTAATGCAACTTAGATCTATTAGGTGAGTGATTTTGGAGGTTAGGGGGCTTCCATGAAGTCCCGGGATCAAACCTGGGCTTTAGGAAAAATTTTGGTTTTAGGTGAATAAAACCCTGGGAGTTAGTAGGTAGGCTTTAAGAATAAAATGTAGAGGAAAATGACACAAAAAGAGTTGTGGTCTAGTGGCAAATGGTGCCACATGGAAGACAAGGAAGTGACGCCACATAAGGAAGAAAGGGGTCCAAGGTTCAAGTCTTGGCGCTTGAAAATTCATTTTGTTTTCTTTTTAAATGAACTTAGACTTTGGCCCATAGGCTTATATTTAGTTGTGTTGTAACATCCCAAAGATGGGCCTAGTAGGATTGGGCCCATTGGGCCTTAGATGTAGGAGCATTTAAATTTTTTGGGAACAAGATAACAACTTTAATGTAAGTTGGATCTAGTAGGTGAGTGATTTTGGAAGGTTAGAGGGCTTCTATGAAGTCCCGGGTTTAAACTTTGGATTTAGGAAAATTTTGGTTTTAGGTGAAAAAAACCCTAGGAGCTAGTAGGTAGGTTTTAAGAATAAAATATGGAGAGGATGACACAAGAGGAGCTTGTGGTGTAGTGGCAAAGTGACGCCACATAAGATGCAAGGGGATGACGCCAAAAAGGAAGGAAGGAGGTTCAAGGTTCAAGTCTTGGCTCTTGCATTTTGGTTTTCTTTTTATATGGATTTAGACCTTGGCCATAGATTTATATTTAGTTGCGCATGATGTTGGTCGCAAGAGGAGCTTGTGGCCAAGTGGATTACAGCGTGGATTATGCTACAGGGGAGCCTGAGTTCGAATCTCATGACAAGCAAAGGAGTATTTATTTTGTGGATTGGACGGGAAGAATTTGAATTGGATTTAAACTCTACTAACGAAGGGATCCCACATTGGAAAGATACAAGGAATGAAGGTGAGAAGCTAGCTATATATAGAGCTGCTAGGAGGAGAAGGAGCATACCTAGTTGGCGTTACGCATAGGAGTGCTCGGGCGCTAGCTTTAGCGACTTGATTCCTATCGGTGTGTATTCTCTCTACTCGGCGTAGAAGCGACATATGCGAAATATCGGTGACACGACGATAGTAACCACACGAGCGTCTTGAAAGCACGTCTGAGGCTTCAATGCGATATAGTTGAGGTCATCAGTAGTGTTCTTGTGGGTGTGGGTCAATAGCTACGATGGCTCGAAAGGGGCCAAGTGGGCCCAATGGGCCCGGGGGGCCCATATGAATAAATTGTATGATTGGGTAGTAGATAGTGAACTAGACTATGTGAATCTCATATATGTGGCTAGGTTTGGGCTGAATAGGCCACACGAGTGTGTGGGCCCACTTGGGTCGAGAATGGGCCTTAGGCTCATTCGTATTATTATCTTTGTTTAGAATACTTGAGTCGTTCGAGGTGACAGTGGACCTTCTGTTAGGTCGTTAATACCTTGATTTGTAAAATGACCAAAATACCCATGGTTTACAAAATTACTAAAATACCCCTCGTTTGTAAAATTACTAAAATACCCCTAGTTTGTAAAATTACCAAAATACCCTAGTTTGCAAAACTACCAAAATACACCTAGTTTTTAAAATTATCGAAATACCCCTAATTTGTAAAATTACGGAAATACTGCTAGTTCATGAAATTACCAAAATACCATTGGGTTGCAAAATTATCGAAATACCCCTAGTTTCCAAAATAACCGAAATACCCCTCATTTGTAAAATTACTGAAATACCCCTAGTTTATGAAATTACAAAAATACCCCTAGTTTACAAAATTATCGAAATACCCCTCGTTTGTAAAATTATCGAAATACCCCTGGTTTGTGAAATGACCAAAATACCCCTAGGTTGCAAAGTTATCGGAATACCCCTGGTTTGAAAAATTACCAAAATACGCCTCTTTTGTAAAATTACTAAAATACCCCTATTTTGTGAAATTACCAAAATGCCCTTAGGTTGTGAAATTACCGAAATACCCCTAATTTGCAAAATTACCAAAATACCATTGGTTTGCAAAATTACTGAAATACCCCTCGTTTGTAAAATTATTAAAATACCCCTAGTTTGTGAAATTACCAAAATACCCCTAGTTTGCAAAATTAATGTTTTACCCTTAAATGAAAAAAATGATCGTTGTACCCTCGTGGTAGTACTAGCGTTTTATGTGTTAATTGTATGATTGATTGTTTGAGATACACTACATACAAGAATTAGTTATGAGTCAAATTTTGAACTACCCCTAAAGGGTAGGATTACCGGAATATCCTTATAGGGTAAATGACTAATTTGCCCTTGTAGGTAAGTGATTGGCTTGTGCTATGATATGACCGGTTTGGCTGTGGTTGTATGTCTGATATGATTTTATTACATGTTTAAATGATTGTTACTGACCATGGCCATTCTGCATGCACGTGTAATGATTGAGCATGACATACACGACATATTGCATGGGGTTGGGTTATTGATGATCGGGCCACATTCTGTATAATGGCTATATGCCAACCTAAATATGGCTCCGTGCTATCTTGATTATGGCTTTGTGCTAATCATATTTACCCAAGGTTGTGTGCCGATTATATTGCTGTCGCTGATGGCTATGTGCCAAGCATAATACAGTTATTGATGACTCTATGTCAATCATATTTACGCAGGGCTGTGTGCCGATTATATTATTATTTTGGTGGCTCTGCCACATATATCGGTGACACTATCACACAAAAGGATGGCTTGGTGCCACATTATCATATCAATTATTTGGCCATATGGTGATCGGTGGCTAGGCCACGTTATATTTGGTCACATGGTGATCGGTGGCTAGGCCATGTTATATTTGGTCACATGGTGATCGGTGACTAGGACACGTTATATTATCTTTGAGCAGTGTGTCTGTCAGCATGACTGCCAAAGTGGAGTGTAGAGGATGGATGGTTGATTGTAGAAATCCCCAGGTGTGTTGAGGATGGACATATAGAGTGGAGTGTAGAGGATGGAAAAACTAGGCTGGGTTGGGCTGTCATGTTGATTGCATTGCATTCACTATTTATGCCATGTTGTTAGGGCTATGGCCCAGTTCGACTCGTATGGGCTTCAGCCAATTTCATTACTGTGAGAGCTAAGGCTCAATGGGCTTAGGCCCAGTTATCATTCGTATAGGGGATTACCCACTGAGTTCTTATAACTCACCCCTCTGCTTAATTTGGAAGTAATTCCTTGCTTTGCGGATTTGGAGCCAAGGTGAACTCTGTGGTGGCCATACATCGTAGCTTAATAAATTCTATTTTGCATTACTATAGATTTTATTTAAATTTAGGTTTTTGTTTTGTAATAAGGCCTTTGGTATTTTGTTTTGGCTTTAGCTCTTAATTCGGTTACTACTTATTAATTTTGAATTCTCAATTTGGGATTTTCTAAAACATTAATAACAGTTTTTCTATAATATTAATACACGGTTTACAAACTATAATGGATAAATGTAACATCCTGAATAGGGGCTATGCATTTTCAGTTTGGTTGTATGAAATGACAAGTTTAAGCACTAAGAATAAAATTTTTGATATTTTTGGAAACCTAGAAATGCATGAAAATGGAAACCTAAACATTTTGGAAACCTAAACATTTTGGAAACTTGAACATTTTGGAAACTTGAACATTTTGGAAACCTGAACATTTTGGAAACCTGAAGATGTAAGAAAAATGGCAAGTTACAGAGCCGATCGAAAATTTTAGGAAACTTAGAAATAATGCCGGAATGACAAATGTTAAAGTCCAAAATAGGAAATAAGGGCAAGAGGGCCTTAAAAGAAAAAGTTGGTGAAATTCGACACACAATCGGGCTTGGAAAAGTGGCCTGAAGGTGTCACTTAAGGCTTATGGAAATGACGCCATGTGCAAGAGGAATGGGCCTGAGTTCGAGTCACTTGGAAAGCAAATATTGAAGGTTTTATTTTGCTTCCAAGGCTAGGGGTGGACGGCACCTATTTCTAGAAAAGGGAGGAGTTTTATTTCGGTTAAAACTTGATAAATTAAGTGTTAAGTAAAGGATTTTCTCTTAATAAGATAATTGAGGAGTTATAGGATGGATTAAATACTTTTTAATTTAATAAGGTGATAATTAAAAGATAATATTATCACTTGTGGGGGAGTAGTGGCCAAGTCAAGGACTCTTGATCTAGCAATTTTAGTTAAAAGAGGAGAATTAAGGCTATTCTCTCATCTTTCCTAAGCTTGCCAAAATTTTCCTAGCTCTCTCCCCCTCTCTGCCGAATTTTCTTTAAGCAAAATCCATTCTCTCTTCTTCTATTTTCTTCTCCGTTTCTACTGTCAAAGCCGAATCTTTATTGATTCTAAGCAAAGGAGCAATCAACTACAACATCAAAAAGGGTAAGATCTGTAGTCAATCAATTTCTATTCCTTTCTTTTATCAAAAATTTGAGTACTAATCCTAATAGCAGATTTTGGCCGAATCTACAAGGGGTCTCTTAGGTTTCCACAATTACCGAATATACAGATCAAGAATCTAAGGTAAGAACAATTAATTCTTGTTCTTCTAATTCGTTTAATCAAGATCTAAGGAAATAACCTCTTTTATGTCTCTTGGCGAATATCAAAGGAAGAGTTTGGGATTTGATTCAAGGAATTTAAGGGATTTAACGAGACATATTAAGGAATCCTTGTCATATTTGGAAATCGTATGGTAAGTGACATTCGCCAAGGTTTGATCTTGATATTGAATTATTTTCCACTTATTCAAAAGTTAAAAGCGACATAATTACGATTTAGTGGCTAAATGATTTAAGGAAGGAATACTATCATTTTTTGGCATTTGATTTATAGTCTTTCAATTCAACAAGGTAAGTAATACAAATCCTACTTGGATTTGGTTTTAAGCCAAATAAGTTTGTTAATATATTTTAATGGTTGGTAGAATATAGGAGTAAAAATCTAGATCGGTAGATCGTTCTTGAGGATTTCAAGGAATCTATTAAGCAAATCGGTGTGTACGCACACTAACTTTCAACATTTCATATGGAAATTTTTTTATTATATGATTATACGTAAGAATATGAATATGGCTAAGTACCTAAAGTGGTACAAAAGTACCCGAGTAGTTTCCTACT
Source organism: Gossypium rotundifolium (assembly GCA_025506655.1). Taxonomy (NCBI): domain Eukaryota; kingdom Viridiplantae; phylum Streptophyta; class Magnoliopsida; order Malvales; family Malvaceae; genus Gossypium; species Gossypium rotundifolium. The sequence continues at coordinate 103,771,338 of CP106733.1, read as the reverse complement.
TACGATAGGATTATGAAATATGTTATTTTATAACATGTGAATATATGTATATGAATATGAAATTAAGTATGTTATGCATGATATATATATATATATTTGAGGCATTCGGATTTATGTGAAAGGGAAGAAGGTGTTGACTTGGTCTCACCAGCGTTATATGGTGACTACGGTCACAACATTTTGAATATGGTAACTCGGTTACATTTTTTGAATTTGGTAACCGGTTACACTATTTGAATATGGTGTCTAATGACACAAATTATATGGGCGATGAGCACGTCGACTGCAGCGACTGCCTTCGATGGTGTGTAACGGATGGAGGGTTGACTAAGTAGTCCCCACGGTGTGACTGGCAGGTACGGGTGGTGTGTATCGGATGGACCATTAGGCTTGGGTTTGGGTTGCATCATAATTTATTTTATATGAATATGAATTTGATTTATGAACATGTATGCTGATTTGTTAGTATTGTGTGCACATTGAGTGCATTGACTCACCTCGTTGTGGGAAATATTTTCGGTGATAAATAAAGGATTTGAACCGGACGGTGAGACCTCGAGGTGACCATGTTCCATTTGAAGATTTTATCCGATTTAGACTTTGTTATTTGTTTTGGGTTTTACTTGATGTAATAAGGCCATAAGGCCCAAAGTGGATTTTCTTATTCTCGCTTTACTTTAAATTGTTATGTTACGAACTACTATGACTAAAAGTTAAATGTTATTTTCTTTAAAACCCTAAAATTATTTTGTCACCTTAATAAAAATTGGATTTACAAGATTAATTAAATGGGTTTCCAATCTAAGCCCAATCCACAACAATATTTACAAAAAAAATTTTACAAATTTTCTCTAAGTAACGAAATTCTTTGAAACCGGTTTACTTTAGGAACATACCAGATCCGATTCAGGCTCGTGGGCCGGGTGTGGGGTGTTTCAATTTGGTATCGAGCCGGTTTTAAACTCTCGACACATGGGCTAAGGCCCAAAACGTTTTCAAAGCGAGCCAAATGATTTTCTTTGAAAATAAGTAGGCTTCGGCATGGCCCTAAGTCTCAAACCATGATCCACCGGTAAGTACCCTAACTCTATGTGTGATTACATGATTTATATAAGAGTAGAAAAGGCATGGAACGTAGAATAGAATGATAGGAACTTGAACCCTAGGATTAGACTACTCAAACACAAACACATAAGACTTGTTGTACTAAACAAACCTATGGCTAAGTCACTGAGCTAAGGTGTGGTAACCCCTGTGCGCATGTCTAGGATTGGATCCTAAAGAGCACAGTATTTAAGCAGTCCTAGTGACTCACCTCCTCTTGCAGAATCCTACCAGTGCGTAGCTTCGGTTCACCATAACTCGAGAGAGCTCGGTGGTGTGGTAACCTCTGCGCATGTCTAGGAATGGTTTGGTGGGAGCTTGGTATTTAAGCGATCCGCGTGACTCACCTCCTCTCCACACGAATCCTGCCTGTGCGTAGCTTTAGTTCACCACGACCAAGAGGGCTTGGTCATAGGCTAAACATAATGACTAAAACCCGAAAGAACTAGCCATGTTTTGAAAAAAAAAAAAGAGAGAGAACAAAACAACAAACCCTAGTTTTTTCAAACTTTTAAAACTTTCTTTTAAATCGAGAAAATTATTTTACAACATTTTCCGAAAAACTCTGATTTGCAAAATTACAAAAATGCCACTTAGGGGTGAAATTACCAAAACGCCTTGGTTTATAAAATGTTCAACTACTCAATAGCTTTACCAAAATTTCATTATTTTTATAACATTCAAAAACCCTAATTTGCAAAATATCAAAATACCTTAATTTTGGAAAAATTACAAAAATTGCCCCTAACTTACAAAATTACCAAAATGACCCTGATTTCCAAAATTTTTGCAACATTCCCATTTTTGAAGGGATAATTTTTGAAAAGAACCCTCAAAGTTTTACAACTTTTGAAATACCCCAAATTTATTAAATTTTACAAATTTACCCTGATTTGTGAAAAATTACCAAAATACCCCTGAGGTTAAAAATTATCGAAATACCCTCGATTTTAAAATTTTCCAAATTTCCCGAGACTTGAAATTTTCAAAATACTTTTGACAAAAACACCAAGAAACGTTTTCTTACGAAAATTACGAAAATGCCCTTATAGGATAAAATTACGAAAATACCCCTGGGTAGTGGAAAACAACAACAACAAAAACTACAACATTTCTCTGAATGAACAAAAGTTCATACTTGTTTGATGGATGAATGAATGAATGGATAAACTGTGTGATTGTATGAATACGAAAGAACCACCCTTAAATCCTTTTTCATAAAACTCCTTCGCGGGTAAAAAGTGGAACAATGAGCTCTAGAGGACGTGGTCGTCGTGGTCGAGGTAGAGGAAGGATGACCGTGTCGGAACCCGTTAGGTCGGGTCAAGGGTCCGACAATGAAATGCCATCGCCACCACCACCCCTATTTGTTAATGTTGAGCAAAGAGGCTCGAGACGGGAAGATCTTGTATCGCATGTCAGTCTTTGCGAGTTTTGGAATGGTGGCTGGTGCAGGAGGAAATGGGGGAAATCGAAAGTCTATACCTGAATGGCTCTGAGCTAATGGAGCGAAAATGTTTCGAGGAGTATCTAATATGGCACCCAGTACAGCTGAGTACTGGTTGGAAGCAACGGAGCATACCATGGATGAGCTCGATCGACTCAAGAGGAAAAGTTGAAAGGAATGGTGGCGTTATTCTGCGATGAAGCGTATCGATGGTGGTTAACTGCTCGAGATGGTACCACGGTGACAACTTGACTGGGAGTATGTTAAAGAGGCATTTCGGAAGAAGTATGTAGGAACCGGTATACTGGATGAACAAAAGAAGGCTTTTCTAGGGTTGGTGTAAGGAGTAAGTCCATCGCAGAATATGAGGCTAATTCGAGGTTGAGCCGCTATGCTCGAGGGTAGTGGCAATCGAGCATGAATCTTGTCCGCTTTGAGGACGGATGAGAGACGATCTGAGGCTCGTTGATAGCACCGCATCGGGAGCGGGAATTCTCTCCTTTAGTGGAAAAGGCCAAGGTGGCGAGGGATTAAGGATGCTACTAAGCGGTGTGGATAGGAATAAGGCCAAAAGAGGATTTGGACCATCGAAAAGGGTCACAAGAGGCCTAGGGTTGACGAGCCACGTAATCAATAAATTCGATGCAATTTGGCAATGACGCCCTTGTGAGCATTGTGGAAAGAAGCACATGTGAGAGTGTTGGAGAAAGACGGGAGGATGTTTCAAGTGTGGGCCCAAGGACCATATGCTTAAGGATTATCCCAAGCAATTAGATGAGAGCCAAATGGCGATTCGAATACTAGCCAGACTGGTAGAGGCAGCCAGTAGCCTCAACGGGGTCGTGGTTGGAGTAACCGAGGTAGTGGTACTGGCAGAGGCCGTGGAACACAGGGTCGAGGTACTAATGTTAATGCAGAAGCAAGACAATCGGGTTTGGTTTATGCGGTTACGGCGAAGGGAAGATGGAGGCGTCGGATGTAATAACCCAATGCGTTCTTTATTTTGACAAACCTATTTTGCTCGATTGATGTGGGCTCGACCCATTCCTATGTTGCAAGTAGTGTAGTGGAAACACTAGGCCTAGACTCTGAACTTTTTGATAGACAGATGACTATAGTAAGCCCATTAGGCCAAACTATAATGGTAGACAAGATCTTTCGGAATGTACCCCTAGAGATTCAGGGAGTGAACTTTCGAGCAGATTTAATGGAATTACCCTTCGGAGAGTTTGAGCTTATACTCGGAATGGATTGGCTGGTAGAACATTGAGCCGTGTTGGATTGTCCGGCTAAATGTATGGAACTAAGAACCCCGGAGGATAAAGTGGTAGTAATGATCGGAGAAAGGAGGAACTACTTGTCTAATGTAGTTTCGACACTGAAGGCTGAGAAGATGGTTAAGAAAGGTTGCGAGGCGTTCTTAGCCTTCGTAAGTGCGATAGGTGGAAAGGAGAAAGGTATTAATGGAGTTAGGACGGTAAGGGACTTTGTGGATGTGTTTCTAGAGGAATTACCGGGAATACCCCCAGACAGGGAGGTGGAATTTAGGATAGATTTGCTACCCAGAACAGCTCCTGTGTCAATCGCTCCATACCGAATGGCACCAAAAGAGTTAGTGGAGCTCAAGGCTCAGATACAAGAACTGTTGGATCGTGGGTTCATCGACCAGTGTGTCTCGTGGGAGCACCGGTCTATTGTGAAGAAGAAGGACGAACTATGCGTATGTGCATAGATTACCGTTAGTTGAATAAGTGACCATTAAGAACAAGTATCCCTTGCCAAGGATCGATGACTTGTTCGATCAATTTGAAGGAGTGCAGATGTTTTGAAGATCAATTTACGGTCGGGATACCATCAATTGAAGGTGAAGGAGGTGACATCCATAAGACCGCTTTTAGGACAAGATATGGTCACTTGAGTTTTGGTGATGCCGTTTGGGTTGTGAACGCTCGGCCGCATTCATGGACATGATGAATCGGGTTTTCCAACCCTACTTGGATAGATTCATCGTTGTGTTCATCGACGATATTTTGGTGTACTCGAAATTGGAGGAGGAGCATGATGAGCTTCTCCGAGTCGTGTTGGAAGTGTTAAGGGAGAAGAAGCTCTATGCCAAATTCAGCAAGTGCGAATTTTGGCTTAAGGAGGTGGCATTCCTAGGACATGTGGTATCCGCAGAAGGAATAAGAGTGGATCCTAGGAAGATCGAAGCAGTGTTGGATTGGAAACCACCTAGGTCCGTGGCTGAGATTCGAAGTTTCCTAGGCTTGACAGGCTATTACAGAAGGTTTGTGGAAGGATTTTCGTCGATAGCGCGCCTTTAACCAAGTTACTAAGGAAGGAAGTACCCTTGAATGGACTAATAAGCAGCGGAGAGCTTTGAAAAGCTTAAAAGGGTATTGACTAAGCTCCAGATTAATTCAATAGGAGGCGGGAAAAGATTTTATGGTGTCTTGTGGCGCTTACCGCATCTGGGTTAGGTCGTGTTAATGCAAGATGGCAAAGTAGTCGCTTATGCGTCCACTTACAGCACTAAGACCTCATGAGATTAACTACCCCACTCATGACTTGGAACTAGCAGAGTGGTTTTCGCCTTAAAGTTTGGAGGCACTACCTTTATGGAGAAAGGTCGGTTATCTATACAGACCACAATAGTCTTAAGTACTTATTGACTCAGAAGGAGTTGAATTTGAGGCAACGAAGGTGGGTGGAATTGCTAAAGGACTACGACTGTTCGATAGAATATCATCCGGGCAAGGCAAATGTGGTAGCCGATGCCCTGAGTAGGAAGGTTGTGTCGGATCTACGGGCTTTGTTCGCTCACTTAAGTCTGTATGATGACGGAAGTCTGTTGGCAGAGTTACAAGTCGTGCCCACATGGCTGAAGGAGGTGAAAGAGGGATAGTTGGTGATAACGACTTAAGTACTAAGTTGCGACAAGTCTGACAAGGGGATTAATGGACTATGGTGTCAATGATGAAGGAGTATTGTGCTACAAGGGAAAAGTCGTATCTTGGGGATAAGGAGTTGAGACAAAGATTCTTGGGAAGCGCATGGTAGCCCTTATGCTATGCATCCCGGAGGCATCAAGCTATATAGAGATCTAAGGAGCGCTTTGGTGATGCGATCCAAAAGCGAGAGGTGACCAATTTGTGGGGAAATGTTTGGCGTGTCGACAAGTTAAGGTGAACACCAAGTCCCATCGATTGCTTCAACCAATCGAAGTTCCCCAATGGAAGTGGGAGAGAATTACCATGGACTTCAGTTAGTGGGCTTCCTCACGCCTACTAAGAAGGACTCGGTATGGGTGATAGTGGACCGTTTGATCAAGTCCTTTACTTTATCCCATGAAGAATGGATTATTCTCTTGAAGTTGGCCAAGTTATATGTGGCAAAAATTGTGAGGTTACATGGAGTACCAATGTCGATCATCTCGATAGAGACCCAAGGTTTACGTCTCGATTTTGGAAGGCACTTCATCAAGCTTTAGGCACTAAGCTAGACTTCACTCGACTTTTCATCCATAATCGGACGGGCAATCTGAGCGGTTATACAAGTGTTGGAGGATATGTTGAGAGGTCAGTGTAATGGATTTCGAGGAAGTTGGGAAGATTACTTGCCTTTAGTGAATTCGCCTACAACAACAACTATCAAGCTAGCATTCGGATGGCACCATACTGAAGCATTGTATGGAAGGAAGTGTAGAACACCTACTTGTTGGACGAGTTAGGAGAACACCGAGTTTTGGGTCCGAATTAGCGGCGAACCGAAGAGAAGGTTGAGTTAATTAGGCGCAGTTGAAGGAAGCCTCGATGGCGTAAGTCGACGTAGACCTTAAGCGGAAGGAAATAGAGTTTGAAGTGGGAGACCAAGTATTCCTAAAAGTCTCGCCTTGGAAGAAGGTAATGAGGTTCGATCGAAAAGGGAAGCTAAGCCCAAGGTTTGTAGGGCCTTATCGAGTGCTGAAACGAGTTGGGCTAGTGGCATACCAATTAGAGTTGCCACCAGAATTGCAGGAGATGCACGACGTATTTCATGTGTCCATGTTACGTCGCTATCGATCGGATCCGTCGCATGTGGTATCTGTTGAGGAAGTGGAGCTAAGGCCAGACTTATCCTACGAGGAAGAACCGATTCGGATCTTGGAACGTGATGTGAAAGTACTATGAAGGAAAACAGTTCCTCTAGTCAAAGTGCTATGGTGCAATCATGGAACGGAAGAAGCTTCGTAGGAGTCAGAGGAGACCATGCGACAGCAATACCCTCAATTATTTTAGTTAGGAAATTTCGAGGACGAAATTTTGTTTAAGGGGGTAGAACTGTAACATCCTGAATAGGGCCTATGCATTTTCAGTTTGATTTTATGAAATGACAAGTTTAAGCACTAAGAATAAAATTTTTGATATTTTTGGAAACCCGGAAATGCATGAAAATGGAAACCTAAACATTTTGGAAACCTAAACATTTTGGAAACCTAAACATTTTGGAAACTTGAACATTTGGAAACACGAACATTTTGGAAACACGAAGATGTAAGAAAAATGGCAAATTCTGAGCCAATCGAAAATTTTAGGAAACTTAGAAATAATGCTTGGAATGACAAATGTTAAAGTCCAAAATAGGAAATAAGGGCAAGAGGGCCTTAAAAGAAAAAGATGGTGAAATTTGACACACAATCGGGCTTGGAAAAGTGGCTTGACGGTGTCACTTAAGGCTTATGGAAATGGCGCCATGTGCAAGAGGAATGGGCTGAGTTAGAGTCACTTGGAAAGCAAATATTGAAGGTTTTATTTTGCTTCCAAGGCTAGGGGTGGGCGGCACCTATTTCTTGAAAAGGAGGAGTTTTATTTGGTTAAAACTTGATAAATTAAGTGTTAAGTAAAGGATTTTCTCTTAATAAGATAATTGAGGAGTTATAGGATGGATTAAATACTTTTAATTTAATAAGGTGATAATTAAAAGATAATATTATCACTTGTGGGGAGTAGTGGCCAAGTCAAGGACTCTTGGTCTAGCAATTTCAGTTAAAGAGGAGAATTAAGGCTATTCTCTCATCTTTCCTAAGCTTGCTTAAATTTTCCTAGCTCTCTCCCCTCTCTGCTGAATTTTCTTTAAGCAAAATCCATTCTCTCTTCTTCTATTTTCTTCTCGTTTCTCTTGTCAAAGCCGAATCTTTGTTGATTCTAAGCAAATGAGCAATCAACTACAACATCAAAAGGGTAAGATCAGTAGTCAATCAATTTCTATTCCTTTCTTTTACCAAAAATTGGTACTAATCCTAATAGCAAATTTTGGCGAATCTACAAGGGGTCTCTTAGGTTTCCACAATTACGAATATCTGGATCAAGGATCTAAGGTAAGAACAATTAATTCTTGCTCTTCTAATTCGTTTAATCAAGATCTAAGGAAATAACCTCTTTTATGTCTCTTGGCCAATATCAAAGGAAGAGTTTGAGATTTGATTCAAGGAATTTAAGGGATTTCGGACATATTAAGGAATCCTCGTCGATTTGGAAATCGTATGGTAAGTGACATTCGCCAAGGTTTGATCTTGATATTGAATTATTTTCCACTTATTCAAAAGTTAAAAGCGACATAATTACGATTTAGTGGCTAGCCGATTTAAGGAAGGAATACTATCATTTTTTGGCATTTGATTCTGATCTTTCAATTCGGCAACAAGGTAAGTAATACAAATCCTACTTGGATTTGGTTTTAAACCAAATAAGTTTGTTAATATATTTTAATGGTTGGTAGAATATAGGAGTAAAATCTAGATCGATAGATCGTTCTTGATTTCAAGGAATCTATTAAGCAAATCGGTGTGTCGCACACTAACTTTCGATATTTCATATGGCAATTATTTTTATTATATGATTATACGTAAGAATATGAATATGGCTAAGTACTCTAAAGTGGTACAAAAGTACTCGTGCACGTTTCCTACTTCGATAGGATTATGAAATATGTTATTTTATAACATGTGAATATATGTATATGAATATGAAATTAAGTATGTTATGCATGATATATATATTTTTGGGGCATTAGGGATTTATGTGAAAGGGGAAGAAGGTGTTGACTTGGTCTCACTAGCGTTATATGGTGACTACGGTCACAACATTTTGAATATGGTAACTCGGTTACATTATCCGAATTTGGTAACTTCGATTACACTATTTGAATATGGTGTCTAATGACACAAATTATATGGGCGATGAGCACGTCATTGCGATGTTGCCTTCGATGGTGTGTAGCGGATGGAGGGTTGACTTAGTAGTCCCACGGTGTGACTAGCAGTGCGGTGGTGTGTAGCGGATGGACCATTAGGCTTGGGTTTGGGTTGCATCATAATTTATTTTATATGAATATGAATTTGATTTATGAACATGTATGCTGATTTGTTGAATGTTAGTATTGTGTGCACATTGAGTCATTGACTCACCCGTTATGGGAAATATTTTCGGTGATGAGCGGTGGATTTGAACGGGATGGTAGACCTCGAGGTGGCCATGTTCCATTTGAAGATTTTATCCGATTTGGACTTTGTTATTTTTTGGGTTTCACTTGATGTAATAAGGCCATAAGGCCCGGTGGATTTTCTTATTACGCTTTACTTTAAATTGTTATGTTACGAACTACTATGACTAAAAGTTAAATGTTATTTTCTTTAAAACCCTAAAAATTATTTTGTCACCTTAATAAAATTGGATTTACAAGATTAATTAAATGGGTTTCCAATCTAAGCCCAATCCACAACAACATTTTCAAAAAATTTTACAAATTTTCTCTAAATGTGAAATTCTTTGAAACACTGCTTACTTTAGGAACATACGGATCCGGTTAGAGGCTCGTGGGCCGGTGTGGGGTGTTTCAATAAAACTCTAGATTTTCTTAACGTTGATAACTATTTTCAAAATATTGCATGTCTACAATAATTGAAATGTCATTTTTCTGAAACTTATTGAGTTGGATTAATTATAAACAAGATCGTCAGAAATAGCAACGAAAATGTTTTTGCAAAGAGAACTATAAAACAAATTGGATTTTTCACAAGCAACAAAACTTGATGTTTTTAACGAACGCGTAGATTCTTTAACAACATTTCCATATGGCATGCCAGATCCGGTCGTAACGTCTAGGCCGGTTTGGGGTGTTTCATGTGCATGCTTTAAGTTACAAAAGGAGCTTGTGTTGTGGTGGCATGTAGCGTCTGGAGCATAAGAGAGGCCAATGGTTCGAATCCTTTGCAAGCAAAAAGGGATATTTATTTTGTTAAGTTGGGGCGACAAGTGGTTGTAATGGATGTAAACTCTGCTGAAGGAGGGATCCCACATCGGGAAAATAGCATGAGGGAAGGTCGGCTAGATTTAAATAGAGCAATCTATGAGGAGAGTATGTACACCTCGGTTGGCATTTGGGCATATGAGTGTTTGGAGCGCGGATTAACTCCGATTCCTATCAGGTGTGTATTTCACGCTACTCTAGCTGTAGAACGGTACAATGTCGAAATGCCGATCACACGGTGATGGTAGCCACACGATCGTGTGAGCACAAGTGTTGGAGCTTCGACACGATAGTTAAGGCCATCTTGAGTGTTCTTGTGGGTTAGGCTATTTGGGCCACGATGGGTCGAAAGGGGCCATGTAGGGCCAATGGGCTCGTGAGCCCAATCGGATAAGTTCTTTAATTATGTAGTGAATATTAGACTAGACTATGTGAATCTCATATCTGTAGTTAGATTTGGGCTAAATGGGCCACACGAGCGTATGGGTCCATTTGGGCTGAGAATGGGCCCTAAGCCCATTCGCATCATTATTCTATTTAGAATACTTTTGTTTAACTGGGTAAATCGCAGTTTGATCGCTCTAGTGAAGGTGACGGCGTTCGTGATTATCCAGTACTCTATGTGATAAGGATCGGTGCTAAGGGATTGGCGGTACACTCGTAATCAAGGTGTGTAATCTCACACCCCTATTATTCTGTTAATTTAATATTCTGTGAATCGGCTAAAAGCCAAAATATCGAAAAGTCAGAATATCGGCATCTGAGATCACTCGAGCGTCTGAGCACTCGTGAGATAAACCGAGCCATAAGTGTTGGCGATAGACTATTGAGCGTGTCACGAACTCTCGTGGGGCCGAAACATAATGGGCCTTGTTGAACGGCGTGGTGAGTGGGCCCAATGGGCTAATGGGCCCATAGGTGAAATCCATGGTAAGTGCCAGGTGATAGATGCGGCTGTAAAGTTTGCAAAACCGTGACCGAGAATAGGCTGAATGGGCCACACGAACGTGTGAGCCCTGCTCGGGCCGAAATTGGACTTTAGGCCTAATTGCACCATTTTGACCGAAAGGGAACTTGTCGCTCGAGGTGACAGTAGACCTCTGAAAAGGTCGTTAGATGACTAAGATTACTGAAATACCATTTATGGGTAAAGTTACCAAAATACCCCTATGGGGTAGAATTACCGAAAGAACCGTGATTTATGAAATTACTAAAATACCCTTGGTTTACAAATTACTGAAATACCCCGTAGGGTAGAATTATCGAATTACCCCTATAGGGAAGAATTACCGATTACCCTTGTAGGGTAGAATACTGGATTACCCTTGTAGGGTAGAATTACCGAATTACCCCTGTAGAGTAGAATTATCGGATTACCCCTGTAAGGTAAAATTACCGAATTACCCCTGTAGGGTAGAATCACCGAATTACCCCATAGGGTAAAATTACCAAATTACCCCTGAGGGATAGGATTACCGACATACCTTATAGGGTAAAATGATTGATTTGCCCTTGCGGGTAAATGACTAACTTGTGCTATGATTTGACTGATTGAACTATGATCGTTGACCGTGTTTTAACTGATTTGAATGTGGTCGTGTGACTGTTATGTTTTTAATGAGTGTGTAAATGATTATTATTGAGCATGGCCATTTTGCATACATGTGTAATGATTGAGCATGACATACATAACATATTACATTAGGTTGGGTTTGTTGATTGGAGGAAGTACCATTCTAGTGGCATCGCCACATATCGATATAGTGGCTTCGCCACATGTTCTTAATTTAGTGGCTCAGCCACATACCGTTATTAGCTGCTTGACTGCATTATTGGTGAGGTTTGGTTGGGTGGGTTGACATGGTCCCCACATAGTGCGATTGGTTGGTACGGGTGGAGAGTTAGTCAGTTGGTAGGATTAGGGTGGGCTCATATCCACATACATTGAGATGATTTTGAGGCTTAGGCCCAGATTGATATTGAATAGGGCTTAGGCCCAAATGTTACCGAATAGGGCTTAGGCCCAGACCGTTACCGAGTAGGGCTTAGGCCTAGAATATGACCGTAATAGGGGATTACACACTGAGTTCTTGTAACTCACCTCTTTTCTTTTTAACCATCCATGTAATCCCCGGCCTTAAAGGATTCAGAGCTACGAGGGACTCGAAGATGGCCACACTTTAGATATGCTTTAAAGTTAAACTTAGCGACCTTACTTTAGTTTAATTTATTTAAGTTATTGGGTTAATAGTATTTTGTAACAAGGCCATTGGGATTTCTCTTTTAACTTTCATTCGGTAACTCTTTTAGTTATGAACTGCCAAACATTCAAACATGGGTTTTTAAACTAATATCACGTTTCCTCAACTGTTTTGAATTAATCTCCTGCAACAAACAAGGTTTTGAAGATAATAAGGTTTTAAAAAGAATGACTTTTAATAAACTACATTTTGAAGATAAGCTAACAAAATATGAGGTTTTACATGGCAGAAGTTTTAATTTCTTTAAGAAGGGTTTCTAATGAAAGCATGGTTTTTGAAAAACTCTTCAATGTGACACGCTAGATTTGGGCCTAACTTCTAGGTTGGGTTTGGGGTGTTACAAAAATTACGAAATGTCCTGCCGGGAATGTTGAGGTACCAATGAGAAGATACGGTTAGATTCTAGAATTCAATGAAAGGAGAGGTATTACGTACTTATAAACTCTTATAAATTTTTTTCTTTATAGTATTTACTATATACGGAATAATAATTTCATTATGTAGGACGTGAGCTAGTTGGAACAAGCAGGACAGAAACAAAAATTCACACACATGGTAGGGTCGAGAAGTTTTGCTTGTGTAGTTGAGGCCGAGGTATTATAATTTATTATTTCTATCAAATATTAATGACTTTATACTATTAAATTATATTTTACTACTACACTGCAGGAAGTCTCGTTTGGTCAAAAAGTTAGACGCCTTCATCTTTTTGACATTACGCATAGGAAGAAAGATGGATCTCCGATGACATCCGAAGCTGGAGAAATTATGGTATATTTATTTAATAAAATTTGATTTATTATATATATTTATAATGTTTAATTATAATAGTTTAATTCCTCATTAGTGGTTTTAAATTAATAATGTTAAGTTATGTTGCATTCCTCCTTATTATATATTTCATTTCTAACTCTTTCATTGATTTATTAGGAGAAACTAAAGGAGAAGAAGGCAGAGTATGAAGCGGTTGCTTCGATGATAGTTTTGTTAATCTTGAGGATATTGATAACAGAATTATTTCTGATGTTTTGGGTCCTGAAAGGTATGGTGGGGTTTGATATCAAGGATCTGGTGTTACGCCGACCCAATATTTTGGATCCAGCTCCCAGCAATAGATGCCTTCCGGGAGTCAAGCTTAATCTGAAGTTCAGAGGTTGAAAGACCAGATAGCTCAGATGCAAGCGAGCATGGTTGAGCAAATTGCTAAGGTTCAAAGAAAATATGAAGAACTCCACCAACAACTTAGAGCGGATCAAGGTGGTGTGAATGAGAGAGGCGTGATAGCAATGAGAGAGGCGAGGCAGAATGATGGTAGCGAGCGAGCGAAAATATGATGAACTCCATTTCTGACTTTAGCATATGATGCAAATGTTTCAGCAGTCGCAAAAGCCACCATCTTAGACATTTATTTTCTTGTTGTAAGATTATTTTTAACATTATTACATTTAACATTATTGTAAGAATATTATTAGTTATACTTCATGTATTAATTTACATAATATATCTTTTATTGAATTTGAAGTATCACTTAGATTTAATGCTTTTGGTGGGATTTTTATGCTACATTTGTTTTTTTGGGTTGGAATTATATGCTATATTTGCTATTTTTGGTTGGATTTAATACAGGAAGGGTAGGATATTGAAAAAATTGTCTACTACAAATATGTACAAATTAGCGGCGTTTGTGAGAATAGCGCTGCTAAAAGTCATAACTTTTAGCGGCGTTTGTGGAGAAGCACCGCGAAAAGTCATGACTTTTAGCGACGTTTGTTGGTAAAGCATCGCTAAAAGTCATGACTTTTAGCGGCGTTTTTTTCTCATAAACGCGCTAAAGTTTGCGACGTTCTCTTTAGCGACCTTTTTTTATGGCACTTCTAAAAGTGCCACAAATACTATTAGTGCCATTTATGAACACCGCTAAAAGTCTGTTTTACTATAGTGATATTATTATGTTTGAATGTGATTAAATAAAAATTGACTTGGTGTCGCGAAATGGATATGAAATGTTCCGATTGTTCGGTAATGCCTCTTAACCATATTCCGGTGACAGTTTTGGGTTAGGGGCAGTATATTTTATTGGTATCAGAGTTACAGTTTAGTCAATTCTACGACTAAAGTAGCGCGTATGAGTCTAGCTATACATGCCATATATATAATTGTGATAGTGTGATGAATTCGGAGAGCTAAAAATGTATTTTTATACAGTAATGGATCCTGGTCGAGCAATTGCTGATGATGTAGAGAGTAAAGCGCTTGCTCCGCTCAAGGGATAGTGCCAGCCACATCTTGGGCAAATGATGGTAGCCAAGAGGGAGAGGGAGAGGCTAAGCAAGCCTTTTTTCGAATGATGAGTGAGTGGTTTTCGGAGTTCGTTCGAACTAATCCGGCTGGTCAACAACCTCCACCCCACAAGTACTTGTTGTACCACAAGTTACGGATTCAATCCAATTGAATAAACCTCCTATAGATAAAATCCAAAAGTATTGGGCGAAAAGTTTAGGGCCACAGCTGATGATGATGCCGAGCAAGCTAAGTTTTGGCTCGAGAATACTATTCGAGTGTTTGACGAGATGTCGTTGACTCCTGATCAATATGTTAAATGTGTTGGTTCCTTGTTGAGAGATACTATATATAATTGGTGGAAAACTTTGATTTCAGTGGTTTCGAGAGAGATAATCACCTGGGATTTCTTTCAAGTTGAATTCTAAAAGAAGTATATCAGTCAATGATTCATTGATCAGAAACATAAAGAGTTTCTAGAACTGAAACAACGCCGCATGTCTGATTCTTGAGTATGAACGGGAGTTTGTGAGATTGAGTTAATATGCACGGGAATGTGTTTCAATCGAAGCTACTATGTGTAAACATTTCATTGATGGGTTGAATGAAGACACTAAATTGTTGGTTGGAATACTTGACATAAATGAATTTTTTGTATTAGTGGAAAGAGCCTGCAAAGCCGATGAGCTTAGTAAAGAAAAGAAGAAAGCTGATTCTAAGGCTAGAGATGAAAGGAAAAGATTGATGAGTAAGTCGTCCCAACCTTCAACGAAGAGATTTAGAGATGCGAGCAATCGTCCAAATGCTTCGTTTGGACATTCGGGTGGAGATCGTGCGAGACAAAATGTTGGTTCGAGAACTCAAGCTCCAATTGAATCAAGTGTTAAAAGTAACAAACTTGAGTGTAGACAGTGTGAAAGAAGACATGTCGGAGAATGTTAGGGCAAGTATAATAATAGAACTTGCTATAAGTGTGGATTATGAGATCACTTCATTCGAGATTACCCAAAGTTAGCTGAAGAAGAAAATGTTCAGAGTGCTAGACCAAGTAATATGATAGCTAGAGGTAGACCACCCAGAAACACCGAAATGTGAGTGGAAGCCAAAGAGGGACTACGAATATAGCTGTGAGATCTGAGGCGAGAGCACCTGCCCGAGCTTATGCTATACGTGCATGAGAAGAAGCGTCATCCCTAGACGTTATTACTGGTACTTTTACTCTATTTGACACTGATATGATTGCATTGATAGATCCAAGTTCTACTATTTGTTTTAGCTCCTAAAGCTAAAAGTTCTAGAGTGTTTCTATTTTTTGGAATTTTCTTACCACGGTAATAACACAATAATCATAAAACAAGAACAAATACTTACTAACTTGGTGTAGGATACTCGTGGTTCCATACTTCCTTTAAACATATATGTATAAATTAAAATTTTAAACGGCTTTGAAAATGTTTTTGAACCCAAACCATAGTCGAGTTTTGAACTTGGCTCTGATACCATGAAATGTAATACCTAAAACTCGGCCCATGTAGTATGACCAGATCTGGCATGTCACATAAAGAAAATGATTTAAAGAACTTATGTTTCTTACTAAAAATGCTATTGTTTAGGAAATCAAATTTGATTTTGAAATACTCGATAAAAATACTAATAATCTTGAAAGATTAATTGAAGAATCGATAATTAAACTAGTGATCTTTTAAAACCATGACTTTTGAAAATATTTTTGGTAATTTGAAAGAGAATTTACGAGTTAAAATATTTGTAAAAGTTTGTTATGAAATCTATTTGTCAATCTATTTTAGAAAAAAACCTTTATTTATGTTTTAGAGAAATTCCCACTTAAAACAATTCAACCAAAATAATAAGTACGTTAAACATAAAGGAAAAATAAAATATTCTAAAGGCCTTATTACAACATAAAAACCCAAAATAGTATAAGTAATAAAGTGAACGAAATAGAAAACTAAAGTTCAAAAACACCATTTCTGAAGTATGGCCTCCACCGAGTCATCCGTGGACCAAGTCCACATCACTGAGATTACTTGAAAGGATTAGGGAAAAGGAGTGAGTTACAAGAACTCATTGTATAATCCCCTTACCGTTATCCACTGGACTTAAACCCGTATAGCAACATCTTGGGCCTAAGCCCATTTACAAGTAATAAATAAATGATATGAATGCAACCCATCCCATCCAGCCAATCTCTCCCTCGACTAGCCAATCGCTTCTATGAGGATCAAGTCAATCCATCCCGCTAGTCTCTCCAATTTGCAGTCAAGCTGCCATTTATAATATTTGTAGCAAAGCCACCAGAATAATATACGGTAATATAATCGGTGCACAGCCTTAATCATGATGGCACAAAGCCATATTAAAATTGGCACATAGCCATTATCAGAATTTATGGCAATGCCACCGGGCTACACTTCTCTTCATTTAAGTTCCTATCCCATATAATATGTAACGATACAATATAAATAATAACATAAAATATCCACATATATAACA
The DNA here is from genome assembly GCA_025506655.1 of Gossypium rotundifolium. Classification (NCBI taxonomy): domain Eukaryota; kingdom Viridiplantae; phylum Streptophyta; class Magnoliopsida; order Malvales; family Malvaceae; genus Gossypium; species Gossypium rotundifolium. Next base: position 103,754,445 of record CP106733.1, on the reverse strand, counting down.
ACCATTAGACTAATGATATATTACGGTGAATCGGTCATTATTGAGCTTTGTAATTCGACCTACTAGGGCAATCTATCAAATCGACCTATAGGGGCATTTCGATAAATTGACCCATAGGGGCATTTTGGTAATTCAGTCCGTAGGGACATTTCAATAAATCGGTCCATAAGGACATTTTAATAAATTGATCCATAAGGACAATTCTGTAAATCGATCCATAGGGACATTTCGGTAAATCGGTCCATAGGGACATTTTCATAATTTTATCAATTTTAATGTCGATTTTGACAAATCTAAAGAAATAATGTAATCTAAGCAAATTTCTTGGTTTATGCCATATTATGACTTAAATCATATGAATAATAACGATCTTATCTTACAACGTGATATTGAATCATGAATCTACAAAATTTTGGTGTGAGATTACACACCTGATTATGGTAAGTATTAAACCTTCTTGATTGTCGGCACCTATGACAACATAATACTCGATTAACTAACATAAGAGGTTTTTCTTAATCCTAATCTAAATCAACGATCTAAAATAATTACTTTCAATATCGTGAATGACCACGATTTGTTCATTCTCATCGGATGATGGTCCACAACCCGTGGGAAATCTCGAACCCCCAAAATCAGTCTACGCTTGAACTTAGGAGTAGGAATCGCAAATCCACTCCTTTTGTGTTGCCCAATCACTTTTCCTTTCAAATCGGTTCCACTTGCCTCCATTGGAAAAAGTCGTAATCAAAAACAATATTACGATGATATAAAATGATTTTCTAAGGAAAAAGGGTTTGGCTTACCACTATTTCTGAAGGGTTAGCAAGTAGAGAATATCGAGTGATTTCGTCTCTACAAACATAATCGGTTAGTTGAAACTTTGATCCGATTGTATTATAATCGAGTAGAAACATAACGAAGAATCCATGAAGGAACCACTTACCTTAATGATTATAAAATCGATTCCCACCGATTGTACTTATGGCTACGGATGAGTCAAAGGTAATAGATTCGGCTTTCCCACTATTACACTACAAAAAAGTATTGATCACAACATGAGAGTGATAGAGATAAGAAACAAAGTAGACTAGCTGAAAAATAATGAACACACATATTTGGCTAGGAAGAAGAAGAAAATGAAATGAAAAGAGGGATATACAATCACTTACCGATTCGATTAAGAAGAGATTGTCCAGCACAAAAGGAAAAGAAATGGTAAAGAAGTAGGGTGGTAATAGGTTCGGCTGTGGAGAGAACCGAACAAGAAAGTTTGATCAGAAGAGAATGTCAATTTAAGAAAAGAGAAAAAGTTGATAAAATTATCAAAAGAAAAGAATGGATAGAGGAAGAGTGCCTTGGTAGTTTCGGCTATCAAAAGAAAATAGGCAAGAGTAGGTTGAGGGTTACAGCAAAGCAGGGGAGAAAAATGAACAATTTTGGACTAGAAAGTTTCGGCCAAAGCAAGGGGAATGTTTCAGGAAGACAAAGAAAAAGGTTTGGAAAAGAAACACAAAGTGTTCAAACAAAAGAAAAATACCTCTCAAGCACCAAAACTAGCAAAATGGCTTGCAAAAATTTGACTCTCCCTTCCCCCTAACAAAATTGTGTGAAAATCTTGCCAAAAGGATAGATGTTGACCATAAACTTATTTCCAAACTATCTTCTTTCAAACCGGCCAACATATCCCCCTTCTTGCTCATTTCTTTTACTCATTTCCATACACTTCTCCTTACCATATTTCCTTAGCCACCTTTCCATAATTAAAAAGACCACCTTACCAAAAATACAACCACGGTCGACACTATGGATGGGTAGCATAAAAAAATTAATCAAAATTTTGCACTAGGTGGGATTCGAACTCCACCCCTCAAGCCCATACATGCAACGCCACACCACTCCTCTACTAGCTTCACTTGTGCTAGCAAATTGCACACTTATTTCCATAAGCCTTGATGCTACTTACCTTCACTCTTTAAAGTGCTTAAACACAAAAATTTTACTAAGGCCCAACTCAACCTCAAGCCTTCTTAGGACCTTAAAACTTACACAATTAATATTTGTTACTAGCCTCTCGCAAGATATAATGCAGAATATAAAATTCTAAATTTTAGGATGTTACAAAAAGAAAGATGGCACTGTGAGAACGTGTATTTACTATCGGCAGTTTAACAAAGTGACAATAAAGAATAAATATTCGTTGCCTCGTATTGATGATTTGTTTGACCAGTTGAAAGGAGCTACAATATTTTTAAAACTAGATTTGAGATCGGGCTATTATCAGTTGGGAGTTAAAGAATCTGATGTGTCGAAAACTGCTTTTAGAACGAGGTATGGACATTATGAATTTTTAGTCATGCCATTTAGACTAACGAATGCTCCTGCAGTGTTTATGGACTTAATGAATCAGATTTTTAGACCATACTTAGATCGTTTTGTCGTGGTGGTCATTAATGATATTTTGATTTATTCTTGTGATGAGACGAAACATGCCGAGCATTTGAGAATTATGTTACAAACTCTGCATGAGAAGCAATTGCGTTATATCCTTCGGGATTTTCTTGATTAAAGCCTAGTGGCTAGTTACTTAATGGTATTGTGTTGGCTGAATATAGGAAAGGGGTAGTCAAGTGTTTGGTTTCTCGGGTTTCACTCGATTCGTGGGTTAGATCTTGATTGTCAGGATTCGGAAGTCTCGCGAGTAATCAGGTGTGTATCTCTTACACACTTCATAATTAATGTATTATTATGTTATTAACTTAAACACTGTTAAAAGCCAGAATAAATGTGGATATCGATATGCTACCCTTATAGGTATGAGCGAGGACTCCGGTAAGTCCGTTTCGTTAGTTAATTATATTTGATTGATGATGAATATGTTGTAGTATGTTATTAATTGATAAAGCATGTAAGTAATGTATGTATAAGCATGTGCCTTTGAAATGGGTATTATGAGAGGAGGGGAAGATGTAATATTTGTGACTTTGGGTCACGGTGGTTTAGCACCACAAGTGGTTTGGTACACCGAAAATTTAGTGTAGCCATTAGGGTGCTAGTTGGCCAATAATCCTAGCAAATTGTCCATCTTTTCTCCTTCTCCAAAATCTTTCCCTAAACCGAAACTATCATTGACATTTGGTACAAGTTTGCTTTGTTTTGGCATTGGTATTTTTGACCAAATAGGTACCTTTATTTCATCTTTTCCTCTCAAAATTTTATCTCTCTTTGATGCCAAAATATTGTCACTTTTGAAGTCACTTCTTTTCTTTCTCTTTAGTGAATTTAACTTTCACCAAAAGCCTTCTCTTTCATTTTCATTTCTTTCTCTTTCATTCTATTTCTCTTTCTCTTCCCTCTCATAGCAAAACCACAAAGATCAAGCACCATTTTCTTCTTCATTACTCCCTCTTGTCAAGGCACCTAAGCCCCAAAACCAATCTCCTTTCTCTTTAATCTTTCTCTTTTCTTCCTTTTCTTTTTCCTTCTCACTTTTGTTTTCTTTCTTTCTTCTCTATAGAAACTATTTTCTTCTAAACAAAAATCATCAATCCTTTTCTTATTTTTCTTCAAGACCGAATCATATTCTTTTTCAATCTCCTTTCTCATTTTCTTTTATTGAAAACCGAAACTATTATATACTAAAAATCACTATCTTTTTCTTTTATCTTTTTGTCCAAGCCGAATCATCAATCCTTCTTTTCTTTTTGTTCAGGCCGAATCTTCAAGTGAGTAAGTAAAACTTTCCAATCCATCATTTTCATTATTTATTTCTTTTTACTTTAGCAAATTTAGAAACATGATCTCTTATTTTCTCCTTAGGTCAAATCATTGGAAAGGATTTTCAAGGATCCTTGTTGAAGAAGACTTTTAAGAAGTGATCTTCGGATCATCTAAGGTAAGATTATTCCTTTTGGTTATATCAAATCTTTTGAATGGATCGCTAATCAACGCTATTTTAGGGCGATTTAAGATCAACAAGATAAGTAAGAAAAGAGCCGACGTGTTTGGAAGAGAGGAGGTGTTCCTTTACCATCGAACTACAAACGAAGAACATGTCGGCGATTAGAGACTTTCCATCGGATTGTGGACCCTCTACTAACGAGGATCGATTATTTGAAGTAGTGCGTATAACCGAACCACTTTACGTTGGTGGAATATCGGTGGTTTTGATCCATCTAGTGGAGAAAACCACAAATAACTTGAGAATCCAGGGTAAGAATTAGATCTCTCGTCAATAAGTATAGTTTTGTTAACAATAGTGTATACTAACCAAGTGTGTTAATTAATTAGTTGTTGACGAGACGAGAGGTATTATTCTCACTATCACAAGGTGTGTAACCTTACATTAAAATTCCATAGATCTATATTTTAAAAAGTGATTTTATGACACTATGTTTGTTTGTGGTTACCAATCATTGGTATACAAAATTAAGGTATGTTTACCTCAAGATTCGTTTATTTTTGCTATATGCATAAATATGAAATAAGTATGATTATATTATGTTTTGAGGGGTAAATGGCATGAAAATCTGATTTGATATGTATGTGCATGGGCATATGGGTATATTTGAAAAAGGAGGAAGTATTCTGGTGGTTTTACCATATTTCGGTGACTTGGTCACATATTTGACTCGTGACTTGGTCACATATTTGACTCCGGTGACTTCGATCACATATTTGAATTTCGATGACTTCGGTCACATATGTGAATCTGGTGACTTCAGTCACGTATTTGAAATTTGGACTTCGGTCAGGTGACTTCGGTCACATCTGTTTGGTGGCTTTGCCACAATATTATAAGGGCGATGTGCATGTTACTGCAGCAACTGCCTTCGATGGTGTGTAGCGGATGGAGGTCGATTTAGTAATCCCACGGTGTGTTGGTTGGTGCGGGTGGTGTGTAGTGGATGGATATTTAGGTGGTAGGGCTTGCATTTCATTTCATGTACATAACCATGTAATATTGAATAATTATTATTTGATCTGCTATGATATGGGCCTTTGGGCTAAATATGAGCTAAATGGGCCTTTGGGCTAAATATGAGTTAAATGGGCTTATGGCCATATGCTAAAATTTTTTGGACTTAAAGCATATGATAAAATGGTCTTTTTAGTGTATGTGTTATACATTGAGTTTATGACTCACCCTTTTGTGGGATAAACTTTTGCATAGTCGATGGATCGGGTCGACAAGGATTTCGAGGTGGCAGTGCATCGTATCAAGTATTGTGGAGATTTCCCAACTTAAACTTATTAATTTAAATTTTATTACTTAGACTTTATTTTGGGTTTGCTATTTTTGTAATAAGGCCACTATAAACTACTTTTAGATTTTGTGTTTGGATTTATTTTAAATTCGCCATGAACAATTATCAATTAAATAACTAAATGGTTTTCGATAAATAATTTAAAAAGGTTTTGTCAATTAATATAGATATATATGTTTTAAGAAAATACAAATCTATTTTTCAACTAAGCCCAACTCGATCTTTAAGTTAATGTTATACTTAAAATCATCAAGTTTTCTTGAACAAAATGATATTCCGCTAAAGTTTTACTCGAGGAACATACCAAATCTGGTTAGGCTTTTGGCTTTGGGTTTGGGGTGTTTCATTGGTATCGAGCCAGTTTTAAACTCTCGGCCTTGGGTTTTGAAGCCCACAATGTTTTCAAAAGTTGGCCCAAATGACTTTTGAAAGTTTTCTTAAGTTAAATGGTTTTATAAGAGCATGGCACTCGGAGTTCTCGGCCCAAATCCATCAGGTATGTACTTTATCGATATGTGATATGTATGATAGTTTAAACTTAAACTATACTTTAGAGACATGGACCCTAGGTGTTTATGTGCTACTACGGAAAAACTCTTGAATACATTTCATAAAACTTTCCTTTAAAAAGAAGTGAAAAGACTCTAATACATAAGACTTTTTCGTAAAAACAAATAAGACACGTAGTAGACATGAGTTCTAGGGGACGTGGTCGTCAGGACGTGGAAGAGGAAGGATATTTGTTTGAACCGATTCGATCTGGTCAAGGTTAGAGAATGAAGCTCCGCCACAATACTGTTGGGTGGACTTTCAAGAACAAAATGAAGGGGTGACGTAGTATCACAAGTCTTGTCTTTTGAGTTTTAGAATGTGTAGCGGAAGCTAGTTAAAATGGGTCTCAAAGTCGATGGCGAGAATGGAGTGAGGTTTTCGGAGGAGTATCTGGAGTAGCTCAAATGTAGTGAATATTGGCTAGAGGCGATGAGAGGATTATGGACGATATAGATCTGTCTGATGAAGAGAAATTGAAAGGTGCTATTTCACTTCTCCGCGATGAAGCCTACTAGTGGTGGCTCATTATAAAGGAGAGTACCCCATGGATTATGCGGATTGGGGGTATTTTAAAGTGAAATTGAAGGAAAGTATGTTGGAGCTAGCTACATCGACTCTCGAGAGAAGACATTTACGAATTTGGTCCAAAGAAACAAGTCGATAGTGAATATGAAGCGAAATTTTGCGACTTAGCCGTTATGCGGAGGGATAGTGGCTACGGAATATGAAGCAGTGTGTCATTTGAAGATGGACTTAGAGATGAATTGATAGTGATGATTGCTCCACACCGTGAAAGAGATTTTGCAATCTTAGTGGAAAGGGCAAGAATTGCCGAAGAGGCTAAACGGACTGAGAGACAGAACGGACAGAGGCGAGCAAGAATAAGAGAAGCTTTGGGTCTTGAGGTCATCAAGAATTTTCGGAAGAAACCAAGAAGTGATGGTCATGAAATCAACAGATCGCTATGGGAGTACAAAATCGTACTTGTTCTCAATGTGGAAAAATGCACTCGAGAATGCTCTTTGAAAAAAGACCGCGGATGTTTCAAGTGCGGTTCGAAGGATCACATGATCAATGATTGCCCGATGAATTGAAGAAGATCCGTTCGATGAAATCGGTACTAATCGGTGAGAGGTGGATGACGATCGATAAGGGTCGTGGTCCAAATGGAAAGGGCAATGGTTAGGAAAAGGTCGCAAAACTTGATGAGGCGGGTGGTAGCTACGAGGTGAGACAACCGAGGTTTGGTGTATGCAATTAAATCGAGAGAGAAACGGTGGCCTTTTGATGTTATCACTGTACGTTTTGATTTACGGGTTGCCCTTTATTGCTTTGATAGATATAAGGTCAACTCATTCATATATCGCTAGTGAAGTATCTGGAGTTTGCATGTGACTTCAAAGCTGTACCTAGGAAGATGGTCATTTAGTCCTCTAGGATGAACGATGAGTTGTAGACAAAATTTTTAAGGAAGTGCCTTTGGAAGTTCAAGGGATACGGTTTCTGGCTGATTTAATGGAGTTACCATTCGGAGAATTCGACCTAATCTTAGGCATGGACTGGCTTGTGAAGTACCGTGCAAATGTAGATTGTCTTTGCTAAGAGAATGTCCTTAAGAACTTTTGATGAAAAGGAAGTTGTAGTGATGGGCGAGAGACGAAACTACTTATCTAATGTAGTATCCGCTCTTAAGGCAGAAAAGATGGTTAGAAAGGGATGTGAAGCCTTCCTGATGTTGGTAAGTGATTTGGAGGCTAAGGAAGCAACTGCTAATGAAGTCAGGACTATGAATGAATTTGTAGATGTTTTTTCGGAAGAACTTCCAGGTTTGCCTCCGGATCGTGAGGTAGAATTCGGGATAGATTTATTGCAGTTCGAACGGCCAGTTTCTATTGCTCCATATAGAATGGCACCGAAGGAATTGGTTGAGCTTAAGGCTCAGATTTAGGAGTTGCTTGATCGTGGATTCATCCGACCTAGTGTGTCTCCATGGGGATCACCGGTCCTAGTAAAGAAGAAGGACGGATCGATGAGGATGTGTATAGATTACCGCGGTTAAATAAGTGACCATCAAGAACAAGTATCCTTTGCCAAGGATCGACGACTTGTTCGATCAACTTAAGGAGGCTGCGGTATTCTCAAAGATTGATCTAAGGTCGGGTATCATCGACTTAAAGTGAAAAGCGGATATCCATAAAACGCCTTCCGAACTAGATATGGGCCACATGTGATATTTGTGACTTTGGGTCACGGTGGTTTGGCACCACATTGGATATTTTAGTGACTCGTCCTAGTGGTTTAGTACCACTGTGGGTTATTACATATTAAATTAAAAGGGATTGTCACGATGGTTTGGTACTACAAAGTAGGTTGGCCCCACATATGGAAAATTGTGACTTTGGGTCACGGTGATTTAGCACCATCAATGGTTTGGTACCACATTTGTATATGCTGATTGTGACTTTGGGTCACGGTGGTTTAGCACCACCGGTGGATTGGTACCACACGGGGTAGGATATGGAGTTTTGGATTGCTAGGTTTGGGTTGCATGACATACTTACTTGATTATGAAACTGTGCAAGAGTTTGTTATAATCAGGAGGGGGATTATACACTGAGTCTCAATGACTCACCTCTTCCCTTACATTCTGCAGACGACACGTAGATCGCGGATGTGGAGTCGGGCAGACTCGTGGTGGCCATGCATATTGCGTTTGGTTTTAGTTTATTCACTCTTTTGGGTACTTTATTTTTAATTCGGTTTTACTTGGGTTTGTAATAAGGCCATTAACTAATATTTCTGGGTTGTTTAATCTTGTTAAGTTTTATCATACATTGTTTAAGTTAAGCAATATGGAATGTCTAAATAACCTATAAAATCAATGTTTTACTAACTTTACACATCTTACCAGGTTTTCTAAACCTTACCATCGGGTAATAACAAACAAGTGATGACAACGAACAAAACTCAAATTTTTTCTTAAAATTTAGTTTTACTCTGAGATCTAATGGAAAATGGTTTTCAACCTCACACTTAAGCGAGGACGGGTTTCTTAAAATCTAACAATTTTCTTGGTAATGAGGGGCGACAAATGGGTTTTCTCAAGGGAGTCTTTTTCTTTTGTTTAAAAACTTTAGGGAGCAAAATGTTTCAATGGTAGTTCTTCACTAAAATAAACCGACAATGTGTTTTATTCATACGTTTTCACCCTGTGACATGTCGAATCTGGTCGTAGTGTATTGATCTGGTTTGGGGTGTTACAATTTTTGTATTAGAGTCAGGTTCAAAAGCTCGACTATGGGTCCGAGGCCCAAAAATGGTTTAAAATGGGTTATGAAAGGTTTTTGTGGGAAAGGTGCGGTTGGGAAAGCATGGCACCGAGTCTCCGGCACCGATCCGCCCAGGTAAGAACCCCTATCTACTGTGTACATGATTGTGATAAATGTGATATGTGATGTGATTAATAGTAATAGGAGAGTACTTTAGAGACTGAGACCATAGGGTGGTGTGAACTTGCGAAACAATTACTCCATTAAACTATTCATAAAATTGTGCTGTAGTAACAGTGGAATAAGTCTAACACATAAAATTTCTTAATCAGATTAATTCGTTAACGCTAATCATGAGTACTCGAGGACGTGGTCGTAACACGCGTGGACGTGGTAGAGGTAGGATGACTATGTCAGAACCGGTAGGGTCTAGCCATGGGTCAGAAAATGAGGTACCACCGTCGCCAGCTATGGGCACTAAGTTTTAGGATCAGACAGGTGGTGACGATGTGATGCCACAAGCGATGCTTTGGGGTTCTAGAGAGTAGTGAGCAGTAGAGGCAGGAGCTCGAAAATCTATGTCCAAACGACTCCGAGCTAATGGCGCAGAGGTATTCAGAGGTGTATCTAGTGTGGCTCCTAGTACGGCGGAATATTGGCTAGAGGCGATAGAACATATCATGGATGACCTAGATTTTACGGCTGAAGAGAAGCTAAAGGGTATAGTATCTCTTCTTTGAGATGTGTCATATCAGTAGTGGCTCACGGTTAGGGATGGAGCAATAGCGGACAATATCACTTGGGACTATTTTAAGGCAGCTTATCAGAGGAAATACATTGGGTCCAGTTACATTGATGCACAGAGGAAGGCGTTTTTAAGGCTGGTTTAAGGGAGTAGGTCAATATCTGAGTATGAGGCAGAATTTTTTAGGTTGAGCCGTTACGCTCGGGGTATCGTGGCTACGGAACATGAGTGCTCTGTCAGGTTTGAAGACGGGCTGAGAGATGAACTAAGGTTGCTGATCGCTCCACAGAAAGAGAGCCGAAGGGGTAAAGGAGTCTACGAAATAGAATCTAGACAGGAATAGGCACAAGAGGAGTTTTGGGTCATCAAGGTCGGCCAAAAATTCTCAGAAAAGGGCTATGTATGGTGGGCCAAATCAATTTGTGAGGCCTATCGCTGCTACTCAGGGACCAGCATAGTGTGCTCGATGTGGAAAATCCCATTGGGGGAATGTTGGACTAGTGGCAGAGGATGTTTTGAGTGTAGGTTGTGGGATCATCGTGTGAGGGATTGTCCGCGTAAGCTAGCTAGGATACAATCTGAGAGTCAGGGGCGTGCTCAGTTCAAGAACGGTGGATAGCAATCACAGAGGGGTCGTGGTTCTGTCAGGGGAGGTAATAGTTCTGATCGAGGCCGCGGAGCACCAGGCGAGTGTGAGTATCTTGAAGCAAAGCGACTGGGTTGGTATATGCAATGAAGTGTCGAGAGGAGGGTGACGCACTGGATGTCATAACCAGTACGTTCTTAAATTTTGGACTACCTTATATTGCTTTGATAGATATTGGTTCGATGCACTCGTATGTTGCTAGTAGCATAGTGGAAACCATGAACTTAGATTTTGACATTACTTCTAGGGAGGTGACAGTAATTAGCCCTCTAGGTCACTCTGTAAAAGTAAATAAACTGTATGGGGATGTACCCCTAGAACTTCAAGGGGTAGTGTTTGTGGCTGATCTTATGGAACTGCCATGCGGGGAGTTCGATCTGATCCTTGGGATGGACTGGCTGGTGAAGTATCAAGCGAGTTTGGACTACGCGGCTAAGCGCACGGTAGTAAGAACAGTTGAAGGTGAAGAACTGGCAATGATAGGTAATAGGAGGGATTATCTATCTAACGTTATATCTGCTCTGAAGGTCGAGAAAATGGTGAGAAAGGGTTGTGAGGCGTTCATGGTTCATGTTTGTACATTGGGGGCCAAGGAATTAACTTAGGGGAGGTCCGAACGGTGAAGGATTTTTCTGATGTGTTTCCAGAGGAGCTTCCAGATTTACCCCTAGATCGCGAGTTTGAGTTTGGAATAGATCTGTTGCCAAGAACCGTGCTAGTGTCTATTGCTCCATATAGGATGGTACCGAAGGAATTAGTGGAGTTGAAAGCACATATTCAGGAATTGTTGGACCGGGGCTTTATCCGGCCGAGTGTTTCACCTTAGGGGGCACCTGTGTTTTTTGTTAAAAAGAAGGATGGTACAATGCGGATGTGTATAAACTACCAGCAGTTGAACAAGTTGACGATTAAGAACAAGTATCCGTTGCCGAGGATAAATGATCTGTTCGATCAGCTTAAGGGTGCATCAGTCTTCTCCAAGATTGATTTAAGGTTAGGGTATCACCAACTCAAGGTAAAGAAGGCCGATATACATAAGACGGCATTTCGTACTCGTTATGGGCACTATGAGTTCTTGGTAATGCTGTTTGGGTTGACCAATGTCCCGGCAGCGTTCATGGACATGATGAATTGGGTGTTTCAACCGTACTTGGATCGGTTCGTAGTAGTATTTATAGACGACATCTTGGTGTACTCGAAGTCTGAGAAAGAGCATGATGAGCATCTCCGTGTGGTTCTGCAGATTTTGAGAGAGAAGCAGTTGTTCACGAAGTTTAGTAAATGCGAGTTCTGGTTGAAGGAGGTAACTTTCTTGGGTCATGTGGTGTCAGCCCAGGGGGTTAGAGTGGACCCTCGAAAGATTGAGGCGGTGTTGGATTGGAAACCACCCAAGTCAATGGCGAAAATTTAGAGTTTCCTGGGTTTGGCAGGATATTATAGAAGATTTGTAGAAGGGTTTTCTTTGATTGCAGCGCCGTTGACCAAGTTACTGAAGAAAGGGGTTCCATTTGTATGGGCAGACAAGCAGCAGGAATGTTTTGACAAATTGAAGAGGATTTTGACAGAAGCTCCGGTCTTATTCAGCCTGAGGCAGGGAAAGAGTTCACGATTTACTGTGATGCATCGCATATTGGTCTTGGATGTGTCTTGATGCAAGAGGGCAAGGTGGTGGCGTACGCGTCTCGGCAGTTGAGACCTCACGAAGCGAATTACCCGACGCATGATCGGGAGTTGGCTGTAGTAGTTTTCGCCCTAAAAGTTAGAGACATTACTTGTATGGGAGAAGTCTATCATCTACACGGACCACAAGAACTTGAAGTATCTGTTGTCACAGAAAGAGTTGAATTTGAGTCAGTGAAGGTGGATCGAGTTGTTGAAGGACTACGACTGCTCGATTGAATACCATCTAGGTAAGGTTAACGTAGTGGCTGACGCGTTGAGTCGCAAGGTGGTGGCGGACTTGAGAGCAATGTTTGCTCACCTGAGTTTGTATGATGATGGAAGTCTACTAGCAGAGTTGCAAGTGAAGCCATCATAAGATGGTCAGGTTAAGGAGAAACAGCTAATGGATGAGGTCCTAAGTGCTCGGATGGTGCAAGTGCGAGCAGGAATTAGAAGGTTACAGCTTGGACAGTGATGGAGTGCTAAGTTTTCAAGGGAAAGTATGTATGCCAAAGGACGTTGGGTTGAGGTAGAGGATTCTTCAGGAAGCTCATAGCGGCCCATACGTTATGCATCCTGGAGGTAGCAAGATGTATCGGGATTTGAGGGAACAGTTCTAGTGGTCGGGTCTTAAGCGGGAAGTAACTGAGTTTGTGAGTAAGTGCCTGACGTGCCAACAAGTCAAAGCTGAACACCAATTACCTTCGGGTCTGTTACAGCCGATCAAGATTCCGCAGTGGAAGTGGGAAAGGATTATGATGGATTTCGCCACTGGGTTACCCTTACACCTAGCAAGAAGGATTCAGTTTGGGTGATAGTAGATCATTTGACTAGGTCAGCTCATTTTATACCAGTTAAAGTGGATTACTCGCTCCAAAGGTTGGCTAAGTTGTATGTGGCAGAAATAGTGAGACTACATGGGGTACCCGTATCGATTATCTCTGATAGGGATCCCAGATTCATGTCGAGGTTCTGGAAAGTGTTGCATCAGGTACTGGGTACGAGATTGGATTTCAATACAACATTTCATTCGCAGTCAGATGGGCAGTCAGAAAGGGTAATACAAATTCTAGAGGATATGTTGAGAGGTTGTGTCCTAGATTTCAGAGGCAGCTGGGAAGAATTTCTACTGCTGGCATAATTCGCGTACAACAATAATTACCAAGCAAGCATTAAGATGGAACCATATGAGGCGTTATATGGTCGGAAGTGTCGTTCACCTACGTGCTGGATTGAGTTGGGTGAGCGTCAGATGTTGGGTCTAGAGTTGGTTGCTGAAACTGAGGAAAAGGTTAAAGTGATTCGAGCTTGTCTGAAAGAAGCTTCGGACAGGCAGAAGTCTTATGTCGATCTTAAGTGTAGGGATATAGAGTCTGCAGTGGGTGACAAGGTCTTTCTTAAGGTATCGCCATGGAAAAAGTGTTGAGGTTTGGTTGGAAGGGCAAGCTGAGCCCTAGGTTTATCGAGCCTATAAGGTGTTGAAATGTGTGGGACTAGTAGCTTATTAGCTTGAGTTGCCAGTAGAATTGAGTCAGATTCACGATGTGTTTCATGTCTATGTGCTTAGGAGCTATCGATCTGATCCATCGCATGTTGTGTCAGTGGAAGAGATCGAGGTGAGCCCAGATTTGACCATAGAAGAGGAACCAATACATATTCTAGATCGGGAAGGTTTTGCGTAACAAGTCGATTCCACTGGTAAAGGTATTATGGTGGAACCATGGTACGTAAAAGGCCACGTGGGAACCAGAGGACGTGATGCGGCAGCAATACCCTCAACTCTTTTGACCAGGTAATTTCGGGGCCAAAATTATTTTTAAGGGGGGTAGAACTGTAACATCCCTAAATAGGGCTCTTGCATTTTCATTGTTTGCATGTGAATGGTTTGAATGTGATGCTTGTTAGGGTGTCTTAGGGTCTGAATATGAGCCAAGGGTAGGCTTGGGATATGGAAAAATTTTTATTTTTGGGCACTTAATAAGGGGAGCTGAATGGGGGTTAAGTGTTAAGAGTATTCTATAGCAAGTTTTGGCACATGAAATGCCTGGGTAAAGTGGCAAAGAAGGCACCACTGAGAGCTTGGAGAGATGGCGCCACAAGGAGCTAGGGGAGCTTGTGTTTGAGCTGTGAAGATCCCTTTCTACTATTTATTTTGGACACTAGATCAAGGAGGAGTTGTGCTCAAGTGGAACTCTGGTGGATAGATGTTGATCAAGTCAACAGATTCAAAACGGGTGGAGAAGAGGAATTTGTGGAGTTTGAAGAATTCAAACTTGTTTGAATAGTTGGCCAGGAGAAAAACAAGGAGATAAAAGAGGGATTGAAATGGGGGAAGGCCTAGCCGAATTATTATAGTGGCTGTGGGAGCTGGGAGCATTTGGTTTTTTTGTGTGTGATTGGTGTGCTGAAATTCAAAAGGGGAAGCTAGCTATAGGTGCATTTTTGGCGTAGTGAGAGGGCATCAAAAGTTCTTTGGGTTTTTCTCCCTGTTTGTTAAACCAAATAGTCCGTAAGCCTTCTTTTCTTTTCTTCTCTTTTCAACTTATGGTGCTTGGCCGAAACTTCATTCCCATTCAACTTAACCTTTTTGTTGATTTCTCTTGACTTCATTATCAAAACTGAAACCCCTTTATTATCGTCATCTTTTTCTATTCCAGTGTTGTGCAAGCCGAATCCACTCCACCCACTTTACTTTATTTTCCTTTCCATCTTTTTTCAAAGCCGAATCATCACCCATCTTGTTTCTTTTTCTCCATCTTGTTCTTGATCTCAAAACACTCTGATTAGCCGAAGACTCCTTGAGTCTCACTACTTTGGTTTAAGTCCTCTTTCAATCATTAAAATTCAATGATCATACTTCCTTTGCTCATTGCCGAATCTCAACTCTTGGTAAGATCTCGATTCATCCTCTCCTTTTCCCTTCTACTTCTTTTGTCATAAGGCCGAATCTCTTTCTATCTTTGCTCTATTCTTTTTGTAGTTTCTTAAGGGATGTAAAAGCTGGGAGTAGACAGGTGGATGGATGGTGATTTAGTCGACTACCCTTAGTCTTATATCATTCTTTGGGTTTTGTAACAGCGGATCGTGGTCGTCTATTCCTTTCCAATCAGTTGCGTTAGAGACTGTGGTAAAGGTTTTGTCGATTCAACTCTTTTATTGTGTGAAAAGTCGAAGGCTATTCGTTTATGTGGTTTAGATCTTG
Source organism: Gossypium rotundifolium (assembly GCA_025506655.1). NCBI lineage: Eukaryota > Viridiplantae > Streptophyta > Magnoliopsida > Malvales > Malvaceae > Gossypium > Gossypium rotundifolium. Next base: position 103,739,102 of record CP106733.1, on the reverse strand, counting down.
GCCGATTGTAGGGGGAGGCTTATATCACGCTGCTTCAGGTTTTTGCTTGGTGATTGAAGGGTACCAAGGTAAGGAGGGAATATCTTGTTGCATTATATCCTTTGAGATTTTCTTGATTAAAGCCAAATGGCTAGTTACTTAACGGTATTGTGTTGGTCGAATATAGGAAGGGGGTAGTCAAGTGTTTGGATTCCCGGGTTTCACTAGATTCGTGGGTTAGATCTTGATTGTCGGGATTCGCATGTCTCATGAGTAATCAGGTGTGTATCTCTTACACACTTCATAATTAATGTATTGCTATGTTATTAACTTAAACACTGTTAAAAGCTAGAATAAATGTGGATATCGATATGCTACCCTTATGGGTATGAGCGGGGACTTCGGGTAAGTCCGTTCCAATAGTTAATTATATTTGATTGCTGATGAATATGTTGCAGTATGTTATTAATTGATAAAGCATGTAAGTAATGTATGTATAAGCATGTGCACTGAAATGGGTATTATGAGAGGAGGGGGAAGATGTAATATTTGTGACTTTGGGTCACCAGTGGTTTGGCACCACTAGTGGTTTGGTACCACATGTGATATTTGTGACTTTGGGTTACCAGTGGTTTGGCACCACATTGGATATTTTAGGGACTTGTCCTAGTGGTTTAGTACCACAGTGGATTGGCCCCACATATTACATTAAAAGGGATTGTCACCAGTAGTTTGGTACTACAAAGTGGGTTGGCTCCACATATGGATAATTGTGACTTTGGGTCACCAGTGGTTTGGCACCACCAGTGGTTTGGTACCACATTTGTATATACTTGATTGTGACCTTGGGTCACCAGTGGTTTGGCACCACCAGTGGTTTGGTACCACACGGGGTAGGATATGGAGTTTTGGATGGCTAGGTTTTGGTTGCATGACATACTTACTTGATTATGAAACTGTGCAAGAGTGTTGTTATAATCGGGAGGGGGATTATACACTGAGTCTCAGTGACTCACCTCTTCCCTTACATTCTGTAGATGACACGTAGATCGCAGATGTGGAGCCGGGCGGACTCGTGGTGGCCATGCATATTGTGTTTGGTTTTAGTTTATTCACTCTTTTGCGTACTTTATTTTTAATTTGGTTTTACTTGGGTTTGTAATAAGGCCACTAACTAATATTTCTTGGTTGTTTAACCTTGTTAAATTTTATCATACATTGCTTAAGTTAAGCAACATAGAATGTCTAAATAACCTGTAAAATCAATGTTTTCCTAAATTTACACATCTTACCAGGTTTTCTAAACCTTACCATTGGGTAATAACAAACAAGTGATGACAACGAACCAAACTCAAATTTCTTCTTAAAATTTAGTTTTACTCTGAGATCTAATGGAAAATGGCTTTCAACCTCACACTTAAGTGCGGATGGGTTTTTCTTAAAATCTAACGATTTTCCTAATAATGAGGGGCGGCAAATGGGTTTTCTCAAGGGAGACTTTTTCTTCTATTTAAAAACTTTAGGCAGCAAAATGTTTCAATGGTAGTTCTTCATGAAAATAAACTGGCAATGTGTTTTATTCAAACGTTTTCACCCTGTGACATGCCAAATCTGGTCGTAATGTGTTGACCGGGTTTAGGGTGTTGCATGATTAATTGGCGCATATATTAGTATGAATTGGTTTCCAATTAATGTATAAATGAATGAGATTTGAAGCTTGTAGGTGATTTAAGGTGTGGGAGGCAAGTTTGGCCTTGAAAATGGCCCATAACTGCCTACACGGTTGAGCACGTGGGCGTGTGGCTCGACCGTGTTGTTGAAGTTTGCTAAGTTAAACAAGTCAGGCTCAACCATGGGCTGGACACACGGGCGTGTGACTGGATGTGTGGTGAAAGTCATGCTCGACCACGTGTAAGGCACATGGGCATGTCTCTGGCCATGTGGTTAGGTCAGTAGGTATGCCCTGTGTTGCCACGGCTTGGACACATGGGCGTGTCCGAGGCCGTGTGAGGCACACGGCCTACCCACACGTGCGTGTGACCTCTGTAACTTAGAAGAATGTTTGAATTTTAGAAATTTTTGTAACTGTTCGATTTAGTCCCGGCCCTATTCTAAAGCATGTTTAAGGTCCTGATGACCTCACTAAAGGACTATATGATTAGGTTTGAATGTGATTAAATGAAAATTGACTTAGTGTCGCAAAATGGATATGAAATGTTCCGATTGTTCAGTAATGCCTCTTAACCCTATTCCGGCGACAATTTCGTGTTAGGGGTGTTATAGGGGAGAGTTGTAATAGCCCATTTTTTGTCAAATCAAAACAGTGGTTTCTTGACCACAAATCCAAAGTCGAAATAATTATTTTATTATTATTTTAATATTTACAATATGATAGAATAATTGTGTGAAAGTTTCGTTAAGAAATTTTATAGTTTGAATGCTTAATTTGTTAAAAAGGACTAAATCGTGTAAAATGTAAAAGTGATGTTCTAATAGTTAAAGGTATCAAATGGATATGAAATTAAATAGTGGAGGTCCTTATGTTGTAATTAGACCATTGTTAATGCTAGTGGACATTCTTGGACATGATTAAGTGAATTTTAATGAAATATAACAAAGGTTAAATAAGTAAATTAATAAATAACCTTAAATAAAATAATGAAAATAACGATATCACCTTTCTAATTGGGATATCATCATCGAATAATTAAAAGAACTGCAATGGAAGCTTAAGCATTCGGCCTTCTCATTTTTGCTTGCATGTGAGTATACTTTGTCCCGTTTTTAATGATTCTACGTTTTTGAGATCATTGTAGCTTAGTCTACCTAGCCAAGGGACTAATTTGCAAAACTATTAAAGGTTTAGAATGTTTCCATTGATGAATATGTATGAACTTTAATGTTGGATGATAGATTATAAATGTTTGATGATAGTTATACAAGTTTTGTTAAATGATTTTTAATGAAAATGCAAATTAGGGATTAAATTGTGAAATGAGTAAATTTAGTGGTTAAATTATGAAATAAATAGAAAATTTGGACTGCTAGGGACTTATTGAAATTCGGCTAGCATGGGTTTATGTGGAATTACATGAATTTGTGTTTTTATGAAATAAGGACTAAATTGTAAAAATGTGAAATATTACGGGAAAATGTTTAAATTTTCCTTAGTGTGTGTTTTGGATTAAATTGAATAGAGAGGTAATTAAATAAGCTAAATTTCATATTATATAGATCAAGAAAAGTGAACTACGGGCTTAGATCGAGGAAAGAACAAGGTTTTGGATTAATTGACTTGTAGATTCATTTCGCTAATTTTACGATCGAGGTAAGTTTGTATGATTAATAAGCTCAATGTTATATGTGTTATGTGCTTAATATTATAATTGTGATATTACGACACTGCAAAATCTATCGACAAATCATTGACACAGTGATAATCTCGGTTGAACCTTAGGAATAGATAGGATACTACTGACATGTCATTAGGGGTTATTGTGATTATGTGATTCGGGTGCTGGTCTTATACGTCCTACTAGTGGCTGAGTATATTGGCATGTGTTGCGATTACTTGACGGTTGTGTGAGTAGCATTGTGTAGCTATGTCTAGACCGACAACTTGTGTGAGCAGGCCCGTTGATAGCTCGAGAGTGAGCATATATGTGATATGAGACTGAGATAGCTTTGGCTATGTATGTGGCACTTCGGTGTGAGATTCTTGAGTATCTGATATTATTCTGAATGGTTCAATAGGATAAGATGATGGTATGAGGATGTAAGCAATGATACGAATCATTTCAGGTACTCGTGATAAGTTTGGCAAGTAAGTCATAGTTGATAAGTTCTGTAACATCCAGAATTTGGGGGCTATGCATTTTTTTTAACTTAATTGTATGTTGTTGCATGCTTATGTGTAGTTGAGTGTGCTTTGGAAGTTTTAGGAACTTCAGTATGTAAGAGAATGTCTTAGAGAAATATTAAATTTTTAAGACTTAAGATGGAACTAAGCAAGATAGGCTTTAAGAAATTTTGGCATGAGGTTTTAAGCATAACAAGTCATTTGGCAAGGTGGTGTTGGCACATGGGTGAATGCATGAAGGGAGAGGTTCGAATCTCCTAGCTAGCAAATGGAAGGATTTTAATTTTTGTTTTCTTTCCTATAAGTCTCGGCCAAGCCTTATCTAATAAGGATGGACTTTCTTTTATTTTTGGTTAGTAGACCATAGGAAAAAGGCAAGTTAGAAGTTATGGTATGGAATCATGAGGTTATGGAAGGATAAGGGGACAAAGGGCATGAAGAGTGGAAGATGTTTTGGAAGCTTTTCCATGATCTTGTGACCATGAACCTAGACGGCATAAGGGCTAAGGGGGATTGGTTTAATTGTGATAGGAATTAAGGGGATGATAGGGAAAAAATGAGGAGGAAAAAGGGGGATCATGTTGACAAGTGTTGGCCGAATTTTGCAATAGCATTAGGGGTGAAAGTTAGCCAAAACTTTAACCAATTTGTGCATCTTTTCCTTTTCTCCAAACTTTGTCTCTTAGCCAAATGCATATTATACAAAAGATAAACCTCTTTCTTATCTTTTAGTCATTTGAATTTTACCATTTCTGTTTTGAGTAGTCCTTTTGATTTCCTTTCTCTAAAACATATCTTCTTTCTCTCCTCTTTGTAACCGAAAATACCAAAATATCAAAGATCATTTTTCTTCTATTTTCCCTCATTGCCGAGAACACCAAATAGAAGACAATTCTCTTTCTTTTCTTCCTCTCTAGTGCCGAATCATATTAGCACCAAAAGACATTCTCATTTTCTTTCTTTCTCTTTCTTTTTGTTTTCTTCTTCTTTCTCTCAACCGAAACCATCTTCTACCATAACCAAAATCATCATTTTTTTTCTTCTCTTTTGTTAAAATCGAACCATCCTCCATTTTCATCTTATTCTTTCTTTTCTTTTGTTAAAAGCCCGAAACCACCATAGCCAAAAACACCATATTTTTCTCTTCTCTTTGTCAAAGTCGAAATCACCCTTTCTCTTCTTCTAAATTGATAAGGCCGAATCTTCTAATAGTTCAAGTAAGGGTGAATCAATCTCCGTATTACGAGTAAGGATTTTCTATCAATCGTTCTCTTTATTTTCTTTTAGAATGGCCGATTTTAGAAAATCTATTTCTCTTATTTTTCTCAATTGGCCGAATCTTTGAAGGGGATTTTAAGGACTCATTTTGTAGCCAGCGATTAAGGAGAGATCATTCGGGATCATTCAAGGCAAGGATTGTCATATTTAGTTATATCGTTTTTAGATAGGATTACTAATCAATTTCATTATAGGGGACTCAATCGATCAGTTATTTCCGTAAATGTAAGATTTCGGGGCTGACAAAATAGGTTCAAAAAGAGCGGTAAGGAGTGTTTGGAAGAGCGGTGGTTCTATTATACCCTCAAACTTCAAACGAAGGGCTGTATCGGGGATCCGAGATTTTCCATCGGGTTGTGGACCCTCTGCTGATGAAGATCATTTATTTGAAGTCGTACGTACACCCGAGCCACTTTTCGTTCGTGGGTTGTCATCGGGTTTTGATCCATCTGTCAGAGAGAAACCACATATAACCATTGTTCGAGATTCTGAGGGTAAGGAATTAGATCTTTCATCAATAGTGTAGATTATAAGTATTACTGTGTTCTAATCAATTGTGATAAATAATTAGGTGTCGACGAGCGGGAAGGTATCGTTCTCACTGTTATAAGGTGTGTAACATTATACTAAATTCTCATAGATCTATAATAAATGTGATTTGTATGAAAATATGATTGATAATGGTTGCGGGTACCATTCAGTGGTATACAATATTCAGGTATGTTTACCCCCAATATTTCGTTAATATTGCTATATGCATGAATATGAAATAAGTATAACTCTGCTATGATTTTGGGGTAAATGGCATGAAAACCGATTAATATGTATGTGCATGGGCATATGGGTAATATTGACGAAGGGGAAGTGTTCTGGTGGTTTTTACCACATTATCTGGTGACTTCGGTCACATATTTTGAATCGGTGACTTCATTCACATATGTGAATCTGGTGACTTCGGTCACATATTTTGAATCCGGTAGCTTTGGTCACAATTATCTTGTGGCCATGCCACAAAATTATAAGGGCGATGTGCATGTTGATTGCGAAGCGCCTTCGATGGTGTGTAGCGGATGGAGGTCGATTTAGTAATCCCACGGTGTGATTAGTAGAGTGCGAATTGGTGTGTAGCGGATGGATATTTAGGTGGGCTCGGGTTTGCATTTCATATATATGTATACATGTGATTAAATCGATTTTTATCTAATATGTGCTATTAAATGGGCTTATGGCTAAATATGACTTAAATGGGCTTAATAGCTATGATCAATTGGGCTTTTAGTGTTATGTTACACATTGAGTCTATGACTCACCCTTTTATGGGATATATTTCAGGTGACTCTTAGAGCGATGGATCGGGTCAGCGAGGATTACGTGGTGGCCAATGCTCAACAAAATATTTCGGAGTTTATCTTAATTAAACCTATTAAGTTTATTTTTATTTCTTAGGATTTATTTTGGGTTTTGTTATTTTTGTAATAAGGCCGCTATGAACTGTTTTAAATTTTGTGTTTTAGATTTTTAATCTGCCACGAACAATTATTACTAAATAATTAAATGTTTTTAGAAAATAACTTAAACCATTTTGATACCTAAACATATATGGTTTTTACAATGATTATAAGTTTTTCATTAGATTTGGCTTTCTTTTAACTAAAAATCTTTTTCTTAAAAATAACGTTTTAAGAAGATACAAATTTATTTAACAATTCGATTTCAACACGATCATTAAGTTAATCCATTTTATACGAAACCATCATATTTCTTAATAAACAAAAATAAGATTTAATTAAAGTTTTACTCGAGGAACATATCAATTCGATTAGGCTTTTTGGGCCGAGTTTGGGGTGTTTCAACTTGGTATCAGAGCTTAGTTTTAAACTCTCGGCCTTGGATTTTGAAGCCCACAACGTTTTCAAAATCAGGCCCAAATGACATTTTGAAAGTTCTTTTAACTTAAAATGGTTTTATAGAAGCATGGCACCCGAGTTCTCGGCCCAGGTCCATCAGGTAAGTACTTTATTGATAAAGTGATGTGAATGTATGATATTTTAAAGTGGTAAGCCTAAGGAAACTATACTTGAGAGACAAGAACCTTAGGTGTATGTGTACTATTACGGAAAAACCACTAAATAAATATCTGTTGCATAAAACTTTCTTTTAATAAGATGTGAAAAGACTCTAATGCATAAGACTTTTTTGTAAAAACAGATAAGACTTATAGTAGACATGAGTTGTAGGGGACGTGGTCGTCGTGGACACGGTAGAGGAAGAATGGCTGTGTCGGAACCAGTTAGATCTGGTCAAGGTTCCGAAAATGAAGCTCCGCCACCAGCTATTGGGGTGGGATTTCAAGAGCAAAATGGAGGAGGTGACGCAGTATCCCAAGTCAGTCTGTGAGTTTTGGAGCAGTAGCGAAGCTAATCTGAAATGGGTCTCAAAAGTCGATGGTGAGAGACTTAGATCAAATGGAGCTGAGATTTTAGGGAGTATCTGGAGTAGCTCAGAATGTATCGAATCTTGGTTGGAGGCGGTTGAGAGGATCATGGATGATTTGGACTGCCTTCTTGAAGAAAAGTTGAAAGTCTCTTGTTTCACTACTCCGTGATGAGGCCTACCGGTGGTGGCTCACTATCAAGGAGAGTACCCACAATGGATCGAGTGGATTGGGGGTATTTTAAAGTTAAATTTGAAGGGAAATACATTGGAGCTAGCTACATCGACTCTTAGAGAAAGGCATTTCTGAATTTAGTGCAAGGAAATAAGTCGATAGCTGAGTATGAAGCAGAGTTCTTGCTACTTAGCCGATATGCCAGAGGGATAGTAGCTACTGAATATGAGCGGTGTGTCAGATTTGAGGATGGACTGAGAGATGAACTGAGAGTGTTGATTGCTCTACACCGGGAAAGAGACTTTGCAGTCTAAATGGATAGGGCAAGGATAGCTGAAGAAGTTAAGCTGACTGAGAGACAGAACCGGGACAGGGGCCAGAATAAGAATAAGAGGAGCTTTGGGTCTTCAGGGTCATCCTGGAATTTTCAAAAGAAACCTAAAGTTGATGGGCCACGAAGTCAGCAGATTGCTACGGGAGGACAACATCATACTTGTACTCAATGTGGGAAGATGCACCCGGGAGAATGTTGGAAAAAGACCGAGGGATGTTTCAAGTACGGGTCTAAAGATCATATGATTAAGGATTGCCCGATGAATTTAGATAAGAATCGCCCAGCAGGTCAGGGTGTTAAACAGGCTGGCAGAGGTGGACAACAACCGATAAGGGGTCGTGGTCCAAATGAAAGAAGTAATGGTTCTGGTAGAGGTCGCGGGACTTCAGGCAGAGGCAGTGGTAGCTCTGAGGCAAGACAGCCAGGTATGGTATATGCAGTTCACCGCAGAGAAGATAGTGACGCACTTGATGTTATCATGGGTACGTTTCTGATTTCTGGGTTGCCCTTTATTGCTTTGATATATATAGGGTCAACTCACTCATATATCGCTAGTGAAGTATCTAAAACTTTGCATGTGACTTCTGAGACTGTACCTAGGAAGATGACTGTACTTAGTTTTTTAGGACAGACAGTAGTAATAGATAAACTCTTTAAGGAAGTGCCTTTAGAAGTTCAAGGGATGCAGTTTTTGGCTGATTTAATGGAATTGCCATTCGGGGAATTCGACCTGATCTTAGGCATGGATTGGCTAGTGAAATATCGTGAAAATGTGGATTGTGCTGCTAAGCGGATGTCCTTAAAATCTATTGATGACAAAGAAGTTATGGTGATGGGCGAGAGACGAAATTACTTATCAAATGTAGTATCCGCCCTTAAGGCAGAAAAGATGGTTAGAAAGGGATGTGTAGCCTATCTGATGTTGGCTAGTGCCTTGGAGGCTAAGGAAGCAACTACTGAAGAGGTCAAGACTGTGAGTGAATTTGTGGATGTCTTTCTGGAAGAACTTCCAAGATTGCCTCCGGATCGAGAGGTAGAATTTGGGATTGATTTATTGCCTGGAATGGCGCCAGTTTCTACTGCTCCGTATAGAATGGCACCGAAGGAGTTGGTTGAGCTTAAGGCTCAGATCCAAGAGTTGCTTGATCGTGGATTTATTTGACCCAGTGTGTCTCCATGGGGAGCACCGATCCTATTCATGAAAAAGAAGGACGGAACGATGAGGATGTGTATAGATTATCGGCAGTTGAGTAAGCTGACCATCAAGAACAAGTATCCTTTGCCGAGGATCGATGACTTGTTCAATCAGCTTAAGGGAGTTGCGGTATTCTCAAAGATAGATCTAAGGTCGGGGTATCATCACCTTAAGGTGAAAGAAGCGGATATCTATAAGACAGCTGTCCGAACAAGATATGGGCATTATGAGTTTTTGGTAATGCCGTTCGGATTGACGAACACCCCAGCTGCGTTCATGGATATGATGAATCGGGTTTTCCAACCCTACTTGGATCAGTTCGTCGTGGTATTCATAGACGATATCCTGGTGTATTCTAAGTCTAAGATAGAACATGATAAGCATCTCTGAATAGTGTTGCAAGTTTTAAGGGAGAAGAAACTTTATGCCAAATTTAGCAAGTGTGAATTTTGGCTGAAGGAAGTTGCGTTCTTAGGCCATGTGGTGTCGGCAGAAGGAATAAGGGTGGATCCTCGGAAGATTGAGGCAATACTAGATTGGAAACCACCCAAGTCCGTATCTGAGGTTCGCAGTTTCTTGGGATTAGTAGGCTACTACAGAAGATTCATCGAAGGATTTTCATCGATAGCTGCACCTTTAACGAAATTGTTACGAAAGGAGGTACCTTTCATATGGGCGATAAGCGAAAGAGAGCTTTGAGAAGCTTAAGAGGTTTTATTGAAGCTCTAATTTTGATTCACTGAGGCGGGAAGGATTTAAGTGGTGTCTTGTGGCGCTTCGCATGTGATTAGGATGTGTTACGATGCAAGACGGGAAGGTAGTTGCATATGCATCTCGGCAGATTGAGACCACACGAGGTTAATTACCCGATGCATGATTTGGAGTTAGCGGTGTAGTCTTTGCTCTTAAAGTTTGGAGACATTATTTATACGGGAAAAGTCGGTGATATACAAGGACCACAAGAGTCCGAAATATCTAAAGACTCGGAAGGAACCGAATTTGAGGCAATGAAGGTGGATAGAGTTGTTGAAAGACTACATTGTTCTATTGAGTACCACCGGACAAAGGCGAATGTGGTGGCGGGCGCTCTAAGTCGGAAAGTGGTGTCGAGATCTAAGGCGATGTTTGCACATTTTAGTCTTTGTGACGATGGAAGCTTCTTGGCGAATTCCAAGTAAGGTGACTGGTTGAGTCAAGTGAAAGAGGCAGGTTGGTGAGCGATGATCTGAGTGTAAAGCTACTGGCAGTCTGAAAGGGAATTAAAAGATATCAGTATTAACAATGATGGGGTATTGTGTTTCAAAGGTAAAATCTGTATGCCGAGGGATCAGGAGTTGAGGTAAAAGATTCTTCAAGAGTCGCATGGTAGCCCATATGCTATGCATCCTGGAGGAAGTAAGTTATACCAAGATTTACGAGATCAGTTCTGGTGGCCTGGTCTTAAGCGAAAAGTTATAGAATTCGTGGGAAAGTGCTTAACATGTCAACAAGTCAAGGCTGAACATCAAGTACCTTCGGGATTGCTTCAGCCGATAAAGATTCTGCAGTGGAAGTGGGAGAGAATCACCATGGACTTTGTTAGTGGGCTTCCTCCTACGCCTACTAAGAAAGACTCGGTATGGGTGATAGTGGATCGATTGACGAAATCTGCGCATTTTATCCCCATTCGGGTTGAATACTCTTTGCAGAAATTGGCAAAGTTGTATGTGGATGAGATTGTGAGATTGCATGGAGTGCCAGTGTCGATTATTTCGAATAGGGATCCGAGGTTTACATCTCAATTCTGGAAAGCATTGCATCAGGCTTTGCCACCAGATTGGACTTCAGTACGGCATTTCATCCATAATCGATGGCGATCTGAGCGAGTAATTCAAGTTTTAGAGGATATGTTAAGGGATGTGTGATAGATTTGGAGGAAGTGGGAGGAGTTCTTACCTTTAGCAGAATTTGTGTACAACAACAGTTACCAAGCCAGTATTCGGATGGCACCGTATGAAGCACTATATGGGCGAAAGTGTCGCACTCCTACGTGTTGGACAGAACTAGGGGAACTTCATATTTTGGGTCCAGAAATAGTGGCTGAATCCGAAGAAAAGGTTAAGGTAATTCGGGCTCGGTTAAAGGAAGCATCTGACAGGCAAAAGTTGTACGCAGATCTGAAGCGGAAGGAAATAGAGTTTCCTGTAGGGGATCAATTATTCCAGAAGGTTTCACCTTGGAAAAAGGTGATGAGATTTGGTCGCAAAGGAAAGTTAAGTCCCAGGTTCATAGGACCTTATCGGGTTTTGAAGCGGGTCGGACCTGTGGCATATCAATTAGAATTGACTTCAGAGTTGAAGCAAATGCATGATGTGTTCCATGTTTCAATGTTACGCCGTTACCGGTCGGATCCATCTCATGTAGTGCCAGTTGAAGAGGTGGAATTAAGACCAGATTTGTCTTACGAAGAGGAGCCAATTCAAATTCTGGAACGGGATGTAAAGGTGTTACGGAGAAAATCAGTTCCTCTCGTCAAAGTATTATGGCATAATCATGGATCGGAAGAAGCTTCGTGGGAGCGGAGGAAGCGATCGACGAGAATACCCTCACTTGTTCTAGCCGAGTAATTTGAGGTCGAAATTATTTTAAGGGGTAGAAGCGTAACATCCAGATTTGGGGCTATGCATTTTTTTAACTTAATTGTATGTTGTTGCATGCCTATGTGTAGTTGAGTGTGCTTTGGAAGTTTTAGGAACTTCAGTATGTAAGATAATGTCTTAGAGAAATATTAAATTTTTAAGACTTAAGATGGAACTAAGCAAGATAGGCTTTAAGAAATTTTGGCATGAGGTTTTAAGCATAACAAGCCATTTGGCAAGGTGGTGTTGGCACATGGGTGAATGCATGAGGGGAGATGTTCGAATCTCCTAGCTAGCAAATGGAAGGATTTTAATTTTTGCTTTCTTTCCTATACGTGTCGGCCAAGCCTTATCTAATAAGGATGGACTTTCTTTTATTTTTGGTTAGTAGACCATAGGAAAAAGGCAAGTTAGAAGTTATGGTATGGAATCATGAGGTTATGGAAGGATAAGGGGACAAAGGGCATGAAGAGTGGAAGATGTTTTAGAAGCTTTTCCATGATCTTTTAATCATGAACCTAGACGGCATAAGGGCTAAGGGGGATTGGTTTAATTGTGATAGGAATCAAGGGGATGATAGGGAAGAAATGAGGAGGAAAAAGGGGGATCATGTTGTGTTGGCCGAATTTTCCAATAGCATTAGGGGTGAAAGTTGGCCAAAACTTTAACCAATTTGTGCATCTTTTCCTTTTCTCCAAACTTTTTCACTTAGCCAAATGCATATTATACAAAAGATAAACCTCTTTCTTCTCTTTTAGTCATTTGAATTTTACCATTTTGGTTTTGAGTAGTCCTTTTGATTTCCTTTCTCCAAAACATATCTTCTTTCTCTCCTCTTTGTAACTGAAAATACCAAAATATCAAAGATCATTTTTCTTCTCTTTTCCCTCATTGCCGAAAACACCAAAGAATTTTAGAAGACAATTCTCTTTCTTTTCTTCCTCTCTAGTGTCGAGTCATATTAGCACCAAAGGACATTCTCATTTTCTTTCTTTCTCTTTCTTTCTCTTTTCTTCTTCTTTCTCTCAACCGAAACCATCTTCTACCATAACCAAAATCACCATTTTTTTCTTCTCTTTTGTTAAAACCGAACCATCCTCCACTTTCATCTTATTCTTTCTTTTCTTTTGTTAAAAACCTGAAACCACCATAGCCAAAAACACCATATTTTTCTCTTCTCTTTATCATAGCCGAAATCACCATTTCTCTTCTTCTAAATTGATAAGGCCGAATCTTCTAATAGTTCAAGTAAGGGTGAATCAATCTCTGTATTACGAGTAAAGATTTTCTATCATTCGTTCTCTTTATTTTCTTTTAGAATAGTCGATTTTAGAAAATCTATTTCTCTTATTTTTCTCTATTGGCCGAATCTTTGAAGGGGATTTTAAGGACTCATTTTGTAGCCAGCGATTAAGGAGAGATCATTCGGGATCATTCAAGGTAAGGATTGTCATATTTGGTTTTATCATTTTTAGATAAGATTACTAATCGATTTCATTATAGGGACTCAATCGATCGGTTATTTAAGTAGCGTAAGATTTGGGGCTAACAAAATAGGTTCAAAAGAGCGGTAAGGAGTGTTTGGAAGAGGGGTGGTTCTATTATACCCTCAAACTTCAAACGAAGGGCTGTATCGGGGATCCAAGATTTTCCACCGGGTTGTGGACCCACTGCTCACGAAGATCGTTTATTTGAAGTTGTACGTACACCCGGGCCACTTTTCGTTCGTGGGTTGTCATCGAGTTTTGATCCATCTGTCAAAGAGAAACCACATATAACCGTTGTTCGAGATTTCGAGGATAAGGAATTAGATCTTTCATCAATAGTGTAGATTATAAGTATTAGTGTGTTCTAATCAAGTGTGATAAATAATTAGGTGTCGACGAGCGGAAAGGTATCGTTCTCACTATTATAAGGTGTGTAACATTATACTAAATTCTCATAGATCTATAATAAATGTGATTTGTATGAAAATATGATTGATAATGGTTGAGGGTACCATTCAGTGGTATACAATATTCAGGTATGTTTACCCCCAATATTTCATTAATATTGTTATATGCATAAACATGAAATAAGTATGACTCTGTTATGATTTTGGGGTAAATGGCATGAAATAAGTGTTCTGGTGGTTTTTACCACATTATATGGTGACTTCGGTCACATATTTTGAATCCGGTGACTTTGGTCACATATGTGAATCTGGTGACTTCGGTCACATATTTTGAATCCGGTGGCTTTGGTCACAATTATCTGGTGGCCATGCCACAAAATTATAAGGGCGATGTGCATGTTGACTACAGCAACTGCCTTCGATGGTGTGTAGCGGATGGAGGGTTGATTTAGTAATCCCCACGGTGTGATTGGTAGGTACGGGTGGTGTGTAGCGGATGGATATTTAGGTGGGCTCAGGTTTGCATTTCATATATATATACATGTGATTAAATCGATTTTTATCTAATATGTGCTATTAAATGGGCTTAATAGCTATGATCAATTGGGCTTTTAGTGTTATGTTACACATTGAGTCTATGACTCACCCTTTTATGGGCTATATTTGGATGACTCTTAGAGCGATGGATCGAATTCGTGAGGATTACGTGGTGGCCAATGCTCAACAAAATATTTTTGAGTTTATCTTAATTAAACCTATTAAGTTTATTTTTATTTCTTAGGATTTATTTTGGGCTTTGTTATTTTTGTAATAAGGCCGCTATGAACTGTTTTAAATTTTGCGTTTTAGATTTTTAATCTGCCACGAACAAATATTACTAAATAATTAAATGTTTTTCTAAAAATAACTTAAACCGTTTTGATACCTAAACATATATGGTTTTACAATGATTATAAGTTTTCATTAGATTTGTTTTCTTTTAACTAAAAATCTTTTTCTTAAAATAACGTTTTAAGAAGATACAAATTTATTTAACAATTCGATTTCAACGCGATCATTAAGTTAATCCGTTTTATACGAAACCATCATATTTCTTAATAAACAAAAACAAGATTTAATTAAAGTTTTACTCGAGGAACATATCAAAATCGGTTAGGCTTTTTGGGCCGGGTTTGGGGTGTTTCAAGTTCATATGAAAAGTAAGTGAAGGTTGACGAATTTATACATGATACATAGAATTATGAAAGTGTGCAAATTGTTGAATTCAATGTATTACTTATATTTATTCATGTTATTTAAATTGTGAAATACTTATTAATCATATGAGCTTACTAAGCTTTAAAGCTTACTTTATTTATTTTATTGTGTGTTATAGTGATTTCAAAGCTAGCTTGGATTAGGGGATTGTCAGAGACTTCATCACACTATCAAGGTATCATTTTGGTACTTTTGAATCTACATTTTGGAATATATGGCATGTATAGGAACTTTGGTCACTTTGGTAGATAAGTTGATGATGAATTTAGCCGTTAGAATTGGCTTGTAAATGTTTAAAGTTTGGTCCTATTTATATAGCCATGAATGTTGGCTTAAATTGTTGTTTTGGTTGTCTATATATGTGTGTATGGTTTATGTTGTGAGTTCTATTAATGGTTATATAATGCTTGTGGATTATAGGTGTGGTGGATGTCAAATGTTTAATATATGAGAAGATATCTTCTTCTAAGTTTGAGCATTATGATGCATGTCTGAAATTGTCTAATTAGTTGAAATGTATATGTGAATTTGGTATAAATAGATTGGCCTATTTTGTGACTTAAGTGTATTGTAGATAATGATATTCAATTAGCATGAATTAGGCTTGATTTAGTTGGTTTGAATGCCTATATATGATATGTTTTTGTGTCATTTGGATTGATGTAGGTGTGTTCAAGTTTGGCTGGGAGAATGGCTTGGTAAATAGCCTATTTTTGTCCACACTAGCAAAGACACGGGCATGTGTCTCAGCCGTGTGTGATATATGGTTAGATTACAAGGCTGTGTGTCCTCTGGTGTTGAAATAGAAACCAAGTCAATATGCTCCACACGGCCTTACACACGGGCGTGTGACTTGGCCGTGTGGCATAAGTCAGTGTACCCTATAGGTTTGGCACGCCTAACACACG
The DNA here is from genome assembly GCA_025506655.1 of Gossypium rotundifolium. Classification (NCBI taxonomy): domain Eukaryota; kingdom Viridiplantae; phylum Streptophyta; class Magnoliopsida; order Malvales; family Malvaceae; genus Gossypium; species Gossypium rotundifolium. The sequence continues at coordinate 103,723,172 of CP106733.1, read as the reverse complement.
GCCTAGTACACGGCGTGTGTGGCTATTTTTAGGGCACACGGGTTGGCCATACGTGTGTGTGTGTTGGCCTTGTGACCCAAGTCAGAGAGTTACACAGGGTCGGACAAGGGTTGTGACACATCCATGTGATCCCATTTCGAATGTCCACACGACCTGCGACACAGGCGTGTCTTTGGTCGTGTGAGACACACGGCCGAACCATACGGGCGTGTGTCCTCTGTTTGCGAAAAATTTTCTAAGTGTTTCAAAAGTTTCTAAAGTTATCGGTTTAGTCTCGAACAACCCCAAATGCATGTTTTTGGGCCTGGTAGGCTCGTATTAGGGACGATATGAATGTTGTTGATTGATAATTATATGAAATTTGAAAATGTATGTGAAATGTATGTGTAATAGTATAATATGTTTGGTATTTCTTTATAACCCTATTTTGGCATTGAATACGGGTGAGAGGTGTTACATGTACCATTTAATATCGTCACTAATTTAACCCTCAACTACCTTAGAAGATTAAACATGCATTGATTACGTATTGTGTCAAATAATTATAATTTCAACACGATTTTAAAATTAATTCATTAGTTACCTTACAATTATAATGCAAGAAAAACTTAATTATGATTTTACTTAATCAAACAATTTACCAAGACCTATAACAGCACAAACATAATTTTAATAACTTAAGTGGACAAAATACAATCAACCTAACATGAATTAAATTTAAGCCATATTAATTAAATTAAGCATATCAACATAACAAGCATTCATAGACATGTTCGTAACTACAATAATAAAAATTAAAGGACATTGAACTAGAATCAAATCCGATGTCTCTCCGAAGCTTGACTAGTTTGCTCTACTCCTCCTTCTCTACATGTTCTTGTTGAACTGAGGCTGCTACGAGAACTTGAATGCTGCTACCAATGGTGGTTGAAGGGCTCCATTCCAAGAAGGGAAATCGGCAAGGGAATAGAAGGAAAAATGGAGAACAAATGAAGGGTTTTGAAGAGAGCAAATGAGAGAAGTAAAGAATGAATGGGTGAGAGGTGTGATCAAAATGAGCAGCAAAGGGGGTATTTATAGGTTGAGTAGATTGCTAAAAATAGAAAAAATCAGTAGCCATTGACTCTTCCATGTCCGACCACACATGTGGCATGTTTGAAGCTTTCAAACTTGCTAAATTTAACTAGGGGCAAATCTACAAAAGCCATTTTTCACCCTTTTTGCGAATCTGTCAAAAATAAATCAAAATTATTCAAATTTTATTATAAAATTAACTAAAATCCAATATGTTAATAATTTAAGTACAATTTAATTATTTTATAATTATTATATATTTTTGATAAAATTACTATGAAATTGCATGAATTTCAATTAAAAGGGCAAGAAAAAATGTATATATTTTCGTGTTTCTAAAGCAAACTTTTATGTTTCATAGCTCAAGTTCCAAATTATCTTAAAATGAAAAAAATGTGTAATATGGTATATGTCTAAATGAGTATGTGGTTGCCATGCAAAGTATCTTAAATTATGAATATGTGTGTATTGTGATATGTGTTTGTGTGACATGTGACCATTATGTAATTTATCTATAAACATGTTTTTGAGTATTTTGATATATGCTTAAATGTTATGAGATTAAATGTATATTGTGAAATATGCATGAATGTTAGGTGAATATATGTGTAATAGGATATATGCTTAAAAGTGAATATATTTACCATGTAAAAGAACTAGAAATAATGCGCGAGTAGGTAGAAAATAATGCACGAGTAGGTATATTATGATACTAGTGTTTGAACAATTGAGGTAATGCTATATGGTTTTTTTCGTTGATGTTTGATGAATTCTTTGCTTGGCAGTTATTCTAGGCATTCACTGATCTTATTAAGCTCACCCACTCCTTTTTAAACCATTGAAGATCAGTACTGTGCTAGAGTGAGTGGTGTGGTACCGTGGTGATCCAAACAAGTCCATTTTTATTATTAGAAGGTGTTTATTTTAGTTATGTTTTGGGAATAAGGCAATGTGGCAGCCTTTGTGCTAATATTGGATATGATATTTTGAGTTGACTTCATGATTTAATTGCTTTTCAAATTCTGGGATTGTTTCGTAATATGTTGACTATTGCTAGGATTTGCTTTTGATGTCTGAAACTATTTTTGACCATTTCAATGTTTATTTGATGATGATATTATAGCATGTTGAATCGGTACGAGTTTGGATGACTTATATGCTTAAGAATGTTGTATTTTTTGAAGTCTAGAGCAGAGGTATCGATAATTGGGTTTTAAAATCAATACCTCTGTGTTCTAAAATGCACAAGAAGTCAGAATAGATATTTGGTATCAATACCTTATCTCGAGTATCGATACTCGGGGTATATTTATCGATACTTAATGAAAGATATAGGTAATTTTTGATATTTTTATTTTAATCAAGAAATGGAATGCAGGTTTGGTATCATTTTTCCAGGTGGTATTGATACGAATTAGAGAAAAAGATTGATACCTTAGTGACAGTATCGATACCTATGAAAATGTTTTGCGAATTTTGCTAAATGGACCTTATGCATGTTGAAAATTTTTTACAACACTAATTACTGTAAATTTAGCATGAGGCAATGGTAACTATCATAAATGATTGACTTGAAAACTATATGAACAATAAATCATGGACGCTTTATCTACAATGAGCTTTCTACTTGATGAATGTGACATGAGACGGTGGTGTGGTATCCAGCATTCGGTCTTGGCGACTAGGCCAGGTATTGGGTTTTCATTTGGTGGTATTAGAGTTGTAGATTCAATAACTCCCAGACCTAGGTGATTGTTATGTGTTTCGTGTTTCAAAACTCATGGGTCTAAATCTCTTGTTTCTTGAAATTGTTGACATAATCCTAATTGAATGGCATGGAATTGTTTAACATGTTTTGATTGAATTGCATGTGGGGTAGGAACGGGACACATTTCTTTAATCCTAAAGCTTGCTAGCAGGAATGAGACTTGGATCATCTCCCGCCACTCACACCGTTTGTTTGTTTGTATATTTTTTTGTGTCTATGTTAGATTATTAGACATGCCCCCTAGACGTGTTAATATTCATAGTAGTGCTCAAGAGGATGGTACATCTTCTGCACCTCCTGTACTGCCGCATAAAGTGAATATACCTGATGAGGGTATAGGCCTTCTGGTGGAAGCAATAATTGGAGCGTTTTAGCAGATTGCTAGTGCTAACCCTACTCTTGCACCTGCTAATCCTACACCTGTTAATCAAGGGTTATCACTTGAATGTCTTCGGGAATTGGGTGGTAAAAGAGTAAAAGGTACTGATCCAACCATAGCTGAGTATTGGTTGGAAAGAGTTGAAAGAATCCTCGGATAGATGTCCTATTCTGACGAGGAAAAGTTGGGTTGTGCTATGTCCTTACTTGACAGTGAGGCTCATCGTTGGTGGAATACGATTAGAATGGGTATTGTTTCTGATAGATTGACTTGGAATTACTTTCCTGAGGTTTTTAGGAGAAAGTTTATGGGCGAGCAATATATAGAGGCTCGTAAATGTGAGTTTTTGAATTTTGTTCAAGGAGATTTGTCAATGGATAATTATGGGGCTGAGTTTGGGTGACTTAGTCAGTATGTCCTAAGATTATACTTTCTGAAAAGGACCATTGTAAGAGGTTCGACTTTGGGATTAATTGTGAGATTCAAGTTTATTTGGTAGCATAAAATGTAAAGATGTTTAATGAATTAGTTGAGAAAGCCAAAGTAGTTTAGGAGACTTTGGCTAAGCCTCGTTCTGTGGTAACTGAATTAGGTAAGAGGAATTCAGATGGTGCATCTAGATGGCTGTCTAAAAGAAGACATCAAATTCATGGTTCGGATGGGAGTGTACGACATGAGATTAGACCAAGTGAGTCTAAACAACAGAGTTATGTAGTGGTTAGTAATAGTGGTACGACAGGTGGTTTTGAATGGCTGCTTTGTGTGCCTTGTGAGTGTTGGCATTCTGGTGAGTGTCGTAAGTTGACAGGTGATTATTTTAAGTGTGGTTCGAAGGAACTTTTTCTGGGGGATTGCCCAAATAGAGTAGAGGGTTCACAGACTCAGAGTTCGGCACCTTCTTCTGCGCCTGCTAGAGGCTGTGGTCGTGGTGGAAGTAATGGGAGTACGATTGGGCAGTGAATTGTTGCTCATATTGTTGCTACACCGATTAAGTCTAAAGGTTCAGCTTGATTTTATGCTATTATGGAACAACAAGATCAAGATTTGAACATTAAGATTATCAGTATTTTTGTCTTGTGATCAATTTCTTTATTTTTGTTAGTAGACTTAGGTACTATGCCTTCGTAAATTTTGAGTGGCATAACTAATAAGTAGGAAATTTCGTTAAGGACTACATGTCTTAAAAATTAGTTATGAGATTTATAATTGAAAATGTCATAGTGAATAGAGGGAATCGTTGGCAAAATTATAGTAGAATAGTTCATGGTAGTGAATAGAATCATTAAGGAAAGTAGTAGGAAGTTAGAGAGAATAAGAATCAGAGTGCACATCAAAGGTGTGATAGTTAGTGTAAATGTAAAAATAGCTTATTTTGTGATTAAGCAATTGAAGCCTTAGAAGAGATTTTCGAGGACAAAATTCTTTTTTAGAGGCGGAGAATTGTAACACCCCAAAATAGGGGTTAGAAGTTGTAGGGGTATTTTAGGAATTTTAGCCTTAGAGTGTTCGAAATTTTGCGGCATGATATACTGGTAATGTTTTCGATTATGATTTGTAAAAAATTAATTCAATTTCTAAAAACAAGTTTTAAATACCTTCAATTATGCAAAAATGACTAATTTGTAAAAAAGTCAAAACTTAGAGCTTTTATGAAGCAATTTAACTAGATTTTAAAATTCAAGCTAACCCCCTATTCTCAAAATTATTTCACGTAAAAAAAAAACCCCAAAACTAGTGTTGTCATCACTTGATTTTCTCTGCTATTTCAATCAATTTTGAACTCCAAATCCTAATTCCTTTTGATTTCTATCATCTCTTAAGTTATCAACCTCTATAAAAGACCAAGAAAAGTACCCAAAAATACCATAGTTCCTCCACTGTCAAGCTTTTGGGTTTTTGATCAAACGCTTGCTTTTTATTTAAATAAGCTAACGATTCATCTTCCTATTAGTTTTAAATGTTATTTAGTCTTTAAAACCAAGTTTTTAGCCATTAAATCGCATGTTTTAAATAAAAGCCATAAATTGGGTTGTTAATGGTGGATTTCTTGATTTTGCATAAAAAAGAGATTTCAAAGTGTTTTTCAACTTGTTTTAACATGATTAGAAGGTTTCTAAACTTATTTTGAAGTTTTGTTAAAGATATTTTAAGTTTTAATGAATTCTTGGAAAATAGCCATAAAACATGTCAAAAAGTCGATATCATGAATTGAGTAGTTTTATGTAGTTTACAGGATGAGAATTAGCTGTAGGAAAAATAAAAGATGAAAGAAATTGGTTTTAGGCAAAAGGTTTAGATAGATCTAGAGATTCGAATTTAAAATTTGTTATGTTATAAGTTTCGATTACATGATAACTTAGTTTAGGCTTATATCTTGTATGCTTGTAATGAGCCCTTGGCTGATTTTTGGATGTACTATTGTTTGACTTTGTTGTGTTGAAGTTCCAGATTTGATAAAACCTTCTACGAGTAGAGAGAAGGGCAATAAAAAGCTAGTTTGAGCTTTCAACTTTCGACGAAAGTGTAATCGGTGAGTGTTTGGAATAATTTCTTGTGGACATGATTCAATGCATTATTTGGGAATTTAATAGTAGCCTAAACCCCTACTCTAGATTTCGAATGTAAGCTTTCTCATACCTATGTTATATTGTGAATAAAGTGCATAAGTGTTTGTGAATATGTGAATTAAGATAACATGTGATATATGGTTATAATAATTGTTGTGAAAGTGCAAATATGTATATGTGAAATGTTAGTGTAATACACTAACCCGTGTCCGTTGCCAGATTGGGGTTACAAGGCATTACTGGACATATCACAGTTCATACAGCTACGCATTACATTTCACAACTCAAAACTTAATCACATCAAAGCTCAAAACTTAATCAAATATCAAATTTATAAAAATAATCATAACATTCAAAAACATTGCATAGTTAAAATATAATCCGACATCTATTTAAACATATCATATAAAGAACAAACTACTATTTCATTGGTCGTATATCAAATTTATTATTATAAACATATAAATACTCTTACACATATACAAATTTAAACTTCAAACAAACCAAACTTTACTATTAAAATTTTCATTTATTCATTTATACGGCATTGGTAATATAAAACATAACCAAACATGCTTTATTTACTATAATATCATGCGCATATTTTCTAATGTCTAAACCATATCTACGCATAATTTCCGAATCAATATTAACTTATTCCATTAATTAACCACACGGCATGCTAGTCATACATACACATATACTCATTTAAACAAGTATCATTTCAATGACCAAATATATTTCTTTTCTTGACACAAGTTCATGCGCAAATAACCATATTGATTTGAACCATTTGAGCAAAGATTACACTAAAAGAACACCCCAGGCTAATTTAAAATTAAACATTCATTATTAATTGTAAAACAAATACAATTCTAATGCATATATTCATATTTACACCTTAATGCACATGCCTCAAAGTCATACAAAATATGCTCCAAAATAAATGCACGAATCGTGTGCTTACCATTATAATGGTAATCAAATACTTAATAAATATTTAACATTTTATCTCTTAATTGTATTCATGCACTTAATAGACCAAACAAATCATATCAAAAAGCTTTATGTCAAATATCATATGCGGCATTAACATTATACCAATTGATCAAATATATTTCATTGAGTAATTAAAATCCTTATGAGCATTTCTTCACATCAAACTTGAATCATTCAAGCATAAACATGTACACACATTACCAACCATCCTATCCTCAATTTGGCTAGCCAATTAACCTATAAAAGTTAAATTCAAATCATGCATTATTCATTTGACTAACATTAGCCGAATTTGCATGTGCATCCTTTACTAATTTTAAGCCTATTTTCAAAACAAATATACATCATCTTATAAGGCCAAAACATATTTATTTTCTATTTGCAAGCTTATGCGCATATGAAAATTCAACCATTTCCATAAATCCATACTAAACATAACCAATCACTAACTATATATTCGGTCATATAAGATAGTTTTAACACATAACATAAACCATATCACATACCCATTTTTATGAGTCTATTACTTTAGTCGAATATTCTTGTACACATATTCCACATTTCTAAACCATTTCACCAATGCAAACATACCATTTCAAATTGACTCAAAGTAACTATATCAAATTGTCACATTCCCATAGTATAGCCTAGTTCACACATAATGAATACAACCAATTCCAAATTTACCAACCGTACCGATTTAGCCAATCATTCAAACATAACATACATGAATACATTACCAATAAAAACCTAATAAATATAAAATATACACATTCGGACTTATAATTCTCCAACCCATACACATTTGGACACATAAATAACTTCTAACCTTAAAATACATAGCTCATTTTATAAGACCTAACCAAGCTCACTTTAATACCAAATCCAAACATACCACTAATATCATATATATATAACACATAACCAAAATCATTTAAAATTAACATTATTTATCTTACTAAAATACATCAAACATACCTCATTTACCTCATTTACCTCATTGCTGAAGCACATGAATAAAACACCACCATATATGTATATGCCATACCATGTGATTACTATCCAAATAAGATTAAACCATGACCAAAATAAACATAAGCCATAATTAAACCAAAACCGAACACAAGCAAGGAAATTAAGCCATTTTTGCATGGCTTTTATACATACACTTTCAAATTAAACTAACTCCAAAGCTAGCTTATACATGCCATAGTTTCAAAGAAATTTCAGCTTATAAAATACCAAAGTTAGTTGATAGTGTGATAGGCCTCTCTGATGATACTCGAGCTCGTAACGTGACTCCAAAATCTATAAAACAGAGGTAAATAAGAACACACACACAATAAGTTATTTAATCTTAGTAAGTCATAAGCAAATATATATCAACTATTGTATATTAACACTAAGTTAACAAGGCCGAATATACATGTTCTCAAATACAAGGTTATCATTTAAATTTCTCATACATGTACCATATAGCTAATTGTACAATTACACATGAACTTATATAAATCTCACTATTAAAATCACATATACCACATTTGGCCCAATATATACAATCACATATGCATACACATAGTTCACATTTATAACTTTAGCATTTATACAATCAATTCAATAACCGACTTACCTTATTTTTTACAACTTGGTAAAAGTATATACCTGAGCCCTTTAATTTGATTTCACATTTGATATTCACTTAAAATTGCCCATTGAACCGTTCACAATTAAAAAGGATACACGAATAATCGAAAAGCTCGTACAACGACAACGTCCCAGACATGGTCTTACATGTAATCACATATCGATGCCATTGTTCCAGACAGGGTCTTACATGAATCAAATACGATGCCAATGTCCTAGACATGGTCTTACACATAAACACAAATTGATGGGAACGTCCTAGACGTGGTCTTACATGATAACACATATCGAAAATCCTATGTCATTACATATGTATCCTATCGATTCCTAGGGTTTGTACGGGACTTTGACGACATATCTCGATCAAATTGAACTCGTAACTTATCTTCCAAGCTTAATCACAATCGTCCATTGCACATATAGATATTCTTAAAATTCAATTCAACACATAACAAATATATATTTTCAATTTAACAAAAATTATATGCTTATAGAGTTACCTCGGATGTTGTCAGACGGTATAATCGACTATTTGACTACTTTCAATTTCCCCCGATCTAATTCCATTTTCTTCTGTTCTAGATCTTAATCAACTCAAAAATGGCCGAATACCCTAGGTCTCTTTATTTCTTTTTCTTTTCCTTAGTTTCGGTCATAAGCAAAAATAAAAGATGAACATGGCTATTAAATTATATTTGTTTTATATAACATTATATTATATTATTATTTTATTAACTTTTCTAATTAATATTTAAAACCATATATTAATCAATATGCCGTCCACTAGCTTTTATTATTGGATAAATTGCAACATAAAACCTCCAAATTATAAAGACAACAACAATTAGGCACTTTCCTATTAAACTATCAAATTTTCATTTTACGCGATTAAGCCCTTTTCTCAAATTAAACACATAAAATTCACAAAACTTTAACACATGTAAATTCACACATAATTAACACAGAAAATAACATTAAAATATTTTTCAGACTCAGATTTGTGGTCCCAAAATCATTGTTTCGATTAGGGTCAAAATCGGGCTGTTATAATTAGTGACAGTGTTTTTCTAAAGATGCAAATATGCAGTGATTGTGCATGGGTAATCGATAAGTGATATGTGTTTATCTTTTGATAGTTTGGCCTTGTGATCTTAAAACCATTGGATATAGTTGGCATGCCATAGGATTGTGAGTACTCACCTATATGTATAGTGATTTTGGGCGTTGAGGCTCTGGGACATGTTGGAGGGATAAGGGAATGTAAGCTAAGCTCTATTTAACGGCACATGAGAGCGGAAATAAGGAGTGTTAGTTTTTTGCTTCACTTTTGGGACATGTTTGACTCTATGAGTCTATGTTTGGTGTGTTGGAGATCCATGTATTCGATGAGTAATGATAGAGCTGGCTTTTATGTTTCATAGCTCAAGTGCCAAATTATCATAAAATGCATAAATATGTAATGTGATATATGTCTAAATGAGTATGTGGTTGCCATGCAAATTATCTTAAATTATGATTATGTGTGTATTGTGATATGTGTTTATGTGACATGTGACCATTATACAATTTACCTATAAACATGTTTTTGAGTATTGTGATATATACTTATATGTTATGAGATTAAATGTATTTTGTAAAATATGCTTGAATGTTAGGTGATTATAAGTGTCATAGCATATATGCTTAAAAGTGAATATGTTTACCATGTAAAAGAACTAGAAAACTGTAACACCCCTAACCCGTAACCATCGCCGGTTTAGGGATAAAGGCATTACCAGACAAAATAAAACCTTTTACGGACATTACATAATTTAATTCATGAATCAAATCAACAAGTCCCTTAATTAGGTTTATGAGACCTTGAACATGCTTTGGAATAGGGCCGGGACTAAACCAAACACAAACACAAAATTTTAGAAATTTAAAAACTTTTCTAAGTTAAAAGGTCACACAAACTATGTGGGCAGGCCGTGTGCCTCGCACGACCTCAGGCATGCCCATGTGTCTAAGCCGTGTCAAAATAGGGCATACATACTGACTTGTCCACACGGCCATGGACACTCCCGTATGCCTCACCCGTGGTCTCTACTGACTTGCACCACACGGCCAATCACACGCCCGTGTGTCTAGCCCGTGGTCAAGTCTGACTTGTTTTAAAATGCAACTACGAGGGACATAGTCAAGCCGTATGCCCCGTGTGCTCAACCGTGTGGGCAATTATAGGCCATTTTCAAGGCCAAAATGCCACCCACACTTTGGGTCATCCCTACAAGCACATACAAGCATCAATCCAACACTTTTGGAAACCAAAAACATACCAAATTAACCATCAATTTTACTCATTCAAGAACATTTCATCACAACATCTTATATCATTCTCATCACAAGCATTTATAAGTATAAACAAGTCAAAAACTTACCAATTCAATGCAATAACCTTTCATCAATAATATGCTAACTTTGAATTATAAAAAATACCATTATTTAGACCATTACATTAGCCATCAAACCATACCAAAACTAAGCATCATAAAACATGACTACTCATTCACTTTACATACAATTATCAAGCCATATCACATGGCTATACACACATCTCAAACATAATCCATTTAAACTACACTATACATGCCATACGTAATAAATACATGATCATAAGGTACCGAAATGTGATTTGAGTAGTGTGCTGATGATCCTCAACGATTCTCGAGCCTTTCGTAGCTTTAACGATCTATAAAACAAAGCAAACACACACAAAGTAAGCTTTTAAAAGCTTAGTAAGCCATATAAAAATAAACTTATCATATAATCATCTATAAGCATAGCGAATCAAATTCATTAACATATCTTCATTTCAAACACATAAATTTCTTTTTGGCTCAATTGGTTTGCCATTTCTTACCACCATATCATATCTCAAGCATCTCATTTGCTCATATGTTAAACATACATATATCACACTTTATTTATTGCATCTATGTACATCTTTACTCACCTTTCATGCCCATTCTAAGAATATACTTCAAACATACCTGAAATGATTATACAACTCACGGAGTTATTCATTTCTCAGACTTGCCCCTTGAACCATTCAGAATCAAATAGGATACTCGGAATACTCGAATACCGTACAATGCTAACGTCCCAGACGTGGTCTTACATGTAACCAAATATCGATGCCACAGTCCCAGATGGTCTTACATGTAAATCTCAAATCGATGCCAATGCCTCATACGTGGTCTTACACGATATCACATATCGAAAACCTATGTTATGACATATGTAATCCTATCTATTTGTAGGTTCGTACAAGACTTCTCGGACATTGATACATTATCGATACTTCCTCATATTCATATATTTATAATCTCGTACACATTCATCACAATGAAATTTCATATGAACATACATAAATAAATACAAATACATTTATTTGTATAGAGACTTACTTGGCTACTCAATCACTTTCGATTTTCCACAGTCTAAATCCGTTTTCTTCGGTTCTTGATCTATACATATTCAAATTTAACTCATTTATTCACTAATTCATTCAATTCAATCCAAAAACACATATTTAGGGAAATTTAAAATTTAACCCTCACATTTTCACATTTTGACATTTTAGTCCCTATCTCATAAAATCACAAAATACACATAATTTCATATCACCCATTCTTACCCGAATGTTCACTATGATCATACCAATCCATACATTTCATTTATTTCACAATTTAGTCCTTCAAATTATTTTCTCAATTAAGTCCAAATTACTCAAATTTATCAAAAATTCAAAGATAAAACATGTTAATCTAACACATATATTTCATATTTCATCATCAAACATCAAAAAGCTCATGAATTCATCATTGGCGCATTGCAAATTCATCATCAATTCACAAAATTGAAGCATGAGTGTTGAAGAACACTAAGCAACGGTTACAAAAACGTAGAAATTATTAAAAACCAAAATCGAAACATACCTTAATTTGCTTGAACAAGGGCCGAATACCTAGATTGGTTTCTTATTTTCTTTCTCTTTTAATTTCGGCACAACAAGATGATAAATGGTCATTTCTAATGATTTGTTTTATTATATTAACCTTATTAATAAATTTTCAAATTTAACCTTTTAATTTTAATAGCAAAATCATGTACATGAAGACCATAACCGTCCATCCCATGGTATAATGGCCAATTTACAACATAAGGGCCTCACATTTAGAAAGAAACATCAATTAGGAACTTAATCAAATAGGAAGCTACTTTTACATTTTATGCAATTCAGTCCTTTCATCAACTTAAACACACAAACGTTAAAATTTTCATACAAAACTTTCACACATGTTAATTCTTATAGTATAAGCACGAAAAAATAATATTAAAATATTTGTTTGACTCAAATTTTTGGTCCTAAAACCACTATTCCGACTAGGGTCTAAATCGAATGTTACAATTCTCCCCCTTAGGGATTTTTGTCCCCGAAAATCTTACCATTGAATAGATTCGAATGTTGTTGTTTCATTACATCCTCGGGCTCCCACGTTGTAACATCCCAAAGTTGGGCCTAGTAGGATTGGGCCCATTGGGCCTTAGGCGTAGGAGTGTTTAAAATTTTTGGGAATAAGAGAACAGCTTTAGTGCAAGTTGGATCTATTAGGTGAGTGATTTTGGAAGGTTAGAGGGCTTCTATGAAGTCCCGAGATCAAACTTGGGCTTAGGAAAAATTTTGGTTTTAGGTGAATAAAACCCTGGGAGTTAGTAGTGGGCTTTAAGAATTAAATGTGGAGGAAAAAAACACAAGTGAAGTGTGTGGTGTAGTGGCAAAGTGACGCCACATAAGAGACAAGGGGGTGACACCACAAGGAAGGAAGGAGGTCCAAGGTTCAAGTCTTGGCTTTTCATTTTCGTTTTCTTTTTAAAGGGATTCTAGAATTTTGCCATAGGGTTATATTTAGTTGCGCATGATTTTAAACACAAAAGGAACTAGTTGGTAAAGTGGCTAGCAGCATTGATTATGCTACAAGGGAGCCTGGGTTCAAATCTCATGACAAGCAAGGGAGTATATATTTTTCAGATTGGACGGTAAGAGTTTGAGTTGGATTTAAACTCTACTAACAGAAGGATCCCACATCGGAAAGATACAAAGAAGGAAGGTGAGAAGCAGGCTATATATATGGAGCAATCTAGGAGGAGAAGGAACATACCCTGGTGGTCGTTGGGCATAGGAGCATTCGGAGCGAGGATTAGCAACTTCAGACTCCTATCAGGTGTGTATCTCGCCCTACTCTAGCTGTAGAGTGGCAAATGCCAAAATGCTGGTCACACGACGATGGTAGTCACACGAGCGTGTGAGCACACATGTGGAAGCTTCGGCGCGATAGTCGAGTCTACCATGAGTATTCTGGTGGGTGTGAGCTGTTGGGCTACGATGGCCCGAAATGGGCCAAGTGGGTTCAATGGTCCTGGGGGCCCATATGAGTAAATTGCATGATTGGGTAGTAGAAACTAAATTTAGACTATGTGAATCTCATATATGTGGCTAGGTTTGGGCTAAATGGGCCACACGACTGTGTGGGCCCACTTGGTCGAGAATGGGCCTTAGACCCATTCACATCATTATCTCTGTTTAGAATACTTGAGTCGTTCGAGGCGATAGTGGACCTTCTGTTAGGTCGTTAACACCCTGATTTGTAAAATTACGAAAATACCCCTGGTTTGCAAAATTACCGAAATACCCCTAGTTTGTGAAATTGCCAAAATACCCTTGGTTTGAAAAATTGTGAAATACTCCTAGTTTGTAAAATTACCGAATCACCCCTGGTTTGGGAAATTATCTAATTACCCCTGGGTTGTAAAATTATCAAATTACCCCTGGGTTGTAAAATTACTAAATTACCCCTGGTTTGCTAAATTATCGAATTAACCCTGGTTTGTGAAATTACCAAAATACCCCTAGCTCATGAAATTACTGAAATACCCTTAGTGTGTAATTAACGTTTTACCCCTAAACGACAAATAATCGTTGTACCCTCGTAGTAGTACTAATGTTGTCTGTGTTAATTGTATGATTGATTCTGTTCGAGATGCATTGCATACATGGATTAGTTATGAGTAGAATTACTGAATTACCCTTGGTAGGTAAATTACTGAAATACCCTTGGTAGGTAAAATTACCATTATACCCTTGGGGTTGATTAGCGTGATTGTGTGTATTACTCACACGCCTTTTTGTTGTTGTGTTATTAATTGTAATGGCTGAAAGATGAAATGACTGATGTGATAGGCAAAATACCCTTATGGGTAAGGTTGGACATACCGGGTAAGTTCTTCGATGTTGATATTCTTGATTATATGTATGAATGTATGTACCATGTTACGTATGTATGAAATAGTATCTGTTACGCATTATGATTATGGTTGCATACATATTCTGCACGATGTAAAGAGCATGGGCTCGAGATGGAATGAAAGGAGGAGGGAGAATTAGTAACTATTGTCACGAGTGACTACTATCACAAGTGGTCTAAGTACCACGGTGGTTGAAACCACGAACGATTTAATTAGTGACTTATCCCGGTGGTCAAGTACCACAGTGGGTTGGCCCCACGTATGCGTAATTTATCAGAGATCATCACGGTGGTCAAGTACCACAGTGGGGTGGCCCTACGTGTATATATAATAGTGACTACTGTCATGAGTGGTCTAAGTACCATGGTGGTTGAAACCACGAATATTTTAATTAGTGACTTGTCTCGGTGGTCAAGTACCACAG
Source organism: Gossypium rotundifolium (assembly GCA_025506655.1). NCBI lineage: Eukaryota > Viridiplantae > Streptophyta > Magnoliopsida > Malvales > Malvaceae > Gossypium > Gossypium rotundifolium. The sequence continues at coordinate 103,707,969 of CP106733.1, read as the reverse complement.
TGGTTTGGCCCCACGTATGCGTAATTTATCAGAGATTGTCATGGTGGTCTAAGACCACAGTGGATTGGCCCCAAGATAATATATTATAGTGACTTTGTTGCGAGTGACTAATGTCACGAGTGGTCTAGGACCACGGTGGTCAAAGAACCACAGTGGCATAATGCCACGGGTGTTTGGATGATTCATGTGACCTAGAGGATGGAAAATTAGGTTGGGCTAGGTTTGCATCGCATTGCATACATTATCTGCTATGACATATGATATGGGTTAAGGCTCAATCGAGGCTATTTTGGGCTAAGGCCCAATTGCCATCGTTACTGTAATGGGCTTCGCCTCAGATTGTTGTGATGCATGTTCTTACCGGTGAGTGTTGTACACACTGAGTTTTTGTAAACTCACCCCCTCTTTTTATTAAATGTTTTGGGTAATTTCCAGTGATAGAGGATTGGAAGCTATGGAGGACTCGAGGGTGGCTATACATCGGAGATACTACTCGTGAACTTTAGTAATTTCGATTTTTACCTTATTTTAAGATTACTTATTTTGGGTTAATATTTTGTAATAAGGTCATTGGTTTATTTTTTTCTAAGTTTTCATTTATAACTATTAAACTTAATAATACGGGGTTTGTTTAAAACATTAGCAATCATTTTCTAAAATATCATGTTTACACAACGATGCAAGTTCAACTTTCATAACAAAATAGTTTTTCAAAATAATAACAACTTTTAAATGGTCATTTAGTATATCGCATTTTTCTCAAACAAACAACGAACTCGAACATCAAAAACCTGATAAAACTTTTCTACACAATTGCTTAGCTTTTCAACTTCCTTCCATGTGACACGCCAGATTCAGGCCTAACTTCTAGGCTGGTTTTGGGTTTTACATACATAGCCTCTTCCACTCCGTTTCGATGCCACAGTACTTTTACTAACGTAATTTTCTTATTTTGTAATTCTTTAACTCCATGAGCTAAGATACAGATCGGTTCTTCCTTATAAGTCATATCAGATCGATTCCAGTCTTAGATGGAGTAATAACATTTGATGGATTGGATCGGTGTCTTCTAAGCATTGACACGTGAAACACATTATGAATCTTTTCTAGCTTCGGTGGCAATAACATTCTATATGCAACAGGTCCAATGCGCTCGATGATCTCATACAGCCTGATGAACCTCAGGCCTAATTTGTCTTTACGTCCAAATCTGAGTACTTTCTTCCACGGAGATACTATCAAGAACACTTTATCACCGATTTCAAACTCAATATCTTTTCGTTTCAAATCTACATAAGATTTCTAATGATCAGACGCTACTTTCAGACTGTCACAGATTACTTTCACATTCTGTTTAGTGTCTTTTATCAAATCGACCCATGTATCTTATTTTCACTGAGCTCGGTCTAATACAGAGGCATCTGACATTTACATCCATACAAAGCCTCATAAGGTGCCATTTTGATGCTCTACTGAAAACTATTATTATACGAAATTCAATCAGTGGTAAATATTGTTCCCACATACCATTAAACTCCAGAATGCAACATCTCAACATATCCTCGAGAATCTGAATAATTTGGTCAAACTAATCATCAGTCTATGGGTGAAAAGTCGTACTGAAAAGCAATTTAGTACCCAAAGCTTCTTGTAATTTCTTCCAGAATCGTGATGTAAATCTTGGACTCTCTGTCATACACAATAGACAATGGCACTTCGTGCAATCTCACAATATAAGAAGTGTAAAGTTCAACTAACTTTTCAAGTGAGTGTCAGATCGTACTGGAATAAAATGGGCAGATTTCGTTAATCGATCAACTACAACCCAAATTGTATATTTCTTTCTCAGAGTCAAAGGTAAACCTAAAACAAAATCCATTGTCACTCTATCCCATTTCCACTAAGAATTAAAATCGGTTGTAGCAAACCAGATGGAACCTGATGTTTAGCTTTAACTTGCTAACAAACTAAACATTTCGAGACAAAATCAGATATATCTCTTTTCATACCGGACCACCAATAATGTTGCTTCAAATCATGGTACATCTTTGTACTTCCCAGATGAACTGATAAGCGACTATTATGAGCTTCATTCAAAATTAACTGCAATAACTCTGGATTTCTTGGTACACAAATTCAATCTCAAAATCTCAAATAATTATCATCATCAACTCTTAATTCAAAATCAGAGTTCAAATCACACTGAGCTCGTTTCGCTAGCATTTCATTATTGACTTTTTGAGCATCACATATTTGTTGTAAGAACAAAGGTTTCACTTTCAATTCAGCCAAAACTGAACCATCATCGACATAAGTCTAAATTAGCATTCATAGCACGTAATGAAAATAGTGATTTTTGACTCAACGAATCAAATCAATGTGTCCCTCAATTAGGACTATGGGACCTTAAACATGCTTTAGAATAGGGCCGGGACTAAATCAAACACATAAAGAAATTTTCAAAAATTTAAAAATTTTTCTAAGTTACAAAGGTCACATGACTGTGTGGGCAGGCCGTGTCCCCCAACGGCCTCAGACACGCCCGTGTGTCTAAGCCGTGTCAAAATAGGGCATACATATTGACTTGTACACACAGCCATGGACACGCCCATGTGCCTCACCCGTGGTTGCTACTGACTTACACCACATGGCCAGTCACACGCCGTGTGTCCAGCCCATGGTCGAGTCTAACTTGTTTTGAAATGCAACCAAGAGGGATACGGTCGAGCCACACTCCCGTGTGTTCAACCGTGTGGGCAATTATAGGCCATTTTTAAGGCCAAAATGCCACCCACACATTGGGTCATCCCTACAATAACATACAAGCATCAATCCAACACTTTTGGAAACCAAAAGCATACCAAATTAACCATCATTTTACTCATTCAAGAACATTTCATCACAACATCTTAAATCATTCTCATCAGAAGCATTTCTCAGTATAAACAATTCAAAAACTTACCAATTCAGTTTAATAACCTTTCATCAATAATAAGCTAACTTTGCATTATAAAACATACCTTTATTTAGACCATTACACTAACCATCAAACCATACCAAAACTAAGCATCATAAACATGACTACTCATTCACTTTATATACAATTTTGTAGCCATATCACATGGCTATACACACATCTCAAACATAATCCATTTCAACTACACTATACATGCCATACTTAATATATACATGATCATAAGGTACCAAAATGTGATTTGAGTTGTGTGATGACGATCCTCGACGATTCCAGAGCCTTTCGTAGCTTTAACGATCTATAAAACAAAGCAAACACACACAAAGTAAGCTTTCAAAAGCTTAGTAAGCCATATACAAATAAACTTATCATATAATCATTTATAAGCATAGCAAATCAAATTCATTAACATATCTTCATTTCAAACACATAAATTTCTTTTTGGCTCAATTGGTTTGCCATTGTTTACCACCATATCATATCTCAAGCATCTCATTTGTTCATATGTCAAACATGCATATATAAGACTTTATATATTGCTTCTATGTACATCTTTACTCACCTTTCATGCCTTTCAAAGCATATACTTCAAACGTACCTAAAACGATTATACAACTCACGTAGTCATTCATTTCTCAAACTTGCCCGTTGAACCATTTAGAATCAAATAGGATACTTGAAATACTTGGAATAGTCATACAATGCCAATGTCCTAGACGTGGTCTTACATGTAACCAAATATCGATGCCATTTTCCCAGACAAGGTCTTATACGAATCAAATACAATGCCAATGTCCTAGACATGGTCTTACACATAAATCTCAAATCGATGTCAACGTCCTAGATGTGGTCTTACACGATATCACATATCGAAAACCTATGTCATGACATACGTAATCCTATCTATTCCTAAGTTCGTACGGGACTTCTCGGACATTGATACATTGTCAATACTTCCTCGATTCATATATTTATCATCTCGTACATTCATCACAATGAAATTTCATATGAACATACATAAATCAATAAAAATCCAATTATTTGTACATAGACTTATCTCGGTCTCAGAATACATGAATGAACTTGGCTACTCAATTACTTTCGATTTTCCACTATCTAAATTTGTTTTCTTTGGTTCTTGATCTATAAATATTCAAATTTAGCTCATTTATTCAATAATTCATTCAATTCAATCCAAAAAAACAAATATGTAGGGCAATTTAAAATTTAACCCTCACATTTTCACAATTTGACATTTTAGTCCCTATTTCATAAAATCACAAAATACACATAATTTCATATCACCCATGCGTAGCCGAATGTTCACTATGATCATACCAATCCGTACATTTCACTTATTTCACAATTTAGTCCTTCAAAATATTATTTTCTCAATTAAGTCCAAATTACTCAAATTCATCAAAAAGTCAAAGACAAAACATGTTAATCTAACACATATATTTCATATTTCATTATTAAACATCACAAAGCTCATGAATTCATCCATGGAACATTTCAAATTCATCATCAATTCACAAAAATTGAAGCATGGGTTTTGAAGAACACTAAGCAACGATTACAAAAACGTAGAAATTATCAAAAACTAAAACTGAAATATACCTTAATTTCCTTGAACAAGGGCTGAATACCTAGCTTGGGTTCTTATTTTCTCTCTTTTGATTTTGGCACAATAAGATGATAAATGGTCATTTTTAATGATTTGTTTTATTATATCAACCTTATTAATTAATTTACAAATTTAGCCTTTTAATTTTAATAGCAAAATCATGTACATCAAGCCCATAACCGTCCATCCCATGGTCTAATGGCCAATTTACAACATAAAGGCCTCACATTTAGAAAGACACATCAATTACGCACTTAATCAAATAGGAGGCTACTTTTACATTTTATGCGATTCAGTCCTTTTATCAAATTAAACACATAAACGATAAAATTTTCATACGAAACTTTCACACATGTTAATTCACATGCTATACGCATGGGAAAATAATAAAAAATATTTTTCTAACTCGAATTTGTGGTCTCAAAACCACTATTCTGACTAGGGTCTTTATCGGACTATTACAAAAATAATACACAGTAGGTATATTGTGACACTAGAGTTGGAACAGTTGAGGTTATGCTATATGTTTTTTTTTTTTGTTGATGTTTGATGAATTGTTTGCTTGGTAGTTATTTTAGGCATTCCTTGAGCTTAATAAACTCACCCACTCCTTTTTAAACCATTACAAATCAGTAGCGTGCCGATGTGAGCAGTGTGGTACTGAGTGTGATCCAAGAAAGCCCATTTTTGTTATTCGAAGGTGTTTATTTTAGTTATGCTTTGGGAATAAGGCAATGTAATATCCCGGGTTAAGGGCTATTTTATTTTTGGCATTGTTTGCATGTCTATGGTGTGCCATGTTGTTGTTTGTGTGGTTTCGGGGCTTAGTTGTAGGCTAGGAGTGTGCCTGAGTAGGTGGGAAAGTTCTGTTTTGGGCTTTAGGGGATAGGAGTTGAAGGTGCTGGGGTTTATAATTAATTTAGGTGAATTTATAACACAAGAATTGAGTTGGTGGAGTGGCAAGCAAGGCGCCACTAGGAGCATGTGGGTGACGTCAAGTGCAAGGGGGGAGGTCTTGTGTTCTAGCTGCGAAAATCCCACCCTTTTTGTTCCATTTTGACGGCTTAAGGAGGAGGAGTTGGTGGTAGTTCAAACTCTACCATGGACTTGGTCAACACATTCAAACGGTGGGTGGAGAGTGAAAATAGGAGGAAGACTTGGTCATAGTATTTGAAATTGTGGTTTGGGAGTGATTGGGGGAGATTGGCCGGTTTTGAGGAGTGTTTGGGGGAGTTTGGCCGGTTGGCAAGTTGGGGAGGAGAGTGCCGAAATGTCATTTTTGGCAATTAGTGCATTTTCGGTCACAATTGTATTTGGTAAGCAAGTTTTCTCCTAGTCAAAAACGAGCCAAAATTGCAAGTTACTTCTTCTCTTTTTTTTCTCTCAGCTAAAGCCGAATGCTCAAGGAGCTTTTCGACAAAATTGTTTTGCATCTCTAAACTTGGTGTGGCCGAATATTGTTTCCATTTCCCCTCTTTTGCATCTTGTGAACACCGAAACCCCAAGCCACTCCACTTGCAAAATCTTGCACTTCCATTTTTCTACATTTTGTGGTACCAAACAACCGCCCCAATTGCTTGCTCCATTTCTTCTTCATCTAAACCGAAAGCTACCACAATCATACCCTTGCCGATTTTAGTCATTAGTAGCCGAAAGTTCTTTCCTCTCCCACTTCCCTTCCTTTTGTTCATTTGGTGTAAGCCGAAACTTCATTCTCCAAATACTTTTCTCTATTTCTTTCATTCAAAACCGAGAGCACCTACCTCTTGTTCACTCTTTCTTCCTTGTTTTCTTTTAAACTCTTCTTTTACGGACCAAGGGTGTTAGCGAACCTTCCTTGGTGTTGGCGAATATTAGGTGTGGTTGGGTGCTTGGTTCCAATTGGTTGGTAGTGGGTAAGTGTTGGCCGAATGGCCCTTTCTCCTTTCTCTGGTACTTTGCCGATTGTTAGTATGTTTAAGGGCCGATTTCGATATCTATTAAAAAGGTGTTAACTTCTTGTTATGGTAATCGTTTTCGTATAGGGTCTGTGGGTTCAAAATCATGCAAGGAGAGGCTTCTTACTCTGTTAAGCAATCGGTAAGTGGTGGTAAGAAGGGGTGTTTGGATCCGATTTCGTTTAGTTTTCTTTAAGTTAAGTCATTAGGAGATTAACCGTTATTCTTTTCTAGGGTGTGATCGGTTGGTAAGAAGTATTATTGGTTCGGGTTGGTTGGAAACCGGACCATTCGCAAAGGTAGAGTAACGCAACCCCTTTGGGTTACCTATTTTTTTGGCCGAATGGTATAGTGTTAATCCCTTGATTGGCCGATTGTAGGGTTAAGGCTGTTGAGGTGATCAAAAGATTTTGACCGGTTCTTAGGATTAACATCTTTGCTATTCAGGTGTGTAAACCAACACACTATCTTAACTTAATAATGTGATAACCTGTTTGTGTAAATGAAACAGTGTGATTGATTATTTCGACACCCATTGAGGTATGGATACGAATTCGGGTAAGTCCGTTTCATTATGAGTTATGTGATGATATGTGATATCATGATTTGTGATACTTTGGGATGCCATATTAAGCATGTGAGCATGATAGCATGATTGCACGATTTTGCATCTAGTATGATATGTGATTGGGTGATATGAGAGGAGAGGGAAGTATGATATCCGTGTCTTTGGGACACTTGTGTCTTTGGGACACGGAGGTTTGGCACCTCCGTGGTTTGGTACCACGTATTTTGTGACTTTGGGTCACGGAGGTTTGGCACCTCGGCGTCTCGTCCAGTGGCTTAGTACCACGATGGGTTGGCCCCACAGATTGATTATCTGGATTGACACGGTGATTTGGTATCACACGATGGGTTGGCCCCATCACCGGATTTGTGATTGCGGTCACCGGTGATTTGGTATCACATTGTGTCTTTGGGACACCGAGGTTTGGCACCTCATTGCGACTCGTCCTGTAGTTTGGCACCACCGTGGGTTGGCCCCACTTATGAGATCTGGGATTGTCGCTAGTGATTTGGTATCACATGATGGGTTGGCCCCATCATTGGATTATTCGTGACTTGGTCACCGGTGTTTTGGCACCACATTATGGATATCGTGACTTTGGGTCACGGTGGTTTAGCACCACCGGTGGTTTGGTACCACACGGGGTAGAAAAGGTGATATGGTTGGTTAGGATCGGTGCATTACTTGCATTATTTTGTTATGATATGTGTGTTGGCATGTTATACGGAGAGGAATTATACTGAGTCTTGCGACTCACTCTCTCCTTTGACTATTTCAGGTGACACATAGACGCGGACATGGGCCGGGATGGACTCGAGGTGCTCATGCCATGCTAATAAAGGATTTGCTCAGACTTTATAAAATTTGGTACATTAGTTATTTATTTCTATGTGGTTTTATTTTGGGTTTTAAAAGGCCTTTTAAAATTTATGGTTTGCTTGTTTATGCTTAAAGTAAATGTTTAACATGCCTTAACAAAATAATTGGGTTAAAATGAGCTAAAATTTGGGAAGATAACGATTTCAAAACTACACAACCGACATTTTAAACTATACCATCGGGTATCACACTAAGAATTGGAATAAAGAAGAACTCAAATGTTTTCTAACTTAAACACGATTTTCCACTAGGACAAAATGTTTTTGTAACAATGAGAAATAACTCAAACTTCTTAACGAGATAAACTGTTTTGTCTACCCATCAAGTAAGTTTTAAAATTTTGGGTTTTCAAATACATCATCAAATTTCAATCAAACCTTCTCAAGTTTTTCTTCAAATGCACAACCTAGCGAAGTGTGTTTTTCCAACTTTTAAACTCAAACCTAAACCTCTCAAAAACCTTTTTTCCTGTAACATACCAGATTCGGTCGTGGTGTATTGACCGGGTTTGAGGTGTTACATTTGTGGTATCAGAGCCAAGTTCAAAGGCTCGGCTGTGGGCCCGAGGCCCAAAATGGTTTCAAAAGTCTGTTTTAAGTGTTTTGTTTTAAAAAGTATGGTTTGAAAGGCATGGCACCGAGTCACCGGCACCAATCCGCCCAGGTAAGTACCCCGTACTATTGTTTGTGATAATGATGTTGATGTGATGGAATGGCTTGTGATAAGTAAGACTACCTTAGAGACTGAAACTGATAGGACTCTGTGGACTCGCGGAAACGAAACTTCTTTAATAAGCAAGATTCATAAGACTTTGCTTTTAAACAGTGGAATAATGACTGATACATAAAATTCTTTAATCAGACGAGATTTAGTCATGAGTACCCGAGGTGGACGTGGTCGTGGACGTGGTCGCGGTATGATGACGGTTTCTGAGCCCGTAGGTTACAGTCGGGGTTAGAGAATAAGATACTGGTTTTCGCCACCATTTGGAGGTGGTGAGTTCAAGCAGGATGGCGATGACGCAGTGTCACGAGCGATCTTTGAAAGTGTTAGAAAGGGTAGCTAGAGTAGGTGGAGGTGTAGGAGCTAAGAAATCGTGCTGGCGACTTGAACAAACAAATTTGAATTCTTTCGGGTGTCTCTCGTGTTGCTCCTAACTTCTTGAATCTTGGTGGAAGCGGAGAACGGATCATGGACGATCTGGACCTAACTCTCAAGAGAAGTTAAAGGGATCGTATCACTTCTCGAGATGAGTCATACCGATGGTGGCTCCTTGTTCGGAACAATATTGCATTGAAGAATCGACTTGGGACTATTTAGGCCGCTTATCAAAAAAAATGCGTGGGGCTAATTACATTAATGAGCGTGGAAAGCATTTTTGAGGTTAGTTAGGGAGCAAATTTGTGTCGAGTATGAGGCGAGTTTACGAAATTTGAGTCGATATGCGGGGGCATGGTGGCTCTTGAACATGAGAGGTGTGTTCGTTTCGAGGATGGCTGGGACGAATTAAGGTTGATAATTACGCCCGTGAGCGTGAATTCTTGTCCTAGTTGAAAAGGCGAAGGTAGCCGGGCATTAAGGAATCGTGAGGCGAGGTATGGATAGGAACCACACAAGAGGAGTTTTGGATCTTTTGGGTCATCGAAATCGTGAAAAAGGGCTAGACCGAGTGGGCCAAATCGATCGGGTGGGTTTGTTCTTCTGCTAAGCGAGGTACCAGCATTGTAACCGTTGTGGGAAGGCTCATTGGGGAGGATGTTGGGTGATGGTAGAAATTTGTTTTGAGTGTGGCTCATTTGGACCACCATGTGAGGGACTGTCATGCAAAGTAGCTAGAATTCATCAGAGAGTCGGTAATGTCAGTCTGAAATAACGGACCACCACCGCAGAGGGGCCGAGGTAATGGCGGAGGAGGTAATAGTTACGGTTGGGGCCGTGGAGCACAGGGCGAGGTGCGAGGTGGTTCTGAGGCCGGACGGTAGGGGTTGGTGTATCTTTGCGGTAGCCGAGGAGGAGGCGGCCTTGCCGGACGTCATTACCGAATCGTTTTTAATCTTTGGTTCTCCATTTATCGCTTTAATTGATGTGGGTTCAACACACTCGTATGTTGCAAGTAGCATAGTGAAGACCATGGATTTAGACTACGAGATATCTTCTAGGCGGATGACCGTAATAAGCCCTCTAGGTCACTCTGTAGTGGTAGATAAACGTATAGAGGCGTACCTCTAGAACTCCAAGGGTAGTATTTGAGGTCGATCGATGGAGCTAGTTTGGGGAGTTCAATCGATTACTGGGATGGATGGTGGTTAAGTACCGAGCAAAGTTGAATCTTGACTAAGCGCATGGTTCTGGTTTCTGTTGAGGGTGATGAGGTAGTTACGATCGGTAATAGGAGGAATTATCATCCAATGTGGTATCTGCTCTGGCCGAAGATGGTCGAAAAGAATTTGTGAAGCATATGTGGTTCATGTGTATGCCTTGGAGGCTAAGGAGTCTGCTGTGGAGACGGTTGGACGATTAGGGAATTTCTTGATGTGTTTCTGAGGAGCTTAGGGTTTGCCACCAGATCGGGAGGTAGAGTTCGGGATAGATCATTTCAAATCGCTACCCGTATCCATTGCTCCATCTGGATGGCACCTAAAGAGCTAGTAGAGCTTAAGGCTCGGATCTAGGAGTTATTGGATCGAGGCTTTATCGAATGAAAGTATTTCACCATGGGGAGCGCCTTACTCTTTGTAAAGAAGAAAGAGCGGTACTATGCGGATGTGTATAGACTACCGCTAACCTGAATAAGTGACGATCAAAAACAAGTATCCTTTGCCTCGGATAGGCGACTTGTTTGATCAATGAAGAGGCGTCGGTTTTCTCGAAGATCGACTTATAGTGCAGGTATCACCGATTAAGGGTAAAGGAGGCGGATATCTATAAGGCGGCATTTACGTACTCGGTATGGGCACTTTTAGTTCTTGGTTATACTGTTCGGGTTGACTAACTTGTGGCGACCTTCATGGATCGATGAATAGGGTGTTCCAACGATTCTAGATCGATTCGTAGTGGTTTTATTGGCGACATCTTGGTATATTCAAGGACCGAGGAGGAACATGATGCGCATTTATGGGTGGTATTGCAGATTCTAAAGGAGAAACAATTCTATCTGAAGTTCAATAATCGAGTTACGGCTCGGGAGGTGGCGTTCTTGGGTCATGTAGTATCGGTGAGGGATTAGAGTGGACCTCGTAAGATAGAGCCGTTTTGGATTGGAAGCTGCCTAAGTCGATGGCGGAGATTGAGTTTTACGGGCTTGGCGGGGATACTACCAAGATTTGTAGAGGTTTCTCATTGATTGCGACCGATGACTAAATTATTGAGAAAGGGGTTAGTTTATTTGGGCCGAAGTAGTAGGAGAGCTTCGATAAGTTGAAGAAGATTTTGGTGAAGCTCAGATTCGATTCAACTTTGAGTAGGTAAAGAATTCACGGTGTCTTTGCGATGCATCACATACGGGATTGGGTTGTGTGCTGATGCAAGAAGGGAAGGTTGTGGCTTACGCATCTCGGCAGTTGAGGCCACATGAGGTGAATTATCCAACGCACGATCTGGAGTTAGCGGCTGTAGTATTTGCCTTAAAGATATGGAGGCATTACTTGTACGGAGAAAGATCGATAGTCTACACGGACCATAAGAGTCTGAAGTACCTTCTCACTCAGAAAGACCTGAATCTGAGGCAGCGCAGATGGATTGAGCTGCTGAAAGACTACGATTGCTCAATTGAGTATCATCCGGGCAAGGCTAATGTTGTGGCGACGCGTTGGCCGTAAGGTTGTTTGGATCTAAAAGCGCTGTTTGACCACTTGAGTTTGTATGACGACCGAGTATTACAGCGAGCTGAGTTAAGCCTACTTGGGTTGAGCGGATCGAGAAAAGCAATTGTTGGATGAGGTTACGAGTCGCGAGAGGACACAAGTGCGAGCGATGGTTTGGAGGGTTCTGATGTGTCGGGTGATGGAGTGCTATGTTTTCGGGGAAGGCTTGTATCTTTGAGAGATTGAGCTAAGACAAAAGATTCTTGAGATGCACATAAAGCCCTACGCTATGCATCACGGAGGTAGTAAAATGTATAGGGATCTCGAGAGAACGATTACGGTGGCCGATGCGAAAAAGGAAGTAGCGAGTTTGTAGGGAAGTGTCGACATGCCCGAAGTCAAAGTGAGCATCGATTCTGTCTGGTTGCTTGACCGGTGAAGATCCCACAATGGAAGTGGGAAAGGATAACTATGGATTTCATCGGTGGATTCTCGCTACACCGAGCAAGAAGGATTCGATCACAGGTAATTGTGGATCGGTGACTAAATCGGCTCACTTTATCCGGTGAGGTGGATTACTCACTTGAGAGGTTGGCAAAGTCTGATGTGTCGAGATTGTGAGGCGCACGGGTGCTAGTATCGATCATCACGGATAGGGATCCCATTCACGTCAAGGTTCGGAAGGCGTTGCATCGAGCTCTGGGTACGGTTAGATTTCAAAGACGCATTTCATCCGCAGACAGGCGATCGAAAAGGGTTATCTGATCTTGGAGGACATGTTATGAGGTTGTGTATTAGACTTGAGGGGTAGTTGGGAGGAGTATCTACCGTTAGCTGAGTTCGCCTATAACAACAGTTACCAAGCGAGCATCAAGATGGCACCATATGAGGCGTTATGCGGTAGGAAGTGTCGCTCACCTACTTGTTGGACGAGTTAAGTGAGCGTCGGTTGTTGGGACTAGAGTTGGTTCTTGAGGCGAAGACAAGGTTAAGTTGATTCGAGCTCGGTTGAAAGAAGCTTGACCCGTGAAGTCCTATACCGATCTTAAGCGGAGAGATATTGAATTTGCTTGAGGAGATCGGGTTTTCTGAAGGTCTCACCGTGGAAGAAAGTATTAAGGTTCGGGAAGAAAGGCAAGTCAGAACATCTGAATAGGGCCTATGCATTTCCAGTTTAATTGTATGAAATGACAAGTTTCAAGTACTATGAATAAATTTTTGATACTTTTGGAAACCTAGAAATGCATGGAAATGGAAATGAAAATGGAAATGGAAATGGAAATGAAAATGGAAATGGAAATGGAAATGGAAATGAAAATGGAAATGGAAATGGAAATGGAAATGAAATGGACATTTTGGAAACTTAGACATTTTTGGAAACTTAGACATTTTTGGAAACCTAAAGAAATTAGGAAAGTGAACATTTTGGAAACCAAACCAAAATAGGAAACTAAACATTTTGGAAACCAAACCAAAATAGGAAACTAAACATTTTGGAAACCAAGCCAAAATAGGAAACTAAACATTTTGGAAACACGGAAAATCTGAGTCAGCTGAAAATTTTAGGAAACTTAAAATGACCCTGAATGTCAAATTTAAGAGCCCAAAGGGAGCTTAGGGCCAAGTGACCCTAAAAATATAAAGTACATAAAATTTGACCCAATAACGAACTTGGAAATGTGGCTGAAGATGCCACCTAAGGCCTTAGGAAATGGCCCAAATACAAGAGGCTTTTGGGCTGAGTTTGAGACATCCAGAAGCAAATAATGAAGGCCTTATTTTGCTTCCAGGAAAGTTGAGGTGGACGGCATGGGTTTCTAGAAAAGGAAGAGTTTTATTCACATAAATATGTGAATAATAAGAGATAAATAAAGGAGTTTTATTTACATAAATATGTGAATAAAAGAGATAAATAAAGGAGTTTTATCCACATAAATATGTGAATAATAAGAGATAAATAAAGGAGTTTTATTCACATAAATATGTGAATAATAAGAGATAATATTATCTTAAGGGAGAGTGGTGGCCAAGTCAAGGACTCTTGGCCTAGCAAATTGGCTATAAAAGGAGAACCCAAGGTCTTTTTCTCTCATCTTTCCAAGTAGCCAAAAATCCCTTTGCTCTCTCCCTCTGCCGAATTTTCTTTCTATCTTTTCTTCTTCTCTTTTCTTCATCATCAAGCCAAAACCTTTTCTTTTGATCCCCGATTAAATCTCCATAGCAAAACCACGAAACTCTAGGCAAGGAAGCAATCGGTCAAGGCATTAAGGATCTTTTTACAACTGTTGAATACAAGGAAGAATCTTTAAAATCTAAGGATCCAAGGTAAGATATTTTATTCGATTAAAGGTTATGATGTATATGTTAGATTAGATCTAACATGAAAATTTCGACAGACATATAGGGCAAGGAATTCTCTTCAGATTTGGAATTTGTATGGTAAGTGATATTCGGCCAAGGCTTAATTTTGGTATTTGGAATTATTTTTCATTATTTAAAAAGCGAAAACTCACATGGTTACATGATTTAGTATTAGCCGATTTTAAGGAAAAGGATACTAGTAATTTGGATTTGATTTACAATCATCCAATTGGCAACAAGGTAAATAATACAAATCCTACTAGGATTTGGTTTTTAAGCCAAATAGGTTTGTTAATATGTTTTAATAATTGGCCGAATATAGGAGATAAAGATCTAGATCGGTAGATCGTTCTTCGGGATTTCAAGGAATCTATTAAGCCAATCAGGTGTGTACCCTTACTATCCTTCGATATTTTATGGCTAAATATTTTAAGTATACGATATGAATAATAATGTGAATGTGGCTATGTACCACAAATGTGGCAAAAGTACCCAGGTACGTTTCCTACTTCTGATAGGATTGTGTTAAAATGTTATTTTAATAACATGCGAATATATGAATATGAACATGAAATTAAGTTATGCAATATATATGTTTTGGGGCATTCGGGTTTTATGTGAAAGGGGAGGGCAGTGTTGACTTGGTCTCACCAACGAAGGTGTTGACTTGGTCTCACCAATGAAAAATGTTGACTACGGTCACATTGCGTAATTTTGGTAACCGGTTACAACAAAGGTGTCTAATGACACAACGTTTAAATTTGATTATAGTGTCTAAAGACACAACGTGGAGAGTAGCGGATGGAGGTTGACTTAGTAGTCCCCACGGTGTGTTGGTTGGTGCGGGGAGTGTAGCGGATGGCTAATTAGGATTGGGTTTGGGTTGCATCATAATTTCATTCTTGTATGGACTTAATGATTTGAACATGAATGCGAATTATTGATTGATAGTATTGTGTGCACATTGAGTCTGCTGACTCACCCCATTGTGGGAATTTTTTTAGGTGATGAGCAAAGGATGTGAATGGGCGGGTAGACCATGAGGAGGCCATGCATCACTTGAAGAATTTATTCAAATTTGGACTTTATTTAATTTTAATACCTTTTAGTTTTATTTTGGGTTTATTTGATGTAATAAGGCCATAAGGCCCGATGGATTATTCTTTGTTTTTACATTACTTTTAATATTTTGCTAAGAACTATTTTGGACATGTTACATCAAATTGGATTTACAAGAGTAAATAAATGGGTTTTCAATCTAAGCCCAACTCAAATCAATAGTTTTCTAAAACTTTACAAATTTTCTCTAAGTATCAAATGTGTTTGAAACGGGTTTACTTTAGGAACATACCAGATCCGGTCCATTCTCGTGGGTAGGGTGTGAAATTTCGATTTGGTATCGAGCAGTTTTAAACTCTCGGCTTTGGGCTCAGCCCAAAACGTTTTCAAAGCGAGCCAAATGATTTTCTTTGAACATAAGCGGGTTTTTGGCATGGCCCTAAGTCTCAGACCATGATCCACCGGTAAGTACCCTAACTATATGTGTGATTGTGTGATTTATATTATGATTTGTAGAAGGGTAGAAATGGAATGGAGCGTAGAATAGAGATTAAGTACTTGAACCCTAGGACTAGTTACCCCAACAATTACATAAGACTTAAATGCCTAATCAAACAAACCTATGATTAAGTCACCGAGCTAGGTGTGTAAATGCAGCGCATGTCTAGGAGTGGATTCAAGAAGAGCTTGGTATTTAAGCAATTCTAGTGACTCACCTCCTCTTTACTCGAATCCTACCCAGTGCGAGTAATGTAGTTCCCCTAATCAAGAGGACTTAGTCACGGGCTAAACCCAATAACTAAAACCCGAAAGGGACTAGCCGTATTTTTATGGAAACCCTAATTTTAAAATTTCTAAATTACCCTCTTGATTTGAAAAGAATATTTTATAAATTTTCCTAAAATATTTCGATTTACAAATTTACTAAAATACCCTAGTGGTAAAATTATAAAATGCCCTTGGTTTATAAAATGTCCAACTACTCAATAGTTTTGCCAAAATTTCATTTTGTTATAAATGTTCAAAAACCCTAATTTGCAAACTATCAGGAAAATACCATGATTTTGGAAAATTACAAAATTGCCCCTAACTCATCAAAATTACCAAAATGACCTCGATTTTTAAAATTTTTGCAACTTCATCATTTTGGAAAATAAATTTCTCAAAAAGAGCCTTCAAAATTTTGCAACTTCTGAAATATCCCTGATTTATTAAATTTTATAAATTTACCCTGATTTGTGAAAGATTACCAAAATACCCTTGAGGTCAAAAATTATCGAAATACCCTCGGACTTCAAAATTTTTCCAAATTACCTCGAGATTTTGGAATTTCAAAAATAATTTTGACAAAATCACCAAGGAACCCTATTTTGACAAATTATAAAAATACCCCTATAGGACAAAATTACGAAAATACCTCAGGTAGTGGAAAACAACAACAACAAAAAACTACAACGTTTCTCGAATGAGCGCAAGTTCATACTTGTTTGATGGATGAATGAATGAATGGAAAAGACGTGTGTTGGTATGAATACGAAAGAACCACTTCTAAAAATTCTTTCCATAAAACTTCTTCATGGTAATCAAGTAAAACAAGGACTAATTCATAAAACTTTTTAATCGCGACGTTAGAAATGAGTTCTAAGGAACGTGAACTTAGAGAATGTGCCTAGAAAGTATGATAGTTCTTTAAGATCAAGTCTTGCAACAATAGCGTAGTGTGGTGAGTTAGATGCGGATGAGCGATAGTAAGTAATTTCGAGGACGAAATTATTTTTAAGGGGTAGAAGCGTAACATCTGAATAGGGCCTATGCATTTCGGTTTAATTGTATGAAATGACAAGTTTCAAGTACTATGAATAAATTTTTGATACTTTTGGAAACCTAGAAATGCATGGAAATGGAAATGAAAATGGAAATGGAAATGGAAATGAAAATGGAAATGGAAATGGAAATGGAAATGAAAATGGAAATGGAAATGGAAATGGAAATGGAAATGGACATTTTTGGAAACTTAGACATTTTGGAAACTTAGACATTTTGGAAACCTAAAGAAATTAGGAAAGTGAACATTTTGGAAACCAAACCAAAATAGAAACTAAACATTTTGGAAACCAAACCAAAATAGGAAACTAAACATTTTGGAAACCAAGCCAAAATAGGAAACTAAACATTTTGGAAACACTGAAAATCTGAGCAGCGAAAATTTTAGGAAACTTAAAATGACCCGGAATGTCAAATTTAAGAGCCCAAAGGGAGCTTAGGGCCAAGTGACCCTAAAAATATAAAGTACATAAAATTTGACCCAATAACGGACTTGGAAATGTGGCTCAAGATGCCACCTAAGGCCTTAGGAAATGGCCCAAATACAAGAGGCTTTTGGGCTGAGTTTGAGACATCCAGGAAGCAAATAATGAAGGCCTTATTTTGCTTCCGTAAGGTGAGGTGGACGGCATGGGTTTCTAGAAAAGGAAGAGTTTTATTCACATAAATATGTGAATAATAAGAGATAAATAAAGGAGTTTTATTTACATAAATATGTGAATAAAAGAGATAAATAAAGGAGTTTTATCCACATAAATATGTGAATAATAAGAGATAAATAAAGGAGTTTTATTCACATAAATATGTGAATAATAAGAGATAATATTATCTTAAGGAGAGTGGTGGCCAAGTCAAGGACTCTTGGCCTAGCAAATTGGCTATAAAAGGAGAACCCAAGGTCTTTTTCTCTCATCTTTCCAAGTAGCCAAAATCCCTTTGCTCTCTCCCTCTGCTAATTTTCTTTCTATCTTTTCTTCTTCTCTTTTCTTCATCATCAAGCCAAAACCTTTTCTTTTGATCCTGATTAAATCTCCATAGCCAAACCACGAAACTCTAGGCAAGGAAGCAATCGGTCAAGGCATTAAGGATCTTTTACAACTGTTGAATACAAGGAAGAATCTTTCGGAAATCTAAGGATCCAAGGTAAGATATTTTATTCGATTAAAGGTTATGATGTATATGTTAGATTAGATCTAACATGAAAATTTCGACAGAACATATAGGGCAAGGAATTCTCTTGATTTGGAATTTGTATGGTAAGTGATATTCGCCAAGGCTTAATTTTGGTATTTGGAATTATTTTCATTATTTAAAAAGCCGAAAACTCACATGGTTACATGATTTAGTATTAGCCGATTTTAAGGAAAAAGGATACTAGTAATTTCGGGATTTGATTTACAATCATCCAATTCGGCAACAAGGTAAATAATACAAATCCTACTAGGATTTGGTTTTAAGCCAAATAGGTTTGTTAATATGTTTTAATAATTGGCGAATATAGGAGATAAAGATCTAGATCGGTAGATCGTTCTTCGGGATTTCAAGGAATCTATTAAGCCAATCAGGTGTGTACCCTTACTATCCTTCGATATTTTATGGCTAAATATTTTAAGTATACGATATGAATAATAATGTGAATGTGGCTATGTACCACAAATGTGGCAAAAGTACCCAGGTACGTTTCCTACTTCTGATAGGATTGTGTTAAAATGTTATTTTAATAACATGCGAATATATGAATATGAACATGAAATTAAGTTATGCAATATATATGTTTTGGGGCATTCGGGTTTTATGTGAAAGGGGGAGGACAGGTGTTGACTTCGGTCTCACCAACGAAGGTGTTGACTTCGGTCTCACCAACGAAAAATGTTGACTACGGTCACATTGCGTAATTTTGGTAACTTCGGTTACAACAGTGTCTAATGACACAACGTTTAAATTTGATTATAGTGTCTAAAGACACAACGTGGAGAGTAGCGGATGGAGGGTTGACTTAGTAGTCCCCACGGTGTGTTGGTTGGTACGGGGGAGTGTAGCGGATGGCTAATTAGGATTGGGTTTGGGTTGCATCATAATTTCATTCTTGTATGGACTTAATGATTTGAACATGAATGCCTGAATTATTGATTGATAGTATTGTGTGCACATTGAGTCTGTTGACTCACCCCATTGTGGGAATTTTTTTTAGGTGATGAGCAGTGACGGACCGGGCCGGTAGACCATGAGGAGGCCATGCATCACTTGAAGAATTTATTCAGAATTTGGACTTTATTTAATTTTAATACCTTTTTAGTTTTATTTTGGGTTTATTTGATGTAATAAGGCCATAAGGCCCAGTGGATTATTCTTTGTTTTTACATTACTTTTAATATTTTGCTAAGAACTATTTTGGACATGTTACATCAAATTGGATTTACAAGAGTAAATAAATGGGTTTTCAATCTAAGCCCAACTCAAATCAATAGTTTTTCTAAAACTTTACAAATTTTCTCTAAGTATCAAATGTGTTTGAAACGGGTTTACTTTAGAACATACCAGATCCGGTCCATTCTCGGGTGGGTGGGTGTGGGTGTTCTAAGCTAAGTCCGAGGTTTATTGGGCGTATAAGGTCTTGAGACGAGTAGGACCGATTGCATATCAACTCGAGTTGCCGGCGAGAATTAAGTCAAATTCATGGCGTGTTCCACGTTTTGATGCTCCGACGTTATCGCTCGGATCCATCGCATGCGTGGTGACAATGGGAGAGATTGAGGTAAACCCGAATATGACCATGGAGGAAGAGCCTGTTGATTTTAGATCGGGATGTGAAGGTTCTGCGTGAAGAAGTCATGCCTTTGGTTAAGGTTCTATGGCGGAATCATGGCGTGGAAGAAGCGGCGTGGGAACCCGAGGATACGATGAGACGATAATACCGCAACTCTTGACCGACTGTAATTTCGAGGTCGAAATTATTTTAAGGGGTAGAACTGTAATATCCGGGTTAAGGGCTATTTTATTTTGGCATTGTTTGCATTTCTATGGTGTGCCATGTTGTTGTTTGTGTGGTTTCGGGCTTAGTTGTAGGCTAGGAGTGTGCACAGTAGGTGGGAAAGTTCTGTTTTGGGCTTTAGGGGATAGGAGCTGAAGGTGCTGGGGTTTATAATTAATTTAGGTGAATTTATAACACAAGAATTGAGTTGGTGGAGTGGCAAGCAAGGCGCCACTAGGAGCATGTGGGTGACGTCAAGTGCAAGGGGAGGTCTTGTGTTCTAGGCTGCGAAAATCCCACCCTTTTGTTCCATTTTGACGCTTAAGGAGGAGGAGATGGTGGTAGTTCAAACTCTACCATGGACTTGGTCAACACATTCAAACGGTGGGTGGAGAGTGAAAATAGGAGGAAGACTTGGTCATAGTATTTGAAATTGTGGTTTGGGAGTGATTGGGGGGAGGTTGGCCGGTTTTGAGGAGTGTTTGGGGGAGTTTGGCCGGTTGGCAAGTTGGGGAGGAGAGTGCCGAAATGTCATTTTTGGCAATTAGTGCATTTTCGGTCACAATTGTATTTGGTAAGCAAGTTTTCTCCTAGTCAAAAACGAGCCAAAATTACAAGTTACTTCTTCTCTTTTTTTTTCTCTCAGCTAAAGCCGAATGCTCAAGGAGCTTTTCGACAAAATTGTTTTGCATCTCTAAACTTGGTGTGGCCGAATATTGTTTCCATTTCCCCTCTTTTGCATCTTGTGAACACCGAAACCCCAAGCCACTCCACTTGCAAAATCTTGCACTTCCATTTTTCTACATTTTGTGTTACGAAACAACCGCCCCAATTGCTTGCTCCATTTCTTCTTCATCTAAACCGAAAGCTACCACAATCATACCCTTGCCAATTTTGGTCATTAGTAGCCGAAAGTTCTTTCCTCTCCCACTTCCCTTCCTTTTGTTCATTTGGTGTAAGCCGAAACTTCATTCTCCAAATACTTTTCTCTATTTCTTTCATTCAAAATCGAGAGCACCTACCTCTTGTTCACTCTTTCTTCCTTGTTTTCTTTTAAACTCTTCTTTTCTGGACCAAGGGTGTTAGCCGAACCTTCCTTGGTGTTGGCCGATTATTAGGTGTGGTTGGGTGCTTGGTTCCAATTGGTTGGTAGTGGGTAAGTGTTGGCCGAATGGCCCTTTCTCCTTTCTCTGGTACTTTGCCGATTGTTAGTATGTTTAAGGGCCGATTTCGATATCTATTAAAAAGGTGTTAACTTCTTGTTATGGTAATCGTTTTTGTATAGGGTCCGTGGGTTCGAAATCAAGCATGGAGAGGCTTCTTACTCTGTTAAGCAATCGGTAAGTGGTGGTAAGAAGGGGTGTTTGGATCCGATTTCGTTTAGTTTTCCTTAAGTTAAGTCATTAGGAGATTAACCGTTATTCTTTTCTAGGGTGTGATCGGTTGGTCGAAGTATTATTGGTTGGGTTGGTTGGAAACCGGACCATTCATAAAGGTGAGTAACGCAACCCTTTGGGTTACCTATTTTTTGGCCGAATGGTATAGTGTTAATCCCTTGATTGGCCGATTGTAGGGTTAAAATTTGTTGAGGTGATCAAAAGATTTTGACCGGTTCTTAGGATTAACATCTTTGCTATTCGGTGTGTAAACCAACACACTATCTTAACTTAATAATGTGATAACTTTGTTTGTGTAAATGAAACAGTGTGATTGATTATTCGATACCCATTGAGGTATGGATACTGAATTCGTAAGTCCGTTTCATTATGAGTTATGTGATGATATGTGATATCATGATTTGTGATACTTTGGGATGCCATATTAAGCATATGAGCATGATAGCATGATTGCACGATTTTGCATCTAGTATGATATGTGATTGGGTGATATGAGAGGAGGGGAAGTATGATATCCGTGTCTTTGGGACCTTGTGTCTTTGGGACACGGAGGTTTGGCACCTCCAGTGGTTTGGTACCATGTATTTTGTGACTTTGGGTCACGGAGGTTTGGCACCTCGGCGTCTCGTCCAGTGGCTTAGTACCACGATGGGTTGGCCCCACGATTGATTATCTGGGATTGACGCCATGATTTGGTATCACACGATGGGTTGGCCCCATCACCGGATTTGTATCGCAGTCACCAGTGATTTGGTATCACATTGTGTCTTTGGGACACGAGTTTGGCACCTCATTGCGACTCGTCCACGTGGTTTGGCACCACCGTGGGTTGGCCCCACTTATGAGATACGGGATTGTCGCTAGTGATTTGGTATCACACGATGGGTTGGCCCCATCATTGGATTATTCGTGACTTGGTCACCAGTGGTTTGGCACCACATTATGGATATCGTGACTTTGGGTCACGGTGGTTTGGCACCACCAAAGGTTTGGTACCACACGGGTAGAAAAGGTGATATGGTTGGTTAGGATCGGGTGCATTACTTGCATTATTTTGTTATGATATGTGTGTTGGCATGTTATCTGGGAGAGGGAATTATACACTGAGTCTTGGGACTCACTCTCTCCTTTGACTATTTTAGGTGACACATAGACGCGGACATGGAGCCGGGATGGACTCGAGGTGCACATGCCATGCTAATAAAGGATT
This sequence comes from Gossypium rotundifolium, assembly GCA_025506655.1. Classification (NCBI taxonomy): domain Eukaryota; kingdom Viridiplantae; phylum Streptophyta; class Magnoliopsida; order Malvales; family Malvaceae; genus Gossypium; species Gossypium rotundifolium. The sequence continues at coordinate 103,685,359 of CP106733.1, read as the reverse complement.
TGCTCAGACTTTATAAAATTTGGTACATTAGTTATTTATTTCTATGTGGTTTTATTTTGGGTTGTAAAAGGCCTTTTAAAAATTATGGTTTGCTTGTTTATGCTTAAAGTAAATGTTTAACATGCCTTAACAAATTAATTGGGTTAAAATGTGCTAAAATTTGGGAAGATAACGATTTCAAAACTACACAAGCGACATTTTAAACTATACCATCGGGTATCACACTAAGAATTGGAATAAAGAAGAACTTAAATGTTTTCTAACTTAAACACGATTTTCCACTAAGACAAAATGTTTTTGTAACAATGAGAAACAACTCAAACTTCTTAACGAGATAAACCTGTTTTGTCTACCCATCGAAGTAAGTTTTTAAAATTTTCGGGTTTTCAAATACATCATCAAATTTCAATCAAACCTTCTCAAGTTTTTCTTCAAATGCACAACCTAGCGAAGTGTGTTTTTCCAACTTTTAAACTCAAACCTAAACCTCTCAAAAACCTTTTTCCTGTAGCATACCAGATTCGGTCGTGGTGTATTGACCGAGTTTGGGGTGTTACAGGCAATGCGGTAGCCTTTGTGCTAATATTAGATAGGGTATTTTGAGTTGACTCCATGATTTAATTGCTCTTAGGATTTTGGGATTTTTTCATAATATGTTGACTATTGCTCAGATTTGCTTTTGATGTTTAAAACTATTGTTTTGACTGTTTCAGTGTTTATTTGATGATGTTATGATAGAATGTTGAACCGGTACAAGTTGGGATGACTTATATGCTTAAGAATGTTGTATTTCCTGATGTCTAGAGCAGAGGCATCAATAATCGGGTTCTAAAATTGATACCTCAGAGTTTTAAAACTTACAGGAAGCCAGAATATAGATTTGGTATCGATACCTTATCTCGAGTATCGATACTCAGAGTATATTTATCGGTACTTCACAAAAGGTGTTGATAATTTGTGAGACTTTAATTTTTAATCGAGAAATAGAATGCAAGTTTGGTATCGTTTTTCCAGGTGCTATCAATTCCCTAATGATAGTATCGATAGCAACGGACATGCTTTGGGAATTTTGTTAAATGGACCTTATGCATGTTCAAAACTATTTATAAGACTAATTACTGTAAATTTAGCATGTAGCAATGGTAACTATCTTGAATGATTGACATAAAACCTATACGAACAATAAAATGATGGACGTTTTATCTACAATGAGCTTTCTACTTGATGTATGTGACATGAGACGGTGGTGTGACGTCCAGTATTCGGACTTGGTGACCAGGTCGGTATGGGTTGTTACAAATACACTTTACAACCCTTTTGGATCAATACTCACGCTAATATTGTTGATATGATATTGTTCTAACAATTAGATGTATTTGTCTCAACATTTATCGATCCACTCTTTTGACATCACCATAGCTTTCTTTTTTTGTGTAACACCCATACCCAGTCAGGTCACTAAACCCGAGCTATGGAACACCACTTTAGCCACCTAAGTGACTCTCTATTAACACCCAACCTAATCTCCAACACACCACAAGTTAAAATAAAACATGTATAGGTTTAAGAAAGGACAAGCTCGTGAACTCACTTCGCTTTCTTCATGATATGCATCGACAATAACATGCGAACCTACTTTGCTTGCAAAGACTTAACGTGCTATTTTCTTGAAGTCATAAATATTTAAAGAAAGGAATTAGAACAGGTGAACCCTAAGTTTGCAAAACAATAAACATCTGTCCATCTATCAACATTGGGGTTTGCACCCTTGCTAAGCTTGCACATTCTAAGTCTTCGCCAAGTAAGACTCTTTAAAGGAGGTAAGTCTTGTGAACCACCTCTTAGGTACTTTGATACTACGAAAATGGTTTGCATTGTTCTTTCTATACAATATACAACACTCATTAAGGGTTCGTAGATAGTAGTTCACCAATCGTTGGGGTTCGTACTTAGCATAGATTAACAACCCTTTCACTTCACAGCAAATTTGGTGAACTCGATAAAAATTTGTCAACTTAGAATATTTCAAGTTTTTTCCTATGGCTAACACCATGTTTAGAAATTAATTGCTTAAATATGAACTTGTAAATTAAGAAAACATTAAATAATCTTTGACTATATTCATATACTAAAAATTTTGATGTGTTTATAAAGTATTATCGATACACAAATAAAAAAATAAAGAAAATATAAAAAATAACTAAGCACTAGAATAATTGGCTAGGTCAATAGAGAGATAGCTCTAACCCCAAGTAGAATCCCACATTGCCTTTAATCCAAAGTGCTTGTTACACCTTTTCAATATTGATGCTTCGCTTGGATCATTCACCTCACCACTACACCCCGTGCGATCTAACTATCTACAATGTTAGGGAGGAGTGTGTGAGCTCTTGTTAACCTAGTGAATATACAAAAAAGAATAACCACATAGCACGTACAAAACATAAGATAAACAAATGCTTTGGAAAAGTTACTGGCAGCCTTTGGACATAACAACGTCTAAATTAGAAATCGTGCACAAAATATGGTAAATAGGCGGTATCAACAAGTATACAAGTCAGGTTGTAATATAGCTACAATGAAGTAGGTGAGTACTCTGAGGATCAAACCCAAAGGAGGCGAACACTAAATCAATCCTAACCTAAGCATAAATTGAGCTAATTAGTACTTTAAATGGAAAAACTAAAGTAATAACATAATATAAAGGGAAAAACTTGGAAGATTTTCTATGGAAACTTAATCAGATCTGAGCATGGGTGACTAGCTCGCTTCGAAAATCATAACTAACTATAGCTTTAGGTTCCCTATTCAATCAACTAGTCGATATCCAAGAAGGATCTCTCAATCTTCCACTAGAATAAAGAGTTGGCAAGAACTACTTATCTCTCAACCTAATAGTCCATACCAGTTTTGTAACCCATAAACCCAGCATAGACGTTATGACCAAATTTCGGAAGCCACTTAACGAGGTTAAATTGTTTTTACGAAAACTCTAAAATTTAAATACTGAGTTATTTTGATTTTGAAAAACACTTAATAAAACACAAATATTGAAAATTTCATTATTTTATCGAAATGTCGTTTTAAGTCATTAAAACAAAAAAATTGCAATGTTATTAATTATTTCTTAAAAACAATTTTGGTAAAAATCTTTCACAAATGAAAATTTGAAAATACTTAGAAAAATCATAATTTTATAATTTTATCTAAAATAAAATGAAAATCATAAATAACTTAAAGAAAAATAACACAAAATTTTTGTAAGTTCATCAAACAAGCATGCATGGTAGTTTAAAAATTTAAGAAGTAAAAAAATAATAGAATAAGAGTCCAATGTCCAAAGTCCAAACTAACAACCCAATAATTCATAACCCCTTTATTAAATTCCATCCGAGAGACTCTTTCGTAAGTTGAATCCAAGTCTTAAGCCCATGAATCACCTAAAAAGGTCATAAAACTAAAGAGGTGAGCTTCTCAACTCAGTGTGAGTGTAACATCCCGATTTAGGGCCTAGTCAAAATAGTGGTGCGAGACCACAAATCTGAGGTATATGTCTAAGTTTTTTAGGTCTATGCCATGTTTGCATGTTAGTGTGAAAGTTTCAGGAAGCAATTTTGTTAAATTGCAGTTGAATTATCCAAAAGGACTAAATTGTAAAAGTTGCAAAATATGATATTCTAAAAGCTATTCATGTGAAATAGCTTTGGATTACCAATTGGAGGTCCTTAAATAGTAATTTCCCAAATTCTAATTTTTGGACAAAATTGGGCATGAATGTGTTAAAATTTGAAAGTTTGACAAAAGGGAATTTTGGTCATTTGTCAATTAAATGATTAAAAAGGGGAAAAGATGATAGAATTTCATTCATCTTCTTCCCCAAGCTACCGAAAATTAAGAGAAGCCATTTTTAGGCCTCTTCAACTTTTCAATCTAGCTAGTAAGTGTATTCTAGCTCCGATTTTTTTTATATTCTTCGTATTTTTGAAGTCCTAATAGCATGAGTAAGCTATTTTTAGCTATATGTTGAGCTAAGATGGATATTCAAAAATGTACTCATGTATGACATGCATGTATTTTGATGTTTTATGGAAGAATATGAAAGCTTGATGTAGTAGAAACATCTTTTGCTAAGTGATTTCCATGAAAAATGCAAGTAGGGGCTTGTTTGTGAATGTTTTAAGTTTTGTCATACATGCATGATTTAGAGAGATTTGATAATTGATTTAGTTGAATAAATGGTTTGGCTAAGCATGGAATACTAGAAAGTTGAATGAAAATCACTTTACGAGTCTTGGGCCAAAAGTGCAAATATGAGAAAGTTTAGAGGCAAAATGGTAATTTTTCTAAAGTATGAGTTAATGGTCAATTTAATCAATGTGTGTAATGACTGAGTTGATTTAGCATTATAGATCAAGAAAGACGAAGCCCAAATCAAAATCGAGGCAAGAGCAAAGTGGTGGATTAAATTGAACATCTCTATACTTTTAAGCGTCGAGGTAAGTTTATGCGTAAATAATGCATTCATACTTACACTTTATTGTTGCTAGCTAGTGTATAGCATGATTGAGAATGATTGAGAACTAATGTGGTTCAAGTGGAATGAATGTAGTAGATATTGTGAATGGATGAATTGATTACAAATAGATATGTGAATGTGTAGTGATAATGCTTGATGATGGGCTAAGTGCGATACCAAATTAATACAATGATGGGTTGTGTACGATACCATAGTTAAGTATATTATTTAGTGGGCTATATGGGAAACCACTATGAATACCTTTGCTGGTAGTCTAAGTGCGATACTACCCTATAAATTGATTATAGTGGGCTAAGTGCGAAATCACCGAGATATTAGCTGTGTGGATGTATTATTAAGAATAATGATGTGTTGGAAATGTGGTAGGGGATAGAAAGAGTAAGTATAATTGTGAATGTGAATTTATTTGGTAGTATAAGGCTAATTGTTTTTAGTTTATACTAGAATGCTTAAATTGTTTATGTGTAAACTTACTAAGCTCAAGGCTTACTCCTTTTCTTTTCCCTTATTTCATAGAGAATGAGGGTTGAATCAAGATACGTGGATTAATTGGAAGATTGCCCACACTATCAGGTTACTTTGGTACAATAGACTTGATTTTTGTATATGACATGTATAGAGGCTAGACAAGTTAGTAAATTTGTTGTAAATGACTAACATGTGTTAGCCTTTAGGTGGATAATCTATTTTGAATAATGCTATAGTTGTTGGCTATTTTATTATATGAAAAGATGTAGTTATCCATGTGAATTTTTGTTTCAATATGAGTTGATTATAGATAAATTAGATGAGTGCATGTTGTGTATGATTGGGGAGTGAGAAGAACATGGCAAATAGCTTTGTTCTTGTCCATGTGGATAGACACACGGGCATGTGTCTAGGCAATGTGTGACACACGGCCAGTCCACGGATGTGTGCATTAGCTGTGTCCTTTTTATAGATTTAGCAATATAGGCAACGGGCTAGCCACACGGGCATGTATCTAGACTTCAAGCCGTATGGTGTAGTCAGTGTTCACCACGGGTGGTGAGCACGAGCGTGTGCCCTAGCCATGGGGCATTGCTAGTATACTTGGTTTTTCATGCACGATTTGAGGGCATGGGTGTGGGTGACCTCCACAGGCATGTCTCACCTTTCACGGGCTTGTAGTCCCTGTTTAGTAGGAATAAAATTAAAAATCGTAGAAGTTTTCGATAAAGTCTCGAGAACTCTCGTGTATTTGTATCAGGTCTTGTAAGTAGAGAATGAGGTTGTTGAGGTGACTTAAGTAAGTAGCCAAAATAAGCCTAAGTGGTGATCATATGGTTTAATCCGGTAATGCCTCGAGCCTAATTCTGGTGAGAATCACGGGTAAGGGGTGTTACATTTAGTGGTATCAGAGCTATGGTTTAGTCGATTCTAGGACTACCGTAGCAGGTGTAAGAGTCTAGCTATACATGCCATAAGTGTATAATGATAGTGTGGAGGCTTATGATGATTTTAAACTTGTTTTATATAGTGTATGGATCCCGATGAATCGCCTGCTAATGATGCAGCTAGTAATGCGCCGACACCCATACAAGAGGCCGCACCTGTGCAAAGTGAACCCGAGATTGGGGGTTAAGGAGATAAAGCTCGGGAAGCCTTTCTCTAGATGATGAGTAACTGGTACTCGGAGTATGTTCGAGAAAACCCTAATGCTTAACCTTCTCCACCTCCTCCTATACCTCAGTTGGTTCTAGTGGCTCCTCAAGGTATAGAAGTAGTGAGAGTAACAAAGCCCCCGGTGGATAAGATTAGGAAACACGGGGCTGAGGAGTTTAGAGCTAAGGTAGATGATGACCCTGAGAGGGCGGAGTTTTGGTTGGAGAACTCGATGAGAGTGTTTGATGAACTCTCATATACACTTGAAAAGAACCTAAAGTGTGCTGTATCTTTGCTAAGAGATTCGGCATACCATTGGTGGAAGACATTGACGTCGTTAGTCCCTAGAGAGCGAGTGACGTGGGACTTCTTTCTGGAAGTGTTCTAGAAGAAGTATATAAGTTAGAGATTTACCGATCGAAAAAGGAAAGAATTTCTTAAGTTGAAGCAAGGAAGAATATCAGTAGCAGAATATGAGAGCGAGTTTGTTAGGCTTAGCAAACACGCTCAAGAATGTTTGTCGTTGAGACTATCTTATGTAAAAGGTTTGAAGATGGACTGAATGAGAATATCAAACTCCTAGTTGGTATTCTAGAATTGAAATAGTTCGTAATGCTAGTTGATAGGGCAAGTAAGGATGATGAACTGAGTAAGGAAAAGAGAAGGGCGGTGAATGAGGCTCGAGATGCGAGAAAATAGCCAATGGGCAAATCACACCAAGCTCAATCGAAAAGATCAAAAGAGGCAAATCCTCAGACCACTACATAAGTGGGATATTCACCTCGAGATTAAGGCAACACTTGCTCGGGTTCAAGAGTCCAAGCCACCCCAATGGAAAGTGTGGCCAATCTGAAGAACAAACCGGAGTGTCCAAGTTGTGGTAGATATCACACTGGGGAGTGTTGGGGTAATAGTCATAACTGTTATAAATGTGGTTCCCCTGACTATTTTATCTGAAATTGCCCCGAGAGGGATGACATGGAAGAGAAGTAAGAGATAAGATCTAGTAAGGTACCTACGAGGGGTACGCCACCAAAAAACCTGGGAGGGGGAACTAGTAGTAGAGGTGCATCACGATATTCTACTGTGAGGTCAGAAGGTCAAGCACCTACAAGGATGTATGCCATTCGCGCTCGCGAAGAGGCATCCTCCCCAGATGTGATAATGGGTACTTTTTCTCTTTATGATACCTCTGTTATTGCTTTAATTGACCAAGAGTCTACCCATTCCTATATTTCCATGAGACTGGCATCTAGTTTGCGTATAACCGTTGAGTCTATGGACATTGCGATTAAAGTGTCAAACCCGTTAGGTAAGCATGTGTTAGTGGACAAGGTGTGTAGGAATTGTCCTTTGATGTTTGAGAGTCATTATTTTCTGGCAAACCTAATGTTGTTGCCGTTTGATGAGTTTGATTTAATCCTTGGCATGTATTGGTTGACTATGCATAGTGTCTTAGTAAACTGTGGTAGTAAGTTTATCGAGCTGAAACGTGAAGGTGGAGATGTTATTCGAGTTGAATCAAGTGGATTGGATAGTCTACCGGTGATGATTTCTTCTTAGTGGTAGAGAAATGCTTGAGAATAGGATATGAGTCTTATCTCACGTTTGTATTGAATAATCAAGAGTCTTAGGTAAAGATTGAATCAGTATCGGTGGTTTGTGAGCATCTGGATGTATTCTCAGAGGAGTTACCAAGATTACCTCTAGTAAGAGAGATCGAGTTTGGAATTGAGTTAATTCTGGGAACGGCACCAATTTCAATTGCTCCGTATAGGATGGCACCTGTAGAGTTGAAAAAACTAAAGGTCCAGTTGCAAGAGTTAATGGATAATGGTTTTGTGAGATCGAGCTACTCACCGTGGGGTGCTCCAGTATTATTTGTGATGAAGAAAGATGGGTCTATGAGGTTGTGCATAGACTATAGGCAACTCAATAAAGTAACGGTGAAGAATAAGTATCCTTTACCAAGGATTGATGATCTCTTTTATCAACTAAAGGGAGCTTCAGTGTTCTCCAAGATAGACCTAAGGTCTAGTTATTATCAACTTAGAGTGAAAGAGAAAGATGTGTTGAAAACTACATTCCGAACAATGGTATGGCCATTATGAGTTTCTGGTCATGCCTTTTGGTTTAACGAATGTATCTGTGATTTTTATGGATATGATGAACCATGTCTTCAGACCGTATGTGGACAAGTTTATGGTTTTCTTCATTGCCGACATATTGATCTATTCTTGGGATAAGAACGATCATGAAGAACATTTGAAAATATCTTGCAAACTTTAAGAGATAAGCAATTGTATGCTAAGTTCATCAAGAGTGAGTTTTGGCTCCGAGAGGTCGAACTCCTAGGACACGTTGTGTCAGGTGATGTCATTAGAGTTGACCCGAGTAAGATTTTGGCTATTGTGGATTGGAAACAGTCGAGGAACATATCAGAAGTTAGAAGCTTTTTGAGTTTAGCAGGATATTACAGTGTTTTGTAAAAGGATTTTCTGTGATTGCTACCCCGATGACAAAACTGTTACATAAGGATGTAAAGTTTGATTGGACTGAGACATGTCAACAGAGTTTCAAGAGGTTGAAAACATTATTGATTGAGGCATCGATTTTGGTTCAACCAAAATCGGAAAAGAGTTAATGGTTTATAGTGATACATCGTTAATGGTCTTGGCTGCCTGTTGATGCAAGAGGGTAAAGTAGTCGCTTACACCTTGAGGCAGTTACAATCGCACAAGAAGAATTATCCGACTCACAATTTGGAGTTGGCTACGATTGTTTTCGTGTTAAAGATTTGGCAACATTACTTTTATGGGGAAAAGTGTTGAATCTTTACGGATCATAAGAGTTTGAAGGATTTGATGGATCAGAAGGATCTGAATTTAAGACAGAGGTGGTGGCTCGAGTTATTGAAAGACTACGAGTTAGTCATTGATAATCACCCAGGAAAAGCTAATGTTGTTGCGGATGCCTTGAGTAGGAAATCCTTATATGCTTTGAAATCCATGAGCACGAGTTTGGCATTGTTTGATGATGGGACTATATTGGCTGAGTTGAGAGTTAGGCCACTATTTGTTTAACATAAAAGTGAGGCTCAGAGAAATGACAGTGAGATACAAGCTAAAAGATCTAAGTGAGGATCAGAAAGTGATTCTAATTTTCGAGTGGACTCGAACGGTTGTTTGATCCATCATGATAGAATCTGTGTACCCAAAGATGATGAGTTGATCCAAAAGTCTTGCATGAGGCACATAGTAGTGATTGGTCAATCCACACGGGTAGTACAAAAATGTATAATAATTTGAGAAAGTTTTATTGGTGGCCGGGTATGAAAAGAGACATTTCTGAGTTTGTGGCAAAATGCCTGATTTGTCAGCAGGTAAAAGCTGAGCATTAAGTGCCTTCCGGGTTGCTTCAGCCAGTGATAGTTTCGAATGAAAATGGGATCAGGTTACTATGGATTTTGTGATGGGGTTGCTAGTGACTCTGATAAAGAAAGATGTTGTGTGGGTTGTTGTGGATAGATTGACGAAGTTGACTCACTTTATTCCAGTATGTGTTGATTATTCACTAGATAAGTTAGTTGAAATGTATGTTGCAAACATAGTAAGATTGCATGGTGTGCCTATGTCTATAATATCGGATAGAGATCCAAGGTTTACTTCGATGTTTTGGAAGAAGTTGTAAGAAGCCATGTGTACGAGGCTAAATTTCAGTACTGCGTTCCATCTACAAACTGATGGTCATTTGAAAGAGTGATTGAAGTCCTTGAAGATATGCTTCGATGCTGTGTGTTAGAATTTGAAGGTAGTTGGGAGAGATATGTACCATTGGTCAAATTTGCTTACAACAACAGTTATCAGTCAAGTATACGGATGGCTCTGTATGAGGCCTTGTATGGTCGTAGGTGTCAGACTCCTTTATATTGGATCGAGCTTAGTATAAAGCAAATCCATGGGGTCGATCTAGTGAAAGAAACTGAAGAGAAAGTGAAAGTGATCCGTGATGGTCTGAAAGCTGCTTTAGACCGACGGAAGTCGTATGCGGATTTAAAAAGAAAAGAAATTGAGTTTGATGAGGGTGACAAAGTGTTTTTGAAAGTATCTCCATGAAAGAAGATCATGAGATTTGGACGAAAAAGGGAAATTGAGTCCAAGATTCATAGGGTCATATGAAATTACCGACAGAATTGGACCAGTGGCTTACCGTTTGGGCTTGCCAGTGGAATTAGAAAAGATTCATAATGTGCTCCATGTGTCAATGTTGCGATGATATCACTCCGATCCTTCACATGTGATTCCTTCAGTAGAAATTGAGATAAGACCGGATATGTCTTATGAAGAGGAGCCGATTAAGATCTTGGCTTGAAAAGTGAAATAGTTGAGAAATAAGAACATAGCCTTAGTGAAAGTGTTATGGCAAAAACACGGTGTGGAAGAGGCTACGTGGGAAACGGAAGAAGCTATGAGAGAGCAACATCCAAACCTCTTTACTTGTAAGATTTTCGAGGCCAAAATTTCTAAAGGCGAGAGAGTTGTAGCATCCCGATTTAGGGCCTAGTCGGGATAGTGGTGCGAGACCATAAATCTGAGGTATATGTATGAGTTTTTCAGGTCTATGCCATGTTTACATGTTAGTGTGAAAGTTTCAGGAAGCAATTTTGTTAAATTGCAGTTGAATTGTCCAAAAGAACTAAATTGCTAAAGTTGCAAATGTGATATTCTAAAAGCTATTCGTGTGAAATAGCTTTGGATTACCAATTAGAGGCCCTTAAATAGTAATTTTCCCAAATTCTAATTTTTGGACAAAATTGGGCATGAATGGGTTAAAATTTGAAAATTTGACAGTAGGGCATTTTGGTCATTTGCCAATTAAATGATTAAAAAGGGGAAAAGGTGATGGAATTTCATTCATCTTCTTCCCCAAGCCGCCGAAACTTGAGAGAAGCCATTTGTAACAGCTCACTCTTGACCCTAATAGGAATAGTAATTTCGGGACCACAAATTCGAGTCCGAAAACATTTTAAAAATTATTATGTGTATTTATTGTGTGTAAATTTGATGGTATTAAATTTTTGTGATTTAATTTCGTCGTTTAGGTATTGGATTTAATAAAAGGACTTAATCGCGTAAAAGGTAAAAGTTACAAATTATAGTGTAAAGTGCTTAGTTGATAGTGGCTTTTTAATATGGAGGATTTGCATTGTAATTAGTTCATTTTATATATATAGTGGACGGCATGTGTGATTATGAATGACATTATTAGATGTATTTATATATTATAAAAGTTATAATTATTAATTATATATTATATTAACTTATAATAATGCATAAAATAAAAGAGAAAGACATTCATTCTTTTATGCTTTGTAACTGAAACAAAGAAAATAAGAAAGAAAGAAAACCATTTAGGTTCGGCCTTGATGTTCTTTGATTAAGGTAAGAGTTTTGTTCGGTTCTTGATAATTTTTACGTTTTCGATATCGTTGCTTTGAGTACTTTCCGACCCATGTCTTAATTTTTGATTTTGATGATGATTTTATGTTTTGCCATTGATGATACCTTGTGGTTTTTGTTGTTTGATGATGAAATAAGAAATATATGTGTTTGATTAACATGTTTTGTCTTTGAATTTTTGATGAATTTGAATAATTTGGACTAAATTGCAAAAATAAATTTTTGAAGTACTAAAATGTGAAATAAATGAAATTTATGGACTTGTATGAACATAGGTAATATTCGGCCAAGCATGGGTAATGAGAAATTTTGTGTATATTGTGTTTTGTGTAATAGGGACTAAATTGTAAAAGTGTGAAATATTAGGGCAAAATGGTAATTTGCCCATTTATGTTTTTTAGGTCTAAATTTAATAGAAATGTGTTTGAATGAGCTTAATTTGAACGTGTTTAGATCAAGAACAAAAGAAAGCGGACTTGGATTGGGGAAAAGTAGAAATAACCGAATATTCGGTTTTTGTCATCCGACGATATCCGAGGTAAGTCTTTAAGCAATTTAATATCATTAATATTGGTTATAACCTTGATTACATGTTGAATTATGAATTTACAAGTGTGAAATAGGCCAAAGCCGAATATGATAAGTGATTTTAATAATGAAATGTAGTTAAATTTATTTGAATTTGATATGTGATAATAATATGAATTATGTGTGATATGTGATATTGGTAATATGTAATATGTATGAAATGGTTTAATTATATTGATACTCGGACTTTGAGCCTAGCAAGCCTTGTGCCGGTGAAGTGTATTGGGCTTATTGCCTAGCAGGCCTTGTACCAGTGAAGCGTATCGGGCTTATTGCCTAGCAGGCTAAATGTCGGTGATTAAATTTCAGACCTCAGGTCTAGCAAGCTTAGTGCCGGTGTGTGTTTCAGGCTTTGTTGCCTAGCAGGCTTAATGCGGTGATTTATTATAAATAGAGGATTCGTGGATTATATTATCAATATGGAATTTAATTACGACAAATAAGCTAAATATTCGTGCACGATAAGCCTCATAGTTGCAAGGAATAAGGTAAGTTGATATATTACTATTTGATACTAGTAATATGTGATATAGTTGAGGAATATTTGTAAGATTTTAATGAGTGCATTCGGTTTTACAAATAATGAATATAATATATTGGAATTTGATTTTGAATGTGTCTTTGAGATTGACCATAAGGTATGTATTTACATAAGTACATGTTATATGTGATGTCTATCGAATAAGTAAGTTGATAGATAATGTGTTTGTATTTTCTAATCTTGGATATGTGGATAAAATGATATTGAGTAGATGTTATTCATATACGAAGATGAGATTCCTTGATAGATGTATATATATATACATGGACACATTCGGTTATGGGGATTTTCTTATATGTACATGGTAAATTGATATCCGATTGTATATATATATATATATATGAATAAATATATTTAATCATTGATGTACATTGATAAGCTTTACCTTCTTAAGTAGGTAAAGTTAAGTATTTTGCTATGTGAGAATATTTGTATTCGATTTTGGTAATCTATATGTGCTATGATATGATAACCTTGTATTTGAGAACATGTATATTCGGTTTTGCTAACTTAGTGTTAATTAATAATGGTTGATAAATATATAATTGCTTATAACTTACTAAGCTTAAATAGCTTACTCTGTGTGTGTTCTTGTTTATTTCTGTTTATAGATTTGGATATATGTTACAAGTTCGGGGATCGTCAGCAAGACTACTCACACTATCGACTGTTTTTTGGTATTTTACTAAGTTGAATTTGGGTTTATGGCATGTATAGCATAGATGGAATGTTTGATTTTGGAACATGTATATATATAGCCATGCGAAAATGGCTTGATCACTATGTTTAAGTTCATTTTTATGTGTATTTTGTTAAGTGCTTTATATGTTTGGTTTAGCAAATTGCCTTTGACTTATTATATGCAAAACATGGTTTCTATGCTTATGTTTGTGTATATGATCTCAGTTAAGGTGAGTTTATGTGTAACTTGTTCAATATGCTATGCTAATGATAGACGAATTATGTGTTTTGGCAATAAGGTAAATGATATATGCTTGATGCATTTAATAAGAATAAATGAAGTTAAGTTTAAATGATTTTGGTTATGTGATATTTATATATACATAATGAAGTATGTGTATGAATGTTGGAAGCTAAAGTTATCCATAATTCGGATTAGAAAGTTGATAAAAGGATAATTATATGTATGAATGTGTATATGATATTCTGATTCAATTTATAATGGCGATGTATGCACCTTTATTATGCTTGAACGATTGGTTATATAGGCACAGTTGATGAAGGCAAATAATAGATATGTTGTATGGTTGTTTTGGTCGATATGCTTTGTTTAAGGTTCGATATTGAAAGATCAAAATGTTAGGTTTAATTTGAGTTGAAAATATGCCATATTAGTGATTAAATAATTTGGTATATGATAGATAAGTACTTTGGTATGATTTTCTTTGGTAATAGTGTTTAAAATTTGTGATAATCATAATTATTGTAGTTAAATGAATATGCTTGTTCATGTTTATTTTATATGCATACCTATTATTCCGTGTGGATGTTTAACATAGACAAACATACGTAACATGTGAAATTATATAGTCATGACTTAATTAATGGAATAGGTTACTATTGATTCGATAAAGATACATAGAAAATAGTTTTTAGGGTAAATGCTTATAATATAATGATTTCAAAGGTATGTAAGGCCATATCGTAATGTTGATAATGTCATATATGTGATTGGATATTAAGTTGTTTATGTCTTGGTTCAAATTTGGTAATTATGGAACATGTTCAATTGAGTTTTGATGTATGTTCGAATTGAATTATTAAAATAATTGAATTATGGATATTCAAGTTTGATAATGATATAAATGTATCGTTATTCTTTGGTGCATGAAAGGTGATGAATAATTGTGCTGAACTGTGTTTTATACGGTGATGCCTCGTAACCTTAATCTGGCGATAGATACGAGTTTGGGGTGTTACACCATTGTTAGGGCTCTTTAACTTTTCAAGCTAGCTAGTAAGTGTATTCTAGCTCTATTTTTGATATTCTTCATATTTTTGAAGTCCTAGTAGCATGAGTAAGCTACATTTAGCTAAATGTTGAGCTAAGATGGATGTTCAAAAATGTACTTATGTATGACATGTATGTATTTTGATGTTTTATGGAAGAATATGAAAGCTTGATGTAGTAGAAACATCTTTTGCTATGTGATTTCCATGAAAAATGCAAGTAGGGACTTGTTTGTGAATGTTTTGAGATTGGTCATACATGAGTGATTTAGAGAGATTTGATGATTGCTTTAGTTGAATAAATGGTTCGGCTAAGCATGAAATACTAGAAAGTTGAATGAAAATCACTTTACGATCCTTGGGCCAAAAGTGTAAATATGAGAAATTTTAGGGCAAAATGGTAATTTTTCTAAAGTATGAGATAATGATCAATTTAATCAATGTGTGTATTGAATGAGTTGATTTATCATTATAGATCAAGAAAGACGAAGCCTCGGATCATAATCAAGGCAAGAGTAAGGTGGTGGATTAAATTGCACATCTCTATACTTTTGAGTGTCGAGTTAAGTTTATGCGTAAATAATGCATTCATACTTACAATTTGTTGATTCTAGCTAGTGTATAGCATGATTGAGAATCGATGTGGTTCAAGTGGAATGAATGTAGTAGATATTGTTAATGGATGAATGGTTTACAAGTAGATATGTGAATGTGTTGTGATAATGCTTGATGGTGGGCTAAGTGCGATACCACCTTAATACTTAACAACGATGGGATGTGCGCGATACCATATTTAAGTATATTATTTAGTGGGCTATGTGCGAAACCACTATGAATACCTTTGTTAGTAGGCTAAGTTCGATGCTACCCTATAAATTGATTGTGGTAGGCTAAGTATGAAATCACCAGGAAATTAGCTGTGTGGATGTATTATTAAGAATAATGATGTGTTGGAAATGTGGTAAGGGATAGAAAGAGCAAGCATAATTGTGGATGTGAATTTATATTGTAGTATAAGGCTAATTGTTGTTTAGTTTATACTAGAATGCTTAAATTGTTTATGTGTAAACTTACTAAACTCAAGGCTTACCCTTTTTTTCCCTTTTTTATAAAGTAAGAGGGTTGAATCAAGATACGTGGATTAATCGGAAGATCGCCCACACTGTCAGCTTACTTTGGTATAGTAGACTTGACGTTTTGTATATGGCATGTATAGAAGCTAGACAAGTTAGTAAATTTGTTGTAAATGGCTAAGATGTGTTGGCCTTTGGATGGATAATCTATTTTGTATAATGCCATAGTTGTTGGCTATTTTATTATATGAAAAAATGTAGTTATCCATGTGAGTTTGTGTTTCAATATGAGTTGATTATAGATGAATTAGATGAGTGCATGTTGTGTATGATGGGGGAGTGAGAAGAACTTTGCAAATAGCTTTGTTCCTGTCCATGTGGATAGACACACTGGCATGTGTCTAAGCCATGTGTGACACACGGGCAGCCTACGGGCGTGTGCAATGGTCGTGTCTCTTTGACAGATTCGAGCAATATAGGCCACGGGCTATCCACACGGGCGTGTGTCTTGACTTCAGGCCTTGTGGTGTAGTCACCGTTCACCACGAGTGTTGAGCACGGGCATGTGCCCTAGCGGTGGGGCATTGGCAGTATGCTTGGGTTTTCATGCACGGGTTGAGGGCATGGGCGTGGGTAACCTCCACGGGCGTGTCTCACCTTACACATGCTTGTAGTCCCTGTTTAGGTGGAAAAATTTTTAAAATCGTAGAAATTTCTAATAAGGTCTCGATAACTCTCATGTATTTTGTGAGGTCTCATAAGTAGAGAATGAGGTTGTTGAGGTGACTTAAGTAAGTAGTCACAATGAGCCTAAGTGGCGATTATATGGTTTTAATTCGGTAATGCCTCGGGCCTGATTCCAATGGGAATTACGGGTAAGGGGTGTTACAGTGAGTCTTATAACAATTCAAATAACAATAAGCACATACTTATCATTCAAAATAACCAACATTTATTAACATGATTATGGTAGTGTAGTTTTTATAAAACAATTATGCAATTCTGTTTAAAACATCCTACCCATCACCACTACACTCCAAAAAGAGTTCCCCAAAACTCGTCGATCGAAACACTCTAATATATGTGTACAAAGCCACCAAATTTGCAGACAAGCTGTCAGTAATGTGGACAAGCCACCATTAATGCAAATAAACTGCCAGTAATGCAGACAAGTTGCTAGTATTGTGGACAAGCCACCAATAATGCAGATAAACTGCCAGTAATGCAGACCAATTGCTAGTATTGTGGACAAGCCACTGATAAAGTAGATAAACTGCTATTATTTCCTTCTTACAAATGTCCCAACACCATGCATGTAATATGGTCAGAATGAACATATTTTCACTTTGTTATAGAATATCATTTAGGCATGTGAATCATGCTCATTGAATCATTTAACATATAGTATCACATAGGCATGTTTTGACATGTAATTCACATTTTGTCTTGATGTATCAGAACTTCACATTTTTAATAGACATGTAAAATAAATTATGCCATACTATCACATAACATGAGAATTGGAAAAACATTCTTTTCAAATCAGTGATAAACATAACCACACAACATACTTTTCACAAGCTAGTTGGTTTGGAGTCACTTACTTGGTATGATACATATCAATAGGTTTAATCTCCCTTTTTGGAATACTTAAGTATTTGAATAATGCACAATCCAATAATAATATTTATTTTAAACATTAGAATTAATGTATATCAATTTTTATTTAGATTAGACCCATACCTAATAGTAGATCCGATACGAAACACAGCCTTAAAAAACATCCACACTCGGATGTTAACCAAGGGAAAACAATTTTGTTATCAAAGTGACCTTACATTAAAATTTACCTTTGTAAACATTTTATGATACAACTTACTTAAACTAAATCATCCATTTCAGACTTACTTTTATAAATAGTTGTTCCTAACTATGCTTTCATTTCCAAACTTTAAAAGCTTTTCGAGATGGTATCGATTTACCCTTTAACAAAAGTGGAATACACTATGTTAATACTTGAAACAAATTACACCATGTCTCCTATACACATTCAGCCTAAAGGAAAAAGTAGGGAAGGAATAGTGGTTTTCACTCAACCATTTACACTTACTCTAACTTGATTAAAATGAGAAGGTCGAAGGATCACCATGATCTTGAATCAGAGAGGGAAGAGAAGCTAGAGAAAAAGATCAATTGAAAAAGTGAGTCACTAAGTACAATATTTAAAAATAAAATTAAAACTAATTGAAATAGGGATATAGGATTTTTTATTACTATAAGAAGCGATAGGGATCAAAAAATGGTGAAGAAAAGAGGAAGAATAATCAAAGTCGGTGGAGGCAAGGTGGCACAACGGTGATCTAGCAAGAACTTAACAAAGGTGGAGGGAAATAATGATGTTTTGGCACTAAATATGAGAAGGGAAAATTAAAAGGGAAAATTGATAAGTGGAGAGAAAAAGAACATTTTATCTACGGTGGTGCAAGGTGGTCACCAAAGTGGTGAATGGTGGGGCAAGGGGCTACGTTGGAGAAAACCAAATAGGAGGAGCGACAACTGGGAGGAGGTCTAGTGGTGTGATGATGGTGGTTTGAGTGGAAAAGAGTGGTGGAGGATAGGAGGAAAATAGGGCAAAAGTGTTGGTAGATGGCTCAAGCAAAAGAAAAATGAAAAGAAAATGGAAGAGCAATGTGGAGGTGCTGCAATACAAAGGAAAGAGAGAAAAAATGAAAAGAAAAGATAAGAGTCACCTTGTCTAGGTTCAACAGAGGACACACATGGAAATGGTGGAGAAAAAGGCATGTGGAGAGGAGAAGGGAGCAAAAAGTTGATCATGGAAGGAGTTTAAGGAATGTTGACTAACTAAGAAAGGAAAGAATCTTTCCCCATGCATGGAAACTATTTTGGACGACAAAAGGGGTGTTGACCATGCTAAAGTTCAAAAATTTAAAATATATATATTAAGAGTCTAGGAACTTGAACCTAGGACCTTAAGAAAACTAACTAAGATCTTAACCATTAGACTAACTCACTTGCTTGCTCACACTCTTACAACAATTATTTTAAAAAACATGGTGTGAAATTTACTGAGGCTTGAGGTAAATTTGCACCAATAAAAATTAATGAGAGGAAAGGGATTCGAACTCAAATCTTTAAGGACAACTCCACAACTACTCATTCACTACTTGATCCTCATATATTGACAAAAGTGCCAAGGTCATCTTAAAAAATATTTCGAGTGTGACCACTCTCGGTTCATTAACTAAATTTCTACTAACCCAATTTTTGGGATGTGACAGGTTCACGGTTAAGGTATTCACGGATAGGCCATACAAATTTTGGGTTAATTCTTACCTAAATAACTTCCTAAGATCGTCAAGCCTAGGGTTTACGTTCTTCCTCTCCTGAATAGCTGACCCGTTAAGAGAACCCTACAAAATAATCAATTAATCATACCTCTACTAACTAATCCCTCATAAAAGGATTAGTTCCTCATGAATCTTGTAAACATGATAAACTTGATATAGAAAATAGACAATAATTGTAATGTCCCAAATTTGGGCCTAGAAGTATTGGGCCTATTGGGCTTTGGGCTTTGGATCTCAAAAAATTTTTAAGTGTGTGAGAAAATGATAATTTGCATGTGGGCTTTGAGGGTTAATGAATTTGGGATGTCTAGGGGTGTTGGAGAAGTCCTCGGATCAAGTAAGGGTATAGGAAAAAATTTGGTTTAGCCCTAGGGAATAGTGACTTCAGTTAGTAGGCCTTTTAAATAAATGCAAAAGAAAAATGACACAAGAGGAGCTTGTGGTGTAGTGGCTAAGTGATGCCACTTAGGGAGCAGGGAGGTGGCGTCATTAGTAGGTGAAGAGGTCCAAGGTTCGAGCATTGAGAGTGGTAAATTGGAGGTTTTATTTTTGCCTTCTAGATGGTTAGTAATGGCATTGGAGTGGACTTTGGAAGGGAGTGTTCAGGAGATAAAATTAAGGTAAAGATAAGAGAGAAAAGTTAGGGGATTAAGGTGTGGATATGTTGGTGTCGAATGGAACTCTAGAGGGAAAGGAGTTTTGGCTTTTGGCTATAAAAAGGGGGTGTCGAACTCTTTTGAAAGGTTCCATTACTTTTCTTTTCTCCCCCTCAGCCGAATTCTTCCATTTATCGAAAAAAAGAAACCACCATTCCTTTACCGAAATTTTGTTTTTCCCTTAGCCAAATCCCTTTTTGCCGAATTCTCACATAGCCAAACTTTCATATTGTCGAATTACCATCGTCTTCTCTTGCTGAGATCCCTATTAGTGCCGAACCTTTGTGGTTGTTCCTCTATCACAAATCGATTGTTACCTACTCTCAGTCAAGGTTCAAAGCCGAATCTTGTTCAGTAGCTTTTTAGGTCGTGGGATCAAAGGTGGATTCGGTAAGTATTCAGTTAACCCCTTAGTGTGTTTTGTTAAAATTCGAAGGGCAATCTAACTTCTCATTATCGTTAATCATGTATTAACAAGGGTAAGGATCAAAGATTGCACACGTGGTAAGGATCGTTAGGAAAGTGTAAGTGTACTCAACTCGATTGTGGTTTAAGTGAATCGTCGAATGTGTGTATGATCTATAGGGGTGACTTGTGTGGATTATGAGTCACTCAGATTTTGATGGTGTATATGTGAGTTTAGATCTAGGGGATACTCTTGATTAGTAGATAAGGAAGTGCTATTAGAACACGGTGGAACATGGTAAGGTTACGGTAAGGCTTGACTTTTGGTAAATGTGTTGATTTAGTGATTGATTAAATGTTGATTGGTTGTAGGTTCAAGAACAAGGATAGAATAGCACTTCACAGTAACCACATGTGTACAAACACTACACAAACATGAAATTGGCAATGTCGGAAAAAAGCCGAAAGTGGCTAAATAGGCTGGTGGGCCCTGAGGCTAAATTTGATGAAATTGATTGATTTGGTTATATGAATTTAGTTAGTCATGCATGTTACATGATCTAGAATTGTTTTGGGCCTAATAGGCCATAAGAATGAGATTTGGGCCTAATGGTCCATAAGGTGTGATTTGGGCATAATGGGCTATATGAACGTGAAATGGGCTTGATGGGCTTTATGAGGATGTAGACAAGTATGTTAAGGTTTAATGGACTTTAGGTTTAGTTTGAACAACTCTTAAATCGAATAATACTTAATTTAATAATCAAAATGTCTGTGGACAAGTCACTAGGTTAGAGTGTGGCAATGGACATATGCATGTTTAGGATTGGATCTAGGGAAAGCTTGGTACTTAAGCGGTCCTAGTGACCCACCTCCTCTTCTCTGGAATCCTACCTAGTGAGTAGTGTCTATTCACTTTAGCCTCGAGGACTTATTGATGGGCCAAGGTTCGTAATTAAGACCCATACTGTTTAGAAATTATCAAAATACCCTTAATTTGTGAAATGACTAAAATATCCCTATGTGTTTATTATAAGATTTATGGATGTTACATGTACATTTGCTGCATTCATATGATATTCTGTTTAGGATGCATATGGGTGGGAATTATGGTACGGAGGAAGATTTTGAGGATCGCATAGTCGCTTGATGACCGTGGATCCACCGGTCGCTTTAAGCCCATTATATGATTAGCAGCTTTGCTGCAATGTTGACTAGTACCGCTGTTGGTGCTACCTTTGAAGTGTAGCGGATGGGTGGGTCGATTTAGAAATCCCCACAGGAGTGCAGGGTTGGAAGGGAAATGGACTGTAGCAGATGGACTTTTGGGGAGGGTTTTGCATAACTTTGTTTCCATGTGATACGATATGATATGATATGATATGAGGTCATTGTGGGCTAAGGCCCAATATCACCGATTTTGATAGGGCTTAGGCCCATTGTGATAATTACTTATTGATTGATTGCCAAGGGTCATACACACTAAGTTTCGAAACTCACACCCTTTTTATTAAATGTTTCAGGTGATCCATAGTAGACGGCTCGACATGGGAGGGGGTTCAGAGATGGCCACACTACAAGATACTTAGGAATTTTGCTTATTGGTTTCAAAAGACATGATTTTAATCATTTCACCTTCGTGGGTTGTAATAAGTCCTTATACTCCATTTTGACTTTAGATTTTGTGTTTTGATATCATTGTTCAACTGTTTACGTAATTATTAAACTTAACTAAATTTCTTATGTTTAAACATGATTTTCGAGATAACTTTAACTTATGGGATTTTACTTAAAACATGGGCTTTTATCATTACTTAACAAGTTTCGAGGATTTTGGGCTTTTAGGCCTTAAATTTTAACTTAGTAAAATTGATTTGGAATTCTCCTTGATGTGACATCACCAGATTCAGTCATAACGTCTGGGCCGGGTTTTGGGGTGTTACAAGAATAACAAATCAAGAGAATAAGGTTCAAGAGAAGCCTGAATCGTATTAAAGATAATGTTGAATCCACACAGATTTTCTTGAGTTTGATGCGAACTCGGTTGCATCATGTTACGACGCAACTCGACGCCATCGAGATTGGCCTAAGCTCGAAGGGCCTAAGTGCAAAATAAAGCTTTATTATAAGCTCATTCAGCTCCATAGGCATTTCTTGCTATTTATTGCAAGCTGAACTTTAAATTTATTTTTAATTCATCTTAGTTTAATAATTAAGTTGCTGGACTTTAATTAAACTCATCTTAGTTTAATAATTGTTTGTCATTTTTATTAAACTTCTTTTAGTTAAATAATTTCTGGAAATAAATGCTTAACTTAGTTTATTTAATTGTTGGAATAACTTATTGTTTAATATGTTTATTACAGTTTATTAAATTAAGTTATAAGTTAAAGTAGTTCATTTATAATTTTATTTACTAAGCTTTTAAGTTTAGCGTGTTTAATGTGTTTTGTGTTTAATATGTATTTAAATGCGTTTAATATGCTTGTTTTAATGTGTTTAATTGTAGGTGACTAATCAATTTGAAACCTTACATTCAAGGGTTGTTACAAAGTGATTAATGTGACTTTTCAAGTAGAAATCAGTTACATGCAAGAGGGGCATTATACATAATTAAAAGGAGTTGCTATGACAATTAAAGGAAGCATTACACATCCTTTAAATTTGGCGGCAGCCTATTCTTCTTCCATAACTGTTTGTTGCTTAAATGATCACATCGTGAGTTCAAAATTCCATTAAAGCTACTAGTGACCATTCGGCTTCCAAGAGGGCATGAGACCAAACATTCAAGCTCATTAAATCAGTTCATTTGGAGTAATAATTCATATTGATAGTTGTTGTTATTTGGCTTGGAGGAACTCAAAAGTTTTTGCTTATTGATTAAGCTTTATTTCAGCCATTAAACAACACATTAAAGCTTAATTCATGTGACTTTTCAGCTAGCCTCATGTAAGCACTATAAATACTTTGTAATTAGCTTGTTTAGAGGACTTTTGCGAATTTTTGAATGTTTATAACATTTTGTGAATTTTTTCAACTCTCCTATTTCGTTTTAAGACTCAAGCTGACTTATCTAGCAAAAGCTAGTGGCGCCCACCTTGTTTCTTTTTGAACTTATCACTCCTAAACTGAGTGTGGCATTCACCCTTATACCGATTGGTTCCTATCTCCATATAGATAGTGGGTCACGATTTAGCTATCCTTCTATCCACCTTTAAGTGTCCTATAAGATTTGGGTTAGTACTCTATTTTAGTACTAGCTCTTTCTTGACCTTAAAGCTATTCGAACCATTCCCATTACCATTTTTTAAACACCCAAGTTCCTTTGTTAAATCGAACCATATCCCTTACTTATCTTAAACTATCACATACCCCTTTTTTTCAAGCCTTACTTATCCAAATTCAACCATTACACTGTTCAAGAACGATACTTCTCCATTTTAACGATCGGGCAACAATCGACTCGAATCATCACCTAGGCGAGTTGGTATCAGAGTTCCAAAAATCAGATCTCTCAATGAATGCAAATAAAAAAACTAAAAAATAATCATAAAGCCTAAGAAAAGAGAAAACTAAAGAATGAAAATATGAAGAAAATTATACAGTATGAAAAGTTGTCCTTAACATGTGTTAAATGAGCCTATTTATAGAATGAAAATGGTCATCGCCCTTAACCCTAGGTGAGTTGATGCTCTCAGGCTTAATGTTTGATTGTGAGGACTGAAATGCCCTAGGATTGTAATTATTTCCCATATAGAGTTGATTTCGTGACACACTAAGTCTTGTGGCATAACATCGAAGGGAGCATACTCATCTTTAGGGTATCTTCAAGGTTGTGTCACGACACCGAATCCAGTCTTGAAATTCTTCTATTCTGCTCCCAATGTTGTGACATCCAATTCCCCATGTTCAACACAATAACTAGAATCGAGTTAGCACACCTTTTAATGGTCTCCTACACACTGACAAATCATATTAGCTCACCCTTAGGCCTCATTTGGCCCTTAAGGTCAATAAAGTCTAAAATAACACAATTTATTGAATTTAAGAAAACCTGTGAAAACTTAACTAAAACCTAACTATAATGCTTGTATTCGAGCTCATCAAATGTAGAAACTAGTTTAATCTGCTACACCGAATTACGACAAATCAAACTCCCCTACAGTTAAGTCACTACTTGTCCTCAAGCAAAACAACAAAAACAATAGTTAAAAGATGACCCTTGGACAAGTATGGTACAAATGTTAGCTTTGGAGCACATGACTAAGTATTTCATATTCACACATAATCTTGGCATGATATATTGTCGACTTATGACTTTTAATGTCAAACACTTATGTCTAGTATATTACAAAGTATACAAACGTTAAGGTTTTCAAATATATTGATCCATGAATAAGTTATATAGGTAGTTTGATTATCCTAGTATAATACAAACAGTCATAAATGCAATTATTTAGTATGACGTCAATTCGTAAATAAGTCCACCTAGATCATATAGGGCATTTAGGCTTGTAACATTCTAAAGCTTAGGATAGGTGTGGATTTTAAGAACATAAAGTATAAAATAGTTTCAAGCACAAAAATAGTTTGGCACATCATATTATTCCCTATTCTTCCCCCCTTAGCGACCTTTACCTGCTCAATACCCCCACACTTAAGCTTTTGATTGTCCTCAAGCAAAATTCTCAACTTACAATTAAAAGAAACTTTCCATAATTCATAATTCCTATCGACAATGTCCCATCATAATTCATAGATTAATTTATACATGGATAATTCAACTCAAAGAACCCTCAAGATCCAATTCTGATAAGTCATACCTTTGTAGTATGTACACATAGGTGTCTCCCCTTATCTGAATAATTACCTTTAATTCAAAACCGACAAGGATTGACATCCTAACTGAAGGTTCACTCAAATCACTCAAAGTGTTTAAAGTTTAGGAATAAGCACTCTAAGTCGAACCTAAAAGTTAATCCCATAGGCTTGCCTGAAAATCAAATCTCCACCACTATATATGAGATGATACACAAATCAAAAGGTCTTTGTAAGGGTTGTAACGGGGCTAGGGTAAAAGGTGTGGATAAAGGCTGAATTAGAAGGTTAGAATCGAGATTGACTTGACAAATTACCTAACTGGGAACATTGAACTAATATATGTACTTACATCAATTGAAAGCCAATAATACCGACTATTGATAATTACTCTATAATAACGAGTATTTCTCTTACTTGAAATTTAATAATACTTTAGTACGAGCTTTTCCTTCAATAATTGGAGTTTAAATGCTCTAAGCTTTATTATATACTTCTAATATTGAATATACTTGGGTTTTTTTTAAGAACAAACCATAATATTATATCATAAATAATAAATGTAACTAATGAACTAATATAATTCGGTAATTTAATCAAATCAAAACTCGATTAAAGGGTAGTCAAAATAATGGTGATAACAAATTCAAAGGGATTTTGGGGTTAATATTAGTGGGTGAGTTAATAAAAAGGTTATTAGGATTCAACGGGGTTCACCAGGGGTTAATTTGTATGGGTAGGCTTTTTTAGTGGAGTGAATGGGTTAAACCTAGGTGGCTTTATCATCTCAGTAGATCAAATCATTAATGTGGTCTCAACATGTACAAACGAGGCAAGTTCTAGAATAACAGTTCAAAGTTGACACACTCATAATCAATAAAGTGAGCATGAAAAAGAATATATTCTCTATAAGGCTCAAATCTCACAAAAATTATGGGTGTTTTTGACATCAATCCCTATAAATTTTGAACTTCAAGGTGATACTCAAATTCAGTTCAACGGCCTATCAATTTTTAATTTTTAGAAAGTAGACTTATCATGCTCGATTCTCTAGTATCCTTCAAATTTAATCACCAATGCACAATAAATCATTAGAAATTTCACCCTAATTACTAATATGAGAAAAATACTTCAGATCAAGACTAAATTTAGGGTTTTGAGAATTATGCAAAAGTTAGGCACTATTACACCCACACTTAAGATGTACATTGCCTTCAATGTACAAAGATAGATAATGATAATTAGATGCCAAATCAAAAAGATAAGTGGGGAAAGAAATACTCCCTGAAATTTGGATGATCCCTGGCATCTTTGGTGGCGATGAAGGTGTTTTCTATGGACTTGGTGGTGTGGCTACCGAAAAGAAATTTGCTAGATAAAGAAATTGGGTAGCCTATGAAGATATAGTCAAGAGATCTAGAGAAATAATAATAATATACTAATAATATATTTAAAGAATAAGGAGATAAAAAAAAGGAGACTAAGAAGAAAACTAAAATTGAAAGAAAAGATTAATGGACTAATGAGTCCTTATTGTTGGATGGTTCGCGAGGTGGGTGTGACCTCGAAGGCTGTGGTGTGTGATTCCCAAGCAGCCTTTAGAACCTAAAACCAAGAAACTAGCAGAAGAGAAGTATAGATAAGGAAAATAAAGGAGATGAGAAAAGAAAAATAGAATTGAAAAGGTTTTGGAGACCTTTGGCATGTCAATTAGCTGAAGCTGTCGGCATGAACTCATGTTCAGGTCTACTCTAAGGAGACGATGCTTACCTTCTTACATTTCTTCGGCATTATTTTTATGTTGCTTAAGAGTCTTGGACCTTTTCTATGAATAGAAAAAAAAATTTGAAAAAAAAAAGGAAAGAAGAAAGAAGAAAAAGATGGGAAAAAAGGAAAGGGTTGTGGGGATTTAAAAAGGTTTCAAATCTGGCACGTTCCCACGCCCGTGTACCGAGGGTGTGTTGTTTCACACAGCCGCATTGCACGGCCATGTTGTGGAGTGTGTTGTTCATCCATGCCCGTTTGTCGATTGGCACGCCTGCGTTTCTAAAAGGCCGGTATATGAGCACGGTTGAAATGCATGAGCATGGTTTGTCCGTGCTCAATAAGTCAGTATCTTAGCACGATCGTGATGCATGGCCGTGCTGTTTTGTCTGTGCACGTGGTGTGGGTGGTTGGATCCGTGACGTTGGGGGAGGGTGAACTGACTTGCACAGCTCCGCTTAGTTAGTGTGGTGGTTTCGGTGGTCCACACGCCACGGGCACGGCCGTATGGCCTGGAAATTTGTATTTTTGTGTTGTAAATATTGAGAGAAGAGAGAGAAGGAGAAAAGAAAATAAATTTTAAAGTAAATAGTGTTAGTGCTCAGGTTGCCTCCCGAGAAGTGCTTGTTTAAAGTCTTGAGCTAGACTATCCTTGACATTGAAAGTTTTAGGTAGGTTTAAAAGTTTGAATATTTTCCCTCTTACTGGCAGTTTTATTTTCGTGAAAAAGTTTAGGTCGAGAAGCGTTTACCTTGAAATTGCCGAATATTGGATTACTTACCTCGACTATTTTGTGTGGGAAAATATCGTGGACCTGAAGAAGTATTTCGCCCTTTTTCTTCATGTCTATTGAAGTGACGTGAAGATCGGCTTTGTCTAACAGCACCTTGTCTCTTATTTTAAAGTGATTTGATGTCCTTATGATTTCTTCTGGTGGTTCCTTTGATTTTACATCGTGTGGATCCGGCTTTTCATTGATATGTATCTTCTGCTCTTCTAAATTGTCGATCTTACGGTTTTGTTTTTAGTGTGATTCTTCTGTGACGACTTGGTGGCTATGAGTTGGCTCAGTTTTGATGCATTGTGATGTTTCCTGCGATGAAGGTTGAACAATTTGGTTATCGATTGAAATGGCATTCTTACCTTCATCTTCTGTTGTTTTAACTGAGTCGAGAGCTTGAAGATTGATCGATTCTTCTCCTACGTGATGATTGAGTTCTCCTATGGCAACATCAATTTTAGTTCTAGCGGTTGCTAGAAAATGTCTTCCTAGAATTAAGGGAATTGAATTATATTCATCCTTGTCTAAAATAACAAAATCTACTGGCAAAACAAATTTTTTGATTTTTACAAGCACATTGTCAATAATGCCCCTAGGAATTCTAACAGTTTTATCAGCTAGTTGAATACTCATCCTAGTTTGTTTGGGCTTCCCTAGACCTAGTCGTTTAAACAATGTATAAGGCATGACATTTATACTTGCTCCTAGATCGGCTAACACGTTGTCAATAGTTAAACTACCAATTAAACATGGAATTGTAAAACTCCCTGGATCTTTTACTTTCTGTGGTAGTCTATTCTGTAGCATTGCTAAGCATGTTGAATTGAGTTCCACATGGTGCTCTTCATCTATTTTGCGTTTGTTCATCAAGAGCTGTCTTAAAAATCTCCTTGCATCGGGCATCTGAAAAATAGCTTCAAGAATAGGTAAGTTAATATGTAATTTCTTTAGAAGTTTTAGAAACTTACCAAATTGTTCCTCTGAGTCCTCTTCTTTCAATGCTTCAGGATAAGGTATGCGAGGTTGGTATTCTTTGATTACTGGGTTTGGCTTATCGTGAGCTACCTCTGTTTTACCTTTTTCTTCTTTGGTTTCTTGTGCTGATGTGGGCTTGTCTACCTTTGTATCCTCTTGAGATGTGATGGCTTGGATTTGTTCTTTTGGGTTTATCTCTATCTTGCTTGGTAGACGTCCTTGTTAACGTTCAGAAATCAGCTTTGTAAGATGTCCCACTGACCTAGTAAGTTCTCCAACTTGATTCTCGATCCCTTTGATCGATTTTTGTTGTTCATCACGTGTTGCTTCAGCCTTTTAGAGATGAGAATCTGTAGCTGCCATGAATTTTGTCAGCAACTCTTCAAGGTTTGATGCCTTTTCTTGTGGATAGAGTTGATTTTGGTAATTAGGAGGAGGTTGCTACCTTTGATTTCCTTGGTTTCCTTGTCCTCCCAACGAAATATTTGGGTGGTTCCTCCAACCTGCATTATAAGTGTTACTATAAGGATTATTATTAGATCTGAAATTGTTACCTATATAGTTTGTCTGCTCGTAGTCTGCGCCTGCTTGGTATGGTGGGTACTCAGAATTCGACACATTCCCGCTTGCTTCGCACTGCATTACTGGATGTACCTGCAAAGAACATAAGCTATCAAGCTTTTTATTCATTAACTCCACCTACGTTGACAGTATTGTCATTGCGTCTATGTTAAAAACTCCGGCTGATTTTGTTGGTTTGGCTCTTGTAATTTGCTATTGATTGGTGTTCAACGACATCTCTTCAATAAAATTGTAGGCTGCTTCAGGAGTTTTGTTGTTTAAAGTTCCACCAGCTAATGAGTCAATCATTTGTCTAGTTGGATAATTCACACCATTGTAAAAAGTTTGGACTTGAAGCCACAAAGGTAATCCGTGGTGTGGGCATCTCCTTAGGAGATCCTTGTATCTTTCCCATGCATCATATAATGTTTCTATGTCATTCTGCACAAAAGAAGATATGTCATTTCTAAATTTAGCCATTTTGGCTGGTGGAAAATATTTTAAAAGAAATTTTTCGGTCATTTGCTACCATGTGGTGATTGATCCTCGTGGTAATGAGTTCAACCACTGCTTCGCTTTATTCCTTAATGAAAAAGGAAATAACTGAAGATGTATGGCATCATCAGAAACGCCATTTATTCTAAAGGTATCACAGAATTCTAAAAAAATTAGATATATGAGTATTTGGATCTTTATCCTGCAAACCATCAAATTGAACAAACTATTGAATCATTTGTATTGTGTTAGGCTTTAATTCAAAATTATTAGCAGCTATAGCAGGCCTAACAATACTAGATTCTGCTCCTGTCAAATTAGGTTTAGCATAATCGTACATAGTACGTGGAGCATTCTGTTCTTGCACATTTGGTGGTGGATTGTTTTCATCCATCCCTTCAGTAGGATTGGATCTTTCTTATTCTTCTTTTTGGTAGTCTACAGCTCATCTAATTTCTCTGCGATTTCTCAGAGTGGTAGCTTCAATGTCACTTTCATATTCTAGTGGTCCTTTCGGTTTCTTCTAGTCATAAACTAGAGGTACCAGCTAGGAAAAGAAAGAAAGAAAGAGAATTAGTAAAAATAAAAATTTAATCTAAAATAAAATTAAATTGCAAAAATAATAAAATAATGGCTACAGTAATAGAAAAAGAGCCTTCTTAGTATTTTAGAGTTCCCCGGCAACGGCGCCAAAAACTTGATCGTGTCAAACAGTCGTGTTTTAATATTTATAAAAAGAATGATCAAACTTGTAGACTAACTATGACAACGATAGAGGCAAGTGCACCTATCAAATAGTAGTATAGTTTAGGCAAGAATATCTTATCGAACCCAAAGGAAACTAAAAGTACTACTACTCAGTTTCTTTCTATTATTTAGCCTGAAATATGGAGTGATTGATTTATTTAAACTAATGAAATACTTTAAACTAAATGCAAAGACAAAAGAACGAATTGGGGAAAGACTTTAGGAAAACTCAGTTGATGAAGATGATACCCTCAGGAAGAATCCACCTATGACTTCACTTATTATTTAACCCTAAACCATATGATTTCTTTACTTAGCTTGATCCGTGAGACTCCCTAACCAATATTAAACCCTCTCTTGAGGCTAGTAACGTCTAACCTTAGGTTAATTAGTGGAACTCTCATTCTCTTATAATAACCCCCTAAGGAAGCAGTAAATAGATCAATGGTTCCCATATTAGGTTTCACCCTAATCTGACAAAATCTCGTAACCCTATCTCTAGGTGCCCGATCAACTCCACTTTATTATGCTAGATCTACTCTTAGGTAGGGTCTATTCCTCCTCCACCTAAGCACATCAGATTGAATTAAGCAACATAATTAAGAACAAACCAAGCACTTATCATATAATTTAGAAATCAAATAACAAAATCCGTCATAGGTTTCATCCTCTTCAGGTATCTGAAGGGTTTAGTTCATAACTAAATAAGAATACATCTCAAGAGAAAAGATAAAACAAAATATAAGAAATCCCTAAAACTACCTGAAGGAATTAAAGGAGAGATCATCCATCTTGAATAGAGTTTTGGCTTCTTGAGATGGATCAACTGGCTATCTTCAAGTGATTCCCTAAAAGATGAAAGCTTCGACAAAAGCCTCTGTAAAAGCTCCCTTTTAATGTCTGCCTTGGGTTGTTTATATAGGCTTTAGGATTCTATATTTGGCTCCTAAGTACCTTCTTCAAGTAGAATTACTATTAGGGTGTTTAAGTAGACTTAGGAGTATGTTTCTTTGGCTTCAAGCACCAATTTCAAGTGAAATTGCTCATTCTCACAGTAGGGACACGTCCATGGCACACGCCCGTGTAATTTCAGGGTTGGGTCGTGCCTTGATTCTATTATTTTGGGCACGGCCGTGTAAGTCGAGATTTAGGCCATGCTTCAGGTCTGTCGATTAAGACACGACCATGTAGATCACTTGACATGCCCGTGTGTGGTAATGAGATGACGCGTGGCCATGCAACTTGTGAGTTTGGGCCGTGCTCTAGGTAATCGTCGAGACACGGTCGTGCAGGCTTTGTGCCAGGCCGTGTTGATTTCTTGCTAAGGCCCAATTACTCCGTTTTAAGCCCGTTTTGTGTTCTTTTTATCCTCGGTGCTTTCCTGAGTATACACATGAAAAGAAAGGATTAAAAGCACCTTTTTACATAAATTAAGGGCTAAATCATCCAAAAGCATATTAAATATGGGGTTAAAATATGTTACTTTTACGGTTTATCACCTGCTCAGCACCTTATTTCTCCTTCTCTCACCTTCATTATTTCTCTATAGGAAATCACAGCATAATACAACAACTATGGCTAGCTCACGAGTTTGTGTGCACTAATAAATGAGTCTCTCTATTTTTATCTGACTTTGTCACTTTCCTCTTTTCTTTTTCAATACATTTGTCATTCAAAAATGCTTTTACTCTCAGGAACTTTTTCTACTTGTTTTTTTTATATTTTCTTTTGGTGCACCGATTCACTAACCTATAATTGCTCTATCACACTGATCTTTCCTATTCCACTCTATTTTTACAAAATTCCATAGTAATGTATCTACTTAACCCTCAATACATATGGCCAAATATCTACAATGTGTAGTTCAAGACCAAAGAAAAAGGGTAAATACAAATTAATGTTTTTAGGTCAGATTTTACATGAGTGTTCATCAAGAAGTGTTTTTTGCCTCAAATATAAGTGCTAATGATGAATAAATAAGGTTAGCTTTTTAGCTCTAGGTGTATATCAAACAATTTCTTAGGTAAACCTTAGGTATCTCAATATTTACAAATTTAATCAACCAAATAATAAAAAATTCAACAATTTATCATACATACTAGCATGCTCGTTTCACTTGTATTTCCTATATCATATTGTACCTTCAATTGCTCAATACCTATTCATAGTGTAATATATAGAACTTAGTAATCTAATAATCAAAATTTTAAAATCATCTACTATAATGTCAAATTTATAGTAAATACAATCAACTTATATACATGCTTGTAACTAATCACTTGTATTTTTACAAGCTCAAGCACACAATTGATAATAGAATTTTAAAAGTAAACATTAAAATTGAAAGAAATTTCCTATGTTACAGCCACACTTTAGAAAACACATTGTCCTTAATGTGTAGCCCATAAAAGATACGGAAAGAAGTTACCCTATTGATCGTGGTAGTTTTGTAAGCTATAGGTAGGTGCTTCCTTCCTTGATCATTGTGAGCTCGAAATTGTTGTGCTTTTTCCATGTGGTGTTCATACATAGAAATTATTAAAACAAAAACAAAAAACAATTTACTATTACTCTTACTCCTATTTAAAATTTAAAATCATCCAAAAATTAAAACAATCCTTGTACAAAAGTTAGATGTTCAATCATCCTCCTTAAAATCCATCTCCTAGTCCCCATATCCTTCCTCATTTTCACTTTCTTCTTCTTCTTATTCGCTTCCATGCTCCTCTTCTTCCTACTTAGGATGCATTGACTTGAACTTGTCCGGTGTATAATTAGGTACTCTAATGTTGTTTTGCTATGCAAATTTTTGAAAGACTAGCTTGATTCTTACATCCAGTGTATCATCAAATCCAACTTTGGAAGACTTCTCTCACCAATTTCCTATCGAGTTGACAGTTTTGCTTTCCTTTGTGATGAGTCTTAAGTAATCATCTTCTCTAGTTGGCATTTGTTCCACTCCTTTATTTGTTTCACCCGGAGCTCTATGTACCACGTATACAATGTATCTCCAATTATGCTTCAGGATGGCTTCATGGACTACTTAATGGACATTACCAAAATGCACATTCTTTTGTATAATGTCGTCACTAAGTGGGGAAATAGAACTCCCACTTTCTGGCTGCTAACACACCATTTCATATTTTGGTATATCTATGTTCTGATGCATATCTATTTATTCTGCAAAAGAGTGTAAAGCAAAACCGCACGAAAAGTATTGACATTAGAAACATTCAACTCATGAGCTATTCAAGTGCATAGAAATTTAATCCACATTCTTGCTTTAGGAAACATTATTGCCTGATTAAACGAAGTTGGGATATCAGTACTTGATGACACTTCCATTCACCCCTTTTATAATGGCCAAAAATCCCTGTTTTGACTTTATGTGTTTTGACTTGAATAATGGACTGTTTGAGTGGTTTAGGAGTGGTTGAGAGTCTTTGAGAAACTCTGGGTTCAAGCCTTGTTTTTAGCAAAAATTTTTTTAATTAAAGGGGTTGAACATTAGCATGTAGGCTTTATAAATAATTCTACGAGAAATGAGACACAATTGAGCTGGTGGCCTAGTGGTGATAGCATGAAATGGCTGATATGAGAGCTTGGGTTCGAATCCCTTAGCATACAAGGGGTATTTATTTTATTTCCTTACAGCATTAGAAGTAGAGTTATACTGAAACTCTGAAAGGTGAAGTTTGAATTGGTCTTGGAGTTGTTATGGAAGATATCAAGAAGTAAATTAATGAGGGATAAAAGGAGTGATTTGTGGAGATTTTATATGAATTTGAAGTGTGAGAGGAGTTGTTGCCATTTGGGGCTCTAAGGCCTTAGTGAAATTCGGCTAGGGGGAAAGTAGGGAGCATTTTCGGCACTAGGATTTCCTTGTTCGGTTTTGTAAGTGTTGATAGGGGAGCTGCCAAATTTCCTTGCTTGTAGTTTGGTTTTTTGTACTTTTGCATTTTGGGTTCTCTCTAGTTCTCTTTGTGCTACAAAAATGACCATTCGTGTCATTCCTTCTCAGTATCTTTGTTAATCTCTTCCTCTCTTCTTGATCGAACCTAACATATATTTTTCCTTACCACTTTTCTTTTGCAATCGAATTCTTTCCTAGCCTAGCTGAACCTTCCATTTCTCTTCTTTTAGCTTCTGTTCATCTTCTATTTTAGGCTGGCCGAATGCCACTATTGTTATTCATTCTATGCATCGATTTACTGTAAAGGTTCTGACTATCAGTAAGTGTTCAAAGTCCATTTTCTGCTTTTCTTTTTTAAAATTGAATATACCATGTTCTTGTTTTTCTTTTACAAAATCGAATACCCCAATTTTTTGCTAATAGATTGTCATTTCCTCTTTCACGTACTATACTCATTGCAATTCTAGGGTCATCCTCAAATAGTGGTGAAGAATGAACGGTTTGGAAGAGTCACACTTTCATCCTCAACGTACAAATAAGGTAAAAGTGTTAGCTTATGTTATTTTGGGTTGGCCGAATGGGCCCTATCACTTACTAATTAGATTTTGATTGTACTATAAGAAACCAACAAGGACGTGTGACTGTTTCTGAACAGCGATCGTAGAGGGGCTAAGATCACCCTCTTTCAAACAATGAAAGAAGGGTGTTTGGATTAAGCGTCAATAATAGGGTGCTTTACCCTGTCGTTTAAAAGGCTAACTATGGATCTTGTTTGAATCTAGGTTGGGTGCCCATGGAGCGTAGAGCAACATCATAATCAGTTGTGTAATCACACTATCGTTTCTATGAATCGGTAAAAATCGAAAAGCTAAAAAGTCAAAACTTCAACATTCGAGGCCTCATGAGCATGCAATCGCTCGTGTGGTAAATCGAGCCCACAATCATGGCTGATAGACTATAGAGGCCACCATGAGCATCCTCGTGCTATTGGGCCGTTATGGTCCTTGTTTGGCTGAAATGGGTCGTGCGGGCTCAATGGCTCATGGGCCCCACATAGAATAAATCCAAGATAAGTGGCAAATACTAGACTAGGCTATATCGTTCGCATAGCCGTGACTGAATTTGGGCAAAATGGGCCACACGAGCGTGTGGGCCCACTGGTTAAATATTAGGCTTTGGGCCCATTTACACCGTTTTGACCACATATGTTATCTGTGTCGCATGAAGCAATTGTAGACCTTCGGGAAGGTTGTTAAATGA
The DNA here is from genome assembly GCA_025506655.1 of Gossypium rotundifolium. Lineage (NCBI taxonomy): Eukaryota > Viridiplantae > Streptophyta > Magnoliopsida > Malvales > Malvaceae > Gossypium > Gossypium rotundifolium. The sequence continues at coordinate 103,649,824 of CP106733.1, read as the reverse complement.
CTAAAATACCCCCAAAGAGAAAATGACTAAAATACCCATAATGAGTTAAATGACTAAAATACCCCTAAGGATTAAAATGGCTGAAATGGGCCGTGTGAGCTCAATGGGCTCATGGGCCCCACAGGAATAAATCCACGATAAGTGGAAAATTCTAGATTGGGCTATATCGTTCGCATAGCTGTGACTTAATTTGGGCAAAATGGGCCACACGAGCGTGTGGGCCCACTAGGGCAATTATTGGGCTTTGGGCCCATTTACACCGTTTTGACCATATATGTTATATGTGTTGCGAAGTGACTATAGACCTTTGGAAAGGTTGTTCAATGACTAAAATATCCCTAAAGAGTGAAATGACTAAAATATCCCTAATGAGTAAAATGAATAATATGTTCATGATTTGTATATGATTATTACTGAGTATGACATTCTGCATATACATATGATTTATGACATGGCATATTGCATGGGGGTGGGATAGTGTTATGGAGGAAGTATACTATACTAGTGGCTCACACGATATCACATTATTAGCAACCTTTGTGCGTTATTATTACCGGCGACCTTGTTGCGTTATTATTCTTGGTGGCTTTGCCACATATCTCTTTCTTGGCGCCTTTCTTTGCGTAATTATCTTGGCGACTATGCTGCAATTTTTGTGTGTTGGTTGGGTGGGTCGATTTTGTCCCCACATGGTGTGTTGTTTGGATTGGGGTGGGTTACATATGTGCACCATATTGATACTATATTGGGCTTAGACCCACATTGATTATTGTAATGGGCTAAGGCCCATACTGTACTGTTACTGAATAGGGCTCAAGCATAGAATGTTACTGCATGATAGGGGATTACACACTGAGTTCTCGTAACTCACCCTTTTCTTTTAACTTTACAGGTAATACCCAGCCTTAGATGATTTGAAGCTGCGAGGGACTCGAAGGTGGCCACACGTTCGTTACTATTTTATTTTAGACCTAGTTATTTAAATTTTAATATTTGGTTGATATTTATATAATAAGGCCTCTGGTGATTTCAATTTCTTTTAATTGGGTTTAATTTCTTATTTTGAAACTTCCAAACTGAAATAAATAAGTTTTTGAAAATGATAACTGTTTTAAAAGAAAACACACATTTTCAACCTCAAGAAATGACATTAATTAGAGTAGCTTCTACAGGGTTTTAAACTAAGAAACCAACAGAAAGAAACACTGCAATCGTTTAAAAATGGTTTTCTCTCAACAAGCCTAATTACGAAAAACACTTCGATGTGACACATCAGATTCAGTCGTAACGTCTAGGCTGGGTTTATGGTGTTACATTTATTGGTATCAGAGCCCAATTACAAAACTAGGATGTGGAATAGGTTTTGAAAAGTCTTTTTTAAATTATATTTTAAAGATTAGAAACGTTTGAAAGATGTACAAGTGTGGCACACCGAGTTTTCAGCGCCAAATCTGTATGTTCTCTAACTCTTATTACTGTTATATTGTGTAACTCTAGATAAAAGAAACTGAGACCGTAGGAGACTGTAAACTGTAGTGAGACCTCAATCTGTGAAAACAAACCCCTAATGACTATTTTCCACAATACATTTGTTAATAATTACTAAAATTATAATCTGATGCATAAGACTTTTTTATCAAATAAAGCGCATATGGAAATAAGCACAAGAGGCACTCCTAGAAGGGGTACATAGGGCTGCATCTGTAACACCCCCAAATACTTCTTGTGAGATTTGAACCTCACTTCTCTTGCTTCTAAATGTAACACCCCAAACCCAGCCTAGAAGTTAGGCCCAAATCTGGCGTGTTACATTGGGGTGCTTTTCGAGAAACCATGGTTCCATTTGAAAACCTTTCTTGATATTAAAAACTAACGTCCCAGTTTGCATTTGTTCATTATTAATTGACATTTATTAAAAATTTAATACCAAAAAAACTTTGTTGGTTGCGAAAACTTAATTAAAATGACTAACTTTTGAAAACGTGATGTTTACGACCTATTCGCGAAAGCATAGTATTTTGAAAGCAGATATTATTTTGGAAAACCGTGATACAAAGTTTAGTTGATTTAGGACATAATAAACTAAAAATCCTAAACTAAAAATCCAAAACTAAAATCAGAATTTATGAGAGGCCTTATTACAAAATATTAACCCAAGTTAAAAATAAGTAAAATACTAGAGTCCAAAACGCTCATAGTGTGGCCACCTCGAGTCCTCCAAAGACGTCGAACCGCTTCGAGGATTACCTAAGAAAAAATATTAAAAGAGGGTGTGAGTTTACGAAAACTTAGTGTGGATAACCTCATCAATAAGAACATGAATCACAACAGTTTGGTAAAGCCCATTTCAAGAATGATGGCAATTGAGCCTTAGCCCATAAAAGCCTCGATTGGGCCTTAACCCATAAATGTCACAAATCATATTTATCTAGGCTGAGCCCATCTCAAATAAAGCCACATATGCAATGCATTAATGCCCATACCAACCCTGCACTCCGTCTCCTGTCCAACCCTGCACTCTTGTGGGGATTTAATCAACCCACCAATCCCTACACTCCTTATGTCGCACCGCATTGCGGCACTAACTTATCGGTTGTCGCTTAACTTATCCCCAATCGTGCAGCACCATGCGATCCTATCGCACTTCCCTTTCGAATAATCCCATGGCTAAAAGCCTTCGTTGGATCCCCAATCGTCAAACGACCATGCATATCGGTCATTTTACCCATCGAGGGTGTTTCCGTAATTTACCAACCAAGGGTATTTTCGTAATTTACCTACCAAGGGTATTTTCATAATTTACCTACCAATGGTATTTTTGTAATTTACCTACCAAGGTATTTTCGTAATTTGCCTACCAAGGGTATTTTCGTAATTTACCTACCAAGGGTATTTTTATAATTTACCTACCAAGGGTATTTTCATAATTTACAACCTAGGGGTATTTTGGTAATTTACAATCCAGAGTTAATTCGGTAATTTTACCAACTAGGGGTATTTTGGTAATTTTGTAAACCAGGGGTATTTCGATAATTTTGCAAATGAGGGGTATTTCGGTAATTTCAAAAATTAAGGTATTTTAGTAATTTTACAAACTAGGGGTATTTCGGTAATTTTACAAATCAGGGGTATTTTGGTAATTTTGCAAATCAGGGTATTTTGGTAATTTCACAAATCGAGGGTATTTCAGTCCCTTTCGGGTTTTAGCTATAAACTTTGGCCCATCAACAAGTCTTCACGGCTAAAGTGAATAGACACTACGCACCAGGTAGGATTCCAGAAAAGAGGAGGTGGGCCACTAGGGCCGCTTAAGTACCAAGCTCTCCCTAGATCCAATCCTAGACATGCGTATGCCCGTTGCCACACTCCAACCCAGCGACTTGTTTACAAACATGTTTAATTATTACAAAGTCATATGGAATTTAAGAGTTGTTCAAACAAGGCCTAAGGTCCATAAACCCTAACATACATGTCTACGTCCCCACAAGCCCATCAAAACCAAATTACAACCTTATGGCCCATTAGGCCCAAATTTCATCGTATGGCCTATTAGGCCCAAGGCATATCCAGAACATGTATCAAGCATGGCTAACTTAATTCATACAATCAACCAAAGTATTTTATCAAACTTAGCCTTAGGGCCCACTTTGCACATTTATCCACTTTCGACTTTTTAACTTTTCTAAGATTGCCGATATCGTGTGTGTAGTGTTTGTACACACCTGGTAACCACGCACACTATAAACCCCTTAGTCACAAACCTACAATCGACATCACCTAAAGATTAATAATAACTTAATATACACTTATCGAAAATCGAAACCTTACCGTGCACCTCATATTATAGTAGCCCTTCCTTCGCAACTGTTGGCGATTATCCTCTAGGTCTGCACCCAAATGCCCACCAAGGTATAATAAATCTCCTCATAGAATGCTCTATATATAGCTAGCTTCTCACCTTCCTTTTTTGTATCTTTTCGATGCAGGATCCCTCCGTAAGCAGAGTTTAAATCCAACTCAAACTCTTCCCGTCCAATCCACAAAATAAATACTCCCCTGCTTGTCATGAGATTCGAGCCTAGACTCCTTTGCACCCCTAATGATGCATTGCCACTAGATCACTCACTTTTTTGTGTCTAAAATCATGCGCAACTAAAGATAAGTCCTATGGCCAAATTTAAAAATCCATTTAAAAAGAAAACTAAAATGCAAGCAACAAAGACTTGAACCTTGGACCTCCTTCCTTCCTCTATGGCGTCACCCCCTTGCTCCTTAAGTGGCGTCACTTTGCCACTACACCACACACTCCACTTGTCATTTTTCCCCACATTTTATTCTTAAAGCACACCTACCAACTCCCAGGGTTTTTTTCACCTAAAAGCAAAATTTTTCCTATGGCCTAACTTTAACCTGGGACTTCATAAAAGCCCCCTAACCTTCCAAAATCACTCACCTAATAGGTCCAACTTGCCTTAGTACCATTCTTTTGTTCTCAAAAATTTTAAACGCTACTACCCCCAAGGCCCATTGGGCCCAATCCTACTAGGCTCAGTTCCATGATGAAACAAATCTACCCTTAAAGAAATTTTGTCCCCGAAATTTCCAACTATCTCATAGCTGCACAATACCGAATATACCACTACATTTCTACTGCGCACTCTAGTCCTAATTATCTAAATTACAAATTTTATGAATTTAGCTCATAGTTCCAATAATTAAACAAATGTTTTATGGAAGGAGTAGTTAAGAGTTATTTCAAATTTCCACTCACTATAGTTTTTAGTCTCCTACGGCCTCAAGATAGTCTATCATCTAAAGTAAGCCCATTATCTACCTTGAGCAAGAATATTTAAAAAGATAAGAGAACTTACTTGGTCCGATGACTGGAGACTCGATCACACACAAAAACCTTTCAAAACTACTACAAAAATCATTTGTAAACATCTTTAAAATAAACACTAAAACCCATCTCACGTACTGAGTTTTGCAACCTAGGCTTTGATACCACTAAATGTAACCCCCAAACCCGGCCTAGAAGTTAGGCCCAAATCAAGGCGTGTTACATTGGGGTGCTTTTCGAGAAACCATGGTTCCATTTGAAAACCTTTCTTGATATTAAAACTAACGTCCCGGTTGCGTTTGTTCATTATTAATTGACATTTATTAAAAAGTTATTACCAAAAAAACTTTGTTGGTTGCAAAAACTTAATTAAAATGACTAACTTCTGAAAACGTGATGTTTACGACCTATTCGCGAAAGCATAGTATTTTGAAAGCAGATATTATTTTGGAAAACTGTGATACAAAGTTTAGTTGATTTAGGACATAATAAACTAAAAATCCTAAACTAAAACCAGAATTTATGAGAGGCCTTATTACAAAATATTAACCCAAGTTAAAAATAAGTAAAATACTAGAGTCCAAAACTTCTCATAGTGTGGCCACCTCTGAGTCCTCCAAAGACGTCGAACCGCTTCTCGAGGATTACCTAAGAAAAATATTAAAAGAGGGTGGGAGTTTACGAAAACTTAGTGTAGATAACCCTCATCAATAAGAACATGAATCACAACAGTTTGGTAAAGCCCATTTCGAGTAACGGTGGCAATTGGGCCTTAGCCCATAAAAGCCTCAGTTGGGCCTTAACCCATAAATGTCACAAATCATATTTATCTAGGCCTGAGCCCATCTCAAATAAAGCCACATATGCAATGCATTAATGCCCATACCAACCCTACACTCCATCTCCTGTCCAACCCTGCACTCTTGTGGGGAATTAATCAACCCACCAATCCCTACACTCCTTATGTCGCACCGATTATGGCACTAACTTATCTGCAAAGATAGCTACTCGGTGGTAAAAAGCCTTCGTGGATCCCCAATCGTCAGCGACCATGCGATCCTATTTGCACTTCCCTTTGAATAATCCCATCCCCATGCAACATAATAACACATGAATGCAACATACAATAATAATCATACGATAACAATCATAAATCACATACAAGAATAATTATATAACATGTAGGGGCATTTTTGCCATTTTTGCCCTCCAGGGTATATCGATCATTTTACCTACCGAGGGTATTTTTGTAATTTACCAACCAAGGGTATTTTTGTAATTTACCTACAAAGGGTATTTTCGTAATTTACCTACCAATGGTATTTTCGTAATTTACCTACCAAGGTATTTTCGTAATTTACCTACCAAGGGTATTTTCATAATTTACCTACCAATGGTATTATCGTAATTTACCTATCAAGGGTATTTTCATAATTTACAACTAGGGGTATTTCGATAATTTTGCAAACCAATGGTATTTTGGTAATTTTGTAATCCAGGGGTATTTCGGTAATTTTGTAGGGGTATTTCGATAGTTTCGTAAATCAGGGGTATTTCAGTAATTTCACAAATTAGGGTATTTCGATAATTTTACAAACCAGGGGTATTTCGGTAATTTTACAAATCAAGGGTATTTTGGTAATTTTACAAATCGGGATATTTTGGTAATTTCACAAATCGAGGGTATTTCGGTCCCTTTCGGGTTTTAGCTATGAACTTTGGCCCATCAATAAGTCTTCGCGGCTAAAGTGAACAGACACTACGCACCAGGTAGGATTCCAGAAAAGAGGAGGTGGGCCACTAAGGCCACTTAAGTACCAAGCTCTCCCTAGATCCAATCCTAGACAAGCGTATGCCCATTGCCACATTCCAACCCAGCGACTTGTTTACGGTCATGTTTAATTATTAGAAAGTCTTATGGAATTTAAGAGTTGTTCAAACAAGGCTTAAGGTCCATAAACCCTAACATACATGTCTACGTCCCCATAAGCCCATCAAAACCAAATTACAACCTTACGACCCATTAGGCCCAAATTTCATCGTATGGCCTATTAGGCCAAAGGCATATCCAGATCATGTATCAAGCATGGCTAACTTAATTCATACAATCAACCAAAGCATTTTATCAAATTTAGCCTTAGGGCCCACCGCCCATTTATCCACTTTCAACTTTTTAACTTTTCGGCATTGCCGATATCGTGTGTGTAGTTTTTGTACACACCTGGTAACCACGCACACTGCAAACCCCTTAGTCATGAACCTACAATGACATCACGTAATGATTAATCATAACTTAATATACACTTATTGAAAATTGAAACCTCACCGTAACCTTACTGTGCACCTCACGTTATAGTAGCCCTTCCTTCGCAACTATTGGCGATCATCCTCTAGGTTTGCACCCAAACACCCATCAAGGTATATTAACTCTCCCCATAGAATGCTCTATATATAGCTAGCTTCTCACCTTCCTTCTTTGTATCTTTCCGATGTGGGATCCCTCCGTCAATAGAGTTCAAATCCAACTCAAACTCTTCCCGTCCAATCCGCAAAAATAAATACTCATTTCCTTGTCATGATATTTGAACTTAGGCTCCTTTTCACCCTTAATGACGCCTTGCCACTAGACCACTCACTTTCTTGTGTCTAAAATCACGTGCAACTAAATATAAGTCCTATGGCCAAATTCAAAAATCCGTTTAAAAAGAAAACTAAAATGCAAGCACCAAGACTTGAACCTTGGACCTCCTTCCTTCCTCTATGGTGTCACCCCTCTTGCTCCTTAAGTGGCGTCACTTTGCCACTACACCTCACACTGCACTTGTCATTTTTCCCCACATTTTATTCTTAAAGCCTACCTACCAACTCCCAGGGTTTTTTTCACCTAAAACCAAAATTTTTCCTATGGCCTAACTTTAGCCTGGGACTTCATAAAAGCCCCCAAACCTTCCAAAATCACTCACCTAATAGGTCCAACTTACCTTAGTACCATTCTCTTGTTCTCAAAAATTTTAAACGTACTACCCCCAAGGCCCATTGGGCCCAATCCTACTAGGCCCAGTTTTAGGATGTTACAGTAGTAGGGGCCGAGGAGGTACTCAGGCCGAATCATCGGCATCGGGCCATATGCCTGCTGGTGCAACACCGACCTCACTAGTAACTGAGACGTCTTATGATTGAGCACCTTGATGATGCTCAATCCCAAGCGATGCTCCACGTTTTAAAGAGGGTTGATGGAACTAGTATTGGAACAGTGGGCCGAGGGTCAATTTCAGAGCTGCTTCGGTCTAATGGAGCAAAAATTTTCAAGGGTATTTCTGGAGTAGCCACAGATGTGGTAGAGTACTGGTTAGAGGCTACTGAATGAATAATGGATGACCTTGACTGTACTATGGAGCAAAAATTAATAGGGAAGTGTCCTTATTGCGAGATGAGGCCTACCAATGGTGGCTCACCATAAGAGAGGGTACACAGGCTGATCGAATGACATGGGATTTCTTTAAGGTGGCTTTCCAAGGAAAATATGAGGGCGCAAGTTATGTGGATGCCCAAGAAGGGAATTTCTGAACTTGACCCAAGAGAATAAGACAATGGCAGAATATGAGGTAGAGTTTTTACGGTTGAGTCGGTATGGTCGAGGGATAGTAGCAACTGAGTATGAACACTGTGTGCATTCTGAAGATGGACTTCAAGACGAGTTAGGTTATTGATAGCTCTGTAGAGGGACGAGATTTTGCTACTATTGTAGAAAAAGCAAAGATTGCTGAAGAGGTGAAGCACTCGGGGCACCAGAATCGTGAAAAATATAAGGCAAAAATAAGAGGGATTTTGGGCCCTCAAGTTCTTCTGGGAGGCCTATTAAGAAGGCTAGGTTTGATGGGCCGGTTCAGACTGGAGTTCCTATTGCTATTGTTAGACTACAGACTTGCACTGATTGTGGGAGATCTCACTAGGGTGAGTGCTGGAAGAGAATTAGGGCGTGCTTCAGAGGCGGATCCTTGGATCATCAGGTTAAGAATTGTCCCAAGAAACCTGATCAGAAGAAAACTGCAGGATAGGGTTATGGTCAACTACTGAGAGGTGGTCAGCAGCCACCGAGAGGCCGTGGGCAAGCCAGAGGTGTTAATGGTGGGGGATGAAGTCGTGGAGCACCAGCCAGAGGTGCTGGTAACACAGAGGTAAGGTAGCTAGCTTTGCTATATGCTGATCATCGCAGAGAGGATGGTGATTCTCAAGATTTTATAATCGGTACATTCTTGATTCATAATGTATCGTACACTACTCTTATTGATATAGGGTCTACACATTCATATATTGCATGCATTGTATCTGGCACCTTGGGTATCATGTGTGAGAGTATAATTAATGAAATGACGGTGTTAAGTCCATTGGGACAGTTGATTAGGGCGGACAAATTGTTCAGAAATGTGCCCCTAGAAGTTAAAGGGGTTAGCTTTCTGACGGACTTGTTGGAATTGTCGTTTGGTGAATTTGACCTTATATTGGGTATGGATTGGTTGGTAAAACACCGTGCAAGGTTGGATTGTGCTACTAAGCACATGGTGTTGAAGACTTTGGAGGATGAGGAGGTGGCTATGATTGGGGAGCAAAGAGGCTTTTTCCCTAATGTCATCTTTGCATTAAGAGCCAAAAATTGGTTCGTAAGGGTTGTGAGACATTTCTAGCCTCTATTGGTGTATCTAAATTTGAGGGTCCTTCTGTTAGAGATATCAAAATAGTTAAGGATTTTTCTGATGTATTTCTTGATGTGCTCCATGGGTTGCCTCCGAACTGCGAAGTGGAATTTGGTATTGAACTCTTGCCTGAATCGCCTAGTGTTCATTACCTCTTATAGGATGGTACCAAAGGAGTTGGTTGAGCTAAAAGCTCAAATTCAAGAATAGCTAGACCGAGGATTCATTTGACCGAGTGTGTCTCTATGGGGAGCACTAGTGTTGTTTGTGTAGAAGAAGGATGGATTCATGCGCATTTGCATCGACTATCAGCAGTTGAATAAATTGACCATCAAAAATAAATACCCCTTACCGAGAATCGATAATCTATTTCATTAGTTACAAGGAGCGTCAATTTTTTCTAAAATAGATCTACGTTCGAGGTACCATCAGTTGAGAGTTAAAGAGGCTGATATGTATAAGACTGCATTTTGGACTCATTATGGTCAGTACGAGTTCCTCGTGATGTCGTTTGGGCTGTCGAATGCACCAGCTTGTTTCATGGATCTAATGAACTGAGTGCTCCAGCTGATCTGGATCAATTTGTAGTGGTATTTATAAATGATAATTTAGTGTATTCGAGAATTGAGGATGAACATGATGCACATCTCAAAATTGTTCTACAGATTTTGAGGGAGAAACAACTGTACGCTAAATTTAGCGAGTGTGAATTTTGGCTGCGAAAAGTGACATTTCTTTGTCACGTAGTATCTCCGAGGGGATTAGTGTGGATCCTCCAAAAATTGAAGCCGCACTGGATTGGAAACCACCTAAGACCGTATCTGAGATTCGAAGCTTTCTTGGTCTGGCAGGGTATTACACACGTTTTGTTGAGGGGTTTTCCTTAATTGCTGCACCTTTGACTAAGTTGCTACATAAAGGGGTGCCATTTAATTGGACTAATAAGTAGCAAGAAAGTTTTGAGAAATTGAAGAAGGTTCTGATTGAGGCCCCTATCTTGATACAACCAGAGTCTAGGAAGGAATTTACTGTCTCTGATGCATCACACATTGGATTGGGTTGTGTGCTGATGCAAAAGGGTAAGGTGGTTGCTTATGCATCTCGTCAGCTTAAGCCTCACGAGGCGAATTACCCAACTCAAGACTTGGAGTTAGCCGCGGTGATTTTCACACTAAAAATTTGGAGGCATTATTTATATGACGAGAAGTGTATTATCTACACAGATTACAAGAGCCTCAAGTACCTCCTCACATAAAATGAGCTAAATCTTAGGCAGCGAAGATGGATAGAGTTGCTTAAGGGTTATGACTGCTCAATTGAGTATCACCCGATTAAGGCTAACGTAGTAGCTTACTTCACTGAGCTGTATGGCTATATCTAATTTGAGAGAAATGTTTGCTCATCTCAGCTTGTATGATTATGGTAGCTTGTTAGCTGAGCTTCAAGTGAGACCAACATGGATTGAGCAAGTTAAGGGGAAACAGTTGTTGGATAAGTCACTGGTTCCTAGTTTTCGACAAGTTAAGAATAGAGAGATTCTATATTTTAGGTTGAATGGTGAGGGAGTATTGTGTTTCCGTGGGAGAGTCTGTGTACCGAGGGATTCTGAGTTGAGGTAGTCTATACTGAGAGAGGCGCATAGTAGTCCATATGCTATGCATCCTAGCAAAAACAAGTTATATTGAGATCTTCGTGAGTTGTACTAGTAGCCATGGTTGAAATGTGAAGTTACTAATTTTGTGAGTAAGTGATTGACATGTCAGCAAGTAAAAGCTAAACATCAACTGCGTTCAGGGCTACTACAGCCAGTTAAGATTCCACTTTGGAAGTGCGAAAGGGTAACTATGGATTTTGTGAGTGGGATACCCTTAATGCCTACTAAGAAGGATTTGGTATGGGTCATTAGAGACCGATTGACTAAATCTACCTATTTTATACCAATCCGCACTAATTACTCATTGTAGAAGATGGCAAAGTTGTATGTGGCTAAGATTGTGAGACTGCATGGGGTACTGGTTTCTATTATATTTGACAGAGACCCTCGATTCACATCTCGATTCTGAAAGAAATTACACGAGGCTTTGGGGACTATGCTGGACTTCAGTACTGCATTCCATCCTCAAATAGTTGGGCAGTTAGAGAGGGTGATTCAGATACTAAAGGACATGTTAAGAATTTGTGTAATTGATTTTAAAGGCAGTTTGGAAGACTATTTGCTGCTAGCAGAGTTCGCATTTAATAACAACTATTAGGGTGGGTTTGGATGGGCGGTGCATTTACTTGCGGTTAACGTAAAAACAACGGTGGCGGTGAGATTAGATACTGTAGTGATACTATAGCGTGAGACAAAAAGAAAGCTAAATGCACTGCACCACACTCAATCGCCCATCCAAATGCACCCTTAGTCTAGTATCCAAATGGCACCGTGTGAGGCGTTATATGGTCGTAGGTGTCGTACTCTTACTTGTTGGATTGAACTGGGTGAGCAGTGAGTTTTGGGGCCAGAGTTAGTTTCCGATACCGAAGAAAAGGTAAAACTAATTCAAGACCTGTTGAAGGAAGCTTCGGATAGGCAGAAGTCTTATGCTAATCTTAAACTCTAAGAGATTGAGTATTTCGTGGGAGACTTCATATTTCTTAAGGTCTCTACATGGAAAAAGATATTGAGGTTTGGGCGAAAGGGTAAGCTTAGCCCTAGGTTCATTGGGCCTTACTGTATACTAAAGTATGTGGGACCAGTCGCCTATCAACTTGAGTTGCCTCCAGAATTAGACCAGATTCACAATGTGCTCCATGTCTCTATGCTGAGGCATTATTGCTCTGATGCCACAATTATAGTACCAGTCGAGGAAATCGAAGTTAGGCCAGATCGACCTTCGAGGAAGAACCAATACAGATATTGGACCGTGAGGTTAAGGTACTAAGGAAAAATTGATCTCACTAGTTAAAGTGCTTTGGATAAATCACAGTACTGAGGAAGCCACGTGGGAACCTGAGGAGGCAATGCGACAACAATACGCTCACCTATTCTTACCAGGTAAATTTTGAGGCCGAAACTTCTTTTAGAGGGTAGAATTATAATGACCAAAAATCCATGTTTTGACTTTATATGTTTTGACTTGAATATTGGGCTGTTTGAGTGGTTTAGGAGTGGTTGAGAGTCTCTAAGAAACTCTGGGTTAGAGCATTGTCTTTAGCAAAATTTGTTTTTCTTAATTAAAGGGGTTGAGCATTAGCATGTAGGCTTTATAAATAATTTCAGGGGAAAGGAGACACAATTGAGCTAGTGGCCTAGTGGTGATGGCGTGAAATGGTTGATGTAAGAGCTTTGGTTCGAATCCCTTAGCATACAAAGGAGTATTTATTTTATTTCCTTTCAGCATGAGGAGTGGAGTTAGACTGTAACTCTGTAAGGTGAAGTTTGAATTGGTCTTGGAGTTGTTATGGTAGTTATCAAGGAGTAAATCAAAGTGGGATAAGGAGAGTGACTTGTGGAGATTTTAAGGAATTTGAAGTGTGAGGGGAGTTGTGGCCGTTTTGGACTGTAAGGCCTTAGGGAAATTTTGCTAGGGGAAAAATAAGGAGCATTTTCGGTACTAGGATTTCCCTGTTCAGTTTTGTGAGTGTTGATAGGAGAGTTGCCGAATTTCCTTGTTGCCAGTTTGGGTTTTTTTGCATTTTTTCATTTTGGGTTCTCTCTAGTTCTCTTTGTGCTACAAAACTGACCATTCGTGTCCTTCCTTCCCTGCATCTTTGCTAATCTTTTCCTCTCTTCTTGGCCGAACATAACATCTATTTTCCTTACCCCTTTTCTCTTGCAATCGGATTCTTTCGTAGCCTAGCCAAACCTTCCATTTCTCTTCTTTTAACTTCTATTCATCTTCTATTCTAGGCTGGCCGAATCTTACTATTGTTAATCCTTCTCTGCGTCGATCTACCGCAAAGGTTCTAACTATCGATAAGTGTTCAAAATCCATTCTATGCTTTTCTTTTTAAAACCGAATACACCATGTAACACCCTAACCCATATCCGTCGCCGGATTGGGGTTGAAAGGCATTACCACATTAGACTTAATTTCGAAGTGGACTTCAATTGAATTCAAGTACAAGCAATGCAATCATTGTCATATTGTATAACATTACTACCAATTAAAATAAATAAATAAAGATTAAAAGTATGACGAGTTTTACTACCCGTACTTAATACACACAAATGTTTGAATCATACAACTTAAACATTCACGATATATACATATATCGGGTATCAACCAAAATTCAGATAATAGAAGCTAAGTTTCATTTGTAATACTATAATACCTCTATGTATTAAATCAAGTGAACCATTTTACCAACCAATAATCAATTACTAATCAAGATATATAATATTACACCTTGGCGAATATACTATGGCACCATTCGTTTGGATTTGTAACTAACCCATCAAGAAACATATTCATTTCTTGTTATTATAAACTTTATATTAATCATTCAAGCAAAATATGCATATTTAATATGATAAATATTACTCCACTAAACATATTACACATAGGTGCCATGACCAACCTATATCTATATATATATATATATACAATAAAGCGAAATACACCTAGATTAAAACCGAATATGCCCAAACAAAATTTCTAATACCTTTGCATCATAATAATATACTCATAAGCATTACTAAATTATCAAACCATGCATCTTCACACAAATAAACATAAAACTTAAGCCATATTCGTATGGCTATAATACATATAATATTAAGGTTTCATTCAAACACAATCATTTTCAAATCCCTCCTATACATGCCTTTATCTAAATTAACACAACTAAAAGAGTACCAAAATAGTTGATAGTGTGGCGACTTTCTTGACGATCCCTCTCGAGCCCGTAAGCGTAACCAAAATCTATAAAATAGAGGAGAACATTTCACACAATAAGCTTACTAGCTTAGTAAGTCCTAAGCTCACGGTAATATAACATTTAAACATTTAAATAATTAAATTCATTCAACTTATAACATTTCACATAAACATTTAAGTATATTTATTTATACAAGGCAATGCTAATAGTTCATTAACGTAAATAATTGTACTTCATTTCCTTCAACCTACATCTCCTTGAAGCTCAGATAAGTATATTATCAAAAATCACATGCTCCATTTTCTATAGGTATTGCATTCATACCAACCATGTTATCGCACTAAAATCTCCTTTATTCTTAGCATTTCTACTTGAAGGCGAATTTCCATAATAGTACGTTCAAACTCAATTCAATCATATAATACTTATACACATCAATCTTAGCCTCAAACATATATAACACAATTCCCATAATATTAACTTAACTCAAGTAATATAAAACATAACATACCTTACGTGATTACCGAAGCGCTTAGCTAGATACCTTAGTTATGATTTGCCTTAAATAATATTCTTTTATCCTTTATAAAACACATCACCAAGCATCAAGCACCTAGGCGATAAAGCCCGATAAGTAACACCGGCACAAGGCACCTTTAGGCTCGGAGTCGAAATAAATCACCTACTAGGCACTGCTAGGCTTAAAGCCCTAATATGTCACCCAAGACTAAGCTTGCTAGAGCACGAAGCCCGAATGTATCACCCAAGCACTAAGCTTGCTAGGCACGAAGCCGAATTAAATCACCAGCACAAGGCCTACTAGGCAATAAGCCCGAAATAATTCATAAACCAATCACATACTTCACATTTTTCACAAATAATATATCAAAGACACATATTCATATAACATTATCGATTTATGCATTCAAACCAATTCAACCATACACATTCGGATACTACCATAATTTACCTTCAAATTTATCGAACATCATCATTTAATAGATTCATAAATAATTCTTTGACATATTTCAGCTTAAGGACTTACCTCGATTGTCGATAGACCGTGCAAATCGGCTATTCGAGAACCTTCGTCTTTCCCCGATCTAAATCCGTTTTTATTTGTTCTTGATCTAAAACACATTAAAATTTAGCTCATTCAAGTAAATTTCATCTCAATTTAGTCCCTAAGCACATAAATGGGCAAATTACTATTTTACCCATAATATTTCACAACTTTGTAATTTAGTCCTATTCGCATAACACACAAAATACACCAAATTAGCTAAAACTATACAAGGGCCGAATATTCCTAGGGACTTTACAAGTCCTCACATTTCACTTATTTTGCAAATAAACCCCCCTAAAATTTCATTTTTTTCAATTTGGCCCTAAACACAAAAATTCATCAAAATTTCCAATACATAAAATACTAATTCTTAAATTATCTTTTATTTAACATCATCAATTATCAAAAAACATATGAATCTATCAATAGCCAAAAATCAAGCATGCTTAGATTCAAAAATTTTAACATGGGTCAACTACGGTTCGAAGCAACGATCTCAAAAACGTAAAATTTATGGAAAACTAACTAAAACTCACCTTGAATTTTTGGCTTCAAAGTGCCAAAATTTCAAAGAATCTAAAGCTTATTTTCTTCCTCCACATTCGGCCATGGATGAGTAAAAAGGTGATGGCTTTCTTTTCTTGGTTATTTTAACATATAATAAATAATAACCAAATTACTAAACTAACCTTATATCATAAAATTATATAATATAAAACTTAAGGTCAATCATGTCATATACCACCCACTAACTTAAAAATGGGTTATTTACCCATTTAACACTTCATATTAAAAAGCCATGCTCAAATTAGCACATTACACTTTAGTATGCCACTTTTACCTTTTACGCGATTAAGTCCTTTTTTATCAAATTCAATACTCAAACGATAAAATTTTTCTACGAAATTTTCACACATATAAATTCATATATAATAAACACTAAATATGATATTTAAATATTTCTTGGGCTCGAATTTTTGGTCCCGAAACCACCATTTCGATTAGGGTCGATTCGATGCATTATAACTCTCCCCTTAAAGATTTTCGTCCTCGAAAATCTTACCGCTAAACAACGCCGATATTGTTGCCTCATTAAATCTTCAGGCTCCCACGTAGCCTCTTCAACTCCGTGCCGATTCCATAATACTTTCACTAAGGAGATCTTTTTGTTTCTTAACTCTTTCATTTCTCGAGCTAAAATACGGATCGATTTTTCCTCATCGTCATATCGGGTTGTATCTCAATCTCGAATTTAGCAAACACATGTGATGGATCGATCAGATCTCACGAGCATAGAAACATGAAATACATCATGTATCTTTTCTAATTGAGGGTTGCTTCAACTTATAAGCAACAGGCCCAACACGTTCAATGATTTTATACGGTCCAATGAACCTCGGGCTCAACTTGCCTTTCCGGCCAAAACGGAGCACTTTCTTCCACGGAGAAACCTTTAAAAATACTCGATCTCCAACACGAAATTCAATGTCTTTACGTTTCAAATCAGCATAAGACTCTTGACGATCCGAAGTAGCCTTCAAATTGTCTCTAATAATAGCTACTTTCTGCATTCGGTTTCTTTAATCAAATCAACCCCGTGTATCTTATTCTCGCTGAGCTCACTCCAGTATAATGGTGTTCGACACTTTCGCCCATACAAGGCTTCATAGGGTTCCATCTTGATACTAGATTAAAACCATTATTATAAGCAAATTCAATCAAAGGTAGGTATCATTCCCACGTACCTTCAAACTCGAGAACGCAACATCTTAACATGTCCTCAAGTATCTCGAATAGTTTGCTCGATCGACCGTCATTGCGCAGATGAAAAGTCGTACTAAAATGTAGTTTAGTACCTAAGGCATCTTGCAACTTCTTCCAAAACCGCGATGTAAATCTCGGGTCTCTGTCTGAAACAATGGAACTCGGTACACCATGCAATCTCACAATCTGCGATACATACAATTCAGCAAGTTTATCGAGTGAAAAATCTGTATGAACCGGCATAAAATGAGCTGATTTAGTCAGTCTATCAACTATAACCCAGACGGTATCTTTCTTACTCGGTGTCATAGGAAGACCGGATACAAAATCCATTGTAATTCTATCCCATTTCCATTCAGGTATCATGATTGGCTGAAGTAGTCCGAATGGCACTTGATGTTCACTTTTACTTGCGACAAACTAAACATTTCAAACAAATTCAGATATATCCCGCTTCATGCCCTACCACCAATAGAACTGTTTTAAATCATTATACATCTTTGTGCTACCGGATGTATTGATAATCCACCACTATGGGCCTCACTCAAAATCATCTCAGTATCAAATCGAGTTTTTGGAACACACATTCGGCTTTTAAAATTCAAGCACCATTTGCATCAATCGAAAATCGACTCTGTACCTTTTCACATCAATTAGCCTAGCAATCAAATCCTTGTCAACTTTACATGCATCACAAATTTGCTTTGGATAAACATTGGTCTTGCTTGTAACTCGGCTATGATCAAACCATCACCAGACATAGCTATCTGTGCGTTCATTGCACGAAGAGCAAACAATGATTCTCGACTTAACGCATCTGCAACAACGTTAGCTTTTCCCAGATGATAGTCAATCGCCAACTCATAGTCTTTCAACAATTCCAACCATCTGCGTTGTCTCAAATTTAGATCCTACGAGTCATTAAATACTTTAGACTTTTATGATCCAATAAATGTGACATTTCTCGCCAAATAAATAGTGACGCCAAATTTTCAATGCGAAAACAATGGCTACAAGTTCTAAGTCATGCGCCGGGAAATTTCTTTCATGCGGCTTCAATTGTCTTGAAGCGTAGGCTACAACTTTGCCATCCTGCATCAAAACGCAGCCCAAACCATTTAAAGAAGCATCGAATAAACAACAAATTCTTTACGATTCAAATTTGAACTAATCTTGGACCTTCATTAAAAGGGCTTTCAAATGATCAAAACTTTTCGACACTTTTACGACCACTCGAACTCGACATCTTTCTCGCAATAACTTTGTCAGCGGGGTAGCTATCATAGAAAAACCTTTCACAAATCGTCGATAGTAACCCGCAAGTCCTAAAAAGCTTTGAATCTCGAAAACATTTTTCGGTGGCTTCCAATCAAGTATAGCCAGAGATTTTGTTCGGATCAACTCGAATGCACGATCTTTGACACAACATGTCCCAAAAGTGACCTCTTTCATCCGAACTCACACTTACTAAACTTCGCATACAACTGCTGATTTCGCAAAGTTTGTAGCACTAATCTCAAGTGCTCAGCGTGCTCGATTTCATCTTTGGAGTAGATCAATATGTCATCAATAAACACTACCACAAATCGATCCAAAAACTGTCTAAAAACCCGATTCATCAAATCCATAAAAATAGAGGTGCATTAGTAAGCCCAAAATGCATAACCAAAAACTCAAAATGCCCGTACCTCGTCCTGAATGCAGTCTTTGGCACATCTGAATCTCGACTCAAGAATCGATAATAACCCGATCTCAAATCTATCTACGAAAATACTGAAGCCCCTTTCAACTGATCAAACAAATCATCAATCCGAGGTAACGGGTACTTATTCTTTATAGTTACCTTATTCAGATTCTTAGATAATCAATACACATTCGCATCGTTCCATCTTTCTTTCTCACAAAAGGAACTGGTGCACCCTGTGGAGAGAAACTTGGTCATGCAAAGCCCTATCATTAACTCTTGCAATCGCTTTCAACTCTTTTAGCTCGAGAGGCGCCATCCAATATGGAGCTATTGAGATCGAGTCGTTCTCGGTGCTAATTCAATGCTAAACTCAATCTCTCGTCTTTGAGGGTAAACCCGATAGTTCTTCAGAAACACATCCGGTATTCACATACAATCAGTGCAGATTCAATCTATTTCTCGAGACAATTTATTATCCATTACATAAGCCAAATAAGCTTCGCACCCTTTTTCCATATATACGGGGTAACATCGAGGATATAACTGTAAGAAACCCACTTAAATCATCGGATTCAATTCTAATGATCTCACCATTCGATGTCTAAAATCAATAAGCTTTCTTTTGTAATTCACCTTTGCATCATGTGAAGTTAACGATCCATTCCCAAAATTATATCAAACTCATCGAAAACAACACATTAAATCAATGGGAAGCAAAAATCCCGAATCATCAATGGGCAACCTTTACACACTTTATTAACAAACACACATCTACTCAAAGGGTTGGATACGCGAATCACAAACTCGATGAGACTCAATCGCAAAGTCTTCTCAATACCGAGTTTCACATACATATGAATGGGTCGAACCGGGATCAATCAATGCAATTACGTGAGTATCATAAAGGGTGAAAGTACCATGAATGACATCTGGAGAAGCGGATCCTCTCTAGCTCGAGTAACATAAGCTCTAGGCTGGAGCTCTAGCCTCGAATCGAGCGCCGTGTTCTTAGTCCCTCTCGACTACCACCTACATTGC
The DNA here is from genome assembly GCA_025506655.1 of Gossypium rotundifolium. Classification (NCBI taxonomy): domain Eukaryota; kingdom Viridiplantae; phylum Streptophyta; class Magnoliopsida; order Malvales; family Malvaceae; genus Gossypium; species Gossypium rotundifolium. Next base: position 103,629,872 of record CP106733.1, on the reverse strand, counting down.
GTAATCCTGGATGGTACGCCTGTCTTTGATGCCTTTGGTCGGTCTAGAGTTACGTGCCGATTACGCCATTAACATCGGGCACTCTCGAATGAAATGGTGCGAGGATCCACATTTAAAACAGGGCCGATCACGAACTCTACAACTCCCGAAATGCCATTTTGCACAATGTTTGCATTCAACTCGATTTTGTGGAACGTTATCAACACTGGCCATCGAAGTAGCTCGGGAGCCCACTGGAGGTCGATCACGTCTAGGTGAATCTGAAGTAGCTTTAGGTCAGTTGAAATCATCTGTAAACTTCTTAGATGTGGAATGGAAATTTTTACTCGACGGTCTTTTGCGAGTGTCTCTAGCTTCTGTCTCAGCCTTTCTATTCTCCTTCCCAAGCTCTTCAGCTTTGCAAGCTCGCTCGACTAATGTCACAAACTCTTTGACCTCAAGAATGCCAACAAGCAACTTTAAATCTTCATTCAAACCATCTTCGAACCTTTTGCACATAATGGCTTCAGTTGATACAGACTCCCCGGCATATCGGCTCAATCTGACAAATTTTCGCTCATATTCAGTCACGGTCATTTGCCCCTGTTTTAGTTCAAGAAATTCTTTATGTTTCTGGTCGATGAACCTCTGACTGATATATTTCTTGCGGAATTCATTCTGAAAGAAATCCCATGTCACTTTTTCTTTTGGAACCATTGATTCTAGTGTAATCCACCAGTGATAGGCAGTGTCCCGAAGTAAAGATATAGCACATTTCAAACATTCATCTGGAGTGCAGGATAGCTCATCAAGTACCCGAATAGTGTTATCAAGCCACATTTTAGCTCGCTCGCATCATCATCATCATTAGCCTTGAATTCCTCATTTCTAAATTTCTGATTTTATCAGCAGGAGGCCTACTAGATCTCATTGGATCTATCATCGAAGTCTTTGAAGGTACCGGTTGGATTATTCGGGGTGGAGGTTGTGGTACACCAAATTATTTTGAATAAACTGGGTAAACCATTCATTCATCATTTGGTAGAAGGCTTGTTTAGCTTCTCCCTCGTGGTTACCCGTAATCGGTTGAGAGTCCAATGGCGCTGATCCATGTGCACGGTCAGGCTCTACACTCTCTACATCATCCGCTACTGACTCTTTCGTGATCGGTGTCCATTTACTATATAAAACAAAGTTCAGTACGTCAAGTCACCACACTATCAATATCGATAAAGGCATGTATAGCTAGACTCACACGCTTCTGGCGATCCTAGAATCGACTAAACCGCAAGCTCGATACCAATCAAATGTAACACCCTAACCCATATCCGTCACGGATTGGGGTTGAAAACATTACCACATTAGACACAATTTTGAAGTGGACTTCAATTGAATTCAAGTACAAGCAATGCAATCATTATCATATTGTATAACATTACTACCAATTAAAATAAATAAATAAAGATTAAAAGTATGACGAGTTTTACTACCCGTACTTAATACACACAAATGTTTGAATCATACAACTTAAACATTCACGATATATACATATATCGGTATCAACCAAAATTCGGATAATGAAGCTAAGTTTCATTTGTAATACTATAATACCTATATGTATTAAATCAAGTGAACCATTTTACCAACCAATAATCAATTACTAATCAACATATATAATATTACACCTTGTCCTAATATACTATGGCACCATTCGTTTGGATTTGTAACTTACCCATCAAGAAACATATTCATTTCTTATTATTATAAACTTTATATTAATCATTCAAGCAAAATATGCATATTTAATATGATAAATATTACTCCACTAAACATATTACACATAGGTGCCATGACCAACCTATATATATATATACAATAAAGCGATATACACCTAGATTAAAAGCAGAATATGCCCAAACAAAATTTCTAATACCTTTGCATCATAATAATATACTCATAAGCATTACTAAATTATCAAACCATGCATCCTCACACAAATAAACATAAAACTTAAGCCATATTCGTATGGCTAGAATACATATAATATTAAGGTTTCATTCAAACACAACCATTTTCAAATCCCTCCTATACATGCCTTTATCTAAATTAACACAACTAAAAGAGTACCAAAATAGTTGATAGTGTGGGCGACTTTCTTGACGATCCCTCTCGAGCCCGTAGCGTAACCAAAATCTATAAAATAGAGGAGAACATTTCACACAAATAAGCTTACTAGCTTAGTAAGTCCTAAGCTCACGGTATTATAACATTTAAACATTTAAATAATTAAATTCATTCAACTTATAACATTTCACATAAACATTTAAGTATATTTATTTATACAAGGCCGAATGCTAATAGTTCATTAACATAAATAATTGTACTTCATTTCCTTCAACCTACATCTCCTTGAAGCTCAAATAAGTATATTACCAAAAATCACATGCTCCATTTCGTATAGGTATTGCATTCATACCAACCATGTTATCGCACTAAAATCTCCTTTATTCTTAGCATTTCTACTTGAAGGCCGAATTTCCATAATAGTATGTTCAAACTCGAATTCAATCATATAATACTTATACACATCAATCTTAGCCTCAAACATATATAACACAATTCCCATAATATTAACTTAACTCAAGTAATATAAAACATAACATACCTTACGTGATTACCTGAGCAGTTAGCTAGATACCTTAGTTATGATTTGCCTTAAATAATATTCTGTTTATCCTTTATAAAACACATCACCAAGCATCAAGCACGCTAGGCGATAAAGCCCGATAAGTAACACCCAAGACAAGGCACCTCTAGGCTCGAGTCTGAAATAAATCAAAGACTAGGCCTACTAGGCTTAAAGCAGAATATGTCACCTAAGACTAAGCACGCTAGGCACGGCTTAATATATCACCGCACTAAGCACGCTAGGCACGAAGCCCAAATTAAATCACCGGCACAAGGCCCGCTAAGCAATAAGCGAAATAATTCATAAACCAATCACATACTTCACATTTTCACAAATAATATATCAAAGACACATATTCATATCACATTATCAATTTATGCATTCAAACCAATTCAACCATACACATTCGGCTACTACCATAATTTACCTTCAAATTTATCGAACATCATCATTTAATAGATTCATAAATAATTCTTTGACATATTTCAAACAGGACTTACCTCGGTTGTCGATAGACCGTGCAAATCGGCTATTCGAGAACCTTCGTCTTTCCCCGATCTAAATCCGTTTTTCTTTGCTCTTGATCTAAAACACATTAAAATTTAGCTCGTTCAAGTACATTTCATCTCAATTTAGTCCCTAAGCACATAAATGGGCAAATTACTATTTTACCCCTAATATTTCACAATTTTGTAATTTAGTCCTATTCGCATAACACACAAAATACACCAAATTAGCTAAAACTATACAAGGGTCGAATATTCCTAGGGACTTTACAAGTCCTCACATTTCACTTATTTTGCAAATAAACCCCCCTAAAATTTCATTTTTTTCAATTTGGCCCTAAACACAAAAATTCATCAAAATTTCCAATACATAAAATACTAATTCTTAACTTATCTTTTATTTAACATCATCAATTATCAAAAAACATATGAATCTATCAATAGCCGAAAATCAAGCATGCTTAGATTCAAAAAATTTTACATGGGCCAACTACGGTTCGAAGCAATGATCTCAAAAACGTAAAATTTATCGAAAATTAACTAAAACTCACCTTGAATTTTTGGCTTCAAAGTGCCAAAATTTCAAAGAATCTAAGGCTTATTTTCTTCCTCCACATTCGGCCATGGATGAGTAAAAAGTTTCTTTTCTTGGTTATTTTAACATATAATAAATAATTACCAAATTACTAAACTAACCTTATATCATAAAATTATATAATATAAAACTTAAGGTCAATCATGTCATATACCACCCACTAACTTAAAAATGGGTTATTTACCCATTTAACACTTCATATTAAAAGCCATGCTCAAATTAGCACATTACACTTTAGTATGCCACTTTTACCTTTTACGCGATTAATTCCTTTTATCAAATTCAATACTCAAGCGATAAAATTTTTCTCTAAATTTTCACATATAAATTCATATATAATAAACACTAAATATGACATTTAAATATTTCTCGGGCTCGGATTCGTGGTCCCGAAATCACCGTTCTGATTAGGGTCAGATTCGGTCTGTTACACACCATGCTCTTCTTTTTCTTTTCCAAAATTGAATACCCCTATTTTTTGCTAATCGATGGTCATTTCCTCTTTCACGTACTATAGTCGTTGCGATCCTATGGTTGTCCTCAAGGAGTGGTGAAGTGCAAACAATTTGGTGGAGTCACACTTTTGTCCTCAACGTACAAGTAAGGTAAAAGTGTTACCCTATGTTATTTGGGGTTGGCCGAATGGGCCCTATCACTTACTAATCGGATTTTAATTGTACTATAGGAAACCAACAAGGGCGTGTGATCGTTTTTGAACAACAATCATAGAGGGGCTATGATCTCCCTCATTCAAACAAGGTAAAAAGGTGTTTCAGATTAAGTGTCAATAAGAGGGTTCTTTACCCTATCGGTTAAAAGGATAACTTTGGATCTTATTTGAATCTAGGTTGGGTGCCCGTGGAGAGTAGAGAAACATTGTAATCAGGTGTGTAATCACACTATCGTTTCTGTGAGTTGGAAAAAGCAGAAAAGCCAAAAGGTAAAACTTTGACATTTGAGGCCTCACGAGCGTGTGATCGCTTGTATGGTAAATCGAGCCCACAATCATGGGCGATAGACTGTAGAGGCCACCACGAGCGTTGTAACACCCCAAACCCGATCTAGACGTTACGACCAAATCTCGAATGTCACAGGGAAGGTTGAAAAACTAACTTTTTTAAAATCTTAAGAAAATATTGTAGTTTGAGAAAAACTTTTCGTCCAGGGTGAGTTTGGAAACCAGTGATTCAATGTTTAATGAAAATTTAAGGTTTGAGTCGAATTCCATTTGTTAACTTAGGCGAGGTTTGAGAAAACGATTGCGTAACATTGCTTTGGTTTTGAAAACTCCAATTTTATTATCATGTTATACTGTAATAATGTCCTACTTAAACAAATAATAAAATAATAAAACCCAACAATATCTTAAAGAGAGGCCTTATTATAGAACAATATTCCCAAATTAATAATTACTAGAAATTAAATGACTTTACGAAGCGAAATACTTTATGGCCTCCACAAGTCCGCCCCGGCTCCTCGATCTATGATCTACTGATTACCTGCAAGAATTTTAGCAGAGGGGTGAGTCACTGGGACTCAGTGTGTAAATCCCCTTTATGTCACACACTAGGCTTCAAGCCCACAATCACATATTGGGCCTCAGCCCACCCATAATATCATACACAGTTATGTTATGCAATATGTGTCCCATTCCCACCTAGTTTTTCCATCCTCTACACACCACCCGTACAAGCCCATCACACCATGGGGATTTCTACAATCAACCTTCCATCCGCTACACACCTCATACGTGGCATTAGGCCACTCGTGGTTCTAGACCCCCGTGATTCTAGATTGCCGTGAAAGTCACAATCAATATACGTGGGGCCAACCCACCGTGGTAACAACCACCTTGACAATCCCTGATGAATATACGTTGGGCCAACCCACTGTGGTAACAACCAGTGGGATGAGTCACTAGTCATACATAATCGTAGTATTAAACCACCGTGGCTCCTAGCCACCGAGACATGGTCACTATTATCATATATGTATCCGTGGGCGAACCCACCGTGGTAACAACCACTGTGACAGTCTCAAATACTTCCCCTTTCACATCATTTCCCAACCCATGCAGAACTCACAATAATATGAATGCAAATACATATTACAATGCTTATTCCATACCCATCAAGAGTTTAATTGAATCACATACCTGGTACTCCTGTTTCTATCCACAAGGATATTACGATCGCTTTCTCACCATCCCGACTTTAAGCATAAGCAAGAAATAGCAAAAATAAACAAATTATTAAGAAGTGTGAAGCTTACACATCGGATAACACGCAACACAGCTCTTTCTATGTCGACACTATCGCTAATAGGGACTACCACTATTTGCCTACTAATTCATTCTGAAGCTGGTCCACAACCTAGTGGCCAATCTCGAACGGCAGGCACTACTCATTTTTTGAACTTAGGGGCCGGGACTACGGGTCCAACCCTTCCTTCGTTTGGCTGGCATTTTTTTCCATAAAAGATATCTTGGTCAGAAGACCGAGTTAAGCCTTTGAACAAGAGAAAATAAGAATATAAGTTCCAACCGAGAGTTTCTTACCTAGATCGATCAAACCCGGAGATTTAGAAGGCTCAAATTAATAAGCCTATCGAGTACCTAGACAAATACCAAGTGAGAATCGGTTGAAGGAAGATAGATTAAGAGAGATGGCCCTTCGGGCAAACAAGACTGAACCTTCCTACCACCATTCGGCCAACACCACTTACCAAGATCTACCAACCGTTGATTAAATCCAGATAGGAGTATGGGTGAGAAGTCCTTTTCGAAACAAAAGGATGCCCCCAAAGATTCAGCACAAGTCGACAAGGTAGAGAAGGTTTGATTTTATAATGATACCTTTGGGAGCAGAAAGGAACAATAGTCAGACATCCGGCTATAAAAGATGAAGAGTGAAAGCAAAACTAAAAAAGGAAACCATAGAGAACAATAATTACTTCCCAAAACATGGGGTGAGGATTTGGTTTGAATGACAAATATAAGAGAGGTCTCAAATAAGAGCATCGAGGGATGGATTCGGCTATGAAGAATAAAACAAGAAAACAAGAAGAAAAGAAGAGTAAAGTGATTCCCACGACTTCAAAGTAGAAGAGAAAACAACCAAAGCAAACAGATGACAAAAAGGCTTGAGAACATTCGGAAAGGTTGGGACCTTAGGGAGAGGATGAAATTGAGAGAAAGAAAGAAGAAAAATAAAAGAAAAGAGAGCAACTAAGGTTTGGCTAGAGGTCAGAAAAGATAAGAATGGAAGTTGTTTAACAATATCGGCTTAAAGGAAAGTATGATCACAAGAGGAGAATCGAAAGAAAGAACTCTCAAGATTACCAAAATTACTTACCACCCTCCTAACCATAAAACCGAAAACGAGCCAAAAAGCCCCTAACACCTCTCAACTGTCCCTTTGAATCCATTTAAACAAGTCGATCCACCTTTCTCTCATGGCCTCCCATTCAAATTGTTTGACCCTTTCAACACTCCCTCATTGAAGTGCCCTAGCCGACTCCACCACCTCCCCTCCTAACGCCAAAAATAAATCCCCAAAATGCATTCCATGCAACTCGAACATGCTCCCCCCTTCTTGTGGCGTCCCTTCAAGCACACAAGGTAACGCCTCCTTGCCACCCTACCACCTCATTACTTGTGTCAACTAGCCACAAGCAATACCTTACAAATCCTACCCCAGCTAGCTCTCCCCTAAAGTGCCTAAAACAAAAATTTTCAACAAGGCTCAGGCTTAACCCCAAGCCTTCTCGAGACCCCTAAACTCATTCAACAAACAACAAAGCATAGCAAACACACCTAACACACATTAAAATGAATCCCCAAAATCCAAGATGTTACAGTTCTACCCCTTCAAAGAAATTTCAGCCTCGAAATTACCTGGTCAAAAAGATGAGCGTATTGCTGATGTATAATATCCTTTGGCTCCCACATAGCTTTCTCTGATCTGTGATTCCGTCTCAAAAACTTAACCAAAGGGACTGTTTTCCTTCGCAAAACCTTAACATCATGATCTAAGATCTGAATTGGCTCTTCTTCAAGGATAAATTGGGCTTTACTTCGATTTCTTCTGCTGGCACAACATGAGATAGATCCGAACGATATCGTCTCAGCATCGAAACGTGAAACACGTCATGAATCTGGCTTAACTCTAGAGGTAGCTCGAGTGATAGGCTACCGATCCCACGCGTTTCAAAACTTGATAAGGCCCGATAAACCTGGGACTTAGCTTACCCTTCTGTCCAAGCCTTATCACCTTCTTCCATGGTGAAACTTTCAAGAAAACCCGATTGCCTTCTACAAACTCTATCTCTTTTCGCTTCAGATCTGCATAAGATTTCTGCCTGTCAGATGCTTCTTTCAACCGAGCTATAATCAATTTAACTTTTTCCTCTATCTCTACAACTAATTTTGGACCCAAAATTTGATGTTCACCTAATTCCATCTAGCAAGTAGGAGTGCGACATTTTTGACCATACAACGCTTCGTAGGGTGCCATCTGAATACTAGACTGGTAGCTATTATTGTATGCAAACTCTGCCAAAGGTAGAAACTCCTCCTAACTACCCCTAAATTCAATGATACAGCCTCTCAACATATTTTCCAAGATTTGAATTACCCTCTCTGACTGTCCGTCCATCTGTGGATGAAACGTTGTACTGAAATCTAACTTTGTACCCAATGCTTGCTGCAATGCCTTCCAAAATCTCGACGTAAACCTAGGATCTCTGTCTGAGATGATAGACACTGGTACTCCATCCCTGGTACTCCATGCAACCTCACAATCTCTGCTATATACAACTTAGCCAATTTCTGTAGAGAGTAGTCGACACGAGCTGGTATGAAATGAATGGATTTTGTTAATCGATCGACAATTACCCATATCGAATCCTTCTTAGTAGGTGTAAGGGGTAGCCAACTAACAAAGTCCATAGTGAGCCTCTCCCATTTCCATTGTGGAATCTTTACCGGCTGCAATAACCCTAAAGGCAACTGATGCTCTGCTTTTACCTGCGAACATGTCAAACATTTACCCACAAATTCGGTTACCTCTCGCTTCAGACCTGGCCACCAAAAATGTTCTCTCAAATCTCGTTACATCTTGCCAGGATGCATAGTATATGGCCTACTATGCACTTCCTGAAGAATCAACCATCTTAACCCATCGTCCATCAGCATGCAAACCATTTTTCGGAAACATAAAACCCCATCACTGTTCAGACTATACTCCTCAACCCCCTCATTCTGAACTTGTAGAAGTCGAGCACTCAAGTCATCATCCAACAACTATTTCTCTTTAATCTGACTTATCCATGTCGGTTCCACTTGAAGCTCAGCTAACAAAATCTCATCATCATACAGGCTACGGTGGGCAAACATCGCCCTCAAATCTGAGATTACTTCTGACTTAGCGCATCTGCCACCACGTTGGCTTTACCCGAATGATATTCAATCCAGCAATCGTAATCCTTCAATAGCTCAATCCACCACCACTGCCTCAAATTCAATTCCTTCTGGGTAAGGAGATACTTTAGGCTCTTGTGAACCCTATAAATAATAGACTTCTCCCCATACAAATAATGCCTCTAGATCTTCAAGGCATATACTACTGTAGCTAAATCTAGATCATGCGTAGGATAATTCACCTCATTCGGTCTCAACTGGCGAGATGCATATGCCACCACCTTCCCTTCTTACATCAACATACATCCCAAACATGTGTGTGACGCATCAAAATAAACAACAAACTCCTTTCCGGCCTCAAGTTGTATCAAAACTGGAGCCTCAGTCAAAATTTTCTTCAACTTCTCAAAACTCTCTTGTTGCTTATCAGACCAGACAAACATTACCCCTTTTCTCAATAACTTAGTTAAGGGTGCCACAATCAAAGAGAATTCCCCAACAAACCTTCTGTAGTACCCGGCCAGACCAAGAAAACTTCAAATTTCTACCATAGATATAGGTGGCTTCCAATCCAATACAGCTTCAATTTTTCAGGGGTCAACCCTAATCCCTTTGGCAGACACAACATGACCCAGAAAGGTAACTTCACTTAGCCAAAATTCACGCTTACTGAATTTGGCGTACAGCTGTTTCTCCCTAAGAACTTGTAAAACCACACGAAAATGCGAATCATGCTTCTCTTCTGACTTGGAATATACTAGGATATCGTCTGTAAATACCACGACAAACTGATCTAAAAAGGGTTGGAATACCTGATTCATCATGTCCGTAAATGCTACTGGTGCATTGGTCAACCCAAAAGGCATCACCAGGAATTCGTAATGGCCATAGCGAGTCCTGAAAGTCGTCTTATGGATGTCTACTTCCTTGTCCTTAAGTTGGTGATACCCTGATCTCAAATCTATCTTCGAGAAGACTAAAGCTCCATTCAGCTGGTCGAATAAATTGTCAATCGTCGGCAGCGAGTATTTATTCTTGATGGTCAACTTATTCAACTGGCGGTAGTCAATGCACTCCACATTGACCCGTCCTTCTTCTTAACAAATAGCACTGGCGCTCCCCAAGGCAATATACTCGGTCGGATAAAACCTTGATCTAACAGTTATTGAATCTGAGCTTTCAATTCCACAACTCCTTTGGCGCCACTCTATATGGGGCAATAGATAGAGGCGCAGTTCGGAAGAAGATCAATACCAAACTCGACATCGCGATCCGAAGGTAATCCTAGTAGCTCTTCTGGGAAAACATCATAAAACTCCTTCACTATTCTAACATCCCCTACGGATAAATCCTTGGCCTCCAGAGAACTCACAAAAGTTATGAACGCCTCACAACCTTTCCTCACCATTCTTTCAGCCTTTAAGGCGGACACCACGTTAGACAAGTATTCCTTCCTTTCACCTATCACCACTACCTCATCATTCTTAAGAGTTCTTAACACCATGTGCTTGGCTGCATAATCCAAATTTGCTCGATACCTTACTAACAAGTTTATACCAAAGATTAAGTCAAATTCCTCAAACGATAGTTCCATTAGATCGGCTAAAAAAACCATCCCTTGAACTTTTAATGGTACATCCTTAAAGATTTTATTCACTACTACAGATTGTCCTAAAGGGCTAAGTACAGTCATCTCCCTAGAGGCAATCTCAGGGTCTAAATTTAAAGTTCTAGACACCACACCAACTACATAAGAATGTGTCGATCCAATGTCAATCAATGTAGTATAAGGCAACCCATAAATAAGAAACGTACGCGGTTATAACGTCCGATGCATTTCCCTCATCCCGACATCTAGCTGCATAGACCAAACCAGGCTATCTTGCGTCTGAATTCCTAGCGTCTCGGCCAAACGCTACACGTCCCTGACCAAAACCATTACCTCTCCAGGCCGGACCATGACCTCTCTGTGGTTGCTGACCACCTCTACTAGACTGTATATAACCCTGTCCTACTGGTAGATCCCTGCCCGACTCCTGCGGATAGTCCCTTACTCGATGATCAGTAGACCCACACCTAAAACATCTCCTATTAGCCGTCCAACACTCACCCGTATAAAATCATCCACATATAGCACACCTTGAGGCCCCCTATCAACACCCGATCTTGCGACACAACTTGGCCCGTCCAACCTAGGCCTCTTCTGAAACCCCCAGCTGAGCCCTACAATCCAAAAGTCTTTTATTTCTAACTCTATCCCTATCTTGATTCCACTTTTTGAACCGCTTCACCTCATCATCTATCTTGGCATTTTCCACTAAAATCGTAAATTTTCTTTCTCGCTGTGGAGCTATTAACACTTGTAGCTCATCCCTCAGACCATCCTCAAATCGAACACAACGCTTATGATCTGTAGCCACCATACCTCGGGCATAATGACTAAGATGTAAGAATTTTACCTCATACTTAGCAACTAACTTATTGCCCTAAACCAAATTCAGAAAAGCCCTACACTGCACATCCATAAAACTTGATCCAATGTACTTTCCTTGGAATGCTGCCTTGAAGAAATCCCAAGTAATGCGATCGGCCACTATTCCATCCCGACCGTGAGCCACCACTGATGCGCCTCGTCCCGAAGAAAAGACACCATTATTCTTAACTTTTCCTCCTCCGTGAAGTCCAAATCATCCATTATACACTCCATTGCCTCTAGCCAATACTCAGCTGTATTAGGAGCGACGCTCGATATGCCCCTAAACATCTCGGCTCCATTGGCCCGAATTCGTTCTGACACATTTTTGAGCCCCTGATTCCATGCGCTCCAAGACTCTCTCAACACCCGTAACATCGCTTTGAGACACAAGACGCTCGCCTCACCGTCGATCCTAAAATTTGTTTTCGCAGTGAGGGTAATGTAACATTACTTTTCAACCCATGACCCGATTCCAACGATTTCGACCCAACACTCCGGCCTCTACCACGCCACGCATAATACGTCCACACCCCCTAGTACTCATGACTATTACTGTGACTTAATCTGATTAAGAGTTTTAAGAGTTAGTATTTCTTTTCACTATTTAATACCGAGAAAATTTTATGATAAATAGTTTTAAAGAGTAGTTTTTGCAAGACATATCTCAACCAAAAGGGTTCAATCTCTAGAGTTTGGATCTCCTAGGGATAACAAGCATATTTCTTCGTGCTAACAATCATTTCAAGCATACATCACCAAATAATTAAAACACTTACCTGTGTGGATCGGTGCTAGTAGACTCGATTCCATATTCCAATCAGAACATTTCCTCTAAAAATTATTTATATCAACTTTATAAAATATCATTAAGCCCACCTCACAGTCTAAGTTTTGTAACCTGGCTCTGATACCATAATTGTAACACCACAAATCTAGTCTAGACGTTATGACCAGATCACGAATGTCACAGGAAGGTTGGAAAAATAACTTTTTAAAATCTTAAGAAAATATTGTAGTTTGAGAAAAAATTTTCGTCTAGGGTGAGGTTTGAAAACTAGTGATTCAACGTTTAATGAAAATTTAAGGTTTGAGTCGAATTCCATTTGTTAACTTAGGTGAGGTTTGAGAAAATAATTGCGTAATGTTGCTTTGGTTTTGAAAACTACAATTTTATTATCACGTTATACTGTAATCATGTCCTACTTAAACAAATAATAAAATAATAAAACCCAACAATATCTTAAAGAGAGGCCTTATTACATAACAATATTCCCAAATTAATAATTACTAGAAAATAAACGACTTTACGAAAAGAAATACTTTATGGCCTCCACAAGTCCGCCTCAGCTCCCCGATCCACGATCTATTAATTACCTGCAAGAATTTTAGCAGAGGGGTGAGTCACCGGAACTCAGTGTGCAAATCTCTATTATGTCACACACTGGGCTTCAAGCCCAAAATCACATATTGGGCCTCAGCCCACCCATAATATCATACACAATTATGTTATACAATATGTGTCCCATTCCCACCTAGTTTTTCCATCCTCTACACACCACCCATACTAGCCCATCACACCGTGGGGATTTCTACAATCAACCCTCCATCCGCTACACACCTCATATGTGGCATTAGGCCACTTGTCGTTCTAGACCACCTTGATCCTAGATCACCATGACAAAGTCACAATCAATAAATGTGGGGCCAGCCCACCATGGTAACAACCACCGTGATAATCCCTGATGAATATACGTGGGGTCAACGAGTCACAAGTCATATATAATTGTGGTATTAAACCACCGTGGCTCTTTTGGACCATAAAATAAGAGATTATCCTTAACCACGGGATGAGATAGAACCCACGGTAGGGAAATGCTCACCGGGTAGAGGAGGTCGTGACCACAGAGAGGTCGTGGTCGGCGGAGGTGATAATGGTTTGATTGGGTCGTGAGCACCGTGCCGAGGGCGTGAAACATTGAGGCGAGGCGATTAGGGTTGGTCTCTGTTGCCAAACGTCGAGAGGAGGCCAACGCACCGGATGTTATAACTGGTACATTTTTAATTTTTGGATTGCCTTATACTGCATTGATTGACATTGGGTCGACACATTCATATGTTGCTAGTAGTGTGTCTGAAACTGTAAGTTTAGATTCTAAAGTTACCCCTAGGGCGATGACGGTAATTAGCCCATTAGGACAATCTATAGTGGTAGATAAACTTTATCTGGAGGTACCCTTAGAAGCTTAGGGAGTAGTTTTCCTGACGAATCTGATGGGATTACCGTTCAGGGAATTTGACTTAATTTTAGGTATGGATTGGCTAGTGAAGTATCAGGTCAATGTAGATTGTGCAACCAGGCGTATGGTGTTAAGAACCCCCGAGGGAGGTGAAGTGTTGGTAATAGGAGAAAGGGGGAATTTTCTGTCAAACGTGGTAACTGCCCTAAGAGCAGAAAGAATGGTGAGAAAAGGGTACGAGGTAGTTCTAATGTTTGTATGGGCTTTGGAAGCCAAGGACCTAACTGTTGAGGACGTTAGGATGGTGAAGGAATTTCCTGATGTTTTGCCAAAAGAGCTTTTGGGATTACCTCCAGCTCGAGAAGTGGAGTTAGGAATTGATCTTTTTCCGGGAACAGCGCTGGTATCTATTGCTCCATATAGAATGGCACCAAAGGAGTTGCTGGAATTAAAAATGCAAATCTAGGAGTTGTTGGATAGAGGGTTTATTAGACCAAGTGTGTCGCCTTAGGGAGCGCCGGTGTTATTTGTTAAGAAGAAGGATGGTTCAATGCGTATGTGCATTGACTATCGTCAATTGAATAAGTTAACCATCAAGAAAAAATACCCGTTGCTAAGGATCGATGACTTGTTCGATCAGTTGAAGGGGACTTCAATCTTTTTGAAGATAGATCTGAGTTCAGGGTACCATCAACTTAAGGTCAAAGAGGTGGATATTCATAAGATGGCCTTTAGGACTCGCTATGGTCACTACAAGTTCATGGTGATGCCATTTGGGTTGACTAACGTACCAGCAACATTTATGGATATGATGAATCGAGTGTTCCAACCCTACTTGGATCGGTTTGTTGTGGTTTTTATTGATGATATCTTGGTTTATTCAAGATCGGAGGAGGTGCATGATTCACATCTGCAAGTGGATCTGCAGATTCTGAGGGAGAAGCAGCTTTATGCCAAATTCAGCAAGTGCAAATTTTGGCTAAAGGAAGTTACTTTTCTAGGTCACGTTGACCCTCAGAAAATTGAAGCGATGTTGGATTGGAATCCGTCTAAGTCGGTGGCTGAGATTTAGAGTTTTCTTGGTTGAGCCGGGTATTACCGAAGGTTTGTTGAATGATTTTCTCTAATTGCGGCACCATTGACTAAGTTGCTACGGAAAGGAGTTCCGTTCGTTTGGTCTGATAAGCAGCAGGAGAGTTTTGAAAAGTTGAAAAGGATATTGATGGAGGCTCCGGTGTTGATTCAACTGGAGGCTAGAAAGGAATTCGTGATTTACTGTGATGCGTCACACGAGACTAGGATGCGTGTTGATGCAAGATGGAAAGGTGGTTGCGTATGCATCACGGCAGTTAAGACTGCACGAAGCAAACTATCCCACCCATGATTTGGAGTTAGCGGCGGTGGTGTTTGCCTTGAAGATTTAGAGGTATTATTTGTATGGGAGAAATATGTCATTTACACGGATCATAAGAGTTTGAAGTACCTTTTGACACAGAAGGAGTTGAATCTAAGGAAAAGGAGGTAGATCGAGTTGTTAAAGGATTATGATTGCTCGATCGAGTATCATCAGGGTAAGGCCAATGTGGTGGCAGATGCTCTAAGCCGTAAGGTGATCTCTGACTTGAGAGCAATGTTTGCTCACCTTAGTCTGTACGACGATGGGAGTTTATTGGCAAAACTTTAAGTAAAACCCTCATGGGTCAGTTAGGTTAAGGAAAAGCAGCAGACTGATGAGTTACTGAAAGAGAAGTTTCCAGTTGGAGCAAGTGATGAATCCACGGAATTTAGTGTGAATGAGGAAGGGTTGTTATGTTTTCAAGGGAGAGTGTGCATGCCCAAAGATCCTGAATTGAGGCATAGGGTCCTGCAAGAAGCGCATGGTAGTCCATACGCTATGCATCCTAGAGGGAGTAAGATGTATCGAGATTTACAAGAGCAATTTTGGTGGCCAGGCTTAAAATAAGAGGTGACCAAATTAGTGGGGAAGAAAGTATTAAGGTTTGGACGAAAGGGTAAGTTAAGTCCCAAATTCATCGGACCTTATCAGGTGCTGAAATAAGTTGGACCAGTAACGTATCAGCTTGAGCTACCTGCTGAATTGAATCAGATCCACGATGTATTTCACGTCTCTATGTTAAGACGTTATCGTTCGATCCGTCTCATGTGGTACCTGTGGAGGAAATCGAGGTCAGACCTGACCTATCCTTTGAAGAGGAACCAGTGGAAATCTTGGATCGTGATGTCAAAGTATTACGAAGGAAGAAGGTTTCGTTAGTTAAGGTTCTATGGTGGAATCACGGCTCTGAGGAGGCTACGTGGGAACCAGAGGAAGCGATGGGACAACAATACCCGTATCTATTCGGATCAGGTAATTTCGAGGACAAAATTTCTTTAAGGGGGTAGAACTGTAACATCCTCAATTAATGGGCCTTTGCATTTGATGTGTGTTATGTTCAATATGATAATTAGAGTGTTTAAGGGGTTCAGATTGGGCTCAGGTTTAGGCTGAGGCCTTAATCAAATTTTCTATTTGGGCACTTTAGTGGTAAGCTAGATAGATCAGGGCTTAAAAGATATTGTTCGCAAATTAAAACACAAAAATGGGCTAGTGGCCCACTGGACAGTGGCGTGAAAAGCAGTATGGGGATCCAAGGTTCGAGTCGTATTACCCACTTATTTATTTTAATTGTTTTTGGCATTAAAAGGAGAGGAGAGTGGAGGCAGCTAAGATGCTTTAAAATAGGAAGATTTATCTGTTGGATAATGTGGATGTTGTGCTGATAATAGTAGGGAGAGGTGGTGTTATTTAGGCCTCTCCTAAAGGTGAATAGATCAAGATAAAGGAGAAAAGATAGGAGCTATCTGCTGAGGGAAGAGTTGGTTGAAACTCCATCTCCTAGAGGGGGAAGGAATCGGTTTCTTTATGTTAAAGGGGTTCAAAATTTCCCCTATTATTTGATTAATTACTAGTTATCAAGAAGGACACTTTTGGGTTTTGATAAGTAAGTGCCGAAATTCTCTATAAATAGGGGTGGTATCTCTTCAATCCCGGCATTTGAACCCTATTCTTTTCCTCATTCTCTGTGCCAAAATTCTCAGTCTTTCTCTGCAATTTCTGTTCTCTTCTTTTCCAAAAGTTGAAACCTCTCAATTCTTTCTCTCATCTTCACTTTCTTCAAAAGCCGAAACCTCTCACTTTACTTTCTTTTTCCATTCTTTTCTCTTGTGCAAATTTCTCCATAAAGTCAGAATCTCCTGGAAGTTACCGAATTCCCTATAAAGGTAGGTGCCGATTTTCTTTTATTCTTTTTCTCTTTCGATTTTGAGACTATAGCTGAATTTTTAGTTGAATGATAGGTCATCTTTAGTTTAACCTTTTCTCTAATCACATGTTCTTTTGGGCGACACTTCGAGAAATCATAGTAGATCGAATCATCCAGATCCCAAAAGAACCAAAAGTCGTTAATCTCTAAGTATCCTATCAATTTAGGGATTTCAAGGTAAGGGGTTTCCTATAGATTCCTATTAGATTTGCTATCATATTTGAGATCTTAACTCATATATGGTTTAACAACCCTATTTCACTATAGTAATTCTGACAAGGACATTTTGGATGGAATCAAATATGGATCAAACAAAGGAGTGGATTGGGTCCGTAAACCCAATCCCTAAGTTTAAGAAACGAGCATGTCCACTGTTTGAGATTGACCGTCGAGTTGTGGATCGGCTTTTGAATAGCATATTAGGCAGATAGCAGTCGTATCGGCTTCTAACAGTGTCGACATAGAGTGTGTCGTCTTAACCGTAATAAGGTGTGTAGATTCTTGACACATAAGCTTTGTTATGTTATATGTATGCTATGAGCTAAAAGCCGAAAGATAGGTCAGATGAATGTCGTGTTACCCGAAAAGGGTAGGCAAGGGATGCAGTGCGTAATCATAGAAACTTTTCTATGTGCATCAAGCATGTGAAAGTATGAGATCTGTTAGATGGCTTGATGTTTTGATTCTTGTATGTGTGTATGCATGGGATGGGATTGATTGATAGATTTATTTAAGGGGAGCAGGTCGCGGGACGATCGGTGGCTTTGCCATAAAGGTTCACATTAGCGATCGAGCTTTATGACAGGCAGCATAGCTGTCGAAATACTAAATGTATTTTCTGAGGTTCACATTAGCGATCAGTCTTTATGACAGGCAGCACAGCTGTCGACGTGATGTGCAGCGGATGGAGGGTTGATTGTAGAAATCCCACGGTGTGATTGTTGGTACGAGGGTGTGTAGAGGATGGACTCTTAGGTTTTGGGGTGGGCCATGTTGCATCAAATATTTTGTTACCATTATATATGGGCCAAGGCCCATAATGTGTTTGTGGGCCCTAGGCTTTTATGTGTTTTCAAGTTTTGCACACTGAGTCTTTGTGACTCACCCATTTATGTTTTTTCCACTCTACAGATGAGCAGTAGACCGTGGACATGGGAGCCGAGGCGGACTCGAGGGGCCATCAAGACTATTTTTATTTTCATAGACTATCTTTGACTTTTCATTTAAAATATAAAATTTTGGGAATATTTTTTTAGTAGGGCCCCAAAACTTAGGTTTCCAATTTATGTGTTACTCGCTTTATTTTATTTTCACCCTTAATAAGTCTCATGCTTATAAACCTATGTTTTTCCAAAGTCTTATTAATAAAATGAAATGATAAATGGGCTTTTCAAACTCAACCGACGCAAATGATAAATTCTTCAAACTTTTTCACAAGTTTCATGATTAATGAAAAAAAACTGATCTTTTCAAAACCCATCGAAGGAAAGTTTTTAAGATTTAACCTGTAGCATACCAGATCCGGTAATGACGTATGGGCCGGGTGTGGGGTGTTACACTACTAGCCACCGATACATGGTCACTATTATCATATATGTATCCGTGGGTGAACCCACCGTGGTAATAACCACCGTGACGGTCTCAAATACTTCCTCTTTCACATCATTTCCCAACCCATGCAGAACTTACAATCATATGAATGCACATACATAATACAATGCTTATTCCATACCCATCAGAAGTTTAATAGAATCACATACCTGGTACTCCCGTTTCTCTCTATAAGGATATTACGACTGTTTCTCAGTCATCTTGGCTTTTTAGCCCAAATAGTAAATAACACAAATAAACAAATAATTAAGAAGTGTGAAGCTTACACACCGATAACACACAACACAACGCTTTCTATGTCGACACTATCGCTAACAAGGACTACAGCTACTTGCCTACTAATCTGTTCTGAAGCTGGTCCACAACCTTCTGGCCAATCTCAAACCGCAAACACCACTCGTTTTTTTAACTTAGGGGTCGGACTACGAGTCCAACCCTTCCTTCATTTGGCTGGCATTTGTTTCCATAAAAGATATCTTGGTCAGAAGACCAAGTTAAGCCTTTGAGCAAGAGAAAATAAGACTATAAGTTCCAACCGAAAGTTTCTTACCTAGATCGATCGAACCAAGAGATTTAGAAGGTCGGATTAAGGAGTCTATCGAGTACCAAGACAAATACCAAGTGAGAATCAGTTGAAGGAAGATAGATTAAGAGAGATAGCCCTTCAGCCAAACAAGACTGAACCTTCCTACCACCATTCGGCCAACACTACTTACTAAGATCTACCAACTGTTGATTAAATACATATAGGAGTATGGTGCGAAGTCCCTTCCAAAACCGAAAGATGCCCCCAAAGATTTAGCACAAGTCGATAAGGCAAAGAAGGTTCGATTTTATGATGATACCTCTGGGAGCAGAAAGGAACAATAGTCAGGCATCCAGCTATAAGAGATAAAGAGTGAAAGCAAAACTAAAAAGGGGGTATAGGGAAAAATTTGGCCTAGGGGAGAAAGGAAAAGGAAACCATAAAAAACAATAATTACTTACCAACACATGGGGTGAGGATTCGGTTTGAATGACAAATAGAAGAGAGGTCTCAAACAAGAGTATTGAGGGATGGATTAGGCTATGAAGAATGAAACAATAAAACAAGAAGAAAAGAAGAGCAAAGAGATTCCCACGGCTTCAAAGTAGAGGAGAAAAGAACAAAAGCAAACAGATGACAAAAGGGCTTGAGAACATCCGGGAAACGTTGGGAGCTTGGGAAGAGGATGAAATAGAGAAAAAGAAAGAAAAAATAAAAGAAAATAGAGAAACTAAGGTTCGGCTAGAGGTCAGAAAAGAGAAGAATGAAAATTGTTTGACAATATCGACTTAACGAAAAGTATGATCACAAGAGGAGAATCGAAAGAAAGAGCTCTCAAGATTACCAAAATTCGGCACTCACCACCCTCCTAACCACAAAATCGAAAATGAACCAAAAAGCCCCTAACATAATTCGGCACACCCCTAGATACTACTAACCTGAATCCAACATCCCCCTAAACAAGTTCCCCAACCGGCCAACACCTTTACCAAGCTTCAACATTCGGTCAACAAGCTCCCAACAAGCCACCACTCCTTGATTCCCTCCTACAATCACTCCCATTCACCCATTCAAACTGCTTGCCTTCTTCAACTTCCCCATCACCTCTCAACTTTCCCTTTGAATTCATTTGAACAAGTCAAATCCCACCTTTCTCTCATGGCCTCCCATTCAAATTGTTTGACCCTTTCAACACTCCCTCCTTGAAGTGCCGTAGCTGACTCCACCACCTTTCCTCCTAACGCCAAAAATAAATGCCCAAAATGTATTCCATGCAACTTGAACATGCTCCCCCTACTTGTGGCGTCCCTTCAAGCACACAAGGTAGCGCCTCCTTGCCACCCTACCACCTCATTACTTGTGTCAACTAGCCACAAGCAATACCTTATAAAGCCTACCCCAGCCAGCTCTCCCCTAAAGTGCCTGAAACAAAAATTTTCAGCAAGGCTCAGGCTTAACCCCAAGCCTTCCCGAGACCCCTAAACTCATTCAACCAACAACAAAGCATATCATACACATCTAACACACATTAAAACGAAGCCCCAAAATCCAGGATGTTATAAGCATCCTTGTGCTCTTGGGCCATTATGAGCCTCGTTTGGCTGAAATGGGTCGTGTGAGCTTAATGGGCTCATGGGCCCCACAGGGAATAAATCCACAATAATTGGAAAATTTTAGATTGGGCTATTTCTTTTACATAGCCGTGAGTTAATTTGGGCAAAATGGGCCATACGAGCGTGTGGGCCCACTGGGGCCAAATATTGGGCTTTGGGCCCATTTACACCGTTTTGACCATATATGTTATATGTGTCGTACAAAGCAACTATAGACATTTGAAAAGGTTGTTCAATGACTAAAATATCCCTAAAGAGTGAAATGACTAAAATACCCCTAATGAGTAAAATGTCTAATATGTTCATGAGTTGTATATGAATATTACTTAGTATGACATTCTGCATATACGTATGATTTATGACATGACATAATGCATAGGGGTGGGATACTATTATGGAGGAAGTATATTATACTAGTGGCTCTGCCACATATATTGTTACTGGTAGCCTTGCTCTGTTACTATTACTGGTAGCCTTACTATTTTACTATTACTGGTGGCTTTTTCACATATATTGTTACTAGAGCTCTGCTGCGTTATTATTACTGGAAGCTATTGTAACACCACAAAATCGGCCTAGAAGTTAGGCTTGAGTTTGGCGTGTCACATGGAAGTATTTTTCAAAACCATATTTCTTGATGTTAAAACTTGTTTGTGAGTGTCACATAGAAGGTATGCTTACTCTCCTCATAGATCACTCTATTTAAAGCCAGCTTCTCACCTACTCTCATGCTAGCTTCTCGATGTGGGATCCCTCCATCAATCCTCCAAAACTATCCCAAATTAGCAAAATAGTCACCTTCTGCATGCAAGGGGGTTCGAACTCATACTCTCTTGTAACTTAATCCACGCCGCTAGCCACCTTACCAACTAGCTCCTTGTGTAACAAAACAAGCACAACTAAATATAAGCCTATGGGCCAAAGTCTAAGTTCATTTAAAAGGAAATGAAAATGAATTGCAAGCACCGTGACTTGAACCTAGGCTCCATTGCACCCTTAATAGCACCACAACCACTAGGCCTCATGCTTCCTTGTGTCATGTTTTCCCTAACAATATTCTTAAAGCCTACTCACTTACATCCAGGGTTTTATTCACCTAAACCAAAATTTTTCCTAAAGCCTAGGTTTGAACCCAAGACTTCATGGAAGCCCCCTAACCTTCAAAAATCACTCACCTAACAGGTCCAACTTGCATTAGTGTCATTCTCTTGTTCTCAAAAAGTTTACACACTCTCATGCCCAAGGCCCAATAGGCCCAATTCTTCTAGGCCAAAAATTCGGGCATTACAATTATGCTGCAATATTGGTGTGTTGGTTGGGTAGGTCGATTTTATCCCCACATGGTGTGTTGGTTGGATTGGGGTAGGTTACATATTTGCACCATATTGATACTATATTGGGCTTATACCCACATTGATTATTGTAATGGGCTAAGGCCCACACTATACTGTTACTAAATAAGGCTCAGGCCCAGACTGTTAATGCATGATAGGGGATTACACATTGAGTTCTCATAACTCACCCTTTTCTTTTAACTGTATAGGTAATCCCCAGCCTTAGATGATTTGGAGCTTCAAGGGACTCGGAGGTGGCCACACTTCGTTACTATTTTATTTTAAACCTAGTTATTTGAATTTTTATATTGGGTTGATGTTTATGTAATAAGGCCTCTGGTGATTTTAAGTTCTTTTAATTGGGTTTAATTTCTTATTTTGAAACTATCAAACTGATACAAATAAGTTTTCAAAAATAATAACTATTTTAAAAAGCAAACACACATTTTCAACCTTAAAAAATGAAATTAATTAGAGTAGCTTCCGCGGGTTTTTAAACTATGAAACCAACAGTAACAAACATGGCAATCGTTTAAAAATAATTTTCTCTCAACAAGCCTGATTACAGAAAACACTTCGATGTGACACATCAGATTTGGTCGTAACGTCTAAGCCGAGTTTGGGGTGTTACACCTTCCTCCCATTAGATAGTTTATCAAATTGTCCATATTTATGTCTTTAAAGTAATATAAATCAATTTATTCTACAAATTTCTCCTCACAAGATGGAGCATTACAAAATTCAAAAATAATTCTAGGGGTAATTTGTACTTCCTTCCCTCCCACTGGTATTGTTTCCCATGTATGACCTTCGGTCCTTTTAAACTCTTGGTCTCGACAAGATGCGTAAAATTCCCAAACTATAGGGCCATAGTAGAGTCCTTTGTGATCGTGGAAAACGCTCCCATCTATGATATCTGACCAATGGCCAAATCTCTTGATAAAGGATCATTGACGGTTCAAACCCTTTCTCTTCAATAAATTTTTTTCGCTAAAATTCCAGAAAATATTTTGCAACATTTGGATTTAGAAAATTAGAGGGGTACTGAACCATCGATGATTCTGGTTCATTAGTTCACCTAACTTTTCTTGGAGGCATTTTTGATAGTTGTAACACCTCTAACTCGTATCTGTTGCAGGAATAAGGTTACAAAGCATTACAGAAGCTTACATTTCAAAACTATCAAAAATATAAATCATTTACTTCACAACGTCAATCATAGAAAATTCCATCAATAACATACATATTGTCCCTTATACGAGCCATTGAGGCCCTAAAAACACATTAGAAACAAATCGAGACTAAATAAAAACATACAGAATTTTTTGGGAAAAGATAAAATTTACAAACTGTAGGGGTGACACGGCCGTGTGACTCACACGGTTGAGACACACGCCCGTGTATCAGGCCGTGAGGGCTTTCGAAGTAGGGACACACGACCGTGTTCTAGCCCGTGTTTGTGCTCATGTAACTCTCTGACTTGGTTCACACGGCCAAGCCTTACGCCCCTGTGCCAAGCCGTGTAATCCTCAAAATGCAACTTTCAAAAAACCTATAGGGGACACACTATTGTGTCACATGGCCATCTGTCACACATAGCTGAGACACACGCCCGTGTCCTAGTGCTTGTGGACAAGAAATATGCCATTTTCAAGCCATTTCTTTCACCCAAAATATTCTCATACGTACAAGCCGTTGTACCTATTTCAAGGATTCAAAAATATACCTAAAACATGCATAATAAAGCTAGATCAATATGATATTTATCCATACAACCAATATGCCCCAAAGGCACCTCAAAGCAAGCACTCAACTTAACAACACGTATGCATAATTGATCACCTTGCTACCATTTTAAAACATGTCATGCTTAACTTATACCTTGTCATTAGAACTTATCATTTGAACTATAGTTTTCATGCATCCCAAATATACATATATCTAATTTATACATATTTGACCATAACTTATCCATATATACAAATATATAGTTTAATTCCATACCAATTTATACCATAATTGACCACATGCCAAAATCACATTCAAACATACTGAATTGGTTACTCAAAGCACAACTTCAAATGACCATTTCCTCTCCAACTATTAAGGCCATCTAAATGACACAAATCCAACCATATCTAGATGGTTCCAATAGTCAACATGTATACAAACCATATTTCAATCATGCACATCTATTCAAAGCCTTACCAAAGCATACCATATATTGACCATGTTGAGGTCAATTCATCATATATCACTCTGGCCATTCAAACATGCTTTAACATATTATCAAATTAGCACATACCAACAAGGCACCAAACGCACCAAGGCTTCATCACCCAAAATAACCTACATATGCCAAACTAATCAACTAACATTAAACTAATAATCAACCATAATTCCACCTATACATGCCATTATAATCTTAACCAACACACCAAAATCTACCGATATAATTAATGGATAGTGTGATGGATCTCCTAAAAGCTTCCAACCCGATCGAGCTTCTGATAATATAAAAAGTAAAGGAAAAACAAGTACATTAGCAATCAATGCTTAGTAAGCTCATATAAACCTTAGTCATATTAATGCATTTCAAATATGAAATTTAAACATATCAAGAATAATCTTATACCAATATTGCAAGATTCATATTTGGGATAAATATACCCAACAATTGCCTGATAAATGTTCAATCCCTTTTGTATAAATGGAAGTCGATGGATAAATGTGTTTTTCCTGATAAAACTGCATGTGTTGCAGAATGGATTTAGCTCGGACGGGTAATTTTGAAATAAGCCTCTTGAGTATATGTTTTAATTAGGATTTAGCCTGGACTAGTAATCCTAATTGACTGGATTTAGCCTGGACTAGTAGTCCAGAATGGACTCTATAGGGAATTCTTTGTCATATAAAGGATTTATACTAGATTGGTAATCTGACAAAGCCCTTAGAGTATATGTTACAGCTAGAATTTAGCCTAGACGGGTAATTCTACTGTATGATATATGGCTTGAGAGTGTACCTAAAAGGTACTACTGAATATGAATTGACGAACTATGGAATTGTACACCTCAAGTGTACTACCTATGCATCCATCGATGTTTTCAACAGTTCAAAGGGTAAAATACTGATACGACAAGAAAATAGTTTTTTACATGTATTTACTTGAAAAATTATGAAATGATGTTACATGAAATGGTTTGATGAATACATCCATTTATGAGAATAGATTTGTACACCTTGAGTGTACCATTCGAGTGATTATTAATACTACAATTGATTGTTGAGTAAAGTCTTGACATGAAATAAACCGAACTCGAGATGAATTAATATGAAATAAATTTGAGATACATGGAAATAATTTTTATATATGTTATGTGAATACATGTTGTGGAAAAACATATGTGTATGAGAATACGAATATTGTTGGACTCATATATGTGTTTCTTGATGTTTATATGAAATATGCGTTTAACACGGGTATTAAGAATATGTGTTAGGGCTTGTGACCAAATGGTTTGGTTATACCTCGCAATGTTTAATTGAAATATGAATGGTTGGTAAGTTATTTACTAAGTTATACGGACTTACTAAGCATTATATGCTTACTCCGTTTTATTTTTTCCTGTCTTATAGTAAATTGTAATGCTCATTGGATTGGAAGCTTGGCGGATATCACTCACACTATCTAGCAGTTCATTTCAGTATATAAGGTAAAACAATTAGGGTTATAATGGCATGTATAGGTTAAATTGGTCAAGAATGATATCTGAATATTTGATAATGACTAGCCATGGGAATGGCTAGTTATGGACATGCTTTGGTGTTTATTTATGAAAGCTATCATAATATACGTTTAAAATGGTTAATTGATAGAAATCACATTGACAAATGGATGAATGAATTAAATTAGTATAATTGATACAAAATGCAATGTGACCATTGTATATAGGTAAATATGAGTACAGGATTGATATGGAAATAAATTATGGTGCATAAAGGCATATTGGTTGAATGTTTATATGGCCATGAGAATGTGTTTAAGTTTTGATGTAGGTAAAAGGAAAAAAGGGTGAGGAATAAGGCTTGGAAAATAGCCTTATTTTGTCTACATGGGTAGACATAACGACATGTGTCTTGACTGTGTGTGACACACGACCTAGCACATAGATGTGTGGTCTGGCCATGTGTCCCCTGCATCCTAAAATTTAGAAACAGAAAGCTCAAAATTGAGCACATGGGCAGAGACACGAGCGTGTGTCTCAGCAGTGGGTGACACGACCTTAAACACAGACGTGTGTCATGGCCATGTGAAACCTACATCTAATTCGAATTAAATTAATTAACCACACGGTGTGTGGCATGACCATGTGGTGCAAGTCAGAGAGCAACCTAAATTGGACACGGCCTGATCCATGGGCGTGTCCCTTGGACCATACGGGCCTATGAGACCTGCACCTTTGAAAATGTTTGAAATGTCACAAAAATTCTTAGAGTTTCTAATTAAGTCCCAACTCGATACTAATGGTTGTATTGGACCTCAAGTGTCTATCTAAAGGATGTTACGAATGATCTTGGCTAATGAATAGAGATTGACATGATTTATCTGAAAACATTCTGAAAAGTTTTGATAACGCTCCGTAACCCTGTTTCAGCAATGGATACAAGTTAGGGGTGTTACAATAAGGCTTGAAAATGGCCTTATTTTGTCCACAAGGGTAGACACATGGGCGTGTGTCTCAACCGTGTGTGACACACAGCCATGCGCACGGGTGTGAGGTTTGGCCGTGTGTCTACTGCATCTTAAAAATTGAAAAATAGAATGCTTAGAATTAGTCACACAGTGTGTGTCTAAGCCGTGTCAAACACACGACCTAACACATAGGCGTGTCTCTTTGCTGTGTGAATCTTGCACTTATTTTTTAAAATTAAATTGTCCACAAAGCCTAGCACTTGGGCATGTGGCTGGTCGTTTGACCCAAGTTAGTTGCCACCCTAATTTTGAGTACGGGTTGGGACACAGCGTGTGCCTCACATCGAATGCCCATACGACCTAAGACACGGTGTGTCACTTGGCCGTGTGAACCACACGGCCTAACCACTCGAGAGTGTGTCCCCTGAACCTAATAAAACTTTTGAAATTTTGCAAAATTTTTTTTGAGTTTTGGATTTAGTCTCAATTTGATTCTAACGTGTATTTTAGGCCTTGAGGACCCAATTAAGGGATGATATGATTGATTTCAGATATGAATAGTAAATGTATGAAATTTTATGTAATTGATCTGTAAACCCCAGTGATGCTCCGTGGTCCTGTTTCAACGACAATAGGGGTTAAGGGTGTTACAATATATTTCACAAATTCACAATTTGACCACAATTTATCCCATTTTTCAATTTAATCCCTAATTGATAATTTCATCAAAAATTCTTTTACAAAAGTTATTTATCTAACAACAACCATTCATTTTCTACCATTAAACTTTAAAACCCTAACATATTCATCAATGGTAAAACTCAAATACTTTAATAGTTTCACAAATTAGTCCCCATGCTAGCTAGATTAAGCTACAACAATCTCGAAAACATAGAAATTATAAAAAAACGGGACAAAATGCATACCTAAATGATGGAAATAAGCTTTCCAAACCCTAAAGAAAAAAATGGCTTCTTTTTCTTGGCTATTCGGTTGAAGAAAGATAACAATGGAAGATGATATTAATTTGTTTTATTGTTTATTACTTATTTACAAAATTAACTTTAATTAACTTTTAAAATTACACTAATGCCAAGCCATGTACATCCACTATCACATTTAATGGTCTAATTAACATATAAGGACCTCCACATTAAATTTCTATAGCTACTAGACACCTTTAGCTATTAGAACACAACTTTTGCACTTTAAGCGATTTAGTCCTTTTTATTAAATTGAGTATGTAAACGATAAAATTTCTTAATGAAATTTTTCTACGGATAATACTATATGCTATAGACCATTAAATAATTTTTTACTTCGAATTTATGGTCCTGAAACTACTGTTCCAATTTCACTAGAAATGGGTTGTTACAACACTTCCACCTAAAGAGATTTTCATCCCCGAAAATCTGACTAGAAAAAAGGTTTAGATATTGCTTTCTCATAGCTTTCTCGAGTTCCCAAGTAGCTTTTTCTATTTCGTGACATTTCTAGAGAACTTTTACTAAATCTATGTTTTTATTTCTCAACTCTTTCACCTCTTGTACTAGAATTCTGATAAGTTTTTCACTGTATGTCATATCAGGCTAAATCTCAACATCCCTCAAAAAGATAACATGTGAAGGGTCAGATTGATACTGTTGTAACATAAACACATGAAAGACATTATGAATCCTCTCAAGCTCTAATGGTATGTCTAATCGAAACACAATAGGTCTGATTCTTTCTGTAATCTCGTACAGTCCGATAAATCACGTACTCAACTTTCCTTTACGACTGAACCGAATAACTTTCTTCCAGGGCGAAATTTCAAAAATACTCTATCATTGACTTGAAACTCTATATCATTACGTTTAAGATCCGCATAGGATTTTTTACGATATGAAGCTGCTTCTAAGCTATCTCGGTTCACTTTCACTTTTTCCTCAGTTTTGCGAGTCGAGTCAACTCCATGTATCTTTTTCTCACTGAGCTTAGTCCAGTATAACAGAGTTTGGCATTTATGACCATATAGAGCTTCATACGGTGCCATCTTTATGCACAACTGAAAACTGTTATTATACTCAAATTCGACCAATGGCAAATATTTCTCCCAATTGCCTTCAAACTATAGTATGCAACATTGAAGCATATCTTCAAGAATTTGAATTACTCGCTTGGACTGACCATCGATTTGAGGGTGAAATGCAGTGCTAAAATGCAACCACGTACCTAGAGCTTCATGTACCTTTCTCTAGAATCGCAATGTGAACCTCGGATCTCTATCCAAAATAATGGATACCGGCACCCCATGTAATCTGACAATCTCAAAAGCATATAACTTAGCTAATCTGTTAAGTGAGAATTCAGTACGTACTGGAATAAAATTTATAGACTTTGTCAAATGATTAACAAAAACCTAGATAGCATCTTTCTTTCTCAGAGATAGGGGCAACCTCGATATGAAATCCATAGCGACTCTATCTCATTTCCACTCCGGTATGATCACTGGCTATAATAGTCTTGAAGGTACCTGATGTTCAGCTTTAACTTACTGACATATCAAACATCTTGATACAAAATAAAAATCTCACGTTTCATTCCCAACCACCAATACATCTGCTCAAACCATTATACATTTAATTCTCCCCCGATGAATAGACAAGCTGCCACTATGTGTAACACCCCTTACCCTTATCCATTGTTGGATCAGGGTACGAGGCATTACAGCAATCTTATACACTTCTCCGATACATACATTTCAATTATACATTAAAACCATTCATAATCACACTCTATGTCCCTATTATGGGCTTATGAGGCCCAAAACAAACATTAAAGTTGGTTCGGGACCAACCCAGAACTTTTCAACATTTAGAATTTTTTTTACCAAAACAACGTCACATGCCTGTGTGGCATATGACAGGGTCGTGTGAGTAGACCGTGAGGTTCTCACACGCCCATGTCTGGATCCGTGTATAATTCATAATAATACATACAACCAATAACTAAATCACTATTCATGCCATTCACTTGAAAATCATTAGAAATTATCGTGATTCTAATTTGACAAATTGATAGTGTGATGAGACCTCCAACGATCTCCAACCCCGAGACAACCTAACAACACTACGAGAAATGGGAAAATGGTGTAAGTTTTATAGCTTAGTAAGTTGGCATATTAATAATAATAAGCAATTTAATTAACAATATTGACTCATTTCTCAATAAATATACTCAAGGAAATAGAATCAATATTCACATAGTTTTACACTTTTTCTTAAGTTTAGCTTAGGCTATTTTTCTAAGTCACAATCACTAATTTAATTATTTCATAAGCTACAGAACTCAAAATTAAGATATGTTAATTTTACATGAAAATATACTAACATATGTTCACACCATAAAATTTCCAAAAGATTTTATTTAGCCAATCAATACAGTTTATTCATTAAAGATTCCTATGTTTTGCTATTCAACAACTCTAACACCTCTTCACTAAAATTAAAATTTCTCATTATATAGAGTTTGGATAATCTTTTCGTTTGTCTTTCTTGAAATTAGACTTATCAAAGATTCTTATAATATAAATTACACACCATAACCATTTTTATATAATTTTAGTGATTTTTCCAAGGAAGAACAGGGGATCACGTAATCATTCTAAACCAGACTTAGAAACATATAAATATCTCAAAATATAAAAATCCTTTGCATTCTCTATTTCTTTTATATGAATATAGGCTCAATAATCTTTAAATAAATATCTCATCCAACATATAATTCAATTTCTATGGTTTATGGTGATTTTTCAAAGTCACGTAACTACTGCCATTTTAATCTATTTTACTAAAAATTTACTCTCCCATGTTTTCTTTATATTACTTCCATATATGCACACATAACACCGAACATATTCAAAACTAGCCATACGACTGAATAATCATCACCAATATTTATGAGTACTCATAATGGCATTTACACCATATCAGCCTTACCACAATTTCAATCACGTATCACATATCGAACACATTATGCACATACACACATGGTCACATACACCCTTGCTCACACGTACATTTTCCACATTCCTTAATTGGTCACATTCACTCCTGCACTTATTCATAAATTGATCGCACCAATCACCATTAGTAAGTTATCTCATTGAAACCATTTAGAAAATACACGATACTAGGTGATCTCAGCATATAGCTCTACCTACACATAATTCAGCTTTCTTGTACACATGGTGAAGGTCCCTTATCACCCATGTGACCTAGACATTCCATCTCGTAGCTTTCTTGTCTACATGGTGTCCAACACTAGGAACCACTCATGTGACCTAGCTACTCATAACATGTAACCTTCTTGTACACATGGTATACACACAGTATTACACATGTGACCTAGTTACATATGAAATTATTTGCCCGTAGCTTTCTTGCACACATGGTGAAAGTGCTTTATCATCCATGTGGCCTAGCTACATATCAAATTTTGCCATCTCGTAGCTTTCTTGTGCACACAGTGAAGGTCCCTTATCACTCGTGTGACCTAGCTACATATTGTTTGTATCTCTTGATTTTTTGAAGGTTCAATCGAGAATTTCCCGTTCCATACTGTAACATCCTAAAACTAGGGGTCTAGTATTTTTGCGTCCTTGCATGTGTTGTTCTTGATAAGCTTGTTAATTGGGTGTGAATGGGGGTCCTGGGAAGGCTCCAGGTCGAGCCTAGGCCCTGGTGAAAGTTTGGTTTTTGGGCACTTTAGTGGGGTGAGCTAGTGGAGACAGGACTTAGATTTAATTAGTTGTGTTTTGTTAACACAAGAAGCAAGGTGGCCTAGTGGGTGGCGTCACAAGGGAAGCGTGAGAGGAGAGTGTTCGAATCCCACATGTTGCAAAAAGGGAGTTATATTTTTGTGCTCAGGGAGGGGAGGTAGCTGAGTGGAGACCAAACTCTGCAGGAGAGAGGGAGGACTTGGTCAAAATGTTTGAATGAGTGATGGAGAGTGGATTGTGGAGCAAAATAGGGAGTAAATCAAGGGATTGTGGGGGGAGAAGTAGTGATGGCCGTTTGTGGGTAAATGCATGGGGAATTTTGGTCAAAATTTTTTCTTTTGGGGAGTGTGCATTCAAGTTGAGTAGGTGGGTGCTGAAAGTGGTTGCCATTGGGTGCATTTTGAACACTTTTACTCCAAACATTTTTTCGGGTTCTCTTTTCTCAACTTGTGTTGTCGAATTTTCTTGGTAGTTTAAATCATTCTCTTCTTTATTTTGCCTTTTTCGTGCATTGCTTCTTATTGTTACCAAATCACTCTTGGCCGAAAACTATCTTCTACATCCTCTCACTTTCCATTTTCTATACCTTAGTCAAACATCAACCCCTCTATTTTTCTTCTAATTCTCAATTGGTACTCCATCTCTTTTCATCTTGGGTATTTCATCTTGGGTAGTCTTATAGCAGAATACTTAATCTCTCTTTTACATTTTTTGTGGTAGTCATTCAGCGAAGTTAAGTCTTTCTCTGTCATCTTCTGCTCCGTGTTCCATCTTTGTTTGTTATCCTGTGCTACCGAATCTTCCTCTACTATTCAATTTTCTCCGATTACAAGATAATGGTTTCATCTCTTTGTATCTTATTTTTCTCTTTTCTCTTCTAAAGAACCAAATAATATCTTTTAACTCTGTTCATTTAGGCCGAATCTGAATACTCCTCTCTACCCTGAATCGTGTTTGTTCCTTCGTGGAAGCCGAAACTCTTGTTGGACAGTTGCCAAATCTAGGGCACCTTGGTAAGTATCTATGGCCAAATAAGGGTGGAGAATGGTGGGTTTCTTTTGAAGTAATTCTTGAGTTCTTAAAAGCCGCTTCTCATATTACCTCGAATAGTTGCTAACGTGATCTTTTCGTTAGAAGCGTGGAACCTTGATCAGTAGAGGGTGGACCGAATACTCTCTTTAAAAGGAAGGCATGTATCTGTCGATAAGTTAAGCATTTAGTCCCGTATTCGCGTTTTGGGTTTATTCGAATGAGAAGACTAACTGCTTAGCCGATTTCGTCTTAAGTGTTTTGAAAGGTGCTGTGTATCGTAACTTGTAAGTAGGTGTGTACTCTCACACCTCTCTGAATGTTTGGGTGAAATGTTTGTGAAACGGCCAAATGCTGAAAAGCCAGAAAAATTGGCATCTATGACCACACGAGTGTGCGAACACTTGTAGTGGTAAATCGAGAAACCAACCGTGATGTTAAGTAGATAAGAGTGTCACGAACACTCTCGCAATACCGAGGCTATAACGGGCCTAATCGGGCCAAAATGGGCCGAAATGGGCCCAATGGGCTATCTGACCCATTCGAATCAAGTTGTTGGAAAACTAGCAAAAGATAGATCCGAATAAGAAATCTGCATATCCAGAATCGAAACCCTACATTTTGGGCCACACGAGCCTGTGGGCCTATTTGGGCCTAAAATGGATTTTAGGCCCAATAGCTCCGTAGAGACCAAGAAAGGGTCCCAAGTCGCTCGAGGCGACATTAGGCCTTTGGAAAGACCATTAATGAGGAAATTATGAAAATACCCTTAGATGGTAAATTACCAAAATGCCCTTAGGCTACGAAATTACTAAAATACCCTCGATAGTGACTATTGTACCTTCAGTGTTGCCTAGTGATGTGTGCATGTGTACATTACACTATTATATGTTGGTATCTTTATTGCATTTTGTCATGTTGCATGGGGCGGGTTAATGACTAAAGAACAGTGTAGCCTGGTGGCATAGCCACAATATATATATACATAATTATGACTCCGGTGGCTCAGCCACAATTATTCTATGATTAGCAGCTTGTCTGCAGGGCATCGGTGTGTTTGGCGGGTGGGTTGACTTGATCACCACAGGTGTGATTGGTTGGTACAGGGGTGTGTTTGGTTGGATTGGGTGGGGATGCACTATTTTCATCTACATTTTCATGATTATAGGGCTAAGGCCCAAACTGATGGTTTATGGGCTCGGGCCCAATTAATGTCGAAATAGGGGATTACACACTGAGTTCGCGTAACTCACCCCTTTTCTTTAAACTCGTCAGGTGAACCCCATCGATAAAGGAGTTGGAGCTGTGGAGGACTCAGTGGTGGCCATACAATAGAGATTTCTCTCAAACTTTAGTAAATTCGATTTTTACATTTTCTTTAAGATTATTTATTTAATTTGGGTTGATATTTTGTAATAAGGCCATTGGTATATATTTTTTCTTTTAACCTTTTAGTTATAACCGTTAAACTCATAAATATATGGTTTTCTTAAAACATTAACAATCGCTTTCAAAAATATCACGTTATTGCAAATATCAAAATCGATTTTCATTACAAAGGTAATTTTCAAGTTAATTAGAACTTTTCTAAAATGGACACTGAGTAAATAGGATTTTTATAAACAACCAATGTAACTCAGAGTTTTCAGAAGAGCTGCAAACATTTTCAATGAACGCTTAGTTTTTTCAACAACCCTTCTATGTGACATGCTAGATCCGGTCATAACGTCTAGGTCGGGTTTGGGTGTTACACATGCATTTTCATAATTTAGTTATCACCCAATGATTTCCATAGTATCTAGCAAAATAATTATTGAACAAGTAAAATAAATGCATTATTTACATATAAACTTTCCATTTCACATAATAATCATAGGCATAGAAAACACCTTTAAACACAACATTTCAACCCATCTTCCATGTCACTTATGTCACCTTTTTAGCATAAAAATATTATTAAATCAATTCACCAACATAATATACTAAACATGTAATTCAACAAAATAAATTTAATACCACAATTTAGGTTTCAAATATACATAATGACATTATTGCTTTATTATTAACACACCAACTTACCTCGGATCCAGAAACGGTAATTTGCCAACTTTCCCGATTTTTTATTATCCTTTGTTCTAGGTCCAAATCTCAATTTTCGGGGTCTAAAACATCATTTTCACTTATTTAATTAATGTACTACTTAAAACAGTCCGTAATTCAAACTTTGGCAAAATTATAATTGTACCCCTAGTCTTTTAAAAATTTCACTTTTACGCCTAGGCTCGTAAATTAAACTTTATTCCTTTTTTTATGTTTTATTACATTCTGAACATTTTTCCCTTCTATAGCAACATCAAATTCTTGCTCTAACATACAATTATAAACAATAATAATTTTTACCCATTATGTCGTTTTACTCGTTTTTACTGAAAATTGCTTAGCAAAAGTTGTTTAACATAATTCTAAGCTTCATATTCTATCACACAACATCAAAATACACACTTTTCACCTATGGGAAATTTTCCAAATATAACCCTAGCTCAAATTAATGGTAGAATTAGCTTAATCGAGTTATTGGGATTCCAAAATTACGATGAACATTAAAAACGAGGCTCAGAAACACTTACTATGAAGCTTGAAAAGCTTGAAACCCTTAGCCATTGAGTCTAGAAGTTTTTGGCAGCAACTTGAAGAAGATGAGCATATTTTTTTTTCTTGTATTTTGCCTTTTTATTCATTTAAAACACTAAATGACTAAAAAACTCTTAAGGATTTTCTTTCAATTTTGCCCTATTCATGCCCATTTTTGTCCATCAAGTTATCCAATGGTCTAATTACATTTTAAGGACCTCAAATTTTAAAACACATAACAATTAGAGACCTTTAACATGTGGAACTCAACTTTTGTACTTTTTACAAGTTAGTCCTTTTGACTAAATTGAGTGCCCAAACGTCAGAATTTTCGAATGAGATTTTCACGAAATCATTCCGTGAAATTGTAAACCATAAAAATATAAATAAAATAAATTTCTCAACATTGAATTTGTGGTCCCGAAACCACTGTTCTGACTAGGCCCTATTTCGGGATGTTACACTATGAGCTTCATATATGATTTTTTGTACAAGCTTTGGATTCTTTGATACACAAACTCTATCTCTGAATAACAAACAATCATCAGGCCCTATATGAAAATTTGATTCAGACATCGACTCACACTATACTCATTTATCTTGCAACTTATTATCACATTTTTGAGCTTCATAGATCTGCTGTAGAAACATCGATTTAGCTTTTAACTCAGCTAAGATTGAGCCATCATCAGACAATGTCAATCATGTATTCATCGCTCGTAAAGCAATCAAAGACTTTCTACTAAGAGCATCCGTAACTACGTTTGCTTTCCCCGGATGATAGTAAATAACTAACTTATAATCTTTCAATAGTTCGAGCCATCTACGCTGTCTCAGATTCAGATCTTTCTACGACATTAGATACTTTAAACTCTTGTGGTCAGGAAATAAGTGACATTTTTCACTGAACAAATGGAGTCGCCAAATTTTCAACGCAAACACAATAGTTGCCAACTCTAAGTCATGTGTCGGATAGATTTTCTCATGCGGCTTTAACTGTTTGGACGCATAAGCTATTACTTTTCCTTCCTACATCAAAACACAGCCTAAACTGTTTAAAGACACATCACTGAAAATAAAAAATTCTTTACCTGATTCAGGCTGAACCAGAACTGGAGCTTCTGTCAATAGTGCTTTTAACTGGTTAAAACTTTGTAGACATTTATTAGACCATTCAATCTTCACATCTTTCTATAATAGTTCTAACACCCCTTATCCGTATTCAACACCGAATAGGGTTATAGAGCATTACCAAACTTATAACACATATAACCGTACTTTTCTCATACATTTGATCAATCCATACAATCATCATTCCATCTCAATCAATTTGTCCCTTATAATACCCTACAAGGCCTTAAACATGCTTTAAAAGTGGTATGAGACTAAATCGATAACTTATAAAACTTTCACGAAACTTTGAAAAATTTCTCAAAATAGGGGACACACGCCTGTGTGGCCAGGCCATGTGAGACACAGGGCCACTGGACACGCCCGTGTGAAAACAGGGGGTACATACTGACTTAGGTCACACCGCCAACCACACGACCGTGTGTCTAGCTTGTGTGCCCTTCGAAGTGGCAACACACGCTTGTGTGCCAGCCCGTGTGCCAGGCCGTATGCTAGGCCGTGCCAATCCTATAGGGTATACTAACTTATGAAACACAGCTAAGTCACCTGCTCGTGTTCTAGATCGTGTGCCAATTAGGGGGTATACTAACTTGTACCACACAGCCAGTCACACGCCCGTGTGTGAGACCTTGTGAAGCATACCGACTTCTTTTCAATTTCAACATAGTGTTCAAATACCTAATTAATACCATGCATTTTCCATTCATATGTCTACTACATATCAAGATAACATTTGCATATTCCATTCCATCTACTACTTGCCATAATATACCATACTTGAATATTTATACACAACCAAAATACTATAACAAGTTTAGCCAAATCACATGGCTTAAACTTATACCACAACATGTACCAAAATCACTATCTCAAGTAACCATAACTATCATCTTTATAACTAGCCTATACATGTCATATTTACAAATATCCAAGAATTCAAAAGTACCAACAGCAACTGGATAGTGTGATGCGTAACTCTGACTTTATTCAGATTGAACGAGCCATCGAACCTCCACAAAACATGGAAAAAGAAATAGAGTAAGCTTTAAATCTTAGTAAGCCCATATAATTCAGAATTTAACTTACCATTTATACATAATCAAACAATTAAACAAAATATATCAAATTTACTTGCCAAATGCCTATACACAAGCATTCATCAATAAGTTAGACACATTAGTGCATATAATCATCCATTATCTCAATTTAATACTTAAAACATTGTATCATATTAAATTCATATACCATGTACATCATTTGCAACATTTCACTCTCAATTATATAAGCAGTAAATCATTCGATAAGTAACTCATCCGTTTAAACAATATTTCATCCATATAACAGTAAGTCATCCGTATAACACATACCTTATTCACATAACCAATAATAGAATTTATGCTCGTTGAGCCTATTAGAACATTGAGGGATACTCGGGTGATACACATAACATATAAATCAGTAATCTGCCAATTCATTATCATTTCCCTCTTTTGAGCTATGATCAGTAAGGTCCTCCTGAGCTGATGGACAGTAAGCTCTTACAAGCTGATATATTGGTAAGCTCATATGAGCTATGGTGAGTCCACAACAAATGCAGGAGGTTACCCTAGTGACATGTCACTAGTATCCTACGAATTCTTACGATTCAAATAGGGCTCGGTAACCATCAGACTATATCAATAAGACATTTGAATTTAAAGTAAACCATTTACTCAATTACACACATTCATTTCAAATAATTACAAGTATTTAAAAGTTCGATTCTAATTATACGAACTTACCTCGTGTTGTTCGGATAGAAATATTAGCTAATCGTCAACCTTTCCTTTTCCCCAATCTAACCCCGAGCTTAGTGTATCTTGATCTATATATTATTAAAATTAGCACATTTAGTATTCAGTCTATTCAATTTAGTCCAAAAATACCATATGGAAAAATTACACTTTTGCCCCTACTATTTTGACATTTCTACAATTTAGTCCTTAGCTCGTAAAAATGTATATTCATGCAATTAGACCCTTAACTATGCTAGCCAAATTTTAATGGAGTCCCTAGCAACCCATATTTTTATTTATTAACACTTGTAACCACCACATTTCACATTTTCTCAATTTAATCCCTTTGTGACATTTTTGTCAAAAATCACTTTACAAAACTAGTTTAACTATCAACAACTATTCAAAATCCATCATCAACCATCAAATTACTCAAGCATCAAACAATGTCAACATGAAAAATCTTTAAAACTTTTAAAATTTAAGATACGGCCTAGCTAGAATACAAAGCAACGATCACAAAAGCGTAAAAATCATTAAAAATAAGACAAAACACATACCTAATTGCTTGAATTTTGCTTAGCCGAATGAAGAACCCTAGTTTCTTCTTTTTCTTCTTTATATTTGGCCAAAAAAGATGGTAATGAAACATAAATTTGATTTTGTTTTATTTAACTAATATTTATTTAACAATTTACATTATTAACCTTTAATAAAACATTATTATTTCACATAAACTATGAACATAAATTTCCATTAACCTTTTAAATGGTTTAATTACCATTTAAGACCACCATAATTAAAAGCCACAGCTATTTGACACCTTTAACTAATAGAACATGCATTTTACATTTTACGCTATTTAGTCCTTTTTATCGAATTAAGCATTCAAACAGTAAAATTTCTTTACGAAACATTCACACAATAATTCTATCATACTGTAAACTTTAATAAAATAATAAAATAATTATTTTGACATTGGATTTATGGTTCCAAAACCACTACTCCAGTTTGACTAAAAACAGGCTGTTATAATTGTTCTGTCATCGGTGTAGCTATCAGCAAGAACCTTTTCACAAATATCCGGTAATAACCAACTAATCCCAGAAAACTTTCGACTTCAAATATGTTTCTAGATGGTTTCCAATCAACAATCGCTGAAATTTTTCTCGAATCAACTCTAATGCCTTCAGCCGATACTATGTGTCCCAGAAAACCAACTTCTCGGAGCCAAAACTCACATTTGTTAAATTTAATAAACAATTGTTTTTCTCGAAAATTTTGTTGAACAATTATCAAGTGCTCGGCATGTCTAGACTCGTTTCAGGAATATATCAGTATATCATCAATAAATACCACCACAAATATGTCTAAATACGGTTTGAAAATTCTATTAATCAAATCCATAAATAATGAAGGTGCGTTAGTTAAACCAAATGACATTACAAGAAATTCATAGTGTTCGTACCTAGTTTTAAATGTAGTTTTTGGCACATCTGAATCTTTCACTCGTAGTTGATAATAGCCAGAATGAAGATCAATCTTCAAGAACACTGTGGCACCTTTCAACTGGTCAAACAAATTGTCAATATGAGGTAGTGGATATTTGTTCTTGACTGTAACTTTGTTGAGCTGACGGTGGTCAATGCATAATCTTATTGATCTATCCTATTTCTTAACAAACAGAATCGGTGCACCCCAAGGTGAAAAACTAGGTTGAGCAAAACCCCTGTCTATCAATTCTTGCAACAGTGCTTTCAACTTTTTTAGCTCTGTAGGAGCCATTCTATAATGTGCTATCGATATCGGTGATATTCCCAGTATAAGTTCTATAGCAAACTCGACCTCTCTAATAGGCGGTAATCCAGGTAACTCCTCTAGAAACACATTAGGATACTCACAAACAACTGGCACTGATTCAAGCTTTGACTCAGACACTTTATTATCCAATACATAAGCAAGGTAAGCATTACAACCTTTTCTCACATATTTTTGTGCTGACATAGCTGATATCATAATAGGAAACTTGTTCAAATTATCTGATTCAATACGAAGCATCTCACCATTCTGACATTTCAATACGTTAAGCTTTCATCTACAAGTTACCACAGCATCATGTAGAATTAGCCAATCCATGCCCAAAATCACATTGAATTCAACGAACGACAATAGCA
Source organism: Gossypium rotundifolium (assembly GCA_025506655.1). Lineage (NCBI taxonomy): Eukaryota > Viridiplantae > Streptophyta > Magnoliopsida > Malvales > Malvaceae > Gossypium > Gossypium rotundifolium. The sequence goes on along the minus strand of CP106733.1, from coordinate 103,589,366 downwards.
GCAAATCAACCAGAAAACTATAACCCCGAGTCATCAATGGATAGTTCTTGCAAACCTTATCAACTAGCACATATTGTCCTAGGGGGTTCAATACTTTAATCACTAATTTAGTGGATTCAACAGGTAAATTTTTACTAGATATTAAATTTGTACAAACATATGAATGAGTCAACTCGGGATCAATCAAAGCAGTTACATCAGTATCATAAAGAGACAAAGTATCAGTAATAACATTTGGCGTAGAAGCATCTTTACGTGCACAAATAGCATAAGCCCTAGCTGGTGCTCGTGCCTCGTGTAACACCCCTTACTCGTGTTCAACGTCAGAACCGGATACGAGGCATTACCGAACTTACCTTACTTAAACATACTATAAAATTTCATTTCAACTTAAAAATCTTCAATCATATTCATAACATCCTTATTACGGACCTATGAGGCCCTAAACATACATCAGAAGGGTTTGGGAACAACCCAAAAACTTTTACGCACTTAGAAAATTTTTACCTAAAATAGGGCCACACGCCCGTGTGGAATGGAACACGCCAGTGTAGGAAGACTGTGTGGTTACACACGCCCATGTTCCTATCCCGTGTCGAATTTATTTTTTCATTTTGAACCTACAAGGGTTTCTACACGGTCGGACACACGCCTGTGTCCTCACCCATGTGTGAAAAACCTGGGTATTATGTTTATGACGTCAGCAAGCTCTTAAGGGCACATGGCCTAGGCACACGCCCGTGTGCTGGCCCTTGTGATGAATTAAATTCTCGCAATTTGATACAGGGGACACACGGCCTATCAACACACCCATGGGGCTGCCTGTGTGTCACACACGGCCTAGACACATGCCCGTGTGTCTACCATTGTGGACAATTAGAAGGCTATTTTCCAAGCCAATTGCCACCCTGAAACATAAACACACATATACCAACCCAAGCAACGCACATGGAAATAATACGCTATGAACAATCACTAATCATCATTCATACACTTGACTTTTTACTCTATCATTTGCATGAACTTTCACTTCATAAAACTCATCATCAATAAAATATGAAGCTTGACAAATATTGCCAATTCCCAATGGCCATATACAAAATTGGGTGTATAACATTAGTAGTCAACACTTTGGCTTTCAAATATGACATAACACAAGATGACCAAGATCCTATACATGCCATACTCAAAATAATTTAACTTTACTATACCAAAAGAATCATTGATAGTGTGGTCTGAGCTTCGACATTCAATGATCCCCGAGCTAGCTTGGAGATACTACAAGGAAAAAGGGAAAAGAGAGAGGCAACCATATAGCTTAGTAAGTTTCCATGAATTAAAATAGCAACATAAAGGGCTCATAATAAAAACCATTCATCTCATTGAACGTTAACAACACAATTTCTCAAGTACTTTGACATACTTACTCTTACTTACTCTTACCCATCACATATCACATTACGGTTTCATAACTCATATTTTACTCATGGGTACCTATATCACTTCATGACATGGTTTAGCACTTATGCTATCTTGAACATAAACTTAACTCATGATCATCCTTAACTTAAATGTAACTCTTTGCTCGTTGATCTATTTGAAATATCGGAGGATACTCAATCTCATCATACATGTATCACGATGCCAATGCCATATCCCAGATATGGCCTTACATGGGATCACCTCTTGATGCTGACGCCATATCCTAGATATGGTCTTACACAAGATCTCTTAGCTCGATGTTGATGCCATGTCCTAGACATGGTGTAACGCCTCGAGTTCAGGCCTAATAGATTTGGGTCCATTGGGTTGTAACGCCCTAAAATCCTAAAACCCTAATTTCTGTGCCCTAAAGTTTATTTGTATGAGTAGAACTTAGGGTAATAGTTTTAGGGTATTATTAGGATTATTTGAAGTCTTAGAGATAGGGAAGACCATAGTGAAAAATTATTTTTCTTACTTTAGTGGACACTAGTCTTAGGCATTAGGCCTCTTAAGTAGATTTAGGGGAAAATATGACACAAATGGGCTTGTGGTCCAGTGGTAAGGTGGCATCACTTGGGGAGGTACAAGGTGGCGTGAAGGGGTCCAAGGTTCGAGTAGTGGTAAGGTGTTTTGGAGTGTTTATTTTGCATAGTGGACGATCAGAGTTGTGTGGAATTTGGACTCTTTTGTTGAAGTGTTTGAATTGGTCTTCTGAGCTAATAAGGGATGAAATTTCGGATGAGATAAGGGAGATATCATGGAGAAAAATTAGGAGATGAGAGGTGGGAAGAGTTTATGCCAAATTGGACTGTGGGAGAAGGTAGGATTCAACTATTGGCTATAAAAGAAGGTGCCAAATTCCTTTGAGATGTTCCTTGGGTTCCATTACATTTCTTTTTCTCCCCTTCAGCCGAATTCTTCCATTTGCCAAAAAAATGCCATCATTCCTTTGCAGAAATTTTGGTTCTCTATCTATTCGAATTCGCCATACCTTCTCATCTTAAATTCCTTCTCCTGTTCACCTTTAGTTCTAGCCAATCACTTCTCCTCTTCTTCTCCCTATTAGTGCCGAATTGTCTCTATCACCATACTAATCTCAAAAGCCGAATTTAGACCGCAAGATCAAAAGTGGATTTGGTAAGTTTTTGGTTAACCTCTCTTGTATGTTTTGTTAAAAGTCGAAAGGCAATCTAATTGTCCTGTCGTTAACTCTGTGATCGCAAGCGTGGTATGTAAGGATCGTTAGCAAAGTGGTAAGTGTTCTCGACTCAGTTATGGTTTAGTGGATGGCCGAATGTAAGTATGGCATATAGGGGTGACATATGTGGAATATGAGTCACTTGTTTTGACGATATATGTTTGAGTACAAATCTAGGGGATATTCATGAATAGGAGCTAAAGAAGGGCTACTAGAACCGGTGGTACACGGTAAGGTTACGGTAATGCTTCGGCTTTTTATAAATGTGTTGATTTAGTGATTGATTGAAGGTTGGTTGGTTGTAGGTTCAAGACCAAGGATAGAATAGCATATCGCAGTAACCAGGTGTGTACAAACTATACACACACAAAATATCGGCAACGCCAAAAAGCTAAAAAGTCGAAAGTTGCTAAATGGGCTTGTCGAGCTTGGGGCCCAAAACGAAAATGGTTGATATGTGAGCATGAATAATGAATTGGCATGAACTGTTGTATGATTGGATAATAATTGAGCCCAATGGGCTATATGAGCTCGTAATTGACTTGATGGGCTATATGAGCATGAAATGGGTTTGATGGGCTTTATGGGGATGTAGACAAGTATGCTAGGGTTTAATGAACTTTAGGCTTAGTTCTGAACGACTCTTAAACCGTATAAGACTTTCTAATAATTAAACATGTCCGTGGACAAGTCGCTGGGTTAGAGTGTGGCAACAGACATATGCATGTCTAGGATTGGATCTAGGGAGAGCTTGGTACTTAAGCGATCTTAATGGCCCACCTTCTCTTCTCTAGAATCCTACCTCGTGCATAGTGTCTATTCGCTTTAACCACAAGGACTTGTTAATGGGCCAAAGTCTATAACTAAAACCCGAGAGGGACAAAGTACCCCTGATTTAGAAATTACCAAAATACCCCTAATTTGTAGAATTACCAAAATACCCCCGATTTGGAAATTCACGAAAATACCCTATAGGGTGAATGACGATAATACCCTTGTAGGGTAAAATTATGATAATACCCCAGTAGGGTAGAGTTACGATAATACCCCTATATAGTAGAATTACAATAATACCCTGATAAGGTAAAATTACGATAATACCCTTATAGGGTAGAATTAGGATAATACCCTGGTAGGGTAGAATTACGATAATACCCCTATGGGGTAGAATTACGAAAATACCCTTGATTGTGAAATGGCTAAAATACCCATATATGATGAATATGAATTTTATGGATGTTACTCATGTGCTTGTTGCATTCATATGATATTCTTTTTAGGATGCATATGGGTGGGAATTATGGTACGAAGGAAGAATTTGAGGATCGCATAGTCACTTGACGACCGTGGATCCACCGGTGGCTTTAAGCCCATTATATGATTAGCAGCTTTACTGCAAAGTTGAGTAGTGTCGCTATGAGTGCTACCATTGGAGTGTAGCGGAGGGGTTGGTTGAGCTAGAATTCCCCATAAGTGTATAAGTTTGGAAGGGAAATGGAGTGTAGCGGATGGATTTTTGGTGAAGGTTTTGCTTTACCTTGTTTTGCATATGATATGATATGGTATGATATGATATGAGGTCATTGTGGGCTAAGGCCAATACCACCAATTTTGATAAGGCTTAGGCCCAATGTGAATATTTGTATGTTGATTTGATTGCCAAGGTTGTACACACTGAGTTTCCAAACTCACACCCTTTGTTTAATGTTTCAAGTGATGCTCAGTAGATGGCTTGACGTGGAAGGGGACTCGAAGATGGCCACTTTGCAAGTTAATCATAAGTTTTCTTTCTTTGTGTTGAATGACTTTAGTTTAAATGCTTTATTTTCATTGGTTGTAATAAGGCCTTGTATCTCCAATTTGACATTACTTATGGGTTTTATTATTATTTTCGCTATTTAATTTTATTTTAACTTAAATAATTTTCTAAAGTTTAGCAAGGTTTTCAAGATAACTATAAGCTATGGGCTTTTATTTAAAACATGGGCTTTCTTCATAACTTTTCAAGTTACTTAGATTTTGGGCTTCTAAACCTTAAACTTAAGTTTTTCGGTAAATGAAGTCGTTTTGAGATTTTCCTTCAATGTGACATCGCCAAATTCGGCCATAACGTCTGGGCCGAGTTTGGGGTGTTACACATAGTCTTACACGAGAACCTCCTTTGGTACCGTGGCCATGTCCCAAACATGGTCTTATACGGGACCTTCCTTATTCGATGTTGATGCCATGTCCTAAACATGGTCTTATAGATGACCTACATTCGGTGCCGATGCCATGTCCCAAACATTGTCTTACAGGGGACCTTTCTTATCTAATGTCGTGACATAGGTATCCTCGTTATTCCGAATCTTCAACCGGGACTTCAACTTAACATATTCACATCATTTTCTCACCGAGGCATCATAAATCAACTTCATGGAAATAATTTGCATTTCTCATAATAATAAGTAATTTAAACATAATAACATATGTAACCTTAATTTCACACAAACTTACCTCGGTACTCAAAATAGGTGTAGATGTTCGATTTAGTCCCCTCGATTTCAGTCCAGACTTCGTGTTTCTTGATCTATAATAACAATTTCACTTGTTTAATACTCACATTGACTAAATTAACTCATGACTCACATTTTGGAAAAATTACAATTTTGCCCATAAACTTTCACATAATTACACTTTTGCCCCAAGGCTCGTATAATGATTTTTATTCAACATTCTTGTATTTTAAGCCTAGCCGAATCACTTTCATAACTACAAAACCCCCAATTTCCACTTTTTCACTCATGTATGACCATTTTTATAACTTTTACAATTTGATCTTTTTATGCATTTTTCATGAAAATCACTTAGAAAAAGATGTTTATCATACATCAAATTTCATATTCTTCCATAAAACAACAAAATACACGCATGTCATACATGGGTAAATTTTTGAACATAAACCCTAGCACAAAATATAGCTAGAAATAGCTAAATCGAGCTACGAGGATCTCAAAAATACGAATAACATTGAAAACGGGACTAGGAGGTACTTACAATCAAGTTTGAAAGTTGAAGAAACCCTATTATGGCTCTTTAGTGATTTTCGTCCATGGGTGAAGAAGATGAATAAAATTTTGACTTTTTTTCCCTTTTTTATCCTTTATTTACCAAATGACAAAATTACCCTTAAGGCCTCTTTCTTAAGATTTTTCCTTCCAATGTCTATTTTTGTCCATCTTGACATTTAATGGTCTAATTGCTAAATAAGGACCTCTAGTAATTTTTATAATTCTATTTCATACTTAAATCCTCTAGAATCTCATATTTTCTAATTTTTGGAATTTAGTCCTAATGGACAGATTGATCGCTAATAAATAAAATTTCCTCATGAAATTTTCACACAATTATGCAAACACATCATAAGCCTTATAGAAATCCTTAAACATATATTTCTACTTCGAATTTGCAGTCTCACAACCACTATTCCGACTAGGACCTAAATCGAGCTGTTATAATTTTTCTCTTAGGGATTTTCGTCCCCAAAAATCTTACCGGCAAAAAGGTTTAGGTACTATTTTCGTATAGCCTCCTCGGGCTCCCATGTAGCCTCTTCTACCCCATGTCTTTGTCATAGTACTTTCACAAGAGCTATACTTTTATTCCTTATCTATTTGACTTCCGTGCTAGGATTTTAACCGGTTCTTCACCAAAAGTCATGTCGGGTTGAATTTCAACCTCTATCGGTGTAATCACATACTGTAACACCCCAAACTCGACCTAGATGTTACGATCGAATCTGGTGCGTCACATGGAATGGTTTTTCATGAAACTTCATGATCATTTAAAAATGTTGCATCACCTTTAAAAACTCTGAGTTAGGTTGGTCGTTTAGAAACTCAGTGCTCATTTTACTTTGAAATAGCATAATTTATTTGAAAACCGCCTTTATGTGAAAATTGAATTTGAACTATTGTGGTTATATGATATTTTGAAAATACTTATTGTCATTGTATGTGAAACTGGAGTTTTATTCGTTATTATTTATAAATCGTTCGTTACATTTTTGAAAATGGTTACTTACATTTTTAGGGAAAAAAACTTGTGCTGGTTAATTCATAAAGATAATTAATGCGTTGAAAACAAAACCTATTTAAAAATATCAGTGGCCTTATTACAGAACAGAATCCCAATTTGAAATAAATTTAAAGAATAGTAAAATAGAGTTTACTAAATAAACAGATACCAGAGCTGTTCTCGAAGTAGCTCAATTCCAAATTCCACCTTGCGATTCGGAGGTAACCCTGGAAGCTCTTTAGGAAAGACATCCATGAATCTCTTCACCGTTCTAACATCCCCTACAGATAATTCCTTTGCATCCAAAGCATTGATGAAAGCTAGAAATGCCTTGCACCCTTTCCCCACCATCATTTCTACCTTAAGTACAGAAACCACATTGGACAAGTAATTCCTTCTCTCTCCTATCACAATTACTTATTTATCCTCTGAGGTTCTTAACACCATACGCTTAGCAGTGCATTCCAAATTTGCACAATGCTTAACCAGCCAATCCATGCCTAAGATAAGGTCAAACTCACCGAATGGCAATTCCATCAAGTCGGCTGAAAATACTATTCCTTGAATTTCTAAAGGCACATCCCTAAACAACTTGTTCACTACCACGAATTGTCCTAAAGGGCTAACCACATACATTTCTCTAGCAGCAATTTCCGGTTTAATGTTCAAAGTCTCAGATACGGTACGAGCAACATATGAATGGGTCGATCCAATATCAATCAAAGTAGTAAACTATTTATCAATTATAAAAACGTACCGACTATGACGTCCGGTGCGTCGCCATCCTCTCGCCGTTGAGCTGCATAGACTAAACACGATGGTCTTTCATCTGTACTGCCACACCTCTACCTGGTGCTCTACCTCCTCGACCAAAACATTTCCTCCTCTGGCCGAACCACGACCTCTCGGCGGCTGCTGACCACCCCTCTTGAAGTGAGCAAAACCTTGACCTACTGGCTGCACTCTATCTAATTCTTGTGGATAATCTTTTATCATATGATCCCTAGATCCACACTTGAAACATCCCCCAGTTCTTCTCCAACACTCCCCCGGATGCATTTTCCCACATAGAGCACACGATCAAACCGACCTACCGGAGCAGGCATCACAACTTGTGTTTTGAAAACCCCAGATGATCCCGACGACCCAAAACTCCTCTTATTTTTACCCTATCCTTATCCCTATTTTGCCTTTCAAGCCGCTTTACTTCTTCGGCTATTTTAGCTTTTTCAACAAGATTGGCAAAATCTCTTTCCCTGCTGCAGAGCTATCAGTACTCGCAACTCGTCTCGTAATCCATCCTTGAACCGAACACAACGTTCATAGTCAGTCGTAACTATACCTCAGGCATAACGGCTCAAACGCAGAAATTTTGCCTCGTATTCAGCCACAAAATGACCCCCTTGAACCAGATTCAGAAATGCTTTTCTTTGGGCATCCACATATCTTGCCCCAACATACTTTCCCTCGAACGCTGTCTTAACGATATCCAGTAATACGATCGACTGAAGTACCTTCCCTCACTGTGTGCCACCACTGGTATGCCTCATCTCGAAGAAGAGACACCGCTCCTTTCAGTTTCTCCTATGCCGTGCAGTCCAGATCCTCCATAATTAGCTCAACTGCCTCCAACCAATATTCCACTACATTAGGGGCCACGCCAGAAATACCCCTAAATATCTCAGCCCCATTTGCTCGAAGTCGCTCAGGGATAGACTTCCGAGCTACTGATCCGTGCTTACCCCAACAACTCACAACATTGCTTGGGAAAAAGCATCGTCCCCTCCAGTTCGGTCTTAAGATCCTGCTTCTGCTATTGGTGATGCTAGCACTTTGCCTTCCGGCTCATGTCCTAATTCTGAGGATCTAGCTCAGCATCCCGGCCTCTACCACGGCTGTGTGTACCACGTCCACGTCCTCTAGCGCTCATATTACTGAGTTGGCTTAATCTGATTACAAATTTTATGAATTAGTATATTATTCCACTGTTTATCAACGAGTATCTTATGAAGACAGATTTAGAAGTAGTTTTCACAAATCATATTTCTAAAGGTCTTAATCTCTATAGTCTTAACCCTTATATTTAGCAATCACAATACAATAAATAGTTTTCCCTCTACTCATTTCATAAAATCAAATAGAATAAGAGGACTTACGGATTTGGTGCCGGAGACTTGGGTGCCATACCTTGAAAATAAAACATATATTTTTCTTAAACAATATTTGAAACCAACTTTGGAAAAACTTTTTTGAACCCATTCTACAGTCGAGTTTTGTAACCAGGCTCTAACACCATAAAATGTAACACCCCAAACCCGACCTAAACATTACATCGGATCTGGTGTGCCACATGGAATGGGTTTCCATGAAACATTGCGATCATTTAAAAATGTTGCATCACCTTTGAAAACTCCAAGTTAGGTTGGTTGTTTGGAACCTCAGTGCTCATTTTACTTTTGAAATCTCGTAATTTATTTGAAAACTACCTTTACAGTGAAAATTGAATTTGAACTATTGTTGTTATGTGATATTTTGTAAATACTTGTTGTCATTGTATGTGAAACTAGAGTTTTATTCGTTATTATTTGTAAATCGTTCGTTACATTTTGGAAAACGATTACTTACATTTTTTAGAAAAAAAACTCGTGCTGGTTAATTCATAAAGATAATTAATGCGTTGAAAATAAAACCAATTTAAAAATATCAGTGGCCTTTTAACAAAACAAAATCCCAATTTGAAACAAATTTAAAGAAAAGCAAAATAGAGTTTACTAAATAGACAGTGCATGGCCACCACAGAGTCCACCTCGGCCCATATCCGCTAAAATAAGAATCACCTACAAAAGTCAAACAGAGGGGTGAGTCGAAAAGCGTCAGTGTGCAATTCCCCACATGAACCATAACTGAGCCCGAACCCATACAGATAATGTATGCAATGTGAAGCAAACCCAGCCCAACCTAAATTTCCATCTACTACACACCACCTATTTCTACCAAACACACCAGTGGGGATTTCTACAATCAACCCTCACTGCTACACACCACCGATAGTAGTCATGCTACAGTCAGCTGCTCATCACTGAAATATGTGGCATAACCACCAAAATAATGTGACCACATCATCAAAATATGTGGCAGAGCCACCGAAATGCACTGCCCTTTCATCAATATCATATCCCAAAGCCCATGCAACATATTATCATATTATGATGAATGCAATCATATTTCTAGTGTGCAACAGATAATCAAATCATACATATATTTTAGGTTATGTTATTCGAAAGGCGGAATCATAAAGGTACTTACTTGGAGTCTCCAACCATACCCACAAGGGTATTTCAATCGTCGATATAGTCATTTCGGCTTTCAGCCAAAATAGTCATTAATGCAAAATAATAAAAGAAGGTGTGAGAATTACACACATGATTACGTAAAGAATTAGACACTTTAGATCGTCGACACTCTCACTAGCGAGAATAACAACGTTTTGTCTATCCCAAATAGACGTCGGCTCTCTACCACAACCCGGTGGAAAACCCCACCACAGATATGGCACGTCACTTGAACTTGAGAGTAGAGACTACGAGTCCAATCCTATCAGACTCCTTTATCGTCACCCCCTAAGTTGGCTAGCACTCGTATCCATGAAGAAAATCTCGATCAGAGATCGTAATAATGAGGATTGGTGGTTATCTAACAATGAGGCTTGGTTATGGCAAAGTAATACGGAAGAGAAAGAGAAATGAAACAAAATAAAAGAGGATCCTTACCTTGATCAAAGGAGAACCAAACACCAATAGATCAGGCTAACAAAATAGGATAAGTCCCTAAATAACACAAAAGTTAGGACCGATACCCAAAATAAGGACAAAAAGAAATGGCCTTTCAGCCAAATTGAAACATGAAAGAGGCCCTCCAACCATTCGGTCATCACCACCACTTACTAGAAACCTCCCAAATGAAGACTAAACAAAGAAGAGAAGGTAAGATTAATCCCCCCTACAATCGGCCAATGCCCATAAAGAAGTGAGGTAAAGATTTTCAATTTTACAAGACAATAAGCAAAGAGAAACGAGTGAAAAAAAATAGAGGAAGAAGAACCCTTACCAAACTAACTAGAATGTGCCGTGTGGAAAGCAAGATTCGACCCTCAGCAAGATCCCAATGCTATTCAGACTATTGGCAAAAGAGGAGAGAAATCGATTCCAAATGTGAACAGAGAACTTAGTTGATGAAGGAAGAATAATAAGAACACTAAAAAGGAATAGGGAGTTTCGGCTACCAACAAATGAAGAAGAAACCGATTCAAAGAGGATGGGAAAGGTTCGGTCGATGGGGAAAAGGTAGAAATATAATGAAAAAATTGAAGAGGGTTTCGGGTAATGTGAAGCTAAAAGAAATAGGCTTCAAATGGGATAAGAAAAGGGAATTTGGCTATGCTTGAGAACTTATGGAAAAAGGGAATGAAAGTTGGAAAAGAAAAGAGATGAAAGACAAGAATGCTTCAATTAGTCAATTGCCAAAGTTTTGTTAACACAAAAGATAAGGAAAGAAAAGATGGAGAGAATCATTGAGATGTGCAGTAGAAGCAAGAAGTAGATAAAACCTTAAATGAAGAAAAACAAAGAATTCTTTTAATCCAAATTTAGCACACCCCTCACTTATGACCGGTTATGCTCACAAAAATTAGCCTAAGAGACCATAATGAACCTATGGCACACACCTACACTAACCACAACTGAAAATCCCCTTCACACTCCCCACATACGGTGACACACCTACACTCCCCCACACCCACGATTTCCTCCACCATTCACTCCACACCCCTCATTTGAAACACCCAACAACCTTGACCCCTTCAAACTCCCCAAGCTTCTCTTGTCCATCCATTCAAATTCATTTGACCTATTCAACCACCACCTTAGAAGAGTCCCAGCCGAAAACACCTCTCCTCCCCCTCGAGCACAAAAAATAAAGCTCTTGATGCAGCATATTGGATTTGAACTCCTTCCACCCTTGCTCTGCGAAAGACGCCACCACCATTTGGACACAAGCTCAATTGTTTCAACAAGCACACGCAATTAATCTAAAAGGCTGTTTCTACTAGCTCTCCCCACTTAAGTGCCTAAGAAGCAAAATTTTACAAAAGCTCTGGCTTGAACCCGAGCCTCCTCAAGACCCCCAAACACACCTAAATAACAAGCTTAGCTAGCCAAACACATAGAATAGTACAAAATGTAAAACCCCTAAATTCTAGGATGTTACACATGTGAAGGATCTGATTGGTAACGACATAACATCGATATGTGGAACACATCATGAATCTTTTCCAATTCAGACGGTAAAGCCAATCGATAGGCTACCGACCCTATCCTCTCAGTAATATCATTGGCCCGATAAAATGCAAACTTAATTTGCCTTTCTGGCCAAATATGAGAACTTTCTTCCATGGTGACACTTTCAAGAATACCTTATCACCAACTTGAAACTCGATCTCTTTTCGTTTCAAGTTTGAGTAGGATTTTGACTATCAGAGACAGCATTTAGACAATCACAATTTTTTTTTACCTTCTCTTCGTTTTCTCTAATCAGATCGACCCCATGAATCTGATTTTCCTTGAGTTCAGTCTAATACAATGGCATTCGACACATACGTCCATACAAAGCCTCATAAGGCGCCATTTTTAAACTCGACTGAAAACTATTATTATAAGCAAACTCTACCAACGATAGGTATTTTTCCAACTGCATTGAAATTTAAGAACACAATAGTGGAGCATATTCTCAAGTATATGTATTAATCTCTCTGACTGTCCGTCGGTTTGTGGGTGAAAAGCTGTATTGAAACTCAACTTTGTGCCCAAAGCTTCTTACAACTTTTTCCAAAATCATGATGTGAATCTCGGATCTCTATCAGATACAATCGATAAAGGCACTCCATGTAGCCTCACAATCTCTGAAATATAAAAGTCTGCCAACTTATCAAGCGAATAATCAACAGTCATAGGTATGAAATGGCCCGACTTCGTAAGTCTATCTACAACAACCCATATGGTATATTTCTTGCTCAATGTCAACGGTAAACCCGTTACAAAGTCCACAGTAATACGGTCCCATTTCCACTCAAGAACCATGATAGGTTGAAGCAAACCTAAAGATACTTGGTGTTTAGCTTTCACTTGTTGACAAATCAAGCATCTTGATATAAACTCAAAACTTCTTTCTTCATACTTGGCCACCAATACCATTTCTTCAAATCATTATACATTTTTCTGCTTCCTGGATGTACAGATAGGCATTCGCTATGTGCCTCGTGTAAAATCTTCTGAATAAGCTCATCATTTTTGGGACACAGACTCTGTCTCTAAACATCAAACATCCATCAGAATTAATCTGAAAGTTAGACTCAACACCCGACTTGCACTGAACTCTTTTGGCTTGCAAGTCACTATCATCTTTTTGAGCTTTGCAGATCTCTTGGAGAAACATCGTCCTAGCCCTTAACTCGGCTAGAATAGAACCATCACTTGACAAAGTCACCTGTGTATTCATAGCCCTCAATGCAAACAAGGATTTTTTACTCAAAGCATCGATTACCACGTTCGCCTTTCCCGGATGGTAGTCAATTACTAGCTTATAGTCCTTTATCAACTCTAACCATCTTTGTTGCCTTAAGTTCAATTCTTTTTTAGTCATCAAGTACTTTAGGCTCTTATGATCGGTGAATATCCGAGATTTTTCACTATAAAATAGTGTCTCCATATCTTGAACAAATACAATGGCAACTAACTCTAAGTCATGTGTCAGGTAATTCTTCTTATGCGGCTTTAATTGTCTAGAGGCATATGTTATTACCTTGCCCTCTTGTATAAGCACACCGCCCAATCCATTCAAGGATGCATCACTATAAATTACAAATTCTATTCCCGGTTTAGGTTGCACTAGAACTGGAGCCTTAGTTAACAATGTCTTTAGTTTCTCGAAACTCTGTTGGCTCTTTTCCATCCATTTAAACCTCACATCTTTTTGTAACAACCTCGTCATAGGTGTAACTATCATAGAAAATCCATAGAAAAATTGTTTGTAATAGCCAGCTAGGTCCAAAAAACTTCTAACCTCTGATATTTTTCTCGGTGGTTTCCAATCGAAAATGGCTAAAATTTTGCTCGGTCAACTCGGATTCCATCTCCTGAGACAATGTGCCCAAAAAATCCAACCTCTTTGAGCCAAAACTCACTTTTGCTAAACTTGTCATACAACTAATTTTCTCATAAAATCTGTAAAACTGTCCTCAAGTGTTCAACATGCTTATTCTCATCACGAGAATATATTAGTATATCATCAATAAAAACCACAACAAATTTATCCAAGTATGGCCGAAATATGCGATTCATTAAATCCATAAACACAGTAGAGGCATTTGTTAAATCGAATGGCATGACTAAAAATTCATAGTGCCCATACCTTGTCTGAAATGCAGTTTTAGGCACATCTGAGTCTTTGACCCTCAACTGGTAATATCCCAACCTCAAATCTATCTTGGAGAACACATTGGATCCCTTCAATTGATCAAACAAATTGTGGATTCTTAGCAATGGGTACTTGTTTTTCACTATTACCTTATTAAACTATAGATAATCTATGCATAATCTCATAGAACTATATTTCTTTTTAACAAATAGCACTAGAGCACCCCATGGAGAATAACTTGATCTTGCGAAACCTTTGTCTGTAAACTTTTGTAATTGTGCCTTCAATTCCTTCAACTCAGTTGGAGCCATTCTGTAAGGCAATCGATATCGCAATACCAGGATCTAACTCAATGCCAAATTCAACCTCTTTAACTGGAGGCAACCATGGCAACTCTTTTGGGAACACATCTGAATACTCACATACTATCAGTACTGATTCAATTCTTAACTCAGTCTATTTAGCATTCATAACGAAAGCAAGATAGGCTTCATACCCTTTTCTTACATATTTTTGGGTAGTTATGTGAGAAATCACTACGGGTGATTTGTCTTGTTCATCAGATTCAACACGAAGAGTGTCCCCGTTTTCATATCTCAATTCAATATATTTCTTTCCATAATTTATTGTCACATCATGAGCGATTAACCAGTCCATACCAAGAATTATATCAAATTCATCAAATGGCAATAGCATGAGATTTACCTTAAAATAATGACCTCTAACCATCAATGGACAATCTTGGCATACCTTATCAACTAATACACTTTTGCCTAAAAGATTGGACACTTTTATTACAGATTCTGTAGACTCTACAGGCATGCCCATACTAGATACTAATTTCATACAAATATATGAGTGGGTAGATCCCAGATCAATTAAAGTTACAACATTAGTATAATGAAGAGAAAATGTACATATAATTACATTAGGGGATGACACCTCTTCGCGAGCGTGAATAGCATAGGTCCTCGCAGACGCTCTACCCTCAGATCTCATGCCTACTCTCTAGATGTACTGTTACTACTCGTTCCACTTCCTGGGTTTCTCTATTGTCTGCCTCTATTATTGCTTCTCGATCTTGCACTCTGAATTTTCTCTTTTTCAACCATCTCAGGGCATTCTATGATAAAATGATCTTGGGAACCACACTTAAAATAGGCTCTCTCATGTGCTCGACACTCACCGGGATGACATTTACCACACTGTGGGTTGTCCAGTCTATTAGGTCGAAGGTTCCCAACACTAGCAACTAAAGTAGTCTGAGCTTTAATCCCCGAGTATTGTTTACTCTTACTTCTATTTGAAAACCTGGCTAAAATAGTCGGTCGGGTGGGAAGTCTCTTGACTTCTTTGATGAAGATTAAAGTGACTTGTTCATTTGTCTCTTTCTTGAGTTACGAGACTCCATCTAAGCTTTTTTTCTCTCTAACCAACTCCTCAGCTTTACAAGCCCTGTCCACTAGCACAACAAATTCCTCCAACTCGAGGACACCAAAAAAAATTTGATATCTTCATTCAATCCGTCCTCAAACCTTTTACACATAATGGTTTTAGTGGACACACATTATTGAGCGTATTTGTTGAGCCTTACGAACTCACTCTCGTACTCAGTTACTATCATCCCACATTGTTTCAGTTCAAGGAATTCCTTTCTTTTCTGATCAATAAATCTTTGGCTAATGTACTTCTTCCAGAATTCTTCCTGGAAAAAATCCCACATGATCCTTTCCTTTTGTACAACCGACACAAGGGTGTTCCACCATTGGTAAGCGAAATCTCTTAAGAGAGACACCACACATTTCCTACACTCTTTAGGTGTGCAAGATAATTCATCAAATACCCTGATGGTATTTTCAAGCCAAAATTTTACTCTTTCTAGATCATCATCTTTACTAGCTTAAAATTCCTCGGCTCCTTGTTTCTAGATTCTATCAACCAAAGGATTTTCTCTTCTTATCACTTCTACAACTTGAGGAGCTAGGGAAGGCTGAGGAATAGGAGGGGGTAGAGGGGGTTACACATTCGGGTTCATACGAATAAACTCTGTATACCATGAATTCATCATGTCGAGAAAGGCTTCGTTAGCCTCTTTCCTCTTATCTGACTCACAGTCATAAGTCTCTTCTAATTTTCATTTAGCACTATCCCTTCGGCGGGAGTCGGCACATTAGTTTCTACATCGTTTGCCACAGCTCTATCGAGATCCATATACTATATAAAAACACAATTTAAATCATCAGGAGTCATCACACCATCATTACATAAATACTCATATATATGGGATGTATAGCTAGACTTATTCATAGGCCATGTTAGTCCGAGAATCGACTAAACCTGACTTTGATACCACTAAATGTAACACCCCTTACCCGTGTTTAAAGCTGGAATCGAATATGAGGTATTACCGAGCTTACCATACTTGAACATACACTATTGGGCTATAAAATTTCATTTCAACATAAAAGTCTTCAATCATATTCATAACATCCTTATTATGGGTGCACAAGGCCATAAACATACATACAAAAGGGTTCAAAACAACCTAGAAACATTTACACACTTAGAATTTTTTGCCTAAAATAGGGTCACACACCCATGTGGAATGGAACACGCCCATGCAGGCAAGCTGTGTAGCCACACACGCCCATGTTCCTATCTCATGTGGAATTTATTTTTCATTTCGAACCTACATGGATTTTCACAGGCTGGACACACGCTCGTGTCCTCACCCGTGTGTGAAAAAGCTAGGTATTCTGTTTATGACTTCAACAAGCTCTTAAGGGCACACGGCCTAGGCACACGCCCATGTGCTGGCCCATGTAACTAATCGAATTCTCGCAATTTGATACAGGGGACACATGACCTATCAACACACCCGTGGGGCTAATTGTGTGTCACAATGGCCTAGACACACGCCCGTGTGTCTACCCGTGTGGACAATTAGAAGGCTATTTTCCAAGCCAATTGCCCCCTGAAACATAAACACACATATACCAACCCAAGCAACGCACAACATGTCAATAATACACTATGAAGAATTACTAATCATCATTCATACACTCCACTTTTTACTCTATCATTTCCATGAACTTTCACTTCATAAACTCATCATCAATAAAATATGAAGCTTGACAAATATTGGCCAATTCCCAATGGGTATAATCAAAATTGAATGTATAACATTAGTAGCCAACACTTTGGCTTTCAAATATGACATAACACAAGGTGACCAGGTTCCTATACATGCCATACTCAAAATAATTTAACTTTACTATACCAAATGAATGATTGATAGTGTGATCCAAGCTCTGACATTCAACGATCCCTAAGCTAGCTTGGAGATACTACAAGGAAAAGGGAAAAGAGAGAGGTAAGCACATAGCTTAGAAATTTTGCATGAGTTAAAATAGAAGCATAAGGGCTTATAATAAAAACCATTCATCTCATTGAACGTTAACAACACAATTGCTCAAGTACTTTGACATACTCATACTTACTCTTACCCATCACATATCACATTATAGTTTCATAACTCATATTTTACTCATGGGTACATGTATAACTTCATTACATGGTTTAGCAGTTATGCTATCTTGAACATAAACTTAACTCATGATCATCCTTAACATAAATGTAACTCTTTGCCGTTTAACTATTCAGAATATCAGAGGATACTCAATCTCATCATACATGTATCACGATGCCAATGCCATATCACAGATATGGCCTTACATAGGATCACCTCTTGATGTCGATCCCATATCCCAGATATGGTCTTACACGGGACCTCTTAGCACGATGTCGATGCCATGTCCCAAACATGGTCTTATATGAGATCGTACATAGATGTCGATGCCATGTCCCAAACATGGTCTTACACGAGTTCTTCCTTTAGTGCCGAGGCCATGTCCCGGACATGGTCTTATACGAGACCTATATTCGTTGCCGATGCCATGTCCCAAACATGGTCTCACACGGGACCTTCCTTATCTCATGTCGTGACATTGGTATCCTCATTATTTCGAATCTTTAACTAGGACTTGAACTTAACATATTCGCATCAATTTCTCATCTAGGTACCATAAATCAACTTTATGGAAATAATTTGCATTTCTCATAATAATAAGTAATTTAAACATAATAACATATGTAATCTTAATTTCACACAAACTTACCTCGATACTCAAAATAGGTGTAGATGTTCGATTTAGACCATCATTTTGTTATTGCCTTGATTTTAGTATGGGCTTCATGTTTCTCGATCTATAATAACAATTTCACTTGTTTAATACTCACATTGACTAAATTAACTCATGAATCATACTCTGGAAAATTACAATTTTGCCCTTAAACTTTCATATAATTACACTTTTGCCCCTAGGCTCGCAAAATGATTTTTATTAAACTTCCCTGTATATTAATCCTAGCCAAATCACTTTCATAACTACAACAGCTCCCAATTTCCACTATTTTACTCATGAATGACCATTTTTATAACTTTTGCAATTTGATCCTTTTATGCATTTTTCATGAAAATCACTAAGAAAAAGATGTTTATCAAACATCACACTTTCATATTCTTCCATAAAACATCAAAATACATGCAATTCATAAATGGGTAAATTTTTGAACATAAACCCTAGCTCAAAATATAGCTAGAAATAGCTAAATTGAGTTACGAGGATCTCAAAAATACGAAGAACATTAAAAATGAGGCTAGGAGGTACTTATAATCAAGTTTAAAAGTTGAAGAAACCCTAGCTATGGCTCCTTAGTGATTTTAAGCCATGGGAGAAGAAGATGAACAAAATTTTGACTTCTTTTTCCCTTTTATTATATTTTATCTACCAAATGACAAAAATACCCTTAAAGCCTCTTCCTTAAGATTTTTCCTTCCCATGTCTATTTTTTGTCCATCTTGAAATTTAATGGTCTAATTGCTAAGTAAAGACCTCTAGTAATTTTTATAATTCTATTTCATACTTAAATTGTAACAGCCCGATTTAGGGTTTAGTCAAAATAGTGGTGGGAGACCACAAATTCGAAGTAGAAAATATGTGTTTAAAAGATTTTACATGGCTTATGAATTATTTGCATGATTGTGTGAAAATCACATGAAGAAATTTTATTAATTAGTGAATAAATTGTCCATTAGGACTAAATTACAATTAATAGAGAATGTGAGATTCTAAAAGGTTCAAGTATGAAATAGAATTATGAAAAATCCTAAAGGTCCTTATTTAGCAATTAACCATTATATTTGATGATGGACAAAAATATACATGGGAAGGAAAAATCTTAAGAAAGGATCATTAAGGGCATTTTGGTCATTTGGTTAATTAAAGAATAAAATGAGAAAACAAGGCAAAAATCATGTCCATCTTCTTCCCCATGGTGCCGAAATTTGAAAGGACTCCATAGCTAGGGTTTTGTTCATTTTCAAGCTTAAAGTAAGTGCATCTTATCCTCATTTTTAATGTTCTTCGTATTTTTGAAACCATTGTAGCTCGGTTTAGCTATTTTTAGCCATATGTTGAGCTAGGGTTTTTGATAAAAAATTTACCCATGTATGACATGCATGTATTTTGATGTTTTATAGAAGAATATAAAGATGCATGAAAAGGACCAATTTGTAAAGTTATAGAAATGATCATACATGAGTGAAATAGTGGGAATTTAATGTTGCTATAGTTGAGAAAATGATTCGGCTAGGCTTGAAATGCAAGAAAGTTGAATGAAAATCATTTTACGAGCCTAGGGGAGAAAGTGTAATTATGTGAAAGTTTAATGGTAAAATTGTAATTTTGCCAAAATATGAATTATGAGTCAATTTAGTCAATGCATGTGTTTAACAAGAGAAATTTATTATTATAGATCAAGAAACATGAAGCCCAGATTGAAACTATGGTAAGAACAATGTTGAAGACTAAATCAACACCGAGACACATTTTGAGATTCGAGGTAAGTTTGTATGAAATTAGTATTTCATAATGTTCGATATTTGAAATTGTTCATTATTATGTTAATGCATGTTATGGTGAATGAAATTGAGCAATAAAGTCTCGATGAGTAAACGATGAGAACAGGCTAAATTGTAGTTCCAGTTATAGTTTCGGAGTAAGTATATTACCTACATATGCATATGAGAAAAGAAAGGTCCCGCATAAGACCATATCTGGGATATGGCTTTGGCACCAAAGAATGATCTCGTGTAAGACCATATTTGGGATATGGCGTCGACATCTAAGTACGATCTAGTGTAAGACCATGTCTGGGACATGGCATTGACATCGAGTTATGAGATCCCGTATAAGACCATATCTGGGATATGGCGTTGGCATCAAATTTTATATATGTTAAGCTTGAATGATTCATGATGATCCGATTTATTCATAAGAAAAAAAGTCAAGTATGTGAGTTAGCCTAGATCCAAGTCTATTTATGGATGGCCTTGAGTCATGTTCATGGTATGGATGATAAAGATGTGAGTTTATGGTTATGGTAGCAAATGTGCTAAACTACATGAATCAGTGATACAGGTATCTTGAGTAAGTAAAAGTTACCAAATCCTATTGACATGAGATGGGTAAGAGTAAGTAAGAATAAGTGTGAATAAGTACGAGTAAGTACTTTTATTCATTGGTGATATATTGCCATTGTTTCATGATATGAATGATTATAATTTGAGTAAATTGTCATCTTAGAGTTTCATGCAAATGTACTAAGCTATATGCTTACCCCTCTCTATTCACTTTTCCTTGTAGTTTTGCCAAGTTAGCTCGAGGATCATTAGACGTTGAAACTTGGAATCACACTATCGACATCACTTTGGTATAACAAATTAGACTTATTTTGAGTATGGCATGTCTAGGACTCGAGTATTTTGTTAAGTTGTAATTGTTAGCCAAAGTGTTGGCTATGTATGTTACTAAAGTCATTTTGTAAATGGTCTTGAGTTAGGCCAATACTTGGCAAATCCTTTTACTTAATGAAGGTAAATTTCATGAAGTGTATGGTCTTGTGTATGTCTCGATTTCCTAAATTCCTAGAGATATCAATCGGTCATCTTTTAAATTTGAATTATTTGAATTGGAGTTTGCATATGTGCGATGTAGGGTGGCAAAATGGCTTGGTAGATAGCCTACTAATTGTCCACATGGCTAGACACACGGGTGTGTGTCTAGACCGTGTGGGAAGCACGGCTAGCACATGGGCGTATGCCCAGTCGTGTAAAGTCTGCACCTTGCATTAGAAATTTAAGTCGCCACATGACTAAAGCACACAGGTGTGTGTATAGGCCATGTGGATAAGTCAGAATGACATGGTTTGGCACACGGCCCAGGGACACGGGCCACGGGCATGTCAAGGCAGTGTGAAATTAGTTAGTGTTGACCACGAGTAGAAGACACGGGCATGTTTTAGGAGCACAAGGTGAAACACCCCAAACCCGGCCCACAAGCCCTGATCGGATCTGGCATGCTTCTAGGAAAAACCATTTGAATTCTTATTTGAATCTTTGCTAAATGTTCTCGCGTTTTTTAAAACAGTTGATTTGAGTTGGGCTCGAATTTAAAACCCGTGTTGATTTGGTGTCAAAACATTTATTATTTATATTTAAAAAATAGACTTTAATTTTGAATTAATAAAGATTGTGTCATACTTAAATAAGTAAATATGCATGCGTAAACAGTTCAAACCAAGGCCTTATTACATCAAATCAAAAACCAAATTAAATCCAAAATACTAAAAAGAAAGAAAAAGCCCAAAATAAAATAATAAGTTCAGAGTTGTGCATGGCCACCACTTGAGCTCCTGCCGACCCAGTCCATTACTGAGTGTCACCTGAAAAATAATCCCACAATGGGTGAGTCAAACAGACTCAATGTGCACAACCAGTACAAAACTCAATTAATTCAGGCATGTCAAATCATACATGATATACATATATAAATCGTGATGTAAACCCGATCCCAAGCCTAGATAACCATCTGCTACACATCACCCGTACCAACCATCACACCGTGGGGACTACTAAGTCAACCCTCCATCCACAACACACCATCGAAGGCAATCGCTGCAGTCGACGTGCTCATCGCCCTTATAAAATTTGTGGCATGGCCACCAGATATATATATTCGTGACATATGTCACCACATTCATATATTGTGACAAAAGTCACCACATTCGGATATTGTGACATAAGTCACCACATTCAGATATTGGGGTATAAAACCACCAATTCACTTCCCGTTTACATATCACCCATATACCCTATATCAAACATATCATGCCATATCATGCTTTATTTCACCTTCTTATCACTATTGTCATTTTTATCATACTCATAGTAGGAGTAGGAAAATGTACCTGAGTATTTCGTACCATTACATGGTACCTTAGCCACATCATAACATATTCTTGTAACAAATTAATTAAAACATAACCATCAATTAATGAAAGCTTAGTGTGGGGTACACACCTAATATACTTAGCGCTTTATTGAAATCCCAAAAACCCCGATCTAACGCTTTAGATCTTAGTTCCTATATTGGATCATTGTTAGGCATATTAGCAAAAACCTATTCGGCCATATAACCAAATCCCGAAGGAAACGTAATCAAAATCTTACCTTGCTTGCCGATTTGAGTATTAATCAAATCTCGAAAATCTGTGATCTTCCTACCCTCCAATCGACCAATGCTAAATCACTTAACTTGGTTAGTTTTAGGCTTTTAAATAATTAAGAAATAGTTTTGAACCACCAAATATAGCTTTGGCCGATTACATATATCCACTTACCTTAGATCTGAAATCTCAAAGATTGCCTTCTTGAAATCGGCTAGACCTTAAATCACTGAACTAATTAGTTTCGACTTTTTAAATGAAGCAAGAAATAGATCTAATCACTAAATAGGCCTTGGCCAAATATCTTAAGCACTTACCTTGTGGATCTAAATCCCGAATTATAACTTGTCCTTGGTCTTTGTCAAAGTCCCTACATAGACTGTGTTAGATCTAATCCTAACATTTGAATAAATGGCCTTCAGCCTAATCCACACTTTGCTTACCTTAGATTTTGGAATCTCGAGTGATCTCCTACTTGTAGTCGACATAACCAAATCCCGAATTCCCCCTTCAAAGTTTCGGCCAAACAATACTAATGGGATTAGATTCCATCTTTCGTCACAAGAAAAGAAAAAAAAGAATTGATAGTTGGCCCTTACCCTTATTACAGGAATCGACAGCACCTATGCCTGACACCATAGAGATTCGGCTTTGAGGCTTAGAAGATAGTTGGCTATGAGTCACTTGTGTATTCGGCTTCAACAAGGATGAAAAGAGAGGGATATAAGGCTTAGGGAGAATCGGTAATGGCTAGATGTTGTCCACTTAAGTTTCGGCTCTTGGTTAATAGTAGTGATAATGGGAAAAAGATGAGACAGAATGATATGAGGGCTCAAGTATGATTTGGCTAGAGTGGAGAAGAAAGAATGAATTTGAGAGGAGGAAGGAAAGATGATAAGAAATTCGGCAAGCACTAAAAGAGAGAAAAGATGAATGTCTTTTGTTCCAATTAAAATTTGGCACTTATGCCTCCCTTTCATGACCGATTTTTACCAACCAAGGAGTCCCTTGGCCAGCCACTATATCCCATTTGCTTCTCATTCCTTTATATTTTATCTATTCTTAAAAAAATATAATTATCACAAAGAGTTTAATCACATCTAAAGCTCCTCCCTCAGTCTCCCAATGCTGTCCACCTCTACTCCTTATTGTCGAAAAAAATAAAATCTTTTATTTGCTTTCCTTGTGACTCGAACCTAGGCCCATTTGCACCTACTTGTGGCGTCACTTATAGAGGCTTTAAGTGGCGCCTTGTAGCCATTTTACCAAGCCCAATTTCATGTCATGTTTTCCCTACTATTTCTCTTAAGGCCTACCAGGCTTAGCTCCCTCTTCCAACTT
The DNA here is from genome assembly GCA_025506655.1 of Gossypium rotundifolium. NCBI lineage: Eukaryota > Viridiplantae > Streptophyta > Magnoliopsida > Malvales > Malvaceae > Gossypium > Gossypium rotundifolium. The sequence goes on along the minus strand of CP106733.1, from coordinate 103,565,188 downwards.
TAGAATCTACTAACTTCTAAGGCATTTAACTACACACTAAGGTCCACAAAACTCATGGAACACATTCATAACATACAAAGGCATACTATTTCATACAATTTAGTATTAATGCATAAGCTATAATCCAGGATATTACAGTTCTACCCCCTTAAAATAATTTCATCCTCGAAATTTCCTGGCTGAAATAGATGAGGGTATTGCTATTGCATTGCTTCCTCCAGCTCCCACGAAGCTTCTTCTGATCCATGATTACGCCATAACACTTTAACTAAAGGAACTGACTTCCTCCGTAACACTTTCACATCTTGTTCCAAGATTTGAATCGGCTCCTCCTCGTAGGACAAATCTGGCCTTAACTCTACCTCTTCAATCAGTACTATGTGAGAGGGATCCGATCGATAATGACGTAGCATAGAAACATGGAATACGTCATGCATCTGCTTCAATTTCAAAGGCAACTCCAACTGGTATGCCACTGGTCCAACTCGCTTCAATACTAGATAAGGTCCTATAAACCTTGGACTTAATTTCCCTTTGCGACCAAATCTCATCTCCTTCTTCCAAGGCGAAACTTTAAGGAACACTTGATCTCCCACATCAAATTCTATTTCCTTCCGCTTGAGATCCGCGTATGACTTCTGCCTGTCAGATGCCTCCTTCAATCGTGCCCGAATTATCTCAACCTTCTCTTCGGACTCTGCCACAATATCTGGACCCAAAACTCGACATTCCCCTAATTCCATCCAACACGTAGGAGTTCGACACTTCCGACCATACAATGCTTCATATGGTGCCATCCGAATACTAGCCTGATAGCTGTTGTTGTAGGCAAACTCTACTAAAGGCAAATATTCTTCCCAACTTCCTATAAAGTCTATCACACAGCCTCTTAACATATCCTCTAACACTTGTATTACTCACTCAGATTGACCGTCCGACTGTGGATGAAAGGCCGTGCTGAAATCCAATTTGGTGCCTAAAGCCTGATGTAGTGCTTTCCAAAATTGAGACGTGAACCTCGAATCCTTATCTGAGATAATTGACATCGGTACTACGTGCAACCTTACAATCTCCGCCACATACAACTTTGCTAACTTTTGTAGGGAGTAGTCAACCCGCACGGGAATAAAATGCGCAGACTTTGTTAGCCGGTCCACTATCACCTATACCGAGTCCTTCTTAGTAGGCGTAAGGGGAAGCCCACTAACGAAGTCCATGGTAATTTTCTCCCACTTCCACTGTGGAATCTGTATTGGCTGAAGCAATCCCGATTGAACTTGGTGTTCAGCCTTAACTTGCTAACACGTCAAGCATTTGCCAACATATTCGGTAATTTCCCGCTTAAGACCAGGCCACCAAAATTGTTCTCTTAGATCTCTATACATTTTACTACCTCCGGGATGCATAGCATAAGGGCTACTATGCAATTCCCAAAGAATTCTTTGCAAAAGCTCCTCGTCCTTCGGCATACAGACCCTACCCTTGAAGCACAATACTCCCTCGTCATTAACACCATAACCCTCTAACTTTCCATTCTACACTTGTCGTAACTTAACACTTAGATCTTCATCCATTAACTGACTTTCCTTCACCTCATTCAATCATGTCGATTTGACTTGCAATTATGCGAGCAGACTTCTATCGTCATATAAGCTCAGATGTGCGAACATCGCCCTCAGATCCGTCACTACCTTCGACTTAGGGCATCTGCCACTACATTTGCCTTGCCTAGGTGATATTCTATGGAACAATCGTAGTCCTTCAATAGTTCCACCCACCTTCGCTGTCTTAAGTTCAACTCCTTCTGAGTCAACAGATACTTAAGACTCTTGTGGTCCTTGTAGATCACTGACTTCTCTCCATAAAGATAATGCCTCCACACCTTAAGGGCAAAGACCACTACCGCCAATTCCAAGTCATGCGTCGGGTAGTTAACCTTGTGTGGCCTTAATTGTCGAGACGCATAAGCGACCACTTTCCCATCTTGTATAAGGACACCTCCCAATCCTGCATGGGAAGCATCACAATACACCACAAAATCCTTCCCTGCCTCAGGCTGAATCAAAACTGGAGCTTCAATCAAGACCCTCTTAAGCTCCTCAAAGCTCTCCTGTTGCTTATCGATCCATACGAAAGGAACTTCCTTTCTCAACAACTTTGTCAGAGGCGCGGCTATCAACGAGAACCCTTCCATGAACCTTCGATAATGGCCTGCTAATCCTAAATAACTCTGAACTTCCACCACTGATTTAGGGGGTTTCCAATCCAACACTGCCTCAATATTCCGAGGATCCACCCTTATCCCTTCAGCAGATACCACATGTCCTAAAAACGTAACCTCCTTAAGCCAAAATTCACACTTGTTGAATTTGGCGTAGAACTTCTTTTCCCTTAACACTTGCAACACTATTTGGAGATGCTCATCATGTTCTTCCTCATACTTCGAATACACCAAAATATCGTCTATGAACCCAATAACAAACCGGTCTAGATAGGGTTGGAAAATCCTATTCATCATGTCCATAAATGCGGTTGGGGCATTAGTCAAACCGAACGGCATTACCAAGAACTCATAATGCCCGTACCTTGTTCGGAAAGCCGTCTTATGGATATCAGCCTCCTTCACCTTAAGCTGATGATATCCAGACCTTAGATCGATCTTTGAGAATACTGCGGCCGCTTTAAGCTGATCGAACAAGTCATCTATCCTTGGCAAAGGGTACTTGTTCTTGATGGTCAGTTTATTCAACTGATGATAATCTATGCACATACGCATAGTTCCATCTTTCTTGTTCACGAATAAGACCGGTGCTCCCCATAGAGACACACTGGGTCGGATGAACCCACGGTCAAGCAATTCTTGGATCTGAGCCTTGAGCTCAACCAACTCCTTTGGTGCCATTCTGTATGGGGCAATGGGCATATGAGTTGTACCCGGCAGCAAGTCAATTCCAAACTCCACCTCCCTGTCCGGGGTATTCTAGGATAATTCCTCTGGAAAGACATCTACAGATTCCCTTACAGTTCTAACTCCACTAACTCCTCCTTTGTTTGTATCCAAAGCACAAATGAAGGCCAAAAATGCCTTACACCCCTTCCGAACCATCTTATCCGCCTTTAATGCCGAAACTATGTTAGACAAGTAGTTCCTTCTTTCTCCTATCATAACCATCATCTCATCCACTAGGGTCCTTAACTCCATTCGTTTGGCTGTACAATCCAATACTGCCCGATGCTTCACTAGCCAATCCATGCCAAGTATAAGATTAAATTCCCCGAAGGGTAGTTCCATTAGGTCGGCATGAAATACCATTCCTTAAAGTTCCAAAGGTACTCTCCGAAACATCTTATTCACCACTACAGTTTGGCCTAAAGGGCTTACTACAGTCATCTCCCTATCAGATAGTTCAGAGGCTATCCCTAGAGTTTCAACTACTTTACATACAACATAAGAATGGGTCGAGCCCACATCAATCAAAGCAACATAAGGTTTGCCAAAAATAAGAAACGTACCGGTTATAATGTCTGGTGCGTCTTCGTCTTCCCTCCGATGAACTGCATAAACTAAACCCGACTGCCTGGCCTCCATGTTACCACCACCTCGACCCGGTGTTCCTTGTCCTCTACCAGAACCATTACCCCTGCCAGCCGAACCACGACCTCATGGTGGCTACTGTCCTCCTCTTTAAGCCTGGTTAGAACCTTGACTTATTGGTCGTCCCCCTTCAGTTCTCATCGAGCAATCCTTAATCATGTAGTCCTTGGACCCACACTTAAAACATCCTCCCGTCTTTTTCCAACACTCACCCAAGTACTTTTTCCCGCACTGATCACAAGCACGATACTGCCCTCTTGAAGCAGCTTGCTAACCTCGGGGCCCATCAACTCTAGGCCTCTTTTGCTTATTTCTAGATGGCCTTGAAAATCCAAATCCTCTTTTCTATCTATTCCGATCAGCGTTTTGCCTTACAGAATCCTTGATACCCTCGGCTACCTTAGCCTTCTCCACCAACACAGTAAACTCCCGCTCTTATTGTGGAGCTATCAACAGTCTCAAGTCATCTCTTTGTCCGTCCTCAAATCGGACACACCGCTCATGTTCAGTTGACACTATGCCCCAAGCATAAAGGCTCAGCCTTTGGAATTCAGCTTCGTATTTCGCCACGGACTTATTCCCTTGAACCAGAACTAGAAATGCCTTTCTCTGCGCATCATTATCATGAGTGCCAACTTACTTCTTCTGGTATGTTGCCTTAGCATAATCCCAAGTGAGTTCCTCTGCTGTGGCACCATCCCGAACCGTGAGCCACCATTGATATGACTCATCACGGAGAAGCGACACCAACCCTTTCAACTTTTCCTCCTCAGTTAAATCGAGCTCATCCATAATCTGCTTAGTCGCCTCTAACCAATACTCAGCGGTATTGGGTGCCACACCTGATACACCACGGAACACCTCAGCTCCATTGGCTCGGAGTCACTCAGGTATCGACTTTTGAGCTCTCATGCCTCCACCCACTCCAGCCACCCTTTCCAAAACCCGCAACATCGCCTGTGACACATCGTCATCCCCCGTCTGATCCTGATATTCCACATCAGCGGCTGGTGGTGGTGGTGGCATTTCATTTTCAGATCCTTGACCCGATCTAGCGGGTTCCAACACAGTCATTCAGTCTCTTCCACGGCCACGCACATTGCGATCATGACCCCTTGAATTCATACTTCCGATTTGCGTTTATCTGATTAAAGAATTTTATGTGTTGTTTTGTTCCACTGATTTATCACGAACAGTTTTATGTTTCATAGTTCTAGGAAATAGTTCTTTCGATTTCATACACATACAGTCTCAAATCATTCATTTCGTCACACACATGAACTTGCGTTCATTACAGAGAAATGTTGTAGCTGTCGTTGTTTGTTGTTTTCCACTACCCAAGGGTATTTTCGTAATTTTGTCCTCCAGGGGTATTTTGGTAATTTTTCAAATTAGGGTATTTGAAAATGTTGCAAAATAGAGATTGTCGTTATTAAAATACTTGCTGGGAAAATTTCAAGGGTGAAATAATAATTTTATACACTAGGGGTATTTTTGTAATTTTACAAGCGAGGTCATTTTGGTAATTTTTGCAAAATGTGGTTCTGGTGACTTTTCAAAATAAGGGTATTTTAAAGATTTCTAATTTGAGGGTACTTGATAATTTTCCTTCTTGAGGTATTTTGGTCATTTATGCAGTTAGGGGTAATTTGGTCATTTTGCAAATCGGGGTAATTTAGTAAATTTTCCAAATCAGGGTGTCTTATTATAATGTAGGGTGTTTGGATATTTGTAAGGTAAGATAATCTTGATAAAAACTGTGGTAGTATGGAAATTTTATAAACCAAGGGCATTTTAGTAAGTTTTCTGACCAGGGGTATTAGGTCATTTGAGTAAATCGAGATTATTTTATAAAAATTTTTCAAAATAGTTTTCCTACACATCAGGGGAGTAATTTGGTGATTTTAAAGCTAGGATTTTTGTGAAAATATGGCTAGTCCCTTTCGAGTTTTAGTTATTGGGTTTAGCCTGTGGCTAAGTCCTCTTGGTTAGGGTGAACCATTACTACGCACCAGGTAGGATTCAAGTGGGTAGGAGGTGAGTCAATAGGACTGCTTAAATACCAAGCTCCCATTGAAACCAATCCTAGACATGCGCTGCAACGATTGCCACACCCTAGCTCGTGACTTAGACATGTGTTTGTTTAATTGTGCATTAAAGTTTTATGTAATTGTTGGGGTAAACTAGTCCTATAGTTCAAGTACTTATCATACCAATCTATGTTCCATTTCTACCCTTTTACAAATCATACAATGATTCACACAATGGATAGGAGTACTTACCTGGTGGACTTCGGGTCGGAGACTCAGATGCCATGCCAGAAAACCTACTTATTACTTAGAAAATCCACTTCCAAAAGGCAGAAAACGCGTTTGGGCCCTAAAAGCCCTCAAGGTCGGTTTTGAACCGGGCTCGATAACAAGTGAAACACCCCAAACCCGACCCACAATCCCTGACTGGATTTGGCATGCTTCTAGGAAAAACCATTCAAATTCTTATTTGAATCTTTGCTAAAAGTTCTCGCGTTTTTGAAAACAATTGATTTGAGTTGGGCTCGAATTTAAAACCCGTGTTGATTAGGTGTCAAAACATTTATTATTTATATTTAAAAAAAATGAACTTTAATTTTGAATTAATAAAGGTTGTGTCATACTTAAATAAGTAAATATGCATGCGTAAACAGTTCAAACCAAGGCCTTATTACATCAAATCAAAACCCAGATTAAATCCAAAATACTAAAAAGAAAGAAAAAGTCCAAAATAAAGTAATAAGTTCAGAGTTGTGCATGGCCACCACTTGAGCTCCTGCCGACCAGTCCATCACTGAGTGTCACCAGAAAAATAATCCCACAAGGGTGAGTCAAATAGACTCAATGTGTACAACCAAAGACAAAACTCAATTAATTGGGCATGTCAAATCATACATGATATACATATATAAATCATGATGCAAACCCGATCCCAAGCCTAGATAACCATCCGCTACACATCACCGTACCAACCATCACACCGTGGGGACTACTAAGTCAACCCTCCATCCGCTACACACCATCGAAGGCGATCGCTACGACGGCGTGCTCATCATAAAATTTGCGCCACTATATATATTCGTGACATATTTTCTAATAAGCCATGAACTAGATCGGCATTCTCACGAACCCATAAGAAGTGATCCCATTTTTCATCGGGTCCGGGTAGAGACCAAAGGTCTTGAGCGACCGATCCGTGACAACTCAAAAGATAAAGAAGTATCAATTTCTTCAACCATATTCATATATTGTGACAAAAGTCACCACATTCGGATATTGTGACATAAGTCACCACATTCATATATTGGGGTATAAAACCACCAATTCACTTCCCGTTTACGTATCACCCATATGCCCCATGTCAAACATATCATGCCATATCATGCTTTATTTCACCTTCTTATCACTATTGTCATTTTTATCATACTCATAGTAGGAGTAGGAAAACGTATCTGAGTAATTTGTACCATTACATGGTACCTTAGCCACGTCATAACATATTCTTGTAGCATATTAATTAAAACATATTCGTCAATTAATTAAAGCTTAGTGTGGGGTACACACCTGATATACTTAGCGCTACATTGAAATCCCGAAAACCCCAATATAACGATTTAGATGTTAGTTCCTATATTCAGTCATTGTTAGACATTTTATCAAAAACCTATTCGGCCATATAATCAAATCCCGAAGGAAACGTAATCGAAATCTTACCTTGCTTGCCAATTTGAGTAATAATCAAATCCCAAAAATCTGTGATCTTCCTACCTTCCAATCGGCCAATGCTAAATCACTTAACTTGGTTAGTTTTCAGCTTTTAAATAATTAAGAAATAGATTTGAACCACCAAATATAGCTTTGGCCGATTACATATGTCCACTTACCTTAGATCTGAAATCCCGAAGATTGCCTTCTTGAAATCGGCTAGACCTTAAATCACTAAACTAATTAGTTTCGACTTTTGTTCCCTCTTCCAACTTTAGAATCTACTAATTTCTAAGGCATTTAACTACACACTAAGGTCTACAAAATTCGTGGAACACATTCATAACATTCAAAGGCATACTATTTCATACAATTTAGTATTAATGCATAATCTATAATCCAGGATATTACACACGGATGTGTCCCTAGTTTAATACGGGCGTGTGGCCCTGTTTTGATGAAAAGTTTTCAAAGTTTGTAAAAGTCCTCGGTTAAATCCAAAAACCTCTCAGAGGTATGTTTAGGGCCACGTAGGTTAAGAATGAGCAAGAAATGGGTTTTGAACGACATGTTATATCCCGTTACTATACGTTCAAGTAAGGTTAAGCATGGTCATGACTCGCATTCGATTCTGCCGTCGGACACGGGTAAGGGGTGTTACATTTGGTGGTATCAGAGCTACAATTTAGTTAGTTCTCAGACTAACGTAGCGTGAGTATGAGTATAGCTGCACATGCCATACGTAAGAGTGATTGTTTAATGATAGTGTGATGATTCATGACATTTTAAATTGTATTTGATATAGTTAATGGATCTTGATCCCGATCGAGCTGCAGCTGATGATACTGCAAGTAATGCGCCGACTCTTGTGCTAGGGACTGCACCAGTTAAAAGTAGACCCAAGACTTTGGGTTAGGGGAAGAGGCCCGAGAAGCTTTTCTCTGAATGATGAGTAATTGGTACACAGAGTACGTTCGAGAAAATCTGAATGCTCCACCTCCTCCGCCCCCACCTATTCCTCAACCTACTCATTTAGGTCCCCAAGTAGTAAAAGTTGTAAGAAGAGAAAAGCCTCCGGTTGATATGATCTAGAAGCAAGGAGCTAAGGAATTCAGGGCTAGTAAGGACAATGATCCAGAAAGAGCAGAGTTCTAGATCAAAAACACCATTCGGTGCTTGATGAGCTATAGTGCACACCTGAAGAATGTATGAAGTGCGTAGTTTTCTTTTTGAGAGATTCCACTTACCAGTGGTGGAATATCGTTGTGTCAGCAGTACCAAGGGAAACGATCACATGGGAGTTCTTTCAAGAAGAGTTTCGAAAGAAATATATAAGTTAAAGATTTAATGTAACGACCCAAATTTGGGCCTAGTAGAATTGGGCCAATTGGGCCTTCGGTGTGGGAGCGTTTAAAATTTTTGAAAACATGAGACGGATTAGTGGATGTAGGACCTATTAGGTGAGTGATTTTAGAAGGTTAGGGGGCTTCTATGAAGTCCCGAGATCAAACTTGGGCTTTAAGAAAATTTTGGTTTTAGGTGAATAAAACAATGGTAGTTATTAGGTAGGCTTTAAAAATTAAATGTGAAAATAAATGACACAAAAAGAGCCTGTGGTGTAGCGGCAAAGTGACGCCACTTAGGGAGCAAGGGAGTGATATATTATTTGCATTGGTTGGTACAGGGGTGCTATTGGTTGGATTGGGTTGGGTTACATTACATTACACTACATTATTTGCATTATCATGCTTATAGGGATAAGGCCCAGATTGTTACTAAATTGGGCTTCGGCCCAGTCTATTTCAGTATGGGCTCAAGCCCAGTTAATGACTAACTAGGGGAATCACACATTGAGTTCTCGTAACTCGCCCCTCTACTTTAACCTTGTAGGTGAGCATCAGCATTAGAGGATTTGGTGCGACGTAGGACTCTGGTGTTGCCATACACCGGGAATATTTCTCGAGACTTTGTAAATTTTCATTTTTGCTTTACTTTAAAGTTATTTTATTTTGGGTTAATTTTTTGTAATAAGGCCACTGATTTAATTTCTTTTAATATTACATTAATAACCGTTAAACTTTTAAATACATAGTTTTCCTAATACTTTAATGACTATTTTCGAAAATATCACGATACCTCAAATATTTAAATTTTGATTTTCATAACAAAAGTGATTTGCAAAATAGTAACAACTTTCTAAACGAGACACTAAGTAAATTAGGGTTTTTATTAACAAACATCTGAACTCAAAGTTTAAAAAGAATACGAACATTTTAATGTCTATGCATTTAGTTTTTAAACAACCTTTTGATGTGACATGCTAGATCTAGACGTAACGTCTATTCCGGGTTTGGGGTGTTACATTTTATCTTGGTCGAGCCCGAGTTGTAAAACTCGACTGTGGAATGGATTCAAAACATTTTCAAATTTTGTTTGAAATAAGGTCTAGAAAATATATGTTTTTAGTGGAAGTATGGCACCCGAGTCTCCAGCACCAAATCTGTAAGTCCTCTTACTATATATTTGATTATACGATACAATGACTTTAGTAAGAAACTTCTAGAGTTAGTGATAGTATATCGAGACTGTTAGCTATAAGAGTTAGGCCTATAGAGACTGAGACATTAGGAAATTTGATCTGCGTGAACAACTCTTATATCTGCTCTCCATAAAACATTTGTTAATAAACACTGAAGTACATACTAATTCATAAAATTTTTAATCAGATTAATTTGATTCAGTAACATATGTACAAGGGGACATGGACAAGGTATACGTGGCCACAGTAGAGGTCGAGGTGCTAGGGCTAGATCCTCAGCATCGGGCATAGGCCTAGAAGGGAGGCACCAACATTGCCAGTGACTTAGATGGGGTTTCATGAACGAGCCAAAGCTGATGGACTAGCTCAGCTTGTTAGGGAGGTATTGGAAGAGGTTAGAGGAATCGGTGAAGCACTTCGAGTTGGGTGTGTGGACCGTAAGAAGAAAAGAGATCGTGATTCTCTAGGGTCTCAGTCTTCGTAAAGCGTGTTAAGACATGTCCAAACTTTCCAACTTGTGAATATTGCAAAAGGCATCATCTAGTGAATGCTGGAAAAGGCCAGGAGCATGCTTGAGATGCGGGTCTAAGGAGCACAAGGCTTGGGATTGCTTCGTCACCATTAAGTCGGGTATGTTTTGGCTGATGTGATTTTCTTTGAATATAGAAATCGTATGCATGCATGACAAATATCTATTTGCTTCTATGGTTGGATATTTAATTGTGTGAAGAGGCTTTCTAGAAGCATACTAGTGTTATTAGAATCGAGTGCACAAAGCAGCAGCGTAGTGGAGTAGCCTGTGTTAAAACCACAGTTAGGTAGTAGGAAATTTCGAGGACAAAATTTCTTTAAAGGGGTAGATTTGTAACGACTAGAATTAGGGCCTAGTAGAATTGGGCCCATTGGGGCTTGGGTGTGGGAGCATTTAAAATTTTTAAAACATGAGAATGGCATTAGTCCAAGTTGGACCTATTAGGGGAGTGATTTTTGAAGGTTAGGGGGCTTCTATTAAGTCCCGGGATCAAACTTGGGCTTGAAGAAAATTTTGCTTTTAGGTGAACAAAACCCTGGGAGTTAGTAGGTAGGCTTAAGAAATAAATGTGGAAATAAATGACACAAAAAGAGCCTGTGGTGTAGTGGAAAAGTGATGCCACTTAGGAAGCAAGGGAGTGACACTACAGGGAAGTAAAAAAATCCAAGGTTCAAGTCTTGGCACCTGCATTTCTTTTAGAGTATTTTTATTTATAGGGAATTAGACTTTAGTTGTAGGCTTAACTCTTGTGGTGCATGGTTTAAGAAACAAATGGCCACATGGTGGAGTGGTGGTGGCGTCAGTATGATAGCAAGGAGGACAAGGGTTCAAACCCCACAAGCAGCATATTGGGAGTTTTATTTTTGTGCTCAGGCAAGGGAGGTAGTTGAGTGGAGACCAAACTCTATAGGAGAGAGGGAAGACTTGGTCAATTATTTGAATGGGTGATGGAAAGGGAATGGTGGAGTAAAATAAGAAGAGGAGCATGGGATGTGATGGAGTGGAGGAGATTGGCCGAAATTGGGAAGTGCATGGGGAAATTCTGTCAAAAGAAAGAGCAAGGGGTCACTTGGTAGCATTTTTGGTAGTGGCACAAGCGTAGCAAAGAGTTACCATCGTTGTTGGTAAATAGTGTGAACCGAGTTGTCAGTTTCAACCTAATGGATATGTCTTACTGAGATTAAGACTAATGGTTTAAGTGTATGGATTTAATAGGTGCATAATCTCGAGGGTTCAATATGCATTCACAACAGGTGTGTAATCTCACACCCTTCGATAAATGCTTGCGATATTTTGCGTAAGGGTGAAAAGTCAAAAGCCAACAATTGTGACCACACGAGCATGCGATCGATCGTAGTGGTAAATCAAGACACGAATCATGACACTAAGTCATTCAGAGTGTCATGAACACTCTCACGATATCGAGGCCGTAACGGGCCCAACAGAGCCGAAATGGGCTAAATGGGCCCAACAGGCTAACCGACCCACTAGGGAAAAACTGTCAAAAAACTAGCCAGTGATTGGCCCAAATGTGAAATCTGTAAATCTAAAACTGAAAACATGAGAAATGGACCACACGAGTATGTGGGCTCGACTGGGCCTAAAACGAACTTTAGGTCATTAACTCTGTAAGTGACTTAAAAAGAGTTTCGTGTCGCTGGAGGCGATAGTAGGCCTTCGGTAAGGCCGTGGAATGCGAAATTGCCAAAATACCTTTGGTGGATAAAATTATCGAAATACCCCTTGATTGTAAAATTGCCGAAATACCCCTGGGTTGCAAAATTACTGAAATATCACTGGTTGTGAAATTACCAAAATACCCTCGATGGGTAAAATTATCGAAATATCTTCGAAGGGGCAAAAATGATAGATATACCCTTAAATGTGATTGAATCTTGTATGTATGATTTAATTTTTCACTATTATATGTTGAGACATGGCATTATATCATTTTGCATGGGGTAGGATAATGACTGAAGAGCAGTGTAGCCCAGTGGCTCTGCCACATACTATTTTAGTGGCTATGCCACATATATATACTATGACTCTGGTGGCTCAGCCACAAATATTGTGATTTGCAGCTCATCTGCATTATTGGTACGATTGGTAGGGTGGGTTGACTTGATCCCCACAAGTAACGATTGGTTGGTACAAGTGCGATTGGTTGGATTGGGTGGGGTTATATTACATTACACTACATTATTTACATTATCATGCTTATAGGGCTAAGGCCCAGATTGTTACTGAATTGGGCTTCGGCACAGTCTACTTAGATATGGGCTTGGGCCCAGTTAATGACTACTAGGGGAATTGCATACTGAGTTCTTGTAACTCACCCCTCTGCTTTGGAGCGACGGAGGACTTTGGGGTGGCCATACACTTGGAATATTTCTCGAGACTTAGTAAATTTTCATTTTTTCTTTACTTTAAAGTTATTTTACTTTGGGTTAATATTTTTGTAATAAGGCCGCTGGTTTAATTTCTTTTAAAATTTCATTAATAACAGTTAAACTTTTAAATACGTAGTTTTCCTAATACTTTAAAGATTGTTTTCCAAAATATCACGATACCTCAAATATTTAAATTTTGATTTTCATAATAAAAGCGATTTGCAAAATAATAACAACTTTCTAAAAGAGACACTGAGTAAATAGGGGTTTTTATTAACAAACATCTAAACTAGAAGTTTAAAAAGAATACGAACATTTTAACAAATGGGCATTTAGTTTTTAAACAACCTCTCAATATGACATGCCAGATCCGTACGTAACGTCTAGGCCAGGTTTAGGGTGTTACATTTTTGACCAGAAGAGAAAGGAATTCCTTGAACTGAAGCAAGGAAAGATGATAGTAACTGAATACGAGTGTGAGTTTGTGAGACTCAATAATTACGCTCGATAGTGTGTGTCCTAGAAAACCATTATGTGTAAGAGGTTTGAGGATGGGCTAAATGAAGATATAAAGTTGTTCGTTGGTGTCCTTGAATTGAAAGAATTTGTTGTGTTAGTAGACAAAGCCTATAAGGCTTAAGACCTAGTTAAGAAGAAAAGAAAGGTTGAGATAGAGTCTTGTGACTCAAGAAAGAGACAAATGAGCAAAACATTTCAATCATCATCTAAGAAGTTAATAGACTTCTCAACCCGATCAGGTGCTTCATCGGGTTTTCAAATAAGAGTAAGGTAAAACAGTACTCAGGGCCTGAAGCCCAGACTACATCAGTTGCTAGTATTGACAACCCTAACCCAGTAAACCGGAGTGCCCACAGTGTAGTAGTTGTCACTTCGGTGAATGTCGAGCAAATGAAAAAGCCTGCTTCAGGTGTGGGTCTTTAGACCATTTTATTAGAGATTGTACAGAAGTGGATGAGAAAGAGAAGCCTCAGGAGGCAAGACCGAGAGGCACTACTCGAGGGAGATCACCAAAACTTAGGAAGTGGGGCAAGTAGTAAGACTACTCACAAGAAGCAGGTTGTGAGCCCTGAGGGCCAAGCACCCGCGAGAACTTACGCCATTCGCGCTTGCGAATAAGCATCGTCTCCTAACGTGAGTACGGTACCTTTTCTCTCTTTGATACTAAAGTTATTACTTTAATAGATCCGGGATCTACCCATTCATATATATGTATGAAATTAGTATCTAGAATGAGTATGCCTGTAGAGTCTACAGAATTTGTGATAAAGGTGTCTAATCCTTTAAGCAATAGTGTGTTAGTTGATGAAGTATGCAAAGATTGCCCATTAATGATTAGAGGTTATTATTTTAAGGCAAATCTAATGATATTGCCATTTGATGAATTTGATTTATTCTTGGTATGCACTAGTTAACCACTCATGATGTGATAATAAATTGTGGAAAGAAATATATTGAATTGAGATGTGAAAATAGAGACATTCTTCGTGTTGAATCAGATGATCAAGATAGGTCGCCGGTAGTGATATCTCACATGTCGGCCCAGAGGTATGTAAGGAAAGGGTATGAGGCTTATCTAGCTGTTGTGATGAATGCTAAAGAAATGGTATTAAAGATTGAATCAATTCTAGTAGTATGTGAGTACCCAGATGTATTTCCAGAAGAGTTGCATGGGTTACCTCCGATTAGAGAGGTTGAATTTGGTGTCGAATTAGCTCCCAGCACAGCACCTATATCAATTGCACCTTACAGAATGGCTCCAACTGAGTTAAAAGAATTGAAGGGACAGTTGCAAGAGTTGATGGATAAAGGTTTTGCAAGACTGAGTAGTTCTCCATGGGGTGCTCTAGTGCTATTTGTGAAAAAGAAAGATGGTTCCATGAGGTTATGCATAGATTATCTTCAGCTTAATAAAGTAACTGTGAAGAATAAGTACCCTTTGTCAAATATCAATGACTTGTTTGATCAATTTAAGGGAGCCACTGTGTTTTCCAAGATAGACTTGAGATCGGGATATTACCAGTTGATAGTGAAGGACTCAAAAGTGCCTAAGACTACTTTTTGAACGAGGTATGGGCATTATGAATTTCTAGTCATGCCATTCGATTTGAAAAATGCCCCTGCAGTGTTCATGGATCTAATGAACCACATTTTTGATCATTATTAGACAATTTTATTGTGGTATTTATTGATGATATACTAATATACTCCCGAGATGAACATGAGCATGCCGAACACTTAAGGATAGTTTTGTAGATTTTGCGAGATAATCAGTTGTATGCCAAGTTTAGTAAAAGTGAGTTTTGGCTCAAGGAAGTTGGATTCTTGGGACACATTGTCTCGGGAGATGGGGTTCGAGTTGACCCAGGCAAAATCTCAGCTATTGTTGACTGGAAACCGCAAAAAATTTGTCTGAGGATAGAAGTTTTGTAACACCCCTAACCCGTATTCATCGCCGGATTAGGGTTATGAGGCATTACTCATCTAACCACAAGTCAACACACTCATATGAACCTTATTGCATTACTTAATGCATATCAATTCATGATATCACAATCAACCAAGTTACCATAACTTATCATCATGAACATCATTTAACAACTAATTCCACTCAAATAGCAAATGAAACACCCCAAACACGGCCCAAAAAGTCTAACCGGATTTGGTATGTTCCTTGAGTAAAACTTTAGCGAATTCCATTGTAAAGAAATTTTGTTTTAAAAACATTATTCTTAGGAGGAATTAATAAAACCATAGGAAACCAAACTTAAGAAAATTTCCTTGAAAACATTTATATATTAAAGACAAAAACCTTTTAAATAATTATTAAAAAGCAATTTAGTTATTTAATAGATATTTATTCATGGCAAAATAAAAGTAAATCCAAACACGAAATTAAAGATAGTTCATAATGGCCTTATTACATAATATTGGCAACCCAAATTAAAGTCTAAGTAATAAAATTTAACTTAAAGAGTTTAAGTTGGAAAATCTCCACAATACTTAATGCGAAACCATCGCCACCTCGAAATCCTTGTCAGTCTCCGATCCATCGCACTACGAGCTATCTCAAAAGTTATCCCATAAAAATGGGTGAGTCATAAACTCAATGTATAACACATGCACTAAAAAGCCCATTTTATGAAATGCTTTCAAACCCAAAATTTCACATATGGCCATAGGCCCATTTAATCAAATATTTGGCCCAAAGGCCCATTTTAGCTCAAATTTAGCCCAAAGGCCCATTTTACTCAAATTTAGCCCAAAGGCCCATTTCATAGCAGATCAAATAATAATCATACAATGTTACATGGATATGTATATGAAATGAAATGCAAGGCCGCCCAACCTAAATATCCATCCGCTACACACCCACGCATCAACCAAAGACACCGTGGGATTACTAAATCGACCTCCATCCGCTACACACCATCGAAGGCGATTCTTCAGCCAACATGCACATCGCTTTATTGTGGCAAAGCCACCAAAACAGATGTGACCAAGTCACCGATCAAGTCCAATTTCAATTACGTGATCAAGTCACCAGAGCCAAATATGTGACCGCCACCAGAGTCAAATATGTGACCGAAGCCACCGAGTCAAATATGTGACCAAGCCACCGAGTCAAATATGTGACTGGCCACCAAAATTCACATATGTGACCAAGTCACCGTAATTGTGGTAAAACAACCGAATACTTCCTCCTTTATTAAACATACCCATATGCCCATGCACATACATATCAAATCGATTTTCATGCTATGTACCCACAAATCATAATATAGTCATGCTTATTTCATATTGATGCATATATCAAAATAAACTAATATTGGGTAACATACCTGATTTTGTATACCAATGATTGGTATCCGCAAACAAACATATTATCATATAATCACTTTTTAATAATATAAATCTATGGAAATTTTAATGTATGGTTACACACCTAGTAACAAAGGAGAACAATACTCTAGCTCGTCCACACCTAAATGATTAACACACTTGGTTAGTATAAACTATTGTTAGCAAAAACTATACTTATAAACGATGGATCTAAATCCTTACCCTGATTCACGAATGATAGTTATTTGCGGTTTTCTCCACTAGATGGATTAAAACCTACCGATATTCCACCAACGTAAAGTGGTTCGGTTGTACGCACTACTTTGAATAATCGATCCTCGCTTGCAGAGGGTCCACAACCGGTGGAAAGTCTCTAACCCCGATATCGCTTCTTCGCTTGTAGTTTGATGGTAAAGGAATACCTCTCTTCCAAACACTTGAACGGCTCTTTTCTTACCTATCTTGATGATCTTAGATCGCTCCTAAAAATAACTTAGATTAGTGATCCGTCTAAAAAAATGATATAATCTAAATTAGTAGTCTTACCTTGATGATTCAATGGTTACTTAAAGGTTGTCTTCAACAAGATCTTTGTAAAAATCTTTTCAAGAGATTCTACCTAGAGAGAAATAAAAGATTATGATTTTAAGTTTGCTAAAGTAAAAGGAATAATGAAAATAATTGATAGCATCTTACTTTGATCACTTGGAGGTTCGGCTTTGAAAAAAGAAAAGAATATGATGATTCGCCTTCACAAAATAAAAGAATAAAATGGTGGTTTCAATATGATGGTTTCAGTTTTGAAGGAAAGAAGAAAGAGAATGAAAAGAGAAGGAAGTAAAGAGAAAGAGGAGAAGAAAATGATAATGGTGATTTCGACAATGAGAGAAAGATAAGAGAAAATAAGATGAAAAGAAAAGAAAAGAGAATATGATCAAAGAGAAGGAAGATTGACTATGGAACTTAGATGCATTCGGCAAGAGGAGAGAAAATGAAGAAGAATAATGGTGCTTAATCTTTGTGGTTTTGGTTTCAAAATGAAAACTAAATGAGAGAAAAAGGTTGTGTTTGGTTCAAGCAATTGAGGCTAAATCAAAAGCGAAAATGTACCAAAATGACTAAGGTACATTCTACCAAAATGAAGAAAATTGGTCAAAAGATGAAAGCTAAAACAAAAGAGAGTTTTACCTAAACTCTATGGCAAATCTCGCTAGGAGAGAATTTTTGGAGAAAATGAGAAAAGATGGACAAACAAGGACTTTTGGCTAACTTTTCCCCTAATGGCAAAGCATAAATTCGCCACATCAATGCCAACATATCCCCTTTTCCTCCTTGTTTCTTCCCTATCCACTCTTGATTGCTATCAAAGAAATAAACCTCTCCCTTTAGCCTCCATATCGTTTAGGTTCATGGTCAAATGACCATGGACACATCCCCAAAACATAGCCAAATATCAAGCCTTTGTCCCTTCATCTTATCACCAACTTATGATTTCATGCCTTAAGTTTTAACTTCCTTTCCACATGGTCAACTAGCCAAAATGGATGAAAGCTCATCCACTCTAGAATATTCTTGGCCGACACTTACAAGGAAGAAAACAAAAAAATTAAAAATCTCCTAATGTTAGCTAGAGATTCAACCTTACACCTCAAGCACACATCCATGCATCTTAACCACTTTGCCAATTACTTAACTTATGCTAGAACTTCTTATCATCAATTCTTAAGGCCTTATTAGCTTAGTTCTCTCTAATTAATAGAAATTAAAAGTTTAACAAAGTATTCACCTAATAAATGAAGCTCAAATGACTTCCATAATTGCACTTACTAATGTTCAAGCATGCAACAACATTCAATTAAGTAAAATGCTTAGCCCCTAAATATCGATGTTACGCTTCTACCCCTTAAAATAATTTCGTCCTCGAAATTACCTCGTTCGAATAAGTGAGGTATATTGCTGTCGATCGCTTCCTCCTGCTCCCACGAAGCTTCTTCGATCCATGATTTTGCCATAATACCTTAACGAGAGGAACCGATTTTCTCCGTAAAACCTTTACGCCTCGCCCGTAATTTGAATTGGCTCTCCTCATATGACAAATCGATCTTAATTCCACCTCCTCAACTGGTACTACATGAGATGGATCCGACGATACAGCAACAGAACATTGAAACATGAAACACATCGTGCATTTGCTTCAATTCAAGGCAAATCTAATCGATATGCCATGATCCGACCCGCTTCACAATCCGATAAGGTCCAATGAACTCGGACTTAGTTTCCTTTGCACCAAATTCATCACCTTTTTCCAAGGTGAAACCTTTAGAAAACTTGATCTCCCATCGCATATTCTATTTCTTTCCGCTTTAAATCACTGCATTTATTTTTGTCTATCGACGCCTTTAACCGAGCCCAATTACCTTAACCTTTTCTTCTGGATTCGACACTATCTCGGACCCAAAATCATGCTCCCCTAATTCTCGCCCAACACGTAGGAGTGCGACACTTCCATCCATATAGTGCTTCATACGGTGCCATCCAGATATCGATTGGAAACTGTTGTTGTACGCAAATTCGCCAATGGTAAGAATTCCTCCCAACTTCCTTGAAATCTATCACACAACCCTTAACATATCTTCTAAGATTTGGATTACTCTTTCAGATCGACCATCCGACCGAGGATGAAATGCAGATCAAGTTCAATTTGGTGCCCAAAGCTTCGATGCAATGCTTTCCAAAATCGCGACTTAAATCTCTGATCTACGTCCAAATTATCGACAACCAGACTCCATGCAATCTCACAATTTCACTACATATAACTTTGCCAATTTCAAAGAGTAATCAACCCTAATCGATAAAATGTGCGATTTCATTAATCGGTCCACTATCACCCAAATGGAGTCGTTTTAGTAGGTGTAAGAGGAAGCCCACTAACAAAGTCCATGGTGATTCTCTCCCACTTCCATCATGGAATCTTTATCTGCTGAAGCAACCCCGATGGTACTTGATGTTCACCTTGACTTGTCGACACGCCAAGCACTTCCCTACAAACTCAAGAACTTCTCGCTTAAGACTAGGCCACCAAAACCGATCTCGCAAATCTCGATATAACTTACTTCCTCCGTGATGCATAGCATAGGGCTACCATGCGATTCTCAAGTATCTTTTGCCTCAACTCCGATCCTTCTCAAGATACAAACTTTACCTTTAAAACACAATACCACCATCAGTATACCAAAATCTTCCAATTTCCCACTCAACCGTCAAACTTTTTACTCAGATCTTCATCTATTAACTGCCTCTTTCACTTGATTTAACCATGCTCGGCTAACTCAAGTTCGCCAACAAGCTTCCATCATCGTAGAGACTAAGATGCAAACATCGCCTCAAATCGACACCACTTTTCGACTTAGAGCGCCCGCCACCACATTCGCCTTACCCGGTGGTACTCGATAGAACAATCGTAGTCTTTAACAACTCTATCCACCTTCTCCTTCAGATTCGCTTCTTTCTCGAGTCAAGAGATATTTCAGACTTTTGTGGTCCGTATATCACCGACTTTTCCTCAGATAAGTAATGTCTCCAAACCTTAAGAGCAAAGACTACAAATGCTAACTCCAAGTCGTAAGGTCGGTAATTAACCTCGTATGGTCTCAATCACGAGATGCATACGCAACTACCTTTCCGCCTTGCATCAGAACACATCCTAATCCCGTGTGAGAAGCATCGCAATACACGACAAAATCCTTTCCTGCTTCAGGCTGAATCAAAACAGGAGCTTCCGTCAAAACTTTCTTGAGCTTCTCAAAACTCTCTTGTTGCTTATCACCCCACACAAAAGGTACTTCCTTTTTCAACAATTTCAAAAGGTGCGGCTAACGATGAAAATCCTTCAACGAATCTTCGATAATATCCGCTAATCCCAAGAAATCGCGAACCTCGCCATTTGGACTTAGGTGGTTTCCAATCTAATACAACCTCGATCTTCGAGGATCCACCCTTATCCCTTCCGCAGATACCACATGTCCTAAAATGTAACCTCTTTCACCAAAATTCACACTTCATCAATTTGGCGACAATTTCTTCTCCCTTAAAACTCATAACACAATCCGAGATGCTCATCGTTTCCACTTCGGACTTAGAATACACCAAGATGTCGCTCATGAATACCACGATTTAACCGATCCAAGTAGGGCTGAAAAATCCGGCTCATCATATCCATAAACGCAATTGCTGCGCTCATCAATCCGAATGTCATTACCAGAAATTCATAGTGGCCATATCCGGTTGGAAAGTCGCCTTTATGGATGTCCGCTTTTTTCACTTTAAGTCGATGATACCCCGACCTTAGATCAATTTTAGAGAATACCGCAGACCTTTTAAGTCGATCGAACAAATCGTCGATCCCGGGTAAAGGATACTTGTTCTTGATAGTCACTTATTCAACTACCTGTAGTCTATACACATCCTCATCGATCCGCCCTTCTTCTTCACGAATAGAACCGGTGCTCCCCATGGAGACACATTAAGTCGGATGAATCCACGATCAAGCAATTCCTGAATCGAGCCTTAAGCTCAACCAATTCCTTCAAAGCCATTCTATATGGAGCAATAGAAACCGCGCCGCTCTGCAATAAGTCTATCCCGAATTCTACCTCACGATCCGGAGGCAACCTCGAAGTTCTTCCTAAAAACATCTGCAAATTCATTCACCGTCCCGACTTCTTTAACAGCTTGCATCCTTAGCCTCCAAAGCATTCACCGACATCGAAAAAGCTTCGATCCTTTCCTAACCATCTTTTCCGCCTTTAAGAGCGGATATTACATTAGATAAGTAGTTCCGCCTCTCGCCCATCACTACAACTTCCTTGTCATCAAAAGTTCTTAAGGACATTCTCTTAGCAAAGACAATCCACATTTGCACGGTGATTCACAAGCCGCCCATGCCTAAGATTAGGTCAATTCTCCAATGGCAACTCCATTAAATCACCGAAACCCGATCCTTGGACTTCTAGAGGCACTTCCTTAAAGAGTTTGTTTATTTCACTGTCATCCCTAGAGGACTAAGTATACCATCTTCCTAGGTACGCTTTTAGAAGTCACATGCAAAGTCCCGATACTTCACTAGCGATATAGGAATGAGTTGACCCTATATCTATCAAAGCAATAAAGGGCAACCTGTAAATCAAAAACGCATGCTGATAACATCAAAAGGCCATCGTTTTCTCGCGACGAACAAAGATACACCAAACCCGGTTGTCTCGCGCCGTAGTTTCCATCGCTTCTCGCTCAAGTTCCGCGACCTCTCCGAACCATTGCCCCTTCCATTGGGACCACGACCTCTTATCGGTTGTCGTCCACTTCATCGCCTTGATTAGCACCACGACTTGTCGGACGGTTCTTTTCCAGTTCATCGGACAATCTTTGATCATGTGATCCTTCAACCGCACTTGAAACATCCGCCGGCTTTTCTTCAAAGATTCTCCGAGTGCATTTTCCCACATCGAGAACAAGTACGACTTTGCACTCCGTAGTAGTCTGTTGACCTCGCGGTCCATCATTTCTTGACTTTTTCTCAAAGTTCTTAAGACCAAGACCCAAAGCTTCTCTTATTCTTGCTCGACCTCTTCCGGTTCCGCTCTCTCGGTCAGCTTAGCCTCTTCAAGAATTGTTGCCCTTTCCACTAAGATTGCAAAATCTCTTTCACGATGTGGGGCAATCATCACTCTTAGCTCATCTCTAAGTCCATCTTCAAATCGATACACCGCTCATATTCCGTAGCCACTATCCTCCGCATAACGACTAAGTCGTAAAATTCGCTTCATATTCATTTATCGACTTGTTTCCTTGTACCGATTCGTAAATGTCTTCCTCCGAGAGTCGATGTAGCTAGCTCACATATTTTCCTCAAATTTCACTTTAAAATACCCCCAATCCGGACGATCCACGGGCTACTTTCCTTGATAGTAAGTCACCACCGATAGGTTTCATCACGAAGAAGTGAAATAGCACCTTTCAATTTCTCTTCATCGAGCAGCCTATATCGTCCATGATCCTCTCGACCGCTTCCAACCAATATTCAGCTACATTTGGAGCTACTCCAGATACTCCTCACGAAAACCTCACTCCATTCGATCTAAGTCTCTCACCACAGACTTCCGAGATCCATTTCAGAACTAGCTTCGCTACTGCTCCAAAACTCGCAAAGACAAATTGTGATATCACAATACCACCTTCATTTTGTTCTTGGAAGTCCGCCCCAACAGGTGGGTGGTGGAGCTTCATTCTCTAACCTTGACCAGATCGAATCGGTTTCAAACAGCTTATCCTTCCTCTTCCATGTCCACGACGACCTCGCCCCTAGAGCTCATGTCTACTACGTATCTTATCTGTTTTTACGAAAAGTCTTATGTATTAGAGTCTTTTCACTTCTTATTAAAAGAAAGTTTTATGAAACAGATCTTCAGTGGTTTTCGTAGTAGTACACATACACCTAGGGTCCATGTCTCTAAAGTTTCCTTAGACTTATCAAACATTCATAACATTTATCAAATGAAAGTACATACACGATGGATCCGGGCCGAGAATTCGAAAGTGCCA
Source organism: Gossypium rotundifolium (assembly GCA_025506655.1). Classification (NCBI taxonomy): domain Eukaryota; kingdom Viridiplantae; phylum Streptophyta; class Magnoliopsida; order Malvales; family Malvaceae; genus Gossypium; species Gossypium rotundifolium. The sequence goes on along the minus strand of CP106733.1, from coordinate 103,541,940 downwards.
TGCTCTTATAAAACCATTTAACTTAAGAAAAATTTTCAAAAAATTTTTGGGCCAAATTTTGAAAACGCTAGGGCTTCAAAACCCAAGGCCGAGAGTTTAAAACTGGCTCGATACCAAGTTGAAACACCCCAAACCCTACCAAAAAGTCTAACCTGATTTGGTATGTTCCTTGAGTAAAACTTTAGCGAATTCCATTGTAAAGAAATTTTGTTTTAAAAACATTATTCTTAGGAGGAATTAATAAAACCATAGGAAACCAAACTTAAGAAAATTTCCTTGAAAACATTTATATATTAAAGACAAAACCTTTTAAAATAATTATTAAAAAGCAATTTAGTTATTTAATAGATATTTATTCATGGCAAAATAAAAGTAAATCCAAACACGAAATTAAAGATAGTTCATAATGGCCTTATTACATAATATTGGCAACCCAAATTAAAGTCTAAGTAATAAAATTTAACTTAAAGAGTTTAAGTTGGAAAATCTCCACAATACTTAATACGAAAGCATCGCCACCTCGAAATCCTTCTTCATTCCGATCCATCGCACTACGAGTTATCTCAAAAGTTATCCCATAAAATGGGTGAGTCATAAACTCAATGTATAACACATGCACTAAAAAGCCCATTTTATGAAATGCTTTCAAACCCAAAAATTTCACATATGGCCATAGGCCCATTTAATCAAATATTTGGCCCAAAGGCCCATTTTAGCTCAAATTTAGCCCAAAGGCCCATTTTACTCAAATTTAGCCCAAAGGCCCATTTCATAGCAGATCAAATAATGATCATACAATGTTACATGGATATGTATATGAAATGAAATGCAAGCCCTACCAACCTAAATATCCATCCGCTACACACCCACTCGCATCAACCAAAGACACCGTGGGGATTACTAAATCGACCTCCATCCGCTACACACCATCAAGGCGCTTGTCATAATCAACATGCACATCGCCTCTTATTGTGGCAAAGCCACCAAAACAGATGTGACCAAGTCACCGATCAAGTCCAATTTCAATTACGTGACCGAAGTCACCAGAGCCAAATATGTGACCGGCCACCAGAGTGAAATATGTGACCGGCCACCGAGTCAAATATGTGACCGGCCACCGAGTCAAATATGTGACCAAGCCACCAAAATTCACATATGTGACCGAAGTCACCGTAATTGTGGTAAAACCACCGTAATACTTCCTCCTTTATTAAACATACCCATATGCCCATGCACATACATATCAAATCGATTTTCATGCTATGTACCCACAAATCATAATATAGTCATGCTTATTTCATATTGATGCATATATCAAAATAAATCAATATTGGGTAACATACCGATTTTTGTATACCAATGATTGGTATCCGCAAACAAACATATTATCATATAATCACTTTTTAATAATATAAATCTATGGAAATTTTAATGTATGGTTACACACCTAGTAATAGTGAGAACAATACTCTAGCTCGTCCACACCTAAATGATTAACACACTCTGCTAGTATAAACTATTGTTAGCAAAAACTATACTTATAAACGATGGATCTAAATCCTTACCCTGATTCACGAATGAAAATTATTTACGGTTTTCTCCACTAGATGGATCAAAACCACCGATATTCCACCAACGTAAAGTGGTTCTATTGTACGCACTACTTTGAATAATCGATCCTCGTTTGCAGAGGGTCCACAATCGGGTGGAAAGTCTCTAACCCCCGATACTGCTCTTCGTTTGTAGTTTGATGGTAAAGGAATACCTCCTCTCTTCCAAACACTTCGAACGGCTCTTTTCTTACCTATCTTGATGATCTTAGATCGCTCCTAAAAATAACTTAGATTAGTGATCCGTCTAAAAAAAATGATATAATCTAAATTAGTAGTCTTACCTTGATGATTCGAATGGTTACTTAAAGGTTGTCTTCAACAAGATCTTTGTAAAAATCTTTTCAAGAGATTCGGCCTAGGAGAGAACTAAAAGATTATGATTTTAAGTTTGCTAAAGTAAAAAGGAATAATGAAAATAATTGATAGCATCTTACTTTGATCACTTGGAGGTTCGGCTTTGAAAAAGAAGAAAAGAATATGATGATTCGGCCTTCACAAAATAAAAGAATAAAAATGGTGGTTTCAATATGATGGTTTCGGCTTTGAAGGAAAGAAGAAAGAGAATGAAAAGAGAAGGAAGTAAAGAGAAAGAGGAGAAGAAAATGATAATGGTGATTTCGGCAATGAGAGAAAGATAAGAGAAAAATAAGATGAAAAGAAAAAGAAAAGAGAATATGATCAAAGAGAAGGAAGATTGACTATGGAACTTAGATGCATTCTCAAAGAGGAGAGAAATGAAGAAGAATAATGGTGCTTAATCTTTGTGGTTTTTGGTTTCAAAATGAAAACTAAATGAGAGAAAAAGGTTGTGTTTGGTTCAAGCAATTGAGGCTAAATCAAAAGCGAAAATGTACCAAAATGACTAAGGTACATTCGACCAAAATGAAGAAAATTGGTCAAAAGATGAAAGCTAAAACAAAAGAGAGTTTTTACCTAAACTCTATGGCAAATTTGGCTAGAGAGAATTTTGGAGAAAATGAGAAAAGATGGACAAACAAGGACTTTTGGCTAACTTTTCCCCTAATGGCAAAGCATAAATTCGCCACATCAATGCCAACATATCCCCTTTTTCCTCCTTGTTTCTTCCCTATCCACTCTTGATTGCTATCAAAGAAATAAACCTCTCCTTTAGCCTCCATGTTGTCTTGGTTCATGGTCAAATGACCATGGACACATCCCCAAAACATAGCCAAATATCAAGCCTTTGTCCCTTCATCTTATCACCAACTTATGATTTCATGCCTTAAGTTTTAACTTCCTTTTCCACATGGTCAACTAGCCAAAATGGATGAAAGCTCATCCACTCTAGAATATTCTTAGCCGACACTTACAAGGAAGAAAACAAAAAAATTAAAAATCTCCCTAATGTTAGCTAGGAGATTCAACCTTACACCTCAAGCACACATCCATGCATCTTAACCACTTTGCCAATTACTTAACTTATGCTAGAACTTCTTATCATCAATTCTTAAGGCCTTATTAGCTTAGTTCTCTCTAATTAATAGAAATTAAAAGTTTAACAAAGTATTCACCTAATAAATGAAGCTCAAATAACTTCCAAAATTGCACTTACTAATGTTCAAGCATGCAACAACATTCAATTAAGTAAAATGCTTAGCCCCTAAATATCAGGATGTTACAGCAAAACCACTATTCATTTGGTCATTTAAATACTATAGCCGAATATGTACGTTTATCCTTATTCAATTTATACCAATCAATTTATTCAATCACATGCACACAATAACTAGTTGTTCACAACCATAATTTAATTCTTCAAACCTCATGACCGAATATAATAAACTCCAACTAAGTCAATACCATGGCCAAATATTTACAAGTGAGTTTACTTCCATTTGATCATTAATAAATCGAATTCATTAATTACAAGCATAAAGTATAACCTTATTCTTTCATGGCTTAACTCATAAGTGCATACGAAATAATCAAACGCATATCCATCAACCAAAATGCACTATATACCTTATTCAAACCAAAATTCATATACTCAAATGTTACACATAACATAATATGAAATAACTTCCAAGTTAAGCTTATAAGTCATACAAGAAATATTCATTTGTAACATATAGATAATATACCTTTCATAATTTCATGAAACACACACATACCAAAACAAGTTTACATTATGACCGAATATGCACAAACATATGCAACATCTCAAGCATAGAAATAAAGCCATTTTCGCATGGTATGTATATACATACACATATACATCATTCGAGTCAACTCTAAAGTAGTTTAGCCTATATCTGCCTTAGAATTTAAGTTCATTCACAAAAAAGGTACCAAAGATAGTTGATGGTGTGATTGACTTTGATGATGATCCTCGAGCTCGAACTTAGACTTCAAGATATAAAAAATAGTCAAATAAACACATACAGTAAGCTTACATAGCTTAGTAAGTTCTAAGCAATGGTAAAATATACAACTAATCATTATACAAATTTAATCAATCCAACTTGATCATCAATGAACTCATAACCGCAAATATATATAACATGTCACCATTTAACAATTACTATATTTAACAGATCTCAAAACTAAGTGCTCATGTACCATTTATCCATCTCAAACAAGCTCAAAGATTAATGACCACATCTCATTTCTATAATTTCATAAACATGTTATTCAACTATCATGCATCAGTTACCTATGTATCACCTCTCTTTTATCTCTATTCATTAGTTTATGTCTTTGAAGGATCCGTAAACCCACACACATAGTGCAATTCATGTAACGTATCGCACACTTAGTGTCGTTACTTGAGAAAGAACACACACATAGTGCCATTTACTAGTAATGCATCGCACACTTGTGCCATTACTTGTTTTTCCGCACACATAGTGCTAGACAACTGATTTCGCACACACAGTGCTCGGTATATAAGCTCGCACACATAGTGCTCATTAACCCATCTTCTCCTCATTACTAAATACACATATGGTTTCATCTTCATTCATATATACACATATATTCAAAGGTTCAAAAACAACTCATTTCTCCTATCACATATCATCACATTCGGCAACACCCAATATACTTATAAATATATCCACATATTCAATTACAAACATCACTGTCATTTCATTTTCACGTTTAACTATCCCTTAATGCATGTACATATATTCTATCAACCCAATTAATCAAAGCTTATATATATGTATATATATATATACTAACCCCACATTCGACTAAAACATAATATTTCCCATGCCACATTTGACATTATGAAATTAAATCTATTTACTTCACTTTAACATATACATTTTAATATAGAATAAAATTTGATTCAATCCGATTGCTTAAAAACTTACCTTGAAAATCGACGGATTAGGTTTGCTTTGCTATTCGTTCAACTTTGCTTTTCCCCGATCCAATCCCGTTTCTTTTTGTTCTTGATCTAAATAATTTCAAATTAAGCTCATTCAAATACATTTTCATTCAATTTAATCCAAAAACACATAATTATGAAAATTACCATATTACCCCTAACATTTACAATTTTTACAATTTAGTCCCTATTGCATGAAACACCCCAAACCCGGCCCACAAGCCCTGACCGGATCTGGCATGCTCCTCGAGTAAAATGTAGCTAAACCTCATTTTGTCATCTTGGAAAAAAATTGGTGATTTTAAAGAAATTGGATTTGAGTTGTGATCAATTTAAAAACCGTGTTGTTTTTGAAGTTTGTATTGAAATGTTATTATCACGTTTCAAAAGTTACAAGTTAAAAGAAGTGCCGCATTTTAGAGCTTTTTATTATTAACTTGAAAACCGTAGGTGTTTGGGTGTCAAAACAATTGAAGATGTTTTACGAAAAATGTTTAATTATTTGTTTGATGTTGTTCCTATCATAATAAAAATTAAAATGCATAAATAAAAAGTTAAATAGTAATGGCCTTATTACAACCAAACAAAACCGAAATAAATCTAAAAAAAAAACTTAATAAGAAAACGTGATAAACTTAATCATAAGAAAGAAGAAAAATGCTGAGCTGAGCATGGCCACCACTAAGTCCCTGCCAACCCAGTCCATTTACTGAGTATCACCTGCAAAATGTTAGCCCACGAAGGGTGAGTCAATAGACTCAGTGTGTAGCAGCCATCACAGATTCCCAATCGATAAAAACATATCATTTCACATACGAACAAATACAAGCAATGATGCAACCTAAACCCACCTAGATATCCATCCTCTACACATCACCCGTACCTACCAATCACGCTAAACTAACGAGATCCCGAAATGTTTGCCTTACCCCTTCCTACAATCGGCCAACACTTGTTAGTAGCCAAAAGCCTATTCGGCTCAACCGAAAATCCCAAAGGATATGTCGCATGGAGATATCATCTTACCTTTATGCCGATTTGGTTTCCAAACAAATCCCAAAACTACGTGATGCACTTCCCTTGCAATCGGCCAAGCACTAATACATACAAACGATTAGCCTTCGGCTTTTGAATGAAAAAGAAACAGATCTATACGCTAGAACCCTTACCACGCAAAAGAGTGACCAAAACACAACTGGTCAACTGGCTCTAAGTAATTAACAAGAAGAAACCCAAAGTAGAGAAATAGATTTAGAGGACAAGAATGATCGGCTTTTAGTGCTTAAGAACAATCAGTTTCAGTGGTTTAAGGGTGCAATCGGTTATGACTCAAAAGAAAAGAATGGAGAATAGATGTTTGGGACCTTAGGAGTTGTGGCAATGAAGGGAAAGAATGGAAGAGAGGTTTCGGCCTTAGCAAAATAAAAGGAGAAGTGAAGATGCACAAATGGGTTCTTTTACTTTCGGTTGAGAGACAAAAGAGAAGAAAGAAAGGGAACACTTGAATATGCCAAATAAATATCAGCACCCACTCTCCCTTCATGATCGAAACTACCACCCTAAATCCCCTCCATTCGACCAACTCTTCTTCCCTCATCCAAATCCCCCTTTTCACTCCTACTTAGCCGAATCTTTAAGCTGTCAGACCCAATCTACACTTCATCCATTCAGAGTCCTTGTGCCGTCCACCACTGCACCTCCTTGCTGAAAAATAAAAGCTCCAAAATGCTTCCCTTGCTGCTCGAATCTGGGTCCCTTCACACTCCCTGTGGCGTCACCTCACAAGGCCCTAAGTGGCCACTCTTTGCCACTTTACCAAGGCTTTACTTGTGTCATAACCCTCACACACCTCTACTTAAGGCCTAGCTCCCTTAGTTCCCTTTTTAGGCTTAAAATCCAATAAATTTCTAAGGCTTCCACCTACATCCCAAGGTTCCTGAAGCCCCCAAAACACATTCAAATCACACACAAGCATGCTACCACATACCTTTAAGTGAAAATACATAACACCTAAATCCTGGATATTACAGTTCTACCCCCTTAAAATAATTTCGACCTCGAAATTACCTAGCTAAAATAAGTGAGGGTATTGCTGTCGCATTGCTTCCTCTGGCTTCCACGAAGCTTCTTCCGATCCATGGTTACGCCATAACACTTTGACTAGAGGAACTGATTTCCTCCGAAGCACCTTCACATTCCGTTCTAGAATCTGAATCGGCTTTTCCTCATAGGACAAATTTGGTCTTAGCTCCACCTCCTCAATCGGTATTACATAAGATGGATCCGATCGGTAATGCCGTAGCATTGAAACGTTGAACACATCGTGCATCTGCTTCAATTCCGTAGGCAACTCTAACTGATACGCCACTAGTCCAACCCGCTTCAAAATCTGATAAGGTCCTATGAACCTAGGACTTAACTTTCCCTGGCGACCAAATCTCATCACCTTCTTCCATGGTGAAACTTTAAGAAACACCTATCCCCCACGGCAAACTCTATCTCCTTCCACTTAAGATCTACATATGACTTTTGCACGCGGATGCCTCCTTCAATGTATCCAATTACCTTAATAGCTTTCTTGATTCGCCACAATCTACGGACCCAAAACATGACGTTCCCCAATTACATCCAACACGTAGGATCGCGACACCTCCTTCCATACGTAACCAGCGCTTCGTATGGTGCCATCCGAATACTTGCTTGATAGCAGTTATTGTTCCCAAATCCCGCTAAAGGCAAGAACTCCTCCCAACTTCCTTTGAAATCTATCACGCAACCCCTCAACATATCCTCTAGCACTTGAATTACCCGCTAGATTGGCCGTCCGACTGTGGATGGAATGCGTCTTCAAGTCCAACACAGTGCCCAATGCTTGATGTAGTGCTTTCCAAAATCGAGTTTAAACCTCGGATCCCTATCCAAGATAATCGACACCGGCACTCAAATGCGACCTCACGATTTCTGCTACATATAATTCTGCCAATCTCTGCAGAGAATAGTCAACCCGCACTAGTATGAAATGTGCGGACTTCTTCAACCGATCTACTATCACCTATACCGAGTCCTTCTTAGTAGGCGTAAGGGGAAGCCTACTAACGAAGTCCATGGTAATTCTCTCCCACTTCCATTACGGAATCTTTATCGCTGAAGCAATCCTGACGGTACTTGGTGTTCAGCCTTGACTTGCTGACACGTTAAGCACTTCCCTACAAATTCTGTAACTTCCCGCTTAAGACCAGGCCACCAAAACTGATCCTATAAATCCCTATATAACTTACTTCCTCCAGGATGCATAGCATATGGACTACTATGCCATTCTGAAGAATTCTCTGCCTTAATTCCCCATCCTTTGGCATACAAACCTTACCCCAAAAACACAACACTCCCTCGCTGTTTACAACATAGTCCTCCAACTCCTCATTTTGTACTTGTAGCAGCTTAGCATTGAGTTCACCCTCTACAAATTGTTTCTCCTTTACCTGACTTAGCCATGTTGGCTTCACTTGCAACTCCGCTAGCAAACTTCCGTCCTCATAAAGGCTAAGATGTGCAAACGTCGCCCTCAAATTTGACACCACTTTCCGACTTAGGGCATCTACCACCACATTTGCCTTGCTTGGGTGATACTCTATTGAACAGTCGTAGTCTTTCAAGAACTCCACCCACCTTCGCTGACTCAAATTTAGCTCCTTCTGAGTCAGTAGATACTTCAGACTCTTATGATCCATGTAAATTACTAACTTTTCTCCATATAAATAGTGCCTCCACACTTTTAGCGCGAAAACTACTGCAGTCAACTCCAGGTCATGCGTCGGATAGTTAACCTCATGTGGCCTCAACTGCCGAGAAGCATAAGCGACCACTTTCCCGTCTTGCATGAGGACACATCCCAATCCTGTATGGGAAGCATCACAATACACCACGAAGCCTTTCCCTACTTCCGGTTGAATCAAAACTGGAGCCTCAGTCAATACTTCCTTAAGCTTCTCAAAACTCTCCTGCTGCTTATCCGCCCATACGAATGGTACATCCTTTCTTAACAACTTCATCAGAGGTGCTGCTATTGATGAGAACCCTTCCACAAATCTCCTGTAGTAGCCTGCTAACCCCAAGAAACTATAGACCTCTACCACAGTCTTAGGTGGTTTCCAATCTAATACTGCCTCAATCTTCGAGGATCCACCCTTATCCCTTCTACAGACACCACATGCCCTAATAACGTAACTTTCTTTAGCCAAAATTCGCACTTGCTGAACTTTGCATATAGCTTCTTTCCCCTTAACACTTGCAACACCATCCAGAGATGCTCATCATGTTCTTCCTCAGACTTGGAATACACTAAGATATCGCCTATGAACACAATGACGAACCGATCCAGGTAGGGTTGAAAACCCATTCATCATATCCATGAATGCAGCTGGGGCATTCGTTAATCCGAACAGCATTACTAAGAACTCATAATGCCCATATCTTGTCTAGAAAGCTGTCTTATGGATATCTACTTCCTTCACCCTAAGTTGATGATATCCCGACCATAGATCTATCTTTGAAAATATCGCGGCCCCCTTAAGCTGATCGAACAAGTCGTCTATCCTCGGCAATGGGCACTTGTTCTTGATGGTTAGCTTATTCAACTACCGGTAATCTATGCACATACGCATAGTCCCGTCCTTCTTCTTCGTAGATAGGACCATGCTCCCTATGGAGACACACTAGGTCGAATAAACCCACGATCGAGTAACTCTTAGATCTGGTCCTTGAGCTCTACCAACTCCTTCGGCGCCATCCTATATGGAGCAATTGACACAGGAGCTGTCCCTGGCAGTAAATCAATTCCAAACTTGACCTCCCTATCCAAGGGTAACCCAGGCAGCTCCTTCGGAAAGACATCCTCGAATTCCTTACGGTTCTCACTCCACTAACTCCTTCTTCTTTTGCACCCAAAGTACTCACGAATGCCAAAAATGCCTTGCACCCTTTCCGTACCATCTTATCAGACTTTAATGCGAGACTACGTTAGCCAAATAATTTTGTCTTTCTCCTATCATAATTATCTCCTCATCCTTCGGAGTCCTCAACTCCATTCGCTTAGCTGCGCAATTCAATTTAGCATGATGTTCCACTAGCCAATCCATGCCTAGAATAAGATCAAATTCCCCAAAAGGTAGTTCCATCAAGTTGGCAGGAAATACCACTCCTTGAATCTCTAGGGGCACACTCCGAAATATCCTATTCACCACTACCATTTGACCTAATGGGCTCACTACAGTCATCTCCCTAACTGACAGTTTAGATGCTACACCTAATGTTTCAGCTATTCTACATGCAATATATGAGTGGGTCGAGCCAACATCAATTAAAGCAAAGTAAGGCTTGTCAGCTAGAAGGAATATACCGGTTATGACGTCCGGTGCGTCACAATCCTCCCTCCGACGAACTGCATACACCAGACCCAGCTATCTCGCCTCTATGTTACCAACACCTCTGACCGGTGTTCCCCGACCTCTTCGAACCAAGATACCTCGCTAAGCTGGACCACGACCCGTGGTGGTGCATCCACCTCTTCCAGCCTGATTAAGACCCTGACTTGTTGGTCGGCTCCCGTCTGTTTTCATAGGACAGTCCCTAATCATGTGATCCTTGGATCCACACTTAAAACATCCCCCTGTCTTCTTCCAACACTCTCCTAGGTGCATCTTTCCACACTGAGCACAAGTACGGTACTGTCCCCCATAACAACTTGCTGACCTCATGGCCCATCAACTCTAGGTCTCTTTTGAACATTCCCGGATGACCTTGATGATCCAAAACCTCTCTTTTTTCTATTCTTATCCGCATTCTGTCTCACAAATTCATTGACCCCTTCGGCTACCTTATCCTTCTTTACGAACACAGCAAACTCTCGCTCCTGCTGTGGAGCTATCAGCAATCTTAGGTCATCCTTCAATTCATCCTCAAACATGACACATCATTCATGCTCCGCAGCTATGATGCCTCGAGCATACCAGCTTAGCCTTAAAAATTTTGCCTCGTACTTCGCTACGGACTTATTCCCCTGAACCAACCTTAGAAACGCCTTACTCTGCACATCAATATAGCTAGTCCCAATATACTTATTCTGATACGTTGTCTTAAAATACTCCCAAGTGAGATCATCAGCTGTAGCACTATCCCGAACTGTGAGCCACCACTGGTATGACTCATCGCGGAGAAGCGACACCAAACCTTTCAGTTTCTCCTCAGTAATCAGGTCCAAATCGTCCATAATTCGCTCCATTGCCTCCAACCAATACTCAGCCGTATTGGGCGCCACACCAGACACACCTCGAAATACCTCCACTCCATTGGCTTGGAGTCACTCGGGTACAGATTTTGGAGCTCCCATACCTCCACTTGCTCCAGCCACCCTCTCAAGAACTCACAACATCGCCTGCGATACTGCATCATCCCCCGTTTGATCCTGATATTCAACACCAGCAGCTGGTGGTGGTGGCATCTCATTCTCGGACCCTTGACCAGACCTAACGGGTTCCGATACGATCATTATGCCTCTACCATGCCCACGCACATTACGACCATGTCCCCTAGAACTCATGCCTACGATCGCGATTTAATCTACTTTTTTTAAAAGAAGTTTTATGCATCAGTTTTTGTTCCACTGATTACCTACGAACAAGTTTTATGTAAAGAAGTTCAGGGGTTGTTCTTTCGATCATTTCAGGGTTTTCAATTCAAGTTTTCAACCCTAATCCAGATAATCACATTCATTCAATAGTATCTATTACACACATTCACCACTTTGAACATTCTCACCCGTTCCAACCCAGGGGTATTTTCATATTTGTCCTATAAGGGGTATTTTGGTAATTTTCCAAATCAGGGTATCTCGACATTTTGCAAAATAGGGGTTTTTGGTATTTTTACAAAATAGGAATTTTTTTGACAAAAGTTGAGGTAGTATGGCAATTTTATAAACTGAGGGTATTTTAGTGATTTTACAAACCAGGGGTATTTCGATAATTTTGTAAATCGGAATATTTCGAAATTTTTTTTCAAAATCTAAAATAGTTTTTGCAAATCAAAAGGGTAATTCAGTGGTTTTAATTATTGAACTTAGCCTGTGAATAAGTCCTCTCGATTAGGATGAACCGTCACTACGCACCAGGTAGGATTCGAGTGAAGAGGAGGTGAGTCACTAGGATTGCTTAAATACCAAGCTCCCCCTGAATCCAATCATAGACATGCGCACAACGATTGCCACACAGTTAACTCGGTGACTCACTCACAGGTTTGTTTGATTAGACTTTAAGTTTTATGTAATTCTGTGTTGGAATAAGCTAATCCGACGGTTCAATATCTCTAATCTACTAATCTACGATCCCGTATCACCCACATACAAATCACATAGTAGTTAGGGTACCTACAGTGGACTTGGTAGGAGACTCAAAAGGCCATGCCAGAAAACATGCTCATCCTTCAGTAAAACTCAATTAAAAAAACATTTTTGGGCCAAACAGCCCTCAAGGTTGAGTTTTGAATCGGGCTCTGATACCAAATTGAAACACTCCAAACCCGACCCACAAGCCCTGACCGGATCTGGCATGCTCCTCAAGTAAAATGTAGCTAAACCTTGTTTTGTCATCTTGGAAAAAAAATGGTGATTGTAAAAAAATTGGATTTGAGTTGTGATCAATTTGAAAACCGTGTTGTTTTTGAAGATTGTATTGAAACGTTATTATCATGTTTCAAAAGTTACAAGTTAAAACAAGTGCCGAATTTTAGAGCTTTTTATTATTAACTTGAAAACCGTAAGTGTTTGGGTGTCAAGACAATTGAAGTTGTTTTATGAAAAATGTTTAATCATTTGTTTGATGTTGTTCATATCATAATAAAAATTAAAACGCATAAATAAAACAGTTAAATAGTAATGGCCTTATTACAACCAAACAAAGCCCGAAATAAATCTAAAAAAACTTAATAAGAAAACGCGATAAACTTAATCATAAGAAACCAAAAAAATCTTGAAATGAGCATGGCCACCACTAAGTCCCTGTCGACCGGTCCATTTCTTGAGTATCACCGCAAAATGTTAGCCCACGAAGGGTGAGTCAATAGACTCAGTGTGTAACAGCCATCACAGATTCCCAATCGATAAAAACATATCATTTCACATACGAACAAATACAAGCAATGATGCAACCCAAACCCACCTAGATATCCATCCTCTACACATCACCCGTACCTACCAATCACATCGTGGGATTACTAAATCGGCCCTCCATCCGCTACACACCATCAAGGCGGTCATTGCGATCAAGCGTACATCGCCCTTATAATCGTGGCATAGCCACCAGATAATGTGACAGAGTCACCAGATTCATAATATGTGACATAAGTCACTGGATAATGTGGTAATAACCATCGGAGCACTTCCCTTTATCATTATCACCCATATGCCATTGCAACATACATATTATTCAGATATCACGCAATGTACCTTACTCCAAAGTCATAACGAAATCATACATATTCCATATCGAAACATATTAACTGAGAGTTAGGGGTAACGTACCTGAATGCACTGTACCATTGAATGGTACCCTTAGCAATGTTTATTCATAACTTTATTAACACATGCTTAACATTATTACTATTAATCTATTGGGAATTTAGTGTGAGGTTACACACCTGACTATTCATAGGTTTAAGCGAAATCCCAAACTACGCAAAACTAACGAGATCCAAAAATGTTTGCCTTACCCCTTCCTACAATCGGCCAACAATTGTTAGTAACCAAAAGCCTATTCAGCTCAACTAGAAATCCCGAAGGATATGTCGCATGGAGATATCATCTTACCTTTATGCCGATTTGGTTTCCAACCAAATCTCGAAACTACGTGATGCACTTCCCTTGCAATCGGCCAAGCACTAATACACACAAACGATTAGCCTTCGACTTTTGAATGAAAAAGAAACAAATCTATACGCTAGAACCCTTACCATACAAAAGAGTGACCAAAATGCAACTAGGCAACTAGCTCTAAATAATCGACAAGAAGAAACCCAAAGTAGACAAATAGATTCAGAAGAGATGGATGATTGGCTTTTAGTGCTTAAGAACAATCGGTTTCAATGGTTTAAGGGTTCAATCGGTTATGACTCAAAAGAAAAGAATAAAGAAAAGATGTTTGGGACCTTAGGAGTTGCAGCAATGGAGGGAAAGAATGGAAGAGAGGTTTCGGACTTAGCAAAATAAAAGGAGAAATGAAGATGCACAAATGGGTTCTTTTACTTTTGGTTGAGAGACAAAAGAGAACAAAGAAAGGGAACACTTGAATATGCCAAATGAATTTCGGCACCCACCCTCCCCTTCATGACCGAAACTACCACCTCAACTCCCCTCCAATTGGCCAACTCTTCTTCCCTCATCCAAATCCCCATTTTCACTCCTACTTAGCCTAATCTTTAAGCTGTCAAACCCAATCTACACTTCATCCATTCAAAGTCCTTGTGTTGTCCACCACTGCACCTCCTTGCTAAAAATAAAAGCTCCAAAACGCTTCCATTGCTACTCGAACCTGGGTCCCTTCACACTCCCCGTGGCGTCACCTTACAAGGCCCTAAGTGGTGCCTCTTTTCCACTTTACCAAGGCTTTACTTGTGTCATAACCCTTACATACCTCTACTTAAGGCCTAGCTCTCTTAGTTCCCTTTTTAGGCTTAAAAATCCAATAATTTTCTAAGGCTTCCACCTACATCCCAAGGTTCCCGAAGCCCCCAAAATACATTCAAATCACACACAAGCATGCTACCACATACATTTAAGTGAAAATGCATAACCCCTAAATTTCGGATATTACATTGCACAAAACACAGAACACATAAAATTTGAACCTACTCTTTAGGGCCGAATATTCATAGCTCTTATACAAACTCATACATTTCATTTATTTCACATTTTGACCCTCCAAATTACAATTTTCATAATTTAACCCTAATTACTCACAATCATCAAAATTTCCAATACAAAACATGTTAATCTAAAGCATATCCTTATTATTTTTCCATCAAACATTACAACACACAAGCCTTCATCAATGGCCAAACACCACACATGCATTAATATCAAAAATTTTAACATGGTCGGATAGTATTCGAAGCAGCGATCTCAAAAACGTAAAAGTTAACAAAAACCGAACTTAATTACATATCTAATCAAGCTTGGAAAGGGTTGAATATTTGAGGGATTAAGTTTCTCTTCTTCTTCTTTAGTTTCAGTCAAATGAAGGTAAAAGGATGAACATGCAACACTTTTTTTATATGTTTTCATTATAATATGTTTATAATATAATTTATGTATTATTATTATAACTTAACATATAAAACTAATAATAAAATACATAATGGAAGCATTTTTCCGTCCACTAACATACCAGATGGCTAATTTGCAACTTAAGTCCACATATAAAAGAAGACAAGTCAATTTAACCACTCAATTTAATAAAAGGCTACTTTTACCACTTTTGCGATTTAATCATTTCTCTTAAATTAAACACACAAACAGAAAATTAACTAACAAAATTTTAACACTTGCTCAAACATAAACTATAGGCACCAAATATATTATAAAAATATTCTACTAACTCGAATTTGTGGTCCCAAAACCACTTTCGATTAAGGTCAAATCGGGCTGTTACAACTCTCCCCCACTTAAGGGATTTTCTTCCTCGAAAATCTTACTAATGAACAAATGTGGGTAGAATTCTTTCATTGAATCTTTGAGTTCCCAAGTTGCTTCCTCAACCTCGTGTTTATGCCACTTAACTTTAACCAATGAAAATTTCTTATTTCGTAACTCTTTCACTTCACGAGCTAAGATGCGAATAGGTTCTTCCTCATATGTCAAGTCAGGCTGAATCTCAATCTCTGACGGGCTAATCACATGAGAAGGATCTGATCTGTATCATTGAAGCATCGATACATGAAAAACATTATGAATCTTATCTAACTCAGATGGCGACATCAGCCTATATGCAACCGACCCGATACGCTCAATAACTATGTACGGCCCAATAAATCTCAGACTCAGATTTCCTTTACGGCCGAATCTAAGTATCTTCTTCCATGATGATACTTTAAAAAATACTCGGTCACCCACCTGAAACTCTATATCTTTACGTTTCAAGTTCGCATATGACTTTTGACGATCTGACGCGGCCTTTAAACTTTATCGAATCACTTTTATTTTTTGTTCAGTCTCTTTAATTAAATCAACTACTTGAATCTTGCTTTCACTCAGATCGATCCCATATAAAGCTTCATAAGGTGCCATTTTGATACTCGATTGAAAGCTGTTATTGTACGCAAATTCAATCAAAGACAAGTAACTTTCCCATGCACCCTCAAACTCAAGAACACAACATCTCAACATATCCTCGAGTATTTGAATAACACGTTTGGATTGACCATCCGACTGAGGGTGGAAAGCAGTACTGAAGTGTAATTTAATACCTAGAGCATCTTGCAGTTTCTTTTAAAATCGTGATGTAAAACTCGGATCTCTATCCGAAACAATAGAAATAAGCACTCTGTGCAATCGTACTATTAGAGAAATGTACAAAAATAAAATGGGCCGATTTCGTTAATCTATCAACAATAACCCAAATTGAGTCTTTCTTGCTCGGTGTCAACGGTAACCCAGATACGAAATCCATCATGACTCGATCCCATTTCCACTCAGGTATCATAATCAGTTGAAGTAATCCCGATGGTACCTGATGCTTAGCTTTTACTTGTTGACATATTAAACACTTCGACACATAGTCTAAAATATCTCGTTTCATACCGTGCCACCAATAATGTTGTCTCAAGTCATTATACATCTTTGTACTACCCGGGTGAATTGACAATCTACTATTATGAGCTTCATCACAAATCCTTTGAATCAACTCAGGATTCTTAGGCACACATATTCGGTTTCTGAACCGTAGACATCCCTCAGTGTCAATCTGAAACTCTGAATCAGTGCTCAAACCATAATGATTCCTTTTTGCTAATAAGTCATTATCAACTTTTTCAGCTTCACAAATCTATTGAACGAATAATGGTATTGCTTTCAATTCTACCATAATCGCACCATCATTAGTCATAGCTATAACAACATTCATTGCATGTAGAGCAAATAGTGATTTTCAGCTTAGTGCATCAACAACTACATTAGCTTTCCCCGGGTGATAATCAATCACAAGCTCGTAGTCTCTTAACAGTTCTAACCTTCGTCGCTTTCTCAAATTCAGATCCTTCGGAGTCATTAAATATTTTAGACTCTTGTGATCCGAATAGACATGACATTTTCCACCGAATTGATAGTGACACCATATTTTCAAAGCAAAAACTATGGCAGTCAACTTGAGATCGTGAGTCGGATAGTTCTTTTCGTGCAGCTTTAACTATCTCGAGGCTTAGGCTACAACTTTACCCTCCTACATTAAATCACACTCCAAACCATTTAAGGATGCATCGTTGAAAATAACGAACTCTTTGCCTGACTCCTCTGAACAAGCACTGGAGCTTCTGTTAGCAAGGTTTTTAGCTGATCAAAACTCTTCTGGCACCTCTCTGACCACTCAAACTTAACATCTTTCTATAACAGCTTTGTCATCGGAGCTGCAATTATGAAAAACCCTTTCATAAGGCATTTATAGTACCCGACAAGTCCCAAAAACTATGAACTTCAGAAACATTTCGCGGAGGTTTCCAATCAAGTATAGCTGAGATTTTACTCGGGTCAACTCAAATGCCTAATGCTAAAACAACATGTCCTAGGAAACTACCTTCATTCAACCAAAACTCACATTTGCTGAATTTTGCGTACAACTGTTTATCACGCAAAATCTGTAACACATGTCTCAAGTGTTTGGCATGCTCGGTTTCGTCACGCGAATATATCAGAATGTCATCTATGAATACAACCACAAATCGATCTAGATATGGTCTGAATACCCGATTCATCAGATCCATGAAAACAACAGGGGCATTAGTGAGTTCGAATGGCATCACTAAAAACTCGTAATGGCTGTATCTCGACCGAAAAGCAGTCTTAGGTACATCTGAGTTTCTAACTCGCAGCTAATAATAACATGATCTCAGATCGATTTTCGAGAATACTGAAGCTCCCTTTAGCTGATCAAATAAATCATTGATACATGGCAATGGATATTTATTCTTTACGGTCACTTTATCGAGTTGTCGATAGTCGATAAACATTCTCAAAGTTCCATCCTTGTTTTTCACAAATAGAACCGGCGAACCCTAGGGAGAGAAACTCGGTTGAGCAAAACCTATATCTGTCAATTCTTGGAACTGAGCTTTCAACTCTTTTAATTCATTCGATGCCATTCTATACGGAGCTATCAAAATTAGAGTCATCATTATCACTAACTCAATACCAAACTCTACCTCCCAAACAGGTGGCAATCCCGATAATTTCTCCGAGAATACATTTGGATATTCACAAATAATCGGTACAGATTCAATCTTCTTTTTGGTTACTTTACTATCAATTACATAAGTAGAGTAAGCTTCGTAACCCTTTCTCAAATATTGTCGAGCCAACATCAAGGATATCACTAATAGTAGGCTATTCAAATCTGTAGATTCAATTCAAATTATCTCATTATTCTGACACCGTAGATCAATAGTCTTTCGTCTGCAATTCACTATCGCATCATGCATG
Source organism: Gossypium rotundifolium (assembly GCA_025506655.1). Classification (NCBI taxonomy): domain Eukaryota; kingdom Viridiplantae; phylum Streptophyta; class Magnoliopsida; order Malvales; family Malvaceae; genus Gossypium; species Gossypium rotundifolium. Next base: position 103,523,237 of record CP106733.1, on the reverse strand, counting down.
GTTAGCCAATCCATACCGCAGATAATATCAAACTCATCAAATAGTAGCAACATCAAATCGATCAAAAACATGAGTCTCAAATCATTAAAGGGCAATTCTTGCACACGCTATCAACTAACACACACCGGCCCAGGGGGTTCAAAACCCGAATCACAAACTCAATAGACTCAACAAGTAGAGTCTTGTTGGATACTAATGTTTCACACACATAGGAATGGGTTGAACTAGGATCAATAAGAGCAATTACACTAGTATCAAAGAGAGTGAATATACCGGTGATGACATATGGAGATGAAACCTCCTCTCTGGCACGAATGGCATAGGCTCTAGTTGGCACAATAGCCGCATCTGAAGTCCCTCTCTGAGTGCTGCTCCTACCTCTCACATTAAGAGGTAGTCTACCTCTAGCTGCAGTACTGCTTGGTCTTGTACTCTGATCATTATCCTTTTCAGCTGTCTCCGGGCAATCTCGAATAAAATGATCCTACGAACAACACTTGTAGCAAATGCGATTGTTAGATTTATCCCAACATTCACAAAAATGTCGTCTACCCCACTATTAACGCTCGAGCTTATTCGGTCGAGTATTGCCAACACTAGCAATCGAGGTAGCTTGTGAAGTCAGTGGTAGTCATTCTCGTATAGAGATCCCTGTGTTAGCTTTTGATCGGCTACTATCATTTTTGAACTTCTTTAATAACATTTTAAGAAATTTACCCACTAATCTCTTACGAAGTCTCTAGCTTCAAATTCGACTTTCCATTTTTCTTTCCCCAACTCTTGACTTTACAAGCTCGCTCAACAAGTACCACAAGCTCATTTATTTCAAGTATGCCAACCAGTAATTTTATATCTTTGTTTAACCCTTCTTCAAATCTTCGGCACATAGTAGCCTCAGATGAAACACACTCACGGGCATAGCGGGTAAGTCTCACAAACTTGAGCTCGTACTAAGATAGAGTGATACGACCCTGTTTAAGCTCGAGAAACTCCTTACGTTTTGAATCAATGAATCGCTGGCTGATGTTTTTCTTGCGAAACTCCGTCTGAAAGAAGTCCCAAGTAACTCGTTCCTTTGGGACAACCGATACGAGAGTGTTCCACCAATAGTAGGCAGAATTCCGTAATAAAGATATGGCACACTTCAGGCACTTATCAGGTGTGCAAGATAGTTCATCGAAAACACGAATTGTATTATCGAGCCAAAATTTAGCTCATTAAGCATCATCATCATCTTCGGCTCTAAACTCTTGAGCCCCGTGTTTTCTAATTCTGTCAATCGGAGGCTTATTTACTCTCTCATGATTAACGATTAGGGGTACCACCGGTACTAAAGGTGGAGTATTCGGATTCGGGGTTGTTGAACAGCCGAATTGGTTCAGATATATTGGTTGAACCAATCATTCATTATGCTAAAGAAGGCTTTTTAGCCCCCACGTTAGGATTACTTGTAGCTGGTTGAGATTCATCCGACGCGGTCCCTTGCGCGGGAGCAGGCGCCACACTTTTGACATCGTTAGCTATGGTTCGCTCGGGATCAGGATCCATTTACTATACGGAAGAAGAAAACACATTTCACTATCAGAAGTCATCACATTATCACATTATAAATTATGGCATCTATAGCTAGACTCTTACACGCTACGTTAGTTTGAGAACCGACTAAATCGTAGCTCTGATACTAATCAAATGTAACACCCCTAACCAGAATCCATCACCGAATTAGGGTTACGAGGCATTACTCATCTAATCACAAGTCAACACACTTATATGAATCTTATTACATTAATTAATGCATATCAATTCATGAAATCACAATCAAGCAAGTTACCACAACTTATCATCATTAACATCATTTAAAAACTAATTCCATTCAAATAGCAAAAACACTATTCATTTGGTCATTTAAATACTATAGCCGAATATGTATGTTTATCCTTATTCAATTTATACCAATCAATTAACTAGATTTATTCAATCACATGCACACCATAACTAGTTGTTCACAACCATAATTTAATTCTTCAAACCTCATGACCGAATATATATAAACATCCAATGAAAAATATCTAAACTCCAACTAAGTCAATACCATGGCCAAATATTTACAAGTGAGTTTACTTCCATTTGATCATTAATAAATCTAATTCATTAATTACATACATAAAGTATAACCTTATTCTTTCATGGCTTATCTCATAAGTGCATACGAAATAATCAAACACATATCCATCAACCAAAATGCACAATATACCTTATTCAAACCAAAATTCATATACTCAAATAGTACGCATAACATAATATGAAATAACTTCCAAGTTAAGCTTATAAGTCATGCAAGAAATATTCATTTGTAACATATAGATAATATACCTTTCATAATTTCATGAAACACACACATACCAAAACAAGTTTACATTATGACTGAATATGCACAAACATATGCAAGATCTCAAGCATAGAAATAAAGCCATTTTTGCATGGCACTTATATACATACACATATACATCATTCGAGTCAACTCTAAAGTAGTTTACACTATACATGCCATAGACTATAAGTTCATTCACAAAAAGTACCAAAGATAGTTGATAGTGTGATTATCTTTGACGATGATCCCCGAGCTCAAACTTAGACTTCAAGATCTATAAAATAGTCAATTAAACCCATACAGTAAGCTAAAATAACTTAGGAAGTTATAAGCAATGGTAAAATATACAACTAATCATTATAAAAGTTTAATCAATCCAACCTGATCATCAACGAACTCATAACTGCAAATATATATAACATGTCACCATTCAACAATTACCATATTTAACAGATCTCAAAATCGAGTGCTTATGTACCATTTATCCATCTTGAACAAGCTCAAAGATTAATGACCACATCTTATTTCTATAATTTCATAAACAAGAACAACTTACCTCTTTAGTACTAAGTTATTCAACTATCATGCATCAATTACCTATGTATCACCTCTCGTTTATCTCCATTCATTAGTTTATGTCTTTGAAGGATCCGTAAACCTGCACACATAGTGCAATTCATGTAACGTATCGCACACATAGTGTCATTACATGAGAAAGAACACACACATAGTGCCATTTACTAGTAATGTATCGCACACTTAGTGCCATTACTTGTTTTTCTACACACATAGTGCCAGACAACCGATTTCGCACACACAGTGCTCGGTATATAAGCTCGCACACATAGTGCTCATTATCCCATCTTCTCCTCATTACTAAATACACATTTGATGTCATCTTCATTCATATATACACATATATTTAAAGGTTCAAAAACAACTCATTTCTCCTAACACATATCATCACATTCGACAACACCCAATATACATATAAATATATCCACATATTCAATTACAAACATCACTCTCATTTCATTTTCACATTTAACTATCCCTTAATACATGTACATATATTCGATCAACCCAATTAATCAAAGCTTATATATATGTATATTTATAAACTAAGTCCACATTCGGCTAAAACATAATATTTCCCATGCCACATTCGGCATTATGAAATTAAATCTATTTAATTCACTTTAACATATACATTTTAATATAGAATAAAATTTGATTTAATCCGATTGCTTAAAAACTTACCTCGAAAATCGACGGATTAGGTTTGCCCGACTATTGGTTCAACTTTACTTTTCCTCGATCCAATATCGTTTCTTTTTGTTCTTAGTCTAAATAATTTCAAATTAAGCTCATTCAAATACATTTTCATTCAATTTAATCCAAAAACACACAATAATGCAAATTACCATTTTACCCCTGACATTTATAATTTTACAACTTAGTCCCTATTGCACTAAGCACAAAATACACAAAATTTGAACCTACTCCTTTAGGGTCGAATATTCGTAGCTCTTATACAAACTCATAAATTTCATTTATTTCACATTTTGACACTTCAAATTACAATTTTCACAATTTAACCCTAATTACTCACAATCATCAAAATTTCCAATACAAAACATGTTAATCTAAAGCATGTCCTTAATATTTTGCCATCAAACATTACAAAACACAAGCCTTCATCAATGGCCGAACACCACACATGTATTAATATCAAAAATTCTAACATGGGTCGGATAGTATTCGAAGCAACGATCTCAAAAACGTAAAAATTAACAAAAATCGAACTCAATTACATACCTAATCAGTCGTGCAAAGGGCCGAATATTTGAGAGCTTAAGTTTCTTTTCTTCTTCTTTAGTTTCGATCAAATTGAGGTAAAAAGATGAACATGCAACACCTTTTTTTTATGTTTTCATTATAATATGTTTATAATATAATTTATGTATTATTATTATAACTTAACATATAAAACTAAAAATAAAATACATAATGGAAGCATTTTGCCGTCCACTAACATACCAAATGGCTAATTTGTAACTTAAGTCCACATATTAAAGAAGACAAGTCAATTTAACCACTCAATTTAATAAAAGGCTACTTTTACCACATTTGCGATTTAATCCTTTCTCTTAAATTAAACACACAAACAGACAAATTAATTCACAAAATTTGAACACATGCTCAAACATAAACTATAGGCACCAAATATATTATAAAAATTCTACTAACTCAGATTTGTGGTCCCGAAACCACTGTTCCAATTAAGGTCAAAATCGGGTTGTTACAAGTTTTCTAGACCTAGCTGGCTATTATAGACGGTTCGTTAAAAGATTTTCCATGATAGCTACACCGATGACGAGATTATTACAGAAAAGTATAAAGTTTGAGTGGACAGAAAAGTGCCAACAGAGTTTTGAGAGATTAAAAGCCATGTTGACAGAGGCTCCAGTTCTAGTACAACCTGAACCGAGAAAATAATTTTTAATTTAGTGTGATGCATCTTTAAATGGATTGGGCTGTGTACTTATGCATAAAGGCAAGGTGATAGCATTTGCTTCCAGACAACTCAAGCCACACGAGAAGAACTATCCGACGTATGATTTAGAGTTGGCTGCCATTGTTTTCACATTGAAGATTTGGAGGCACCATTTGTATGGTGAAAGATGTAGAATATTCATAGATCACAAGAGTTTAAAGTATTTGATGACTCAGAAAGAATTGAACTTAAGGCAAATAAGGTGTTTGGAGTTGATAAAATACTATGAGATAGTCATTGATTACCATCCGGGAAAAGTGAATGTAGTCACCGATGCCTTAAGTAAAAAATCTTTATTTGCCTTGAGGGCTATAAATACCTAGATGACTGTATTAGAGGATGGTTCCATTCTAGCTGAGCTAAGGGCTAGACCGATGTTCCTCCAAAAGATCAACGAGGCTTAAAATAATGATAGCGACTTACAGACCAGAAGTACTCAATATGAGTCAGGTGTCGAGTCTGATTTTGGATCAATCCGGACGGATGTTTGATGTTCAAGGACCAAGTATGTGTACCGAGAAATGATGAACTCATTCGTAAACTTTTGTATGAAGCGCATAATGGATGCTTATCTGTGCATTTGGGTAGCACCAAGATGTATAACGACTTGAAGCAACGGTATTGGTGGCTGAGTATGAATAAAGATATTTCTGAGTTTGTTTCAAGATGTTTAATTTGTAAACAAGTGAAAGACAAACATCAAGTACCCTCGGGTTTGTTACAACCTACAATGGTACCCGAGTGGAAATAGGATCAAGTCACTATGGATTTTGTAACAAGTTTGCCATTGACACCAAGCAAGAAAGATGTTGTATGGGTTGTAGTCGATAGACTTACAAAGTTAGCGTATTTCATACCGGTGCGTGTCGATTACTCACTAGACAAGTTGGAAAACTTGTATATCTCTGAAATTATGAGGCTACACAGAGTGCCCTTATCAATTATATCATATAGAGATTCGAGATTCACTTCCAGATTTTGGAAAAAGTTGCAAGAGGCCCTGGGCACAAAGTTGAAATTTAGTACGGCTTTTCACCCCCAAACCGACGGACAGTCGGAGAGGTTAATACCAGTACTTGAGGATATTCTTCGATTCTGTGTTCTTGAATTTCATGGTAGTTGGGAAAGTATCTACCGTGGTAGAATTTACCTACAATAACAGTTTTCAGTCAAGTTTAAAAATGGCACCTTTTGAGGCTTTGTATGGGCATAAATGTCGAACGCTTTATACTGGACTAATCTTAACGGAAACTAAATTTATGGGGTTGATTTGGTTAGAGAAACCGAAGAAAAAGTAAAGGTGATTCGAGACTGTTTAAAAGTTACTTCTGACCAGCAGAAAAATCTTACTCAGATCTAAAAAGGAAAGAGATTGAATATCAAGTCGGTGATAGGGTATTCTTAAAAGTTTCAGCGTGGAGGAAAGTTCTTAGATTTGGCCGGAAAGGCAAATTGAGTCATTGTTTTATTAGACCATATGAGATCACTGAGAGAATAGGGCCGGTAGCCTATCAATTGGCTTTGCCATCCGATTTAAAGAAGATTCATGATGTGTTCCATGTGTCTATGTTGCAACACTACCGATCAGACCCTTTGCATGTGATTACACTGACTGAGGTTGAGATTCAATCTGAAATGACTATGGTGAAGAACTAGTCAAGATTCTAGCCCGAGAAGCCAAGCAGTTAAGAAATAAAAGTATAGCCCTTGTGAAAGTGTTGTGGCAGAGATACGTGGTAGAAGAGGCTACATGAGAGCCCGAGAAGGCTATGAGGAACCAGTATCCAAATCTCTTCATTGGTAAGATTTTTAGGGTCGAAAATCCCTAAGGGGGAGAACTGTAACAGCCTAATATAGGGCTTAGTCGAAATAGTGCTGGAAGACCACAAATTTGAAGTAGAAAATATGTGTTTAAATGATTTTACAAGGCATATGAGGTATTTGCATGGTTGTGTGAAATTCACATGAAGAAATTTTATTAATTAGTGAATAAATTGTTCATTAGGACTAAATTGCAAAGAATACAAAATATGAGATTCTAGAAGGTTCAAGTATGAAATAGAATTATGAAAAATCCTAGTGTAACACCCCTATCCCGTATCTATTACCGGATTAGGGTTAAAAGAGTTACCTAACAGATCGAAAACATTTACTGACATTACAAACAATCATTCATCAATCTCAATCATAGTGTCCCTAAAATAGGTCATCGAGACCTTAAACATGATTAGAAATAGGGTCGGGATTAAACCGAAACACATACAAAATTTCTCAAAAAAATTTAAAATTTTTCAAAGTTTTAGGGGATACACGCGCGTGTGGGTAGGCCGTATGCCTCCCACGGCTGCTAGACACCCCCGTGTGTCCTCCCTGTGGTCGAAACTGATTTTACTCCACGGCCACCAAGCACACCCATGTTACCTGGCCGTGGTTGATTCTGACTTGGCTCCACGGTTACCAAACACCCCCGTGAGCTAAGGTCATGTCTTCTTAGGCCATATACTAACTTCTTCACACGGCTACTAGGCACGCCCGTGTACCCTGGCCGTGTGATCTTAAGCTAGCTACTGACTTTACCCCACGGTCACTAGACACGCCCGTGTGTCACAACCGTATGACATTATAGGCCATTTGGAAGACCAAAATTCCACCTACTTAGGGTCAAACCTACAAGACAATCATCAATACATCTCATGGAAATTTGACAACCAAGAATATACCAACATAAGCATTCAATCTATACATTCAATATCAATTCCATTCATGCCAACTTCACAAAGACAAAAACTTATGAATATACAAGTGATAATTCATCCTTACTAACCCAAAAACTTGACCATTTCAAATGCTATTTAAACATTCCAAAACATATATCATATAACAATTTCATCAAGGCAAAATATCAACTTATAAATAGCCACATCACGTAGCTAAGTTCATACAACAAACTTATACCATAAACATGCAATATCTAGCTTTATACATTTCCAAAATGTGCCAAAATAAGTTGAGTAGGGTGATGACGATCCTCGACAGTCCTGAGCCTTTAGTAGCTTTAACGATATATAAAACATAGAAAACACACACAAAGTAAGCTTTCCAAAAGCTTAGTAAGTCATATACAAGTAAACCTATCATGTAAAGCATATAAACATATGAAAACATTAGCAATATTCATATTCATAGCAAGTTCATCACATATATGCATTGATCCATATTCTTGGCCATACTTTCCACATTCATCAATTCAAGAATCATATGTATACATAGGTCTTCCATAACCATTCTTGTGTCTCATTCATAATCTCACATTCAATCATACATTTCTTCAAATCAAAGTCACATAGGTACCTACCTTTTATACACTCTTAGTGTACATACCAAACATACCTGAAATGAATATACGTTCACGTAAATAATCATAGCTCGAATTTGCCCATTGAACCGATAGGAATCTAATAGGATGCTCAGAAAGCTCAGAATAGTCGTATAATGCCAATGTCCCAGACGAGGTCTTAGTGTACTCAGATATTGATGCCACTGTCCCAGATAGGGTCTTACATGAATCAATACAATGTCGATGTCCCACACATGGTCTTATATGTAAAGCTCGTATCGATGCCAACGTCCCAAACGTGGTCTTACATGAATCAATATGATGCCAACGCCCCAGACATGGTCTTACACGTAAAGCTCATATCGATGCCAACGTCCCGACGTGGTCTTACAAGAAATCTCAAATCAACGCCAACGTCCCAGACGTGGTCTTACATGATAAAACAAAACAAATACCTATCTCATGACATAGCTAATCCTATGTATTCATAGGTTCATACGGGACTTATCGAATATCAAAACTAAGTCAGCCTTATCTCGAAATTCATGTACAGATCATCTCATAAGCATTCATAGTTGACAATAGTCATATGATCATACACAGTTTAAAACAAATGCATTTATTTGCATAATGACATACCTCGGATTCGATTTTAAGGAAGTGGAAATGGCTACTCAGTTACTTTCGCTTTCCCGCGATCTAAGTTCGTTTTCCTCGGTTCTTGATCTATACATATTCTTTATTCACTAACTCATTCAATTCAATCAAAGGACACACATTTAGGGCTATTTGCAATTTGACTCTCACATTTGCACAATTTATCAATTTAGTCCATTTTTCTCAAAACATTAAATTCACAGAATCATCACATACTCATGCTTAGCCGAATGTTCATACATCTCATACAAGCCCATGTTTTTCATCAAATATGCAATTTAGTCCCTCAAGTTACTATTTTCTCAATTTAGCTCTAATTAGCTAGATTCATCAAAAATTCAAGAACAAAGAATGTTCATCTAGCTCAAATCTTTCATTTAACAACCAAACTCATCACAAAGCTCAACATATCATCAATGGCATATCTCACAAACATCATCAATACAAAAAGTTGAGACATGGGCTTGATAGTAGACTAAGTAACGATTGCAAAAACATAGAAATTATCGAAAAAACCAACTAAAAACATACCTTGAATTTGGCTTGTAACTAGCCGAATATGCAAAGCTCAAACTCGTGTTTTCTTTTTCTTATTTTCGGTCATAAGAAGAACAGATGAACATGGCTTTCAATTGATTTTTTCAACATGAAATACATTATTAATATAAAAAATAACCTTTCATAATAATAAGAGACACATATATTTATCAAGGGCATATTTGACCTTTGTCCATCCACTATATACATATTGGCATATTTTCCTCATAAGGCCACAAAGATTCAAAAGCCATAACACTTTGGTACTTTAACAAATAGCATGCTAGTTTTGCACTTGATGCAATTCAATCCATTTTATCTAATTAAACAAATAAATGGACAAATTAGCATACAAAACTTTGCCACATGCTTAATCACTCATCAATGACATAGAAAATAATATTAAAATATTATACAGACTCGGATTTGTGGTCCCAAACCCACTGTTCTGACTAGGGCATAAATCAAACTGATATAATTGTCCCCTTTAGGGATTTTCATCCCGAAAATCTTACCGTTAAATAGATTTGGATATTGCTATTTGATTGATTCTTCCGACTCCCACGTTGCCTCTTCAATCCTATGACGATTCCACAATATTTTCACTAACGGTATTTTCTTGTTTCTTAACTCTTTCACTTCACGAGCTAATATACGAATCAGTTCCTCTTCATATGCCATATCAGATCGGATTTCAATTTTAGACGGGGCAATCACATGTGACGGACCGAATCGATATCTACGAAGCATCGAGACATGGAATATATTATGGATCTTTTCTAATTAAGAGGGCAACCTTAATCTATAAGAAACATGCCCAACTTGTTCAATGATCTCATACGACCCGATGAACCTCGGACTTAACTTGCCTTTACGTCCAAATCGAAGCACTTTCTTCTAGGTGACACTTTTAGAAATATTTTTTCGCCGATCTCAAATTCTATATCTTTTCGTTTCAAGTCCACGTAAGACTTTTGACGATCAGATGCTACTTTCAAACAATCTCGGATCAATTTCACTTTCTATTCTGAATCTTTTATCAAATCGACCCTGTGTAGCTTATTTTCACTAAGCTCGGTCTAATACAAAGGTGTACAACATTTACGTCCGTACAAAGCTTCATAAGGTGCTATTTTGATGCTTGCTGAAAACTTGTATGCAAATTCAATCAATGGCAGGGATTGTTCCCACGAACCATTAAACTCAAGTATGCAACATCTTAACATATCTTCAAGAATCTGAATGGTCCGTTCAGACTGACCATCTGCCTGAGGATGAAAAGCTGTACTGAAATGCAGTTTCGTACCTAAAGCTTCTTGTAATTTCTTCCAGAACCTCGATGTAAATCTCGAATCTCTATCTGATACAATAGATAGTGGCACCTTATGTAATCTCACAATCTTAGAAATATATAGCTCAGCTAATCTATCAACTGAGTAATTATTTCTTATTGGAATAAAATGGGTAGATTTCGTCAATCGATCAACAATGACCCATATCGCATCTTTCTTTCTCGGAGTCAAAGGCAATCTCGAAACAAAATCCATTGTTACTCTATCCCATTTCCTTTCAGGAATCAGTATCGATTGAAGCAACCTAGACGGAACTTTATGTTCAGCCTTCACTTGTTGACAGACTAAACATTTTGAAACAAAGTCAGAAATGTCTACTAGACCACCAATAGTGTCGCTTCAAATCATGGTACATTTTAGTACTTCCGGGTGAACAGATAGACGACTGTTATGAGCTTCACTCAAAATGAACTGAACTAACTCTGGATTTCTTGGAACCCAAATACGACCTCGAAATCTCAAGCAATGATCAATAACTCAAAATTCAGATTCAGAACTCGAATCACACTGAGCTCATTTCGCTAACAACTCATCATCAGATTTCTAAGCATCACATATCTGCTGTATAAACAATGGTTTTGCTTTTAATTCAGCTATCATAGAATTATCATCAGGCAAATCTAAATGAGTACTCAAAGCACGTAGTGCAAATAATGATTTTATACTCAATGCATCAGCAACAATGTTTGCTTTACCCGGATGATAATCTATCAAAAGCTCACAATCTTTTAATAGCTCTAACCATCTTTTTTGACACAAGTTCAAATCTTTCTAGGTCATCAAGTACTTTAGACTTTTATGATCTGAAAACACGTGACATTTCTCACAATCACAACTAGTGCAAGGTCGTGCGTCAGATAATTCTTTTCATGAGGCTTTAATTGTTTTGAGGCATAAGCTACAACATTGCCTTCTTGCATCAAAACACAACCCAGACCGTTTAATGAAGCATCACTGTAAATCAGAAATTCTTTACCCGATTCTGGTTGTACTAACACTCGAGCTTCTGTTAACAAAATTTTTTAACTGATCAAAACTTTTCTAACATTTATCAAACCATTCAAATCTAACATCTTTTTGAAGTAGTTTAGTCAATGGAGTAGCTATCGCTGAAAATCCTTTTACAAATCAATGAGAATAACCAGCTAGTCCCAAAAAGCTATGGACTTTAGACACGTTCTTCGGAGGTTTCCAATCCAGAATAGAAAAAATCTTACTCGAATGAACATGAATCCCAGAAGCTGACACAATATGTCCCAAAAAACAAACCTCATGTAATCAGAATTCACATTTGTTGAATTTCACATATAATTGCTTTTCTCTCAGAGTTTGTAACACGATTCTCAAATGCTTAGCATCCTCATCTTCATCACGTGAATAAATCAATATGTCATCTATGAATACCACAACAAATCGATCTAGGTACGGTCTAAAAATTCTGTTCATCAGATCCATAAAAATAGTAGGAGCATTGGTTAGTCCAAATGGCATAACTAAAAACTCATAATGCCCGTACCTCGTTCTGAAAGTAATTTTCTGTATATCTGAATCTTTCACTCTTAACTGGTAGTATCCCGATCTCAAACCAATCTTAGAAAATACGGTAGCTCCTTTTAATTGATCAAATAAGTCATCAATTCTGGGCAACGGATATTTATTCTTTATTGTCACCTTATTCAACCAATGATAATCGATACACATTCTCATCGTGCCATCTTTCTTTTTCACAAACAGAACAAGAGCACCCCAAGGCAAAAAACTCAGCCTAACAAATCCTCTATCGGTTAGTTCTTGGACTGTGACTTTAACTCTTTTAATTCTGTTCGTGCCATTCAAATAGGTGTTGTACCAGGCAATAGTTCAATACCAAACTCAACTTCATGTATTGGAGGAAAACCTGGTAATTTTTTAGGAAACACATGAGAATACTCACAGATAATAGGTATTGATTCAACTTTCTTTTCAAACACTTTCGAATCAATCACATAAGCTAAATATGCTTTATATCCCTTTTTCACATATCTCTAAGCTTTCAATACCTATATTATAGCAGGCAATCCATTTAAATTATTAGACTCAACCCGTATAATTTCATTATTCGGACATCTCAAATCTGTAGTCTTTCTTTTATACACAACAGCATCATGCAATGTCAACCAGTCCATATCCCAGTATAATATCGAACTCATCAAATGGCAAAAGCATCAGATCAGTAGCGAAACAAATATCTCGAAACATTAACGGATGGTTCTTGCATACTTTGTCAACAAGGACACTTTTACCTAGGGTTCGATACTTTTATAGCAAACTCAGTAGACTCTACAGGCAAAGTCTTACTAAATACTAAATTCATGCATATATCGAATGCATAGAACCAGGGTCTATCAATGCAATCACAAGTATCATAAAGTGTAAAAGTACCCGTTATAACATATGGAGATGAAGCTTCTTCACGAGCTTGGGTAGCATACGCTTTGGCAAGCGCTCTAGCTTTAGATCTTGCAATAGTGTCTCTCGTAGTTCTCTGACCACTACTGATATTTCTTACATTCTTTGAAGCTCTACCTCTCACAGGTGCATTATCAGGTTTCAGATTCTGAACAATCTCTGGCTCGACAGAGTCAGGGTAATCATGGATAAAATGATCAAGTGATCCACATCTGAAACAAGCTCTATCATTTAGTTTACAACTTCTCGGATGCCTTTTTCCACAATGTTTACATTCAGATCTCTCAATGTTGACATTTCTAACACTGGCCACTAAAGTTGCTGGGATTTTGGAATTCATCTGCAATACAGAGAATTGTCCCTAATACTAGCCCTCGAGGTAAAAAATACACTTTAGAAATAAATCAGGACTAAATTAGAAATACAGAGAATTTTTTATAAACTTATAAAATTATCAAAACTACAGGGGTCACAAGGCCGTGTGACATGCCCGTGTCTTAGGCCGTGTGGGCATTTGAAATAGGAACGCATAGTCGTATCCTAGCCCGTATCCGTGTCCGTGTAACTCATTGACTTGAGTTACACGACACGCCCGTGTGCCAGGCCGTGTGAGCATACTGACTTGCATTCTTTAGGATTCAGGATACACACGGCCATGTCACTTAGCCTTGTGTCACACATGGATGAGACACACGCCCGTGTCTCTGCCCATGTAGACAAAAATAGGCTATTTTTCAAGCCACATTTCTCACCCAAAAACTAACATCAACCTACTCCCAAAAATTCACATATATGCCAACTATAATCAAGCATCCAAAACAAGCATAAATAAGCTTTAAACATGTACGAAAACCACATAGAACCAATATGCCCTTAGGCATCTCAAATAAGAACTTAAATGCATGTCAACCATATATCCAAACTTACCTAAATGATAAAATACATATATGCATAATTGTACCGAAACCTATCATGTAGGTCACTTATCAAGCTCAACCATTTAGTGCCCAAAATACCAATTCACAAGGTAAATCATTTTGTATCGTTTCCTGTCATTTAACTTACTAAATATACTATTCTAACTAACATCACTATACTTATACATTTTCCATAACAAAGCATTAAATCACACCAAGGTATATAACATATCTTATATTCATATTCAAACTACATTTCACTTTCCATCATTCTACCATATCAAACACACATCAAAAATGATAAGGCAACATATATATACATCAAAATATACAAAACACAAGCCAAGTAAATGGCTAATCTCAACAAAACACTAATAAGCCAACATTGGCCAAATTAACCTATACATGCCATTATAATTGAAATTAAACAACCGAATATACCAAAAGAGCCGATGGATAGTGTTATATACCTCATACAAGCTTCCAAACTGAACAAGTTTCTGAATCACCATAAAACATGGAAAATAACACAGAGTAAGCATTTAAGCTTAGTATGTTCGTATAATAGAGAATTTAACTCACCATTTTAATCACATTTAAGGTAAGTAAACGAAATCATATTTCAACTCAATTTGGACAAAAGCCTAACACACAATCATCAACCATGTTAGCCATGTAATTCATATAAAAACTAAGAATCCTGTATGAGTTCAACAATTATTCAAATTCCATATACATGTAACATCTATACCATATAACCATATATCATATACAAACCATTTCCATGTAATTCATGTAAATACTCGTACTAGTTCATATCGAACTCATATAAACTGGTAAAAGAACTATGCCTGTTGAACCATTTAGAATATCACTGGATACTGGGGTAGTACACATGAGGTGTACTAAACTATAATCTGTCAATTTATATACATGTATGCTCGTACGAGTTGTAAACAGTAAGCTCCTTCGAGCTGAATAATAGCAAGCTCCTCTGAGCTTAATAAAAGTAAGCTCATACG
Source organism: Gossypium rotundifolium (assembly GCA_025506655.1). Classification (NCBI taxonomy): domain Eukaryota; kingdom Viridiplantae; phylum Streptophyta; class Magnoliopsida; order Malvales; family Malvaceae; genus Gossypium; species Gossypium rotundifolium. The sequence goes on along the minus strand of CP106733.1, from coordinate 103,508,039 downwards.
AGATGAGTAATGGTAAGATCCTTTGAGCTAAGTAACGGTAAGCTCATACGAGCTGAATAACAATAAGCTTATAAGACCTGAAATTGATAACCCTAATTGCATGTCATTTGTATCTTACAAATTCCTAATGTTCAAATGGGGTTCAGTAACCGTCGTTCGTCGTCGGATATGCGATCAGTATTCACATATGATGATAATTCAAATAACATACACCTAATTCAAACAAATCATATAATTACACAATTTAATTACATAAACTTACCTCGATGAGGGTTGATAAATCGTAAAAGTAACATATTTTAACCCCATAGTTAATATGCTTTTGGATGACTTAGCCCTTGATTTATGTAAAAAGGTGCTTTTAATCCTTTCTTTTCATGTTTATACTCAAGAAAGCACCTGAGGATAAAATGAACACAAATGGGCTTAAAATAGAGTAATTGGGCCATAGCAAGAAATCAACACGGCCTGACACAAAGCTTGCACGACCGTGTCTCGACGATTACCTAGAGCACGACCTAACTCACGAGTTGCACGATCGCGTATCATCTCATTACCAGACACGGGCGTGTCAAATGTTCTACATGGCCATGTCCCAATCGACAAACCTGAAGCACGGCCTGAATCTCGACTTACATGGCCGTGCCTAAAACAACAGAATCAAGGCACGACCCAACCATGATTTACACAAGAGTGTGCCATGGCCATGACCCTGCCGCAGAATGAGCAATTTCACTCAGAATTGGATGCTTGAAGCCAAAGAAACATACTCCTATGTCTACTTAAACACCCTAATAGTAATTCTACTTGAAGGAGGTACTTAGGAGCCAAATATAGCATCCCAAAGCCTATATAAACAACCCAAGGCGGACATTAAAAAGGAAGGCTTTTTGTAGAGGCTTTTGTCGAAGCTTTCATCTTTTAAGGAATCACTTGAAGATAGCCAGTTGATCCATCTCAAGAAGCCAGAACTCAATTTAAGGCGGAGGATCTCCCCTGCAATTCCTTCAGGGAGTTTTAGGGTTTTCTTATGTTTTGTTTTATCTTTTCTCTTGAGATGTATTCTTATTTAGTTATGAACTAAAACCTTCAGATACCTGAAGGGGGATGAAACCTATGATGGATTTTGTTATTTGATTTCTAAATTATATGATAAGTACTTGGTTTGTTCTTAATTATGTTGCTTAATTTAATCTGATGTGCTTAGGTGGAGGAGGAGTAGACCCTACCTAAGATTAGATCTAGCAAAATTAAACGAAGTTGATTGGGCACCTAGGGATAGGGTTACGAGATTTTGCCGAATTAGGGTGAAACCTAATATGGGAATCCATTGATCGATTTACTGCTTCCTTAGGGGGGTTATTATAAGAGAACAAGAGTTCCACTAATTAACCAAGGTTAGACATTACTCACCTCGAGAGAGGGTTTAATATAGGTTAGGGAGTCTCACGAATCAAGCTAAGTAAAGAAATCATATGGTTTAGGGTTAAATAATAAGTGAAGTCATAGGTGGATTCTACTTGAGGGTATCGCCTGCATCAACTGAGTTTTTCCTAAAGTCTTTCTCCCATTCATTCTTTTTTCTTTGCATTTACTTTAAGTATTTCATTAGTTTTAATAAATCAATAACTCCATATTTCAGGCTAAATAATAGAAAGAAAGTGAGTCGTAGTACTTTTAGGTTCCCTTGGGTTCGATAAGATATTCTTGCCTAAACTATACTACTGTTCGATAGGTGCACTTGCCTCTATCATTATCATAGTTAGTCTATAGGTTCGATCATTCTTTTTATAAATATTAAAACACGACTGTTCGACATGATCAAGTTTTTGGCACCGTTGTCGGGAACTCTAAAATATTAAGAAAGCTCTATTTCTATTACTTTAGCCATTATTTTATTATTATTATTATGAGATTAAATTTTTATTTTTTACTAATTCTCTCTCTTTGTTTCTTTTCTAGTAGGTACCTCTAGTTTATGACTAGAAGAAACCCGAAACAACCATTAGAATACGAAAGTGACATTGAAGCTACCGCTTGTATAAATTGCAGAGAAATTAGATGACCTCTAGACTGCCAAAGAGAAGAACAAGAAATATTCAATCCTACTGAAGGGATGGACGGAAACAATCCACCACCAAATGTGCAAGAACTGAATACTCCGTGTACAATGTATGATTATGATAAACCTAATTTGACAGGAGCAGAATCTAGTATTGTTAGGCCTGCTATAGCTGCTAACAATTTTGAATTAAAGCCTAACACAATACAAATGATTCAATAGTTTGTTCAATTTGATGGTTTGCATGATGAAGATCCAAATACTCATATATCTAATTTTTTTAGAATTCCGTGATACCTTCAAAATAAATGGTGTTTCTGATGATGCCATACGTCTTCGGTTATTTCCTTTTTCATTAAAAAATAAAGCAAAGCAGTGGTTGAACTCGTTACCACCAGGATCAATCACCACATGGGAGCAAATGACCGAAAAATTTCTTTTAAAATATTTTCCACTAGCCAAAAGGGCTAAATTTAGGAATGACATCTTCTTTTGTGCAGAATGACACAGAAACATTATATGATGCATGGGAAAGATACAAGGATCTCCTAAGGAGATGCCCACACCACGGATTACCTTTATGGCTTCAAGTCCAAACTTTTTACAATAGTGTGAATTCTCCAACTAGACAAATGATTAACTCATCAGCCGGTGGAACTTTAAAAAACAAAACTCCTGAAGCGGCTTACAATTTTATTGAGGAGATGTCGTTGAACACCTATCAATGGCAAATTACAAGAGCCAAACCAACAAAAATAGCTGAAGTTTTTAACATGGATGCAATAACAATGACGTCAATGCAGGTGGAGTTAATGAATAAAAAGCTTGATAACTTATGTTCTTCGCAGGTACATCAACTAATGCAATGCGAAGCAAGTGGGAATGTGGCGAATTCTGAGTACCCAACCTACCAACTAGGCGGAGACAGCGAGCAGACAAACTATATAGGTAACAATTTCAGATCTAATAATAATCCTTATAGTAACAATTATAATACAAGTTGGAGGAACCACCCAAATTTTTCATGGGGAGGACAAGGAAATCAAGGAAATCAAAGGCAACAACCTCCTCCTAATTACCAATATCAGCCCTATCCATAGGAAAAGACATCAAACCTTAAAGAGATGCTGACAAAATTCATGGCAACTACAGATTCTCGTCTCCAAATGACGGAAGCAACACTTGATAAACAACAAATCTCACTCAAGTAAATCAATACTCAAGTGGGAGAGCTCGTTATGTCTGTTGGAATACTTATTGAAATAGTATGTGAAATAAGGACGAAAATTTTTTCCATAGACATAAAGCAAGTAAGGGTAGTCACACTAAGGAGTGGCAAAGAGCTAGTTGAACCACAAAGAAAGTCACCACATGACGTTATCAAGAAAAAAAAGTGTAGAAGTTGAGAACAACAATACATTGCCTAAAGAGAATAGAACACAAATTCCATATCCAGAAAAATTAAAGAAAAAAAAACTGGATGCTCAATATGGTAAGTTCTTTGAACTCTTTAAACAAAAACATATTAACTTACCGTTTGTTGAAGCTATTTCCCAGATGCCAAAGTATGCAAAATTTTAAAGGAACTTCTCATAAACAAAAGGAAGCTTGAAAATGTATCAAAGGTGGAGCTTAATGAAGAGTGTTCAGCCCTTCTCCAAAATAGACTACCACGGAAGTTAAAAGATCCAGGGAGTTTCAGTATTTCTTGCATAATTTGTAGTTTAAACATCACGAAAGCATTAGCAGACCTAGGCGCTAGTATCAACTTAATACCTTTTCGATTGTTTAAACGGCTAGATCTTGGGGAACCAAAACCCACTAGGATGAGTATTCAGTTAGCTGATAGATCTATTAAATATCCTAGAGGAGTTATTGAAGATGTCTTGGTAAAAATTGATAAATTTATTTTCCCTGTTGATTTCATTGTGTTAGACATGGATGAGGACATCAATGTTTCTTTAATCTTAGGGCGTCCTTTTTTAGCCACTGCTAGAGCTATTATTGATGTGGGTGATGGTAAACTAGCACTAAGGATAGGTGATGAAGAAATTATTTTCCAAATTTATGATGCCATGCGATATTCTAAAAAGCAAGATGATTCCTATTATTTTGTTTACACTACTGATCATATTATTAAAAATTCATTACAGGAAATCCTACAGGATGACACAATGGAACTGTGTCCGCCTCAAGGAGAGGGGAAGAGGATGAAGATAATAAGATTAGTTTGAATACATCATCATTCAGACAAATGAAAGAAGAAAACATTAAAGAAGACGACGTATTAAAACAAAAACCTTCCATCCAATAGCCACCCAAATTGGAATTAAAACAGTTACCAAAACATTTAGAATATGCATTCCTTGGGGACAATTCTATGTTACCAATAATCATCTCTTTAGAGCTAGAACCCAAGGAAAATGAGGAGCTAATAAAGGTACTAAAAGAACACAAGAAAGCCATAGCTTGGAAAATTTCTGACATCAAGAGAATAAACCTTGTGCTTTGCACCCACAAAATTTTAATAGAAGAATAATATAAACCGTGTGTGCAACCTCAGCGACGATTAAACCCTAAAATAAAAGAAGTGGTCAAAGTCGAGGTAATTAAACACCTAGATACAGGAATAATTTATCCTATTTTTGACAGCACTTGGGTATGTCCTGTGCAAGTAGTTCCAAAGAAAGGAGGAATGGCGGTAGTGCCCAACGAAAAGAATGAGTTAATTCCCACAAGAACGATTCTGAGTTGGAGAGTCTCAGATAGACTATAGAAAGCTGAATGATGCCACCAGAAAAGATTGCTTTCCTCTACCCTTTATTGATCAAATGTTAGAAAGACTATCCGGGCATATGTACTACTGCTTTCTTGGACGGACTCTTCGACACTTCCAAATTCCCATAGCTCCGGAAGACCAAGAGAAGATGACATTTAGATGCCCATATGGTACATTTGCTTATCGTAGAGTGCCTTTTGGATTATGTAATGCTCCTACCACTTTTCAACGTTGCATGTTGGCAATTTTTGACGAACTCATAGAGGACATCATGGAGGTATTTATGGATGATTTCTCGGTATTCGGTAATTCTTTCCAGCTTTGCCTTAAAAATTTAAAATGAGTTCTAATTAGATGTAAAGAAACCAACCTTGATTTGAATTAGGAAAAATGCCACTTTGTGGTTAGGGAAGGGATTGTTTTAGGACATGAGATTTCTAGAAAAGAGATTGAGGTAGATAAAGCAAAAGTTGAGACCATAGAGAAATTACCTCCTCCTAGTTCAGTGAAGGCTATTATAAGCTTTTTAGGACATGCAGGTTTTTATAGAAGATTCATTAAAGACTTTTCAAAAATAGCTAAGCCTTTGACAAAATTACTAGAAAAAGATGTTCCTTTTAATTTCAATTAGGAATGTTTAGATGCATTCGATGTCCTTAAAGATAAATTAATAAATGCACCAATTATAATCGCACCTGATTGGAATTTACCCTTTGAACTAATGTGTGATGCAAGTGAATTTGCAGTAGGCGCAGTTTTGGGACAACAAAGAGACAAGCATTTTCAGCTAATTTACTATGCTAGCAGAACATTAACACCTGCGCAAGAAAATTACACCACAACTGAGAAAGAACTGCTAGATGTAGTTTTTACTTTTGACAAATTTAGACAATATCTAATATTATCGAAAGTTTTTGTTTACACTGACTATTCAGCTCTTCGTTATCTTTTAACCAAACCTGATGCAAAACCTTGACTCATACGATGGATTCTATTCTTACAGGAATTTGACTTGGAAATATAGGATAAGAAGGGAGTTGAGAATCTTGCGGCAGATCACCTCTCAAGACTTGAAAATCCACACACCAAAAGCTTGATGAACATGAAATAAATGATTTGTTTCCTAAAGAACAACTCTTTTCTATTACCTATTCTGAGGTACCATGGTTTGCAAATATCGCTAATTATTTAGCAGCTAACATTCTACCAAGGAAACTGACATATCACCAAAAAATGATTTTTTGCTGATATAAAAAATTATTTTTGGGAAGATCCCTTTCTCTTTCGCATATGGGCAAATCAAGTAATTCGAAGATGTGTTACAAAGACAGAAGCAAACAAAATCATGGAGCATTGTAATTCAGGACCATTAGGAGGACACTATAGTGGGATTAAGACAGCACACAAAATACTCGAATTAGGTTTTTATTGGCCCACTCTATTCAAAGATGCTAACATGTATGTTACCTCATGTGATAGATGCCAGAGGATAGGTAATATGTATAAAAGTGATGAAATGCCTCAAACATATATGTTATCATGCGAGATATTCGTCACATGGGGTATCGATTTTATGTGACCATTCCCAAATTCACTTGGAAATAAATACATCCTAGTGGCAGTCAATTACATGTCAAAATGGGTAGAAGCAGAAGCCTTACCTACCAATGATGCTGGGTAGTAGTTAAATTTCTCAATAAACTATTTTCCAGATTCGGGACACCGAGAGCCATCATTAGTGATAGGGATACTCACTTCTGTAATACACAATTTGAAAAAGTTCTAATGAAATATAGAGTATGCCATAGAATAGCCACCCCATATGATCCTCAAACTAGCAGGCAAAATTGAGGTAGCAAACCGAGAGCTTAAGCACATTCTAGAAAAAAATGATTGAATAAAATAGAAAAGATTGGGCGGTTAAAGTAGATGATGCTTTATGGGCCTACAGAATAGCATTCAAAACACCTCTAGGAACATCCCCATACAAACTTGTATATGGGAAAAGCTGTCATCTGCCATTCGAATTAGAACACAAATATTTTTGTGCAATAAAACTTTTGAATTCTGATCTTAATGTTGCAAGAAATAAAAGAATGATGTAGATAAGCAAGCTAGATGAATGGAGAGCTGAAGCCTACGAGAACTCAAAATTATACAAAGAGGCAACAAAGTGACGCCATGATGCTCGTCTAAAAAGGTCAAAACAATTCAAGGTAGGAGACTTGGTCCTACTGTATAACTCAAGGCTTAAACTATTCCCAAAAAACTAAAGTCAAGATGGTCAGGCCCATTCATGATCAAAACAATCTTTCCATACGGCACCATTGAGGTAACTCATCTCACAAAGGCACATTCAAGGTAAATGGTCACCGACTTAAAATTTATAATGATGTAGAATCTGGAGATATGAGAAAGAAGATGTTGCTCCATGAACCCTCTTTTATAATAAAAAAAAATAGAGAAAGTATAGCTTAAGACTATAAACAAGCGCTTCTCAGGAGGCAACCTGAGTGCTAACTCACTAATATTAACTTTATCTTTTAAATTTTTCTAAAATAGTCTAATAGAAATGCAGGATTATTAACATGGTCGTGAACACGGGCGTGCCCACGACCATGTACAAGACAGGGGACACACCATGAACTGTGATAGCAGATACACCCTTGTCATTCTACCGTGCGGGCTACTTACTTGTCTAGCACAGGATTTACCCGGCCGTGTCTACGACCTTGTGAAGCTACTGACTTATTGAGCATGGTTAGAACACAACCGTGCCCCACGACCATGCAAACATACTGACTTATCAAGTACGGCCTACACATGCCCGTTCGACCCAACCGTGTGAATCAAAACACGGGCGTGGTAACATCAACACGGCCATGGCAAATTCGCCTGAACGCGCCTAAAACCCAAAATCGTGAAAAGCACAGGAAAATTTAAAAATGACACGGGCATGGAGAATGACCGTGCCTCGGTCCCTATATATTAATCTAACCGTCCTCTTCCCCAAATCCAAACACTAAAATTAGATTCCAGCTCCCCTTTCTCCAATCTGGCCACCAAATCATCCCTCTCCTTCAAAACCCACCTCTTTTCGACCATTCTTATCAAAAACTAATCACACGCCCATAGCACCACCGTGCGTAACAACTCCACGCCCTTACCAGGCCGTGCCCATACTAAAGAAACCAGCACCACCGTCATGCCCTTCACCCGTGCACCTCACCTACCATCGCTCCTGGTATTATGTCGTCATCATGTATTAAACGATCTATCCCGAGCAAGAAAAGAAAAGGGCTCGGATCATCATCCGAACTACCTCCACCGAACTCTGACACCCCTTTCTCCGATTCCCTCAAGCTACCCAAGAAGAGCATTTCAAGGTATTTCGAGAACGACCGTTAGGCACCGGAAGGTGCATTGACTGGAACACCGTTGAACAAATAGGACTAGCAACTGACATTCGGGCCCTCATTTCAACCGAACCATGGGAGTAGTTCTTCTCAATCATCAAGCCCACATACCTGGAGCTAACGCTAGAGCTTTGCACAACTTTTACTTTACAAATAGTGATGGCATGGTTTGATGAGCCGGGAATAGTACAATTCTGATTAGGGGTATGTTACGTTAATTAAGCATTCCCTAATTCGGTATAGCTCTCGGACTTTATATAGATGAATTTAAAAGGAAAATAACCTCTCCAAGTTAGACCAAGAACTCCCCCGCAACCCCCTTCACTGTTGGCATAGCCTAGCACCCACCACGAATTCTTACGACCCCAGTCAATCAAAGGCAATAGCCCTTGGCCCACCCTTTGATATATCCACGCCATCCTAGCCCACACTATCACAGGTCGACGCGAAAGCATCGGCATGGTAAATAAGCACGATGTCTACTACTTATCGTGTATGTCAGAGGGGGACGTTTACAATTTGTCATATTTCATCGCCTGTGATATCCAGCACCAAGCAGAGCAATACAGAAAGGGGATTCTATTAATGGGGCCATACATCACTAGGCTAACTCGACATTTTGACCTAATGAACACCGACGATCAGATCACCTCCCCACACTGATGGGTAACATGGTACCCAAGGCATCCAGACAATGCTACACATGGGGATGATTAAACATCGTTGACGGACCGCCCCCCAATATAGACTAGCCACAAACGAGGAGGTGCCTGAGGACATTACTGATGATGTCCCACAGGTCCCAAGTCAGCAGCCATCATATCCGGCAACTTTGATGGCAGATATCTCTACACGCCTCACATAGTTTGAGAAGTACTGCATCCAGCAGTTTACCGACACTGCTCGATGTTTTGATGGGATCGAGGCTACCCTTCAGCAAATCTGCCATCACTTTCATATATCACCACCGACACCGCCACAGGATCCAGTTGACGATGAGGACCTCTGAATCCTCACTTTCATATATCTGTCATTTACTTCATTTATTTTAAAACTTTTTATTTGATGTTGCTTTTAAATTTGAACTTTTACTAGTATTACATTTTTTTTTTTTTCTTTTCCTTTCTTCTCATTTACCATTGGCTATCTAATTTCTTAAGAATCCCTAACCAATTATATACTTCAAGATCGTTAACAAAGTGACTTTGAAGAATTACACACCTCACACACACAAACTTCGGGATCATCTAGATTTTAGGGAGTAATAGTGCCTAACTTTTTGATTTGGCATTAATTATCATTATCTATCTTTGTACATTAGGGGCAATGTACATCTTAAGTGTCGGGGTAATAGTGCCTAACTTTTTGCATAATTCTTAAAACCCTGAATTTAGTCTTGATCTTAAGTATTTTTCTCATATTATTAATTAGGGTGAAATTTCTAATGATTTATGATTTTTATTGATATGTCATTGAATAAGTCATAGTTAATTGTGCATTGATGATTAAATTTGAAGAATACTAGAGAATCGACCATGATAAGTCTACTTTCGAAAAATTAAAAATTCATAGGTCGTTGAACTGAATTTGAGTATCACCTTGAAGTTCAAAATTTATAGGGATTGATGTCAAAAGCACCCATAATTTTTGTGAGATTTAAGCCTTATAGAGCATATATTCTTTTTCATGCTCACTTTATTGATTATGAGTGTGTCAACTTTGAACTGTTATTCTAGAACTTGCCTCATTTATGCATATCGAGACCACATTAATGATTTGGTATACTGAAATGATAAAGGCACCTAGGTTTTAACCCATTCACTCCACTAAAAAGCCTACCTACAAATTAACCCTTAGTGAACCCCATTGAATCCTAACAACCTTTTTATTAACTCACCCACTAATATTAACCCAAAACCCTTTGTATTTGTTATCAACATTCTTTTGATTACCCCTCTATCGAGAATTGATTTGATTAATTACTGAATTAGGTTATTTCAATTATCAAAGTTCCTTCTGTTATGTTTGTTTTTGGTTTGTTCTTAAAAAAAAATCCAAGCATGTAACATCCTAAAATATGAGTATTGATATGATGCATGTTTTGGTGCTTAACTTATGTATAATTAAAATTTTGCATGTTTAGTATAGTCTTGAGAAAACTTGAGAACTATTCAGAATTTGAATAAATTTTAGTAAGAAGTATTTAATTGAAGTGGAGCAAGTGACTTTGAGGTTTAAGTAGATTTAAGTGATAAAAACTAGCATAAGATGAGCTAGTAGCAAGGTGGAGTTGGCGCATGCATGTTTGCTTGAGGGGAGAGGTTCGAATCTCCTAGCATGCATTTTGAAAGCTTTTATTTTTGCTTTCCTTAGCAAGTGTCGGTCATGGATAAGGTTAAGGGATGAGTTGGATATCATTTTTTTTTGGTAAGAAGACCAAAGGAAAAAGGTAAGTAAAGGTTTAAGGAAAAGAATCTCATGAATTAAGATGATAAGGGGACATAAGGCATGAATCAAGGGCTTTGTTTTGGAAAGCTTTGAATGGCTAATTGTCCATGAACTTGGACGGTTTTTTGGGGCTAGGGAGGTTGGCCGAATTTTGTTAGTAGTTTGATAGGGATTAGGAGCAAGTTTAGTTATTTGGTGTTTTTTTCTCAAAGCTTGTTTCTCTCTAATTCTCTCCTCTTAGCCAAATGTTTATTGGACAAAAGGTAAACCATTTTTTTCTCTTTTCTTTTGGCCATTTGAGTTTTGACCATTTTGGTCTTATTTTGTCTATTCTCTCAAACCATTCCTCCTAGTGCCGAAATCACCAAGACATTGGAAGGCCATCTTCTTTTTCTTTTCACCCTTGCCGAATGCACACAAGCCTCAAATTCAATTCTTTGTTCATATCCCATTCTTGAAAAGAACCGAAACATAAACACCCTCTCTTTATTCTTTTTGTTCTTCTTTCTTTCTTTTTGTTAAGAACACTCAAACATCACCATTTTCCAAAACCTTTCATCATGGCCGAATGTTGATGGTAAAACCTTAGCCGAATCTTTCTTTTATTTTTAATCTTTTCTCCTTCAATCAAATCCTTTTTTCTTTGTAGTGGTATAGTGGAGTGCCGATTTCTTTTCTACATCTTAAGTTGATCGTAGCTATTATAGATCGGGTGAAAAAAGAGATTTCATCACCAAGGTAAGGGATTATTTCGAAAAGGGATTCTATTTTTTATCCTTCTATTTTGATAAGATTGTATTGATTAAATCAATTTTATCATAGGGACTCTATCAATCAACTTCCACCTTTTGAAGGAAAGAATCTTGTGGTAAGCCAATCTCACTATTAAAATCAATTGGTGGTGATAAGGAAATATTAGTTTGGACTAATGATTCTTTGTTTTTGAAGACAATCAAAATAGGGACGAAAAGGGTAATAAATAGTGTTCGAAATAGGGGTGGTTCCGCTATTCCCCCTAAGTTTAAGAGAAGGACTGTTTAAGAATTCGTGATTTTCCACCGGGTTGTGGACCATCATCCGGCGAAAATCAATTATTCGAAGTCGTTCGTACCCCCGAACCATTGTTTACTCGTGGTACTAAACCTTTGATCGAAGAGAAATCACAAATAGTGGTTGTTCAAAATTTTGAGGGTATGATCTAGATCGTTCAATATTAGAATACTTTAATATTAAATTTTAGTCTTCTAATCCTTCGTAATGTGTGTTTAGATATCGACGAGCAGGAGAGTGTAGTTCTCACCGTAATCAGGTGTGTAATCTCACACTGTATCTCATGGGTTAGATGACTATACAGTAGTAAAAGTTGGACTAAAAATCGCAAAGTTGGTGAAATCAAAAAATATGGTATTATCAAACTTTAGTGTTCAGATCATGAAATCGGTATTAAGATCATGAAAATTACGAAATTGCCCTTAACGAGCTAATTCGATAAAATTGATAAGTGGGCCATTTGTAATATTTGATAAATTTGGGCCATATATGATATTTGACAAATTTGGGCCATATGTGATATTTGACAATTTGGGCCATATGTGATATTTGACAATTTGAGCCATATGTGATATTTGAGAATTTGGGCCATATGTGATAATCGATAAATGAGCCATAAGTGAAATTTGATAATTGGGCCATTTATGATAATTGATAAATGGGTTATATGTGATATTGATTTTAATGGGCCAAAATTGATAAATTATAGTATGGTTTTCTTTACAAATATTTTGTTATGCATAAACATGATTGCATGGGTTGGGATCAATGATGAAGAAAGAAAGCCTGATGCCAAAATTCTAGATAGGTGATCTCACACGATGGTCAGTTGTCTCAAAATCTAGATCGGTGGTTCTACCACAATTATTTAAATGGCCATTGCCATAAATATTATATTGGGCTTAAAGCCTACTTTGGTGCATTGGCGGGGTGGGTGACTAAAGCTCCCCACAGGTGTGCTGGTTGTTATGGGAGGGTGTAGCGAATGGAAATCTAGGTTTGGCTTTGGGAATTGCATATCATTTGCATTTTTTTATGCTAAAATTATTATATTTGAAATGGGCTTAGGCCCAAATAAATGCTTAAATGGTCTTGGCCCAATGGAGTACGGTAAGTGAGTTACACACTGAGTTCTAAGTAACTCACCCCATTTTTTTTACCCCTCTCAGGTAATAACAATTGATGGAGACTTGGGTTGGAGATGACTTCGTGGGGAGGCTATACTACAAATGGTGGTTTATAAAACTTTAAGACTTCTTTTATAATTTTTATTAAGTACTATTTTTATGGCGGTGTAATAAGGCCTTTTTAATTATGGATTTTATTATGTTGATGGATTTATTATGTTTTAGTTTGAAGGAAGGAAGTGTGAATTTTGGTTGAAGGAAGTGACTTTCTTGGGTCATGTAGTGTTAGCTGAAGGAATAAGAGTTGATCCTCGTAAGGTAGAAGTCGTGTTGGATTGGAAACCACCAAAGTCGATGAGTCGAGATCCAAGTTTCTTGGGTTTGGTGGTTATTATAGACGCTTTGTTGAGGGTTTTAGTTGATTGCGGCACCCCTAACTAAGTCATTGCGAAGGAAGTCTTGTATGTATGGACCGTTAAACAACAAGAAAGTTTTGAGAAACTAAAGAAGATTCTAACGAAAGATCTTGATCGATTCAACCAGAGGTAAAAAGAGTTTATCATTTCTCGTGATGCGTCACACACGGGTTTAGGATGTGTACTGATGCAAAGTGGAAAAGTGGTAGCTTATGCTTCTCGACAGTTGAGGCCGCATGAAGTCAATTATCCTACTCATGATTTGGAGTTGGTCGCGGTAGTGTTTGCATTAATGATTTGGAGACATTATCTTTGCGGTGAGAAGTCAATCATTTATACGAACCATAAGAGTCTTAAGTATCTCGTTACGAAAGGAATTGAATTTAAGACAAAGAAGATGGGTGGAGCTGTTAAAGGATTATGATTTCTCAATCGAGTATCATCCTGGAAATGCTAACGTTGTGGCAGACACTTTAAGTAGAAAGGTTGTATCGAAGTTAAGAGTCATGTTTGCTGATCTCAGTTTGTATGAGTATGGTAGTTTGCTAGCGGAACTTCGGGTGAAGCCTCTATGGCTGGAACAAATCAAGGAAAAGCAATTATCCGATGAAAAGTTGGGTCATTTAATACAACAAGCTAGAAGTGGTGTAATATGAGGTTTTGGTTTGAACAAAGATGATGTACTATGTTTTCGTGGAAGGGTTTGTATGCCTGAGGATTCGAATTTGAGGCAAATGATTCTTCTAGAGGTGCATAGTAGCCCTTATGCTATGTACGCCGGAGGAAATAAGATGTATCGGGATCTCCGTGAATAGTATTGGTGGCCAAAGTTAAAGCGGAAGTTACCGATTTTGTGGGAAAGTGTTTGACTTCTCAACAAGTAAAGGCGAACATCAATTACCGGGATTGTTGCAACCAAGAAAGATTCCATTATGGAAATGGGAGTGGATAACGGTGGATTTTGTTAGTGGGTTACCCTTAACACCTACTAAGAAAGATTCTATGTGGGTGGTAGTAGATCGATTAACTAAGACCGCTCATTTTCTACCGGTTCAGACGGATTACTCGTGCGTGGTTGGCTAAATTGTATGTATCCAAATCGTGAGGTTGCAAGTGGTACCAAAGGTTCATCATATCTGACGGGGATCGGTTTACATCACGGTTTTGGAAAGCTTTGCATGAGGCTCGGGTACAAAGTTAAACTTCAAGACGGCTTTTCACCCTCAATCGATGGTCATCGAAAAGAGTAATCCAGTTTTGGAAGATATGTTAAGAGGTTGTGTGATTGATTTCAGAGGTAGTTGGGAGGATTTTCTACCGTTGGCAGAGTTTATGATAACAACAGCTTATCAATCCAAGATTCAGATGGCACCCTATGAAGCGTTATATGGTCGTAGGTGTCGTACTCCTACTTGTTGGACCGAATTAGGGAACAACAACTTTGGGTCCTAAATTGATATCGAGACGGAAGAAAAGTAAAGGTAATTTGAGCGGTTAAAGGAAGCTTGGATAGACAAAAGTTGTACGTGGATCTGAAGCATAAAGATATCGAGTTTATGGGAGATCAGGTTTGAAAGTTTCACCGTGGAAAAAGATTTTCAGATTCGGAAGGAAAGGCAAGTCGAGCCCTAGGTTCATTGGGCCGTACAATGTGTTGAAGCGTGTAGGAGCAGTGGCCTATCAACTTGATTTACCTCCGGAATTGAGCCAGATTCATAGTGTTTTCCATGTTTGTATGTTGAGACGCTATAGATCGGATCCATCGCACATAGTACCGGTAGAAAAAGTGGAATTAAGGCCAGATTTGTCTTTCAAGGAGGAACCAGTGGGAATCTTAGACTGAGATGTTACGGTGTTAAGAAAGAAGACTGTGTCATTGGTTAAGGTTTTATGGTGTAATCACGGAGTGGAGGAAGCTACTTGGGAGCTTAAGGATGCAATTTGACAACAATATCCTCATCTCTTTTAGCCAGGTAAATTTCGAGGAGGAAATTTTCTTTAAGGAGGGTAGAGTTGTAACATCCTAAAATTTGAGTATTCATATGATGCATGTTTTGGTGCTTAACTTGTGTATAATTAAAATTTTGCATGTTTCGTATAGTCTTGAGAAGACTTGAGAACAATTTGAAATTTGAATAAATTTTAGTAAGGAGTATTTAAGTGAAGTGGAGCAAGTGACTTTGAGGTTTAAGTAGATTTAAGTGATAAAACTAGCATAAGATGAGCTAGTAGCAAGGTGGAGTTGGCGCATGCATGTTTGCTTGAGGGGAGAGGTTCAAATCTCCTAGCATGTATTTTGAAAGCTTTTATTTTTGGTTTCCTTAGCAAGTGCTCGGTCATGGATAAGGTTAAGGGATGAGTTGGATATCATTTTTTAGTAAGAAGACCAAAGGAAAAAGGTAAGTAAAGGTTTAAGGAAAAGAATCTCATTAATTAAGGTGATAAGGGACATAAGGCATGAATCAAGGGCTTCGTTTTGGAAAGATTTGAATGGCTAATTGTCCATGAACTTGACGATTTTTTTTGGGGCTAGGGAGGTTGGCCAAATTTTGTTAGTAGTTTGATAGGGTTGTCTAAAAGCGGATGTCAATTAGGGAATGGTGGATGATAAGGAGATAATAATGATAGGCGGCGAAGAAACTTTTTGGCAAATGTGGTATCTGCTTTGAAGGCGGAAAAGTTAGTGCGGAAGGGAATAGAGCATTCTAGCATTCATCGATTGCTTTGGATGCCAAGGATTTATCGATAGAAGGTGTGAGAACGGTGAAAGAATTTCCATTGTCTTTCCGAACAACTTTGGGTCTACCTCGGATCGAGTAGAATTTGGCATTGAGCTTTTACCAGAACTACTCGGTGTCCATTGCTTCTTATAGAATGGCACCAAAGGAGTTAGCGGAGCTTAAAGCTCAAATTTAAGAACTGCTAGATCAGGGATTTATTCGACCAAGTGTGTCTCTGTGGGGAGCACCGATTTTGTTCGTTAAGAAGAGGGATGGGTCGATGCGTATGTGCATTGATTATAGGCGGTTGAATAAGTTGACGATCAAGAATAGGTATCCATTACAGAGAATCGACAACCTATTTGATCAATTAAGAGGAGCTTGGTCTTCTCCAAGATTGATTTGAGATCGGGTTATCATCAACTCAAGGTGAAAGAGGCATATATTCATAAGACAACATTTCAAACTCACTATGGACATTATGAGTGACTCTCATCTGCAACTTTGTGTGAATTTTGGTTGCCAAATTCAATAAGTGTGAAGTGACTTTCTTGGGTCATGTAGTGTTAGTTGAAGGAATAAGAGTTGATCCTCGTAAGGTAGAAGTCGTGTTGGATTGGAAACCACCAAAGTCGATGAGTCGAGATCCAAGTTTCTTGGGTTTGGTGGTTATTATAGACGCTTTGTTGAGGGTTTTAGTTGATTGCGCACCCCTAACTAAGTCATTGCGAAAAAGTTGTATGTATGGACCGTTAAACAACAAGAAAGTTTTGAGAAACTAAAGAAGATTCTAACGAAAGCACCAATCTCTATTCAACCAGAGGCCAAAAAGAGTTTATCACATTGTGATCGTCACACGGGTTTAGGATGTGTCTTGATGCAAAGTGGAAAAGTGGTAGCTTATGCTTCTCGACGCTTGAGGCCGCATGAAGTCAATTATCCTACTCATGATTTGGAGTTGGCGCGGTAGTGTTTGCATTAATGATTTGGAGACATTATCTTTACGGTGAGAAGTCAATCATTTATACGAACCATAAGAGTCTTAAGTATCTCGTTACCCAAAGGAATTGAATTTAAGACAAAGAAGATGGGTGGAGCTGTTAAAGGATTATGATTTCTCAATCGAGTATCATCCTGGAAAGGCTAACGTTGTGGCAGACGCTTTAAGTCGAAAGGTTGTATCGAAGTTAAGAGCCATGTTTGCTCATCTCAGTTTGTATGAGGATGGTAGTTTGCTAGCAGAACTTCGGGTGAAGCCTCTGTGGCTGGAACAAATCAAGGAAAAGCAATTATCCGATGAAAAGTTAGGTCATTTAATACAACAAGCTGGAAGTGGTGTAATAGGAGGTTTTGGTTTGAACAAAGATGATGTACTGTGTTTTCGTGGAAGGGTTTGTACGCCTAAGGATTCAGATTTGAGGCAAATGATTCTTCTAGAGGTGCATAGTAGCCCTTATGCTATGTACACCGGAGGAAATAAGATGTATCGGGATCTCCGTGAACAGTATTGGTGGCCAAAGTTAAAATGGGAAGTTACTGATTTTATGGGAAAGTGTTTGACTTCTCAACAAGTAAAGGCGGAACATCAATTACCGTCGGGATTGTTGCAACCAGTAAAGATTCCATTATGGAAATGGGAGTGGATAACGGTGGATTTTGTTAGTGGGTTACCCTTAACACCTACTAAGAAAGATTCTATGTGGGTGGTAGTAGATCGATTAACGAAGACTGCTCATTTTCTACCAGTTCGTACGGATTACTCGTTGCAGAAGTTGGCTAAATTGTATGTATCTGAAATCGTGAGGTTGCAAGTGGTACCAGTGTCTATCATATCGGACAGGGATGGGTTTACATCACGGTTTTGGAAAGCTTTGCATGAGGCTCTGGGTACAAAGTTAAACTTCAGTACGGCTTTTCACCCTCAGTCAGATGGTCAGTCGAAAAGAGTAATCCAGATTTTGGAAGATATGTTAAGAGGTTGTGTGATTGATTTCAGAGGTAGTTGGGAGGATTTTCTACCGTTGGTAGAGTTTGCGTATAACAACAGTTATCAATCCAGTATTCAGATGGCACCCTATGAAGCGTTATATGGTCGTAGGTGTCGTACTCCTACTTGTTGGACTGAATTAGGGGAACAACAACTTTTGGGTCCTAAATTGATATCAGAGACGGAAGAAAAAGTAAAGGTAATTTGAGCGCGGTTAAAGGAAGCTTCGGATAGACAAAAGTTGTACGTGGATCTGAAGCATAAAGATATCGAGTTTGCGGTGGGAGATCAGGTTTGAAAGTTTCACCGTGGAAAAAGATTTTCAGATTCGGAAGGAAAGGCAAGTCGAGCCCTAGGTTCATTGGGCCGTACAATGTGTTGAAGCGTGTAGGAGCAGTGGCCTATCAACTTGATTTACCTCCGGAATTGAGTCAGATTCATAGTGTTTTCCATGTTTCTATGTTGAGACACTATAGATCAGATCCATCACACATAGTACCGGTAGAAGAAGTGGAATTAAGGCCAGATTTGTCTTTCGAGGAGGAACCAGTGGGAATCTTAGACTGAGATGTTACGGTGTTAAGAAAGAAGACATGTGTCATTGGTTAAGGTTTTATGGTGTAATCACGAGTGGAGGAAGCTACTTGGGAGCTTAGGATGCAATTTGACAACAATATCCTCATCTCTTTTAGCCAGGTAAATTTCGAGGAGGAAATTTTCTTTAAGGAGGGTAGAGTTGTAACATCCTAAAATTTGAGTATTCATATGATGCATGTTTTGGTGCTTAACTTGTGTATAATTAAAATTTTGCATATTTAGTATAGTCTTGAGAAGACTTGAGAACAATTCGAAATTTGAATAAATTTTAGTAAGGAGTATTTAAGTGAAGTGGAGCAAGTGACTTTGAGGTTTAAGTAGATTTAAGTGATAAAACTAGCATAAGATGAGCTAGTAGCAAGGTGGAGTTGGCGCATGCATGTTTGCTTGAGGGGAGAGGTTCAAATCTCCTAGCATGTATTTTGAAAGCTTTTATTTTTGGTTTCCTTAGCAAATGTCGGTCATGGATAAGGTTAAGGGATGAGTTGGATATCATTTTTTTAGTAAGAAGACCAAAGGAAAAAGGTAAGTAAAGGTTTAAGGAAAAGAATCTCATTAATTAAGGTGATAAGGGGACATAAGGCATGAATCAAGGGCTTCGTTTTGGAAAGATTTGAATGGCTAATTGTCCATGAACTTGGACGATTTTTTTTTTGGGGCTAGGGAGGTTGGCCAAATTTTGTTAGTAGTTTGATAGGGTTTAGGAGCTAGTTTAGTCATTTGGTGTTTATTTTCTCAAAGCTTGTTTCTCTCTAATTCTCTCCTCTTAGCCGAATGTTTATTGGACAAAAGGTAAACCATTTTTTTTCTCTTTTCTTTTGGCCATTTGAGTTTTGACCATTTTGGTCTTATTTTGTCTATTCTCTCAAACCATTCCTCCTAGTGCCGAAATCACCAAGGCATTGGAAGGCCATCTTCTTTTTCCTTTCACCCTTGCCGAATGCACACAAGCCTCAAATTCAATTCTTTGTTCATTTCCCATCCTTGAAAAGAACCGAAATATAAACACCCTCTCTTTATTCTTTTTGTTCTTCTTTCTTTCTTTTTGTTAAGAACACTCAAACATCACCATTTTCAAAAACCTTTCATCATGGCCGAATGTTGATGGTAAAACCTTAGCCGAATATTTCTTTTATTTTTCATCTTTTCTCCTTCAATCAAATCCTTCTTTCTTTGTAGCGGTATAGTGGAGTGTCGATTTTTTTTCTACATCTTAAGTTGATCGTAGCTATTATAGATCGGGTGAAAAAGGAGATTTCATCAGTCAAGGTAAGGGATTATTTTGAAAAGGGATTCTATTTTTTATCCTTCTATTTTGATAAGATTGTATTGATTAAATCGATTTTATCATAGGGACTCTATCAATCGACTTCCACCTTTTGAACGAAAGAATCTTGTGGTAAGCCAATCTCAATCTTAAAATCAATTGGTGGTGATGTGGAAATATTAGTTTGGACTAATGATTCTTTGTCTTTGAAGACAATCAAAATAGGGACGAAAAGGGCAGTAAATAGTGTTCGGAAGAGGGGTGGTTCCGCTATTCCCCCTATGTTTAAGAGAAGGACTGTTTCAGGAATTCGTGATTTTCCACCGGGTTGTGGACCCTCATCCGACGAAAATCAATTATTCGAAGTCGTTCGTACCCCCAAACCATTGTTTACTCGTGGTAATGAACCTTTGATCGGAGAGAAATCAAAAATAGTGGTTGTTCAAAATTTCGAGGGTAAGATCTAGATCGCTTAATATTAGAATAGTTTAATATTAAATTTTAGTGTTCTAATCCTTCATAATGTGTGTTTAGATATCGACAAGCGGGAGAGTGTAGTTCTCACCGTAATCAGGTGTGTAATCTCACACTGTATCTCATGGGTTAGATGACTATATAGTAGTAAAAGTTGGATTAAAAATCGCAAAGTTGGTGAAATCGAAAAATATGGTATTATCGACACTTTAGTGTTAAGATCATGAAATCAGTATTAAGATCATGAAAATTACAAAATTGCCCTTAATGAGCTATTTCGATAAAAGTGATAAGTGGGCCATTTGTGATATTTGACAAATTTGGGCCATATATGATATTTGACAAATTTGGGCCATATGTGATATTTGATAATTTGGGCCATATGTGATATTTGACAATTTGGGCCATATGTGATATTTGAGAATTTGGGCCATAAGTGATAATCGATAAATGGGCCATAAGTGAAATTTGATAATTGGGCCATTTCTGACAATTGATAAATGGGTTATATGTGATATGTGATTTTAATGGGCCAAAATTGATAAATTATAATATGGTTTTCTTTACAAATATTTTGTTATGCATAAACATTATTGCATGCGTTGGGATCAATGATGAAGAGAAGAAAGGCTTGATGCCAAAATTCTAGATAGGTGACTCTGTCACGATGGCCATTGCCCGTAATCTAGATCGGTGGTTCTACCACAATTATTTAAATGGCCGTTGCCACAAATATTATATTGGGCTTAAAGCCTACTTTAGTGTGTTGGCGGGGTGGGTGACTAAAGCTCCCCATAGGTGTCTTGGGTTGGTACGGGGTGTGTAGCGGATGGAAATCTAGGTTTGGTTTTGGGAATTGCATATCATTTGCATTTTATATGCTAAAATTA
Source organism: Gossypium rotundifolium (assembly GCA_025506655.1). Lineage (NCBI taxonomy): Eukaryota > Viridiplantae > Streptophyta > Magnoliopsida > Malvales > Malvaceae > Gossypium > Gossypium rotundifolium. The sequence continues at coordinate 103,486,806 of CP106733.1, read as the reverse complement.
TTATATTTGAAATGGGCTTAGCCCAAATAAATGCTTAAATGGTCTTGGCCGGTGGAGTATGGTAAGTGAGTTACACACTGAGTTCTAAGTAACCCACCCCATTTTTTTTTTAACCCTCTCAGGTAATAACAATTGATGGGGACTTGGGTCGAAGATGACTTCGTTGGGAGGCTATACTACAAATGGTGGTTTATAAAACTTTAAGACTTCTTTTATAATTTTTATTAAGTACTATTTTTATGGCGATGTAATAAGGCCTTTTTAATTATGGATTTTATTATGTTGATTGATTTATTATGTTTTAGTTTTATTAAGTTGGATTAATTTAGTTTTTCATAAATGTTTTTTTTTTAAACTTACGTATAAAATAAAGGTTTTTCTTAAATATCTTTAAAACTCAGGAAATCCTTTAACTCTTCGTTAGAATATTTTGATTAGATAAATTTCAAAATTTTAATCAAATACTACTCTATAGATCCAATGATAATCTCTTGTGTTTTCAATCAAGGATTTCAAATAAACCTCGATTTCTCGATAAACTCATTCTCTTAATCGTTTTGGAATTTGATTTCTACTTCGTTAAATGATTTGAATGTACATTAAATTTGTGTGGCATGCCAAAATCCGGGCTTAATGCATAGGCCAGGTTTGGGATGTTACAACGTATATTCAATATTGGAAGTATATAAAAATCTTAGAGCATTTAAACTCCAATTGTTGAAGGAAAAGCTCGTATTAAAGTATTATCAAATTTCAAGTGAGAAAAAATACTCGTTATTATAGGATAATTATCAATAGTAGGTATTATTGGCTTTCAATTGATGTAAGTACTTATATTTGTTCATTGTTCCTAGTTAGGTAATTTGTCAAGTCAATCTCAATTCTAACCTTCTAATTCAGCCTTTATCCACACCTTTTAACCCTAGCCCCGTTACAACCCTTACAAAGACCTTTTGATTTGTGTATCATCTCATATATAGTGGTGGAGATTTGATTTTCAGGCAAGCCTATGGGATTAACTTTTCAGGTTCGACTTAGAGTGCTTATTCCTGAACCTTAAACACTTTGAGTGATTTGAGTGAACCTTCAGTGAGGATGTCAATCCTTGTCGATTTTGAATTAAAGGTAATTATTCAGATAAGGGGAGACACCTATGTTTTCGTACTACAAAGGTATGACTTATTGCAATTGAATCTTGGGGGTTCTTTGAGTTGAATTATCCATGTATAAATTATCTATGAATTATGATGAGACATTGTCGATAGGAATTATGAATTATGGAAAGTTCGTTTTAATTGTAAGTTGAGAATTTTGCTTGAGGACAAGCAAAAGCTTAAGTGTGGGGGTATTTGATAAACCGTAAAAGAAACATATTTTAACCCCATATTTAATATTCTTTTGGATGACTTAGCCCTTGATTTATGTAAAAAGGTGCTTTTAATCCTTTCTTTTCATGTTTATACTCAGGAAAGCACCCGAGGATAAAAAGAACACAAAACGAGTTTTAAACGGAGTAATGGGCCTTAGCAAGAAATCAACACGGCCTGACACAAAGCCTACACGACCGTGTCTCAACAATTACCTAGAGCACGGCCGCGCATTTTTTTATTACCACACACGCCGTGTCAAACGATCTACATGGCCGTGTCCCAATCGACAGACCTGAAGCACGGCCTGAATCTCGACTTACACGGCCGTGCCCAAAAAAAAAGAATCAAGGCACGGCCCAACCACGATTTACACGGGCGTGTTCCATAGCCGTGCCCCTGCCGCGGGAATGAGAAATTTCATTTGAAATTGGATGCTTGAAGCAAAAGAAACATACTCCTAAGTCTACATAAAAACCCTAATAGTAATTCTACTTGAAGGAGGTACTTAGGAGCCAAGTATAACATCCCAAAGCTTATATAAACAACCCAAGGAAGACGTTAAGAATGAGGGCTTTTTACAGAGGCTTTTGCCAAAGCTTTCATCTTTCAGGGAATCACTTGAAGATAGCCAGTTGATCCATCTCAAGAAGCCTGAACTCTATTGAAGACGGAGGATCTCTCCTTCAATTCCTTGAGGGAGTTTTAGGGATTTCTTATGTTTTGTTTTATCTTTTCTCTTGAGATGTATTCTTATTTAGTTATGAACTAAACCCTTTAGATACCTGAAGGGGATGAAACATATGACGGATTTTGTTATTTGATTTCTAAATTATATGATAAGTACTTGGTTTGTTCTTAATTATGTTGCTTAATTTAATTTGATGTGCTTAGGTGGAGGAGGAATAGACCCTACCTAAGAGTAGATCTAGCATAATTAAGCGGAGTTGATCGGGCGCCTAGAGATAGGGTTACGAGATTTTACCGGATTAGGGTGAAACATAATATGGGAATCCATTGATCGATTTACTACTTCCTTAGGGGGTTATTATAAGGGAATGAGAGTTCCACTAATTAACCTAAGTTTAGACGTTACTCGCCTGGAGAGAGGGTTTAATATAGGTTAGGGAGTCTCACGGATCAAGCTAAGTAAAGAAATCATATGGTTTAGGGTTAAATAATAAGTGAAGTCATAGGTGGATTCTACCTGAGGGTATCGCTTCATCAATTGAGTTTTTCCTAAAGTCTGTCTCCCATTCATTCTTTTATCTTTTCATTTAGTTTAAGTATTTCATTAGTTTTAATAAATCAATCACTCCATATTTCAGGCTAAATAATAGAAAGAAGATGAGTAGTAGTACTTTTAGGTTCTCTTGGGTTTGATAATATATTCTTACCTAAACTATACTACTGTTCGATAGGTGCACTTGCCTCTATCGTTGTCATAGTTAGTCTACAGGTTCGATCATTCTTTTTGTAAATATTAAAACGCGACTGTTTGACACGATCAAGTGTACGTAGATACGAAGACGACTAATATGATATTTTTCCTTTGTCTCGGTCTAACTCCGTACGAGGTCTAACCAGATCTATAAGAATGAATTTAACTCAATTCAATATAATTCATATTCAATTTAGTCCAACACATATTTTTGGAAAAATTACCATTTTGCCCATATACTTTTAGTTCTTTACAATTTAGTCCCTAGGCTCAGAAAATGAAATTCATTCAATTTTATCCCTACCCAAGGCTAGCCGAATTAGAAACATATTTATAGCAACCCATATATTTCACAAATTCACAATTTTATCACATTTTTCAATTTAATCCCTAATTGGTAATTTCTTAAAAATTCCTTACAAAATTTGTTTATCTAACAACAACCATTTATTTTTTACCATTAATGTAACACCCCTTACTCGTATTCGACGTCGGAATAGGGTACGAGGCATTACCAGACATAAACACAAGCAAACATGCATTTTTGAGGCATAAATTTGGGTCCAAATAAAACAATTCACATTCAATCATAAAGTCTCTAATACGGGCCTACGAGGCCCAAAACATGCTTTGGAAGTAGTTCAGGACTAAATCGAGAACTTTAAAAATTTTTCATGTTAACGGGCTCACCCGGGCGTGTGGTTGGCTCACACGATCGTGTGGACCAAAGGACACGCCCATGTGACCTTGGGACATGCCCATGCTATAAGCCATGTTCAAATTAGGGTGCTCTTTAACTTATGCTACACGGCCGTGCCACACACCCATGTGCTAGGCCATGTAGCACATACGACTGAGACGCATGCCTATGTCCCTGTCCGTGTGCTCAATTCTGGACATTCTGTTTTTCCAAAATTAAGGTGCAGGGGACACACGGCCGAACACATGCCCATGGGGCCGACCGTGTGTTACACATGGCCTAGACACATGCCCTTGTGTCTACCCATGTGGACAATAAAAAGGCTATTCACCAAGCCATTTTCCACCCTTATTCACACATACACTCAGATCAATTCAAAGGCACGTAACATTACATACTTAGGTAGCCAAAGCATCCACGTTCATGGTTAAAACATATAAACTTTATATGTTTATCTAACATATTCACTACATTTATTAAGTCCTAAATCAAACATAAAAATCCCAAATTCATTAGGCTTTATTCAATTACTATCTAGTTACCAAATTATACTCAAATTCCTCATCTCATTAATAGGTCACTATTCCAACATCACAGAACCATGCCATAAATCACATTTCCAAATATTTCACATTCACCAAGCATACCAAGATCCTATCACCATAGACATTGACTCATATATGAATATACTTAGGCTTACAACCTTGTTGCCAACATAAGCCAACTTACATGGCCAAATAGCAAACAATCCTTTAACGATTATAGGCCAACATATTGGCTACAATCATAAAGGCACATATAACCAATTGACTTAGTCCCTATACATGCTATAACTATTTGGATTTATATACAGTCAAAATATTTAATTGGCTTTTGGATGATTTAGCAGTTGATTTAGGTAAAAAGGTTCTTTTAATCCTTTCCTTTCATGTTTATACTCAAGAAAGCACCCAAGGATAAAAAGAACACAAAATAGGCTTAAAACGGAGTAATTAGGCCTTAGCAAGCAATCAACACGGCCTGGCCCAAAGCCCACACGACCGTGCCTCACCAATTACCTAGAGCACGACCTCAACTACGTAACACACGGTCGTGCAGCATCCATTTATCACACGGACGTGCCTGGTGATCTACATGGCCGTGCCCAAATCGACAGACCTAAAGCACGTCCTGAATCCTGACTCACACGGCTGTGCCCAAAATGATAGAATTGAGACATGACCTAATCACGATTTACATGAGTGTGTGTCATGGCAGTGCCGCTACCGCGGGAGAGAGCAATTTCACTTGGATTTGGATGCTTGAAGCCAAAGAAACATACTCCTAATTCTACTCCAACACCCTAATAGTAATTCTACTTGAAGGAGATACTTAGGAGCCAAGTATAGCATCCCAAAGCCTATTTAAACAACGCAAGGCAAACATTGAAGGGGCTTTTTGGCAGAGGCTTTTACCGAAGCTTTCATCTTTTAGGGCATCACTTGAAGATAGCCATTTGATTTATCTCAAGAAGCCGGAACTCCATTCAAGACTGAGGATCTCTACTTTAATTCTTTCAGGGGGTTTTAGGGATTTCTTATGTTTTGTTTATTCTTTTCTCTTGAGATGTTCTCGTATTTAGTTATGCACTAAACCTCTCAGATACCTGAAGGGGATGAAACCTATGATGGATTTTGTTATTTGATTTCTAAATTATATGATAAGTACTTGGTTTGTTCTTAATTACGTTGCTTAATTTAATATGATGTGCTTAGGTAGAGGAGGAATAGACCCTACCTGAGAGTAGATCTAGAATAATTGAGCAGAGTTGATCGAGCGCCTAGAGATAGGGTTGCAAGATTTTTTTGTATTATGGTGAAACCTAATATGGGAATCCATTGATCGATTTACTGCTTCCTTAGGGGGTTATTATAAGAGAACGAGAGTTCCACTAACTAACCTAAGGTTAGACATTATTCGCCTCGAGAGAGGGGTTAGTATAGGTTAGGGAGTCTCACAGATCAAGCAAAGTAAAGAAATCATATGGTTTGGGGAATAAATAATAAGTGAAGTCATAGGTGGATTCTTCTTGAGGGCATCATCTTTATCAACTGAGTTTTCCTAAAGTCTTTCTCCAATTCAATCTTTTGTCTTTGCATTTAGTCTAAGTATTTTGTTAGTTTAATAATTCAATCACTCCAAATTTCAGGCTAAATAATATAGAGAGTGATTAGTAGTAATTTTAGGTTCCCTTGGGTTCGATAAGATATTCTTGCCTGAACTATACTACTGTTTGATAGGTGCACTTGCCTCTATCGTTGTCACAATTAGTCTACAAGTTCGATCACTCTTTTATAAATATTAAAACTCGACTGTTTAACATAAGTAAGTTTTTGGCGTCGTTTTCGGGGAATTCTAAAATATGAAGAAAGCTCTATTTCTATTACTTTAGCCATTATCTTTATTTTTAAATTTCTCTTATTTTTATACATATATTTTTGTTTTTCTAAATTTCTTTATTTCTTTTCATAGCAGGTGCCTCTAGTTTATGACTAGAAGGAATTTGAGAGGAGCATTAGAATACGAGAGTGACATTGAAGCTACCGCTCGAAGAAATCACAGAGAAATTAGACGAACCCTAGACTATCAAAGAGAAGAACAGCAAAGATCCAATCCTACTGAAGGGATGGATGAGAACAACCAACCAAATGTGAAAGAACAAAATGTTCCGCATACTATGTATGATTGTGCTAAACCTAATTTGATAGGAGCAGAATCTAGTATTTTAGGCCCGCTATAGCTGATAATAATTTTGAATTAAAGCCTAACACAATACAAATGATTCAACAATTTGTTCAATTTGATGGTTTGCAGGATGAGGATACAAACACTCATATATCTAATTTTTTAGAATTATGTGATACCTTCAAAATAAATGGCATTTCTGACGATGCCATACGTCTTTGGTTATTTCCTTTTTCATTAAGGAATATAGCAAAGCAGTGGTTGAACTCGTTACCACGAGGGTCAATCACCTCTTGGGATCAAATGACCAAAAAATTTCTTTTAAAATATTTTCCACTAGCCAAAACGGCTAAATTTAGGAATGACATATCTTCTTTTGTGCAGAATGACACAGAATCATTATATGATGCACAGGAAAGATATAAGGATCTCCTAAGAAGATGCCCACACCACGGATTACCTTTGTGGCTTCAAGTCCAAACTTTCTACAATGGTGTAAATTCTCTAACTAGGCAAATGATTGATTCATTAGCCGGTGGAACATTGAATAATAAAACTCCTGAAGCGGCTTACGTTTTTATTGAGGAGATGTCGTTGAACACCTATCAATGGCAAATTACAAGAGCTAAACTGACAAAATTATCGGAGTTTTTAGCATAGACACAGTGACAATGTTGTCAACACAGGTGGAGTTAATGAATAAAAAGCTTGATAATTTATGTTCTTCACATGTATATCCAGTCATGCAATACGAAGTAAGCGGGAATGTGGCGAATTCTGAGTACCCACCCTACCAACCAGGAATAGAAAATGAGCAGACAAACTATATAGGTAACAATTTCCAATCTAATAATAACCCTTATAGTAACACTTATAATGCAGGTTGGAGGAACCACCCAAATTTTTCGTGGGGAAGACAAGGAAATCAAGGAAATCAAAGGCAGCAACCTACTCCAAATAACCAAAACCAACCCTATCCACAGGAAAAGAAATCAACCCTTGAAGAGATGTTGACAAAATTCATGGCAGCTACAGATTCTCATCTCCAAATGACGGAAGCAACACTTGATGAACAGCAAATCTTACTCAAGGGAATTAAGAGTCAGGTGGGAGAGCTCATTACGTCAGTTGGAATACTTAATGGAATAGTATGTGAAATAAGGGTGGAAAATTTTTCCAAAGACACAGAGCAAGTAAGGGCAGCCACACTGAGGAGTGTCAAAGAGCTAGTTGAACCACAAAAAAAGACACCACATGATGTTATCAAGGAAAAAAATGTAGAAGTTGAGAACGACAATCCATTGCCTAAAGAGAATAGAACACAAATTCCATATCCAAAAAAATTGAAGAAAGAAAAACTGGATGCTCAATACGGTAAGTTCCTTGAACTCTTTAAACAAATACATATTAACATACCTTTTGTTGAAGCTATTTCCCAGATGCCCAAGTATGCAAAATTCTTAAAGGAACTTCTCACAAACAAAAGGAAGGTTGAGGAAGTATCAAAGGTGGAGCTTAATGAAGAGTGTTCAGCCCTTCTCTAAAATAGATTACCATGAAAGTTAAAAGATCCAAGGATTTTCAATATTCCTTGCTTAATTGGTAGTTTAAACATCACGAAAGCATTAGTAGACCTATGCGCTAGTATCAGCTTAATGCCTTATCAATTGCTTAAACGGCTAGATCTTGGGGAACCAAAACCCACTGGGATGAGCATTCAATTAGCTGATAGTTCTATTAGATATCCTAAAGGAGTTATTGAAGATGTCTTGGTAAAAATTGATAAATTTATTTTCCCTGTTGATTTCATTGTGCTAGACATGGATGAGGACATCAAAGTTCCTTTAATTTTAGGGCGTCTTTTTTTAGCCACTGTTAGAGCTGTTATTGATATAGGTGACAGAAAACTAGCACTAAGGATAGGTGATAAAGAAATTATTTTCCAAATTTATGACGCCATGCGATATTCTAAAGAGCAAGATGATTCTTGTTATTTTGTTGACACTAATGATCATATTATTAAAAATTCATTACAGGAAATCCTGCAGGATGACACAATGGAACTGTGTCCGCCTCAAGGAGAGGGGAAAGAGGATGAAGGTAATGAGATTAGCTTGAATACATCATCATTCAGACAAATGAAAGAAGAAAACATTGAAGAAGATGGCGTATTAAAACAGAAACCCTCCATCGAAGAGCCGCCCAAATTAGAATTAAAATAGTTACCAAAACATTTAGAATATGCATTCCTCGAGGACAATTCTCGTTACGAATCATCTCTTGAACTAGAACCCAAGGAAAAGGAGGAGCTAATAAAGGTACTAAAGAACACAAGAAAGCCATAGCTTGGAAAATCTCTGACTTCAAGGGAATAAGCCCCGCGTTTTGCACCCATAAAATTTTAATGGAAGAAGAATATAGACCATGTGTGCAACCTCATAGACGATTAAACCCCACATGAAAGAAGTGGTCAAAGCTGATGTAATTAAACTTCTTGATGCAAGAATAATTTATCCTATTTCTGACAACAATTGGGTAAGTCCTAAGCAGGTAGTTCCAAAGAAAGGAAGAATGACTGTAGTGCCCAATGAAAAGAATGAGTTAATTCCCACAAGAATAGTTACAGGTTGGAGAGTCTGTATCGACTATAGGAAGCTGAATGACGCCACCAAAAATTATCACTTTCCTCTACGCTTCTTTGATCAAATGTTAGAAAGACTATCTAGGCATATGTACTACTGCTTCCTGGACGGACTCTCCGGCTACTTCCAAATCCTCACAGCTCCTGAAGACCAAGAGAAGACGACATTTACGTGCCCATACGGTACGTTTGCTTATCGTAGAATGCCTTTTGGATTGTGTAATGCTCTTGCCACTTTTCAGCGTTGTATATTGGCAATCTTTGACGAACTTGTAGAGGACATCATAGAGGTATTCATGGATGATTTCTCGGTATTCGGTAATTCTTTCCAGCTTTGTCTTAAAAATCTAAAACAAGTTCTAATTAGATGTGAAGAAACAAACCTTGTTCTGAATTGGGAAAAATGCCACTTTATGGTTAAAGAAGGGATTGTTTTAGGACATAAGATTTCTAGAAAAGGTAGAAAAAGAAAAAGTTGAAACCATAGAGAAATTACCTCCTCCTAGTTCAGTGAAGGCTAATAGAAGCTTTTTAGGACATGCAGGTTTTTATAGAAGATTCATTAAAGACTTTTTTAAAATAGCTAAGCCTTCGACAAAATTACTAGAAAAAGATGTCCCTTTTAATTTCAATCAGGAATGTTTAGATGCATTCAATATCCTTAAAGATAAATTAATAAATGCACCAATTATAATCGCACCTGATTGGAATTTACCCTTTGAACTAATGTGTGATGCAAGTGACTTTTCAATAGGCACAGTTTTGGGACAACGAAGAGACAAGCATTTTCAACCAATCTACTACGCTAGCCGAACATTAACACCCGCGCAAGAAAATTATACCACGACTGAGAAAGAATTGCTAGCTGTAGTTTTTTCTTTTGACAAATTTAGACAATATCTAATATTATCGAAAGTTGTCGTTTACACTGACCATTCAACTCATCGTTATCTTTTAACCAAACCTGATGCAAAACCTAGACTCATACGATGGATTTTACTCTTACAGGAATTTGATCTGAAAATACAGGATAAGAAGGGAGCTGAGAGTCTGGCGGCATATCACCTCTCAAGACTCGAAAATCCATACACCAAAAAGCTTGATGAACAAGAAATAAATGATTCATTTCCCGAAGAACAACTCTTTTCTTTAACGCATTCTGAAGTACCATGGTTTGCAAATATTGTGAATTATTTAGCAGCTAACGTCTTGCCAAGAAAATTAACACATCACCAAAAGAAGCGATTCTTCGCTGATGTGAAAAATTATTTTTGGAAAGATCCCTTTCTTTTCTGCATATGTGCAGATTAGGTAATTCGAAGATGCTTTACAAAGAGAGAAGCAAGCAAAATCCTAGAACATTGTCATTCGGGACCATCAGGAGGACATTACAGTGGTATTAAGAAAGCACACAAAATACTCAAATCAAGTTATTACTGCCCACTCTATTTAAAGATGCCAACAGGTATGTTATCGCGTGTGATAAATGCCAAAGAACAAGTAATATTTCTAAACGTGATGAAATGCCTCAAACATATATGTTGTCATGTGAAATATTTGATATATGGGGTATTGATTTTATGAGACCCTTCCCTAGTTCATTTGGAAATAAATACATCCTAGTAGTAGTTGATTACATGTTAAAATGGGTAGAAGTAGAAGCCTTACCTACCAATGATGCTAGAGTAGTTGTTAAATTTCTCAAGAAACTATTCTTCCGATTTGGGACACCTAGAGCCATCATTAGTGATAGGGATACCCATTTCTGTAATACACAATTTGAAAAAGTTCTAAAGAAATATGGAGTATACCATAGAACAACCACCCCAAATCATCCTCAAACTAGCGGACAAGTTGAGGTAGCAAACCGAGAGCTTAAGCGCATCCTAGAAAAAACGGTTGAATCAAATAGAACAGATTGGACAGTTAAGGTAGATGATGCTTTATGGGCCTACGGAACAGCATTCAAAACACCTCTAGGAACATTCCCATACAAACTTGTATACGGGAAAAAGCTGTCATCTACCATTTGAGCTAGAACACAAAGCTTTTTGGGCAACAATATTTTTGAATACTAACCTCACAATTGTATGAAAGAGAAGAATGATGTAGATGAACAAGCTGTATGGATGGAGAATAGAAGCCTATGAAAACTCAAAACTGTACACGGAAGCAACAAAGTGACACCACGATGCTCGTCTCAAGCAGTCAAAACAATTTGAAGTAGGAGACCTGGTCCTACTATACAATTCAAAGCTTAAACTATTCATGGAAAATCAAGTCAAGATGGTCGTGCCCATTCATGATCAAAACAATCTTTCCATACGACACCATTGAGGTAGCTCATCCCACAAAAGGCACATTCAAGGTAAACGGTCACCGACTTAAAATTTATAATGGTGCAGATTCTGGAGATATCAGAGAGGAGCTTCTGCTCCATGAACCCTCATTTAGAATCAAAAATAGGGAAAGTCTAGCTTAAGACTATAAACAAGCGCTTCTCGGGAGGCAACCCGAGTGCTAACACACTAACATTGACTTCGTCTTTCTAAAATTTTTCTAAAATGATCTAATAGAAATGCATGATTATTAACACAGCCTTGAACACGGGCATGCCAACGACCGTGTACAAGGGAGGGACACACCACGGGCGTGGTGGGATCCGTGTACAAACAGGGAAAATTTTTTTCAACAAACACGGGTTGCAATATAAGACACGCCCATGCCTTTCAACTATGAGAGGTTACTGACATATCAAGCACGTGCTAGACACGGCCGTTCCCCACGACCGTAAAGCTACTGACTTATTGAGCACGGTTAGAACACGGCCATGACCAAGTTCGTGCGAACATACTGACTTATAAAGCACGGGCCACACACGCCCGTTCGACCCAACCATGTGAATCAAAACACGGGCGTGGCAACGTTAACACGGCCATGGTAAAACCCATCTAAATGCGCCTAAAACCCAAAATCGCGAAAAGCATAGGCAAGTTTAAAATGACACGGGCGTGTAGAAAGACCGTGCCTCAGATCCCTATTTATAAAAATAATCGCCTTCTTCCCTAAACCCAAACCCTAAAATCAGATTCCAACCCCCATTCTTCAATCCGACCACCAAATCACCCCCTCCCTCCAACCCACCTCCTTCCAACCAATCCTCTCAAAATACCAACCAAAACCAACCACATGCCAGCACACGCCCTTACCAAGCCGTGCCCACGCTTAAGAACCCAACACCACCTTGACGCTCCATCCATGCTCGTCAAGAACCACCGTGCCTGGTTCCTTTTCCTTCACATTTTCGCATATTTTGTCTTTATTTAAAGTTTTGTTTGATTTTAGATTTAATTCATATTGTTTAAGTTTATTTTAATTCTTGTCTAAGTCTTTATTAAAACATGATTCTTTATTCTTCTTGGTTGTTTTATTTTTCTTTTTGGTTGCTTTAATCTATTTTTCTTATTGATTTCCATTATTTAATGCATTGTCGATTTACTATTAACACATGTTAGATTTTATTGTCTTACCTTATGGAAGAATTGATGTTCTAATGCAAATCATAGTTAGCCTTTAAAATCATGATTTTTATGCAACATGTTTGGTTCCATTAGTCCTTTGTATAGCTTTATTATTTTATTAACCATGATTCTAGTTAGGAATTAGTCTAATGAATATTGAGATTGAGGTTTGCTGATTTTAGTATTTGTTCTTGAAGAAATATTTATATTTGCTATTGATTTTTGATTATTTTTTAGGAAAATTCTTGCTTATATAAAGGAAGTGTTTTTCAGGTATTATGTCGTCATCACGTATTAAACGAGCCATCCCGAGCAAGAAAAGGAAGGGGCCTAGATTATCATCCGGAACTACCTCCATCGAACTCTGACACCCCTTCCTCCGATTTCCTCAAGCTACCCAAGAAGAGCGTTACAATGCATTCAAAGAACTGCCATTAGGCACCAGAAGGTGCATTGACTGGAACACCGTTAAACAAATAGGACTAGCAAATGACATCGGGGCCCTCATTTCAACCGAACCATGGGAGCAGTTCTTCTCAATCATCGAACCCACATACCTGGAGCTAACACTAGAGTTTTTCTCAACTTTTACTTTGCAAACAGTAATGGCACGGTTTGATGAGCCAGAACAAGGCAATTCTGCTTAGGGGGTATGTTACGTCAATTAAGCATTCCCCAATTCGGCATAGCTCTTAGACTTTATACAGATGAATTTAGAGAGGAAAATAACCTCTCCGAGTTAAACTGAGAACTCCCTCGCAACCCCCTTCATTGTTGACGCCGTTTGGCACCCACTACGAATTCTTACAACCCCAGTCGATCGAAGGCAACAACCCTTGGCCCATCCCTGAGATATATCCACGCCATCCTAGCCCACACTATCACAGGTCGAGACAAAAGCACTGACGTGGTAAACAAGCACGATGTATACTACTTATCATGCATGTTAGAGAGGGACATTTTCGATTTGGCATATTTCATCGCCTGCGCTATCCAACACTAAACATAGCAACACAGAAAGGGGATTCTATCAATGGGGCCATACATCACTAGGCTGGCTCGACACTTTGACTTGCTGAACACAGACGATCAGATAACCTCCCTCACACTGATGGATAACATGCTACCTCAAGGCATCCAGACGATGCTACACATGGGGATGATTAAACATCGTCGATGGACCGTTCCCCCCAATATAGACTAGCTACAAACGAGAAGGAGCCTGAGGACATTACTGGTGATGTCCCACCAGTCCCAAGCCAATAGCCATCTTATCCAGCAGCTTTGATGGTAGGTATCTCTGAACGCCTAACACGATTAAAAGCAAGATCGCACCTAGCGCCATCGACATTGCTCGACGTTTTGATGGGATCGAGGCTACCCTTTAGCAAATCTGCAATCATTTTCATATATCACCACCGACACCTCCACAGGATCCAGTTGATGATGAGGACATCTAAATCCTCACTTTCATATATCTGTCATTTACTTCCTTTATTTGAAAACTCTTTATTTAATGTTGCATTTGAATTTGAACTTTTACTAGTATTACATTTTTTTCCTCTTTCTTCTCATTTACCATTGGCTATCTAATTTTCTAAAAATCCCTAACCAATTATATGTTACAAGATCGTTAACAAAGTGACTTTGTAGAATTACACCCTCGCACACTAAAACTCCGGGATCATCCAGATTTCAGGGAGTATTACTTTCTCCACTTATCTTTTTGATTTGGCACCTAATTATCATTATCTATCTTTGTACATTAAGGGCAATGTACATCTTAAGTGTGGGGGTAATAGTGCCTAACTTTTTGCATAATTCTTAAAAGCTTGAAATTAGTCTTAATCTTAAGTATTTTTCTCATATTATTAATTAGGGTGAAATTTCTAATGATTTATAATTGTTATCGATATGTTTTAGAATAAGTCTTAGTTAACTGTGCATTGATGATTAAATTTGAAGAATACTAGAGAATCGAGCATGATTAGTCTACTTTCTAAAAATTGAAATTGATAGGTTGTTGAACCTAATTTGAGTATCACCTTAAAGTTCAAAATTTATAAGGATTGATGTCAAAACACCCATAATTTTTTGTGAGATTTTGAGCCTTATAGAGCATATACCCTTTTTCGTGTGCACTTTAATTGATTATGAGGGTGTCAACTTTGAACTGTTATTCTAAAACTTGTCTCGTTTATGCATGTCGGGACCAGATTAATGATTTGATACATTGAGATGATAAAGGCACCTAGGTTTTAACCCATTCACTCCACTAAAAAAAGCCTACCCATACAAATTAGCCCCTAGTGAACGAATCCTAACAACCTTTTTATTGACTCACCCACTAACATTAACCCAAAACCCCTTTGTATTTGTTATCAACATTCCTTTGACTACCCCTCTATCGAGAATTGATTTGATCAATTGCCGAATTAGGTTATTACAATCACCAAAGATCCTTCTATTATGTTTATTTTATTTTGTTCTTAAAAAAAATCCAAGTATATTCAATATTAGTAGTATAATAAAAGGGCTTAGAGCATTTAAACTCCAATTGTTGAAGAAAACGCTCTTATTAAAGTATTGTAAAATTTTAAGTAATGAAAATATTCGTTATTATATAGTAATTATCTATAGTGGTAGTATTAGTTTGCATTCGAAGTAAATATTCATATTTAGTTCAGTGTTTCTAGTTAGGCAATTTGTCAAGTTAGTCTCGATTCTAAACCTCTAATTCAGCTTGTATCCACACCCTTAACCTTAGCCTCGTTACAACCCTGATTAAAGACCTTTTGATCTGTGTATCATCTCATATACAGTGGTGGAGATTTGATTTTCAGGCAAGCCTATGGGATTAACTTTTCAGGTTCGACTTATAGTGCTTATTCTTGAACCTTAAACACCTTCAAGTGATTCGAGTGAATCTTTATTGAGGATGTCAGTTCTTGTCGATTTTGAATTAAAGATAATCACATAGATAAGGGGAGACACCTCTATTTTCATGCTATAAAGCTATGACTTATCGTAATTGAATCTTTAGGGTTCTTTGAGTTGAATTATCGATGTATAAATTATCTATGAATTATGGTGAGACATTGTCGATAGCAATTATGAATTATGGGAAATTTGTTTTACTTATAAGTTGAGAATTTTGCTTGAGGACAAGCAAAAGCTTAAGTGTGGGGACACTTGATAAACCGTAAAAGTAACATATTTTAACCCCATATTTAATTGGCTTTTGGATGATTTAGCCTTTGATTTATGTAAAAAGGTGCTTTTAATCCTCTCTTTTCATGTTTATACTCAAGAAAGCACCTGAGGATACAAAGAACACAAAACGGGCTTAAAACGGAGTAATTGGGCCTTAGCAAGCAATCAACACGGCCTGGCCCAAAGCCCACACTATCGTGCCTCACCAATTACCTAGAGCACGGCCTCAAGTACATAACACAAGGCCGTGTAGCATCCATTTATCACACGGACGTGCCTGGTGATCTATATGGCCATGCCCAAATAGACAGAATCGAGACACGGCCCAACCACGATTTACACGAGCGTGTGTCATGGCAGTGCCCCTACCGCGAGAGAGAGTAATTTCACTTGGATTTGGATGCTTGAAGCCAAAGAAACATACTCCAAATTCTACTCCAACACCCTAATATTAATTCTGCTTGAAGGAGATACTTAGGAGCCAAGTATAGCATCCAAAAGCCTATATAAACAACCCAAGGCAAACATTGAAGGGGGCTTTTTGGTAGAGGCATCTGCCGAAGCATTCATCTTTTAGGGAATCACTTGAAGATAACCAGTTGATTCATCTCAAGAAGTCGGAACTCCATTCAAAACAGAGGATCTCTCATTTAATTTTTTCAGGGGGTTTTAGGGATTTCATATGTTTTGTTTATTCTTTTCTTTTAAGCTGTTTTCATATTTAGTTATGCACTAAACCCCTCAGATACCTGAAGGGGATGAAACCTATGATAGATTTTGTTATTTGATTTCTAAATTATATGATAAGTACTTGGTTTATTCTTCATTATGTTGCTTAATTTAATTTGATGTGCTTAGGTTGAGGAGGAATAGACCCTACCTAGGAGTAGATCTAGCATAATTGAGCAGAGTTGATCGGGCGCCTAGAGATAGGGTTACGAGATTTTGCGAATTAGGGTGAAACCTAATATGGGAATCCATTGATCGATTTATTTGCTTCCTTAGGGGTTATTATAAGAGAACGAGAGTTCCACTAATTAACCTAAGGTTAGACGTTATTCGCCTCGAGAGGGTTTAATATAGGTTAGGGAGTCTCGGAATCAATCTAAGTAAAGAAATCATATGGTTTGGGGAATAAATAATAAGTGAAGTCATAGGTGGATTCTTCCTAAGGGTATTATCTTTATCAACTGAGTTTTCCTAAAGTCTTTCTCCAATTCAATTTTTTGTCTTTGCATTTAGTCTAAGTATTTTGTTAGTTTAATAATTCAATCGCTCTAAATTTTAGGCTAAATAATGGAGAGAGTGAGTGAGTAGTAGTACTTTTAGGTTCCTTTGGGTTCAATAAGATATTCTTGCCTGAGCTATACTACTGTTCGATAGGTGCACTTGCCTCTATCGTTGTCACAGTTAGTCTACAGGTTCGATCACTCTTTTATAAATATTAAAACTTGACTGTATGACATTATTAACTATGTATTTCATACATTACAAGTATAGACCCATAATCACAAGGTTTTCATAAAATCATTCTCGTGGAAATCATGAATTCACAATTTCATGAAGTCAATGCTTATAAACTTTACGTACACACCTGTAGCAATTCGTAATACTCGTATACTTTTTCTCTTCTTTGATATACCCGTTGAATTTCCCGTTAAACCATTTTGAATACTAAAGGATACTCGAATCTCATACATATAGTACCATACCAATGCCATATCCCATATATGGTCTTACATATAATCTCATATCGATGCCAATAACCTAGCTATGGTCTTATACGAAATCTAATATCGATGCCATACCCCAGATATGGTATTACACAAAATCTCATATCGATGCCATGTCCCAGATATGGTCTTACACGAAATCTCAATAACCCTACTGTCATGACATTTGTATCCCAACTATTCCTAAGGTTTAACCAGGAATTTCTCGCTTGTCGAACTTTGTCGATTATGTTTAAGGAGTTGATCATAATTCATACAATATTAAAGCATTTAGAACATAAATAAAATAATGCATTATTTACATATGAACTTATCTTGGCATAGAAACGACAAAAAGGACTAAATCGTTATATACTTATTTTTCCTCCATTCTAGGTTTGAACCGCATTTTTCTTGATCTATAATATCACATTCATCTCATATAATCATTATATATTCAAATCAGCCCAATATCACATTATGGTAAAAATTATATTTTTGCCCCTAAAGTTTCACATTTTTTCAAATTAGTCCCTAGGCTTGTAAAATGAAATCTATCCAATTTCTTTAATATACAAGCCTAGCCAAACAATTTTCATAACTATAACAGCCCACAATTTCCACTAAAACACACTTTTACTACATATTCTACAACTTTTACAAACAAGTCGTTTTAGGCATTTTCACCGAAAATCTCTTAGCAAAAGTCATTTAACAAGCCATAAACATGCATTTTCTACCATCAAATATCAAAATACATAAATATCCATCATGGGTAAAATTTTAGACTTTGATTAAGTCTTAAATTAGTGGTAGAAATAGATAGATCATGTTACGAGGATTTCAAAAACGTAAAAATCATTAAAAACGGGGCTAGAGTGGACCTCAATTGAGCTTGGAAGCTTGAAAAACCATAGCTATGTCTTCTCCATGCATGTTTCAGCCATGAGGAAGAAGGTGGACAAAAATTGGCTTTTAATTTGGCTTTTTAATTCATTTAATTACCAAATTACTAAAATTCTCTTCATGAAAAACTTTGAAAACATACCTAACCATGTCCATTTTTGTCCACCAACTTAACCAATGGTCTAATTACCATTTAAGGACCTCCAATTATTTCATAACAATTAGACACCTTTAACATAGAGAACTCAAAATTTTCACTTTTTACAATTTAATCCATTTGACTAAATTAATTGCCCAAACGTCAAAATTTTCAAATGAAAATTTCACGAAATCATTCGATAAAATTGCCATAAAAATAAAAATAAATAAATTTTTTTGCATTGGATTTGTGGTCCCAAAACCACTGTTTTGACTAGACCTAAAATTTGGTTGTTACAACTCTTCCCCTTTTAGGGATTTTCATCCCCAAAAATCTTCCCAGAAAAGAGATTAGCGTAACATTCTCGTAGTTTCCTCTACCTCATTGAGGAGTCCTCTTCAAGGGAAATACCTCCAGAAGCACTCTGTCATTGATCTGGAATCCAATATCTTAAATCATCAAATTTGTATACTACTTATGTTAGTCTGAAGTTGCTTTCAAGTTTCATGAATCACTTTCACCCTTTTCCTCATAATCACAATTTAATTCCACCACATATATCTCTTTCCAAGTGTCAGGGCATATCGTCAAACCTCTGAATTACTCTCTCAAGCTTACCATCAATATAAATATTAATTACATTGCCAAGATGCAACTGCGTACTCAGATTATATTCCCAATCATCAGAACATCTTCTTCAAATAACTGCATATTTATTACTCCCTGAATAAACAAACAAGCTACTACTGAGTCTCGTGGACATTTTTTGTATAAGCTCTGGATAATTCATTGCACGAATTCTATCTCGGAGTAATAATAATAGAAATCAAAATCAAAAGTCGTCTCACACTATACTCGTTTAGTTTACCACTCACTGTCACATTCCTAAGATTCTCAATCTTGTAAAGAAAACATTGCTTTAGCTTCTAATTTAGCTAAATTCAAACTTCTATCAAATAAGATTAATCATGTAACCAACACTCACAATATGAGCAAGACTTTCCATTCAAGCATCTACAACTATATCTATTTTCCCCAAAGGTTAATCGTTAACTATTCATAATCTTTCAATAGTTCAAGCCATCAACATTGTTTTAATTTTAGATTTTATGTAACATTAGATACTATATACTCTTGGAATAAAAAAGCATATGACATTTTTCATCGAACAAACGATGTCATCAATTTCTTAACACAAACATACTAGTGACTGACTTTAAGTCACTAATCAAACAATTCTTTTAATGAGACTTTAATCGTTTGAAAGCATAAACTTTCGCGTTACGTTCTAGTATTAAAACATATTCCAATCCGTTCAATAGTACATCGCGAAAAGATCACGAATTCTTTACTCAATTCAAACAGAACCCAGAACTAGTGCTTCGGTTAACAATGCTTTAAACTATTTTCTACTTTGCTAATACTCAACAGACCATTCAACTTTCACAAATGTGTTAACTTTATCAATCAGAACAACTTTAACTCATAATAACATCATCCGATTAGAACAAATCTTTAGGTATATCTCTGTATCATACTGTCTAAAATATAAATTTTTCCTTTAGATTGTCTATCTAATTACTCATGAGTGCACAAAATTCATTTCCAAACATGAGGACAATTTAAATGCATATGACTCAAATTACCTTTCAACTTGCCAGCTCGCTTAGATAAAACAACTGATTCAATCTCAACTATCAAATAATATCATATCAAAATACTTCCTCTTTCATTCTATTAAGACAACTCAAACGTACAATCATTGAAAATTTTCCTCACATGATATTCAAAAGATATTTACAACTGCATTAGCTCAAGGAAACAAAGTATTCTAATACCAGAATAACCAGGTTCCTCTAACCGAACCAAAAATTCAACCATAATAGACATAGTTATCACAAGCCAAAGAACACACTTTAAAGATGAGCCATGATTGATAATTTACAAACTAATGATGATAAGAGAACCAGGATAAAGAAATCCAAGATGCAATACCATATTGGAAGTCTGAGAACATAACTCATAAGAGAATAATAAGTATCTTGATGATTCCTCATAGAAAACTAGAAGAAAACAATGCTCATACGCTCCGGAATCAATTTTAACAGAGATAATATATTTTCCATATATATATAAAACAAAAAAACATCCAATAGAAACAGAAGAATAACCTCACATAAATTTTCACCAACAACTTTTATTCCAAACATAATAGAATAGAGTCCCAAATAGAGAAATAAGATATGCTGATCATAAACCAACCAGACCAATATCGCTTTCGTCTAACATTAGAGTTAGATAGCATTCCAACACGATAAAAAAAATTTCATCAAAGAATGAATAATTACATAAACCCTAGAGGATAAATGAATATATAGAATACTCAGGAGAGATCATCATAATCTATTCAACTATACCTGTTACACACAGACATCTTTACAACTCACATATCATTTCTCTTCGAAAGAAATTTCCACACATACATACTTTAGATGTAACACCCCAAACTCGGCCTAGACGTCATGGCTGGATCTAGCATGTCACATGGAAGGGTTGTTAAGAAAGTTGCGTGTTTGTAAAATGTTTGTATTCTCTAAAACTTCAAGTTTAGGTGTTTGTTATTAAAAACCCGTTTAGCTCAATGTCCATTTTTGAAAAGTTGTGATTAGTTTGAAAACTGCTTTTATCAGGAGAATCGAGTTTGAATTGTTGATAAAATCTTGTTATTAACAGAAATCATCTTCAGTGAAATTCGAACATGTGATGTTTTGAAAACTATTTTCGACGTTCAAAAGAACCCAGTGTTCATTCAATTAAAGTTTGGAAAATCGTTGGTTAACATTTTGGTAAAAGCAACAGGTATTAAGGTTTTAGGAAAATCCTGTATCGGACATTTAATGATAAGGAAAAACCAAATAAAATACCCAAAGGCCTTATTACAAAACATAAACCCAATTTAAAATAAAATTTAAGGTAAAGGAAAATGGTAATTACTAAAGAAACGATGTATGGCCACAACAGGTCCGCCTCGGCTCCAAATCCTCACTGCTGGGAATTACATGCAAAATTAAAGAAGTGGGGTGAGTTATGAGAACTCAGTGTATAATTCCCCATTCGAACAAAATTGGGCCCAAGCCCACAAAAGCAAATTGGGCCTGAGCCCATACGAAAATACAATGGCTCGAAGCCCATATAGAGACAAACTGGGCCTTAACCCTATTAGCGAGTTAACACAGACAATATATGCAATGCAACCCAGCCCAGCCTAATGTTCCATCCGCTACACACCACCCATATCCAGCCTAACACACCTGTGGGGATTTCCACAATCAACCCTCCATCCGCTACACACCTCGATTGCAGTCACGCTACTCATCACCGAAATTGTGGCAGAGCCACCAGACTATTGAAATATATGTAGAGTCACCGAAATATGTGGAAGAGCCACCGGAATAAATTTCCCCAATCATCAAAATCATCCCAATCCCATGCAATATGTCATGTATGCAAAGCATATATAAAAAATGATGTATGAAAACAAATAACCACCATAACCAAATAAACAGAATACACACAATCATGCTAATCAACCCATAAGGGTGTAATAGTAAGTTACCCACCAAGGGCATTTTAGTAACTTCACAAACAAGGGGTATTTAGGTAATTTTGCAAACAAATGTATTTTGGTAACTTCGCAAACTAGGGATATTTTGATAATTTCATAAACCAGGGGTATTTCAGTAATTTTACAAACCAGGGGTATTTGATAATTTCACACTAACAGCCTTTTTGAAGGCCTTCTGTCGCTTAGAGCGACACGAGACCTTTTTGGTCTCTACAGAGCTATTGGGCCAAGAATCCATTTTGGGCCCAAACGAGCCCAGACTCACGTGTGGCCCAATTCGTAAGATTTCAATCTCGAGTTTCCAAATTCCGTAACCGCACTTACCCTTGAATAGTTTTCTTACAATTTTTGCCCATGTGGGCCAAACAGCCTATTGGGCCCGCTAAGCTCGTTTGGCTCGGTTAGGCTTGTTATTGCCTCAATTTCACAGGAGTGCTCGTAACACTCTCTGCGCCTTACCATCGCTACTCATAGCTCGATTAGCCACTACGAGTGCTCGCACGCCTGTGTAGGCACAGATGCTGATTCTTCAGCTTTTCGGCTTTCAGCTGAATCACTGAACATTTCAAACATGTATTCAGAAGGGTGTGAGATTGCACACCTGATTTGGAACATGTAACTCGCTACTCTTTGAGACACCTAAAGACATAATTGGTCAGTAGTTAGTCTAAAATCCATTTAACAACTTCAACCAAGAACTGTGATTGATGAACAATCTATATCACTTACCAACAATCTGAGACTTCCACTATAAAGGATAGGGGTTCGATTATTCCTCTGATAAAGCACTTCAAGACCCTAGCATTGATTGACACAAGGATAGATATTAGCAACACCTTACCGGCTTAAGTATCAAACAACCAAAGAATACAACATCATGAACCATATTTGGCCTTAGACTTTACTTACCAAACCACTTCCGAAAACTAGAGGCTAAGAGAAAGATGAGAGTGTATGCCAACACTCCTCTGATTCAGACTTAGATTAGAGATGGGTCAAATAGGAATAAGAGATTTGACACTGGCAATAATATAAAAGAGCTCTGAGCTCGGTTACGGAGGCTAAAAGAAATGAGATTCCAATGATAGGCAGAAATATTAAGAAAAGGAACGATTGATTGAAACTAGAATAAGAAGGGTTGAAATTCGGCTATTGGCAAAAGAGCAAAAAAATTAATTCAAAAGATGAAAAATAGAGGGTTCCGTTGATGGAGAAAGAATGTGAGTTCGACCAAAACTGTTCCAGCAATGCTTAGTAAAGAAAGTGTTATGAATGAGATGAGGAAAAGATAATAGAAAACTTGGGGTTTTTACAAAGGAGAATGGAAAGAATGTGAGACTAACACTGAGGTTGCCACAAAAAAGAAAACAAAACATACACCAGGCACTCTAAGAGCCTCGGCACACTTACTACCCAAAACCAAGTATACACCCCAATGCCCCTTTGCTCTTTTCCTTCTTTTGACCCAATTTACTGCCCCTAAACACGTTCCATTTTCTGCCAACCATCATCACACTCCCAAATCCCTTGATTTACTCCTTGATTCACTCCCCCATTCACTCTTCATCACCCATTCAAATCTGTTGACCAAGTCTTCAACCATCCTTGTAGAGTTTGGTCCCAACTCTACCTCTTCCCCTCCTTGATCACAAAAATTAATCTCCCATATGCTGCATGTGTGATTCAAACCCTCTCCCACCTTTTTATCACACTGACGCCACCACCACTCCACCATGTGGCCATCTGTGTCTTACAATACGCACAACAAAAGTTAACCCTACAGTTAAAGTCTAATTCCCTTTTAAAAGAAATAATCTAAAAGAAAAGCAAGTACCTGACTAGAACCTTGATCCCTTGCTTCCTCAAGGCCACTCCTTGCTCCCTAAGTGGCATCACTTTGCCACTATACCACAAGCTCCTCTTCTGTTAATTATTCCCATATTTTATTCTTAAAGCCTACCTACTATCTCCTATGGTTTTGTTCACCTAAAATCAAAATTTTCCTAAAGCCCAAGGTTGGTCCCGAGACTTCATAGAAGTCCACCTAACCTTCAAAAATAACTCACCTAATAGGTGGTACAACTTGTAATAATGTCGTTCTCATATTCTTAAAAATTTTAAAACGCTCCTACGTTCAAGGCCCAATGGGCCCAATTCTACTAGGCCCCAATTCGAGTTGTTACAAATCTACCCTCCTTAAAGAAATTTTGTCATCAAAATTTCTAGTTATCTAATAGTGGTTTTAACACAGGCTACACTACCATGCTGCCGCTGCGCACTCTCATTCCAATAACACTAATGCACTTCCAACCTAATTTAGAAACCCCTTCATACAACCACATATCTAACCATAAAGGCAAACATATATTTATCACACATACATAAAATTTTCTATGTTCAGACACCACATCCAGCCAAAACATACCCGTCTTAATGGTGATGAAGCAATCCCGAGCCTTATGCTTCGTAGACCTGCATCTCAAGCATGCTCTTGACCTCCTCCAGCATTCACATGGATGACGCCTTCTGCAATATTCGCAGGCCAAAAAGTTTGGACGAGCCTTCACATGCTTTACAGAATAGGATTGCGATCGTAGAGGACCGCTATCTCTTTTCCTTTTACAGTCCACACACTCAGCTCGAAGTGTTTCACTAATTCCTTTGACCTCTTCCAATATCTCCCTAACTAATTGAGTCAGCACATCCACTCTGGCTCGGACATGAGACCCCATCCTAGCTAGGGTGATGCCAGCGTCTCCCTTTCGGGTATGTGCCCCGATGCTGAGGATCCAGCCCTAAAACCTTGCCCTCTACTGTGGCCACGTGTACCCCATTTGCGTCCTCTAGTACTCATATCGATGTCACGCGTTAATCTGATTAAGAGTGTTATGCATCAGCTTAGTGTTCAAGTAATTATTAAAAGAGGTTTTATGAAAGAACGGTAGTATTAGTAGTTTTCACAGATCGAGTTTCCCACTGTTTTAGCCTCTATACTCTTAATTCCTATAGCTAACAGTTTCAGTGTACTACTACTAACTCTAGTATTTTCTTTCTAAAGTCATTTCATCATATTATCAAAACTAATAGAACTTACGGATTTGGTTCCGGAGACTCAAGTGCCATACCTCCCATGAAAACACATATTTTCTAAACTTTATTTCAAACAAATTTTGATAATGTTTTCGAACCCATTCCATAGCCGAGCTTTGTGACATGGCTTTCATACCACTAAATGTAACACCCCAAACCCAGCCTAGACGTCATGGCCGTATCTAGCATGTCACATGGAAGGGTTGGTAAGACAGTTGCGTGTTTGTAAAATGTTCGTATTCTTTAAAACTTCAAGTTTAGGTGTTTGTTATTAAAAACCCGTTTAGCTTAATGTCCATTTTTGAAAAGTTATGATTAGTTTGAAAACTGCTTTTATCAAGAGAATCGAGTTTGAATTGTTGGTAAAATCTTGTTATTAACATAAATCATCTTCAGTGAAATCCGAACATGTGATGTTTTGAAAACTATTTTTGACGTTCAAGAGAACCCGGTGTTCATTCAATTAAAGTTTGGAAAACTGTTCATTAACATTTTGTTAAAACCAACAGGTATTAAGGTTTTAGGAAAATCCTGTATCGGACATTTAATGATAAACAAAAACCAAATTAAAAGTTAAAACCAAATAAAATACCAAAGGCCTTATTAAAAAACATACACCCAATTTAAAAAAAAATATTTAAGGTAAAGGAAAATGGGAATTACTAAAGAAATGACGTATGGCCACCACAAAGTCCGCCTTGGCTCTAAATCCTCACTGCTGGGAATTACCTGCAAAATTAAAGTAGTGGGGTGAGTTATGAGAACTCAGTGTATAACTCCCTATTCGAACAAAACTGGGCCCAAGCCCACAGAAGCAAATTGGACTTTAGCCCATACGAAAGTACAATGGCTCGAAGCCCATACAGAGACAAACTGGGCCTTAGCCCTATTAGCAAGATAACATGTATAATATATGCAATGCAACCCAGCCTAGCCTAATGTTCCATCTGCTGCACACCACCTGTATCCAACCTAACATACTAGTGAGGATTTCTACAATCAACCGTCCATCTGCTACACACCTCGATGGCAGTCATACTGCTCATCGTAAAATTGTGGCAGAGCCACCAGACTATCAAAATATATGTGGCACATCCACCGAACCAAAATTCGATGGAGCAAACGAAATATGTGGCAGAGCCAGTAAAATACACTTCCCCAATCATCAAAATCATCCCAAACCCAAGCAATATGTCATGTATGCAAAGTATATATATCAAAAATGATGTATGAAAACAAATTACCATCATAACCAGAAAAACAGAATACACACAATCATGCTAATTAACCCATAAGGGTGTAACAGAAATTTACCCACCAAGGGTCTTTCAAGAACCATAAACCGTGGGTATTTCAAAGAATTTTGAACCGTGTCTATTTCGGTAATTTCAGATATCGTGGTATTTCAGAATTTGTAAACTAGGGGTATTTCAGTAATTTTGCAAACTAGGGGTATTTTGGTAATTTTCCAATCTAGGGTATTTCAAGAATTTCAAGACTAATGACCTTTTCAAGGCCTTCGTCATTTCTAGCAACACGCACTTTTTGGGTCTCTACGGAGCTATTGGGCCGAGAATCCATTTTGGGCCCAAATGGGCACACACTCATGTGTGGCCCAGTTCGCAAGATTTCAGTCTTGAGTTTCCAAATTTTGTAACCTCACTTACCCTTAAATAGTTTTCTTACAATTTTTGCCAATGTGGTGAATAATTTATTGGGCCTCTAAGCCTGTTTGGCTCGCTTAGGCTGATTACACCTCAATTTTGTAAGAATGCTCGTAACACTCTCTGTGCCTTATCACTGCTACTCATATCCCGATTTGCCACTACGAAGGCCAGACGCCTGCAGTGTGGCATGTATGTCGATTCTCCAGATTTTTAGCTTTCAGCCGAGTCACAGAACATTTCAAACATGTATTCAGAAGGGTATGAGATTACACACTTGATTTGGAGTACGTAACTCGCTACTCTTTGAGATACCTAAAGACATAATTGGTTAGTAGTTAGTCTAAAATCCATTTAACAACTTCAACCAAGAACTGTGATTGACGAACAATCTATATCACTTACCAACAATATGAGACTTCCACTACAAAAGGATAGGGGTTCAATTATTCCTCTGATAAAGCACTTTGAGACCTTAGCATTGATTGACACAAGAACAGATATTAGCAACACCTCATTGGCTTGAGTAACAGCCAACCAAACAATACAACACCATCAACTATATTCGGCCTTAGACTTTACTTGCCAAACCACTTCCTAAAACTAATGGCTAGGAAAATGATGAGAGTGTATGCCAAAACTCTTCTGATTCGACACTAGCAATAATATAAAAGAGCTTCAAGCTCGGCTATGGATGCTAAAAGAAATGAGATTCCAATGATAGGTAGAAAGATTAAGAAAAAGAACGATCGATTGAAACTAGAAGAATAAGGATTAAAATTCGGCTATTGGAAACAGAGCAAAGAAACAAATTCAAAAGATGAAAAAGAGAGGGTTTCGTTGATGGAGAAATAATCGATAATCAATAAGGAAGAAAAAGAGTTTCGGCTATGGTGTAGGAGAAGGGAAGAAGATGAAAAAAAATGCAAATGGAGAAGATGAAAGGTGAGTTCGGCCAAAACTGTTCCAATAATGCTCAGTAAAGAAAGTGTTACGAAATAGATGATGAAAAGATAATAGAAAACTTGGGGTTTCGGCAAGAGAGAATGGAAAAAATGTGAGAGCTAACACCGAGGTTGCCAAAAAAAGAAAACAAAATGAACACCAGGCACTCTAAGAGCCACGGCACACTTACTACCCAAAACCGAGTGTGCACCACAATACCCCTTTGCTCTTTTCTTTCTTTTGACCGAATTTACTCCCCTATACACTTCCAATTTTTTGGCCAACCATCATCACACTCCCAAATCTCTTGATTTAGTCCTTGATTCACTCCTCCATTCACTCTCTACCACCCATTCAAATCTATTGACCAAGTCTTCAACCATGTTTGAAGAGTTTGATCCCAATTCTACCTCTTCCCCTCCTTGAGCTCAAAAATTAATCTCTCATATGCCGCATGTGTGATTCGAACCCTCTCCCACCTTGTTATCACAGTAACGCCACCACCACTCCACCATGTGGCCATCTATGTCTTATAATACACACAAAAAAAGTTAACCCTACAGCTAAAGTCTAATTCCCTTTTAAAAGAAATAATCTAAAAGAAAAGCAAGTACCAAGACTAGAACCTTGGATCCCTTGCTTCCTTGTGGCATCACTCTCTTGCTCCCTAAGTGGTGTCACTTTGCCACTACACCATAAGCTCCTCTTATGTCAATTATTCCCACATTTTATTCTTAAAGCCAACCTACTATCTTCTAGGTTTTTATTCACCTAAAATAAAAATTTTCCTAAAGCCCAAGTTTGGTCCTGGGACTTCCCCCTAACCTTCTAAAATCACTCACCTAATAGGTACAACTTGTAATAATGTCATTATCAAATTCTTAAAAATTTTAAAATGCTCCTACATTTAAGGCCCAATGGGCCCAATTCTACTAGGCCCAAATTCGGGTTGTTACAAATCTACCCATCTTAAAGAAATTTTATCATCGAAATTTCCAGTTATCTAATAGTGGTTTCAACACAAGCTACTCTACCACGCTGCCGCTGTGCACTTTCATTCCAATAACACTAATACACTTCAAACCTAATTTAGAAACCCCTTCATACAACCAAATATCTAACCATAGTGACAAACAGATATTTATCACACATACATAAAATTTTCTATGTTCAGACACCACATCTAGCCAAAACATACCCGACTTAATGGTGATGAAGCAATACCGAGCCTTCTACTCAGAGACCAAGATCTCAAGCATGCTCTTGACCTCCTCCAGCATTCACTTGGATGACGCCTACTACAATATTTGCAGTGAAAAGTTCGGGCTAGCCTTCACAGGCTTTATAGAACGAGACTGCGATCGTAGAGGACTGATATCTCTTTTCCTCTTATAGTCCACACACTTGGCTCGAAGTGTTTCACTAATTCCTTTGACCTCTTCCAATATCTCCCTAACTAACTGAGTCAGCACATCCGCTTCGGCTAGGACGTGAGACCTCGTCTCAGTTACAGGTGATGCCGGTGCCTCTCTTTCGGGTATGTGCCCCGATGTTGAGTATTCAGCTCTAACACCTCGGCCTCTATCGTGGCCGCGTGTACCTCGTCTGCGTCCTCTGGTACTCATCTCGATGTCACGCATTAATCTAATTAAGAGTGTTATGCATCAGCTTAGTGTTCAAGTAATTATTAATAGAGGTTTTATGAAAGAACAGTAGTATGAGTAGTCTTCGCAGATCGAGTTTCCCACTATTTTAGTCTCTACAGTCTTAATTCCAATAGCTAACAGTTTCAGTGTACTACTACTAACTCTAGTAGTTTCTAACTAAAGTCATTTCATCATATTATCAAAAGTAAGAGAACTTACGGATTTGGTGTCAGAGACTCGGGTGCCATACCTCCCATGAAAACACATATTTTCTAAACTTTATTTCAAACAAATTTTGATAATGTTTTCGAGCTCATTTCACAGCCAAGTTTTGTAACCTGGCTCTGATACCACTAAATGTAACACCCAAACCCAGCCTAGACGTCATGGCCGGATCTAGCATGTCACATGAAAGGGTTGTTAAGAAAGTTGCGTGTTTGTAAAATGTTCGTATTCATTAAAACTTCGAGTTTAGGTGTTTGTTATTAAAAACCTGTTTAGCTCAATGTCTATTTTTAAAAAGTTGTGATTAGTTTGACAACTACTTTTATCAAGAGAATCGAGTTTGAATTGTTGGTAAAATCTTGTTATTAATAGAAATCATCTTTAGTGAATTCTGAATATGTAATGTTTTGAAAACTGTTTTCGACATTCAAGAGAACCCAATGTTCATTCAATTAAAGTTTGGAAAAAAATCGTTAACATTTTGGGAAAACCAACAAGTATTAAGGTTTTAGGAAAATCTTGTATCGTACATTTAATGATAAGAAAAAACCAAATTAAAAGTTAAAACCAACTAAAATACCAAATGCCTTGTTACAAAACATAAACCCAATTTAAAATAAAATTTAAGGGAAAGGAAAACGAGAATTACTAAAGAAACGATGTATAGCCACCACAGAGTCCGTCTCGGCTCCAAATCCTCGCTGCTAAGAATTACCTACAAAATTAATGCAGTGGTTTGAGTTACGAGAACTCAGTGTATAATTCCCCATTCGGGCAAAACTGGGCCCAAGCCCACATAAGCAAATTGGGCCTCAGCCCATACAAAAGTACAATGGCTCGAAACCCATACAGGGACAAATTAGGCCTTACCCCTATTAGTAAGATAACACAGATAATATATGCAATGCAACCCAGCCCAGCCTAATGTTCCATCCACTACACACCCTGTGAGGATTTTTAATATCAACCCTCCATCCGCGACACACATCGATGGCAGTCACGCTCCTCATCGCCGAAATTGTGGCAGAGCCACCAGACTATCGAAATAAATGTGACATAGCCACTGAACCAAAATGTGACAGAGTCACCGAAATATGTGGCAGAGCCACCGAAATACACTTCCCCAATCATCAAAATCATCCCAATCCCATGCAATATGTCATGTATGCAAAGCATATATCAAAAATGATGTATGAAAACAAATTACCGTCATAACCAGATAAACAGAATACACACAATCATGTTAATCAACCCATAAGGGTGTAACTGTAATTTACCCACCAAGGGTATTTTAGTACCTTCACAAACTAGGGGTATTTCAGTGATTTTGCAAACCAGTGGTATTTTGGTAATTTTGCAAACCAGGGGTATTTCGGTAATTTTCACTAACAGCCTTTTTGATGGCCTTCTGTCGACTCGAGCAACACAAGACCCTTTCTGGGTCTCTTTGGAGCTATTTGGCCTATAATCCATTTTGGGCCTAAACGGGCCCACACTCACGTGTGGCCCAATTCGCAAGATTTCAGTCTCGAGTTTCGAAATTCAACAACCACACTTAACCTTAAATAGTTTTCTTACAATTTTCGCCTATGTGGGTCGAACAGCCCATTGGGCCCGCTAAGCCCGTTTGGCTCGGTTAGGTCCGTTACCGCCTTAATTTTACAGGAGTGCTCGTAACACTCTCTGTGCCTTACCACCGCTACTCATACCCCGATTTGCCACTACGAGCGATTGCATGCTCGTGTCGGCACAGATGTCGGTTCTCTGGCTTTCTGACTTTCAGTCGAGTCACAGAACATTTCAAACATGTATTCAAAATGGTGTGAGATTACACACCTGATTTGGAGTACGTAACTCACTACTCTTTGAGACACCTAAAGACATAATTGGTCAGTAGTTAGTCTAAAATCCATTTAACAACTTCAACTAAGTACTGTTATTGATGAACAATCTATATCACTTACCAATAATCTGAGACTTCCACTACAAAGGATAGGGGTTCGATTATTCCTCTGATAAAGCAATACTAGACCCTAGTAGTGATTGACACAAGAACAGATATTAGCAACACCGTACCGGCTTGAGTAACAGCCAACCAAACAATACAATACCATCAACCATATTCAGCCTTAGACTTTAATTACCAAACCACTTCTGAAACTAGAGGCTAGGAGAAAGATGAGAGCGTATGCCACCACTCTTCCGATTCGGCCTTATATTAAATATGAGTCGAACATGAATAAGAGATTCAACACTGGCAGTAATATAAAAGAGCTCCAAGCTCGGCTATAGAGGCTAAAAGAAATGAGATTCCAATGATAGGCAGAAAGATTAAGAAAAGGAACGATCGATTGAAACTAGAAGAAGAGGGGTTAAAATTTGACTATTGGCAAAAGAGCAAAGAAATCGATTCAAAAGATGAAAAAGAGAGGGTTTCGTTGATGGATAAAGAATCGAGAATCAATAAGGAAAAAAAGATTTTCAGCTATGGTGTGGGAGAAGGGAAGAAGATGAAAAAAAATACAAATGGAGAAGATGGAAGGTGAGTTCGGCCAAAACTGTGAGAACTAATACAAATGGAAAAGATAATAGTAAACTTGGGGTTTTGGCAAAGGAGAATGGAAAGAATGTGAGAACTAACACTGAGGTTGCCAAAAAAAGAAAACAAAACTTACACCAGGCACTCTAAGAGCCACGGCACACTTACTACCCAAAACCGAGTATGCACCCCAATGCCCCTTTGATCTTTTCTATCTTTTGACCGAATTTACTCCCCCATACACTTTCCATTTTGAGCCAACCATCATCACACTCCCAAATCCCTTGATTTATTCCTTGATTCACTCCCCCATTCAAATCTGTTGACCAAGTCTCCAACCATCCTTGTAGAGTTTGATCCCAACTCTACCTCTTCCCATCCTTGACCACAAAAATTAATCTCCCATATGCTGCATGTGTGATTCGAACCCTTTCCCACCTTGTTATCACACTGACGCCACCACCACTCCACCATGTGGCCATCTTTGTCTTACAATACGCACAACAAAACTTAACCTTATAGCTAAAGTCTAATTCCCTTTCAAGAGAAATAATCTAAAAGAAAAGCAAGTACAGGACTAGAAGCCCCCTGCACCACACCATAAGTCTAATTCCCTTGATCCCTAAGTGGCGTCACTTTGCCACTACACCACAAGTTCCTCTTGTGTCAATTATTCCCACATTTTATTCTTAAAGCCTACCTACTATTTTCCAGGGTTTTATTCACCTAAAATCAAAATTTTCCTAAAGCCCAAGTTTGGTCCCGGGACTTCATAGAAGCCCCCTAACCTTCCAAAATCACTCACCTAATAGGTACAACTTGTAATAATGTCGTTCTCATATTCTTGAAAATTTTAAAATGCTCCTACGCTTAAGGCCCAATGGGCCCAATTCTACTAGGCCCAAATTCGGGTTGTTACATTAGCCATCATACCTGAATGAGTCAATTAGCTGAGATTAACTTTTTTCTTTAACTGTGACATCATGAGAGTCGAATGATCTTTAGAATAACCTAGCATCTTTTCCAGAACTGTATTCACTTGCCAAACTATTCTCAACTCTGACCACAATATTAGTTATTCCGCTACTGAACACTTTAGTCTCTCACTTGTAATTTCATTCAACTTAAATCTCGTGAAATTTCGTCATAAAATTCCACATTGGTAAGGGGGTGAGGTCGTAAAGCCTCTAACTCAATTCTCACAAATACACACATATAACTTAGCATTCATCATCAACATAATATCTTCACAATCATATAATTCACTTCAAGCTAATTAACATTCATATTTATGTTACGCGAACTTTTTTATTTTCTTTATTCAAGCAAGAACACTTAAACATACATTCCATATATTTTGAGTAAGTTTACTCATATAATTTATTTAATCAAACAAGTCAGCACATAACATCATATGACCGCCAAACAAACATAGATGAGCTTATTACAATATAAACTTTCATTTCATTTCACCATTCCATATTTCAAGAATAATTCCTATTGGACTATTGTAATTTCAATGGCTACTCGGGCAGTATATTCAAGGTATGTATGTCAACAATTCGTCAATTCATATTCAAAAGTGCCCTTGTTAGTACATACTCATAAAGTACACTCTCTAGCCATATATGATATAACAGGATTTCCAGTCCAGGCTAAATTCTTTTGGTAACGTTTGCTCTAAAGGGCTTACTATGGATTACCCGTCTGGGCTAAAACCATTTCATAACATATGCTCGAGATGGCTTAATTCAGGATTACCCTTCCGGGCTGAATCCTTTTTGCAACATTTAAAATAATGGCAATACTATCATGCTATAGACCATAAAATAATAATAAAATAAATTTTTTGACTTCAAATTTGTGGTCCCAAAACCACTGCTCCAATTTCACTGAAAACGGGCTATTACAAATACGTCTGGAGGCGATCAAGTTGTTGGCGTTGTTGTCAGTTAGGCAATGTCACTATATCAATTTTAATTTTTTTCATTTTAATAGAAAATTAGGAATTAGTTAGATTATATATAATATTTTAGTTTATTTAAATATTTGTTAACATTACTAACACTTCTCAGCTCTTAAAGGAACCCTAGTGTGCAGTATCGTCCAGGATAATCGTAGCAATAACCATTAAAATCAATTTAGCATAAAACATGGATAACTTCAATTACATGTGCTTGGATGAGAAATTACACTATGTTAATGACATCTATGAGGAAGGAGTTTGTGAGGAATAGGAGATCTAGGAGAACCAGTGATTATTGATGCTCGAACTAAGTCAACTTCGAGGGGAAATTCCAATCTCTTTGCAAGATGATGAAACTAATAAAAATTCAATGGTCATTAATACAAGCAAGGCAAAAAACTGACAAAGAGACGGACTTAAATGTAAACACTTGAAAGGAAAGGGAACCCTTGAACAACTAACTAATCTTGAGTAAGGAAGAGTACCAGGACGAATTAGGAGAAATAACCTCACAAGTAGTTATGGAACCAGTTAAGGAAATGGTAGGCAGAAAAAAGATTGAATTAGGTGTAACAGCCTGATTTTGGGCCTCGTCGGAACAGTTGTTTTGGGAGCAGTTGAACGGGTAAGGGGTGTTACACAACGGGCAAAGAGCTGAATTTATGTTAAAGATGAAAAGAGCTAAGTCTATGTTTAAGAGTATAGAAGTGATAAAGTTATGTGATGAAGTGATACATGTAACCATGAGTAACTTACGATAAATGAATGTAAAATGTGATATGTGATTTGGTATGAGTATGCATGAGTAAGTACGTTGATGATCATGTGTGAGGCTTTTAAGCCAAATTAAATTGAGAAATGAAATGTTCAAGTCTTTGTTGTGGATGTTTAGGTTAAATTGGCCAATGAATGGCGTATAAATATTTGATGATGACTAGCTATTGGCATGGTTAACTATGGATATACTTTAGTGTTATATGTGTGTATATGAGAATTAATACAAAGAAAACATGATAGAGTAAAATTAGCAACAAAACAGTTTGGACAGAAGCAGTTGTATCACTTTCAAAATTTAGCAAAAATGGTGGAAATTGAATTAGAAGTTGAATAAAATACGAAATTAAATATTATTGAGTCAATTTTTTCATAAAAGAAACAATGCATGCAAAAGAATTTCATGTTATGAGATATTTCAATTTTATAAGACAGGTTAGAGTGATTTCGTAATCCCTATTTTGACTTGGGAAATTCAATAAAACTTTTAAAAAAATAATCAAGGGATAAAATTTATATGATTGGATTTCTTAATGAGTCTATTTTAAATAAAAATAAACAGGAACACCATTTGAGTTCTGTATCACGAGAAAATATTTTTTTAGTAAAGAGGGGTCAGAACTATAGGCAGCAAAATAGGGAAAAATTTAAAGAATAAACTGTACTGATTGGCTAAACCAAAAATTTTGGAAATTTTATGGTAGGAAGATATGTGAGTCTTGTTTCAAGGAAAATTATCGGATCTTAATTTAGAGTTTTTTAGCTCTAGATAAAAATAATTTAGTGACTATAACGCGAGTAGACAGCTCAAGATGGACAGAAATGAATTGTGAAATTTTATGATTTATGAATGTATTACCTTGAGAACTTATACGAACTAGTCTCGTGATTGATTCGAGTCATTTTTTGCCCGATCATTAATTTGAGTAAAAATAAGTCGTTTCAAACAAACAAAGGCTTGTCAAAGAAAAGGCTTAAAGAAAGAAGAAGATGGCTTAGAAATTAGTAACAAAAATGTTAAACAAAACAATGGATAAATTTACTAAGGCCAAAAATAAACAAACAATACTCGATTGTTGACCCGAATCTCAAATGGCTCTTAGATGATTTCTGTTTTTAGGAAAAAAAGTAAAGAAAAGACCTTGACCCACTATCAAGAATGATAGGAAACTTGGTATATGATGAACCTCGACCTACTATAAAAGTGATAAGTTCAGAAACAAGGAATGGATAGATGCCACAAGATAAGCTTGGTAAGTCAAACCAATTTCGTAAGAACAAGGAGAATTGGATAACTCACATTTTAAATATTTCATATATATTTAGCCAAATGTTTTTTTTTTTTACAAAGGCTGATTTCATCTATTTATAGTGTTAGAATAGGCTAGTCAAATGGTCACAAACATTCAACTTAATGTGTCATTTAAAATCTAAAATAAAACTCAAGTCTTTTCACATTCTTGAGCCAAATAACTCCATTCTTGAATTCACTTCAATTTAGCTGAATGAATGACTTTAATTGCTTGAAAAATGACTCTTGAGTTTGCCCTTGGCCAGCCGAATAGACACCAACTTATTAACCAGCTCCTTAATGGTATTTGAATGCTTGAATTAACCTTTGAAATGACAAAATGGGCTGGTAATTGAAAAGGTTGCTTTCGAAATTAAATAAATGATATAATTCTCCTTAAAACCTCCTTAAATGATGTATAAACCTCCTTTGTAACAGCCCTTTTACTTTGTAACCGAAAATGACTTGAACAGCCACTTTATTTAATTTGTAACAGCCTTAAATTGTAACGGTTATGACTTGAAAAGACTCCTACAATAAACACATTAAAATGAGCTTATTAAACACATTTAAACACTTATTAAACGTAACACACATTAAGTAAATGAACTAAAACATATGCATCAATTATTCCAGCAATTAGTTAACTAAAGAAGCATAATTAAATGAACTTAACTCATGCATTAATAAATAGTCCTAGGAACTAGATTAATTAAGAGCAACACTTATTAAATAAACTTCAACAAAAACACTTATTAATTAAACTAAGATAAGTTGAATAAAGTCCATCAACTCATTTATTAAAGTAAGATGAGTTTATTAAAAATTAAGTTCAACTTGCAATAAATTGCAAGTGGCGCCAATTGAGCCGTCCCATGCATGAATGTTGGATTCGGCCTCTTGCTCTCCCCAAGCTCAATCCATAGAGCTTGCTAAGGATTCTTGAAATTTCTTAGCTAGTGATCGAGTTATAGGCGCTCATGGCAACTCAATGGATTCAAAAGTGATCTCCTGAGTTATGGTCGCATCAAGATCATAATGTGAGAATTAGTGAAAAGCATTTTAATAAGGTGATTAGCATACAAACTTACTAAGCATTGTAGCTTACTCCCCTTACTTTCTTATATCTTATAGGGTTTTATGCTAGCTTGAGTTGGAGATCGTTGAAGATGCTATCACACTATCAAGCTATCATCATGGGATAAAAGTGAATACAGACCTCTTAAGTTTATGGCATGTATAGGGACTTAGTCAATTGTGTATGTGTCATTTGATTTGGCCAAATGTTTTGGTTCATAATGATTATATTATTCATTTTGTATATGCCATGAGATATGGCTCATATTGGTTAATGAGTTGGAATCCCTATTTATATGTGTGTGCTTATACTAAAGGTTTCATGTGATGTGGTTATGTGTGTTTCTTATGGATGGATTGAGGGTGTGTTGATGATAATCATGGCATGAAAGTTTGATAAGTTTAAGCTAGGCAAAGTATGGTGCCTTATGCATGAATAAGATTATATGAATTCGCTAGGATCATGACTTTTTTTTTTTTTTTATGTTTAAGTGCTCAATTATGCCATGAAAGATGCCATTGAAGTTTATTTTAAGTATGTGCAAATGAAGGTGCCAAATGATTTGGTAAATAGACATTTTCTTGGCCACACAGGCAGAGACACGACTGTGTACCTCAGCTTTGTATAGGACATGGCCCCGAGACATGGGCATGTGCCCAAGGCGTGTGAAGTCTGCATTTATTTTTCAAATTAATTTCGCCACACGGCCTAAGCACACGGGCATGTGACTTGATCGTGTGACCCTATTTTGTTGATGACATCATAAATAGAGAGTTACATGGGCTGAGGACATGGGCCTCTGTGATCACACGACCTACCTATACGGGCGTATGACCCCTGTTTTGATAAAAAAATTTCTAAGTCTTCTTAAAGTTTCCTAAGTTCTCGGTTTAGTCCCGAATAGTTCTCAATGATTGTTTTGGGCCTCATGGGACCATGTAAGGGACGATTTGTATGTGAATGAGTGATTTTAAATTGAATGAAATTTTATAGCCAAGTTTTGTAGAAATATTTAGGCTTATGTTCGGTAATGCCTAGTATCCTGTCCGGAGTCAGACACGGGTAAGGGGTGTAACATTTAGTGGTATTAGAGCTATGGTTTAGTCGATTCTCGGACTAACATAGTGTATGTGAGTTTAGCTATACATGCCATATTACTACTTGTGATAGTGTGATATCTCTCGACTCTAACGAAATTATTTTGTTAAGAAAGAGAAAACTTCCAACCGAGCTATTTTTGATAATGCTAAAAAAATGATATTGAGGTGATTGAAATTTGTTTGTGATGAGACAAAACTTAGAAAGGTATGAATAGAAGTTCATGATATGTATGTGTTAATGTACGAAGTGAGATAACCATGAGTTGAGAAATGTGGAAACATGGAATAAAATGAAAGTTTATGTGGTGATAAGCCCATTCATGTTTGTTGGCATGCATATGATGTTATGTGCCCAACCTATTTGATTAAGTGAATATGATAAGTACACTTACACAAATTGACGAAATGTGTGTTTATGTTCACTTATTAAATTAGAGATAATATGATGTTATGCTTTACGTCTTTGTTATTGAACCATGAATATTATAATAGTATGAAAATTGAATTGGAAAGATCAAATTGAGTAGAACGCAGGAAATGAGTACAATCATTCAATGATGAATTGATGAATAAGACCATGGTTGGACCATGGCAAAGTATGGAATGTAAGACCATAGTCGGGATATGGCATTTCAGCGAAAAGACCAGAACTGGGTTATGGCATTGTGGATGTAAGACCATGGTTGGACCATGGTAGTACATGTGTGTACGTGTAAGACCATAGTTGGACTATGGCATCAAGAGCGACGTACTAAAACCCATAAGGCGTTCTCTAATTTGACAAATGTTAGTAAGTAAATTCATTGTTCGAAATTGTGGATGGCAGAAAACATTTGTAAAATGAATAAGTATATTAAATTGTTTGAAGTGAATTATGTAACTGTGATGACATTACGTTAATGATGAATGCTAAGTCATATGTGTGTATTTATGAGAGTCAATTTAGAGGCTTTATAACCTTACCCCCTTACCAGTGATGCTTCATGACGAAGTTTTACGAGAAACATGTTGAATAAATTCATAAGTGTGAAACTAAAGAGTTCATGGGTGAAATAATTAATGATGTATACAAAGATGAGAATAGTTTGGAAAGTGAAAACAACTTTAGAAGAAATATCAGAATGTTTTAAATATTACATGATTATGCAATGTCACAGATAAAGAAGAAGCTAGTCTCGGCTATTCGACTCAATTGAGTTATGTGTATTTAAAGTATCCTCAAGTATACTAATGAATTTTGTGCATTCACGAGTATATAGACGGATAGTCTGAATTAGGAAATTATATTTTGCAAAGTATCATACAGAGATATGCCTATTCGATTGTCCTAATCGAATGATGTTATTATGAGTTAAAGCTGTACCGATTGATAAAGTCATCATATTTATGAAAATTTGAATGATCTATGCATGTTAGCAAAGTTCTAAATAGTTGGAAGTATTATTAACTGAAGCTCTAGTTCTGAGTTCAGTTTGAATTGAGTAAGGAAATCACAATTTTCCAATGATCTACTATTGAACAAAACGGAATATGTTTTAATACAAGAATGTAAATAAGTAGTTTGCACATTCAAACAGTTAAAGTCACATGAAAAAGAACTGTTCGACTAATGATTTAGAGACGGACACTTTTACATTTGTGTTGTGAATTGGACGATTTCGTATGTTCGACAAAAAATGTCATATGCTTCCTAATCATAATGGGTTAAAGTATCTAATGTCGTAGAAATATCTGAAATTAAGAAAACGTGAATGTTTTGAGATGTTAAAAGACTGTGAGTAATTATCGACTTACCTTTTGGAAAGCAAGTATGGTTACAGATGCTTGAATGGAAAATCTTTGTTTATTTTTGTGAGAACTAGTTACTTGATTGATCTTATTTGATGATGGACTAGTTCTAGCTAAGTTAAAAGCTTAAGCGATGCTTTCTTTGTAAATTGAAAAGCTCAGAAATGTGATAGAGAGTGGTGAACTAAATGAGTACAGTGTGAAATGACTTTCTATTCCGAATTTCAGGTTGGACCTGATTCCTATTATTATTATTGTTTTGAGATAGAATTTGCGTGCTGGGTAATCTAGAATTTGTACAAAAGTTTTGTACGAGACTCAATAGTATCTCGACAATTCATCCAAGAGTAATAAACTGTGGAGTCATATAAAGTAGATGTGCTAATGATTGCGTATGTTACACGTTATCTTAGATCCGTATTCATATGACGAAATGTTAACAAATAAAAGTCAAAAATCAAGTGTATTCAGGACTAATACAATCAGTGGTTGAGCGAGAGTGATAATGAGGTAAAGTTACCATAGATTTCATATCGGGATTGTCATTATCCCCGAAAAAGAAGATGTTAATTGGTTTATGGCTGATCATTTGACAAAGAAAGATCTCGTATAAACATTCCATTATGTACATATTTCTTATTTGACAGATTAGCCGAGCAATATGTTTCTAAGATTATTCGATTATGCAGAGTACTAGTTCCATTATGTCGAATAGAGATCCGGAGGTTACATCGCAATTATGGGATGAGCCATAGGAAACTATGAGTATGCAGTTGCATTTTGGAACAGTAATTTGTTTTTACATCAATGATAAGTCTAAGAGAGTAGTTTAGATTTTGACGGTGTACTCCGGCACTGTGTGCTAGGTTTAAAGAATATTGGAAAGATATATATGGAATTAAATCAATTTTTAATTCTGAGAAGATTAGAGAAAGTATTTCAAGATAGTTGAAGGTAACTTCTTCTCGTAAGATTTTCGGGGACGAAAATCCCTAAAGAGGGGGAGAATTGTAATAGCCCGATTTTGGGCCTATTCAGAATAGTGGTTTTGGGGTCAAAAATTCGATGAGTAAAATCTTATTTTTATTATATTTTTATGATCTACGATTTCACAAAAAGATTTTGTGAAAATTTAGTTCGAAAATTTCGACGTTTGGGCACTCAATTTAATCAAAAGGACTACATTATAAATAGTACAAAAGTTGAGTTCCACATATTAGAAGTTTCTAATTTCTATGAAATTTTAAATTGGAGGCCTTTAAATGGTAATTAGACCATTGGTTGAATTTTTGGACAAAAATGGACATGAGATAAGTGAAATATGATATTTTTAAGTTAGGGGCATTTTGGTAATTTGGTAATTAAATGGACTAAAAGACAAAATAAAAGACAAAAAACCTTGTCCATCTTCTTACTTTGCCAATTTAGCATGGGGCAAGCCATGGCTAGGGTTTTCAAGCTTTCAAGCTCAATAGTAAGTGCATCCAAGCCCAATTTTTAATGTTCTATACATTTTTTAGATTCTTGTAACTCGATTTAGCTATTTCTTCCATTATTTTGAGCTAAGTTTTGTGTTTTAAAATTTACCCATGGATGACATCCAAGTGCTTTGATGTCTAATGGTAGAATATGAATGCTAGGTGTGTAGTAAACAACTTTTACTAAGTGGTTTTCGATGAAATCGCATAAAAGGACTAGTTTGTAAAAGTTGAAAAATATATGAAAATGTGTGAATGAATGCAAATTTTGACTGCTATAGTTATGAAAATGGTTCAACTAGGCCTAAAATACAAGGAAATTGAGTAAAAATAATTTTACGAGCCTAGGGGTAAAAGTGTAAATATGACAAAGTTTAGGCACGAAAATGTAATTTTATCATAATATGATTTTTGGACTAAATTGAGTAGTAAAATAACTTAATAAGTCCAATGTGTTGTTTTAGATAACGAAACGAGTTTCGAACTTAGAACGGGGAAAGACGAATATTGGATGAGTCGGTCCTTTTCGCCATTTTAAGTCGAGGTAAGTTTGTGTTAAATTAAGCTACATAATGTATTTTTTATTATTAATTGCTTGATATTATGAAAAATGAATATTATTTCTATGAAAATCTACTAATGATGCCTTGATGATAATATGATGAAAATGTGTTATGTTGATGTCCCGGTTGAACATTCGGAATAGCAAGGATGCTAATGTCACAACATGAGATAAGGAAGTTCTCGTATAAGTCCATGTCTGGGACATGGCATCAGCACCGAACGTAGGTCTCGTATAACACCATTTCTGGGACATGGCATCGGTACCGAATGTAGGTCCTGTATAAGACCATGTCTGGGACATGGCATCGACACCGAATGTAGGTCCCGTATAATACCATGTCTAGGACATTGCCTCAACACCAAAGAAAGATCTCGTGTAAGACCATGTTTGGGACATGGCATCGACATCGATATACGATGTCGTATAAGACCATATCTGGGATGTGGCATCGACATCGAGACAAGAGATCCCATGTAAGACCATATCTGGGATATAGCGTCGCATCGAGATGTGATCCCATGTAAGACCATATCTGGGATATGGCATTGGCATCGTGTTATATGTATGATGAGATTGAGTATCCTTTGACATTCCAAGTAGTTCAACGGGCAAAGAGCTGAATTTATGTTAAAGATGACAAAGAGCTAAGTTTATGTTTAAGACTACAAAAGTGCCAAAGTTTGGTGATGAAGTGATGCAGGTACCCATGAGTAACTTACGAGAAATGAATGCAAATGTGATATGTAATTTGTTAAGAGTATGCATGAGTAAGTTACATTGATCTGATTGATGATCATGTGTGAGGCTTTTAAGCCAAATTAAATTGAGAAATGAAATGTTCAAGTCTATGTTGTGGATGTATAGGTTAAATTGGCCAATGAATGGCTTATAAATATTTGATGATGACTAGCTATTGGCATGGATAACTATGGATATACTTTACTGTTAGATGTGTGTAAATGAGAATTAATATAAAGAAAACATGATAGAGTAAAATTAGCAACAAAACAGTTTGGGCAGCAGCAGTTGCTTCAATTTGAAAATTCACCAAAAATATTGGAAATTGAATTAGAAGTTGAATAAGATATTAAATCTTATTGAGTCTATTTTTGCATTATAGAAACGGTACAAGCAAAAGCATTTCATATTATGAGATATTTGAATTTTTATAAGATAGAGTTAGAGTGATTTTGTAATCCCTTATTCTGATTTGGGAAATTCATTAAAAATTGTACACAAATAATCAAGGGATAAAATTTATATGATTGAATTTATTATGTGTCTATTTTCAAGATAAATAAACAAGAATACTATTCAAGTTCTGTACCATGAGAAAATATTTTTTAGTAAAGAGGGGTCAGAACTGTTAAACAACCAAACATGAGAGATTTTAAAGAATAAATTGTACTGATTGGCTGAACCAAAAATTCTGGAAATTTTATGGTAATAATATATGTGAGTATAGTTTCAAAAAAAAATTAGCGGATCTTAATTTGGAGTTCCGTAGCTCTAAATATAAATAATTTAGTAACTATAACGCGAGTAGACAGCTCAAGATGGACATAAATGAATTGTGAAATTTTATGCATTTATGAAAGTATTACATTGAGAACATATTGTGAGAATTAGTGAAAAACATGCTAATAAGGTGCTTATTATTTGCATACAAACTTACTAAGCATTGTATCTTACTCCCCTTCCTTTATTATATCTTATAGGGTTTTATGCTATCTCGAGTTGGAGATCGCTGGAGATGCTATCACACTATCAAGCTATCATCGTTGGGTAAAAGTGAATACAGACCTCTTAAGTTTATGGAATGTATAGGGACTTAGTCAATTTTTTATGTGTCATTTGATTTGGCCAAATGTGTTGGTTCATAATGATTATATGATTCATCTTGTATATGTCCATGAGATGTGGTTCATATTGGTTAATGAGTTGTAATGCCTATTTATATGTGTGTGCTTATACTAAAGGTTTCATGTGATGTGGTTATGTGTGTTTGGTATGGATGGATTGAGGGTGTGTTGATGATAATCATGACATGAAAGTTTTATAAGTTTCAACTAGGCAAAGTATGGTGCCTTATGCATGAATAAGATTATATGAATTCCCTAGGATCATGACTTGTTTGATGGTGTTTAAGTGCTCAATTATGCCATGAAAGATGCCATTGACGTTGTGTTTACGTATGTACAAATGAGGGTGCCAAATGGTTTGGCAAATAGCCATTTTCTTGACCACACGAGCAAAGACACGGTCATGTGTCTCAACCGTGTAGAGGACACGGGCCCGGGACATGGACTTGTGAAGTCTGCATTTATTTTTTGGAATTTAATTCGCCACAAGGCCTAAGCACACAAGCTTGTGACTTGGCTGTGTGACCCTATTTTGTTGATGATGTAACAGTCTGAAATTGACCCTAATCAGAAAGGTGGTTTTGGGACCACGAATTCGAGTCTGAATAATATTTTAATATTATTTTTGTGCCGTAAATATGTGATTAAGCGTGTGGTAAATTCTCGTAAGTTCAATTGTTCGTTTGTGTGTGTTAATTTGATAAAAGGATGAAATTGCATGGAATGTGAAAGTTGCATACTATTTATTGAGGTATCAAAGTGTTGTGGCTTTTAAAAATTATGGCCTTGCATGGCAATTAAGCCATTTTTATG
Source organism: Gossypium rotundifolium (assembly GCA_025506655.1). Classification (NCBI taxonomy): domain Eukaryota; kingdom Viridiplantae; phylum Streptophyta; class Magnoliopsida; order Malvales; family Malvaceae; genus Gossypium; species Gossypium rotundifolium. The sequence continues at coordinate 103,441,993 of CP106733.1, read as the reverse complement.
GTTAGTGGACGGCAAGTTAATAAATGGAATGAGTTTTATATGTTATAATAATGCTTATTATTTTTATGATAATGTATATTATATTTAATATTATATGTATTTTATAATCTATTAGTTTATAATAAAAGAAAATGGGTTAGTGGCTTTATATTATTCATTCCCTTGACGAAACCATAAAAGAAAAAGAAAGAAAAAATTAGCTAGGCATTCGGCACTTGCTAGCTAAAATTTAGGTGAGTTTTGCTTTCGGTTTTTGATAATTTCTACGTGTTTGCAATCGTTGCTTCGAATACGTCAAGACCCATGCTTGAATTTTTGATTTTGATGAATATTTTGAAATGTGCCATTGATATGCTCATGAGTTTTATGATGATAGTTGGTGAATTATGAAAGATATATGTTAGATTAACATATTTTGTATTGAAATTTTTGGTGAAATTGAGTAATTAGGGCTAAATTGAGAAAATAAATTTTTGAGGGGTTAAAATGCAAAATAAATGAAAGAAATGGACTTGTATAGTCCCTATAAATATTCGGCCCTCGGGTTGTGTAATGAAATTTTGTGTATTTTGTGTTTTGTGCAAATAAGACTAAATTGTAAAAATGTGAAATATTAGGGGCAAAATAGTAATTTGCCTAATTAGGTGTTTTTGGATTAAATTGAAATGAAACGTACTTGAATGAGCTTATTTTAAATATGTTTAGATCAAGAACAAAGAAAATTCGATTTGGATCGGGAAAAGCGAAAGTTCGCAAATAGCTGGTTTTCGTCGTCCGTCGATAGTCGAGGTAAGTCCTTAAGCAAATATAAGTCAAAGAATTATTTGTGAATATAATAAATGATGAAATTTGAATATTTTAAGCATAAATATATCAAATGGTCGAATGTAGGGGTATAATATTGGATTGAGTTTTATTTGTTGAAAGTAATGTGTAATAGATATGCTCGGTTGTTATGTGAAAGTGATAAGCATTACATAGGTTGTTTGAGATGCCAGTGTTGAGAAATGTGCATTGAACGGTTTATTATGTTGTTATCTTGGGTTTCGAGCCTAGCAGGCCTTGTGCCGGTGACTTATTTTGGGCTTTGAGCCTAGCAGGCCTTGTGCCGGTGATTTAATTCAAGACTTCTGACCTAGCGGGCTTAATGCTTGTTTATACTTTGGACCTTTGGTCTAGTAGGCTCAATGCAGTGTTTATACTTCGGACCTTTGGTCTAGCAGGCTTAATGCCAGTGGGTAATTCGGGCTTGAATGCCTAGCAGGCTAAATGCCAGTGATAAGCTATAAATGAAGAATTTGAGAATGAAATGAGGTATGGCATATTAAATGATATGTGTTAGAAGCTCGGGTAAGAGTTGGCTTATTGTATTAGTAAGAAATGAAGTAGCTCAGTTCATTACCATTTTACTTAAGTATGTTGTGATGAAGTGAATGATTCATTAAGTATTTTATTTAGTGATGATGATCTTATCATTAACAGGTACGGACATTTAATTTGTGTGAGGTTGAGATATGTATATATAACACATGGAAGATTCGATTATAATGAAAAGATGAATGGTAAAAGTGTTGAAAGTATTTGTAATTGAGTTTGTTTGACTCAAAATATATGAATAAACATAATACTCAATGATTTGTTGGTATATGCGTTTATGATATCCATGTGCTAATATTTAAGTCAAAGTGTTACTAGTATTCGGTTAAGCATAATTTACATGTTGGAATGATTAAATTCAATGCCGAAAGCATGGAGATTAATATGTTTAAATGTTCGTTTATTGTATTAATAATTGCTTGAGACTTACTAAGCTAGTAAGCTTACTTTGTGTGTTTTTATGTGTTGTTATATAGATTTTGGGTCAGCTACGGGCTCGGGGAATCATCGTCAAAGTCACTCACACTATCGACTTATTTTGGTACTCATAGAAGTTGAATTTTAAGCATAAGGCATGTATAGGCTAGCCTAATATTTTGAATGATACTTGTTAATGTTTATAGCCACGCGAAAATGGCTATCTCTATTGGGTTAAGTTTGATTCCCATACTCTTATTATAATGGTTTGTTTATAATGCTTTTGGATGTATAAATTCGGTCATGATTTAATCACGTATGCTAAGTAATCATGTGATATATATTTATATATGTGTTAAGCGTTTAGTTATGTGTTCGAAAATGAGGAAAATGATGGATGTTCGATGAGTCATAATATATAATATAGTAGTTAAATAAAATTCCAATCATATAGATATGGTGTATCTGGTATAAGCTCGACATATTGATATGTTTTGCATTTTTGAATTTGGTTCGAATGAAGTAGGTATGATTGAAAGATGTACATTTCGATTGGCTTAATTTAGTTTATTTTGATGACTAAGTGTATGGATGATTGCCATGATATCATTTGATATGAATAACTTTAGAATGTATATTATAGAAGATCATTAGGTTTAATCTAAGATGTTAATAACGGTTAGATGGTTAAGTCAAGGCTAGTATGTATTAGTTAGGTATTATTTGGAATTTATGTTTATGCATTAATTTTAGTCATTTTATGGAATATGAAATATGTTATGTAATAAATTTCAAACCCCCCAATCGTTAGGACCGAATATGGGTCGTTTCTAAGAAGAACTTTTTGAAACCCATTTTCTAAATCCACTTAAGTTTTGTTGAAAACTGCTCATTTTAAGTTATCTTGCCGAAATTATACTTAGTCCAATTTGAACTAATCTAATTAAGTCAAGTTATTACACAAATCTTCAGATGTGCCCGATGGCACGATAAAAACATTTTTCGTGTTAATTTAGAAAAACGTGTAATTCAAATTTTAATTAAAATAAATTATCCAACATATAGGAAAATAACTAAAGTAAAGTATGATGAGGCCTTATTACATCCAAAATAGAACAACCCAATAACAAAATTTAAAATAACTAAAATTAAAGTTCGTCTAATTTTAAATCCACCGCATGGCCTCCTCAAGTCCCTCCGGCTCCATGTCCGCGATCTAAGCATCACCGAAAAAAATAATGGAGAAGGTGAGTCACCGGACTCAGATGTAACCCTTCCCCGCTTTTAAAATATTTTCATACACAACATATAACATTTAATATGCAAAATAATGTGTACCCAACCTAGCCAACCATACGCCACTGTCTCACCCGTTGTGGTACCAAACCACTTGGTGGTGCCAAACCACCGTGACATATAGTCACAATGTGTTACCAAAACACCGTGTCCGTAGACACAAATCGGGTGATGGGGCCAACCCATCGTGTGATACCAAATCACCGCGCGGCGATCCCATATCTCAAGTGGGGCCAACCCACGGTGGTGTTAACCACAGGGACAAGTCGCTATTGAGGTACCAAACCTCTGGAGGTACCAAACCTCTGGTGACATATAGTCACGGTGTGTTACCAAAACACTGGTGCCCGTCGGCACGATTAATACTGCCCCCTCCACTCATCAATCCCGCATCAATCACATACTTAAATTTCATGTATTAATGCAACATGCTTACCAAAAGCATCGAATAACAAGTGCACATTTTTAGGGACTTACCCGGATTGCCAACTATACCGATATGGTATATTATCAATGCTACATAGAAATCAAGTTAGCATTTACAACAAACAGCATATTAACAAATTATATGTGTGTATGTACACACCTGTCACCACTGGATAGTCTAAATCCCGAAAAGAAGAGCCGACCACCCTAGATCTATCGCCTTATATTCGCCAAGACATGTGTTAGTACATTCGCCAAATCAATAAATTTTAAGGGTTCACCTTTTGAACCCAAACCTTACCTTACGCTTTTGGATAATTAATCACAATACTCGATTCCTAATCGCTTCATCAATTACCACCGGTTAGTAAACAAGCCATTAGCCTTCGGCTTTTAAATATTTGCAAACTAGATCCCATGAAAACCGATTCTTACCAACACTTACCACTTGATTGGTCACAAATGACGGCTTGCTTTGTCGATTTCCAAAATCCCGGAACACCTAGATAGATTCGGTTTCCCAAAACAGATACTTAGTACCTTGTAAATAAAAAGCCAATATTGGCCCTTAATTCTTGAAGAAAAATCGACAAAGATAGGGAAAAAGGGAGCATAGGCATTCGGCCAACTCCACTTACCATACAATTGATTGAACACTTAGCGAAATCCCGATGTGCTCAAGCCACTATACCATTCGGCCAAGTAAACTAACAAGAAAAGGGGTTTCGGCACTTTGATAGAAATTAGATTCGGCTAGGGGGGTTTAAATCAAGGCTGGACTTTTGGTGAAAGAGAAAGAAGAAAGATAGATAGAGAATAGATGATTCGGCTAGTAGAAAATAAAAGAAGAAGGAATTTGAGGAGGGGAATTCGGCAATGGAAGATGCTAAGAGGGTTTCGGCCTAGGTTTTGGAGAGGATGTAAAAGAAAGAAAAATATAAGATGAGAGGGTTTGGAGATTCGCTAGCAAACTTGGAAAAAGGAAAACAAGTGCTCAAGGGAGTGTTTTTATAAACATTCTAACACCCTCCCCCAAAGCTTGTCAGTCCCACTCTTCTTTGAAGAGTTTAACCTTCACTCAACTTCCTTAATTTGCTCTTGACCACATATTTGATTTAATTCAAAATAATTTGAATACCTCTCATAATAATTAAATAATAATCCCATGATAATCTAATAATAATGCTAATATTACCCTTTTTATCTACTATTATCAAGATATCAAAATAATAATAATAACTAATTAACCCTTTTAATCCAAATAATCTTCTTGATTATCCTTGGAATTATCAAATAGAAAATACTCATATTATCCTTATTATTCCAAGAATTAAAATTGAGTAATTCTTTCTCTCTCCCGCCATTCAAATAAAGTGCAAAAGAGGGATTTCACGACTCGAACACAAGCTCTCCTTGCTCCTTGGTGGCGTCACATGTAGCTCTTAAGTGGGCTTGCTTTGCCACTTAGTCTAAGCTCATTTTATGTCCAAGTTATCCCCATTTATTCTTATAACACCCTCTTGCTAAGGCTTCCTACCTTAAAAGTTAAAACTAAAATTTCCTACCAAATCGAGCCAACACAAAGACTTAAATTGATCATGATTATTCCATAAATAATGCCTCAACCATTCATACATAGGAAAATAATTAAATTCCGGGTAACCCCATTTTTGGGATGTTACAGCTTCTACCCCTTAAAATAAATTTCATCCGAAATTACTTAACTAAAACAGATGAGGGTATTGCCAGATCACATCCTCGTGTTCCCACGTAGCTTCCTCAAAGACCATGGTTCCGCCATAGCACTTTTACTAAGGGCATCGACTTCCCTACGTAGAACCTTTATATCTCTATCCAAGATCTGAACCGGTTCCTCCTCAAAAGATAAGTCTGCGTTAACCTCGATTTACGCCACGGGCACCACATGTGATGGATCGACCGATACCGCTCAAAGATTGATACGTGAAAGACGTCATGTATCGACTTAACTCTGCTTGGCGATTCGAAATGATAAGCTACCGGTCCTATCCGCTTAAATCAGATATGGGCCAATGAATCTTGGGCTCAACTTCCCTTTCGCCCAAATCTTAGTATCTTCTTCAAAGCGACACCTTCAGAAGACCTTGTCTCCCACAAGATACCCATTTCCTTGCGTTTGAGATCGGCATAAGACTTCGCTTATCGATGCTTCCTTGAGACGAGACCGAATCACTTTGACTTTGTCTTCAGTCTCTGCTACCAATTCTGGGCCCAACACTTGTCGTTCATCCAACTCCGTCCAACATGTCGGAGTTCGGCATTTCCGCTATACTGATTTCAGTATGGTGCCATCCAATACTCGCTTGGTAGCTATTGTTGTAGGCGAACTTCGGCTAGGGGTAAGAATTCCTCCCAACTACCTCGAATTCCAAGACACAACCCTCAAAGATATCTTCCAAGATCATGACTCTTTGGATCGCTTTCGTCCGTCGAGGATGGAAAGTCGTCTTTGAAATCCAACCGCTGCACTCCAACGCTTGATGTAACGCTTCCAAAACCTCGGTGAACCTTGGGTCCCTATCCGAGATAATCGACACGGGTACACCGTGCAATCGACTATCTCGCCACATACAACTTTGCTAGTTTACGGGTGAGTAGTCCATTCTCACCGGTATGAAGTGAGTCGATTTAGTCGACGGTCTCACGATTACCCAAACCGCATCTTTCTTCTTTGGGCGTAAGGGGTAGACCAGCGACGAAATCCATAGTGATCCGCTTCCCACTTCCATTGAGGATCTTAACCGGTTGAAGTAACCCCGATGGTAATCGGTGTTCAAATTTAACTCACCGACATGTCAAACACTTCCCTACGAATTCGTTATCTCACGCTTCAACCTCGGGCCACCGTAATCGCTTCAGTAGATCTCCATACATCTTGCTTCCTCCCGGATGCATAGCGTATGGGTCGCTATGAGCATCCCGGAGAATTTTCCGCCTCAACTCCATATCTCTTGGCATACAAGGCCGTCCACGAAAATACAAAGACACCATCACCAAATACACTATACCCTCTACACCACCATTCGAACTTGTAATCTCTTCATTTAACTCTTCATCCACTAACTGCTTGCTCTTAATCTCCTCGATCCACGTTGGCTTAACTTGAAGCTCGCCAAAAGGCTTCCATCGTCATATAGGCTCAATCGAGCAAACATTGCTCTTAACCGCATACGACCTTCCTCCAACGCGTCCGCCACCACGTTAGCCTTACCCGATGATACTCGATGGAACAATCGTAGTCCTTTAATGACTCAATCCATCTACCATTGTCTCAAATTCAAATCCTTCGTGTCGGAAGATACCTCAAACTTTATGGTCCGTGTAAATTACCGACTTCTCCCCATAAAGATAATGTCTCCATATTTTCGGGCGAAGACGATCGCGGCTACCTCCGATCGTGAGTTGGGTAGTTAACCTCATGCGGTCTCAATGACGGGACGATAGGCTACTACCTTCCCATCTCGCATCAACACACACCCCAAACCAAAGTGTGATGCATCACAATAGATCGTGAATAATTTCCACCTTGGGTTGTACTAACAATCCAGCTTAATCGTTAATCTTCCTCACCTTATCAAAACTTTCTTCTCGCTTCTCCAACCATACAAATGGAACACCTTTCCTTAACAACTTAGTCAACGGTACTGCGATCGGAGAGAACCCTTCCACAAACCTCCGATAATACCTCGCTAAACCCGTAAAACTTCAGATCTCTGCCACCGACTTAGGCGGTTTCCACTCCAATACCGCTTCAATCTTATGGGATCCACTCTAATCCTTCCACGACACTACGTGACCTAAGAAAGCCACCTCACTTAGCCAAAATTGCACTTCATGAATTTGGCATACAACCTATTTTCCCTCAACACTTGCGTAACTATCCGTAAATGCTTGTCATGCTCTTCCTCCGTCCTTGAGTAAACCAATATGTCGCCTATGAACACTACGACAAATTGGTCCAAGCTTCGTTGAAAACTCATTCATTAGATCCATGAACGCCACGGTGCATTGGTCAACCCGAATGGCATCACTAGAAACTCGTAATGCCCATACCGAAGTTCAAACGCCGCCTTGTGAACATCGGCCCCTTCACCTTAAGTTGATGGTAACCGACCTAAGGTCTATCTTCGAAAACACCGACGCCCCTTCAATCGGGTCAAACAAGTCATCGATCCGAGGCAATGGGTACTTGTTTTTGATCGTTAACTTGTTTAATCGACGATAATCGATGCACATTCGCATAGAACCGCCCTTCTTCTTGACAAACAACACAGCGCTCCCACGGAGATATGCTAGGTCGAATAAACCCTTTATCCAAGAGCTCACGAATTTGAGCCTTCACCCACCAATTCCTTTGGTGCCATTCTTGAGTGCTATAGACACAAAAGCTGCTCCGGTAGCAAGTCTATATCGAATTCGACTTCCGATGCCCGGAGGTAGACCCGGAAGTTCTTCCGAAACACATCAACAAATTCTCCAACCGTTCGGACCTTTCCCTCCTCGACTCCTTAACTTCCAAAGCACGATTTGAACCAAGAACGCCTTACGCCCCTTCTTGACCATCTTCCCAACCTTCAAAGCGAACCACGTTGGATAGGTAATTCCTTCTATCACCTATCATCACCACTTCATCATTCTCAACCGTCTTAAGAACCATGCGCTTAGCCGCGCAATCCAAATTACCGATACTTAGCCACCAATCCATTCCAAGGATCAAATCGAACTCCCGAATGGTAGTTCCATCGATCGACCACGAATACAACCCTTGGAGTTCTGAGGGTACGTCTCTAAAAGTTTGTCTACCACTACGGAGTGACCTAAAGGACTCACTACAGTTATCTCCCTTGCAGCAGTCTCAGAGTCTAGGGTCAAAGTCTCTACCACACTACTTGCTACGTATGAGTGTGTAGACCCCACATCAATTAATGCATAATAAGGGAGACCAAAAATCAGAAACGTACCGGTTATGACATCCGGTGCGTCACCCTCTCATGACGCCTTGTCAGATAGACTAAGCCAGTCGCTTAGCATCTGTCTTTGCTGAACCTCTACTCGAGTTCCTCGACCTCGGTTAGGACCATTGCTTCCTCTGCCATTACCACGACCCTCTGCGGTCCCACATTTCTATCCTGCGTGCGATTACGCCCCTCCGCTGATTTCAAGGCCGCTTCGGGGACAATCTCGACCGATGTTCTAAAGACCCACACTCAAAACATCCTCTATCGCCGGCCGAGCAACCTCCCAATGGGACTTCCCACAATGATTGCACCGAGTCGGTTTCGATTAGTAGCTACGGGCCTTCTTTGATTTGGCCCACTCGCCTAGCCTTCTTGATCATTACCATTTGGATCCAAATGACCCAAATCCTCTCTTCCGATTATTTCTACTATAATTACGCCTCACGCCTCCTTGATCCCTCGGCTACCTTAGCCTTTTCCACAAGAGATGAAAACTCACGGACTTGTCTTGGCGCAATCAAGTAACTGAAGTCATCTCGAGTCCGTCCTCAAAGCGGACCACGGCCTTTCGTGTTCAAGGGCTACGATTCCTCCGCATACCTATCACCTTAAAAACTCACCTCATACTCGGCCACGGACTTAGTTCCTTGTACTAGACCCGAAAAAGCCTTCCTCTGCAGCGTCGGTGTAGGCTGGTGCCCATACTTCTTCTTCGAAAGCGGTTTGAAATATTCCAAGTCAAATCATCTGCCATAGCGCCATCCCGAATCTGTCACCACCACCGACACGCCTCATCCTTTAGAAGCGATCTGCCCTTTCAACTTTTCCTCCTCGGTCGGTCAAGATCATCCATTATCCTTTCAGAGATTCCACCAATACTGCTACTACTTTGTGCCACTCGACACACCGGAACACCTCACTCAGTTGGACCGAATCCGCTCGGGAACAGATTTCCGAGCTCCTAAATTTCCACCAGCCCCAGCCACCAATTTGAGGACTCGCAATACCGCTTGCGATCGCCTCCTCCTCGTCGATCTCGCTCTCTGCTCCAAAAGTCGGAGGTGGTGGTGGTGGTGGTACATCGTTGTAACCTTGTCCCGACTGACGGTTCAGACACAAATCATCCTACCCCTACCACGCCCACGGCGTCCACGTCCTCTAGAACTCATTCTATCTCTGCGCTTTTAATCGATTAAGAAAAATTTTATGTATTAGCGTTTGTTCCACTTCATTACCCGCGAAGAAATTTTATGAAGAAATTTTAATTAGGGATTCTTTCGTGCAAACAAGGTTTCAGTCTTCTATCCTAGTTCACACAAAGAAGTTCTTGCATCCATTCCTTAATACTTCCCATACCTATTCGCTCTTCGGACATTTCTGCCCATTTCTAACCCAGGGGTATTTTCGTCATTTTCCTAGAGGGGTATTCTCGTAATAAAAGAGATTTTAAAACTTTCGTAGAGTAGGTTGTTTTGCAATTCTCAACACTGGAGGGTATTATTAAAAATTGATAAGATTTGAAGTTATGGCATTATTTCGGAAACCAGGGGTATTTTGGTAATTTGGTCCTCCAGGGGTAATTTGGTAATTTTTGTAAAACAAGGGTGTTTTAACCATTATAAAACTCTGAGGGTCCCTTTTGAGAATTTTCCTTCTTAAAACGGTGATGTTGCAAAAATTTTGTACTCAGGGGCATTTTGGTAATTTTATGAGTTGAGGGCGTTTTCGTAATTTTTCCAAAACCAAAGTGTTTCATTGAGGATTTCCAAAGCTGAGTTGAATATTTGAGAAGTAGTTAAAATTTTTGGACAAAATCATTGATTTGATATTTTATGAGTCAAGGGTATTTTAGTAATTTTTTTACCCCTAAAGGCATTTTCGTAATTTTCCACAAATTGAACTTTTCGGGGAAAACGTTGTAAAAAGAGTTGTTCTTACTTCTGAAGGAGTGATTTGAAAAGTTTTAAAACCAAGTTTTGCTGTTTCATTTTTTTTCGAAAATCAAGGCTAATTCCCTTTTGGGTTTTAGTCATTATGTTTGGCCTATGACCGAGCCCTCTTGGTCGGGGTGAACCAAGCCACGCACCAGTGTGTTTCGTGTGGAGAGGAGGTGAGTCACACGGACCGCTTAAATACCAAGCTCCCACCGAACCTTTCTAGACATGCGCATGAGGTTACCACACCATGAGCCCTCCGAGTTAAGGTGAACCCAAGCTACGCACTGTAGGTTACAGTGAAGAGGTGGTGAGTCACTGACCGCTTAAATACCGTGCTCTTAGGTTCCAATCCTAGACATGCGCATGCAGGGTTACCACACCCTAGCTCGTTGACTAAGTCATAGATTGGTTTAGTTCTTTAAGTCTTATGTTTAGCTTGTGTGTTTGAGTAATCTAATCCTAGGGTTCAAATTCCTATAAATCTATCTACGTTCCATGCTTCCTACCCTTCTACGTAATATAATTCACACAGAGGTTTAGATGTACTTACAGGCGGATCGGTCTTGAGACTCGGCCATGCTTTGCTTAAAATCCAAAAACAATTAATAAGGCCTACTAAAACATTTTTGGGCCTTGGGCCCCACAAATTGAAAGTATTGAACTGGGCTCGATACCAATTTGTAATTTTCAAACCCTACCCAATCGTTAGGACCTAATATGGGTCGTTTCTAAGAAGAACTTTTGAAACCCATTTTCTAAATCCACTTAAGTTTTGTTGAAAATCGCTTATTTTAAGTTATCTTGCGAAATTATACTTAGTCCAATTTGAACTAATCTAATTAAGTCAAGTTATTACACAAATCTTCGATGTGCTGGATGGCACGATAAAAACATTTTTCGTGTTAATTTAGAAAACGTGTAATTCAAATTTTAATTAAAATAAATTATCCAACATATAGGAAAATAACTAAAGTAAAGTATGATGAGGCCTTATTACATCCAAAATAGAACAACCCAATAACAAAATTTAAAATAACTAAAATTAAAGTTCGCTCTAATTTTAAATCCACCGCATGGCCTCCTCAAGTCCCTCCGGCTCCATGTCCGCGATCTAAGCATCACCGAAAAAAATAATGGAGAAGGTGAGTCACGGGACTCAATGTGTAACCCTTCCCCGTTTTAAAATATTTTTCATACACAACATATAACATTTAATATGCAAAATAATGTGTACCCAACCTAGCCAACCATACGCCATCTTTATCTCACCCGTTGTGGTACCAAACCACTGGTGGTGCCAAACCACTGTGACATATAGTCACAATGTGTTACTAAAACAACGGTGTCCAGAGACACAAATCGGGTGATGGGGCCAACCCATCGTGTGATACCAAATCAACGCGGGGCGATCCCATATCTCAAGTGGGGCCAACCCACGGTGGTGTTAACCACGAGGACAAGTCGCTATTGAGGTACCAAACCTCGGAGGTACCAAACCTCTGTGACATATAGTCACGGTGTGTTACTAAAACACTTGGTGCCCATCGGCACGATTAATCTGCCCTCCACTCATCAATCCCGCATCAATCACATACTTAAATTTCATGTATTAATGCAACATGCTTACCAAAAGCATCGAATAACAAGTGCACATTTTGGGGACTTACCCGGATTGCCAACTATACCGATATGGTATATTATCAATGCTACATAGAAATCAAGTTAGCATTTACAACAAACAAGATATTAACAAATTATATGTGTGTATGTACACACCGTCACCACCGGATAGTCTAAATCCGAAAAGAAGAGCCGACCACCCTAGATCTATCGCCTATATTCGCCAAGACATGTGTTAGTACATTCGGCCAAATCAATAAATTTTAAGGGTTCACCTTTTGAACCCAAACCTTACCCTTACGCTTTTGGATAATTAATCACAATACTCGATTCCTAATCGCTTCATCAATTACCACCGGTTAGTAAACAAGCCATTAGCCTTGCTTTTAAATATTTGCAAACTAGATCCCATGAAAACCGATTCTTACCAACACTTACCACTTGATTGGTCACAAATGACGGCTTGCTTTGTCGATTTCCAAAATCCCTAACACCTAGATAGATTCGGTTTCCCAAAATGATACTTAGTACCTTGTAAATAAAAAGCCAATATTGGCCCTTAATTCTTGAAGAAAAATCGACAAAGATAGGGAAAAAGGAGCATAGGCATTCGCCAACTCCACTTACCATACAATTGATTGAACACTTAGCGAAATCCCGATGTGCTCAAGCCACTATACCATTCGCCAAGTAAACTAACAAGAAAAGGGGTTTGACACTTTGATAGAAATTAGATTAGGCTAGGGGTTTAAATCAAGGCTGGACTTTTGGTGAAAGAGAAAGAAGAAAGATAGATAGAGAATAGATGATTCTACTAGTAGAAAATAAAAGAAGAAGGAATTTGAGGAGGGAATTCGCAATGGAAGATGCTAAGAGGGTTTCGACCTAGGTTTTGGAGAGGATGTAAAAGAAAGAAAAATATAAGATGAGAGGGTTTGGAGATTCGCTAGCAAACTTGGAAAAAGGAAAACAAGTGCTCAAGGGAGTGTTTTTATAAACATTCGCACCCTCCCCCAAAGCTTGTCGTCCCACTCTTCTTTGAAGAGTTTAACCTTCACTCAACTTCCTCAATTTGCTCTTGACCACATATTTGACTTAATTCAAAATAATTTGAATACCTCTCATAATAATTAAATAATAATCCCATGATAATCTAATAATAATGCTAATATTACCCTTTTATCTACTATTATCAAGATATCAAAATAATAATAATAACTAATTAACCCTTTTAATCCAAATAATCTTCTTGATTATCCTTGGAATTATCAAATAGAAAAATACTCATATTATCCTTATTATTCCAAGAATTAAAATTGAGTAATTCTTTCTCTCTCCTACCGTCCAAATAAAGTGCAAAAGAGGATTTCATGACTCGAACACAAGCTCTCCCTTGCTCCTTGGTGGCGCCACATGTAGCTCTTAAGTGGGCTTGCTTTGCCACTTAGTCTAAGCTCATTTTATGTCCAAGTTATCCCCATTTATTCTTATAACACCCTCTTGCTAAGGCTTCCTACCTTAAAAGTTAAAACTAAAATTTCCTACCAAATCGAGCCAACACAAAGACTTAAATTGATCATGATTATTCCATAAATAATGCCTCAACCATTCATTCATAGGAAAAATAATTAAATTCCAGGTAACCCCATTTTTGGGATGTTACATTATGCAATGCATATGTGTGCTCGGTTAAGTTTATGAGAGATATCTTCATGTAACCAAATTGTTTGAAAAATTAGTTATTTTAGCTTAATTTCAAATTTGGTAAATGCGCATATCTATGATGTATTGATATATATATATATATATATTAACTATATGTGATTTCTTAATTTGATTAAGTTTTTGACTCTATCTAGACTTAGTATAAGCTATGTAATGTACATGTAATAATATATGTAAGTCTTTGTATAATCGGCCAAGTAAATGAGTGTGTGCATGATATTATAATAAGCTTGTATGTTTCGGCCGTATGGGATAAGGCTTTTAAACCACATGTTTCAGTCTTATAAGTAAGTTGAAATTGGATGATATATGGATCATGCTTATTTTAATCAATTGAATACGATTCGTTTGTTGGTATGAGCAATTCATAAAATAAAAAGATATGATAAATGAGGTTTATGCTATTTGCATTGTTGTGTAGTATTATTGAAATGTACATTGCATGTGTAACATCAAGGGTTTAGGGGTCTTGCATCTCTTTTTAAGCTATATGTATGTGGTAATGTGCTCTATATGCTGTTTGTATTTGTTTGGGGGTTTCGGGAAATCTTGAGGCTAAGTTTGGACCTTAGGTAAATTTTTTGTTTAGAGCCTTTAGGGGAGAGCTAGGTGAGATAGGCCTTAAGGGTTCTTATGTTGAGTTTAAGACACAAGAGATCAGGTGGTAGAGTGGCAAGGGAGGTGCCACTTAGTGCATAAGGGAGTGACACCTCAGGGAGCTAGTGGGGCAAGGTTCGAGCTGCAAAGGAAGCATTTTGGGGTTGCTTTTTACGTCAAGGGAGTGGGAGAGTTGGGCGACATTTAAACTCTGGAAAGATGGGAGGAAGACTTGGTCAAGATGTTTGAAGGAGTGGTGGAGAGCTTTTGGAGAGATTTGAAACATTCAAATTCGTTTGAATGAGAGGTGAAGAGGAAAAATAGGAGGAAAAGAAGGGATTTGGGAGAGAAAAGGAGTTCGCTGAATATTGGATGCTAGGGGGAGGTGACATATTCGGTCATGGAAGGGGAGGGTAGGTGCCGAAATTGTCTTATTGTGTATGCCCATCTTTTGGCATTTTCTCCTTTCCAGAAAGCCTTTCATTTGTTTTTTTTTCATTTTGATCAAAAGCCGAAATTCAAGAATCTTAGGTGCTTTGCCTTTCCATCCTTTAGTTGGCTACTTTGCTATTCACTACCAAGGTCGAATCTCCTATCACTCATCTCACATCTTCATTCCTTTACCATCTTTTTTCTTTTGAGATAGCCGAGGTATACTATTGACTCTCCCACACCAAATCCCTAAACCTTAACCCCCTTCTTTTTCTTTTTCATCTATTGTTTCACTCTCTAAAAGTCGAAAACCTTTCTATACCTTGGCTGAATCTTCTAAGGCATCTCTTCTCTTTCTTTTTCGTGTTCTTCTCCTATTTCTCAAACCTTTTACTCTAGGCTGAATCTGTCAGGATCTGTTCCAATTGATTCTAATAGCTGGTAAGGGTCTCTTCTATTCGATTTTCTTCTTTCTCTTTTGGTTGTCGAAAGTTAGATGCCTAACTTTGTATATGTGTGTGTGTGGCCGAATCTTGGAAGGGCTGATTTCAGGATCTCTGTTGGGCTAGCGTTGAGGGGGATTAATGATCTTCTGGGATTTGATCAATAAAGGTAAGCAAGGTGCAACCTTAGGCCGAAGGCCACTTATTTTTATCGATTTGATGTTAGAGTCGAATCTAGCATAAGTTATGTAGGGATTTCGAAAACTCTCATAATTAATTGTGAGCATTCGAGATTTGGATCTATTTCGGTAAGAGTACTCGATTAAGATTTGGTGTTGTCTCGTTTAAGTTTTGATTTAAAGTTTAACTGGGTATTCTAATTAAGTGCTATTCAATGGATGCGAGTACCAGTCAAGGAGAGAAAGGGGTTGTCCCTACCCCTAAGTTCAAGAAACGTTTGGTTTATGCGATTCGGGATTGGCCACCAGGGTGTGGGCCAGCGTCGGAGCAGGATTGTAGGCAGATAGAAGTAGTTTCGTTTAGGTACAGTGTCGACGTCGAGAGTCTAGTGCTTCGAGTTATCAGGTGTGTGGCTGTTTCCATAATTAGTCAATTAATTATATGTGTTATGTGTGTGATAACCGGAATAGTGGTTGTGGTGGATTTGTTACCCTTAATTGGATATTTCGGTAACCAGGTTAGTACCCTATCTGAGGTGTGGTTATGGTTCATTACTATGAATACTTGTGAGCATGCCGTATGCCTACCTAATATGTCCATGCATTATTCTATCATATCATTATAACATGTTGCATATGCATAGGATTGGGATACATATATTACATGAAGGATGGGGTGTACATTTATGGACGTGGTGATGATTGGATATGTGCCATATCATGGCTTGATGTCGGCTATATGCCACATCGTGGGATGATGCTAGCTTCGTGCTTCATCGTGGTTGATGATGACCATGGGTCACATTGTGGGTATTGAGATTTGGTCACATAGTGATCGGTGGCTAGGCCACATTATATTTGGTCACATGGTGATCGGTGGCTAGGCCACGTTATATTGACTTTGAGTAGCTTGACTGCCAAAGAGGTGTGTAGCTGATGGAGGGTCGATTTAGTAATCCCCTAGTGTGTAGTGGCAGGATATGGGGGTGTGTAGCGGATGGACATTAGGTTGGGATGGGTAACATTTGCATCATCATGTGTGTGGTAAGTGGATTGTGTGGTTTTGGGCCAAGCCCATTTGGGAAACATGTGGAATAATTGTATACTGAGTCTATTCGACTCACCCTATTTTCTTAAACAATGCAGGTGATACGTGATACATGGACCAGGCTGGAGTAGATTCGTGGTGGCCATACAAAAGTTGTTTTAATTCTTTATGCACTTGGATTCTTAATTACTTTTGGGTTAATTTCTCTTTCTTGTAAAAGGCCATTTTAAATATTTGGGGATTTTTACTATATTGAATTAGATTGACCATCGGCTAATAACTGGAAATGATTTTGGAAACAATTCTACAACTTAAAGACTTAAATTAAAGTTTTAAACCCGGATACTTATAACAACTCGATTTCTCTTGAGTTTCCAAACGTACGATGTATTAAACTACACACGACCTTCAAAGTTTTTCATTACCCTCTGCAACTTATTTTCAAAACGATGAACATATTGTAAACCCGTTATCTTTTATAAACTAAGAAAAATATTTTAAACTCAGCACGTGTTTTCACCCTTAAATCAAATGCTTTTCAAACATTTTTCCTAGTAGCATTTCGAACTCGGCCGTGGTGTTTTGGGCCTAGTTTAGGGTGTTACAGTTTGGTATCAGAGCCTGATTCAAAACTCAGCTTTGAGGGTTCTTGGGCCCAAAACGTCTTTCAAAGATGGTTTTTACTAAAACTTCTATTTTTACAAGCTATTCAGGTTTTCTGGCATGGCACCTGAGTCTCCGGCCCGATGTCCATCAAGTATGTACTTCAAACCATTACATGATTTGTATGTAGAAGTGAATGGTGATATGGGATCGTAGATTAGTAAGTTAGGAACTATTGAACCCTAGGATTAGCTTACCCCAATACTAAACTTCATAATACTTAACTTATTTTACCAAACCCGGGAATAAGTTGCAGAGTTTAGGTGTGGTAACAAGCATACGCATGTCTAGGCATGGATTCCGAATGAGCTTGGTATTTAAGCAGTCCTAGCGACTCACCTCCTCTTTTCTGGAATCCTACCTGGTGCGCAGTGATTGTTCACCTTAACCATGAGGACTTGTTAACGAGTCAAATCTATAACTAAAACCCGAAAGGGACCAAATACCCGATTTTACAAAACAATCAAATTACCTCTGATTTTAGAAAAAAATTGATTAATTACTATACTATCCTCGATTTCTTACCAGAATACCCCTGTTTACCAAAATTACCAAAATATCTCTGACTTGCAAAATTACCAAAATACCCCTATAGGACAAATTACAAAAATGCCCCTAGGTTGGAAACAGACGAAAATGCTCAAAGTGGTGAACGTGTGCAGTGGATAGTGTTGATGAATGAATGTGATTCACTGAGTTAGGGTGGAGGACTTGAGACAAAAACTTTGAATGACCGAAAGAACTACTATTAAATGTCTTTACATAAAATTACTTGTGGGTAATCAGTAGAAGAAGAAGTTAATGCATAAAATTTCTTAAAACAAATTAAAATGTAGCGATAGACATGAGTTCTAGGGGACGAGGGCGTAATATGCATGGACGTGGTAGGGGCAGAATGGTTGTATCAGAACCAGTTGGGTCTGGTCAAGATCGGGGAATGAAACGATGCTGTCCGCATTAGAAGCTGAGTTTCAAGATCAGACGGGTGGAGATGATTCAGCATCTCAAGCTATGCTATGAGTTTTGGAAAGAGTTACGGGAGAGAATGTGGGTACTGGGGCCCGAAAGTCCATTTCTGAGAGACTTTGGGCGAATGGAGCTGAGATATTTAGAGGTGTCTCGGGCGAATGGATGATTTAGACTGCACTGTTGAGGAAAAGCTGAAGGGTGCTGTGTCTTTACTTCGGGATGAGGCCTATCAGTGGTGGCTTACCGTCAAAGAGGGTACCCCAGCAGACCGGGTGGATTGGAGTTACTTCAAGGTAAAGTTTGAGGGGAAGTACGTCTAAGCTAGTTACATGGATGCACAGAGGAAGGCGTTCTTGAATCTAGTGCAAGGGGGTAAGTCAGTAGCAGAATATGAGGTAAATTTCCTGAGGTCAAGTCGATATGCCAGAGGGATTGTTACTACGGATTACGAGCGTTGCGTGAGGTTTGAGGATGGGCTACGAGATGAACTGCGGGTGTTGATAGCTCCTTAGCGTGAGAGGGACTTTGCCACTTTGGTGGAGAAACTCAGATCACCGAGGAAGTTAAGTGAACTGAATGGCAGAATAGAGATAGAGACAGAGGCCATAACAAGAGGGGTTTTGGATCGTCAGGATCTTCGGGGGGTTTCAAAAAAAGCCTAGGGTGGATAATTCTACTCGTACTGTTATGCCAGCTGTTGGGAATCAGGTCGTCCATGTGCTCAGTGTGGGAGGACTCATGTAGGCGAGTGCTGGGGAAAGATTAGGGAGTGTTTCAAGTGTGGGTCCAAGGCTCACTTAGTGAAGAATTGTCCTCAAAATGCGGATAGGGCTCAGACAGTAGGTCAAGGGTATATGCAGTCAGGAAGGGGCGGTCCACAGATGTCGAGAGGTCGTGGCCCGAACTGTGGAGGAAATGGTTTTGGCTGAGGTCGTGGAGCATCGGGTGCTGGGAACTTAGATGCAAGGCAGCCAGGGTTAGTGTATGTAGCCAGACATCGTGAGGAGGGGGACGCACCAGATGTTGTTACGGGTACATTCCTTATTTATGGATTCCCTTTACTACTTTAATTGATGTTGGGTCAACGCATTCGTACATTGCTAGCATGGTGTCTAGAACCTTGAATGTGAACTCTGAGACTGTCCCTAGGAAGATGACTGTACTTAGTCCTTTAGGGCAATCTGTAGTAGTAGATTAACTCTTCAGAGACGTGCCTTTAGAGGTTCGGGGTGGTATTCCCAGCTGGCTTGATGGAGCTGACATTCGAGGAATTTGACCTGATCCTAGGGATGGATTGGTTAGCAACGTATCGTGCGAATCTAGACTGTGCTGCTAAGCGCATGTCAGTGAGGACTCTTGAGAATTATGAGGTTACAGTGCTAGGTGAGAGGATAGACTACCTGTCAAACGTAATGCCTGCTCTTAAGGCGGTGAAGATGGTAAAAAAGGAGTGCTCGAATTTTCTGATGTTTGTTAGTGCCTTGAATGCTAAGGAAGCAGCTGTGGGGGAGGTCATGACATTAAAGGAGTTTGTGGATGTTTTGTCAGAAGAACTTCCAAGGTTACCTCCGGATCGGGAGGTGGAGTTTGGAATTGACCTGTTGCCAGGAACAGTGCCAGTGTCCATTGCTCCTTATAGGATGGCACCAAAGGAGTTGGTTGAGCTGAAAGCCCAAATCTAAGAGTTGCTAGATCACGGGTTTATTCGACCCAGTGTATCTCCGTAGGGAGCACCAGTGTTGTTCGTAAAGAAGAAAGATGGGACTATGCATATGTGTATAGATTATAGCCAGTTGCATAAACTGGCGATCAAGAACAAGTACCCGCTACCGAGGATAGACGACTTGATTGACTAGCTCAAAGGAGCTGCGATCTTTTCAAAGATAGATTTGAGGTCGGGTATCACCAGCTTAAGGTGAAGGAGGCTAATATCCATAAGACGGCATTTCAGACTCGATACGGGCACTACAAATTCCTGGTAATGCCGTTCGGGTTGACTAATGTACTGGCTGTATTTATGGATATGATGAATCGGGTTTTCCAACCTTACTTGGATCAATTTGTCGTGGTGTTCATAGACGACATCCTGGTGTATTCTAAGTCGAAGGAAGAGAATGATGCACATCTGCGGGTAGAGCTGCGAATTTTAAGAGAAAATAAGTTGTACGCCAAGTTTAACAAGTGTGAATTCTGGTTGAGTGAAGTTACTTTTCTGGGTCACGTGGTATCCGCAGAGGGAATAAGTGTGGATCCTCGGAAGGTTGAGGTAGTACTGGAGTGGAAACCACCTAAGTCGGTAGCAAAAATTTGCAGTTTCTTGGGGCTAGCAGGGTACTATAGGAGGTTTGTCAAGGGTTTTTCTTTGATAGCGGCACCTTTGACTAAGCTGTTGAGAAAGGAGGTACCTTTTGTATGGTCGGATAAGCAGCAAGAGAGTTTCAAGAAGCTAAAGAGAGTTTTGACAGAAGCCCTGGTTTTGATTCAACCTGTGGCGGGAAAAGATTTTGTGGTGTATTGTGATGCTTCTCACATGGGGTTAGGTTATGTACTGATGCATGAAGGAAGGTGGTTGCTTATACGTCTCAGCAGCTGAGACCGCCTGAAGTTAACTATCCAACGCACGATCTGGAGTTGGCGATAGTAGTTTTCACTTTGAAAGTGTGGAGGCATTATCTGTATAGGGAGAAGTCGGTGATCTATACGGACCACAAGAGCCTGAAGTATCTGTTGACTCAGAAGGAGCTGAACTTGAGACAACGAAGGTGGGTAAAGCTGTTAAAGGATTACGACTGTTCGATTGAGTACCACCTAGGTAAAGCAAATATGGTGGCGGATGCATTAAGTTAGAAAGTAGTATCGGATCTGAGGGCTATGTTCGCACATCTTAGTATCTACGACGATGGGAGTTTGTTAGCAGAGCTATAGGTGAAGCCGACGTGGTTAAGTCAGGTAAGAGAGAAACAGTTGGTGGATGAGGTTTTAGGTACTCGTTTTCAGCAAGTTCAAGGTGGGGAGTTAGAGGACTACAGTGTAAATAGTGACAAAGTTCTGTGTTTTCGTGGTAGGGTGTGTATGCCGGAGGATGTGGAATTGAGGCAGAAGATTCTTCGAGATTCATATAGTATCCCTTACGCTATGCATTCTAGAGGAAGTAAGTTGTATAAGGACCTACGGGAACAATTTTGGTGGACTGGATTGAAGCGAGAAGTTACAGAATTTGTGGGGAAGTGATTGACGTGTCAGCAGGTCAAAGCTGAACATCAAGTACCTTCGGGGTTGCTGCAATCAGTGAAGATTCCGCAATGGAAGTGGGAGAGGATCATAATGGATTTCGTGAGTAGGCTTCCCCTTACGCCTACTAAGAAGGACTCGGTATGGGTGATTATGGATCGGTTGACAAAGTTCGCGCATTTCATACCTGTTCGTGTTGATTACTCTCTGCAAAGATTAGCGAAGCTGTATGTGGCAGAAATTTTGAGACAACATGGAGTGCCGATGTCGATCATATCGGATAGGGATCTTAGATTTACGTCGATGTTTTAGAGGGCGTTGCATCAAGCATTAGGCACCAGGTTGGACTTTAGCATGGCATTTCATCCGCAGACAGACGGCAAGTCTGAAAGGGTAATTCAGATGTTAGAAGATATGTTGAGGGGTTGCGTTATTGACTTCAGGGGTAGCTTGGAGGAATTCTTGCCTTTGGCGGAGTTTTCATACAACAATAGTTACCAAGCAAGTATTCGGATGGCATCGTATGAAGTGTTGTATGGACGGAAAGTGTCGCACTCCTACGTGCTAGACAGAATTAGGTGAACGTCATGTTTTGGGTCCAAAAATAGTGGCAGAATCAGAGAAAAGGTTAAGGTAATCCGAGCACGGTTGAAAGAGGCGTCTGACAGACAGAAGTCGTATGTAGATCTTAAGCGCAAAGAGATAAAATTTTCCGTGGGTGATAGTGTGTTCTTGAAAGTTTCGCCATGGAAGAAGGTGATGAGATTTGGATGCAAGGGTAAGCTGAGTCCTAGGTTCATAGGGCCTTATAGGGTTTTAATGTGAGTGGGGCCAGTGGCTTACCAGTTGGATTTGCTGTCAGAATTGAAGTAGATGCATGATGTGCTCCACATGTCAATGCTACGTCGTTACCGTTCGGATCCATCTCACGTAGTGCCAGTTGAGGAGTTGAGTTGAGACCAGATTAGTCTTACGAAGAAGAACCGATTCAGATTCTAGAGCGAGATGTGAAGGTACTTCGAAAGAAATCAGTTCCTCTAGTCAAAGTATTATGGCGTAACCATGGTTCAGAAGAAGCTTCATAGGAACCGGAAGAAGCGATGCGACAGAAATACCCTCACTTATTTTGATAAGGTAATTTCGAGGCCGAAATTATTTTTAAGGGGGTAGAACTATAACATCCAGGGTTTAGGGGTCTTGCATCTCTTCTTAAGTTATATGTATGTGGTAGTGTGCTCTATATGATGTTTGTATGTGTTTGGGGGTTTCGGGAAATCTTGAGACTAAGTTTGGACCTTAGGTAAATTTTTGGTTTAGAGCCTTTAAGGGAGAGCTAGGGGAGATAGGCCTTAAGGGTTCTTATGTTGAGTTTAAGACACAAGAGATCAGGTGGTCGAGTGTCAAGGGAGGCGCCACTTAGTGCATAAGGGAGTGACGCCTCAAGGAGCTAGTGGGGCAAGGTTCAAGTTGCAGAGGAAGCATTTTGGGGTTGCTTTTTGCATCAAGGGAGTAGGAGAGTTGGGCGGTATTTGAACTCTAGAAGGATGGGAGGAAGACTTGGTCAAGATGTTTGAATGAGTGGTGGAGAGCTTTTAGAGAGGTTTGAAACATTCAAATTCGTTTGAATGAGAGGTGAAGATGAAAAATAGGAGGAAAAGATGGGAGAGAGGAGGAGTTGGCCAAATATTGGATGCTAGGGGGAGGTGACATTTTCGGTCATGTAAAGGGAGAGTAGGTGCCGAAATTGTCTTAGTGTGTGTGCCCATCTTTTGGCATTTTTTTCTTTCCAGAAAGCCTTTCATTTGTTTTTTTTCATTTTGATCAAAAGTCGAAATTCAAAAATCTTAGGTGCTTTGCCGTTCCATCCTTTTGTTGCCTACTTTGCTATTCACTACCAAGGGTCGAATCTCCTATCACTCATCTCTCATCTTCATTCCTTTACCATCTTTTTCTTTTGAGATAGCCGAGTTATACTCTTCACTCTCCCACAGTCGAAATCCCTAAACCTTAACCCCTTCTTTTTCTTTTTCATCTATTGTTTCACTCTCTAAAAGCCAAAAACTTCTCTATACCTTGGCCGAATCTTCTAAGGCATCTCTTCTCTTTCTTTTTCGTGTTCTTCTCCCATTTCTCAAACCTTTTACTCTGGGTCGAATCTGTCAAGATCTATTCCAATCGATTCTAATAGCTGGTAAGGGTCTCTTCTATTCGATTTTCTTCTTTCTATTTTGGTTGCCGAAAGTTAGATGCCTAACATTGTATATGTGTGTGGGTGGTCGAATCTTGGAAGGGCTGATTTCGAGATCTCTGTTGGGCTAGCGTTGAGGGGGATTAAGGATCTTCCGAGATTTGATCAGTAAGGGTAAGCAAGACGCAACCTTAAGCTAAAATCCATTTCTTTTCATCGATTTGATGTTAGAGTCGAATCTAACATAAGTTATGTAGGGATTTCGACAACTCTCATAATCAAGTGGGAGCCTTCGGGATTTGGATCTATTTCGGTAAGATTACTCGATTAAGATTTGGTGTGGTTCCACTTAAGTTTTGATTTAAAGTTTAATTGGGTCTTCTGATTAAGTGCTATTCAATGGATGCGAGTACCAGTCAAGGAGAGAAAGGGGTTATCCCTACCCCCAAGTTCAAGAAAAGTTTAGTTTTTGCGGTTCGGGATTGGCCATCGAGGTGTAGGCCAGCGTCAGAGGAGGATCGTAGGCAGATAGCGGTAGTTTCGTTTAGGGACAGTGTCGACGTCAAGAGTCTAGTGCTTCGGGTTGTCAGATGTGTGGTTAATTCACTGTTTCCCTGACTAGTCAATTAACTATATGTGTTATGTGTGTGATAACCGGAATAGTGGTTGTGGTGGATTTGTTACCCTTATTTGGATATTTCAGTAACCAGGTTAGTACCCTATCTGAGGTGTGGTTGTGGTTGATTACTGTGAATACTTGTGAGCATGACGTATGCCTACCTAATATGTCCATGCATTATTCTATCATATCATTATAACATGTTGCATATGCATGGGATCGAGATACATATATTAAATGAAGGACAGGGTGTACATTTATGTACGTGGTGATGATTGGCTATGTGCCATATCATGGCTTAATGTCGGCTATGTGCCACATCACGGGATGATGTTAGCTTTGTGCTTCATCGTTGTTGATGATGACCATGGGTCACATCGTGGACATCGAGATTTGGTCACATAGTGATCGGTGGCTAGGCCACATTATATTTGGTCGGATGGTGATCGGTGGCTAGGCCACGTTATATTGACTTTGAGTAGCTTGACTGCCAAAGAGGTGTGTAGTGGATGGAGGGTCGATTTAGTAATCCCCTAGTGTGTAGTGGTAAGATACATGGGTGTGTAGCGGATGGACATTAGGTTGGGATGGGTAACATTTTGCATCATCATATGTGTGGTAAGTGGATGTGTGGTTTTGGGCCAAGCCCATTTGGGAAACATGTGGAATAATTGCACACTGAGTCTGTTCGACTCACTCTATTTTCTTAAACAATGCAGGTGATACGTGATACATGGATCGGGCTAGAGTAGATTTGTAGTGGCCATGCAGAAGTTGTTTTAATTCTTTATGCACTTGGATTCTTAATTACTTTTGGGTTAATTTCTCTTTCTTGTAATAAGGCCATTTTAAATATTTGGGTATTTTTACTATATTGAATTAGATTGACCATTGGCTAATAACTGGAAATAGTTTTGGAAATAATTCTACAACTTAAAGACTTAAATTAAAGTTTTAAACTCGGATACTTATAACAACTCGATTTCTCTTGAGTTTCCAAACGTATGATGTTTTAAACTACACACGACCTTCAAAGTTTTTCATTACCCTCGGCAACTTATTTTCAAAACGATGAACATATTGTAAACCCGTTATCTTTTATAAACTAAGAAAAATATTTTAAACTCAAAACGTGTTTTCACCCTTAAATCAAATTCTTTTCAAACATTTTTCCTTGTAGCATTCCAAATTCGGCCGTGGTGTTTTGGGACGAGTTTGGGGTGTTACAGCATGATTATTTTGTGTTCATTTGTGATCATATTGAATATGACTTAGTTAGTATATTAAGTATGTATTACACATGGGACTGTCTGTTTATAATTGAACCATTTTATAAGGTTGTTTAACTAAAACATAAATTGATTGAATAAAAGTTTTTACTTATTTGGTAATACCTCTAACCCTAATCTGGCGACGGACACGGGTTAGGGGTGTTACATTTCATTAGTATCAGAGCTACGGTTTAGTCGATTCTAGGAATACCGTAGCTCATGTGAGTCTAGCTATACATGCCTTATATTATAATGCGATAGTATGATGACTTCTGACATCTAGATTGTGTTTTTATTTTTGTAAATGGATCCCAATAGAGCCGTAGATGATGATGTCGAGAGCGTAGCGCCTAATCCCGCGCATGGGATAGCGCCGATAGAATCTTAACCTATCTCGCGTAGCCATGTAGGGGGAGCCTAAGCAAGCCTTCTACTAGTTGATGGACAAAAGGTTTACTCAATATATCTGGACTAATCCGGCTGTGCAACAACTCTACCCCCGACTAATCCATCTTTGATACATATGATACCCCGTTGTTAGATCCAATGAGATTTAGCAGGCCCCTTTAGATAAAATTAGGAAACACGAGGCCGAAGAGTTTAAAGTTAATGATGATAATGATGCGAAACGAGTTGACCTATGATTTGATAATATTATCCGTGTGTTCGGTGAGCTATCATGTACTCTAGTTGAATGCTTAAAATGTGATATATCATTATTACGGGACACCGCATACCATTAGTGAAAAACACTAGTATCGATGGACCCGAAAGAGAAAATGATTTGGGAATTCTTCCAGACTGAGTTCCTTAAGAAATATATCGGTTAGAGATTCATTGATCAAAAACGTAAATAATTTCTGGAATTAAAACAAGGTCGAAAAACTGTTTCTGAGTATGAACTAGAGTTCGTGAGACTAAGTCAAATGTTTGAGAATGTGTATCCTCTGAAGCTATAATGTGCAAAAGATTCGAGGATGGTCTTAATAAAGATATTCATTTACTAGATGGGATTTTAGAAATAAAAGAGTTCATTGTACTCATTGACCGAGCTTGCAAGCTGGGGCATCCAAAAAGTTGTAGATTTAACGACAAAACTTGCTTCAGATGTGGATCGCTTGATCATTTTATCTGAGATTGTCCTAAGTCTCTTGAGCCAAAGACTATTCAGAATCCGAGATCTGATAGTGCACTTATGAGAGGTAGATCTTTAAAGAATGTAAGAAACGTCAGTGGTAGTCAGAGAACTATGAGAGATAGTGTTGTCAGATACAAAGCTAGAGCACCTGTTAGAGCGTATGTTCTCTGAGTTTGAGAGGAACCTTCATCACTTGATTTAATAACTGGTACTTTTACTCTTTATGGTACTTCTGTGATTGCTTTAATAGACCCTGGTTCTACGCATTCATACATGTGCATGAACTTAGTATTCAGTAAGACTTTTCCTGTAGAGTCTACTGAGTTTACCATAAAAGTATTGAACTCCTTAGGTAAAAGTGTTCTGGTTGACAAAATATGCAAGAACTGTCCGTTAATGTTTTGAGATACCTGTTTTCCTACTGATCTGATGCTATTGCCATTTGATGAATTTTATATTATTCTGGGTATGGATTGGTTATTTGTGCATGATGCAGTTGCGAATTGCAAAAGAAAGGCGATAAATTTGAGATGTTTGAATAATGAGATTGTAAGGATTGAGTCGGATGATTTGAATAGATTGCCTGCTGTAATATCAGTATTGAAAGCTAAGAATTATGTGAAAAAGGGTTGTGAAGCATATTTTGCTCATGTGATTGATTTAAGAATATCTGAGAAGAAAGTTGAATCAGTGTATATTGTTTGTGAGTTTTCTGATGTATTTCCTGAAGAGTTATCGGGTTCGCCTCTGATTCGTGAAGTTGAATTTATTATCGATTCGATGTGGTATTTGTAGAAGACATCTTGATTTATTCATGTGATGAAAAGGAGCATGCTGAACATTTGAGAATTTTGTTGCAAACTTTGGGAGAAAAACAATTATACGCAAAATTCAGCAATTGTGAATTCTGGTTGCATGAAGTTAGTTTTTGGGATATATTGTGTCAGCTTCTGGAATCCGAGTAGATCCGAGTAAAATTTTTTCTATTTTGAGTTGGAGACCTCCGAAGAATGTGTCTGAAGTTCGTAGTTTTCTGGGCTTAGCTGGTTATTACCGTAGATTTGTAAAAGGATTTTCAATGATAGTTACTCCACTGACTAGACTGCTTTAGAAAGATGTTAGATTTAATTGGTCAGATAAATGTTAGAAAAGTTTCAATCAGTTGAAAACTCTGTTAATAGAAGCTCCAGCGTTAATACAACCAGAATTGAGTAAAGAGTTTGTTGTATACAGTGATGCTTTATTAAATGATCTAGGATGTGTTTTAATGCAGGAAGGTAAAGTGGTAGCTTATGCCTTGAGACAGTTGAAGCCTTATGAAAAGAATTACTCGACACATGACTTTGAATTAGCTGCGATTGTGTTTGCACCTAAGATTTGGCATCATTATCTGTATGGTGAGAAATGTCACATATTTTCAAATCATAAATGTTTAAAATATTTGATGACTCAAAAAGATTTGAACTTGAGTCATAAAAGATGGCTTGAGTTATTGAAAGACTATGAGCTAGTGTTAGATTATCATCCGGGTAAAGCAAACGTTGTTGCTGATGTGTTAAGTAGAAAGTCATTGTTTGCATTACATGCTTTGAATGCTCAGTTAGACAAGTCTAATGATAGTTCTGTAATAGAGGAATTGAGAGCAAAACCGTTGTTTTTACAACAGATATGTGAAGCTCAGAAGTCTGCTAATGAATTACTAGAGAAATGAGCTCAGTGTGAAATGAACTTTGAATTTGAATTTCAAATTGTGGATGGTTGTTTGAAATATCGGGATCGTATCTGTGTTCTGAGAAATCTAGGGTTGATCCAATTGATTTGAATGAAGACATAATAGTCATTTATTTGTTCATCTGGGAAGTACTAAAATGTACCATGATTTGAAGCAACACTACTGGTGGTCTGGTGTGAAATGAGACATTTCTGACTCTGTTTTGAAATGTTTACTTTTCAACAAGTGAAAATTGGACAACAAGCTCCGTCTGAATTACTATATTCGATTCTGACTCCTGAGTGGAAATGAGATAGAGTGACGATGGACTTTATTTCTGGTTTGCCCCTGACTCTGAGAGAGAAAGATGTGATTTGGGTCATAGTTGGTCGATTAACTAAATCTACCCATTTTATTCCGGTAAGATCTGATTTTTCACTAGAGAGATTGGATGAGTTTTATATTACTAGGATTGTGAGATTGCACAGGGTGGCACAATCTATTGTGTCAGATAGAGATCCGAGATTCACATCACGATTCTAGAAGAAATTGCAAAAAGCTTTGGGCACGAATACAGTCTTTCATTTGCAAACAGATGGTCAATCTGAATGAACTATTCAGATTCTTGAAGATAAGTTAAGGTGCTGTGTATTAGAGTTTTATGGTTCATGGGAACAGTATCTGCCAATGATTGAATTTGCATATAATAGTAGTTTTCAATCTAGTATCACAATGGAAACTTACGAAGCTCTATATGGCGGCAAGTATTGTACATCGTTGTACTGGACAGAGCTCAGTGAAAACAAGATACAGGGGTTGATTTGATTAAAGAGACTGAACAGAAAGTGGCTGTAATTAGAGATAGTTTGAAAGCTGCATCGGATTGCCAAAAGTCGTATGCTGATTTGAAATGTAAAGACATTGAGTTTCGGTTCGAAGACCGGGTATTTTTGAAAGTTTCTTCGTGGAAGAAAGTACTTCGATTTGGTCGGAAAGACAAACTAAGTCCGAGATTCATCAGACCGTATGAAATCATCGAATGTATTGGGCCTGTTGCTTATCGATTGAAGTTGCCCTCTGAATTAGAAAAGATACACAACGTATTTCATGTTTTGATGCTTCATAGATATAGATCAGATCCGTCATATGTGATCGCCCCGTCTGAGATTAAAATTTGATCCGATATGACGTATGAGGAGGAACAAATCCGTATTTTAGTCCGTTAAATGAAAGAGTTGAGAAACAAGAAAATTGCATTTGTAAAAGTACTATGGAATCGACATGGAGTAGAAGAGGCTACATGGGAGCCTAAGGATTCAATGAGGCAACAATATCTGACTTTGTTGACGGTAAGATTTTCGGGGATGAAAATCCCTAAGGGTAGAGTTATAACATCGAAATTGACCCTAATCAGAACGGTGGTTTCGAGACCACGAATCTGAGTCTAAATAATATTTTAGTATTATTCATTCACTTAACGAAACCATAAAAGAAAAAGAAAGAAAAAATTAGCTAGGCATTCGGCACTTGCAAGCTAAAATTAAGGTGAGTTTTGCTTTCGATTTTTGATACTTTCTACGTTTTTGCAATCGTTGCTTCGAATACCTCAAGACCCATGCTTGAATTTTTGACTTTGATGAATATTTTGAAATGTGCCATTGATGAGATCATGAGTTTTATGATGAACGTTGTTGAATTATGAAAGATATATGTTAGATTAACATATTTTGTATTGAAATTTTTGGTGAAATTGAGTAATTAGGGCTAAATTGAGAAAATAAATTTTTGAGGGGTTAAAATGCAAAATAAATGAAAGAAATGGACTTGTATAGTCCCTATGAATATTCGGCCCTTTGGTTGTGTAATGAAATTTTGTGTTTTTGTGTTTTATGCAAATAGAATGTATAACAAACCCTACCAAATGTTTCAATAGGATTTGGTTTGCTACTGAGGAAAACTTTTGAAACCCATTTTAAAACCAATTTAAGTTTTGTTGAAAACTTCTCGTTTTTGGTTATCTTGCTGAAATCATACTTAGATTAAATTTGGAAATTTAATTGAAGTCAAGTTATTATACAAATTTCGAATGTGTCCGCTGACACGATAAAACATTTTCGTGTTAAATTAGGAAAACATGTGATTTTAATTTAATTTTAATAATGTAGCTTTAAACAAGTATCCAACATATGAGTAATAACCAAAAATAAAGTTTATGGAGGCCTTATTACAACCCAAATAAAAAAAACAAACCAATAATAGAGTAAAATAACTAAGTTTAAAGTTCATTTAATTCAAGTCCACTGCATGGCCACCTCGAGTCCCTCCGGCTCCATATTCGCGATCTATGCATCACCTGAAAAAAATAATGGAGAAGGTGAGTCACCAAGACTCAGTATGTAACCCTTCCCCCGGTTTAAACCAATCTCATACACAAATTATAACAATTAATATGCACAAGACAATGTACCCAACCTAGCCAACCAAACGCCTCAATCTACCCCGTTGTGGTACCAAACCACTGGTGGTGCCAAACCACTGGTGACATATAGTCACAAATGTGATACCAAATCACTGGAGGTGCCAAACCTCTGGTGTCCATAGACACAATCGATTGATGGGGCCAACCTATCGTGTGATGCCAAATCATCAAGCGCCAATCCCATATCTTAAAGTGGGGCCAACCCACGGTGGTGCTAAGCCACATGGACGAGACGCGATGAGGTACCAAACCTCTGGAGGTACCAAACCTCTGGTGACCGTAGTCACAGCAGTGTTACCAAAACACTGGTGCCCGTCGGCACAATATCACTGCCCCTCCGCTCATTTAACCCACAAAAGTCAAGTAATCATGATCAAATCTCATACATTTATCACATGTATCATAAAACCATGCTTCCCAAAAGCATAATAATAATCTCATATTAAAAGAGACTTACCGAAATCCTCGCTTGTACCATTAAGGTACTATATCCATATCTACATCAAGCAAATTTACATACAACAAGTATCTAGCACAAGTTACTAATTGCTATAAGTGTGTGTACACACCGTCACCATCGGATAGTCTAAATCTCGAAAAGAAGAGTCGACCACCCTAGATCTCTCTCAGTACCTACATTCGCCAACCATGGGATTAGTACTATGGCCCATTCGCCAACCCAAGTAATTTAAAGGGTCATCTTCTGAACCCGAATCCTTACCTAATCGCTTTTGGATACTAATCATAACACCCGATTCCCAAATCTGCTTCACCAACTACCATCGGTTAGTAAATAAAACTAATAGCCTTCGGCTTTGAATACTTGCAAGTTAAATCCATGAAAATCGTTTCTTACCACCACTTACCACTCGATTGGTCACGAATGAAAACTTAGTTTGACGATCTCCAAAATCCCGAAGCACCTGATGATTTAATTCAACAAATGATTAGCACCCTTATCGTCAATTGCCGAAACTAACTACTTACCTTTATCAAAGCCGACAAGAGAGGGAGAGAGGACATAGCATTCGGCCAAACACACTTACCTACCTTATGAACCGATTGAAGGGGAGTTTTAGAGGAAGTTATCCTTATTTGCTTATTCAAACTAAGACTTGAAATATGGAGAGGGAAATTCGGCTATGGTTTGTGGAGTAGGTTCGATTATCAAAGGAAAAGGAGGAGAATAAGGGATCAAAAAGTTGAGGGATTCGCAATGGAAGAAGTAAAGAGGTTTGGCTAAGGTTTTGAGAAGATGGAATGATAAAAGAAATTAGAGAAAGGTGTTGGGAATTTCGGCTACAAACCGGAAAAAAAAAAAAACAAGGTGATCAAATGGGTGCTTTTATAAGCATTCTACACCCCTCCCCTTAGTGTTTGCCGTCCACTCTTCTTTGAAGAGTTTGAAATTCATTCCATCACCTTAATTCATTCTAGGCCACATGTTTAAACCAATTCAAAATAATTTGAATTATCCCAAGGCCTAAATTCTCTCTTGCCAACTCTTGTTGATTATTCATGTATTAATCCAATTAATCTTAATAATATCTTCATCTATTATCTTATAATAAAAGAGTTTAAAGAGAGAAAGAACTCTCCTTCCCATGCCGTCCAAAATATGAAAGAAAAGGAATGTAAATACAAATAACCCCATATTTAGGTTGTTAGTAAATTGTAAAAATATGAAATATTAGGGGCAAAATGGTAATTTGCCTAATTAGGTGTTTTTGGATTAAATTGAAATGAAATGTACTTGAATGAGCTTATTTTAAATATGTTTAGATCAAGAACAAAGAAAATCAAATTTGGATCGGGGAAAAGTGAAAGTTCGCGAATAGCCGATCTTCGTCGTCCGTCGATAGTCGAGGTAAGTCCTTAAGCAAATATAAGTCAAAGAATTATTTGTGAATATAATAAATGATGAAATTTGAATATTTTAAGCACAAATATATCAAATGGCCGAATGTAGGGGTATATATTGGATTGAGTTTTATTTGTTGAAATTAATGTGTAATAGATATGCTCGATTGTTAAGTGAAAGTGATAAGCATTACATAGGTTGTTTGAGATGCTAGTATTGAGAAATGTGCATTGAACTATTTATTATGTTGTTATTTCAGGCTTCGAGCCTAGCAGGCCTTGTGTCGGTGACTTATTTTGGGCTTTGAGCCTAGCAGGCCTTGTGCCGGTGATTTAATTCGGGCTTACAGCCTAGTAGGCTTAATGTCGGTATTTATACTTCGGACCTTTGGTCTAGCAGGCTCAATGCTGGTGTTTATACTTCGGACCTTTGGTCTAGTAGGCTTAATGCCGGTGGGTAATTCGGGCTTGAATGCCTAACAGGCTAAATGCCGGTGATACGCTATAAACGAAGAATTTGAGAATGAAATAAGGTATGGCATATTAAATGATATGTGTTAGAAGCTCGGGTAAGAGTTGGCTTATTGTATTAGTAAGAAGTGAAGTAGCTCAGTTCATTACCATTTTACTTAAGTATGGTGTGATGAACTGAATGATTCATTATGTATTTTATTTAGTGATGATGAACTTATCATTAATAGGTATGAACATTTAATTTGTGTGAGGTTGAGATATGTATATATAACACATGGAAGATTCGATTATAATGAAAAGATGAATGGTAAAAGTGTTGAAAGTATTTGTAATTGAGTTTGTTTGACTCAAAATATATGAATAAACATAACACTCAATGATTTGTTGGTATATGCGTTTATGATATCCATGTGCTAATGTTTATGTCAAAGTATTACTAGTATTCGGTTAAGCATAATTTACATGTTGGAAAGATTAAATTCAATGCCGAAAGCATGGAGATTAATATGCTTAAATGCTCGTTTATTGTATTAATACTTGCTTGAGACTTACTAAGCTAGTAAGCTTACTTTGTGTGTTTTAATGTGCTGTTATATAGATTTTGGGTCAGCTACAGGCTCGGGGAATCATCATCAGAGTCACTCACACTATCGACTTATTTTGGTACTCATAGAAGTTGAATTTTAAGCATAAGGCATGTATAGGCTAGCCTGATATTTTGAATGATACTTGTTAATGTTTATAGCCATGCAAAAGTGGCTATCTCTATTGGGTTAAGTTTAACTCCCATATTTTTGTTATAATGGCTTGTTTATAATGCTTTTGGATGTATAAATTCGGTCATGGTTTAATCACGTATGCTAAGTAGTCATGTGATATATATTTATATATGTGTTAAGCGTTTAGTTATGTGTTTGGAAATGAGGAAAATGATGAATGTTCGATTAGTCATAGTATATAATATAGTAGTTAAATAAAATTCCTATCATATAGATATGGTGTATCTGGTATAAGCTCGACATACTGATATGTTTTGCATTTTTGAATTTGGTTCTAATGAAGTAGGTATGATTGAAAGATGTACATTTCAATTGGCTTAATTTAGTCTATTTGGATGACTAATTGTATGGATGATT
Organism: Gossypium rotundifolium; assembly: GCA_025506655.1. Lineage (NCBI taxonomy): Eukaryota > Viridiplantae > Streptophyta > Magnoliopsida > Malvales > Malvaceae > Gossypium > Gossypium rotundifolium. Next base: position 103,407,760 of record CP106733.1, on the reverse strand, counting down.
GCCATGAGATCATTTGATATGAATAACTTTAGAATGTATATTATAGAAGATCATTAGATTTAATCTAAGATGTTAATAACGGTTAGATGGTTAAGTCAAGGCTAGTATGTATTAGTTAGGTATTATTTGGAATTTATGTCTATGCATTAATTTTAGTCATTTTATGGAATATGAAATATGTTATGCAATGCATATGTGTGTTCGGTTAAGTTTATGAGAGATATCTTCATGTAACCAAATTGTTTGAAAAATTAGTTATTTAAGCTTAATTTCAAATTTGGTAAATGCGCTTATCTATGATGTGTTGATATATATATGAAATTAACTATATGTGATTTCTTAATTTGATTAAGTGTTTGACTCTATCTAGACTTAGTATAAGCTATATAATGTACATGAAATAATATATGTATGTCTTTGTATAATCGGCCAAGTAAATGAGTGTGTGCATGATATTATAATAAGCTTGTATGTTTCGGCCGTATGGGATAAGGTTTTTAAACCACATGTTTTGGTCTTATAAGTAAGTTGATATAGGACGATATATGGATCATGATTATTTTAATCAATTAAATACGATTCGTTTGTTGGTATGAGCAATTCATAAAATAAAAAGATATGATAAATGAGGTTTATGCTGTTTGCATTGTTGTGTGGTATTATTGAAATGTGCATTGCATGATTATTTTGTGTTCATCCATGATCATATTGAATATGACTTAGTTAGTCTATTAAGTATGTATTACGCATAGGACTGTCTGTTTATAATTGAACCATTTTATAAGGATGTTTAACTAAAACATAAATTGATTGAGTAAACGTTTTTACTTATCTGGTAATACCCGTAACCCTAATCTGGCGACGGACACGGGTTAGGGGTGTTACAGATGATGTCATAAACAGAGAGTTACATGGGTTGAGGACATGGCCGTGTGTGATCACACGACTTATCCACATGGGCGTGTCCCAAGCCACACGGGCTTGTGACCCCTGTTTTGATAAAAATTTACTAAGTCTTCTTAAAGTTTCCTAAGTTCTTGGTTTAGTCCCAAACAGCTCCCAATGATTATTTTGGGCCTCGTGGGCCTATATAAGGGACAGTTTGCATGTGAATGAGCGATTTTAATTTGAATGAAATTTTATAGCCCGATTTTGTATAAATATTTATGTTTATGTTTGGTAGTGCCTCGTATCCTATCCCGGAGTTAGACACGGGTAAGGGGTGTTACATCAGGAGTTGGATTTACCTTCCTAACGACAATAGGTTCTATCGATGGGAACTGTAACACCACAAACCCGGTCAGCACACCACAACCGAATCTGGTATGTTACGGGGTGAAAACATTTTTAATGAAACGTGTTACCAGTTAAATTTGATTGAAAACACTTTATCGGTTTAGAGTATAAAAATCCATAGATAACTATTACAATCGAGTGAGTTGAGCGTAGACAAGTTCAAATCTTTTGTTCTTGAAGTTGTTTAAAAAAAATTCAAGTTTAAGAAAACATCCAAGTTACCTTTGTTGTCATCTTGTGAATTTTGTTACCCGATGGTAACGTTTAAAAACCCGAAGGAGTTATAGTTTTGAAAACATTGCTTTTTACCGATTAATTTAACAAGTCCATATATCCAACATAGGTATAATATAATCAAAATAAAAGCAAATAATAAAAACCTACAATAATACTTAGCGGCCTTATTACAAATCCCAAAACCGAATTTAAAGAGAATTAATAAAATTGAAGTAGAACTAAAAGGAATCAAAACCCAATCGAACATGCATGGCCGCCTCGAGTCCTTCCCGGCTCCATATCCGCAATCTAAGCCTCATCTGCAAAATATAAGGGAAGGGGTGAGTCACCAAGACTCAGTATGTAAATTCCCACCCGATAGTGCACGCACTTACACAGATCATTAGCAAATCATGCAAATCATGCAACCCATAACCTACCCATCCAATCTCCTTCAACTACCCCGTGTGGTCAAAACCACTGGTGACCGTAGTCACAAATATATATAACGATGTGGTCAAAACCACTGATGACCGAAGTCACAAATCAAGTGATGGGGCCAACCCATCGTGTGGTCAAAACCACTGATGACAATCTCAGTAATCAACATGTGGGCCAACCCATTTGTGGTACCAAACCACCGGACGAGTCACAATATTCATATGTTGTCAAAACCACTGGTGGTCAAAACCACTGGGACTTAGTCACAAGATATAATATCAAGAAGGGGCCAACCCGTCGTGTGGTCAAAACCACTGGTGACAGTCCAAATATTTCTTCCCCCTCTTCTGATCAATCCCATCATCATGTCCATATCATACGTGTCATAATATCATGTATCATGCAATAACGCATAGCATAGCATATATAAATATCATGATGATGTATAACAAAAATCACATAACAGGGGACTTACCCGGAATCCAAGCTCATACCCACAAGGCATAATCATCGATTTCATTGGCTATAACAATAACATAATAGGCATATTATACTAATAAAGTGTGTAAGTGTTACACACCTGACTATATGTAGATCTAATGCTAAATCCCAAAACTACACAATACTACGAGATCCCGAAACGTATGCCCTCACTGAACCTATAATCGACCAACATCACCCTTTAGATCTGAAGCCATACGGCTTACTCATAAAATCCTGAAATTGTGTCGCAAGAAGGTAGTACTTACCTTAATGCCAATTTGTTTTCCAACCAAATCCCGAAGCTACGTAATGATCCCCCTTACAATCGGCCTGACACTAGAACACACAAATGGTTAGCCTTTGACCTTTGAACGAATAAGGAATAGATCTAAACGTTAAGCCCTTACCTGGATCGAAAATCGAAACCCAAAGATCCACTGCGTTAGACTGCATTTCTCCCTACAATCGGCCTTAACACATTATTATGAATCATAGGGCCACTCAGACATGGCATAAATCCCGAAACCAAGAAGTTGTTGCATCCTTACCTTATAACTGATTCGGCCTCTTTCACCAAGGATTGGCACACCCTAAATGAACATGAATAGAGTTTTAATACTTAAATCTAAAATGGAAAAAGGATGAAAGAGAAGTGAGTTTCGGTTACTACACAAATCGGTCAAGAAAAGAAAAAGATATTACTTACCAAGAGATTCGGCCACAACCCCAAAAGGAAGAATTAGATTTGGCTTTGAAGGTGCTTAAGATGAAGGATAAGTGCAATGGAGGAGAAAAGATCTGTCAAAGGGTGATTGAGAGGTGTTCCGGCACAAAAGGTTTTGAAAGAGTGAAGAAGATACCGAATGGAAAATAAGAAAGTTGATTTCGGCTAAAGCAAAATAGGAAGGAGAAAAGGTGAATATAGATGGTGGATTCAGCAATATAGGCTAACAATGAATGACCCACAAGGTAAAGAAAAGAAGAGAGGGTATTGAGTTTCAGCTTTGTGCAAGAATGAGAAGAAGAAAGAGAGAGAGAGAGAGGTGGGGGAGAAGAAGATTCGGCCAAGCACTTTGAGAAGGAAAAAAAAAAGAAATCAAATTAAAGAGCTTAGAGGGACATTCGGCTACACCAAAAGCTCCCCAAAATTGATAGGCCCCCTTGTCAACAGTCTACCATTCAGCCAACTCTTCCCAAATGTGTTTGATCAGATTCAAGCTCCTAACTTTCCTCACCTTCATCTATCCAATTCAAATCTGATGATCGCATCCTAATTCATTCAAGAGAGTCCCTCCTGAGCACTCCTCCTCCTTGCTTGTGGCGTCAAAATATTAAGCAGAAAGTGAGATTTCTGCTGCTCAAACCAAGGTCCTCCTTACCCCCTTGTGGCATCACCTCCCTTGTGAATTGAGTGGTGCCTCTTTGCCACTTTACCAAAGCACTTCTTGTGTCTAAAACTCCCAATAATTCCTTTTAACCCCTAACTCTCCTAGCTCCCTCTCACTAAGTACAAAAACAAAAATGTTTGACTATGACTTAGGCCAAACCCAAGGTCATGCTTAGACCCCAAATTATGCTAAACTAGCACAGCAGACAGATCAACACAAGCAACACATGAAAAATGCAGAGGCCCCATTTTAAGGATGTTACAGTTCTACCCCCTTAAAAATAATTTTGACCTCGAAATTACCTGATCAGAAGAGTTGAGGGTATTGCTGCCACATTACATCCTCTGGTTCCCACGTGGCCTCCTCCATACCATGGTCCCGCCATAAAACTTTCACCAAGGGAACTAACTTCCTACGCAAGACCTTGACATCTCGATCCAAAATCTATACCGGTTCCTCCTCGAAAGACAAGCTCGACCTCACCTCAATCTCCGTAACTAGCACAACATGTGATGGATCTGATCGATAGTGCCTAAGCATCGAAACATGGAAGACGTCGTGAATCTGACTTAACTCTACCGGTAGCTCGAGCTAATAAGCTACCGTTCTACTCGCTTCAACACCGTGTACGGCCCGATAAACCTAGGGCTTAGCTTCCCTTTCCACCCAAATTTTAGCACTTTCTTACATGGCGATACCTTCAGAAAAACCTTATCACCCATTGCATACTCTATATCTCTGCGTTTTAGATCGGCATAAAACTTTTGCCTGTCTGACACTTCCTTAAGACGAGCCCGAATCACCTTAACCTTATCCTCAATTTCTGCCACCAACTCCGGACCTAATATCTTCCGATCACCCAACTTTGTCCAACACGTAGGTTTGTGACATTTTCATCCATACAATGCCTCATATGGTGCCATCTGGATACTCGCTTGATAACTATTGTTATAAGCGAATTCTGCCAATGGTAGATACTCCTCCCAACTACCACTAAAATCCAGAACACAACCCCTTAGCATATCCTCTAAAATCTGAATTACTCTTTCAGACTGTCCATCAGATTGCGGGTGAAAAGCTATGCTGAAATCCAACCTCGTTCCCAAAGCTTGATACAAAGCTCTCCAGAACCTCGACGTAAACCTCAGATCCCTATCCGAGATAATTGACACTGGCACACCATGCAACCTTACTATCTTGGCAACATACAACTTAGCTAACTTCTGAAGCAAATAATCAACCCTTACCGATATGAAATGAGCTAATTTGGTCAAACGATCCACAATCACCCAAACTGAGTCTTTCTTAGTGGGCGTAAGGGGTAGCCCACTGACAAAGTCCATGGTAATCCTTTCCCACTTCCATTGAGGAATCTTCACCGGCTGAAGTAAACCTGACGGCAGCTGATGTTTAACTTTAACTTGCTGACACGTCAGACACTTACCCACCAACTCAGACACTTCCGCTTCAGTCCTGGCCACCAGAACTGCTTTTGTAAATCCCGGTACATCTTGCTACCTCCAGGATGCATAGCGTATGGGCTGCTATGTGCATCCTAAAGAATCCATTTCCTCAACTCGACGTCCTTTGTCATACAAGCTCTCCCTTGAAAACACAACACTCCATTGTGAGACAAACTGTAACTTTCCAACCCATTACTCTGAACTTGCAACCTCCGAGCATTCAAACCCTCATCTACTAACTGTTTCTCCTTAATCTGCTCTACCCAAGTCAGCTTTACTTGCAATTTCACCAACAAACTCTGCTCGCAGGTCTGTGACCACCTTACGGCTCAACGCATCAACTACTACATTAGCCTTACCCGGATGGTACTCAATCGAGCAGTCGTAATCCTTCAACAACTCAATCCACATTCGCTGTCTCAAGTTTAAATTCTTCTGCATCAAAAGATACTTCAAACTCTTGTGGTCCATGTAGACTATCTACTTTTCTCCGTATAAATAGTGTCTCCATATTTTCAGGGCAAAAACCACTGCAGCCAATTCCAAATCATGTGTCGGGTAGTTAACCTCATGCGGTCTCAGCTGTCGAGACGCATATGCCACTACTTTCCCTTCCTGCATTAGCACACATCCCAAGCCAGTATGTGATGCATCACAAGAACCGTGAATACCTTTCACCCTCAGTCGTACTCGCGAATCGAGCTTCCATCAAAATCTTCCTCAACTTGTCAAAACTTTCCTGTTGTTTTTCCAACCATACAAATGGAACTCCTTTCCTTAATAATTTGGTCAACGGCGCCACGATTAGAGAAAATCCTTCCACAAATCTCTGGTAATACCTTGCCAGACCTAGAAAACTTTGAATTTCTGCAACCGACCTAGGCGGTTTCTAATCCAACACCACCTCAATCTTACGAGGGTCCACTCTAATCCCTTCTACGGACACTACGTGACCCAAGAAAGTTACTTCCCTAAGCCAAAATCCACTTACTGAACTTGGCAAATAGCTGCTTCTCCCTCAGAATTTGCAAAACCACCTGCAAGTGCGTATCGTGATCCTCTTCGTCCTTGAGTACACCAATATGTCGTCTATGAATACTACGACAAACTGGTCCAAGTACTGCTGGAACACCCAATTCATCAAGTCCATGAATGCTGTCGGTGCATTGGTTAACCCAAACGGCATCACCAGAAACTCGTAATGCCCATACCGAGTACGGAATGTCGTCTTATGAACATCAGCTTCCTTCACTTTGAGTTGATGATACCCCGACCTGAGGTCTATCTTCGAGAAAACTGATGCACCCTTAAGTTGATCGAACAAGTCGTCAATCTTGGGCAATGGATACTTGTTTTTGATCGTCAACTTGTTCAGCTAGCGGTAGTCTATACACATCCACATTGTACCGTATTTTTTCTTAACAAAGAGCACAGGTGCTCCCCAAGGGGATATACTTGGTCGAATGAAACCTCGGTCCAACAACTCCTAGATTTGAGCCTTTAACTCTACCAATTCCTTTGGCGCCATTCGATACGGGGCTATAGACACTGGCGCAATCCCGGGTAACAGGTGTATACTGAATTCTACTTCTCGATCCGAAGACAGACCCAGAAGTTCCTCTCAAAATACATTAGCAAAGTCCCACACAGTTCAGACATTTTCTACAGCTGCATCCTTGGCTCCCAAAGCACAAACATGCACCATGAATGCCTCACAACCCTTCCTTACCATTTTTCTGCCTTCAGTGCAGAGACCACATTGGATAGGTAATCTCTCCTATTACCTATCATCACCACCTCCTCACCTTCCATTGTCCTCAACACCATGCGCTTAGCCGCACAATCCAAACTGGCCTGGTACTTCACCAGCCAGTCCATCCCGAGAATTAGATCGAACTCCCCAAATGGCAGTTCCATCAAATCAGCCAAAAACATGACCCCTTGAAGTTCTAGGGGTACATCCCTATACAACTTATTTACTCCTACAGAGTGACCTAGAGGGCTAATTACGGTCATCTCCCTAGAAGTAGTCTCGAAGTCTAGGTTCATAATCTCTACTATACTACTGGCAACATACGAATGCGTCGAACCCATATCTATCAAAGCAGTATATGGTAATCCAAAGAGTAGGAATGTATCGGTTATGATGTCCGGTGCGTCACCCTCCTCTCGACGCCTTGCTGCGTAGACCAGTCCAGGCTGTCTCACCTTTGCACCACCTGCACCTCTACCCGGTGCACCACGGCCTCAACCAGAGCCATTACTTCCCCTAGCAGTACCACGGCCCCTCTGTGACTGCTGACCATCCCTCCTGTTCTGAGTACGATTTTGATCCCCAAACTGTAACCTAGCTGACCTCTATGGGCAATCCCTCACTCGGTGCCCCATCGATCCACACTCAAAGCATCCCCTATTTTCAGTCCAACATTCTCCCGTGAGAGACTTTCCACATCAAGCACATCGTGGCGGCCACTGAGTATCAGCAGCAGTAGGCCTAACAGCTTGATTTGACCCACTATATCTACCCTATTTCTACTGATTCTCGGTAGATCCAGATGATCTAGAATTCTTCTTATTCCAACCCTTGTCCTGATTCCGTCTAACCGACTGCTTCACTTCTTCCGTAACTTTGGCCTTTTCCACTAAGATCGCAAATTCTCTCTCCTACTGTAGAGCAATCAGTAACCTCAGATCTCCTTTAATCCGCCCTCGAATCTAACGCATCGCTTCATGCTCCGTAGCTATGATACCCCGAGCATATCGGCTCAATCTTAAGAATTTTTCCTCGTACTCGATACAGACTTACTTCCCTGAACTAGTCTCAGAAACGCCTTCCTCTGCGCATCAATGTAACTGGTCCCGACATACTTCCACTGATATGCTGCCTTAAAGTAATCCCAAGTGAGATCATTCGCTGCACCACCATCCCGAACCGTGAGCCACCACTGATATAACTCATCACGGAGAAGCGGAACTACTCCCTTTAGATTCTCCTTAGCCGTCAAATCCAAATTGTCCATGATTCATTCTGTCGCCTCCAACCAATACTCAGTCGTATTGGGTGCCACACTAGATACTCCTCGAAATACCTCACTCTATTGGTTTGAGTCGCTCGAGATCTGATTTTGAGCTCCGTACCTCCACCGCCCACCACTCTTTCCAACACTCGCAACGATCGCTGCGACAACATATCTTCCCCATTTGATCCTGATACTCTACGCCTGCAGCTAGTTGTGGTGGTATCTCATTCTTGGACCCTTGACCAGACCTAACGGGTTTCGATACGGTCATTTCGCCTCTACCGCGCCCTCGGACATTACGACTACGTCCCCTAGTACTCATATCTAATTTGCGATTTAATCTCCTTAAGATTTTTTTTATTAATTAGCTTCCATTTCACTGATTACCCACGAATAAGTTTTATGTAAAGAAATTTGGTAGTGGTTCTTTCGATCATCACTCAGTTTTCAGTTCAATTACCTACCCTAATACAGTGAATCACATTTACTCATCAATAACCTCCTCCACCCATATCCCACATGTAGGGGTATTCTCGTCATTTCACTATCTGGGGGTATTTCCGTAATTTAACCTATCGGGGTATTTTTAGTAATATATCAAGGTTAATTTGGAAACCTTTACAAATCATAGGTATTTCAGAATTCTAGAAATCGGAGTATTTTGGTAATTTCATAAACCAAGGGTATCTTCGTAATTTTCCAAAGTATGGTTTCAGGTGATTTTACAAAGTAAGGGTATTTTGGAAAATTTTTAATTCGGGGGTATTCCGGCAATTTTCCATAATGAGGGTATTTTGGTAATTTTTTACAAGTCAGGGGTAATTTGGTCATTTTTCAAATCAAGGGTATTTTGGTCATTTCTTAAATCAAGGTTACTGTGGCAATTTCGAAATCAAGGTTTAATTTTTAGAGTGTTACAAAATAGGATGGCTGGTCCCTTTCAGGTTTTAATTATTAAATTCAGCCTGTGAATAAGTCGTCTTAGTTAGGGAGAACCGTCACTACGCACCAGGTAGGATTCGAGTGAAGAGGAGGCAAGTCACTAGGACTGCTTAAATACCAAGCTCCCCCTGAATCCATTCCTAGACATGCGTACAACGATTGCCACACCTTTAACTTAGCGACGTACTCACAGGTTTGTTTAATGGATCTTTAAGTCTTATGTGATTTGTGTTGGAGTAAGCTATTCCTAAGGTTCAATAAATCCTATTCTACTAATCTACGATCCCGAAATACCCATCACCCCCACATATAATTCACACAATAGTTAGGAATACTTACCTGGGCGGATTGCTGCCGGAGACTCGGTGCCATGCTGTTCAACCCATGTATCTTCTCCACAAAATTTTTCAAAACCCTACCTTAAAACATTTTGTGCCTCGGACCCACAGTCGAGCTTTTGAACCCGGCTCTGATACTAAAATTGTAACACCCCAAACTCGATCAGCACAACATAATCGAATCTGGTATGTTACGGGGTGAAAACATTTTTAATGAAACGAGTTACCGGTTAAATTTGATTGAAAACTCTTTATCGTTTTAGAGTATAAAAATCTGTAGATAACTATTACAATCGAGTGAGTTGAGCGTAGACATGTTCAAATCTTTTGTTCTTGTGGTTGTTTAAAAAAAAATTCAAGTTTAAGAAAACGTCCAAGTTACCTTTGTTGTCATCTTGTGAATTTTGTTACCCGATGGTAACATTTAAAAACCCGAAGGAGTTATAGTTTTGAAAACATTGCTTTTTACCGATTAATTTAACAAGTCCATGTATCCAATATAGGTATAATATAATCAAAATAAAAGCAAATAATAAAAACCTAAAATAATACTTAGCGGCCTTATTACAAATCCCAAAACCAAATTTAAAGAGAATTAATAAAATTGAAGTCGAACTAAAAGGAATTAAAACCCAATCGAACATGCATGGCTGCCTCGAGTCCTCCCCGGCTCCGTATCCGTAATCTACGCCTCATCTGTAAAATATAAGGGAAGGGGTGAGTCACCAAGACTCAGTGTGTAAATCCCAACCCGATAGTGCACGCACTTACACAGATCATTAGCAAATCATGCAAATCATGCAACCTATAAACTACCCATCCAATCTCCTTCAACTACCCCGTGTGGTCAAAACCATTGGTGGTCAAAACCACTAGTGACCGTAGTCACAAATATATAAAGCGGTGTGGTCAAAACCACTGATGACCGAAGTCACAAATCAAGCGATGGGGCCAACCCATCGTGTGGTCAAAACCACTGATGACAATCCCGTAATCAACATATGGGGCCAACCCACTGTCGTACCAAACCACTGGGACGAGTCACAATATTCATATGTGGTCAAAACCACTGGGACTTAGTTACAAAATATAATATCAAGACGGGGCCAACTCGTCGTGTGGTCAAAACCACTGGTGACAGTCAAAATATTCCTTCCCCCTCCTCTCATCAATCCCATCATTATGTCCATATCATACGTGTCATAATATCATGTATCATGCAATAATGCATAGCATAGCATATATCAATATCATGATGATGTATATCAAAAATCACATAACAGGGGACTTACCCGGAATCCAAGCTCATACCCACAAGGCATAATCACCGATTTCATTGGCTATAATAATAACATAATAGGCATATTATACTAATAAAGTGTGTAATCGTTACACACCTGACTATATGTAGATCTAATGCTAAATCCCGAAACTACACGATACTGCGAGATCCCAAAACGTATGCCCTCACTGCACCAACAATCGGCCAACATTACCCTTTAGATCTAAAGCCAATCAGCTTACACAAATCTCAAAATTGTGCCGTAAGAAGGTAGAACTTACCTTAATGCTGATTTGTTTTCCAACAAAATCCCGAAGCTACGTAATGATCCCCCTTGCAATCGGCTAGACACTAGAACACACAAATGGTTAGCCTTGACCTTTGAACGAATAAGGAATAGATCTAAACGTTCAACCCTTACCTGGATCGAAATCAAAACCCAAAGATCCACTGTGTTAGACTGCACTTCTCCCTACAATCGGCCTTAACACATCATTATGAATCATAGGGCCATTCGGCCATGGCATAAATCCTGAAACCAAGAAGTTGTTGCATCCTTACCTTACAATAGATTCGGCCTCTATTCACCAAGGATCAGCACACCCTAAATTAAGATTAATAGAGTTTTAATACTTAAATCTAAAATGGAAAAAGGATGAAAGAGAAGTGAGTTTCGGTCACTACACAAATCGATCAAGAAAAGAAAAAGATATTACTTACCAAGAGATTCAGCCACAACCCCAAAAGAAAGATTTAGATTCGGCTTTGAAGGTGCTTAAGATGAAGGGTAAGTGCAATGGAGGAGAAAAGATCCGACAAAGGGTGATTGATAGGGGTTCCGGCACAAAAGGTTTTGAAAGAGTGAAGAAGATACCGAATGGAAAATAAGAAAGTTGATTTCAGCTAGAGCAAAATAGGAAGGAGAAAAGGTGAATAGAGATGGTGGATTCGGCAATATAGGCTAACAATGAATGACCCACAAGGTAAAGAAAAGAAGGGAGGGTATTGAGTTTTAGCTTTGTGCAAGAATGAGAAGAAGAAAGAGAGAGAGAGAGAGGGGGGAGAAGAAGATTCGGCCAAGCACTTTGAGAAGGAAAAAAAAAGAAATCAAATTAAAGAGCTTAGAGGGACATTCGGCTACACCAAAAGCTCCCCAAAATTGATAGGCCCCCTTGTCAACAGTCCACCATTCAGCCAACTCTTCCCAAATGAGTTTGATAAGATTCAAGCTCCTAACTTTCCTCACCTTCATCTATCCAATTCAAATATGATGATCGCATCCTAATTCATTCAAGAGAGTCCCTCCTGAGCACTCCTCCTCCTTGCTTGTGGCGTCAAAATATTAAGCTGAAAGTGAGATTTCTGCTGCTCAAACCAATGTCCTCCTTACCCCCTTGTGGTGTCACCTCCCATGTGACCTGAGTGGCGCCTCCTTGCCACTTTACCAAGGCACTTCTTGTGTCTAAAACTCCCAATAATTCCTTTTAACCCCTAACTCTCCTAGCTCCCTCTCACTAAGTACAAAAACAAAAATGTTTGACCATGACTCAGGCCTAACCCGAGGTCATGCTTTGACCCCAAATTATGCTAAACTAGCACAGCAGACAGATCAACACAAGTAACACATGAAAAATGCAGAGGCCCTGTTTTAAGGGTGTTACAGGAACAATGCATGAGATTAGGACATTACGGATGTACCTAGACTTTTGGAGACAACAATATTCATTGCCAGCCTAGTGGAGGAATGCTTGAAATCTCAAAAACTTGTGAAAGAGAGCGAGGATTAATATGCAAATTTGGGGGATACGTTCAACTTCAACGTATTTTTGCAAAATATTAATCCTTAATCTTACACCACAAAAGTTCAACGATTTAGGGATCTTTCGATGTTGACAAAAGAAAAAAAGTATATATAGACAGGACTTATGATCACGAGGTTGGCATCAACCAAACAACATCATTGGCAAGTGTGGAAAAAAAGCTAAAGGAGCCACAAATCACTCGATTACTACAAGAATAACCTAATATACTTATAACCCAATGCATACAAAAAATAAAAAACCTGTGGAACCAGAACTCAAATTATGTGGTACATAATGACACACTAATTGATATGTTCGAGGTAACTCCCATAATACCATTTCTGTTAGATGCATTATTTAAAAACATTATGCACAAAAAGCATGAATAGCAAGCCCTAAATATATTATTGAACAAAGACTATAAAAGAAGGTTTGGGTGGTTGCGTTACTATTTGATTTTGAAAGTGACTAGTTGCTATGATCTGCCAAATGAATTGTCAGTGATCAATGCAGGTTGAAAGGGTAAATTTAGAGAGTGAGATAAATAGATAAGAATAGAATGGCATGATAGGTGTTGGAACAATACTGATAGAAACAAAATACGAGAAGCGCCCAAGTGCATATTAATCGCGATGATGAACGAGCCTGGTAGCAAGACCTGCCATTTTGATTTAATTTTAACCTATTGTAAAATATTGTACATTTCGCTAACCAATTAATCAAAATTTTACAAGAAGATAAAAAACAGGTCTAACAAGTGCCTAAAGCACTTTGAATATCAAAAAATTTGGAAAAGCAAGGTCAGTGTCACAATACAACACATATGTGTCGCAACACCGCATCTAGAACTAGAGAATCAAAGAAATCACCTTGACATTGTGATAAAGCCTCCTTGTGTCACGACTCGGAAGATAGACTACCCAGGATTTCAAAATTTCAGGGTGTGTCATAACATTGCACTTTGATGTCACAACATTTAAACACTGCCAAGGATATAGCGACATGGAACCCATTTTTCACTATATTATTGCAATTTTCTACAAGGTTGTCTTGATCTGTTTGTGCAACCCGATGACATAACTCTTATTTTACCCAATTTTTAACCCTAAAAACCTTTAATTTTAACTTAAAAACACTTTAACCCATCCGTCAAACCTCTCTTAATTACTAAAACCTCTTTAATTTTCTCCACCTTTAAAGCCTCTTTTCAATCCAAACCTTAAACCACTCAACCCTCCATTGTGATTTCTAATCTTATATTTGGGAGAAACATCATCAGCACTTGGTGGAGAAGCAAAAATGACTATAAGGAGGCCAAGGTTAAGTGCATCTTTAATTGTTTTTCTGTTCCATTGATTATTTATTACTTTTGTTCGATTGTTTAAAAGTTGAATACTAGAAAATACCTCTTAGAAGAATTAGGAAATGTAACATCCTAAAGGTGGGCCTGTGCATTTATATGTGGCGTTTGTCTCATATGTTAAAATTTAGAAGTTTAGGTTTAGAGCTGGGGCCTAAATTAAATATTCTGTTTAAGCTTACTTGGGTTAAAATAAAGTTTTAAGTAGTTTAATGAGGGACGGCACAAAGTTGGGGGAAATAAGGGATTTAATTTCTTTTATTTTATGTAGATAATATACCAATTTATGAAGAGAAGAGTTGGTGCTTGGTGAGACTCTTCTAAAGGGTAGATAAAGATTAAGCTGGTAAGGGTGGATAAAGGTTATCAGAGGAAGGAGGAGTTGGCCAAAATCCAACTCTGAGAGGAGTGTGTGTTGCCGAAACTAATAGACAAAGTGATCATCTTTTCTTCACTTTTCTCTTTTCCTCACCTAGCCGAAATTCTCTTCTTCCATTAGCTTCAATTTCTTTTCAAAATCGAAACCCCCTAGTTGTTTTATCCTCTCCTAAATATTTTCTCAAAAAGCCAAATTCTCTTTTTTTCATACTTTCCTTCTCTAGCTGAAACTCCAAGGTTGATTTTCCCGAAGGTGCACCGCAGCTGATTACACCTTCTTAGTTTGGGTAAGTTCTTTGTGATTTGTTTCTACAATCTTTCTTCCTTTCTCATATTGTTCTTAAACTGAATTACCCCTCTAACGTCTTAATTGATGTTCACTCTCAAATCTTAGAAGCCGAATCATTTCTTGCTGAGATCTGCAGGGCCGATTTATGGAGAAGCCGAAGGTAGGGGTGGTAGGTTCGACCTAATGGCCACTTTTTAATTCTTTTCCCTTTTGCTGAATTTTATATGGTAATCGATTGGTTACGATCATCGTAAGGGTTTAATATTTTTGGTGATGGTCGAATGTGGGAAGGGGGTGACGTGTTCTCAACCACATTCGGGATTTGAATAACTAGGTAAGAGTTTAACTTAAGTGTTATGGTTATTTAAGTAATTAGATCTCATCGTTTAAATTGTTTAGTGATTAAGGATTATGATGGACTCGTATAACATTCGGGCAAAAAGGTTGGATCTCAAAACCAACACCTAAATACAAGAAGTGATCTGTTTGATGAGTGCGGATTGGCCATCGGGTATGGTAGATATCGAAGCGGATCGTGGGCCATTGTGGTAGTCTCGAGTGATAGTAGCGTAGACATAGCGAAAGTATTATTACAAGAATCAGGTGTGTAATACTTCCCCACCATCTAGATCTGATTATAAATGCTCATAAGTTTTATATGTTATAATAAATGCCAAAATTTTGGTTTAATGATGGAAACCCAAAGAGGGTAAAAGCGAACCACGAGGTTAGTAAATAATCTGATTAAATGTTATAAGTAAATTGTTTATATGTGATTGCATGGGTTGGGTAATGAAAGGAGGAAGTTATATGTACATGTGCAGTAGTTTTTACCGTGAGATGCTGTAGCGGCTAATGCCGTGATCTGTTATAAGGGCCATGGGCCATAATATGTTGATGAGCAGCATGACTGCCATCTTGGCGTGTAGCGGTGTGGGTTGATTGTAGAAATCTCCAATAGAGAGAATGGTTGGTACGGGAGGGTGTAGTGGATGGAAACTTAGGCAAATGGGTTGGGTTTTGCATATTATTTGTTACCTATATAAATGAGATTATTATTATGTTTTATGAGGCCCTAACGCAGTGGTGCATGAAGGTTGCACACTGAGTCTCGCAACTCACCCAATTAAATTAACCTTTCAAGTGGTACATAGTGCATCGGACCGGGCCGAAGAGGAGCGCAAGGTAGCCATGCAAAAGAATATGTGGATCCGGCAGAAAGTCTCAACTTAATAGATTTTTTAATTATTTTATTTTATGGATTTGAACTCCATTGTAATAAGGCCATGGGCCACCAATTTATATTTTGGGTTTTGTTATGGGTTTTATTTATTTATTATTGTTTTTTTCATTCAAAGATTTACTTTAATTAGACTAAGGCATGTATTTAGATTTGGGCTTTTATTCCTAAAGGTTTTTTATATAAAATTTCACTTAGGGTTTTTGGTAAACTGAATTGTTCTATTAAAATTTTTCTAGTGACATGCCAGATCTAGTTGTAGTGTTTGGGCTGGGTTTGGGGTGTTACAAATTAGTACCAGAGCCCAGTTCAAAACTCGACTCTGGGGGTTTTTGGGCTCAAAAGATTTTCTTAAAATGGCCTTTGAAACATGGATTTCTTTTAGTAAAGGTTTGTTAGCTCGGCATTGCACCTGCGTCTCCGGCCCAAGTTCGCCAGGTAAGTATTTTGAACTCCTGAATGTGATATAAATGTGGGCTTAATGGGGTTTTAGGACATAGACTATTTAGGTTAGAACTTGATGGACTCTAGGCTTAGATAAACAACTCCTAAAATCCATAAGACTTAACTTCATTAAACGAAACCTGCAAACAAGTCACAAGACTAAAGTGTGGTAACAAGCATATGCATGTCTAGGAGTAGATCCGGAAGAGCTTGGTATTTAACCAATCCGAGTGACTCACCTCCTCTTCGCTGGAATCTTACTTGGTGCATAGTGATTCTTCACTTTAGCCATGTCAGGGTGTGGCACTAGGCATATGCATGTCTAGGAGTGGATCCAGGTGAAGCTTGGTACTTAAGAAGTCCTAGTGACTCACCTCCGTTTCACTGGAATCCTACCTGGTGCATAGTGACTATTCACCCTAGTTACGAGTACGTGTTAACAGGCCAAAACTTACAATTAAAACCCAAACAGGACCAGCCATCTTGTTTTGTAAAATCCTAAAGTAAACCTTAGTTCTGAAATCACCAAATTACCCTTGATTCGTAAGAATTACCCTGGTTTTGCAAAATGACCAAAAATATTCCTTGTTTGAAAAATGACCAAAATACCCCTGATTTGCAAAATGACCAAATTACCCTTGACTTGCAAAATTATCGAAATACCCCCAAGTTGAAAAGTTACCAAAATACCTTTATTTAGCAAAATCACCCGGAACCATATTTTGAAAAAATTATGAAAATACCCCTATAGGTTAAAATTACAAAAATATCCCTGGGTAGCGAAATGACAAAAATACCCTAGGTGATGGATGTTACTTGTATGAATGTTGAGTGTGCATAATTCCTAGAATTAGGAAGATTGAAAACTGTAGATAGGTTTGAATTCGAAAGAATCACTTTTAAAAACTATGTTTCATAAGATTGTTCGGGGATAATTAGTGGAAACAACTAATGACTCATAAAATTTTTAAATCAGATAAACGTGAACCAGAAGAATGAGTACAAGAGGTTAAGGACGTCCACCACATGGTCATGATAGAGGTAGGATAATCATATCAGAACCCGTAGGATCGAGTTAAGGGTCCGAAAGTGAGATACCGGTTCCACCAGCTGCTGAGGTGGAATTTAAAGACTAGGCAGGTGGAGATGACGTGGTTTCACAGGCGGTCTTAAGAGTTTTTGAAAGAGTGGCTAAGGCTAGTATGAGCATAGGAGCCCAAAAATCTGTGCTAGAAAGGCTGAGAAACAATAGGGCCGAAGTATTTAGGGGAGTCTCTGGCATATCCCTAAATTTCGCTGAATATTGGTTGGAGGTAGTGGAATGTATAACGGATGACCTAGACTTCACGGTGGAGGAGAAGCTGAAGGGTGTCGTGTCTCTTCTTCGAGACAAGGCCTACCAATGGTGGCTCACGGTGAAAGAAGGTACGGCCGCAGACCTGATTGACTGGGATTTCTTTAAGGAGCCATTCCAGGGAAAGTACGTTGGGGCTAGTTATATGGATGCTCAAAGGAAAGCATTCCTGAACTTGGTGTAGGGGAGTAAGTCTGTGGCTGAACATAAGGCTGAGTTTCTATGTTTGTGTCGTTACGCTCGGGGAATGGTGGCAACGGAGTATGAACGATGCGTTTGGTTCGAGGATGGGTTACGGAATGAGCTAAGGATTCTGATTGCACCACAGCGAGAGAGAATTTTTGCGATTTTGGTGGATAAAGTTAAAATAGCTGAGGAGGTGAAACGGGTGGAGAAATAAGAGAAGGATAGGGATGGGGCAGGAGCAAGAGAAGTTTTGGACCCTCTAGAGCAACTGAAAATTTTCAGAAGAGGCCTAGGGCTGATGGGCCAGCTCGTGCTCCATCCGGCCAGAGTCAAGCATGTTCTACATGTGGGAGAACCCATTATGGGTAGTGCAGAATGAAAACCGGTGGATGCCTTAGGTGTGGATCCACAGAACATTTGATGAGGGATTGTCCTCAGATGGATCGAGGCGGTCGAGGTTTTGACTAGGAGAGGTGATCGGTCTGGACCAAGGGTTCGTGGTGCAGCTAGAGGGGGAAATGGATCTGGTCGGGGTCGTGGAGCACCTGGTAAGGGTGTAGGTAATATGGATGCAAGGCAGCCGGGTTTATTTTATGCAGCTCGTCGATGGGAGGATAGCGACGTATCGGATGTTATAACTGGTACGTTTCTTGTTACTGATAATCCTTTACTTGCCCTGATTGATACTGGGTCAACCCACTCCTATGTTGCATGTTCAGTATCTGAGACTCTAAGTATAGACTCTGAAACAACCACTAGAAAGATGACTGTGGTTAGTCCTTTAGGACAATCTAAGGTAGTGGACAAACTGTTTAGGGATGTACCTTTAGAGACTCAAGGGGCAGTATTCCCAGTAGATTTAATGGAATTACCGTTTGGAGAGTTTGACCTTATTTTAGGAATGGATTGGTTGACTAAGCAACGTGCCCAGTTGGACTGTGGGAATAAGCGTATGGTGTTGTGTACCCCAGAAGGAGGGGAGGTGGTTGTGTTAGGAGAAAAGAGGAATTACTTGTCCAACGTGGTATCATCTTTAAAAGCTATTAAGATGATTCGAAGGGATGTAGTGCATTTCTAGTCTTTATTGGTGCATTGGATGCTAAGGAGGTGACTGTTGATGAGGTTCGAATAGTCATGGATTTCGCGAATGTCTTTTCGGAGGAATTACTAGGATTACCCTCGGATCGCAAGGTGGAATTTGGAATAGACCTACTTTTGGGTACAGCTCAATATCCATTGCTCCTTATAGGATGGCGCCGAAGAAGTTGGTGGAGCTCAAGGATCAAATTTAGGAACTATTGGATCGAGTGTTCATTCGACCGAGTGTGTCTCCATGGAGAGCACCGATCTTGTTCGTGAAGAAGAAGGATGGATCCATGTGTATGTGCATGGACTATCGTCAGTTGAATAAGTTAACAATTAAAAACAAGTATCCGTTACCAAGAATCGATGATCTATTCGATCAGTTCAAAGGAGCTTCGATCCTTTCTAAGATTGACTTACGGTCCGGATATCATCAATTAAGGGTTAAAGAAGGAGACATTCATAAGACAGCATTTTAGACTTGGTACGACCATTATGAGTTCTTGGTAATGCCATTCGGGTTGATGAACACACCAGTAGCTTTTATGGATATGAGGAACCGGATGTTCCAACCATATCTTGATCGGTTCGTCATAGTGTTCATCGACGACATCCTGGTTTATTGTAAGTTTGAGGAGGAACATGATGAACATCTTCGTGTGGTGTTGCAACCTCTGAAGGAGAAGCAGTTGTTTGCAAAATTTAGAAAGTGTGAGTTCTGGCTGAAGGAAGTGACTTTTTTTAGGGCATGTAGTTTTGACCGAGGGAATCAGGGTGGACCCTTGAAAGATAGAGGCGGTACTGGATTGGAAACCGCCAAAGTCTGTGGCGGAGGTTTGGAGTTTCTTAGGTTTGGTAGGGTATTGTCGAAGGTTCATTTTTCTCTAATAGTGGCACCTCTAACTAAGTTGTTGAGAAAGGGACTATCGTTTGTATGGACCGACAAATAGTAAGAGAGCTTTGAGAAGTTGAAGAAAATCCTGATGGAAGCACTGGTATTAATTCAGCCGGAGGCAGGAAAGGAATTTACCATCTACTGTGATGCGTCACACATGGGTTTAGGGTATGTGCTGATGCAAGAAGGAAAGGTGGTTGCGTATGCATCTCGACAGTTGAGACCGCATGAGTTGAACTACCCTACGTATGACTTGGAGTTGGCGTCGATAGTATTTTCCTTGAAGATTTGGAGGCACTACTTGTATGGGGAGAAGTCGGTAATTTACACCGACCATAAAAGTCTGAGGTACCTCCTTACCAGAAGGAGCTAAATTTAAGACAACGTAGGTGGATCGAGCTCTAAAAAGATTATAATTGTTTGATCGAATACCACCCTGGTAAGGCGAATGTGGTGGCGGATGCGTTAAGCCGTAAGGTAGTGTCAGAACTAAGAGCCATGTTTGATCATCTGAGTTTATTCGAATATGGGAGTTTACTGGTTGAGTTGCAAGTAAAGCAAACATGGGTAAGTCAGGTTAGGGACAAGCAGTTAGGAGATAAAGACCTGAGTGCTCGATTGTTACGAGTAAGGGATGGTGGAATGGAGGACTATAGTCTGAACAAGGATGGAGTTCTGTGTTATCGTAGGAAGATTTGCATGCCTAAAGATGATGAGTTAAGACAGAGGATTCTTTGGGAATTGCATAGTAGCCCTTATGCTATGCATCCTAGAGGAGTCAAGATGTATCGTGATTTGCGGGAGCAATTTTGGTGGCCAGTTCTGAAGAAAGAGGTAATGGAAATCGTAGGAAAATGTTTGATGTGTCAGCAGGTCAAAGCTGAACACCAAGTGCCTTCGGGATTGTTGCAGCTAGTGAAGATTCCCCAATGGAAATGGGTGAGAATCATGATGGATTTTGTTAGTGGGTTGCCCCTTACACCCACTAAGAAGGATTCAATTTGGGTGATTATAGATCAACTGACGAAGTCTGCTCACTTCATACCGGTTCGAGTGGACTTCTCTCTACAAAAGTTGGCTAAATTGTATGTGGCTGAGGTTGTAAGATTGCATGGTGTGCCAGTGTCAATCATATCTGATAGGGACCCTAGGTTCACGTCATGATTTTGGAAGGCTCTTCATCAAGCAATGGGAACAAGGTTAGAATTTAGTACTACTTTTCACCTACAAACTGATGTTCAGTCTGAGAGGGTAATTCAAATCTTGGAGGATATGTTAAGGGGTTGCATCATTGATTTTAGGGGCAGTTGGGAAGAGCACTTTCCTTTGGTAGAATTTGCATACAATAATAGTTATCAAGCTAGCATTCAGATATCACCTTATGAAGTGTTATATGTAAGGAGATGTCATACTCCAACTTGTTGGACGGAGTTGGGTGAACGCAAGGTGTTAGGTCCAGAATTAGTTTTGGAAACAGAGGAATAAGTTAAGTTAATACGGGCTAGGTTAAAGGAAGCGTCTGATCGATAGAAGTCTTATGCGGATCTAAAGCGAAAATAGGTGGAGTTTGCGGTAGGTGATCAAGTCTTCTTGAAGGTATCCCCCTGGAAGAAGGTAATGATGTTTGGACGAAAGGGGAAGTTAAGTCCACGGTTTTTTGGGCCTTACTAGGTACTAGATCGTGTGGGCCCAGTGGCTTATCATTTGGAGTTGGAGCAGATACATGATGTGTTCCATGTCTCGATGCTGAGATATTATCGATCTGATCCATCGCACGTAGTACCGGTAGAAGATATAGAAGTAAGGCCAAATTTTTCTTTTGAGGAGGAACCAGTGCAAATTCTGGATCGAGATGTAAAAGTGTTAAGAAGGAAGTATGTTCCTTTGGTCAAAGTTCTATGGTGAAACCATGGTGCAGAAGAGGCGACGTGGGAGCCAGAGGATGTTATATGCCAACAGTATCCCCATCTCTTTTGATCAGGTAAATTTCGAGGCCGAAATTTATTTTAAGGGGGGTTGAACTGTAACATCCTAAAGGTGGGCCTCTGCATTTATATGTGGCGTTTGTTTCATATGTTAAAATTTAGAAATTTAGGTTTAGAGCTGAGGCCTAAATTAAATATTCTATTTAAGCTTACTTGGGTTAAAATAAAGTTTTAAGTAGTTTAATGAGCATTTTGGGCTTGTGGCCCAGAAGGAAATGATGCCATAAGGAGGGAGAGGAGTTGGCGTCAAAAGGCAAGGGGAAGAGGCCCAATTTGTGGGTCAAAATTTGGCACTTAGGAGCCTTAGGAGGGGACGAAACAAAGTTGGGGGAAATAAGGGATTTAATTTCTTTTATTTTATGTAGATAATATTCTGATTTATGATGAGAAGAGTTGATGCTTGGTGAGACTCTTCTAAAGGGTAGATAAATATTAAGCTGGTAAGGGTGGATAAAGGTTATCAGAGGAAGGAGGAGTTGGCTAAAATCCAACTCTAAGAGGAGTGTGTGTTGCCGAAACTAATAGACAAAGTTATCATCTTTTCTTCACTTTTCTCTTTTCCTTACCTAGCCAAAATTCTCTTCTTCCATTTGCTTCAATTTCTTTTCAAAATTGAAACCCCCTAGTTGTTTTCTCCTCTCCTCAATATTTTCTCAAAAAGCCTAATTCTCTTTTGTTCATACTTTCCTTCTCTAGCCGAAACTCCAAGGTTGATTTTCCCAAAGGTGCACCATAGCCGATTACACCTTCTTAGTTTGGGTAAGTTCTTTGTGATTTGTTTCTACAATCTTTCTTCCTTTCTCATATTGTTCTTAAATTGAATTACCCCTCTAACATCTTGATTGATGTTCACTCTCTAATCTTAGAAGTCGAATCCTTTCTTGCTGAGATCTGTAGAGTGATTTGTGGAGAAGCAGAAGGTAGTGGTGGTAAGTTCAACTGAATAGCCACTTTTTAATTCCTTTCCCTTTTGTCAATTTCATATGGTAATCGGTTGGTTCCAATCATCGTAAGGGTTTAATATTTTTGGTGATGGTCGAATGTAGGAAGTGAGGTGACGTGTTCTCAACCACATTCGGGATTTGAATAACTAGGTAAGAGTTCGATTTAAGTGTTATAGTTATTTAAGTAATTAGATCTCATCGTTTAAATGGCTTAGTGATTAAGGGATTATGCTGGACTCGAATAACAGTCAGACAGAAAAGGTCTGTAAAACCAACACCTAAATACAAGAAGCGATCTGATTCGGTAGTGCGAGATTGGCCATCGGGGTGTGGGCCGATATCGAAGCCGGATCGTGGGCTGATTGTGGCAGTCTCGAGTGATAGTAGCGTAGACATAGCAAAAGCATTAGTACGAGAATCAGGTGTGTAATACTTCCCCACCATCTAGATCTGATTATAAATGCTCATAAGGTTTATATGTTATAATAAATGCCAAATTTCGGTTTAATGATGGAAACCAAAAGAGGGTAAAAGCAGACCGCCAAGTTAGTAAATAATCTAATTAAATGTTATAGGTAAATTGTTTATATGTGATTGCATGGGTTGGGTAATGAAAGGAGGAAGTTATATGTACATGTGTAGCGGTTTTTACCGTGAGATGTTGTAGCTCTAATGCTGTGATCTATTATATGGGCCATGGGCCATAATATGTTGATGAGCAGCATGAGTGCCATCTTGGCGTGTAGCAGCATAGGTTGATTGTTGAAATCCCTAATGGAGAGAACGGTTGGTACGGGGGCGTGTAGCGGATGGAAACCTAGGCAAACGGGTTGGGCTTTCCATATTATTTGTTATCTATATAAATGAGATTATTATTATGTTTTATGAGGCCCAAACCTAGTGGTGCATGAAGGTTGCACACTGAGTCTCGCGACTCACCCAATTAAATTAACCTTTTAGGTGACACATAGTGCATCGAACCGGGCCAAAGAGGAGCTCAAGGGAGCCATCCAAAAGAATATGTGGATCCGACGGAAAGTCTCAACTTAATAGTTTTTTTTTCAATTATTTTATTTTATGGATTTAAACTCCGTTGTAGTAAGGCCATGGGCCACCCATTTATGTTTTGGGTTTTGTTATGGGTTTTATTTATTTATTATTGTTTTTTCTTTTCATTCAAAGATTTACTTTAATTAAACTAAGGCATGTATTTAGATTTGGGCTTTTATTCCTAAAGGCATTTTATATGAAATTTCACTTAGGGTTTTCTGGTAACCTGAATTGTTCTATTAAATTTTTTCTAGTGACATGCCAGATCCGGTTGTAGTGTTTGGGCCAGGTTTGGGGTGTTACAGGAAAGATACGGTCCAAGAAACTCCGGTGGTTTTGGACCATGAAAAATTTCGAAACCCAAATCCAGAGAAATATTTTCTCAAGTAACAAGGAAGACAATTTATACAAGAACAAGGGTTCGAACCCTCACTTGTTCTTTGCAATGAGATATGGACTTTATTCAGGTACTACCACTGGGAGTGATTTTGTGTCACTCTTAAAGATAATAAGGTTATAATAGTAGTGCAAGATTTTTTTTTTGCCTATTTTAGAGATC
This sequence comes from Gossypium rotundifolium, assembly GCA_025506655.1. Classification (NCBI taxonomy): domain Eukaryota; kingdom Viridiplantae; phylum Streptophyta; class Magnoliopsida; order Malvales; family Malvaceae; genus Gossypium; species Gossypium rotundifolium. The sequence continues at coordinate 103,383,322 of CP106733.1, read as the reverse complement.
AGTAACTGAGAAAAAGGAAAGGTGAAAGTTGGGACACTATACGGTGAGAGGAGAAGAAGTACCGATCACCCTTAGAGAGATATATGAGTTTTATGATGTCCCTTATTATGAAAAAGACTTGATAACACTAATTTAAATACATTTAAGGATATAGAGATGGAAGATGTCATTAAGTATTGAACTCAGGGAAGGGGTATATAGAGTTAAAGGCCGAATATAACCTTATCAACTAATTTCAATCAAGCAATAATGTTTCCGATAGCGATAATGTGGATGCAATTCATAGGTACTAGAATTGCACCCGCATTAAATATTTCTAATCTTAATACTTTTGAAGCTATTCTATGATATGATATTTTGCAGTACAAAAATATATGCGTGGGAAAGTGGATCTATCTCGAAATGAGGCGTTGTGCAAATAGCCAAAAATCTAGAATCTTCTTTCCTCATCTTGTTATAGAACTGTGTCAAATGGCGAAAGTTCTGATGGCAGAGAATAAACAGTTCATGAATCCAACAAGAAGCATAATTGGATACTCATTGTGTACACAATATGTCGAGCTTTAGAAAAAGCAGATTGTGAATTGAAATCAGAGGTGGAAATAAAAGATGGATGTTTCGGTGTCGTTGAAATGAAAGGAGCAATCAAAAGCACGAAGAGGGCAAGTGGGAGCACCGAAGAAAAACTTGATGGGATGACTAGGTAGATGCAGGAAACGGGCCCAGTACTCCAAGAATTCACTCGAATGAATTGGTTAAATCCCCAAATTACCCACCGGACATGTTTGGCCCAGCATAGACACATTATAGAGCTGAAGAGAATGAGGCTATCTAAAATGATGAGAGTTAACAAGATCTCTCGATAGTAAAGGATAACTATGAGGCATCATTCCAACCGTAATATTATACACCATAAGGGCTAGTAATTCGAAGCCCAACTTGCCATGCACCTTTTACAGGTGGGAGCTCCCACCAAAGATATGGCACGAAAAATGAAAAGAACCGATGGAGTAGGATTATTAGTTTTTGGGATTGTATTAATTTTTGGATGATTTCTTTCGTTCTTTAATTTATTAAGAGTAGGAGTAGGAGTAAAATAAATTGTTATTCTTTTTCTGTTGCAATTTTTTTATGTATGAACCTCAAGCGGAATAAGCACAATAATTTCAAGCTTCAATGAGTAAAGGAGGAGATACCCACCAAAATTCTATAGAATTACCATGATCAATCGGGTAACAACTTTTCTTATCCTTAGAAGGGCTACATATTGAGGACAATATGTTATCTAAAGTGTGCAGAAGGGGTTAACTAATTTACCCTAATTTAGTGTAGCAAATTAAACTAGTTTTCACCCTTAAGGAGCCTGAATACAAGTATTTTTGTTATATTTTAGGTAAGTTTCTTTAGTTTTACTTATATCTAATAAAATGTGCGAAATGAGTCTTTTATTTACCTTAAGGGCCAAAAGACACCTAAAGGAGAGCTAATGTACATTGTGAGTGTGTAGAAGACCATTAGAAGGCTTTTAAGTCGATATTGGATGATATGTCACAATACAAAAGGCCTGATGTCTCAACATTTTGAACATAATGGAGAAAGTACAAAAATGCCTTCGATGTCGTGACATACCCTTGAAGACATCCCAAGAAGGAGAACACTGACTTCTCTGTCGCGACACAAGTCCTGGTGTACCGGGACATTGCCTCTAGGACGAAAACTAAACACGAAGCAGGGGTGCTTTGGTCTGCACCATTGAACTTAAAGTTGAAGAACATCAGCTGACCTATGGTTAAGGATGACGACCACATGAAGGCTATAAATAGACTCCTTAAGCACATGCTATGGACACTTTTCCATTAACTTAGTTTCTTTCTTTCGATTTAGATTTGTTGTCTTTCTTTCTTAGGTATTCTAGAGTTTAGTTTATTTGTTCATTATTTTCTTTCAAGAGATTTGATTTGTGAAGATGATCATATTTTGTGGATTCGTGTCATTATTTATATAAATCAGGCTTTTCTTAAACTCTCCACTTCGATTCATTCATCATGTTTTATTCTCCCATCTATTTCATATTATTTATAAAAGCATGAGGAACTAATCCTTTTATAGGGGATTAGTGAGTGGAGGCAAGATCTATTAACTATTTTGTAGGGTTACTCAATGGATTAGTTGTTTGGGAGACGAAGAGCATGAAACAAACCCTAGGGTTGACAACCTCGGGAAGTCATGAAGGTTGGAATTATGTAAACACCGTCACCCCAAGCTAGTCTAGACTGTGGGGTCGAAAGATAAGCAGTCTTTGTTGACGCATTATGTTAATGAAATATAGAAAGATCCTGTTAGGGTAGCGACTAGTTGGTTGACGAGGAATCCGAAATGACAGTTGATTGGGATTGCCAAAGCAAGCTAATCACCCATCATCAGATTTGATTCCTTCTACTTTTTCTATCTCTTTAAATTTAGTTTTCTTCTATGTTATTTTGTTTTATTATCAGTACTATAAAAATTCCCACAAATATCTTTTTTACATTTAAGTACTATAACTTAATTAAATTATTCATTAAACCTTTTAGTGTGCAAGTTAAAATTGATCCATTCTTTGCCTCCTTTCAGTACGACCCTCAGAGTACTCAACCACTCTGTTGTAAAACTATATGACAACTAGACCCGTTACTTACAGATACCGCCTCGCAATTTTAAATTTAATGCATTGCTTACACTCTAGATGTTAATACGTCCGTAGGCAATCAGTAACATAGAAATTTTGTTTCAATTTGTTTTAAAATTTTATGCTTTTCTTTTATTTTTCTTTTCAATAGTGATCTTGAGCTTGTAGAAATAAAAATGTTTGGTTAGGAACATGTATATAGGTTGATTGTATTTATAGTATATTTGGCATGATAATAGGTGATTTTAAAATTTCTATTATTAGACTACTAAATTCTATATATTACAATGTAAATAGGTATTAAGCAATTGAATGCACCAAATGATATAGAGAATAAAAGGAAATGAGTATGTTAGTATGAATGATAAATTGTTGAATTTGTTATTGTTTGGTTGACTAAATTTGTGAATATTGAGATACCTAAGGTTTACCTAAGGCATTGTTTGGTACACCTAGAGCCAAAAAGATAACCCTATTTATTCATCTTTAGTACCTATTTTGAGCTAGAAAACCCTTCTTGATGAACCTTTGTACAAAACCCAAGGTAAAATTAATAATTCACACTAACCCTTTCAGTTGGTCCTAAACTGCATGATTATAGATGTCTAGCCATAAGTATTGAGGATTAAGTAAAGGTATTATGGTGATTTTGTAAAAATAGAGTGATAGGAAAGATCAGTGGATTATAGTGATTATAGGTTAGCTTAAAAGTTTAAACGGACAAAATTTAAGAAGAAAATTAAACGAGTAGAAAAATTGAGTGAAAAATAAAAAGCAATTGTGAGTGAGATACTGTGAGAAAGGAAAAAATTGACAAAGTCAAAACTATAGAAAGATTCATTCATTATTGCACAAAAACTCGTGAGCTAGTCGTAGTTACTATATAATGTTGAAATTTCAGACATAATGAAGGTGAGAGAAGGAGAAATAAGGCAGTGAGACAGAAATGGTCACTAATGGGGAGAATAGGGGACAATATGATGTGTCAAACTATTTTCATGCTTGAATTCCATACCTATCTTAAGCCTCAGAATGTTACAAGTCGAAAAGTAGAAAAGCCTCATACCGAATAATTTCATTTATGACTGTTTGTGTTATACTAGGATAATCAAACTTCTTTTATAAATTATTGATGGATTCCTACATTTGAAACCCTTCATGCCTGTATGCTTTGTAATATATTGAACTTAGATGTTTGATAACAGAAGTGGTAAGTCAGTTGTATATCATGCCAAAAGTATGTGTGAATATGAAATACTTACTTATGTACTCCAAACCTAGACATTTCTACCATGATTGCTCAAGGGCCATCTTTGCATTTACTATTTTTGTTTGTTTTTCTTGAGGACAAGCAATGACTTATGTATTGGGGAGTTTGATCTGGCGAAACTTGGTGTGGTAGATTAAATTAGTTTTTGCACTTTAGGAGTTGAATACAAGCATTTTAGTTTCATTTTAATTACATTTTCATAGTTTTAGTTACATTCAATAAAGTGTACAATTTGAGTCTATTATTAACCTTAGGGGCCAAATGAGGCCTAATGGTGAGCTAATATACTTTGTGAGCATGCAGGAGACCATTAGAAGGCATGCTAACTCGATATCGGTCGCTATGTTGCAATATAAAGCACTGTATGTCGCAACATAGGGAGCATATTATAAGAATTTCAAGACTGCCTTTAGTGTCACGACAGAGCCTGATAATGTCGCAACATAGCTTTGAAGGTGCCTTAAAGTTGTGACATGAGACCTGGTTTGTCGAGACATCTCTTATGTATGAGAAATAATTACAAGCAATAGGCATTTTGATTCGTACAATCAAACATTAAGCATGAGGATAGCAGCTGACCTAGGGTTAAGGATGATGAGCACTCTAAATTCTTTCAATACACTCATTTAACACATGTTATGGACAATATAATTTTCTTCTTAGATTTAGTCTTTAGTTTTTCTTTTTTCTTAGGCTTAGATTTATTCTAGTTCTTGCTATTTGCTTTTGTAGTGGAAATTAGATTTGTGAAATATAATCAAACTTTGTGAGGATTCTGCACTCTAATACAAATCAGGCTTCTTCTAAACTTTATACTCTTGAATTATTATTCATGTCTATTCTTTCTATCAAGTTTATATTGTTTATTAGATCTATGAGGAACTAATCCTCTTGTGGGGGATTAGCTAGTGGATGTATGATTAATTAACTATTTTGTAGGGTTCTCTTAATGGATCAGTTGTTCAGGAAAGGAAGAACCTAAACCGTAGGCCTAACAATCCTAGGAAGTCATTAAGGTGGGAATTGACCCAAATTTGGTATGGCTTATCCGTGAACAACTTAACCCTGAACCAGTTTGGACTGTGAGGTCGAGAGATAAGTAGTTCTTGCCGACTCATTATTTTAATGGAAGATCGAATGATACTACTAGTATATCGACTTGTAATAGTCCAGTTTAGACCCTAGTCAGAATAGTGGTTTTGGGGCCACAAATTCAAGTCATAAAAATATTCTAATATTATTTTATGAGCCTATGATATGTGATTAATCATGTGTTAAAGTTCTGTGAATTAATTTGTCTGTTTGTTTGTTTAATTTGATAAAAGGATTTAATTGTGGAAGATGCCAAATTCGCATGCTTTATGAAAAGATACCTATTTGTCATGGCTTTTAAATGTGGAGGCCTTATGGGGCAATTAAGCCATTTTATAAGCTAGTGGATGGCAAAGGACAAATATGACCTTAATATATATATATATATATGTTCCAAATATTAATTGAAAGGATAATATAGTAAATAGTATAATCACATGACTTTTAATAAAACAAAAGCATAAAAATTAGCTAATATGTTATGTTCATCCACCAAAAATTAGAGAAAGAAGAAATGTTTAAGCTCTTTTGATTTCAAGCACACATTTTGGGTTGGTCAAGGTATGTTTTGCTTCGTTTTTTGATAATTTCTACGTTTGTGTAATCATTACTTCAAGTACTTTCAAACCCATGTCTTAATTTTGTGAATTGATGATGTTTTTCAAATGTGTCATTGATGAGCACATGAGTTTTGTGATGTTTGAAGATGAATTATGAATGATATGTGATAGATTAACAAGATTTGTTTTTGGAGTTTTGATGATTTTGAGTATTTTGGTCTTAATTGAGGAAAGAGTATTTTGAAGGAATAAATTGTGAAATAAATGAAATGTGTGGACTTGTATGAACTACATGAGAATTCGACTAGGCATGGGTAATATGAAATTGGTGTATTTTGTGATTTTATAAAATAAGGACTAAAATGTCAAAATGTGAAAGTGTGAGGGCTAATTTGCAAATTGCCCTAAAATGTGTTTTTGGATTGAATTGAATGTTTTGCTGAATAAATGGACTAAATATGAATATGTATAGATCAAGAACTGAAGAAAAAGGACTTAGATCGCGAGAAATTGAAAGTAATTGAGTAGTCGAGTTCGTTTCTGTTAAACCGAATCTGAGGTAAGTCGATATACAAATAAATGTAATTGAGTAGATCAAGGGATAGCGCCATCTGATTCAAGACCGACTACTAGTGGTTAAGAGGGAAAAGCTAAACAAGCTTTCTTTCAAATGATGAGTGAGTGGTTCACTCAATTTGTGAGAAATAATCTGACTGTTTCACAACCTCCGCCCCCGACTAATCCCCCTCAGACTTCAGTTGTGCCTCCGGTCATGAATTTGAATTTGTTGAATAAACCTCCGGTTGATAAAATTCGTAAGTATGGGGCAAAAGAGTTCAGGGCTACTAGTGATGATGATGCCAAGAAAGCATAATTTTGGCTCGAGAACACTATCCGAGTATTTGATGAAATGTTATTGACTCCAGAAGAATGCATAAAATGTGTTGTATCTTTGCTATGACACACAGCTTATCAGTGGTGGAAGACTCTGATTTCTGTTGTTCCAAAAGAACGGGTTACATGGGATTTCTTTCAGTCTAAATTCCAAAAGAAATACATCAGCCAAAGATTCATTGATCAGAAACGAAAAGAATTTTTGGAATTGAAACAAGGTCGTTTGTCTGTTACTAAATATGAACGAGAGTTTGCGAGATTAAGTCAGTATGCTTGAGAATGTGTATCAACCGAGGCAATAATGTGCAAAAGATTTGAAGATGGCCTTAATGAAGATATCCATTTGCTTGTTGGGATTTTAGAAATAAAAGAGTTTATTATGCTTGTTGATTGAGTGTGCAAGGCACTCAGGAAAGATAAAAGAGAAGCTGAGTCTGAAGTTAGAGATGTGAGAAAGAGATTTTTGAGTAAATCATTTCAGTCTGCATCAGAGAAATTTAGAGATGAACATAGCCGTTCCAGGAAAATGTCGGACAATCGAATAGAGATCAAGCTAGATCACAGTCAAATACCAAAGCTCCAACAACTTCAATGGCAAGTGTTGGAAATGACCAATCCGATCGACCTGAATGTAAGCATCGTGGTAAAAGACATTGGGGAAGTTGTAGATTGAATGATCGAGCTTGTTTTAGATATGGATCATAAGATCATTTCATCCATGACTACCTAGAATCTGTTGAGCAAGAGATCGTTCAAAACTCAAGGTCTGAAAATGTTTCAGGAAGAGGTAGATCTTCTCGAAATGCAAGAAATGTTAGTGGTGGTCAGAGAACTACGAGAGACACTATTATGAGATTTGAAGCTAGAGCGCCTGCCAGAGCATATGCCATCCGAGCTCGTGAGGAAGCTTCATCTCCAGATGTTATTATAGGTACATTTACTCTTTACGATACTTCTGTGATTGCATTGATAGACCCTGGTTCTACTCACTCGTATATATGCATGAACTTAGTATCTAGTAAAACTTTGCCTGTAAAGTCTACTAAATTAGTTATAAAAGTATTGAACCCCTTAGGTAAAAGTATTCGTCATTCTAAAAGGCATAACTAAAAACTCATAAAGTATGCCAGAACTGTCCGTTGATGTTTCGAGATATCTATTTTTTGGCTGATCTGATGTTATTTCCTTTTGATGAGTTTGGTATAATTTTGGGTATGGACTGGTCGACGTTGCACGATGTTGTTGTGAATTGCAAGAGAAAGACCATTAATTTGAGATGTTAGAATGATGAAATAGTTCAAGTTGAGTCTAATGATTTTTCTGGGTTACCAGTTGTGATCTCTGTGTTAAAAGCTCAGAATTATTTGAGAAAATGTTATGAAGCTTATTTTTCTTATGTGATTGACTCAAAAGTGACTGAAAAGAATGTTGAATCAGTGCCTGTTGTTTGTGAATTCCCTAATGTGTTTCCTGAAGAATTACCGGGATTACATTCGATACATGAAGTTGAAATTGGTATTGACCTGTTACCAAGAATGACTCATATTTCGATAGATCCATATAGAATGGCACCAACAGAGCTAAAAGAATTGAAGCCCCAGTTGCAAGAATTGATAGATAGAGGGTTTGCAATACCAAGTTTCTCACCTTGGGGTGCTCCAGTTCTATTTTTGAAAAAGAAAGATGGGACAAAGAGAATGTACATTGATCATCGTCAGTTGAACAAAGTGACTAGAAAGAACAAATATCCACTGCCCAAAATCGATGATTTATTTGATCAGTTGAAAAGAGCCACTGTGTTTTCAAAAATAGATCTGAGATCGGGACACTACCTGTTTACGAGTAAAAGATTCAAAAATTCCGAAAACTGCTTTCAGAACGAAGTATGTGCATTATGAGTTTTTAGTTATGCCTTTTAGAATGACGAATGCTCCTGCTGTTTTTATGGATTTGATGAACAAAATTTTCAGACCATACCTAGATCGATTTGTTGTTGTTTTTATTGACGACATATTTATTTATTCTCGAAATGTAATTGAACATGCTGAACATCTGAGAATTGTGTTGCAAACTCTGAGAGAAGCAATTATATGCGAAATTCAACAAATGTGAATTCTGGTTGCGTGAAGTCAGTTTTCTGGGACATTGTATCGGGCTCTGGAATACAAGTTGATCTGTACAAGATTTCTGCTATTATGGATTGGAAACCTCTGAAGAATGTGTCTGAAGTTTGTAGTTTTTTGCGACTTTCTTGTAACCCCCAAACTCAACCTAAATGTTCCAACCAGATCCGGTGTGTCACAGGGAAAGGTTTGTAAAAAGACTTTGAAATTTTGATGAAAACCCATAAGTTTGCCGCTCTTTTTGTTTGTTTCTCTTATTGTTTGTTTTAGGTGATGTTTTGAAACAAGTGGGTTGTAGCTTAAGAAAAAATTCTCGAGTTTAATTAATCGTTAACTGTTATCTTTGTTAGCACCTGTGGGAAAACGATCATTTAATGTTACTGTTGTTTAGAAAACTTTAGTTTACTTTTTGTGTAAAAGAAAACATGTTAATGTCATAGCAAGAGCAAATGCTAACTATTAAAACCCAAATATCAGTTTAAGAAGGCTTTATTACAACAACTAAAATCCCCAAATTAAAGCAGTTTTAAGAAAGAAACTAACTTTACGAAAAATGACATGCTATGGCCTCCACGAGTCCGCCCCGGCTCCCAAGTCCACGTCTTACCGAACACCTGCAAGGTTAAGCAGAGGGGGTGAGTCACCAAGACTCAGTATGTAAATCCCCCTTATATCACATAAATGGCTCCAAGCCCACAATCACATATTGGACCTTAGCCCAGTCAAAATAATATACACAAATATGAATCCAGTATACCCCGCCCCAACCTAGATTTTCCATCCTCTACACACCACCCATACCAGCCACTCACACCGTGGGGATTTCCATCCTCCATTCGCTACACACCTTATGTAGCACCTAGACACTGGTGACAGAGTCACAAAATATCCTGTGTGGGGCCAACCCACTTGTGGTACCAAACCACTAGTGACAATCCCTAATAATCATGTATGTGGGGCCAACCCAATGTGGTACCAAACCACTAGGATGAGTCACGAAATCATATACATGCGGTACCAAACCACTAGTGGTTCCAAACCACTGAGACTTAGTCACGTAATCAAGAATGTGGGGCCAACCTACTTGTGGTGCCAAACCACTAGTGACAGTCTTAAGCACTTCCCCTCATTGCATCATATCTAACCCATGTGTAACATGTGTAAACCAAATGAAAGTATCATGCTATTTAAAATAACAATATCATTATGGCATACATTTATTACCTCATACATAACAACAAAATACTTACCTGGCATTTCAACCATACCCATAGAGGCATAATGACTACCCATGTAGTCATTCTGACTTTTCAGCGCCAAACGATTAGTATCACATATTAATATTAAAGTGTGAAGTTTTACACCCCTGATTACAAACAGCACTATGCTATCTATGTCGCCGCTATCACTAGTAGGAACCACTGCTATCTGCCTATTGTTTTGCTCAGAAGCTGGCCCACAACCAGGTGGCCAATCTCGAAGAGCAGACACCGCGCGCTTCTTGAACTTAGGGGATGGGATCAAGGGTCCAACCCCTCCCTTCGCTTGCCTGACCTTTGAGTCCATGAAAAAGGCCTTGGTCACTAGACCAGATTAAGGTATTGAAATCAAAATGTATGAGAACCGACGCTCAAAGGGCTAAGGTTCCTTACTTAGATTGCAAATCCCAGAGATTAAAACTTAGATACTGCACCAAATGAATACCTAAGTCAATTAGAACCGAATGTCCCTTAACACACTTCCAACGTAGACTAGAAGTTGGAAGAACGCGAAAACAAGGCCCCTCTTCAATCGGCCAAGAATCAAAGGAATAAGTTAATGTCTTCGGCCTTCAACAGAAAAGAGAGAAAAAAATGAATTGAAACGAAAAGGGAAATGCTTACCACAGTTAGAAGAGAATCCGATTTGGGGTGGAGGAAGATGAGTAACGTTGATCCACCAAAACAAGGATCAAATAAAGGGATACGAATACCAGAGAGATCCAGCTAACAAAACTGCCTAGAAAAAAATGATTGGTTTAGCTTTTCTTTCTAAAGAATCAAGAGAAGAATGAAGAGGAGAGGTGCTATCTACCAGGAAAGGTTTGGCTAAAGTGTTAAAGAAGAATAGAGAAGATGGCAGAGTTTCGGCAGGAGGGGTAGCTTCAGAGGATTTTGGCTTTAAGATAGTGGTAGAAGAAAATGGAAACAAAAGTGAAGGGTGGATGGTAGAGTAAGATTCGGCTAAGCAGGAAACAATAGGGTGCTAGCTTTGATATCTTGAATAAATGCCAGAAGTGATAGCCAAGATGATGGTTTCGGTTTTGTGTAATTGAGATAAAAGCAAAAGTAAACAAAATGGTGTGAGGGTGTTTCGTTAAATGCCAGAAGTGACAACCAAGATGATGGTTTCAATTTTGGGTAATTGAGAGAAAAGAAAAAGTAAACAAAATGGTGTGAAGGTGTTTCATTTTTGAACATTAAGAAATGAACAAAGAGGATGCTTTAAGTGCTTCCTAGCTAGCCGAAATGCTCAACATGCCCCCTAGGTGCTACATCTAAAGTTCGGCCACCCCCAAACCAACCAAACGTACATACCCACACTCACACACCTCGCTTCCCACATTCGGCCAAGCTCTCCTCCTCTCTCCCAAACCCATAATTCTCTCCACCGATCACTCTCCTCTCCCCATTCGAATATGTTGATCGATTCCCCCTCCTTGAATTCCTCTCCTCCCATCATTCAAATGTGTTGACCCATACAACACTCATCCACCAGAGTCCAAGTTGAAACCACCTCTCCCTCACCTTAGGCGTCAAAAATAATCCCCAAAAGGAAACCACGCAACTCGAACCTGCTCCCTTCCAGCTTCTCATGAGGCGTCACTTGCCTGAACCCAAAGTGGCGCCTCCTTGCCTCTTTACCACTATATTACTTGTGTCAAAACATACAAACAACAACCCTTAAGTCCTATCCCATCCAGTTCTCCCCTAAAATGCCCCAAAAGGAAAATTTTGCCAAGGCTTTGGCTTAACCCTGGGTCATTCATGGACCCCAAACACCCTAAACAAGCATATTAAGCATAGGATATACACAGAACACATCAAATACAATGCCTCTAATTTAGGATGTTACAATTCTACCCCCTTAAAATAATTTTGGCCTCGAAATTACCTGATCAAAAGAGTTGAGGGTATTGTTGTCGCATCGCTTCCTCTGGTTCCCACGTAGCTTCCTCAGAACTGTGATTACGCCACAACACCTTAACTAACGGAATCGTCTTTTTACGTAAAACTTTGACGTCACGATCCAAAATTCAAACTGGTTCCTCTTCAAAGGATAGATTAGGCCTTACTTCGATTTCTTACACTGACACCACGTGAGATGGATCCGAACGATAACGTCTTAGCATAGAAACATGAAACACATCATGAATTTGACTTAACTCTGCATGTAACTTGAGTTGGTAAGCTACTGGTCCCACACGCTTCAATACACGATAAGGCCCGATAAACCTGGGGCTTAGCTTACCCTTCCGTCTAAACCTAAGTACTTTCTTCCACGGTGACACCTTTAAGAAAACTCGATCACCAACTACAAATTCTATGTTCTTTCACTTCAGATCCGCATAGGACTTCTGTCTGTCCGAAGCTTCCTTCAATCAAGTCCTAATTACCTTAACCTTGTCTTCCGCTTCAGCAACCAAATCTGGACCCAACATCTAACGCTCACCCAATTCTGTCCAACAAGCAGGAGTATGACACATCCGCCCATATAATGCCTCACAGGGCGCCATCTAAATATTAGCTTGGTAGCTGTTGTTGTATGTGAATTCCGCTAACGGTAAGAACTCTTCCCAACTACCACTGAAATCGATGACACAACCTCTTAACATGTCCTCAAAAATCTGAATCACTCTCTCAGACTTACCATCAGTCTGTGGATGAAAAGCTGTGCTGAAATCTAGTCTTGTGCCCAATGCCCGATGCAATGATCTCCAAAATTGCGACGTAAACCTAGGGTCTCTGTCTCATATGATAGACACCGGTACCCCATGCAACCTCACAATGCCTACTATATACAGTTTAGCAAGCTTCAGAGAGTAGTCAACCCGCACCGATATGAAATGAACAGACTTCATCAAACGATCAACAACTACCCAAATCGAATCCTTCTTAGTAGGTGTGAGAAGTAGCCCACTAACAAAGTCCATTGTGACCCTCTCATATTTCCATTGTGGAATCTTCATCGGCTGCAATAATCCTGAAGGTAACTGATGTTCCACTTTTACCTGTTGGCATGTTAAACATTTACTCACCAATTTCGTTACCTCCCGCTTCAGACCTGGCCACCAATACTGCTCTCGAAAATCCTGATACATTTTACTCCATCCAGGATGCATAGCGTATGGGCTACTATACGCTTCCTGGAGAATCATCTACCTTAACTCAACATCCCTCGGCATGCAAACTTTCTTACGGAAACACAGAACCCCATCCTTGTTCAGATTATAATCCTCTGCCTCACCATTCTATACTTAAAGTAGTCGAGTACTCAAGACATCATCCAACAACTGCTTCTCTTTGATCTGACTTGTCCATGTCGGTTTCACTTGAAGCTCAGCTAACAAACTCTCGTCATCATATAGGCTAAGATGGGCAAACATCACCCTCAAATACGAGATCACCCTAAAACTTAATGCATCTACCACCATGTTATCTTTACCCGGATGGTACTCGATCGAACTGTCATAATCCTTTAACAACTCAATCCATCTCCTCTATCTTAAATTCAACTCCTTCTGGGTGAGAAGGTACTTCATGCTCTTGTGATCTGTATAAATGACAGACTTCTCCCCATACAGATAATGTCTCCAGATTTTCAAAGCAAAAACTATCGCCACCGACTCTAAGTCATGTGTGGGATAATTTAACTCATGCGGTCTTAACTGCCGAGACACATATGCAACAACCTTCCCGTCTTGCATCAACACACACCCTAAATTGTGTGTGAAGCATCACAGTAAACCATGAATTCCTTTCCAGCCTCTGACTGAATCAACACTGGAGCCTCCGTCAGAATCCTCTTCAGCTTCTCAAAACTTTCTTGTTGCTTGTTAGTCAACACAAAAGGTACCCCTTTCCGCAACAACTTGGTTAAAGGAGCCGCGATCAAGGAAAATCCCTCAACGAATCTTCTGTAATACCCAGCTAGACCAAGAAAACTCCTAATTTCTATAACACCCCTAATTTGTAACCGTCGCCGGATTAGGGTTAGAAGTGTTACCAGACAGATCAAAAACATTTACAGAATTATCACATACTCATTTATCAATCTCAAACATAAAGTCCCTTAAGAAGGTCATCGAGACCTTTAGTATGATAATAACCGAGTCAGGACTAAATCGAAATGTATGCAAAATTTTATGAAAGAATAAAAACTTTTCTAAAATTTGGGGACACACGGCCGTGGGGGTAGACCGTGCCTCACCCACGGCTATTGGACACTCCTATGTGTCCTCCTCATGGTAGTATACTGCCAAAATCAACACGGTCACCAAGCACGCCCGTATGCTAAGGTCGTGTACTAATAGATCACATACTGCCATTTCTCACACGACCACCAAGCACGCCCGTGTCGAGGCCGTGTGCAATTTAAGCCATATTCTAGCAATTTACCCACGGTCTTAGGCACGCCCGTGTGCCTCAACTGTGTGACATTATAGGCCATTTTACAAAGCCAATATGCCACCCACTTTGGGTCTTCTTACAAGCAATATATACCTAAACATAATATGCGTATATGGAAACCAAAACATATCAAAAGGTTCACTTTATCCATACATTCAATATCCAAACCATTCATATCATCTTTCAAATCAGTAACACATACATAACCAAAGCAAAACTTCATCATTTAACTAACCATAAACTCGGCTATTTCATAAGCTTCTACCTTACCAAGATATGCATCAAATATCACATTCATTCAAGCATATTACCAAATTAAACTTGCCAAAACACATGGTTAAGTTCACTTCCAAAAACATATACACATATCTAGTCTATACATGCCATAATTAGCAATATACATTTCCAAAAGGGTACCAAAATAAGTTTTTGTAGTGTGATAATGATCCTTGATAATCCCGAGCCTTCAGTAGCATCGAGGACCTATAAAACAGAGAAAACACACATACAGAGTAAGCTTTTTGAAAGTTTAGTAAGTCATATACAAATAAACTTGGATAGAAAGCATATATCAATCACATGGCAACTTTCATCTATTTGTTTTGGTACATACACTTTTAACCACATTAGCCATTTTCACCATTCAATAATCATATGAACACATAGCTCATCTAGCCAAAACAATTTTTATCATATCACAAATTCCATGTACTTATCACCATAGTAAGATCACTTAGATACTTACCTTACATACACAAATCATGTATAGACAACATACCTAGATCGAACTTAATCTCACACTATTGTTCATAGTTCGATTTGACATTCATATCATAGTTTTACCCGTTAAACCCTTAGGAACCTAGTAGGGCACTCAGAAAGCTCGAAATAGTAGTACAATGCCAACGTCCTAAATGAGACCTTACATATAATCAGATAATGATGCCTACGTCCCAGAAGAGGTCTTATATATAATTAGATAATGATGCCTACGTCCCGACGAGGTCTTATATGCAATCAGATAATGATGCCTACGTCCCAGACGAGGTCTTATATAATTAGATAATGATGCATACGTCCTAGACGAGGTCTTATATGTAATCGATAATGATGCTCGCGTCCCGTATGAGGTCTTATATATATTCGGATAATGATGCTTACGCCCCGCATTTAGGTCTTATATCTAATCGATAATGATACCTACGTCCCGTGGAGGTCTTATATGTAATCGATAATGATGCCTTCGTCCCGCATTTAGGTCTTATATGCAATCGATATTGATTTCTATGTCCCGCATTTAGGTCTTATATATAATCGATAATGATGCCTACGCCCCGACAAGGTCTTATATGTAATCGATAATGATGCCTACGCCCCATTTAGGTCTTATATATAATCGATAATGATGCCTACATCCCGCATTTAGGTCTTATATGTAATCGATAATGATGCCTACGTTCTAGATTTAGGTCTTATATATAATCGATAATGATGCCTACGTCCCGCATTTAGGTCTTATATGTAATCGATAATGATACCTACGCCCCAAAGAGGTCTTATATGAAATTTCAAATCAACGCCAACATCCCGAAGTGGTCTTACATGATAAAATAAAGCAGATACCTATGTATTCCTAGGTTCGTATAGGGCTTCTCGGACTTAATCACTATAACGGATTTATCTCGAAATACAAACACCTATCTTCTCATGCATATCCATAATTAACCTCAAACATATAAACAAACATAATATCATACACATTTATTTTCATAATGACTTACCTCGATTCGATATTTTGGAATGAAAGTGGCTACTATTCAACTTTCGCTTTCCCACGATCTAAGTCCGTTTTTCTCAGTCTTGATCTAAACATATTCAGAATTAATCCTTTTATTCACTATTTCATTCAATTTAATCCAAATATACTCATTTAGGGAAATTTTCAATTTAACCCTCACCTTTTTACATTTAGACAATTTAGTCTAAATTTTCTCAAAACATCAAATACACCAAATTTGCACAAACACATGCTTAACTGAATACTATCCATGTTGATACTAGTCCACACATTTCATCAAATTTACAATTTAGCCCATCAATTTACTATTTTCTCAATTTCACCCTAATTAGCTAAATTCATCAAAAATTCAAGAACAAAATATGTTCATCTATCTCATATCTTTCATTTAGCACAAAAATCATCAAAAAGCTTAACATATCATCAATGGCATCTCACAAAAACATCATCAATTCACAAAATCAAAATATGGGTTTTGTAGCTCTCAAAGCAACGATTACAAAAACGTAGAAATTATCGAAAACCTATCAAAAACATACGTTGAATTTAACTAGATGAGTGCCGAAACCTAAAATGGTTTTCTTCCTTTCTTTCTTAGCTATATTCGGCCAAAGTGAATGAATAAAAATGGCCATTTTGTTTTGTTTTATCCAATATACTTATATAATAGTCCATTTACAAATTTAACCTTTCATTAAACAATTAAAACAAACATTTAGCAAGGGCATGATTGTCTTTCATTCATCCATTAACTATAACTTGGCATAATAACAACATAAGGACTCCACTTCAACAAAGCCACAACACATTGATACTTTAGCAATTAGCAAGCAACTTTCACATTCAATGCAATTCAATCCTTTTGTCAAATTAATCACACAGACGAGCAATTTAACATACGAAATTTTACCACATGCTTAGTCACATATCAATGACACAGAAATTATTGTTAAAATATTATATGGACTCAGATTTGTGGTCCCAAAACCACTGTTCTGACTAGGGTATAAACCAGACTGTTACAATTCCCCCCTTAGGGATTTTCATCCCCGAAAATCTTACCGTTAAATAAAGTTAGATATTGCTATCTCATTGAGTCCTCAGGCTATAACGTAGCCTCTTCTAATCTGGGTTGATTCTACAATACTTTTACTAATAAAGTTTTCTTGTTTCTCACTTCTTTCACTTCACGAGATAAGATATGCATCGGTTCCTCTTCATATGTCATACAGATCAGATTTCAATTTCAGATGGAACAATCACATGCAACGGATCGAATCGATATCTACAAAGCATCGAGACATGAAATACGTTGTGTATCTTTTCTAACTCAGAAGATAACTTTAATCTATAAGCAATAGGCCTTATACGTTAAATAATCTCATACAGTTCGATGAATCTCGGACTTAACTTACCTTTTCGTCCGAATCGAAGTACTTTCTTCCACGGAGACACTTTCAAAATACTTTATCGCCGATCTCAAATTCTATATCTTTTCATTTCAAATCTGCATAAGACTTCTGACTATTGGATGCTGCTTTCAAACAATCTCAGATCAATTTTACTTTTTGTTCTGTATCCTTTATCAAATCAACGCCATATAACTTATTCTCACTGAGTTCAGTCCAATACAGAGGTGTACGACATTTGCATCTGTACAAAGCTGCACATGGTGAAATTTTAATGCTTGACTAAAAACTATTGTTATACGCAAATTCAACCAACAGTAGGTATTGTTCCCACGAACCATTAAACTCAAGTACACAACATCTTAACATATCTTTGAGAATCTGAGTAATTCACTCGGACTGACCATCCATTTGCGGATGAAAAGCTATAATAAAATGCAATTTCGTACCCAAAGCATCTTGCAATTTCTTCCAGAACCACGATGTGTATCTTGAATCCCTATCTGGCACAATAGATAGTGGCACCCCGTGAATCTCACAATTTTAGAAATATAAAGCTCGGCTAATCTCTCGAGTGAATAGTTAGATCTTACCGAAATAAAATGGGAAGATTTTGTCAATCGGTCAACTATGACCCATATTGTATCTTTCTTTCTCAAAGTCAGAGGCAAACCAGAAATAAAGTCCCTCGTTACTCTATCCCATTTCCATTCAGGAATCAGAATTGGCTATAACAACCCAGACGAAACTTGATATTCTTCTTTCACTTCCTGACAAACTAAACATTTTGAAACAAAGTTAGAAATGTCCCATTTCATGCAAGACCACCAATAGTGTTGCTTCAAATCATGATACATCTTTGTACTTCCAAGATGGACAGATAGGCGACTATTATGTGCTTCACCCAAAATCAATTGAATCAGTTCCAGATTTCTTGAAACACAGATTCGATCTCAAAGTCTCAAGCAATTATTAACAAGTCGAAACTAGGAATTAGAATTTGAATCACACTGATCTCGTTTCGCTAACATTTCATTATCAACTTTCTGAGCATCACATATCTGCTGTAAAAATAATAGTTTTGTTTTCAATTCAGCCAACACTGAACTATCATCAAACAAATCTAATTGAGCATTCATAGCTCGTAATGCACACAATGACTTTCAACTTAACGCATCGGCAATTACATTAGCTTTACCCGGGTGATAATCTATTACAAGCTTATAGTCTTTCAATAACTCTAACCATCTTCTCTGTTGCAGATTCAACTATTTCCTTTTCACAAATATAACATGAGTATCCTAAGGTGAAAAACTTGGTCTAGCGAACCCTCTATCAGTCAACTCTTGCAACTATAACTTTAATTTTTTCAACTCTATTAGTGCCATTTTATATAGATCTATCGAAATAGGTGTCATACTAGACATCAATTTAATACCAAACTCAACTTCACGAATCGAAGGCATGTCCGATAACTCTTCAGGGAAAACACATCAAAAAACTTGTAGACAATAGGTACTGATGAAATTTTCCTTTCAGACATCTTCAAATCAATTACATAAGCAAAATATGCCTCATATCCCATTTTCAGAAAATTCTAAGTTATCAATACCGATATTGCAATAGGCTATCCATCCAAATCGTTAGCCTTAACCTGTACAATTTCATTATTCAGACATCTCAAATTAATAGTCTTTCTTTCATAGTTCATAATGGCATCATGCAATGTCAACCAGTCCATTCCCAGAGTTATACCAAACTTATCAAACTATAATAGTATCAGATCAGTAGGGAAACAGATATCTGGAACATTAATGGGTAGTTCTTACCTACTTTGTCAACCAGAATATTTTTACCTAAGGGGTTTGATACTTTTATAACAAACTTAGTAGACTTTACAGGAAAAGTCTTACTGAATACTAAGTTCATGCATATATAGAAATGAGTAGAATCAAGGTCTATCAAAGCAATCACAGAGGTATCATAAAGTGTAAAAGTACCCGTTATAACATCTGAAGATGAAGCTTCCTCCCGAGCTTGGATGGCATACGCTCTGGCCGACACTATAGCTTCAGATCTCGTAATAGTATCTCTAGTAGTTCTTTGACTACTACAGGCGTTTCTTGCATTTTGAGGAGATCTACTTTGCGCTGAAACATTCTAAGATCTCGGGTTCTGAACAATCTCTTGTTCAACAGACTCTGGGCAGTCTTGAATATAATGATCTAACGATCCACATCTAAAACAAGCTTGATTATTCAATCTACAATTCCCCGAATGTCTTTTATTACAACGATTACACTTGAGTCACTCAGATCTGACATTTTCAACACTCGCCATCATTGGGCAATCTCGAATGAAGTGATTTTGTGATCCACATTTATAACAAACTCTATTGTTGTACTTGCCCCAACATTTTCCCACATGTCGTCTTCCACACTGTCTACATTCAGGTTTATTTCTTTTATTACTTCCATCCTTTGATTCAATTTGGCCTTGAAATCCCAGACCAACATTTGGTCTCACACGATCTCTACTCATATGTCCAATTGAAACATTTAATCTATTGCTTGCATCTCTATATTTCTTCATCAAAGGTTGAGAGAAATTACTTATTGATATTTTTCTTTCATTACGAGCTTCAGAATTGACTTTCTCGATATTATCATCATTAATAGCTCAAAATTCTTTTGCCCCATACTTACGAATCTTATCAATCGGAGGCTTGTTCAACAGATTTGGATACATAATCGGTGGCACAATCGTAGTCTGAGGAGGATTAACCGGGGGCAGGGGTTATGAAACAGTCGGGTTATTTTTCATGAATTGAGTGAACAACTCACTCATCATCTTGAATCAAAAAGCTTTGTCCCTCGCGTGGGAGTAGGAACATCACTTTCTACGTTGTCAGCTATGGCTCTTTCGGGATCCATTCCTATACGGAAATCACATTTATACGTCAATATTCATCACAATATCACATTTCAAATATTATGGCATGTATAGCTAGACTCTGACAAGCTACGTTAGTCGGAGAATCGACTAACCATGGCTCTGATACTAATCAAATGTAACACCCCTAACCCGTAACCGTCGTCAGATTAGGGTTAGAAGTGTTATCAGAAAGATCGAAAATATTTACAGAATTATCAAATAGTCATTTATCAATCTCAAACATAAAGTCCCTTAAGAAGGTCATTGAGACCTTTAGCATGACAATAACCGAGTCGGGACTAAATCAAAACGTATGCAAAATTTCATGAAAGAATAAAAACTTCTCCAAAATATAGGGGACACAAAGCCGGTGGGGTAGGTAGTGCCTTACCCACTTGCCATCGACACTCCGTGTGTCCTCCCGTGGTAGTATATTACCAAAATCAATAAGGTCACCAAGCACGCCTGCAAAGCTAAGGCCATGTACTAATAGATCACATACTGCCATTTCTCACACGGCCACCAAGCATGCCCGTGTCAAGGCCGTGTGCAATTTGAGCCATATTCTGCCAATTACCCACGATCTTAGGCACGCACGTGTGCCTCAACCGTGTGACATTATAGGCCCTTTTACAAGGCCAATATGCCACCCACTTAGGGTCTTCCTACAAGCAATATATACCTAAACATAATATCCATATATTACAACCAAAACACATCAAATGGTTCACTTTATCCATATATTCAATAGCCAAACCATTCATATCATCTTTCAAATCAGTAACACATACATAACCAAAGCAAAACTTCATCATTTAACTAACCATAAACTCAGCTATTTCATAAGCTTCTACCTTACCAAGATATGCATCAAATATCACATTCATTCAAGCATATTACCAAATTAAACTTGCCAAAACACATGGCTAAGTTCACTTCCAAAAACATATACACATATCTAGTCTATACATGCCATAATTAGCCATATACATTTCCAAGAGGGTACCAAAATAAGTTTTTGTAATGTGATGACGATCCTTCACAATCCCGAGTGTAACATCCTAAATTAATGAGCCTATGTGTTTAATGTGTGGTTATGTGTAATGTGTTAATTAGAGTGTTTGAGGTCCAGATTGGGCTCAAGATAGGGCCAAGGCATTGGTTAAATTTTTGTTTGGACACTATAGGGTTTAAAAGATGGTATCTGTGGCTTAAATTACAAAATGGGCTTGTGGCCCAGTAGCAAGGAGTGCTACAATAGAGCTATAAGGTGGCGTCATTAGCAGGTGAAGAGGCCCAAGTTATGGCCGCTTGGAGCCCATGTATTTGGGCCATTTTTGGCACTTAAAGGTGGAGCAAGTGGGATGGCAATAATGCTTAAAATTAGGAGGGATTAAATGACTTGGATAATGTGGACAATGTGCTGATAAAGGAAGGAAGAGGTGGTGTTATTTAGGCCTCTTTTGGAGGTGTGAATGGATAAAGATAAGGAGAAAGAATAGGAGTTATCTCTTGAATACCGGTGGTGGTCGAATTTCCATCTCTTGGAGGGAAGAAATCGGTTTCAAGATGCCGGAGGGTGCCAAATTTC
Organism: Gossypium rotundifolium; assembly: GCA_025506655.1. Taxonomy (NCBI): domain Eukaryota; kingdom Viridiplantae; phylum Streptophyta; class Magnoliopsida; order Malvales; family Malvaceae; genus Gossypium; species Gossypium rotundifolium. Next base: position 103,361,314 of record CP106733.1, on the reverse strand, counting down.
CTCATTAATTGATTAGTTTTTAGTTCGAGGAAGGGGCATTTTTGGCTTTTGAGAGGTAGGTGCCATAATTCTCTTTAATTAAGGGGGATACCTCTTCAATTTCGGTATTTGAACCCCATTCTCTTAATTTGTTCTCTCATTATCTGTTCTCTTCTATAAGCCGAAACCCCAGTCAATCTCTGCAATCTTTTCTTTTGATTTATTTAGAAGCCGAAACCTCTTATTTCACTCTCTTCTTCATTCTTTTTCTTCTTGTGCCGATTTCTCCATTAAGTCGAAATCTTTAAGGGGTTGTCGAATTCTCCGTAAAAGTAGGTGCCAATTTCTTCTGATCTATTTTTTTCTTTTTTTCTTTCTCTTTCGATTTTTATAAGACAAAGCCAAAGGCTAATGGATTGTTGGTTTCTTGTGTCTACGTGTTAGGCGACATTCGAGAAGTGAAGTAGATCGCGTAGATCTAAAAGCCAAAACTATTAGTCTCTGAACCTCATATCTCTCTTTTCGAGATTTCAAGGTAAGGGTTTTGATTATCCGTAAGTGTTCAATCAATTTCCTTTCTTTATTGTGCCTTAACCTAATGCCTCGTTAAGCAATCATTATAGTATCCTCTGACTAAGGTCATTCATGGACTCGAATGTCAGCAAATCGAAGGAAGGGGTTGGATCTGTAGTCCCAGCCCCAAAGTTCAAGAAATGCGTGGTGTCAGTAGTACGGATTGGCTACCGGGTTGTGGGCCAGCTTCAGAACAAAACCTTAGAAAGTTGGCAGTCATATTGACTTCTGATAGTAGCGACATAGAAAGTATTGTTCTATCGGTAATCAGGCGTGTAGATCTCTATCACACTAGTTAATCTGTATTATATGTGTGTTATAGGCTAAAAGCCGTAAAATGAAGGTCAGATGAGCAAATGTGTTACCCAAAATAGGTAGGCAAGGGGTGCCAAGTACGTAATCATAGAAACTTCTCTATGTGTATCGAAGTATGTGAAAGTATGTGATCTGTTTAGTTAGTTTAATGTTCTGATTCTTGCATGTATGTATGCACGGGATGGGATTGATATGATGAAGGGGACCAGGTCGCATAGCGATTTGTGGCTTTGCCACATAGGTCACATAGTGATCGGTCTTTATGACAGGCAGCACAGCTGTCGAATGGTGTGTAGCGGATGGACGGTTGATTGTAGAAACCCCCACGGTGTGATGGTTGGTACGGGGGTGTGTAGGGGATGGACTCTTAGGTTTGGGATGGGCCATGTTGCATGTAAATATATATTCTGTTGCCATTGTGTATGGGCCCAGGGGCCATAATGTGTTTGTGGGCCTCAAGGCTTTTATGTGTTTTCGAGATTTGCACACAGAGTCTTGGTGTAACACCCTGCACCAAAGACCGATTATGTTCCTGGATACGGGATATTACTATGCTTGAACTCATTACATGTACTGCTATAAAGTTTCATTCAACTTAAAACTTCACTTTCTTAGTCAACACATATAACAAGGGCCTACTAGGCCTTTAAATCATGTCGAAAAACTTTGTAACTCATTTTGAAGCAGGTTCACATGCCTGTAACTTGGGAACACGATCGTGTACCCTTAAGCACACCCATGCCCTCAAACCGTATGGAGCTACTTGACTATTTCCACATCGTGACACGCCTGGCTTAGACCGTTACTAATCCTTGATATAACTAAATCAACACGGTAACACGCCCATGTCCAAACTGTGTCTTACACACACATCTTGATTTTCCCGTGGCCTATTATGATTAATAATCTAAGGTATGGTTAACACGATCTTGACACACGCCCGTGTGTCTAACCGTGTGGGCATTTATAGGCTATTTACCAAGCCGTTAGCCACCCTAAAATAAAGATCATATCCATACACAATTCAACAATGCAATAACAACCCAATTTTATGAATAATACTACATGCTTCATTGATCACAATAAACATACATGCTTAGTCAAATTTGGCCAATCACTTAGCCATATACAAAAGAATAATAAACTTGATAGCCTTTACAAAGGCCCTTCTTAAAACATGTCCACAAAATGAATGTTTCCTAGACATGCCATACTTAGAAAAGTAACTTGGCTATACCAAAATAAGAGTTGATAGTGTGTTGCGAGCTTCGACTTTAATGATCCACGAATTAGCTTGGTGGGACTGCATATAAAGAAAGAATTATAACGTAAGCATATAGCTTAGTAAGTTTGCATGTAACAACTCATAGCATCATCATTGCTTAATATAAACCATTTCACATAAACAATGGTATTATGAATTTCAGCTAAAGAGCTTACTTACTCAAATAGATTCTTACATGTCTCATGACACTTACTATTATCATACTTGTAAGGTAACCATGATACCTGTATCACTTGATCACATTGATCAGTATACTATAATAACAATAATTATGATATCTACTTTCTCATTCACAACATGAATAATGCTCAACTTCATCTAACTTCATCTTTATACTAACTTTACTTTCTTAGCTTACTTGCTATCTTCTTTTAACTTACTCATTTGCCCGATGAATTTCTGTGAATAACTGAGGATGCTAAATCTCTTCCAACATAATATGATGCCAAAGCCATTTCCTAGACATAGTCTTACATGGGTTATCTCATCTTGGGTTCAAGTCTTACATAGACTTGATCAATGCCAAGCTTGCCTTGGACTTTCATGATAACTTGCTTGCTAACTTGATCAATGCCAAGCTTACCTTGGACTTACATGATAACTTGCTTGCTAACTTGATCAATGCCAAGCTTGCCTTGGACTTACATGATAACTTGTGTGGTAGATCGAGTATCCTGGGAAATTCATCTTCAATCCGGACTTGCTTGTACTTATCATCATGATTTCTTGATTGAACATAACATGATCATTTCATACAATTATTGTACATCATATTAAGCAATTTAATGATAATAATTATAAAGCTGAAAAATCATACAAACTTCATTTTTTATCTGAGCTTCATTTTTCTTGATCTATAATCATAAATAGATCATTTAAAAACCATATTGACTAAATTGACTCATAACTCATGCTTTGGAAAAATTACTATTTTACCTCTATACTTTCTAATATTTACACTTTTGCCCTAGGCTCGTAATATGATTTTCATGCAACTTTCTTAAACTTCATGCTTAGCTGAATCATTTTCTCTACTATAACAATCATCAATTCTCACTATTTTTAGTAGGTATGATAAATTTTTTAACTGTTACAAAGTGGTCACTACTACCATTTTTCATGAAATTCATTAAGGAAAAGATGTTTATCTAACATCAAACTCTCTTAAACTTCCATAAAACATCATTTAACAAGCATGCCATTCAAGGGTAGAATTTTTAGACATGCATCTTAGCTCATTTAATAGCTAAAAATGGCTAATTCATAATACGAGAACTTTGAAAATACGAAGAATATCAAAAACGGGGCTTAGGAGCACTTACTAGCAAGCTTGAAAAATTGAAGAACCCTAGCTATGGCTTCCTTCAAATTTTTGGCAATAGGGGAAGAAGATGAGTAGATTTTTCTCATCTTTTTCCTATTTTAATCATTTAATTCCTAAATGACCAAATGCCCTTATCACTAAAAATTTCTATAACACCATCTCAAGGCCAATTTTTGTCCAAAAATAAAATTTTGGGTAAATTACTATTTAAGGGCTCCTAATTATTATTATAAAGCTATTTCATATAAAAAGCTTCTAGAAACTCATATTTTACAACTTTTGCAATTCAGTCCTTTTAAGACCAATTGACCTCAACTTAATAAAACCGCTTTACAAAACTTTAATACTAGCATGAAAATATGGCATAAACCTAGAAAATTCATAATTTCACCTCGGGTTCATGGCCTTGCACCACTATCCCGACTAGGCCCTAAATCAAGCTGTTACACTTGGTGACTCACCCTTTCACTTCTCCAAACTTTTCAGTTGAGCAGTATATCGTGGACATGGGAGCCAAGGCGGACTCGAGGGGCCATCAAGTCTTTTATCTTCATAGACTATTTTTAGTTTTTCTTTAAGTTTCAATTTTGGTATCATTTTTGTAATAAGGCCTTCATAACATAGGTGATCGAACTATATTTTTTTCATATTACATCTTACAATCTTATGTTTTCAAAGTCTTAATTATAAAGTGAAATAAAAATGGGTTTGTCAAGCATGTTCAACGCAAATGATAAAGTTTCTTCAAAGATTAATCGGTTAAAATAAACTGAGCTTTTCAAAACCCTTTAAAGCAAAGTTTTCAACGTTCAACTCGTAGCATACCAGATCCGGTCATGACGTATGGGCTAGGTTTGGGGTGTTACATTTTTGGTATCAGAGCCCAGTTCAAAACTCGGGCTATGAAATGGGTCTAGTAGTGATTTGTAAAAGTGACGTAAGTTTGAGAAAAGTTCGGTTAAGATATGGCCTTTGAGTCTACTAGCACCCGATCCACGCAGGTAAGTATTCTAAACTCATTTTTTGATATGCATGTTGGGCTTTATGGGACATAGACAAGTATGCTAGAATTTATGGACCTTAGGCCTAGTATAACCAACTTTTGAGTTCCATAAGATTTAATTTCTCTAAACATGTCCGTGAACAAGTCATTGGGTTGAAGTGTGGCAACAGGCATACGCATGTCTAGGATTGGATCTAGGGAGAGCTTGGTATTTAAACAGCCTTAGCGGCTCACCTCCTCTTCGCTAGAATCCTACCTGTTCGTAGTGTCTGTTCACTTTAGTCGAAAGGATTTGTTGACGGGCCAAAAATTCTAACTAAAACCCGAAAGGGACCAATACCTTATTTTGTAAAATTACTTATATGCCCATAGTTTTGTGAATTACCAAAATACCCCCGATTGCAAAATTACCAAAATACCTTCGAGTTGTAAAATTACCGAAATACCCCCAGATTGTAAAATTACCAAACACCCCTATTTTATAAAATTACCAAGATACTCTATTTTGGAAAATTATGAAAATACCCTTGTAGGGTAGAATTACAAAAAACCCCTAGGTAGTGAAATGATAAAAATACCCCTATGTGACGAAGGTGAGTTCATGGATGTTACTTGTGTGCTTGATGCATTTATGTGATGCTTTGTTTGGAATGTAAATGGATGGTTGAATGTATGTGGATTATAGAGCTAGGAAATCTAGACTTGAGAACTGAACTTTGTAGATAGAGTTCGAATTTGAAAGAACTACTGTTAAAACTACTTTCCATAAGATTGTTCATTATTAATCAGTTGAAGAAATTAATAATTCATAAAATTCCTAATCAGATAAATGCGAATCGGTAGAATGAGCACTAGAAGACGTGGTGTGCGTGGCTGAGGTAGAGGCAGGATTGCTGTGTCGAAATCGGTAGGGTCTGGTCACGAGTCGGAGGTACCCTTGAAAGTTTAGGGAATAGTTTTCGTGATGGATCTGATGGAATTACTGTTCGAGGAGTTCGATTTAATATTAGGCATGGACTGGCTAGTGAAGTATCAAGCTAATTTAGATTGTGTAGCCAAGCGTATGGTGTTGAAAACCCCCCGATGGTGGTGAAGTGTTGGTGATAGGAGAAAGGGAGAACTGTTTGTCAAATGTAGTGACTGCCCTAAGAGCACAAAGGATGGTGAGAAAAGGATGAGAGGCAGTTTTAATGTTTGTTCAGGCTTCGGAAGCTAAGGACCTAACTGTTGGGGATGTTAGGACGATAAAGAAATTTCCTGATGTTTTCTCAGAAGAGCCTCCGGGATTACCCCCGGATCGTGAAGTGGAGTTTGGTATCGATCTTTTTCTGGGAACATCGCCAGTATCTATTGCCCCATATAGAATGGTGCCAAAGGACTTCGTGGAATTGAAAGCGCAGATTCAGAAGTTACTAGATAGAGGGTTTATTCGACCAAGTGTGTCGCCGTGGGAAGCACCGGTGCTATTTGTCAAGAAGAAGGATGGATCAATGCATATGTGCATTGACTATCGTCAGTTGAATAAGCTAACAATCAAGAACAAGTATCCGTTGCCAAGGATTGATGACTTGTTCGATCACTGAAAAGGGCATCAGTGTTCTCAAAGATAGATTTGAGATCAGGATACCATCAGCTTAAGGTCAAGGAGGCAGATATTCATAAGATGGCTTTTAGGACCCGTTATGGCCATTACAAATTTTTGTAATGCCATTTGGGTTCACTAACGCACCCACGGTGTTTATGGATTTGATGAACCGAGTGTTCCAACCATACTTTGATCGGTTTATCGTGGTATTTATAGATGATATCTTGGTTTATTCAAGATTGGAAGAGGAGCATGATTCACACCTGCGAGTGGTTTTTCAGATTTTGAGGGAGAAGCAGTTGTATGCCAAATTTAGTAAGTGCAAATTTTGGCTAAGTGAAGTTACTTTTCTAGGCTACGTTGTGTCGACAGAGGGGATTAGGGTTGACCCTCGAAAAATTGAAGTAGTGTTGATTGGAAGCCGCCTAGGTCTGTGGTAGAAATTTAGAGTTTTCTTGGTCTGGCCGGGTACTATCGAAGGTTTGTTGAAGGATTTTCTTCAATTGTGACACCATTGACTAAGTTATTACGGAAGGGAGTTCCGTTTACTTGGTCTAGTAAGTAGTAAGAGAGTTTCGAGAAGTTGAAAAGGATTTTGACAGAGGCTCCGGTATTTATTCAACCGGAGGCTGGGAAGGAATTCGTGATTTACTATGATGCGTCACACACGGGACTAGGATGTATGTTGATGCATGATGGAATGGTTGTTACGTATGCATCTCGGTAGTTAAGATCGCACGAAGCAAATTATCCCACCCATGATTTTGAGTTGGCGGCGGTGGTTTTTGCTTTAAAGATTTGGAGACATTATCTGTACGGAAGAAATCTATTTTTTACACCGATCATAAAAGCCTAAAATACCTTTTGACCCAGAAGGTGTTGAATTTAAGGTTGAGGAGGTGGATTGAGTTGTTAAAGGATTATGATTGCTCGATCGAGTACCATCCAAATAAAGCTAATGTGGTGGCGGATGCCTTAAGTCATAAAGTAATCACTGACTTGATGGCAATGTTTGCTCACCCTAGTTTGTATGATGATGGGAGCTTATTGGCTGAAATTCAAGTGAAACCTTCTTTGGTCAGTCAGGTTAAGGAGAAGCAGTAGACCGATGAGTTGCTAAAGGAGAAGTTTTATGTAGGATCAAGTGATGGATTGACAGACTTCAGTATGAATGAGGAAGGACTGTTATGTTTTCAAGGGAGAGTTTGCATGCCAAAAGATCCGGGATTGAGGTGTAGGATTTTGTAAGAAGCGCATGGTGGTTCATACGCTATACACCCCGGAGGAAGTAAGATGTATCGGGATTTGTGGGATCAATTCTAGTGGTCGGGCTTGAAGCGAGAGGTAACTAAATTGGTGCGTAAGTGTTTGACCTGTCAGCAGGAAAAAATGGAACATCAGTTACCATCAGGGTTATTGCAGCCAGTGAAGATTCCCCAATGGAAGTGGGAAAGGATCACAATGGATTTTGTTAGTAGGTTACCTCTCACGCCTACTAAGAAAAATTTAGTCTGGGTGATTGTTGATCGCTTGACGAAGTCTGCTCATTTCATACCAGTACAGGTCGATTACTCTCTGCAGAAGCTGGCTAAGTTATATATAGCGAAGGTAGTGAGGTTGCATGGGGTACTAGTATCAATCATATCGGACAGGGACCCAAGGTTCACGTCGTGATTTTTGAAGGTGTTGCACCAAGTGTTGGGTACGAAGTTGGATTTCAGTACAACGTTTCATCCTCGAATGATGGACATCGAAAGGGGTAATTTAGATCTTGGAGGACATGTTAAGGGATGTGTCATTGATTTGGAGGTAGTTGGAAAGAGTTTTACCGCTGATGAGTTTGCTTACAACATCACTACTAGTCTAGTATTTAGATGGCGCCTATGAAGCATTGTACGGGCGAAAGTGTCGTACTCCTACCTGTTGGATCGAATTAGAGGAATGTCAGATTTTGGGTCCAGAGTTGGTTACCGAGACAAAAGAGAAGGTTGAGTTAATTCGAGCTAGACTAAAAGAGGCGTCGGACCGACAGAAGTCCTATGCAGATTTGAAATGTAAGGACATAGAGTTTACGGTGGGTGACAAGGTGTTCTTGAAGGTGTCGCCATGGAAGAAAGTGCTGAGGTTTGGATGGAAGGGTAAATTAAGTCCCAGATTTATCGGACCTTATCGGGTGTTGAAACGAGTGTGGTCAGTAGCCTATCAGCTAGAGCTACCTTTTGAGCTAAGCTAGATTCACAATGTATTCCACATTTCTATGTTAAGACATTACCGTTCGGATCCATCCCATGTGGTGTCTGTGGAAGAAATCGAAGTAAGACTCGATTTATCCTTTGAAGAGGAACCAGTGGAAATCCTAGATCGTGATGTCAAAGTGTTATGAAGGAAAACAATTCTGTTGGTTAAAGTTCTATGGCAGAATCGTAGTTTTGAGGAGGCTACTTGGGAACCCGAGGAAGCAATGCGGTAGCAATACCCACATTTATTCTGATCAGGTAATTTTGAGGCCGAAATTTCTTTAAGGGGGTAGAACTATAACATCCTGAATTAATGGGCCTATGCGTTTAATGTGTGGTTATGTGTAATGTGTTAATTAGAGTGTTAGGGGTCCAGATTAGGCTCAGGATAGGGCCAAGGCCTTGGTTAAATTTTCTGTTTGGACACTATAGGGTTTAAAAGATCGTATCTGTGGTTTAAGTTACAAAATGAGCTTATGTCCCAGTAGCAAGGCACGCAAATAAGCTATAAGGTGGCGTCATTAGTAGGTGAATAGGCCCAAGTTATGGCCTCTTGGAGCCCATGTATTTGGGCCATTTTTGGCACTTAAATGAGGAGCAAGTGGAACAGCAATAAGGCTTAAAATTAGGAGTGATTAAATAACTTGGAAAATGTGGATAATGTGCTGATAAAGGAAGGAAGAGGTGGTATTATTTAGGCCACTTTTAGAGGTGTGAATGGATAAAGATAAGGGAGAAAGAATAGGAGTTATCTGCTGAACAGCTAGTGGTGGCCAAATTTCCATCTCTTGGAGGGGGAAGAAATCGGTTTTAGTATGCCAGAGGGGTGTTGAAATTTCCCTCATTAATTGATTAGTTTTTAGTTTGAGGAAGGGGCATCTTCAGCTTTTGAGAGGTAAGTGCCAAATTCTCTTTAATTAGGGGGATATATCTTCAATTTCGGCATTTGAACCCCATTCTCTTAATCTTTTCTCTCATTATCTGTTGTCTTCTACAAGCCGAAACCCCAGTCAATCTCTGCAATCTTTTCTTTTGGTTTCTTCAGAAGTCAAAACCTCTTATTTCACTCTCTTCTTCATTCTTTTTCCTCTTGTTCCGATTTCTCCACTAAGCTAAAATCTTCAAGGGTTGTTGAATTCTCTGTAAAGGTAGGTGCCGATTTCTTTTGATCTATTTTTTTCTCTTTTTCTTTCTCTTTCAGTTTTTAGAAGACAAAGCCGAAAGGCTAATGGATTGTTGGTTTCTTGTGTCTACGTGTTAGGCGACATTCGAGAAGTAAAGTAGATCGCGTATATCTAAAAGCCAGAACTGTTAGTCTCTGAACCTCATATCTCTCTTTTCGAGATTTCAAGGTAAGGGTTTTGATTCTCCGTAAGTGTTTAATCAATTTCCTTTCTTTATTGTGCCTTAACCTAATGCCTCGTTAAGCAATCATTATAGTATCCTCTGACTAAGGTCATTCATGGACTCGAATGTCAAGAAATCGAAGGAAGGGTTGGATCTGTAGTCCCAAATTTCAAAGTTCAAGAAATGCGCATGTCGGTGAGTACGGGATTGCCGCCGGGTTGTGGACCAACTTAAACAAAACCTTAGAAAGTTGGCAGTCGTATCGACTTCTGATAGTAGCGACATAGAAAGTATTGTTCTATCGGAATCGTGTGTAGATCTCTATCACACTAGTTAATCAGATTATATGTATGTTATAGGCTAAAAGCCGTAAAATGATGTCAGATGAATAGTCATGTTACCCAAAAAGGGTAGGGAAGGGTGCCGTGCGTAATCATAGAGACTTCTATGTGTATCAAGTATGTGAAAGTATGTGATCCGCTTAGGTAGTTTAATGTTCGATTCTTGCATGTATGTACGCATGGGATGGGATTGATATGATGAAGGAGAGCAGGTTGCATAGCAATCAGTGGATTTTCCACATAGGTCACACAGTGTTCAGTCTTTATGACAGGCAACATAGATGTCAAAATATTACAATGTATTATTAAGGTCGCATAGCGATCGGTGGCTTTACCAGATAGGTCGCATAGTGATCGGTCTTTATGACAGGCAGCACAGCTGTCGATATGGTGTGTAGTGGATGGAGGGTTGATTGTAGAAATCCCCACAGTGTGATGGTTGGTACTGGGGTATGTAGAGGATGGACTCTTAGGTTTGGGATGGGCCATGTTGCATGTAAATATATATTCTGTTGCCATTGTGTATGGGCCCATGGGCCATAATGTGTTTGTGGGCTTCAAGACTTTTATGTGTTTTCGGGATTTGCACACTGAGTCTTGGTGACTCACCCTTTCATTTCTCCCAACTTTTCATATGAGCAGTAGATCGTGGACATGGGAGCTGAGGCGGACTCGAGAGGCCATCAAGTCTTTTATCTTCATAGACTATTTTCTGTTTTTCTTTAAGTTTCAATTTTGGGATCATTTTTGTAATAAGGCCTCCATAACTTAAGTGATCGAACTATATTATTTTTATATTACATCTTACAATCTTATGTTTTCAAAGTCTTAATTATAAAGTGAAATGAAAATGGGTTTGTCAAGCATGTTCAACGCAAATGATAAAATTTCTTCAAAAATGCCACAATTAATGATTAATCATTTAAAATAAACTGAGCTTTTCAAAACTCTTCAAAGCAAAGTTTTCAATGTTCAACCCGTAGCATACCAGATCCGATCATGACATATGGGCCAGGTTTGGGGTGTTACACCGAGCCTTCAGTAGCATCGACGACCTATAAAATAGAGAAAACACACACATAGAGTAAGCTTTTCGAAAGCTTAGTAAGCCATATACAAATAAACTTGGTATGGAAAGCATATATCAATCACTTGGCAACTTTCATCTATTTGTTTTGGTTCATATAGTTTTAACCACATTAGCCATTTTCACCATTCAAGAATCATATGAACACATAGCTCATCTAGCCAAAACAATTCTCATCATATCACAAATTCCATGTACTTATCACCATAGGAAGATCACTTAGATACTTACCTTAGATACACAAATCATGTATAAACAATGTATCTGGATTGAACTTAATATCACATTATTGTTCATAGTTCGGATTTGACATTCATATCATAGTTTTACCCGTTGAACCCTTAGGAACCTAGTAGGATACTTAGAAAGGTCGAAATAGTAGTACAATGCCAACGTCCTAAACGAGACCTTACATATAATCAGATAATGATGCCTACGTCCCAGACAAGGTCCTATATATAATCAGATAATGATGCCTATGTCCCAGACGAGGTCTTATATGTAATCAGATAATGATGCCTACATCTCAGACGAGGTCTTATATATAATCAAATAATGATGCCTACATTCCAGATGAGGTCTTATATGTAATCAGATAATGATGTCTGGGACTCTTATATGAAATTTCAAATCAACGCCAACGCCCCGACGTGGTCTTACATGATAAAATAGAACAGATACCTATGTATTCCTAGGTTCATGCAAGGCTTCTCGGACTTAATCACTATAACGGATTTATCTCGAAATACAAACACCTATCTTATCATCCATACCCATAATCAACCTCAAACATATAAACAAACATAATATCATATAACTACATTTATTTGCATAATGACTTACCTCGAATTCGATATTTCGAAATGAAAACGGCTAACTTTCACTTTCCCACGATCTAAGTCCATTTTTCTCGGTTCTTGATCTAAACATATTCAGAATTAATCCTTTTCTTCACTATTTCATTCAATTTAATCCAAATATACTTATTTAGGGTAATTTGCAATTTAACCCTCACCTTTTTACATTTAGATAATTTAGTCTAAATTTTCTCAAAACATCAAATACACCAAATTTGCACAAACACATGCTTAATCGAATACTACCCATGCTCATACTAGTCCATACATTTCATCAAATTCACAATTTAGCCCATCAATTTACTATTTTCTCAATTTAGCCCTAATTAGCTAAATTCATCAAAAATTCAAGAACAAAGTATGTTCATCTATCTCATATCTTTCATTTAGCACCAAAAATCATCAAAAAGCTTAACATATCATCAATGGCATCTCACAAAAACATCATCAATTCACAAAATCAATATATGGGTTTTGTAGCTCTCAAAGCAATGATTACAAATACGTAGAAATTATCGAAAAAGGATTAAAAACATACCTTGAATTTAACTAGATGAGTGTCGAAACCTAAAATGGTTTTCTTCCTTTCTTTCTTAGCTATATTCGGCCAAAGTGGATGAGTAAAAATGGCCATTTTGTTTAGTTTTATCCAATATACATATATAATAGTCCTTTTATAAATTTAACCTTTCATTAAATAATTAAAACAAACATATAGCAAGGGCATGATTATCTTTCATTCATCCATTAACTATAAGTTGGCATAGTAACAACATAAGGACTCCACTTCACCAAAGCCACAACACATTTATACTTTAGCAATTAGCAAGCAACTTTCACATTCAATGCAAGTCAATCCTTTTGTCAAATTAATCACACAGACGGGCAATTTAACATACAAAACTTTACCACATGCTTAATCACAAATCAATGACACAAAAATTATTATTAAAATATTATACGGACTCGAATTTGTAGCCCCAAAACCACTGTTTCAACTAGGGTATAAACTAGACTGTTACAATTTCTGCCATAGGCTTAGGTGGCTTCCAATCCAGCACAGCTTCAACCTTCCGGGGGTCAACCATAATCCCCTCAGCAAACACAACATGACCTAAAAAGGTAACTTCTTTTAGCCAGAACTCACACTTGCTGAATTTGGCAAACAATTACTTTTCCTTCAAAATTTACAAAACCACACGAGTATACGAATCATGTTCCTCATCTAACTTTGAATAAAGTAGAATATCGTCTATAAATACTACGACGAATTGATCCAAATAGGGTTGGAAAACCCGGTTCATCATGTCCATAAACGCTGCTGGTGCGTTGGTCAAACCAAATGGCATCACCAGAATCCATAGTGGCCATAGCGAGTTCGAAATGCCGTCTTATGAATGTCTGCCTTCTTGACCTTAAGCTGATGATAACCTGACCACAAATCAGTCTTTGAAAAGACTGAAGCCCCCTTTAGTTGATCGAACAAGACATCAATTCTTGGAAGCGGGTACTTATTCTTAATGGTCAAGTTGTTTAACTGACGGTAATCAATACACATACACATTAATCTGTCCTTCTTCTTAACGAATAATACCGGCACTCCTCAGGGTGATACACTCGGTCGGATGAAACCTCAATCTAAAAGTTCCTGAATCTGAGCTTTTAATTCCACTAATTACTTGGGCGCTATCCTATTTGGGGCAATCGATACAGGCACTGTCCCCGGATAAAGATCAATACCAAATTCCACCTCTCGATCTAGAGGTAGTCCTGAAGCTCTTCCGAAAACACCTCAGGAAACTCCCTCATTGCCCTAACATCCCCCACAACCAAATCATTGACCTCCAAGGCACAAACTAAGGCTATGTACGCCTCATAATCCTTCTTCACCATTCGCTCAGCCTTTAAAGCAGATATTACGTTAGATAGGTAGTTCCTCCTCTCACCTATCACTACCACCTCTTCATCATCGATAGTTCTTAATACTATGCACTTGGCAGCACAATCCAAATTTGCTCGATACCTTACTAACCAGTCCATGCCTAAGATCAAATAAAACTCCCCGAATGGTAGTTCCATTAGATCAGCCGGGAAACCACCCCTTCAACTTCTAAAGGTACAACCCTAAAAAGTCTGTTCATCACTATCGATTGTCCTAACGGACTAATTACTATCATCTCCCTAGAAGCAATCTTAGAGTCTATTCTTAAAGTTTCAGATACCCCACTAGCAACATAAGAATGTGTTGATCCTATATCGATTAATGCAGTATAAGGCAACCCATAAATAAGGAACGTACCAGTTATAACGTTCGATGCATCTCCCTCTTCTCGATGTCTGGCTGCATAGACCAACCCAGGCCATCTTGCATCAGTGTTCCCTACACCTTTGCCTAGTGCTTCATGCCCACAACCAAAATCGTTACCCCCTCTAACCAGACCACGACCCCTCTATGGTTGCTGCACACCTCTATCTGACTGTACATAACCCCGACCCACTAGTTACGCTCTGCCCAACTCCTATGGACAGTCCCTTATTCGATGCTCTGTAGACCCACACTTGAAACAACCTCTACTACCGAGCCAAGCATTCACCAAAATGAAATTTATCACATCGAGAACACCTCGAGGTCGACTATCAACAGCAGATCTCACAACATGATTTGGCCCCTCATACCTAGGCCTCTTCTGTAACCGCCCAACTGATCCTGAATAACCAACATTCCTTTTATTTCTATTCCTATCTCTATCCTGATTCTGCTTTTCGGACTACTTCACCTCCTCGGCTATCTTAGCCTTTTCCACAAGAACATCAAACTCCCTCTCTCGCTGTGGATCTATTAGCACTCGCAACTCATCTCTCAACCCATCCTCAAATCGAACACAATGCTCATGGTCTATGGCCACAATAACTCGCATAACAACTTAAACGTAGGAATTTTACCTCATATTTGGACACCGACTTACTCCCCTGTACCAGATTTAGAAATGCCTTACGCTGCGCATCCACATAACTTGATCCAACATACTTCCCCTAGAATACTGCCTTAAAGAAATCCTAGGTGATACGATCAGCCATACCATCCCTGATCGTGAGCCACCACTAATACGCCTTATCCCGAAGAAGAGACACGACTCTTTTAAAATTCTCCTCATCGTGAAGTCAAGATCATCCGTTATACGCTTAACTACTTCTAGCCAATATTCAGCTGGATTGGGAACTACGCCAGAAACGCCCCTAAACATTTCTACTCTATTGGCTCGGAGCCATTCCGACATAGATTTCTAAGCCCCGGTGCCCATGCCTACCCCAGCAACTCTCTCCAAGACTCGTAACATCGCCTGAGACACCGTATCATCTCCGCCTGTTTGGTCTTGAAATTCTACTTCCACCGCTGGCGGCATTGGTATCTCACTTTCTGACCCATGACCAGATCCTACTGGTTCTGATACAGTAGTCCTGCCCCTACCACGACCACGTACATTACGTCCATGCCCCCGAGTGCTCATGACTAACGTTTGCGACTTAATCTAATTAAAATTTTTATGAGTTAGTATTTCTTTCACTGTTTAACACCGGGTAGTTTTATGAGAAATAGTCTTAAAGAGTAGTTTTCGCAAGACACACCAAAATGTTTCAGTCTTTAAGGCTCGTGTCTCTTAAAACTAACAAACTTATTCAGTCATACCTACAGTGTTTCATGCATACACCAACAATAGTTTAGAACACTTACCTGCGCGGATCGGGTGTTGGTAGACTTGGATGCCATATTTTGATCAAAACATTTCCTCCAATTCACATTGATTTAATAAAACACTATTAAACCCATTTCACAGCCTCGAGTTTTGTAAACCTAGGCTCTAATACCAAAATTATAACACCACAAATTTAGCCTAAATGTTATGACAAGATTCGGTGTGTCACAGGGAAAGGTTTGTAAAAAGACTTTGAAATTTTGATGAAAACCCATAAGTTTGTAGCTTTTTTTGTTTGTTTCTCTTCTTGTTTGTTTTGGGTGATGTTTTGAAACGAGTGGGTTGTAGCTTAAGAAAAATTTCTGAGTTTAATTAATCTTTAATTTTTATCTTTGTTACCACCCGTGGGAAAATAATAATTTAATTTTACTGCTGTTTAAAAAACTTTAGTTAACTTTCGGCTTAAAAGAAAACATGTTAATGTCGTAGCAAGAGTAAATGCTAACTATTAAAACCCAATATTAGTTTAAGAATGCCTTATTACAACTATTAAAATCCCCAAATTAAAGCAGTTTTAAGAAAGAAATAGAGTTTACAGAAAATGACATGCTATGGCCTCCACGAGTCCGCCCCGGCTCCCAAGCCCACGTCTTACCGATCACCTGCAATGTTAAGCAGAGGGGGTGAGTCACCAAGACTCATTGTGTAAATCCCCCTTATATCACATAAATTGCCCCAGGCCCATAATCACATTTTGGACCTTATCCTAGTCAAAATAATATACACAAATATGAATATAGTATACCCAGCTCCCAACCTAGATTTTCCATCCTCTACACACCACCCGTACCAGCCACTCACACCGTGGGGATTTCTACAATCAACCCTCCATCCGCTACACAGCTTATATGGCACCTAGCCACTGGTGACAGAGTCACAAAATGTCCTGTGTGGGGCCAACCCACTTGTGGTATCAAACCACTAGTGACAATCCCTAATAATCATGTATGTGGGCCAACCCACTATGGTACCAAACCACTAGGATGAGTCACAAAATCATATACATGTGGTACCAAACCACTGGTGGTTCCAAACCACTGAAACTTAGTCACGTAATCAAGAATATGAAGCCAACCCACTTGTGGTACCAAACCACTAGTGACAGTCTTAAGCACTTCCCCTCCTTACATCATATCCAACCCATACGTAACATGTGTAAACAAAATAAAAGTATCATGCTATTTAAAAGAACAACATCATTATGGCATACATTTATTACCTCATACATAACAACAAAGTACTTACCTGGTATTTCAACCATACCCATAGAGGCATAACGACTACCCATATAGTCACTCCACTTTTCAAATTTCAAACGATTAGTATCACATATTAATATTAAAGTGTGAAGTTTTACACACCTGATAACAAACAGTACTAAGCTATCTATGTCGCCACTATCACTAGCAGAACCATCGCTATCCGCCTCTTGCTTTTGCTCGGTTAGCCCACAACCCTGGACCAATCTCGAACAAAGAACACCAACGCTTCTTGAACTTAGGGGCTGGGATCAAGGGTCCAACCCCTCCCTTCGCTTGGCTGACCTTTGAGTCCATGAAAAAAAAAAGGCCTTGGTCACTAAACCGATTAAGGTATTAAAATCAAAACGTATGAGAATAAACACTCAAAGGGCTAAGGTTCCTTACCTAGATCGCGAATCCTAAATTAAAACTTGGATCCTCCACTAAATGAATACCTAAGTCAACTAGAACCGAATGTCCCTCAACACACTTCCAACTAGACCAAAAGTTGATAGAACGTGAAAACAAGGCCTCCCTTCAATCGACCAAGAATCAAAGGAATAGGTTAATGTCTTCGGCCTTCAAAAGAAAAGAGAGAAAAAATAAATTCAAATGCAAAAGGAAAATACTTACCACGGTCAGAAGATAATCCGATTAGGGTAGAGGAAGATGAGTAACGTTGATCCACTGAAATAAGGATCAAATGAAGGGATACGAATACCAGAGAGATTCGGCTGATAAAACTATCTAGAAAAGATGATAGGTTCAGCTTTTCTTTCTAAAGAATCAAGAGAATAATAAAGAGGGGAGGTGCTATCTACCAGGAAAGGTTCAGCTAAAGTGTTAAGGAGAAGAATAGAGAAGATGATAGAGTTTCAGCAGGAGGGGTAGCTTGAGGATTTCGGCTTGAAGATAGTGGCGAAAAAAATAGAAACAAAAGTGAAGGGTGGATGGTATAGTAAGATTCGGCTAAGTAGGAAACAATAGGGTGCCATCTTTGATATCTTGAATAAATGCCAAAAGTGATAGCCAAGATGATGGTTTTGATTTTGGGTAATTGAGAGAAAAAAAGTAAACAAAATGGTATGAGGGTGTTTTGGTTTTCAACATTAAGAAAAGAACAAAGAGGATGCTTTAAGTGCTTCCTAGCTATCCAAAATGCTCAACACGCCCCTAGGTGCTACCATCTAAAGTTCGGCCACCCCCAAACTAACTAAACCGCACACACCCACACTCACACACCTCACTTCCCACTTTCGGCCAAACTCTCCTCCTCTCTCCCAAACCTATAATTCTCTCCACCGGTCACTCTCTAGTCCCCATTCGAATATGTTGACCGATTCCCCCTCCTTGAATTCCTCTCCTCCCATCATTCAAATGTGTTGACCCATTCAACATTCATCCACCAGAGTTCAAGTTGAAACCACCTCTCCCTCACCTTGACGTCAAAAAGAAATCCCTAAAAGAAAACTACGCAACTCGAACCTGCTCCCTGCCATCTCTCCTAATGCGTCACTTGCCTGAACCCAAAGTAATGCCTCCTTACCTCTTTACCACTGTATTACTTGTGTCAAAACATACAAGCAACAACCCTTAAGTCCCATCCCATCCAGTTCTCCCCTGAAATGCCCCAAAAAGGAAAATTTTGCCAAGTCTTTGGCTTAACCCTGAGCCATTCCTGGACCCCAAACACCCTAAACTAGCATATTAAGCATAAGATATACATAAAGCGCATCAAATGCAAAGCCCCTAATTTAGGATGTTACATTGCTGGTTATTATCATCAGTTTGTAAAAGGATTATCGATGATAGCTACTCTGTTGACTAAATTACTTCATAAAGATTTGAGATTTGAATGGCCCGATAAATGTTAGAAACACTTTGATCAGTTGAAAACTCTGTTGACTAAAGCTCTAGTTTTGATACAACCAAAATCGGGTAAAGAATTTATGATATATAGTGATGCTTCGTTGAATAGTTTGGGATGTGTGTTGATGTAAGAAGGCAAAGTTATAGCTTATGCCTTGAGACAATTAAAGTCGCATGAAAAGAACTATCCGACACATGATCTTGAGCTAGCTGTTATTGTTTTTGCAATAAAGAATTGGCGTCACTATCTCTTTAGTGAAAAATGTCATGTATTTTTGGATTATAAAAGTCTAAAATATCTGATGACCCAGAAATACTTGAATCTGGGACAAAGAAGATGGTTAAAGCTTTTGAAAGACTATGAGTTTGTGATAGATTGTCATCTGGGTAAAGCAAATGTCGTTGCTGATGCATTGAGTGAGAAATCACTGTTTACATTACGTGCAATGAATGCTCATTTAGACTTGTCTAATGATGGTACAGTTTTAGCTGAATTAAAAGTAAAAACCGATGTTTTTGCAACAAATATACGATCCTCGAAAGTTAATAATAATATGTTAGTGAAACGAGCTCAGTGTGATTCAAACTTTGATTCTGAATTTTGAATTGATCATAATGATTTCTTGAGAATTCGAGATCGAATTTGTGTTCTGAGGAATTCAGAACTGATTCAATTGATTTTAAATGAAGCTCATAATAGTCGTCTATCTGTTCATCCGGGAAGTACAAAGATGTACCATGATCTGAAGCAACACTATTGGTGGTCTGGAATGAAACGAGACATTTCTGACTTTGTTTCAGAATGCTTAGTTTGTCAGCAAGTAAAAGCTTAACATCAGGTTCCATCTGGACTACTACAACCAATTCTGATTCCTGAGTGAAAATGGGATAGAGTGACAATGGATTTTGTATCTAGATTACCTTTGACTCTGAAAAAGAAAGATGCAATTTGCGTAGTGGTTGATCGATTGACGAAATCTGCCCATTTTATTCCGGTACGATCTAATTACTCATTCGATAAGTTAGTTGAGCTTTACATTTATGATATTGTGAAATAGCACAGAGTGCCTTTGTCTATTATGTCTGATAGAGATTCAAGGTTTACTTCACAGTTCTGGAAGAAATTGCAGGAGACTTTAGGTACTAAATTGCACCTCAGTACAGCCTTTCACCCACAAACAGATGTCCAGTCTGAGCGGATCATTTAGATTCTTGAGGATATAATGAGATGTTGCATACTTGAGTTGAACGGTACGTGGGATCAGTATTTACCACTGATTGAGTTTGCATATAATAATAGTTTTCAGTCGAGTATTAAAATAGCACCATATGAGGCTTTGTATGGACGCAAATGTAGAACACCTCTGTATTGGACTGAGCTTAGTGAAAGTAAGATACACGGGGTTGAATTGATCAAAGATACGGAATAGAAAGTGAAAGTAATATATGACAGTCTGAAAGCAGCATCTGATTATCAAAAGTCTTATGTAGACGTGAAAAGAAAAGACATCAAATTTGAGATCAGTGACAAAGTGCTTTTGAAAGTATCTCCGTGGAAGAAATTACTTAGATTCAAATGTAAAGGCAAATTGAGTCCGAGGTTTATCGGACCGTATGAGATCATTGAACGAGTTGGACCTGTTGCATATAGTTTGTTGTTACCACCTGAGCTGGAAAAGATTCACAATGTATTTCACGTGTTAATGCTTCGTCGATACAGATCTGATCCATCCCATGTGATTCCTCCATTTGAGATTGAAATTCGATCCGATATGAGTTACAAGGAAGAATCGATCCGTATCTTAGCTCGTGAAGTGAAAGAGTTGAGAAACAAGAAAATTTCATTAGTGAAAGTGTTGTGGCAAAGACACGAGTGGAAGAGGTTACGTGGGAGCCTGAAAATTCAATGAGACAGCAATATCCGAACCTATTTAACGGTAAGATTTTCAGGGATGAAAATCCTAAGGGGGAGAACTGTAACTATCCGGTTTAGACCCTATCCAGAACAATGGTTTCGTGACCACAAATTTGAGTCATAAAAATATTTTAATATTATTTTTAGAGCATATGATATCTGATTAAGCATGTGTTAAAGTTCTGTGAATTAATTTGTTTGTTGGTGTGTTTAATTTGGTAAAAGGATTTAATTGTGAAAGATGCAATATTTGCATGCTTTATGAAAAGATACATATTTTTCATGGCTTTTAAATGTGGAGGCCTTATGAGGCAATTAAGCCATTTTATAAGCTAGTGGATGGCAAAGGACAAATATGACCTTAATGTATATATGTTTCAAATATTAATTGAAAGGATAATATAGTAAATAATATAATAACATGATTTTTAATAAAACAAATGCATAAGAATAAGCTAATATGTTATGTTCATCCACCGAAAATTAGAGAAAGAAGAAAGGTTTAAGTTCTTTTGATTTTCGGCACACATTTTGGCTTGGTCAAGGTATGTTTTGCTTCATTTTTTGGTACTTTCTATGTTTTCGTAATCGTTGCTTCGAGTGCTTTGAAAACCATGCCTTAATTTTGTGAATTGATGATGTTTTTGAAATGTTTCATTGATGAACACATGAGTTTTGTGATGTTTGAAGATGAATTATGAATTATATGTGATAGATTAACAAGATTTATTTTTGGAGTTTTGATGATTTTGAGTATTTTGGACTTAATTTAGGAAATACTATTTTGAAGGACTAAATTGTGAAATAAATGAAATGTGTGGACTTGTATGAACTACATGAGAATTTGGATAGGCATGGGTAATATGAAATTGGTGTATTTTTTGATTTTATGAAATAAGGACTAAAATGTCAAAATGTGAAAGTGTGAGGGCTAATTTGCAAATTACCCTAAATATGTGTTTTTGGATTAAATTGAATGTTTTCGTGAATAAATGGATTAAATTTGAATATGTATAGATCAAGAACCGAAGAAAATGGATTAAATGAAAATGGACTATTAAATTTGAATGTTTTCGCGAGAAATTGAAAGTAATTAAGTTGTCGAGTCTGTTTCCATTAAACCGAATTTGAGGTAAGTCGATGTACAAATAAATGTATTTGATTTGAGCTATTTATGCATTTATGTAGTTTAGATGGCTATGCATAATGTTCGAGATGAAATGTATATGAAATCCGAGGATATATCGAAAAGTTGTAAATGTCTGAGAAGTCCTGTATGAACCTAGGAATAGATAGGTTAACGTATGTCATGACATAGGTGTCCGTTATGTGATATCAAGTAAGACCACGTCTGGGACGTTGGCATTGGTTCCAGATTACGTGTAAGACCACGTCTGGGATGTTGGCATCGATATGAGACTTACGTGTAAGACCATGTCTAGGACATTGGCATCGTATTGATTTGTGTAAGACCCTGTCTGGGACAGTGGCATCGATATCTGATTACATGTAAGACCATGTCTGGGACGTTGGCATTGTAGGATTATTTTGAACATTCTGAGTATCCTTTTAGATTCTGAACGGTTCAACGGGCAAGTCTGAGAAATGAATGACTATGTCATTTGTATATCCGCTTCAAGTACGTTTGATGTATATGTTTTGAATAGGCATGGAAGGTGAGTAAATATGCATATGGATGCAATAAACCAAAAATGTGATATATGAATGAATGTGACTGATCGTGTCAAATAGTCGAGTTTTCAATATTTATAAAGAATGATCAAACCTATAGACTAACTATGACAACGATGGAGGCAAGTGCACCTATCGAACAGTAGTATAGTTTAGGCAAGAATATCTTATCAAACGCAATGGAACCTAAAAGTACTACTCACTTTCTTTCTATTATTTAGCCTGAAATATGGAGTGATTGGTTTATAAAACTAATGAAAAACTAAACTAGATGCAAAGACAAAAGAATGAATTGGAGAAAACTTTAGGAAAACTCAGTTGATGAAGACGATACCCTCAGGAAGAATCCAACTATGGCTTCTCTTATTATTTATTCCCCAAACCATATGATTTATTTACTTAGCTTGTTCCATGAGACTCCCTAACCTATATTAAACCCTCTCTCGAGGTGAATAACATCTAACCTTAGGTTAATTAGTGGAACTCTCGTTCTCTTGTAATAACCCCCAAGAAAGAAGTAAATCGATCAATGGACTCCCATATTAGGTTTCACCCTAATTTGAAAAAATCTCGTAACCCTATCTCTAGGTGCCGGATCAACTCCGCTCAATTATGCTAGATCTACTCATAGGTAGGGTCCATTCCTCCTCCACCTAAGCACATCAGATTAAATTGAGCAACATAATTAGGAACAAACTAAGTACTTATCATATAATTTAGAAATCAAATAACAAAATCTATTATAGGTTTCATCCTCTTCAGGTATCTAAAGGGTTTAGTTCATAACTAAATAAGAAAACATCTCAAGAGAAAAGATAAAAGAAAACATAAGAAATCCTTAAAACTCCCTGAAGGAATTGAAAGAGAGATCTTTTGTCTTGAATAGAGTTTCGGCTTCTTGAGATGGATCAACCGGCTATCTTCAAGTGATTCCCTAAAAGATGAAAGCTTCGGTAAAATCCTCTGCCAAAAACCGTCTCTGTTTCGGCTTCTGTCGAACTTCCCTTTTTAGTTGCTACCTTGGGTGTTTATATAGGCTTTGACATGCTTTACTTGGATCCTAAGTATCCTAATTCAAGTAGAATTCCTCCTAGGATGTTTAAGTAGAATCAAGAATGTGTTTCTTTGCCACTAAGCATCCAAATCTGAGTGAAATTGCTCTTTCCCGCGGCAGGGGCACGGCCATGGCACACACCCATGTAAATCGTCTTCAGGCCGTATCTTGATTCTGTCGATTGGGGCACGGCCGTGTGAATCGTGGCATGGCCATGTGAAGCAAATGGCAAGGCACGGTCGTGTGGTTTGAAGTCTAGGCCATGTCGATTTCTTTTGGCCCAAATTGGCCCGTTTTAAGCCCATTTTATCGTTCTTTTCATCCTCGGTGCTTTCCTGAGTATAAACATGAAAAGAAAGGATTAAAAGCACTTTTTTACATAAATCAAGGGCTAGATCATCCAAAATCATACTAAATATGGGTTTAAAATATGTTACTTTACGGTTTATCAAATACCCTCACACCTAAGCTTTTGCTTGTCCTCAAGCAAAATTCTCAACTTACAATTAAAGCGAACTTTCCATAATTCATAATTCCTATCGACAATGTCTCATCATAATTCATAGATAATTTAAATGGATAATTTAACTCAAAGAGTCCTAAAGATTCAATCACGATAAGTCATACATTTGTAGTACGAAAACATAGGTGTCTCCCTTTATCTAAATAATTACCTTTAATTCAAAACTAATAAGGATTGACATCCTCACAAAAGATTCACTCAAATCACTCGAAGTGTTTCAGGTTCAAGAATAAGCACTCATAAGTCAAACCTAAAAAGTTAATCCCATAGGTTTGCCTAAAAATCAAATCTCCACCACTGTACATGAGATGATACACAGATCAAAAGGTCTTTATCAGGGTTGTAACGGGGCTAAGGTTAAGGGTATGGATACAGGTTGAATTATAGGGTTAAAATCGAGACTAACTTGACAAATTACCAAACTAGAAACAATGAATTAAGTATGAATATTTACATCGAATGAAAACTAATAATACCTACTATTGATAATTACTCCATAATAAAGAGTATTTTCATCACTTAAAATTTTATAATACTTTAATATGAGCTTTTTCTTCAATAATTGGAGTTAAATGCTCTAAGCTCTTTTATATACTACTAATATTGAATAAACTTGGAATTTTTTTAAGAACAAACTAAAAAAAAAACATAACAGAATGAACTTTGATAATTGAAATAACCTAATTTGGCAACTGATCAAATTAATTCTCGATAGAGGGGTAGTCAAAAGAATGTTGATAACAAATACAAAGGGTTTTGGGTTAATATCAAACGGGTAATTCAATAAAAAGGGTTGTTTAGGATCAACGGGGTTCATTAGGGGTTAATTTTGAAGGTAGGCTTTTTAGTGGGGAAAGTGGGTTAAAACCTAGGTGCCTTTATCATCTCAGTATATCAAATCATTAATGTGGTCTCGACATGTATAATCAAGGCAAGTTCTAGAATAACAGATCAAAGTTGACACACTCATAATCAATAAAGTGAGCACGAAAAAGAATGCATGCTCTATAAGGCTCAAAATCTCACAAAAATTTTGGGTGTTTTTGACATCAATCCTTGTAAACTTCAAAGTAATACTCAAATTCAGTTCAACCACCTATTAATTTTTATTTTTTAGAAAGTAGACTTATCATGCTCGATTCTTTAGTATCCTTCAAATTTAATCATCAATGCACAATTAACTATGACTTACTCTAAAACATATCAATACAAATCATAAATCAACAGAAATTTCATCCTAATTAGTAATATGAGAAAAATACTTGAAAACAAGACTAAATTCAGATTTTGAGAATAATGCAAAAGGTTAGGTACTTTTACCCCCCACACTTAAGATGTACATTGCCCTCAATGTACAAAGATAGATAAACAATTATGTAATAATAAAATCAAAAGAGAAGGGGAGAAGTAACACTTCCTGAATTTTTGGATGAAGTCTATGAAAAGAAACCAGATAAGATTGGAGGTGAACGTGGGGAAGCATATCGAACCGTTTGAAATTGAATCCTCAAAGTAGCCAGCTTGTTTTTATTGTATCTTAAGCTAAATCTAAATATCATAAAATATAAGAAAAAGAAAATAAATTAAAATAAAGTAAAAAATAATGATGAAATAAAATAAAAACAAAAATAAATAATTGAGAATGAAAGACAACTAGAAAAATGGGGAATGAGGTTTAAGTAGAGATGTAACCCGTGTTTTGGGATTTTGAATTTTGAACGCATTCAGGGTGTTCGGGCATGGCCGTGGGTGTCATGGCACGCTCGTGTCTTTCTTCACACGGTCATTTAATACAAGCGTGCTCCTCCCGTGTTCGATAAGTCAAAATGTTGGCACGGTTAAAAGGCATGGCCATGTTTAGCCTGTGCTTGACAAGTCAAGAACCTCAAGACGGGCTTCACGACGCGTGGACTATTATCACCACCTGTGTTGGGAAAATAAATTTTTGTATGTCGTGCACGGCTACTGACACGCCCATGGTTCATCCTCTGGCTTCCACACGACCATGGGCACGCCTGTGTGTAAGGCCATGTGGCCTAGAAATCTGCTCTTTGGTTAGTTTATGGTTAGGTGCTAAAAAGAAAAGGAAAAGAAAAAAATAAAAAATAAAAAATAAAAAATGTAAAAATAGAGTTAGTGCTCGGGTCGCCTCCCGAGAAGCACTCGTTTATAGTCTTAGCTAGACTTTACCTCTCATTCGTATGGTCATGGTGGTTTGAGGAGGTGAAAATCATTTCTCATGTGATCACTTCGGTTATGGATATATAGTTTAAGTCGAATAATATTTATCTCAAAAGTGTCAAATTTAGGATTGCTGACATTGACTGTGCCGTATAGGAAGACATTTAGTACATGAAAAGTGATTTCTTCGTTTGTCTTGAGGTCTGAATTTGTGATTCGAGGGTCTTCCTTAATCAACAATACCTGATCTCCTAATTTGAAGTGATTCATTGTTCCTATCACTGTCTGGGGCTCCTTCTGCTTTCACTGCATGCGGTTCCTGCTCCTCTTTGATTTGTGTTTCCTGCTTTTTAGTTTGTCAACCCTAAGGCTTTGTTCCTTATGTATTTCTTCTTTGTTTGCACGAGGTCTAGGATCTAGCTCATCTAAGTGATTTCGTGATGCTTCCTGTAAAGAAGGTTGAACCAAATGATTATCAATAAAATTAACATTCGTACCTTTATTACTCGATGTCCTAGCTAAGTTAAGAGCTTGAAAAGTGATTGTTTTGTTGTCTACACGAAGTGTGAGTTCACCGAATTCTTCCTCTGTGTGGTCTTTCTTTATTGCATCGGGATATGGCACACGAGGTTGGTACTCTGTAATTAACGATTTTGGTAAATCATGGTACACCTCAACCTTACCTTTTCTTACCACAGGTTTTTCCCTTGGGTTTGGATCCACTAACAATTACTGTTATGAGCTTGTATGGCTTAGGGCCCATGATTCGGCTCAAGTTTGTAGCCTTGTGGTGTTTCCTGTGGTGAAAGTTAAACAATTTGATTATCAACTAAATTTACTTTCTCACCTTTATCACTTGATGTCCTGGCCGAGTCAAAAGCTTGTAGACCGATTGATTCATCACCTACACGAAGAATGAGTTCTCCTGTACCAATATCAATTTTAGTCCTGGCAGTTGCTAGAAAGGGTTTTCCTAAAATTAAAGGAATCGTGTTGTCCTCATCCATGTTTAAAACAACAAAATACTGGGAATTCAATTTATCAATTTTGATTAGAACATTTTCTACTATACCCCTAGGAATTTTTATCGTTTTATCAGTTAATTGAATGCTCATCCTAGTTTGTTTGGGTTTCGCTAGACCTAGTTGTTTAAACATTTTGTAAGGCATAACATTGATGCTTGCCCCTAAATTCGCTAATGCATTATCAACAGATAAATTACCAATTAAACATGGAATCGTAAAACTCCCTGGATCTTTTAGCTTTCGTGGTAGTCTATTTTGTAGAATTGCTGAGCACATTGCGTTTAGCTCCACGTGGTGCTCTTCGACTAATTTGCGTTTGTTGGTCAAGAGCTATCTTAAAAATTTCCTCGAGTCTGGTATCTAAAAAAGAGCTTCAAGTAGAGGAAAGTTAATATGTAAATTCTTTAAGAGTTTAAGAAACTTATCGAACTGTTCCTCTGAATCGTCTCTTTTTATTGCTTTGGGATAAGGTATGCGAGGTTGGTACTCTTTGATTACCGGTTTTGGCTTTTCTTTTGTTACATCTACCTTACCTTCGTCTCCCTAGTTTTCTTGTATTGAGTTTGGTTCATCTATCCCCTTACTATCTTGAGCTGAAATGGCTTGAATTTGTTCCTTTCGGTTAACCTCGGTGTTACTTGGTAGACGTCCTAGCGGTCGTTCTGACATTAGCTTTGTGAGATGTCCCACTAACCTAGTAAGTTCTCCAACTTAATTTTCTATCCCTTTGATCGATTTTTGTTGTTCATCAAGTGCCGCTTTAGTCTTTTGGAAACGAGAATCTGTGGCTGCCATGATTTTCGTCTGAATTTCTTCAAGATTCGCTCCTCTTCTTGTTGGTGAGGTGGTTATTGAAAATTTGGAGGAAGTTCCGATCTTTGGCTATTTTGATCATCCCATGAGAAATTGGGATGGTACTTCCAACCTGCATTATAAGTGTCACTATAAAAATTATTTTGATATCTAGAATAGTTACCTGTATAGTGAGCTTGCTCATTTTCTATGCCATATCCGTAGGGTGGGTACTCAGGATTCGCCACGCCTCCTAGATTCAAATCATATTGTATTTCTGGATGTTCCTACAAGGGACTATAGCAATCATCAATCTTTTTATTCATCATCTCTAACTGATTAATAACCTGGTGACCACGTCGAGGTTGAAGACATTGGCTGTTTTAGTAGGAATTGTCATCATGACTTGCCATTGATAATTATTTAGTGCCATCTTTTCCGTAGACTAAAACTTTCTGCCAAAAGAAAAATAGAGGAAAAAATTAGCAAAGTAAAAATAAAAATAAATAATAATAATAATAATAATAATAAATTTAATAAAAAAATTTGCTAAAGCAATAAAAATAGAGCTTTCATAATATTTTAGTGTTCCCCGGCAATGAGGCCAAAAACTCGATCGTGTCAAACAGTTGAGTTTTAATATTTATAAAGAATGATAGAACCTGTAGAATAACTATGACAACAATAGAGGCAAGTGCACCTATCGGACAGTAGTATAGTTTAGGCAAGAATATCTTATCGAACCCAAGGGAACCTAAAAGTACTACTACTCACTTCCTTTCTGTTATTTAGCCTGAAATATGGAGTGATTGGTTTATAAAACTAATGAAAAACTAAACTAGATGCAAAGACAAAAGAATGAATTGGAGAATGACTTTAGGAAAACTCAGTTGATGAAGATGATACCCACAAGAAGAATCCACCTATGACTTCTGTTATTATTTATTCCCCAAACCGTATGATTTCTTTACTTAGCTTGATCCGTGAGACTCCCTAACCTATATTAAACCCTCTCTCGAGGCGAATAACGTCTCACCTTATGTTAATTAGTAGAACTCTCGTTCTCTTATAATAACACCCTAAGAAAGCAGTAAATCGATCAATGGACTCCCATATTAGGTTTCACCCTAATCTGGCAAAATCTTGTAACCCATCTCTAGGTGCCCAATCAACTCCGCTCAATTATGCTAGATCTACTCTTAGGTAGGGTCTACTCCTCCTCCACCTAAGCACGTCAGATTAAATTAAGCAACATAATTAAGAACAAACTAAGTACTTATCATATAATTTAGAAATCAAATAACAAAATCCATCATAGGTTTCATCCCCTTCAAATATCTGAAGGGTTTAGTTCATAACAAAATAGGAAAACATCTTAAGAGAAAATATAAAACAAAACATAAGAAATCCCTAAAACTCCCTAAAGGAATTGAAAGAGGGATCTTTCGTCTTGAATAGAGTTTCGGCTTCTTGAGATGGATCAACTGGCTATCTTTAAGTGATTCCCTAAAAGATGAAAGCTTCGACAAAAGCCTCTACCAAAAACCGTCTCTGTTTTACCTTCTGCCGAACTCCCCTTTTTAGTTGCTAACTTGGGTGTTTATATAAGCTTTGACATGCTTTACTTGACTCATAAGTATCCTAATTCAAGTAGAATTCCTCCTAGGATTTTTAAGTAGACTTAGGAATGTGTTTCTTTGCCTCCAAGCATCCAAATCCGAGTGAAATTGCTCTTTCCCGTGGCAGGGGCACGACAATGGCACACGCGCGTAAATCATCTTCAGGTTGTGTCTCGATTCTATCGATTGGGGCACGATCGTGTGAATTGTGGCATGGCCGTGTAAAGTAAATGGCAAGGGATGGCAGTGTGGTTTGAAGTCTAGGCCATGTCGATTTCCTCTTTGGCCCAAATTGGCCCATTTTAAACCCATTTTCTCGTTCTTTTCATCATCGGGTGCTTTCCTGAGTATAAACATGAAAAGAAAGGATTAAAAGTGCCTTTTTACATAAATCAACGGCTAAATCATCCAAAAGTATACTAAATATGGGTTTAAAATATGTTACTTTTACGGTTTATCAGTGACATGAGTAAATGATGAGATGATATGTGATATATGTGCTTTAGTGAGTCATGGGCATATGAGATATTTGAGTTGTGAAATATGAGTAAGTAAAGGCTAAGTAATGAGCCAAGGATGATATTATGAATTTGTAAATAAGAAATATTAATGTCATTTTATCAATGTAGCTATTTGCAAATTATGTTAAGTTTATTTGCATATGGCTTACTAAGCTTTTGGAAAGCTTACTCAGTGTGTGTGTTTACTCTGTTTTATACTTCGTCAAAGCTACGAAGGCTCGGGGACCATCGAAGATCATCATCACACTACTCAATCATATTTTGGTACTTTGAAAATCTGTATATAGCTTATATGGCATGTATAGGCTAGTTACTTTGAGTTTTGTTTGATATGTGTATATAGACATGTGATTTGGCTAGTTAAATGCTTGAGTTATGAATGACTAGTATATGTCTTATGATGCTAGTTTTGGTATGGTATGATAGCAAATGAAATGGTCATATGGATAGTAAGTTTATGGATGAATAACTAGCACATTATTGATGATAAGTTTGTGATGGAATTTGTCTTGGAATGCTTGTGGTTAAGTTGAGTTGAATGGCTATTCAGTTGGTATTGATGTTAAGCTCATAAGTGAATAGAAATGATGTATAATTAGGCATGTTCTGGTTGCCTTTGATGCTTGGATTGGTTCTTAATTGTGCTTGTATGAATAACCCAAGTGTGGGTGGCATTTTGGTCTTGTAAATGGCCTATGTTTGCCCACACGGTTGAGCACACGGGCATGTGGATCGACCGCGTCTTTCAAGGTTGCAATTCAAAACAAGTCAGGCTCGACCACGAGCTGGACACATAGGCATGTCTCAGGCCATGGGGACAAGTCAGTATGTATGCCCTGTTTTGACACGGCTTAGACACATGGGCGGTGTCGAGGTCGTGGATGCATTACACCTTACCACACGAAAGTGAGACCTCTGAACAAGAAAAATTTTAAATTTCTGAGAATTTTTGTATGTGTTTGGTTCAGTCCCGGCCCTATTCTAAAGCATGTTTAAGGTCTCGTTGACCTATTTAAGGGACACTTTGATTTGATTCGATTGAGAAATATTATGAAAAGTCAGTAAAAGATCTGAATTGTCCGGTAATGCATTTAGCCCTAAACCGGTGATGATTACGGGTTAGGGGTGTTACACGACTAATTGATTAAACAAGAAAATCTAAAGCAACAGTTGGTTATGATTACTGAAGTGAACTAATCACCCATGTCCCAATTTGATAAATTTTGTTATTTAATTTCTCGTGATTAGTTTATTTCATTTTTTTCTTTTATTATTATTAGTATAGATCACTAAAACCTTCCTTCTTATTCATCGTAATAAATTTCGTTTAAAATAAGAATTAGATGTATTTATGCTGAGGTTAGAATTAATTTAGTGCTCGCAACCCTTGGGTACGATCCTTGGAGTACTCATCTACTCTGTTTTAACTGTATTACAACCTAATCTGTATACTTGCAAATACCTCTTTTCATATATTTTGTGCAGGATTTCTACTCTAGACGTTGGTACGTCCGAAGGCAGTCAAGTTCACATCCTTGGTGGGATTGTTAATAAAGTGGAAGAGTAGTTTGTCTCCTTCATATATAGATGGCGCACTATTTGAAGCCTCAATGCAGATGAATATGTCCACTAATTATTGGTATTTGTCATACTCCTAGACAACATTCACCATAGATGGTCTTTGGCCATATGTATATCGTTCATTGGCTATTGGCAGGAGTTAATCGCCATGTTTTCTATCAATTGATATGCATGCTCATGTGTCATGTTCATTAAAATTCTTCCTACTGCTTCATCTAACACTGACCGTGCATGTGCATGCAACCCATTATAAAACATTTGCAATCATAACCACTCAGGTACTCCATCGTATGGCCATTTCTGAATCAATGTTTTAAAGTGCTCCCAAGCTTCATGGAAACTTTCTCCTTCTAATTGCTTAAGCGTAGCTATCTCTCTGCTTCCTGGACTATCTTGCTAATAGGGAATAAATTTTGTAGGAATTTTCCTACAAGCTCGCCCCATGTCGTAATGGATCCTGGTGCCTGTGAATCTAACCACAAGAAAACATTATCTATTAAGGAAAAAGGAAATAGTCAAAGACGAATAGCATCATCGGTGACTATATTATATTTAAATGTGTCACAAAGTTGAAGGAACTATTTTTAATGTTGGTGCAAATCCTCCATCATCGTGCCCATAAACGGTTGATTATTTTGAATCATTTGAATCATTGCTGACTTGATCTCAAAATGATTGGCCATAATAGTTCGCCTCGTTATACTCCCCTGAGCCATGTCCAAATTTGGTAGCATATTCTCTTAGAGTTCATTTGTAATGCGCCATATTTGCGGTTAACTATGGTGGTGGTGGTATGTCTAGTGGGTTATCATTAGCTTCATCAAACAGTAGGTTGTCATGAGGTATGTTGCCCACAAAAGGTGGTGGGTTCTCCATCTGCTATTTCTATCGATGATTCTTACGAATTATTTTATCTAGATTTATTGTTGGCGTTATTGGTGTTCCCCTACTACGAGTCATACACTAAACCCAAAGAGAGATTAAGAAGAGTTAGGACAATCAAGAAAGTAAGAGTGAATCTCCTTACAACGACTCAGAATAATCCAATGAGTATTAACATGTCCCATAAGTGTAGCATAAAGATTAAGCACTCTCTAAACACACCAACATGTCCTATTGAATTAAGCTTAGCTCAAAATTCCCTTATCTCTCGAACCTATTCCAGAGCCTTTCACCCAAAACACAAACATAAAGTGAGTACTCACATTCCTATGGATATCCAATGGTTTCAAGAGATTATATTGTCAAAACATATATTTAAAACATAGAGCTAGCAAATCATGAGGAGCTTGTAGAGCATTATTCATATTGAGCTCGCAGTATAGAGTTCCAATATCAGTATTCATAAAAGCACATATTTAAACACAATCATAAAATGAAGTTTTAGTGAAGGCTTACTCTCAGAACTTAAGTTAAAACCCTATGCTCCTGATTAACAACATGGTTCACACATACAAGTGGCGACCCGTGAACACTCACTAATTTGCTGAATGTTTTAGAAAAGCTTTAGTTTTCCATTGTATTTGCTTGTAGATGGTTCTATCAGTTTACAATTTCAAAAACACACACAAGTATCTAACAAACAAAACACATTGAAACTCATACAAAAACACAAGCGTACCTAGGTTCACACATGCTAGTCTTTTGCGAACCTAGTCCCTTTTATTACAAACCTTCTTAAGAATTCTAAAGAAACAGAGTCTTACCTTAAGTTCTAAGAGCTAAGATTATGGGTTCTTGATTTTGTAAAAAAAAAAAAAAGATAATCGATGAAGAAATTCGAGAGAGTTTTTGTAACACCCCTTACCCGAAACCTTTGCCGGAGTCGAGTATGTGGCATTACTAGACTTGACTACTAATTTGGGGCATAAAAATTTAAAGCTGTCCAACTGCATCATGCTGACTAAATTGACCATAACTCGAGTTACAAAACTCAAAATTTAGATCCGTAAATTTTTCTTGAAATTAGACTCATATAAATTTTTACATAATTTTTCCAGAATTTTTCATATAGCCAATTAGTACAGTTTATTCATCAAAGTTACCCCTATTTCACTGTTTGATAATTCTGACCTATCTTTACAAAAACTCAGTTATCTCATTGCACAAAATTTAAATAATGTCCTTTTTTTATTCCAATCAAAAATAGACTCATTAAGGATTCTAAACATATAAACTATGCTCCATAATTATTTTTTACAATTTTTAACAATTTTTCCAAGACAGAACAGGGACTCACGAATTCATTCAGAACAAGTCTCACTAAAACTTAAATATCTCATAATATATAATTCCTTTGCCTACTCTGTTTCTTTCATGTAAAATAGACACAATAATATTTAATTCTATATCTAATTCACTTTCTAATTCAATTTATCATATTTTTGGTGTTTTTCAAAATCACATCACTGCTGCTAACTAAAAACTATTTCATTTCAAAATATGTTAACTAGTTTATGACCGAACATACCCACATACAACTCATACGCCCATGCATTTTAATCATTTATACAAATTAACCTGTACCTAAAACATTCACATAATATCCTAACATCATCGATTTATTAATAAAACACAACTACGGTTCCATATAATCGAGTGTACCATAAGTACTCTTATCAAATATAAAAGTTTTACTCTAATACTTACCACAAAGCCATACATCTTTAAGCATTATCAATTGACATTTTAATGCAAGCAACCATATCATATATGAAACCTAAACTTAACCAAAACTCAAAAGCAACAGCCTTATTCGCAAGGCCATATTTATATTTACAAACCGACATCATTCTTATTTATCAAAATAAAGCTTATACATGCCTTTGATTCAAAAGTTTACAAAACTATACCAAAGAGAGTGATAGTGTGGTCGATTTGTCTTGGTGATCCCCGAGCCCGTAGTTGAAATATTGATCTATAAAATAGAACACAACATAAACAGAGTAAGCTCACCGGCTTAGTAAGTCCTAAGCACATATACTTACAATGAACATACAATTAAACACTTAACTTTTCAAACTAATAATATTGCACATAAATTTCTCTATATATATATATATATATATATATATATATATATCAAATACACTAGCCGAATACTAAGGTCACATTTGTATCTATTTTCATCACTATATCCCTCGATCATAAGCTTTATCAACTTCACATATATGCTATGTATATTCACATCAAATTGATTCATAACAAAAAGAACTAAACTCACTTTCTTCCTTACTAATATAGTAGGCAAATTCTTACCCGAACATTTAGTACATAACCACATATATATCTCACCTTGTTTGATCCTCAAAATCTCCACTTATGGCATATCACCGACACAAAGCCTGCTAGGCGTTTAAGCCCGAATTAAATCACCGGTAGAAATCCTGCTAGGCATTATAGGCCGAAATGAATCACCGGCACGAAGCCTGCTAGGCATTATAGCCCGAAATAAATCATCAAGACGAAGCACGCTAGGCACTAAGCCCGAATATATCACCGGCACGAAGCCTGCTAGGCACTAAGCCCGAATATATCAATGTGATCAATCATTCCACACACATTTCATATCTAAACTTATTCACCTTAAACAAATAAATCATTACTTCATCATACAATCCCACAATTCGCATTCATACACTTATTCATATCACATTATCAATTTATGAAATCAATCCAATACACATATATACATTCGGCTATAACATGATTATATACTAAAATTTATCAAACATTATCATTTAATAAGTTCATGAATAATTCTTTAACAAATTTCAACAAGGGCTTACCTCGGTTGTCGATAGGTAAATGCGAATCGGTTATTCGAGAACCTTCGTCTTTCCCCGATCTAACTCCGTTTTTCTTTGCTCTTGATCTAAAACACATTAAATTTAGCTTATTCAAGCACAATTCATCTCAATTTAGTCCCTAAGCACATAAATGGGCAAATTACTATTTTACCCCTAGTATTTCACAACTTTGTAATTTAGTCCTATTTGCATAAAACTCAAAATACATCAAATTTCCCCATACTCCTTAAGGGCTGAATATATATGAGGACTATACAAGTCCATATCTTTCATTTATTTTGCAATTAAGCCCATCTAAATTTTTATTTTTACAATTTGGCCCTAAAAACACAAATTCACCAAAACTTCCAACACATAATATACTAATTTTAACCTATCTATCATCTAACATCATCAAGCATCATAAACCTCAAGAATTCATCAATGGCGATTCATACATACACAATAATCTTAGAAATTCTAGCATGGGTCTGCATGCGTTTGAAGCAACGATCTCAAAAACGTAAAAATAATCAAAAACCGAACTCAATTACATACCTAATCAAGCTTGCAAAGACCGAATGTTTGAGAGCTTTGGTTTCTCTCTTCTTTTTCTTTTGTTTTGGCAATAACAATGAAAATAAAGATGAACACTCCACTTTCTTTTATTTTATGTTTTGTTTATAATATGTTTATAATATAATAATATATTATAATATAACATATAATATAAACATATTTTTACTTTATAAAATTTGCATGTTGTCAGTCCACTATCTCTAAAAATGGGTTATTTACCCTTTTAATGCTTCATATTAAGCCATGCTCAAATAGGCACTTTACACTCTAGTATGCCAC
Source organism: Gossypium rotundifolium (assembly GCA_025506655.1). Taxonomy (NCBI): domain Eukaryota; kingdom Viridiplantae; phylum Streptophyta; class Magnoliopsida; order Malvales; family Malvaceae; genus Gossypium; species Gossypium rotundifolium. Next base: position 103,324,967 of record CP106733.1, on the reverse strand, counting down.
TTTTACCTTTTACGCGATTAAGTCCTTTTGTCAAATTCGATGCTCAAACGATAAAATTTTTCTCTGAAACTTCCACACACATAATTTCACATATAATAAACTCAAAATATAAATATTAAATATTTATCGGACTCGGATTCGTGGTCCCAAACCACCTTTCAATTAGGGTCGATTCGGTCATTACAACCCTCCCCAAGGATTTTCGTCCCGAAAATTTTACCGTTAAACAACGTCGGATATTGTTGCCTCATTGAATCTTCAGCTCCCACGTTGCCTCTTCAACTCCATGTCGATTCCATAACACTTTCACTATGGAAATCTTTTGTTTCTTAACTCTTTCATTTCCGAGCTAGAATATGGATCGGCTTTTCCTCATCGTCATATCAGTTGTATCTCAATCTCGCATAAAGCAATCACATGTGACGGATCGATCAGTATCTGAAGCATAAAAACATGAAATACATCGTGTATCTTTTCTAATTCGGAGGGTAGCTTCAATCTATAAGCAACAGCCCAATACGTTCAACGATTTCATACGGTCCGATGAACCTCTGATTCAACTTGCCTTCCGACCAAATCGAGTACTTTCTTCCATAGGAAACTTTTAAGAATACACGATCTCCTACGAAATTCAATGTCTTTACGTTTCATATCAAGATAGGACTTTTGTCGATCCGATGCAACTTTCAAATTATCTTTGATTATGGCCACTTTACTTCGGTCTCTTTAATCAAATCAACCCGTGTATCTTATTTTCACCGAGCTCGATCCGGTATAATGGTGTTCGACATTTTCACCCGTATAAGGCTTCATAAGGTGCCATTTTGATACTTGATTTAAAGCTATTATTATAAGCAAATTCAATCAAAGTTAGGTATCGTTCCCACGTACCTTCAAACTCGAGAACGCAACATCTCAACATGTCCTCAAGTATTTGAATAGTTCGCTCGGATGGCCAAATGCATCTGCGGATGGAAGGTCGTACTAAAATGAAGTTTAGTACCTAAAGCTTCTTGCAACTTCTTCCAAAACCGTGATGTCAATCTCGAGTCTCGTGCGAAACAATGGAACTCGTTACACCATGCAATCTCACAATCGTGATACGTTACAATTCAAAGAAGTTTATCAAGTGAATAGTCATGCGTCTTGGCACAAAATGAGTGATTTAGTCACCTATCAACTATAACCTGACGGCATCCTTCCTACTCGGTGTCATAGGAGACCGGATACAAAATCCATTGTGATTCTATCCTATTTCCATTCGGTATCATGATTGGTGAAGTAGTTCGGATGGCACTTGATGTTCACTTTTACTTGGCGACAAATTAAACATTTCAAAACAAATTCAGATATATCCCGTTTCATGCCCTGCCACCAATAGAACTGCTTTCAAATCATTATACATCTTTGTGCTACCGGATGTATTGATAATTGACCACTATGGGCCTCACTCGAATTACTCAGATCAAATCTAAGTTTTTCGAACACACATTCGGTTTTAAAATTCAAGCAGTCATTTGCATCAATCGAAAATCGATTACGTACCCTTTTCACCTCAATTGACTAGCAATCAAATCTTCATCAACTTTTGTGCATCACAAATTTGTTGAATAAACATTGGTCTTGCTCAGAACTTCGGCTATGATCGAACCATCACTAGACATAGCCATCTGTGCATTCAGTGCATGAAGAGCAAATAATGATTTCTAACTTAATGCATCCGCAACAACATTAGCTTTTCCCGGGTGATAGTCAATCATCAATTCATAGTCTTTCAACAATTCTAGCCACCTGCGTTGTCTCAAATTTAGGTCTTTCTGAGTCATTAGATACTTTAGACTTTTATGATCTGGATAAATGTGACATTTCTCGCCAAACAAATAGTGACGCCAAATTTTCAATGCGAAAACAATGGTCGCAAGTTCTAAGTCATGCGTCGGGTAATTTCTTTCGTGCGGCTTCAATTGTCTTGAAGCGTAGGCTACAACTTTGCCTTCCTGCATCAAAACGCAGCCCAAACCATTTAAAGAAGCATCAGAATAAACAACGAATTCTTTACCCGATTCAGTTGAACTAATCTGAGCTTCATCAAAAGGGCTTTCAACTGATCAAAACTTTTCTGACACTTTTCTGACCACTCGAACCTGACATCTTTCTGCAATAACTTTGTCAACAGGGTAGCTATCATAGAAAATCTTTCACAAATCGTCGATAGTAACCCGCAAGTCCCAGAAAACTTCGAATCTCAGAAACATTTTTCGGTGGCTTCCAATCAAGTATAGCCGAGATTTTGTTCGGATCCACTTCGAATGCCCGATCTTTGAAACCACATGTCCCAAAAAGTGACCTCTTTCATTCGAACTCACACTTACTAAACTTCGCATACAAATGATGATCTCGCAAAGTTTGTAGCACTAACCTCAAATGTTCAAGTGTTCAATTTCATCTTTGGAGTAGATCAATATGTCATCAATAAACACCACCACAAATCGATCCAAAACTTTCTAAAAACCCGATTCATCAAATCCATAAAAATAGAGGTGCATTAGTAAGCCCAAAAGGCATTACAAAAACTCAAAATGTCTCAGACCTCGTCCGAAATGCGTCTTTGGCACATCTCAGATCTCGACTCAGAATCGATAATAACCCGATCTCAAGTCTATCTTGAAAATCTGAAGCCCCTTTCAACCGATCAAACAAATCATCAATGAGGTAATGGGTACTTATTCTTTATAGTTACCTTATTCAGCTTGCCGATAATCAATACACATTCGCATCGTTCCATCTTTCTTTCTCACAAAAAACTGGTGCACCCAAGGAGAGAAACTTGGTCGTGCAAAGCCCTATCTGTTAACTCTTGCAATTGTGCTTTCACTCTTTTAGCTCGAGAGGTGCATCCAATATGGAGCTATTGAGATCGGAGTCGTTCTGGGCTAATTCAATGCCAAACTCAATCTCTCGTATAGGGGTAAACCGGTAGTTCTTCAGAAACACATCGAGTATTCACATACAATCAGATGCAGATTCAACTGCTTCTCATACAATTTATTATCCAAGACATAAGCCAAATAAGCTTCACACCTTTTCTCACATACTTTCGGCTAACATCGATGATATAATCAGAGAAACCCACCGAATCACTGGATTCAATTCTAATGATCTCACCGCTCGGTGTCTCAAATCAATAAGCTTTCTTTTGCAATTCACCACCGCATCATGCGAAGTTAACCACCCATTCCCAAAATTATATCAAACTCATCGAAGGCAATAGCATTAAATCAACTGGAAGCAAAAATCCCGAATCATCAATGGGCAACTTTTACACACTTTATTAACAAACACACATCTACCCAAAGGGTTGGATACGCGAATCACAAACTCGAGAGACTTAATCGGTAGAGTCTTCTTTGAATACCGAGTTTCACATACATATGAATGAGTTGAACCAGATCAATCAATGCAATCACAGTGAGTATCATAAATGGGTGAAAGTACCGTAATGACATCCGGAGAAGCGATCCTCTCTAGCTCGAGTAACATAAGCTCTAGCTGGAGCTCTAGCCTCAGATCGATCTGTTGTGTTCTTTGTCCCTCTCTGACTACCACCTACATTGCTAGAATGCCTGTGTGGTTTGCCTCGTACTGATGCACTACTCGGTCTAGAGTTCTGTGCTGTATTCGGCTCAGCTAACATCGGGCACTCTCGAATAAAATAGTATGAGGATCCACATTTAAAGCAAGACCGGTCACGAACTCTACAACTCCCAGGATGCCATTTTCCACAATGTTTGCATTCAACTCGATTCTGTGGGACGTTACCAACACTGGCCATCGAGGTAGCTCGGAGCCCACTGGAGGTCGATCACGTCTAAATGAATCAAGTAGCTTTGTGTCGATGAAGTCATCTCTAAACTTTTTAGATGTGGAATGAAAATTCTTACCGACGATCTTTTACCGTGTCTCTAGCTTCATCTCACCTTTCTTTTCTCTTTCCCAAGCTCTTGACTTTGCAAGCTCGCTCAACTAGTGTCACAAATTCTTTAATCTCAAGAATGCCAACTAGTAACTTCAAATCTTCATTCAAACCGTCTTCAAACCTTTTGCACATAATGGCTTCATGATACACACTCCCGAGCATATCAGCTCAATCTGACAAATTTTCGCTCATATTCATCCACGGTCATTTGCCCCTATTTTAGTTCAAGAAATTCTTTACGTTTCGGTCGATGAACCTCGGGTGATATATTTCTTGCGAATTCATTCGGAAGAAATCCCGTCACTTTTTCTTTTGGAACCACGATACTAGTGTATTCCACCGGTGATAGGCGGTGTCCGAAGCAAAGATATAGCACATTTTAAACATTCGTGCAGAGTGCAAGATAGCTCATCAAGTACCGAATAGTGTTATCAAGCCACATTTCATTTCGCTCTGCATCATCATCATCATTAGCCTTGAATTCTTCGCCCCAAATTTCCTAATTTTATCAACAGTGGCCTACTAGATCTCATTGGATCTATCATCGGGGTGTTGAAGGTACGGAGTTGGATTATTCGGGGTGGAGGTTGTTGTACTGTTGGATTATTACGAACAAACTGGGTAAACCATTCATTCATCATTTGGTAGAAGGCTGTTTAGCCTCTCCCTCGTGGTTACCCGTGTGGCGGTTGAGAGTCTAGTGGCACTGATCCATGTGCGAGACCAGTAGCGACACTCTCCACATCATCGGCTACGGCTCTATCAGGATAAGAATCCATCTACTATATAAAATACAATCGAAATTGTCAGAAGTCACCACACTATCACATATAAAATTCAAAGGCATGTATAGCTAGACTCTTACGTACTACGGTAGTCCTAGAATCGACTAAACCGTAACTCTAATACCAATCAAATGTAACACCCCTTACCCGAAACCTTTGTCGGAGTCGAGTATGTGGCATTACTAGACTTGACTACTAATTTGGGGCATAAAAATTTAAAGCTGTCCAAATGCATCATGCTGACTAAATTGACCATAACTCGAGTTAAAAAACTTGAAATTTAGATCCATAAATTTTTCTTGAAACTAGACTTATATAAATTTTTACCATAATTTTTCCAGAATTTTTCATGTAGCCAATTAGTACAGTTTATTCATCAAAGATACCCCTATTTCACTGTTTGATAATTCTGACCTATCTTTACAAAACTCAGTTATCTCATTGCACAAAATTTCAATAATGTCCTTTTTATTCCAATCAAAAATAGACTCATTAAGGATTCTAAACATATAAACTATGCTCCATAATTATTTTTTACAATTTTAACAATTTTTCCAAGACAGAACAGGGACTCACGAATTCATTCAGAACAAGTCTCACTAAAACTTAAATATCTCATAATATAAAATTCCTTTGCCTACTCTGTTTCTTTCATGTAAAAATAGACACAATAAGATTTAATTCTATATCTAATTCACTTTCTAATTCAATTTATCCTATTTTTGGTGATTTTTCAAAATCACATCACTGCTGCCAACTAAAACTATTTCATTTCAAAATATGATTAACTAGTTTATGACCGAACATACCCACATACAACTCATACTGCCCATGCATTTTAATCATTTATACAAATTAACCTGTACCTAAAACATTCACATAATATCCTAACATCATCGATTTATTAACAAAACACAACTACGATTCCATATAATCGAGTGTACCATAAGTACTCTTATCAAATATAAAAGTTTTACTCTAATACTTACCACAAAGCCATACATCTTTAAGCATTATCAATTGACATTTTAATGCAAGCAACCATATCATATATGAAACCTAAACTTAACCAAAAACTCAAAAGCAACAGCCTTATTAGCAAGGCCATATTTATATTTACAAACCGACATCATTCTTATTTATCAAAATAAAGCCTATACATGCATTTGATTCAAAAGTTTCCAAAACTATACCAAAGAGAGTGATAGTGTGGTTACTGTCTTGGTGATCCCCTGAGCCCGTAGTTGAAATATTGATCTATAAAATAGAACACAACATAAACAGAGTAAGCTCACTGGCTTAGTAAGTCCTAAGCACATATACTTACAATGAACATACAATTAGACACTTAACTTTTCAAACTAATAATATTGCACATAAATTTCTCTATATGTATATATATATATATATATATATATATATATATATATCAAATACACTAGCCGAATACTAAGGTCACATTTGTATCTATTTTCATCACTATATCCCTCGATCATAAGCTTTATCAACTTCACATATATGCTATGTATATTCACATCAAATTGATTCATAACAAAAAGAACTAAACTCACTTTCTTCCTTACTAATATAGTAGGCAAATTCTTACCCAACATTTAGTACATAACCACATATATATCTCACCTTGTTTGATCCTCAAAATCTCCACTTATGGCATATCACCGACACGAAGCACGCTAGGCGTTTAAGCCGAATTAAATCATCGGCGAAAGCACGCTAGGCATTATAGCCCGAAATGAATCAAACACGAAGCACGCTAGGCATTATAGCCGAAATAAATCAAAGACGAAGCACGCTAGGCACTAAGCGAATATATCATCGGCACGAGCTCGCTAGGCACTAAGCCGAATATATCAATGTGATCAATCATACCACACATTTCATATCTAAACTTATTCACCTTAAACAAATAAATCATTACTTCATCGTACAATCCCACAATTCGCATTGATACACTTATTCATATCACATTATCAATTTATGAAATCAATCCAATACACATATATACATTCGGCTATAACATGATTATATACTAAAATTTATCAAACATTATCATTTAATAAGTTCATGAATAATTCTTTAACAAATTTCAACAGGACTTACCTCGGTTGTCGATAGGTAGTGCGAATCGGCTATTCGAGAACCTTCGTCTTTCCCGATCTAACTCCGTTTTCTTTGCTCTTGATCTAAAACACATTAAATTTAGCTTATTCAAGCACAATTCATCTCAATTTAGTCCCTAAGCACATAAATGGGCAAATTACTATTTTACCCTAGTATTTCACAACTTTGTAATTTAGTCCTATTTGCATAAAACTCAAAATACATCAAATTTCCCCATACTCCTTAAGGGCGAATATATATGAGGACTATACAAGGCCATATCTTTCATTTATTTTGCAATTAAGCCCTCTAAATTTTATTTTTACAATTTGGCCCTAAAACACAAATTCACCAAAACTTCCAACACATAATATACTAATTTTAACCTATCTATCATCTAACATCATCAAGCATCATAAACCTCAAGAATTCATCAATGGCCGATTCATACATACACAATAATCTTAGAAATTCTAGCATGGGTCGGTGCGTTTGAAGCAACGATCTCAAAACGTAAAAATAATCAAAACCGAACTCAATTACATACCTAATCAAGCTTGCAAAGACCGAATGTTTAAGAGCTTTGGTTTCTCTCTTTTTTCTTTTGTTTCGGCAATAACAATGAAAATAAAGATGAACACTCCACTTTCTTTTATTTTATGTTTTGTTTATAATATGTTTATAATATAATAATATATTATAATATAACATATAATATAAACATATTTTACTTTATAAAATTTGCATGTTGCCGTCCACTATCTCTAAAAATGGGTTATTTACCCTTTTAATGCTTCATATTAAAAGCCATGCTCAAATAGGCACTTTACACTCTAGTATGCCACTTTTACCTTTTACGCGATTAAGTCCTTTTTGTCAAATTCGATGCTCAAACGATAAAATTTGTCTCTAAACTTCCACACATAATTTCACATATAATAAAGTCAAAATATAAATATTAAATATTTATCGGACTCGGATTCGTGGTCCCAAACCACCTTTCCGATTAGGGTTGATTCGATGCATTACAAATTTGTCTTTTCAAAAGAATATGGAATTTTCTATTAAAGGGCTTAATTTATAGGCACTAAGTGTTTTAGTTTTCTTAAGATACCATAGTTGTAGTAGAAGTAGGAAATATTTACGTGTATGAATAGTCTTACGGAGGGAAAAGTAAGTTGACATCGTAATTATGGTCCAAAACAGCGACCATAACTCATCAGGCCCTAGTTGACATCCTAATTTTGGTCCAAAACAGCGACCATAACTCATTAGGCCCTCTAGAGAACACTAACATGCCAGGTCCACTGGAAAACACCAACTCCCAAGCCCCTTGGCACACACCTGCTCGCTAAACCCACTAGCGAACACCAACTCACTAGGCTTACTGGAAAACACCAATTCGTTGGGCCTATTGGCGTACACCAGCTCACCAAACCTATTGGCATTTTACAGCTTGCCTGGCACAAACTTCTAGGCCCTATTTTGGGATGTTACAACTTTTCGCCTCTTAAGAAATATCATCCTTGAAATTACCTAAGTCAGAATAGATAAGGATATTGATGCTTCATTTCTTCCTCAATTTCCCAAATGACTTTATTGATTCTGTGGTTTCACCACAAGACTTTGACTAAGGGGATTCTCTTGTTTCATAAGACTTTTTCCTCGTGAGCTATAATTTCAACTGGTTCCTCATCATAAGTATGAGCAGGTCGCACCTCAATTTCATCTACTAACACAACATGGGATGGGTCTTCACGATATTTCCTTAGCATGGACACATGAAAGACATCATGGATTCGCTCAAGTTTTGGTGACAACTTAAGTTGATAAGCCACTTCACCAATCCTTTCAACCATTTCATATGGAGCAATGAATATTGGACTTAATTTTCCTTTTCACCCAAACCTTAAAAATTTCTTCCATGGTGATACCTTTAAGAACATTTGGTTGCTCACCTAGTACTCAATATCTCATCATTCTAAATCAGCATAGGATTTTTGTTTGTTGGAAACTGTCACATCACAAAAATCAGAGGTTAGTAGAATTAGGTTTATGAATTGAGAAAGTGTGTTCATGCCCTAATTTTTTAGATTATCTTTGTGTTTTTAGGGAAAAAAATGAGGTATCGGGTTGTTTGTTAAGTGTTAGTGAAACGTTCCATGAAACCCAAGTTCAAATCCCTTCTCTTGCACCATTTTTATTATTTTGCAAATTTTGCGTCAAACCCTAGTATGTGACACGAATTTTTTTTAAAATAAATATTACAAAAATATTTCAAGAATTAGAAAATAGCCTAATGGTTAAAAGAAATATGAGAAAGTATATAAATTCAATGAAGGTCCCAAGTTCGATTCTCTTCCCTTGCAAAATAGCTTAATTTTTGCTAAAATTTCTCCTTCTCCTTATTTTGTACCGTCCAAGCTTGGAACCCAGGTATAAATACAATTTTTTCTTGTATTCATCAACCTTTAAGTCAATTTTCCCTACCCTAACCGCTCACCCTCTTCCTCTCCCCTTTTCTCTTAAATTTTCTTTCTTTCTTCCCTTGTGTGTCGCCGCCCAAGCCACCAAGATTCACCATGAATTTCTCTTCTTTTTGAAATGGGTTCTTGTGCCATCAATTTCCTTTTCTTTCTGTAATTTTATCATAAAATTTCCAGCCTTAAATCTGAAATTTTAGCACTCAAGATCAGCCTCCATTGATGCCCAAAAAGAACTCCATTGTTGCCCCTATCTTCTTGCTTGAGTAAGTGTCATTTTCTTTCGTTTTTCTTGATGGATATTTCAATAAAATACCCAATTTTCTGGATCTAGATTTTGGGTGATTTTTAAATATTTAATGGGTAATTTTCTAGCCTTTAAAGTTATTTCAATTGTGGTTTTAAGTCAGCCCTAATTTCGCCACCTTTGGTGATGGTTCGCCATGCTTAGAGGCACAAAAAGGGTTGTTGTTTCTTTAATTTTTCCCATCTATTTCCAAAAAAATATTTTATTCTTGAACCCTTCCTAATCAACCTTTAACCATGTTTAATTTAGGAAAAATAAATCTTGATCAATTGACGACATAGATCTGACAATTCAGGAAGTATAAATGTGGTTGATTATGGGCTAGTGTGTAATTTCAATTTTGATGTTGGCCAAATTTTTAATTTATCAAATTAAATATTTTAAATATGGAATATCTACTGATTTTTCATTATTTAAATATGTTAGGTGATAACTTAATCGCCCCAAATCAATAGTGAAGCTGTTAAACATTTGCGCGTACGACTCGCATCAAACCAATGTAAGAAACCTAACTAGTTTGGATCTAAAAAATCATTATATTTGTAATATTAGTATTGAACCCATAAAAAAGTGTTTTGGGGATGTTTAAGTGGTATATTAATTTAGTTAAATGATGATTTTTAATTTAGGTTCGTTTTAAAGCTTTGAGTAGAAGCCACGAGGTTTGCAAGTGTGCTATAGTACAACACAATTAAGGTGTGGTCCTAACTCATTAACTTGAATGTTTTAATATTATTTTTAAATTATATAATTCATGACTAAGCTTGCTGGTCGAGCTTGGGTAAATGGCTAAGTAATTAAATTGTAAGTGGCCGAACCAGGGACGTTTCGAGCCCTAACTATTTGGCATGTTAGCAAAAATGTGAGAATGACTGAGTAATTGTATGATTGATATTGTTGTGAACGATTAGTTGATATGATGTATGCCAATTGTATGTATAGAATGATTCTAAATGAGATTATGGCTTGCGCATGATATATTTGTATGAATGATTTGCTATGAAAGACTACTATACTTACACAAGGAAAAGAATTGTAAGTTATATGAGATTGTGATATGTTGAACGACACCATTTTAATGGTAAATTGAAAGTTGGATAAATGATTCTATTTAATGAAAGTATTTAATAATATAAAGGCATGTTGATCATGTTGAATAAATGTGAAAGTATTGAATTCATGACTATGTATGAGATTGTATGAAATCTTGCATGCGTATTGGGGTGGGATTGTTGTTGTGGTTGACGGAGGAGTTCCATAGAGATTCGACGGCATATGATGTCCGCATTTGTTTGTAGTCAGTGCAATGCACCGGAGATTTGAGTAGAGTTGGCAGTTTTTTCACATTTATGCATGAAATGACAGATTTTCTACAATTATGTTCATTCATTGATTTTACCATATCGAGCTTTGCTCGTATTCGTTGGAGCTTAGCAAACAAGTTCTGGGGTGTGTAATGGATGGTTTGGGTAGGAAAGTTTGCATTGCATCATTTGCATCACCCCATGCTCATATACCGTTTGACATCGATTTGGTAATGGCTATGTAATGCTATGAAATTCCAATGATGGTTCTGTGTTCTTATGTTAATGCTAATATGTTTCACTGTTTTTGATATTTATGTCTATTTAAATAAATGTTCGACTCACACTGAGCTTTCATAAGCTCACTCCCCTATAGTGTTTAACTTTTCATGTAAACCTCAAAACCAGTACCAAACACGACATACGGAAAATCACCTTGGACCTTAGGCTATTTTTAATAAGTATTATTAAGTCTCTATTGGTTTTGGTTTGTAATTGTTAATTATTTCTGGTGTGTGGCTTGGTAACTTTTCATTTGGGGATTCTTTTTGTATACATGGATTACTCAAGCATAATAACTGAAAAGTGCATGATAACTGGCTTAAGTAAAATGTGACATTGTTCCCTAATTTTCGTTGCATTGCAAAGAAATCATTTTTGAAAGAAAAAAAAAAATCGATAAGGCAACTAGATTTCCAAAATGACATGAATAATGATCTTTCCCTTGTACTAGTTAACATCAAGTCGCTTTACAAGTAAAGTGATGAACAAACTTTTTTTTTTTTTATAAAACAACACTATCAATAATAAAATGTATCTTAAGTACATATAACCTAATAAATGAAGGTTTTTTAAACTAACTCAAAGTACAACTACGATTTGTTTTCTAAAATGAGTTCATTTATGGTCTTTAAAAGTAACGTAAGTTAGCTTAGCCATTCGGTGGCTAATGTAGCCTTCTCAATCTAGCCATAATGTCTAGGCTAGGTTAGGGGGTTATGGAAACACTAAAATATATAAACTTTTTAAGCACATTTTGAACATTAATTAATGCAAATTCTAAGTAATTTCATCAAATTTTATAATTTTATTATAAAAGAATTAAATTGAACTTAAATTATGATACATTTTGAATTTAAGTTATTTTTATACTAAATTTGCATAATTTGTCAATTTTTGACAGTTTTGAATAAAAGGTAAAAAATTAGCTCGGTGGTCACCTTGAAAGAATTAATTTCCAAGGCATATTTGGAGCATAATCTAATGAATAAACAACCATGGAGGACTTCAATTTATGCTTTTGGACTTTCATGAATCATTTAGTCCGATTGAATTTTTATCGGGAAAAGTGGACAACCTGAAGCGAAGGAAAAAGATCTGAATTGAGCAATTAAAGAGGGACGATGGCCAAGCCCAAGAGAGCAGACCATACAATCCCAACTTCCTGATCAAATCGACTAATTTAAGTTGATTTCAAAATTTACAAAAAAACCCTAAACTCTTCTCAGTTATTGTTCCATCTGCTCATTTTTTTCTAGATTTTTTACTCAAGGCCCAAGCTAAAAATAGTAAGTCTTCAACCTCTCCTCTATCCTAGCTAGGTAGACCACTTGAGGGAGAGATTCAAGGATCCCAATTTGATATTTTTAGCCCTCCACCTCTAGTATAAGTAGAGCTCTAATTTGCCTTCTCAAATGACTCATTCACCACTCCTTTCATTCACTTATCTATTCTTTTTCTCTCCTTTTGCCTTTCCATTTTCTTTTCTTCCCTTGCCATTTCCTGTTGAGAAATAGCTGGAAAGCCTCTTGCAATAGCATAAATTGAGCATCTTTACATCCTTTGATCATGTAACATCCTAAAATTTGAGTTTCTATATGTTGCATTATTTAGGTGCTCAGCTAGTTAAATTATCCAATGTGTGTGTTTAAATAGTCCTAAGAAGGCTTGGGATTTATTTGGATTTGGTATAATTTTTGGCATTTAGTACCTTAATGAAATGGAACAAGTGACCTTAAAGCTTAAGGTAATTAAGTGGTAAAAAGTTAGCATAAGCGAGCTATTAGTAAAGAGGAGATGGCGCCATATGTGTTCCTTGAGGGAAGGAGTTCGAATCCCTTAGTGTACATGTGAGAATTTTTTTTTTTTTTTTTTTTGCTTTCTTTCCTCATAGTGTCGGCCAAGCATTGAACTTATGGTAAGTTGGACTTTTATTTTTTTATGGCAAGGTGGCTAAGAGAAAAGGCAAGCTTGAACATAGGGAAAGGAATCAAATGGAAAAGGCATGTAGGGGGAACATAAGGCTTATAACAAGGGGATGTTTTGGAAAGTTTGGGTGGCTAAACTTTGACCATTTGGCCATGCACTTGGAGAGTTTTAGGGGCTAGGGGGGATGGCCGAATTTTTGGTTAGCATTTGGTAAGGTAGGTGCTAGTTTTGGTCATTTTTCATTTTGGCATTTTGGTGTATCAATAGTTTCTCTCTTCAAAATCTTTCTCTCAAATTCTTCTCCTTAGCCGAATGTGTCTTGAGCAATAGGTAAAATTTGTGTTTTGTTTTGGCCATTTCATTTTGACCATTTCGGTATTATCTTTCATTCTCCCCAAAATTTTTTCCTCTTTGTGCCGAAACCATTCAATCATGAAGGGCATTTTTTTCATTTCTTTTATTTTCTTCTCTTGCCGAATGCACACTAGGCCTCAAGACTTTTTCTTTATTCATCTTCCATTCTTGAAAGAAAACCCGAAACATAAACACACTATTTTCTTCTTCTTTTTTTCTTGCAAAAACTCTCAAACATCACTCACTCTTTAATATTTCACCATGGCCGAATGTTATTGATCATCATCCTCTCCAATATTTTCACTATAGCCAAATCTTCCATCTTCCATTTAACCCTCTTTTTCATTCAAGTGGTCATCTTTGAACAATCGGTAAGAAAACTCTTTTCAAGTCTTTTACTTTTCCTCTATTACCGAAATTCATAGTTGACTTGGGAGGGTCTTTTTGACCGAAATCATCATCTTTTCTCTTTCAAACAAAACCTTTCTTCTTGTAGTGGTATAGAGGAGTGCCAAGTATTTCGACATCGCTTCATCGAATCTAACCATAGGAAGATTGTGTGAAAAAGGAAAATTCATTGTTCAAGGTAAGGATTTTTTTTTTTTTGAAGTGTTCTATATTACTTTTTATTTGTTAAAAATAGTGTTGATTAACCGATTTTATCATAGGGACTCTATCACTCGATTTTCATCCTGTGAACGTAAGGATTTTGTGGTAAGCCGACTTTGCTCATAAGATCAATCGGTTATAATAACGAAATATTAGTTTGGACTAATATTTATTTGTTCAATAGAGGCAAACAAGATCAAATCAAAAGGAGTAGTGATTGGTGATCGAAAAAGAAGCAAATTTACGATCCTTTCTAGGTTCAAATGAAGGAATGTTTCAGCAATCCAGGATTTTCCACCGGGTTGTGGACCCTCATCCGGTGAAAATCAACTATTCGAGGTTGTTCGCAGTTCTGAACCATTAACTATTCGGGATTTTCCACCAGGTTGTAAACCGTCAACCGGGGAGAATCGGTAAATAGTAGTCATTCGAGATTTCAAGGGTAAAAATCCTAGACCATTTATCTTAGAGTAGATTTATTATAAGTGTTAATGATCTAATCAAGCGTTAAAAATATTTTTAGGTGTTGACGATCAGGAAAGTGTAGTGCTTACCGTAATCAGGTGTGTAATCTCACACTGTATCTCATGGGTTAAATAACTATATCGTATTAATCGCTTGATTAAATCACAAGTTAGTGAAATCGGGTAAACTGGCATATTTATCAATTTATTGGTAAAGACTATGAAATCGGTATTAAGAATGTGAATATTACGAAATTTCCCTCAATGGGCCAAATCGATAAAAGTGACTATATGGGCCAAATGTGATATTTGATATATGGGCCAAATGTGATATTTGATATATGGGCCAAGTGTGATATGAGTTATAAGGGCCAAAATGTGATATGGGCCAGATTGTTAAAATTTTTATAATGGGCCGTATGTTTGTAATAATTATATGAATGGATTGTTGTAATTGAATATGCATATTATAAACATGATTTGCATGGGTTGGGATATTTGATGAAGACAAGTCCTGGTAGCTTTGCTACAAAATTCTTGTGGCTCTGCCACAAATCTAAAAAATAGCTATGCCATGTAAACTCTGTAAATCTGGTGGCTTGTCCATAAATTGGTATACTGCTAAATGCCTATTTTGGTGTGTTGGCAAGATGGGTGACTAAAGCTCCTCACAGGTGTGCTGGCTGGTACGGGTGGTGTGTAGCAGATGGAAATTCGGTTTGGTTCGGGAATTGCATATCACATGCATATTATATATGATATTATGTTATAATTGTAAATGGGCATTGGCCCAATAAATGCTTAATTGGATTTTTGGCCCAGGGACAATGGTAAGTGGGTTACACACTGAGTTCTAAGTAACTCACCCATTTTCCTTACCCTTCTCAGGTAATGATCAATGACAGAGGCTTGGGCCGTGAACGACTCAGTGGTGGCCATACTACGAATAATGGGTTATTTAAATTTCGGGTTTCTTTTAAGTACTTTTTTTCAATTTGCTATTTAAGATTTAGTTGTAATAAGGCCTTTGGATAAATTTTTAATGATGTTTTACTTTTGGATGGATTTTATAAATTTCTTGAATACTTTAAGTGGGAGTTATCTAAAATTGAAATAAATGTTTTCTCAAAAAGAAAGGGTTACATTCTTAAATATTTTTACTCGGAAAATTTTGTTAAACAATGTTATAATAATTTTTCCAAAATTATTTTCAAACTCTTGTAAATTTTCTTAAAATATTAATTTAAATTTTCTAAGCTTCATTTTAAAAATTCTTACGTCTCAAATTATTAGATTTAGCAATCAACCTTAGTTTTCAACTTTAAAAAAAAAACTCCACGTCAAAACGTTTTTGAAAATTTGATTTCTTTTAATCTTTAAATGACTAGATGTATGTTCATTTCTGTGACATGTCAAATTTGGTCTTATCGCATAGACCGAGTTTGGGGTGTTACATTTTATGGTATCAGAGCCCAGTTCAAAACTCAGCTGTGGTTTAAGTTTTAAAATATTTTTTTCAAAACTATTTTGAGTTATAGAACATATGTTTCAAAGGTAGTATGGCACCACGAGTATCTGACACCAAGTCAAGTAAGTGTATTAAAATTGAATGATTATTACTACTGTGGTATAACTATAGGAACACTCCAGAACTTTTAGTTTTAGATGTTGAAACTATAGAGATTGAGACTATAGGATGCGTTTACAAAAACAACTCTACCTCTCATATCTCATAAAATATCGTTAACAAACACTGAAATAGAATACTAATTCATAAAACTTGTAATCATATTGAAATGAAATAGTCAATATGAGCGCTAGACGATGTGAACGTGGCAGACGTGGTCGTGGTAGATGTGGTCATGGTAGAGGCCGAGGTGCTAGTGTTGTGTCTGAGGCATCGGGACATATGCCGAAATAGACGTGCTAGCATCACCTGTGTCAAAAAATAGATGACATGACCGTATGAGAGAAGACATTGCACTATCTCAAGCAATGTTACGAGTTTTGGAAAGGGTTGCTGGGGTTAGATTGGGACTAGTAGCTCGTGGATCAATATCGGAGCAACTCAAATCAAATGGTGCTGAGACTTTTAGGGGTATCTCGGGAGTAGCCCCAAATGTTGCAGAGTATTTGCTCGAGGCTGTGGAGCGGATTATGGACGACCTGGAGTGTACTGCCAAGTAAAAACTAAGAGGAGGTGTGTCCTTGTTGAGGGAGGAGGCGTATCAATGGTGGCTCACTATTCGGTAAGGCACTCAGCCGAACGTATTACTTGAGATTTCTTCAAAACTGCATTCCAGGGAAAGTATGTTGGGTCAAGTTATGTGGATGCACGGAGGAAGGAATTTTTGAATCTGGTTCAAGGAAATAAGATAGTGGCCACTTACGAGGCAGAATTCTTACGTTTGAGTCGTTATGCTCGGACTATAGTGCCAACTGATCATGAGCGATGTATGCCTTTTGAGGACGGATTGAATGATGAGTTTCGGGTACTGATATCTCCACAATAAGAAAGGACTTTTACCACGCTTGTGGAGAAAGCCAATATATTTGAAGAGGCTAAAAACTCGAAGAGGCAAAATTGAGAAAGATAGAGGCAGGAACAAGAGGGACTTTAGGTGTTTGGGTCCTGCTAAAAGGTTTGAGAAGAGGCCTAGGAATGATGAGCCAGCTCAAGCTAGAGCACCTAGTGCTACCAATCAAATTCAATCATGTATTGACTATGGAAGACAACACCCTGGTGAATGCTGGAAGAGAACCAGTGGTTGTTTCAAATGTGGTTCTAAGGACCATCAGCTTAAGAATTATCCTTGATGGACTACTCGACTCAAGAAGCACGTAACCATGATGCATAGCCAACTAGAGCCACTCAGCAGCCACCGAAGGGCTGAGGACAAGGTCGAGGTGGTAATGGCGAGGCCGAGGTCAAGGTGCACCGGGTAGAAGTAATGGTTTTAGGGGTAGCGTGGAGGTGAGGCAGCCAGGGTTAGTTCATGCGGTTAGACACCGAGAAGATGGTGATGCACCTGATGTGATAACCGGTATGTTCTTCATCTCTGATGTACCTATTACTACTTTGATTGATATCGGATCTACCCATTCGTATGTTGCTAGTGATATATCTGGAAATCTGAACATTAGATCTGAGATTTCTGATAAAAACATGATGGTAATTAGTCCTTTAGGACATTCTGTGCTAGTGAATAAATTGTTTAGAGACGTGCCCTTAGAAATTCAAAGACAAATATTCTTGGCGGATCTAATGGAACTACCTTTCGGTGAGTTAGACCTTATTTTGGCCATGGATTGGTTGGTAAAGAATTGGGCGCACTTGGATTGTGCTGCAAAGCAGATGTCGATAAGGACTTTGGAAGATAAGGAAGTGGTGATGATAGGCGAACTGAGAAACTACTTAGCAAATGTGGTATCTGCTTTAAAGGTAGAAAAGTTGGTGCGGAAAGGGTGTGGAGCATTCCTAGCCTTCATTAGTGCTTTGGATGCCAAGGAGTTATCAGTGGAAGATGTTTGAACAGTGAAAGAATATTTAGATGTCTTTCCTGAGGAACTTTTGGGTTTACCTCCAGAT
The DNA here is from genome assembly GCA_025506655.1 of Gossypium rotundifolium. Classification (NCBI taxonomy): domain Eukaryota; kingdom Viridiplantae; phylum Streptophyta; class Magnoliopsida; order Malvales; family Malvaceae; genus Gossypium; species Gossypium rotundifolium. The sequence goes on along the minus strand of CP106733.1, from coordinate 103,306,767 downwards.
CGAAAGTAGAGTTTGGTATTGAGCTTTTGCCCAGAATGGCTCCGGTGTCTATTGCTCCTTATAGAATGGCGCCGAAGGAGTTAGCGATGCTTAAAGCTCAAATTTAGGAGTTGTTGGATCGGGATTTATTCGACCGAGTGTGTCTCCGTGAGGAGCACCGGTCTTGTTCATTAAGAAGAAGGATGGGTCGATGCATATGTACATTGATTATAGGCAGTTGAATAAATTGACGATCAAGAATAGGTATCCATTACCAAGAATCGATGACCTGTTTGATCAATTATGAAGAGCTATAGTTTTCTCCAAGATAGATTTGAGATCGGGTTATCACCAACTCAAGGTTAAAAGGTAGATATTCATAAAACAACATTTCGAACTCGTTATGGACATTATGAGTTCTTGGTAATGCCATTTGGATTGACCAATGCACCACTATATTTATGGACATGATGAACAGAGTCTTTCAACCCTACTTAGACCAGTTCATGGTGGTGTTTATAGATGATATCTTAGTATACTCGAAGAATGAAGAAGAGCATGATTCACATCTGCGGATAGTATTACAAATATTGTGGGAAGAGCAACTTTATGCCAAATTCAGTAAGTGTGAATTTTCGCTGAAGGAAGTGACTTTCTTGGGACATGTTGTGTCAGCCGACGGAATCAGAGTTGATCCTCGGAAGGTAGAGGCTGTGTTGGATTGGAAACCACCAAAGATAGTGGCAGAAATTTGGAGTTTCCTAAGATTGGCTAATTATTATAGACGTTTTGTTGAGGGGTTTTCGTTGATTGCTGCACCCCTAACTAAACTATTGCAAAAAGGAGTATCATTTGTTTGGGCAGAACAACAGCAAGAAAGTTTTGAGAAACTGAAGAAGATTTTGATGAAATTGCGATCTTGATTCAACTGAGGTTTGGAAAAGAGTTTATCGTTTACTGCGATACGTCACACATGGGTTTAGGATGTGTGTTGATGCAAGGTGGAAAAGTGGTGGTCTATGCATCTCGTTAGTTAAGGTCGCATGAAGTCAACTATCCTACTCATGATTTGGAGTTAGCTGTGGTGGTTTTTGCTCTAAAGATTTGGAAGCACTATCTCTACGGTGAGAAGTCGATAATTTATACGGACCATAAGAGTCTAAAGTACCTCCTTACTCAAAAGGAGTTGAACTTAAGACAGAGGAGGTGGATAGAGCTATTGAAGGATTATGACTTCTCAATTGAGTATCACCCTGGAAAGGATAATGTGGTGGCAGACGCGTTGAGTCGTAAGGTGATATCGGAGTTGATAGCGATGTTTGCTCATCTCAATTTGTATGAAGATGGTAGTCTGCTAGCCGAACTTCAGGCGAAGCCTATGTGGTTAGGTCAGATCAAGGAAAAGCAGTTATCAGATGAAAAGTTGGGTCCCTTACTCCAGCAAGTGGAAGGTGGTGTAATAGGGGATTTTGGATTTGATAAGGATGGAGTATTGTGTTTTCGCGAAAGAATTTGTATGCCCAAATATTCAGAATTGAGACAAATGATTCTACGAGAGGTGCATAGTAGCCCTTATGCTATGCACCCCGGGGGAAATAAAATGTATCGAGACCTCCATGAATAGTATTGGTGGCCAGGGTTGAAATAGGAAGTTACTGAATATGTGAGTAAGTGCTTGACTTGTCAACAAGTGAAGGCGAAACACCAATCACCATTAGGATTGTTGCAACCGATAAAGATTCCCTTATGGAAATGGGAATGGATAACGATGGACTTTGTTAGTGGGTTACCTTTATCGCCTACTAAGAAAGATTTTGTTTGGGTAATAGTGGGTCGGTTGACTAAGACTGCCCATTTTCTACCTGTTCGTACGAATTACTCATTGCAAAATTTGGCCAAGTTGTATGTAGCAGAGATCGTGAGGTTGCATGGGGTATCGTTGTCTATTATTTTAGACAGTGACCCTAGGTTTACATCACGATTTTGGAAAGCCTTACATGAAGCTTTGGGAACCAAGTTGAATTTCAGTACGACATTTCATCCTCAGATGGATGGTCAGTCGGAGAGAGTAATCCAGATCCTGGAAGACATGTTAAGGGGCTTTGTGATTGACTTCCGAGGGAGTTGGGAGGATTTTCTAGAGTTGGCAGAGTTTGCGTATAACAATAGTTATGAATCCAGTATCCAAATGGCACCCTATGAAGCATTGTATGGTCGTAGGTGTCATACTCCTACTTGTTGGACTGAATTAGGGAACGATAGTTATTGGGTCCTAAATTGATATCAGAGACGGAAGAAAATGTAAAGGTGATTTGGGCGCGGTTAAAGGAAGCTTCGGACAGAAAAAAGTTGTATGCGGATCTAAAGCGTAAGGACATTGAGTTTCCGGTGGGAGATCAGGTCTTTCTAAAGGTCTCACCCTGGAAGAAGATCTTCAGATTTGGAAGGAAGGGCAAGTTGAGCCCTCAGTTCATCGGGCCGTACCATGTGTTGAAGCATGTAGGACTAGTGGCTTATCAGCTTGAATTGTCTCTGGAGTTGAGTCAGATTCATAGTGTTTTCCATGTCTCAATGTTGAGGCATTATCGATTTGATCCATCTCATATAGTACCGGTAGAGGAATTTTAGTTAAGGCCTGACTTGTCATTTGAGGAAGAGCCAGTGAAAATTTTAGATCGAGATGTAAAGGTGCTGAGGAGGAAGACTGTGCCATTAGTCAAGGTTCTATGGCATAATCACGGAGCGGAAGAAGCTACATGGGAGCCTGAGGTGACAATTCAACAGCAATATCCTCACCTCTTTTAACCAAGTAAATTTCGAGGATGAAATTTTCTTTGAGGTAGAATTGTAACATCCTAAAATTTGAGTTTTTATATGTTGCATTATTTAGGTGCTCAGCTAGTTAAATTATCCAATGTGTGTGTTTAATTAGTCCTGAGAAGGCTTGGGACTTATTTGGATTTGGTATAATTTTTGGTATTTAGTACCTTAATGAAATGGAACAAGTGACCTTAAAGCTTAAGGTAATTAAGTGGTAAATAGTTAGCATAAGCAAGCTATTAGTAAAGAGGAGATGGCGTCATATGTGTTCCTTGAGGGAAGGAGTTCGAATCCCTTAGTGTACATGTTAGAATTTTATTTTTTGCTTTCCTTCCTCATAGTGTCGGGCAAGCATTGAACTTATGGTAAGTTGGACTTTTATTTTTTATGGCAAGGTGGCTAAGAGAAAAGGCAAGCTTGAACATAAGGAAAGGAATCAAATAGAAAAGGCATGTAGGGGGAACATAAGGGTTATAACAAGGGAGATGTTTTGGAAAGTTTGGGTGGCTAAACCTTGACCATTTAGCCATGCACTTGGACGGTTTTTGGGGTTAGGGGGATGGTCGAATTTTTTATTAGCATTTGGTAAGGTAGGTGCTAGTTTTGGTCATTTTTTATTTTGGCATATTGGTGTATCAATAGTTTTCCTCTCCAAAATCTTTCTCTCCAAATTCTTCTCCCTAGCCGAATGTGCCTTGAGCAATAGGTAAAATTTGTGTTTTTTTTTTTTTGGCCATTTCATTTTGACCGTTCCGGTATTATCTTTCATTCTCCCCAAAATCTTTTCCTCATTGTGCCAAAACCATACAATCTTGAAGGGCATTTTTTCTTTTCTTTTCTTTTCTTCTCTTGCCGAATGCACACTAGCCTCAAGACTTTTTCTTTGTTCATCTTCCATTCTTGAAAGAAAACCCTAAACATAAACACCCTATTTTCTTCTTCTTTTCGTCTTGCAAGAACTCTCAAACATCTCTCTCTCTTTAATATTTCACCATGGCCGAATGTTATTGATCATCATCCTCTCCAATATTTTCACTATAGTCAAATCTTCCATCTTCCATTTAACCCTTTTTTCATTCGAGTGGTCATCTTTGAACAATCGGTAAGAACACTCTTTTCAATTCTTTTATTTTTCCTCTATTGCCGAAATTCATATATTGACTTGGGAGGGTCTTTTTGACCGAAATCATCATCTTTTCTCTTTCATACAATACATTTCTTGTAGTGGTATAGACTAATTCTGATTATTTCGACATCGCTTAATCAACTCTAGCCATAGGAAGATCGTGTGGAAAAAGAAAATTCATCGTTCAAGGTAAGGATTTTTTTTTGAATGGTTCTATATTACTTTTTATTTGTTAAAGATAGTGTTGATTAACTGATTTTATCATAGGGGACTCTATCACTCGATTTTCATCCTGTGAACGCAAGGATTTTGTGGTAAGCCGACTTCGCTCATAAGATCAATCGGTTATAATAATGAAATATTAGTTTGGACTAATATTTATTTGTTCAATGGAGGCAAACAAGATCGAATCAAAAGGATTAGTGATTGGTGATCAAAAAGGAGCGATTTGTGATCCCTTTTAGATTCAAACGAAGGGTTGTTTTGGCGATCCGAGATTTTCCACCGGGTTGTGGACCCTCATCCAGTGAAAATCAACTATTCGAGGTTGTTCACAATTCGGAGCCATTACCTATTCTGGATTTTCCACCTGGTTGTGAATCGTCAACCGGAGAGAATAGGCAAATAGTAGTCATTCGAGATTCCTAGGGTAAAAATCCTAGACCGTTTATCTTAGAGTAGATTTACTATAAGTGTTAATGATCTAATCGAGCGTTAAAAATATTTTTAGGTGTTGATGACCAGGAAAGTGTAGTGCTTACCGTAATCAGGTGTGTAATCTCACACTATATCTAATGGGTTAAATAACTATATCGTATTAATCTCTTGATTAAATCACAAGTTAGTGAAATCGGGTAAACTGGCATATTTATCAATTTATTGGTAAAGACAATGAAATTGGTATTAAGACTGTAGAATATTACGAAATTCCCCTCAATGGGCCAAATCGATAAAAGTGACTATATGGGCCAAATGTGATATTTGATATATGGGCCAAATGTGATATTTGATATATGGGCCAAGTGTGATATGAGTTATAAGGGCCAAAATGTGATATGGGCCAAATTGTTAAAATTTTTATAATGGGTCGTATGTTTGTAATAATTATATGAATGGATTGTTGTAATTGAATATGCATATTATATACATGATTTGCATGGGTTGGGATATTTGACGAAGATAAGTTCTGGTAGCTTTGCTACAAAATTCTGGTGGCTCTGCCACAAATATGAAAAATGGCTATGCCATGTAAACTCTGTAAATCTGGTGGCTTGTTCACAAATTGATATACGACTAAATGCCTATTTTGGTGAGCTGGCGGGGTGGGTGACTAAAGCTCCCCATAGGTGTGTTGGTTGGTACGGGTGGTGTGTAGCGAATAGAAATTTGGTTTGGTTCGGGAATTGCATATCACATGCATATTATATATGATATTATGTTATAATTGTAAATGGGCTTTGGCCCAATAAATGCTTAATTGGATTTTTGGCCCAGTGACAACGGTAAGTGGGTTACACACTGAGTTCTAAGTAACTCACCTCGTTTTCCTTACCCTTCTCAGGTAATGATCAGTGATGGAGGCTTGGGTCGTGGACGACTCAGTGGAGGCCATACTACGAATAATGGGTTATTTAAATTTTAGATTTCTTTTAAGTATTTTTATTCAATTTGCTATTTAAGATTTAGTTGTAATAAGGCCCCTGGATAAATTTTTAATGATGTTTTACTTTTGGATGGATTTTATAAATTGCTTGAATACTTTAAGTGGGAGTTATCTAATAATTGAAATAAATGTTTTTCTCAAAAAGAAAGGGGTTACATTCTTAAATATTTTTACTCGAAAAATTTTGTTAAACAATGTTATAATAATTTTTCCAAAATTATTTTCAAACTCTTGTAAATCTTCTTATAATATTAATTTAAATTTTCTAAGCTTCATTTTATAAATCATTACATCTCAAATTATTAGATTTACCAATCAACCTTAGTTTTCAATTTAAAAAAAAAAAAACTCCACGTCAAAACGTTTTTGAAAATCCGATTTCTTTTAATCTTTAAATGACTAGATGTATGTTCATTTCGTGTGACATGTCAAATTTGGTCTTATCGCATAAACCGGGTTTGGGGTGTTACAGATCAACAGAACAAAGTAGAGAAATACACATAGTCTGGCTTTGGAAAAACACTAGAATTTTTTTTTCTAGTTTCCCTTTCTACTTCTTTTTAATTTTTTTTGTGATCATAAACTCAAATTCTAATTGTTTCGATGCTTGTAATTTAATTATGATGAGTAAATTTTTTTTTTTTTTTTGTTAAACTGATTGCATTTTGTCCACTTAAATTGTTAAATCATGTATGTGTTATTATATGCCTTGGTTATTTGCTCAATTAGATAAAATCGTGCTTATGTTATACTTGCATTGTAAATGTAAGGTAACAATTGAATTAATTATTAATTAGACTAAAATTTTAATTAATTGACAAAATATCTAATTGGTGAATATTTAATCTTCTCAAGTATAAAAGTGGGTTAAATTAGCAATAGTATTAAACAATATTCTTGCCTTGCATAACTTGTAAGATTATTGTGATTAAATTTGTTTCAATACATTTACTTCATTCGACTTATATTTGCTTGTGAAAATTGGTTAATTAATTTAGTAAGTGTGTATGTGCATTATTTAACAAAAGACTAAGTTTCCATGAAATTATTTGTAATAACATGAACATAGTTTTAATAATTCTAAGTCAAAGGAATGAGATTAATCTAACACAATTCTATCCTATTAATTAAAACCTATTCAAATTGTGCTTGGAATTGTAGTTTAATTTTAATTGTTTACTTAGATATAATTTATAGCTCACCTTTTCCAAAAATATATTTTTCCTCTACCAAATTGCTTAAGTTTACATTTCATAAATACTTGCTTGTACTGTCCCTATGGATACGCTAACTCAACATACTTGTCACCTTATTACTTGTTACAATTGTGTACACTTGCACATTTCTCTCGTTCCAAGTTTTTGGTGTTGTTTGCCAGGGACTATTTTAAAAGACATAATTTGTGAAATTGTTAGTTTTGCAATTTGTTTTTTTATTAAATTTTAATTCCTTTATTTTTTATGATTATTTCGGGTGTTTATGAGTACTGATGAAATTATTGACTTACTCACTATAGATCCTAAAATTGAAAGGACTTTCAGAAAAAGGAGAAGACAAACAACTCAAAGAATGACTGAAGAGATGAAGCTTGGGAACCAGAATCAAGTAAAAAGAACAAATCATGCTCAAAATCTTATCCTTGTTGCTAATGACAGGGACTGAGCCTTAAGACAATATGTTGTGCCACTGCTTAATGAGCTTAATCCAAGAATTAAATGGCCCAAGATTGAGGCTGTAACACTCTACGCTCGGTCCGATCACTTGACTTGATCTGTAACATCCCGAATTAGTGGGCTTATGTGTTTAATGTGTAGACATGTTTAATGTGTTAATTTGAGAATTTGAGGTGCAAATAGGGCTCAGGTTTTGGTTGAGGCATTGGTTAAATATTCTATTTAGACACTTTAGGGCTTAAAATAAAGTCTTGGAGTTTAATTGACAAACTGGGCTCATGGCCCAGCAGCAAGGGGAGCTGTAAAGGGGAGTTATAGATGGCATCAATAGGCAAAGGGAGAGGCCCAATTTGTGGCCATTTGAAGCCCATAAAGTTGGGCCAATTTCGGTATTAAAGGGAGTTAGGAGGGGATGGTAATGTGGCTATTAACTAGGGAGATTTTATGTTTTAAATTATGTGGATATAATGCAGATAAAGGGGAGGTAGTGGTGTGGTGTAGGTCTCTGTTGGATGAGTGCTCTGTTAAGGATAAGGGATAGAATGATAAGACTGATCTCTTGGTTGCAGAGTTGGCCGAAAATCAAACACAAGAGAGGGGGAAAATCAGTTTGGTATAGGCAAGGGGATGTGCCAAAACTTGAGGGCCACCACATTTGTTTTCTTTTCTCATCTTCTCTCTTCTAAAAGCAGAAAATCACCATCTCCCTCAACCTTTCTTTTTCTTTGAAATTCCCTTTTAACTGAATCTTTTGACCCCCATTGTTATTCTTATCCCATTCACTAAAAGTCAAAACTACGTTCTTGTTTTTTCTTGTAGCCGAAATCTCTAAGTCTCAGCATCATTCCATTTGGTTCTTTTTCCCGAAGTATTCACCATAGTCGAACCCCTATACCATATTTCCGTAAGTTTTCTGTTATTTCCTGTCTTCTTTTCTTTTCTCCTTCTGACCGAATAGCCTCTTAAACTTTGTTAAGTGGTTTATTTTTCTTCTCTTAAAAGCCAAAATCCCTATATATCATCTCCTATGATTGCTGAATTCCTTCTGTGGTGTTTGCTTGTACCGAATCTTAAGGAAAACTAAAGGTAAGTCTCGATTCGCAAGCTTTCAATCTTATTCCGGCTTTTAGAGATCTTAGCCGAATTACTAAATGGTTAACTAATTGAGTGTTTCTTTAATTTGCGGCATTTTGGGATTTGAAGGGGATTCAATCGCTTAGATTTCTAAGCCAGAGTTTAGTAGCACTCGGATCGTATTACATTCTGGATTTCAAGGTATGGAGATCTGTTAATTTAAATGTATAGTTCGGGTAAAACACTAACCCTTGGTGGAATATAGGAGAGGCCTTATCTTCACGTTCTTTTAGCTTTTGAGTACAATTGTAGACAAAGGGCAGTAAATCCGATTAGCGAGGGTATCGGCATAGAGCGTAGTCCTATGTATTTATTAGGTGTGTAACTTTCCACACCATTTAGAATGTTTGTTAGTACGTGTATATAAATTTTCTATATTCTGTTAAATGCTAAAATCCCGGCATACCGGTTGAAACCCGAGGAGGGTAAAGGCGAATCTCTAGGTTAGTGATTTCTATCATTCATAAGTGAATGTTTCTGTTAAGATGATATGTTTTATATGTATGCCTATTTCTATGATTGCATGGGGTTGGGTGATTTATGAAAGGGGAAGTTTTCTATTGTAGTGGCTTTTGCCATGATTTGTTGTAGTGCCTTTTGCCATGATCTGTTGTAGTGGTTTTTTGCCATGATCTGTTATAGTGGCTATTGCCATGATCTGACGATGAGCATCTAACTGCAGCATGATTGCCATCGATGGTGTGTAGCGGTGTGGGTTCATTGTAGAAATCCCCAATGGTGTGATTGGTAGGTAAGGGTGGTGTGTAGCGGATGGAAACCTAGGATCGGGTTGGGCTTTGCATAATTCCTGGTATATTACATTTTGTTATTTGTTCTGTGGGGCTAAGGCCCAATCTGATGGTGCACGAGGGTTGCACACTGAGTCTCGTGACTCACCCTATTATTTAATATCTTCGGTAGCACCTAGTGCTTGAACCGGCCGAGAGGGCGCAAGGTGGCCATGCGAGAGAATATTTTGATTCACAAAAGACTTTACTTAGTTTATTTATTTTTATTATTTTTAATTAGTGGGTTTTAAATTTCATTGTAATAAGGCCACGGGCCATTAGCTTCACATTTTTCTTTTTTCTTTTTTGGTTTTATTTTGGGCTTTTATTATTATTAAACTAAGGCATTAATATAAAATGTATATATTTTACAACTTCTTCAACCATTTAGTTTTCCCGAATAAAAGGTTAAACTCAAGAAAAATACTTTTTTGAAATTGCGACATCTTTTAAAATCTCCTTAGTGACATGCCATATCCGATTATGGTGTTTGGACCAGGTTTGGGGTGTTACAAATTGGTATCAGAGCCCAATTCAAAACTCAACTTTAGGGTTTTTTTGGGCTAAAAATGTTTTCTAAAGATGGGTTTTGAAACATGCATTTTTATAAATGATAAAGGTCTGTTAGCTCGGCATGGCACCTGCGTCTCCGGCCCAAGTCCACCAGGTAAGTATTCTGAATCATTGTTTGATATATATTTGTGGGCTTGATTGGCTTTAAGGGATGTAGATTAGTTTAAATAGAATTTGGGGACTTTAGGCCTAGTTTACATCATACATTTCAACTTCCATAAAACTTAACCTAATTAAACAAACCCGGGAATAAGTCGCTGAGTTAAGGTGTGGCAACAGGCATACGCATGTCTAGGATTTGATCTAGGGAGAGCTTGGTATTTAAGCAGGCCTAGTGACTCACCTCCTCTTCGCTAGAATCCTACCTGGTGCGTAGTGACTGTTTACCTTAACCGTGAGGACTTGTTAATGGGCCAAAAGTTTCTATCTGAAACTCAAAAGGGATCAACCACCCTAGTTTTGTAAAAATGATCCAAAATGCCCCTAGTTTTGAAAAAAACAAGTTTATCAAAACACCCTTGATTTGAATTTTTTTTTACCAAAACACCCTTAATTTGAAAATTATTCAAAACGCCCTTGATTTGGAAAATTATCAAAAGTTGCAACATTTCTAAAATACCCTTATTTTGTAGAATCACCAAGATACCCTATTTTGAAAATTACAAAAATACCCTTGTAGGATAAATTACGAAAATGCCCTAGGTAGTGGAAGGACGAAAATGCCCCTAGGTGATGAACATAAGTTTGTGAATGACCTCTGTATGCTAATTGTGAATGTATGTGATTCTCTGAATTAGGGTAGTAGACTTGAGATGAACCTTCAGATAAAATTTTGAATTCGAAAGAACCACTATCAAATTACTTTTTCATAAAATTATTTGTGGATAATCAATGGAAAGAGTTAATAATTCATAAAATTTTCTTAAATCAAATAAAGGTGATATTTGGACAATGAGTACAAGGGGTTGAGGACATCCGCCGTGTGGTCGTGGTAGGGGTAGGATGACCGTGTTTGAACCAGTAGGGTCTGGTCACGGGTCAGGAAACAAGATGCCAAATTTGCCAGCTGTAGATGGAGAATTTCAGGACAAAACGGGTGGAGACGATACAGTGTCTCAAGCAATGTTGCGAGTTCTAGAGAGAGTTGTTGAGGTAGGCACGGGTGTAGCATCTCGAAGTCTGCATTGGAACGGCTTCGGGCCAATGGAGCGGAGATGTTTAGGGAAAGGAGGAACTATTTATCCAACATAGTATCGGCATTGAAGGCTGTTAAGATGATTCAGAAAGGATACAATGCATTTCTAGCTTTTATCTGTGCTTTGAATGCTAAGGAGGTGACTGTCGATGAGGTTTAAAAAGTCAAGGATTTCACGGGATGTCTTTCCTGAGGAGTTGCCAGGATTACCCCCGGATCGCGAAGTGGAGTTTGGAATAGAGCTACTTCCGGGTACAGCTCTGATGTCCATTGCTCCTTACAGAATGGTGCCAAATAAGTTGGTGGAACTCAAAGCTCAGATCCAAGAACTATTGGATCGTGGTTTTGTCTGACTAAGTGTGTTCCATGGGGAGCCACGGTCCTGTTTGTGAAGAAGAAGGATAGATCCATGCGTATGTGCGTGGACTTCCGTCAACTGAATAAGTCAACGATTATGAACAAGTACCCACTGCCAAGAATCGACGACCTGTTCGATTAGCTCAAAGGAGCTTCGGTCTTTTCTAAGATTGACTTAAGGTCTGGATATCATCAGTTAAGGGTAAAGGAAGGAGACATTCATAAGACGGCATTTCAGACTCGGTACGGTCATTATGAGTTCTTTGTGATACCGTTCGGGTTGATGAATGCGCCAGTAGCATTTATGGATATGATGAACTGAGTGTTTCAACCATATCTTGATCGGTTCGTTGTGGTGTTTATCAACGATATTCTGGTTTATTCCAAGTCTGAGGAGGAGTATGATGCACACCCTCGTGTGGTGTTGCAAATTCTGAGGGAGAAGAAGTTGTACGCAAAGTTCAGTAAGTGCGAGTTCTGGCTGGAGGAAGTGACTTTCTTAGGGAATGTATCTTCCGTAGAGGGGATTAGGTTGGACCCTCAAAAGATAGAGGACGTATTGGATTAGAAATCGCCAAAGTCTGTTGCGAAAGTTTAAAGTTTCTTAGATTGGCCTGGTACTACAGAAGGTTTGTTGAAGGGTTCTCATTGATAGCGGCACCTTTAACTAAGTTGTTGAGGTAGTATGGACCGACAAACAGTAGGAGATCTTTGAGAGGCTGAAGAGAATCTTGATGGAAGCGCCAGTGTTAATTCAGCCAGAGGCGGGAAAAGAATTTACCGTCTATTGTGATGCGTCACACACGGGTTTATGGTGTGTGTTGGTGCAAGATGGAAAAGTGGTTGCGTATGCGTCTTGATAGTTAAGACCGTATGAGTTGAACTACCTACGCATGATCTAGAATTGGCACCAGTAGTGTTCGCTCTGAAGATCTGGAGACACTACCTGTACAGGGAGAAGTCAGTTATTTACACTGACCATAAGAGCCTGAAATATCTCCTTACCGAGAAGGAGTTGAATCTAAGACAACGTAGGTGGATTGAACTCTTGAAGAACTATGACTGCTCAATCAAATATCATCTGGGAAAGGCTAATATGGTGGCAGATGCACTGAGTCGGAAGGTGATAGCGGATTTGAGGGTGATGTTCGCTCATCTTAGTCTGTATGAGGATGGAAGTTTGGTAGCTGAGCTCCAAGTAAGACCTATGTGGACAAGTCAGATCAAGGAGAAGCAACTTCTAGATGATGTTTTGAGTGCTCAACTCCGGCAAGTGCGAAGTGGTGAAGGAGAGGACTATAGTTTGAATGGTGATGGAGTCTTGTGTTTTCGTAAGAGAATTTGTATGCCAAAGGATGTGGAGTTAAGGCAGATGATTCTTCAAAAGGCGCATAGTAGCCCTTACGCTATGTATCCTGGAAGGGTTAAGATGTACCGGGATTTGCAAGAATAATTCTGGTGGCCAGGTCTAAGGCGAGAGATAACAGAATTCATGAGTAAGTGTTTGATGTGCCAGCAGGTGAAAGTGGAACACCAGTTTCCTTCGGGGTTGTTCCAGCCGGTAAAGATTCTGTAGTGGAAATGAGAGAGAATCATGATGGATTTTGTTAGTGGGTTACCCCTTATGCCTACTAAGAAGGATTCAATTTGGGTGATTGTGGATCGACTAACGAAGTCTATTCACTTCATACCAGTTCGTGTCGACTTTTCTCTACAAAGGTTGGCTAAGCTGTATGTGGCTGAGGTGGTGAGACTGCATGGTGTACCTGTGTTAATTATATCGAATAGAGACCCTAGGTTCACATCATGGTTCTGGAAGGTTCTGCATCAGGTAATGGGAATAAGGCTAGACTTTAGCACCACTTTTCATCCACAGACTGATGGTCAGTCTGAGAGGGTAATTCAGATCTTGGAGGATATGCTAAGGGGTCGCATTATCGATTTTAGGGGAAGTTGGGAAGAGTATTTGCCTTTGGTAGAATTTGCATACAATAATAGTTTTCAATCTAGTATTCGGATGTCACCTTATGAGGCATTATACGGAAGGAGATGTTGTACCCTAACTTGTTGGACAGAGTTGGGTGAGCGTCAGGTGTTGGGCCCAGAACTAGTGTCAGAAACGAAAGAGAAAGTTAGGTTAATTCAGGCTTGGTTGAAGGAAGCGTCTGATCGGTAGAAGTCGCATGCGAATCTTAAACGGAAGGGGATGGAATTTGCAGCAGGAGATCAAGTCTTCTTAAAAGTATCACCGTGGAAGAAGGTAATGAGGTTTGGTCGAAAGGGTAAGCTAAGTCCCCGGTTTATTGAACCTTATCAGGTACTAGAATGTATGGGCCCAGTGGCATATTGATTGGAGTTACTTTCAATGTTGGAACAGATACATGATGTGTTCCATGTCTCGATGCTAAGACGTTATCGTTCTGATCCATCGCACGTTGTGCCGGTGGAAGAGATTGAAGTAAGGCCAGACTAGTCCTTTGAGGAGGAGCCAGTGTAAATTTTGGATCGAGACGTAAAGGTGTTGAGAAGGAAGTCTGTCCCTTTGGTCAAGGTGTTGTGGTGAAACCACAGTGCAGAGGAAGCAACGTGGGAGCCAGAGGATGTTATGCCACAACAGTATCCCCATCTCTTTCGATCAGGTTAATTTCAAGGCCAAAATTTATTTTAAGGGGGTAGAACTGTAATATCCCGAATTAGTGGGCTTAGGCGTTTAATGTGTAGACATGTTTAATGTGTTAATTTGAGAATTTGAGGTGCAAATGAGGCTCAAGTTTAGGCTGGGGCCTTGATTAAATATTCTGTTTAGACACACTTGGGCTTAAAATAAAGTCTTGGTAGTTTAATTGACAAACTGGGCTTGTGGCCCAACAGCAAGGGGCATGGTAAAGGGGAGTTATAAATGGCGTTAATAGGCAAAGTGAGAGGCCCAATTTGTGGCTGTTTGGAGCCCATAAAGTTGGGCCAATTTCGGCACTAAAGGGAGCTAGTAGGGGATGCAATGTGGCTATTAACTAGGGGGATTTTATATTTTAAATTATGTGGATATAACGCAGATAAAGGGGAAGTAGAGGCATGGTGTAGGTCTCTGTTGGATGAGTGCTCTGTTAAGGATAAGGGATAGGATGATAAGAGTGATCTCTTGGTTCCAGAGTTGGCCGAAAATCAAACACAGGAGAGGAGGGAAAATCGGTTTGGTATAGGCAAGGGATGTGCCAAAAATTTGAGGGCCATCTCATTTGTTTTCTTTTCTCATCTTCTCTCTTCTAAAAGCCGAAAATCACCATCTCCCTTACCCTTTCTTTTTCTTTGAAATTCCTTTTTAGCCGAATCTTCTGACCCCCATTTTTTTTTTCTCCCATTCATTAAAAGTAGAAACTACGTTCTTGTTTATTCTTGTAGCTGAAATCTCTAAGTCTCAGCATCATTTCATTCGGTTGTTTTCCCCGATGTATTCACCATAGTCGAACCCCTATACCATATTTCGGTAAGTTCTCTGTTATTTCTTGTCTTATTTTCTTTTCTCCTTCTGGCCGAATAGTCTCTTAAACTTTGTTAAGTGGTTTATTTTTCTTCTCTTAAAAGCCGAAATCCCTAGATCTCATCTCCTGTGATTGCCAAATTCCTTCTGTGGTGTCTACTTGTGCCAAATCTCGAAGAAAACTAAAGGTAAGTGTCGATTCATGAGATTTCAATCTTTTTACGGCTTTTAGAGATCTTAGCCGAATGGCTATATAGTTATCTAATCGAGTGTTTTCTTTAATTTGTGGCATTCTAGGATTTGAAGGGGATGCAATCGCTTAGATTTCTAAGCCAGAGTTCAGTAGCACTCGGATCGTATTACTTTCAGGATTTTAAGGTAAGGAGATCCGTTAATTTAAATGTATAGTTCAGATAAAACACTAACCATTGGCCGAATATAGGAGAGGCCTTATCTTCGCGTTCTTCTAGCTTTTGAGTAGAGTTGTAGACAAAGGGCAGTAGATCCAATTAGTGAGGGTATCGACATAAAGGGTAGTCCTACATATTTATTAGGTGTGTAACTTTCCACACCTTTTAGATTGTTTGTTAGTACATGTATATAAATCTGATATATTCTGTTAAATGCCGAAATCCCAACATACCGGTTGAAACTCAAGGAGGGTAAAGGCGAATCACCGGGTTAGTGATTTCTATCATTCATAAGTGAATGTTTCTGTTGAGATGATATGTTTTATATGTATGTGATTTTTGTGATTGCATGGGGTTGGGTGATTGATGAGAGGGGAAGTTTTCTGTTGTAGTGGCTTTTACCATGATCTGTTGTAGTGGCTTTTGCCATGATCTGTTGTAGTGGCTTTTTACCATGATCTGTTGTAGTGGCTATTGCCATGATCTGACGATGAGCAGCTAACTGCAGCATGACTGTCATCGATGGTGTGTAGCGGTGTGGGTTGATTGTAGAAATCCCCAATGGTGTGATTGGCAGGTAAGGGTGGTGTGTAGCGGATGGAAACCTAGGATTGGGTTGGGCTTTGCATAATTCCTAATATATTACATTTTGTTATATGTTCTGTGGGGCTAAGGCCCAATCTGATGGTGCACGAGGGTTGCACACTGAGTCTCGCGACTCACCCTATTATTTAATATCTTTTAGGTAGCACCTAGTGCTTCGGACCGGGCTGGAGAGGAGCGCAAGGTGGCCATGCGAAAGAATATTTTGATTCAGCAAAAGACTTTACTTAGTTTATTTATTTTTATTATTTTTAATTAGCGGGTTTTAAAATTCATTGTAATAAGGCCACGTGCCATTAGCTTCACATTTTTCTTTTCTTTTTTTTTTGGTTTTATTTTGGGCTTTTATTATTATTAGACATTTAAATTTTACGTTTTAATTAAACTAAGGCATTAATATAAAATGTATATCTTTTACAACTTATTCAACCATTTAGTTTTCCCGAATAAAAGGTTAAACTCAAGAAAAATATTTTTCTGAAATTGCGACATCTTTTAAAATCTCCTTAGTGACATGCCAGATTCGGTTATGGTGTTTGGGCCGTGTTTGGGGTGTTACATGAGCGATAAGGTATTACAACTATAAAAATTTATACATCAATCATAAATTAATCAAACATAGCCAAAAAAAATCATATGCAATAAATCCATGCAATTCAATCAATTTGGGGCCTACATCGAGCTTACAGAACATTTAAAGAAAACCAAGATCAATTCTAGATTAAATCAAAACTTATTTGAAATTTTGAGTAAAGAGTGTAAACAGGGGTCACACGACTGTGTTAAAAAGGCCAAGCCATGTGGCTACTCCACATGCACGTGTGCTCAGGTTGTGTAAAATTTGAATATAGGGTCACACACCCGTGTCACTAGGCTGTGTAACTTTTAAGACCGTATGGACAATCCTGCAGCAAAATTTAAATATCCACATAGCAATGCCATATGATTGTGTGGGGCACACAACCATGTGATAGCTCGTGTCACAGATTGTGTATGCCCAAAACTACCTTCAAATAAAGCCATTTCACATTCAAATGCTTGGGATCCAATCTATGCAACAACCAACAATTAAACCTATTCAAAATGTACCAAAATAAGCCAAATTATACCAATTCACAATCAACCTAAGTGCCAAACCAATATGCCTGCACTGGCACCACAAATCAAACATATATACATCAAAACCATTCAATCAACATATGTACACAAATTAGTTTCATTCAAACATCCTTTAAACTTTAGATAGAAAATACCAAAGTTCATTCATTAATCAAACCATTAAATGTTCATATATCTTAATCCAAATGCATAATTTGACATAACCAAATTGACCATTCATCAAGCTCCAAGCATTCCAAATTGCATATTAACCTAAACATACCAAAACAACTATTTAAATGCATCTAGATATCAATTCATGCATTCACCATCACAAACCGTAACTAAAAAATTTACCAAATATGATTTACATCAACACATAGACCATAATATTAAAAGTGCACAACATTCGACCATAATGCTTATAATTACACGTATAAAAACCTATTTACATGCCACTTATAACCAAGCCAAAATAAGTGAATAACTAGTGAATGAATTGTCAGATAGTGTGATCCTCAATGATGTTCTAATCAACAATAAAAGTCCAGCAATCTACATAGAAATAACACCAAATAAACTAAGCTTTCAAATAAGCTTAGTAAGTTTGTAAAATAAAAAAAATCATACCTGGCAATTTATATATAAATTATACATAGCAATGACACTAATAGTCCCTTTATCATATTCCATCAATCCAACTACTCGAAAAAATTAAACTTGGATGATTCATATCATCAAAATAAAACATGTCAAATAATCGTGTATCAATATATAAACCATTGTATCATCTTATACTATTTCCATCATAATAATTAATTGTTTTGCCCGGAGAACAATAGTTAATCAACTTTTAAACATGGAAGGGTAATAGTCATACGAGCTAACATAAGGACATTAACTAATACGCAATGCTGCTTACACAAGCTTTAGAGAATTTGCAACACATGTAAGACCTCAAGTCGTCAGTGCGGTATCCATCAGCAATACATAGTACCTACTAATTAAAATGCTAACAAATAATGCCTGCTGTACATACACAGGCACAAAGCCTACTAAATGCACATCGAGACAAAGCCTACTACATATACACCGGTACAAAGCCTACTACTACCTAATGACATGTCATTTGTATCTTAACTATTCAATAATTTCTCATGGGCTTATCCCGCTTGTCTGGTACTGTAAGAGCCCAAATCTGCCCGGGCCCATTCATAAACCAATAAAAATAACAAAAAAAAAAAAAACAACAAAGTCTTTTAAACAGTCCATAAACAATTTTTTTACAAACCCAAAAGAATTACAATAACCCAAAAGTTTAATAGTAGGTCCAATAGACCCAATACACGGCCCAATGTCTAACCTAGCCCAAATTACTAAAACAAAACTAGGAAACCCTAGGGTTTCCCCCCTTATCGCTGCAAGCCTTTAGCGCCGCAAGCTTCCAACGTCCCATCTCCGTAGACCCCACGCGCCTGTCACCACGTTAACAGTCCTTCCCACGCACGCCGTACCTCCGTACCTGCAACAAAGGATCGACAAACAGCAAGCAAAGAGAAAAGGAAAACATATGTATTTTTATTTTATTTTTATTTTCATTTCGGCTTTAAAAGGCCCCAAAAAAAAAACCATTGTATCTTCTTCACGATTTATGAATATACAAAGAAATGCAGAAAGAAAAAACTGAAATATGGTTAATCCTTTTTTGGTTCGTGTTCTTTTCCCTTTTTTTACTTCCATTTTTTATTTTCTTTTGATTTTTTTATATAATTGAAATAAAATGAAAAAAAAGGAGGAAGAAATGATCCGTACCTTGATTCGTATGAAATGCGATTTTCAGGGGCTATAACCGCCATGCGCGGTAATCATCGGTGACGGACCGACGGTGGTCAGGTCACCAAAAATCTCAGTGGAGGAAGGCTCTGAAGTTTTTTTTTTCTCTCCTCTCTTTTTTTTTAAAAAAAAAAAAACACAAGGCCAAATGATTTTTCTTGAAAATTTAGGCTTATATAGCCAACTGATACAACGTCGTTTAGTAGCCCATCCCTTTGCCTAAAACGACTTCATTTTAAGACTAAAACCCGCGTGTTCACCTGACCCGAGGGAAAGATCCGAGTGTTTTTGACTAAGGGGCTTTTTGCGGCCTTAGTCCTTCTGCATTTTTAGTTTTTTAATTAAGTTTTATTTTATTTTAATTTTTCCCAGTAATTTTGCGCAGTTTCAATTTAGCTCCTATTTAAACGCTGTGTTTAATAACTTGGGTAAATTGAGCTTTTAGTCCTCTTTAAATACGCGCATTGTATTTTAACCTTTTCGATTCCATTTTAAATTTATTGATTTAGCTCTTTAATATTGCTTTGTTTTCAATATAGTCTTTTAATTATTTTCTTATTTTAATTATTCCTTTTAAAATTAATAGTAAATATTATGTTTTAGATAGCTCTAGATATTATTTATTTTTCTATGTACTTTCATATTTTTTATATTCATACATATATTTTAAATTAGATGTTTATTTTTTGCCATTGTATGATTATCTTTTAATAATTTGTAACCATTAATTATTTGTGATTCATCATTGTAATATTTGGTATACGTATTGCTACTTTTCGTTGTATATTATCATTCCATTGTAATTTATTTGTTAAAAAAAATCGAGTTTAATGTCGTTCAAGTTTTAAAATCATTCCATTCAAAGGTTTTTTAAATAAAGCAATGTTTCATGTTTGGAAATTCAAGAGATCGTGCCCTAACCTGTTGTGTTTCAGTTTTTCGTTTGACCACATAACCTAATATCCTTTTAAGATTTCATTCTTATTTTATTACCTTTAAAAAATAAGGCAATGTTTTGTGTTTGGAAATCTAAGAAATCGTGCCCTAACATGCTGGGTTTCGATTTTTTGTTTGACCAAATAACTAAATATCCTTTCGAAATTTCATCCATTTTTTCTTAAATTAAAAACAAGGCAATATTTCATGTTTGGAAATTCAAGAAATCGTTCCCTAACATGGTGGGTTTTGATTTTTTGTTAGATCCCAAATAACGAAGTACCCTTTCAAAATCTCAATGCATGAGTTTTAAGAATTTTGGGATGATCTAGAATACAAAGACTTAAATTGTTGCATCCTAACGTGCTGGATGTGATATTTTATTCCTTCGGAACCAGAGAATCTTAAAATTCGAGTATCTTCAAATGGGTAAAAGAAGGTCGTAATTTTAAATCTTTTAATTTTTAATATAATGGCACTAGTTAATCAATTTGGTACCAATTTTGGACGTACGAGGGTGCTAATCCTTCCTTGTACATAACCGACTCCTAAAATTGTTTTCTTAGATTTTGTAGACCAAAATCATTGTTTTAATAAATCAAAATTTTTTATTAAAATGATCCATCCCAAGGTGACCCGATCACACCTCGAATAAATGATCGATGGCGACTCTATTTTCTTTTTAAAGTCGATTTCCCTTTTTTTCAAACCTAATTTCGACAGCTTGGCGACTCCACTGGGACCTTTAAAGATAGTCAAGCCATAAAATTGATTAGTTTTTGTTATTTTATCGAAAATTGAAAATTTGATTTGAAAAATTACGATCCTTTTATTTCATGTGTCTGTGTCATTGTTGTGGTTTGAGTTTTGAAAATCATATTGGATAAAGACTACCCTTTAAGTGGAGGCCTTCCTTCGTGAGGTTTTCACCTCCGTGCAGGATAGTGGATCGCTTTCGAGATACATCCATACCTATGTCTTCGTGAGATTTTCATCTCCGTGTAGCCATAGGGAAATATATTCCTCTGAATCAAACTCAGTCTGTTTGAGCCTATAATGGGTGAGGATCGAGGAATCTGTTGGTTCATGTACCTTAACTTTAGAACCAAACCACATATAGAGAGACCTAGGAGCCTACCCTAATGGAGCCATGCCAAACCCTAGTGGTCACCCACTAACGTGTTTTCTTTTGTTTTGATTGCATCGCATTGCATCATCATAGAAAGGAGATGTTGATTAATATTCGATTGCTAAATAGAAGAGTTTGTCATACGAAAATAGATTTCTTGATAAAGTGGATTATAATACGGTTGTCCGAACATGGTCTAAATAAACACAACGAAAGAAGGTTGATGGTTCACAAAGGAATACAGAACCTTGCCTGAAGGATTCAAATTGATAAAGATTGTTATGCTAGGGGTTCTGTGTTTTATGTTATGCTATGTGTTTAGCTTGCTTAGCTTGCTATTTAGGTGTGTTTGGGGGTCCTAGAGAGGCTCGGGTTCAAGCTAGAGCTTTGGTAAAATTTTGCATTTTGGGCATAAGGGGTGAGAGCTTGTGGAAGTAGGTCTTAAGGGTAATTATGTGTGTTTGATGATAAAAAAAAGAGCTCTTGATGGAGTGGATGTGGCATCACTGGTAGAGTAAAGGAGGGAGGAGTTCGAATACTATCTGCTGCATTGTGGAGCTTTAATTTTTGTGCTCAAGGAGGGAAGGAGGTGGAGTTTGACTCGGACTCTAAGGGGTGGTTGTTGAATGAGTCAACCAATTTGAAATGGATGGAGGAGAGGAGCTTGGGGAGGTTGAAGTGGTTAACTAGTTTGAATTGGTGGATGGAGAGGGCTTGGTGGAGAAAATCTAGGAGCAAATCATGGGATTTGAGAGGGTGGATGAGAGCCGGCCGAATGTGGGAGTTGTGGGTGCAAAATTTTAGCTATGTGATGTAGTTGGCTAGGGAATTTTAGCATTTTGGTGTGAGATAGCTAAAACCAAACCATTAGAGTGTTGGGCCGAATTCTATAGTTCTCTTTAGTTTTTCTTTTTT
This sequence comes from Gossypium rotundifolium, assembly GCA_025506655.1. Taxonomy (NCBI): domain Eukaryota; kingdom Viridiplantae; phylum Streptophyta; class Magnoliopsida; order Malvales; family Malvaceae; genus Gossypium; species Gossypium rotundifolium. The sequence goes on along the minus strand of CP106733.1, from coordinate 103,285,057 downwards.
ACATTTTGGTGTTGTTCTTAAGGCATTTCGGGTTTGTTACTCACTTTGTGTTTATGTCAAATCTCTCAATTTTCTCTCCATCTCTTCTTTTCATTTGTGTGATAGCCAAATTTCAATTCTTTCCTATTTCTTTTCTTTTCTTCTTTCCACTCCTATTTTCTCCTTTTCTTGACCGAACCATTTTCTTCCACACTTCTTCTACTTTTTTTTCTTTCCTCTCTTTGCTCCTCTATTTCTTTCTTCACTAGCCGAACCTTAGTCTACCATTTCCTTCTATTTTCTTTTTGTCTCTTTATTATTCTATGCTTGAGCCGAAACCTCTCTGGTGTCTAACAAAACCCATCTCTTTCATCCTATGCCATTTAGTCGAACCTCAAGAAGCAAAGTGCTAGTTGTCTTTGAAGGTCCCTCTTCAATCATATTTTGGTTGTGCAAGGTACTGAACAATTCTTTTGCTTTTTCCTTTATCTTTCGGTTTATGTGGTCATAGCCGAAGTGGCTACTTTTGTTTCTTAGTGTTATTTTGGTCTAATCTCTTCTATCCTTCTCTTAACATGGCGTGGTTGCTACGGATTAAAATCTATGTCCGAATCTTTTTAGCCGGCTTTAGGGTTCCATTTGGTTTAATCTATAGCTAAATTTGGTGTTATGCGACTTCTTGTTAACCAAGGTAAGGAGTTTCTTCTTTAGTTCTTTACGATTAGACTCTATCCATTTATTCTTCCATAACCAAACATATTGATTTGACAATCAACATTTCTCTCTGAAAGTACTATTCTGATCAAAACTCTCTTCATGGATGCAAGTGCTAGCCGACCTAGGGGGTAATGCTAAAGGAGCCTAAGGGAGTGGACTCATAGTCTCCACTCCCAAGTTCAAATGACGTGTGGTGTCAACGGTTCAAGACTTTCCACCCGGTTGTGGTAGATAGCCGACATCCATTTGGGATAGGCAGATAATGGTTATTCCCACTAGTGAGAGTAACGACGATCAGGAGTGTTTAGTCCTTTGCGTAATCAGGTGTGTACCTTCATTTGTTTGTTTAGTAATGAATATGTGTAAGGGTTAAAAGCCGAATTAACTGCAACGACAGTTGAGATACCCTTGGGGGTAAGATTGAAGATACTAGGTTAGCATGAATATATGTGTGCTCCGATTATCCGATGCACACTAATATATGTTTACATTCATTACATTATGATATATGTTGCATGGGATTGGGATTTGATACTAATGAAAAGGGGCAATGTATTTTGATGGCTATGCCACATATTTTGGTGACTTAGTCACATTATTTTCATGGCTATGCCACATATTTCGGTGACTCTATCACATTATTTTAACTTTAAGCAGCATGACTTTCAGCATGACTACCAATGAGGTGTGTAGCGGATGGAGGGTTGATTGTAGAAATCCCCACATGTGTGATAGGGTGGATACGGAGTGGTGTGTAGCAGATGGAATACTAGGCTGGGCTAGGTTGCATTGCATTCACTATCTGATATGCCATGTTGTTAGGGCTACAGCCCAATGGCCAAATTTGATTTTAGTGAGGGCGAAGGCCCAATTTGCTTCGGTGGGCTTAGGCCCAGATTTCGTTCATTTGGGGAATTGTACACAGAGTTCTCGTAACTCACCCCTCTGCTTTAATTTTGCAGCAACTCCCAGCACTGAGGACTTGGATGCCGAGATAGACTTTGGGTTGGCCATATGTCATTACTTTAGTAAATCTCATTTTACTTCACCTTAAATATTTACTTTAATTCAGGTTTATGTTTTTATTTAAGGCCTCTAGTATTTTATTTGGATATTAACTTTAATTTTGGATTTCGCTTATGGTTAGACATTCAAACGGGATTTTCCTAAAACTTTAAGTACTGTTTTCCAACATATTAACGAACGATTCACATTTATAATAATTAAACCCAGGATTTTCTCAAACCTACAAAATTGTTTTCAAAACGTCACATTTTCAGAATCCACTAAAACTGATTTATGGGTTAGAGAACCAAGTTTTCGGTGTTAGGGGTATTAACAACAAAAAAGAAAGAAAGTCCTAAAACAAATCTGATTTTCAAAAGGGAAACAAAGCTCAAAATTTTTAACGATCGCGAAGTTTCTTTTACAACCTCTCATTTGACATGTTAGATCCGATCATAACGTCTAGGCTAGGTTTGGGGTGTTACATTTAGTGGTATCAGAGCCAAGTTACAAAACTTGGTTGTGGTTTGGGTTCGAAAATGTTTTTCAAAGTTGTTTGGAAATTGATTTAGGAATGTATGTCCTTTTTGGAAGTATGGCACCCCGAGTTTTTGGCATCAAATCCGTAAGTTTTTTGACTTTGTCTAATGTTATGAAATGATTTTTGAGTTAATGTATCATGGCTGCTAATGATAAGACTATAGAGATCGAGACATTAGGAATTCGATACGTGAAAACCACTTTTAAATACTACCTTCATAAGATATTTATTAATAACATTGGAATGATATACTAATTCATAAAACTTGTAATCAGATTAAGTCAATTCTGTTAACATGAGCACAAGAGGACGTGGACGTGGCACACGCGACCGTGGTAGAGGCCGAGGTGTTGGGGTTGGATCTGAAGCATCGGGGCACATGCCTAAAATGGAAACACCTGCATCACCGATGACCGATGCAGGGTCTGATGATCAAGCTGTAGGGGATGATGCTTTGTCCCAAGCTATGCTCCGTGTTCTGGAGCGGGTTGCTGGGGGAAGCATTAGATTGGTAGCCTGGAAATCTATTCTTGAATGACTTCGGGCGAATGGGGCTGAGATGTTTAGGGTTATTTCTGGTGTGGCTCCAAATGTAGCTGAATACTGGCTAGAAGCAATTGAACGAGTTATGGATGACTTGGACTGCACAACGCAGAGGAGAAGTTAAAAGGAGCAGTGTCCCTCCTACGAGACGAGGCGCATCAATGGTGTCTCACAGTAAGGGAGGGTACACCGGTAGACCATATCACCTGAGACTTCTTTAAGATAGTGTTCCAGGGAAAATATGTTGGGGCAAGCTATGTGGACGTCCAGAGGAAGGCATTTTTGAATTTAGTCTAGAGGAATATATCCGTGGCCAAATATGAGGCTGGATTTCTATATTTAAGTCGTTACACTCATAGAATAGTTGCGACTGGCTATGAGCGTTGTGTTTGGTTCGAGGATCATCTGCGGGATGAGCTGCGGGTTTTGATAGCTCCGCAGTGAGAAAGAAATTTTGCTATTCTATTTGAGAAAGAAAAAATAGCCGAAGAGGTAAAGCGGTCTGAGAGGCAGAATCGGGATAAGGATATGGGTAAGAGTAAAAGGAGTTTTGGGTCATTAGGATCTGCTAGGGCTTCCAAAAAGAGGCCTAGGTTTGATGGGCTAGGCCAGGTAGCGATGCCTGTTGCTGTTGGTCAGTCTCGACCGTGTGCTCGGTGTGGGAAGAAATATGCAGTGGAGTGTTGGAGAAGAACTGGGGGATGTTTCAAGTGTGGATCTATGTGTTTTTAGCTCGGTTTTTGATAATTTTTATGTTTTTTGTAATCGTTGCTTTGTGCTTTACAAAACCCATGCTTAAATTCTATGTATTGATGATGTTTTTGTGATGAGCCATTGATGAATGTTTGAACTATGTGTTAGTTGCTATTGAAATATGAATGCTTAGTGTTGGGTTAGCATAGTTTGTATTTGGATTTTTGGTGAAATTGAGTATATTGGGCTAAATTGAGAAAATAGAAATTTAAGGGACTAAATAGCAAATTTGATGAAATATTTGGACTTATATAATCCCTAGAGAGGTTCGACCAAGCATGTGATTGTGTGGAATTTGTGAATTTGATGATTTTGTGAGATAGGGACTAAAGTGTCAAAATGTGAAAATGTGAGGGCTATTTTGTAAAATGCCCTAAATATGTGTGTTTGGATTAAAATGAAAGATTTGGTGATTAAATGGGTTGAATTTAAATGTGTATAGACCAAGAACGGAGAGGTTCAGATCGAGATCGAGGCAAAGACAAAGTGCTCGATTAATCGGCCATTTCAGTATTTTGACATCCGAGGTAAGTTGGGATATAATACTAGTTGTAAACTTTATCTATGTGATATAAATTGAATGGATGTATATGTATCTATGAGATTTTAAATGCTATGTGCTGAATTAAGATAAAGGGGCACTAAGTGTGCAAAATTTGAAACGAGAAAGAGATGATTGGCACTGTGTGTGCGAAAAGATAGAAGCTTCGACTTATCGACTTGGCACTGTATGTGCGATACCAATATAAATCCAGTTTGATGTATTGGCACTAAGTGTGCGGTGATGATTATGTTTTAGTCATGAAATTGGCACTAAGTGTACGAATAAACAAATGGAATAGCAAGGGTTGAACGAGAGGTAATATCGAACAATTGAGCAGCATAAAAGGGTAAGTAACTATGTGTTGATCAAGGTACATTTGAACCTATGTGGTTGATGATAGATTTAAGAGTTGAATGAATTATGCTTGTGATAGAATAAGTATTGGTATTGAATTGGGTGTGATTAAAGTTGGTATTGATTGCATGTTTTAAATTACTAAATTGGTATGCTTTTAGATAGCAATATGTGCATGAGATGTTTGGTTGATTGGCTTGTAGGTTTGACCCTAAGTGGGTGGCATGTTGGCCTTGCAAAAATGGCCTATAGTGTCACACGGTTGGGGCACACGGGCATGCCTCAGACCGTGGCTAAATTGGCAGAATCTGGCTTAAACTGCACATGGCCATGGCACGAGCGTGCCTACAAGTCGTGTGAGAAATGGTAGTATATGATCTTCTAGGACACGGCCTTAGCTCACGGGCGTGCTTGTTAGCCGTGTTGATTTTGGTAGTAAGTAACCACGGGGAAGTCACATGGGTGTGTAATGTAGCCGTGGGAGAGGCATGTCCTACCTCCACGGGCGTGTCTCCCATATTATAGAAAAGTTTCAATTTTTCATGAAATTTTATATGTGTTTCGGTTTAGTCCCGACTCGGTTAATAAGCATGCTTATGGTCTTGATGACTTGTTTAAGGGACACTATGATTTTATATGAATGTGTTTGATGATATTTGACTTTGTGTCGACATTTAGAGGTTAAATGTTCTGATTGATCGATAATACCCCTCAACCCTATTCCGATGACGGTTTCAGCTTAGGGGTGTTACAGTTGTGGAGGGAGAATTTCGGCTTTGTGATGTAGTTAGCTAGGGAATTTAGGCATTTTGGTGTGAGATAGCTATAACCGAACCATTAGAGTGTTGTGTCGAATTCTATAGCTCTCTTTAGTTTTTATTTTTGACGTTTTAGTGTTGTTCTTAAGGCATTTCGAGTTTGTTACTCACTTTGTGTTTGTGCCGAATCTCTCAATTTTCTCTCCATCTCTTGTTTTCATTTGTGTGATAGCCAAATTTCAACTCTTTTCTATTTCCTTTCTTTTCTTCTTTCCACTTCTATTTTCTCCTTTTCTTGATCGAACCATTTTCTTCCACATTTCTTCTACTTCCTTTTCTTTCCTTTCTTTGCTCCTCTATTTCTTTCTTCACTAGCCAAACCTTAGTCAGCCATTTTCTTCTATTTTCTTTTTGTACCTTTATTGTTCTATGCTTGAGCTGAAACGTCTCTAGTGTCTAGCAAAACCCATCTCTTTCATCCTGTGCCATTTAGCCGAACCTCAGGAAGCAAAGCGCTAGTTGTTTGCTGAAGGTCCCTCTTCAATCGGATTTTGGTTGTGCAAGGTAATGGAAAATTCTTTCGCTTTTTCCTTTATCTTTCGGTCTTATGTGGTCATAGTCGAAGTGGCTACTTTTGTTTCTTAATGTTAGTTTGCGACTAATCTCTTATGTCCTTCTCTCAACATGGCGTTGTCGCTACGGATTAAAATCTATGGCTGAATCTTTTTAGTCGACTTTAGGGTTCCCTTTGGTTTAATCCATAGCCAAATTTGGTGTTGTGTGACTTCTTGTTAACCAAGGTAAGGAGTTTCTTCTTTAGTTCTTTACGATTAGACTCTATCCGTTTATTCTTCCATAACCAAACCTCCTGATTTGACAATCAACATTTCTCTCTAAAAGTACTGTTCTGATCAAGGCTCTCTTTATGGATGCAAGTGCTAGTCGACCTAAGGGGTATCGCTAAAGGAGCCTGAGGGGAGTGGACTCCTAGTCTCCACTCGCAAGTTCAAACGACGTGCGGTGTCAGCGGTTCGAGACTTTTCGCCGGGTTGTGGTAGAGGGCCGGCCTCCATTTGGGATAGGTAGATAGTGGTTATTCTCGCTAGTGAGAATAAGGACGATTATGAGTGTTTAGTCCTTCACGTAATCAAGTGTGTAATTCTCACACCTTCATTTGTTTGTTTAGTAATGAATTTGTGTATGGGTTAAAAGCCAAATTAACTGTAATGGCAGTTGAGATACCCTTAGGGGTAAGATTGAAGATACCAGGTTAGTAACCTTTATGACTATGTCATTTAAATAACTTAGCATGAATATATGTATGCTCCGATTATCCGATGTACATTGATATATGTTTGCATTCATTACATTATGATATATGTTGCATGGGATTGGGATTTGATACTGATGAAAAGGGGCAATGTATTTCGGTGGCTATGCCACATATTTCAGTGAATCAGTCACATTATTTTGGTGGTTATGCCACATGTTTCAGTGACTCTGTCACATTATTTTGGTTTTGAGAAGCATGACTGTCAGCATGACTGCCAATGAGGTGTGTAGCGGATGGAGGGTTGATTGTAGAAATCCCCACAGGTGTGATAGGTTAGATACAGAGTGGTGTGTAGAGGATGGAAAACTAGGCTGGGCTGGGTTGCATTGCATTCACTATTTGATATGCCATGTTGTTAGGGCTACGGCCCAATTCGACTCATATGGGCTTTGGCCAAATTTGGTTTTCTTAAGGCGAAGGCCCAATTTGCTTCGGTGGGCTTAGGCCCAAATTTCTTTCATTTGGGGAATTGCACACTGAGTTCTCGTAACTCACCCCTCTGCTTTAATTTTGCAGGTAATTCCCAGCACTGAGGATTTAGACGCGAGATGGACTTTGGGGTGGCCATACGTCGTTACTTTAGTAAATCTCATTTTACTTCACCTTAAATATTTACTTTAATTTGGGTTTATGTTTTGTAATAAGGCCTCTAGTATTTTATTTGGATATTAACTTTAATTTTGGATTTTGCTTATTGTTAAACATTCAAACGACATTTTCCTAAAACTTTAAGTATTGTTTTCCAACATATTAACGAATGGTTCACATCTATAAATAATTAAACCTGGGATTTTCTCAAACCTACAAAATTGTTTTCAAAACATCACATTTTTGGAATCCATTGAAACTGATTTATGGGTTAGAGAACCAAGTTTTCAGTGTTAGGGGTATTAACAACAAAAAGAAAGAAAGTCTCAAAACAAATTTGATTTTCAAAAGGGAAACAAAACTTCAATTTTTTAACGATCGTGAAGTTTCTTTTACAACCTCTCTATGTGACATGTTAGATCCGGTCGTAACGTCTAGGCCGAGTTTGGGGTGTTACAGCAAGACTCGTTATGTCTCGACTTTCTTAAAGGAACTAACGAGCATTGCAAGGATAATTGAGCAATTGGTAGCGACCCGGATCAAGCAAGAGGAAATAATAGAGACATCTTTTGGAAAATTTGCAAGATTCGGCCATAACATCCGGATATGAAAAAAAGATCGGTGTCTTCATTTGGATTCTAAGGAGGAAACCGCATATGTAATCCGTTTAATGTAAAGATATTTGTTTTCTAGAAAATTTCTTCTAATGGAATTGATTTCAGAATCAACATCTCTCTTTCTTATTGCATTCATTTCATGCATTTGCATTACATCATTTGCATTGCATTTGGTGCATTAGATTTTCACATAAGGTCCCTAACTAGGTAAAATTATTTAAGTAATCTGGAAACCGACAAAAATCAACCAAGCAATCATCCTTACGGTACAAGAAGAAAAACTAAAGCAATGGATAAACGACTAGAGAAGTTGGAACAAATGTAGAAGGAGATGCAAGAACAAATGCAAGCACAAATGCAAGAGCAGTTGGTTAGGATCCAGCAACATATGATGAAATCTCAGAGGAACATGATGACTCAAATGACTCAGATGAAATAGGTATTAAATGGGCTTATGAATACAGGAAAGAGCCCCATGGTTAATGTTGAGGAGAATACTGAGTATCCTCAATGTCCCCCTACTTTTAGTCCACCACATATGCCAACACGACCAGAAGTAACTTTACAAAGGCCATCTGCCACGATCAGGCTTCAACAATTCCACGCTTGTGCTTCAATGAATCTACAAACTGGCTCAAGTTTAGGAGATAATCCAATCAACCCTAATGTCCCTAATTTGGATGAGGTAGCTGAAGAAGAGAGGACAAAAGTGGAATTACCAAAACACCTAGAAGACAGATATAGATGGTTGGAGGAGAAGTTTAAGGCAATAGAAAGTGCTGATAGCTGTTATGGAATTGATGCCAAGGATTTAAGCTTGGTCCCAGAATTGGTGCTTCCACACAAGTTCAAAAAGCCTGAATTCGAGAAATATAATGGGACAAGTTGCCCCGAAGCTCATATTACTATGTTTTGTAGAAGAATGACAGGGTACATTAATAATGACCAACTATTGATCCATTGTTTCCAATATAGCCTTGTGTGTAACATCCCAAAAGTGGGGCTATTTGGAATTTAATTATTTTTCTTATGTATGGACTGCTGTGATTTTATTTATTGAATAATAGAGCTTAATTTAAGGCCTTGAGTGTGCACGGTTTGGTAGAAAATTTCAGTTTGTAACTTTAAAGGTAGGGAGCCTTAGCAGGAGGGTGTTATAAGAATAAATGAAGGAAATTGGACACCAAATGAGGCCTTGGCAAAGTGGCAAAAGTGAGGCCACTTAAGAGCTAGTGTGACGCCACCAAGGAGCAAGGAGAACCTTGGTTCGAGTCACGTAAATCCTCCCTTTTGCTCTTTAGTTGATTTGCACAAGGGAGAGAAATTCTCTCCTTAGATTATTATTTTTTTTATTTATCTATTTGGATAATAAGATAATATGAGCATTTTAATTGCTTAATTCTAAGGATAATTAAGGAGATTATTGGATTAAGAGGATTAAGAGGATTATTTGATATTATTTGGGATATTAGGGATACTACATGGATTATGAGGAGATTATTATTTATCATTAAAGATTAATTCAAGTTATTTGAATTAAATTAAATGATGGGTCAGGAGCAATTGGGGAAGATTGATGAAATTTGAACTCCTTGGTGGAGTAGTGTGGACGGCAAGCTAAGGGGGGGAGGGTGCCGAATGCTTATAAATAGCATCAGCTTAGCACTTGTTTTGTTTTTTTTTCTCCATCTTGGCAAACTGCCAAAATTCTCAAACCTTCCATCTATTTTCTCTCCTTTCTTTTCTCTCAAACACTGCTAGCCGAAAACTCTCACCATCTCCTCCTCTCCATTAGTTTTCTACCATTATTTCTCCTCTATTCTTTTGGCCGAATATCCACTCCTCTCTGCTGTCAAATCCTCTTCTCCTTAAGACTCACTTTGGCGAATATCGAAGTCATAAGAGTTTCTGGGATTTCTTCTTCGCACCAATTAGCAAGGGGTAAGTATGCGAAAACCTTTCATCTTATTATCTCCCTATGTCGACTTGGTCAAAAGGAAAAGCCAATTATCTTGATGGCTAATTAATGTGGTAACGATTCGCTTAGGTGCCGGATTTTAAGGTATTCGATCTAAGTCTCTATCCTCCACAACCGGTTGGTAAGTGTGGGTAAGGCCTATGTTTGTATTCAAAAGCCGAAAACTTTGGTTATGAGTAATAATGACTAATCGATTATTTTGGAAAAAGCAGATTCAAGTATCGGTGCCGTGGTTAGTAGCCAAAACGAGGAAAGGTAAGATACCGGTTCATAAGGAACCCCTTTCAATAATTTGGCTTGGCCGATTAGGCCATAATATTAATCCTAAGAGTTGGCGAATATAGGTGCAGATAGATCTAGGTGGTCGACTCCTCTTCGGGATCTAGACTCCTCGTTGGTGTCGTGTGTACATACACACGATAATTTATTAAATGTGCTAAATATTGTGAATGCTAATTTGGTTATTGTAGCATTGGATATTATACCATATCGGTATAGTTGGCAATTCGTAAGTACCTGATTCAATATGCTATTTGATGCTTTTGGTAAGCATAATGTATTGATGCATGAGATTTAAGCATGTGATGGCATGAAACATATATGTATATATGACTGATGTGGGATTAGTGAGTGGAGGGGCAGATTATTGTGCCGACGGGCACCAAAGTGTTTTGGTAACACACCGTGACTACGGCCACCAGAGGTTTGGTACCTCCAGAGGTTTGGCACCTCATAGCGACTTGTCCCCGTGGTTAACACCACCGTGGGTTGGCCCCACTTGAGATATGGGATCGCCCGCGGTGATTTGGTATCACACGATGGGTTGGCCCCATCAAATGATCTCAGGTTCACGGACACCAAGTGTTTTGGTAACACATTGTGACTATATGTCACCAGTGGTTCGGCACCACCAAAGGTTTGGTACCACAACGGGGTAGACGATGGCGCTTGGATGGCTAGGATGGGTATTTAATATTCTCGCATATTAATGGTTATGTGTGGTGTATGAAAATGTTTTAAAACGGGAAGGGTTACATACTGAGTCTTGGTGACTCACCTTCTCCATTATTTTTTTCAGGTGATGCATAGATCGCGGATATGGAGCCGGAGGGACTCGAGGTGGCCATGCAGTGGATTTGAAATAAATGAACTTTCATTTAGTTATATTATTTTATTATTGGTTTGTTTTTATTTGGATTGTAATAAGGCCTCCATAAACTTTATTTTTGTTACTATTTATATGTCGGATACTTGCTTTTAAATACACTATTAAAAATTAAATTAAAATCACATGCTTTCCCAAAATCAACACGAAAATGTTTTATCGTGTCAGCGGACACACTCAAAATTGGTTTAATAATTTGACTTCATTTAAATTTCCGAATTTAACCTAAGTATGATTTCAGCCAGATAACCAAAAACGAGAAGTTTTTAACAAAACTTAAATTGGATTTTAAAATGGGTTTCAAAAAGTTTTCTCCGTAACGACCCATATTCGGTCCTAACGTTTGGGCCGGGTTTGGGCTGTTACAAATTGGTATCAGAGCCCAGTTCAAAGCTCGACTGTGGGGGCCCAAGGCCCAAAAATGTTTAGTAGGCCTTATCAATTGTTTTGGGTTTTAAAGCAGCATGGCCCGAGTCTCCGGCACCGATCCGCCCAGGTAAGTACATCTAAACCTCTTTGTGAAATATATTCTGTAGAAGGGTAGGAAGCATGGAACGTAGATAGACTTATAGGAACTTGAACCCTAGGATTAGATTACTCAGACACACAAACAGAACATAAGATTTAAAGAACTAAACCAACCTATGGCTAAGCCACTGAGCTAGGGTGTGGTAACCCCGACGCATGTTCAGGATTGGAACCTAAGAGCACGGTATTTAAGCGGTCAGAGTGACTCACCACCTCTTCGCAGTATCCTACCCGTGCGTAGCTTGGGTTCACCCTAACCTGAGGGCTTAGTGGTATGGTAACCTCTGTGCGCATGTCTAGAAAGGTACGGTGGGAGCTTGGTATTTAAGCAGTCCGTGTGACTCACCTCCTCTCCACACGAAACCTGCCTGGTGCGTAGCTTGGGTTCACCCCGACCAAGAGGGCTCGGTCATAGGCTAAACGTAACGACTAAAACCCGAAAGGGAATTAACCATGTTTTTGAAAAAGAAGAAGACAATGAAACCCTAATTTCTTCAAAATTTTATAATCACTCTTTCAAATATGAGAACAACCATTTTTACAATGTTTTTCCCGAAAAAGTTGAATTGTGAAAATTACAGAAATGCCCTTAGGGGTAAAAATTACTAAAATACCCTTGGTTCATAAAACATCAACTCAATGATTTTGTCCAAAAATTTCAACTACTTCTCAAATATTCAACCCTGCTTTGAAAATCATCAATAAAATAATTTGGTTTTGGAAAATTACTAAATACCTCAACTTGTAAAATTACCAAACGACCACGAGTACAAAATTTTGCAACATCACCGTGTTAAGAAAGGAAAATTCTCAAAAGGACCCTCGAGTTTTACAATTATTAAAACACCCTTGATTTACAAAAAATTACAAAATTACCTCGATTGACAAAATTGCCAAAATACCCTCGATTCCAAAATGATACCATAACTTCAAACCTTATCAATTTTCAAGAATACCTCCAGCTTTGGGAATTTCAAGTGACTCGCTTTATCAAAGTTTGAAATCTCTCGAATTTTATTAAAAAAAATACCCCAGAGGGAAAAGACGAAAATACCCCGGGTTAGAAATGGGCGTAAATGTCCAAGAGCGAATAGGTATGGAAAGTATTAAGGAATGGATGCAAGAACTTTTTGTGTGGACTAGGTTAGGAAACTGAAACCTTGTTTGATCGAAAGAATCCTTATTCAATTTTTTCATAAAATTTTTCGGGTAATCAAGCGGAACAAATCACTAATTCATAAAATTTTTCTTAATCAGATTAAAGCACGTTAGATAAAATGAGTTCTAGAGGACGTGGCTGACGTGGACGTGGTAGGGAAAGAATGACTATATCTGAACCCGTCAGGTCGGGACATGGTTCGAAAATGAGGTACCATCGCCACCACCACCTCCACTTTTGGAGCCGAGGAGCAAGATCGACGAGGAGAGGCGATCGCAAGTCGTGTTACGAGTCCTCGAATTGGTGGTCAATGGTGGAAATTTAGGAGCTCAAAATCTGTTCCGAGCGAATTCATCCAACGGAGCCGAGGTGTTCCGGTGTGTCGAGTGGCACCCAAAGGCAATGAGAATCATGGCTAGAGTCAACCGAAAGGATCATGGATGATCTTGACCGACCGAGGAAGAAAACTGAAAGGGCCGTATAAGCTTCTAAAGGATGAAGCGTGTCGATGGTGGTCGACAGCCGAGATGGCGCTACGGCAGATGATCGACTTGGGATTATTTCAAAACCACCTATCGAAGAAGTATGTGGGCACCAGCTATACAGATGCTCGAGAAAAGCCTTTCTAGGGTTAGTGCTAGGAACTAAGTCGATTGGCGGAATATGAGGCGGAGTTTTAAGACGAGTAGGTATGCTAGAGGCATCGTGGCTATTGAACACGAGCATCGTGTATCCGCTTTGAAGACGGACTCGAGATGATTTGAGGTTACCGATTGCCCCGCAAAGAAGTTCGTGAGTTTTCATCTCTATTGGAAAAGGCTAAGGTAGCCAAGGGATCAATGAGGTGTGAGGCAAAATTATAGTAGGAATAACCAAAGAGAGGATTTGGGTCACCGGATCCAGTGGTAGTGCCTGAAAAAGGCTAGGCCAAGTGGGCCAAATCAAAGCGGCAAGGCCCATTATCGCTAATCGAGGTCGACTCAAGTAAATCACTGTGGAAAGACCCATTGGGAAGTTGTTCACCAGCGATAGAGGATGTTTTGAGTGTGGGTCTTTGGAGCATCGGGTCGAGATTGTCCTCTAAGCTAGCTAAGAACCACCGGAGGGACGTAACTGCGCTCAGATAGAAATGTGGGACCACAGAGGGTCGTGGTAATGGCAGAGGAAGCAACGGTCCTAACCGAGGTCGTGGAATTGTAGGCGAGGTTCAGCAACACAGTAGGCTAGGCGACTGGCTTAGTCTATCTGGCGAGGCGTCATGAGGAGGGTGACGACCGGATGTCATAACCGAGACGCTTCGATTTTTGGTCTTCCTTATTATGCATTAATTGATGTGGGGTCTACACATTCATACGTAGCTGATGGTGTGGTAGAGACTTTGGACCTAAACTCTGAAGCTGCTTCTAGGGAGATGACTGTAGTTAGTCCGTTAGGTCACTCTGTAATGGTAGACAAACTTTATAGAAACGCACTTCTAGAACTCCAAGGGGTAGTATTTGTGGTTGATCCGATGGAACTACCGCTTGGGGAGTTCGATTTGATCCTGGAATGGATTACCGGTTAAGTATCGGCGAATTTGGATTGCGCCACTAAGCGCATGGTTCTCAAGACGGTGAAAATGATGAAGTGGTTATGATAGGTGATAGAAGGAATTACCTATCCAACGTGGTGTCCGCCTTGAAGGTTGAGAAGATGGTCGAAGGGTTGTAAGGCGTATTTGGTTCAAATCAGGCTTTGGAAGCTAAGGAGTCGGTAGTTGGAAAGGTTCAAACGGTTGGGGAATTTGCTGATGTGTTCCCAGAAGAACTTCTGGGTCTGCCTCCAGATCGGGAAGTCGAATTTGGTATAGATTTGCTACCGAATAAAGACCGTATCAATAGCACCATATCGAATGGCACTAAAGGAATTGGTGGAGTCAAGGCTCAAATTCGAGCTCTTGGATAAAGGGTTTATTCGACCTAGTATATCTCCGGGGAGTGCCTCAGATTGTTTGTCAAGAAGAAGGACGGTTCTATGCGGATGTGCATCGACTCACCGCCGCTTAAACAAGTTAACGATCAAAAACAAGTACCCATTGCCTCGGATCGATGACTTGTTTGACCAGTTGAAGGGGGCGTCGGTGTTCTCGAAGATAGACCTTAGGTCGGGTTACCATCAACTTAAGGTGAAGGTGGCCGATGTCCACAAGACGGCATTCCAAACTCGGTATGGGCATTACGAGTTTCTAGTGATGCCATTCGGTTGACCAATGCAATCGGCGTTCATGGATTTAATGAATAGAGTATTTCAACGAGATTTGGACCAATTTGTCGTAGTGTTCATAGATCGACATATTGGTTTACTCTAAGACGGAGGAGGAGCACGACGAGCATTTGCGAATAGTTCTGCAGGTACTGAGGGAGAAACAATTATATGCCAAATTCAGTAAGTGCGAATTCTGGCTAAGGAGGTGGCTTTCTTGGGTCACATAGTGTCGGTGGAAGGATTAGAGTGGATCCCCGCAAGATTGAAGCGGTGTTGGAGTGGAAACCGCCTAAGTCGGTGGCAGAGATACGAAGTTTTCTGGGTTTAGCAGGGTATTATCGGAGGTTTGTGGAAGGGTTCTCTCTGATCGCAGCGCCGTTGACTAAGTTGCTAAGGAAAGGTGTTCCATTTGTATGGTTAGAGAAGCAGCAAGAAAGTTTTGATAAGCTGAGGAAGATTCTGACAGAAGCTCCAGTTTTAGTACAACCCGAGGCAGGGAAGTTATTCACAGTCTATTGTGATGCATCTCACACTGGTTTGGGATGTGTGTTGATGCAGGATGGGAAGGTAGTAGCCTATGCGTCCCGTCAGCTAAGACCGCATGAGGTTAACTACCCAACTCACGACCTGGAGTTAGCAGCAGTCGTCTTCGCTCTGAAGATATGGAGACATTATCTTTATGGGGAGAAGTCGGTAATTTACACGGATCACAAAAGTTTGAGGTATCTCTCGACGTAAGGATCTGAATCAGACAACGTCGATGGATTGAACTGTTAAAGGACTACGACTGTTCCATCGAATATCATCCGGGTAAGGCTAACGTGGTGGCTGACGCGTTGAGTCGAAAGGTTGTGGTAGACTTAAGAGCAATGTTTGCTCAGTTGAGCCTATATGACGATGGAAGCCTTTTGGCAGAACTTCAAGTTAAGCCAACGTGGATCGAGGAAATTAAGGACAAACAGTTAGTGGATGAAGGGTTAAATGCTAAGAGAATGCAAGTTCGAGATGGTGGTTTGGAAGGGTACAGTCTGTCTAGTGATGGGGTGCTATGCTTTCAAGGGCGAGCTTGTATGCCAAAGGATATGGAGTTGAGGCGGAAAATTCTCCATGATGCTCATAGCAGCCCATACGCTATGCATCCGGGAGGAAGCAAGATGTATGGAGATCTACGAAAATAGTTCTGGTGGCCCGGGTTGAAGCGTGAAGTGACTGAGTTCGTAGGAAGGTGTCTGACATGTCAGCAGGTTAAGGCTGAACATCGCTTGCCATCGTGGTTACTTCAACCAAGAAAGATCCCTCGATGGAAGTGGGAGCGGATCACTATGGATTTCGTCGGTGGCTACCCTTACGCCCAAAGAAGAAAGATGCGATTTGGGTAATCGTGACCGTCGACTAAATTAGCTCACTTCATACCGGTGAGAATGGATTACTCACCCGAAGTTAGCAAAGTTATACGTGGTAGAGATAGTCGATTGCATGGTGTACCGTATCGCTTATCTCGAGATAGGGACCCAAGGTTCACTTCGAGGTTTTGGAAAGCGTTACATCAAGCGTTAGGTACGCGATTAGATTTCATACAACTTTCCATCCTCGGTCGACGGCAATCCGAAAGGGTCATCTGAGATCTTAGAAGATATGCCGAGGGTTGTGTCTTGGAATTCGAGGTAGTTGGGAGGAATTTTACCTTTAGCCGAAGTTCGCCTACAACAATAGTTACCAAGCGAGTATTCAGATGGCACCATCTGAAGCAATCAGATGGACGGAATGCCGAACTCGGCGTGTTGGACGGAGTTGGGTGAACGACAGATGTTGGGTCCAGAATTGGTAACGGAAACTGAGGATAAAGTGAAGGTGATTCGAGCCCGTCTTAAGGAAGCATTAGATAGACAGAAGTCCTATGCTGATCTTAAGCGCAAGGAAATGGAGTATGCAGTAGGGGATAAGGTTTTCCTGAAGGTGTCGCCTTGGAAGAAGGTACTAAGGTTTGGGCGAAAAGGAAAGCTAAGCCCAAGGTTCATCGGGCCATATACAGTTGTAAAGCGAGTGGGACCGGTAGCTTATCAGCTAGAGTTGCCGGCAGAACTGAGTCAGATACATGACATCTTCCACGTATCAATGCTGAGACGATATCGGTCAGACCCATCGCACGTGGTACCAGTAGCGGAGATCGAGGTGAATGCGGATTTATCTTTTGAAGAAGAACCAGTTCAGATCTTAGATCGTGATGTGAAGGTTCTGCGTAAAAAGTCAGTGCCCTTAGTGAAAGTGCTGTGGCAAAACCATGGTGTGGAGGAAGCTACGTGGGAACCTGAGGATGTGATACGGCGGCAATACCCTCATCTGTTTTAGCTAAGTAATTTGGACGAAATTTATTTTAAGGGGTAGAATCGTAACATCCCAAAAGTGGGGCTATTTGGAATTTAATTATTTTTCTTATGTATGGATCATTGTGATTTTATTTATTGAATAATAGAGCTTAATTTAAGGCCTTGAGTGTGCACGGTTTGGTAGAAAATTTCAGTTTGTAACTTTAAAGGTAGGGAGCCTTAGCGGGAGGGTGTTATAAGAATAAATGAAGGAAATTGGACACCAAATGAGGCCTTGGCAAAGTGGCAAAAGTGAGGCCACTTAAGAGCTAGTGTGACGCCACCAAGGAGCAAGGGAGAACCTTGGTTCGAGTCACGTAAATCCTCCTTTTGCTCTTTATTTGATCGGCACAAGGGAGAGAAATTCTCTCCTTAGATTATTATTTTTTTATTTATCTATTTGGATAATAAGATAATATGAGCATTTTAATTGCTTAATTCTAAGGATAATTAAGGAGATTATTGGATTAAGAGGATTAAGAGGATTATTTGATATTATTTGGGATATTAGGGATACTACATGGATTATGAGGAGATTATTATTTATCATTAAAGATTAATTCAAGTTATTTGAATTAAATTAAATGATGGGTCGAGCAATTGGGGAAGATTGATGAAATTTGAACTCCTTGGTGGAGTAGTGTGACTGACAAGCTAAGGGGGGGCGTAGAATGCTTATAAATAGCATCACTTAGCACTTGTTTTGTTTTTATTCTCCATCTTGGCAAACCGCCAAATTCTCAAACCTTCCATCTATTTTCTCTCCTTTCTTTTCTCTCAAACACTCGCTAGTCAAAACTCTCACCATCTCCTCCTCTCCATTAGTTTTCTACCATTATTTCTCCTCTATTCTTTTGGTCAATATCCACTCCTCTGCTGTCAAATCCTCTTCTCCTATTAAGACTCACTTTGGCCAAATATCGAAAAGTCATAAGAGTTTCTGGATTTCTTCTTCGCAATCGATTAGCAAGGGGTAAGTATGTCAAAATCTTTCATCTTATTATCTCCTATGTCGACTTTGTCAAAAGGAAAAGCCAATTATCTTGATGGCTAATTAATGTGGTAACGATTCATTTTAGGTGCCGGGATTTTAAGGTATTCGATCTAAGTCTCTATCCTCCGTCAACCGAAGTTGGTAAGTGTGGGTAAGGCCTATGTTTGTATTCAAAAGCCGAAAGCTTTGGTTATGAGTAATAATGACTAATCGATTATTTTGGAAAAACAGATTCAAGTATCGGGTGCCGTGGTTAGTAGCCAAAACGAGGAAAGGTAAGATAACGGGTTCATAAGGAACCCCCTTTCAATAATTTGGCTTGGCCGATTAGGCCATAATATTAATCCTAAGAGTTGGCCAAATATAGGTGCAGATAGATCTAGGTGGCCGACTCCTCTTTCGGGATCTAGGCTCCTCGTTGGTGTCAGGTGTGTACATACACACGTATAATTTATTAAATGTGCTAAATATTGTGAATGCTAATTTGGTTATTGTAGCATTGGATATTATACCATATCGGTATAGTTGGCAATTCAGGTAAGTACCTGATTCAATATGCTATTTGATGCTTTTGGTAAGCATAATGTATTGATGCATGAGATTTAAGCATGTGATGGCATGAAACATATATGTATATATGATTGATGTGGGATTAGTGAGTGGAGGGGGCAGTATTATTGTGCCGACGGGCACCAGTGTTTTGGTAACACACCGTGACTACGGTCACCAGAGGTTTGGTACCTCCAGAGGTTTGGCACCTCATAGCGACTTGTCCCTGTGGTTAACACCACCGTGGGTTGGCCCCACTTGAGATATGGGATCGTCGCCGCTGATTTGGTATCACACGATGGGTTGGCCCCATCAAATGATCTCGTGTCTCACGGACACCGTGTTTTGGTAACACATTGTGACTATATGTCACCAAAGGTTCGGCACCACCAAAGGGTTTGGTACCACAACGGGTAGACGAAGGGCGTTTGGATGGCTAGGATGGGTATTTAATATTCTGCATATTAATGGTTATGTGTGGTGTATGAAAATGTTTTAAAACGGGGAAGGGTTACATACTGAGTCTTGGTGACTCACCTTCTCCATTATTTTTTTTCAGGTGATGCATAGATCGCGGATATGGAGCCGGAGGGACTCGAGGTGGCCATGCAGTGGATTTGAAATAAATGAACTTTCATTTAGTTATATTATTTTATTATTGGTTTGTTTTTATTTGGATTGTAATAAGGCCTCCATAAACTTTATTTTTGTTACTATTCATATGTCGGATACTTGCTTTTAAATACACTATTAAAAATTAAATTAAAATCACATGCTTTCCCAAAATCAACACGAAAATGTTTTATCGTGTCAGCGGACACACTCAAAATTGGTTTAATAATTTGACTTCATTTAAATTTCTGAATTTAACCTAAGTATGATTTCAGCCAGATAACCAAAAACGAGAAGTTTTTAACAAAACTTAAATTGGATTTTAAAATGGGTTTCAAAAAGTTTTCTCCGTAACGACCCATATTCGGTCCTAACGTTTGGGCTAGGTTTGGGCTGTTACATTGTGGGAGCAGCAGTCAAATGGTATAACCAGTTAACCCGTTCCCAAATTGGTTCATGAAAAGACATGGCTCAAGCTTTCATAAAACAATACAGCCACGTGACAGACATAGTGCCCGATAGGATTACACTCTAGAACATGGAGAAGGAGACAAATGAGAGCTTGGATAGTATGCCCAGTGATGGAGGGAGGTGGCGACGCAAGTCCAACCACCACTCTTTGAGAAAGAGATGACCATGCTCTTTATCAATACACTGAAGGCCCCATTTATCACGCATAAGCTAGGAAGTCCTACAAAGAGCTTCTCGGACATTACAATGACCGGAAAAATGATTAAGAATGCCATAAAAAGTGGAAAGATCGAGGTAGGAGAATGTAACAAGAGAATGGCCACAAGGAAGAAAGAAAGCAAAGTGAATAACACAAACATGGGGCACTAAAAGTCGATTATCGTTAATCAACCAAAAATAGTAACTACTGGGTATCAGGGTTCATCAAGAAAAGAATCTAGCACAAGGCAAAACACTAAAAACTCCAATTTACGCTGATCCCAATGACGTATAAGGAATTGTATCAAATTTTATTTGATGCGCACGTTGTGTCCCCCACTACCCGAAACCGATGCAACCTCCATACCCAAAATGGTATGACCCAAGTGCGCAGTGTGAGTACCACGAGGAGATCACAGGGCATTCGATAGAAAATTGCCTTGCTTTTAAAAAATTGATGGCAAAATTCATCATCATGGGTATTGTGAAATTAGATGACACGCCAAATGTAGAAATATGAACTTGGGAGCGTTTTGGACAATTGGACTATGGAAGAAATTCCTGTAGTATTTAGAGCTTACTCAGAGTAATGTACAAGACACACTTGTTGCTTCAAGCCTAGAAGCAATAAGATTTTTTGTGAAAAAGGCTTGTGTCCAAAATCTTTTATTTCAATAAAATGCATCTTTTTGAGCAAATATTTTTATTTATTTCATACTATACATTCTTTTGGAATATTATTTCATTCTTCATTCATGATCATATCATATAAATAATCATTCTTAGAATGATTTGTTCTTTGGAATTTGCTTTCGTACCTAGGTACCAAGATTTCAATGAAAAGAGCGATAATGTTACTGACTCCCTTTTTCAATGAGATATGGGTCTAAGGAGTCTAAGGACTTTGAAGATGACAGAGATCGTAGCCTATCTTTTTATTTGTTAAAAATGGTAGAACAATATGAAAATAGGCTCTACCTTGCAAAAGGTCAATGGACATTGCGAGCTTAGGAAGGGGCAAATATCGAAGCCTAATTCACCACAAGGCGAGACATCACTGAGCTATTTTTAAGAATTCAATATGTTTTTGCACGATCATATTAAGGCACGCCAAGCTATTGAAACGTGGGTATGCTGTTAAGATTAGTGTTCAAAGAACCCATGCTAATGGTTCTACAATAGTCAGGCTAATCATGAGGCTTAGGTACTACTGGTCCACCAGAAAAGGGAGGTTGCATCACTTATGCCGTGAATGCCAGATGGATGAATATAGGACTTACGCGCCTCCTCTATTTCTTCCCAGATTACCTATATGTGGGGCAGGGATGTTATCAAGCCAACCTCCTTAAAAGCTTTTAGCCAACATCGATTCATATTCGTGGTCGTTGGTCACTCCACCAAAAGGATGAAAGTCACTTCTTATGCCAATATTATGATGTCGAAAGTTATCAAATCCCACTCTTAATGCCAAAAAAAAAACCAAAAATCAGATGCCAACAAAGGATGCCAGAAAGGATCATTTTAACAAACGCATAACCACACAATGTCAAAGGTTTATAGTCTATTCAAATATCAGACACTATATCAGTGCAGCAAAGGCAGCCGAAAAGAAAAACAAAATATAATAAAAAAGACTGAGACTTGTAAAGATTGACAAAACAAAATATCATAAAAAAGACCGAGACTTGTAAAGATTGGCATATAGAAGTTACTATTTACCCTATATGCTTATAAAACATTGGCCGAGGCTGTCACCGGGGCAACACATTTCTCATTGGTTTTGCCCATTTAAGTCGACATTCCCTTTTTTCGAGTTTTATTAGAACTGAATTTGGATAAGGCAGAATAGATTTAATCCCAATATGATCATTTGAATTTGAAGAGAAAATGTTAAAAGCTATCTGTCACGGTCAGATGATGCGAGATTACAGCAAAAAGGTTTGCCATATAAAATTTTATGATATGGCTTTGAAGAAGATTTTTCCCATGGAAAAGGGACTTCAGAAGAAAATGGATGTCAAACTGGGAAGGACCTTATGTAGCAAAGAAGGCCTGGTTTTGGAGAAGCATGGATATTGTCTAAGATATATGGCAAGGACCTGCCCAATCTAGTGAATTCAGATTCAATAAAAAATTTTTCAAAGACAAAAACATAAAAAAAAGAAAAAACAAAAAAAGGAAAAGAAAGAAAAATGAGAGGCCAAGGTGAAAACCCGCAAAGGGCGCTTTGAGACAAAAGGGGATTTGAGTTGAAAATTCGAAAAGGCGGCTCAAATTTTGATCAAAAGTAGGGCATACAACAATCTTACTATGCCTAAATTAACAATGAAGAAGTATGCTACGTCTTGGGGCATCGACAAAGTACTCTGGATCCTCTAAACATATATTAAGCTCAAAATGGACCAAAAGAAGTTTGTACAGAGAAGCTCAGTTGCGATATCTAGGGCACCTAGTTTTCCATCTTACCCATTTTGAATTTGCTATCTTTGATTACCTTATTCTTTTCAGGATGCGCCTCCAATAAATTTCCTTCTTGATTGCATTTTCTATCTTTTCTTAACTTATTTGTTTCGAGCTATGCTCTTAATTAATTTCCTTTTTGTCCATTGTTATGATATTTTTCAAGCATTTTGCATTGAAATAACAATTAGTGGACTAATAATACTCTCATAAAAGGGGTTTCGCATATTACTCTGGAAGCTTCTAAATAATACAAGAACATGAAACAGGACTATAGTTTAAAACTCGCCAATTTAAGGAAGAGTCTAAACTGAGACTATGTCTTTGGATTATTGTCAAAAGTAGTGGTTGAACAAATGAACAGATATTGTGTCGGTAATACAATCTTGATGAAAAATGGGCAATGTTAACCCAAGTATAAAAAGGGAAGCATTTGCAAGAAAAATGATATTTTGCATCGATGCAAATATCAAGCATACACATTTGGTTAGGTCACCTGGGGAGCGATCAGTTGATTGAACAAGTTACAGTCCTCTACCCCTCAGTCACGGTGGTATGGATGGAAAATGATACAAGTCATGTACCCTTGAATAGTAATGGGATGGATTGAAGAAGAAACAAATCCTACATTTTGGAGTCGCAGTAGGATGGATTCAGATCTTATACCCCTAAGCCACAATGAGATGAACCCTGAAGTTACAGTGGGGCAAATCTGTTGAGCAAGATAAAATCGTTTTCTTAGGTTTTCTGTCGAGAATACCAGCCAAACAACATGGCAGCATAATGCATCAATGATAAAGCCTTAATAAAAAATGAGCGATGACACCTTAAACTTTTAAAAAGGGATCATTCTCATTCTGCATTCATGCAAGACACATTTAGTTAGGAGCATTCGATTCATCCTGATTATTGCATCATAATCATTGTAAAAAGATCATTCTCATGACATTCTGCATTCATGCAAATGTCATCCATAATATATTTAGTTAGAAGCATTAGAATCATTCTAATCATTGCATCCAAATCATTTGGCATAAACATAAGCTTAAGAAATCGAGTCTATAGGACAAGTTCCCCAAAGAACGGTGTAGCAATATCGAAGATTTCAAATTTTGTTCCCTAGAGATAGTAGTGGGGCAGATCGAATATTGCAGTCTTATCTTTCAAAGATAGGAAGGAAGCAGACTGAAGATTTGAGATTTTGTTCCCTCGAGGTAGCAGTGGAGCAGATCAAGGATGACCAGTCCTTCTCTCTAAGCAGAAGTAGAGTAGGCTAAAGATTGTAGATCTTGTCTCCCTAAACAATAGTAGAGCAGATCAGTTAAAGATTGCAGATCTTATCTCACTAAGCAGTAGTGAAATAGATCGAAAGCCACAATTCTTATATACTCGAAGTTCCAGTGGAGTAGGTTGAGGCTGCAAAACCCTCCTCCATGAGTTTACAATGAAGATTAATCTGTATTTCTTTCATGTTTCAGTAGAGAAGATTGAAACTACGAATCTCTTCTCCCTGAATTTTTATCTCATCGAAGTTCCATTGGAGTAGGTTGAGGCTACAAATCCCTTCTCCCTGAGTTTACAATGAGGATCAACCCTTCTTTCTTTGACGTTTCAATAGAGAAAATTGAAACTACAAATCTCTTCTCCCTGAATTTTTATCTCCTCGAAGTTCCAGCAGAGTAGGTTGAAATTACAAATCCCGCCTCCCTGAGTTTACAATAAGGATCAATCCTTATTTCTTTGAAGTTTTAGTAGAGAAGATTGAAACTAAGAATCTCTTCTCCCTGAATTTTTATTTCCTTGAAGTTCCAGTGGAGTTGGTTGAGGCTACAAATCCTTTCTCCCTGAGTTTGCAATGAGGGTCAATCCTTATTTCTATGAAGTTTCAGCAAAGAAGATTGAGGTTACGAATCTCTTCTCCCTGAATTCTTATATCCTTGAGGTTCCAGTGGAGTAGGTTGAGGCTACAAATCCCTTCTCCCTAAGTTTACAATGAGGATCAATCATTATTTCCTTGAAGTTTCAGTAGAGTAGATAGCATCTACAAAGCCCTTCTCTCTGAGATTACATCGTAACCACAATTCTTATCTCTTTGAAGTTCGAGTGGAGTAGTCCATGAAATTACATCGCAGTGGATAGAAACACTATTTTCTATACCCCTGAAGATGTAGTGGGGTGGAATGGGGCTACTTGAAGAAAAGAAGTGCTAAGAAGCCAAGATCTTACAAGAAAAGGAAAATTTGGCCCTCTTTAAAGTCTTTGCTTCATTCCTATTACACGACTATGAGCAAAGGAGGCAGTTGTAAGAGCCCAAATCTGCTCGGGCCCATTTATAAACCAATAAAAATAACAAAAAAATAACAAAGTCTTTTAAACAGTCCATAAACAGTTTTTTTTTTACAAACCCAAAAGAATTACAATAACCCAAAAGTTTAACAACAGGTCCAATAGACCAAATACACGGCCCAATGTCTAACCTAGCCCAAATTACTAAAAAATAACCAGGAAACCCCAGGGTTTCCCCCTTGGCACCACAAGCCTCCAGCGCCGCCAGTTTCCAGTGCCCCATATCTGTACACTCCACGTGGGCATCGCCACGTTAGCAGTCCTTCCCACGCACGTACCTCCGTACCTACAGCAAAGGATCGACGAACAGCACAATAAAAGAGAAAAAGAAAACAGTTGTATTTTTATTTTATTTTGATTTTCATTTCAGCTTTAAAAGGCCCGAAAATAAACCATTGTATCTTCTTCACGATTTATGAATATACAAAGAAATATAGAAAGAAAAAATTGAAAGGTGGTTAATCCTTTTTTGGTTCGTGTTCTTTTCCCTTTTTTTACTTCAATTTTTTATTTTCTTTTTATTTTTTTACATATTTGAAATAAAAAGGAAAACAAAATGAGGAAGAAAGGATCCATACCTTGATTTGTATGAAATGCGCTTTGGCTATAACCGCGTGCAAGTGATGTTATTGGTGATGCACCAACGGTGGTCAGGTCACCGAAAATTGAAAAGGGGGAAGGCTTAGAAGTTTTTTTTTCTTTCTCTCCTCTCATTTTTTTAAAAGACACAAGGCCAAATGATTTTTTTCTGAAAATTTAGGCTTATATAGCCAACTGATACGACATCGTTTAGTAGCCCATCCCTTATGCCTAAAATGACATCGTTTTAAGGCCAAAACCCGCGTGTTGACCCGACCCGAGGGAAGGATCCGCGTGTTTTTGACTAAGGGGCTTTTTGAGCCCTTAGTCCTTCCGCATTATTAGTTTTTTTTAATTAAGTTTTATTTTATTTTAATTTTGCCCAGTAATTTTGCGCAGTTTTAATTTAGCTCCTATTTAAATGCTGCGTTTAATAACTTGGGTAAATTGTGCTTTTAATCCTCTTTAATTTACGCGCATTGTATTTTAACCCTTTTCGATTCCTTTTTTAATTTATTGCTTTAGCTCTTTAATTTTGCTTTGTTTTCAATATAGTCTTTTAATTATTTTTAATTATTTGCTTATTTTAATTATTCCTTTTAAAATTAATATTAAATATTATGTTTTAGATAGCTCTAGATATTATTTATTTTTATATGTACTTTCATACTGCTTTTTATATTCATACATATATTTTAAATTAGATGTTTATTTGTTTGCCATTGTATGGATTATATTTTAATAATTTGTAACCATTAATGGAACACCCCAAACCCGGCCCATGCGTTATGACCAGATCAGACATGTCACATGAGAAAACATGTTAAATCCTTTTTATTCGTACTAAAATAGGTATTGGTTTGTTAAAATCAAGAAAACAAGTTTGATTTGAAATATTTGATAAAATACTACTAACCTCGAAGATTGATTTATAAATCGATAAATTTGAACTAGAAATTTTATAAACCGTAACTTTTGAAAATATAGTTGATATTTCGAGAGAAAATTTTCGAGTTAAAAATATTCGTAAAAGTTTGTTATGAAATACATTTGTTAATCTATTTTGGAAAATCCTTATTTAAGTTTTTGAAAAATTCCCATTTTAAAATAATTTAAGCAACATAATAAGTTCGTCAAACATAAAGCAAAAATTAAAATATTTTTGAGGCCTTATTACAACATAAAAACCCAAAATAGTAAAGTAAACGAAAATAAAAATCTAAAGTTCAAAATAAACACCATTTCTGAAGTATGGCCTCCACCGAGCCATCCATGGCCCAAATCCACGTTACTAAGCATTACCTCCAAGGGATAAGAAAATAGGGTGAGTTATTAGAACTCAGTGCATAATCCCCTTACCGTTGTCCATTGGGCTTGAACCCGTTTAACAATAATGTGGGCCAGAGCCCATTTAGCATAATCTTGGGCCTAAGCCCATTTATAAAATAGAATATATACATATATAATTATGTGCAAAGTATGCAACCCAACCTATCCTAATAATCCATCTGCTACACACCACCCGTACCATCCCATCACACCTGTGGGGATCAAGTCAACCCACCCCGCCAAACACACCAATCATAGGCAAGTTGCCATTTATAAAAAATTTTGATTGTGGCCAAGCCACCGGAATCATAGTGAATCATATTAACAAACATTTTTGTGGCAGAGCCACCGGGCTACACTTCTCTTCAACTCATTTTTTTTTATTTCCAACCCAATGCAATATATGAATATGCAGCATACATAATAAGATGTTCGCATATAATTAACAGCCATTAATCAAATAATTTATTACAAAAGCTCGGCCAATTTAAGCAATAATAAATCGGCCCATTTAAGGCATTCTAGCAAATCAGCCCTTTATGGGCATTTTCGTAATTCAACCTATTAGGGTTATTTTCGTAATTCTCACAGTTTTAAATGCTGATTTTGACAAATCTATAGAAATAATGTAATTAAAGCCAATCTTCTCGATTTATACCATATTATGATTTTAATCATAAAAGTGATAACGATCTATTTCCAATATGATACCAAATCTTAAAATCTACGGAATAACGATGTGAGATTACCCAGCTGATTACGGTAAGTAATAGGCCTTCTTGATCGTCGACACCTATGATATCATAACACTCAATTAATCGACATACGTGATTTTATTAATCTAACTCTAAAATAAACGATCTAAAATGTTTACCCTTAGAATCGGGAACGACCACGATTTGACTACTTTCATCGGATGATGGTCCACAACTCAGTAGAAAATCCCAGAGCGCCGATACCGCCCTTCGTTTGAATTTAAGAGTAGGAATTGTGAATCCACTCCTTTTGAGTTCTCCACTCACCTTTCATTTTGAATCAGCACCACAAGCCTCCATTGGTTTAAAACTTAGTCAGAATGATATTACGTTGATATAAGATGATTGACTAAGGAAAAGATTCAGCTTACCACTAGAATCATATGATCAACAAGTGGATAGATCAAGCGATTTAGTCCTTAAAAATATAACCGATTAGTCCAAACTATTATTTCATTAGCAACTAAATGAATAATGAATGATTTCAAATAATCCATTAAGAGCTCCTTACCTTATCGATATTGGATCCGATTTCCACAGTTTGTCTTACGGATAGAATGGCTTTCGGCCACCCATTGTAATTCTACACTAGAAGAAGATCATAATATAAGAGAGTAGGAGAGATATGTTTTGATAAAGAACAAAGAGAAATATCGATTAGTGATGGACACACATATTAGGCTAGGTTGAAAAAGAAAATAAAGACGAAAAGAGGGGAATGAAGTTCCTTACCAATTCGGTCAAAAGGAGTGCCCAACAAAAAAGAAAAAGAGTTGAAGAAGAAGAGATTAGATGTTGATAGATTCAGCTTGTGAAGAGAAAATTGAACAAGAAAATATGGTCACAAGGTGATGTCGATTTAAGAAAAGAGGAAAGATTGATGAAATGGTCAAAAAGAAAAGAATGGATGGAGAGAAGAGTGCTAGATTGTTCGACTATCAATGGGAAGATGGGCAAAGGTGAGTGTTTCTACTAAACGACAGAGAAAAAATGCACAACTGTGTTAGGAGGTTTTGGCTAAAGCAAAGAGGGAGATGGATTTGAAAAGAGGACACGATAGGTCAAAGAGAAAAAGTGTACCTCTCTTGCACCAGAACTAACAAAATGATGTAAAGAGAAAAGAGAAATTCGGCTCTCCCTTCCCCCTAACAAAACCGTGTGTACTCTAACCAAAAGGGTGGATGTTGACCAACAAAAATCTTTCCAAAACATCACCCACGAAAACGGCCAACATATTCCCTTATCTTGCCTTTTTCTTTTGATTCTTTCTTTCATTATCCCTTATCTTCCTCCTTACCATAAACCTTAGGCACCATTCCATAATTAAAAAGTCCACCTTGCCTTAAATACATTCATGGTCAACACTTAGGGATGAATAGCATAAAAATAAATAAAAAAATTGCACTAGATGGGATTCGAACCTCACCCCTCAAACCCATACATGCAACACCACACCACTCCTTCTAGCTTCACTTGTGCTAGCAAATTGGACACTAATTTCCATAAGCCTTGATGCTACTTACCTTCTTTCCTTAAAGTGCTTCAACACAAAAATTTTGCTAAGACCCAATTCAACCCCGAGCCTTCATAGAACCCCTAAACATACACAGTTAATATTTTTAACTAGCTTAACGCAAGAAATAATGCAACATATAAAATTCTAAATTTTAGGGTGTTACAATTCTACCCCCTTAAAGAAAATTTCGGCATCAAAATTTACCTGATTAAAAGAGTTCAGGATATTGCTGCCGTATCACGTCCTCTGACTTCTATGTAGCTTCCTCCGCTCCGTGATTACGCCATAGAACTTTGACTAGCGGTACCGACTTCCTTCTCAGTACTTTAACGTCTCGATCTAAAATTTGCACTAGCTCCTCTTCAAAAGACAAGTCAGGTCTTATCTCAACTTCATCTAACGATACTACATGAGACGATCCGATCGATAACGCCTTAACATTGAGACATGAAATACGCTATGTATTTGACTTAACTCCTGAGGTAACTCAAGTTGATAAGCCACTGGCCCAACAAGTTTCAGTACACGGTACGGTTCGATGAATCTAAGGCTCAACTTGCCCTTCCGCCCAAATCTAAAGATCTTCTTCCAAGATGAGACCTTCAAAAAGACCTGATCTCCCATCGCAAACTCTATATCCTTACGCTTTAGATCCGCGTATGATTTTTGTCTATCCGAAGCTTCCTTTAACCTGCTCGAATTACCTTTACTTTTTCCTCCGTCTTCGAAATCAACTCAGAACCCAATAGCTGTCGCTCCCCCAGCTCAGTCCAACAAGTAAGAGTACGACACCTATAACCATACAACGCCTCGTAAGGTGCCATCTGGATGCTGGATTGATGGCTGTTGTTGTATGCAAACTCCGCCAAAGGTAGAAAATCTTCCCAATTTCCCCTAAAATCGATCACACAGCCCCTTAACATATCTTCTAAAATTTGGATCACTCTCTTCAACTGACCATCTGATTGCAGATGAAACACCGTGCTGAAATTTAACCTTGTACCTAAAGCTTCATGTAAAGCCTTCCAAAATCGCGATGTAAACCTAGGATCCCTATCCGATATAATAGACACTGGTACCCTATGTAACCTCACGATCTCTGCTACATACAACTTGGCCAACTTCTGCAATGACTAATCCATACGAATAGGTAGGAAATGAACAGTCTTCGTCAACCGATCCACTATTACCCAAACAGAATCTTTCTTAGTAGGCATTAAGGGTAACCCACTAACAAAGTCCATCGTTATCCTTTCCTATTCCATAATGGAATTTTCACCGGTTGTAGCAATCCTGACGGCAATTGATGTTCCACCTTCACTTGTTGACATGTCAAGCATTTTCTCACGAAATCAGTAACCTCCCGTTTCAACCTCGGCATCCAATATTACTCACGAAGGTCTTGATACATCTTATTTCCCTCGGGTTCATAGCATACGGGCTACTATACGCCTCACACAAAATCATTTGTCTCAATTCTGAATCTTTGGGCATACAAACTCTTCCACGGAAACACAATACTCCATCACTATTTAATCCGAAATCCCCTTTCTCACCACCTTCCACTTGCTGAAGTCGCGAACCCTACGCTTCATCTACCAACTGCTTTTCCTTAATCTGACTTATCCATGCAGGCTTCACCTGAAGTTTAGTTAACACACTACCATCTTCATCAAGGCTGACATGAGTGAACACTGCTATCAAATCTTATATCACCTTACGACTCAATGCATCTGCCACTACGTTAGCCTTTCCGAGATGATAATCGATTCTAAAATAATAATCTTTCAATAATTCTTTCCACCTCCATTATCTTAAGTTCAACACCTTCTGGGTAACGAGGTACTTCAGACTCTTATGATCCGTATACATAATTGACTTCTCACCATACAGATAGTGTCTCCAAATCTTCAAAGCAAACACCACTGCAGCAAACTCTAAGTCATGCGTGGGATAGTTCACCTCGTGCGGCCTTAATTAACGAGATGCATAAGCCACCACTTTTCCTCCTTGCATCAACACACATCCCAAGCCCGTGTGTGACGCATCACAATAAACAATAAACTCTTTTCCAGCCTCAGGTTAAACCAATACTGGCACTTCTGTCAGAATCTTCTTCAATTTCTCAAAGCTCTCTTGCCATTGATCTGACGACACAAGTGGTACTTCCTTACGCAGCAGCTTAGTCAGGGGTGCAACAATCAACGAAAACCCTTTAATGAATCACTTGTAATACCCAGCCAAACCTACAAAACTTTAGATTTTTCCCACTGACTTCGGTGGCTTCCAATCCAGCATAGCCTCGACTTTACGGGGATCAACTCTACTTCCTTCTAGCACACAACATGCCCCAAAAAGTCACTTCCTTCAGCCAAAATTCACACTTACTGAATTTGGCATACAATTGCTTCTCTTTTAAAATTTATAGTACAACTCGTAGATGTGAATCATGCTCTTTCTCATTCTTCGAGTGCACCAAAATATCATCTATGAACACTACCGTAAACCGGTCTAGATAGGGTTGGAAGACCCAGATTCATCATGTCCATAAATGAAGCTGGTGCATTTGTCAACCCGAACGGCATCACCAAGAACTCGTAATGCCCACAACGAGTTTGAAATGTAGTCTTATGAATATCCTTCTCCTTGACTTTAAGTTGGTGAAAACCCGATCTTAAGTCTATCTCTGAGAAAACCGAAGCTCTTCATAGTTGATCGAATAGATCATTGATTTTCAGCAACAGATACTTGTTCTTGACCATTAACTTATTCAATTGCCTATAATCGATACATATACGCATCGACCCATCCTTCTTCTTAACGAACAAAATCGGTGCTCCCCACGGTGACACACTTGGTCGAATGAATCCATGATCCAACAACTCCTAAATTTGATCTTTAAGCTCCACTAACTCCTTTGGTGCCATTCTATAAGGAGCAATAGACACTGGAGCTGTCCCTGGTAACAAGACAATGCCAAACTCTACCTTCCAATCTGGAGGCAATCTTGGAAGCTCCTCGAGGAAGACGTCTGAATAATCTTTCACCATTCTAACGCTATCTACTAACAATCTTTGGCATCTAAAGCACTGATAAAGGCTAAGAATGCTCCACACCCCTTACTCACCAACTTTTCTGCGTTTAAAGTAGATACCACGTTAGACAAATAGTTTCTTCTTTCACCTATCATCATCACTTCCTTATCCTCTGAGGTTCTTATCACCATCTGCTTTGCAGCACAATCCAAGTTTGCACGGTGTTTCACCAACCAGTCCATGCTCAAAATAAGGTCGAACACCCCGAATGGTAGTTCCATCAAGTCCGCCAGAAAAACTTCCCCCTGAATTTAATAGACCAAACAAGCATTTCACAAAGTTTAATATCCAATATCATATGCGATGTTGGAAATGATCATTATGAACAATTAACTTGGCACAATTATTAAAGACTAAACATACCTCTTTTCTATTTACAAGACCATGCGCATGTGACCATTTTAATTTAAACCATTTGCAAGCACAAAACAACTCATAGTGTACTCAATTCATGTAACACCTATCTTACACATAATCACATTTTCTTTAATAAATCAGACGAAATAATAACATTTAATCATTCATACCACATCACCCAACTCATATTTTCACTTCTCAATCACATATTTCCTTACCATATTCGAATTAATCCTTGATTGAGTTTGCACAAACATTAACGATATAAACTGACTATTATTTCAAAAGCTTGATAAGCATACTTAACCAAAAATTTAGCCATAGTCGCATGGCTATTTTATACATGAACAAAAAGTTTTCAACAAACAAGGTCAAGTCTTTCCTATACATGCCTCTATCCAAAAACCAAAATGAAAGAGTACCAAAATTTGATCGATAGTGTGGTCGACTGTCTTGACGATCCCGTTGAGCAGGTAGCCTTTACCTAATCTATAAAACAGGGGAGAACATTACACACAAATAAGTTTACTAACTTAGTAAGTCCCAAGCTCATAATAATACTACATTCAATTACTTAAACATTTAAATCATTCAACTCAACCATGTTATCATATTAAAATTTCTTTCACCTTTAGCACTACTATTTGAAAACCGAATCTCCATGATAGTACATTCAAGCTCAAACTCAGTCATATAATACTTGTGCACATCAATCGTAATCTCAAATATACATAACACTGTACTCGTAATATTAATTAAACCCTAGTAACATTAAACATATCAAACCTTACTTACTTACCTGAGCCTTTAACTAGACACATTAGCTACGATTTACCTTGAACAACAATTCGGTTTCTCCTTTGTAAAACACATAACCAGCATAAAGCACGCTAGGCATTAAAGCCCAAATAAATCAAACACAAGGCACGCTAGGCACGAAGCTCGAATATGTCACCAAGACTAAGCACGCTGAGGCACGAAGCCCGAATATGTCACCTAGGCACTAAGCACGCTAGGCACGAAGCCCTGAATATGTATAGTTAATCTTTCATTTCACATTTCATTGTGCTAAATTCACCACCACTTATAATTCACGTATTATATCGAATAACAAACCAAAACACTTATTCACATCTCTTTGAATAATATTCCAACCAATCCATACCAATACTTTCACATTCGGCTAACACAAGGTTTTATACAAAATTCTATTGAATACTATCATTTAATGATTCATAAATAATTCGATAACCTATACTTGCTTAAGGACTTACCTCGGTTGTCGATAGACCGTGCAAATAGGCTATTCGAGAACCTTCGTCTTTCCCGATCTAAATCCATTTTCTTTGCTCTTGATCTAAAACATATTCAAATTTAGCTCATTCAAGCACAATTCATATCAATTTAGTCCCTAAGCACATAAATGGGCAAATTACTACTTTACCCCTAATATTTCACGGCTTTTCAATTAAGTCCCAAGCATACAATACACAATATGTACTTAATTCAATTTTAATACTCCATGGTCAATGCTATTTACCCTTATGCTAATCTATACAACTCAATTTTTGTACAATTTAACCTTTCATTAGTTAAAATGAATTAATCTCACCCATATATACATAATTTATATAATTACAAATTTACCCCTTAGTTTCGATTTCCTTGTAATTTAGTCCCCAAACAAAACACAAGAGTTTCATGAAATTCGGCCTAATCCCCTTAAGATCCGAATCTCTTTCCCTCAATCACAAGTTCATATAACTATTTATTTTTATTTATGCAATTATGCTCTCATCTATTCATTTCAAAAAAAATTCAAACCTTAACACATACCTGTAACATCCTGAAAAGGGCCTATGCATTTTGGCCTAATTGTACAAAAAGACATCTTTTATGTGTTTTGGAATAAATTTGGAATGATTTATGGAAACCTGAGAATGTATGGAAATGTTATGTTGGAAATTTGGAATGACCATTTTTGGAAACCTAAGCAAATTAGGAAAGTGAACATTTTGGAAACCTAAGTAAATTAGGAAACATGAACATTTTGGAAACTGAACATTTTGGAAACACGAACATTTTGGAAACACGAACATGTAAGAAAAATGGCAAGTTACTGAGCCGATCAAAATTTTAGGAAACTTAGAAATAATGCTTGGAATGACAAATTTTAAAGTTCAAAATAGGAAATAAGGGCAAGAGGGCCTTAAAAGAAAAAGTTGGTGAAATTTGACACATAATCGGGCTTGGAAAAGTGGCCTGAAGGTGTCACTTAAGGCCTATGGAAATGGCGCCAGGTGTAAGAGAAATGGGCCTGACTTCGAGTCGCATGGGAAGCTAAAAATAAAAGTTCTATTTTGCTGCAAGGATGGACAGAGGTGGACGGCACATAGGCTAATTTTAAGAGCTTTTATCCTTTTAAAATTCGGCAAATAGATAAATAATGATGGATTATTATTGGTATTATTTTTATTAAGAGGTAAGGGATAAATAATGGATTTATTTTAGATTATTTTTAAGTGATAAATAAGGGATTTTAAATTTGGATTATCCGAGGAGATAATTGATGGATTAAATGCTTTTATTTTAGATAAAGGAGATAATATTATCTTAAGGAGAGTGGTGGCCAAGTCAAGGACTCTTGGCCTAGCAAATTCGGCTATAAAAGGAGAACCTGTGGTCTTTTTCTCTCATCTTTCCAAGTAGCCGAAAATCCCTTGCTCTCTTCCCTCTTTGCCGATTTCTCTTTAAGCAAAATCCATCTCTTCTTCTTCTATTTTCTTCTCCTCTCCTTTGCTATTGTCGAGCCAAAACACTCTTTGATCCCTGATTAAAACTCCATAGCCGAAACTCTGTGACTCTAGGCAAGGAAGCAATCGATCAAATCATTAAAGGTAAGGCTAAGCATTAATCAAGTCCTTTCTTTTTCTATTTACCGAAAGAGAAGGGTCTAATCCCTATTTTTGTCTTATGGTCTAATCTATAAGGATCTCTCGTGTTCTTTACAATAGTTGAATACAAGGAGGAATCTTTCGGGAAATTCGAGGATCTAAGGTAAGATAAATATATTTGGTTAAAGGTTATGATTTATATGTTAAATTAAATTTAACATATGATGCTAGGGATGTCGACAGTGCTATAAGGCAAGGAATCCTTTTGATTTGGAATTTGTAAGGTAGGTGATATTCGCCAAGGCTTGTTTTTTGATATTTAGGATTATTTCCCATTATTTCAAAAGCGACATGGTTACATGGCTAGTGTTAGTCGATTTCAAGGAAAAGGAATACTAGCAATTTTGGGACTTGATTTACGACATCCAAATTCGGCAAACAAGGTAAGTAATACAAATCCTACTTGGATTTGGTTTTAAGCCAAATAAGTTTGTTAATATATTTTAATGGTTGGTAGAATATAGGAGTAAAAATCTAGATCGGTAGATCGTTCTTGGGATTTCAAGGAATCTATTAAGAAAATCAGTGTGTACGCACACTAACTTTCGATATTTCATATGGCAATTATTTTATTATGTGATTATACGTAAGAATATGAATATGGCTAAGTACCCTAATGTGGTACAAAAGTACTGTGCACGCTTCCTACTTGATAGGATTATGAAATATGTTATTTTATAACATGTGAATATATGTATATGATTATGAAATTAAGTATGTTATGCATGATATATATTTTTGGGGCATTGGTATTTATGTGAAAGGGGAAGAAGGTGTTGACTTCGGTCTCACCAACGTTATATGGTGACTACGGTCACAAATATTTGAATTTGGTAACTTCGGTTACATTATTTGAATATGGCGTCTAATGACACAAATTATATGTGCGATGAGCACGTCGATCGCAGCCGACGCCTTGATGGTGTGTAGCGGAGGGAGGGTTGACTTAGTAGTCCCATTGTGTGTTGGCGAATGCGGGTGGTGTGTAGCGGATGGACAAATAGGCTTGGGTTTGGGTTGCATTATAATTTATTTTATATGAATTTGATGTTTGAACATGTATGCCTGATTTGTTGAATGTTAGTATTGTGTGCACATTGAGTCTGTTGACTCACCCGTGCTAGGGAAATATTTTCAGGTGATGAACAAGTGATTTGACCGGGACTAGACCTTGAGGTGGCCATGATCCATTTGAAGATTCTATTTAAATTTGGACTTTATTTATGTTTAGTACCTTTAATTTTATTTTTGGGTTTTATTTGATGTAATAAGGCCATAAGGCCCCGTGGATTTTCTTATTCTGCTTCACTTTTAATTATTATGTTACAAACTATTATGATTAAAGTTAAGTGATTTTTTTTAAAACCTTAAAAATTATTTTGTCACCTTAATAAAATTGGATTTATAAATTTAATTAAATGGGTTTCCAATCTAAGCCCAATCCACAACAACAATTTCTAAAAATTTTTACGAATTTCCTCTAAGTAACGAAGGATTTTGAAACCGGTTTACCTTATGAACATACCAGATCCGGTTCAGGCTCGTGGGCCGGGTGTGGGGTGTTTCAATACCTATTATCTAAAATTTCCTATTCAACATGTTGATGTCCTAAATATATTCAATGTTCTTTCATCAAACATAACAAAACCATAATGCTCATCCATGGCCGAACCTAGGAGGAGCTTTAAACTCAAAATCTTTTTCATATATTTGATAGCATTCATGATAACTAACACAACCAAGCAAGAATTTATCAAAATTAAGCTAAATATCTCACCTTAATGGCACATGCAAAGGCCGGCCATGGAAGCTAAAATTGTCTCCCCTTCTTCTCTTTTGTTTCGTGAAAATGGTGAGGAAGATGAAAGAGAGAAGTAAAAATGTATTTCTTATTTTTTTATTTTACTTTATTCATTTTCATTACTTAAAATAATCATTTAAAATTCCATTAACATATAATCACTTAATATATATATTCACTCATCATTGCCGTCCACTACCCACATTTTTGGGTTATTTGACATGCAAACCCCCTTCTTTTTATACTACACTTAGATTAAACCTTTCAATTTATTGAATGTTACCTTTATACTTTACCTATTAGATCCTTTCTCTTAATTCAAACACACCAAACAATCAAATTCACACAATTCAACACACATCACATAAAATAAAATAAATATCACAAGATTTTTGACTCGGATTCGTGGTCCCGAAACCACCGTTCCGATTAGGGTCAAATTCGGTCTGTTACATTTCATGTTTGGAAATCCAAGAAATCGTGCCCTAACGCGCTAGGTTTCAATTTTCCGTTTGACCAAATAACTAAATATCCTTTCAAAATTTCATCCATGTTTTCTTAAATTAAAAACAAGGCAATATTTCATGTTTGGAAATTTGAGAAATTGTGTCTTAACGTGCTGGGTTTCGATTTTCCGTTTGATCCTAAATAACAAAATACCCATTCAAAATCTCAATGCATGAGTTTTAAAAATTTTGGAATGATCTAGAATTTGAAGTCTTAAATTGTTGCATCCTAACGTGCTAGATGTGATATTTTATTCCTTTAGAACCAGAAAATCTTAAAACTCAAGTATCTTCAAATGGGTCAAAGAAGGTCATAATTTTAAATCTTTTAATTTTTAATATAAGGGCACTAGTTAATAAATTTGGTACCAATTTTGGGCGTACGAGGGTGCTAATCCTTCCTCGTACGTATCTGACTTCCGAACCCATTTTCTTAGATTTCGTAGACCAAAATCATTGTTTTAATAAATCAAAATGTTTTCTTAAAATGATCCATCTCAAGGTGACCCGATCACACCTCGAATAAAAGATCGGTGGCGACTCCATTTTCTTTTTAAAGTCGGTTCCTATTTTTTTCAAACCTAATAAAAAATGGTTTCGACAGGTACATTTCATACTCAACTTTATATTATCATTTCATCAATCATCCAATAGCTTATAACAACATTCAATTTCATTTAATTAAACACATAATAAGTACTGTCATTGTAAACATAATAAATGTAATACGAACTGACCAAAACATGATAACTAACGACACGCAACAATGATTATTCGATGACTTTTATTTTCTCTCGTTTATCAACACACTGATCCATTTCTTGATATAAATGTAATAACTTAATTCAATTAAGCAATTCAATATCATAAAATATTTAAATTTTCATTTTTGACCCTTAACAACATTTTACACTTTTACCCTGAACCCAAAACTTCCAATTAAATCACAAATTTCACTCAGACAAGGCCAGTCAAAATTTCCACAATGCATAAACAGCCCATAAATTTATATAAATTACAAGAATTTCATGATAAATTTATTATTTTATCATTTTAGTCCTTAAACTTAAAACTAACTAAAATCACTTTACAAAATAGTCCTGTCTAACAACCAAGCTTAATAATCTTTCATCAAACTTCAAAAACATTATGGATTCATCAATGACATAAATCAAAAATTTAAAATTTTACAAATTAGTCCCCGATTTTGCTAGATTAGGCTACAACGACATAAAAAACATAATATTACTAAAACGGGATAAAATTTAACTTACAT
Organism: Gossypium rotundifolium; assembly: GCA_025506655.1. Taxonomy (NCBI): domain Eukaryota; kingdom Viridiplantae; phylum Streptophyta; class Magnoliopsida; order Malvales; family Malvaceae; genus Gossypium; species Gossypium rotundifolium. The sequence continues at coordinate 103,246,087 of CP106733.1, read as the reverse complement.
GCAAAGAAAAAGCTTGACCGAACCTTTTTGTAATGCCCCAAATTTGGGCCTAGTAGAATTGGCCCATTGAGCCTTAGGAGTGGGAGCGTTTAAAATTTTTGAAAACATGATAACAACATTAATGTATGTTTGACCTAGTAGGTGAGTGATTTTGGAAGATTAGGGGGCTTCTATGAAGTCCCGTGTTCAAACTTGGGCTTTAGGAAAATTTTGGTTTTAGGTGAATAAAACATTGGCTGTTAAAAAGTAGGCTTTAAGAATAAAATGTGGATAAAAATGACACAAAAGAAGTTGTGGCCTAGTGGCAAATGATGCTATATAAGAGACAAGGGAATGACTGCACAAGGAAGCAAGGGGTCCAAGGTTCAAGTCATGGCGCTGGCAATTCTTTTTGTTTTCTTTTAAGATGAACTTAGACTTTGGCCCATAGACTTATATTTAGTTGCACATGTTTTAAGACAAAAAGGAGCTAGTTGGTAAAGTGGCTAACGGTGTGGATTATGTTACAAGGGAGCCTGAGTTTGAACCCCATCGCAAGCAAAAAGGGATATTTATTGTGCTAAGTTGGGACGGCCAGAGTTTGTGTTGGAATTAAACTCTGCTGACTAAGGGATCCCACATCAGGAAGCTAGCAAGAGGGAAGGTGAGAAGCTGGCTTTAAATAGAGCAATATATGAAGAGAGTAAGCATACCTAGGTTGGCATTTGGGCATAGAAGTGTTTGGAGTGCGGATCAACTCCAAATTCCTATCAAGTGTGTATTTCACCCTACTCTAGCTGTAGAGCGGCAAATGCCAAAAAGTCGGTCACACGAGCGTATGAGTGCACGTGTTGAAGCTTCGACGCGATAGTTGAGGCCATCATGAGTATTCTTGTGGGTTGATCCTGTCTGGGCCACGATGGGTCAAAAGGGGCCAAGTAGGCCCAATGGGCCCGTGAGCCCATATGAATAAATTGTATGATTGTGTAGTAGATATTGAACTGGTCTATGTGAATCTCATATATATGGCTAGATTTGGGCTAAATAGGCCACACGAGTGTGTGGGCCCATTTAGGCCAAGAATGGGCCTTAGGCCCATTCGCATCGTTATCTCTGTTTATAATACCCTTAGTTTGCAAATTACTAAAATACCCTTAGTTTACAAATTACTGAAATACCCTTGGTTTACAAATTGCCAAAATACCTTTAGTTTATGAAATTACCGAAACACCTCGATTTGAAAAATTACTGAAATACCCTCAGTTTATGAAATTTTGAAATGCCCTCAGTTTGCAAAATTACCAAAATACACCTAGTTTATGAAATTACTGAAATATCCTTAGTTTATAAAATTTTTGAAATACCCCTGGTTTACGAAATTACCGAAATACCTTTGTAGGGTAGAATTATTGAATTACCATTGTATGGTAAAATTATCGAAATACCCCTAAAGGGTAAGATTACCTAAATACCCTTATAAGGTAAAATGACTATTTTGCCCTTATAGGTAAATGACTGATTTAGACTATGAATTTGATTATTTTGACTGTGATTGTATAACTATGAGTTTAACTAACTTGACTGCGGGCATGTGGACTGATATGCTGTTAATATATGTTTAGATGATTGTTACTCGAGCATGACCATTTTGCATACATGTGTAATGATTGAGCATGACATACACAAAATATTGCATGGGGTTGGGATCCGTATTTTGGAGGAAGTACTGTACTGGTGGCTATGCCACATTTTACTAATTTAGTGGCTTTGCCACGTATACTGATTCTAGTGGCTTAGCCACATATACCCTTATTAGCAACAAGGTTGCATTATTAGAGAGCTTGGCTCTGTGCCATCTTGATTATGGATTTGTGCCATTCGTATTTACTCGTGGCTATGTTCCTAACAAATATCGATGACTTTGTGTCTATCATATTTACCCAAGGTTGTATGCCAATTATATTACTGTCACTAATGGCTATGTGCCAAACATAATACAGTTACTGATGGCTCTGTGCCAATTATAATACCACTATTGAAGGCTTAAGAGCCGCATATGTTCATACTGGCAGCTCGACTCCATTCTTGGTGTGTAGGGCTGGGTGGGTTGACTTGGTCCCCAAAGAAGTGTAGGGTTGGTATTAGTGGTGTGTTGGCTGGATCGGGGTGGGATGCATCCTCATACTATTGCATATCTGTTTATGAGATCTGTCATTGTACTAGGCTTAGGCCACTTGTTCTACTATTGGTTTGGGCTAGGTCAAATTGATTTTGTTATGGGCCGTGTCCCAAATGATATCGTTGTGGGCTTTGACTCACGTTTGCGTTGAACTGACTATACTATTACTGTTAAAAGGGCTTTGGCCCAGACTATTTAGGTTTTTGTTTCTGTATACTGACTGTTACTCTGGTAAGGGGATTACACACTGAGTTTTTGCAAACTCACCCAGTTTTTAACTGTGCAGTTAATCTCCAATCTTAGAGGATTTAGAGCTGCGAGGGACTCGGAGGTGGCCACATGTCAGACATGCTTTAAAGTTAAACTTAGTGACTTTATTTCATTTTATTTTAATTCATTAGATTGATAATTTTGTAATAATGCCTCTTTATTTTTAACTTATTATTTTTGATATTTATTTATGATGTTTTCTAACTGCTAAAAGTGGAATACCATTTCCAAAATCGTAACTATTTTCAAAACACTACATTTCCCAATGTTTTCAAAATGTTTCTGCAACTCTATTTCTAAACATCACATTTTCGTAAATTATTTTTTTCAAATATGTTTCCACAAAAAAAAAAAAACAAGGTTTTAAAGATAATAATGTTTTCCAAGAATGACTTCTAATAAACCACGTTTTGAAAATAAGTAAACGAAATATGAGGTTTTGAATAGCAGAAAGTTTTAAGTTCTTTAAGAAGGGTTTCTAATGAAAGCATGGTTTTCGAAAAACTCTTCAATGTGACACGCCAGATTTGGGCCTAACTTCTAGGCCAAGTTTGGGGTGTTACACTTTTAAAGGCTTCCAAAGTTGGTTTCTGGTGGGACTATGAAGAAGAAGGAAGATGAATTTTAACTATCATGATTTTCATTTTATTTAAGTTATTCTTTTAACATTTTGATGGAGCTCAAAACTAACTATTATTTCGATAAAGGCAAGCGCACCTATCGAATAGTAGTATAGTTGTGGTGAGTCCAGAATATCATATCCTCAAGGACTAAAATTACTAGTAATAACTATCTTTTTATTATATAGCCTAATAATTAAAGGGGATTTATTTTTATCTAAAATTAACTAACTAATTTAACTAACTAAATGACTGTGAACGTGACAGAGAGAATTGGGAAAATACTTTTGGACAATCTTATACGAGATAGGCAATACCTAAGGAAGAATCCACCTAGACTTCACTTATTACTTTTCATTCATAGATTTATTCACTTGTCTTAATCCGTAGAAATCCCTAAATTATATTAATACCTATTTCGAGGCTACTAACAACTGACTCTAGGTTGATTAATGGAAATCTCTTTCTAACTAAAACCCATATTGTCGCATTAACTCGATCTATGGATTCCCTTATTAGATTTGACTCTAATCAGGCAGATTTTCGTCACCCTATTTCTAGGGTTGCAATCAACTCTGCTTAATTGTGTTGATCTTCTCTTAAACAGGGACTTTTGCTCCACTAAATAAGCACATTCGACTTGAATTAATAACCTGAATTATCAAAACAAGAATAAAACTCACAATTAAGAATAAGAACAAGTATTTATCTTATAAATCAGATAATAATAAGATTTATCATAGGTTTCATCCCCTTAAGTATTTGAGGGGTTTAGTTCATACTAATAAAAGGAAACATCATAAAATATGGAAAACCACCAAACATAATGAAAACCCAAAATCTTCTAAAGAACTTGATGGGAGATCCTCAGTCTTGATGGCGATCCTTCTCCTAAGCTGTTCCTGACGGCTGTCTTGTAGTATTTTTTGCCTCCTATTCGGTGTCAATTCAACGTCTCCTTTTAGGTTTCCCTTAGGGTGTTTATATAGGCTTTGGAACACCTCTATTGGCCCACAAGTAGCTTATTCTGAATAGAATTCTTCTTTGCTACAGTAGGGACACGCTCGTGGTAGACTCCTTCGACCATGGTCGATTGTCCAAGCCATGTGATTTCTGATGTAGGCCCATTTTATCCCTTTTTGGCCCGTTTCTCATTCTTTTTGACTTCCTAAGCTCTCCTAAGTATAAATGTAACATCCTAAAATTGGGCCTAGTAGGATTGAGCTCAATGGGCCTTGGGCGTAGTAGCGTTTAAATTTTTTTTTTTTGGATAACAAGAGATCGACTTAAATGCAAGTTGGACCAATTAGATAAGTGAGTTTGGAAGGTTAGAGGCTTTTATGAAGTCTCGGGTTCAAGTTAGGCCTTAGGAAAAATTTTGCTTTTAGGTGAAAAAAACCCTGGAGGTTGGCGGGTAGGCCTTAAGAATAAAATGTGGATGAAAATGACACAATTGGAGTGTGTGGTGTAGTAGCAAAGTGGTGCCACTTAAGGACAAGGGAATGACGCCACAAGGAAGGAAGGAGGTCCAAGGTTCTAGTTATAGCATTTGCATTCCTTTTAGATTATTTTTTATTAAATGAATTTAGTCCTTGGCCATAGGGTTATATTTAGTTGCGCATGGTTTAAGATACAAGGAGTTGGTTGGTAAAGTGGCAAGTGGCGTGAATCGGCTGATGGGAGAGCTTGGGTTCAATTTCATGAGGAGCAAGCGAGTATTTATTTTGCAGATTGACGGTAAGAGTTTCAGTTGAATTTAAACTATACCCACATTGGAAAGATACGAATGTAACACCCCAAACCCTACCCACAAGCCCCGGCCCATGTCATCGGAAGAGATAAAATCTTTTTGACTTTAGAATAAAACATGAATTTGTTAACTTTTGAAAACCATGTCCATTTAAAATTATAAGTAAAACTTTGTTATTATAAAATGTCCAAATTAAAACTTTTATGTATATACTTTGAATAAATAGGTGGCTAAAATAAAATCATCTTCACATAGTAATTTAATTAAATTAAGCCCATAATAAAATAATACCAAAAATAATAACAAGGCCCTTATTACAACCCAATATTTAAACAAAATACTTAATTTCAAAATGCGTAAAATAATCAAAATCTCTTTTACGCATGGCCACCTCAGATCCACTCCAACCCGGTCCAAGCTCATGAATCACACGAAATGTTAAAGGAAAAAGGTGAGTCACCAAGACTCGATGTGCTACCCTTTTTCCGGATTAGCAAAATATCACATTCAAACATAATCCGATCATCATGCATCCAAATCATATGCACCCAATCCTAACCGTCCATACACCTTTTCTACCCGTGTGGTACCAAACCACCGGTGGTGCCAACCACCAGTGACGATAGTCACGATGTGATGCCAAATCACCGGAGGTGCCAAACCTCACGGTGTCCAAGACACGAAGTGTGTTACCAAAACACGGTGACCAAGTCACAAATCAATTGATGGGGCCAACCCATCGTGTGATACCAAATCACCGGCGACGATCCGTGTCTCAAAAGGGGCCAACCCACGGTGGTGTTAACCACGAGGATAAGTCGCTATGAGGTGCCAAACCTCCTGAGGTACCAAACCTCTGGTGACCGTAGTCACAGGTGTGTTACCAAAACACCGGTGCTCACAAGACAAAATATCACCGCCCTCCACTGCATACAACCCACATAGATAATGATATGCATTTTAACGGACTTATACCCACATGCTTTATTAGTAACATACATATTATTTATCACCATCCAATATCATAGCACACGTAACAGATACATCATGCTTACCAAAAGCATCATAACAGGGACTTACCTGACCCCGTGCCTTATACCATAATGGTATTCAATCCACCTTTCATGGAACCAACCACACATCATATATGTATAGATACAATAAGAGAAAGTGTGTAACTGTACACACAATAATAATAATCAGCACATAAATTACTAGAAGAGTGTGTGTGTACACACCAGTAAGCCTTAACCAAAGAATCGATCTAACAACCTCGCTCCTACACGCTTGCACACTAGCCCACCACCAAGTGCTCTTGCTTCACTTGCCTACAATCGACAACCAACCAAAAGTAATAGCCTACGGCTTACCAATACCAAACGAATAGACTGATAAAGCAATCCCTTACCATCACTTACCCAACGATCGACCAAAGAACCGAGGCTACGCTTGACTGCTTCGAATCCCGGATGTCCTATGACAAAACGATTCCAACCAAATTAATACGCCATAAAACAAACACCAAAACCAACACTTACCCTCTTCTAGATGCCGATAGAGAATAGAAGCCTTACCCAAAAAGCATTCGGCCTAACCCAAGAACCTTCTCCAAGGCTTGAAATCGAACTACCAAAAGCAATCCACACCACCCTTAGATTCGGCCAAAGAACAAAACAAAAAGGAAGGAAGATTCGCCAATACTAAAATCAAATGGAAGAGAATATTTGGCTAGATCCTTTAGAGGTTGAAACAAAAGGAAATAAACCAAGGAGAAAAGAATCGGAATGGAGATTAGCAATGAGAGGAAGGTTCGACTTTGCAAGAAAGAAAACAAAGAAGAAAGCTAAGGGAGAGTAAGTGTTTCGGTCATGGGGAAAAGAAAGCCATCAAGCAAAATGACAAAACCAAGTGTCTTTGTATTCAAGAGAACATTCGGCCATCACAGCATTAAAGAACAAATGTAGTTTTCCCCAAAATGAAGGTTACTAAAGGTTTCGGTATAAAATGAAAACCAACAGAGAGACATTATGAAAAAAAATCAGCTTTGGTACCCACAACTAAGGCTGGCCGAATATACCCAAAATGCTAAAGAAACAAACAAGATTCCCTTCCTAAAACACCTCCAAAACCTACCACATACCCCCTTTGAAGATCCCCACAATCGGCCACCTCCTGAACCAATTCAAACCACAAATTTGAATTAAACAAATCCCCATTATTCTATCCACATTTTATCTCTTTATCACTCTAATTTAAACTAATTAAAATAATCTATAATTATCTAAAAAATAATAGAATAATAAAACCCACCAAATTAATTCTAATTCAAAACAATTACTTAAGCTTATCCTATCTTCTAATTTAATCTACATGTGCCGTCCAATCGCCTTCAATTTCTTTGCAAAAACAAAAAGAATAAAAAATAAACTCCATCGCCACTCTCCGGGTTCGAACACGGGACCAAGCTCCGCACGCCTTACCCCCAACGCCTGTGCCACTCGGCCATCTTGATTTTATGCCATAAAGCCCCAACATTTTATTTTAAACCCTTTCTACTCAAGCCCATAACCACCAATAAAATAAAACGCCAAATGCTTCTCGGCCCCTCGAAACCGCGACCTCCTCCCTCCAGGCGCCTAAGTAGCGCTAAGAGCCACTTTACCATGGACTTCCATGTCCATCAATCCTTTTTTATTTTTAAGGCCTACTTAGCCCAAATTTCTTGACGCAAAATTAAAACAAATTGTTTGCCTCCAAATCGAACCTGCGCCACCTTCAAAGCCCCCAAGCGGCGCCTCAACGCCACTTTGCCAAAGTCTTCCTTGTGACAAAATTGCCAAAAATTACTCTTAAGGCCTCCCTTGGCCCAATTCATTTTTCACCCCAAAAATCCAAAATCTTTTTCAAAGCCTTTCCTTTCATCCAAACATTCTTAAAACCTCTAAAACACCTCCAAACACACCCAAAAACCTACCAACACCTGAATTATACTTAAATTACCTAGCCCCTAAACCAGGGTGTTACAAGGAATGAAGGTAAAGAGCTAGCTATATAAAGAGCATGCCAGGAGGAGGGTTAACATACCTTGGTGGGCGTTGGGCACAGGAGTAGTCGCAGCGCGATTTAGCACCAGAGTCCTATCAGGTGTGTACTTCTCTACTCTAGTTGTAGAGCGACAAATGCCGAAGTGTCGATCACACGGCATTAGTAGCCACACGAGCGTGCGAGTGCACGTGTGGGGCTTCGATGCGATAGTTGAGGCCATCAGTAGTATTCTTTTGGGTTGGGGCTACTTGGGCCACGATGGGCCGAAGTGGGCCCGATGGGCCCGTGGGGCCAATTGGAATAAATTGTATGATGATATAGTATATAGTGAACTAGATTAGGTGGAATCAATATATATGTGGCTAGATTTGTGTTAGGTGGGCCACACGAGCGTGTGCGCCCGAATGGACCAAAATCAGGTTTTAAGCCCAATAGTCTGGTCACGATTAAAAATGGCAGTCGAGTCGCTCAGGGTAACATTAGACCTCCGGGAGGGCCATTGCAGGTGTGAAATTACAAAAATACCCTTAGTAGGTAAAATTACTGTTATACCCTTAGAGGTTAGTTAGATTGATTATGTTGTATATTATTATTCTGATTATGATGGAAATTCATTTCATCGTTATTTGATATATGATTGCATACATGTCATCGCATACACAATTGTAATATTATGTATGTTGCATGGGCATATGGGTGATAATGATAAAGGGAAGTGTTATAGTGGTTTTACCACATTATCTCGTGACCTATGTCACATATTATGAATCTGGTGACTCATCACATTATCTCGTGGCTATACCACAATTATAAGGGCGATGTGCTTGACTACAATGACGCCTTCGATGGTGTGTAGCGGATGGAGGGTCGATTTAGTAATCCCACGGTGTGCAGACGGCAGTGTACGTGGTGTGTAGAGATTGGATACTTAGGTTGGGTGGGTTACATTTCATACATGCTTAATATGTTGTATTTGTATTGGTTGATACATGTTCTTACTATTGGGGTTGTACACACCGAGTTTTCAGTAAACTCACCCCTCTTTTTAAATGTTTCTGTAATCCTAGTTTGAGGACTTGGAGCCGAGGTGGACTCTGTGGTGGCCATGCACTTTGCTTTCTCGTAAACTTTCGGTTTCTATTTAAAATTACTTTCTAATTTTGGGATTTTGCAATGTAATAAGGCCTTGGTATTTTATTTGGTTTTAGCTTTTAATTTGGTTATTGCTTGTTATTAAATGTTTAATACGGGATTTTCCTAAAATGTTAATAAATCATTTCTTTTTCAAAATTACTTACACTCGATTTTTCACAACAAATATAACGAACACGAACTTTTTAACGAACACACAGTTTTTAGACATTCCTTTCATGTGACATGCCAGATCTGGTCGTAACGTTTAGGTCGAGTTTGAGGTATTACAATTTTGGTATCAGAGCCTAGGTTTCAAAAACTCGGTTGTGGGTTATGGGGTTCAAAAAAAAGTTTTCAAAATTTGTTTGAAAATACATGTTGTCTGGAAGTATGGCACCTTGAGTCTCCGGCATCTAAATTCGTAAGTTTCCTTATTTTATATTTGTTAAGACAATGTTATGACTATATTTTTGGTATTTATTTTGTGTGTGCTGGTTTGGATATAGAAATTGTATGTATAAATATCGATTTGCTTTTGTGTTTAGGTATCTAGTTGTGAGAAAGAAGTTTCAAGATTTGGTTTATTAGTGTTATTAGATCAGAGTGCGCAGCATGAGCGTAGTGTGGTAGGTTAGGACGTGTGACTATTAGTTAGTTGGAAATTTCGAGGACAAAATTTCTTTAGGGACGGTAGATTTGTAACATCCTGAAATTGGGCCTAGTAGGATTGAGCCCAATGGGCCTTGGGCGTAGTAGCGTTTAAATTTTTTTTGGAGAACAAGAGATCTGCTTAAATACAAGTTGGACCAATTAGATAAGTGAGTTTGGAAGGCTAGGGGGCTTCTATGAAGTCCCGGGTTCAAGCTAGGCCTTAGGAAAAATTTTGGTTTTAGGTGAAAAAAACCCTGGAGGTTGGCGGCTAGGCCTTAAGAATAAAATGTGGAGGAAAATGATACAAGTGGAGTGTGTGGTGTAGTGGCAAAGTGACGCCACTTAAGGACAAGGGAATGACGACGCAAGGAACGAAGGAGGTCCAAGGTTCTAGTTGTAGCGTTTGCATTCCTTTTAGATTATTTTTTATTAAATGAATTTAGACCTTGGCCATAGGGTTATATTTAGTTGCGCATCGTCTAAGACACAAGGAGCTGGTTGGTAAAGTGGCAAGTGCATGAATTGGCTGATGGGAGAGCTTGGGTTCGAATCTCATGAGGAGCAAGGGAGTATTTATTTTGCAGATTGGACGGTATGAGTTTCAGTTGAATTTAAACTCTATTGACGAAGGGATCCCACATCACAAAGATACAAGGAATGAAGGTGAAGAGCTAGCTATATAAAGAGCATGTCAGGATGAGGGTTAACATACCTTGGTGGGTGTTGGGCACAAGAGTGGTCGCAGCGCGGTTTAGCACCAGAGTCCTATCAGGTGTGTACTTCTCTACTCTAGTTGTAGAGAGGCAAATGCCGAAGTGCCGGTCACACGGCATTAGTAGCCACACGAGCGTGTGAGCCCACGTGTGGGGCTCCGACGCGATAGTTGAGGCCATCAGTAGTATTCTTGTGGGTTGGGGCTGTTTGGGCCGCGGTGGGCCGAAGTAGGCCCAATGGGCCCGTGAGCCAATTGGAATAAATTGTATGATGATATAGTATATAGTAAACTAGACTAGGTGGAACCTATATACGTGGCTAGATTTGTGTTAGATGGGCCATATGAGCGTGTGGGCCCGAATGGGCCAAAATCAGGTTTTAGGCCCAATAGTCTAGTGACGACCGAAAATGGTAGCCGAGTCGCTGAGGGTAACATTAGACCTCCAGGAGAGCCATTGCAGGTGCAAAATTAAGAAAATACCCTTGGTGGGTAAGTTACGAAAATACCCTTGGTGGGTAAATTACGAAAATACCCTTGGTAGGTAAAATTACTGTTATACCCTTAGAGGTTGGTTAGATTGATTATGTTGTATATTATTATTCTGATTATGATAGAAATTCGTTTCATATGTTATTTGATATATGATTGCATACATGTCATACTGCATACACGAATTGTAATATTATGTATGTTGCATGGGCATATGGGTGATAATGATAAAGGGGAAGTGTTCTGCTGGTTTTTACCACATTATCTGGTGACCTATGTCACATATTATGAACCTGGTGACTCTGTCACATTATCTGGTGGCTATGCCACAATTATAAGGGCGATGTGCAGTTGACTACAGCGACTGCCTTCGATGGTGTGTAGCGGATAGAGGGTCGATTTAGTAATCCCCACGGTGTGACTGGCAGGTACGGGTGGTGTGTAGAGGTTGGATACTTAGGTTGGGCTGGGTTGCATTTCATACATGCTTAATATGTTGTATTTGTATGGGTTTATACATGTTCTTACTATTGGGGGTTGTACATACTGAGTTTTCGTAAACTCACCTCCCTCTTTTAAAATGTTTCAGGTAATCCCTAGTTTGAGGACTTGGAGCCGAGGTGGACTCTGTGGTGGCCATGCACTGTTTTCTCGTAAACTTTCAGTTTCTATTTAAATTACTTTCTAATTTTGGGATTTTGCAATGTAATAAGGCCTTGGTATTTTATTTGGTTTTAGCTTTTAATTTGGTTACTGCTTATTATTAAATGTTTAATATGGGTTCCTAAAATGTTAATAAACCATTTCTTTTTCAAAATTACTTACACTCAATTTTTCACAACAAATATAAGAACACACAGTTTTTAGACATTCCTTTCATGTGACATGCCAGATCCGATCGTAACGTTTAGGCCGGGTTTGGGGTGTTACATAAAACATGAAATTAAGGGATTAGGAGCATCAAATTCATCAAATCTAATGAAAATTCATCCAAAAAATAAGCCAAACGTGGGGTTAAAATATGTGTAATTTATGGTTTATCAAATATCCCCACATTTAAGCGTTTGCATGTCCTCAAGCAAAATTCTCAACTCACAATTAAAATTAACTTCCCTCAATTCATAATTCTCATCAATAATGTCTCATCATAATTTATAGATAATTCATACATGGATAATTTAACTCAAAGAGTCCTAAAAATTCAAACAATCTAAGTCATCAATTTTTGTAGCACGAAAACATAGGTGTTTCTGATAAACCACAAAAGTAACATATTTTAGCCCCATGTTTAGTATGCTTTTGGATGATTTAGCCCTTGATTTATGTAAAAAGGTGCTTTTAATCCTTTCTTTTCATGTTTATACTCAGGAAAGCACCCGAGGATGAAAAGAACGAGAAATGGGCTTAAAACGGGCAAATTTGGGCCAAAGAGGAAATCGACACGGCCTGGACTTCAAGCCACACAGCTGTGCCTCGTCAAAGTACTTCATACGGCCATGCCATGATTTACACGGCTGTGCCCCAATCAATAGAATCGAGTCACGGCCTGAAGACGATTTACACGGGCGTGCACCATGGCTGTGCCCCTACCGCGGGAAAGAGCAATTTCACTCGGATTTGGATGCTTGGAGGCAAAGAAACACATTCCTAAGTCTACTTAAACATCCTAGGAGGAATACTTGATTTAGGATACTTAGGAGCCAAGTAAAGCATCTCAAAGCCTATATAAACACCTAAGGTAGCAACTAAAAAGGGAGTTTGGCAGAAGCGAAACACGGGTTGAAGTTTTGGGCAGAGTTTTCTACCAGAGCTTTTATTCAAGGAATTACTAAAAGATAGCCAGTTGATCCATCTCAAGAAGTCAGGGTTCTACTCAAGATAGAGGATCTCCTCTTCAATTCCTTTAGGGAGTTTTAGGGATTTCTTATGTTTTGTTTTATCGTTTCTCTTGAGATGTTTTCTTATTCTATTATGAACTAAACCCTTCAGATACCTGAAGGGGATGAAACCTACGATGGATTTTGTTATTTGATTTCTAAATTATATGATAAGTACTTAGTTTGTTCTTAATTATGTTGCTTAATTTAATCTGATGTGCTTAGGTGGAGGAGGAATAGACCCTGCCTAAGAGTAGATCTAGCATAATTAAGCCGGGTTGATCGCACGCTTAGAGATAGGGTCACGAGATTTTGCCAGATTAGGGTGAAACATAATATGGGAGTCCATTGATCGATTTACTGCTTCCTTAGGGGGTTATTATAAGAGAACGAGATTTCCACTAATTAACCTAAGGTTAGACGTTATTTGCCTCGAGAGAGGGTTTAATATAGGTTAGGGAGTCTCACGGATCAAGCTAAGTAAAGAAGTCATATGAATTAAAAGTTAGATAACAAGAGAAGTCATAGGTGGATTCTTCATGAGGGTATCGTCTAAAATCAATTGAGTTTTTCCAGTCTTTTCCCAAAGTTTCATTCTTTTTCTTTGAATCTAGTTTAGTTTTTCATTGGTTTAATAAATCAAACACTCCATATTTTAGGCTAAATAATAGAAAGAAAGTGAGTAGTAGTACTTTTAGGTTCCTTTGGGTTCGATAAAATAATCTTGCCTAAACTATACTATTGTTCGATACGTGCACTTGCACCAATCGCTGTCATAGTTAGTCTACAGGTTCGGTCATTATTTATAAATATTAAAACTCGACTATTTGACACGATCAAGTTTTTGGCGCCGTTGCCGGAGAACACTAAAATGTTAAGAAAGCTTAATTATTATTAATTTAGCCAAAAATTTTTATTACAATTTATTATTTATTATTATTATTATTATTATTATTATTTTTACTTTGCTAATTTTTCCTCTATTTTGCTTTTGGCAGAAAATTTTAGTTTGTGGAAAAGATGGCACTGAATAATTATCAGTGGCAAGTCATAAGGACAATTCCTACTAAAACAACCAGTGTCTTCAACCTCGACGTGGTCACCAGGTTATCTAATCAGTTAGAGTTGCTGAATAAAAAGATTGATGATTGGTATAATCCCTCGCAGGTACATCCGAAAATACAATATGTTTTGAATCTAGGAGGCGTGGCGAATCCTGAGTACCCACCCAACGGATATGGCATGGAAAACAAGCAAGCTCACTATACAGGTAACTATTCTAGATATCAAAATAATTTTTATAGTGACACTTATAATGCAGGTTGGAAGTACCATCCCAATTTCTTGTGGGATGATCAAAATAGCCAAAGATCGAAACTTTCTCCAGATTTTCAACAACCACCTCACCAACAAGAAGAGGAGCGGAATCTTGAAGAGATGCTGACAAAATTCATAGCAAACACAGAAAATCGTTTCCAAGAAACTAAAAAACACTTAAAAGCAACGAGAACCGAGTCAGGGAACTTACTAAGTCAGTCAAGGCAGCCACTAATGCAGTCAAACAACTCGCAAAGCTAATGTCAGAACGACCGCAAGGACATCTACAAAGAAACACCGAGATTAAACCGAAGGAGCAAATTCAAGCCATCTCAGCCCATGCCAATAAGGGGTTAGATGAATCTAATCCAATACAAAAAGCCAAGGTAGATGAAGGTAAAGTAGAGGTAACACAAGAAAATTCAAAACCAATAATCAAGGAGTACCAATCGCGCATACGTTATCCCGAAGTAATGAAAAGAGACGATTTAAAGGAACAGTTCGGTAAGTTTCTTAAACTATTAAAGAAATTACATATTAACTTACATATTCTTGAAGCTCTTTTTCAGATACCAGACTCGAGGAAATTTTTAAGACAGCTCTTGACCAACAAACGCAAATTAGACGAAGAGCACCACGTGGAGCTAAACGCAATGTGCTCAAAGAATTCTACAAAATGAACGCCACGGAAATTAAAAGATCCAGTGAGTTTTACAATTCCATGTTTAATTGGTAGTTTATCTATTGATAATGCATTAGCGGATTTAGGGGCAAGCATCAATGTTATGCTTTACAAAATGTTTAAACAACTAGGTCTAGGGAAACCCAGACAAACTAGGATGAGTATTCAATTAACTGATAAAAATATAAGAATTCCTAGGGGTATAATAGAAAATGTTCTAATCAAAATTGATAAATTAGTATTCCCAGTAGACTTTGTCATTTTAGACATGGATGAGGACAACACAATCCCCTTAATTTTAGGAAGACCCTTTTTAGCAACTGCTAGAGCTAAAATTGATATCTATGGAGGAGAACTCATACTTTGTGTAGGCAATGGGATAGTCACTCTTTAAGCTCTTGACTTAGCTAGGATATCGAGTAATAAAGGTACGAACGTTAAATCCATTGATAACCATTTGGGTCAACCTTCTTTACAGGAAACATCACGAAATCACCTAGCTGAGCTAGACCTTAGACCTCATGCCTATAAAGAAGAATTATATGAGGAACGAAGCCTTAGGGTCGACAAACTAAAAGAGTGGGAAACACAATTTAAAGAAGAACCAGAACCACTCGAAGTGAAATCGAAGGAAACCCCAGATGAGCTAATAGGAAAAACAAATCACATCAAAATAGAGGATCAAGAATTGTTGAATAAAGAAGACCCTAGAATCACCAATTCAGAACTCAAGGCAAACGAAGAAATCACTTTTGATGTACTTAATGTCTTCTTATACGACACAGTCGAGGTAAGCAATCCTAAATTCAACACTTTTGAGGTAAACATTACTCGACTTAAACATTATATTCATAACTGATTTGATCGCATGAGAAAGGATTTCCACCTCCTCAAACCACCATGATTGTATCGCATAATGTAAGTCTAGCTCAAGACTTTAAGCGAGCGCTTCTCGGAGACAACCCGAGTACTAACCATACTAATTAGTTTGGTTTTATTTCCTTTCGTATTTAGGCATAGGTTTCCATACCCACATGGCCTTCCACACGGTCGTGGCCGTGGCCGTGTGGACACCATGACTAGGTGTAACAGACCAATTTTAACCCTAATCGGAACGGTGGTTTTGGGACCACGAATCCGAGCCCGAGAAATATTTTAATATTATATTTTGTGTTTATTATATGTGATTTAACGAGTGTGAAAGTTTCAGAGAAAAATTTAGTCGTTTAAGTGCTTAATTTGATAAAAGGACTTAATCGAGAAAACGTAAAAGTTTCATGCTAAAGTGAAAGGTACTAATTTGATTGTGGCTTTTAAGTAGAGGTCCTAAAAGGGCAATTAGCCCATAATCTATAGTAAGGACGGCAATGGGCCAAGTTAACCTTATATATATGTTAGTTTAATTATTTTATATAAGGTTATGATAATATTTTATAAAGAAATAATGTTAGTGTATATATTAAACAAAAGATAAAATAAAGCCATCATCACCTTCCTCCTCTCATAGCCGAATGAAAGAAAATAAAACACCATTGTAGAGCTTTGAGTTTGACAACTTAGAGAGCTTGATTAAGGTATGGTGGGTTTTAGTTTTGATAATTTTACGTTTTTGAGATCGTTGCTTAGATATTACCCGACCCATGCCTAAATTTTGAAAATATTATGTATATAGAATTGACCATTAACATGCTTGGATGGTTTTGATATTTGATGATTTTAAATTAAATGTATGTTAAAGATTTACAAGTTTTGTATTGGAATTTTGGTGATTTTGAGTATATAGGGCTAAATTGAAAATAATAAAATTCTTGAAGGACTAAAACATAAAATAAATGAAATGCATGAACACATATGGCTATGGGGAAGATTCGCCAAGCTATGGTGTTGGTAAATTTTGCATATTTTATGTTTTGTGTAAATAGGACCAATTTGTAAAATGGGAAACATTAGGGGCAAAATGGTAATTTGCCCATTTGTGTGTTTTGGGACTAAATTGAGATGAAATGCGATTAAATGAGCTAAATTCTAATGTGTTTTAGATCAAGAGCAAAGAAAACTAATTAAACAGGGAAAGACGAAGGTTCTCGAATAGCCGATTCGCATTACGGTCTATCGACAACCGAGGTAAGTCCTAACAAGTATAGGTTATCGAATTATTTATGAATGTGTTAAATGATAGTATTCAATAGAATTTTGTATAAAACCTTGTGTTAGCGAATGTGAAAGTATTGGTATGGATTGGTTGGAATTTTATTCAAAGTGATGTGAATAAGTGTTTTGGTTTGTTATTCGATATAATCGTGAATTATAAGTGATAGTGAATTTGAAATGAAATGTCGTTACATCTTCAACCTAATTGATATGTTAAAGTGATTTGAATAATGTGTGATTTATGTTAATTTGGGCAGCATTACTTTGTAATGTGTATGAGATGATAATAATATTGTATCGGGCTTTGAGCCTAGCGTGCTTAGTCTTGGTGACATATTCGGCTTGGTGCCTAGCAAGCTTAGTCTTGGGTGACATATTCGGGCTTGGTGCCTAGCGAGCTTAGTGCAGGTGACATATTCGACTCCGTGCCTAGCGAGCTTCGTGCGGTGATATATTCGGGCTTCGTGCCTAGCGGTGCCTTGTCTTGAGTGATTTATTTCGCTTTAATGCCTAGCGGGCTTTATCTTGGGTGATGTGTTTTACAAAGAAGAACCGAATTGTTGTTCAAGGTAAATCGTAGCTAATGTGTCTAGTTAAAGGCTCGAGTAAGTAAGTAAGGTATGATATGTTTAATGTTACTAGAGTTTCACTAATATTACGAGTACAGTGTTATGTACATTTGAGATTACGATTGATGTGCACAAGTATTATATGACTGAGTTTGAGCTTGAATGTACTATCATGGAGATTCGATTTTCAAATAGTAGTGCTAAAGGTGAAAGAAATTTTAATATGATAACATGGTTGAGTTGAATGATTTAAATGTTTAAGTAATTGAATGTAGTATTATTATGAGCTTGGGACTTACTAAGTTAGTAAACTTATTTGTGTGTAATGTTCTCCTCTGTTTTATAGATTAGGTAAAGGCTACCGCTCAGCGGGATCGTCAAGGCAGTCAACCACACTATCGATCTAATGTTGGTACTCTTTCATTTTGGTTTTGGATAGAGGCATGTATAGGAAAGACTTTGTCTTTGTTTGATGAAAACTTTTGGTTCATGTATATAATAGCCATGCGAATATGGCTAAAGTTTTAGTTAAGTATGCTTTTGTGCTTTTGATACAATGTCGGTTTATGTTGGCAATGTTCGTGCATTTTTAGTCGAAGTTTAATCGCTTTTGGTAAGGAAGTGTAGGTTTACTGAAATGAACCTTTGAATTAGGATATTATGTGAATGTTTTAGGTATAAGTTAATTTGCATAAAGGATTTAAAATGCATGGATAGTATGAGTTGTATGTGGGTATGTTCAATTATAAACTAGTAAATCATATTTTGCAATGAAATAGTTTTAGTTAGCAGCAGAGATGTTATTTTGAAAAATCACCAAAATAGGATAAATTGAATTAGAAAGTGAATAAAATATAGAATTAAAGCTTATTGTGTCTATTTTATATGAAAGAAACAGAGTAGCAAATGAATTATATATTATGAGATATTTAAGTTTTAGTAAGACTTGTCCTGAATGAATTCGTGAGTCCCTGTTCTGTCTTGGAAAAATTGTTAAAATTGTAAAAATTAATTTTGGAGCATAGTTTATATGTTTAGAATCCTTAATGAGTCTATTTTGATTGGAATAAACAATAACATTATTGAAATTTTGTACAATGAAATAACTGAGTTTTGTAAAGATAGGTCAGAATTATCAAACAGTGAAATATGGGTAACTTTGATGAATAAACTGTACTAATTGGCCACATGAAAATTCTGGAAAAATTATGGTAAAAAGTTATTTGAGTCTATTTTCAAGGAAAATTTAAGGATCTAAATTTTGAGTTTTGTAACTCGAGTTATGGTCAATTTAGTCAGCATGATGCAGTTGGACAGCTTTAAATTTTTATGCCCCAGATTAGTAGTCAAGTCTAGTAATGCCACATACTCGACTCCGGCAAAGGTTTCGGGTAAGGGGTGTTACATTTGATTGGTATCAGAGCTACGGTTTAGTCGATTCTAGGACTACCGTAGTACGTAAGAGTCTAGCTATACATGCCTATGAATTTTATATGTGATAGTGTGGTGACTTCTGACAATTTCAATTGTATTTAATATAGTAAATGGATTCCGATCCCGATGAGCCGTAGCTGATGATGTGGAGAGTGTTGTGCCCGGTCTCGCACATGGATCAGTACCATTAGACTCTCAGCCGATTCGGGTAACCAAGAGGAGAGGCTAAACAAGCCTTCTACCAAATGATGAATGAATGGTTTACCCAATTTGTTCGTAATAATCCTACATACAACAACCTCCACCCCAAATAATCCAACTCGGTACCTTCAAAGACTTCGATGATAGATCCAATGAGATCTAGTAGGCCCTCGTTGATAAAATCAGAAATTTGGGGCCGAGGAATTCAAACTAATGATGATGATGATGCGAAGCGAGCTGAAATGTGGCTTGATAATACTATTCGGTACTTGATGAGCTATCCTGCGATCCGCACGAAAGTTTGAAATGTGTTATATCCTTACTTGGGACACCGCCTATCACCGGTGGAATACGCTAGTATCGGTGGTTCCAAAAGAAAAAGTGACATGGGATTTCTTCCGAATGAATTCATAGAAATATATCACCAAAGGTTCATCGACCGAAACGAAAAGAATTTCTTGAATTGAAACAGGGAAAATGACCGTGATGAATATGAGCGAAAATTTGTCGATTGAGCCGATATGCTCGGAGTGTGTATCAACTGAAGCCATTATGTGTAAAAGGTTTGAAGACGGTTTGAATGAAGATTTAAAGTTGCTAGTTGGCATTCTTGAGATCAAAGAGTTTGTGACACTAGTCGAGCGAGCTTGCAAAGCCGAAGAGCTTGGGAAAGAGAAAAGAAAGGCTGAGACAGAAGCTAGAGACACTCGTAAAAGAACGTCGGGTAGGAATTTCCATTCCACATTTAAGAAGTTTAGAGATGACTTCAGCCGACATAAAACTACTTCAGATTCACCTAGACATGATCGACCTTCCGTGGGCTCCCGAGCTACCTCGATGGCCAGTGTTGATAACGTTCCACAGAATTGAGTTGAATGCAAACATTGTGGAAAATGGCATTCGGGAGTTGTAGAGTTCGTGATCACCCTGCTTTAAATGTGGATCTTCGACCATTTTATTCGAGAGTGCCCGATGTTAGCCGAAGCGATACTGACCGTAAACTCTAGACCGAGCGATTGCATCGGTATGGGGCGGACCACCCGGGCATTCTAGCAATGTAGGTGGTAGTCGAGAGGGACGAAGAACACAAAGATGACGATCTGAGGCTAGAGCTCCGGCTAGAGCTTATGTTACTCGAGCTAGGAGGATGCCGCTTCTCGGATGTCATTACATGTACTTTCACCCTTTATGATACTACTGTGATTGCATTGATTGATCTGGTTCGACCCATTCATATGTATATGAAACTACGGTATTGATAAGACTCGCCATTGAGTCTCACGAGTTTGTGATTCGTGTATCCAACCCTTTGGGTAGATGTGTGTTTGTTAATAAAGTGTGTAAAAGTTGCCCATTGATGATTCGGGATTTTTGCTTTCCAATCGATTTAATCTTTGTTGCCTTTCGATGAGTTTGATGTAATTTTGGGAATGGACCGTTAACTTCGCATGATGCAAAGGGTGAATTGCAAAAGAAAGCTTATTGATTTGAGACACGAGCGGTGAGATCATTAGAATTGAATCCAAAGATTTAGGTGGATTTCCTCGCTTATATCCTCAATGTTAGCACGGAAGTATGTGAGAAAAGGGTGCAAAGCTTATTTGGCTTATGTCTTTGGATAATAAGTTGTCTCGAGAAATGATTGAATCAGACGATTGTATGTGAATACTCAGATGTGTTTCCTGAAGAACTACCGGGTTTACCCCCAGTACGAGAGATTGAGTTTGGCATTGAATTAGCTCCGGGAACGACTCCGATCTCAATAGCTCCATATCGAATGGCACCTACTGAGCTAAAAGAGTTGAAAGCACAGTTGCAAGAGTTAACAGATAGGGGCTTTGCGCGACCAAGTTTCTCTCCTTGGGGTGCACCAGTTCTTTTTGTGAGAAAGAAAGATGGAGCGATCACGAATGTGTATTGATTATCGGCAATTGAATAAGGTAACTATAAAGAATAAGTACCGTTACCTCAGTTGATGATTTGTTTGATCGGTTGAAAGGGCTTGATATTTTCAAAATAGATTTGAGATCGAGTTATTATCGATTCTAGTCGAGATACTGATGTGCAAAAGACGCATTCCGGACGAGGTACGGACATTTTGAGTTTTTGGTTATGCCTTTTGGGCTTACTAATGCACCGCTATTTTTATGGATTTGATGAATTGGGTTTTAGGCGGTTTTGGATCGATTTGTGGTGGTGTTTATTGATGACATATTGATCTACTCCAAAGATGAAATTGAACACATCGAACATTTGAGGTTAGTGCTACAAACTTTATGAGATCATCATTTGTATGTGAAGTTTAGTAAGTGTGAGTTCGGATGAAAGAGGTCACTTTTTGGGACATGTTGTTTCAAATCGGGCATTCGAGTTGATCCGAACAAAATCTCTGCTATACTTGATTGGAAGCCACCAAAAATATTTTCGAGATTTGAAGTTTTTGGGACTTACGGGTTACTATCGACGATTTGTGAAAGATTTTCTATGATAGCTACCCGTTGACAAAGTTATTGCGAAAAGATGTCGAGTTCGAGTGGTCGGAAAAGTGTCGAGAAAAGTTTTGGTCACCGAAAGCCCTTTTGATGAAGCTCGATTTAGTTCAACTGAATCGGGTAAAGAATTTGTTGTTTATTCGATGCTTCGTTGAATGGTTTGGGCTGCGTTTTGATGCAGGAAGGCAAAGTCATAGCCTACGCTTCAAGACAACTGAAGCCGCATGAAAAGAAATTACCCGACGATGACTTAGAACTTGCAGCCATTATTTTCACATTGAAAATTTGGCATCACTATTTATTTGGCGAGAAATGTCACATTTATTCAGATCATAAAAGTCTAAAGTATTTAATGACTCAGAAGGATCTAAATCGAGACAACGCAGATGGTTAGAATTGTTGAAAGACTATGAGTTGGTGATTGACTACCATCCGGAAAGGCTAACGTCGTTCGGATCGTTAAGTCAAAATCATTGTTTGCTCTTCGAGCAATGAATGCAAAGATAGCTATGTTTGGTGATGGTTCGATCATAGCCGAGTTACAAGCAAGACCGATGTTTATTCAAAGAAATTTGTGATGCATGAAAGTTGACAAAGATTTGATCATTGGACGAATTCGATTATGGAAAAGATGCACGAGTCGATTTTCGATTGATGCAAATGATCTGCTTGAATTTTAAAAGCCGAATGTGTGTTCAAAAACTTCGATTTGATCTGGTGATTCTCGAGTGAGGCCCATAGTGGTCGATTATCAATTCATCCGGGTAGCACAAAGATGTATAATGATTTGAAACAGTTCTATTGGTGGCCGAGCATGAAACGGGATATATCTGAATTTGTTTCGAAATGCTTAATTTGTCAGCAAGTAAAAGCTGAACATCAAGTGCCATCCGGATTACTTCAGCCAATCATGATACCTGAATGGAAATGGGATAGAATTACAATGGAATTTGTATCCGGTCTTCCTATGACACCGAGTAAGAAAGATGCCGTCTGGGTTATAGTTGATAGACTTACTAAATCACTCATTTTGTGCTTGTTAAATGCACTTTTCACTTGATAAACTTGCTGAATTGTATGTATCGCAAATTGTGAGATTGCATGGTGTACCGAGTTCCATTGTTTCAGACAGAGACCCGAGATTTACATCGCGGTTTTGGAAGAAGTTGCAAGATGCTTTAGGTACTAAACTACATTTTAGTACAGCCTTTCATCCGCAGACAGACAGTCAGTCTGAGCGAACTATTCAGATACTTGAGGACATGTTGAGATGTTGCGTTCTCGAGTTTGAAGGTACGTGGGAACGATACCTACCTTTGATTGAATTTGCTTATAATAATAGCTTTCAATCTAGTATCAAAATGGCGCCTATGAAGCCTTATGCGGGCGAAAGTGTCGAACACCATTATCTTCGGTCGAGCTCAATGAGAGTAAGATACACGGGTTGATTTGATTAAAGAAACTGAGCAATAGCTATTATTAGAGACAATTTGAAAGTCGTTTGGATCGTCAAAAGTCTTATCTGATTTGAAACGTAAAGATATTGAATTTTAGATTGGAGATCGAGTATTTTAAAGGTTTCTCCGTGGAAGAAAGTGCTCCGTTTTGGCGGGAAGGCAAGTTGAGCCCGAGGTTCATTGGACCGTATGAAATCATTGAACGTGTTGGGCCTGTTGCTTATAGATTGAAGCTACCCTCTGAATTAGAAAATATACACGATGTATTTCATGTTTCTATGCTCCGTAGATACAGATCAGATCCGTCACATGTGATTGCTCCGTCTGAGATTGAGATACAATCTGATATGACGTATGAGGAAAAGCCGATCCGTATTTTAGCTCGGGAAATGAAAGAGTTAAGAAACAAAAAGATCTCCTTAGTGAAAGTGTTATGGAATCGGCACGGAGTTGAAGAGGCAACATGGGAGCCTGAAGATTCAATGAGGCAACAATATCCGACGTTGTTTAACGGTAAGATTTTCGGGGACGAAAATTCTTAAGGGGGAGAGTTGTAACAGACCAATTTTAACCCTAATCGGAACGGTGGTTTCGGGACCATGAATCGAGCCCGAGAAATATTTTAATATTATATTTTGTGTTTATTATATGTGATTTAACGAGTGTGAAAGTTTCGTAGAAAAATTTAGTCGTTTGAGTGCTTAATTTGATAAAAAGGACTTAATCGAGAAAAACGTAAAAGTTTCATGCTAAAGTGAAAGGTACTAATTTGATTGTGGCTTTTTAAGTGGAGGTCCTAAAAGGGCAATTAGCCCATAATCTATAGTAAGGACGGCAATGGGCCAAGTTAACCTTATATATATGTTAGTTTAATTATTTTTATATAAGGTTATGATAATATTTTATAAAGAAATAATGTTAGTGTATATATTAAACAAAAGATAAAATAAAGCCATCATCACCTTCCTCCTCTCATAGCCGAATGAAAGAAAATAAAACACCATTGTAGAGCTTTGAGTTTCGGCAACTTAGAGAGCTTGATTAAGGTATGGTGGGTTTTAGTTTTGATAATTTTTACGTTTTTGAGATCGTTGCTTCAGATATTACCCTAACCCATGCCTAAATTTTTGAAAATATTATGTATATAGAATTGACCATTAACATGCTTGGATGGTTTTGATATTTGATGATTTTAAATTAAATGTATGTTAAAGATTTACAAGTTTTGTATTGGAATTTTGGTGATTTTGAGTATATAGGGCTAAATTGAAAATAATAAAATTCTTGAAGGACTAAAACATAAAATAAATGAAATGCATGAACACATATGGCTATGGGGAAGATTCGCCAAGCTATGGTGTTGGTAAATTTTGCATATTTTATGTTTTGTGTAAATAGGACCAATTTGTAAAATGGGAAACATTAGGGCAAAATGGTAATTTGCCCATTTGTGTGTTTTGGGACTAAATTGAGATGAAATGCGATTAAATGAGCTAAATTCTAATGTGTTTTAGATCAAGAGCAAAGAAAATGTAATTAAACCGGGAAAGACGAAGGTTCTCGAATAGCGATTCATACGGACTATC
Source organism: Gossypium rotundifolium (assembly GCA_025506655.1). Lineage (NCBI taxonomy): Eukaryota > Viridiplantae > Streptophyta > Magnoliopsida > Malvales > Malvaceae > Gossypium > Gossypium rotundifolium. The sequence goes on along the minus strand of CP106733.1, from coordinate 103,221,489 downwards.
GACAACCGAGGTAAGTCCTAAGCAAGTATAGGTTATCGAATTATTTATGAATGTGTTAAATGATAGTATTCAATAGAATTTTGTATAAAACCTTGTGTTAGCGAATGTGAAAGTATTGGTATGGATTGGTTGGAATTTTATTCAAAGTGATGTGAATAAGTGTTTTGGTTTGTTATTCGATATAATACGTGAATTATAAGTGATAGTGAATTTGAAATGAAATGTTGTTACATCTTTAACCGAGTTGATATGTTAAAGTGATTTGAATAATGTGTGATTTATGTTAATTTGGGCAGCATTACTGTAATGTGTATGAGATGATAATAATATTGTATCGGGCTTTGAGCCTAGCAGGCTTAGTGCCGGTGACATATTCTGCTTGGTGCCTAGCAAGCTTAGTCTTGGTGACATATTCGGGCTTGGTGCCTAGCGAGCTTAGTGCCTGGTGACATATTCTGACTCCGTGCCTAGCGAGCTTCGTGCTTGGGTGATATATTCGGACCGTGCCTAGCGTGCCTTGTGCCGGGTGATTTATTTCGGCTTTAATGCCTAGCGTGCTTTATCTTGGGTGATGTGTTTTACAAAGGAGAGCGAATTGTTGTTCAAGGTAAATCGTAGCTAATGTGTCTAGTTAAAGGCTCGGTAAGTAAGTAAGGTATGATATGTTTAATGTTACTAGAGTTTCACTAATATTACGAGTGCAGTGTTATGTACATTTGAGATTACGATTGATGTGCACAAGTATTATATGGTGAGTTTGAGCTTGAATGTACTATCATGGAGATTCGATTTTCAAATAGTAGTGCTAAAGGTGAAAGAAATTTTAATATGATAACATGGTTGAGTTGAATGATTTAAATGTTTAAGTAATTGAATGTAGTATTATTATGAGCTTGGGACTTACTAAGTTAGTAAACTTATTTGTGTGTAATGTTCTCCTCTGTTTTATAGATTAGGTAAAGGCTACCTGCTCAACGGGATCGTCAAGACAGTCAACCACACTATCGATCTAATGTTGGTACTCTTTCATTTTGGTTTTTGGATAGAGGCATGTATAGGAAAGACTTTGTCTTTGTTTGATGAAAACTTTTGGTTCATGTATATAATAGCCATGCGAATATGGCTAAAGTTTTAGTTAAGTATGCTTTTGTGCTTTTGATACAATGTCGGTTTATGTTGGCAATGTTCGTGCATTTTTAGTCAAGTTTAATCGTTTTGGTAAGGAAGTATAGGTTTACTGAAATAAACCTTTGAATTAGGATATTATGTGAATGTTTTAGGTATAAGTTAATTTGCATAAAGGATTTAAAATGCATGGATAGTATGAGTTGTATGTGGGTATGTTCAATTATAAACTAGTAAATCATATTTTGCAATGAAATAGTTTTTAGTTAGCAGCAGAGTTGTTATTTTGAAAAATCACCAAAATAGGATAAATTGAATTAGAAAGTGAATAAAATATAGAATTAAAGCTTATTGTGTTTATTTTTATATGAAAGAAACAGAGTAGGCAAATGAATTATATATTATGAGATATTTAAGTTTTAGTAAGACTTGTCCTGAATGAATTCGTGAGTCCCTGTTCTGTCTTGGAAAAATTGTTAAAATTGTAAAAAATAATTATGGAGCATAGTTTATATGTTTAGAATCCTTAATGAGTCTATTTTTGATTGGAATAAGCAATAACATTATTGAAATTTTGCACAATGAAATAACTGAGTTTTTGTAAAGATAGGTCAGAATTATCAAACAGTGAAATATGGGTAACTTTGATGAATAAACTGTACTAATTGGCCACATGAAAAATTCTGGAAAATTATGGTAAAAAGTTATATGAGTCTAGTTTCAAGGAAAATTTATGGATCTAAATTTTGAGTTTTGTAACTCGAGTTATGGTCAATTTAGTCAGCATGACACAGTTGGACAGCTTTAAATTTTTATGCCCCAGATTAGTAGTCAAGTCTAGTAATGCCACATACTCGACTCCGGCAAAGGTTTCGGGTAAGGGGTGTTACACTAGGCACATGAACGTGGACCTTATCTCTATTTAATTATTTACTTTTATTCATATTTTTATTTTTATTTTTATTTTTATTTTTACTTCCATTATTATTTTCTCCTTTTTCTCAATGGCATTTAGATTTAGCTTAGGATACAATAAAACCAAGCCGTCTACTTCGAGGATTCAATTTCAAATGGTTCGAGACGCTTCCCCACATTCACCTCCAATCTTATCCGGTTTCTTTTCATAGACTTCATCCAAAAATTCAGGAAGTGTTACTTCTCCCCTTCTCTTTTGATTTTATTATTACATAATTGTTTATCTATCTTTGTACATTGAGGGCAATGTACATCTTAAGTGTGGGGGGGTAAAAGTACCTGACTTTTTGCATTATTCTCAAATCCTGAATTTAGTCTTGTTTTCAAGTATTTTTCTCATATTACTAATTAGGATGAAATTTCTGTTGATTTATGATTTGTGTTGATATGTTTTAGAGTAAGTCATAGTTAATTGTACATTGATGATTAAATTTGAAGGATACTAGAGAATCGAGCATGATAAGTCTACTTTCTAAAAATTAAAAATTAATAGGTCGTTGAACTGAATTTGAGTATTACTTTGAAGTTTGAAATTTACAGGGATTGATGTCAAAAACATCCATAATTTTTGTGAGATTTGAGCCTTATAGAGCATATATTCTTTTTCATGCTCACTTTATTGATTATGAGTGTGTCAACTTTGAACTGTTATCTAGAACTTGCCTCATTTATACATGTTGAGACCACATCTATGATTTGATATACTGAGATGATAAAGGCACCTAGGTTTTAACCCATTCACACCACTAAAAGCCTACCTACATAATTAACCCCTAGTGAACCCTTTTTAATCCTAACAGCCCTTTTTATTGATTTACCCGATAATATTAAGCCAAAAACCCTTTGAATTTGTTATCATTCTTTTGACTACCCTTCCATCGAGAATTGATTTGATCAGTTACCTAATTAGTTTATTTCAGTTGATAAAGTCTTTCTTTATTATGTATTTACTTTAGTTTGTTCTGAAAAAAAAACAAACATCAAAAAATCGAAGTATATTCAGTATTAGTAGTATAGAAAGTGAGCTTGTGCATTTAAATTTCAATTATCAAAGAAAAAAGCTCGTATTATTATTAGTTTAAAGTTTCAATTGATGTAATCATTTATTTTCTAGTTCATTATTTTTAATTAGGTAACTCATATATTCAATCTCGATTTCAACCTTCTAATTCAACCTTTATCCACACCTTTTAACCCAAGCCCCATTACAACCCTGATTAAAGGCCTTTTGATTTATGTATCATCTCATATACAGTGGTGGAGATTTGATTTTTAGGTAAGCCTATGGGATTAACTTTTCAGGTTCGACTTATGAGTACTTATTCTTGAACCTTAAACACTTCGAATGATTTGAGTGAATCTTTTGAGAGGATGTCAATCCTTTTTGGTTTTGAATTAAAGGTAATTACTTAGATAAGGGGAGACACCTATGTTTTCGTACTACAAAGGTATGACTTATCTTGATTGAATCTTTAGGGTTCTTTGAGTTAAATTATCCATGTATAAATTATATATGAATTATGATGAAATATTGTCGATAGGAATTATGAATTATGGAAAGTTCGTTTTAATTGTAAGTTGAGAATTTTGCTTGAGGACAAGCAAAAGCTTAAGTGTGGGGGTATTTGATAAACCGTAAAAGTAACATATTTTAACCCCATATTTAGTATGCATTTGGATGATTTAGCCCTTGATTTATGTAAAAAGGTGCTTTTAATCCTTTCTTTTCATGTTTATACTCAGGAAAGCACCCGAGGACGAAAAGAACAAGAAACGGGCTTAAAACGGGCCAATTTTGGCCAAAGAGGAAATCGACACGGCCTGGACTTCAAGTCACACGGCCGTGCCTCATAAAAGTAATTCACACGACCATGCCACGATTTACACGGCCGTGCCCCAATCAATAGAATCGAGTCACGGCCTGAAGACGATTTACACGGGCGTGTACCATAGTCGTGCCCCTGCCACGGGAAAGAGCAATTTCACTCGGGTTTGGATGCTTGGGGGCAAAGAAACACATTCCTAAGTCTACTTAAACATCCTAGGAGGAATTCTACTTTAATTAGGATACTTAGGAGCCAAGTAAAGCATCTCAAAACCTATATAAACACCCAAGGTAACAACTAAAAAGAGAGTTCAGCAGAAGCCAAAACAGGGGTTGAAGTTTCAGGCAGAGTTTTCTGCCAAAGCTTTTATTCAGGGAATTACTCGAAGATAGCCAGTTGATCCATCTCAATAAGCTGAAGTTCTACTTAAGACAGAGGATCTCCTCTTCAATTCCTTCAGGGGGTTTTAGGGATTTCTTATGTTTTATTTTATCTTTTCTCTTGAGATGTTTTCTTATTTTATTATGAACTAAACCTTTTAGATACTTGAAGGGGATGAAACCTATGATGAATTTTGTTATTTGATTTCTAAATTATATGATAAGTACTTAGTTTGTTCTTAATTATGTTGCTTAATTTAATTTGACGTGCTTAGGTGGAGGAGGAATAGACCCTGCCTAAGAGTAGATCTAGCATAATTAAGCGGAGTTGATCGCACGCCTAGAGATAGGGTTATGAGATTTTACCGGACTAGGGTGAAACCTAATATGGGAGTCCATTGATTGATTTTCTACTTCCTTAGGGGTTTATTATAAGAGAACGAGAGTTCCACTAATTAACCTAAGGTTAGACGTTATTCGCCTCAAGAGAGGGTTTAATATAGGTTAGGGAGTCTCACGGATCAAGCTAAGTAAAGAAGTCATATGAATTAAAAGTTAGATAACAAGAGAAGTCATAGGTGGATTCTTCCTGAGGGTATCGTCTAAAATCAACTGAGTTTTTCCATAGTCTTTTCCCAAAGTTTCATTCTTTTGTCTTTGCATCTAGTTTAGTTTTTCATTAGTTTAATAAACCAATCACTCCATATTTTAGGCTAAATAATAGAAAGAAAGTGAGTTGTAGTACTTTTAGGTTCCTTTGGGTTCGATAAAATAATCTTGCCTAAACTATACTATTGTTCGATAGGTGCACTTGCCTCAATCGTTGTCATAGTTAGTCTATAGGTTCGATCATTCTTTATAAATATTAAAACTCGACTGTTTGACACGATCAATTTCCCCTTACCTAAATATTTACCTCTGATTCAAAACTGATAAGGATTGACATCCTCACTAAAGATTCACTCAAATCACTCAAAGTGTTTAAAGTTCAAAATAAAGCACTCAACAGTCAAGCATGAAAAGTTAATCCCATAGGCTTGCTTAAAAATCAAATATCCACCACTATAGAATGAGATGATACACAAATCAAAAGGTCTTTAAAAGGGTTGTAATGGGGATTGGGTTAAAGGCGTGGATAAAGGCTGAATTAAAGGGTTAGAATCAAGATTGATTTGACAATTTACCTAACTAGAACAATAGACTAATACTGAATAATTACATCAATTGAAAACTTATAATAATACGAGCTTTTTCTCAAAATATGAAATTAACTGCTTAAGCTCAACAAAATAGAACTACTAATAGATAAATTTCCACTTTTTTTTTTTTTAAGAATAAGAACATACATGAATAGGATGAATTTAACTTGAAATAGTGAAAATAGTTAGGCAACTGATCAAATCAAATCTCGACAAAAGGGACATCAAAAGATTAGGGGAAGTAAAAATTTGATTTTAGGTTAATATTAAAGGTTAAGTCAAGAAACGGTTTATTAGGAGCAAAGGGGTTCACCAAGGGTTAATTATGAAGGTAGGCTTTTTGTGGAGTGAGTGTGTTAAATCCTAGGTGCCTGTAACACCCCAAACCCGACCTAGAAGTTAGGCCTGAATCTGGCGTGTCACATGAAAGTGTTTTTCGAAACCATATTTCTTGTTGTTAAAACTTGTTTGAGAGCTAAAGCCTCTTTGTTAAAACTCAAAACACTTAAGCAATTATATCCACTTGAAAACGTAATTACCTTTAAAACCTTAGCTGATGCGGAAGCATATTTAAAATAAACCATTTACGAAAACATGATGTTTAAAAACTGAGTTGTAGAAGTATTCTGAAAACGTTGCGGAAACATGATATTCTGAAAGCAGTAGTTAAAAAGAAAATCCCAATGGCCTTATTACAAAAATCATTAACCCCATGATTAAAATAAAGTAAATATAGATTCGCTAAGTTCAGCTTTAAAGCATGTCGGTTGTGTGGCCACCTTCGAGTCCCTCGCAGTTCCAACTCCTCCAAAGCTGGGGATTACCAGCACATTTAAGGACAAAGGGTGAGTTACAGTATCAGTTTGGGCCTAAGCCCTATTCGGTAACAATCTGGGCCTAAGTCCCAAAATCATATCAATACAATGGACATGTAACCCAACTCGATCCAGCCAAACTCTCCACCCATACCAACCATCTCTCCTTGTAGGGAACATGTCAACCCACCCAGCCAAACTCTCTAATAATGCAGCCTAGCTGCTAACAACGATATATGTGGCAAAGCCACTAGGATCAGAATATGTGGCGATGCCACTATAATAGTACTTCCTCCAACTCATAAAAACCCAATCCAGCGCAGTATGTCATGTATGTCATGATCAATCATTACATGTGTATGCAAAATGGCCATGCTTAGTAATAGACATTTAAACATAATTTAAAGGCATACCAGTCATACAACCACCATCAAGTAAGTTAAAACACAGTCATACAATCCCAGTCAAATCAGTCCAACTCATAATATAAGTTAGTCATCTACTCGCAAGGCAATACAATCATTTTACCCTATAAGGGTATTTCGGTAAATCCTATCCTTTAGGGGTATTTCGGTAATCCTACCCTCCAGGGGTATTTCGATAATTCTACCCTATAGGGGTCTTTCACTAACTTTACCCATAGAGGGTATTTGGGTAAATTTATCTCTATCACAGCCTTTCTAAAGGCCTACTTTTGCCTCAAGTGACACAGATACCCTTTTTGATCGAAATGGTGCAATTGGGCCCAAGCCCAATTTTCATCCCATTCAGCCCATTTTTGGCTACGATTCTACAAACCTCATAGCCACATCTATTATCCGGCACTTACCATAGATTTTGACCTCAGGGCCGTTAGCCTATTGGGCCCACTTAGCCCACTTTAGCTCAACAAGGCCCATTACAGCCTCAGTCCCACGAGAGAGTTCGTGACATCCCAATAGTCTATCGCCAACACTTGTGGCTTAGTTTATATCTATGAGAGCTCACTGCTCGAGTGATCTCAAATGTCGATATTTTGACTTTCCAGTATTTCGGCTTTTAACTGATTCATAGAACATCGTATTAACAGAATAAACAGAGGTGTGATATTACACACCTTATCACGTAGAGTACTAAATAATCACAAGAGCCTTCACCTTCACTGGAACAATCAATTGCGATTGCCTAGTTAAACAAAAGTTTGATATCGACGCCCTTCCACATCCAGGCGAAAAGTCCCGAACCGCTGACACCTTACGCCACTTAAACTTAGGAGTGGAGCTATGTGCACAGTCTTGGCTGGCACCTTTGCTGCCCCCTATGGCTAGAATCCCTTTTGCTCATCAAGAACACGGTCTTACAGAATCGAGTCCAAATGAATGTTGATAGGAATCCAAAGCTAATCTGCGCTCCGAACACTCCTATACCCAAATGCCAACTAAGATATGCTTACCCTCCTCATAGATTTCTCTATTTAAAGCCAGCTTCTCACCCTCCCTCATGCTAGCTTCCCGATGTGGGATCCCTCCTTCAGCAGAGTTTAATTCCATCACAACAACCTGTCGCCCCAACTTAGCAAAATAAATATCCCTTTTTGCTTGCAATGGAAATCGAACCCTTGCACTCTCCTATGCTCTAGACACTACATGGCACCACAACACAAGCTCTTTTTGTGACTTACAACATGCGCAACTAAATGTAAACCTATGGGCCAAAGTATAAGTTCATTTAAAAGGAAATCAAAATTAATTACAAGCGCCAAGTCTTGAACCTTGGAACCCTTGTTTCTTCCATGGCGTCACTTCCTTGTCTCCCATGTGGCATCATTTGCCACTAGACCACAACTCCTTTTCTGTCTTATTTTACCCCAATTTATTCTTAAAGCCTATTTACTTACCCTCAGGGTTTTATCCACCTAAAACCAATTTTTTTCCTAAATCACAGGTTTAATCCCGAGACTTCATGAAAGCCTCCTAACCTTCTAAAATCACTCACCTAATAGATCCAACTTGCACTAGTGCCATTATCTTATTCTCAAAAATTTTAAACGCTCCTATGCCCAAGGCCCAATAGGCCCAATTCTGCTAGGCCCAAATTCGAGGCGTTATAGTGCCTTTATCATCTCAGTATATCAAATCAAAGGTGTGGTCTCGACATGTATAATCGAAGCAAGTTCTAGAATAACAAATCAATGTTGAACACTCATAAACAATAAAGTGAGCACAAAAAATGTATGCCATAAAGGCTCAAAATCTCATAGAAATTATGATTTTTGTTGTCAATCATTGCGAATTTCAAATTTCAAAGTAATATTTAAATTTAGGAAAACAACCTAAAAATTTAATTCTGAAAATAGACTTATCGTGCTTGATTCTCTAATATCTTAAAGTATAAATCATCAATGCATAATTACCTATGACTTACTTCGAAACATATGAAAAAAACTCATAAATCAATAGAAGTTTCATTCTAATAGTAATATGAAAAATTTACTTGAGACAAAGCATAATTTATGGATTTTCTAATACAAGTATTGTTAACACCTCCCCACACTTAAGATTTACATTGTCCTCAATGTATAAAGATAAGAATGATAATGAAGTAAGAAAAGCATAAGAGAGGGAGAGAAGTGTAACTTCTTGAATTTTGGATGGAGTCAAAGAAAAGAAACGAAGAAATTCAGGCCGAGTTGGAGAAGGGTATTCCGGTGGAGGTGAATACTCGGGTCGTGGTGTGGTGATTCCCTAACAGCCTTTTGAACCTAAATCAAAGAAATCAAAATATAATAATATAAATTAAGCACAAGAGAGATAAAGAGAAGGAAAATAAAGTAAAAGAGAAAAGAAAAAGGAAAATTAAATGGACTCCAAGGTCCTTGCCTTGTCGAGGGTATGAAGCGGCCGACATGAACTTATTTAGATTAGTCTCGTATGGGGAGTCCGTGGTAGGGTCCTTTCGCTTCTTCGACATGGTGATGGTGGTGGGGAAAGATAAAGAAAAAGGGAAGGGGTGTGGTGGTTAGGGTTTGGAAGAAGAAGAAATTGAGGAGAAATTGAGAAGAATGGGAGGTTTTAAATAGGAATCAAGACCCTTCTAGCTACCCACGCCCATGTGCCATGGGCGTGTTAGATGACATGACCGAATCACACGGCCGTGTTGTTCTTCGTTCGCTTCTCCCATGCTTGTGTAAATGTTCCCATGCCCATGTTGCTTAATCAGTGTCGGCCACAGTCTGGGGACACGGGCGTGTCTTACACCCGTGTTACTTTCTCAATGTCAACCATGGCCATATCGCACAGCCATGGCATTTTATTTCTGTCTGTGGTTTGGGGATATTTTGTCCTTGGTTTGCACGGTCTTGGCCACGCCGATGTGCCTAATCGTGATGTCCACACGGCCACGGCCACGCCCATGTGCAAGGCCATGTGGTAAGGAAACTTGTGCTTTATTAAATTTGTTAGTTTCTGGTTAGGTTCTAAAAATTGAAAATATGAAAATTAAGGGGGTTTGTGCTCAGGTTGCCTCCCGAGAAGCACTCATTTAAAGTCTGAAGCTAGACTTGCCTTTCCTTCGCATAATCATGGTTGTTTGAGGAGTTAAAAATCCCTTCTCTTGCTATCAATTCAGTTATCGATATATAGTTTAAGTCGAGTTGTGTTTACCTTCAATGTGTCAAATGTAGGATTAGTTACCTCGACTGTTCCATATGGGAAGACATTCAGTACTGTGAAAGGGATTTCTTCATTTTTATTAAGGTCTAGAGTGGTGATTCGAGGGTCTTTCTTATCCAACAATACCTGATCTCCGATCTTAAATTGGTTTGTCCCATCCTTATGTTTGACATGGTTTTGCTTTGGTTCATTATGTTTACCTAGTTTCTCCTTGTCATGTGTCTTCCACTCATCTAGTTCATCGATCTGAAGCCTTCTCTCCTCATGAGTTAATTCTCTATTAGCACGTGGTCTGGGATCTAGCTCAGTTGTGTAATTTTGTGGTGCTTCCTAAAAGAAGGTTGAATCGAATGGTCATTAATAGACTTTATGTTCATACCTTTATTACTCGATGTCCTAGCCAAGTCAAGAGCCTGAAGAGTGATCGTTTCGTCACCTGCACAAAGTGTGAGTTCACCTATACCAACATCAATTCTAGCTTTAGCAGTTGCCAAAAAGGGTCTTCCTAAAATTAAAGGAACATTTTTGTCCTCATCCATGTCTAAAGCAACAAAGTCTACTGGGAATATGAATTTATCAATTTTTACTAGTACATCTTCGATAATACCCCTAGGAACTCTAATAGTTTTATTAGCCAATTGAATGCTCATCCTAGTTTGTTTGGGTTTCCCTAGACCTAGCTGTTTAAACATTTTATAAGGCATAATATTTATGCTTGCCACTAAATCTGCTAAAGCATTGTCAATAGATAAACTACCAATCAAGCAAGGATTCGTAAATCACCCTGGATCTTTTAACTTTTGTGGTAGTCTATTTTGTAAGATTAATGAGCACACTGCACTTAGCTCCACATGCAACTCCTCGTCTAACTTCCGTTTGTTTGTCAAAAGCTCTTTTAAAGTTTTCCTAAATTGGGAATCTGCGAAAGAGCTTCAAGAAACAGTAAGTTAATATGTAATTTCTTTAGAAGTTTAAGAAATTTACTGAATTGTTCATCTGTGCGGTCTTTCTTCATCACATCAAGGTATGGCACACGAGGTTGGTATTCTGTAATTACCAATTTTGATTGATTATGGCTTACCTCAACCTTACCTTCCTCTACCACATTCTCTTGCCTCAATTTTTGTTCATCTAACCCATCAATATCGTGAGCAGTTATTGCTTGAAGTTGCTCTTTTGGGCTATTTTCAATGTTACATGGCAAGCTACCTTGTGGTTGTTCAGAGATCAGCTTAGTAAGTTGTCCTAATTGGTTCTTGATCCCTTGAATCAAGGCCTCTTGATTTTTGAGTGTTGTTTTGGTGTTTTGGAAATGGGTTTCTGACACCACGATAAATTTTGTTAGCATCTCTTCAAGGTTCAGCTTCTTCTCTTGTGGGTAGGTTTGCTATTAAAAGCCTGGGAGGGGTTGTTGTTGTCTCTGATTTCCTTGGCCATCCCATGAGAAGTTGGGATGGTTCCTCCAACCTGGGTTGTAAGTGTTACTATAAGGGTTATTTTGATGTCTAGAATTGTTACCCATGTAGTTCATCTGTTCGCTTTCTATTCTAGGGTTGTAGGTGGGTATTCTGTATTGTTTGTTCCTCCTCCGTATGTATCACACTGCATCACTGGATGTACCTACGAAGAACCACACAAACCATCAAGTTTTTATATTTAATAGTTCTACCTGGTTTGATAGCATGGTCACTGCGTCGGGGTTGAAAACACTGGCGGCTTTTGTTGGCTTTGTCCTCATCACTTGCCACTGATAATTATTTAGTGCCATCTCTTCTATGAACTCATAAGTCGCCTCAGGGGTCTTGTTATTTACGGTTCCACCTGCAGCTAAATCAATCAACTACTTAGTTGAGTGGTTCACACCGTTGTAAAAGGTTTGAACCTGTAGCCACAAAGGTAACCTATGGTGAGGGCGTCTCATTAGCAGATCTTAATATCTCATCCATGGTCGTAGAATGTTTCTAGATCTATCTGCACAAATGAAGAAATAACAATCCTCAACTTAGCCATTTTAGCCAGTAAAAAATATTTTAACAAAAATCTCTTTCTAATCAAAACCCCTATTGTCGCATTAACTCGATCTATAGATTCCCTTATTATATTTGACTCTAATCCGGCAGTTTTTTACGCCCCTATTTCTAGGGTTGTAATCAACTCCACTTAATTGTGTTGATCTTCTCTTAAACAGGGACTTTTTCTCCACTGAATAAGAACATTCAACTTGAGTCAATAACCTGAATTATCAAAATAAGAATAAAACTCATAATTACGAATAAGAACAAGTATTTATCTTATAAAACAAATAATAATTAGATTCATCATAGGTTTCATCCCCTTAAGTATTTGAGGGGTTTAGTTCATACTAATAAAAGGAAACATCATAAAATAGGGAAAACTACAAAACATAATGAAAACCCAAAACTTCTAAAGAACTTGATGGGAGATCCTCAATCTTGATGGAGATCCTTCTCCTAAGTTGTTCCTGACGGTTGTCTTAGAGTATTTTATGCCTCCTATTCGGTGTCTATTCAATGTCCCCTTTTAGGTTGCCACCTAGAGTGTTTATATAGGCTTTGGAACACCTCTATTGGCCCTCAAGTACCTTATTCTGAATAGAATTCTTCTTTGCTACAGGGACACACCCGTGTGACACGCCCGTGGTGGACTTTTTCGGCCGTGGTCAATTGTCCAGGCCGTGTGATTTTGATGTAGGACCAGTTTGTCCCTTTTTAGCCCGTTTCTCGTTCTTTTTGACTTCCTAAGCTCTCTTGAGTATAAAACATGAAATTGAAGGATTAGGAGCATCAAATTCATCAAATCTAATGAAAATTCATCCATAAATAAGCTAAGCATGGGGTTAAAATATGTGTAATTTATGGTTTATCACATTTTAATATAAAAATTAACATATAACTAATTTATTTCTACATCAAAACCATCCAATATAATCTAATTATGGTTAAATTACCTTTTAAAACCTCCAATTCATGTTTTTATACTCATTTAACACTAATAACCTAATGGTGGTTAAGTCTTACGACTTTTACGATTTTGTCCTATTTTCTTTAATTAACTAACAAATCACAAAAAATTTTGGACCGAACTTCAATACACCTATATAATAACTCTATAAATATTTAATAAAAATATTTACGAGGTCATGAAACCTCTTTTCAAACCCACTTAACTTTAAGGACAACCCACTTGTACTTAGCTATTGTTCAAGTAGCAAAAAATATAAAATAAAAATTTAATATAATATTATACTTGACTCGTAAGTATTAAATAGTAATATTTATGGACTCACTTGTCGGATTTGTAGCCCTAAAACTACTATTTTTAACACCACTAAAAAATAGGTTGTTACAACTCTCCCCCCTTAAGAAATTTTATCCTCGAAATTTCTTCTTGAAATAAGTTTGGTTACTCTAAACTATAGATTATTCGGTCCTCCTAGTCAAATATGTTCCATCTAGATTTTTTTCACTCAATTTTGATAAGTATATTGGGGTTCGATATCGCCTCGAGCGAAGCTTTGGGTTTGCAGAGGGAACGCTGTGATATTCAAGCATCAAGGTTAGGTGGGTAAAGGAGGTAATGGGAAGAGGATTAGGGAAATGAAAATCATGGAAAGGTATTTACCACAACGATAGTATTGATTGGTCTTTCAGGGCGACATCGTGACAAAGGTATACAGCATAAGTGTTGGGACCGTAGTGTGCCCCGTGGAGCAGTGGAAAAAATATTCTAGTGATCCACAAACCATTGTTCCATGTACGAGGATTGAAATGGTTGAGATGAGGTTGAAGATATACCTTCTTAACCAAAAATGATGAGAGGATGCTACTGATTTGATGTCAATTCCATGCCACAACGAAAATGTTCTTGCCTCTATGTAGTCCACCCGGTATTAAAACAAATGAAAAAACTCTCTTGGAACTATTCTAGAGAGAAATATCCCAAAACGGATGCTAGACCCTTTTTGTCTATTTTTCTTTTAAGAACACTTACCTTAATTTAGTATTTTGGTATGCATATATTGAAAACGGAATCAAATCTTATAAAGAACATATGGAAAGCTTTAAACAAATTATATTCTTTCCAAAAAGAATTATAACTACCATGTTTCAATGTTTGACCTAAAAATAATAATAATTTGTTATAATAATTTTGGTAAACTATATTTTGTAAAAATTTTATATGAATCAAATTCATATATTAGTTTTAACTATTTTCTCTATTTGTGTACAACAAGCTTATACATTTAATTAGTTTAATATTTAACTATAAAATTAAATTAATTCTAGAATAATTTAATTCATGTGACAGCTAAACACAATACCAAATTTGTTTCGGTTTTGTTCATTTTAACCATAGGGTTTGACCCTGTAGGTTCTTGTAATGTTAGTAGTAATACTAGAACATTAGTAATAATACAAGCAATGAGTGGCATCTAGCAATGCATCATTGCTACCTAAGTTATGAGAAGTCTTAATTTTACATAACCTTTTTGTGATAACCTTTTCATGTATTATATTATTTTATCCTTAATATCTAGATTCGACACAAGTCATGGAATAGTAACACTTGTATAGTCCAATCTCATATTTCTTGATTTTCTAAGTAGACTACAATAAACAAATAAGTGTGGTATCTCATATCAACTTATTCGAGCATGACCATGCATTTCTAGTCTCACTCCATCAAGAGGCCAAGATATTGCTCCCATTATGTAGGAGGGATAAATCCTATCATGATCAACCATATCCCACTATATGGATTGTCGTATATCCAACATCAGTCTTTATTGTACAACTTGTTACGAAAGATGTTTGACTGCATCAAAATATATGACTCACAATTTTGGGACAATGTTGATCTCAAGTCTGAGGATCATATACACAGTTATCACAATGAGTAATATTGTGACTATTACATAATAATCCAATAAACATACTTATAGCGGGTCAGTCCAATATGTTGTTCTCTAACACATACCCATGTATTGATTTTGACATCCTTATGTCAATGAAAACATTTTTCATCAATCAACTGCACATTAGTCTCAATGCATTATTGTTGTCCAAGCCCACAATAATACTTGTCATCTGCACATTAGTCTCAATGCATTATTGTTGTCCAAGCCCACAATAATACTTGACTAAGGACCTTTTAAGAATAATCATATTTTATTATGACTTTATTACAATTCAGTTTATTTATATACACAGAAAAAGAAGTTGAAATAATAATGGCAATGCTTTATATTAATAAAGACAGTAAAACAAGTATGTAATTACAATCATGTCATGATTGGTCTTTGGGCATACTATAACATTCCCCCACTAGCAATAAGACCAATAACTAATATATCTAATACCAAGTGGCTTAGGGTGACGTTCATGCTTTTTTTGTGTTAGAGGCATCATCAACGGATCAGCAATGTTTTCATCTGTTGGTACTTTGAAAATTTTGATATCTCTTCGATCAATGATTTCTCGAATAAGATGGAAGCGTCTAAGTATATGTTTGGAACGCTGGTAAGATCTAGGTTCTTTTATTTGTGTAATTGCTCTGTTGTTGTCACAAAGAAGTTTTATAGCATCTAATAAGATAGGCACAACCCCTAATCCATATATGAACTTCTTAATCCAAACAACCTCTTTTGCAGCCTCACTGGCTACAATATAGTCGACCTTAGTTGTAGAATCAACTACTGTATCTTACTTTGAACTTTTCCAACTCACAACACCCTCATTAAGGCAAAACACAAAACCTGATTGCAATCGCGATTCATCCTTGTCATTTTGGAAGCTAGCATCAGTGTAACCGTTTACACTCAAGTCTTCCTCACCTCCATATATAACAAATGTATCTTTAGACGTTCTTAAGTACTTAAGGATATTTTTAACTACGACCCAATGACCTTCACTAAGATTTACTTTGTACAGAATCGTCATGCTTAAAGCATACGATACATTTGAACAGGTATATATCGTGGCATAAATGATAGATCAAATAGCCTATGCATATTGAATCTTACTCATACGTTCTCTCTCTTATGAAATTGAAGGACACATTTCTTTCGAGAGTGAAATACCACGTCTCATAGGTAGAAATCTTCTCTTAGATTATTTTATACTTAACCTTGTTAGTACTTTATCTATGTATGTACTTTAGCTTAGACCTAAGATTCGACTTAATCTATTTCTATAGATTTTGACTCCTAATATGTATGTAGCCTCGCCCAAGTCTTTCATAGAAAATCAACTTCCTAACCAAGTCTTAAAAAACTGTAGGGTAGGTATGCCATTTCCCATGATAAGCATATCGTCTACATACATTACCAAGAATACAATAGTGCTCCCACTAGTTTTCTTGTAAACACAAGGCTCATCTTTATTTTTGATAAAACCAAACTCTTTGATTACATCATTAAAACGAAGATTCCAATTTCAAGAAGCTTGCTTTAATTCATAAATGAATATTTGTAGCTTGCATATCTTACAGCATCTTTCAATTGACAAAACCTTCAGGTTGTGTCATGTACATATCCTCTTCTAGTTTCCCATTAGGGAAAGTTGTTTTGACGTCCATCTATCAAATTTCACCAGGAAATATAGCTATTGCAAGTAAGATCCGAATGGATTTAAACATAGTAACAAGGGAAAAGGTTTCATCATAGTCAATACCATGAACTTGGCGAAAAATTATGGTGACTAATCACGCTTTGTATGTTTTTACATTACCATCCATGAAGGTTTTCTTTTGAGAACCCATTTGCACCCTATGGGTTTAACCCCTTCAGATAGGTCAACCAAGATCCATACTTGGTTTTCTTACATGGAATCCATCTTAGACCTCATGGCCTCAAGCCATTTCAAAGAATCTAGGCTCGCCACCACTTCTTGGTAAGTCCTAAGCTCATCTTGATCCATAAGTAGAATATCACCATGTGTTGTAATGAGAAATCCATATCTCTCAGGTACATGGCATTCACTTAAAGATCTTCGCAGTAGTTGTGTTTCCAAAATAGTTGATTGTTCCGCAACAACTTGTGGAACCTGTTGTTGTTCAATCTTTGGTTCAGCAATTTGTTGGTGCTCTCAAATTTCTCCGATTTCTATTCTTCTACCACTTCTTTTTTTAGAGATAAACTCTCTCTCAAGGAAGACTCATGTTTGAGCAACAAACACTTTGTTGTCGGTATGATTGAAGAAATAATATCGTTCCGTTTCCTTAGGATATCTCACAAAGATGCACTTTTGAGATTTGGGTTCGAGCATAGTAGACGCCTAACATTTAACATAAGCTTCACAACCCAAATATTCATGAAAGACATACTAGGTCGCTTCCCAGTCCACATCTCATTTGGTGTCTTTTGAATTGATTTGATGAAACACGATTCAATGTGAAAGTAGTTGTTTCAAGTGCATGTCCCCAAAAGGATGTAAGAAGATCAACATGACTCATCATTGATCAGACCATGACTAATAGTGTTCAATTTCTCCTTTCAAAAACTCTATTCCATTGTGAGGTGCAATTTGTGGGAGAATCCCACATTGTTTCAAAAACTTATCAAACTCTAAGCTTAAGTATTCTCCTTCTTGATTTGATCGAAGTGCCATAATACTTTTGCCTAGTTGGGTTTGTACTTCATTTTTAAATTCCTTGAACTTTTCAAGGCCTTCAGATTTATGGTGCATAAGATAAATATACTCATATTGTAATAGCCTGATTTTGGGCCTAGTCGGAATAGTGGTTTTGGGGCCACAAATTCGAAGAGGAAAATCCTATTTTTTATTATACTTTTATGGTCTACAATTTCACGGAACGATTTTGAGAAAATTTTGTTCAAAAATTTTGACTTTTGGGCACTCAATTTAGTCAAAAGGACTAAATTATAAATAGTGAAAAAGTTGATTTCCACATGTTAGAAGTGTCTAATTTCTATCAAATTTTAAACTGGAGGTCCCTAAATGGTAATTAGACCATTGGTTAAATTGTTGGACAAAAATGGACATGAGATAAGTGAAATAGGATATTTTTAAGTTAGGGGTATTTTGGTAATTTATTAATTAAATGGACTAAAAGACAAAATAAAAGCCAAAAACCTTTGTCCATCTTCTTGCTTGGCTAAATTTAGCATGGGGGAAGCCATGGCTAGGGTTTTCAAGTTTTCAAGCTCAATAATAAAAAAAAATGAGGTTTGGACTTAGAACGGGGGAAAAACGAGTAACTGACGGTTAGGTCCCTTTTTGCCATTTTGGTATCGGGGTAAGTTCGTGTGTACATAATACAACATTATATTATGTATTTAATATTTTGATATTGCAAGAATTGTATATATATGTTTCTACGGATTCGATTGATGATGATTTGGCGAACAATCGAAGAATGTGAATCCCGGTTGAACCTTAGGAATAGAAAGGATACTTTGTCACGACATTAGACTAATAAGGTCCCGTATAAGACCATATCTGGGATATGGCCTTGGCACCGAATTGAGATTTCGTGTAAGACCATATCTGGGATATGGCCTCGACACCGAATTGAGGTCCCGTGTAAGACCATATCTGGGATATGGCATCGGCACTGAATAGCGAATCCGTGTAAGACCACGTCTGGGAACTGGCTTCAGTATGAAATTGTGTAAGACCATATCTAGGATATGGCATTGACATCGATATGAGATCTCGTATAAAACTATATATGGGATATGGCATCGGCACCGACATACGATCTCGTGTAAGACCATACTTGGGATATGGTGTCGACATCGATATGTGATCCGTATAAGACCATATTTGGGATATGGCATCGGCATCGACATGTGATCCCATGTGAGACCATATCTGGGACATGGCATTGGCGTCTTACTATGCGTATGACAATTTCTGAGTATCCATCGATATTCAAAGTGGTTCAACGGGATAAATAATTAACGTTAATGTTAAAGATGGGAAAATGACTAAAGTGTAAATGAATGCGAATATTTGACGATTAAGTGCAAGTGTATGTATGTATACATTCATGAGCAATGTACTTGGGATGTGACGATTAACCTATGAGAATGACCTTGTGATTATAAGTCCATGCTTATAATGCATGAATATGTGGGAAATGTGATTGATGATCGTGTGTGAGGCTTTTAAGCCAATTTAAAATGAGAAATGAAATGTTCAAGTCTTTGTTGTTGATGTATAGGTTAAATTGGCCAATGAATGGCTTGTAAATATTTGATGATGACTAGCTATTGGCATGGCTAACTATGGATATACTTTAGTGTTATATGTGTGTAGATGAGAATTAATACAAAGAAAACATGATAGAGTAAAATTAGCAATAAAACAGTTCGGACAATAGCAGTTGTATCACTTTGAAAATTCACCAAAACTAGTGGAAATTCAATTACAAGTTGAATAAGATATTAAATTAAGTCTTATTGAGTCTATTTTAGCACGAAATAAATGGTGTAAGCAAAAGAATTTCATATTATTAGATATTTGAATTTTTATAAGACAGGGTCAGAGTGATTTTGTAATCCTCTATTCTGACTTGGGAAATTCATTAAATATTATACAAAAATAATCAAGGAATAGAATTTATATGCTTGAATTTATTAATGAGTCTACTTTCAAGAGAAACAAACGAGATGTCATTTGAATCTTATACAATGAGAAAATGATTTTTTAGTGAAGAGGGGTCAGAATTGTCAGACAGATAAATAGGGGAGAATTTAAATAATAAAATGCACTGATTGGCTAAACAAAAATTACAGAAATTTCATGGTAAGAAGATATGTGAGCCTAGTTTCATGTAAAATTAGCGGATCTTAGTTTGGAGTTTCGTAGCTCTGGATAATAGTAATTTAGTGACTGTAACTTGAGTAGACAGCTCAAGATGAAGATAAATGAATTGTGAAATTTATGCAATTATGATTGTATTACCTTGAGAACATATTGTGAGAATTGGTGAAAAAATGTTAATAAGTTGCTTATTATTTGCATACAAACTTACTAAGCATTGTAGCTTACTCCCCTTCCTTCCTCGTATCTTATAGGGTTTTATGCTAGCTCGAGTTAGAGATCGTTAGAGATGCTATCACACTATCAAGATATCATCTTAGGCTAAAAGTGAATACAGGCCTCTTACTTTTATGTCTTGTATAGGGACTAGTCAATTGTGTATGTTTCATTTGATTTGGCCAAATGTGTTGGTTCATAATGGTAATATGATTCATTTTGTATATGGCCATGAGATGTGGCTCATATTGGTTAACGAGTTGTAATGCCTATTTTTATGTGTGTGCTTATAATAAAGGTTTCATGTGATGTGGTTATGTGGGTTTCATATGGATGGATTCAGAATGTGTTGATGATAATCATGGCATGAAAGTTTGATAAGTTTAAGCTAGGCAAAGTATGGTGCCTTATGCATGAATAAGATTATATGGATTTGTTATGATCATGACTTGTTTGATGATGTTTAGTTGCTCAATTATGCCATGAAAGATGCCATTGAATTTGTGTTTAAGTATGTGCAAATGAGGGTGCCAAATGGTTTGGTAAATAGTCATTTTCTTGGCCATACGGGCAGAGACACAGTTGTGTGTCTCAACCGTGTGGAGGACATGGCCTCAGGACATGGGCGTGTGCCCAAGGCGTGTGAAGTCTGCATCTATTTTTTGAAATTTAATTCACCACACTGCCTAAGCACACGGGTGTGTGACTTGGCCATGTGACCCTATTTTGTTAATGATGTCAGAAACAGAGAGTTACATGGCCTACCCACATGGGCGTGTCCCAAGCCACACAGTGTGTGACCCCTGTTTTGATGACAAATTTTTTAGGTCTTCTTAAAGTTTCCTAAGTTCTCGGTTTAGTCCCAAACAGTTCCCAATGATTGTTTTGGGCCTCATGGGCCCATATAAGGGACAACTTGCATGTGAATAAGTGGCTTTAAATTGAATTATATTTTATAGCCCAATTTTGTATAAGTGTTTATGTTTAAGTTTGGTAATGCCTCGTATCCTGTCCTAGCGTCGGACACGGCTAAAGGGTGTTACACATATCTACTGAAGTCATCAGTGAAAGTAATGAAGTATTGAAAGCATCCTTTGGCTTGTGTATTCATTGGTCCACATACATCACTATGTATTAAGCTCAATAAATCACTAGCTCGCTCAGTTTTACTATTAAAAGGAGTTTTAGTCATTTTACCCAACAAGCAAGACTCAAATATATCCAGTTGTTCAAAAATAAAAGCGTCCAAAATTCCATCTTTATGGAGCTTTGATATGCGCTTCTCACTTATATGGACCAATTGACAATGCCAAAGATAAGTTTCATTAGAGTAATTTTTTTATCTTTTAGGATTTATGTTATAAATGGGCATATCTTGATCTAAACTATAGAGGTTATTTACTGATTGTGTTGAACCATGTAAAACATTATCGAGATAAAATGAAAAACAATTATTCTTAATAATTATCTCAAAACTAATTTTGTCTAAATAAGAAATTAAAATAATGTTTCTAGTCATACTTGGCATAAAATAACAATCTTCCAAAATTAAATCAAATCCACTAGGCAACGATATGTGTTCCCACAACTAATGCAACAACTCTTGCTCCGTTTCTAACTTGCAGGTCTACATCTTTTTTAGCCAAATTCCTACTCCTTTGTAGTCTTTGTACAAAGGTATAGATATGAGAACCACAACTAATATCTAATATCCAAGAAGTAGATGTTGATAAATTAGTATCAATAACATAAATACCTAAAGTGGACGCTCCTGTAAAGCCTGATTTTTTACCCTAATCGAAATAGTAGTTTCGAGACCACAAATTCGAGTTTGAAAAATGTTTTAAAATTTTATTCAGTGTTTATTATGTGTGAATTTGTTTGTTTTAAATTTTCGTGTTTTAATTTCGTCGTTTAAGTGCCCGATTAAATAAAAGGACTTAATTGCGTAAAATGTGAAATTTGCTAATTAATGTGTAAATGCTAATTGGCTAATGTCTTTTTAATGTAAAGTCCTTAAAAGGAAATAGCCATTTTTAGTTATAGTGGACGACACAAGGACTAAATTAACCTTGTATTGTATGTTATATATATTAGTTGTAAAAGGTTAAATAAGTAATATAATAAGTTAATATATTTTAAAATATAACAAATTAAAAGCCATTATCATCTTCTCCCATCACTGAAACTTAGAAAACAAATAGAGTTTAAGAGCTTTGAATATTCGACCAACAAAGAAGCTTGATTCAAGGTTTGTTTTTGTTCGATTTTTGATAATTTTTACGTTTTTGAGATCATTGCTATGAAATGTACAAAACCCATGCTTCAATTTTTTTTTTTGATTTTGATGAATATTTTGAATTAAGCCATTGATGAATACATGTGATTTTTGTTGTTAGATTATAGAATATGGAAGATATGTTTTGAATTAACATGTTTTGTCTTTGAATTTTTGATGAATTTAAGTAATTTGGACTAAATTGTGAAAACAAATTTTTGAGGAACTAAAATGTGAAAAAATGAAATGTATGGAATTGTATGACCATGGGTAATATTCAGCCAAGCATGAATAATGTGAAATTTTGTGTATTTTGTGTTTTGTGCAATAGGGACTAAATTATAAAAATTGTGAAATGTCAGAGGAAAAATGGTAATTTCCCATTTATGTGTTTTTAGACTAAATTGAATAGAATGGTGTTTAAATAAGCTTAATTTGAATATGTTATATCAAGAACCAAAGAAATCGGATTTGGACCGGGTAAAAACAAAAGTTATCGATTAGTCGATTTTACCGTCCGTCGACGTCCGAGGTAAATCAATAAGCATATAAATGTCGTTGAATTTGATAATATATATATGTTACATGATGAATGTGATTTTTGTGAATTTATTTGTGTATGGTCGAATATGAATTGAGTAAATGAGCTATGTTTCGAGTTCGATTCGATCGAGATTCAACATCCGAAAGTCCCGTACGAACCCTAGGAATAGATAGGATACATATGTCATGACATAGGATTTTCGATATGTGTTATCGTGTAAGACCACATCTAGGACGTTGGCATCGGTTTTTGTTTACGTGTAAGACCATCTCTGGGGCATTGGCATCGTATTTGATTCGTGTAAGACCCTGTCTGGGATAGTGGCATCGATATGTGATTACATATAAGACCACGTCTGGGACGTTGTCATTGTACAAGCTTCCGACTATCTGCGTATCCTTTTTAATTCCAAATGGTTCAACGGGAAATGTGAAGTAAAGACTGAATGTGAAATCGAATAAAACGATTCAGGTATGTGCTTATCCTAAGTTGTGAAAATAAGGTATGTTGGATGTTAAATTTATTTCATAATTGTATAGGTTATAAATGTGAATTATGTGTATACATATGTGTTCATGTATATTCGTCCAAATGAGGTATATGTCATATTAGTAGTGAGATTCATATATATGTTCATGTGTAATTATGCATTTATCCATATGATATATGTATGCATGATTAAAATGATAACTTTGCATTTGAGGATATGTATATTCGACCTTGTTAATCTAATGTTATTATACACGTGTTAATATATATATTTTTGCTTATGACTTGCTAAGCTTAAATAGCTTACTCTGTGTGCATTATTGTTATCTCTGTTTTATAGATTTCGAAGATACATTACGAGCTCGGGGATCATTAGCAAAGCCAATCACACTATCGACAGTTTTTCAGTATTTTACTAAGTTGAATTTGGGCTTATGGCATGTATAGCATAGATGGAATGTTTGATTTTGGAACACGTATATATATAGCCATGCGAAAATGGCTTGATCACTATGTTTAAGTTCGGTTTTATGTGTTCTTGGTTAAGTGCTTTATGTGTTTGGTTTTAGCAATTTGGCATTGGCTTATTATATGTGAAACACGGTTGTTATGTTTATGTTTGTATGTATAATCTCGGTCAAGTTGAGTTTATGTGTAACTTGGTTGATATGATTTGTTAATGAGTGCTTGAATTAAGTCATGATTCATGATAGGTAAAAGTCTTGAGGTGCGACTTGAAAATATAAGTGAGATGCTAAGTATATTATTGATGGAATGTTTATTAAGTTAGGTTATATGATATGTAATAATTTATGCATGTTCGGCCTTATTGGGTGCTACAAAATTGGTTATAATGTGCTTGTGTATTCGGATATGTGATGAATTTAAAATAGCTAAATATGTGGTTTGGTTGTGTTGTATGTTCAGCTTTGCTATTTGATTATTTAGGGTCAATTTATAAAGGCATGAATGTATATGTTTTGAATGTTATAAAATGAAAATGAAATAAATAAGTTTGGTATAAGGTTCAAATTGTATATGTGGTTAGTTTAGTAATTGGTTTATAATGGCATATCAATGAAATGAAGTTAATATGGTTTATTAGTGTTTGAGGTTTAGTTTCTTTGATAATGTAAGTGTATTTGTATATATGAATATGGCGTTGAAACTACAAAGATGAGCATGATATTTGGTTTGTAGTATATTTATCTAATTGTATATTTTATGTATTGAATGTTATATAGAATGGCCGAATAAGAAACAATTCAGCTTGATTGTTTGAATGAAATTTTTGCACATATTAAAGCAGATAAATTGGCATGTGAACTATGTGTATTTGTAGTTGTTATTTGTGCTTAAAATGGCTTAAAATATCAAGGTCATATGCGCATGGTTTTGGTGATTTGGAAAGAAGCAAGTTTAGATTTAAATTATATTAGTTTAAATGAAATCAATACCGTATAAAGGAGTGATACCTAAATTGAGTTATGGTTCATTTTGTTTGGATGTGAATGTGTATCATGTTTGTTATTAACCATTAATATATTCGGCCATAAGGTATGATAGCCAAAATTGCATTCTCTGGTTGATAATTGATTTTAATATGTGAACATGCTTAGATTATAAAATGTGATGTGTGATAATTAGCTTTTGATAAATTTTTATTATACTTTTGGTATATGATGTGTAATGATATTTATATATATATTTATATCTTAATTTTTTTTTTTAAATATGCCAATGAAGGTAATACAGTAGATTTAAGTTCAAAAGTGATTAAGATAAGTGTTCTGATGAGTTTTAAATTACCAAGATGGATTTGTAATAAATGATTGTTCTGAACTGTGCTATGTTCTGTAATGCCTCGTAACCCTAATTCGGCAATTGATACGGGTTAGGGGTGTTACAGCTCCACTTTCCTTTTCCTTCTTGACTTCTTCAAGATAGGCATTTCCTCTTCCAGTGTTTGATCTTACCACAATGGAAACATTTTCCTTCCTTGGCAATTACTCCTCTAGGTTTCAATGTAGCTTTTCCTTTGTTGGGCTTGCCATTGTCATTGTCCTTAGGCTTTGCCTTAACATTAAGCTTTCCTTTGCCCTTGTCCTTGTGGACCATTAGAATGGGATTAGGTCTATCCTTTTTCATGTTACTTTCAACAGTTCGGAACATGCTAAGTAACTATGGCAAAGTCTTATTACTTTTAGTCATATTGAAATTGAGGACAAATTGGCTAAAACTATCCGACAACGATTGTAGGATGACATTGGTGGCCAACTCCACACCTAGAGGGAATCTTATTTTTCAAGGCTTTCAATATAGCCTATCTTCATGAGAATGTGAGTTCCCACAGGGGGTAAATTGGGAATTTTGGCTCGAACTAGGCATGAAACACCCCAAACCCAGCCCAAAAAGCCTAACCGGATTTGGTATGTTCCTCGAGTAAAACTTTAGCGGAATATCGTTTTGTTCAAGAAAACTTGATGATTTTAAGTAAAACGGATTGACTTAAAGATCGAGCTGGGCTTAGTTGAAAAATAGATTTGTATTTTCTTAAAACATATATATATATATATATATATATACTTGACAAAAACCTTTTAAATTATTTATCGAAAACATTTAGTTATTTAATTGATAATTGTTCATGGCGAATTTAAAATAAATCCAAACACAAGATCTAAAAGTAGTTTATAGTGGCTTTATTACAAAAATAGCAAACCCAAAATAAAGTCTAAGTAATAAAATTTAAATTAATAAGTTTAAGTTGGGAAATCTCCACAATACTTGATACGAAACCGCCACCTCGAAATCCTTGTCAATTAGATCCATCGCACTATGAATTATCTGAAAAGTTTATCCCACAAAAGGGGTGAGTCATAAACTCAATGTATAACACATACACTAAAAAGTCCATTTTATCATATGCTTAAAGTCAAAAAAAAATTCACATATGGCCATAGGCCCATTTAACTCATATTTAGCCCAAAGGCCCATTTAGTTCATATTTAGCCCAAAGGCCCATTTAGCTCATGTTTAGCCCAAAGGCCCATTTCATAGCAGATCAAATAATAATCATTCAATATTACATGGTTATGTACATGAAATGAAATGCAATCCCGCCCACCTAAATATCCATCCGCTACACACCAATTCGCACCAACCAACACACCGTGGGATTACTAAATCAACCTCCATCCGCTACACACCATCGAAGGTAGTTCTTGCACCAACATGCACATCGCCCTTATAATGTTGTGGCAAAGCCACCAAAACAGATGTGACCAAGTCACCGACCAAGTCAAATTTCAAATACGTGACCGAAGTCACCAGATTCACATATGTGACCAAGTCACCGGATTCAAATATGTGACCGAGGTCACTGAGTCAAATATGTGACCGAAGTCACGGGTCAAATATGTGACCGAAGTCACCAGAAATGTGGTAAAACCACCAGAATACTTCCTCCTTTATCAACAATACCCATATGCCCATGCACATACATATCAAATTAGATTTTCATGCTATTTACCCCACAAAACATAATATAATCATACTCATTTCATATTTATGCATATAGCAAAAATAAATGTAATATTGGGGTAAACATACACGAATTTTGTATACCAATGATTGGTATCCACAAACAAACATATTGTCATATAATCACTTTTTAAAATATAGATCTATAGAAATTTTAATGTAAGGTTACACACCTTGTGATAGTGAGAACAATACCCTCTCGTTCGTCAACACCTAATTAATTAACACACTTGGTTAGTATACACTATTGTTAACAAAACTATACTTATTGACGAGAGATCTAATTCCTTACCCTCAGATTCTTGAACAGCGCTTATTTGTGGTTTTCTCTACTAGATGGATCAAAACTGCTGATATTCCACCAACGTAAAGTGGTTCGGTTGTACACTACTTCAAATAATCGATCCTCGTTAGCAGAGGGCCCACAACCCTAAGTGGAAAGTCTCTAACCGCCGTCTGACCCTTCATTTGTAGTTCGATGGTAAAGGAATACCTCCTCTCTTCCAAACACTCCGACGGCTCTTTTCTTACCTATCTTGTTGATCTTAAATCGCCCTAAAAATACGATCGATTAGTAGTCTATCTAAATAAATCGATATGATCTAAATTAATAACCTTACCTTGATGATTTGAATGGTCACTTAAAGGTTGTCTTCAACAAAGATCTTTGAAAAATCCTTTTCAAATGATTCGACCTAGAGAGAAATTAAAAGATCATGATTCTAATTTTGCTAAAGTAAAAAGAATTGATGAAAATGATTGATAAAATCTTACTTTGAGTTCTTCAAGATTCACCTTGAATAAGAAGAAAAGAATATGATGATTCGGCCTTAACAAAAGAGAAGAGAAATGGTGGTTTCAATATGATGGTTTCGGTTTTGAGGGAAAGAAGAAAGATAATGGAAATGATAGAAGAGAGAGAAAAGAAAAGATGATGTTAAAGAAAAGAAAAGGGATAGGTTTAGAGACCTATGCACATTCTACCAAAGAGGTAAAAATTGAAGGAAAAAATGGTTCTTGATCCTTTGTAGATTAAGCAAAGAGGGAAAGAAAAGAGAGAAATAAAATGAAAAGAAAAGAAAAGGAGAAATGATCAAAGAGAAAGGAGATTGGTTTTAGGGCTTAGATTCATTCGGCCAAGAGGAGAAATGAAGAAGAAAAGATGATGCTTGAACCTTTTGGTACATTCGGCAATGAGAGAAAAGGAAGAAAAGAAGAAAGGCTTTCCAACTTTTGAGGCTTTTGACAAGAATTTTGAGAGAGGAATTTTAACCAAATGGTCAAAATGTGAACCAAAACAAAGAGAAGTTTTGCCTAATTCCCAAAGCAAGATTCGCTAAGAGGAGAATTTTGGAGAAATGAGAAAAGATGGACAATTTTGCTAGGATTTTTGGCCAACTAGCACCCTAATGGCTACACTAATTTTCTAGGTCAACCTAGCCAACATCATCCCCTTTTTCCTCCTTGTTTCTTCCCCATCATATCCAAAATTTACTACACAATTAAACCACTCCCTTAACCCTTCATGACGTCTAGGTTCATGGTCAAATGACCATGAACACACTCCTAAAACAATGCCCAAACTTATGCCTTTTGTCCCCCTCATCTTATCATCAACTTATGATTCCATACCATAAGTTCTTAGCTTCCTTTTCACTTGGTCAAATAGCCAAAATTAAGAGAACACTCATCCACTCTAGAACATTCTTGGCCGACACTTATAGGAAGAAAACAAAAAAACAAAATCCTCCCTTATGCTAGCTAGAGATTCAACCTCACTCCTCAAGCACACATCCATGCATCTTAACCACCTTGCCAATTACTCAATTCATGCTAAAACTTCTTATCATTAATTCTTAAGGCCTAACTTGCTTAGCTCTCTCTAATTAATAGGAATTAAAAGTTTTACTAAGCATTCACTTAATTAATGAAGCTCAATTAGCTTCCAAAAAAATACACTTAAAAAATAATTAAGCATACAACATCATTCAATTAAGTAAAATGCATAGCCCCTAATTATCAGGATGGTACAGTTCTACCCCCTTAAAATAATTTCGTCCTCGAAATTACCTGGCCGGAATAAGTGAGGGTATTCTGTCGCATCGCTTCCTCCGGTTCCCACAAGCTTCTTCGATCCATGATTACGCCATAATACCTTGACAAGAGGAACCGACTTTCTCCGTAAAACCTTTACATCTCGCTCGAATTTGAATTGGCTCCTCTTCATATGACAAGTCGATCTTAATTCCACCTCCTCAACGGCACTACATGAGATGGATCGGCCGTAAGGCGTAACATTGAAACATGGAACACATCATGCATTTGCTTCAATTTCAAGGCAAATCTAACGATATGCCACGATCGACCCGCTTCACAATCCGATAAGGTCCAATGAACACGGGACTTAGTTTCCTTTGCGTCCAAATCTCATCACCTTTTTCCAAGGTGAAACCTTTAGGAAAACTTGGTCTCCCAACGATACTCTATTTCATTCCGCTTTAGATCGTATACGATTTTTGTTTGTCAGATGCTTCCTTTAACCGAGCCCGGATTATCTTAACCTTTTCTTCAGATTCAGCCACTAACTCTAGACCCAAAATCCGACGTTCCCCTAATTCTGCCCAACACGTAGGAGTGCGACACTTTCATCCATATAGTGCTTCATATGGTGCCATCCGTATACTGGATTGGAAACTGTTGTTGTACGCAAATTCTGCCAACGGTAAGAATTCCTCCCAACTTCCCTTGAAATCTATCACACATCCCCTTAACATATCCTCTAAGATTTGGATTACTCTTTCAGACTGACCGTCCGATTGAGGATGAAATGCTATACTGAAATCCAATCTGGTGCCCAAAGCCTGATGCAATGCTTTCCAAAATCGCGACGTAAATCTCGGATCTCTATCTGAACTAATCGACAATGGAACTCCATGCAATCTCACAATCTCAGCCACATATAACTTCGCCAATTTACGCAAAGAGTGATCAACCCGAACTGGGATAAAATGTGCAGATTTCATCAATCGGTCCACTATCACCCATACAGAGTCTTTCTCAGAGGCGTAAGAGGAAGCCCACTAACAAAGTCCATGGTGATTCTCTCCACTTCCATCGCAGAATCTTTATCGGTTGAAGCAATCCCGATGGTACTTGATGTTCACCTTGACTTGTCGACACGTCAAGCACTTTCCTACAAACTCCGTAACTTCCGTTTGAGTCCAGCCACCAAAATTGATCTCGCAAATCTTGGTATAATTTACTTCCTCCAGGATGCATAGCATAGGGGCTACCATGCGATTCCTGAAGTATCTTTTGCCTCAACTCCTGATCCTTTGGCATACAGACTTTACCTTTGAAGCACAATACCCCGTCACTGTTAATACCAAAATCTTCCAATTTCCCACTCTGCACCTGTTGAAGCTTTTCATTCAGATCTTCATCTACTAACTGCCTCTCTTTCACTTGACTTAACCATGTCGGCTTAACTTGAAGTTCTGCCAACAAGCTTCCGTCATCGAAAAGGCTAAGATGTGCAAACATCGTCCTCAAATCTGACACCACTTTTTGACTTAGAGCGTCTGCCACCACATTCGCCTTGCCCGGGTGGTACTCGATAGAACAGTCGTAGTCTTTCAACAACTCTATCCCGAATTCTACCTCACGATCCAGGGGCAAACCTGGAAGTTCTTCCAAAAAAACATCTACAAATTTATTCACAGTCCTGACTTCATTAGCAGTTGCTTCCTTAGCCTCCAAAGCACTCACTAACATCAGGAAGGCTTCACACCCCTTTCTAAGCATCTTTTCCGCCTTAAGAGCGGATACTACATTAGATAAGTAGTTCCGTCTCTCGCCCATTACTACAACTTCCTTGTCATCAAAAGTTCTTAAGGACATTCTCTTAGCAACACAATCCACATTTGTACGGTACTTCACAAGCCAGTCCATGCCTAAGATTAGGTCGAATTCTCCAAATGGCAACTCCATTAGATCAGCTGGAAACTGTATCCCTTGAACTTCTAAAGGCACTTCCTTAAAAAGTTTGTCTACAACTACCATCATCCTAAAGGACTAAATCTGATCATCTTCCTAGGTACAGCCGAAGTCACATGCAAAGTCCCAGATACTTCACTAGCGATATAGGAATGAGTTGACCTATATCTATTAAAGCAATAAAGGGCAACCTGAAATCGAAACGCATGCCGTGATAACATCAAAAGGTGCATCGTTTCTCTTCTGATGAACTCGCATACACCAAACTCAGTTGTCTCGCCTCGAGCTACCATCGCCTCTGCTCAAGTTCCGCGTCCTCTACGTAACCATTGCTCCTTCCATTTGGGCCCACGACCTCTTATCTGCTGCTTGTCCACTTCACATCAACTTTGATTAGCACCACGACTTGTTGAACGGTTCTTCTCCGAGTTTATCGGACAATCTTTGATCATATGATCCTTTGAACCGCACTTGAAACATCCGCGGGTCTTTTTCCAAGATTCTCCGAGTGCATTTTCCCACATTGAGAACAAGTACGATTTTGTCCACCGTAGTAGTCTATTGATTTCATGGACCATCACTTCTTGATTTCTTCGAAAATTCTTGACGACCACGAGGACCCAAAGCTTCTCTTATTCTTGCTCGCCTCTGTCCTGCCTACATCTCTCGATCCGTTTAGCCTCTTGACAATTCTTGCCCTTTCCACTAAGATTGTAAAATCTCTTTCACGGTGTGGAGCAATCATCACTCTTAGCTCATCTCTAAGTCCATCTTCAAATCGATACACCGTTCATATTAGTAGCCACTATCCTCGGCATATCGGCTAAGTCGCAAAAATTCGCTTCATATTCACTATCGACTTGTTCCTTGAATCAAATTGAAATGTCTTCCTCTGAGTCGATGTAGCTAGCTCCAACATATTTTCCTTCAAATTTAATCTTAAAATACCCCCAATCCAAACGATCCATAGGGGTACTCTCCTTTATAGTGAGCCACTACTGGTAGGCTTCATCGCGGAGAAGTGAAATAGCACCTTTCAATTTCTCTTCATTAGTGCAGTCTATATCGTCCATGATCCTCTCGACTGCCTCCAACCAATTTTCAGCTACATTTGGAGCTACTCCAGATACTCCTCTGAAAACCTCAGCTCCATTCGATCTAAGTCTCTCAGCTACAGACTTTCGAGACCTATTTCCAGAACTAGCTTTTGCTACTCGTTCTAAAACTCGCAAGACACGACTTGTGATCTCACGTCACCTCCTTCATTTTATTCTTGAAAGTCCACCCCAACAATTGGTATGGAGCTTCATTCTCGGAACCTTGACCAGATCGAATCGGTTCTCAAATGCGATCATCCTTCCTCTTCCATGTCCACGACGACCACGTCCCCTAGAGCTCATGTCTACTACGTATCTTATCTATTTTTACGAAAAAGTCTTATGTATTAGAGTCTTTTCACTTCTTATTAAAGGAAAGTTTTATGAAACAGATATTCAGTAGTTTTTCCGTAGTAGCACACAAACACCTAAGGTCCATGTCTCTAAAGTATAGTTTAAGTTTAAACTATCATACATATCACATATCGATAAAGTACATACCTGATGGATCTGGGCCGAGAACTCGAGTGCCATGCTCTTATAAAATCACTTAACTTAAGAAAACTTTCAAAAAGTCATTTGGGCCAACTTTTTAAAACGTTGTGGGCTTCAAAACCCAAGGTCGAGAGTTTAAAACTGGGCTCTGATACCAAGCTGAAACACCCCAAACCCGGCCCAAAAAGCCTAATCGAATTTGGTATGTTCCTCGAGTAAAACTTTAGCGGAATATCGTTTTGTTCAAGAAAACTTGATGATTTTAAGTAAAACGGATTGACTTAAAGATTGAGTTGGGCTTAGTTGAAAAATAGATTTGTATTTTCTTAAAACATATATATAT
The DNA here is from genome assembly GCA_025506655.1 of Gossypium rotundifolium. Taxonomy (NCBI): domain Eukaryota; kingdom Viridiplantae; phylum Streptophyta; class Magnoliopsida; order Malvales; family Malvaceae; genus Gossypium; species Gossypium rotundifolium. The sequence continues at coordinate 103,188,709 of CP106733.1, read as the reverse complement.
ATATTACGACAAAAACCTTTTAAATTATTTATCGAAAACATTTAGTTATTTAATTGATAATTGTTCATGGCGAAATTTAAAATAAATCCAAACACAAGATCTAAAAGTAGTTTATAGTGGCCTTATTACAAAAATAGCAAACCCAAAATAAAGTCTAAGTAATAAAATTTAAATTAATAAGTTTAAGTTGGGAAATCTCCACAATACTTGATACTTGAAATCGCCACCTCGAAATCCTTACGATCCGATCCATCGCACTATGAATTATCTGAAAAGTTTATCCCACAAAAGGGTGAGTCATAAACTCAATGTATAACACATACACTAAAAAGTCCATTTTATCATATGCTTAAAGTCAAAAAATTCACATATGGCCATAGGCCCATTTAACTCATATTTAGCCCAAAGGCCCATTTAGTTCATATTTAGCCCAAAGGCCCATTTAGCTCATGTTTAGCCCAAAGGCCCATTTCATAGCAGATCAAATAATAATCATTCAATATTACATGGTTATGTACATGAAATGAAATGCAAGCCCGGCCCACCTAAATATCCATCCGCTACACACCACCGCATCAACCAACACAATCGTAGGGATTACTAAATCAACCCTCCATCCGCTACACACCATCGAAGGCAGTTGCTGCAGTCAACATGCACATCGCCCTTATAATGTTGTGGCAAAGCCACCAAAATAGATGTGACCGAAGTCACCTGACCGAAGTCCAAATTTCAAATACGTGACCGAAGTCACCAGATTCACATATGTGACCGAAGTCACCGGAATTCAAATATGTGACCGAGGTCACCGGAGTCAAATATGTGACCGAAGTCACCGGAGTCAAATATGTGACCGAAGTCACCAGAAATGTGGTAAAACCACCAGAATACTTCCTCCTTTATCAACAATACCCATATGCCCATGCACATACATATCAAATCAGATTTTCATGCTATTTACCCCACAAAACATAATATAATCATACTCATTTCATATTTATGCATATAGCAAAATAAACAGAATATTGGGGTAAACATACCTGAATTTTGTATACCAATGATTGGTATCCACAAACAAACATATTGTCATATAATCACTTTTTAAAATATAGATCTATGGAAATTTTAATGTAAGGTTACACACCTTGTGATAGTGAGAACAATACCTCTCGTTCACAACACCTAATTAATTAACACACTTGGTTAGTATACACTATTGTTAACAAAACTATACTTATTGACGAGAGATCTAATTCCTTTCCCTCGGATTCTCGAACGATAGTTATTTGTGGTTTTTCTCCACTAGATGGATCAAAACCTGCTGATATTCCACCAACGTAAAGTGGTTCGGTTGTACGCACTACTTCAAATAACCGATCCTCGTTAGCAGAGGGTCCACAACCCGGTGGAAAGTCTCTAACCTCCGATACAGCCCTTCGTTTGTAGTTCGATGGTAAAGGAATACCTCCTCTCTTCCAAACACTCCGTACGGCTCTTTTCTTACCTATCTTGTTGATCTTAAATCGCCCCTAAAAATACGATCGATTAGTAGTCTATCTAAATAAATCGATATGATCTAAATTAATAACCTTACCTTGATGATTTGAATGGTCACTTAAAGGTTGTCTTCAACAAAGATCTTTGAAAATCCTTTTCAAATGATTCGCCTAGGAGAGAAATTAAAAGATCATGATTCTAATTTTGCTAAAGTAAAAGAATTGATGAAAATGATTGATAAAATCTTACTTTGAGTTCTTCAAGATTGACCTTGAATAAGAAGAAAAGAATATGATGATTCGCCTTAACAAAAGAGAATAGAAATGGTGGTTTCAATATGATGGTTTCGATTTTGAGGGAAAGAAGAAAGATAATGGAAATGATAGAAGAGAGAGAAGAAAGAAAAGATGATGTTAAAGAAAAAAAAAGGGATAGGTTTAGAGACCTATGCATTCACCAAAGAGGTAAAAATTGAAGAAAAAATGGTTCTTGATCCTTTGTAGATTCTAGAAAGAGGGAAAGAAAGAGAGAAATAAAATGAAAAGAAAAGAAAAGGAGAAATGATCAAAGAGAAAGGAGATTGGTTTTGGGGCTTAGATGTATTCGCCAAGAGGGAGAAATGAAGAAGAAAAGATGATGCTTGAACCTTTTGGTACATTCGACAATGAGAGAAAAGGAAGAAAAGAAGAAAGGCTTTCCAACTTTTGAGGCTTTTGACAAGAATTTTGAGAGAGAAATTTTAACCAAATGGTCAAAATGTGAACCAAAACAAAGAGAAGTTTTGCCTAATTCCCAAAGCAAGATTAGGCTAAGAGGAGAATTTTGGAGAAATGAGAAAAGATGGACAATTTTGCTAGGATTTTGGCCAACTAGCACCCTAATGGCTACACTAATTTTCGGTCAACCTAGCCAACATCATCCCCCTTTTTCCTCCTTGTTTCTTCCCCATCATATCCAAAATTTACTACACAATTAAACCACTCCCTTAACCCTTCATGCCGTCTAGGTTCATGGTCAAATGACCATGAACACACTCCCAAAACAATGCCCAAACTTATGCCTTTTGTCCCCCTCATCTTATCATCAACTTATGATTCCATACCATAAGTTCTTAGCTTCCTTTTTCACTTGGTCAAATAGCCAAAATTAAGAGAACACTCATCCACTCTAGAACATTCTTGGCCGACACTTATAGGGAAAACAAAAAACAAAATCCTCCCTTATGCTAGCTAGAGATTCGAACCTCACTCCTCAAGCACACATCCATGCATCTTAACCACCTTGCCAATTACTCAATTCATGCTAAAATTCTTATCATTAATTCTTAAGGCCTAACTTGCTTAGCTCTCTCTAATTAATATGAATTAAAAGTTTTACTAAGCATTCACTTAATTAATGAAGCTCAATTAACTTCCAAAAAATACACTTAATAAATAATTAAGCATGCAACATCATTCAATTAAGTAAAATGCATAGCCCCTAATTATCAGGATGTTACAAGGTACAAGAAATTTTAAATTATCGTAACCCGAAATTATTTTCAACTATATCTTTTTGAACATCAAGTCAATTTTTTAAAATAAGGTTGAAAAGATCTTTAATTTTAAATGTAATATTCGTGATTTAGGGGCTATGCATTTTTATTTGAACGTATGTGATTGCATGCCTGTGTGTGTGATTTGAATGTGATTTGGGGGCCTCAAGAACCTTGGGATGTAGTTAGGAGCCTTAGATGTTATTAGATTTTTAAGCCCAAAAAGGGGAACTAAGGGAGCTAGGCCTTAAGGAGATTATTGTGTGGTTTAGAACATGAATAACCCAGTGGTAAGGTGGCAAAGAGGCGCCACTTAGGACCTTGTGAGGTAACGCCACAGGGAGTGAGAAGGGCCTAGGTTCGAGCAGCAAGGAAAGCATTTGGAGTTTTATTTTTCAGCAAGGAAGAGCAGTTGTGGACGGCACAAGGACTTTGATGGAGGAAGTATAGATTGGGTCTGAAAACTTAGAGATTCGGCTAAGGTAGAGTGAACAGGGGGATTGAGTGGAGAGAAGGAGAGTTGGCCGAATGGAGGGGACTTTGGAGAGGGGCATATTCGGTTCTGTATAGGGGAGCTAAGTGCCGAAATTACTTAGTCTTTCTACTCATCTCTTGACTGAAACCCTCACCCCTTCTCTTCTCTTCTTTTGTTTTTCTTTTTGATTTAAATCCTAAACCTATTCTCTTAATCTTGCAAAAACCAAAAACAATACAAGACATCAACCCTTCCTCTTATTCTTTGTATCGATTCCTCCATTCTCAAAAGTCGGAAGAACTTTTCTCTTCAATTGCTGAGATCATAGCCGAAACACCATAGATCCTCAACCCTTTTCTCTTATCTCCTTGAGTGTTGGCCGAATCAGTCAGACTCTATTCCGTCAGATCTACTAGTTGGTAAGGGTTCTTCTATTCCAATTTCTTTCCTTTTTCCCTTTTGATTAGCCGAAATAAAGGACTCTAATCCCTTATGTTTCTTTGGTGAAACCATGAAGGTGGGTTTCGGAATTCTTTTGTAGCCGACGATAGAAGGAGATCTTTTCGGGATTTAAGATCCAAGGTAAGCAAGGCATACTATTCGACCAAGGGCCACTTTTACTTGTTCAAAGGCTATGCCGGTTCTAATTATGGTGTTTTAGGGAGTCTTCGACAGATCTTCGGGATTTGGCTAAGCAATCTAGGTAAGGGTTCTAGTGTTTCAGATCCGTTTCTTATTCGTTCAAAAGCTGAGAACTAACCATTTGAGTGTACTAGAGCTTAGCCGATTGCAAGGGGAAAATCATCACGAAGTTTTAGGATTTGGTTGGTAACCAAATCAACAGCAAGGTAAGGATTTCGGTTGCGTTAACCCTTCGAGATTTTCGTTTAGCCGAATGGCCTCCTTGCTAATATGCTTAGTGTTGGCGAATGTAGGAAAAAGGGAACTAGTGCGTTAGATCGAAATCTTCGGGATTTAGTAATCACGTTAGAAATTATGTGTGTAACCCTACACTAAATTCTCGATAGTTTAATAATAATTAGGTTAATCATGTGTTAGTGAAGTGACGAATAAATATGGCTAAGGGTACCATTTAATGGTACTGTGTATTCAGGTACGTTACCCTTTAACACTCGTAAATAATGTTTAACAACATTGATGTGAAAAAATTGTGGAATTCTGTTATGATTTTGGGGTAAGGTAAATTGCATGATAAATAGCATGTTTTGTATGTTGCATGGACATATGGGTGATTATGTTAAAGGGGAAGTGATCTAGTGGTTTTTACCACATTATCTAGTGACTATGTCACATATTATGAATCTGGTGACCCTGTCACATTATCTGGTGGCTATGCCACAATTATCGTGGCAATCGCAGCTTGATTGCAAATGATTGCCTTCGATGGTGTATAACGGATGGAGGGTCGATTTAGTAATCCCCACGGTGTGATTGGTAGGTACGAGTGATGTGTAGAGGATAGATATCTAGGTGGGTTTGGGTTGCATCATTGTTTATATTGGCTCGTATGTGATATGATATGTTATGACTGTTTGGGAGTCTGTGATGGTTGTTACACATTGAGTCTGTTGACTCACCCCTCATAGGCTAACTTTTTGCAGATGGCACTCAGTAAATGGACCAGGTCGGCAGGAACTTAGTGGTGGCCATGCAGAGCTCAGTTTTTTTTTTTTTTTTTTTTGGTTTTCTTATTAAGTTTATTTTGATTTATTTTGGGGTTATATTTTGATGTAATAAGGCCATTATCACTTAACTGTTTTATTTATGTGTTTTAAATTTTTATTATGATACGAACAACATCGATCAAGACGATTAAATATTTTCATAAAACACCATCAATTGTTTTTAACTCAAACGCCTATGGTTTTCAAGTTAACAATAATAAACTCTAAAATTTGGTTTTTCTTAAACTTGTAAATTTCTAAGAGTAGGAAGATAACTTTAAAAAAAAAAAACTTAGATTTCAACTCGGTTTTTGTTAACTTGAGAACAATCCAAATCTATTTTCTTCAAAACCACCAAGATTTTCAAAATGTCATACGAGACCTAACTACATTTTACTCAAGGAGCATGCCAGATCCAGTCAGGGCTTGTGGGCAGTGTTTGGGGTGTTTCAATTTTGGTATCAGAGCCCAGTTCAAAACTCGGCCTTGAGGGCTTTTGGGCCCGAAACTTTTTTCTTATTTTGAAGTTGGGTTTTACTAAAGAATGAACAGGTTTTCTGGCATGGCACCTGAGTCTCCGGCCCGAAGTCCCCAGGTGAGTGCCCCTAACCACTGTGTGATTTGTATGTGGGTATTACGGGGACGTAGATTAGTAGATTAGGAGTTAATGAACCCTAGGATTAGCTTACTCCAACACAGAGTTACATAAAATTTAAAGTCTAACCAAACAAACCTATGAGTGAGTCGCTAAGTTAAGGGTGTGGCAACCATTGTGTGCATGTCTAAGATTGGATTCAGAGGGGGAGCTTGGTATTTAAGCAGTCCTAGTGACTCACCTCCTCTCCACTCGAATCCTACCTGGTGCGTAGTGACGGTTCACCCTAACCAAGAAGACTTAATCACAGGCTAAATTCAATAATTAAAACCCGAAAGGGACCAGTCACCTTGTTTTGTACAACCCTAAAATTAAACCCTGGTTTGTAAAATTTCTAAAAAACCCCCAGTTTATAAAATTACCATACTACCCTCAAATTTTATCAGAATATTCTTATTTTTATAAAAATACCAAAAAACCCCTATTTTGTAAAATTTTAAGATACCCTGATTTGGAAAATTATCGAAACACCCTCAGATTTCTAAAATTACGAAATACCCCAGATTTCCAAAATTACCAAAGTACCCCCGGGATTACAAAATTAGCAGAAGACCCCTATTTCACAAAATCACCAAAGACCCTATTTTGAAAAAAATTACGAAAATACCCTGTAGGATAAAATTACGAAAATACCCTTGGGTAGTGGAAAATAACAACAATGACAACCACAACACTTTTCTATAATGAATGCAAGTTCATGAATAGTGATGATTGAATGAATGGACTTGAGACTGTAGTGTGTGTATGAATTCGAAAGAACTACTTTTTAGAACTATTAATCATAAGACTGTTCGCGATAAATTAGTGGAATGAAATAATGATTCATAAAACTCTTAATCAGATAAACGCAACTCAGAAGAATGAGTTCTAGAGGATGTGGTCGTAATGTTCGTGGCCATGGTAGAGGCCGAATGACCGTATCGGAACCCGTTAGGTCTGGTCAAGGGTTCAAAATGAAATGCCACCACCACCAGCTGCTGGTATGGAATATCAGGATCAGACGGGGGATGATGCAGTATCGCAGGCAATGCTGTGAGTTCTTGAGAGAGTGGTTAGAGCAAGTAGAGGTATGAGAGCTCGAAAGTCTGTACCTGAGCAACTCTGAGCCAATAGAACTGAGGTTTTCCGTGGTATATCTGGTGTGGCACCCAATACGGCTGAGTATTGGTTGGAGGCGACGGAGCGAATTATGGATGATTTGGACTTGACTGCCGAGGAGAAATTGAAAGGGGTAGTGTCACTTCTCCGCGATAAGTCATACCAGTGGTGGCTCACGGTACGGGATGGTACTGCAGCAGATGATCTTACTTGGGAGTATTTTAAGGTGGCGTATCAGAAGAAGTACATTGGGACTAGCTATATTGATGCGCAGAGGAAGACGTTTCTGAGGCTGGTTTAGGGGAATAAGTTCGTAGCGGAGTACGAAGCAGAATTCTTAAGGTTGAGTCGATATGCTCGAGGTATGGTGGCTACGGAGCATGAACGGTGTGTCTAATTTGAGGACAGACTAAGGGATGATCTGAGGTTGTTGATTGCTCCACAGCAGGAGCGGGAGTTTACCGTGTTGGTAGAAAAGGCTAAGGTAGCCAAAGGGGTTAAGGAATCGGTGAGACAAAATGCGGACAAGAATAGACAAAAGAGAGGATTTGGATCATCACGGTCATCTAGAAATGTTCAAAAGAAACCTAGAGTTGATGGGTCGCGAGGTCAGCAGGTTGTTACGGGAGGACAGTACCGTATGTGTGCTCAGTGTGGAAAGATGCACCTAGGAGGGTGTTAGAAGAAGACGTGAGGATGTTTTAAGTGTGGGTCCAAGGATCACATGATTAGGGACTGCCCTATGAAAATAGATGGGAGCCGACCAGCAGGTCAGGGTCTTAATCAGGCTGGAAGAGGTGGACAGCAGCCACCGCGGAGTCGTGGTCCGGCTGGCAGAGGTAATGGCTCTGGAAGAGGTCGGGGAACACCGGGCAGAGGTGTTGGTAACACAGAGGTGAGACAGCTGGGTCTAGTGTATGCAGTTCGTCGGAGGGAGGATGGTGACGCACTTGATGTCATAACGGGTATGTTCCTTATCTTTGGATTACCCTTTGTTGCGTTGATAGATATTGGGTCAACTCATTCATACATTGCTTGTAAGGTATCTGGAACTCTGTATGTGAACTCTGAGACTGTACCTAGGAAGATGACTGTACTTAGTCCTTTAGGGCAATCAGTAGTGTTAGACAAACTCTTTAGGGCAGTACCTTTGGAAGTTCGGGCGCTTCTTTCGGTGACTTAATGAAGTTGCCATTTGAGGAATTTAATTTAATCTTAGGCATGGACTGGTTAGTAAAGTACCATGCGAATGCGGATTATGCTGCTAAGCGCATGTCGTTAAGAACTTCCGACGATAAAGAGGTTGTGGTAATGGGCGAGAGACGGAATTGCTTGTCAAATGTAGTATCGCGCCTAAGGTAGAAGAAGATGGTGAGAAAAGGGTGTGTAGCTTTTCGATGTTGATCGAGACCTTAGAGGCTAAGGAAGCAGTTGTAGGAGGAGTTAGAACAGTAAGAGAATTTGTGGATGTCTTTCCGAAAGAGCTGCCTAGGTTACCCCCGGGCAGGGAAGTGAAGTTCAAAATTGATTTCTTTATAGTGCACTCTTGTGTCAATTGCTCCATACCGGATGGCACCAAAGGAGTTAGTAGAGCTTAAAGCTCAGATCCAAGAGTTACTCGATCTTAGGTTTATTTGACCTAGTGTGTCTCCATGGGGAGCACCGGTCCTATTCGTGAAGAAGAAGGATGGGACTATGCGCATGTGCATAAATTACCGACAGTTGAATAAGCTGACCATCAAGAACAAGTACCATTGCCAAGGATAGATGACTTGTTCGATCAGTTTAAGGGGGCTACGGTATTTTCGAAGATAGATCTAACGTCAGGATATCATCAGCTTAAGGTGAAAGAAGCAGATATCCATAAGACGATTTTTTGGACTAGGTATGGGCATTATGAGTTCTTGGTAATGCCATTCGGATTGACAAATGCCCTAGCCGCGTTCATGGATATGATGAATCGGGTTTTCCAACCCTACCTGGATCGGTTCGTCATTGTGTTCATAGACGATATCTTAGTGTATTCCAAGTCTGAGGAAGAACACAATGAGCATATTTGGGTGGTGTTGCAAGTGCTAAGGGAAAAGAAGCTATATGCCAAGTTCAGCAAGTGTGAATTTTGGCTGAAGGAAGTTACGTTCTTAGGGCATGTGGTGTCTGCCGAAGGAATAAGGGTGGATCCTCGGAAGATTGAGGTAGTATTAGATTGGAAACCACCTAAGTGCGTGGTGAGGTCCAGTAGTTTCTTGGGGTTAGCGAGGCTATTACAGGAGATTTGTCGAGGGTTCTCGACAATAGCAAGATACCTTTGACGAAGTTGTTAAGAAAGGAGGTATCTTTAAGATGGGCGGATAAGCGATGGGAGAGTTTTGAGAAGCTTAAGAAAGTATTGACAGAGGCTCTGATTTTGATTCAGCCGAAAGTAGGGAAAGACTTTGTGGTGTATTGTGATGCTTACCATACATGATTGGGATGTGTTCTTATGCAAGATGGGAAAGTGGTCGCTTATGCGTCTCAGCAATTGAGGCCACATAAGGTTAACTATTCGATGCATGATCTGGAGTTGGCGGCAGTGGTATTCACTCTAAAAGTGTGGAGGCACTATTTGTATGGAGAAAGGTCGGTGATCTACAAGGAGCACAAGAGTCTAAAGTATTTGCTGACTTAGAAGGAGCTGAATTTGAGACAGTGAAGGTGGGTGGAGTTGTTGAAAGATTACGATTGCTCAATAGAGTATCATCCGGGCAAGGCGAATATTGTGGCGGATGCCCTAAGTCAGAAAGTGGTGTCGGATCTAAGGTCGATGTTTGCACATCTTAGCCTTTATGATGATGGAAGTTTACTAGCAGAGTTGCAAGTGAAGCCGACGTGGTTAAGTCAGGTAAAGGGGAAACAACTGGTAGATGGCGATCTGAGTACTAAGTTACTGCAAGTGCAGAATGGGAATTGGAAAATTTTGATGTAAACAGCGATGGAATGCTGTGTTTTCGGGGCAAGGTCTGTATGCCAAAGGACGAGGAGTTAAGGTAGAAAATTCTTCAGGAATCGCATAGTATCCCTTATGCTATGCATCCTGGAGGAAGTAAGTTATATAGGCATCTACGGGATCAGTTTTGCTGGCCTAATTTTAAGCGGGAAGTTACAGAATTTGTAGGGAAGTGCTTAACGTGTCAGCAAGTCAAGGCTAAACACCAAGTACCGTCAGGATTGCTTCAGCCGATTAAGATTCCACAATGGAAGTGGGAGAGAATTACCATGGACTTCGTTAGTGGGCTTCCCCTTACGCCTACTAAGAAGGACTCGGTATGGGTGATAGTAGATCGGTTGACCAAGTCTGCACATTTCATACCAGTGCGGATTGACTATTCTCTACAGAAATTGGCAAAGTTGTATGTAGCAGAAATTGTGAGGCTACACGGAGTGCCGGTGTTGATTATCTCGGATAGGGATCCGAGGTTCATGTCGAGGTTTTGGAAAGCACTACATCAAGCTTTGGGTACCAGATTGGACTTCAGTAAGGCATTCCATCCACAGTCAGACGACCAATCTGATCGGGTAATTCAAGTGCTAGAGGATATGTTGAGAGGTTGCGTGATAGACTTCAGAGGGAGTTGGGAGGAGTTCTTGCCTTTAGCGGAATTTGCATACAATAACAGCTATCAAGCAAGTATTCAGATGGCATCGTGCAAAGCGTTGTATGGACGAAAGTGTCGCACTCCTACGTGTTGGACAGAATTGGGGGAACGTCAGGTTTTGGGTCCAGAGATTGTGGCAGAATCGGAAGAAAAGGTTAGAGTGATTTGGGCACGGTTGAAGGAGGCGTCTGATAGACAAAAGTCATATGTAGATCTTAAGCGAAAGAAGATAGAGTTTTTTGTGGAAGATCGGGTGTTTCTCAAAGTTTCGCCATGGAAGAAGGTGATAAGATTTGGTCACAAGGGAAAGTTAAGTCCTAGGTTTATAGGACCTTATCAGATTCTGAAGCAGGTTGGATCAGTAGCGTATCAGTTAGAATTGCCTTCGGAGTTGAAGCAGATGTACGATGTGTTTCACGTTTCGATGCTATGTCGTTATCAATCAGATCCATCTCATATAATACCGGTTGAGGAGATGGAGCTGAGACTAGATCTGTCCTATGAGGAAGAGCCGATTCAGATTCTGGAATGTGATGTGAAGGTGCTTCGGAGGAAATCAGTCCCTCTAGTCAAAGTGTTATGGCGTAACCATGGATCGGAGGAGGCTTCGTGGAAGTCAGAAAAAACAATACGACAGCAATACCCTCATTTATTTTAGCCAGGTAATTTCGAGGTCAAAATTATTTTAAGGGGTAGAACTGTAATATCCGTGATTTAGGGGCTATGCATTTTTATTTGAACGTATGTGATTGTATGCCTCTATGTGTGATTTGAATGTGATTTGGGGGCTTCAAGAACCTTGGGATGTAGGTAGGAGCCTTAGAGGTTATTAGATTTTAAGCCCAAAAGGGGAACTAAGGAGCTAGGCCTTAAGGAGATTATTGTGTGGTTTAGAACACGAATAACCCGGTGGTAAGGTGGCAATGAGGCGCCACTTAGGGCCTTGTGAGGTGGCGCCACAGGAGTGAGAAGGGCCTAGATTGACAACAAGGGAAGCATTTTGGAGTTTTATTTTTCAGCAAGGAAGGGCGTTGGTGGATGGCACAAGGACTCGATGGAGGAAGTATAGATTGGGTCGACAACTTAGAGATTCGACTAAGGTAGAGTGAAAAGAGGATTGAGTGGAGAGAAGGAGAGTTGGCGAATGGAGGGGACTTTGGAGAGGGGCATATTCGGTTCTGTATAGGGGAGCTAGGTGCCGAAATTGCTTAGTCTTTCTACTCATCTCTTGACCAAAACCCTCACCCCTTCTCTTCTCTTCTTTTCTTTTTTTTTTTTTTTGATTGAAAGCCTAAACCTATTCTCTTAATCTTGCAAAAATCGAAAACCATACAAGACATCAACCCTTCCTCTTCTTCTTTGCATCGATTCCTCAATTCTCAAAAGCCGGAAGAACTTTTCTCTTCAATTGCTGAGATCATAGCCGAAACACCATAGATCCTCAACCCTTTTCTCTTATCTCCTTGAGTGTTGGTCGAATCCGTCAGGCTCTATTCCGTCAGATCTACTAGTTGGTAAGGGTTTTTCTATTCCAATTTCTTTCCTTTTTCCCTTTTGATTAGTCGAAATAAAGGACTCTAATCCCTTATGTTTCTTTGGTGAAACCATGAAGGTGGGTTTCAGGTTTCTTTTGTAGCCGATGGTAGAAGGAGATCTTTTCGGGATTTAAGATCCAAGGTAAGGAAGGCATACTATTTGGCCAAGGGCCACTTTTACTTGTTCAAAGGCTATGCTAATTCTAATTATGGTGTTTTAGGGAGTCTTCGATAGATCTTCGGGATTTGGCTAAGCAATCTAGGTAAGGGTTCTAGTGTTTCAAATCAGTTTCTTATTCGTTCAAAAGCCGAGAACTAACCATTTGAATGTACTAGTGCTTAGCCAATTGCAAGGGGGAAATCATCACGAAGTTTCGGGATTTGGTTAGTAACCAAATCGGCAGCAAGGTAAGGATTTTGGTTGCGTTAACCCTTCGGGATTTGCTGTTTAGCCGAATGGCCTCCTTGCTAATATGCTTAGTGTTGGCCGAATGTAGGAAAAAGGGAACTAGTGCGTTAGATCGAAATCTTCGAGATTCAGTAATCGCGTTAGAAATTAGGTGTGTAACCCTACACTAAATTCTCGATAGTTTAATAATAATTATGTTAATCATGTGTTAGTGAAGTGACGAATAAATATGGCTAAGGGTACCATTTAATGGTACTGTGTATTCAGGTACGTTACCCCTTAACACTCGTAAATAATGTTTAACAACATTGATGTGAAAAAAATGTGGAATTCCATTATGATTTTGGGGTAAGGTAAATTGCATGATAAGTAGCATGTTTTGTATGTTGCATGGGCATATGGGTGATTATGTTAAAGGGGAAGTGATCTGGTGGTTTTTACCACATTATATGGTGACTATGTCACATTTTATGAATCTGGTGACTCTGTCACATTATCTGGTGGCTATGCCACAATTATAAGGGCGATGCGCAGTTGACTGCAGCAACTGCCTTCGATGGTGTGTAGTGGATGGAGGGTAGATTTAGTAATCCCCACGGTGTGATTGGTAGGTACGGGTGATGTGTAGAGGATGGATATCTAGGTGGGTTTGGGTTGCATCATTGTTTATATTGGCTTGTATGTGATATGATATGTTATGACTGTTTGGGAGTCTGTGATGGTTGTTACACATCGAGTCATTGACTCACCCTCGTGGGCTAACTTTTGCGAGATGGCACTCGATAAATGGACCGGCCTGGCGGGAACTTAGTGGTGGCCATGCACAATTTTTTTTTCGTTTTCTTATTAAGTTTATTTTGATTTATTTTGGGGTTATATTTTGATGTAATAAGGCCATTATCACTTAACTGCTTTTATTTATGTGTTTTAAATTTTTATTATGATCTGAACAACATCGATCAAGACGATTAAATATTTTAAGTAAAACAACATCAATTGTTTTAACTCAAACGCCTACGGTTTTCAAGTTAACAATAATAAACTCTAAAATTTGGTTTTTCTTAAACTTGTAAATTTCTAAGAGTAGGAAGATAACTTTTAAAACAAAACTTAGATTTCAACTCGGTTTTTTTTTTAACTTGAGAACAATCCAAATCTATTTTCTTCAAAACCACCAAGATTTTCAAAATGTCATACGAGACCTAACTACGTTTTACTCAAGGAGCATGCCAGATCCGATCAGGGCTTGTGGGCCGGGTTTGGGGTGTTTCATTAAAATACAACTATTTTGTAAAAGTGTTCAACTTAGTAGTAGTTTCAAAACAATAATACCAAAGTTTAAAAATTAACCTACTTTCCCATTCATCTTCACAAAAACCCACAATAGTTTCTTCCCTTATCCTTGTGTTGTCGTCCCTTGATTTTCCCAAGCTCCATTCACTTAATTTATCTTTCGAACTCCAATTCCTTTGAATTATTTCATCCTTATAACATTAAACCTCCTTTAGAATTCCATAAAAACCATAACAAAAAAACACCATAGATCTCTCTATTGCCTAACTTTTGGGTTTTTAATTTTTTTATAAAACACTCAATTCTTCATCAACTAAGGTAATGTTTCATATTCCTATTGTTTCCTGATGTTATCTTGTCTTTTGAATTAAGTTTGTAAGAGCCCGATTTTGGGTCTAGTCAAAACAGTGGTTTTGGGACCACAAATTCGACGCAAAAAAATTATTTTTATTATATTTTTATGGTATACAATTTTATGGAATAATTTTGTGAAAATTTCGTTCAAAAATTTTGACGTTTGGGCACCCAATTTAGTCAAAGGGACTAAATTGCAAAAAGTGAAAAACTTAAATTCTATATGTTAAACGTGTCCAATTGCTATAAAATTTTAAATTAGAGGTCCTTAGATGGTAATTAGACCATTGGTTAAGTTGGTGGACAAAAATGGACATGGTTAGGTATGTTTCTAAAGTTTTTCATTAAGGGCATTTTAGTTATCTGTTAATTAAATGAATTAAAAGGCCAAAATAAAGCCAAAATTTGTACATCTTCTTCCTCCCTTGGCCGAATTTTACAAGGAGAAGACATAGCTAGGGTTTACCAAGTTTCTAACTTGATTGTAAGTCTGTTCTTGCCCCGTTTTTAATGCTCTTTACATTTTTGAAGTCATTGTAACCCATCTATCTATTTCTACAACTAATTTAAGATATCATCAAGTTCTAAGGTTTTACCCATGTTGAATATGTGTGTATTTTGATGTTTGATGTTAGAAAATGCATGTTTATTGTTTGTTAAATGACCTTTGTTAAGTGATTTTCGGTAAAAATGTCAAAAAGGAATTATTTATAAACGTCTATAAAATGAGTAGAAAATTGTGAATAAATGAAAAATGTAGGCTATTATGAGTATCAAAATAGTTTTCTCTAGGCTTATGTGTGAAGCAATTGAATGAAATTCATTTTACGAGCCTAGGGACTAAAGCATAAAATGTTAAAAGTTTAGGGGTAAAAATGTAATTTTTCTATAATGTGACTTTTGGGCTGAAAAGAATAATATGATGATTAAATGAGATGAATTTGGTATTATAGATCAAGAAAAACAAAGTTTGGGTCTAGATCGGGAGAAAACCAAAGTGTTACGATTAAGTCCATTTTCGCTATTTTTGTATAGAGGTAAGTTCGTCTGTTTAATAAGTATTAAATTATATATGTATAAATGCTTAATTGGTATAATTATGGTAAATTCTATATTATTGAAATGAAAAGTGAATGCTATTGAGTATGATACTACAGAAATGACTGATAGAGATTCGATACAACGAAAGTCCCGGTTGAACCTTAGGAATAGATAGGATACAAATGTCATTACATTAGGGTTACTTAGATTACATGTAAGACCATATATGGGATATGACATCGATATGAGGCTTCTTATAAGACCATAGCCAGGCTATTGGCATTGATACGAGATTACATGTAAGACCATATCTAGGATATGGCATTGGTACGGTACTATGTGTACGCGATTCCCGAGTATCCTTTAGTATTCCATTCAACGGGAAATGTTGAGAAATGTGGTTGCTTTAGTATTCCATTCAGTAAGTGTTAAAAGTGTTGAGTAAGTGGAAAATGTGGTTCAATTGAATATTCAAAATGTGATGGTATTGAATTGAATATAGATTATTTCTATTTTCTTATGTTTATGTAAATGTGAATGAATTGATAATCAAACCATGTAAGCATTGAAATGAATAAACCTGTGAAATTCTTGGTTAATTATGTGAACGAATACATGGCATAAAGGTGGAATTATACAAGTTATATTATAGTATTTATAATGGCTTAAAATGTGTTTATTTTGTGACATGATTTATTATCATACTGAGCTTACTAAGATATATAGCTTACCCTCTTTCTTTCCCTTATCTTGTAGTGTTACCAAGCTAGCTCGGGATCGAAGATTGTCAGAGGTTCACATCACACTATCAAACCCTCTCATTTTGGGTATTGATTATCTTAGTATTTTGAAAGTATGGCATGTATAGGGACTTGGTCATTTTGTTATATGTGTCATTGTAATTGTAGCCAATGTGTTGGCTTGTGATTGTTAAATGCTTGTTTTGATATTTTGTCATGTAGATTTGTTTATTTGGGCTATCATGGTTGTACACCTAAGTATAGATATATATGGGCTAATGTCTTTGGTGATATGATCATGGTATACTTGGTGAATGATAGAAATGTAATTTATGACATGAATGTGAAATGTTTGGCAATGTGATCTATTAATGAGATGATAAAGTGGTGCACAATTAGGTATCTTAAAAGTAGTCAATTATTGCTTAATAGTTGTTGTGAGTGTGATAGATGTTGATATTGTGTTGGTCATAATTATGGATGTTTTTGTTGCCTAAGTATGTTATGTGTGTGCCTTGAATTAGTGTAAGTGTATGTGTGAACAAGGGTGGCAAATGGCTTGGTAAATAGCCTTTATTTTTTCCATATGGGAGTGTGTCGAGGCCGTGTGTGACACATAGTCTACCCCACGGGCATGTGTTCTGGCCGTGTGTCCCCTGCACCTTAATTTTGAGAAACAAAATGTCCATAATTGAGCACACAGACAGAGACAAGGGCTTGTGTCTCTGCCGTGTGTGCTACATTGCCTAGCACATGGGCGTGTGGCATGACCGTGCAGCAAAATTCAGAGAGAACCCGAATTTGAACACAGTCTAAAGCACAGGCGTGTCCCTGGGGTCACAGGGGCGTGTCCCTTGGACCACACGGGCGTGTGAGCCCTACTTCTAGTAAAATTTTTCTAAGTTTTGTAAAGGTTTCCTGAGTTCTCGGTTTAGTCCTGAACCACTTTCAATACTTTTTTTTGGGCCTCGTAGACTCGTAATAGGGAGTTCATGATCAAATATGAATGGATTTAATTTGGATGCAAATTTTATGACTCAAAACTATATGATTGCTTGTTATGTGAGTCCGATAATGCCTCGTACCCTATTCCGGTGTCAAATACGGGTAAGGGGTGTTACATTTAGTGGTATCAGAGGTACAATTTAGTCGATTCTCAGAATAATGTAGCATATGTGAGTCTAGTTATACATGCCATATTACTACCTATACTAGTGTGATATCTCCCAATTCTGATGAAATTATTTTGTTGAGGCAGAGATGCTTTCCAACCGAGTTATTTTCGAAAACGCTGAAAGTGATACTAAGATATTTGAAAATGTATTTATGATGAGTTGAAACCTGTAAAGGTATGAATAAGAGTTCATGATATGTATGTGATGATGTACAAAATCAAATAACCATAAGTTAAGAAATTTGGATAAAATGTCATTGTTCCGGTTGAACGTTGTATTTCGATGGATTATGGTGATTTTATAAAATGGATAAAATGTTTTAAATGTTGCAAAAAGGATTTAGCCCAGAAAGGTAATCTTGAATTAAGCCCTCTCGAGCATATGTTATGAAATGGATTTAGCCCGGATGGGTAATCTAGAGTAAGCCCTTTAGAGCATACGTTACTGAAAGGATTTAGCCTGGACTGGCAATCCTGTTATATCATATGTGGCTCGAGAGTGTGCTCTATGAATATGTGCCAAAAGGGCACTTTAGAATATGAATTGACGGATTGTTGACATGCATACCTTGAGTATACTACCCTAGTATCCATCGAAATTACAATAGTTCAATGGGAATTGTTCTTGAAATATGCAAAGGTAAAGTGAAATAAAAGTTCATATTGTGATAAGCTCTTCCATGTTTGTCTGGTATTCATATGATGTTATGTGCCTAACTTGTTTGATTAAGTGAATGCGATAAGCAAACTTACTCTATGTTTAAGTACACTTGTTTGAATGAACATAAATATGTATGTTAATTAGCTTGAAGTGAATTATATGATTGTGAAGATAGTATGTTGATGATGAATGCTAAGTTATATGTGTGTATTTATGAGAGTCGAGTTAGAGGATTTACGACTTCACCCTCTTACCAATGTGGTATTTTATAACGAAATTTCACGAGATTTAAGTTGAAAGAGCTCACAAGTAAGAGACTAAAGAGTTCAGTAGCGGAAAAACTAATAATGTGGTCAGAATTAAGAATAGTTTGGCAAGTAAATATAGTTCTGGAAAAGATGCCATGTTATTCTAAAGATCATTCGGATTTCGCGATGTCACGGTTAAAAAAAAGTTAATCTCGGCTAATCGACTCATTCAGGTATGATGTCCAAAGTATGTATTTGCTGGAATTTCTTTTGGATTGATTTTTGTTAGTGAATGGCATAATATGGGATTAGTGATGACAGAATTAGTCAGAGAAATGATATTTGAATCGTAAAGATGTCTGAGTGTAATAGTTGTAATTGAATAGATTATGATGATTTCTCCTATGTATTTTATATATTCATTTATCCTCGAAGATCTATGTGATTGTTCATTTTCTGATGAAATTCTTATGTATGAGAATGCTAGCTGATTATAATGTTAGATGAAAGCACTATTGGTCTGGTTGGTTGATGAGTAACATTTCTTATCTCTCTCTTTGGGATTCTATTCTATTATGTTTGGAATAAAAGTTGTTGGTGAAAATTTATATGAGGTCATTCTTCTGTTTCTACTAGATGTTGTTTTATATATATATATATATATTTGGAAAATATATCATTTCTGTTACAATTGATTCCAGAGCGTATAAGCATTGTTTTTCTTCTGGTTTTCTCTGAGGAATCATCAAGATCTTTATTATTTTCTTATTTGTTATTTTCTCTGACTTCCAATATGATATCGCATCTTGGATTTCTTTATCTCGGTTTTCTTATCACCCTTGTTTCGTAAATTATCAATCATGGATCATCTTTAAAGTGTGTTCTTTGGCTTGTGATAACTATGTCTATTATGGCTGTATTTTTGGTTCAATCATAGGGATGTGGTGATTCTGGTATCAGGATTTCTCTAATTTTCATAAAAGAAATTGACAACGGCAAAGATATAGATAGTGGAAGCTCAAGCTCAAATTGTACGATGGTTTTCTTTTATCAAGTAAGTTTGATTAAGGTCAATGAGTTCAATCAGGATATTTTGTTTCCTTGAGATAATGCAGTTGTAAAGATCTTTGACTAGCATGTGAGGAAATTTTGAAAGATTGTATGTTTGAGTTGTTTTAACGCATGAAGAAGGGAGTATTTTGATATGATATTATTTGATAGTTGATATCGACTCAGTTGTTTTTTTATCTGAGCGAGCTGGTTAGTTGAAAGGTAATTTGAGGTATATTCATTTAAGTTTATCCTCAGGTAAGAGGATAAAATCTTGTACATTCATGGGTAAATTGACGAACAGTCTAAATGAAGAATTTATATTTAAAAAGGGTGTGATACAAGGACGTACCTATTAAATCAGTTCTAATTGGATGATATTATTATGATTTAAACTTGTTTTGATTGATAAAGTTATCACATTTGCGAAAGTTTAAATGGTCTATTGAGTGTTAGAAAAGTTGAAAATAGTTGAAGGTATTGTTAACCGAAGCACTGATTCTGGGTCCAATTTAATTTGAATAAAGAATTATGGATTGGAATTTGTTTTAATACAAGAATGTAAAGTGATAGCTGTCATACCCCAATTTTGCCCAGGCCTACAAGCCCATTTTACTTCAAGACCCAAACCTTAGCCCAAATCAATTAGCCTATGAAAGCCAAAACAAAGATACAAAAATAATAATAAATGTCTTTTAGCAAAGTCCAGTTACAAGACACTGACCCAAATTAGATACCCTAAACACCCTGGCCCAAATGCACTAAGCCAACAGACCAAACCCCTTAACCCTTCACACCAGGAGCCATTACCCAAAAGGCCCAATGGCCCAAATTTGAACTTAGGGTTCCTGGAACCATAAGGAGCCTAAGCGCATGAGATTAATTGCTCGGACGGTTCACCTACCTACCCCGACTGCTGGCTTTCTCGACCTTTCTGTTGTTAAACCGACCGCCACGCCTCTACCTCTGACACCACCGGCCATCACCCTTCGCACTTGCACCGCCATTGATACATGCATTAAATAGGAAAAGACATAAAGAAAGAAGAAGGGCACTGTAAAAACAAGGCTATAAAAGCCGATCAATATTTCTTTGTAAAGGGACTTTTTTTTTCGATGATAAAAATGAAATAAACAGTTCAAGCAACAAAGCAAAGATTAGAAACTAGTTGGCATCAAAACGCAAAAGAAAATCTAAAAGCCTAAAACGAAGTCGAGAAAGGTGAAATTTTTATTATTTTCGAACCCTTCTTTTTCACCCCTACTTTTTTAATATACATATACATATACATATATATACAAACATTAGTCTAATAAAAAAAAAGAGTAAAAAAAAAAAGAAAAACTTTATTTTTTGGCCACTGTGGTAGGTGGCTTGCAGTAACGACGTCGGGGATGGAGGACAGTGGTCCGGCCACCGGACTCCCTCCTCTCTGCAGAGAAAAAAAAAGAAGAAATTTTTTTTTCTAAATAGACAGCACAAATAATTTTTTTTTGGGTTTTGGGCCTTATATAGCCCCTTAAAACGACGCGTCGTTTTACCCCGGGATCTCGCATGTTGACCCAACCCGCCTCAGGATCCGCGTGTTGACCCGACCCGCCTCGGGATCCGCGTGTTTTTTGTCAAAGGATAATTGCACAATCAGCCCTTCCAGATTTTTAGTTTTCAAATCAATTTTTAGTATTCGCACATTGGCCTAAAATTTTGCATGATTTGCGATTTGGTCCTCCTCAAAGTCTTTGCGCTTAATTTCTTTGGAAAATTTCCTTTTGACCCCACCTTTTACGTGCATTTTCTTTTTAGTCCTGAACCTCATTTTATTTACAAATTTACCCCCGAAGTTTGTTTGATTTATAATTTCACCCCACAAAGACCCATTTTATCAAAATTGACCCTACCATTCTGCTTTTTAAGTTCGATTTGGCCCATTTGCTATATTATTTCACATTTTTATTTGATCTTGCAATCATTTTGTCCTTTTTCTTTATTGTACTATTGTTTGTTATTTTATTACTAATGTTATTATCGTATTTTTATCATCTATTATATTATTGTTGGTATTACACTATTAATTAATATTATATTATCATTTATATATATATATATATATTATCATTATTATTGCTATGTTATTATTATTTTATTACCGTTATTGCTAAATTATTATTCTTGCTATATCTATGCCCATATATTATATTGCTATATTGTTACTATTATATTACTACTATTGCTATCGACAATATTTTATTTATTGCTTGTTGTTTTCATTATTAGTATCTATTTCATCATATCATTATCATTATCGCTATTAATTTTATACTATTTTTCATATATATGTAAATATCTCACCTATTTTATGTATATTACCTTTTTCATATATATATATATAAATATATCCCATATTATCGCTATCATTGTATTATTTCTCAATATGCATATATTTTATCTATTTTGTATATATTCCCTCCATTATTATTACCATTATTTTCTACCATCGTCAATACATATGCGCCATTGTCACAATACTTTTCTTTCCCCACTACTTATATCCTCATCATTCGTCTCCTTGATTTTCCCGACATCTCAATTCTCATAACAATCGGTATCCCGTATTAGCAATTCGAGTGAATCGAGCCCTAACTTACTGGGTTCCGATTTTCCTCGTTTAAGTTAAACAACGGGATATCTCTTTCAAAAATCACAAATTCAAGTTTCAAATCGACATTCCGTATTAGCAATTCGAGTAGATCGAGCCCTAACTTACTGGGTTTCGATTTTTATCGTTTAAGTTAAAGAACGGAATGCCCCTTTTAAAATTGCAATTTAAATTTTAAACAAAACACCTAATCTCGAAAATTCGAAATGTCGCGCTCTAACTTACTGGACTCGACATCTAGATACTTCGGGTAAGTTTTTAATATAGGGGCAATATTCTTAATTTGGACCTTCGAGAAAACGAGACCTAACTTACTGGGTTCTAATTTCTTGTTTGAAAAATGACAGAATATCCTCCCTTAGTATTAAAACCAAGTTTTAAAAGGCAAGCTTAGTTTCGAGAGCCTAAAGTATCGCGCCCTAACCTTCTGGGCATGATACTTTATCTCTTCGAAAATAAGTGAGTCTTATCGTCCCTTCTAATTCCTTCAAGTTTTTTGGAAATAAAAAGTATCGTTTTTTCGAACCATTTCAAAGTTTTCAACATTAGGACATCGATCAATCCATTTGGTACCAATTTTGGGCGTGTCGAGGTGCTAATCCTTCCTCGTCATGAATCGGCTCCGAACTCATTTTTCCGGATTTAGTAGACCAAAATCATTGTTTTGATAAATCAAACTGTTTATTAAAAACAACCATTTTATGAGGTAACCCGATCACACCCGAATAAAGATCGGTGGCGTCTCCCGTTTTATTATTTTCAAAACCCACGTTCGATTCCCATTTTGTCAAAAAAATGGTGACGACAGCTTGGAGACTCCACTGGGGTAATCGAGAGTCAGGCCATAGATTGATTGACTGATTTCTGTCCTTTTTATTAAAATTGGAAAATGGTTTTGAAAAATCATGCTTATTTTAATGCACTTTCAATTTTGGGTCTTGTAAATACTTTGGCATTGCATTGCATGACCGTTGTGGTCACACCCTTTAAGTGGGAGCGAGAAGCTATGCCTTCATGAGGTTTTCACCTTCGCATGGGCTAGTGGACTATTTTCGGGATACATCTGTACCTATGTCTTCGTGAATTTTCACTTTCGCATGGCCATAGGGAAATGTATTCCCCTGAACCAAACTCGGTCAGTATGAGCCTATAATGGGTGAGGATCGAGGACTCTGCTGGTTCGAGTACCTCGAACTTTAGAACTCAACCACATGTAAAGAGCCTAAGAACCCACACCGAGCTGAACTATGCCAAACCTTAGTAGTTACCCAGATAGGCATTTGTGTATTTTACATGCTTTATATCTCATTCTGTAGTACTAATTGATGATGTTTTATTTCCCCTACATGTCATTTCCATTTTTAAGAGGCAACGATTCACGGTCAGTTTCTGAGTTAGAGAGCTGGTTATGGAAAGCGAATTCCTTGATAAAGTAGAGGACAATGCGGCCGCCCGCACGTGGTCAGAGCAAAGCCAATTAGAAAAAGGGGACAACTTAGCTGAAGGATATGTGTCGAAATTATGGGATTTCACCAATATCACTGTCACGTAGAATGAACTCCTAGAGTTGAAAGAAATATGGGCCTAGTGGGATGATGAGCCAAAGCAGTTGTTTTATAGTACCTACGGTGATCTACCATACCTTCTTGATGTCAAAATAGATAAGCACCTATTCTGAGCAATGACTCAGTTCTGGAATGCTGCTTATAGCTATTTCTCATTTGAAAAAGTAGATTTGGTTCCCACGGTAGAGGAATACACGACCTTGCTACATTATCCAAGAATTCAAGTTGATAAAGCTTATTCCAAAGCAGTTAATAGCTCGAGTTTCGTAAAGAAATTGATGAACATCACAAGAATGAGTGAACAATGGGTCTCAGCTAGAATGCAGAAGAAAAGTGGAGGTAAATGCATACCTTAGATATATTTGAGGAACCTGATCCTAACGCATCCCGATGTGAAGAAAAGATTGACGTCTTGGCCTTGTATATTTACTATGCAGTGATCTTTCCAAAAGCCCTAAGACACATTGATTTAAATGTTTATTGATCTGTTCAGCCGATTGGACAAAGGGGTCACGCCTGTTCCTGCCATCTTGGCCGAAACATTTAGATCCTTGAATGCATGTTGGTGAATAGGTGAAGGCAGATTTATCGGATGTGCACAGTTATTATTGGCCTAGTTCCATAGTTACTTTTGAAAAGTGGAGAAAGTGTCTTATTGGTTTTTATCAGAGAATTACTCCCCGTTGAAAGAAATAGTAGCTACACCTAGGAGAGAAGACATGTCCGAAGAAACTTGGATAGTGCCCCTTCAAAACCTTCAAGAAGATGACATCGAGTGGAAGGCTCCTTGGATGTTTCCCGACAAGATCCTTTATCGTTGTGGAAACTTTGACTAGGTTCTTCTACTGGGAATGTGGGGTGCCACTGCATATGCCCCTTTGCTGATCCTAAGACAATATTGCTCAAGGCAATTCGTACCAATGACATATGGGTTGGCTCAATGTGAGTTCTCATACGAAATGGGGAGCTATAAGAAAAGGGTTAAAGAGATCTCCAGTGCCTGGAATCAGACTCATAGAATGAAAAGGTTATCCTCAGGCCCGATGGCGACCCCAGAGTACAGCGGATGGAGGATTAGAAGGATTAATGATAACGTCCCTGAGCCAAATCCAGAGAGCGCCCGATCGAGAGAAGAATGGTTGCGAGTGGTCCCATCAGAATTAGAGATTGTGAACAAAGATTTTGAACAGATGAGTTTAGAGCTTGGAAAAAGGATAGAAAAGCTGGAAGAAGAAAAGATGCTCCTCCAATTAGAGGTGGACGGTCAAAAATCATAGGCCGAGAAACTTAGAAAGGAAAAATAGAAGGTATAGGAAGACCGAGATAGTTTGAAGGCTGAATACAAGAAGATGCGTCTGACGATAAAAAATGGTGGATTAGGAAAAACTTCAGAGCAGTGGCGACAAGAGATCAAGATGAAAAAGCCGGTGTTAGTAGTTGGGAGAATAAGTTTGAAATGCAAACACAAAAGAGTCCTTAGAAAGGGCATGACAGAAAACCAAAAGGAGAAAAGGGACTAAAAGCTAGAATAAATGAGCTTGGGCTCTCTCGCACCACTATCAAGTCAAGACTCGTAAAGCAAATGAAATCAAGTCCGAACAAAATCAAGGAAATAAAGGATAGGGTTGAAGAGCTAGAGCCGGCATTACATAGTGGTGAGCTCCAGATTGAGCTTTTGGAAACAAGATAAAGGCGTTGGGAGGAGGAGCTTCGCCATTCTTGTGAGTAGGTCAGAAGCCGGGATTACCTCATGGGTGAAATGATAATCTAGATTCGAGAGGTAGCTGATCACCTACAGACTTTGGCTCCAGAGGCTGACATATTGAGCGTGAGATATGAGCTACAACCGGGTTGTAACCAAGAGCTAATCTCTTTGCTTGAGAAAATCAAAATCTTAGGCCGCAGGGCGAAAGCATATTTGTAGTCTATTTTATGTAAAGGGTTTTGTTTTCTAATAAAGTTTTCTAAAGTGAAGTTGAATTTGAATCGATGCCTTCTTCTTTCATTCATTTGCATTGCATCATATCATATGCATTTAGGTCTATAAAAAAGGAAGAGCCTAATTAGTTAAAGTTCTAACAGAAGAAAGGAAAATGGGAGAGAGAGAAATCTAGAAACTAAACACCTTTACGGTACACGTACTAAGTCAAAGAAAATGGATCAAAGGTTTGAACAATTCCAGAAGGACTTGCAGGACCAGATGCAAGAACAAATGAAAAAACTCCAACAACAAATGAGGGACCAGATGTTAGAGGCTCAACGGAGCATGATGGCCCAAATGACCTTGATGATGAATAGGATAACGGACAAAGGGAAAGGCCCTGCAGTTAGTACTGGAGAAGAGAATGAAGGTCATCCCCCAAGATTCACTCCACCTCACATCTGTGCAATGCAAATAGGATATTCTCAAGGGGAACCCGTAGGCCTGGAGCAACGACCCGCACCACCTGCTCATCTAGGGCAAGGTATATTCGCATCGAACCCCAGGGCTAATCCTGCTAATCCAATTGTTCCAGATTTGGATGATCCAATAGAAATAGCCAGGTTGAAAATGGATGATCCTGATAAGTACAGGACCTTGGAAGAAAGGCTCAAGGCAATAGAAGGTACTAAAGTCTTCTCTGCACTGAGTGCCAAGGAGCTTAGTTTAGTGCCCGATCTGGTTCTGCCTCCAAAATTTAAAGTACTAAATTTTGAAAAATATGATGGGACGAGATGACCAAAGGCGCATCTCATCATGTTTTTTCGGAAGATGACTGGTTATGTGAATGAAGACAAATTGCTAATACACTGTTTTCAAGATAGCTTGGTTGGATCGACCCTTCGATGGTATAATTAACTAAGTAGAGAAAGGATTCGATCATGGAAGGACCTAGGATCAGCATTTTGTGAACAATACAAGCATGTCTCTGACATGGTGCCTGATCGACTAACACTGCAGATGATGGAAAAGAAGTCGACGGAGACTTTTAGATAATATGCGTAAAGATGGAGGGAAACCTCGGCCCAAGTATAACCCACATTGACTAAAACTGAGATAACGGTCCTCTTTATCAACACTTTAAAAGCGCCATTTTATGATAAGTTGGTAGGAAACATCACAAAAGACTTCGCCGATATTGTAATATCTGGGGAACTTATAGAAAATGCCATGAAGAGCGAAAGAATGGAATGCCCCGAGAGTTCAAAAATGGCAGCACCGATAAAGAAAAAAGAGGCAGAAACTCATAAGGTGGGGACTGAGAGCCACTATGCTTCTAATCCCTACCCAACCCAATCACGACCTCAATACCGCCCACCTCCAAACTTCTATTTTCCTCCTCAGATCCCTTACTATCAAGCACCTCCTCCTTACCCCGTTTACACCACAAATAACCAAATACCATTCACTATATTCCCACCAAATACTATACCTGCTCAAAGCCAACCTAAAAATGAAGAAAGACCGACAAACCCCAATCCTGAAAAACCCTAATTTACCCCCATCCCTGTGTCGTATGGAGAGTTGTGCCCAAAATTACTAGAAAAATAATTAATATCCCCACATTATATGGCACCCCTGAAACCTCTATACCCAAAATGGTACGATCCTAATGCTAGTTGCATGTACCACGCTGGAAACCAGGGGCATTCTACAGAAAATTGTCAAGCCTTTAAAAGAAGGGTTCAAGGTCTTATTGATGCAGCCATTTTACGATTTGATGGTGTTAGTAATATGGCTAAAATCCACTCCTAACCATCTTGAAGGAACGTGAGTGTGGTGACGAAGGAGGACCTGTGGCGAGCCAAAAGTTGTGTTCTGAAATAAAGACACCTTTGTGGAAGGTATGGGAAATAATGATTGATAAGGGTTTGTTCTATCCACTCAACAGAAGTTTCACGGAAGAAAGTACAAAAGGTCAAAGTTTTTGTCTCTTCCATGGTATAGAAGGGCATTACATCCTGTCTTGTGAGGAATTCAAAAAATTACTTCAAGACAAGATGGACAATAAGGAGGTCGAGATCTTCAACAGAGTAGAAGAGGCCGATGAAAGAGAAAGATGCGCCTCTGATAATCAACCATCAGCTATCCCTTATAGTGCCGATCGGCCTCTGGTGATTTATTATAAGGTCAGGAAGAAGGCAGTCCAACCAAAAGTAGTGATTCAAGTGCCATCCCTTTCCCTTACAAGGACAACAAAGCTGTACCAAGGAAATATGATGTCAATATTATCATGCTTGAAGGTGAAAAATCCAAAGCTACGACTGGAAGTGTTAGCAAAGTAGGACACTTTTCCCGCAGAGGGAGATGTTATTCTCCTGAGGTGGTTGAATTAAAGAAAAAAGTCGTTGACTCGAATTAGAAAGGAAAGGTGCCAATGCATGATGTTGAGGTTGATGTTGAAATACAGTCTGAGCAAAAAATTAAAAGACCTGTGAATGAGGAGGAAGCACATGAATTCTTAGAGTTCATCAAGCACGGTGAATATAACATCGTGGAGCAATTGAACAAGCAACCAGAGCGAATCTCGGTATTATCCCTAGTGTTGAATTCAGAGCCACATCGAAATGCTTTGCTAAAAGTGTTAAATCAAGCATATGTGGCGAGCAATGTATCTGTTGAAAAGCTTGATAGGTGGGTGAACAACTTGAATGCGGATAATTTCATCTCTTTAAGTGATGACGAACTACCGAATGTGCTTATTGACAACGGGTCTGCACTCAATGTCATGCCCTTGGCCATGCTTTCCAGGATGCCAGTTGATATGTCTCATCTAAGGCCTTGTCATTCCACAGTAAGGGCATTTGATGGGACACGACGATAGGTCATGGGAAAGATTAAAATTCCTTTAGAAGTGGGCCCATGTACATATGATATCGAGATCTAGGTCACGGATATCATGCCCTCGTATGATTACCTTTTAGGGAGGCCTTGGATCCTTTCTGCTGGGGCAGTTTCTTCATCTCTCCATCAAAAAGTAAAGTTTATCATGGATAGCCGCATGATCACGGTCGTTGGTGAAAAAGACATTGTTGCATCCATCTCTACTGACGCACCCTACATTGAAGTAAACAAAGATACAGTAGAATGTTCCTTTCATTCTTTCAAATTTATCAATGCTACATTTATTGCCGAAGGAAAGAGCATTCTGACACCCAAGCTGTCAAGGAATACTGGGATGGGAATTAAGCTGACTATGGGAAAGGGAGCCCGTACGAAGAAAGGTTTGGGAAGAAATCAGCAAGGGATGGTTAGAGAACTAAAACCAGTAAATTACAAGGCTCGATGCGGTTTAGGATTCAATTCGGATATGCAAAAAAGAAGAAAATAGTTGCAGAAAGATCAAGAAAGGAGGATCGCAAGAGCCTCAGGTCAGGATTTGGAATGGGAGCCCGTAGCGTACCCTCCTTTGTCAAAAACATTTACATCTGCAGGAATAATGTACCCAGGGTGAGATAATACACAAAGCACGATGTTATGGATTGAAAGGGTCTTGAACGTCGATATAAACGTTGTTGACAAAGAGGATGATGCAATTAAAGATATTTCAATGATACGCATTTGTCCTCTTGGATTCATTTTGAACAATTGGACTACTGTGGATCTTCTTGTAGTTTCTGAGTCCTCTCCAGAGTAATGCTCAATGTTAACTCTCTTTTGTTTGCCCCAAGTAATAGTGGGATTCTTTTGTAAGAGCTTCGTTTGCTCTTTATCATTTAAATGAACATTAATGGAGATGCATTTTGTCATAGTCTTTTCATTCTTGTAAACTTCATAATTATTCCTTTTCTCATAGCATGTCCTTACATGTACCTCATATAATGCCATAACATTATGTTTGTTTGGTTCCAATACTTTGATGCTCCTCTATAGTTCTCTTTTCCATTCACCTTTCAGGTGCTCAGATACCAACGACATGAACAATCCCGTTACAAGTCCTAAAATCGATTTTGAGAAAGCTATTTGTGTAGGAGAATGCAAAGCTGAGGAAGATGCTGAAGATTATGTCTTGTCTCCTGACTTACTAAGAATGATAGAACAAGAAGATAAATAGATTCTACCCCATCAATAATCTGTTGAGACAGTGAATTTGGGAAATGAAGAAAAGAGGCAGGAAGTGAAGATGGGGACCTCCATTTCAGAGAAGACCAAACATAATCTGATCGCCTTGCTTCGTGAGTACAAAGATGTATTTGCATGGTCATATCAGGATATGCCAGGGTTGAACGAAGATATAGTGGTCCATAGACTCCCATTGAAACCAGAATGCAAACCCATTCAACAGAAGCTAAGACGAATGAGACCTGAAATGCTATTAAAGATAAAAGAATAAGTCAAGAAACAATTTGATGCTGGCTTCCTACAAGTCGCCAAATACCCAGAATGGGTAGCTAACATAGTCCCAGTATTGAAAAAAGACAGCAAGGTACGAATGTACATGGATCATCGCAATTTGAATTGAGCAAGTCCTAAAGATAATTTTCCCTTGCCACACATTGATACATTGGCAGATAACACAGCAAAACATTCATTGTTTTCTTTCATGGATGGATTCTCGGGTTATAATATGGAGAAAACCACATTCGTGATGATGTGGGGAACATTCTGCTACAAGGTGATGCCATTTGGATTGAAAAATGCCGGGGCAACATATCAGAGGGCTATGGTGATGTTGTTCCATGACATGATGCATAAAGAAATAGAAGTCTACGTTGATGATATGATTGCCAAATCTCGGGGGAAAGAGAGCATGTTATGAACCTCAAGAAGTTGTTTGAAATACTAATAAAGTTCCAGCTGAAGCTTAATCCATCCAAGTGTACATTTGGGGCTCCCTCGGGAAAATTACTAGGCTTCATCATCAATGAGAGGGGTATTGAGGTTGATCCAGATAAGATAAAAGCCATACAAGAACTACCACCTCCACACATACAAAAAGAAGTCAGAGGATTTTTAGGGAGGTTGAACTACATCGCTCGGTTCATTGCTTAACATACCAACCAGTGTGACCCAATTTTTCGACTCCTTCGAAAACACAATCCTGGAGAATAGAACGAGGAGTACCGAGTGGCTTTTGATAAAATAAAATAGTATTTGTCTAGCCCCTTGATGCTAGTACAACCAACTCCCGAGAGATTGTTAATATTGTATTTGACTGTGTTTGAAAACTCAATGGGTTGCGTACTAGGGAAACATGATGAGTCAAGGAAAAGAGAAAGGCCAATTTACTACCTCAGTAAGAAGTTCACAGAATATGAAGCAAAGTACCCGTCAATTGAAAAATTCTATTGTGCTTTGGTCTGAATAGTTCGAAGGTTCTGACAATATATGTTGTATCATACGACGTGGTTAATTTCTAAACTGGACCCAATAAAACACATGATGGAATCACCTGCACTCTCAGGAAGAATGGCACGATGGCGGATCTTACTATTAGACTACAACGTCATATATGTGAGTCAAAGGATAAAGGGGAGCATTTTGATAAAACAGAGAATAAAATTTGATTTCCATTAGGATGAAAATGTGAGTCGTCTAAAGAGAAATCATGAAAGGACATCCTAATGAGGAGGCCATTATCCGCTTGAAGAGCATAAAGAGCAAGATGATTTGAAAGTGTATGGGGAGGTGATTTACCAAATCCGAGTCAAATATCACGATCTTGTTGTGGAGTTGGTCAATAAGCTCGAAGAAGTGACATTTATAATATGCCACAGCAAACCAATTGGTGATGAAGCGGACTCGAAGCTCAAAATCTTTTACACAAGAAGCTTTGCTCGAAAAGATCCGAGGATGAAGAAATGTGGAAGTTCATGCGTTGGATATCTAGAGCATTTGCGACAATTGAACTTGCTTTCCTTTTTTATAACGTTTTCTTTATTGAAATACACCACAATTTTATTTGCTTGTTGCTTTTGAAATAAATATGAGTGTGAGGTATCCCTTTCATACCTACTTTGCCATTTTCATGAAGCTCATGTTTTGTTCACTTAAATGATAAATAGTGAAATTACATACTCTAAACAAAAGGAACGTTAAGCATTACCTAGATGAGAATTTGGTAAGTACAAGAGCCTCAAAGCAAGGACAAAGCTTAATAGGGGGCAAAAGGGTGATATACGAGAAATGCAGATTACTCGTAAAACTTGAGGACTGGTACAAAACCTGAAAGAAAAGTCAAAAGTCAAAGTAATGAATACAGGTCATCATGAAAGTCGTGACGAAAAGAGATACATGACAAACAAGCCCAGGGCGCATGGCATAATCATGTAGGCATAAAAGCGTTTAAGACAAACACGTGCATAACATGATAACCTCATGCATGACACATACAGGTACACCAGTAAAGCAAGAAGTTTTGACGATAGTTGTACCGAACCAAGGAAAAAGAAGACATCCGACTTCCACCAGATGATATGTTTTGATATTCTGATTGCAAATATATCAACTCATAATACGAGAAGTGAGTTGAGCCTCAAGATACATGCTGAGGTGTTTTTCAATATTTATTTTTCAAAATATCAACTCATAATACGAGAGGTAAGTTGAGCCTCAGGTCACATGCTGAGGTGTTTTTCAATTTCTGTTCAAAAATTAACTCATAATACGAGAGGTGAGTTGAGCCTCGGGTCACACGCCGAGGTATTTTTAATTTCTATTTTTCAAATTCTATTTGTTTCAAAAATCAACTCATAATGCGAGAGGTGAGTTGAGCCTCGGGTCGCACGTCGAGGTATTTTTAATTTCTATCTTTCAATTTCTGTTCAAAAATCAACTCATAATGCGAGAGGTGAGTTGAGCCTCGGGTCGCACGCCGAGGTATTTTTAATTTCTATCTTTCAATTTCTGTTCAAAAATAAACTCATAATGCGAGAGGTGCGTTGAGCCTCGGGTCGCACGCCGAGGTATTTTTAATTTCTATCTTTCAATTTCTGTTCAAAAATCAACTCATAATGCGAGAGTTGAGTTGAGCCTCGGGTCGCACGCCGAGGTATTTTTAATTTCTATCTTTCAATTTCTGTTCAAAAATCAACTCATAATATGAGAGGTAAGTTGAGCCTAGGGTCACATGCCGAGGTATTTTCAATATCTATTTTTCACTTTCTATTCTTTAGAACAAAAAAAAAGAAAAAAGAAAAAAAGTCAACTCATATTGAGAGAATAAAGAAGCAAATTGGAAAGATCAGAATTCTTATTTCCTTAAAGTTCCCGTGGAGTAGGTTGAGATTACAGATCTTGTCTCCCTGAGTTTGCAGTGGGACAGATCGAAGTTAGCAAGTCTGGCATTCCTGACGTCGCAGGAGTAGATTGAAAATAACAGGCCTGGCATTCCTGAAGTTGCAGGAAGCATATCGAAGACGTCAAATCTCATCTCACTGAGTGGCAACAAAGAAGATTGAAACTACAAGGACCATCCCTCCGAAATGGCGGTGGCGCGAATCCAAGCAACAAAATTGGTGGACTGGAATGAGACTACCTGAAGAAAAAGAGCATCGAAGAAGTCAAGACTAGGCGAGACTTGGCAAAATTGGTCTTTCTTGAAAGTCTTTGCTCCATTCCTGTTGCACGACAATAAGCAAAGAGGGGCAGCTGTCATACCCCAATTTTGCCCGGGCCTACAAGCCCATTTTACATCAAGACCCAAACCTTAGCCCAAATCAATCAGCCCATGAAAGCCAAAACAGAAATACAAAAATAATAATAAATGTCATTTAGCAAAGTCCAGTTACAAGACACTGACCCAAATTAGATACACTAAACACCCTAGCCCAAATGCACTAACCCAACAGTCAAACCCTTAACCCATTCACACGGACCCAATACGCAGAAGGCCCAATGGCCCGAATTTGAACTTAGGGTTCCTGGAACCCTAAGGAGCCTAGCACCGCAACATTAATTGCCTTGGACGGTTCAACTACCTACCCTGACCCTTGGCCTTCCGCCTGACTATCCAACCGACCACCTTGCCACGCTCTCGCCTCGACACCACCAGCCACCGCCCTTCCCACTTGCACCGCCACTGATACCGGCATTAAACAGAAAAGACATAAAGAAAGAAGAAGGGCACTGTAAAAACAAGGCTATAAAAGCCGATCAATATTTCTTTGTAAATGGACTTTTTTTCGATGATAAAAAATGAAATAAATAGGTTCAAGCAACAGAGCAAGGATCAGAAACTAGTTGGCATAGGCATAAAAAACGCAAAAGAAAATCTAAAAGGCTAAAACAGAAGCCGAGAAAGGTGAAATTTTTATTATTTTCGAACCCCTTCTTTTTCACCCCTTCTTTTTAAATATATATATACATATACATATATATACAAACATTAGTGTAATAAAAAAAGAGTTAAAAAACTTTACCTTTTTTGGCCACCGTGTGCGGTGGCCGGCGCGGCGGCATCGGCTATGGAGGACAGTGGTCCGGCCACCAGACTCCCTCCCCTCTGCAAAGAAAAAAAAGAGAAGAAATGTTTTTTTTCTAAACAGACAGCACAAATGATTTTTTTTTGGGTTTTGGGCCTTATATAACCACTTAAAACGACGTAGTTTTGGGGCTGACTTTTAACCCCCAAAATGACGTCGTTTTACCCCCAGGATCCTCGTGTTGACCCGACCCACCTCAGGATCCGCGTTTTTTTGTTAAAGGGCTAATTGTACAATCAGCCCTTCCACATTTTTTAGTTTTTCAAATCAATCTTTTAGTATTCGCACATTGGCCCTAAAATTTTGCACGATTTTGCGATTTGGTCCTCCCTCAAAGTGCTGCGTTTAATTTGCTGGGAAAATTGCCCTTTTGACCCCCACCTTTTATGCGTGTTTTCTTTTTAGTCCCTGAACCTCATTTTATTTACAAATTTACCCCCGAAGTTTGTTTGATTTATAATTTCACCCCCCATAGCACCCATTTTATCAAAATTGACCCCTTCCATTCTGTTTTAAGTTCGATTTGGCCCATTTGCTATATTATTTCAAATTTTTTATTTGATATTGCAACCATTTTGTCCTTTTTTCTTTATTGTACTATTGTTTGTTATTTTATTACTAATGTTATTATCGTATTTTTATCACCTATTATATTTTTATTGGTATTACACTATTAATTAATATTATATTATCATTATATATATATATTATCATTATTATTGCTATGTTATTATTATTTATTACCGTTATTGCTAAATTATTATTATTATTGTTATATCTATGCACATATATTATATTGCTATATTGTTACTATTATATTACTACTATTGCTATCGACAATATTTTATTTATTGCTCATTGTTTTCGTTATTATTATCTATTTCATCATACCATTATCATTATCGCTATTAATTTTATACTATTTTTCATATATATGTAAATATCTCACCTATTTTATGTATATTACCTTTTTCATATATATATATATATAATATAAATATATCCCATATTACTACTATCATTATATTATTTCTCAATATGCATATATTTTATCTATTTTATATATATTCCTTCCATTATTATTACCATTATTTTCTACCATCGTCAATATATATACGCCATTGTCACAATACTTTTCTTTTCCCACTACTTATATCCTCATCGTTCGTCTCCTTGATTTTCCCGATATCTCAATTCTCATAACAATCTGTATCCCGTATTAGAAATTCATGTGAATTAAGCCCTAACTTACTGGGTTCTAGTTTTCCTCATTTAAGTTAAACAACGGGATATCTCTTTCAAAAATCGCAAATTCAAGTTTCAAATTGACATTCTGTATTAGCAATTCGAGTAGATCGAGCCCTAACTTACTGGGTTTTGATTTTTATCGTTTAAGTTAAACAACGGAATGCCCCTTTTAAAATGGCAATTTAAATTTTAAACAAAACACCTAATCTCAGAAATTCGAAATGACGCGCCCTAACTTACTGGACTCGACATCTAGATACTTCGGCTAAGTTTTTAATATAGGGAAATATTCCTATTTTGGACCTTCGAGAAAATGAGCCCTAATTTACTGGGTTCTAATTTCTTGTTTGAAAAATGACGGAATATCCCCTCTTAGTATTAAAACCAAGTTTTAAAAGGCAAGCTTAGTTTCAGGAGCCTAAAGTATCGCGCCCTAACCTACTGGGCATGATACTTTATCTCTTCGAAAATAAGAGAGTCTTATCGTCCCTTCTAATTCCTTCAAGTTTTTTGGAAATAAAAAGTATCGTTTTTTCCAACCTTTTCAAATTTTTCAACATTAGGACATCGATCAATCAATTTGGTACCAATTTTGGGGTATCGAGGGTGCTAATCCATCCTCGTGCATAACCGGCTCCCGAACTCATTTTTCTGGATTTCGTAGACCAAAATCGTGGCTCCCAAACTCATTTTTCTGGATTTCGTAGACCAAAATCGTTATCTTGATAAATCAAACTGTTTATTAAAAACAACCGTTTTATGAGGTGACCCGATCACACCTGAATAAAGATCGATGGCGACTTCCGTTTTCTCATTTTCAAAACCCAAGTTCGATTGCCGTTTTGTCAAAAAAAATGGTTAAGATAATAGTTTATGCTTTCATACGTTTAAAGTTACATAAAAGGAACTGTCCAATGGGTGATTTAGAGTCTGCCACTTTTTATGTGTGTTGAGAATTTGATGACATCGGTTGTCTGACAAAAAATGTCATATGTTTCCTAATCCCAAGAGTTTAAAGTATCTAATGTCACCAAAGAATCTGAATTTAAAATAGCATAGATGGCTTGAACTATTGAAAGATTGTGAGTAGTTATCGATAAACCTTTGGGAAAGCAGATATAGTTGCAAATGCTTGAATGGAAAACCTTTGATTATTTTGTGAGTATTGGATACATGATTAATCTTATTTGATGACGGTCTGAATCTAGTTAAATTAGAAGATAAAGTGATGTTTTCTTTCCAAGATTGAGAACCTCAGGAATGTGATAGTGAGTGGTAAACTAAACGAGTACAATGTGAGACGACTTTTGATTCTGAATTTCAGGTTGGACCTAATGACTGTTATCATTATTCAGAGATAGAATTTGGACACTGAGTAATTCAGAACTTATGAAAAAAATTTTGTACGAAGATCAGTAGTAGCTCATTTGTTCATTCAGGGAGTAAGAAGATGTACAATTATTTAAAATAGATGTTCTGGTGATCGGGTATGTAACATGATAGATTAGTTGAGTTATATGTTTTGGAGACTATTCGATCAGAAATCATACAGAAAGTAAAAGTGATTCCTGGCAGTTTAGAATCCACTTCAGATTGTCAAAAAACGTATGTGAATTTGAAAATGAGGATATGAAATTTTTGTTCAGTAATAGTATGCTTCCAAAGGTATTGCCTTGGAAAAAGGTTCAAAATGTGTTTTATGTATCTATTTTGCGATGAAATTGATTGGACTCTTTGAGTATGAATTCTCTGATAGGGATTAAGATTTAGCCGATGTGTTGTATAACGAAGAATCGATCCTAATTTTGACACAATAGATTAAAAAGTTGGGAAATAAAAGCATAACCTTAGTGAAGGTTCTTTGGCAGTTTCACGAGATAAAGTAGTCTACGTGGAAATTGAATTTATATTTCGGTAAGATTTTTGGGGACGAATTTCCCTAAGAGGGGAGAGTTGTAATAGCCTGATTTTGGGCCTAATAGGAAGAGTGGCTTCGGGACCACAAATCCAACACAAAAAAAAATATTTTTATTATATTTTTATAGTCTACAGTTTTATGGAACGATTTCGTGAAAATTTCGTTCGAAATTTTTGACATTTGGCACTCAATTTAGTTAAAGGGACTAAATTGCAAAAGTTCAAAAATTGAATTCTATATGTTAAATGAGTCCAATTTCTATGAAATTTTAAATTAGAGGTCCTTAGATGGTAATTAGACCATTGGTTAAGTTGGTGTACAAAAATGGACATGGTTATGTATGTTTCTAAAGTTTTTCATTAAGGGCATTTTAGTAATCTGGTAATTAGCTGAATTAAAAAGCCAAAATAAAACCAAAATTTGTCCATCTTCTTCCTCCCTTGGTCGAATTTTACAAGGAGAAGACATAGCTAGGGTTTTCCAAGCTTCCAAGCTCGATTGTAAGTCCGTTCTTGCCCCGTTTTTAATGCTCTTTACATTTTCGAAGTCGTTGTAATCCGATCTATCTATTTCTACCACTAATTTAATATATGATCAAGGTATAAGGT
The DNA here is from genome assembly GCA_025506655.1 of Gossypium rotundifolium. Taxonomy (NCBI): domain Eukaryota; kingdom Viridiplantae; phylum Streptophyta; class Magnoliopsida; order Malvales; family Malvaceae; genus Gossypium; species Gossypium rotundifolium. The sequence goes on along the minus strand of CP106733.1, from coordinate 103,151,226 downwards.
TTTACCCATGTTGAATATGTGTATTTTCATGTTTGACGGTAGAAAATGCATGTTTGTTGCTTGTTAAATGACTCTTGTTAAGTGATTTTCGGTAAAAATGTTAAAAAGGACTTATTTGTAAAAGTCTATAAAATGATTAGAAAAATGTGAATAAATGAAAAATGTGGGCTTTTATGAGTATAAAAATATTTTAGGCTAGGCTTTGGTGTGAAAAAATTGAATGAAATTCATTTTACGAGCCCAGACACTAAAGTGTAAAATGTTAAAAGTTTAGTGGCAAAACTATAATTTTACCATAATGTGACTTTTGGCTGAAAGAATAATGTGATGATTAAATGAGATGAGTTTGGTATTATATATCAAGAAAACCAAAGTTCGGGTCTAGATCGGGGAAAACCAAAGTGTTTGACGATTAGGTCAATTTCAACCATTTTTGTATCGAGGTAAGTTCGTATGTTTAATAAGCATTAAATTATATATGTATAAATGGTTAATTGATATAATTGTGGTAAATTCTATATTATTGAAATGAAATGTGAATGCTATTGAGTACGATACTACAGAAATGACCGACAGAGATTCGATACAACGAAAGTCCTTGTTGAACCTTAGGAATAGATAGGATACAAATGTCATGACATTAGGGTTACTTAGATTACGTGTAAGGCCATATCTGGGATATGGCATCAATACGAGACTTCGTATAAGACCATAGTCAGGCTATTGCCATCGATATGAGATTACATGTATGACCATATCTGGGATATGGCATTTGTACGGTACTGTGTGTACGAGATTCTTGAGTATCCTTTAGTATTCCAGATGGTTCAACGGGAAATGTTGACGAAATGCGGTTAAAAGTGATGTTACGACTCAGTCAAGGTACTCATGACAGAAATCAGTAAGTAAGTGTTAAAAGTGAATTTCATATGATGAGTAAGTGGAAAATTATGAGAATTCATATGGTTCAATTGAATATTCATAAACGTGATGGCTATGGAATTGAATATAGATTATTTCTATTTGCTTATGTTTATGTAAATGTGAATGAATGGATAAGAAGTATTCAAACCATGTAAGCATTGAAATGAATAAACCTATGAAATTCTTGGTTAATTATGTGAACGAATACATGACATAAAGGTGGAATTATACAAGTTATATTATAGTATTTATAATGGCTTAAAATGTGTTTATTTGATGAGATGAGTTATTATCATACTATCTTACTAAGCCATATAGCTTACCCCTTTGCTTTCCCTTATCTTATTGTGTTACCAAGCTAGCTCAGGACTGGAGATCATCGGAGATTCGTATCACACTATCAAACCCTCTCGTTTTGTGTATTGATTATCTTAGTATTTTGAAAGTATGGCATGTATAGGGACTTGGTCATTTTGTTATATGTGTCATTGTGATTGTAGCCAATATGTTGGCTTGTGATTATTAAATGCTTGTTTTGATATTTGGTCATGTAAATTGGTTTATTTGGGCTATCATGGTTGTAAGCCTAAGTATAGATATCTATGGGCTAATGTCTTTGGTGATATGATCATGGTATACTTGGTGAATGATAGAAATGTGATTTATGACGTGAATGTGAAATGTTTGGCAATATGGTGTACAATTAGGTATCTTGAAAGTAGTCAATTGTGGCTTAATAATTGTTGTGAGTATGATAGATGTTGATATTGTGTTGGTCATAGGTGTGGATGTTTTGGTTGCCTATGTATGTTACATGTGTGCCTTGATTTGGTGTGAGTGTATGTGTGAACAAGGGTGGCAAATGGCTTGGTAAATAGCCTTTATTTTGTCCACACAGGTAGGCACATGGGCATGTGTCTAGGTCGTGTGTGACACACGGTCTGGCCCACGGGCATGTGTTCTAGCCATGTGTCCCCTGCACCTTAATTTTGAGAAACAAAATGTCCAGAATTGAGCACATGAGCAAAGACACGGTCGTGTGTCTCAACTCTGTGTGCTACATGGCCTAGCACACGGGCGTGTGGCACGGCCGTGTGACAGAAGTTAGAGAGCACCCTAATTTGAACACAGTCTGAAGCACGGGCGTGTCCCTGGGATCACACAGGCGTGTCCCTTGGACCACACGGGTTTGTGAGCCCTACTTCTAGAAAAAATTTCTAAATTTTTTAAATGTTTCTAGAGTTCTTGGTTTAGTCTCGAACCATATCCAATACTTGTTTTGGGCCTTGTAGGCTCGTAATAGGGACTTCATGATTGAATATGAATGGTTTTATTATGGATGCAAATTTTATGACTCAGAATTATGTTATTGCTTGTGATGTAAGTCCTATAATGCCGTGTACCCTATTCCGGCATCAAATACAAGTAAAGGGTGTAACACTCCAAACCCGGCCCAACACCCCACAGTCGGATCCAGAATGTTACTGGAAAAGTGTTGAAAAGAATTCTATTTTGAAGGTGTAAATAAGTTTTAAGTTCTAAAACAAATATTCCGCTTTAAAATGGGGTTTGTCATTTAAAATAGTAATTTACCAACGAATCAAATCTTTTGGGTTCTGTAAAGTTCAAATCGTTGTTTGTACGAGAATTTCTAGAAAACAAATTGTTCACAAGTAACCCGAATTTTGAAAACTTCAATTTTATTTCCAGGTTGTAAATGGCTTAAAGTTGTTTTAATTGGCAAATTCGGCTTAAATCCACAATATCCCAAAATAGTTAGAGTGGCCTTATTACAAAATAAAAATAACCTAAATAATACCTAAACAGTTTAAAATATAAATAGAGTTTACGAAAACAACTTCTGCGTGGCCACCTTGATTCTGCTCCAGCCCGATCCAACGAGTTACCTACATTGTTTTAAAAAGAAAACAGAGTGAGTCACCACACTCAGTGTGCAATTAATTCAAATGATTCCACAAATGGGCTAAGACCCAAATCCACATCAACCACATACCACGCATGATGATGCAAAGTGTTAACCCAACCCCAACCCAGTATCCAACCACTACACACCACCCGTATATCCATCCACCACACACTTGGGGATTACTAAATCGACCCTCCAACCACTACACACCTCTTTGGCAGTCTATGCCAGCGGCACACTACTCAAAGACCACTTAGTGGTCTAGCCACTGATCCACGTGATTAAAATCATAAGTATCCATGATGATACCCAAGGTCGTCATCAATCCATGATGAGGCTCTAGGCCATCATCAATCCACGTATATTAATATATACACACTTCCTCTTTATTCAAAATATCCCGGAACCCTATGCACATGTAGCATATTATGATAAAATGGCATTATAACATATGAACATATCAAATATGCACGTATGACATGCTTACACAAATCCACCATCATTAACCACCACCTCAATATAGATAGTATACTAACCTGGTTACCGGGGTACCCAATATGGGTAATAACACCACCATAACCACTATTTCGGCTACAACATAATACATATATTTTAATTAAAGCAAGTAAATAAACAGTGTATTAATTACACACCTGATAACACGCAATACCACGCCCTCTACGTCAACACTATCGCTAACCGACACTATCGCTATTTGCCTACGATCCTACTCTGAAGCTGGCCCACACCCCGGTGGCCAATCATGAACCGTTGAAACTGACCGCTTCTTGAATTTAGGGGTAGGGACTACGTAACCAACCCCTTTCTCTCCTATGCTGATACTCGAATCCATCAAACAAAGTCTTAGGTCAGAAGACCAGGGTTAAAACGTTGAATAGGAAAGAATAACGAACCAAATAAATGCTAAGATTGAAAGAGCATCCTTACCAAAGTCGACCTAAATTTCGAAGGCTCTCCCTTTAACTTAAAAGTTGTCGAAACCCCTGCATAAGCCTTGTTAGATTTGGCACTAACACCTACGGACAACAGAAGTGGCCTTCGGCCTAACGTTATAATCTCCTTACCTCGATCGATCAAATCCCGAAAGATTCTCACTCCATTAACGTTGGCTTCTACATAGAACCCGAAATCAATCCTTCATAGATTCGGTCACATAAGAAAACAGGATTATGCTTCTTGATTTCGGCAATCCAAAGAGAAATAGAGAAACAAAAGTTTATAGAGAAGCTTACCACCACTACAGAGAGGTTTAGCCCCACAAAATCGGCAAATAAGAGGGACTTACGAGATGAATGGAATATAGGTTTTTCTAGAGTCGATTGAAAGATTCGGCTAAGAGATGAGTTGCAACAAACAGATAGAAGAAGAAATGGGACAATTAGAAGGTTCGACTATGGTTCCCAAATGGAAGGTTCATTCGGCCACCAAGAGAAAAAGATGAAGAGCTATTCGGCTTTTGCAAAAAGTAGTGAAGGTTCAAAGCTGTCGAAGTGAAAAAGAAAAGAGGAGAAAGGAGAGTTATGATTTGGCTAGATTGACTTCAAGAATGATAATGAAACTCAAGATAAAAAAGAGAGAAAATGTGGCACTTTCGACTTTTGAAGATGAGAAAAAAAGATGCATAAAAGTGACATTGATGGTCTACTAAGTTTTGGCTATGAGTCAAAAAGAGAATAAAAGAAACAAATGTTTAGGAGGCTATTCGGTTTTTGGTAAATAGAAATGAAAAGAAAAAAACAATAGTTACACTCCCTAAAGCACATTCGGCCACCCCCTAAAGCACCCAAAATCGAATCCACCCCCCACAATTTCGGCTACACATCCCCACTCCCCTAATCCACTATGTCGTCCCACCCTTTACTCCTTGCTTCCCTCTCATCCAATCATTCAAACAAATTGAATGATTCAAATTCCTCAATTTTTTGCCTTCCACACATTTAAACTCTATTGACTCCTTCAACCCTCATCCCATATTGTCCATCCTGAATACAACTCTCCCCTGTCCTGGCGTCAAAAAGAACAACAGAAAAGGGATCTTCGTAGTTCGAACCAAGTGCCTTTTAGCTCTCTGAGGAGTCACTCCCTTGTGCTCTAAGTGGCGCCTCCCTTGCCACTTTACCACTTGATTTCTTGTGTCAAGAACACCACATTAAATGCTTTAAGGCCTGATGCCCCCAGCTCTCCCCTTATCAGCTTCAAACCAAAATTTCACTAAGACTCCTACCTAACCCCATGGTTTCTCGAAGCCCCTAAACACACTCAAACAAGCATATAGAGCATACTAACACACACATATGAAATAAAATATGAGACCCCTAAATCTCGGATGTTACAGTTCTACCCCCTTAAAGAAATTTTAGCCCCGAAATTACCTAGACAAAACAAGTGAGGGTATTGCTGTCGCATCGACTCTTTTGGCTCCCACGACGCTTCTTCTGAACCATGGTTCCACCACAACACCTTGACTAGAGGAACTGATTTCTTCCTGCAGCACCTTCATATCTCACTCTAAAATCTGGATTGGCTCCTCCTCATAGGACAAGTCTGGCCTCAACTCAACTTCCTCGATTGGCACCACATGAGATGGATTCGATAGGTAACATCTTAGCATCGAGACCTAAAACACATCATGCATCTGCTTCAACTCTGAAGGCAACTCCAACTGGTACGCTATTGGCCCCACTCGCTTCAAAACCCGATAAGGTCCTATAAACCTGGGACTCAGCTTACCTTTACGTCTAAACCTCATTACCTTCTTCCACGGTGAAACTTTCAGGATCACCCGATCACTCACTGCAAATTTTAGCTATTTCTGCTTAAGATCTGCATACGACTTCTATCTGTCAAATGCCTCCTTCAGCCGAGCTCAGATTACCTTAACCTTCTCCTCTGATTCTGCCACCATCTCTAGACCAAAAACATGATGTTCACCCAGTTCTGTCCAACAAGTAGGAGTCCGACACTTCCGCCCATACAACGCTTCATACGGCGCCATCTGAATACTAGCTTGATAACTGTTGTTGTATGCGAACTCTGATAAAGGCAAGAATTCTTTCCAACTACCTCTGAAATCAATAACACACCCCCTCAACATATCTTCTAACACCTAAATTATCCTCTCGATCGATCAGAATAACCCTAACCCGTATCCGTCGTCGAATAGGGTTCGAGGCATTACTGGGACAAAACACAGTTCCACACATCATTTATCATTTTCATACACAAGTTTATATCAATTTCTATATGATATAACTTCTAAATCCAATAGCAATCATCGATAAATCATATTAGTTAAATTTCCACATATGAAACACACAACTAGTTAAAATTAATCATGCTTAGTTACTTATAATACATATACAAACTATGCTTCAAATTTCAACCATATTAATATCATTTATATATCCACATATTCAATTAACTAATATGCAACAAAGCCATGTTACATGTACTTAATACATATGACTCTAATATTAATGGCATTTGTATACTTAAAACATTTTGCTGACCTATATCATTACATTCCATACATCAAATATAAGTTATATATCTATTTCATTAGTTGAATATCAAACATATCATTTCATTTCTTCTACAGGCACATAATAAAACCATCCAAACCATATTACATTAATTATTATGCAAATCATATATGCGACTTTAGTAACATTTCAACATGGCGAACATACTATTGATGCATATATATATATATATATATATATATATATAGTGCATTTACCCTAAAAATAAAAGCCATATTTAACATTTAAACACAAATAACATTTTAATGTACACCTAATTTGCATATATATTATTATACCTAACTTCATATTTCATCTTATTAACTAATCATTTACCATTTGGATCCGTACCAAAATAATCAACAAAATAGTCATGAAACATATTCATTACTTATCATTTAGCAACCGAACCTATATAAAAAACATCACAAAATATATACCAAAAACATGCTTTCAAAATAAGTTTAGGACATAGCCACTTACACACAAGATTTAACATTATAATCAAGCCATTTTCGCATGGCTATCTATATACAAACTTCAAAACCAAACATATAAAACCAGCCTATACATGCCATAGGTTCAAGTTCAAGCTTTTAAAATACCAAAATAGCGATCGATAGTATGGTCGATTGTCTTGACGATCCGTTGAGCGGGTAGCCTTTACCTAATCTATAAAGCAGAGAGAACATTACACACAAATAAGTTTACTAACTTAGTAAGTCCCAAGCAAGATTTATGACATTTACACTATATACCATCTTAGCAATTTCAATGTTCATATATAAATAACGAAGCCTTATTCATTGTATAATTGACTTGTAAAACTTATCGAAATTATCTTGATCGATAAATAAATTCTTATACAATTTTACACACCATTGAATAACATCTTCAATGCACATCTAAAATGATTTCACATAGTTGAATGTATATATATATGTAAAGCATGGCCGAACTATATATATATAACATAATTGCCCTTATAAGGAAATAATCCACATCAACTCAATGTCTTTTATTTTAATCAAATACTTTACATACCAAATGTACCAACACATTCTATCAACTTATTTATTCACGAAGCATCACAAGTATCGTAAACTTGATTCAATACCTAACTTTCAGTAGAATACTATAGTAACAAACCTTGACTTATTCATTACCATTATATATAGACCATTTCTATTCATAAGCATAAGCTCGAATTAACACTCGCTAATATAAAACCCGCTAGACCAAAGGTCCAAGATTTAAGCATCGGCATAAAGCACGCTAGGCATTAAAGCCCTAATATATCACCTAAGACAAGGCACGCTGGGCATTTAGCAAAGCGAGATCAAAAAGACGAAGCACGCTAGGCACTAAGCCCGAATATATCACCGGCATGAGGCACGCTGGGCATTTAGCCCAAACAAATCACCAAGACGAAGCACCGCTAGGCACTAAGCCTGAATATATCACCCAAGACGAGGCACGCTAGGCATTTAGCACGAAACAAATCAAACACGAAGCACGCTAGGTACTAAGCCCGAATATATCCTTTGTGCGAGGCACGCTGAGGCATTTAAGCCCGATTATCAAACCAATCAATATTTTCATACATATTGCTTAAAGCTAAAATCACATCCACCTCGTATGCTTTATTTTACAATTTCATGTTAAACCGAACATAATTATTCACATCACACTCAACAAATAAATTTACTAAAATTTCATACCCACATTCTGCCTATCTCCATTTTCTTGCATTCAATACCAATTTTATCATACACTACTTTAGTAAATAATTTCTCAACATAAATTTGTTAGGACTTACCTCGGTTGTCGATAGTAGTCTTGAATCGGCTATTCGAGAACCTTCGTCTTTCCCCGATCTAACCCGCTTTTCTTTGCTCTTGATCTAAAACACATTAAATTTAGCTCATTCAAGCACAATTCATCTCAATTTAGTCCCTAAGCACATAAATGGGCAAATTACTATTTTACCTAGTATTTCACAACTTTGTAATTTAGTCCTATTTGCATAACACTCAAAATACATCAAATTTCCCCATACTCTTTAAAGGTAGAATGTGTATAAGGACTATACAAGTCCATTTCTTTCATTTATTTTGCAATCAAGCCCTCTAAAATTTTATTTTTACAAATTGGCCCTAAAACACAAATTCACCAAAACTTCCAACATATAATATACTAATTTTAACCTACCTTTCATCTAACATCATCAAACATCATAAACCTCAAGAATTCATCCATGGCCGATTCATATATACACACTAATTTTAGAAATTCTAGCATGGGTCGGGTAATATACTAAGCAACGATCTCAAAAACGTAAAAATTAACAAAAATTGAGCTAGATTTCTTACCTAATTAAGCTTGAATAATGCCGAATGTTCTAAGGCTTTTCTCCCCTTTTCTTTTGTGTTTCTTTCGGCCAAAGATGAACAAATGGATGGCTTTTTATTTTATTGTTTTATTAACAAATATTTATTAGTTATTTTAACATATAATGTAATAATATATATTATAAAAACTCAAACACTATTACATGCATCAAGGTGGCCGGCCATTAACCTAAAAATGGGCTATTTGCCCTTTTAATACCTCACATTAAAAAGCCATGCTCAATTTAACACATTACACTTTAGTTGGCCACTTTTACTTTTTATGCGATTAAGTCCTTTTTATCAAATTCAACACTTAAATGATAAAATTTTTCTCTGAAACTTTCACACATATAAATACATACATAATAAACACTAAATATAATATGTAAACATTTCTCGGGCTCGATTCATGGTCCCAAACCACCTTTCGATTAGGGTTAGATTCGATGCATTACAACTCTCCCTCCTTAGGATTTTCGTCCCCAAAAATCTTACCGTTAAACAACGTCGGATATTGTTGCCTCATTGAATCTTGAGGATCCCACGTTGCCTCTTCAACTCCATGTCGTTTCCATAACACTTTCACTAAGGAAATCTTTTTGTTTCTTAGCTCTTTCATTTCTCGATCTAGAATACGGATCGGCTTTTCCTCATACGTCATATCAGATTGTATCTCAATCTCGATGAGCAATCACATGTGACGGATCGATCAGTATCTCACGAGCATAGAAACATGAAATACATTGTGTATCTTTTCTAATTCAGAGGGTAGCTTCAATCTATAAGCAACAGGCCCAACGCGTTCAATGATTTCATACGGTCCAATGAATCTCGGACTCAACTTGCCTTTCCGGCCAAAACGAAGCACTTTCTTCCATGGTGAAACCTTTAAAAAGACTCGATCTCAATAAAATTCAATATCTTTACGTTTCAAATCAGCATAAGACTTTTGACGATCCAAGCGACTTTCAAATTATCTCTAATAATAGCTACTTTACATTGGTTTCTTTAATCAAATCAACCCGTGTATCTTATTCTCGCCGAGCTCGATCGATTATAATGGTGTTCGACACTTTCGCCTGCATAAGGCTTCATAAGGTGCCATTTTGATACTAGATTGAAAACTATTATTATAAGCAAATTCAATCAAAAGTAGGTATCGTTCCCACGCACCTTCAAACTCGAGAACGCAACATCTCAACATGTCCTCAAGTATCGAATAGTTCGCTCGGATTGACCGTCATTGCGGATGGAAAGGCATACTAAAATGAAGTTCGATACCTAAAGCATCGTGTAATTTTTTCCAAAACGCGATGTGAATCTCTGTCTCTGTCGAAATAATGGAACTCGGTACACCATGCAATCTCACAATCTGTGATACATACAATTCAAAGAAGTTTATCAAGTGAATAGTGCATGCGTCTTGGCACAAAATGAGCCGATTTAGTCGACCTATCAACTATAACCCAGACGGCATCTTTCCTACTCGGTGTCATAGGGAGACCGGATACAAAATCCATTGTGATTCTATCCCATTTCCATTCAGGTATCATGATTGGCTGAAGTAGTCCGGATGGCACTTGATGTTCAGCTTTTACTTGCTGACAAATTAAACATTTCGAGACAAATTCAGATATATCCCGTTTCATGCCCGGCCACCAATAGAACTGTTTCAAATCATTATACATCTTTGTGCTACCCGGATGTATTGATAATCGACCACTATGGGCCTCACTCAGAATCATCTATATCAAATCTGAGTTTTTCGGAACACACATTCATTTTTAAAATTTAAACAGTCATTTGTATCAATCAAAATCGACTGCACCTTTTCACATGAATTAAATCTAGCAATCAACTCCTTGTCAACTTTCTGTGCATCACAAATTTGCTGAATAAACATCGGTCTTGCTTGTAACTCTGCTATGATCGAACCATCACCAGACATAGCTATCCATGCGTTCATTGCACGAAGAGCAAACAGTGATTTCTGACTTAACGCATCTGCAACAACATTAGCTTTTCCCGGATGGTAGTCAATCACTAATTCATAGTCTTTCAACAATTCTAACCATCTGCGTTGTCTCAAATTTAGATCCTTCCGAGTCATTAAATACTTTAGACTTTTATGATCCGAATAAATGTGACATTTCTCACCGAATAAGTAGTGACGCCAAATTTCAATGCGAAAACAATGGCTGCAAGCTCTAAGTCATGCGTCGGGTAATTTCTTTCATGCGGCTTCAATTGTCTTGAAGCGTAGGCTACAACTTTGCCTTCCTGCATCAAAACGCAGCCCAAACCATTTAGAGAAGCATCGAATAAATAACAAATTCTTTACCCGATTAAATTTGAACTAACACCGGAGCTTCATCAAAGGGCTTTCAACCGATCAAAACTTTTCTAACACTTTTCCGACCACTCGAACTTGACATCTTTCGTAATAACTTTGTCAGCGGGTAGCTATCATGGAAAAACCTTTTACAAATCATCGATAGTAACCGTAAGTCCCGAAAACTTGAATCTCGAAAACATTTTCGGTGGCTTCCAATCAAGTATAAATGAGATTTTGTTCGGATCAACTCGAATGCCCGATCTTTGAAACAACATGTCCCAAAAAGTGACCTCTTTCATCCGAACTCACACTTACTAACTTCGCCAACTGCTGATTTACAAAGTTTGTAGCACTAATCTCGATGCTCGGCGTGCTCGATTTCATTATTGGAGTAGATCAATATGTCATCAATAAATACTACTACAAATCGATCCAAAACTGTCTAAAACCCGATTCATCAAATCCATAAAAATAGCGGTGCATTAGTAAGCCCAAAAGGCATAACCAAAAACTCAAAATGTCCGCACCTCGTCCGAATGCGTCTTTGGTACATCTATCTCGACTCATGAATCGATAATAACTCGATCTCAAATCTATCTTCAAAAATCCGATGCCCTTTCAACCGATCAAACAAATCATCAATCCGAGGTAACGAGTACTTATTCTTTATAGTTACCTTATTCAGTTTGTCGATAATCAATACACATTCGCATCGTTCCATCTTTCTTTTTCACAAAAAGAACGGTGCACCCAAGGAGAAAAACTTGGTCGAGCAAAGCCCTATCGTTAACTCTTGTAGCGTGTGCTTTCAACTCTTTTAGCTCAAGAGGTGCCATCCGATATGGAGCTATTGAGATCGAGTCGTTCGGTGCTAATTCAATGCCAAACTCAACCTCTCGTCTTTGGAGGTAAACCGGTAGTTCTTGAAACACATCCGGTATTCACATACAATCGACAGATTCAATCTGCTTCTCAAACAATTTATTATCCAATTACATAAGCCAAATAAGCTTCGCACCCTTTTCTCATATACGGGCTAACATCGAGGATATCACCGTTGAATCCCACTTAGATCATGGATTCAATTCTAATGATCTCACCGATTACGATGTCTCAAGTCAATAAGCTTCCTTTACAATTCACCACCGCATCATGCGAAGTTGACCATCCATTCCCAAAATCATATCAAACTCGTCGAATGGCAACAACATTAAATCGACCGGGAAACAAAAATCGAATCATCAATGGGCAACCTTTACACACTTTATTAACAAACACACATCTACCGGAGGGTTGGATACACGAATCACAAATTCGATGAGACTCAACCGCGAGTCTTCTTGAATACCGAGTTTCACATACATATGAATGGGTCGAACCGGGATCAATCAATGCAATCACGGTGAGTATCATAAAGGGTAAAAGTACCGTAATGACATCCGAGAAGTAGCATCCTCTCTAGCTCGAGTAACATAAGCTCTAGTTGGAGCTCTAGCTTCAGATCGAATCTATTTGTCTTTGTTAGTCCCTCTCGACTACCACCTACATTGCCGAATGCACGAGTGGTGCGCCACGTCTTGATGCACCGCTTCGGTCTAGAATTACGTGTCGATTCTCGCTCACTAACATCGGGCATTCTCGAATAAAATGATCTGAGGATCCACATTTAAAGCAGGACCGATCATGAACTCTACAACTCCCAGAGTGCCATTTCCCACAATGTTTACATTCAACTCAATTTTGTGGAACGTTACGAACACTGGCCATCGAGGTAGCTCGGGAGCCCACTGGGGGTCGATCACGTCTAGGTGAATCCGAAGTAGCTTTATGTCGGCTGAAATCATCTCTAAACTTCTTAGATGTGGAATGGAAATTCTTACCCGACAGTCTCTTACGGGTATCTTTAGCTTCTGTCTCGGCCTTTCTTTTCTCCTTCTCGAGCTCTTCAGCCTTGCAAGCTCGCTCAACGAGTGTCACAAACTCTTTGATTTCAAGAATGCCAACAAGAAACTTTAAGTCTTCATTCAAGCCATCTTCAAACCTTTTGCACATAATGGCTTCAGTTGATACACACTCCCGAGCATATCGGCTCAATCTGACAAACTTTCGCTCATATTCAGTCACGATCATTTGCCCCTGTTTTAATTCAAGAAATTCTTTACGTTTCTGGTCGATGAACCTCTGGCTGATATATTTCTTGCGGAACTCATTCTGAAAGAAATCCCATGTAACTTTTCTTTTGGAACCACCGATACTAGTGTATTCCACGGTGATAAGCGGTGTCCGAGCAAGGATATAGCACATTTCAAACATTAAATGCAGAGTGCAGGATAGCTCATCAAGTACCCGAATAGTGTTATCAAGCCACAATTCAGCTCGCTCTGCATCATCATTATCATTGGCCTTGAATTCCTCGGCCCCAAATTTCCTGATTTTATCAACAAGGGGCCTACTAGATCTCATTGGATCTATTATCGAGTCTTTGAAGTGCAGGAGTTGGATTATTCGGGGTGGAGGTCATTGTACAATCGGATTATTACGAACAAACTGGGTAAATCATTCATTCATCATTTGGTAGAAGCTTGTTTAGCCTCTCCTCGTGGTTACCAGAATCGATTGAGAGTCTAAAGGTCTTGATCCATGTGCGAGACCAAGCGCAACACTCTCCACATCATCACCACGGCTCTATCAGGATCGGAATCCATTTACTATATAAAATACAATTGAAATTGTCGAAGTCACCACACTATCGATATATATAACCAAGGCATGTATAGCTAGACTCACACGCTTACGGTAGTCCTAGAATCGACTAAACCGTAGCTCGATACCAATAAATGTAACACCCTAACCCGTATCCGTCGTCGAAATAGGGTTACGAGGTATTACTGGACAAAGCACAGTTCCACACGGTCATTTATCATTTTCATACACAAGTTTATATCAATTTCTATACGATATAACTTCTAAATCCAATAGCAATCATCCGCTAAATCATATTAGTTAAATTTGCACATATGAAACACACAACTAGTTAAAATTAATCATGCTTAGTTACTTATAATACATATACAAACTATGCTTCAAAATTCAACCATATTAATATCATTTATATATCCACATATTCAATTAACTAATATGCAACAAAACCATGTTACATGTACTTAATACATATGACTCTAATATTAATGGCATTTGTATATTTAAAACATTTTGCACCTATATCATTACATTCCATACATCAAATATAAGTTATATATCTATTTCATTAGTTGAATATCAAACATATCATTTCATTTCTTCTACAGGCACATAATAAAACCACCCAAACCATATTACATTAATTATTATGCAAATCATATATGCGACTTTAGTAACATTTCAACATGGCGAACATACTATTGATACATATATATATATATATATAGTGCATTTACCCTAAAAACAAAAGCCATATTTAACATTTAAACACAAATAACATTTCAATGTACACCTAATTTGCATATATATTATTATACCTAACTTCATATTTCATCTTATTAACTAATCATTTACCATTTGGATCCGTACCAAAATAATCAACAAAATAGTCATGAAACATATTCATTACTTATATTTTAGCAACCGAACCTACATAACAAAACATCACAAAATATATACCAAAAACATGCTTTCAAAATAAGTTTAGGACATAGCCACATACACACAAGATTTAACATTATAATCAAGCCATTTTCGCATGGCTATCTATATACAAACTTCAAAACCAAACATATAAAACCAGCCTATACATGCCATAGGTTCAAGTTCAAGCTTTTAAAATACCAAAATAGTGATCGATAGTATGGTCATTGTCTTGACGATCCCGTTGAGCGAGTAGCCTTTACCTAATCTATAAAATAGAGGAGAACATTACACACAAATAAGTTTACTAACTTAGTAAGTCCCAAGCGGTATTTATGACATATACACACTATATACCATCTTAGCCGAATTTCAATGTTCATATATAAATAACGAAGCCTTATTCATTGTATAATTGACTTGTAAAACTTATCGAAATTATCTTGATCGATAAATAAATTCTTATACAATTTCGCACACCACCGAATAACATCTTCAATGCACATCTAAAATGATTTCACATAGTTGAATGTGCATATATATATATATATATGTAAAACATGGTGAACTATATATATATATATATATATAACATAATTGCCCTTATAAGGAAATAATCCACATCAACTCAATGTCTTTTATTTTAATCAAATACTTTACATACCAAATGTGCCAACACATTCTATCAACTTATTTATTCACGAAGCATCACAAGTATCGTAAACTTGATTCAATACCTAACTTTCAGTAGAATACTATAGTAACAAACCTTGACTTATTCATTACCATCATATATAGACCATTTCTATTCATAAGCATAAGCTCGAATTAACACTCGCTAATATAAAACCTGCTAGACCAAAGGTCCAAGATTTAAGCACCGGCATAAAGCCTGCTAGGCATTAAAGCCCGAATATATCACCGGCACAAGGCCTGCTAGGCATTTAGCCCAAAGCAGATCATAAACGCGAAGCACGCTGAGCACTAAGCCGAATATATCACCGGGACGAGGCCTGCTAGGCATTTAGCCCGAAACAAATCACCAGCACGAAGCCTGCTAGGCACTAAGCCCGAATATATCACCGGCACGAGGCCTGCTAGGCATTTAGCCCGAAACAAATCACTGCAGACGAAGCACGCTGAGCACTAAGCCCGAATATATCAAACGACGAGGCACGCTAGGCATTTAAACCCGATTATCAAACCAATCAATATTTTCATACACATTGCTTAAAGCTAAAATCACATCCACCTCGTATGCTTTATTTTACAATTTCATGTTAAACCAAACATAATTATTCACATCACACTCAACAAATAAATTTACTAACATTTCATACCCCACATTCGGCCTATCTCCATTTTCTTGCATTCAATACCAATTTTTATCATACACTACTTTCGTAAATAATTTCTCAACATAAATTTGTTAAGGACTTACCTCGGTTGTCGATAAGTCGTCTGAATCGGCTATTCGAGAACCTTCGTCTTTCCCGATCTAACTCCATTTTTCTTTGCTCTTGATCTAAAACACATTAAATTTAGCTCATTCAAGCACAATTCATCTCAATTTAGTCCCTAAGCACATAAATGGGCAAATTACTATTTTACCCCTACTATTTCACAACTTTGTAATTTAGTCCTATTTGCATAACACTCAAAATACATCAAATTTCCCCATACTCTTTAAAGGCCGAATGTGTAT
This sequence comes from Gossypium rotundifolium, assembly GCA_025506655.1. Lineage (NCBI taxonomy): Eukaryota > Viridiplantae > Streptophyta > Magnoliopsida > Malvales > Malvaceae > Gossypium > Gossypium rotundifolium. Next base: position 103,134,776 of record CP106733.1, on the reverse strand, counting down.
AAGGACTATACAAGTCCATTTCTTTCATTTATTTTACAATCAAGCCCCTCTAAAATTTTATTTTTACAAATTGGCCCTAAAAACACAAATTCACCAAAACTTCCAACACATAATATACTAATTTTTAACCTACCTTTCATCTAACATCATCAAACATCATAAACCTCAAGAATTCATCTATGGCGATTCATATATACACACTAATTTTAGAAATTCTAGCATGGGTTGGGTAATATACTAAGCAACGATCTCAAAACGTAAAAATTAACAAAACCGAGCTAGATTTCTTACCTAATTAAGCTTGAATAATGCCGAATGTTCTAAGGCTTTTCTCCCCTTTTCTTTGTGTTTCTTTCTACAAAGATGAACAAATGGATGGCTTTTATTTTATTATTTTATTATTTTATTAACATATATTTATTAGTTATTTTAACATATAATGTAATAATATATATTATAAAAACTCAAACACTATTACATGCATCAAGGTGGCGGCCATTAACCTAAAATGGGCTATTTGCCCTTTTAATACCTCACATTAAAAGCCATGCTCAATTTAACACATTACACTTTAGTTGGCCACTTTTACTTTTTATGCGATTAAGTCCTTTTATCAAATTCAACACTTAAACGATAAAATTTTTCTCTGAAACTTTCACACATATAAATACATACATAATAAACACTAAATATAATATGTAAACATTTCTCGGGCTCGATTCATGGTCCCGAAACCACCTTTCCGATTAGGGTCAGATTCGGTCTGTTACACTAACCATCCGTCTGTGGATGAAATGCCGTGCTAAAGTCCAACCTAGTGCCTAAAGCCTGATGCAACGCTCTCCAAAATCACGACGTAAACCTAGGGTCCCTATCAGAGATGATTGACACTGGCACCCCATGTAGCTTAACAATTTCTGCCACATACAACTTCGCCAACCTCTGCAGAGAGCAATTGACACAAACGGGTATGAAATGAGAAGATTTTGTCAACCGATCCATTATTACCCATACTGAGTCTTTCTTAGTAGGCGTAAGAGGAAGCCCACTAGCGATCGTGATTCTCTCCCACTTCCACTACGAAATCTTTACTGGTTGCAGCAACCCCGAAGGCACTTGGTGTTCAGCTTTGACCTGCTGACACGTCAAACACTTCCCCACAAATTCTATAACTTCCCGCTTCAATCCAGGCCACCAAAACTGGTCCCGTAGGTCCCTATACAACTTACTCTCTCCAGGATGCATAGCGTAAGGGCTACTATGCGACTCTCGAAGAATCTTCTGCCTCAACTCCACATCTTTTGGCATACAAACCCTACCACGAAACACAAAACTCTGTCGCTGTTCACACTGTAATCCTCTATTCCCCCGTCCTGAACTTACAGAAGTCGAGCACTCAGAACCTCATCCACCAACTGTTTCTCTTTTACCTAACTTAACCATGTCGGCTGAATTAACACCAGAGCCTCTGTCAAAACCCTTTTTAGTTTCTCGAAACTCTCCTACTACTTGTCCATCCACACAAAAGGTACCTCCTTCCTTAACAACTTAGTCAAAGGTGATGCTATAAAGGAGAAACCTTCAACAAATCATCTATAATAACTAGCTAGCCCCAAGGAACTACGAATCTTTGCCACTGACTTAGGTGGTTTCCAATCCAATACCTCTTCAATCTTTCGAGGATCCACTCGATCCCTTCTGCAGATATCACTTGACATAGAAAAGCAACTTCTCTTAACCAAAATTTGCACTTGCTAAATTTGGCATATAACTTCTTCTCCCTTAAAATCTGCAGCACCACCTGAAGATACGCATCATGCTCCTCCTCTAACTTGGAATATACCAGAATGTCGTCTATGAACACCACAACAAACTGGTCCAAATAGGGTTGAAAACCCGATTCATCATATCCATGAACGTAGATGGTGCATTCGTTAACCCAAACGACATTACCAGGAATTCATAGTGCCCGTATCGAGTCTGGAAAGTCATCTTGTGAATATCTACTTCTTTCACCCTAAGCTGATGATATCTCGACCTCAAATCTATCTTCAAAAAGACCGCAGTCTCTTTAAGCTGATCAAACAAGTCGTCTATCCTCGGCAGCGGGTACTTGTTCTTGATTGTCAACTTATTCAACTGGCGGTAATCTATGCACATCCGCATAGATCCTTTATTTTTCTTTACGAACAACACTAGTTCTTCCCATGGAAACACACTAGGTTGAATGAAATCGCGATCTAACAACTCTTAGATTTGGGCTTTAAGTTCAACCAACTCCTTCTGTGCCATCCTATAATGAGCGATGGACACCAGCGCTGTACCTGGCAGAAGGTCAATTCCAAACTCCACCTCACGATCCGGAGGCAACCTTGGAAGTTCTTCCAGAAAAACATCCACAAACTCCTTCAATGTTCTAACCTCCCCTACAGCTGCTTCCTTTGCATTTAAAGCACTAACAACCACTAAGAAAGCCAAGCACCCTTTCCTCACCATCTTCTCCACCTTAAGAGCAGACACTACATTAGACAGGTAGTCTCTCCTCTCACCTATCACCAAAACCTCATTGTCCTCAGGAGTCTTCAATGACATGCACTTAGCAGCACAGTCCAAATTTGCCCGATACCTTACTAACCAGTCCATGCTAAGGATCAAGTCAAATTTCCCAAATGGCAGCTCCATCAAGTCAACTGGAAACACAGACCCCTAAACTTCTAAAGGCACATTTCTAAAGAGTTTATCTACCACTACTGATTGTCCTAATAGACTAAGTACTGTCATCTTCCTAGAGGCCATTTCAGGATTCACGTTCAAGGTTTCAGACACCATACTAGCAATATAGGAGTGAGTCGACCCAACATCAATTAAAGCAGTAAAGGGTAACCCGAAAATGAGAAACCTACCCGTGACAACATCTGGTGCATCCCCCTCCTCACGACGTCTAGCTGCGTAAACCAACCCAGGCTGTCTTGCATCTGAGCTCCCACCACCTCTGCCCGGTGCTCCATGACCCCGACCAGAACCATTCCCTCCTCGGCTTAGACCATGACGTTTTGACATCTGTTGACCACCCCTTCCTAGCTGCACATACCCCTGACCTACCTTTCGAGTCCTAGCCATGTCCTGAGGACAGTTCTTAATCAGATGGTCCCTTGACCCACACCTGTAGCACTCTTTATTTCTTCCCCACCACTCTCCTACATGAGACCTTCCACACTGAGCACACTAACGGAATTGACTTCCAGTAGCTAACGTAGAAACGCGAGTAGGTCCCTCAACCCTAGGCTTCTTATGCAAACCCCCAGATGATGCTGACGGTCCAAAACCCCTCTTATTCCTACCTCTGTCCTTATCCCAGTTCTGCCTCTCAGTTTGCTTAACCTCCTCATCTATCTTTACTTTTTCCACTAAAGTAGCAAAGTCCCTCTCCCACTGAGGAGATATCAACACTCGCAACTTATCCCGCAGCCCATCTTCAAATCTCACACAGTGCTCGTAGTCAGTTGCAACCATCCCTCTAGCGTACCGGCTTAACCGCAAAAATTCTACTTCATACTCAGCTACTGACTTGCCTCCCTACACTAAGTTCAAGAATGCCTTCCTCTGTGCATCCACGTAACTAGCCCCGACGTATTTCCCCTCAAACTTAATCTTAAAGAAACTCCAATCCACTCGGTCTGTCGGAGTACCCTTTCTAACAGTGAGCCACCACTGGTAGGCCTCATCCCGCAATAAGGAAATAGGGCACTTCAATTTCTCTTCAGCTGTGCAATCCAAATCATCCATGATCCTATCGACTGCTTCTAACCAATACTCCGCCACATTCGGAGATACTCCAAAAATACCTCGAAACACTTCAGCTCCATTAGCTCGGAGTCGTTTAGGAATGGACTTCGGACTTGCTGTCCCTGCGCTCGCCCTAACCACTTGCTCTAACATACGTAGCATCGCCTAAGACACTACATCATCTCCCCCTGTCTGGCCCTGAAACTCTGCCTCTGCAGCTGGCGATAGTGGTAACTCATTTTCGAACCCATGACCAGACCCCGCTGGTTCCGATACCGTCATCCTACCTCTACCACGCCCACGCGTATTACGACCACGTCCCCTAGAACTTATGTCTATCGTCGCGTTTTAATCTATTTTAAAGAGATATTAGGCATTAGCTTTCTTTCCACTTATTGATTAAAGGGGTAGTTTTATGACATAGAATTTCAAGTTATTCTCTCGTAAAGCGCATACATCCTTAAAGGTTTCAATCTCTACAGAGAATATCCTAAATTCCAGTGTCCATATCCACAACAATGCACCTCATACCACTTTCATTCAATTCATTTAATCAAGTCAGAAGACTTACCTGGTAGACCTGGGCCGGAAGATTCGAGTGTCATGCCCCCACAATTCCATTTCATGAAAAATTCCTTTAACTACTTTTGAATATCAATTTGAAAAAAACATTTGTGGGCCTCAAAACCCAAAGGCCGAGTTTTAAAACTTGGGCTCTGATACCAAGTTGTAACACCCCAAACCCAGCCCAACACCCACGGCTGGATCCAGAATATTACTGGAAATGTGTTGAAAAGAATTATGTTTTGAAGGTGTAAATAAGTTTTAAGTTCTAAAACAAATATTCCGCTTTAAAATGGGGTTTATCAATTAAAATAGTAATTTTTCGACGAATCAAATCTTTCGGGTTCTGTAAAGTTCAAATCGTTGTTTGTGCGAGAATTTCGAGAAAACAAATTGTTCACAAGTAACCTAAATTTTGAAAACTTCAATTTTATTTCCAGGTTTTAAATGGCTTAAAGTTATTTTAATTGGCAAATCCGGCTTAAATCCATAATATCCCAAAATAGTTAGAGTGGCCTTATTACAAAATAAAAATAACCCAAATAATAGCCAAATAGTTTAAACTATAAATAGAGTTTACGAAAATAACTTCTGCACGGCCACCTCGATTCCGCTCTAGCCCGGTCCAACGAGTTATGAATTACCTGCATTCTTTTAAAAAGAAAACAGAGTGAGTCACCAGATTCAGTGTGTAATTAATTCACATGATTCCACAAATGGGCTAAGACCCAAATCCACATCAACCACATACCACACATGATGATGCAAAGTGTTAACCCATCCCCAACCTAGTATCCAACCGCTACACACCACCCATATATCCATACACCACACACTTGGGGATTACTAAATCAACCCTCCATCCGCTACACACTTCTTTGGCAGTCTATGCCAATGGCACACTGCTCAAAGACCACTTAGTGGTCTAGCCACTGATCCACGTGATTAAAATCACAAGTATCCACGATGAGACCCAAGGTCATCATCAATCCACGATGAGGCTCGAGGCCATCATCAATCCACGTATATTAGTATATACACACTTCCCCTTCATTCAAAATATCCCGGAACCCCATGCACATGTAGCATATTATGATAAAATGGCATTATAACATATAAACATATCAAATATGCACGTATGACATGCTTACACATATCCACCATCATTAACCACCACCTCAATATAGATAGTATACTAACCTGATTACCGGGGTACCCAATATGGGTAATAACACCACCGTAGCCACTATTTCGGCTACAACATAATATATATATATATTTTAATTAAAGCAGGTAAATAAACAGTGTGTTAATTACACACATGATAACACATAATACTACGCCCTCTACATCGACACTATCGCTAACTGACACTACCACTATTTGCCTATGATCTTGATCTAAAGTTGGCCCACACCCGGTGGCCAATCCCAAATCATTAAAACTGACTGCTTCTTGAATTTAGGGGTAGGGACTACGTGTCCAACCCATTTTTCTCCTATACTGATACTCGAATCCGTCAAATAAAATCTTTGGTCAGAAGACCCGGGGTAAAATGTTGAATAGGAAGAAATAATGAACCAAATAAATCTAAGATTGAAAGAGCATCCTTACCAAAGTGGACCTAAATTGAAAGGCTCTCCTTTGAACTTAAAAGTTGTCGAAACCCCTACATAAGCCTTGTTAGATTCGACTCTAACACCTATGGACAATAGAAGTGGCCTTTAGCCTAACGTTATAATCTCCTTACCTCGATTGATCGAATCCCGAAAGATCCTTACTCTCTTAACGTTGGCTTCTATAGAGAACCCAAAATCACTCCTTCATAGATTCGGCCACACAAGTAAATAGGATTAGGCTTCTTGATTTCGGTAATCCAAAGAAAAATAGAGAAAGAAAAGTTTATAGAGAAGCTTACCACCACTACAAAGAGGTTCAGACCCACAAAATCGGCAAATTAGAGGGACTTAAGAGATGAATGGAATATAGGTTTTTCTAGAGTCGATTGAAAGATTCAGCTAAGAGATGAATTGCAACAAATGGATAGAAGAAGAAATGGGACAATTAGAAGATTCAGCTATGGTTCCCAAATGGAAAGTTCATTCGGCCACCAAGAGAAAAAGATGAAGAGCTATTCGGCTTTTGCAAAAAGTAGTGAAGGTTTAAAGTTGTCAAAGTGAAAAAGAAAAGAGGAGAAAGGAGAGTTATGATTCGGCTAGAGTGACTTCAAGAATGATAATGAAACTCAAGATGAAAAAGAGAGACAAAGTGGCACTTTCGGCTTTTGAAGATGAGAAGAAAAAATGCATAAAAGTGACCTTGATGGTCTACTAAGTTTTGGCTATAAGTCAAAAAGAGAAGAAGAGAAACAAATGTTCAGGAGGCTATTCGGTTTTTGGTAAATAGAAATGAAAAGAAAAAAAACAACAACTACACTCCCTAAAGCATATTCGGCCACCCCCCTAAAGCACCCAAAATCGAATCCAGCCCCCACAATTTCAGCTACACATCCCCACTCCCCTAATCCATTATGCTGTCCCACCATTTACTCCTTGTTTCCCTCTCATCCAATTATTCAAACAAATTGAATGATTCAAATTCCTTAATTTTCTCCCTTTCACACATTCAAACACCGTTGACTCCTTCAACCCTCATCCCACAGTGTCCATCCTGAACACAACTCTCCCCTGTCCTGGCAACAAAAAGAACAACAAAAAAGGGATCTTCGCAGCTCGAACCAAGTCCCTTTTAGTTCCCTGAGGCATCACTCCCTTGTGCTCTAAGTGGCGCCTCCCTTGCCACTTTACCACTTGATTTCTTGTATCAAAGAACACCACATTAAATGCTTTAAGGCCTAATGCCCCCAGCTCTCCCCTTATCAGCTTCAAACCAAAATTTCACTAAGACTCCTACCTAACCCCAAGGTTTCCCAAAGCCCCCAAACACACTCAAACAAGAATAAAGAGCATACTAACACACACATATGAATTAAAATGTGAGACCCCTAAATCCCGGATGTTACAAAGGATGTTACAAAGTTTTTATCCATTTAATCAAAATGTTTAATTAAAAGCTAAAAATTGGGTCGTTAAAGGTGAAATTTTGGATTCTGCATAAAAATAATGTTTTTAAGTGTTTTTCAACTTTTTATGACCTGATTAGAATGTTTTTAAACATTCCCTAAAGTTCCATTAATAGATTATAAGGTTTTACTGATTTTTCATGAAAATGCCTATTTTATGTCAAAATTTTGGAACCATAAATTTGGGTTATTTTGTGTAGTTTGAGGGTTAAGAATCAATCATAGATGCATAATTATATGAATGGAATTAGTTTTAGGCAAAGAGGATAAATGGAGATTGAGATAATTGAGTTTCAAGGTTGCTATATTGAAAGTTTCGGTTTCAAGAGAATCTAGCTTAGGCTTGTGTTTTTGGTTGATTGAGGTGAGTCTTTAGCCGAATGCTGATTGTGTTGTTGTGTGATTTACTTTGTTGAAGCTTTGGATTCATTAGGACCTTCTACAAGTAAATCGAATGGCAAGGAAAAGCTAGTTTGAGCTTTTGGCTACTAGGCAAAAGTGTAAACGATGAGTGTTCAGAATCGCTGCTATTAGACACAATTCATAGTGTTAATTGGGAGCTTAGGAATAGCCTAAACCCCTATCCTAACTTTCTAGTGTAAGCTTTCTGTTCCCCTTGATTTATTTTGGTAAAATGTGTGATTATGTTAATAATTTTGGATTGAGTATTACGATGTGATATTGTGACATGAGATGTATGTGATAGCTATTCTGAATTGTGTTGTGTTGTGGGCATGATAGACATGCCAAATGGCAATGATAATGATATGAAAATAATGCAAATATGTAGCAGAAGTAAGCGAAATTTTGGTAAGTACATGTGTGTTGAATTGTGGAATGTGATATTATTATGATAGGTAATATGTGAGAATACTTGTATATGATATATGATGTATTGATTTTAATGCACACATATTTGGTTGGATATATCATGGCTCAATGAGCATTATTGTGGCACTTCAAGTGCAATTCAATGAGAATTCGATAAGCATGCATTGCATACAAGTTTGTGATGTAAATTGATGAATATGAACAGGGATGATGTGCATTAAATCAATAATTAAAATTATGTAATTGTGGATATTTTGGCCTTGTGATCTCTTGAAACCATTGGATATAGTTGGCATGCTATAAGATTGTGAGTACTCACCCTTGTGTTTTATGATTTGGGCATTGAGGCCCTATGACAATTTGGAGAGATAGGGAATGTGAGCCAAGCTCCATTCACCGAGATATGTTGGTGTGTTGGAGAGTATTAGCTAAATGATATGCGTTTGGGATATGTTTGACTCTATAAGTCACTTGGTGTGTTGGAGACTCTATAAGTCACTTGGTGTATTGGAGATCTATGTATCCAATGTGAGGTAGTAGAGCCCACTTTTATGTTTCATAGCATCAAGTGCCAAATTATCGGTTAAATGTGATCTGATTTATTGTGATAATAAATGTGAGATGAATGCATAAATATGAAAATAATATCTTAAATGAGTTTATTTAAGTTTCATAAAAATGTTAGTATGTTCTCATAGTAAATTGCATATGTAATTGTGGTTGGGTTTGTTTTCATTTAACTTGTGGGTGCATGTAAATGTATAGGCTATAATTATCAGTTATTAAAGCATGTATACGTTGTTTAGTCTTGATGAATTATTGTAAAATGAACTATTTGCATATAAGTTGAGTGTAGTTGTGCGTGAGAGTAGATACTAGTTTTATGATTTCATAAAGCATGAATATGTTATTGTGACTTTGTTGGAAAATGGTTTTGAACGTCTTATACTATGCTCTTGTTTAACCTTTAATATTGTGTATACTTTATGGTTACTTTAGCATTCACTGAGTTTGTTTAAGCTCACCCACTCTATCAAGCCTTTGTAGATTATTAGCATTACGATGTGAGCGGTGAGGGGATATGATGGAAGTGATCCACGTTAGGCTTTAGTTTTTGTGTAGGTGATTTGTGAGGCCTATTTTGATTAGCAAAAAAATTAACAAAAAAACTCTGGAGATTGGCTTCGCATTAAAATTGCGAATCCAGCTTGCATTTTCAAAAACTATAACAGCCCGATTTTGGGCCTAGTCGGAACAGTAGTTTTGGGACCACAAATTCGACACAGAAAAGTTCATTCTATTATATTTTTATGGTCTACAATTTCACGGAATGACTTCGTGAAAATTTTGTTCAAAAATTTTGACGTTTGGGCACTCAATTTAGTCAAAAGGACTAAATTGTAAAAAGTGCAAAAGTTGAGTTCTACATGTTAGAGGTGTCTAATTGCTATGGGATTTTAAATTATAAGTCCTTAAATGATAATTAGACCATTTCTTAAGATAGTGGTCAAAAATGGACATGGTCAGATAAAATTTTAAAGTCTGGCAAAAAGGGCATTTTGGTTATTTGGTTAATAAAAGAATAAAAAGGGAAAATAAAGCCAAAATTTTCTCATCTTTCTTCTACCTTGGCCAAATTTCATAAGAAAACCATAGCTAGGGTTTTGTCAACTTTCAAGCTTGATTGTAAATACATGCTAGCCCCATTTTTAATGCTCTTTATGTTTTTGAAGTCGTTATCATCTGATCTATCTATTTCTACTATTAATTTAAGGAAAGATAAAGGTCTAGGGTTTGACCCATGTTGGATATTTGTGTACTTTGATGTCTAGTGGTAGATTATGCATGTTTAATGTTGGATAAACAACTTTTGCTAGGTAGTTTTTGATGAAAATGTCAAAATGACCTATTTGTAAACAAACTATAAAATGTGTGTAAAAATGTGATTAAATGAAAATTGTGGATTTCTATAAGTATAAAAGAGGATTGGCCAATCTTGGGAATCAAAGAAATTGAATAGATTTCATTTTTTGAGCGTATGGGCAAAAATGTAAATATGTCCAAGTTTAGGGGCAAAATGTAATTTTGTCATAATATGATTTTTGGACTGAATTGAATAATGTGAATAATAAATAAGTTAAATTTTCTATTATAGATCAAGAAAGACGAGGTTCAAACCTTGATCAAGGAAAAACAAGGTTATTAATGATTAGGTCTATTTCTACTATTTTTGTACCGAGGTAAGTTCGTATATAAATAATGCATTATTATTTATACTTTAATTATGTTATTATTTTATGAATTGTGATTTACTCTTTGAATGAATTCGACAAAGTTTGACAAGTGAGAAAAAAAATCTCGGTTGAACCTTAGGAATAGTTGGGATACAAATGTCATGACATTAAAGTTAGTTGAGATTACGTGTAAGACCATATCTGGGATATGGAATCGATGTCATATTTTGTGTAAGACCATAGTTGGGCCACTGGCATAGACATGAGATCCCATGTAACACCATATCTGGGATATGGCATTGGTATAGTACTATCTATGTGATATTTCTCGAGTATCCTTTAGTATTCCAAGTGGTGCAACGGAAACTTAACTGCAAAGTTTAAGTTGTGAAAGACTATGGTATTATGTGAAAGATTATGGTAATTTGCAAGTTGGTACAAGTATGTACATAAAACTCATGCTTAATGAGCTCAAAATGTGATGAAACCTCAGATTGGTTTGATTGAGTAAGTTATGATGTTAAGATTTTACCATCATCTATGCTAGGCTTGATTATGAATTCACAATGACATTTATGTTAATTTACTTTATGTTAAATATATGTTAAAGTGTGTATGATGCTTATTATTTGCATAGGAACTTACTAAGTTTTAAAGCTTACTCCCTTTCTTTTTCTCTTGTCTTATAGTGTCACCAAGCCAGCTCGGGGATCGAAGACATTAGAGATCCATTCACACTATCAAATTATCATTTTTGGTACTTATGATTACATTATTTTGAGTTATGGCATGTATAGGGACTTGGTTTTTTTGTTATGTGTCATAATTGATTTGGCCATATGTGTTGGCTTCAATAGTTGATAATTCATTTTGTAAATGACCATTTGATATTGGCTAATAATGGTCAAGTATATATATACATATGATGATGTTCTCATGAATGTGAGAAATTGCATGGTTGAGATGCTAAGTAGGTGATGTTTGCATGTGATAAATGATAGCATGGAAATGATATGTGGATGCCTTGTGTATGGCTGATTGGGTTGAAAGTATATGCTTGGATTGGTGCTATGTGTTGTTGTGTAGGTTGATGCATGGAAGGGTGGCAAAAAGGCTTGGTAAATAGCCTTATATTTGTCCACACGGGTGTCTGTCTAGGCCATGTACGACACACGGCATGCCCCACGGGCATGTGCTTCACTGTGTGTCCCCTACACCTTAATTGTTGTAAAACAGAATGCTCAATAATGAGCACACGGGCAGAGACACGGGCGTGTGCCTCAGCCGTGTGGACGGCATGGCCTTAAACATGGGCATGTGCCCTGGCCGTGTGAAGTCTGCACCTATTTTATGAAAAATTATGAAAATTTAATCGATCACATGGCCTAAGCAAATGGGCGTGTGACTTGGCCGTGTGACCTCAATTTGATGATGATGTCATAAACAAAAATCTCCCTAATTTGAACAAGGCCTGAACCACGGGCATGTGACCCCTTTTACATGAAAAATTTTCTAAGTTTTCCAAAAGTTTTAAAAGTTCTCGGTTTAGTCCTAAATCATTTTCGATGCATGTTTTAAGCCTCATATGCTTGTTTTAGGGACGATTGAATGTTTTTGAAAAGTTTTAAATTTGAGTGGAAATTCATATCTCGGTTTTAAATGTTTGCTTGTGAATAAGTTTGGTAATGCCTCATACCCTATCCCGGTGTTGGATACGGGTAAGGGGTGTTACAAAAGCATTCTCTTTGAATAGGGTCTAACTTAGCTCGCAAGATTGGTTCATACTTACAAATAGATTTTTCTTTTAGTCGTAAGACTGATTTGTCATACTGTCTCCATGGATATGATCCAACCTAGCTTGCAGTGGAGCTCGTTCTTTGAAGCTTATCACACTAGCTCACTTAGAGCTGCGCTCACTAACGAGCATGATTACTTAGGTTCATATGAGGAGCTTAGCTGATACATGGCTTACCACTAAGGTCATGGAGGAGCTTTGCTGATACACAGCTTGCCACTAAACTCTTGTGGGGAGCTTCACTGATAGATAGCTTATAAAACCATTTCTTAAAAAATTCTTTACAACCTTATCTCCTATAGGAGCTTGCACAAAGTTGTGGTTTAAAAATCATGTTTTCAAATCATACTTGAAAACATAGTTTCATAGCTTAAAACAGAGCGTTTCAGTAGACTTACCTTTAAACTTGTTTTGAAAACATATTTCTTAGAAAATGTATTCAATTAAATTTAAAATATAAGGAATTACCATATTCCAAATAATTCTAGACCACTCACACTTTGAAAATCATAAAATCGAACATACTCTAAAGATTACCGATCACTCGCACTTTTGAAAACTTAGTATAGAACATACTCATAACAAAACCTGATCACTCACACTTTTGAAAACTTAGTATGGAACATACTCATAATAGAACCTGATCAATCACACTTTTGAAAACTTATTATGGAATGAACTCATAATGGAACCTGATCACTCACCAAAAATGGAGAACTTAAACAAGTTTAGGTTTGCCTTTATCCTGCTTATTTTATTCTGCTATTGTTCATAATAATAAAATTAGAAATGAAATTGTATTACAAATAAAGACAATAAAATAAATAAATAAATCAATGGGAAATAAAAAGAAAAGAATAACTTATTGACGAAAACAAAATATTCAAACATCACGAAGGCTAATGCTTTGCTTGTCATGCTATAGGAGCACCGTAGTAATGATTCAAGTGTTGTCCACTAACCTTGAATGTAGCCCATGTTCTTAGGTCTTTAACAAAAAAAAAAAAAAACCATGTGAATACACTTGAATTACTTCAAAAGGTCCTGACCATTGAGATTTTAACTTACCAGGAAATAATTTCAACCTGGAATTAAATAATAGTACCTGTCTTCCAGGTTCAAATTGCCTTGGTAAAATTCTAGCATCATGCCATCGATTGGTTTTTTTCCTTATACAAACAAGTGATCATATGCTTGTGTTTGAAAGTCTTCCATCTCATTCAATTCTAGCAAGCTCTTGTTGCCAGCAGCAACCCAATCCATATTCAGCTTCATTATCGCCCAAAATGCTTTATGCTCAAGCTCAACATGTAAATGACATGGCTTACCGTAAACAAGTTTAAAAGGTGACATCCCTAGTGGTGTTTTAAATGCAGTTCGGTATACCCATAGAGCTTCATCCAATCTAGTAGACCTATCCTTTCGAGATGGATTCACCACTATTTCCAGAATTTGTTTAATTTCTCTATTAGAAATTTTAGCTTAGCCATTTGTCTGAGGGTGATATACCGTGGTAATTCTATGTTTCACCCATATCTATGTAAGGCACTGGCAATCATTTTGTAATAAAACTGGTATCCCTCGTCACTAATAATGGCTCTCGATGTACCAAATCATGTGAAAATGTTCTTATGCAAAAATTCCAATATCGACTCAGCATCATTAGAGGCTAGGGCTACTATTTCAACCTACTTAGAAACATAGTCTACTGCCAAAAGAATATACATCTTACCTATGAAAGGTGGAAACGGACCAATAAAGTCTATTCTTATACATCAAATAGTTCAATCTCTAATATACTTAGCAACGGCATTTCCTACCTCCTTGTAACGGCCCTAACCCGTATCTGTTACCGGATTAAGGTTATGAGGCATTACCAATCATAGTACAAATTATATCAATTATTAACATCTCAAACAAACATGATCGAATACAATAAATATAATGTGATTACATAGCATAATTAAACATTTATATACGTTCATAAACCATATAACCAAAATTTACAAAGAAACATTTTTCATTGACTAACCTCATTACTATTTATTTAGTCATCAATTTTTCAATGACCGAAAATGCCCATATCTATATTTAATATACCTAGGTAAGATATCAAATAACAAAATTAAATATACATGTATATATATAATCATGCTTAAACCTTATTTATAATCAAAATTATCATTTATCAATTCACAACCTAAATCAAATTCAAATGCGCATATACCAAATTCCATAATGCAACTTCTAATGTTTTTAAAACACATAATATGACAAGCTACCAATCAAGCACAATTAATCACATTCAACAATCATCTTAACCTTAAAGTCAAGTTAAGAACATTTGCCATGAGTAATTTACTGTAAGATTTGCTTCTAAAATGAGCTATTTATTAAATCAAACGTATGACATAATAAACATGTTAATTAACCAAACGATCAAGTATGCTTGCTTACATTACCGATTTTACCCGTTTAATGATCATGCATCAAGGCCGAATACAACCGAACCATAGTACCATAATTTAATCATTTCATTACCGAATCAAATCAATTGAATTTAAAATACACATGCACCAATATCATTCATAATCGAATATACTATCCCATATATATATATTCACTTTCCAAAGAACTAGCAAAGATTCATATATGTGATTACATATCAAACATACATATACAAACATTATGCTTAGCATGATTTTAAACTCATCCATATTCATTATCCAAGTAAAACTTGAACTCTTACCTTATTTAAGACTTGCATAACCTTAGATTATTTAATAATAAGACAAGCCATTTTTGCATGGCTTATATACATCAACAAAAACATCATTCAAACATTAAGCTAGCCTATACATGCCTTAAGTTCAAAAATTCAACTTTTAGAGTACCAAACTATGTCGATAGCGTGGTAGACTTCGATAATGATCCTCTGAGCTCGTAGCTGGAACAAAATCTATAAAACAAAGTAAAAACATAACACACAAAGTAAGCTAACTAGCTTAGTAAGTCTTAAGCAAAAATATTAAATCATATGATCATTCAAGCATTTACAAAACCATAATTAATATCATAACATTTTTAAAGCTTAATACTAATATGGTCTACTAATGCCAAATGCTAATGCCTTTTCTTTGACAACCTCAAAATATCCCCATATCACCTTAAATAAGCAAACTCACCAAATACACTTAAATTTAATATGTTTCCACATATAACCAAATCGAATAAGTGCAATATACATATCAACCACATATAATCCATCATACACATATGTAAACATATCCATTACCCTCACATATTGCATTTACACACATATGGCCGAATTCCAAAGGCACAACCAAGATCAATTTTCATTATATTATACTCATTATTTGTAAAGCCACATGCACATATTAAAATCTTACAAAAATACCTCAACTATATTTCATATTACTAACTTCAAATAATAATATAACAATTTACCTTATTCCTTGTAACTGTGAAGCTCATACATACCTGAACATTTAGCTTATTTGCAATAATTAAATTCCACCTTGTTAATGATCCATGATCCCTCAATTTATAATAAATCACCGGCATTAAGCCTGCTAGGCAACAAAGCCTGAAATACACACCGGCACTAAGCCTGCTAGACCCGAGGTCGGAAATTTGATCACCGGCATTTAGCCTGCTAAGCAAGAAGCCTGATACACTTCACCGACACAAGGCCTGCTAGGCTCGAAGCCCGAGTATCAATATAACTAAACCATTTCATACATATTACATATTACCAATATCACATATATCACACATAATTCATATTACTATCACATATCAAATTCAAATAAATTTAACTACATTTCATTATTAAAAATACTTATCACATTCGGCTTTGGCCAATTTCACACTTATAAATTCAAAATTCAGCATAAAATCAAGGTTATAACCGATATTAACGGTATTATATTGCTTAAAGACTTACCTCAAAAATCGTCAAACAGCAAAAATTGGCTATTCGATAACTTTTATTTTTCCCCGATCCAAGTCCGTTTTTCTTTGTTCTTGATCTTTGATTTAGCTAGATAAGTGCCGAACCCTAAGCTTTCTCCATTTCTTTTTTTTCTTACATTCTGCCAAAAGAACAAAAGATGATAATGATTTTACTTTGTTTTATTATTACAGATATTATGGTTATTATTATTTTACCAAACTAACCTTTATTATAAAATAATGTTAACATATAACTAAGGGTAATGGTGACTTATATAGTCCACTATCTTTAAGAAAGGGCTATTTGCCATTTAAAGACTTCATATTAAGAAACCACTAACAAATAGGCACCTTTCACTATAGTTTGTAACTTTTACACTTTACGCGATTAAGTCATTTTTATTTAATTAAGCATACAAATAATCAAATTTTCATACGAAACTTCCACACATAATAATTCACATATAATAAACATAGAAAATAATATTTAAATATTTTTCAAACTCGGATTCGTGGTCCCAAAACCACCGTTCCAATTAGGGTCAAATTCGGACTATTACAACCTCCCCCTTAGGGATTTTCATCCCCGAAAATCTTACTGTTAAACAAAGTCAGATATTGTTGCCTCATTGAATCCTCATGCTCCCATGTAGCCTCTTCTTTTCCATGTCGATTCCATAGTACTTTTACTAACAGAATTTTCTTGTTTCTCAACTCTTTCACATCATGAGCTAAGATACGGATCGGTTCCTCTTCATACGTCATATCAGATCGATTTCAATTTCAGACGGGGCAATCACATGTGACGGACCTTATCGTTATTTACGGAGCATTGAGACATGGAACACATTATGGACCTTTTCAAGCTCAGAGGGCAATCGTAATCTATACGCAATAGGCCCGTTTCGTTCAATGACTTCATACGATCCAATGAATCTCAGACTCAATTTGCCTTTTCGTCCAAATCAAAGCACTTTTTTCCACGGAGAAACTTTCAAAAATACCCGGTCTCTGACCTGAAACTCAATGTCTTTACGTTTCAAATCCGCGCATGACTTTTGGAAATCTGATGCAACTTTCAAACTATCTCGGATTACTGCCACTTTCTGTTCAGCCTCTTTAATCAAATCAACCCCGTGTATCTTGTTTTCACTGAGCTCGGTCGAGTACAATGGTATACAACACTTGCGGCCATATAGAGCTTCGTAAGGTGCCATTTTGATACTAGATTGAAAACTGTTATTATAAGCAAATTCAATCAAAGGTAAGTATCGTTCCTACGTACCTTTAAGCTCGAGGATGCATCATCTCAACATGTCTTCAAGTATCCGAATGATTCGTTCAGACTGACCATCTGTATGTGGATGAAAAGCTGTGCTAAAGTGTAATTTGGTACCTAAAGCATCTTGCAATTTCTTCCAAATCTGCGATGTGAATCTCAAGCCTCTGTCCGAAATAATGGAAATTGGCACACCATGTAATCTCACAATTTGAGATACATACAACTCAGCAAGCTTATCAAGCGAATAGTCTGTACGAATTGGAACAAAGTGAGCTGATTTGGTTAGTCTATCCACTATAACCCAAATTACATCTTTCTTGCTCGGTGTTGTAGGCAAGCCGAATACAAAATCTATAGTAATTCTGTCCCATTTCCATTCAGGTATCATGATCGGTTGAAGTAACCCAAAAGGCACCTGATGTTTGGCCTTTACTTGCTGACAAACTAAGCATTTTGAGACAAATTCAGATATGTCCCGCTTCATACCAGGCCACCAATAGAATTGTTTCAGATCATTATACATTTTCGTGCAACCCGGGTGAATAGATAATTGGCCATTGTGAGCTTCATTCAATATTGTCTTAATCAAATCTGAATCCTTTGGAACACATATTCGATCTTTGAATTTCAAGCAGTCATTCTCATCAATTCGAAACTCTGTCTCAACATTACTTTCACACTGAACTCGTCTTGCCAACAAATCTCTATCAACTTTCTGAGCATTACAAATTTGTTGAATAAACAACGGTCTTGCTTTTAATTCAGCTATTAATGAACCACCATCAGACATAACCATATGAGCGTTCAACGCATGAAGAGAAAATAATGACTTTCAACTTAAAGCATCCGCAACAACATTTGCTTTTCCCGGATGATAATCAATCACCAATTCGTAATCTTTCAACAGCTCTAACCATTTGTGTTGTCTCAAGTTCAAATCTCTCTGAGTCATCAAATACTTCAAACTCTTGTGATCTGAATAAACATGACATTTCTCACCAAAAAGATAATGACGCCATATCTTTAACGCGAACAAAATGGCTGCTAGCTCTAAATCATGCGTCGGGTAATTTCTTTTGTGAGGCTTCAACTGTCTTGAAGCATAAGCTACAACTTTGCCTTCCTGCATCAAAACGCAACCCAAACCATTCAAAGATGCATCAATATAAACTACAAATTCTGTAACACCCCAAACTTGGTCTATGCGTTAAGACCTAATTTGACATGTCACACGAATTGAATATACGTATAGTCTTTTAAAGATTCAAAAAAATGAATTTTCAAAAAAAATTGAAAAGGTGTTTATTGAAAACCAAGGTTGATTGTTAAATCTAATAATTTAAGACGTAAAAATTTATAATTTAAAAACCTAAAAAAATTTATTTAATGTTCCGACAATTTAAGAGAGTTCGAAGAAATTTTTGACAAAAAAGATTTTAAAAGAATTGTTACAAAAAAACTTTTGAGTTAAAATATTTAAGAATGAAAACCTTTTTTTCACGTTTATTTACGAAAACATTTATTTCTATTTTAGAAAAATAAAATCCCACTTAAGTACTTTAAAGCATATCATAGAATCCATCCATAAGTAAAACATCCATAAAATTTAACGGAGGCCTTATTACAACATAACTTAAATAGAAAATATTAAAAGTACTTTAAAGAAATCTGAAATTTAAATAACCCATTATTTGTAGTATGGCCTCCACTGAGTCGCCCCCGGCCCAAGCCTCCATCACTGATCATTACCTGAGAAGGGAAAGAAAACGGGGTGAGTTACTTAGAACTCAGTGTGTAACTCACTTACCATAGTCCACTGGGCCAAAACCATTTAAGCATTTATTTGGGTCTGAGCCCATTACAAATATAACAATTTAACATGTATAGAATGCATGTGATATGCAATTCCCAAAACCAAACCTAAATTTCCATCCACTACACCCATCCGTACCAACCAGCAACCTATGGGGAGCTTTAGTCACCCACCCCACCAACATACCAAACTGGGCATTAAGCCATATATCAAACTGGGCAAAAAGCCATATATCAAACTGGGCATAAAGCCATATATCAAACTAGGCATAAAGCCATATATCAAATCGTGGACAAGCCACCAGAATTTTGTAGCAAAGATACCAGAACTTCTCTTCATCAAAATCCCAACCCATGCAAATCATGTATGTAACATGCATAATAATTTATTCATATAATCATTCCAACATAAGGCCCATTATAAAAATTATTACAATCTGGCCCATATTACATTTTAGCCCATCTCACAATTTGGCCTATTTCATCTCATATCCCACATATGGCCCAAAATATCACATATGGCCCAAAATATCACATATGGCCCAAAATATCATATATGGCCCAAAATATCACATATGGCCCAAAATATCACATTTGGCCCATTTATCACTTTTTATCGTTTAAACCCATTAATGGCGATTTCAAAATTTTCATGATCTTAATACCGATTTCATGATCTTAACATTAAAGTGTTAATAATACCATATTTTTGATTTCACCAACTTTGCGAGTTTTAACCCAACGTTTACTATGGTATAGTCATCTAACCCATGAGATATAGTGTGAGATTACACACCTGATTACGGTGAGCACTACACTTTCCTGATCATCGACACCTAGAAATGTTATAACGCTCGATTAGAACACTTAACACTTAAAATAAATCTATTCTAAGATAAGTGGTCTAGATTTTTACCCTCGAAATTTCGAACAACAACTATTTGTCAGTTCTTCCCGGTTGACGGTTCACAACCCGATGGAAAATCTCGGATCGTCGGTGCCTCACGACTACGAACAACCTCGAATAACTGATTTTCACCGGATGAGGGTCCACAACGCGATAGAAAATCTCGGATGGCCGAAATAGCCCTTCGCTTGAATCTAGAGGGAGTAGTGAATCTGCCCCTCTTCCGATCACTATCCACCACCCTTTTGACCCTATCTTGTTTTCCTCCAATGACACAAGAATATTAGTCTAACTATTATTTCAAAAATTAAGACGATTGGTTTAAAGAAGCGAAATCGGCTTACCACGAAATCCTTACGTTCAAAGGATGAAAATCAAGCGATAGCGTCCCTAAAGTAACATCGATTAGTAAACCCCATCATTAATGAAATAATGAGTAATATGGAATCATTGATAAAAACCCTTACCTTAAAACTTTAGACTGAATCCTAGCGATTCACGATGATTTCAGATACTCCAAATTTCGGCCTTCCACTAAGTTTTTAAGATAGAGAAAAGATTCAAGTGGGTCATGGTATGATGATGATATTGATCCAAAAAGACCATCCTACACCAACATGAAATTTTAGCACAAAGGAAAAGGGGAAAATAAAAATACTAAAGTATTATACTAGCCACTTACCGAGTGATCAAAGTGTGAGAAGAAAAGAATGAAATGATTTGAGAAGAAGATAAGTGTGGTGAAAAATTCGGCTATGAAATAAAAGTATAAGACAATTAAGTGTTTCGGTTTTGGTTCATTTCAAGAATAGAAGATGAACGAAAAGAGAGATTTGAGGCTAGAGAGCATTCGACAATGGAGGAAGAAAAGAAAAGAGAAAATGGCCTTCAAGGTTTTGGTGTTTTCGGCACTAGTGGAAATGACTTGAGAGAATAGGCAAATTAAGACCAAAATGGTCAAAATGGAATGACCAAAAGAAAAACAAAAGATGCTTACCTAATGCTCAATGTGCATTCGGCTAGGGAGAGGAAAGATGGAGAGAAAATGCTTTTGAGAAAAACACAAAATGACCAGATGCCAAATGACCAACTAGCTACCAACCTTACCAAAGCCTTCAACAAAATTCGGTTACCCCCTAGCCCCCAAAACCATCCAAATACATGGACACCAAGGTCAAAGTTTGGCCATTCCAAACTTTCCAACCTTGTGTTCCCCCTACATGCCTTATTCCTATTATTTCCCTACCTTAAGTTTGCACTTGCCTTTTCTCTTAGCCACCCTACCATAAAAAAATAAAGTCCAACCTCCTCTATTGGTACTATATTTGACGGATCCGATCGATAACGCCTTAACATTGAGACGTGAAAAATGTTATGTATCTAACTCAACTCCAGAGGTAACTCAAGCTGATAAGCCAATGATCCTACATACTTCAACACACGATACGGTCCAATGAACCTAGGGCTCAACTTGTCCTTCCTTCCAAACTTGAAGATCCTCTTCCAAGGTGAGACCTTTAGAAAGACCTGATCTCCCACCGCAAACTCAATATCCTTACGCTTCAGATCCGCATATAATTTCTGTCTATCTGAAGCTTCCTTTAACCGAGCCCGAATTACCTTTACCTTTTCTTCCATTTTTGATATCAGCTCAGGACCCAATAACTATCGTTTGCCCAATTCAGTCCAACAAGTAGGAGTACGACACCTATGACCATACAATGCCTCGTAGGGTGCCATCGAATCTTTGGATGATAGCTATTGTTATCATAAACTCGCCAACGGTGAAAATCCTCCCAACTACCTCTAAAGTCAATCACACAACCCCTTAACATGTCTTCCAAAATCTGGATTACTCTTTCCGACTGACCATCTGACTGAGGATGAAAAGCCGTGCTGAAATTTAACTTTGTTCCCAGAGCGTCATGCAAAGCTTTCCAAAATCGTGATGTAAACCTAGGGTCCCTATCCGATATAATAGTCACTGGTACCCCATGCAACCTCATGATCTCCGCTACATACAACTTAGCCAACTTCTGCAGTGAGAAATCCATACGAACTAGTAGAAAATAGGCAGTCTTCATCAACCAAACCACTATTACCCAGATGGAATCTTTTTTAGTAGGTGTTAAGGGTAACCCACTAACAAAATCCATCATTATCCTTTCCCACTTCCATAATGGAATCTTCACCGGTTGTAGCAATCTCGACGGTAATTGATGTTCTGCCTTTACTTGCTGACACGTCAAGCACCTACTTACAAAATCCGTAACCTCTCGCTTCAACCCTGGCCACCAATACTGCTCCCGTAGATCTCAATACATTTTATTTCCTCCGGGGTACATAGAATAAGGGCTACTATGCGCCTCTCGCAGAATCATTTGTCTCAAATCCGAATCCATGGGCATACAAACTTTTACACGGAAACACAACACTCTATCTTTACTCATTCCAAAATCCCCTATTACACCACTTTCAACTTGTTGAACTAAGGGACCCAACTTTTCATCTGATAATTGCTTCTCATTAATCTGACCCAACCACACAGGCTTCACCTGAAGTTTGGCTAGAAGACTACCATCTTCATACAGGCTGAGATGAGCAAACATCGCTCTCAAATTCGATATTACCTTACGACTCAATGCGTCTGCTACCACGTTAGCCTTTCCAGAATGATACTCGATTGTGAAGTCATAATCCTTTAACAGCTCCACCCACCTCCGTTGTCTTAAGTTCAACTCCTTTTGGGTAAGGAGGTTCTTAAAACTCTTATGGTTTGTATAAATGATCGACTTCTCACCATAGAGATAATGCCACTAAATTTTTAAAGCAAAAACCACCACAGCCAATTCCAAGTCATGAGTAGGATAGTTGACTTCGTGCAGCCTTAACTGACAAGATGCATAAGCCACCACTTTTCCACCTTGCATCAACATACATCCCAAGCCTATGTGTGACGCATCGCAATAAACAATAAACTCTTTTCCTGCCTTAGGTTGAATCAGTACTGGCGCTTCAGTCAAAATCTTCTTCAATTTCTCAAAACTCTCTTGTTGTTTATCTGCCCACACAAACGGTAGTCCCTTTCGCAACAGTTTAGTTAGGGGTGCAGCAATCAACGAAAACCCCTCAACAAAGCGTCTAAAATAGCCAGCCAAACCTAAGAAACTCCGAATCTCAGCCACTGACTTTGGTGGTTTCCAATCCAACACAGCATCTACCTTCCGAGGATCAACTCTGATTCCTTCGGCTGACACAACATGTCCCAAGAAAGTCACTTCCTTCAGCCAAAATTCACACTTACTAAATTTGCCATAAAGTTGTTTTTCTCGCAGTATTTGAAATACTATGTGCAAATGTGAGTCATGCTCTTCTTCATTCCTCGAGTATACTAAGATATCATCTATGAACACCACTACAAACCGGTCTAAGTAGGGTTGAAAGACTTGGTTCATCATGTCCATAAATGCAACTGGTGCATTGGTCAAACCAAACGGCATCACCAAAAACTCATAATGTCCATAACGAGTTCGGAATGCCATCTTATGAATATCTACCTCCTCCACCTTGAGTTGGTGATAACCCGATCTCAAATCAATCTTGTAGAAAACTGAAGCTCCTCTCAATTGATCAAATAGGTCATCAATTCTCGGCAATGGATACCTATTTTTGATTGTCAACTTATTCAACTGCCTATAATCAATGCACATACGCATTGACCCATCCTTCTTCTTGATGAACAAGACCGGTGCTCCCCACGGAGACACACTCGGTTGAATAAATCCCCGATCCAACAATTCTTGAATTTGAGCCTTAAGCTTCGCTAACTCCTTTGGCGCCATCCTATAAGGTGCAATGGACACCGGAGTCATTTCGAGCAAAAGCACAATGCCAAACTCTACTTCTCGATCTAGAGGTAAACCCGAAAGTTCTTCGGGAAAGACATCTAGAAATTCTTTCATCGTTCTAACATCTTCCACCGATAATTCCTTGGCATCCAAAGCACTAATGAAGGCTAGGAACACTCCATACCCTTTTCGCACCAACTTTTCTGCCTTTAAAGCAGATACCACATTTGCTAAATAATTTCTCCGTTCGCTTATCATCACAACTTCCTTATCTTCCAAAGTCCTTATCAACATCCGCTTTGCAGGACAATCGAAATGTGCACGGTGCTTCACCAACCAATCCATGCCCAAAATAAGGTCGAACTCACCGAAAGGCAGTTCCATCAAATCCGCTAAAAATACTTCTCTTTGAATTTCTAAAGGAACGTCTCTATACAATTTATTCACGATCATAGACTGTCCTAAAGGACTAATTACCGTCATCTCTCTATCAGAAATCTCAGATCTAATATTTAGATTTCCTGATATAGCACTAGCAACATACGAGTGAGTAGACCCGATATCTATCAAAGCAGTAACAGGTATATCAAAGATGAAGAACGTACCGGTTATCACATCAGGTGCATCACCATCCTCCCGACACCTGACCGCATAGACTAACCCCGATTGTCTTGCCTCCGTATTACCTTTGAAGCCATTACCTCTACCCGGTGCACCTTGACCTCGTCCAGCGCCATTACCACCCCGACCTAGTCCACAAATTTCTCGGTGGCGGAAGCGCCTCTAGTTGGTCATGCATCGAGGTTCTGAGCTTCTTAAGTTAGAGCAGTCCGTCGAGGACAATTCTTAAGCTGGTGGTCCTTAGAACCACATTTGAAACACCCACCATGTAACACCCCAAACCCGGCCCATTCGTTATGATCGAATTTGAAATGTCACTGCGGAAAACGTTTAAAAATATTCTTACTTAAAAGTAAAAACCGTTAAAAATTTGTTGCCCTTGATAAAACATTTTCCTAATCTAAAACATTCTAAGTAAAAATTTAAGTTGTCATAAAAATACCGGATTCAAAACTTTAATATGACTTTTGAGATTTAAATAGCTTTTAAAATTAAACTTACAAAATATTAACCCACTTATAATCCAACTTAAACATAACAAATATTCAAATACTTTAAGGCCCTTATTACAATAAATGGATATTTAAAAAAATCTGAAGACATAAATTATATAAAATAAGGAACACAACTTCTTACGCATGGGCCACCTTGTATCCACTCCAACCCGGTCCGATCAACATCTATCACTGCGATGTTGGTAAAAATTAGGTGAGTCATCTGACTCGGTGTGCAATTAGTCCTTGAATTCCACCCACATGTCAAACCATATACTTACCCACATAACAAATATTAATGCAACTTATTCACATGCTTTTACTTATTGGACTTTTCCCACATTCGCATCAATAAAGTTCACATATTGGGCTTGGCCCCTAACTATATCACATTCTTATAATAGTGTAATTAACCACATGTTTCCACATACTGGGCTTGGCCCACTACCACATTAATCCTCATATCATACTAGGCTTGGCCCATTTTCACATTTATTCACATATCAGATAATGAGTCTATGCAAAATGCTCCCAACCCAGCCTAGGGTCCATCCATTATACCTACCTTGGCAAACCTGTTGCCCAAGGCCGTGGCTAATCCACCGATCACATAGTGATCCCACATATCCTTATCCACGAGGTGACTCGAGGTCATCCTCAGTCTACGGTGATGTACACAGCTATCATCCGTCGAGATGGGCACCTAGCCAACACCTCCCTTGATGAAGCACATAGCTAACATCAAGCGCCAATGTAGCACAAGGCTAACATCAGACCACGTACATAATGTACACCCTTTCTTCTTTCACATTCAGATCCCATCCCATGCACATGCAACATATGATAATGTCATAACATGGTAAAGTAATGCATGCACATGCTATTCAGCATACAATCACATTCTCGTTGGCATATTCACATTCTTAATAATTAATACTGACCTGATTTTCGATATACCCCTTAAGGGTATCCATTCATAATTTCCACTGCACATTTTAGCATTTACACAACACATACAACATAACATAAACCCGAAAAATAGTGGTTTAATCACACACTTTACTATTTAGCGAAATCCCGACTAGTTGAATCTAACAAAATCTTGACACGTGGTTTTTCATCCTCCCTTAATGCCAATTTGGTCTCCTACCAAATCCCGAAGGTTTTGATTATTCCTGTCGATATCCCTAAACCACCACAGTCACAATCAATCATTATTAACAACCAATATGGCCTATGGCCGAATATTTGCAATCACTTACCTAACTTATTTAAAACCCAAATACTTGCTTGCTCCTTGAATGCTTCAAAACCCGAAAAATCTCCTTTAATGCACCCTAACATTGGCATAAAAGAACCACATATTAATATGGCCTTAAACATATTCAGCCACCCTTAGAAATCAAGGCCTAACCACATGATTTCGGCACACCTATTGAGAGAGAACCTAATCCAATTACCTAAGGCAGAAATTACTTACCCTTCCACGTTGCTTACCACAAGTCTCCAAATCCCGAAAGATCACTTTACACTATCAGAACCGATCGAATTGCTTGCACCTAAAGTCTCCCTGAACACTGAGAGATTCGGCTTTAGAGAATAACAATGGTGTTTCGGCACTATACTAATAAAGAAGAAAAAGTAGAGAATGGGCTATAAAGTTCGGCTATGGCTCTCCAAGAATGATGAAGTATTCGGCTATCACAAAATAAGAGGAGAAGTTTGACAAGAGTGATAGGTTCGGCCAAGCTAGCAAATAGGGAGAAAAAGAATGAAATATAAATGGCCTTAATGCTCTTTGAAATTTCGGTCACTAACCAAAAGCATGTGAAAGCCAAAACTAGGTGACTTATCAGAAAAAGAAGGCGGCACTAATGAGATTAAAGAAGAAAAAGGAAAAAAAATATAATAACAAAAGATGATCACTCCTCCCATCAAAACGTTACACACACACCCCTAGAGCCTTATATTCGGCCATCACATTCCCACTTATCATATCCTACCTTTCGCTCCTCTTTTCTCTCTTTAACACCTATTCAAAATAAATAAAATAACTCACCTTTATCTATTATCATAACAAATAAAACAAAAACCCCAATTATCCTCTATCTACCCACTTAAAATAAATAATAACTCCATACTTATCCTACTCTTCAGCTGAATTTAAAAATAAAAAAAAAAACAACAAGCTTATCTCATCCTTTTTGGAATTCACATATAGTCCACTAGCTCTCCCCACTCTTGGCGCCAAAGCCCAAAAATAAACCACACTCCTTGCGACCAAAGAAGGTTCGAACCTCTTCCTCTTGAAGCCCTTTGACATAAATGCCCCAAGCCACCTTGTTGCTTTGGTTCTTTTGTGTCATCAACTCCCCATAATTTCTTTTAAAGCCTCCTTAGCCCAGCTTCCCTTCTTGACGCAAAGAGCAAAATAAAAACACACTTATGCTGCCATCAAGACTCGAAACCATGCCTTTCTCCCCTGCTCATGGCGTCATTCACCAAGGCCCTAAGTGGCGCCTTGCAGCCACTTTACCAAGCCCTCTTTCATGTCCAAAAGCACCCATAATTTTCCTTAAGGCCTCCGTAGCCCAATTACCCTTTTTAACGCCAAAAATAAAAGCTTCCAAGTGCCATTTCTGCAGCTCAAACCGCCTCCCCTTGGCACTCCATGTGACGCAACCTTCCATGCCCCCTAGGGTAGCGTCCCAAGCCACTTTACCACATGACTTCCTTGTGTCATAAATCCCACGCAAATATCTTTAAGGCCTCTTTGCCTAGTTTCCTCTTTTCCCTTAAAATTCTAATATTTTCCAGGCATTTCCCCTTCACCTAAAGTTCTCCAAACCCCTTAAACACACCCACCTATACACTGAGCCTATTAATTCATGAATTATGCTCCAAATGCATAACCCCTAATCTAGGATATTACAGTTCTACCCCCTTAAAATAATTTCATCCTCGAAATTACTTAGCTAATTGCACTCCTACTCACCACAATATGTTTACGCTGCGCACTCTAATCTTATAAAACTATCATACTTCCTAATCTCTAAGTTCATATGCAAAGCTTCGAACACTTTCACTGGCAATACAAGAAAACTCTACAATAATCAAAACAATTATGGGTATTCCAGAAATAAGAAACGTAGCAGTTGTCACATCTGGCACATCTTCCTCCTCGCGATGACCAATCAGATAACCAACCTTGGTTGCCTCGTCTGTACCTTCAAATCTACGTTCGGTGTTCCACGACCTCTTCCAGAACCATTTCCTCCATGGTTCGGACCACGACCCCTTGTCGCTTGCTGACCATTCCTGCCCGGCTACACTCCTCCTTGACCTTCTGTCCGGGCCCTATGCGGATCCTGAGGACAGTCTTTAATCAAATGAGTCTTAGACTTACATCTAAAACACTCCCGATTCTGATTCCAGCATTCGCCAACATGATACCTCTCACATTGAGCACATGAACGGTCCGGGTTTCCAGTAGCTGGCTTAATAATACGAGCAGAATTCTCAACCCTCGGTCTTTTCTGAAAGTTCTCAGACGATTCTGACAGTCTAAAACTCCTCTTATCCCGGTTCCTATCCTTATCTCTATTCTGTCTCACAGAGTCCTTAATTCCTTCTGCTATCTTAGCTTTCTCTACTAAAGCAGAAAACTCCCGCTCTTGATGTGGAGTGACTAACAACCTCAGGTCATCCCTTAGTCCGTCCTCAAACCAGACACATCGCTCATGCTCCGTAGCTACCACTCCTCGAGCATACCGGCTCAACCTCAAGAATTCAGCTTCATACTCTGCTACGGACTTGTTCCCTTGAACTAGCCCCAAAAATGCCTTCCTCTGCTCATCAATATATCGTGTGCCGACATACTTCTTCTGATATGCTGCCTTAACATACTCCCAGGTTAGATCCTCAGCTGTGGCACCATCCCGAACTGTTAGCCACCATTGATACACTTCATCGCGTAGCAGTGCCACCATTCTTTTAATTTCTCCTCAGGAGTCAGATCGAGCTCATCCATAATCCGTTCGATCGCCTCCAACCAATACTCAGCAGTACTGGGTGCCATACCAGATACTCCATGAAACACTTCAGCTCCGTTGGCTCGTAGTCGCTCAAGTACAGATTTCTTAGCTCTTATATTTCCACCCGATCCAGCCACCATTTCAAGAACTCGCAAGATCGTGCTGCGTCTGATCATCCGTCGATCTTGTTTGCTCAACTCCAAAAGCTGGTGGTGGTGGTAGCGGTACCTCATTCTTAGATCCTTGACTCGACCTAGCGAGTTTCGATACAGCCATTCTGCCTCTACCGCATCCACGACGACCACGTCCCCTAGAACTCATTTCTAACGCCGTGGTTTAATCTGTTTAAGAAGTTTTATGCATTAAAAATTTTGTTCCACTGTTTATCCACGAGCAAATTTTATGAAAGAAGTTTTCAGAAGTAGTTCTTTCGATCAAAATTTCAGGTTCAAGTTCACTATTCTAATTCAGAGAATCACATTCACATTCATCCACAACATTCAACACATCATTATGGGCATTTCTGACCATTCCTGACCCAGGGGTAATTTCATCATTTTCCCTACAGGAGTATTTTTGTAATTAATCGGGGTCAACTTTAAAAATAATCTTTACAAATCAAGGCATTTTGAAATCTCAAAGTCTCAAGGGTATTTTGGAAAATATTCTTCAAATCAAGGGTATTGCAGAAATTTTGGAAATCGGGGTTATTTTGGTAATTTTGTAAACCAGGGGTAATTTGGTAAATTTCCAAATCAGGGTATTTTGAATTTTTGCAAAATAGGGTTTTTTGGACACTTTTTGCAAAGTAAGAAAATTTTATTAAAATCGAGGGTAGTATGGTAACAAAAAAAAAATTTTCAAGCTAGGGGCATTTTAGTAATTTTACAACCAGAGGCATTTTTGTAATTTTGTAAATCGGAGATATTTTGGAAAAATTTTCACAACAATCTTTTGCTACAATTGAAAGGGTAGTTTAGGGATTTTAAAACTAGGGTTTCCATAAAAATATGGCTAGTCCCTTTCGGGTTTTAGTTATTGGGTTTAGCCCATGAATAAGTCCTCTTGGTTAGGGTGAACCGTAACTACGCACCAAGTAGGATTCGAGTAAAGAGGAGGTGAGTCGCTAGGACTACTTAAATACCAAGCTCTTACTGAATCCACTCCTAGACATGCGCACAACAGTTACCACACCCTAGCTCGGTGACCTAATCACAGGTTTGTTTAATGGTCCTTAAGTCTTATGTACTTGTGTTTGAGTAGACTAGTCCTAGGGTTCAATAGCCCTAATATTCTAATCTACGAGCCCAAATAAGCCCATAACATTTCACATATAAATCACTTCAATAGTCAGAGGTACTTACCTGGTGGACTTCGGGTCGGAGATACAGGTGCCATGCCAGAATACCTGAAAAATCTATGAAAGCCCATCTTAAAAAAATGTTTTTGGGCCCAAATCCCTCAAAGCCGAGTTTTGAACCGGGCTCTGATACCAAACTGTAACACCCCAAACCCGGCCCATTCGTTACGACCGAATTTGAAATGCCACTGCGGAAAACGTTTGAAAATATTCTTACTTAAAAGTAAAAACCGTTAAAAATTTGTTGCCCTTGATAAAACATTTTCCTAATCTAAAACATTCTAAGTAAAAATTTAAGTTGTCATAAAAATACCGGATTCAAAACTTTAATATGACTTTTGAGATTTAAATAGCTTTTAAAATTAAACTTACAAAATATTAACCCACTTATAATCCAACTTAAACATAACAAATATTCAAATACTTTAAGGCCCTTATTACAATAAATGGATATTTAAAAAAATCAAGACATAAATTATATAAAATAAGGAACACAACTTCTTCTCGCATGGGCCACCTTGTATCCACTCCAACCCAAATCCGATCAACATCTATCACTGCGATGTTGGTAAAAATTGGGTGAGTCATATGCACTCGGTGTGCAATTACTCCATTCCAATTCCACCCACACCCACATAACAAATATTAATGCAACTTATTCACATGCTTTTACTTATTGGGCTTGGCCCACATTCGCATCAATAAAGTTCACATATTGGGCTTGGCCCTAACCATATCACATTCTTATAATAGTGTAATTAACCATATGTTTCCACATCTTGGCTTGGCCCACTACCACATTAATCCTCACATCATCTTGGGCTTGGTCCATTTCCATATTTATTCACATATCAAATAATGAGTCTATGCAAAATGCTCCCAACCCAGCCTAGGGTCCATCCATTATACCTACCTTGGCAAACACATTGCCCAAGGTCGTATAATCCACCGATCACATAGTGATCCCACATATCCTTATCCACGAGGTGACTCGAGGTCATCCTCGATCTGATGATGCACACACTATCATCCGCCGAGATGGGCACCTAGCCAACACCTCCTTTGATGAAGCACATAGCTAACATCAAGCGCCAATGTAGCATAAGGCTAACATCAGACCACGTACATAATGTACACCCTTTCTTCTTTCACATTCAGATCCCATCCCATGCACATGCAACATATGATAATGTCATAACATGGTAAAGTAAAGCATGCACATGCTATTCAGCATACAATCACATTCTCATTGGCATATTCACATTCTTAATAATTAATATTGACCTGATTTTCGATATACCTCTTAAGGGTATCCATTCATAATTGCCACTGCACATTTTAGCATTTACACAACACATACAACATAACATAAACCCGAAAAATGGTGGGTTAATCACACACCTTACTATTTACCGAAATACCGAACTAGTTGAATCTAGCAAAATCTTGACATGTGGTTTTTCCTCTTCCCTTAATGTCGATTTGGTCTCCTACCAAATCCCGAAGGCTTTGCTTATTCCTGTCGATATCCCTAAACCACCATAGTCACAATCGATCATTACTAACAACCAATATGGCCTATGGCCGAATATTTGCAATCACTTACCTAACTTATTTAAAACCCAAATAATTGCTTGCTCCTTGAATGCTTCAAAACCCAAAAAATCTCCTTTAATGCACCCTAACGTTGGCATAAAAGAAACACATATTAATATGGCCTTAAACATATTCGGCCACCCTTAGAAATCAAGGCCTAATCACATGATTTTGGCACACCTATTGAGAGAGAGCCTAATCCAATTACCTAAGGTAAAAATTACTTACCCTTCCACGTTGCTTACCACAAGTCTCCAAATCCCGAAAGATCACTTCACACTATCAGAACCGATCGAATTACTTGCACCTAAAGTCTCCTTGAACACTGAGAGATTCAACTTTAGAGAATAACAATGGTGTTTTGGCACTATACTAATGAAAAGAAAAAGTAGAGAATGGGCTATAAAGTTCGGCTATGGCTCTCCAAGAATGATGAAGTATTTGGCTATCACAAAATAAGAGGAGAAGTTTGAGAAGAGTGATAGGTTCGGCCAAGCTAGCAAATAGGGAGAAAAAGAATGAAATATAAATGGCCTTAATACACTTTGAAATTTCGGTCACTAACCAAAAGCATGTGTGTAACATCCTGAAAATGGGCCTATGCATTTTCAGTTTAATTGTACCAAATGACATGTTTTATGTGTTATGAATGTATTTTGAATATTTTTGGAAACCTGGGAATGTATGGAAATGTTAAGTGAACATTTTGGAAACTTGGAAATGTTAAGTTAAAATAGGAAAGTGAACATTTTGGAAACTTGGAAATGTTAAGTTAAAATAGGAAAGTGAACATTTTGGAAACTTGGAAATGTAAGGAAATGTCCCAAAATGTAAGGAAATGTCCTGGAAATGTAAGGAAATGTCTTGTCTTAGAAATGTAGGGAGATGTCCAAGAAATGCTTTAGAAATGTTAAGTTTAAAAGAGGAAACTAAAACAAGGTGGCCTTAAGAAAATTAATAGGAGGAATTTTGACACACAAAAATGGGCTTGTTTAAGTGGCCTGAAGATATCACTTGAGGCCCAGGTAGGTGACGCCACATACAAGGGAATTGGGCCTAGGTTCGAGTCACTTGGGGAGCAAATAAAGGAGTTTTATTTTTGCTACAAAGAGCAGGGAAGTGGACGGCACTAAGGAACCCCAAGGGAAGAGTTTTATTCTCTTTAAATTTCGTCTAAATAGGAGATAAATAATAGATTTAATTATCATTATTTTTAGGAGATAATTGTTGGATTAATTCTTTTAATAAAGTGATAATTCAAAGGATAAAGTTATCAAAATAGAAGAGTGGTGGCCAAGTAAGGGATTCTGAGTAGTAAATTTCGCTATAAAAGGAAAAGAGGGCCATTCATTCTTTCTTCTAACTCTTTCTCTGCCGAATTCTCTCTAGGAAATATCTCCTTTCTTCATCGTTTTGCCAAGCCGAAAATACACCTTGTGTAGCTGAAACTTCATTACCAAATTGCTCAAACTCCTTTCTCTTCTTCTTTCATAATCTTCCAAAAGTCGAAAGTTTGCTAAAATAAAGGCCACAGCTGAATAGTTTTGAGACTTCAAACAAGGGGTTGTCGACTTCTGTATTAAGGGTAAGAACTAGTTATCATTCGATTTTCATCCTTTTTCTTATAAGATATGCCGAAATCTAGGACTAACCCCATTAATATCTTATTGTCGAAACTTTGAAGAGATCTTTCGGGATTTACTAAGTGTCGACTACAAGGAAGGAAAAGTTCTTTTCCCGAAGGTACACCATAGGCCGTGTGTTCCCTAGTTATTTGGTGAGTTTCGGGATTTAAAATCCACAAGGTAAGTATCTATAGCATCCGGCCAAGGCCTATATTGATACTAAGATCTATTTCTTACATGTTAAAAAGCAAAACTAAACTATGTAGAGATCCGATGTTTGGCGAATACAAGGAGGGTATAGCAAAGTTTTGGGATTTGACTATAGTCAATTTGACACAAGGTAAGCATATAAGTGTACAAATCCTACTAGGATTTGGTTTTGTGGCCGAATGAGTTTTTCATTAAATATTTAATATGGGTCGAATGTAGGGAGTTAAAGATCTAAGATCGAAAATTTGGGATTTCAAGTGAAATCGTTAAGCGAATCAGGTGTGTACCCTACCTTAAGTTTTAATACGTTCATGGCTATGTTTTAAATTAATTGTGTTATTAAGAATGTGAAAAGCATGGCTAAAGTACCATACAATGGTACAAAGTACTCAGGTACGTTTCCTACTCCCAATAGGATTATGAAATATGTTATAAGTAACATGAGAATAATGATAAGAATGTGAACTTTGGCATGTTAATGCATAATATGATTTGGGCATATGGGTAATTAAAAAGTGGAAGTGAAAGTGGTGACTTCGGTCTCACTATCTGAATGCGGTGACCTAAGACCGCGATATTTGAATGTGGTGACCTAAGACCACGATATCTGAATGTGGTGACCTAAGACCACGAAATCTGAATGTGGTGACCTAAGACCACGAATTTTATAAGGGCGATGAGCACGTCGACTGCAGCGACTACCTTCGATGGAGTGTAGCGGATGGAGGGTTGACTTAGTAGTCCCCACGGTGTGCAGGATGGTACGGGTGGTGTGTAGCGGATGGCTTATAGGTTTGGGTTCGGGTTGCATCATATTGTTTAAATGCTTTTTGAACATGAATGGTATTGTATGCCTGAAATATTAAATTTTAGTGTTGGTTACACATGGAGTCTGTTGACTCACCCTATTGTGGGATTACTTTTCAGGTGACGACCAGTGATGGACCGAGCCGGCAGATGATTAGTGGAGGCCATGTGAAGTTCAGATTTCTTTTATTTGGACTATTTTTTTAAGTATTTTAGAGTTTATTTTGGTTTTAATTTTGGGAATTATTTGATGTAATAAGGCCTTAGTAGAATTATTTTATTCTGTTTTTATTTGTTAAGCTTACAAGCCTTTATTTATTAAAAGATTAAGTAATCATTTTTTTTAAAAACGAATCCCAAACGTTTTGTCACCTAAAGTAAAGGATTTTAACAATGAAATAAACTTTTTTTCAACTCAAGCCCAACCCAAAATGATCTTTCTTTCAAAACACACAAGTTTTCCTAAGTAACAAAAGAATTTGAAATGGTTTACACGGGAACATACCAGATCCGGTCAAGGCTCATGGGTCGAGTTTGGGGTGTTTCAGTTTGGATCAGAGCCCAGTTTTAAACTCTCAGCCTTGGGTTTAAGGCCCAAAACGTTTTCAAAGTTAAGCCCGAAAGAAATTTTGTGAATTAAGCGAGTTTTTTCGGCATGGCCCACTAAGTCTCCAATTCAAGTCCACCGTAAGTACTTCTATCCATTGTGTGATTTATAGTATGACTTGTAGAGGGGTAGAAATGGAATGGAACGTAGAATAGAGATTAAGTACATTGAACCCTAGGGCTAGTGTACCCCAACAAAAACATAAGACTTAAATGCCTAACTAAACAAACCCATGATTAAGTCACCGAGTTAAGGTGTGGCAACCATGGTACGCATGTCTAGGATTGGTTTTGGTGGGAGCTTGGTATTTAAGCAGTCCTAGTGACTCACCTCCTCTCCACTCGAATCCTACCTGGTGCGTGGCTACGGTTCACCCTAACCAAGAGGACTTAGCTACGGGCTAAACCCGTAACTAAAACCCGAAAGGGACTAGCCAAATTTTTATGGAAACCCCAGTTTCAAAATTTCTAAATTACCCTCTTGATTTGAAAAGATTATTCTTATGAATTTTCCTGAAATATTTCTAATTTAAAAATTTACTAAAATACCCCTAGTGGTAAAATTACAAAAATGCCCTTGGTTTATGAAATTTCCAAATACCCACAGTTCTTATCAAAATTTCACTACTTTGCTTAAAGGAACCCTAAATTTACAAAATATCAAAATACCTTGATTATGGAAAAAAATTATTTACGAAAATACCCCTGTAGGGCAAATTACAAAAATACCCCTGGATAGTGGAAAAACAACAACAATGAAAACTACAACATTTCTCTGAATGAACGAAAGTTCATAATTGATTGATGGATGTATGAATGTAAAGACTGTGTGCATGTATGAATACGAAAGAACCACTCCTAAAATTCTTTTCACAAAACTTCTTCGCGGTTAAACAGTGGAACAAAGAACTAATGCATAAAACTTTTTAATTAGATTAAATCGCGACGTTAGTAATGAGTTCTAGTGGACGTGGTCGAGGTAGTATCTAAGAAATGTGTTAGTTTTGTTAAGATCAGAGTGCGCAGCAAAGGCGTAGTGGGATGAGTTAAGTTTGAACGATAGTAAGCAATTTCGAGGATGAAATTATTTTAAGGGGGTAGAACAACTGAAACACCCCAAACCCGGCCCACAAGCCTTGACCGGATCTGGTATGTTCCCCATTGTAAACTGTTTCAAATTCTTTTGGTACTTAGGAAAACTTATGTATTTTGAAAGAAAGATCGTTTTGGGTTGGGCTTGAGTTGAAAACAAGTTTATCTCATTGTTAAAATCCTTTACTTTAGATGACAAAACGTTTAGGCTTCATTTTTAAAAAAAATGATTACTTAATCTTTTAATAAATAAAGGCTTTTAAGCTTAACAAATAAAAACAGAATAAAATAATTCTACTAAGGCCTTATTACATCAAATAATTCCCAAAATTAAAACCAAAATAAACTCTAAAATACTTAAAATAAAATAGTCCAAATAAAAGAAATCTGAACTTCACATGGCCTCCACTAATCATCTGCCAGCCCGGTCCATCACTGGTCGTCACCTGAAAAGTAATCCCACAACGAGGTGAGTCAACAGACTCAATGTGTAACCAACACTAAAATTTAATATTTCAGGCATACAATATCATTCACGTTCAAAAAGCATTTAAACAATATGATGCAACCCAACCCAAACCTATAAGCCATTCGCTACACACCACCGCACCATCATCCTCGCACAGTGGGACTACTAAGTCAACCCTCCATCCGCTACACTCTATCGAGGCGTCATTGCGATGAACGTGTTCATCGCCTCTTATAAAATTTGTGGTCTTAGGTCACCACATTCAGATTTCGTGGTCTTAGGTCACCATATTCAGATATCGTGGTCTTAGGTCACCACATTCAGATATCGCGGTCTTAGGTCACCGCATTCAGATAGTGAGACCGAAGTCACCACTTTCAATTCCCTTTTAATAACCATATGCCCAAATCATATTATGCATTAACATGCCAAAGTTCACATTCTTATCATTATTCTTATGTTACTTATAACATATTTCATAATCCTATTGGGAGTAGGAAACGTACGTGCACCTGAGTACTTTGTACCATTGTATGGTACTTTAGCCATGCTTTTCACGTTCTTAATAACACAATTAATTTAAAACATAGCCATGAACGGATTAAAACTTAGGGTAGGGTACACACCTGATTCGCTTAACGATTTCACTTGAAATCCAGAATTTTCGATCTTAGATATTTAACTCCCTACATTCGCCCATATTAAATATTTAATGAAAAACTCATTCGACCACAAAACCAAATCCTAGTAGGATTTGTACACTTATATGCTTACCTTGTCATCAAATTGACTATAGTCAAATCAAAACTTTGCTATACCCTCCTTGTATTCGTGAAACACCGGATCTCTACATAGGTTAGTTTCGCTTTTTAACATGTAAGAAATAGATCTTAGTATCAATACGGGCCTTGGCGGGATGCTATAGATACTTATCTTGTGGATTTTAAATCCAAACTCACCTAATAACTAGGAACACGCGCCTATGGTGTACCTTCGGAAAAGAACTTTTCCTTCCTTGTAGTCGACACTTAGTAAATCCCAAAGATCTCTTCAAAGTTTGACAATAAGATATTAATGGGTTAGTCATAGATTTCGCATATCTTATAAGAAAAAGGATGAAAATCAAATGATAACTAATTCTTACCTTTAATACAGAAGTCGACAACCCCTTGTTTGAAGTCTCAAAACTATTTGGCTATGGCCTTGATTTTAACAAACTTTCGGCTTTTGGAAGATTATGAAAGAAGAAGAGAAAAGAGTTTGAGCAATTTGGTAATGAAGTTTCGGCTACACAAGGTGTATTTTTGGCTTGGAAAAACGATGAAGAAAGGAGATATTTGCTAGAGAGAATTCGGCAGAGAAAGAGTTAGAAGAAAGAATGAATGGCCCTCTTTTCCTTTTATAGCCGAAATTTACTACTCAGAATCCCTTACTTGGCCACCACTCTTCTATTTTGATAACTTTATCCTTTGAATTATCACTTTATTAAAAGAATTAATCCAACAATTATCTCCTAAAAATAATGATAATTAAATCTATTATTTATCTCCTATTTAGACAAAATTTAAAGAGAATAAAACTCTTCCATTGGGGTTTCTTAGTGCCGTCCACTTCCCTGCTCTTTGTAGCAAAAATAAAACTCCTTTATTTGCTCCCCAAGTGACTCGAACCTAGGCCCAATACCCTTGTATGTGGTGTCACCTACACGGCCTCAAGTGATATCTTGAGCCACTTAAACAAGCCCATTTTGTGTGTCAAAATTCCTCCTATTAATTTTCTTAAGGCCACCTTGTTTTAGTTTCCTCTTTTAAACTTAACATTTCTAAAGCATTTCTTGGACATCTCCTACATTTCCAAGACAAGACATTTCCTTACATTTCCGTGACATTTCCTTACATTTCGGGACATTTCCTTACATTTCAAGTTTCCAAAATGTTCACTTTCCTATTTTAACTTAACATTTCCAAGTTTCCAAAATGTTCACTTTCCTATTTTAACTTAACATTTCCAAGTTTCCAAAATGTTCACTTAACATTTCCATACATTTCCAGGTTTCCAAAAATATTCAAAATACATTCATAACACATAAAACATGTCATTTCGTACAATTAAACTGAAAATGCATAGGCCCATTTTCAGGATGTTACAATGTGAAAGCCAAAACTAGGTGACTTATCACAAAAAGAAGGCGGCACTAATGAGATTAAAGAAGAAAAAGGAAAAAAATATAATAACAAAAGATGATCACTCCCCCCATCAAAACGTCACACACACACACCCCTAGAGCCCTATATTCGGCCATCACATTCCCACTTATCATATCCCACCTTTTGCTCCTCTTTTCTCTCTTCAACACCTATTCAAAATAAATAAAATAACTCACCTTTATCTATTATCATAACAAATAAAACAAAATCCCCAATTATCCTCTATCTACCCACTTAAAATAAATAATAACTCCATACTTATCCTACTCTTCAGCCGAATTTAAAAAAAAAAAAACAACAAGCTTATCTCATCCTTTTTGGAATCCACATGCAGTCCACTAGCTCTCCCCACTCTTGGCGCCAAAGCCCAAAAATAAACCACACTCCTTGCGGCCAGTAAGGTTCGAACCTCTTCCCTCCTGAAGCCCATTTGACGCAAATGCCCCAAGCCACCTTGCTGCTGGTTCTTTTGTGTCATCAACTCCCCATAATTTCTTTTAAAGCGTCCTTAGCCCAACTTCCCTTCTTGACGCAAAGAGCAAAATAAAAACACACTTATGCTGCCATCAAGACTCGAACCCAAGCCCTTCTCCCCTGCTCATGGCGTCATTCACCAAGGCCCTAAGTGGCACCTTGCAGCCACTTTACCAAGCCCTCTTTCATGTCCAGAATCACCCATAATTTTCCTTAAGGCCTCCGTATCCCAATTCCCCTTTTTAACGCCAAAAATAAAAGCTTCCAAGTGCCATTTCTGCAGCTCGAACTGCCTCCCCTTGGCACTCCATGTGACGCAACCTTCCATGCCCCCTAGGGTGGCGTCCCAAGCCACTTTACCATATGACTTCCTTGTGTCATAAATCCCACGCAAATATCCTTAAGGCCTCTTTGCCTAGTTTCCTCTTTTCCCTTAAAATTCCAATATTTTTCAGGCATTTCCCCTTCACCTAAAGTTCTCCAAACCCCTTAAACACACCCACCCATACACTGAGCCTATTAATTCATGAATTATGCTCCAAATGCATAACCCCTAATCTGGGATATTACACACCAGTTCTTTTTCAGCATTCACCTGGGTGTCATTTTCCACAGTCAGCACACAGTTGAATCTGATTGGTAGCCACAAGTGCTCTAGCTTGAGCTGGCTCATCATTCCGAGGCCTCTTTTGGAACCTTTTAGCAGGACTCGAGTACTTAAAGTCCCTCTTGCCTCTGCCTCTTTCCCGTTCTAACGTTCAGAGTTCTTAGCCTCTTCACTATTTTGGCTTTCTCCACAAGCGTGGCAAAAGTCCTTACTTGTTGTGGGGCTATCAGTACCCGCAACTCATCATTCAGCCCATCCTCGAAACGTACACAGCGCTCATGATCAGTTGGCACTATTGTCCGAGCATAACGACTCAAGTGTAGAAATTCTACCTCGTAAATGGCCACCGTCTTATTTCTTTGAACCAGATTAAGGAACTCCTTCCTTTGGGCATCCACATAGCTTGCCCGACATACTTTCCTTGGAATGCAGTTTTGAATAAATCCCAAGTAACATGTTCAGCCTGAGTGCCTTCTCGAACAGTAAGCCACCATTGATACGCCTCGTCCCTCAACAAGGACACTATTCCTCTTAGTTTCTGCTCGGCGGTGCACTCCAAATCATCCATGATTTGCTCCACTGCCTCGAGCCAATACTCCGCTACATTTGGAGCTACACCTGAGACTCCTCTAAAAACCTCGGCACCACTTGACTTAAGTTGTTTCGATATTGATCCACGAGTTGTTGGCCCAATTCTACCCCAGTAACCTTTTCTAGGACTCGCAACATTGCTTGGCTCAAAAAAATGACCTCTCTCATATGGTCATGGGATCCATTTCCCGACACAGGTGATGTCGGTGCATCCATTTCTGGCATATGTCCCGATGCCTCAGACACAGCTCTAGCACCTCTGAAACACCCCACACCCGGCCCACGAGCCTGAACCGGATCTGGTTTGTTCCTTAAGTTAACCGGTTTTCAAGTTCTTTGTTACTTAGACAAAATTTGTATAATTTTTGGAAAAATATTATTGTGGATTGGGCTCAGTTGGGAACCCATTTAATCTATTTGAAAATAAAATTTTAATAAGGTGACAAAATAATCTTTAAGGTTTAAATATATATATATCTTAAACTTTAGTCTTAAATAGTTATGATGTAATAGTTAAGGTAAAGCAAAATAAGAAAATCCACTTGGGCCTTATGGCCTTATTACATCAAGTAAAACCCAAAAATAAAATTAAAGGTATTAAAAAGAAATAAAGTCAAAATTAAATAAAATCTTCAAATGAAGCATGGCCACCTCAAGGTCTACCGTCCCGATCGATCCTTGTTCATCACCGAAAAAAAGTCCCACAAGGGGTGAGTCAACAGACTCAATGTGTACACAATACTAACATTCAAGATCAAGCATACATGTTCATATTCATATAAAATGATGATGCAACCCAAACCCAAGCCTATTTGACCATCCGCTACACACCACCGTACACCATCACACAAGTGGGGACTACTAAGTCAACCCTCCATCCGCTACACACCATCGAAGGCGATCATTTGCGATCGGCGTGCTTTCATCGCCCATATAATTTGTGTCATTAGACACCATATTCAAATAATGTCATCGAAGTTACCAAATTCAGATAATGTAACCGAGTCACCATATTCAAATTTTGTGACCGTAGTCACCATATTACATTGGTGAGACAAAGTCAACACCTTCTTCCCTTTCACATAGATCCCGAATGCCCCATAAATTTTATATCATGCATAACATACTTAATTCTCATTCATGTTACTATTCATATGTTCAAAATATATCATATTAGTAATCCTATCAAGTAGGAAACATACACAGGTACTCTTACCACATCCGTGGTACTTAGCCACATTCACGTTCTTATGCATATTCATATATTAAAATAATTGCCATATGATATATCGAAAGTTAGTGTGAGTACACACCTGATCTGCTTAATAGGTTCCTTGAGATCTCAAAAATCCCGATCTAACTTTAGATCTGTTAATTCCTATATTCGGCCCATCATATAAAACACATTAATAACCTTTTTGCTTTTAAAACCAAATCCTAATAGGAATGGTATTACTAATACTTACCTTGCTTGCCGATTTGATTGATCAAATTCCAAAAATTGCTAGTATCCCTTTTCCTTGAAATCGGCTAACACTAAATCATGTAACCATGTGAGTTTCCGGCTTTTGAAATAATGGAAAATAATTCCAAATATCAAAAATAAGCCTTGGCCGAATATCACTTACCATACATATTCCAAATCTGAAGAGGATTCCTTTATATGCCTGTCGAAATCCCTATAACTTCATGTTAGAATAAATCTAACTTTGAAAACATGAATCATCACCCTTAACCGAATATTCATACATCTTACCTTAGATCCTCAGATTTCCCAAAAGATTCCCCCTTGTATTCGACAGTTGTAAAAAAAAAGATCCTGAGAGATCCTTGTAGATTCGGCCATGAACAAGAATAGGGATTAGACCCTTCTCTTTCGGCAAAATAGAAAAGAAAAGGATTTGAATAATGCTTAACCTTACCTTTAATGCCTTTAATCGATTGCTTCCTTGCCTAGAGTCACGAGATTTGGCTATGGAGTTTTAATCGAGATCAAAAGAAAAGGTTTTGGCTTGACGATGAAGAAAAGAGAAGAAGAAAAGATGAAAAGAAAATTAGAGAGGGGAGTTTTGCTATGGAATTTTCGGCAAAGCCTAGAAAAGATGAGAGAATAGCCTAAATTCTCCTCCTTTAGCGAAATTGCTAGGCCAAGAGTCCTTGACTTGGCCACCAATCTTCCTTGTGATAATATTATCTCTTTCATTTAAAATAAAAGCCTTTAATCCATCAATTATCTCCTCAAATAATCCAATTAAAGAAAATCCTTTATTTATCACTTATTATTCACATATTTATGCAAATAAAACAACTCCTTCTCTAGAAACCGGTCCCACCTCAAATTTACGGAAGCAAAAATAAAACTTATTTATTTGCTTTTCAAGTGACTCGAACTCGTGCCTATTTCCCTGCATG
This sequence comes from Gossypium rotundifolium, assembly GCA_025506655.1. Taxonomy (NCBI): domain Eukaryota; kingdom Viridiplantae; phylum Streptophyta; class Magnoliopsida; order Malvales; family Malvaceae; genus Gossypium; species Gossypium rotundifolium. The sequence goes on along the minus strand of CP106733.1, from coordinate 103,091,455 downwards.
TGACGCCATTTCCATAGGCCCCAGTGGCATCTTGAGCCACTTTTCCAAGCTTTTTGTGTGTCAAAATTCTCCAACTTTTTCTTTTAAGGCCCTATTGCCCTTATTTCCTATTTTGGACTTTAAAATTTGACATTCCTACATCATTTCTAAGTTTCCTAAAATTTTCGATCGGCTCTGTAAACTTGCCATTTTCTTACATTTCCAAGTTTCCAGAAATGTTTACTTTCCATTTTTGAATCATTTCCAAAAATGTTCAGGTTTCCAAAAATGTTCGTTTCCATTTTCATTTCCATTTCCATTTCCATTTCTAGGTTTCCAAAAGTATCAAAAATTTATTCATAGTACCTGAGACTTGACATTTCGTACAATTAAACTGAAAATGCATAGACCCTTTTTAGGATGTTACAACCTCGGCCTCTACCACGGCCACATCTACCACGTCCACGTCCTCTAGCGCTCATATTGACTAATTCAGTTTAATCTGTTTACAAGTTTTATGAATCAGAATAATATTTCAGTGTTTATTAATGATATTTTATGAGATATAAGAGATAGGGTTGTTTTCGTAATCACATCCTCTAGTCTCAATCTCTACAGTTTCAACACCTAAAACTAGAAGTTCTAGAGTGCTCCTATGATCATATCACAATAATAATCATTCAGTATACAAATACTTACTTGACTTGGTGCCGGATGCTCGTGATGCCATACTACCTTTAAATCATAAATTCTATAAATTCAAAATAGTTTTAAACAAAAATTGTTGTTGAACCCAAACCACAGAAGAGTTTTGAAACTGGCTCTAATACCATAAAATGTAACACCCCAAACCCGGTCTATGCATTAAGACCTGATTTGACATGTCACACGAATTGAACATACGTATAGTCTTTTAAAGATTCAACGAAAATAGATTTTCAGAAAAAAAATTTGAAAAGGTGTTTATTGAAAACCGAGGTTGATTGTTAAATCTAATAATTTAAGACGTAAAAATTTATAATTTAAAAACCTAAGAAAATTTTATTTAATGTTCCAAGATTTTAAGAGAGTTCGAAGAAATTTTTGAAAACAAAGATTTTAAAAGAATTGCTACAAAGAAACTTTCGAGTTAAAATATTTAAGAATAAAACCCTTTTTTCACATTTATTTACTGAAAACGCTTATTTCTATTTTAGAAAAATAAAATCCGACTTAGGTACTTTAAAGCATATCATAGAATCCATCCAAAGGTAAAACATCCATAAAATTTAACCAGAGGCCTTATTACAACATAACTTAAATAGAAAATATTAAAAGTACTTTAAAGAAATCTGAAATTTAAATAACCTATTATTCGTAGAATGGCTTCAACTGAGTCGCCCCCGACCTAAGCCTCCGTCACTGATCATTACCTGAGAAGGGTAAAGAAAATGGGGTGAGTTACTTAGAAGTCAATGTGTAACTCACTTACCATAGTCCACTGGGCCAAAACCATTTAAGCATTTATTTGGGCTTGAGCCCATTACAAATATAACAATTTAACATGTATAGAATGTATGTGATATGCAATTCCCAAAACCAAACCTAAATTTCCATCCGCTACACACCACCCGTACCAACCAGCACACCTGTGGGGAGCTTTAGTCACCCACCCCGCCAAAACACCAAACTAGGCATAACGCCATATATCAAATCGTGGACAAGCCACTAGAATTTTGTAGCAAAGCTACCAGAACTTCTCTTCATCAAAATCCCAACCCATGAAAATCATGTATGTAACATGCATAATAATTTATTCATATAATCATTCCAACATAAGGCCCATTGTAAAAATTATTACAATCTGGCCCATATCACATTTTAGCCTATTTCACAATTTGGCCTATTTCATCTCATATCTCACATATGGCCCAAAATATCACATATGGCCCATTTATCACTTTTTATCGTTTTAGCCCATTAAGGGCAATTTCGAAATTTTCACGATCTTAATACTGATTTCATGATCTTAACATTAAAGTGTTAATAATACCATATTTTATGATTTCACCAACTTTTCAATTTTTAATCCAACGTTTACTATGGTATAGTCATCTAACCCATGAGATACAGTATGAGATTACACACCTGATTACGGTGAGCATTATACTTTCCTGATCGTCGACACCTAGAAATGTTATAACACTCGATTAGAACACTTACCACTTAAAATAAATATATTCTAAGATAAGCGGTCTAGATTTTTACCCTCGAAATTTTGAACAACTACTATTTGTCGGCTCTCCCGATTGATGGTTCACAACCCGGTGGAAAATCCCGGATCGTCGGTGCCTCACGACTACAAACAACCTCGAATAATTGATTTTTACCAGATGAGGGTCCACAACCTGGTGGAAAATCTCAGATTGTCGAAATAGCCCTTCGCTTGAATCTAGAGGGAATAGCGAATCCGCCCCTCTTCCGATCACTATCCACCACCCTTTTTGACCCTATCTTGTTTTCCTCCAATGACACAAGAATATTAGTCAAACTATTATTTCAAAAATTAAGACGATTGGTTGAAAGAAGCAAAATAGACTTACCACGAAATCCTTACATTCAAAGGATGAAAATCAAGCGATAGCGTCCCTAAAGTAACATCGATTAGTAAACCCCATCATTAACGAAATAATGAGTAATAAGGAATCCTTGATAAAAACCCTTACCTTAAAATTTTGGACTGAATCCTAGCGATTCACGATGATTTCGGACACTCCAAATTTCAGCCTTCCACTAAGTTTCTAAGATAGAGAAAAGATTCGAGTGAGTCATGGTATGATGATGATATCGATCCAAAAAGACCATCCCACACCAACATGAAATTTTGGCACAAAAGAAAAAGGGAAAATAAAAATACTAAAGTATTATACTAGCCACTTACCGAGTGATCAAAGTGTGAGAAGAAAAGAATGAAATGATTTGAGAAGAAGATAAGTGTGGTGAAAAATTTGGCTATGAAATAAAAGTATAACACAATTAAGTGTTTCGATTTTGGTTCATTTCAAGAATGGAAGATGAACAAAAAGAGATATTTGAGGCTCGAGAGCATTCGACAATGGGGGAAGAAAAGAAAAGAGAAAATGGCCTTCAAGGTTTTGGTGTTTTCGGCACTAGGGGAAATGACTTGAGAGAATAGGAAAATTAAAACCAAAATGGTCAAAATGGAATGACCAAAAGAAAAACAAAAAATGCTTACCTAATGCTCAATGTGCATTCGGTTATGGAGAGGAAAGATGGAGAGAAAATGTTTTTGAGAAAAACACAAAATGACCAAATGCCAAATGACTAACTAGCTACCAACCTTAGCAAAGCCTTCAACAAAATTCAGTAACCCCCTAGCCCCCAAAACCATCCAAATACATGGACACCAAGGTCAAAGTTTGGCCATCCAAACTTTCCAAAACACATTCCTTATAATGTGCCTTGTGTTCCCCCTACATGCCTTATTCCTATTATTCCCTACCTTAAGTTTGCACTTGCCTTTTCTCTTAGCCACCTTACCATAAAAAAAATAAAGTCCAACCTACCATAATTGCTAGCTTGACCGACACTAAGGAGATGGAAAGCAAGAAAAATAAAATTCTCATGCATAACAAGGGATTCGAACCTCCTCCCTCAAGCAACACTCGTGGCGTCATAATCCCCTTTACTACTTGCGCATCTTATGCTAACCTTTGCCACTTAATTTCCTTAAACATCAAGGTTACTTGTTCCACTTCAATAAAGTACTATTTACCAAAATTTATTCCAAAATCCAATTAAATCCTGAGCCTTCTCGAGACTATTAAAACACACATATTGAATCATTTCATTAGCGAAGCACCAAAATTATACAACATATCGATTCTCAATTTTTTTAGGATGTTACAAATTCTTTACCTAATTTAGGCTAAAATAACACTGGAGCTTCGGTCAAGAGAGCTTTCAACTGATCAAAACTTTTCTGACATTTTTTCGTCCATTCGAACTTGACATCTTTTTGTAATAGCTTTGTCAAAGGTGTGGCTATCATAGAAAAACCTTCACGAATCGTCTATAGTAACCAGCAAGTCCTAGAAAGCTTCAATTTCAAAAACATTCCTTGGTGGTTTCCAATCCAATATAGCCAATATTTTATTCGGATCAACCCGAATGCCTGACGCTGAAACAACGTGACCCAAAAAACTGACCTCATTCATCCAGAACTCACATTTACTAAACTTTGCATACAACTGTTTATCTCGCAAAGTTTGTAGCACCAGTCTCAAATGCTCAGCATGCTCAGTTTCACCTCTGGATTAGATCAGAATATCATCTATAAACACTACCACAAACCGATCCAGGTTCCGTCTGAAAATCTGATTCATCAAAACCATCAAAACAACAGTAGTAAGTCCAAAAGGCATAACCAAGAACTCAAAATGTCCATACCTCGTTCGAAAAGCAATCTTTGGCACATCGAAATCTCGACTCACAACTGATAATAACCCGATCTCAAGTCTATCTTCAAAAACACTGAAGCCCCTTTCAACTGATCAAACAAGTCGTCAATCCGAGGCAACGGTATTTATTCTTTATAGTCACGTTGTTCAACTACCGATAATCAATACACATTAGCATAGTCCCATATTTCTTTGTCACAAATAAAACTAGTGCACCCCAAGGAGAGAAACTAGGTCGTGCAAAGCCCCTATGTGTTAATTCTTGCAACTGTGCTTTCAACTCTTTTAATTCTGTAAGTGCCATCCGATACGGAGCTATCAAAATCAGAGTCATCCCCGGTACTAATTCAATGCCAAACTCTACCTCTCGAATAGGTGGTAAACTCGATAACTCTTCAGGAAACACATCTGCATACTCGCACACGACTAGTACGGATTCAATCTCTTTTTTAGTCACTTTACTATCAAGCACATAGGCAAAATAGGCTTCATACCCTTTTTCATATACTTTTGAGGTAACATAGAAGATATTACTGCTGGTAAACCATTCAGATCATTAGATTCAATTTGAAGAATTTCACCGTTCTGACATCTCAAATCGATGGTCTTTCTTTTGCAATTAACAATAGCATCGTGCAAAGTCAACCAGTCCATTCCCACAATTATATCAAATTCGTCAAAAGGTAACAACATCAAATCGGCTGGGAAACATGATTCTCGAATCTTGAATGGACAACCTTTACACACTTTGTTAACCATAACACACCAACCCAAAGGGTTTGTTACTCGAATCACAAACTCAGTAGACTCAACAGGTAGAGTCTTACTAAATACTAATATTTCACACACATAAGAATGAGTCGAACCAGGATCAATCAACGCAATAACACTAGTGTCATAAATAGTGAAAGTATCGGTAATAACATCTGGAGAAGAAGCATCCTCATGAGCGCATATAGCATATGCTCTAGTAGGTGCACGAACCTCTGATCGAATTGTTGTATCTTTTGTTCCCCTTTGACTGCCACCTACATTACCCGAATGTTTGGGTGGTCTGCCTCGTGCTGACACATTGCTCTGTCTCGCATTATGAACAGTGTTTTGCTCGGCTAACATTGGGCACTCTTTAATAAAGTGATCTATCGATCCACACTTAAAATAGGACTGATCATGAAATCTACAACTCCCACAATTCCATTTTCCACAATGTTTACATTGAACCCAGTTCCGCTGAACATTACCAACACTAGCCATCGAAATGGCTCGAGAACCTGCAGGTGGTCGGTCTCGGTCCTGTCTAGGAAAGTCTAAAGTGGCTTTATTTCGACTGGATTCATCTCTAGACTTCTTTGATGCTGAATGAAAGGTTTTACTCGATGATCTTTTACGAATATCTCTAGCTTCAAATTCAGCTTTCCTTTCCTCTTTCCCAAGCTCTTTGGCTTTACAAGCTCGCTCAACAAGTACCAAGAACTCTTTAATCTCAAGTATGCCGACTAGCAACTTAATATCTTCATTCAGACCATCTTTGAACCTTTTACACATAATGGCTTCAGTTGACACACATTCACGGGCATATCGGCTCAGTCTGACAAATTTCCGTTCATACTCAGTCACGGTCATTCGACCCTGTTTCAATTCCAAAAATTCTTTTCGTTTCTGATCAATAAATCTCTGACTGATATATTTCTTAAGAAACTCAGTCTAAAAGAAATCCCAAGTCACTTTTTCTTTCGGAACCTCCGATACTAGTGTATTCCACTAGTGATATGCGGTGTCCCGTAATAAGGATATAACACACTTCAAGCATTCGTTTGGAGTACATGAAGGCTCATCGAGCACACGGATAGTATTATCAAGCCACATCTCAGCTCGTTCCATGTTGTCATCATCATTAGCTTTAAATTCTTCGGCACCATATTTCCTGATTTTATTAACAGGAGGCTTGCCAGATCTCATCGGATCTATCATCGAAGTGTTGAAGGTATCAGAGTTGAATTAGTCGGGGTAGAGGTTGTTGTACAGCCGGATTAGTTCGAATAAATTGGGTAAACCATTCATTCATCATCTGGTAGAAGGCTTGCTTAGCCTTTCCCTCATGGCTGCCCGAGATAAGTCGAGAGTCTACTGGCGCTGACCAATATGCGAGATTAGGTGCTACACTCTACATCATCAACTACGACTCTTTCAAGATCCATTTACTATATAAAACACAATTTAAATGTCAGAAGTCACCACACTATCATATTATATAATTAAGGCATGTATAACTAGACTCACATGTGCTACAGTAGTCCTAGAATTGACTAAACTGTAAGCTCTGATACCAACCAAATGTAACACCCCTAACTTATATCCGTCACTGGATTAGGGTTATGAGGTATTACCAATCATAGTACAAATTATATCAATTATTAACATCTCCAATAAACATGATTGAATACAATAAATGTAATGTGCTTACATAGCATAATTAAACATTTACATACAGTTCATAAACCATATAACCAAAATTTACAAAGAAACGTTTTTCATTGACTAACCTCATCACTATTTATTTAGTCATCAATTTTTCAATGACCGAAAATGCCCATATCTATATTTAATATACCTAGGTAAGATATCAAATCACAAAATTAAATATACATGTATATATATATAATCATGCTTAAACCTTACTTATAATCAAACTTATCATTTATCAATTCACAACCTAAATCAAATTCAAATGCACATATACCAAATTCCATAATGCAACTTCTAATGTTTTTAAAACACATAATATGACAAGCTACCAATCAAGCACAATTAACCACATTCAACAATCATCTTAACCCTAAAGTCAAGTTAAGAACATCCGTCATGAGTAATGTACTATAAGATTTGCTTCTAAAATGATCTATTTATTAAATCAAACGTATGACATAATAAACATGTTAATTAACCAAACTATCAGTATGTTTGCTTACATTATCGATTTTACCCATTTAATGATCATGCATGTAACACTCCAAACCCGGTCAATACGCCACGACCGAATCTGGTATGTCACCGAAAAAAATATTTTGGATAAAATTTAGTTAACGATTAAATTTTAGTGAAAACTCTTTGTTGAACTTTGTTTGTAGTAAACAAGTGTATAATAAATTGAAAGCTGATAATTTACTTTTAAAATCTCAAAAATAAGTCTTTAAAACTTAGTTGCAAATCCATAGATTAGAAAACCTTTTAATATTTTAAAGAAACCAAAGTGATTAGGTTGAAAACTGTATCTAAAAGAAATATAGAAAAGTTGAGTTTTTGAAGATAGTATGAGTTATCGTAAATACTTAAGATGTTAAAATTATCAAATGATTTATGTTACCCGATGGTAACGTTTTAAAAACCATCGCATTTTGGTAATTTAGAAAACTTTGTTCTCAAATTATTATATCAAACATGTAATTTGTAAGCCAGATTTAAATCAAATCTAAAACATGTAAATAATCCAAAACATAATTAAACAGGCCTTATTACAAATCCATAAAAATATGAAAACCAAATTAAAAATAATTTAAAGTACCCCAAATCGAAGTTCATGAAAAATCAATGTTTATTGCATGGCCTCCTCGAGTTCATCCAGCTCCTCATCCGCGATCTTATGAATCACCTGAAATGATAAGGGAGAAGGTGAGTCACCAAGACTCAGTGTATAATCCCTCTCCTGAGTAAATACCACATACTTACACAAATTATAACAAAGCAACATATATGTATAATGCACCCAACCTAGCCATCCATAACTCCTTTTCTACCCAGTGGTACCAAACCACCGGTGGTGCCAAACCACCGTGACCAAGTCACGATATAAATGTGATACCAAATCACTGGTGACCAAAGTCACGAATAATCCATCTGTGGGGCCAACCCACGTGTGATACCAAATCACTGGTGACGATCCCATATCTCAAAAGTGGGGCCAACCCACGGTGGTGTTAACCACAGGGACGAGTCGCTATGAGGTGCCAAACCTTTGGTGTCCGAAGACACGAATGTGATACCAAATCACTGGTGGTGCCAAACCACTGGTGGTGCCAAACCACTGGTGACCGAAGTCACGAATCATCAAGTTGTGGGGCCAACCCACGTGTGATACCAAATCATTGGCGACGATCCCATATCTCAAAAGTGGGGCCAACCCACGGTGGTATTAACCACAGGGACGAGTCGCTATGAGGTGCCAAACCTCTGGTGTCCGAAGACACGAATGTGATACCAAATCACCGTGACCAAGTCACGATATCAATCTTCCCTCCTCTCATCATACCCGTGCAATATGACATAATAATTCGTGTATGCAGTATGTCATGTATGCTAGACATATATCAAATATAAGTATAACATGAATTACCATCATAATCAGATAGACATAAAACAACATAATCATGCTAATCAACCTCTAAGGGTATAACCGTAATTTTACCTACCAAGGGTATTTTCGTAATTTATCCACCAAGGGTATTTTCGTAATTTACCCACCAAGGGTATTTTTGTAATTTACCAACCAAGGGTATTTTTGTAATTTACCTACCTAGGGTATTTTTGTAATTTACCCACCAAGGGTATTTTCGTAATTTACCCACTAAGGGTATTTTCGTAATTTACCCACCAAGGGTATTTTCGTAACTTACCCACCAAGGGTATTTTCGTAATCTACCTACCAAGGGTATTTTTGTAATTTTGTACCTAGAATGGCCTTTCTAAAGGTGCAGTGTCGCCTTGAGCGACTCAACTACTATTTTCTTGTCTTTCTCGGATTGTTGGGCCTAAACTCCATTTTGGCCCATTCTGCCCACACGCCGTGTGGCCCACCTAACACAAATCTATCCATGTATATAAGTTCCACCTAGTCTAGTTCACTATTTACTATATCATCATACAATTTATTCCAATTGGGCCTCACAGGCCCATTAGGCCCACTTCTACCATCGTAGCCCAAGCAATTTCAACCCACAAGAATACTCTGATGGCCTCAACTATCGCGTTGAAGCCCCACACGCAAGGCCAGACGCTCGTGTAACTACTATTGTCGTGATGGCAGCTTGGCATTTGCCGCTCTACAACTAGAGTGAGAGTTACACACGATAGGACTCGGTGCTAAATCACACTGCGACCACTCCACGTGCCCAACGCCCACCAAGGTATGTTAACCCTTCTCCTGCATGCTCTTTATATAGCTAGCTCTTCACCTTCATTCCTTGTATCTTTCCGATGTGGGATCCTTCACAGAGAGTTTAAATTCAATGAAACTCTTCTGTCCACTCTGCAAAATAAATACTCCTTGCTTCTCATGAGATTCAACCTGGGCTCCTTATAACATAATCCACGCTGCTAGCCACTTTACCAACTAGCTCCTTGTGCCTCAAACCATGCGCAATTAAATATAACCCTATGGCCAAGGTCTAAATTCATTTAATAAAAATAATCAAAAAGGAATGCAAACGCTACAACTAGAACCTTGGACCTCCTTCCTTCCTTGTGGCCTCACTTTGCCACTACACCACACACACCACTTGTGTCATTTTCCTCCACATTTTATTCTTAAGGCCTACCCGCCAACCTCTAAGGTTTTTTTCACCTAAAATCAAAATTTTCCCAAAGCTAATATTTGATCCGGGACTTCATGAAGCCCCTAACCTTCCAAAATCACTTATCTAAAAGGTCCAACTTACACTTAAGCCGATCTCCTGTTCTCCAAAAATTTTAAACGCTACTACGCCTAAGGCCCATTGGGCTCAATCCTACTAGGCCTAATTTCAGGATGTTACAAATCTACCCTCCTTAAAGAAATTTCGTCCTCGAAATTTCCAACTAACTAACAGATACACGTCCTAACCTACCACACTACGCTCAGCAAGACTGATCTAATAACACTAATAAACCAAATCTCAAACTTCTTTCACATAACTAGATAACTAAACACAAAAGCAAATCGATATTTATACATACAATTTCTATATCCAAACCAGACACACAAAATAAATACCAAAAATACAGTCATAACATTGTCTTAATAAATATAAAATAAGGAACTTACAGATTTTGATGCTGAGACTCAAGGTGCCATACTTCCAAACAACATGTATTTTCAAACAAACTTTTTTTGAACCCCATAACCCACAAATGAAGTTTTTGAAACCTAGGCTCTGATACCAATTTGTAACACCCCAAACCCGGTCAATACGCCACATTCGAATACGGTATGTCACCTAAAAAATATTTTGGATAAAATTTAGTTAACGATTAAATTTTAGTGAAAACTCTTTGTTGAACTTTGTTTGTAGTAAACAAGTGTATAATAAATTGAAAGCGATAATTTACTTTTAAAATCTCAAAAGTAAGTCTTTAAAACTTAGTTGCAAATCCATAGATTAGAAAACCTTTTAATATTTTAAAGAAACCAAAGTGATTAGGTTGAAAACGTATCTAAAAGAAATATAGAAAAGTTGAGTTTTGAAGATAGTATGAGTTATCGTAAATACTTAAGATGTTAAAATTATCAAATGATTTATGTTACCCGATGGTAACGTTTTAAAACCATCGATTTTGGTAATTTAGAAAACTTTGTTCTCAAATTATTATATCAAACATGTAATTTGTAAGCGATTTAAATCAAATCTAAAACATGTAAATAATCCAAAACATAATTAAACAGCCTTATTACAAATCCATAAAAATATGAAAACCAAATTAAAAATAATTTAAAGTACCCCAAATCAAGTTCATGAAAATCAATGTTTATTGCATGGCCTCCTCGAGTTCATCCACTCCTCATCCGCGATCTTATGAATCACACGAAATGATAAGGAGAAGGTGAGTCACCAAGACTCGATGTATAATCCCTCTCACGGTAAATACCACATACTTACACAAATTATAACAAAGCAACATATATGTATAATGCACCCAACCTAGCCATCCATAACTCCTTTTCTACCCCGTGGTACCAAACCACCGGTGGTGCTAAACCACGGTGACCAAGTCACGATATAAATGTGATACCAAATCACGGTGACCAAAGTCACGAATAATCCATCTGTGGGGCCAACCCACGTGTGATACCAAATCACTGGTGACGATCCCATATCTCAAAAGTGGGGCCAACCCACGGTGGTGTTAACCACAGGGACGAGTCGCTATGAGGTGCCAAACCTCTGGTGTCCGAAGACACGAATGTGATACCAAATCACTGGTGGTGCCAAACCACTGGTGGTGCCAAACCACCGTGACCAAGTCACGAATCATCAAGTTGTGGGGCCAACCCACGTGTGATACCAAATCACCGGCGGCGATCCCATATCTCAAAAGTGGGGCCAACCCACTGTGGTATTAACCACGAGGACGAGTCGCTATGAGGTGCCAAACCTCCGGTGTCCAAGACACGAATGTGATACTAAATCACCGGTGACCAAGTCACGATATCAATCTTCCCCTCCTCTCATCATACCGTGCAATATGACATAATAATTCGTGTATGCGTTATGTCATGTATGCTAGACATATATCAAATATAAGTATAACATGAATTACCATCATAATCGATAGACATAAAACAACATAATCATGCTAATCAACCTCTAAGGGTATAACTGTAATTTTACCTACCAAGGGTATTTTGTAATTTATCCACCAAGGGTATTTTCGTAATTTACCCACCAAGGGTATTTTTGTAATTTACCAACCAAGGGTATTTTTGTAATTTACCTACCTAGGTATTTTTGTAATTTACCCACCAAGGGTATTTTGTAATTTACCCACCAAGGGTATTTTCGTAATTTACCCACCAAGGGTATTTTCGTAATTTACCCACCAAGGGTATTTTCAGTAACTTACCCACCAAGGGTATTTTCGTAATCTACCTACCAAGGGTATTTTAAGTAATTTTGTACCTAGAATGGCCTTTCTAAAGGTGCGGTAAGCCTTGAGCGACTTAACTACCATTTTCTGGTCTTTTTTGGATTGTTGGGCCTAAAACTCGATTTCGGCCCATTCTTGCCCTACGCTCGTGTGGCCCACCTAACACAAATCTATCCATGTATATAAGTTCCACCTAGTCTAGTTCACTATTTACTATATCATCATACAATTTATTCCAATTGGGCTCTACGGGCCCATTAGGCCCACTTCTACCATCGTAGCCCAAGCAAATTCCCAACCCACAAGAATACTCACGATGGCCTCAACTATCGCGTTGAAGCCCCACACGTCTTCGCACGCGCTCGTGGTTACTATTGTCGTGACTTCAAGACTTCTAGATTTGCCGCTCTACAACTAGAGAGAGTTACACACTGATAGGACTCGTGCTAAACTGCACCCGACCACTCCTGTGCCCAACGCCCACCAAGGTATGTTAACCCTTCTCCGGCATGCTCTTTATATAGCTAGCTCTTCACCTTCATTCCTTGTATCTTTCCGATGTGGGATCCTTCACAAGAGAGTTTAAATTCAATCAAACTCTTACCGTCCACTCTGCAAAATAAATACTCCCTTGCTTCTCATGAGATTCGAACCCGTGCTCCTTATAACATAATCCACGCTGGTAGCCACTTTACCAACTAGCTCCTTGTGCCTCAAACCATGCATAATTAAATATAACCCTATGGCCAAGGTCTAAATTCATTTAATAAAATAATCAAAAGGAATGCAAACGCTACAACTAGAACCTTGGACCTCCTTCCTTCATTGTGGAGTCACTTTGCCACTACACCACACACACCACTTGTGTCATTTTCCTCCACATTTTATTCTTAAGGCCTACCCGCCAACCTCCAAGGTTTTTTCACCTAAAATCAAAATTTTCCCAAAGCTAATATTTGATCCGGGACTTCATGAAGCCCCTAACCTTCCAAAATCACTTATCTAAAAGGTCCAACTTGCACTTAAGCCGATCTCCTATTCTCCAAAAAATTTTAAACGCTACTACGCCTAAGGCCCATTGGGCTCAATCCTACTAGGCCTAATTTCGTGATGTTACAATGCATCAAGGCCGAATAGAACCAAACCATAGTGCCATAATTTAATCATTTCATTACCGAATCACATCAATTGAATTTAAAATACACATGCAACAATATCATTCATAACCAAATATACTATCCCATATATATATATATTCACTTTCCAAAGAACTAGCAAAGATTCATATATGTGATTACATATCAAACATACATATACAAACATTATGCTTAGCATGATTTTAAACTCATCCATATTCATTGTCCAAGTAAAACTTGCACTCTTACCTTAATCAAGACTTGCATAACCTTAGGTTATTTAATAATAAGACAAGCCATTTTCGCATGGCTTATATACATCAACAAAAACATCATTCAAACATTAAGCTAGCCTATACATGCCTTAAGTTCAAAAATTCAACTTTTAGAGTACCAAAATATGTCGATAATGTGGTAGACTTCGATAACAATCCCCTGAGCTCGTAGCTGGAGCAAAATCTATAAAACAAAGAAAAACATAACACACAAAGTAAGCTAACTAGCTTAGTAAGTCTTAAGCAAAAATATTAAATCATATGATCATTCAAGCATTTACAAAACCATAATTAATATCATAACATTTTTAAAGCTTAATACTAATATGGTCTACTAATGTCGAATGCTAATGCCTTTTCTTTGACAACCTCAAAATATCCCCATATCACCTTAAATAAGCAAACTCACCAAATACACTTAAATTTAATATGTTTCCACATATAACCAAATCGAATAAGTGCAATATACATATCAACCACATATAATCCATCATACACATATGTAAACATATCCATTACCCTCACATATTGCATTTACACACATATGGCCAAATTTCAAAGGCACAACCAAGATCAATTTTCATTATATTATACTCATTATTTGTAAAGCCACATGCACATATTAAAATCTTACAAAAATACCTCAACTATATTTCATATTACTAACTTCGAATAGTAATATAACAACTTACCTTATTCCTTGTAAATGTGAAGTTTATACATACCTGGACATTTAGCTTATTTGTAATAATTAAATTCCACCTTGTTAATGATCCATGATCCCTCAATTTATAATAAATCACCGGCATTAAGCCTGTTAGGCAACAAAGCCTGAATACACACCGGCACTAAGCCTGCTAGAGCCGAGGTCTAAAATTTGATCACTGGCATTTAGCCTGCTAGGCAAGAAGCCCGATACACTTCACCGGCACAAGGCCTGCTAGGCTCGAAGCCCGAGTATCAATATGACTAAACCATTTCATGCCCATTACATATTACCAATATCACATATATCACACATAATTCATATTACTATCACATATCAAATTCAAATAAATTTAACTACATTTCATTATTAAAAATACTTATCACATTCGGATTTGGCCAATTTCACACTTATAAATTCAAAATTCAGCATAAAATCAAGGTTATAACCTTTATTAACGGTATTATATTACTTAAAAACTTACCTTAGAAATCGTCGAATAGCAAAAACCGACTATTCGATAACTTTTATTTTTCCCCGATCCAAGTCTGTTTTTCTTTGTTCTTGATCTTTGATTTAGCTAGATAAGTGTCGAACCCTAAGCTTTCTCCATTTCTTTTTTTTTCTTACATTCGGCCAAAAGAACAAAAGATGATAATGATTTTACTTTGTTTTATTATTACATATATTATGGTTATTATTATTTTACCAAACTAACCTTTATTATAAAATAATGTTAACATATAACTAAGGTTACTGGTGACTTATACCGTCCACTATCTTTAAGAAAGGGCTATTTACCCATTAAAGACTTCATATTAAGAAACCACTAACAAATAGGCACCTTTCACTATAGTTTGTAACTTTTACACTTTACGCGATTAAGTCTTTTTTATTTAATTAAGCACACAAATAATCAAATTTTCATACGAAACTTCCACACATAATAATTCACATATAATAAACACAAAATAATATTTAAATATTTTTTAGACTCAAATTTGTGGTCCCGAAACCACCGTTCCGATTAGGGTCAAATTTAGACTGTTACACTCCTAGGCACATTTCTTGTTCTCTTACAATGGTCACACAACCTATAAATTTCATGAGCATCTTTAAATAAACTTGGCCAATAGAATCCTGATTGGAGTACCTTGGAAACTGCTTTCATCCTTCCAAAATGTCCTCCATATAGGTCTGAGTGACAATGTTTTAAGACACTATGCATCTCATCATTGGGGACACACTTCTGAATTATTTGATCTGCACAATACTTGAATAGGAATAGTTCATCCCAATAGTACTATTTGGCATCGTGAAGAAATTTTCTTTTTCTTTAAGCATTGAAGTCAGGTGGCATTACACCACTCACTAAGTAGTTTACTATGTAGGCGTACCAAGGCAATGCCTTGGCAATGAGTAACTGTTCATCAAGAATTCTTCCTTAATATATTTCTAGCCTTTGTCTTCATTCCTCGATTCTATTCTTGACAAATGGTCAACCACTTGATTTTCGGTTCCCTTCCGATAATTTCCAAATCAAACTCTTGTAACAATAGTATCCACCTAATCAATCCTGGCTTGATATTTTTTTTGTACCAAGTACTTGATAGCCGAGTGATCTGTGTAGACTGTGACCTTTGTTCCTACTAAATAATAACGAAATTTGTCAAATGCAAAGACCACTGCTAGTAATTCCTTCTCCGTAGTGGTATAATTAAGTTGAGTCTTTATCAACATCCTACTAGCATAGTATATTGCATGTATTACCTTTTTTCTCATTTGACCCAAAACTGCTCCCACATCATAATCACTGGCTTTGCACATGAGTTCAAAAGGCAATGTCCATTCTAGTGCAACCATAATCAATGCTGCTACAAGTCCCCTCTTGATTTCCTCGAAAGCCTACAAACATTTATCATCAAATTTAAATGGTTTATTTGTTCAAGTAAAGTACATAAGGGTTTAGATATTTTTAAAAAATCCTTAATAAATCTTCTGTAGAACCCTATGTGCCCTAGAAAACTTCTAATACCCTTAACACTAGTGGGCGGTGGAAATTTTTCGATCACTTCTATTTTCGCTCTATCCACTTCAATTCCTCGCGGTGACACCGTATGTCCTAGAACAAAGCCTTCATAGACCATGAAATGACATTTCTCCCAATTTAATACTAGATCCGTTTCTTCACAATGGCATAAAACCATCTTCAATTTCTTAAGAAATCTTAAAAAACATTTCCAAACACAGAAATTGAAACACCCCAAACTGGCCCACGAGCTTTGACCAGATTTGGTATGTTCCTCAAGTAAACCGGTTTTCAAATTCTTTTGTTACTTAGAGAAAAACTTGTGAGATTTTAAGAAAAAAAATATTGTTTGGGTTGGGCTTGTGTTGAGAACAAACTAGATTTTTATATTAGAAAACCCTTTTTTAATTTTAAGTAATAAACATATCGAGTATATTTTAAAATAAAATACTTAGTCTTTAACCTAATCAAAATTTGTAACACAATAAAACAACAAGTAGAAATAAAAAAATCATCCATCATGGCCTTATGGCCTTATTACATCAAATAGTTTCCAAAATATTTCAAAGTACTAAAATAAATTCAAGAGTCCATAAAATATAAACTTCATCTTTGAGCATGGCCACCATAAGTACTTAGTCCCTGGTCCATCATCTGCTCATCACCGGAACATGGTCCCACAACGGGTGAGTCAAATGACTCAATGTGTACACGACACTAAATTATAATAGAATCATGCATACAATAGTTACAAATTCAAAACATAAAATACAAGTTATGATGCATTCCCAAACCCAATCCTAATTGTCCATCCGCTACACACCCCCCGTACCTGCCAGTCACACCGTGGGGACTACTAAATCGACCCTCCTTTCGCTACACTCCAAATTGTGGTCTTAGGTCATCGCATTCGTGGTCTTAGGTTACCACGTTCAGTTTACTGTGGTCTTAGGTCACCACTTTCAGAGTACTGTGGTCTTAGGTCACCACTTTTCACTTCCCCTTTCAAACAAACCCATATGCCCCTAACATATTATGCAATTACATGCCCAAGTTCACATTCTTATCATATTCTCATGTTACAAATAACATTTTTCATATTCCTAGTAGAAGTAGGAAACGTACCTGAGTACTTAGTACCATATCATGGTACCTTAGCCATTTTCATATTCTTAATATCACATATATTATTTAACACAGCCATAAAACGTATTATGAAATAGTGTGGAGTACACACCTGATTCGCTTAACAGATTCCTTGAGATCCCGAGATCTGATCTACTTCCTTAGATCTCAAGTTCCTACAATTGATTAATCAGTTTTTACCTTAATAAAAAGCCATTCGGCCAAAATTCCAAATCCTAGTAGGATTAGTATTCTTACCTTGTTGCCGGTTGGATCACCAACAAATCCCGAAACTGTTCCTTGTTTCCCTAGGAATGTTGAAATCCTTAAAACCTTACGTTAGACTTAATCTTAATCATCAAATCATAAATCAAGGCCTTTGGCCGAATATTCACATGTCTTACCTTAATCTTAGAAATCTCGAATACTCCTCCTTTTAGTTGACTACTCGATAATCCCGAAAGATCCTTCCATATTCGACAACCAAAATATGTATGGGGTTAGATTATCTCTCGCTAATCTAAAAGAAAAGAATGGAAACCAAACTTGCTCTTACCTTTGAAGAAATCGACAACACCTATGCTTGAAGCCTTTTCAAGATTCGCTTTTGAATGGATTGGTAAGGAGAAATAGGAAGAAAAGAAAGATGAAGAGATTGGCTTGCTTTACTAGGGTTTTGGTTTTAACAAAATAGCGAGAAAAGAGAGAATTGGCTAGGAAAATTTTGGCGAGAGAGGGAATGTCTTAGGAATTTTCAAGCAGAGAGAGAGAAGGAAGAACAAATTGATGAGTAGCCCTATTTTCCTCCTTTTATAGCCGAACTACTACTCGTAATCCCTCACTTGGCCACCACTCTTCTTTATTTGATAGCTTTATCTCTTTAATTTAAAATAATTAAAGAAATATCCTTTATTATCTCTTATCTCTTAATAAAAATAATACTAATAATAATCTTCTTTTATCTCTTCCTTATCTATCAAAATAAAAGAAATAAATCCATATTTATCCATCTATTATTTCTTCAAAAAATAATCCAATTTAAATCCCTTATTTATCCCATTACTTGTCGAAATTTAAAGGAATAAAACTCCCTTTTCTAAAAGCCTTGCCGTCCACTCCTCTGCTTCTGGAAGCAAAAATAAAACTCCTTTTATTTGCTTCCCAAGTGACTCGAACCAGCCCAACACCTTGCATGTGGCGCCATTTCCAGAGGCCCTAAGTGGCTTCTCCAAGCCACTTTTCCCAGCCTGTTTGTGTGTCAAATTTCACAAACTTTTTCTTTTAAGGCCACCTTGCCTTAATTTCCTCTTTTAACTTTAAAACTCGACATTTCTAAGTCATTTCTAAGTTTCCAAAAATTTTCGTTCGGCTCTATAAACTTGACATTTCCTTACATTTCCTAGTATCCAAAAATGTTCACTTTCCATTATTAAACTTAACATTTCTATACATTTTCAGGTTTCCAAAAATGTTCATTTCCAAATCATTTCCATTAATTTACGGGTTTCCAGAAATGTTCAAAATTTATTCCTAGTACATAAAACATGTCACTTCGTACAATTAAGCTGAAAATGCATAGGCCCTTTCCAGGATGTTACCAAATTGAAACACCCCAAACCCGGCCCACGAGCCTTGACCGGATCTGGTATGTTCCCCGGTGTAAACTGTTTGAAAATGATTTTGAATATTTTGAAAACTGTGTGTTTTGGAAGATAGTTTATTTGTGTGTTGGGCTCGAGTTGAAAACAAGTTTATTTTTTTTTCTTATAATGAAAACCCATAATTTCAGGTGACAAAATATTTAAGCTTATTTTAAATTAAATGGGCTTATTATTTATAAAGCCCTAAATTCATAGCATAGTAATCAAAATGTAAATAAAATCATCACTATGGCCTTATTACATAAAACAAAAAAAATAAAATTTATACAAGACTTAAAATAAAATAAAGGTCCATAAAAATATAAACTTCATGTTGAGCATGGCCACAACAAGTATCTTTGCCGTCCCGGTCCATCACTGCTCATCACACGAACATGGTCCCACAACGGGTGAGTCAAATGACTCAATGTGTACACGACACTAAATCATAATAGAATCGGCATACAATAGTTACACATTCAAAACATAAAATACAAGTTATGATGCATTCCCAAACCCAATCCTAATTGTCCATCCGCTACACATCCCCGTACCTGCCAGTCACACCGTGGGGACTACTAAGTCGACCCTCCTTCCGCTACACTCCAAATTGCGGTCTTAGGTCACCGCATTCGTGGTCTTAGGTCACCACGTTCAGTTTACTGTGGTCTTAGGTCACCACTTTCAGATTACTGTGGTCTTAGGTCACCACTTTTCACTTCCCCTTTCAAACAAACCCATATGCCTCTAACATATTATGCAATTACATGCCCAAGTTCACATTCTTATCATATTCTCATGTTACGAATAACATTTTTCATATTCTTAGTAGAAGTAGGAAATGTACCTGAGTACTTAGTACCATATCATGGTACCTTAGCCACTTCCATATTCTTAATATCACATATATTAGTTAACACAGCCATAAAACGTATTATGAAATAGTGTGGGGTGCACACCTGATTCGCTTAACAGATTCCTTGAGATCCCGAGATCTGATCTACTGCCTTAGATCTCAAGTTCCTACAATTGATTGATCAGTTTTTACCTTAATAAAAAGCCATTCGGCCAAAATTCCAAATCCTAGTAGGATTAGTATTCTTACCTTGTTGCTTGGTTGGATCACCAACAAATCCAAACCGGTCCTTGTTTCCCTAAGAATGTCGAAATCCTTAAAACCTTACTTAGACTTAATCTTAATCATCAAATCATAAATCAAGGCCTTTGGTAGAATATTCACATGTCTTACCTTAATCTTAGAAATCTCAATACTCTTCCTTTTAGTTAACTACTCGATAATCCCGAAAGATCCTTCCATATTCTAAGAACCAAAATATGTATGGGGTTAGATTATCTCTCGACTAATCTAAAAGAAAAGAATGGAAACCAAACTTGCTCTTACCTTTGAAGAAATCGACAAGACCTATGCTTGAAGCCTTTCCAAGATTCGACTTTTGAATGGATTGGTAAGGAGAAATAGGAAGAAAAGAAAGATGAAGAGATTGGCTTGCTTTACTAGGGTTTTGGTTTTAACAAAATAGCAGAAAAAAGAAAGAATTGGCTAGGAAAATTTTAAGCGAGAGAGGAGAATGTCTTAGGAATTTTCGAGAGAGAAGAGAAGGAAGAACAAATTGATAAGTAGCCCTATTTTCCTCCTTTTATAGCCGAACTACTACTCGTAATCCCTCACTTAGCCACCACTCTTCTTTATTTGATAGCTTTATCTCTTTAATTTAAAATAATTAAAGAAATATCCTTTATTATCTCTTATCTCTTAATAAAAATAATACTAATAATAATCTTCTTTTATCTCTTCCTTATCTATCAAAATAAAAGAAATAAATCCATATTTATCCATCTATTATCTCTTCAAAAAATAATCCAATTTAAATCCCTTATTTATCCCATTACTTACGAAATTTAAAGGAATAAAACTCCTTTTTCTAGAAGCCTTGCCGTCCACTCCTCGCTTCGGAAGCAAAATAAAACTCCTTTTATTTGCTTCCCAAGTGACTCAAACCAGTGCCCAACACCTTGCATGTGGCGCCATTTCCAGAGGCCCTAAGTGGCATCTCAAGGCCACTTTTCCCAGCCTATTTGTGTGTCAAATGTCACAAACTTTTTCTTTTAAGGCCACCTTGCCTTAATTTCCTCTTTTAAACTTTAAAACTCGACATTTCTAAGTCATTTCTAAGTTTCCAAAAATTTTCGTTTGGCTCAGAACTTGACATTTCCTTACATTTCCTAGTATCCAAAATGTTCACTTTCCATTTTTAAACTTAACATTTCTATACATTTTCAGGTTTCCAAAAATGTTCATTTCCAAATCATTTCCATTCATTTCCGGGTTTCCAGAAATGTTCGAAATTTATTCCTAGTACATAAAACATGTCACTTGCACAATTAAACCTAAATTGCATAGGCTCTTTCCAGATGTTACGCTTCTACCCTTTAAAATAATTTCGTCCTCGAAATTACTTATTAACGAACAATCGTGCGGTCTAACTCACCCCACTACGCTATTGTCACAAGACTCGATTTTAAAGAACTATCATATTTTCTAGGCACATTCTCTAGGTTCACATCCAAGGTTTCAGTCACTTCACTAGCAATACTAGAATAAGCTAACCCTATAACAAGCAAAGCAATTAAGGGTATTCCAGAAATAAGGAACGTACCCGTTGTCATATTTGGCATATCTTCCTCCTCGCGACGGCCAACTGCATAAACCAACCTTGATTGCCTCGTGTCTGCACCTTTAGCATCTCTGCTTGGTGCTCCATGTCCTCGGCCCGAACCATTTCCTCTATGGTTCGGTCCATGACCTTGCTGAGGCTGCTGTCCACCTCTACCAGCCTGATTAACATTCTGAGTTGCTGGTCGACTTTCATCTAGGTTCTTAGGACAATGCTTGATCACATGATCCTTGGACCCACACCTAAAACATCCTCTTGTCTTCCTCCAGCACTCTCCTAAGTGCTTCTTTCCACACACATCACAAGGTCGATACCGCCCTTCTGAACCAACTTGCTGACCTCGCGCCCATCAACTCTAGGCCTCTTATTCCCAGATGATCCAAACGATCCAAAACCTCTTTCGGCCTATTTCGATCGTTGTTCGCCTTACGTAATCCTTAATTCCTTCAGCCACTTTAGCCTTTTCCACTAACACAAAAAATTCCCGCTCTTGATACGGCGCTATCAATAATCTCAGATCATCCCTTAGTCCATCCTCAAAATGGACACAACACTCATGCTCAGTTGCCACTACTCCTCGAGCATACCGACTCAACCTCGAGAATTTAGCCTCATATTCTCGCAATGAATTTGTTCCCTTGAACCAGCCTCAGAAATGCTCTCCTTTGCTCATCCATATACTTGGTTCCAACATATTTCTTCCGAAATGCTTCCTTAACATACTCCTGTGTCGATCCTCACCGTGGCACCATCCTTGAACAGTTAACCATCATTGATACGCCTCATCGCGTATGGTGCCACCAATCCTTTCAACTTCTCCTCGGGGTCGATCAAGCTCATCCATGATACGCCATTGCTTCCAACCAAGACTCATTGACTTTGGGTGCCACTCGAGATACTCCACAAAACATTTCACTCCATTAGCTCAAGTCGTTCGAGCACGACTTTCGATTTCCGATTTCCTCCTACCCCACCACCAACTCCAAACTCGCAAAGACACTGTGACGACACAAGATCGCCCCCCGTCTGAGCTTGCTACTCCACACCAACAAATTGTGGTGGGGCGGTGGTACCTCATTATCGCACCCTTGACCCGATCTAATGGGTTCGACTTAGTCATTCTTTCTCTACCGCGTCCACGACGCCATGTCCTCTAGAGCTCATTTCGATCGTCGCGATCCGATTAAAAAGTTTTATGAATTAGTCCTTGTTTCACTTATTACCCGCAAGAAGTTTTATGAACGAGTTTTAGAAGTGGTTCTTTCAGATTCATACATACACACAGCCTTTTTATTCACACATTCATCCATCAAACAATTATGAACTTTCGCTCATTCGGAGAAACGTTGTAGTTTTCATTATTGTTGTTTTTCCACTACCTGGGGTATTTTTGTAATTTGTCCTCTGAGGTATTTTTGTAATTTTTCAAAAGAAAAAGTTCCTTGGTGATTTTGTCAAAAAGTATTTTGGAATTTTTAAATTCTCGGTATTGTGAAAATTTTTAGAATCTTGGGGTATTTCAAAGAATTGTGAAACTCGGGGTATTTTAGTAATAAACCGTGGTAAATTTGTAGAATCTACTAAATCGGGGATATTTTAAAAGTTAAAAACTTTGAGGTTCTTTTTGAGAATTGTACTTTCCAAAACAGTGGTGTTGCGAAAATTTTAGAAATTAGGGTCATTTTGGTAATTTTGTAAGTTAGGGGAAATTTTGAAATTTTCCAAAACCAAGGTATTTTTGATAGTTTGTGAATTAGGGTTTTAAACACTTTTACAAAATAAAGAAATTTTGGAAAAAGCTGTTGGGTAGTTGAACATTTTATAAACCAAGGGCATTTTGTAATTTTACCACTAGGGTATTTTAGTAATTCTACAAATCGAAATTTTTCGGAAAAATGTTGTAAAACAATAGTTCTCACAAATTAAAAAGAAATTTTAAGAGTTTTAAAACTAGGGTTTTTATGAAAATACTGCTAGTTCCCTTCGGGTTTTAGTTAGGGTTTAGCTCATGAATAAGTCCTCTTGGTTAGGGTGAATCGAAGCTACGCACTGTAGGATTCAAGTGGAGAGGAGGTGAGTCACGCGGACTTTTAAATACCAAGCTCCCACCAAATACCAATCCTAGACATGTGCACAATGGTTGCCACACCCTAACTCCTGTGACTTAATCACGTGTTTGTTTATTAGGCATTTAAGTCTTATGTAAATATTGGGGTAAACTAGCCCTAGGGTTCAAGTACTTATCATGCTAGTCTACGCTCCATTCCATTTCTACCCTTCTACAAATCACAATATAAATCACACAAAGGATAAGGGTACTTACCGGTGGATCATGGATCGAGACTTAGGTGCCATGCCGAATAACTGCCTATTTCATAAAATATTTTCATGAAACTTATTTGGGCTCGATTCAAAATGTTTTGGGCCTTATACCCAAGGTCGAGGGTTTGAAATCGGGCTCGATACCAAATTGAAACACCCTAAACTCGCCCACGAGCTTTGACTAGATTTGGTATGTTCCTCAAGTAAACCGATTTTCAAATTCTTTTGTTACTTAGAGAAAACTTGTGTGATTTTAAGAAAAAAATATTGTTTGGGTTGGGCTTGTGTTGAAAACAAACCGGATTTTTATATTAGAAAACCCTTTTTTTAATTTTAAGTAATAAACATATCGAGTATATTTTAAAATAAAATACTTAGTCTTTAACCTAATCAAAATTTGTAACACAATAAAACAACAAGTAGAAATAAAAAAATCGCTTCATCATGGCCTTATGGCCTTATTACATCAAATAGTTTCCAAAATATTTCAAAGTACTAAAATAAATTCAAGAGTCCATAAAATATAAACTTCATGTTGAGCATGGCCACCACAAGTACGCCGTCCGGTCCATCATTTGCTCATCACCGAACATGGTCCCACAACGAGGTGAGTCAAACAGACTCAATGTGTACACGACACTAAATCATAATAGAATCAGGCATACAATAGTTACTCATTCAAAACATAAAATACAAGTTATGATGCATTCCCAAACCCAATCCTAATTGTCCATCCGCTACACACCCCGTGCACTCGCCAACACACCGTGGGACTACTAAGTCGACCCTCCTTTCGCTACACTCCAAATTACGATCTTAGGTCATCGCATTCGTGGTCTTAGGTCACCACGTTCAGTTCTTCGTGGTCTTAGGTCACCACTTTCAGATTATTGTGGTCTTAGGTCACCACTTTTCACTTCCCCTTTCTAACAAACCCATATGCCCCTAACATATTATGCAATTACATGCCCAAGTTCACATTCTTATCATATTCTCATGTTACTTAATAACATTTTCATATTCCTAGTAGAAGTAGGAAACGTGCACTCGAAGTACTTAGTACCATATCATGGTACCTTAGCCACTTTCATATTCTTAATATCACATATATTATTTAACACAGCCATAAAACGTATTATGAAATAGTGTGGGGTACACACCTAATTCGCTTATCAGATTCCTTGAGATCCCGAGATCCGATCTCATCGCCTTAGATCTCAAGTTCCTACAATTGATTAATCACATTTTACCTTAATAAAAGCCATTCGCCAAAATTCCAAATCCTAGTAGGATTAGTATTCTTACCTTGTTGCCGGTTGGATCACCAACAAATCCTGAAATTGTTTCCCTAGGAATGTCAAAATCCTTAAAACCTTACGTTAGACATAATCTTAATCATCAAATCATAAATCAAGGCCTTTGGCAGAATATTCACATGTCTTACCTTAATCTTAGAAATCCGAATACTCTTCCTTTTAGTTGACTACTCGATAATCCCGAAAGATCCTTCCATATTCGCCAACCAAAATATGTATAGGGTTAGATTATCTCTCGGCTAATCTAAAAGAAAAGAATGGAAACCAAACTTGCTCTTACCTTTGAAGAAATCGATAGCACCTATGCTTGAAGCCTTTCCAAGATTCGGCTTTTGAATGGATTGGTAAGGAGAAATAGGAAGAAAAGAAAGATGAAGAGATTGGCTTGCTTTACTAGGGTTTTTGGTTTTAACAAAATAGCAGAGAAAAGAGAGAATTGGCTAGGAAAATTTTGGCGAGAGAGGGAATGTCTTAGGAATTTTCAGAGAGAAGAGAAGGAAGAACAAATTGATGAGTAGCCCTATTTTCCTCCTTTTATAGCCGAACTACTACTCATAATCCCTCACTTGGCCACCACTCTTCTTTATTTGATGGCTTTATCTTTTTAATTTAAAATAATTAAAGAAATATCCTTTATTATCTCTTATCTCTTAATAAAAATAATACTAATAATAATCTTCTTTTATCTCTTCCTTATCTATCAAAATAAAAGAAATAAATCCATATTTATCCATCTATTATCTCTTCAAAAAAAATAATCCAATTTAAATCCCTTATTTATCCCATTACTTGCAGAAAATTAAAGGGAATAAAACTCCTTTTTCTAGAAGCCTTGCAGTCCACTCTCTCTTCGGAAGCAAAAATAAAACTCCTTTATTTGCTTCCCAAGTGACTCGAACCAGTGCCCAACACATTGCATGTGGCGCCATTTCAGAGGCCCTAAGTGGCATCTCCAGCCACTTTTCCCACTGTTTGTGTGTCAAATTTCACAAACTTTTTCTTTTAAGGCCACCTTGCCTTAATTTCCTCTTTTAAACTTTAAAACTCGACATTTCTAAGTCATTTCTAAGTTTCCAAAATTTTCGTTCGGCTCTTGAATTTCCTTACTTGACATTTCCTTACATTTCCTAGTATCCAAAATGTTCATTTCAAATCATTTCCATTCATTTTCGGGTTTCCAGAAATGTTTGAAATTTATTCCTAGTACATAAAACATGTCACTTCATACAATTAAACTGAAAATTCATAGGCCCTTTCCAGGATGTTACAGAAATCATCCATAAAAACTTCAAGGAAATTTTTCACCATGTCCGACAATATGGCCATCATACAGCACTGAAAAGTTTTCGGGGCATTGCATAACCCAAACGACATTCACCTAAATGCGAAAGTGCCATATGGGCATATGAAAGTTGTCTTCTCTTGATCTTTAGGTGCTATGGCAATCTGATTATATCCTAATAACCATCTACGAAGCAATAAAAAGCCTTACTAGCTAATATGTCTAACATTTGATTGATGAATGGTAGAGGGAAATGATCCTTATTAGTTTCCTTGTTAAGCCTATGGTAGTCCATACACACTCTCCATCCCGTAATAGTATGAGTCGGTATGAGCTCGTTAATGTCATTACTTACTACCGTGAGACCCTATTTCTTGGGTACACATTTCATAAGACTTACCCACTAGTTGTCAAAAATTGGGTAAATAATGTTAGCATCAAGCCATTTGATAATTTCTTTCTTGACAACTTCCTTCATAATTGGATTCAGTTGTCTCTGTTGTTCAATGGATTTGCTATAAAAATCTTCCAATAAAACTTTGTGCATACAAATTGTAGGGCTAATTCCCTTTATATCAATAAGGGCCCAACCTAGTGCTCTTTTAGATCATCGTAACACTTCTAACAACCTGTCCTCTTACTTAGGTGTTAGCTTAGAAGAAATTACAACTGGCAAAGTACTATTATTTCCCAAATACACATATTTCAAATGTTGTAGCAGAGGCTTTAATTCTAGAACGGGATTCCTTGTAGATGTTTTATGAGGCTTAAAAGATTATTCTGATAAATCCATGGATTCAAATTTCTTCCCTGACCTATCCATTATTTACTGGGCTTCTATAAATTCATCAAACTCTTCAAAACTTATTGTGTCACCTTGCTCCATCAAATAGTCTTCACTGTTAGAATTGTCGTAGGAAAATTTTGTGAATTCGTCCACTGCTGCTTCTATTAGTTCAATGGTGTGACATTCCTCATTCTCATCCACGCATTTTAACGCATTAAACACATTAAAAGTAACCTGTTGATCATTTACTCTCATGGTTAGCTCATCTTTCTGTACATCAATTACGGTACTGCCAGTAGCAAAAACAATCTTCTAAGAATATTTGGTACATCATGGTCAACTTCACATTCTAAAATAAGAAAATATACATGAAAGATAAATTTATCCACCCATACCAATACGTCTTTAATTTGACCTTCTGGATGGGCGTAAGATCGGTTAGCCAATTGCAACGTTACTGTGGTAGGTCTTACTTTCCCAATTCCTAGTTTTCTGAAAATAGACATAGGCATTAGATTTATACTTGCACCTAGATCAAATAATGCATTTCCTACATAATGATTTCCAATTGAACATAGGATAGTGAAACTCTCTAGGTCCTTTAACTTTGGAGGCAGCTTATTCATCAACATTGTTGTGCACCCTTCAGTGAGAGCAATAGTCTCAAATTCTCCCAACCTACATTTCTTCGACAGCATATCTTTCAAGAATTTCACGTAATTGGGCATTTTCTCCAAAGCTTTGACTAGTGATATCTTAATATGGAGTTGCTTCAAAACCTCAAAAAACCTTTTGAACTTAGCATCTTGTTTGGAATTATGGAATCGATGTGGAAAAGGTAAAGGTGGTTGTCCATCAAGTTGCTAATATTGTTTTGCAGTGGCATATTTGTTCGCAAAATGATATGATTTTACCATAACATTTTCATGATTATCCTTTTCAGATGTTGTATGCTTTTCAAATGGTTCTAGGATCTTTACCTAATTGTTACTTGCATTATCCTCTCCTATAGCGGCATTGTGAACAACATCACTCAACTGACTTTTCGCTTCTCAGGGTGATTGATTTTCAATGCTCCATGCATTGTGTTCTTGAATTCTCTAAAACAACCCTAACCGTATCCATCACCGGAATAGGGTTACATAGCATTTTCAGATATGTTAATTCAAAATAATAAAAATTTAAAAAAATTTAATTGACATCATCAATCATAGCAAAATAAAATAAAGACATACATATTTCCCTTTATTCGAGCCCTCGAGGCCCTAAAAACACATTAGAAACAAATTGGGACTAAATAAAAAACATATAGAATTTTTCAGAAAAAGTTGAAAATTTTCAAACTATAAGGGACACACGTGCGTATGGCCAGGTCATGTGGACATTAGAAGTAAGGACAAACGGTCATGTCCCAGCCCATCTTCATGCCCGTGTAACTCTTTAACTTGGGTCACACGGCCAAGCCACACGTCTGTGTGCTAGGCTCTGTACCCTTCGAAATGGCCTCACACGCCCGTGTGCCAGGCCATGTAATAGACTGACTTGCAACCATTTATAAGCTATAGGGGACATACGGTCATTTTTCCTAGCCATGTGTCATACACAGCTGAGACACACGCTCATGTCTCTGGCCGTGTGGATGAAAAATAGGTCATTTCCAAGCCATTTTCTCACCCAAACATGTATCCACCTACAAGAAATTTTCCACATGTAAACAAGCATTCAAAATTTAGAAAATTATGCATCAATAAGCTAAACCAATAAGAAAAATATTCATACATCCAATATGCCTAAAAGGCACCTCAATCACAACAATTAAACATGTATAACTATATGTAACAACCCGATTCAGGGGCTAGTAGGAACAATGATCTCAGGATCACTAATCCGAGGTTAGAGAAAATTATCTTCATGTTATTTTATGTGTTATAACATGTTTATAAGGGTGTATGAAAATTTTGGTGCATTAATTTTAGTGATTTTATGCTTAATCGCGAAAAAGGACTAAATCGTATAAAGTGCAAAAGTTCTATTTTATTTCCTAGAGGTGCCAAATAGCTATAGAATATTAATTGGAGGTCTCAAATGTGCAATTTGGCCTTGTTTTATGTGAGTTGGATGGCCATAGTATGCATATGGGACAAGAGCATTTATTATGGTCAATAGTTGGTGATATTAGTTAATAAAATGAATAAAATAAGATGAAATAAGCCAAGGCTATCAACTTTTCATTTTCTTTTCTTCTCCAACAGAAAATATCAACCAAGGGAGGGCCTTGAAAGCTTGAAAATTTTAGCAACTCATTTTCTCTACAAGTAAGTGATTTTGATGGTTTAAGTTGATAATTTTTGTACTTTTGGAGTCCCCAAAGCTTAAGCTATCTAATGAGGGACTAAATTGCAATATGGTTGAAAGTATAGGGACTTTCCATGAGAGAGTTTATGTTGTTTGCTGAGTTTTTATGGAAGAAAATGAATGTTAGGGAGATGAGAAACAACTTTTGTGAACGGTGTTGTCATGAAAACACCTAATTAGGACTAAGTTGTAAATGTTGCAAATTGGTAATAAGTGCATGAAATAGTTGAAATCTTGAGTTGCAATAGAAGGGAATATGAATTGGCAAGGCTTGATTAATAAACAAGTTCGATGAAAATTTATTTATGAGCCTAGGGGCAAAATCATAATTTTCCTAAAGTCCAAGGGCAAATGGTAATTTTTCCAAAATAGAAATTTTGAAATGTGTTGATTATTATGGTGATTAAATGTTCTAGATCAAAGAAAATGAGATTCAAAACTAGAACTGGAGAAAAGAGAAATGTGGGCAAATAGACCCATTTTTACCCTTTTCGGTATCGAGGTAAGTTCATGTGCTAAATTTTGCAACTCTAAGTGAAGTATTTAATATTCCAATGTTGTATGGAATGTATATTTACTCTATGGATGTATTTAATATGTTTTGATGAGATGTCAAGAGAAATGAATCTAATAATAGTGGGAACGTAAATAGTAAGATATAATGATAATTAAGGTCCCGTATAAGACCATATTTGGAATATGACCTCGGTGTGAGATATTGAATAAGACCATTTTAGGGACATGGTATCGATATGATATTTCATGTAAGACCCTATCGGGGGCATGATGTTGATGAAAGATTACATGTATGAGAATCAAAAGTGTTATTTAACAATTTGAGTGATTCAACAAATATGTTGAAAATAAGAAAGTATGTGGTTGTACCATGAGAGGTACAGGTACATGTTAGAACTAAATTGAGGTGAATTTGGTGTATGATGAACCTATAGTTGGTCACGTGTAAATGATACATCCTAATTGCATATGTTGTATTTATAAATTCATTGCGTAAAAGTGAATGATTATTGTAGAAAGCTAAGTAAGAATGATAGTCTGTGAGGATGTTCCCGGATGAACATTTGAAATAGGGAGATGCATGTGGATAAATATCCATGAATGTATAATAATAGTGGGTTATGTGCGATACCACCTTATTAATTGTTAATGATGGGTTGTGTGCGATACCATCAACAATATCAAATTGTGGGCTGTGTGCATTACCACAATATTATTTGTTACCGATGGGTTGTGTGTGATACCATCGAGTTTAGTATCAAATGGTGGGCTATGTACGATACTACCCTATTAGAGATTGATGATGGGCCAAGTATGAAACCACCGAGTGACTGGTAGTATGAATAGTACATTGAGAAGTTACGATGTGCTGTATTATGTGACTATGTGATGTTAAGTGTAGGGGTATGAGTTAATGAATGCGAGAATTAAGCTCGAGACATGGTTAGAACATGGTAAGAGATGAAATGAGTAAGCATTATGAATGATTGAATAGGTAACCATAAGCTAAGAGTAAAACTCATTATAATACATTGCGATTGAGTATAGTCAATGAATATCAATAATTGATTATTATTTGCATATGAACTTACTAAGCATTATTGCTTAGTCGTTTTCTTTTCCCATCTCTTGTAGGTTAGCTTAACTAGCTCGGGTTGGAGACCGCTGGAGATGTTTTCACACTATCGAGCAAACACTTGGTATGATGTTTCAAATCCTTATGAGTTATGGCATGTATAGGGATCTTTTTAAAGTTGATTAAGTCATAGTTGATATGGCCAAATGTGTTGGCCTAGGAGAGTTTATGGTTCAGTTGCGTATAGCCATAGATGATGGCTTAAGTCAATTGTAATTATACCAGAAATAGTAGACACACGGGTAGACACACGGGCGTGTGTTTAGGCCGTGTGAGACACAAAGTCAGTCCCATGGGTGTGTGACTTGGCCGTGTGTCCCATGCATGTTAGTGTTATAAGTCAGTGTCGACCACGGGTTAGCCACACGGGCGTGTGCCTAGGCCGTGTGACCCTTATGAGGCTGCTGACATCACAAACAGAATACCCAAATTTTTACATATGGGCGTGTCTAGGCCGTATGGAGCACACGGGCCAAGGACATGGGCGTGTGTCCGACCGTGTGAAAACCCTGTAGGTTCAAAATGAAAATAAATTCCACACGGGGTAGGGACATCGGTGTGTGAGACCACACGGCCTACCCACACGGGCATGTCCCATTTCACACGGGCGTGTGGCCCCTATTTAGGTGAAAATTTTCTAAGTGTTTGAAATGTTCGGTTTAGTTCCGCAACATCCCAAGCTGGTGTAAATGGTCTTGTTGACCCATGATAGGGATGTTACGATGGTGAATGAAAAGTTTTAAATTTGGAGAGAATTTTTATAGCCTAAAATGGAATGATCAATCAAGTTAAGTCCGGTAATGCCTTATGCCCGGTTCTAGCATAGAATCCGGGTAAGGGGTGTTACACCATATGCAAAATTTGGCTAAAAGTTCAACTAATTTATAACTAAGTTTATGCCAAATCATACCATTTTGTTTACCTATCAAATTCACACCAAAAAGTACCAAATATGTCATTTAACATCTTACACCAATAGCCATACATGTCATCTATAACAATTATGCCAATTCACCACATTCAAACATATCAAAAAACCATTTATAACATACATTTTTAACTACCATTCCATCTTCTAACATTCAAGTATCATAAGCCATGATATCAACCATTATAAGGCCAAATATACACATGCCAAAAATTAACACCATTTCACCATCCAAAATGCCATAAACACAAGCCAAAAAAAAAAAAGGGGCTAAATCATCAAACAAAAGCACCTATACATGCCATTATAACCAAAACTTATAAACACCAAAATCTACCAATTTAGCCGATGGGTAGTGTGATATAACTCTGACAAGCTTCCAACTCGGTCGAGCTTCTGATTCACTATAAAACACAAAAAATAACATAGAGTAAGCATAAATGCTTAATAAGTCCGTACACTATAAAATTCAACTTACCATTTCATCATATAATAAGTAAGTTAAACATGGCATAATCCAACCACAACTTGGCCAAAGCCTAAGCATTTACACCAAACATGTTAGTCATATAAGCATATAACATAAGCAATTTAATCATGGATGATGACAACATTTAATCATGTATCATATGTATATATCATCCATCTCAACTTTCATTATACCATGTATCACCAATTCAATGCAAATCATATGTGTTCATGTCTTAGTTAGTATCGAAATCTTACCATTCTCTTTCAAATCATGCCCGTTGAACCATTTAGAATATTGTTGGATACCTCGGATATCTCACACATAGTGTGCTAACTCATATAACTGTAATCCATCAAATCATGTACATGTATGCTCACATGAGCTGTGAATCAGAATGCTCACATGAGCTATGAAAATGGGCCTATTCACACGAGTTGTGGGTATGAACGTAGCTACACGATGCTGCTCACACTATTTGTGGAGTATCTGCAACACATGCCAGACCTCAGCCATCGGTAGGAATTTCAAGACTAGCACCCAAATCATGTAAACCCTAATGACATGTCATTTGTATCCCACAAATTCTTAAGGTTCAAACGGGACTTGGTAGTCGACGTAACATCGATAGATATGCAATCGGTACATATATATAAATATGGCAGTCCACAATACATATATAATTCAATTATATCTTATAATACAATATAATTACACGAACTTACCTTGGCGATTAAACGTCGATACGAATGTGATTATTCTGAAACTTTATCTTTTCCCCGATCTAAAGCCGTATGAGGTTTGCCTTGATCTAGATGAATAAATTCAGCTTAATTCAATACTTATTTTATTCCATTTAACCCAAACTCATATTTTAGCAAAATTATGTTTTTTCCCTTATAATTTTGATTTTATTTCAATTTAGTCCTTAACTCATAAAATGAAAATTCATTATATTTTCCATTAACCCTCCATAACCAATTTTCATATTGGTCCCTATCAAGCCCTATATTTCATTTATTTCACAATTTCACCATGAATAATTTCTACTTTTCTATTTAATCACTATTTGACAATTTCATAAAAAATCATTTAACAAAAGCTTTTTATCTAACAACAACTATCCATTTTCTTCCATCAAACATCAAAAGTAACCTATGTTCATTCATGGAAAAACTCTAATATTTTAACAGTTCTACAAATTAGTCCTCAGGCTAGCTAGATTAAGTTATAATGATCCCGAAAATATAGAAATCATTAAAAACAAGACGAAAAATGACTTACATGCACACATAAAGGTTGGTCGAAAGCTTCAAGCCCTAGCTATGGCTTCCTATCCTTCAATTTCGATGGTGTTTCACATTAAGGATGATGACACCATTATTTTATTTTGTTTTTAATTTACTTATTAACTTATTTACTAATCTAACATTATTTATAGCCTTTAAAATTTCATAACTAATGTCCATATTTGTCCACTCAAACTAAGAATGTTTTATTTACCACTTAAACCCATTTACTAATTAATTTCATAGTCATTTGATACCTTTAACTTATAGAACTCAACTTTTACATTTTATGCAATTTAGTCCTTTTATCAAATTAAGCATTCAACTTGTAAAATTTCTTAACAAATTTTTTACAATAATACTAACATGTCTGTAGATATTAAAATAATAATAAAATAAATATTTTTACGCTGAATTTGTGGTCCTGAAACCACTATTCTGATTTCACTAAAAATAGACTGTTACATTCTCGGTATCACTCGACAATACTCCTTGTGGCCTTGGATTTAGAGCATTTTTTATTTTCCCTACTTGATTTTCAAGCACTCGAGAGATGTAGCCTGACTTTAAATTACAACATCATCCTTGGCCATATATTCCTTTAACAAAACTTCAATGGAAGTAGGAGATGATGCTTGACCATATTGGGTATTTTGCCTCGCCATAGTTGAACATAACCAGGCAGTGCATTGTTAACAGTCTGTCTTGTGGCATTGTTGAAGTTTCTTACACCTTAATTACCCCAACTAAAATTTGGATACTACTTCCAGTCGAAATTGTAGGTGTTGGAATATGGATTGCTATTTTGGTTGGAATTGCTCAAATAGTATAATGACGCTGGGTTTGATGGGCATTCTTCAAACACATGATTTTCCCCACAATAAACACATGACAACTCTACTGATTTCATTTCATGGGCTATAGTTGGATTTTTCATGGTTTTAATCATATTAGCTAGAGAAAATATCGGGGTCGTTAACGAAGTGATCGCATCGAGCTCGATGGTAACGGTAGCTCTCTTACATGTCCCAACTCTCGTGGTTAAATACTGATAATCGTTGTTGGTAATCTTTTGTAAGATCTCATATGCTTCATTAAATGTTTTTTTCAAACAAATTACCATTGGCAAACGCATCAACTACCATCCTTGTGTGCACATTCAACCCATTGTAAAATATCTACATTTGAGTCCAGTGCTGAATCCATGCATCAGACATTTTTAAATCAAGTCTTTAAATCATTCCCAATCTTCATATAGCGTCTCATCCTCCATTTGCTGAAAAGATGTAATATCATTTCTCAACTTGGCATTTATAGTAGGCGATTTATACCATAGCACGAATTTCTAACAAAGATCATTCCATGATGCCACTGTTCCTGGCGGCAAAACATTTAGCCATACTCTCGCACAATCTCTTAAAGAATATGGAAATAGCTTTAGCCTCAAGGCGTCTTCAGGAACACCTTGTTGTTTGAATAAATCACGAACTTCTAGAAAGAGTCTTAAATGTAATCTTGGATCTTCAATGGGTAGTCCACCAAACTGTCCTACTATTTGTAACATCTAAAACATTACCGGTTTCAACTCAAATTGTTGAGCTTGTATGGTTGGTCTAACTATCAATGGATTCAAAACATCCAACATTAGGGCGACGTGCTCTCTAATTAGCCTATGCTTCAATTGAAGGACTGCCTTTGACTTTTGAGATAAGAATCTTAGACTAAGCTTAGCCTATGATGGACCTCACATTAGTCTAGGCTTCAATTGAATGACCTCACATTAGTCTAAGCTTCGTGTTCTTTCAAACCCATGCTTCAATTTTCAAATTTTATGGTGATTTTGAGATATGCCATTGATGAATGCTTGAGCTATGTGATAGTTGATAATGAAATATGAAAGATATGTGAAAGATTAACATGTTTTGCCTTTGAATTTTTGGTAAAATTGAGTAATTTGGGCTAAATTGTGAAAAAAGAAATTGGAGGACTAAAATGTGAAATAATGAAATGTGTGGGTTTGTATGGACATAGGTAGAATTCGGATAGGCATGGATGAAGTGAAATTTTATGCATTTTGTGATTTTGTGAAATAGGGACTAAAGTGTCAAAATGTGAAAATGTGAAGGTTATTTTGTAAAATGCCCTAAATATTTGTGTTCGGACTAAATTGAATGAATTGGTGATTGAATGAGCTAAATTTTAATATGTATAGACCAAGAAAGGAGAGATTCAGATCGAGATCGAGGCAAAGACAAAGTGCTCGATTGATCGACTAATCTCGGTATATCTACGTCCGAGGTAAGTTCGGACATAATACATGTTCTTATATTATGTTTAAATGCTATGAAATGAATAGTTATGTGATTATTGGATTAGAAATGTTATGTGTGGAATTGAGATAGGTGGCACTAAGTGTGCGTAATTAGAAATGCGACAGAGATGATTAGCACTGTGCGCGATACCGAATTAAGTTCAGTTTTATGTTGAGGCACTAAGTGTGCGATGTTACTTAAGCTTTGGCTATGAATTGGGCACTAAGTTTGTGATTGAATTGAAGAGAGAGTGAACAGTGGAATAAATTGTGGTAACGAGCATTGATTAGCAAGAGCGTTTATTAACTAAGTGTTGGCAAAGGTATGTTTCAAACCTATGTGGTTGATGATAATGTTTAAGCTTGAATAGATGGATATATGAGTATATGCTTGGCAATGATATTGTGTTTAGTAGTGAATCTATCTAAGTGATGGTTTATTTATGTATTGATATTGTATTATTGAGTAATATGTATTATATTACGAACTTACTAAGCTCCACAGCTTACTGTGTGCAGTGTTTCTCTGTTTTATAGTGTTTTTAAAGCTAGCTCGATTCGAGGATCATCAGCGACTCAATCATACTATCGACTATCTATTTTGGTACTTTTGATGGATGTATATATTTGGTATATGGCATGTATAGGCTAGAAGTTATGGTATGTTTTAAAATGTTTGGACCTTGCCATGTGACATGGCTTGGAAATTGAATGATGTTGGTTCTTATATGTAGGCTATGAAAATGATGAACGAGGTATGAAATAGTGAGAATGGAAATGGTATATTTCATGCTTGAATTGGTTGATGAGAATGATTATTTAAATGTGAACTTGTGGTATAGAATAAAAGAAGTTTGGTTAACATGATTTCGGTGTGAAATTTGGCATTGTGGATGAACTTATTTGAGATGAAATTGAGTATGAATATAGATGGTATAGATGAAGATTAATTGGTGCATATATTGGTATGTTTTGGTTTCCATTTGTGGTATAAATGCATATGAATTGAGACTTGTAGGTGATTTTAGGTGTGGGTGGCAAGTTTGGCCTTGTAAATGGCCTATAATTACCTACACAGTTGAGCACATGGGCGTGTGGCTCAACTGCGTCCCTTAAAATTTTAATTTGATTCAAGTCAGACTCGACCATGGGCTGGACACACGGGCGTGTGACTGGCCGTGTGGACAAGTCATTATGTATGCCCTATTTTTCCATGGCTTGGACGCATGGGCGTGTCCGAGGCCGTGTGCCTCACACGGGCGTGTGACCTCTATAACATAGAAAAATGTTTGAATTTCAAAAATTTTTGTATGAGTTCTATTTAGTCCCGACCCTTTTCTAACACGTGTTTAAAGTCTCGTAGACCTTGTTAAAGGACTAATTAAATGTGAATTGCTATGTTTGGATGTGGAATGATATTGAATGTTCTGAATTGATAGATAATGCCTCTTTACCCTTTCCGACGACGGTTACAGGTTAGGGGTGTTATATAATATGTGAACAACCATTTATGTCTAGAGATCGTTGCATTTTAATTAAGAAATAAGAACAATCAAATGAAATAGTAAAGTACATTAGATATATACGGAACTCATAAAAACAGTTAAGGTTTCACCAAAAGTAATCCCAACCTTATGAGATTTAGCTCATGGGCTGGGAAATAAAATTCCAAACCAAAATAGTATCCGATATTGCGTTCAACTACTTCAACTCAATCTTCCGAAGGAACACTAACAAAAATAACGGAAGAACTTCAAAAAGCAACTTTTGCTTGCCTAGCCCATATTTTGACAGCACAAAGTCCTATGATGGCTAAGAAGGACTGCCTTCGACTTTTGTCCTTTGCGCAACCAGACTCTTATGCAAGCCTAAGGATCTCTCTCACTTTTTTTCCGCTATTTGTGAGGTCCCCTTAATCAATTTTTATAGATAGATTAGGCTAGGGTCAGCTAACAACTCGTGATTATCTTCTCCTCTTTTATGGGGATTTATCTGGTACAAGTTTGAATTTGAACTAGGACTGCTGCACAGAAAATGTTGACTTGGTCTTCCCGGCATTGCCACGACATCCGCGCTGCTGTCTGAACTTTGCCCTGACAAAACTTCACTCATTTATTTCCTCATTCCATAACATATTTCTGCCACACAAAAAACTCCACTGCAAGCGATTAAAAGCACTTAATCCTAACATAGTCCAAGTCCTAATGCAATTGAAACACCCCAAACCTCACCCACAAGCCCCGACCGGATCTGACATGTTCCTTAAGAAAACTTAGCTTTATCTCGTTTCATCTTCTTATAAAATATGATGATTTTATAAAAACAGGTTTGTATCTTTATCGAATTGAAAACCAAGATATTGTTCAGGTTTGTATTAAAAACGCTTACTGTATATCTCAAAAATTAAAAGATTTGCCTGATTCTAGAGCTCACTAGGTTGAAAACGTAAGTTTAGTAGGTGGTAAAACATTTGAAGTTTCTTTAAGAAAAATATTTAATTACTTGTTTATTGTTTATAGTATGGAAATAAGATTTAATACGCAAAATTAAGTAGTTAAGTAATGGCCTTATTACATCTTAAAAACCAAAATAAATCCCGAAAGAAAACGTACTAAACAAAACGAAAAGTGTTCCATTATATGAAAACCCAAAATTTTACGGAGCATGGCCACCACGTAGTCCCTGCTGACTCAGGTCCATTTCTCTATGTATCACCTGTAAAATGTTAGCCCACGAAGGGTGAGTCAACAGACTCAATGTGTAACAGCCAACCACCAAGACCCAATCGATTATAGCCATACTTACAACGTTTTGGGGCAAAGCCCATCCGAGATCATATTTGGCCATAGGCCCATGTCATAGCATATTAAATCACATGTATATAAAACAATGATGCAACCCGAACCCACCTAGATATCCAACCTCTACACACCACCCGTACCTGCCAATCACACCGTGGGGATTACTAAATCGACCCTCCATCAGCTACACACCCTCGAAGCCAGTCGCTGCAGTCAACTACTCATCGCCCTTAATACGTGGCATAGCCACCAGATAATGTGACAAGGTCACCGGATACATAATATTGTGACATAAGTCACCGGATAATGTGGTAAAACCACTAGAACACTTACCCTTTTCATTATAACAGGTATCACAGGTATCATGCTATATGCTTATCCTAAGCCCATACCAAAACACACACATGCTTTCATATCAATGATGGTAACCACTGTAGACAAGGGTTAGATATAATGTACCTGAATGAACTATACCAATGAATGGTACCCTTAGCCATGATTAATCATAATCTTGTTAATACATATTTAATATTATTAACCTATCGGGAAAAAGTGTGGGGTTACACACCTGATAATAATGAGAACCACGCTTCGATACTAACACTTTCGCTATGGGGATCACAATGATTTGCTTATCCCTTTCCGATCTTCGGCCCACAACCCGGTGGCTAATCACGCCTTCTTGGCCGAAGCGTTTCTTGAATCTAGGGATAGGAGCTACCCCTTTCTCTCCTTCACTGGTACTCGCATCCATCAAATATCACTTAATCAGAAACCCGGTTAATCGACATGTAAAAAGCTAAACGAATCATATCTATAACTTAATTGAATATCCTTACCGAAATAGATCCAAATCCCGAAGACTCCTCCTTTGCCTTTGTCGAACCCTTCCTATAACACCACAGCAAAATTGGCTAACACTAGAAAATATGTCCTTAGGTCGAATAGCACTATCTCCTTACCTTGCTTGATCAAATCCCAAAAGTTTTGAGATATCCCCTAACGTTGGCTTCCACGAAGAGTTACGAATCCAAAACCTTGCATAGATTCGGCCATACACAAAAATACAGGATTACGCCTTTGGTTTCGGCAGACCAAAATAATAAAGAGAGATTTCAGACCAAAAGAGATCCCTTACCCCAATATCAAATTCAATTGAATAGCTTGTATAGTAAGATCGACAACACCTTTGCGTGGAAATACAAGAAGATTTGGCCACAATAGAAGGTTATTCGGCTTTAAAGAAGTAATAGAGAAAGGGATCGGTGAGATGATGATATGATTCGGCTTTTACCGTTAGTGAATAAATCAATTTCGAGGGGTGAAGATGAAATGGAACTTTCAGCTATGGTCAAGGAGTGCTTTTGGCTTTTGAAGACAAGGGAAATCGTGGTAAAGAAGAAGAGAAGAGGTTGGAGGTTTGTATGGTTCGGCTTTGGTGAGAAAGATAAAGGTTCGGCCTTCACAAAAGAGAAGAGAAGGGAAACAAACCTTGAAAATGCCAAATGAATTTCG
Organism: Gossypium rotundifolium; assembly: GCA_025506655.1. Classification (NCBI taxonomy): domain Eukaryota; kingdom Viridiplantae; phylum Streptophyta; class Magnoliopsida; order Malvales; family Malvaceae; genus Gossypium; species Gossypium rotundifolium. Next base: position 103,050,487 of record CP106733.1, on the reverse strand, counting down.
GCACCTATTCTCCCCTACATGACCGAAACTACCATCCCAAGACCCCTCCATTCGGCCAACTCTTCTTCTCTCATCCAAATCCCCCCTTTTCCTCGTACTTAGCTGAAAATTTGAGTTGTTTGACCCAATCTACACTTCATCCATGAAGTGTCCACGGAAACTCCAACTATTCACTCCCCCTTGACGCAAAAAGGCCACCCCAAAATGCTTCCCTTGTTGCTCGAACCAAGGCCCTTCTCACTCCCTGATGCGTCAACCACAAGTGCCCTAAGTGGCGCCTCCTAGCCACTTTACCAACTGGATTCTTGTGTCATAACCCATACAAAAATTTTCTTAAGGTCTAGCTCCCTTAGCTCTCCCTTAAAGGTTTAAAGTCAAATATTTTCCTAAGGCTTCTACCTACACCCCAAGGTTCCCAAAGCCCCCAAAACACATACACACAGCACACAAGCACACTACTACATACATTTGAGTTAAAACGCATAACCCCTAAATCTCGGATATTACAGTTCTACCCCTTTAAAATAATTTCGGCCTCAAAATTACCTGGCTAAAATAGGTGAGGATACTGCTATCGCATTGCTTCCTCCGGCTCCCAGGAAGCTTCTTTCGATCCATGGTTTCGCCATAACACCTTGACTAGAGGAACTGATTTCCTCCGTAACACCTTCACATCCCATTCCAAGATCTGAATCGATTCTTCCTCGTAGGACAAATCTGGTCTCAACTCCACTTCTTCCACTGGTGCCACATGCGATGGATCCGATCGGTAACGACGTAACATCAAAACGTGAAACACATCATGCATCTGCTTCAATTCCAAAGGCAACTCCAGCTGATACGCCACTGGTCCAACCTGCTCCAAAATCCAATAAGGCCCTATAAACCTGGGACTTAGCTTACTCTTGCGACCAAATCTCATCACCTTCTTCCATGGCGAAACTTTCAGAAACACCTTATCCCCCACTGCAAACTCTATCTCCTTCCGCTTGAGATTTGCATATGACTTTTGTCTGTCAAATGCCTCCTTCAACCGTGCCTGAATTACCTTAACCTTTTCTTCTGATTCTGCCACAATCTCTGGACCCAAAACATGACATTCTCCTAATTCTGTCCAACACGTAGGAGTGCGACACTTCCGTCCATACAGTGCTTCATACAGTGCCATCCGAATACCTACTTGATAGTTGTTATTGTATGAAAACTCCGCCAAAGGCAAAAACTCCTCCCAGCTTCCTCTGAAATCTATCACGCAACCCCTCAAAATATCTTCTAGCACTTGAATTACCTGTTCAGATTGGCCGTCCGGCTGCGGATGAAATGTCGTACTGAAGTCTAGCCTGGTGCCTAATGCCTGATGCAGTGCTCTCTAAAGTCGAGACGTAAATCTCGGATCCCTATCCGAGATAATTAACATTGGCACCCCATGCAGCCTCACAATTTCTGGCACATACAACTCTGCCAACCTTTGCAACGAATAGTCAACCCGTACCGGTATGAAATGTGCAGACTTTGTCAACCGGTCCACTAACACCCATACTGAATCCTTCTTAGTAGGCGTAAGGGGAAGCCCACTAACAAAGTCCATTGTAATTCTCTCCCACTTCCACTGCAGAATCTTTATTGGCTGAAGCAACCCCGAAGGTACTTGGTGTTCACTTTAACTCCCGACACGTTAAGCACTTCCCCACAAATTCAGAACTTCCGTTTGCATCAGCCACCAAAATTGATCCCGTAGATCCCTGTATAACTTACTTCCTCTAGGATGCATAGCATAAGGGCTACTATGTGATTCCTGAAGAATTCTCTGCCTTAACTCCTCATCCTTTGGCATACAGACCTCAATTCCATTCGCTTAGCTGCGCAATCCAATTTATCCCGATGATCCACTAGCCAATCCATGCTTAGAATGAGATCTAATTCCCCGAAAGGTAGTTCCATCAAGTCGGCAGGAAATACCACTCCCTGAATCTCTAGAGGCACATTCTGGAATATCCTATTCACCACTACCATTTGACCTAACGGGATCACTATAGTCATCTCCCTAACAGATAGTTCAGATGTTGCACCTAATGTTTCAGCTTATTCTACATGCAACATATGAGTGGGTCGAGCCAACATCAATTAAAGCAAAGAAAGGCTTGTCAGCTATAAGAAACGTACCAGTTATGACGTCCGGTGCGTCACCATCCTCCCTCCGATGAACTGCATATACCATACCTGGCTGTCTTGCCTCCGTGTTACCAACACCTCTGCCCGGTGTCCCGCGACCTCTACCAGAACCATTACCTCGCCAACTGGATCCACGACCCATGGTGGCTCTCGTCCACCTTTTCGGTCTGATTAAAACCCTGACTTGCTGGTCGACTCTTGTCTGTTTCCAATGGACAGTTCCTAATCATATGGTCTTTGGATCCACACTTAGAACATCCCCCTGTCTTCTTCCAACACTCCCCCAGATGCAACTTTCCACACTGAGCACACGAACGATACTGACCTCCCACAGTAACCTGCTGATCTCGCGGCCCATCAACTCTAGATTTTTTTTGGAGACTCCCAGATGACCCCGATGATCCAAAACCTCTCTTTTGTCTATTCCTATCCGAATGACCCCTTCGGCTACCTTAGCGTTCTCTACCAACATGGCAAACTCCCACTCCTGCTGTGGAGCAATCAGCAATCTCAGATCATCCCTCAGTCCGTCCTCGAACCTGACACATCGTTCATGCTCCGTAGCCACGATACCTCGAGCATACCGGCTCAACCTTCAGAATTTTGCCTCGTACTCCGCTACGGACTTACTCCCCTAAACCAACCTCAGAAACGCCTTCTTCTGCACATTAATATAACTAGACCCAATATACTTCTTCTGATACGCCGCCTTGAAATACTCCTAAGTGAGATCATCCACGCAAAGACTATCCCGAACCGTGAGCCACCATCGGTATGACTCATCCGGAGAAGCGACACCACCCCTTTCGCCTCCTCGTGATGATCCAAATCATTCATGATTCGCTCCATCACCTCCAACCAATACTCAACCGTATTGGGCACCACACCAGATACACCTCAGAATACCTTAGCTCTATTGGCTCGGAGTCGTTCAGATACAGATTTTTGAGCTCCGATACCTCCACCTGCTCCAGCCACCTTCTCAAGAACTCGCAGCATCGCCTACGATACTGCATCATCCCTCGTCTGATCCTAATACTCCACGCCAGCAGCTGGTGGTGGTGGCATCTCATTCTCAGACCCTTGACCAGACCTAACTGGTTCCGATACGGTCATTCTGCCTCTACCACGCCTACGCACATTACGACTATGTCCCCTAGAACTCATGTCTATGATCGCAATATAATCTGCTTTAAGAAATTTTATGCATTAGCCTCTGCTCCACTGATTACCCACGAACAAGTTTTATGTAAAGAAGTTTAGTAGTAGTTCTTTCGATCATTACAAAGTTTTCATTTCAAGTCTTCTACCCTAATTCAGATAATCACATTCATTCTTCAATAGTATCTACTACACACGTTCACCACTTTGAGCATTTTCGTCCGTTCCCTATCCAGGGGTATTTTCGTACTTTATCCTATAGGGGTATTTTGGTAATTTTCCAAATCATGGTATCTTGTAATTTTACAAAATAGGGTTTTTGGTATTTTTGCAAAATAGGGACATTTTGGTAAAAGAAATCGGGGGTAGTATGGTAATTTCATAAACTGAGGGTATTTTAGTAATTTTTACAAACCAAGGGTATTCCAGTAATTTTGTAAACTGGGTTATTTCGAAATTTTTTCAAAATCTAAAATAGTTTTTACAAATCAAGGGGTAATTCGGTGATTCCAAAACTAGGGTTTTTATAAAATAGTGTAGCTAGTCCCTTTCGGGTTTTAATTATTGAATTTAGCCTGTGAATAAGTTCTCTTGGTTAGGGTGAATCGTCACTACGCACCAGGTAGGATTTGAGCGAAGAGGAGGTGAGTCACTAGGACTGCTTAAATACCAAGCTCCCTTGAATCCAATCCTAGACATGCACACAATTGTTGCCACACCCTTAACTCGACGACTTACTCACAGGTTTGTTCGATTAGTCTTTAAATTTTATGTAATTTTGTGTTAGAGTAAGCTAATCCTAGAGTTCAATAGCTCCTAATCTACTAATCTACGATCCCGTAATACCCACATACAAATCACACAATGATTAGCGGTACTTACCTGGTAGACTTCGGGCCGGAGACACAGGTGCCATGCCTGAAAACCTGATCATCTTTTAGAAAAACTCACTTTTGAAAAAAAAGTTTTGGGCCCAAAAGCCCTCAAAGCCGAGTTTTGAATCGGGCTCTAATACCAAATTGAAACACCCCAAACCCGGCCCACAAGCCTCGACCGGATCTGACATGTTCCTTAAGAAAACTTAGCTTTATCTCGTTTCATATTCTTATAAAATATGACGATTTTAATAAAAACAAGTTTGTATCTTTATCGAGTTGAAAACCAAGATACCGTTCAAGTTTGTATTAAAAACGCTTACTGTATATCTCAAAAATTAAAAGATTTGCTTGATTCTAGAGCTCACTAGGTTGAAAATGTAAGTTGAGTAGGTGGTAAAACATTTGAAGTTTCTTTTAGAAAAATATTTAATTACTTGTTTGTTGTTTATCGTATGGAAATAAGATTTAATACGCAAAATTAAGCAGTTAAGTAATGGCCTTATTACATCTTAAAAACCAAAATAAATCCCAAAAGAAAACGTACTAAAGAAAATGAAAAGTGTTCCATTATATGAAAACCCAAAATTTTGCTGAGCATGGCCACCACGTAGTACCTGTCGACTCGGTCCATTTCTCTATGTATCACCAGCAAAATGTTAGCCCACGAAGGGTGAGTCAACAGACTCAATGTGTAACAACCAACCACCAAGACCAATCGATTATAGCCTTACTTACAGCATTTTGGGGCAAAGCCCATCCGAAATCATATTTGGCCATAGGCCCATGTCATAGCATATTAAATCACATGTATATAAAGCAATGATGCAACCCGAACCCACCTAGATATCCAACCTCTACACACCACCCGTACCTGCCAATCACACCGTGGGGATTATTAAATCGACCCTCCATCCGCTACACACCCTCTAAGCCAGTCGCTGCAGTCAACTACTCATCGCCCTTAATACGTGGCATAGCTACCAGATAATGTGACAAGGTCATCGGATACATAATATTATGACATAAGTCACCGGATAATGTGGTAAAACCACCAGAACACTTTCCCTTTTCATTATAACCCTCGTGCCCATGCAACATACATAGTATGACAGGTATCATGCTATATGCTTATCCTAAGCCCATACTGAAAACACACACATGCTTTCATATCAATGATGGTAACCACTGTAGACAAGGGGTAGATATAACGTACCTGAACGAACTGTACCAATGAATGGTACCCTTAGCCATGATTAATCATAATCTTGTTAATACATATTTAATATTATTAACCTATCGGGAAAAAGTGTGGGGTTACACACCTGATAATGCTGAGAACTACGCTTTCGATACTAACACTTTCACTTGCAGGGATCACGCCGATTTGCTTATCCTTTCCGATCTTTGCCCACAACCCGGTGGCCAATCACGCCTTCTTGGCCGAAGCGTTTCTTGAATCTAGGGATAGGAACTACCCCTTTCTCTCCTTCACTAGTACTCACATCCATCGAATATCACTTAATCAGAAACCCGGTTAATCGACACGTAAAAATCTAAACAAATCACATCTATAACTTAATTGAATATCCTTATCAAATAGATCCAAATCCCGAAGCCTCCTCCTTTGCCTTTGTCGAACCCTTCCTATAACACCACAGTCAAAATCGACTAACACTAAAAAATATGGCCTTAGGCCGAATAACACTATCTCCTTACCTTGCTTGATCAAATCCCGAAAGTTTTGAGATATCCCCTAACGTTGGCTTCCACGAAGAGTTACAAATCCAAAACCTTTCATAGATTCGGCCATACACAAAAATACAGGATTACGCCTCCGATTTTGGCAGACCAAAATAATAAAGAGAGATTTTAGACCAAAAGAGATCCCTTACCTCAATATCAAAATCGATTGAATAGCTTGTACACTAAGATTGACAACACCTTTGCGTGGAAATACAGGAAGATTCGGCCACAATAAAAGGTTATTCGGCTTTAAATAAGTAATAGAGAAAGGGATCGGTGACATGATGATATGATTACGCTTTTGCCATTAGTGAATAAATCGGTTTCGAGGGGTGAAGATGAAATGGGACTTTCGGCTATGGTCAAGGAGTGCTTTCAGCTTTTGAAGAAAAGGGAAATCGTGGTAAAGAAAAAGAGAAGAGGTTGGAGGTTTGTGTGGTTCGACTTTGGTGAGAAAGAGAAAGGTTCGTCCTTCACAAAAGAGAAGAGAAGGGAAAAAAAATTGAAAATGCCAAATGAATTTCAGCACCTACTCTCTCCTACATGACCGAAACTACCATCCCAAGACCCCTCCATTCGGCCAACTCTTCTTCTCTCATCCAAATCCCCTCTTTTCCTCCTACTTAGCCGAAAATTTGAGCTGTTTGACCCAATCTACACTTCATCCATGAAGTGTCCACGGCAACTCCAACTCTTCACTCCCCCTTGACGCAAAAAGGCCACCCCAAAATGCTTCCCTTGCTGCTCGAACCAAGGCCCTTCTCACTCCCTGATGCGTCAACCACAAGTGCCCTAAGTGGCACCTCCTAGCCACTTTACCAACTGGATTCTTGTGTCATAACCCACACGAAAATTTTCTTAAGGTCTAGCTCCCTTAGCTCTCCCTTAAAGGTTTAAAGTCAAATATTTTCCTAAGGCTTCTACCTACACCCCAAGGTTCCCAAAGCCCCCAAAACACATACACACAACACACAAGCACACTACTACATACATTTGAGTTAAAACGCATAACCCCTAAATCCCGGATATTACAGCAATATTAAAAATGCTAACTAAAATGTCCTAAAATGCAATAAAATGTACTTAAGTACAAATAATTAGCTAGGTGAAATATAACTCTTTTCAAGAGTTACCACTAGGCCAATGAAGCTTCTTACCTCTATAGCATGTTTTGGAGGCTTCCAATCTACAATGGTGGTGGTATTACTTGGGTCGACTTGAATACCTTCTACTAAAACCACATGTCCTAAGAATGTTACTTCTAAAAGCCAAAACTCACATTTACTGAACTTAGCATGCAAACATCTATCTCTCAAAGTTTTTAGAACACTCCATATATGCTTATCTTGTTCTACTTCATCCTTTGAGTTCACTAAGATGTCATCAATGAACTTATCTACCAAACTATTCAAGTAGGGATGGATGATCCAATTAATCAAGTCCATAAAGGCAGTTGGGCCATTTGTGAGCCCAAATGACATTACCAAGAACTCATAATGACCCTATCTATTCTTGAATGTAGTATTCGATACATCTAGCTCCTTATGCTTAAGGTGATAGTATCTCGAATGTAAATCATCTTCGAAAACAAACTGGCACCCTTAAGTTGATCAAACAAATCATCGATCCTGGGAAGTGGATAGTTATTATTCACTGTAACTTTATTCAATTTTTGGTAGTCGATAAACAACTCAACATTTTGTCCTTTTTTTACAAAAATAACTGGAACACCCTAAGGTGATACACTTGGTCAGATAAAACCTTGGTCAAGCAATTCCTATAAATGAGTCTTAAGCTCCTTCAACTAAGTCAGATCCATCTATTATGGCGTAATAGAAATTGGTGTAGTACCCAGTTCAACCTCAATAACAAATTCAACATCTCTATCGAGTGATAAACCATGTAATTCTTAAGGGAACACATCTGAATAATCACGAACAATTTGATATTAAAAAAAATGTAGGTCAAATATGCATCGCATCTATTTTTTAACAAATTACGTGTGTTCTTTGTCGAGGTCAAATTAAAAAGAAACTTAAATTTAAAATTATATATAATTATAGCAGACAAAAGTTTTTGATAAATAAAATGTGTAATTTATCTAATTTTTATTTAGTAATATTATCTGTAAATTTGTGAAAATTTTGCCACTTTCGATACATAGCAGTAGCATGGATTTCGGGAAAAAAAACTTTTATTATGGAAATTAGAACTATAAGAAATTTGATAATATTATCCACGACATAGGAAAAAGCTGATATCATTTTTGTCCCTAGGACCTTTGTTATAAATCTGGTATCATTGTATCACATGAAAAAATAATAGTAATATGAACCGGTTACAAAAGTATTTTGAATTTTTTATATAAATTATCAATATCAAAATTTATATAATTATAGAATATTTAAACTAAAAATAATGAAATATATAGGTATATATATAATTGAATAAAATATATAAGCATTTATTAAATTATTGATAAAAACACTTCTCCAATCCCTTTCAATTTTTATATTGAGCAAATTGGTACTTAAAAATTGAAGCAATTTAATCTCTATTAATTTTAAAAGTGAGATATTAAGGACAATTAACAATAACATTAATGTTTCATGTCAATTGTACACAATTTTGATCAAGATAATAATAAATTTAGCCATTGATGTTTATATACTCTATGTGATTGTTGACGGAATGTGTAAATGTTTGAGATAAATTTGTTAAATCAAGACTAAAGTGAATTATATATATAACTATTGTGGGTTAAATTTATTAAATTAAAACTAAATTGATAAAATATGTAAACTTTAAAAGTTAAATTTATTATTATATCAATAAAATATGTACAATTAATGAAAAATATTAACATTATAATTATTTATATGTAATTACTATTTAAAATTGAAGAAAATAAAATTAATCAATACTAAAATTAAAAGAGAATAAAGAGGGCAAATATCCCAAAATACCAAAAAATCAAAAATTACGGAAAGGATAGGTTTCAAAAATATTGACCGGAAGGGCAATTTCCCCAAAATCGCGTCCACGTCGCCGCGTTTTTTGGGAAAGCGACTAAAAGCGCGTCCATGGGGGCGCTTTAGCCACCTCCTCGAAAACGCCCCACGAGGGCGCTTTTTTTTGAGGTGGCTCAAAGCGCCCCCATGGACGCGCTTTTAGGTATTTTTGGGAATCTTTCCGTCCACTTGCAATGTGAAAATGAAATAATCTTTTGGACAAGAGTCTCCGCAAAATAATTTTGAGGAGACGTTTGAACAAACCGTGGTAAAACGCTCTCACGTGGGCGCGCTTTTGCTACTGATGGTCTCCGCAAAATTATTTTGAGGAGACGTTTACAACAAACAGTGGCCAAAAACGCCCAAATAGGTGCACTATTACCCGAGCAATCGAAAAGCGCCCCACGTGGACGCACTTTTGCTACAAAGGTCGTCCGCAAAATTAGGCTATAAATCAGCCAAATTGCATTCTCGGTTATGTAAAGCATTCAAGCAAAAGAAAAAAAAATTAAAATGAGTGAACGATTAATGGTGTTATTTACTACGATGGTGAAGTGCGTGACACCAAAAATGGTGTTGTTTTCTTATCAGAGAACACAGCGCGATTGAGTTTTAATCGAAACGTCGATTTGGTAGAACTTCGCAAAAGAATTAGGCGTAAAATATTCAAACAACGCCAATGAAAGTTCGATCTATTAAGTATAGATTTTGCGCTTGGTTGATCCGGTGAGATATGACGATTCGACATCAAAGGTCCTCGAGCCTTAAGGCAATGGTGGAGACTCATTTTGCCGTGGATCGCCTATCTCGAAGTTATATGTAGAATTTTCATCTCCAAGTGATCTGGTGCTACCTCAACATCTAGTATCGTTTGAGGGAATACATGATCCCGTGTCGACACTGTAAGTGGGAGGCAAAACACGTATGCCCGTGTACGGTGGTAGTATGGAAAACATAACCCCGCACGACACTCGGTTGGTGGATGGGACATGCATATTCGTCAATCGACGCCGGATGACGTAAATACGATTGGGGACGCTATAAACTTCTAGTGGATGGCAATCCACATACGATTGGAATCTTTACGAAAGATGTTTAAGGAGGGATGATGTATTACCGATGGCATCTACCAGCGAGGGGCCCTCGTTTGTTGCAGGTTATGGAGGATCGGACGATGAATCCGATGTGGATCCACCTCGGGAGCCAGGGCCTGACGATGCAGAAGTTGGACTATTTTCTGAACCGGAGCCCATTCCAATTGTACCTGAAGATGTTGAGGGCGGTTCAGACGAAGAAGAAAAAGATCCGCTATTCAGGGCATACTCGCCTCCAGCGCACATGCATAATGTCGATCTATCTCAAGATGATGTATTGGGGTTTCCTGAACTACCACACCGGACACGTGACCGTACAAATTCTTCGTTGGATTCGGACCAATTAGAAGTTGGTAACCAGTTTTCCAACAAGAACACTTTTCTTGGTGCATTGAAACAATACAACATCAGGAACGGGGTTAACTACACTATGGTTAAATTAAAGCTCGATAGGTACGAGGCGAAGTGTGCTGTGCAAGACGGCACATGTGCATGGAAAATCATGGCGTCGTTGAGAAAAAGGACGGGGATGTGGGAGGTGAAGAAGTACAAAGGTCCGCATACATGTCTTACCGATGACAAGACCACTATGTGTTCAATGATTTGAATAACACTAATATTATGTAATGTTGCATTATTTAACGTTTCGTTGATGTGTGTAACACAAGATCATCCGAGGATGGATTCGACATTTTGGCTGATTTAATAATCCCGACGGTGAAGGTCGATCCCAAAACTACAAGGTTTACCTTAATTGGCAATATTCGTAGCAAATGGGGTACACGCCTCTTCGTAAAGGCTTGGATAGCCAAGCGTATGCGTTGGAAAAGTTGCACTGTCGGTGGGGCGCTTCATATAATGAAGTGTGGCGGTGGTGTAAGGTGCTAGAGAGATATGTCCCGTGCGACAATGTACATTGAAAGCGAACCTGTACTACAACGATCGTCGCTTTCCGTGGATGCGCAGTGTTCAAGCGCTGCTCGACATTTAAGCAATGCCGAGATGCTTTTACATGTTGCAAGCCATTGGTACAAATTGACGGTACCTTCATGTATGGTAGATATACGCATCGGCTATTGCTAGCTGTGGCACAAGACGGCTGTGGGAGAATCCTTCCAATTGCATTCACAATAACACCAGGGGAGTCAGCTGATGACTGGGACTTCTTCCTATCTAGGTTAAGGAGGCATGTCTGCCCTCAACCTGACATATGCGTTATATCGGATCGGGGCCCTGGAATACTTACGGTAATAGAACGACAGGGAAGCATGTGGCATCGCACACACCATCGATATTGCCTGAGGCATGTGGCATCCAACTACTATGGGCAACACCGATCTAAAAGACAGAAACGGCAAGTGACCGATATGGGTATGAAATTTCTATTAATATAATTTCTTTTGAAATTTTCAATTTATTCGTAATTGAATAGTGGTATGTAATATTCGATATCAACGTATATTGGCAGGGTACGAGATCAATAAAGACCGTTTTCACGAGATGTTGGCCAGTTTGCACGAAGATAACACCGAAGGCGCAGAGTACCTGTGCAATATTCCTTTTGAACAGTGGACACAAGCATATGACGGCGGCCTACGATATGGTCATATGACCACAAACCTGGTCGAATACATAAATTCTGTGCTAAAAGGAACCCGTCATCTGCCGATTACAGCGGTTTTACGGGAGACATATTTTCATTTAGCGGCACTATTTTCAAAGAGAGCAGCGAGTTATCGAGGGCAGATGCAAGGAGGCCATGTATGGAGCCCGAAGGTGTTGCAAGAAATTAACTGTGGAAGGCACAGTGAACACGATGCACACAATTTGTCACGACCGCGACGACCTATGGTTTCGTGTCACGGAGTTTGACAGACCGAACCAAGGTATTGTTGGCGGGCATTATCGTACACTTGACAAATAGGACATGCGATGTGGATATTTGATACACTTCGCTACCCATGTGCTCATGTATTTGCGGCTTGTCATAATCTTCGTCTTGACCCCATGAGCTATGTCGATGAAGTCTACAAATTAGAAAACATGTACAACGTGTGGAGACACGTATTCCCACTAGTCCCGGATGAACGTAAGTGACCATCCAGACGCTTGCACCTTATAAGTCGCTGTTTGATAGAGAATTGAGACACAAACCAAAAGGTCGACCTTCCTCGACTAGAATACGCAACAATATGGATATCTAAGAACCGACCAACCAAAGTCGGTGGTGCGGGTGGTGTAGGAACCCGCCATACATCTCGCCGTGTCCAAATCGGACTAGTTGACCGTGTTCTTAGCTTGTTTGTCTCTTCTTTGGCTATGTAATTTCTATTTTTTGGAGGAAAACGAAATTAAATCATTTCTATCTTATCAAAGATATTAAAATTAAAATAAAAAATTAAAATACAAAACAAATAAAAGTAAACTCAATTTTTATTATATAAAAAATTAAATTTAAAAAATTAAAAAATTAAAAAATTAAATTACAAAAAAACAAACTCAAATTGTATTAAATATATTACAACTTAATTACAAAAAAAAACCAAACCTATTTTGTCAAAGTTATTAAAATTAAATAAATTAAAAATTAAAAATTAAATTACAAAAAAACAAACTCAAATTGTATTAAATATATTACAACTTAATTACAAAAAAAAAACCAAACCTATTTTTTCAAAGTTATTAAAATTAAATAAATTAAAAAATTAAATTTAAAAAATTAAATAAATTAAAAAATTAAATTACAAAAAAAACAAACTCAAATTGTATTAAATATATTACAACTTAATTACAAAAAAAAATAAACCAAACCTATTTTGTCAAAGTTATTAAAATTAAATAAATTAAAAAATTAAATAAAAAAACTCAAATTGTATTAAATATATTACAACTTACTTACAAAAAAAAAAAAAAAACCAAACCTATTTTGTCAAAGTTATTAAAATTAAATAATTTAAAAAATTAAATTACAAAAAAAACTCAAATTGTATTAAATATATTACAACTTAATTACAAAAAAAAAAAATCAAACCTATTTTGTCAAAGTTATTAAAATTAAATAAATTAAAAAATTATATTACCAAAAAAACAAACTCAAATTTTATTAAATATATTACAACTTAATTACAAAAATTAAACCTTAATTACAAAAAAATTAAACTCAAATTATATATTAATTTACAATTACTCAAATTAGGGGTTTAGGGTTTAGTGTGGATGCTGGTGGGAACCAAAGCCACCTGGGCGGTCGACGATTCTGCTACTGGATTCCTCCTTCTTCTAGTTTTCTGGGGTCGTGGAACCTCGTGTGGAATCCTGGTTCCTCCTAAGAAGGGTCCAGTTCTGGGTGTTGCGATGATGACCCACCTTGATAAAATAATGACCCCGGAGGTGTTTGCATAAACCACGGCGGGGGTGACTGCATCCCGTACGGTGAAGGAGCCTGGTAGAAAGAACTGCTCCCCGACGGCACCTCCTCTAATCCCACACCCGATGTCGGCCTCACGATCGGCTGGCTAAAAGGAGTTGTCGGGAACGGACTCGAACCCGGCCATGCATTCCAACCTGGGGGGGACTAGAAAAAGGAAACATATATGGGTTAGGAGGATACATGTAAGGGGCAGGGTACGCACCTGGCATAAACTGTGGACGCTGTGTTGTCGGTGTTGTCAGCTGAACTGATGGGCCCGGTGATTGTATAGGCGCTGTTGATGGGCCCGGTGACTGTGTAGGCGCTGTTGCTGGGCCCGTCTCATCACCCCTTCTCCTTGAATGTAAAGGGGCCCGACGTTCCCTTCGCTCGCGAATTTGCCGTCGCCTCTCCTCAGCCGACAACAGATACGGCTTGCCATGGATTCTAAACCATGGCATGTACTCCGGCACGCACGCTAACTCAGGAACTACGATCGGTTCCCGGTTAGGTAAAAAGTCATACCGGTTCTCCCACGTCTCGATATGTTCTGACCAAAATATTGGCCAATCCGTGTGCTGCCACCGTAAGTCCACACTGTGCTCATCATCGAGCACCTCAGGAGCCACGGGAATCGATTGCTGGAATCCAAATTGCCGCATAACTCGATCCGACTGCATCTCCACGGTCGCGTAGGTGATTAGCGGGACCTTAACGTGCTAACTGCTCGGATTTTGGAGGAACTCCTCCTAATTATCGCCCAAATTTCGGATCCTCGTCAAAGGTCCATTGAAACTATATTAACATTACCAAAATATTAGTTATATACATAAATACTAAATTATAATAACGAAATTGACACTTACTTGTGATTCTCGATCGTTGTTCCAATAGAGCCGATATCCTCAAGCGAGTCGGTATTCCAACATAACTTGTCGGATGGTTCCACCTAATTAAATAAACTTTTAGCATGCAATTATACTATAAATCTCGACATAATTGTAAAATATAATATTAAATTTACCTCGTTATCAATGGGAATGAATATGGTCGGTCGAGTCGAGGACGAAAATGGAAATCAAAACCATGCCCATGACTGCAGAGTGATAGGCAACCTCCGATTTTTGCTTTATCCGCACCGTCGCTTCAAGACATTTCCTAGTACAACCTCGATAGCACGGCACCCCAACTCAATTCACCGTTTGCTCAAAATCAACAAGTTTGAGAGCCATCTCGTGGACGAGGTTTCTAGAGAGGTCCCAGATCGATAGCCTCCAATTATCTCAAGTATGTATGCCTGCATACCGTATTCTTTCATCTTCATCGAATCTTCATTTGGTCATGGAATGTGTCTCGTAACCAAACCATATCGATTCGACCTCCTTGCAATTTATCCTAATGGCACCCAGAGCTCGTAGCATACTGCCATCCAATCGAGAGATGTTACGGACCGGTGACTACCAATTCGGCCCACCAGTAATCCCAATCAGAATCGCACATCTTCTAAGGTGATGGTACACTCTCGCATGGCGATGGAAAGTGTCGCCTCGGTCTCCACCTCTCTATCAACGCTACCGATCAAAACCGGGTCCAACTTGAACCCTAGGCCTATCGTGGCCACGTGCCAAAAACCCGCTACCCGCAGTAATTCTCGATCAATGGCGATGGAGACCATGCATGTTATGAATATAACATTGCAACACCCGATCTACAGATCGCTTAAAAATAATAAAATTCAAAATTAATTAAAAATTACATAATTAAAAAAAATTAATAATATTAAAAATTAAAATTCAAACTTACCATTTTCAATTGTTTGGACGCCAATGTGATTCTTTGTCTAGGCGATGTAAATCTCTACCATTGTACTTCGATAAAGAATTTTTAAATTTTCCAAAAAATAAATATATTAAAAAATTATAAACGGCTTTTTCAGTAAATGGTAGAAGACTATTTTGAGATTTAAGCATAAATTTCAAGGGCTTTGAGAGAAACTTGAGAGAAAATTGAGAGCAAATTGAGAGAAAATTGAGAGAAAATGAGAAAGGATTGAAGTGTGAAAAAATGAAGGGTTGGGGGTATTTATAGGTTTTTTTTTCCGTTGCTTTTTTGATCGTTGGGGTCCAACGGTCAAATTTTTTGATTACAGGTTTAAAAGCGTGTCCATGGGGGCGCTTTAGGCCACCTCAAGAAAGCGCCCTGTGGGAGCGTTTTTCTTTGATGGCCTAAAGCGCCCCCATGGACGCTTTTAGCCTTTCTCCAAAAACGCTACCGACGTGGACGCGATTTTTGGGGAAATTGCCCTTTCCTAATCAATATTTTTAAAACATGTCCTTTCCAATAATTTTTAATTTTTTTTTTGTATTTTGAGATATTTGCCCGATAAAGAGTATCTAAGTTAGAATGAAATTTGGACGGTAGGAAACAAAATAACCAAAACTAGACGGGAAAAAAAAATTAAAACAGGAGAGAGAGAGAGAAACAATAGTTGTACGCAAGAATTACTTGATCGGATGGTTGATGTGCAAAAGTACAATTTGCAGAGTTGATTCCTTGCTTGAATTCCATTTTTACTTTTTACATCGATTGATGTTGACCAAAGCATGCTCGTCATGGCCAAGCATGTCCTGCAACTACAACTCTGTACTACTAGTTCTCCCACTACTCTTAATCTCTTAATATAATATAAACATTCTTGTATTTATATTATATTTATATAGTTTTATATCATCCTTGTATTTATTTTAGACTTATAAGTATAAAAAGCACTTAAGAAAAAAAAAATTAAGTCTTTCAATTTAATTTGCATTCGGGTGGAGTTTTACAGTTAACTCAGAAAATTAACTAAGCCCCTTTGCTGTTGTTCATTTTAATTACGTTCATCGTTAAAATTAACTGACAAATTAATTAAATATTAACATATAATAATTCTTGATTTAATTTTTCATTTTTTGCTAAAAATTATAAAAGATTTAAAAAATTATGTAAAATATTAATAATTTATAAAAATATTGAAAAAATTATAAACGTTTAAAAACTTGTAAACGTATAAAACTTATAAAATATAAAAATAAAATTTATATAAAAATCCATTTATTGCTTCTTATATGCAAATTAAACCCTAAAACTAGATAATAAAATGAAAATTGTGAAACCCTATCCTTTTAATGATAATATATATTTCTTAAATTTTTCATCTCTAGATTTTTAAGTGCAATATAATAATTTGGACTATGATTTTCAAAACTGGATCGGATTAGTTGGTCAAACTTGTTGAATCTAGAATCAGATGGCATACCAGTCCAAAATAAGAGATTGAGTCAGTTGACCTGTGAACCAGTACTGACGGGTTGAACCGGGCAAAAAATAGGTTTAAACAATAGTTGAATTAGTTTTTAATTTTTTATTTTTAATAAATTTTTAAAGATTTATTTATTCAAATAGGATGAATCGGTAGGATCAGTTAACCGATATGTATCTAAAAATCATGGTTTGAACCTTGAAAAGTTACAAATTATTTGCTAAGTATTATATACTTTAAATTATTTTTGTTATGATTAGATATTATAAAATTAAAATTTCATTATCCAATAGTTGTAAATGTTAGCATATGTAAGCATGAAATATTTTGGCAACTATTCACATTATTCAACGATTGATCCGATGTCACATGTTTATTTTAATTTTAATGATTTAACTTCCAAACTGAAGAACCAATAAATGACTTTTTTATAATTTATATATTTTATATTTTAAAAATTATATTGTTTATAATTATTTTGATTTTTATAATATTTATATTTTTATGAATTTTATAAGATTATATACTTTTTAATATCTTATACTTTTAATTATTTTTAATTTTTTATGATTTTAATATTTTTAATGATTTTTATATTTTTTACTAAAACTTATAGATTAAATTAGAAATTACCACGAATCATCACTTGATTGGTCCCTAGTTGCTTTTAACAATAAATATGGTCAAAGATGAAATAGCTAATGGAGGGTGTAATTAATTTTTTTCCTATTTTCTTAACGGACATTTTATACTTGTAAGCATTTATTTGTATATCTATATTATATTTATATAGTTTTTCATAATATAATGAAAATAATAATAATTTTAAATATGATAAATTTAAGAATATTTCTAAAGTATTAATATATATTTTGTCATGTAAACTTTATCTGCCACAAATTGTAGTGGCGATTTAAATACTTTTCGGCACCTAACAAACTTGTTTTTAAGTTGTTTCGCATTTAATTATTGCATTTTCATATTTAATTAATTGAGTGTGCAGGACACCTATTTTCAAGCCCAAAAGCACAAGGAACGACAGTTGAGTCGCAACACAAGCTTCCAGAGTCACAACACAACCAAACCAACACAATAATTTATATTCAAAGTTGTGTGTCCTGACACGCACTAAGCTATGCCGCGAAACAGGTCTAACAGGAGGAAAACTTTAATTTAGGGTGCTTTCGTCCACACAATTCATATTTATTGTGATTGAGGCTTGTATTTGACCTAAAATGGGCCGCTAACTTTTCTTATAAATAGGAGGCTTATGCTCAACTAAAGGGAGCTTTTGCCAAGCCATTTTAGGGTTTTAGTTTAGTAGTTTAAGATTTTAACATAGTTTTATTTTATTTTAAAAATAGTTTTATTTCTTGTTACCCAACTTAGATTTGATTTGAGTCCAAGTCTTCATTATTAAGTATTTTCATAATTTGTTTTACGTTTCTTTTGCAAACGACGATATCTGCAACTATTAAAGGATTTCACAAATTCGAGAACTTCCAGTTTATCAAACGGATCAATTTCTATCATGATTAATTTGTGTGTTTTGCATGATTAATTTAATTTTAATAAATATGATAATTGAATCGATGAGTGGCTAAATCCTTTAGAGGGATTATGAACGGATGTGGGAGTGATTAACGGAAGAATGAGGGTTTCCCATACAAATTAGGTGGTATAAATTATTGTGTGCTTAAACCCTAGGATTGACAACACTAGGAAGTAATCTAGGTTCAATGAGGTTGGGAGATAACTAAGTATTGGTTTATTAGCTAGGTAGTAGAGGCTGGAAGGTAATACTGTCTAGTTAATAACTAATTCCTTAATAAAACACGAGTTCTTAAGTTAATTACAACCACTGAAGCAAGTTAATCTGCTGCTTTTTATTCGAGAGCTTTTTGTTTGTCAACTTTGTTTCCATAGTTTAATTTTTTATTTTATGACTTTAATCTTTAGCTTTAATTATCGTAATATAATTTTTAATGATTACTGTTTAGATTTGCTATTGTAGACGGTATTTTTATATTTAATTCAACCTCTTTTGGTACGATCTCCGGAGTACTTCCAATACCCTATTGTACACTTATTATATTACAATTTGACCCGTATACTTGCAGACATACTGTTATATTTCTAAATCTTTTTGTTGCAGTATTTCTAATCAAACGTTCTACGTTTGGCGGTGGTCAAGTTGTTGGCCCCACTACCGGAGAGGTTTCAACATTAATTTTAAACTTATTTTTTACAATTAGTAGGCTAAATAGGAAAATAAAAAATTATAGATACTATTTTTACCTTATGTTTTTGTTTTTAATTTTAATTTTGTTTGCTATTTTTTCTTCTTTGTCTCTGATTTCAATTTATGAACTGAAGTGGAAGTACTTGATCGAGCCATACCCTAATCTAGAGTGAATTCTAAGGAGCAACTATCAATTAATGCAAAATGACCCACCTGTGGTAGATGACTTACCTTGAAAAGTCCACTATTCGATGATCCACCCGAACTACAAGCACAAATTCGTGGAGAGCTACTAATGGCTCAACAAAGAATGTTGTGTGCTTATGCCTTACTAACACTAGATGTTGTGCGAGGCAGCATTGAGCGGATGACAATTGATGCCAATAATTTTGAGATTAAAGCGACTACGATATAGATGATCCAGAATACTTTACAGTTTTGAGAAAACATGATGGAGGACCCAAACCAACATCTTAAGCGATTCCTTCAACTTTGAGATACATTTAAATATAACAGTGTAACCAATGTCACTGTGTGTCTTCATTTATTCCCTTTTCTTTAAGTGATAATGCAACTGACTGGTTGGATTCATTAGAGTTGAGTTCTATAACCACATGGGGTGATTTAGCGGAAAAAATGTAACACCCCAAACTTGGCCCAGAAGTTAGGCCCGAATCTGGCGTGTCACATTGAAGTGTTTTTCGAAAACCATGTTTTCATTGAAAACCCTCCTTAATATTTAAAAACTAAAGTCTTAGTTTGTGTTCGTTCAATTTCAAAACGCGATTCATTGAAAAGTCAATTACTTTTAACAACGTTATTAACTTCGTTAAAAATCTCTTTTAGTTGTGGAAGCTAACTTAAGGTAAAGAAGTTTAAAACGTATGTTTTTAAAAATAGTAATTAGGTTGAAAACTCGTCTACGTCTAACAAATATAGAACGTAACAAAATCCCAAAATCAAAATTAAATCTAGAGAGGCCTTATTACAGAAATTAAAACCCCAAAAATAAAATTCCAATAAAAAGTCTACAGCAGAGCGTCAGCGGTCATGTGGTCACCTCTGAGTCCCTCGCAGCACCGATCCTCCTAACGCTGGGGATTACCTGCACTGTTAAAAATGGGGTGAGTTTATGAAAACTCAATGTGTAATCCCCTTACTAGAGTAACTGTTAGTATAGAGAAACAAAAAGCAAAACAGTTTGGGCCAAAGCCCTTTAACAGTAACAGTATAGTCTAGTTCAGAGCATACGTGGGCCAAAACCAAAACCCACTATAATATCATTTGGGTCACAACCCATAACAAAACCAATTGGGCCTAGCCCAAACCAATAACAAAACAAGTGGCCTAAGCCTAGTACAGTGACAAATCTCATAAACAAATATGCAACAGTATAAGGATGCATCCTACCTCGTTCCAGCCAACAGACCACCCGTACCAACCCTACACTCTTGTGGGGATAAAATCGACCCACCAAGCCAACACACCAAGCTTAGCACTGGTTGCGGCACTAAGTCAACAGAATAACTCGGTGCCGTGAACAGAACGATTAAAAGCATAAATATCGCAGCAACGCTACTAGTTAACAGAATGGCTAAAAGCCATAAATAGAATGGTTATAAACCATAATCAGGATGGCACAAAGCTATTGGTAACTGTAATAAGTTTGGCACATAGCCATCAGTGACGGTAATATAATCGGCACACAGCCACGGATAATTATGATCAACACAGAGCCATCAGTAAATATGTTAGGCACATAGCCACGGGTACATACGATTGGCACAAAGCCATAATCAAGATGGCATATAGCCATAATCAGATTACGCGGATTTAAGCTGTCCGTCGATCCACAGTCGTCTCATGCGACCCGTGCGACCTTAACAAATCAATATTGGATCCACAGTTGTCTTATGCGACTTGTGCGACCCTATCAGAACTTCCTCTATATCAATGTCCCAACCCCATGCAATATGTCGTGTATGTCATGCTCAATCATTACACGTGTATGCACAATGGCCATGCTCAGTAACAGTCATTTAAACATTTATTAAAGGCATACCAGTCACACGACCATAGTCAAGTCAGTTAAAACAAAATCATACGATCACAGTAAAATCCGTCAAATTCATTGTCTAAGTCAGTCATTTATCCACAAGGGCAAAATAGTCATTTTACCTTATAAGGTTATTTTGATAATCCTACCCTTCAGGGGTATTTCAGTAATTCTACCCTACAGGGGTATTTTGGTAATTCTGCCCTACAGGGGTATTTCGATAATTCTACCCTATAGGGTTATTTAGGTAATTTTACAAACTGGGGGTATTTCGATAATTTTATAAACCGGGGTCTCAACGACCCAACAGAAGGTCCACCGTCACCTCGAGTGACTTAAGTAACCCAAACAAACACAACGGTGCAAATGGGCCTAAGGCCCATTACTCGGCCCAAGTGGGCCCACATGCTCGTGTCGCCCATTTAGCCCATAAACAACCACAGTTATGCAAACGTCACAGTCCAAACAATACTTACCACATCACATAATTTTATCTGTGTAGGCCCACACAGCCCATTTCGGCCCAACGAGGCACAGAACAGCCCAAGACCATGAGAGTGCTCATGGTGGCCTCTACAGACTAACGCCCATGTTCGTAGGCTCGGTTCACCACACGCACGATCGCACGCTCGTGTGGCATCATATGCCATATTTCTGGCTTTTCGGCATTTTGTCAATCTACAATCATAGCAGTGTAATTAACACATACTTTCGATTTTTCAGCTGATCATTGAATACCACATACAAATACACACACTCTATCGGCTTTCTCATCGACTATTGAATACAGGGTACTGTTACACACCTGACCACGTAGAGTACTAAGAATTCACGATCGCCAGAACCTATATTCAAACATAACATTTATTTAATCACTAAACAAATTATGTTAAGAAAAACTCTTAGCAACCACCTAACCGAGAGATCGATACCACATGCCTTGACTAGATCAGTCGACTGTGATTTGCCTAGTTAATCCAAATTTTGATACAGCCACCCTTCCACATCCTGGCAACAAATCTCGAACAGCTGACACCTTATGCCGCTTAAACCTGAGAGTAGAGGCTACGCACTCAAACACAGCATGTACTTTTGCCATCACTTTACTACTAGAATTCTCTTTACCCATCGAGAGTTCTTGATTGAATAACAAAAGAGTTTCTATCACTTCTGAAATGCTTGCACCCCGTCACTCCTTGTAGAAATCTAAAAACCCAAAGATCAAATTAGGAAACTAACATTAGATAATCAAAGAATAAGATGGAGGAGTATTCGAATTTCAGAAAAAGTAGAAGAAACAGATTTGAACACATATTGCAATAACAGAGAAATAATAGAGAGAACTTATGAGTACCTATCGATTCCTCAAAGCCCTTACAAGACTAAAATAACACCAATGGCAGAGCACTGAAATAGTCGGCCAATAATAGGGAGAGAAGCAGAATATTCAGCCAAAAGAGCAATAAGTAGAGGGGAATATCGAAAGAGAAAAGAGAAAAGATGGAGAAGAGGCAATCATCTAGAGGGGAATAATCAAAAAGAAAGAATGAAACTGAGGGGAAAAGAGAAAAGTTAAGGAGAAGAGAAGAAAAACAAGGTTATTGACTACCAAGGCATTCGGTTTCCACAGTAAAAAGAAAACAGAAAAAGAAGACAGTGCGAGGAAAAAAGATAAAGTATTCGGCCACTTAAAAAAAGAGGAAAACACAAAGTCGAAGAGGCAAAAACTCGAAATAGAAAAGCGATGAAATTGACCTACAAGATTCAGCCACCACTTGCCAACAGCAGAAAAGAAATCCCTTCCAAGCACTTACAATTGCCGAAAATGCACAAAAGACCCCCTAGCCGAATATGCACATACCAATTACCCAATTCGTTTACAACTTCTCCCATTTTCAAATTTCTTAAAGATCTCCCCTAATCCATCCACGAAATTTCTCCTTGATTTCCTCCAACTCCCTATTCAAATTCAATTCAAATTCTTATGACCAATTCAACCACAGAGTTCCAGTCTAGTTCTAACACCTCCCCAGCTCAAGCAGCAAAATAAACATACAGTTGTACACGCCATGCCTCGAACCTCAGACTCCTTGCCATACCTGTAGCGCCACCTTGCCACTAGATCACCCACTCTCTTTGTGTCACATTTTACCTTCAATAAATTAAAAGTTCTAAAGGCCAAAGTCTAGGTTCCTTTAAAAGAAAAACCAAAACAAATTGTAAGAGCCAAGACATGAACCCAAGCTCCCTGGCAACCTTAATGACGCCACAACCACTAGACCACATGCTTCTTTGTGTAATTTTTTTAACACAATAATTTAAAATGCCTACATCCAAGCATTTAGGGTTTTATCCACTTAAAGCCAAAAATTTTGCTAAAGCCCAAGTTTGAACCCAGGACTTCTCTAATACTTCTCAGGATCCTTAACCACTAAAGCATATATACTTTTTTGTTATTCACTTGCACAGCTAAATTCCAATCCCTCCGATACGCGAAGCCCATTTCTTCTAGGCCCAAAAGTTGGGATGTTATAGAAAAATTATACAAAATTTTCCCATAAGTAGAACAATCCAACTTAGGCGTGAGATCACAAGCTTCAAGCAAGTTAAAGGAGAGAATTTGTACAAGACATGGGAGCATTTTAAATTGATGTGAAGGAAGTGCTCCCATCATGAATTGCCAAAATGGCTACAATTACAAATATTTTACAATAGTTTAGATGGAAACTTGATATCCAGGTTAGATGGTACATATGGAGGATCTCTTATGAACAACACATACGAGCGAGCCCATCAATTAATTGACAACATGGCCACGGATTTGTATATGTGGCCTAACGAAATGATCACCTATAACTAGAAACCACCAACAGTGAAAGCCATTCACGAAGAAGAGATGCATCAAAAAATTTTGGAGAGACTAAACTGGTTGGAAACTATCGTTAAACCATCTGTGACGAAACCCACCTGAGGTTATGGGCCACATTCTGAGAGCCAACCGGATAAGGTGAATTACATGGGCAATAGGTGTGGAAACTCTTATTCAAACATGTATAACCCTAGTTGGAAATATCATCCGAACCTAAGGTGGGGAGGTAGTTAAGGAGGCGAAAAACCAATACAAAACTGATCAAGCCCTCCTTATCAACCTCCACACATACAAAGATCTCAAGATAGATCCATGGGGATGTAACCCCCCAGACTCGGCCTAGGTGTTATGGCGAAATTTCAAAAGCTACAACAAACACGAAGAAAAGAATTTCAAACCAATTGTGCTTAAATCATTTTCTAAAAAACATTGTTTGATTTTAATAGAAATATCATCAACGAAAAATCTTTAGTAAAATATGTTTAATTTAAATAAATTTATCGTAGTACTTCAAGTTATTACTTTTTAGTAAATTTGATAAGAAAACTTGTCTTGCAAAATTTAAAACGTTATTTTGTAAAAATTCTATTTTTAAAAATTCATAGCGGATTAAATAAAAGCGTGAAATATTTTTGTAACAAATTATTTTTGTTTGATAAAACAATTTATATGTTAATTATTCTTGATTTAAAACATTTAAAACCCAAAGTTTATGCATGTATTGTACCTAACATATCAAAGCAATTATGACATAATTAAAACAATGCAAAGTCCAAAACATTCCCACAAACAGTTTTATATCATGCATCGAAGTCCTATTCACTAGTATTATCTGAAAAGTTTAAGAAAACTACGGGAGTGAGCTAATAAGCTCAGTATGAGTTTTATATGCTGCTCGTTTTGTAACACCCCTAACCCATATCCATTACTAGAACAGGGTTATGGAGCATTATCGGAGTTTACAATTTAATTTCAGTTAATTTATATCATTTACTATTCATTTTTGAAAATCAATGTAACACCCCAAACCCGGCCAAAAACATCACGACTAGATTTGGTATTCTACGGGTTAAATGTTGAAAACTTTGCTTTAGAGGGTTTTGAAAATCTCGGTTCGTTTATGTAGATATTTGTTAAATAAGTGATATTTGTAGAAAGCCTTTGTAGTTTTTTTTTTTAAAACTTATTTGAAAATCTCTTTTTTTTTTCCCTTACAATCAAGTCCTTGAACATAAGTTTATAAAATATAAACAT
The DNA here is from genome assembly GCA_025506655.1 of Gossypium rotundifolium. Taxonomy (NCBI): domain Eukaryota; kingdom Viridiplantae; phylum Streptophyta; class Magnoliopsida; order Malvales; family Malvaceae; genus Gossypium; species Gossypium rotundifolium. Next base: position 103,025,297 of record CP106733.1, on the reverse strand, counting down.
TAACAAATATAAATTGATAACCTAAGCTATGGAGGCCTTATTACATAAATAATCCCAAAATTAAAACTTAAAGGAAAATCAAAAATAGTTTATGAAAATAAAAACTTGATGGCGCCTCGAGTCCTCCTCGGCTCCCATGTCCACGATCTACTGCTCATCTGAAAAGTCAGGGAAATAAAAGGGTGAGTCACCAAGACTCAGTGTGCAAATCCCAAAAACACATAAAAAGTGAGGCCCACAAACACATTATGGGCCTTGGCCCATACACAATGGCAACAGAATATATACATACTACATGGCCCATCCCAATCATATAGTCCATCGTCTACACACCAGCCCGTACTAGCCATCACACCTTGGGGATTTCTACAATCAACCCTCCATCCGCTACACACCATTTCAACAACTGTGCTGCCTGTCATAAAAACCGATCACTATGTGACCTATGTGGCAGAGCCACCAATTGCCATGCGACCTAAATAACATATTGTGGTTTAACCACCGATCACTATGTGACCTATTAATTAGATGTGGCAGAGCCATCGATCGCCATGTGACCTAAATAACATGTTGTAGATTAACCATCGATCACTTAGTGACCTATTAGCATGCTCTTCCCCTTTGTCATATCAAGCCCATCCCATGCACACATACATGCAGAATCAAAACAATATACTATCTAAAAAGATCATAGACTACCACATCCTTCGATACACATAGAGAAGTTTCTATGATTACGCACACAGCATCCTTTGCCTACCCTTTTCGGTAACACATTTATCATATAGCCTTTTTTCGGCTTTTAGCCCATAACATATATATAGTACAGATTAACCAGTGTGTTAGAGATCCACACACCTTATTACAGTAAAGACGAGACTTTCTATATCGACACTATCAGAAGCCGATACGACTGCTAACTATCTAAGGTTTTGTTCTCAAGTCGATCCACAACCCGGTGGCCAATCCCGTACGGCTGACACAACTCGCTTCTTAAATCTAGGGGTTGGATTTACGGATCCAATTCCTTTTTGTTTGACTGGCGTTTGTATCCATGGAACAGATCTTAGTCAACAAATCGAATTAAAACATTGAATCGAGTACAAACAGGAATGTACATTCATAGGGCAGAGATCCCTTACCTAGAAATCCCGAAAGAGATAGAGTTTAGAGACTAGCGATTTTCGGCTTTTAGATCTAACTGATCCAACCTACTTCGGTTCCCAAGATGTCGTCCCAACAGAAAACGCAAGAAGATAAGAAGTATTAGACCAATCGACAACCTTAACAAACCAAATAGCCATTCGGCTTTGGCCCCCAAAACTGAAAGAGAAAAGATCAAAAGAAATCGACACCACTAAACATGTCTTCTAAGATCTGAATTACCCGCTCTGACTGTCCATCGGTCTGAGGATGAAACGTTGTACTGAAATCCAACTTCATACCCAATGCTTGATGCAACGCCTTCCAAAATCGCGACGTGAACCTCGAGTCCCTGTCCGATATGATCGATACTGGTACCCCATGCAACCTCACCACCTCCGCTATGTATAGCTTAGCCAATTTCTGCAGAGAGTGATCGACCCGTACTAGTATGAAATGAGCAGACTTTATCAAGCGATCAACAATCACCCAGACCGAATCTTTCTTAGTAGCGTGAGAGGTGGCCCACTAACAAAGTCCATTGTGATCCTTTCCCACTTTCATTGTGTAATCTTCACCGGCTGCAATAACCCTAATGGTAACTGATGCTCCGCCTTTACCTATTGACAGGTCAAACACTTACTCACCAATTCAGTTACCTCACGCTTCAAGCCCAGCCACCAAAACTGATCCCACAAATCTCGACACATCTTACTCCCTCTAGGGTGCATAGTGTATGGACTACCATGCTTCTTGCAAAATCCTACGCCTCAACTCCGGATCTTTTGGCATGCACACTCTCCCTCAAAAACATAACAGTCCTTCCTCATTCACACTGAATTTCGTTGGCCCATCATTTGATATTAGCTGCAACTTCACCTTAAGCAACTCATTGTTCCGTTGCTTCTCCTTAACCTGACCGACCCAAAAGGGTTTCATTTGAAGTTCAGCCAAGAAACTCCCATCATCGTATAAACTAAGGTGAGCAAACATTGCTCTCAATTCAGAGATTACTTTACAACTCAAAGCATCCGCCACCATGTTAGCTTTACTCGGATGATACTCGATCGAGCAGTCATAATCCTTTAACAACTCGATCCACCTCCTTTGCCTTAGATTCAACTTCTTCTGGGTCAAAAGGTATTTTAAACTCTTATAATCAATATAAATGATAGATTTCTCCCCGTACAGATAATGTCTCCAGATCTTCAGAGTAAAAACCACTGCCGCCAATCTCAAATCATGGGTGGGATAATTTGTTTCGTGCGGTCTTAACTGCCGAGATACATATGCAACAACCTTTCCATCCTGCATCAACACGCATCCTAGTCCCGTGTGTGAAGCATTACAGTAAATTATGAATTCCTTTCTGGCCTCCAGTTGAATCAATGCCGAGCTTCCATCAAAACCCTTTTTAACTTCTCAAAACTCTATTGCTGCTTATTAGACCAAACAAACGGAACCCCTTTCTGTAAAAACTTAGTCAATGGTGCCGCAATTGAAGAAAATCATTCAACAAACCTTTGGTAGTACCCGGCCAGACCAAGAAAACTCTAAATTTTTGCCACAGACCTAGGCGGCTTCTATTCCAATACCGCTTCAATATTTCGAGGGTCAACCCTAATCCCTCTGTCGACACAACGTGGCCTAGAAAAGTAACTTCACTTAGCCAAAATTTGTACTTACTGAATTTGGCATATAGTTGTTTCTCCCCTCAGAATCTCCAAAACCACTAGAAGCTGTGAATCATGCTCCTCCTCCGATCTTGAATAAACTAGGATGTCATCTATAAATACCACAACAAACCGATCCAAGTAGGGTTGGAACACTCGATTCATCATATCCATAAATGATGCTAAAGCATTGGTCAATCCAAATGGCATTACCATGAACTCGTAATGGCCATAGCGAGTCTTAAAAGCCGTCTTATGAATATCCATCTCCTTGACCTTAAGCTGATGGTACCCTAACCTCAGATCTATCTTTGAAAAGACTGAAGCCCCCTTCAACTGATCGAACAAGTCATCGATCCTCGGTAGTGGGTATTTGTTCTTGATTGTCAACTTATTCAACTGACGATAGTCAATGGACATATACATTGATCCATCTTTCTTCTTAACAAATAACACCGACGCTCCCCACGGTGACACACTTGGTCGAACAAACCCTCTATCCAGTAACTCTTGAATCTTCACTTTCAATTCCACCAACTCTTTTGGCACTATTCTATATGGAGCAATAGATACTAGCCCTGTTTCGGGAAGAAGATCGATACCAAACTCCGCTTAACGATCTGAGGGTAATCCCGGATGCTCTTCTGGGAAAATATCAAGAAATTCCTTCACCGTCCTAACGTCCCCAACAGTTAAGTCCCCGGCTTCCAGAGCCCGAACAAACATTAAAACTGCCTCGCATCTTTTTTTCACCATCCTTTCTGCTCTTAGGGTAGTCACCACATTCGACAGATAGTTCCCCCTTTCTCCTATCACCAATACTTCACCACCCTCGGGGGTTTTTAACAACATGCGCTTGACTGCACAATCTAAATTAGCTTGATACTTCACCAGCCAATCCATGCCTAATATTAAGTTAAACTCCCAAAGGGCAATTCCATCAGATCCGTCAGGAAAATTATTCCCTGAACTTCTAAGGGTACCTCCCGATAGAGTTTATCTACTACCATAAATTGTCCTAGTGGGATAATTACAGTCATCGTCCTAGGGGTAATCTCGGAATCTAAACTTAAAGTTACAGACACACTACTAGCAATATATGAATGCGTCGACCCAATGTCAATCAATGCAGTGTAAGGCAAACCAAATATTAAAAATGTACCGGTTATAACATCTGGTGCGTCAGCCTCTTCTCGACGTCTGCTAGCATAGACTAACCCCGGCTGCCTCACCTCAGTGTTTTCGGCCCCTTGGCCTGGTGCTCCACGCCCCCGACCGAAACCGTTACCACCTTTGATTGGACCACGACCTCTCTGCAGTCACGACATCCTCTACCGGCGAACATTTCCACCTCGCGAGTCCTACATCGCCCCATGGCTGTGGACAGTCTCTAATCTGATGGTCCATAGATCTACACCTAAAGCACTTCCCACTGCTTGCCCAACACGCACCTACATGGAATTTACCACATCGAGCACACTTCTGTGTCTGACTAGCAGCAGCAGGTCTCTCATCCCGTCTCGGCCTATCTGACCTAGGTCTTTTCTAAACACGCCCGGCTGCCCCTGATGATCCAAAATTCCTCTTACTTCCACTCCTATCTCTATCCCTGTTTAATTTTTCCGTCCACTTCACCTCATCGGCTATCTTAGCTTTCTCCACAAACATAACAAATTCCCTCTCCTACTGGAGCTATCAAAACACGTAGATCATCCTTCAGGCCATCTTCAAATCGAACACAACGATAATGTTCTGTGGCCACTATCCCTGAGCATAACAGCTAAGGCGTATGAATTCCGCTTTATATGCCGCCATCGACTTACTTCCTTGAACCAGATTCAGAACGCTCTGCGCTGCGCATCCACATAACTCGTTCCAATGTACTTACTCTAAAATGCCATTCTAAAGTAATCCCAAGGTGATACGGTCAGCCACTATACCATCCTTAACCGTAAACCACCATTGGTACGCTTCGTCCTGGAGAAGGGACACTACTCCTTTCAGCTTCTCTTCTTTCGTAAAATCCAGGTCATCTATTATGCGCTCAATCGCCTCCAACCAATACTCAGCATACTCGGGGCTATACCAAAATTCCCTAAACACTTCTGCCCCATTCGCTCTAAGTCGCACCGACACAGATTTTCGAGCTCTTGTGCCCATGCTTGGTCCCGCAACTCTCTCCAACACTCGAATCATCACCTGAGACACCGCATCGTCTCCGCCTGTTTGGTCCTGATATTCTACCTCCACAGCTGGTGGCACTGGTATCTCATTCCCTGACTCGTGGCCAGACCCTAACGGTTCCGACATAGCAATCTTGCCTCTACCTCAACCATCCACACAACGTGCCCTAGTGCTCATATCTAACATTCGTGATTTATTTGATTAGAAGTTTTATGGATTAATGATTTCTTCCACTGATTAATAACGGATAATTTTTTGGGATGTAGTTTTAATAATAGTTCTTTCGAATCCAAACTCAGTCTCAAGTCTGTATCTCCTAGCTCTAGAAATCACATACATTCTGCATCCATATGTATCACAATAGAGCATCACATAACAGCATCAAACACAACAGTGACAACCATAAACCCACCTTCGTCACATAAGGGTATTTTCGTCATTGCACTACCTAAGGGTACTTTCATAATTTTATCCTACTGGGGTATTTTGGTAATTTTATAATCTGGGGGTATTTCGATAATTTTGCAAACCAGGGGTATTTCAATAATTTTCACAAATCAAGGGTATTCTGAAAATTTTACAAAACCTCCGGGTATTTTAGCAATCTTGCGAAATAGGGTGGCTGGTCCCTTTCGATTTTAGTTATAAATTTTGGCCCGTCAACAAGTCCTCATGGCTAAGGTGAACAGTCACTACACACCAGATAGGATTCCAGCGAAGAAGAGGTGGGCCACTAGGGTCGTTTAAATACCAAGCTCTCCCTAGATCTATTCTTAGACATGCGTATGCCTGTTGCCACACTCTAACCCAACGACTAGCTCACGGACATGTTTAATTAGAGAAGTTAAGTCTTCTAGATTTTAAGAGTTGTTTAAACTGAGCCTAAAGTCCATCAAACTCTAATCATACTAGCCTATGTCATTATAGAGCCCATTAAGCCTAACATGCATAACACATAATGAGTTTAGAATACTTACCTCGTGGATCGGATCTTGCCTGAGACTCAAGGCCATATCTTAACCGAAAGTTTTCTCAAATTCACATCAATTTTACAAATCACTACTGGACCCATTTCATAGCCCAAGTTTTGAAATGGGCTCTGATACCAAAATGCAACACCCCAAACCCGGCCCAAAACATCACGACCAGATTTGGTATGCTATGGGTTAAATGTTGAAAACTTTACTTTAGAGGGTTTTGAAAATCTCGATTCGTTTATGAAGGTGTTTTTAAATAAGTGATATTTGTAGAAAGCCTTTGTAGTTTTTTTTTTAACTTATTGGAAAATCTCTTTTTTTTCCCCTTATAATCAAGTCCTTGAACATAAGTTTATAGAATATAAACATTAACAAATATAAATTGATAACCTAAGCTATGGATGCCTTATTACATAAATAATCCAAAAATTAAAACTTAAACGAAAACCGAAAATAGTTTATTAAAATAAAAACTTGATGGCCCTTCGAGTCCGCCTCGGCTCCCATGTCCACAATCTACTACTCATCTGAAAAGTCAGGGAAATAAAAGGGTGAGTCACCAAGACTTAGTGTGCAAATCTCAAAACACATAAAAGGTTAAGGCCCACAAATACATTATGGGCCTTGGCCCATACACAATGGCAATAGAATATATACATGCTACATGGCCCATCCCAATCCTATAGTCCATCCTCTACACACCAGCCCGTACCAGCCATCACACCTTGGAGATTTCTACAATCAACCCTCCATCCTCTACACACCATTTTGACAATTGTCTCGCTTGTCATAAAGACCGATCACTATGTGACCTTGTGGCAGAGCCATCGATCGCTATGCGACATTAATAATATATTGTGACCTATTAATCAGATGTGGTAGAGCCACCAATTGCCATGCGACCTAAATTACATGTTGTGGATTAACCACCGATCACTGAGTGACCTATTAGAATGCTCTTCCCCTTTGTCATATCAATCCTATCCCATGCATACATAAATGCAGAATCAAAACAATATACTATCTAAAAAGATCACAGACTACCACATCCTTCGATACACATAAAGAAGTTTCTATGATTACGTACTTGGCATCTTTTCCCTACCCTTTTCGAGTAACACGACTATTCATACAGCCTTTTTCTGGCTTTTAGCCCATAACATATATATAATCTGATTAACTAGTGTGTTAGAGATCCACACACCGATTACATGCCAAAATGAGACTTTCTATGTCGACACTATCGAGCCGTCGATCGCTAACTGCTAAGGTTTTGTTCTCAAGTCGATCCATAACCCGGTGGCCAATCCGTCTGGTGACACATTTCGCTTCTTAAATCTAGGGTTGGATTTACGGATCCAATTCCTTTTTCGTTTGGTCGGCATTTGTATCCATGGAGCAGATCTTAGTCAACAAATCGAATTAAAACATTGAATCAAGTACAAACACGAATGTACATTCATAGGCGTAGATCCCTTACCTAGAAATCCCGAAAGAGATGGAGTTTAGAGACTAGCGGTTTTCGGCTTTTAGATCTAAGTGATCCAACCTACTTTGATTCCCGAGATGTCATCCCAACAGAAAATGCAAGAAGATAAGAAGTATTAGACCAATTGACAGCCTTAACAAACCAAATAGCCATACGGCATTGGCCCCCAAAATCAAAAGAGAAAAGATCAAAAGAAATCGGCACTTACCAACAGATTCGGCTTCTCCTAATAGATTTTAGCTTCTGAGAAGATCAAAAGAAAGATAGTGCAACAGGATCTATGAAGATTCGGCTATGAAGAAATCGCCAAAAAGAGAATAAAGGAAAGAATAATGATCATTTGGTTATAAGAAAAAAATGGAAAAAGAGAAGAGTTATGAGTTTCGCTTTTGAGAAAAAGATGATTGAGAGAAGAGAACAATGGAAATTTTGGCTTTTGCATAAAAGTGGAGATGAGAGGAAAGAAAAAGAGAGTAGGGTCAAATGCCAAAATTGAAGAGGTATCCCCCTACTTAAACCAAAATTTCGGCACCTACTGCCTAAAAACCAAAAATGCCCCTCTTTAAAATCAAAACTAAGCTATTTAATCAAGGGAAATTTTGGCACCCCTTGAACCTATCAGAACCGATTTCACCTCCCCCTTCAGTGTTGGAATTTTGGCCACCACTGTGACCAATAGATAAATTTGAAATTTTCTCCTTACCTTTATCTGATTACTCATCCACAGTGTCATGGATAACACCACCTCTTCCTTCATTTATCAGCACATTATCAACCTTATTATCCACACTAAATAATTCCTAATTTCAAGCATCCAAGCCGAACTCCACTACCGCTCTTTGCTATTGTTGAAATTAAAATAAAAGAAAAGGTATCATGCGACTCGAACCTTGGACCTCCTTAATCGCTTGACACGCCACATCCTAATCCTGCATGTCACCATCGACCACCGGGCCACAAGCCCATTTTGTGTCTTACTACACAGATAATATTTTTTAAGCCCTATCCTAACTGACTCTCCATTGGAGTACCCAAACATAAAATTTTTGCTAAGGCCTCGGCCCAACTTTGAGCCCATTCTGGACGCCTAAAACATTCTAACAAGCATAATAAGCACAACAATACATCACAGCACGTCAAATGCAAAGCCTCAAAAATTAGGGATGTGACAATCAGTCACAAAGTTCCTCATATGGGTCCTCGAGGCCCAAAATATATATTAGCATCGAGTCGGGACTAAACAGAGATCATAGAAATTTTTTTGCAAAATTTAAAAATTTTTCTCATGTAAAGGGGTCACATGCTCGTGTGTGTAGTCCGTGTGGCTCACACGACCAAGTGACATGCCCATGTCTCAGGCCGTGTGGGCATTCAATGTGAGACACACAGTGATGTCCTAGACTGTGTAACTCTCTGACTTGTTCCACACGGCCTGCCATACGCCCGAATACTAGGCCGTATGGTTAATTCAATTTTTACAAATTAGGTGTAGGTTTCACATAGCCAAACCACACGCCCGTGTTCTAGGCCATGTGTCCCACACGGCAAAGACACACACCCGTGTCTCTGCCCGTGTGCCTACTTTTGAGCATTCTATTTCTAAATTTTAAGATGCAGGGGACATAAGGCCAAACCACATGCCCATGTGCCAGGTCGTGTGTCATACACAGTTAAGATACAAGCTCGTGTGTCTACCCATGTATAAAAAACAAAGTCATTTCCTAGCTTTATTTCTCACCCAAATTTGCCAACAACCTACCACAATACTTGCAAACATATACCGACCAATTCAAGCAATATAACCAAGCCAACTCTAACATCTAACTTTATAAATTATTACATGTATTCATGTTTATAATCTTACCTTTTATAACATTCATGTTGATACGATCTCGCCTCGGTATGTTGAGTTGAGTCATTTAGATGCCCGGTCATCGAACGAGGAAGTATCATTCCAATTGCAAGTGATGTGCGTATTTGGCTAAGTATGGGAATAGGTATTAAGAATATGCTCAAAAATGGTTAAGCAATTGTTGTTATAGGTTCGGCCAACAAAGAATGAAAATGGTTAAATAATAACTTGGGTGGGATGGAAAAATGAACTTATGTGCCAAGAACGAACCAACACTAAGAAGAGTGCTGACCTGGGCTTATATGACTTAAGGTGGTTCGGTGAAGGAAGATAGGGAACCTTGACCCATTACCTAGCAAGGTAAGAACCAAAGGTATAAGGATAGGTGAATGCCATACTATGAGAGTGATAAGTTCGAAAGAAGAATCAGGTTGACGCCACTGACTAGCAGATAAGTCAAGTTGAGTCTCGGACAAAGTTTGAGAGATGAAAACCTCACAAATATTATAAAATTCATTCAACAAGAAAAAAGTCTGAATTACATAGAAATAGAAAAGTATATATAGTTAGAAACTAGGCTAGCCGAATAGGCACTTTGGGTAGCCTAATGGATAGCATCTGACAACTTAATGAGCTGAAACTTCTTGGCATCTTCCTAGAACGTCCCTTGAAGGTTCCTTGAGCATGGAGAACGTCAATGGAAAGCTTCTAGAATGTCTTTATTCAGCTAAAATTGTTGTCAATTAATAAGGAGTTGAAATAAGCTAAATGGCCTTAATTAGGTTCGATTAAAGTGATTGAATGAGCTGCCTTGAATAACTTATTAGTCTTGGACTTTAAATAGCAGCTTAGGGCACTTCAATAGCCATGGAGTGTGAACCAATGAAATTGAGAAGCCTTTGTGTGAGAAAGCAAGTGACCGAATTGTCATGAGTGTGAATGGAACCTCTAGCAACTGTGAGCACGTTTGGGGCTATTGGAGTACATAATGAGGCAACTTGGGGAAGAGAAACCAGCAGCTCACTTGTCCCTTGATGTGCACGAAGAGTTGCTTGGGCATTTCAATCAGTAGCACACCTTGCATTCCTGTCCGTTCATGTATGTAGCTGCACCTAATAAATTCAACAATTTAATTAGCTTAAAACACATTAAAACACACACATTAAAATCAGCGGCATGCTTAAGACATAATAAACCTGCACTTAACTCGGCTAGAGCTAATATGTTTTAAAATTATGTAATAAGCTAAGACAAATTAACAGCATGTATTAACTAGGACATATTTAAAACATGAATTAAAATAAAACACATTTAAAACATAATTAAGATGTCTAGATTTTGACACATTAAAAATGAAATTTAATTATTTGAGAAATTAACCAATTAAACTAACATACTTATTTTATTCCAGCAAATTAAAAACGTAAGCATTAACAAAAATAGAAATGAGCTCAATTGAGCTAAGTTGAGCTGAACAAAGCTCGCGGGGCTGAGTGTGAGCTGAAGTCGACTTGCAAAAAGTTGCAAGGAATCCTTGTTGAGCTGGTCCCTGCTCTCTCGATTTGTCCAGCCAATGTTTCACCCCATATTTGATTGACTAAGGCCGAAATGGCCTCCTTAAATAGCTTGGCTCGAGCTCTTGTGATAGGGCCTTGAGGCAGCTCCAATTGATCCTTGCTCGAGCTAGGTGCACTCTGGGGTGTGATCGTATCATCCCCCTCTTCAAAGTGACTTGTCCTCAAGTCAAAACCTACATCGAAGGGAGATAAATCAGCAACATTAAAACTCGCACTTATGTTATACTCACTCGGTAAGTCAAGTCGGTAGGAGTTTTCATTGATTCGTTCTAGGACTTGGAAAGGTCTGTCTCATCGAGGCAACAATTTAGACCTACGTTGGGCTGGAAAATGTTCTTTGTGCATATGAACCCAAACCGAATCACCGGGTTCAAAAATGGCTCGCTTTTATCCTTTGTTCACTTTTTGAACATAGCTCTCGGTTCTTGCTTCAAAATTGGCTCAAACCTTTTGATGCAACTCCTTGACATACTCGACCTTCTTCTTTGCATCTACATGAATGAATTGGTCATTAGGTAATGGCACTAAGTCTAAAGGAGTTAGCGGATTAAAACCATAAACAATTTCAAAAGGAGAAAACTTAGTAGCCGAATGGATTGATCGATTATATGCAAACTCGATATGAGGTAGGCAATCTTCCCACGACTTTAAGTTTTTACGAATGATGGCTCGTAACAATGTAGACAAAACTCGATTAATCACCTCCATTTTTCCATCCGTTTAGATGTGACAGGTGGTTGAAAACAGCAGCTTAGTTTCATGTTTCCCCCACAATGATCTCAAAAAGTGACTCAAAAACTTTGCATCACGATCGGACATGATCGTTCTCAGAATCCCAAGTAGTCGAATGATTTCCCTAAAGAAAATATTAGCAATATGAACGACATCATTAGTCTTTGTACATGCTATAAAATGTGACATCTTAGAGAACCTATCAACTACAACAAAGATAGAGTCCTTCCCTATTTTTGTTCGCGGCAATCCGAGGAAAAAGTCCATGGATATTTCCATCCAATGAGCTTCGGGTATGGGCAGTCGAGTGTATAAGTCGTGTGGTTGAATTTTGGACTTAGCCTTGCACGTCACGCAACGCTCGCAAACTTGTTCTACATCCCTTCTCATCCTAGGCCAATAAAAGTGTTCTTGGAGCATTGATAAGGTCTTACTTATACCAAAATGTCCCATTTCGCATGACGCTTATTCAACTTATGCTAGCCCTTCATGTCTTCGTGATCGAAATGAATCACGAACTCCTTTGGCCATAGGTAATGTTGGCACGTCTTGAGAGCTTGAATAAATGCATACATCTCCTTGTCATAGACCGGATAATTGAGTGGGGCTCCGTTAAGTTTCTCACTAAAGTAAGTGATAGGTCATCCATCTTGAGTTAAAACAGCACCTATCCCAACACCTGATGCATCACACTCAAGTTCAAAAGTTTTAATGAATCAGACAAAGCAAGTAAGGGTGCGTTAGTAAGATAGTTTTTAAGTTCAATGAAAGATTTCTCTTGTATATCGACCCAATAGAAAACAAAATTCTTCTTGATCACACTCGTTAATGGTGCGACTATGGTGCTAAAATTAGGCACAAACCACCGATAAAAGCTGACTAAGCCATGGAAACTTTGGACTTGGCTAATAGTTTTGGGTCTCGGCCATTCTTGGATAGCTTTTATTTTCTCTGAGTCCACTTCCAATCCTTGCTAGCTAACTACAAAATCGAGAACAATAACTTTATCAGAATAGAAGGTACATTTCTTAAGATTGGCGTAAAGATTTTTCGTACGTAGGACTTCTAAAACAAACTTGAGATGTGACACATGCTCTTCTAATGTTTTGTTATAGATAAGAATATCATCGAAATAAACAACACAAAAATTACTAATGAAAGGTCTTAGGACATAGTTCATTAACCTCATGAACATACTAGGAGCGTTGGTGAAGCCAAACAACATGACCAACCACTCATACAAATCGTGCTTAGTTTTAAAGGTCGTCTTCTATTCTTCGCCTTCTCGCATGCGAATCTAATGGTAACCACTCTTCAAATCAATCTTCGAGAATAACTTGGCACCACTTAGTTCGTTTAGCATGTTGTCTAAGAGAGGTATTCGATGTCAGCACTTAATGGTAATCTTGTTCATGGCTTGACAGTCTACGCACATTTGCCACGTTCCATCTTTCTTCGGCACTAACAAGACGGGCATGGCACAAGGACTAAGGCTTTCGCGAATGTATCCCTTCTCCATCAACTCATTTACTTGCCATTGTAGTTCCTTAGTTTCTTCGGGATTCATCCTATGGGCTGGTCGGTTTGGAATAACAGCTCTATGTACGAAATTAATTTGATGCTCGATTTCACGAAGAGGTGGCAGCCCATTCAGAGTTTCTTCTGGGAACACATCTTTAAAATCCTGTAAAAGAGACACAACAGAAGAGGGCATGTTTTTGGGTAATTCGCTAGTAGAAAACAAGTTTTCCTTGTACATGAGCACAAGGAGGGATTGTCTCAACGTCAAAGCCTTTCGTACATCACTCGCTTTTGCCAACACACTCATTTTCTCACATTCTTTTTCTTTTTTATCTTTTCCTTTTATCGCTTTCTTTTCCTTTTATTACTTTTTTTTTCACTCTCTTTTGTAGTTTTCCCTATTTTTTTTCTCATTTTTCTTTTCTTTTACATTTTCATTCTTTTCTTTTTCTCTCATTTGATCTATAGAATTTTTCAATTTCATTTGATCCTCGTAGACTTGCTTTGGTGTCAACGGTGCTAACATCACATTCTTTCCTGGATCTTTAACGTATAACTATTGGTATACTCATTGTGGATGACTCTTCAGTCGAATTGCCACGGGCATCCAAGTAGAAAATGGCCTACGTGCATAGGCACAACGTCACAAGGTACTTCGTCAAAATATTTTCCAATAGTGAAAAAGGCAAGTACTTGCTTTATTACCTTTAACTCGCCACCATCGTTGAGCCATTGAAGTTTCTATGGGCTCAGATGCTTGGTGGTCGGCAAACCAAGTTTCTCCACCATGATAGTGCTCACCACGTTTGTACAACTTCCACCATCGATGATGACACTACAGACTTTTCCTTGGACTTGGTACCACGTATGGAATATGTTTCCCATTGCTGCTCATTCTCCAAACTTTGGAGATTTAAACTTCTTTTGACGATGAGTAATTCACCGTCAATAACATACTCCAAGTCTTCCTCTTCGTTGGATGTAGCTTTGGGCTTATTTTCAATCTCTTCCTCTGACTCGATCTCACCATTTGTGCGCACCACCATAGTGCTTCGGTTTGGGCATTGACTTGCAATATGCCCCCTTCCGAGGCATTTGAAACACTTGATGTCCCTCAAACGATTGGGAAGATTCTCGTTAGCCTTGCCTTTGCTTGATTTGACCATGGGTTTATTCGAGTTTGCTTACACCGTTGGCTCTTTGGCTCGGTTTGGTGGAGTGTTTTTGCTAACACCTTGGATCCATTTAGAATTATTCGTGGTGGAATAGCCTCGGACAGTGCCTTTTCACTTGAGTTGTTTCTCTACCTTGATGGCCATGTACACCATGTCCACGACTTCAACATAGTGTTGGAGCTTCACAATGTTAGCAATGTCTCGGTTGAGACCAGCTAAGAAACACGCCATCGTAGTCTCTCGATCCTCTTAAACAACCGCATGAATCATTGCAATTTCCATCTCCTTAAAATAGTCTTCAACACTCCCCGTACCTTGGGTAAGGTGAGTTTTTGGTAGAGTTCCCGGTGGTAGTAGGATGGAATAAATCACCTTCACATCACCACCTTCATCTCGGCTCAAGTAGATATTGGGTGTTCTCCATTCCTTCGCCGACTTGTGGTGAGTTGGTCCCACGAAATCATTGCATAATTAGAAAATTCCATCACTGCCAACTTGACCTTTTTGGTCTCGAAATAATTATGGCATTCAAAAACCAATTCAATCTTCTTTTCCTACTCTAAGTACGCTTCCGGATCAAATTTTCCTTGAATGGGTGGAATGGAGAGTTTGACGCTTTTCAAGTCATCGTCCACTCGCCCTCATTCTCTTTGGCCACGGTTTCATTGACCCCTCTGCCAATCGCTTATATTGGACCCTTGGTTGTTATCGACATCACTAGGATCGAATAACTCGTCTTCTTAGACTCATTGCCGGCCTCGATTCCTTGGTAGAATTAGGGGCATCCTCTCCCATTGGGCTCTTCCTTCCACTATGTCAAGCCTTTCTTGGATAGGTTCAAGCTTTCGATCGAATAAACGCTCCACTTCTCGTAAGAGGGCTTGAAGATTGAGATCCAGTATATTGCGAACTAGTTGTCTCTCGGGTCTTTCCGTCATGTTTTGATCTGGACTCCTTAACATGAGAAAAGTTTTAAAAAAATCCTCACCGCAAACCTCACGTTTAATCAGAAAGAAAGAATACATGACACTCACACTCGTGTTTGCACTCGTTAAAAGGATTTTTCTTCTCTCTAATGTGCTCACACACTCATGCCTTTTTCCAGTCTTTTCTTCTCTCGTGAATTCGTAGGAGACTTTTTTAGACTTAATCGTAGTCTATCGGTTAGGTTTCAAATGGGTTGCAATGGTTTTGACTTTTTTAGGTGTAGGGTAGGTTGAAAGAAAACAAAGTTGGTTTTGAGTATGGGCGTGTAGGGTAGTTGATGATAGTAGGAAAGAACTTACTTGATCGAGATTATAAGAAGAGAAATGCAATCTTTTCAACACTTTTTTTATAATTTTGAATTTCTTTATTCTTTTTTTTCAATTACACAAAGATGATTACAAGCGAATACTTTAATACAATTTTTTGAATTTTTTCACGAACCTACTCGGGATTGCTCAGATATACGTACTTCTCATTTTGCAAGCTCTAATACCAAATGATACAATCTCATCTCGGTATGTTAAGTTGAGTCATTTAGATGCCCGATCGTCGAATGAGGAAATGTCGTTTCAATTGCAAGCAATGTGCGTATTTGGCTAAGTATGGGAATAAGTATTAATATTATGCTAAAAATGGTTAAGTAATTGTTGTTATAGGTTCGGCTAACAAAGAATGGAAATGGTTAAGTAATAACTTGGGTGGGTTGGAAAAATGAACTTTAGTGCTAGGAACGAACCAACATTAAAAAAGGTGCTGACCCATGCTTATATGACTTAAGGTGGTTCGGTGAAGGAACATAGGGAACCTTGACCCATGACCTAGCAAGGTAAGAACCAAAGGTATAAGTATAGGTGAACACTACACTATGGAGTGATAAGTTCGAAAGAAGAATCAGGCTAACGCCATTGACTAGCAGATACGTCAAGCTAAGTCTCGGACGAAGTTTGAGAGATGAAAACCTCACAAACATTATAAAATTCATTCAACAAGAAAAAAGTCTGAATTGCATAGAAATAGCAAAGTATTTATAGTTAGAAAACTAGGCTAGCTGAATAGGCACTTTGGGTAGCCTAATTGGCAGCATGCAGCAACTTAATGAGCTGAAACTTCTTGGCACCTTTCTAGAACGTCCCTTGAAGGTTCTTTGAGCATGAAGAACGTCAATGGGCAGCTTCTAGAGTGTCTTTATTCGGCTGAAATTGTTGTTAATTAATAAGGAGCTGAAATGAGTTGAGTGGCCTTAATTAGGTTCGGTCAAAGTGATTAAATGAGCTGCCTTGAATAACTTATTAGTCTTGGACTTCAAATAGTAGCTTAGGGCACTTCAATAGCCATGGAGTGTGAACCAACGAAATTGAGAAGCCTTTGTGTTTGAAAGCAAGTGATCGAATGGTCATGAGTGTGAATGGAACCTCCAGCAAGTGTGAACACGTTTGGGGCTGTTGGAGTACACAATGAGGTAGCTTGGGAAAGAGAAACCAGCAGCTCACTTGTCCCTTGATGTGCACGAAGAGTTGCTTGGCCATTTCAATCAGCAACACACCTTGCATTCATACGGTTCATGTATGTAGCTGCACTTAATAAATTCAACAATTTAATTAGCTTAAGACACATTAAAACACACACATTAAAATCAACGGCACGCTTAAGACATAATAAACACGCACATTAATTTGGGCTAAAATGTATTAAAATTATGTAATAAGCTAAGACAAATTAACAACATGTATTAGCTAGGACATATTTAAAACATGAATTAAAATAAAACACACTTAAAACATAATTAAGATGTCCAGATTTTGACACATTAAAAGCGAAATTTAATTATTTGAGAATTTAACCAATTAAACTAACATACTTATTTTATTTCAAAGAAATTAAAAACACAAGCATTAAAAAAATAGAAATGAGCTCAATTGAGCTAAGTTGAAATTGAACAAAGCTTGTGGGGTGAGTGTGGTGAAGTCGATTTGCAAGAAGTTGCAATGAATCCTTATTGAGCTAGTCCAAGCTCTCGATTTGTCCAGCCAACATTTCAGCCCATACTTGATTGACTAAGGCCGAAATGGCCTCCTTAAATAGATTGGCTCTAGCTCGTGTGATAGGGCCTTGGGGTAGCTCCAATGGATTCTTGCTTGAGCTAGGTGCACTCCAGGGCGTGATCGTATCACATGTTTAACATAACTCACTCAAATCATACTAAACAATTATGTAATTACCATGATATGACTTATAAATATTCATCACTAGCCATTCCAATGGCTAGATTACAAGCTATCATTTATAAGCCAACAATTGGCTAAGTTAACCTATACATGCCATTATACCAAAATAAGTTTACTATTTATACCATAATAAGCTAGTAGATAGTGTGATGATGCTCTGACCGATCTCTAACCTTTGCGAGCTTCCGACCACTATAAAACAGGGAGAAGAAAACCTAGTAAGCATTTAATACTTAGTAAGTTCGTATAATAGTAATTAAACTTACCAATAACATTTATTAAAATAAGCATTCAATAATACGCTTTCCCACAATTTGGCAATTTGCCTAATTACATACACTTAATTAAGCAAGTTAGTCACATAATTCACATGTAAATCAAATAAACCTGGAGGAGCTCATCATGTTTCACACATTCAGGTATTTCATGATCATTAAAGACATAATTCTTTATTCTCATAATTTTTCATATCGGGAATTTTATCCATTGAATTATTGAAATAACGATGGATACTAAGGTAGTACACACAGGGTGTACAAAACTGTAAACTGTCAATTCATAATTAGGCGTATTGATCGTGTCAAACAGTCGAGTTTTAATATTTATAAAAGAGTGATCGAACCTGTAGACTAACTGTGACAACGATAGGGGCAAGTGCACCTATCGAATAGTAGTATAGCTCAGGCAAGAATATCTTATCGAACCTAAGGGGACCTAAAAGTACTACTATTCACTCTCTCTCTATTATTTAGCCTGAAATTTGGAGTGATTGAATTATTAAACTAACGAAATACTTAGACTAAATGCAGAGACAAAAGATTGAATTGGAGAAAGACTTTAGGAAAACTCAGTTGATAAAGACGATACCCTTAGGAAGAATCCACTTATGACTTCACTTATTATTTATTCCCCAAACCATATGATTTCTTTACTTGGCTTGATCTGTGAGACTCCCTAACCTATATTAAACCCCCTCTCGAGGCGAATAACGTCTAACCTTAGGTTAATTAGTGGAACTCTTGTTCTCTTATAATAACCCCCTATGGAAGCAGTAAATCGATCAATGGATTCCCATATTAGGTTTCACCCTAATCCAAAAAAATCTCGTAACCCTATCTCTAGGTGCCCTATCAACTCCACTCAATTATGCTAGATCTACTATTAGGTAGGGTCTATTCCTCCTCCACCTAAGCACATCAGATTAAATTAAGCAACATAATTAAGAACAAACCAAGTACTTATCATATAATTTAGGAATCAAATAACAAAATCCATCATAGGTTTCATCCCTTTCGGTATCACGAGGGGTTTAGTGCATAACTAAATACGAAAACATTTCAAGAGAAAAGAATAAACAAAATATAAGAAATCCATAAACCCCTCTGAAGGAATTAAAAGAGAGATCCTCAGTCTTGAATGGATTTCTGGCTTTTTGAGATGAATCAACTGGCTATCTTCAAGTGATTCCCTAAAAGATGAATTCTTCGAGAAAAGCCTCTGCCAAAAAGCCACTCTTCAATGTTTGCCTTGGGTTGTTTATCTAGGCTTTGGGGTGCTATACATGGCTCCTAAGTATCTCCTTCAAGCAGAATTACTATTAGGGTGTTAGAGTAGAATTAAGAGTATGTTTCTTTGGCTTCAAGCATCCAAATCCAAGTGAAATTGCTCTCTCCATGGCGGGAACACGGCCATGACACACACCCGTGTAAATCGTGGTTGGGTCGTGTCTTGATTCTGTCGTTTTGGGCACGACCGTGTGAGTCAGGATTCAGGCCGTGCTTCAGGTCTGTCGATTTGGGCACAGCCATGTAGATCACCAGGCACGTTCGTGTGATAAATGGATGTTGCACGGCCGTGTGTTATGTAGTTGAGGCCATGCTCTAGGGAATTGGCGAGTCACGGTCGTGTGGGCTTTGGGCCAGGCCGTATTGATTGCTTGCTAAGGCCAAATTACTCTGTTTTAAGCCCGTTTTGTGTTCTTTTTATCCTCGGGTGCTTTCATGAGTATAAACATGAAAAGAAAGGATTAAAAGCACCTTTTTACATAAATCAAGGGCTAAATCATCCAAAAGCCTAATAAATATGGGGTTAAAATATGTTACTTTTACGGTTTATCACGTACCCATTAGAGCACATAATCAAGGAGCACACTCTCTAGGCATAGATCAATATGCTCCGATGAGCCATGTAACATGACACTTATCTGGGCTAAACAGGAAACTCATAAGAGTTTTAATCAGAGAGCTCATAGAGCTTTATAGGTAACTCCCAAGAGTTAATATCGAGCACCGGATAAGGTAACGATAATTTAAGCGAGCCATGTGAGGAAGCTCATAAGAGCCTATATCGAAGCTCATGTAGAGCTATATTTGTGTTTGCATTTTATCTTTGGATCACAACCGATCAAATCATGTAACAACGACGCTCATAAACAATTTAGTAATGTGTAACACATGCAAAAAATCACTACCGATCAGGATGCTCGTGGCAACTATATAACAGGATGCTCGAGATGGCTATAACAGGATTGCTCGTCCGAGCTATCTGCAACATATGTAGTACCACATTCAATACGGGAAATCATATATCCATCGAATTTCATTATTCAAACGGAATTTTTCATTTATCAAGCAATATCGAACATGTGATTTATTTCATACTTTAAACATTTATATAATTCACTCAAATACAACATTGGATTCAAACATATTAACATATATAAATAAGTTACACGAACTTACCTCGACACTTGTTCGTATTCAAAAGTCTACTAATTCGACACCTTTTCTTTTCCTTGATCTAACTTCAAATTTGAGTTATCTAGATCTATGTAAATGAATTTAATCGTTAATTTAATACAATTCATATTCAATTGAATTCAATTTACACCCTAGGCAAAATTACCATTTTGCCTCTATAGTTTCCATAAATTCCAATTTCGTCTCTAGGGTCGGAAAATGAAATTCATGCAATTTAATATTTATTTCAAGCTAACCAAAATTTTCATATAACATTTACAGCACATGTATTTTAAAAAAATTAGAATTTTTCCATAACTTTTACATCTTTTCAATTTAGTCCTTAAATCACAATTCCATGAAAATTCACTTTACTAAGTTGTTTATCTATCAACAACCTTTTATTTTCTACCATAAATTTCAAATTTTAGCATATTCATCCATGGTAAAATTTCTATACTTTGATAACCTTTCAAGTTAATCTCCAAAATAGATAGATTAAGCTATCCCAATCTCAAAAATATTAAAATTACTAAAAACGGAATAAGAAATACCTAATTAAGCTTGATTAGTTTCCTCTCTCTCTCTCTCCTAGGGTTTCCATAAAATTTTGGGGTTGAAGATGACAAAATAATGATATTTCTTTTAATTATTTATCATTGTTTAATTTTCTAATTTCCAATTTCATCCTTTTCTTTTCTAATTTTCCATGGATGAATAACCAAAAATATCTACTAAATTTTATTTAATGGTCTAATTACCATATAAGGACCTCTTATTTTGAATTCTATAGCTTATTGATCCTTTTAGCTACTAGAACTCAACTTTTCCATTTTATGCAATTTGGTCTTTTCCTAATTAAACACATAATCGGTAAAATTTTCTTATTAGAATTTTCATATAACATTCCTATCATAATGTAGACCATGCAATAATAAAATAAATTTTCTTTCTAACTCAGATTTGTGGTCTCGAAACCGCCATTTCGATTTCATTGAAAACGGGTTGTTACCGTTGCGAGAATTATAATAATCAATAAAAATATCACGAATACATAATAATCAATTTTAGAGACTTTTATGAGCATGATTATGACAATGCAATATTATATAAAACATATATGCAAATTTTTCCAAAATTTCCTACCCATCTCTTTACAAATCAAATAGATCGCCTCCAACCAATACTCACCGTACTCGGGCTATACCAGAAATTCCCTAAACACTTCGCCCCATTCGCCTAAGTCGCACCGACACAGATTTTCGAGCTCTTGTGCCCATGCTTGGTCCCGCAACTCTCTCCAACACTCGAATCGTCACCTGAGACACCGCATCATCTCTGCCTGTTTGGTCCTGATATTCTGCCTCCACACCGGTGGCACGGTATCTCATTCCTCGACTCGTGGCTGGACCCTCACGGCTTCCGACATAGCAATTACGCCTCTACCTCAACCATCCACACAACGCGCCCTAGTGCTCATATCTAACATTCGTGATTTATTTGATTAGAAGTTTTTTGGATTAATGATTTCTTCCACTGATTAATAACGGATAATTTTTTGGGATGTAGTTTTAATAATAGTTCTTTCGAATCCAAACTCAGTCTCAAGTCTGTATCTCCTAGCTCTAGAAATCACATACATTCTCGCATCCATATGTATCACAACAGAGCATCACATAACACAGATCAAACACAACAAGGACAACCATAAACCCACCTTCGTCACATAAGGGTATTTTCGTCATTGCACTACCTAGGGGTACTTTCATAATTTTATCCTCTTGGGGTATTTTGGTAATTTTATAATGCAGGGGTATTTTATAATTTTGCAAACCAGGGGTATTTCAATAATTTTCACAAATCAAGGGTATTCTGAAAATTTTACAAAACCTCCGGGTATTTTAGCAATCTTGCGAAATAGGGTGGCTGGTCCCTTTCGATTTTAGTTATAAATTTTGGCCCGTCAACAAGTCCTCATGGCTAAGGTGAGCAATACTACACACCGATAGGATTCCAAATAAGAAGAGGTGGGCCACTAGGGTCGTTTAAATACCAAGCTCTCCCTAGATCTATTCTTAGACATGCGTTATGCTGTTGCCACACTCTAACCCAACGACTAGCTCACGACATGTTTAATTAGAGAAGTTAAGTCTTCTAGATTTTAAGAGTTGTTTAAACTGAGCCTAAAGTCCATCAAACTCTAATCATACTAGCCTATGTCATTATAGAGCCCATTAAGCCTAACATGCATAACACATAATGAGTTTAGAATACTTACCTGCGTGGATCGGATGCCGGGAGACTCGAAGGCCATATCTTAACCGAAAGTTTTCTCAAATTCACATCAATTTTACAAATCACTACTGGACCCATTTTATAGCCTAAGTTTTGAACTGGGCTCTGATACCAAAATGCAACACCCCAAACCCGGCCCAAAACATCACGACCAGATTTGGTATGCTATGGGTTAAATGTTGAAAACTTTGCTTTAGAGGGTTTTGAAAATCTCGATTCGTTTATGAAGGTATTTGTTAAATAAGTGATATTTGTAGAAAGCCTTTGTAGTTTTTTTTTTAACTTATTTGAAAATCTCTTTTTTTTCCCTTATAATCAAGTCCTTGAACATAAGTTTATAGAATATAAACATTAACAAATATAAATTGATAACCTAAGCTATGGATGCCTTATTACATAAATAATCCAAAAATTAAAACTTAAACGAAAACCGAAAATAGTTTATTAAAATAAAACTTGATGGCCCTTCGAGTCCGCTCGGCTCCCATGTCCACAATCTCTCGCTCATCCGAAAAGTCGGGAAATAAAAGGGTGAGTCACCAAGACTTAGTGTGCAAATCTCGAAAACACATAAAAGGTTAAGGCCCACAAATACATTATGGGCCTTGGCCCATACACAATGGCAATAGAATATATACATGCTACATGGCCCATCCCAATCCTATAGTCCATCCTCTACACACCAGCCCGTACCAGCCATCACACCTTGGAGATTTCTACAATCAACCCTCCATCCTCTACACACCATTTTGACAATTGTACTGCTTGTCATAAAGACCGATCACTATGTGACCTTGTGGCAGAGCCATCGATCGCTATGCGACATTAATAATATATTGTGACCTATTAATCAGATGTGGTAGAGCCACCAATTGCCATGCGACCTAAATTACATGTTGTGGATTAACCACCGATCACTGAGTGACCTATTAGAATGCTCTTCCCCTTTGTCATATCAATCCTATCCCATGCATACATAAATGCAGAATCAAAACAATATACTATCTAAAAAGATCACAGACTACCACATCCTTCGATACACATAAAGAAGTTTCTATGATTACGTACCTGGCATCTTTTCCCTACCCTTTTCGAGTAACACGACTATTCATACAGCCTTTTTCTGGCTTTTAGCCCATAACATATATATAATACAGATTAACTAGTGTGTTAGAGATCCACACACCTGATTACAGCCAAAATGAGACTTTCTATGTCGACACTATCAGAAGCCGATACGACTGCTAACTGTCTAAGGTTTTGTTCTGAAGCCGGTCCATAACCCGGTGGCCAATCCGTCTGATGACCATTACGCTTCTTAAATCTAGGGGTTGGATTTACGGATCCAATTCCCTTTTTCGTTTGACTGGCATTTGTATCCATGGAACAGATCTTAGTCAACAAATCGAATTAAAACATTGAATCAAGTACAAACACGAATGTACATTCATAGGGCAGAGATCCCTTACCTAGAAATCCCGAAAGAGATGGAGTTTAGAGACTAGCGATTTTCGGCTTTTAGATCTAAGTGATCCAACCTACTTTGATTCCCGAGATGTCATCCCAACAGAAAATGCAAGAAGATAAGAAGTATTAGACCAATTGATGGTATAACAAACCAAATAGCCATACGGCATTGGCCCCCAAAATCAAAAGAGAAAAGATCAAAAGAAATCGGCACTTACCAACAGATTCGGCTTCTCTTAATAGATTTTAGCTTCTGAGAAGATCAAAAGAAAGATAGTGCAACAGATCTATGAAGATTCGGCTATGAAGAAATCGCCAAAAGAGAATAAAGGAAAGAATAATGATCATTTGGTTATAAGAAAAAATGGAAAAGAGAAGAGTTATGAGTTTGACTTTTGAGAAAAGATGATTGAGAGAAGAGAATAATGGAAATTTTGGCTTTTGCATAAAAGTGGAGATGAGAGGAAAGAAAAAGAGAGTAGGGTCAAATGCCAAAATTGAAGAGGTATCCCCTACTTAAACCAAAATTTCGCACCTCTTTAAAAACCAAAAATGCCCTCTTTAAAATCAAAACTAAGCTATTTAATCAAGGGAAATTTTGGCACCCTTGAACCTATCGTAACCGATTTCACCTCCCCTTCAAGTGTTGGAATTTTGGCCACCATGTGACCAATAGATAAATCAAATTTTCTCCTTACCTTTATCTGATTACTCATCCACAGTGTCATGGATAACACCACCTCTTCCTTCATTTATCAGCACATTATCAACCTTATTATCCACACTAAATAATTCCTAATTTCAAGCATCCAAGCCAAACTCCACTACCGCTCTTTGCTATTGTTAAAATTAAAATAAAAGAAAAAGGTATCATGCGACTCGAACCTTGGACCTCCTTAACTGCTTGACACGCCACATCCTAATCCCTGCATGTCACCACTGACCACTGGGCCACAAGCCCATTTTTGTGTCTTACTACACAGATAATATTTTTAAGCCCTATCCTAACTGTCTCTCCATTGGAGTACCCAAACATAAAATTTTTGCTAAGGCCTCGGCCCAACTTTGAGCCCATTCTGGACGCCTAAAACATTCTAACAAGCATAATAAGCACAACAATACATCACAAAGACGTTAAATGCAAAGCCTCAAAATTAGGGATGTGACAATCACCACAAAGTTCCTCATATGGGTCCTCGAGGCCCAAAATATATATTAGCATCGAGTCGGTACTAAACAGAGATCATAGAAATTTTTTTGCAAAATTTAAAAATTTTTCTCATGTAAAGGGGTCACATGCTCGTGTGTGTAGTCCGTGTGGCTCACACGACCAAGTGACATGCCCATGTCTCAGTAGTGTGGGCATTCAATGTGAGACACAAGGATGTCCTAGACCTGTAACTCTCGACTTGTTCCACACGGCCCGCCATACGCCTCAATACTAGGCCGTATGGTTAATTCAATTTTACAAATTAGGTGTAGGTTTCACATAGCCAAACCACACGCGTGTTCTAGGCCATGTGTCCCACACGGCAAAGACACACACGTGTCTCTGCCTGTGCCTACTTTGAGCATTCTGCTTCTAAATTTTAAGATGCGGGGACATAAGGCCAAACCACATGCCCATGTGCCAGTAGTGTGTCACACAGTTTAAGATACAAGCTCGTGTGTCTACCCACGATAAAAAACAAAGTCATTTCAGTAGCTTTATTTCTCACCCAAATTTGCCAACAACCTACCACAATACTTGCAAACATATACCGACCAATTCAAGCAATATAACCAAGCCAACTCTAACATCTAACTTTATAAATTATTACATGTATTCATGTTTATAATCTTACCTTTTATAACATTCATGTTGATACGATCTCGCCTCGGTATGTTGAGTTGAGTCATTTAGATGCGGTCATCGAATCGAGGAAGTATCATTCCAATTGCAAGTGATGTGCGATTTGGCTAAGTATGGGAATAGGTATTAAGAATATGCTCAAAATGGTTAAGCAATTGTTGTTATAGGTTCGACCAACAAAGAATGAAAATGGTTAAATAATAACTTAGGTGGGATGGAAAAATGAACTTATGTGCCAAGAACGAACCAACACTAAGAAAAGTCTCGACACGGGCTTATATGACTTAAGGTGGTTCGGTGAAGGAAGATAGGGAACCTTGACCCGTTACCTAGCAAGGTAAGAACCAAAGGTATAAGGATAGGTGAATGCCATACTATGAGAGTGATAAGTTCGAAAGAAGAATCAGGTTGACGCCACTGACTAGCAGATAAGTCAAGTTGAGTCTCGGACAAAGTTTGAGAGATAAAAACCTCACAAATATTATAAAATTCATTCAACAAGAAAAAAGTCTAAATTACATAGAAATAGAGAAGTATATATAGTTAGAAAACTAGGCTAGCCGAATAGGCACTTTGGGTAGCCTAATGGATAGCATACAGCAACTTAATGAGCTAAAACTTCTTGGCACCTTCCTAGAACGTCCCTTGAAGGTTCCTTGAGCATGGAGAACGTCAATGGAAAGCTTCTAGAATGTCTTTATTCAGCTAATCAATTAATAAGGAGTAGAAATGAGCTAAATGGCCTTAATTAGGCTCGATTAAAGTGATTGAATGAACTGCCTTGAATAACTTATTAGTCTTGGACTTTAAATAGCAGCTTAGGGCACTTCAATAGCCATGGAGTGTGAACCAACGAAATTGAGAAGCCTTTGTGTGAGAAAGCAAGTGACCGAATTGTCATGAGTGTGAATGGAACCTCTAGCAATCTGTGAGCACGTTTGGGGCTATTGGAGTACATAATGAGGCAACTTGGGAAGAGAAACCAGACTCACTTGTCCCTTGATGTGCACGAAGAGTTGCTTGGGCATTTCAATCAAGAAGACACCTTGCATTCCTCGCTGCTCATGTATGTAGTCGCACCTAGTAAATTCAACAATTTAATTAGCTTAAAACACATTAAAACACACACATTAAAATCAGACATGCTTAAGACATAATAAACCTGCACCTTAACTCGGCTAGAGCTAATATGTTTTAAAATTATGTAATAAGCTAAGACAAATTAACAGCATGTATTAACTAGGACATATTTAAAACATGAATTAAAATAAAACACATTTAAAACATAATTAAGATGTCTAGATTTTGACACATTAAAATGAAATCTAATTATTTGAGAAATTAACCAATTAAACTAACATACTTATTTTATTCCGTGAAATTAAAAACGTAAGCATTAACAAAAATAGAAATGAGCTCAATTGAGCTAAGTTGAGCTGAACAAAGCTCACGGGGCTGAGTGTGAGCTGAAGTCGACTTGCAAAAAGTTGCAAGGAATCCTTGTTGAGCTGGTCCCAGCTCTCTCGATTTATCCAGCCAATGTTTCACCCCATATTTGATTGACTAAGGCCGAAATGGCCTCCTTAAATAGCTTGGCTCGAGCACTTGTGATTGGGCCTTGAGGCAGCTCCAATTGATCCTTGCTCGAGCTAGGTGCACTCTGGGGTGTGATTGTATCATCCCCCTCTTCAAAGTGACTTGTCCTCAAGTCGAAACCTACATCGAAGGGAGATAAATCAGCAACATTGAAACTCGCACTTATGTTATACTCACTCGGTAAGTCAAGTCGGTAGGAGTTTTCATTGATTCGTTCTAGGACTTGGAAAGGTCTGTCTCATCGAGGCAATAATTTAGACCTACGTTCTCAAACCGAATCACCGGGTTCAAAAACGACTCGCTTTTATCCTTTGTTCACTTTTTGAACATAACTCTCGGTTCTTGCTTCAAAATTGGCTCAAACCTTTTGATGCAACTCCTTGACATACTCGACCTTCTTCTTTGCATCTACATGAATGAATTGGTCATTAGGTAATGGCACTAAGTCTAAAGGAGTTAGCGGATTAAAACCATAAACAATTTCAAAAGGAGAAAACTTAGTAGCCGAATGGATTGATCGATTATATGCAAACTCGATATGAGGTGGGCAATCTTCCCACG
This sequence comes from Gossypium rotundifolium, assembly GCA_025506655.1. Lineage (NCBI taxonomy): Eukaryota > Viridiplantae > Streptophyta > Magnoliopsida > Malvales > Malvaceae > Gossypium > Gossypium rotundifolium. The sequence goes on along the minus strand of CP106733.1, from coordinate 102,997,253 downwards.
ACTTTAAGTTTTTACTGAATGATGGCTCGTAATAATGTAGACAAAACTCGATTAATCACCTCCATTTTTCCATCCGTTTAGACGTGACAAGAGGTTGAAAACAGCAACTTAGTTTCATGTTTCCCCCACAATGATCTCAAAAAGTGACTCAAAAACTTTGCATCACGATCGGACACGATCGTTCTCAGAATCCCAAGTAGTCGAATGATTTCCTTAAAGAAAATATTAACAATATGAACGACATCATTAGTCTTTGTACATGCTATAAAATGTGACATCTTAGAGAACCTATCAACTACAACAAAGATAGAGTCCTTCCCTATTTTTGTTCACGGCAATCCGAGGAAAAAGTCCATGGATATTTCCATCCAATGAGCTTCGGGTATGGGCAATCGAGTGTATAGGTCATGTGGTTGAATTTTGGACTTAGCCTTACACGTCACGCAATGCTCGCAAACTTGTTCTACATCCCTTCTCATCCTAGGCGAATAAAAGTGTTCTTGGAGCGTTGATAAGGTCTTACTTATACCAAAATGTCCCATGAGGCCCCCGCTGTGCGCCTCATGCACAAGTTCTCGAATTGAACTTTGCGGGATGCACAATTTTCCTTCCTTGAAAAGGAAGCCTTCGTACCTATAAAACATCTCAACAGAAGCATTCTCACAAGCAGCAAATATCTTACCAAAATCATCGTCATTAGCATACAAATAATTCAATAAAGAGAAACCAAGCAATTTAAAATCAAGAGTCGATAATAAAGCATACCTCCTTGAGAGTGCACCAGCCACAATATTATCTTTACCTTTCTTATACTTGATGACGTATGGGAAGGATTCGAGGTACTCGACCCATTTCGTATGACGCTTATTCAACTTATGCTGGCCCTTCATGTCTTCGTGATCGAAATGAATCACGAACTCCTTTGGCCATAGGTAGTGTTGGCACGTCTTGAGAGCTTGAATAAACGCATACATCTCCTTGTCATAGATCGGATAATTGAGTGGGGCTCCGTTAAGTTTCTCACTAAAGTAAGTGATAGGTCATCCATCTTGAGTTAAAACAAAGACCTATCCCAACACCGATGCATCACACTCAAGTTCAAAAGTTTTAATGAATCGCACAAAGCAAGTAAGGGTGCGTTAGTAAGATAGTTTTAAGTTCAATGAAAGATTTCTCTTGTATATCGACCCAATAGAAAACAAAATTCTTCTTGATCACACTCGTTAATGGTGCAACTATGGTGCTAAAATTAGGCACAAACCACCGATAAAACCGACTAAGCCATGGAAACTTTGGACTTGGCTAATAGTTTTGGGTCTCGCCATTCTTGGATAGCTTTTATTTTCTCTCGAGTCCACTTCCAATCCTTGCTAGCTAACTACAAAATCGAGAACAATAACTTTATCGTAATGTAAGGTACATTTCTTAAGATTGGCGTAAAGATTTTTCGCACGTAGGACTTCTAAAACAAACTTGAGATGTGACACATGCTTTTCTAATGTTTTGCTATAGATAAGAATATCATCGAAATAAACAACACAAAAATTACTAATGAAAGGTCTTAGGACATAGTTCATTAACCTCATGAACATACTAGGAGCGTTGGTTAAGCCAAACAACATGACCAACCACTCATACAAATCGTGCTTAGTTTTAAAGGTCGTCTTCCATTCTTCGCCTTCTCGCATGCGAATCTAATGGTAACCACTCTTCAAATCGATCTTCGAGAATAACTTGGCACCACTTAGTTCGTTTAGCATGTTGTCCAAGAGAGGTATTCGATGTCAGCACTTAATGGTAATCTTGTTCATGGCTTGACAGTCTACGCACATTTGCCACGTTCCATCTTTCTTCAGTACTAACAAGACGGGCACGACACAAGGACTAAGGCTTTTGTGAATGTATCCCTTCTCCATCAACTCATTTACTTACCGTTGTAGTTCCTTAGTTTCTTCGGGATTCATCCTATAGGCTGGTCGGTTTGAAATAACAGCTCTATGCACAAAATCAATTTGATGCTCGATTTCACGAAGAGGTGGCAGCCCATTCAGAGTTTCTTCCGGGAACACATCTTTAAAATCTCGTAAAAGAGACACAATGAAGAGGGCGGTTTTTGGGTAATTCGCTAGTAGAAAACAAGTTTTCCTTGTACATGAGCACAAGGAGGGATTGTCTCAACGTCAAAGCCTTTCGTACATCACTCGCTTTTGCCAACACACTCATTTTCTCACATTCTTTTTCTTTTTTATCTTTTCCTTTTATCGCTTTCTTTTCCTTTTATTACTTTTTTTTCACTCTCTTTTGTAGTTTTCCCTATTTTTTTATCATTTTTCTTTTCTTTTACATTTTCATTCTTTTCTATTTCTCTCATTTGATCTATAGAATTTTTCAATTTCATTTGATCCTCGTAGACTTGCTTTGGTGTCAACGGTGCTAACATCACATTCTTTCCTGAATCTTTAAACGTATAACTATTGGTATACTCGTTGTGGATGACTCTTCAGTCGAATTGCCACGGGCATCCACGTAGAAAATGGCCTACGTGCATAGGCACAATGTCACAAGGTACTTCGTCAAAATATTTTCCAATAGTGAAAAAGGCAAGTACTTGCTTTATTACCTTTAACTCGCCACCATCGTTGAGCCATTGAAGTTTCTATGGGCTCGGATGCTTGGTGGTTGGCAAACCAAGTTTCTCCACCATGATAGTTCTCACTACGTTTGTGCAACTTCCACCATCGATGATGACACTACAGACTTTTCCTTGGACTTGGCACCACGTATGGAATATGTTTCCCATTGCTGCTTATTCTCCACACTTTGGAGATTTAAACTTCTTTTAACGATGAGTAATTCACCGTCAATAACATACTCCAAGTCTTCCTCTTCGTTGGATGTAGCTTTGGGCTTATTTTCAATCTCTTCCTCTGACTCGATCTCACCATTTGTGCGCACCACCATAGTGCTTCAGTTTGGGCATTGACTTGAAATATGCCCCCTTCCGAGACATTTGAAACACTTGATGTCCCTCAAATGGTTGGGAAGATTCTTGTTAGCCTTGCCTTTGCTTGATTTGACCATGGGTTTATTCGAGTTTGCTTACACCGTTGGCTCTTTGGGTCGGTTTGGTGGAGTGTTTTTGCTAACACCTTGGCTCCATTTAGAATTATTCGTGGTGGAATAGCCTCAGACAGTGCCTTTTCACTTGAGTTGTTTCTCTACCTTGATGGCCATGTACACCATGTCCACGACTTCAACATAGTGTTGGAGCTCCACAATGTTGGCAATGTCTCGGTTGAGACCAGCTAAGAAACGCGCCATCGTAGTCTCTCGATCCTCTTAAACAACCGCATGAATCATTGCAATTTCCATCTCCTTAAAATAGTCTTCAACACTCCGCACCTTGGGTAAGGTGAGTTTTGGTAGAGTTCCCGGTGGTAGTAGGATGGAATAAATCACCTTCACATCAACGCCTTCATCTCGCTCAAGTAGATATTGGGTGTTCTCCGTTCCTTCACGACTTGTGGTGAGTTGGTCCCACTAAATCATTGCATAATTAGAAAATTCCATCAACGCCAACTTGAACTTTTGGTCTCAAATAATTATGGCATTCAAAAACAATTCAATCTTCTTTTCCTACTCTAAGTACGCTTCCGGATCAGATTTTCCTTGAATGGGTGGAATGGAGAGTTTGATGCTTTTCAAGTCATCGTCCACTCGCCCTCATTCTCTTTGGCCACGGTTTCATTGACCCCTCTGCCAATCTCTTATATTGGACCCTTGGTTGTTATCGACATCACTAGGATCGGATAACTCGTCTTCTTAGACTCGTTGCCGGCCTCGATTCCTTGGTAGAATTAGGGGCATCCTCTCCCATTGGGCTCTTCTTTCCACTTGGTCAAGCCTTTCTTGGATAGGTTCAAGCTTTCGATCAAATAAACACTCCACTTCTCGTAAGAGGGCTTGAAGATTGAGATCCAGTATATTGCGAACTAGTTGTCTCTTGGGTCTTTCCGTCATGTTTTGATCTGGACTCCTTGACATGAGAAAAGTTTTAAAAAAATCCTCACCGCAAACCTCACGTTTAATCAGAAAGAAAGAATACATGACACTCACACTCGTGTTTGCACTCGTTAAAAGGATTTTTCTTCTCTCTAATGTGCTCACACACTCATGCCTTTTTCCAGTCTTTTCTTCTCTCGTGAATTCGTAGGAGACTCTTTTAGACTTAATCGTAGTCTATCGGTCAGTTTCAAATGGGTTGCAATGGTTTTGACTTTTTTAGGTGTAGGGTAGGTTGAAAGAAAACAAAGTTGGTTTTGAGTGTGGCGTGTAGCGTAGTTGATGATAGTAGGAAAGAACTTACTTGATCGAGATTATAAGAAGAGAAATGCAATCTTTTCAACACTTTTTTTTTTTATAATTTTGAATTTCTTTATTCTTTTTTTTTCAATTACACAAAGATGATTACAAGCAGAATACTTTAATACAATTTTTTTGAATTTTTTTCACGAACCTACTCCGGGATTGCTCCGAATGTCTGTACTTCTCATTTTTGCAAGCTCTGATACCAAATGATACAATCTCATCTCGGTATGTTAAGTTGAGTCATTTAGATGGCCGATCGTCGAATGAGGAAATGTCGTTTCAATTGCAAGCAATGTGCGTATTTGGCTAAGTATGGGAATAAGTATTAATATTATGCTAAAAAATGGTTAAGTAATTGTTGTTATAGGTTCGACTAACAAAGAATGGAAATGGTTAAGTAATAACTTGGGTGGGTTGGAAAAATGAACTTAAGTGCTAGGAACGAACCAACATTAAAAAAGGTGCTGACCCAGGCTTATATGACTTAAGGTGGTTCGGTGAAGGAACATAGGGAACCTTGACCCATTACCTAGCAAGGTAAGAACCAAAGGTATAAGGATAGGTGAACACTACACTATGGAGTGATAAGTTTGAAAGAAGAATTAGGCTAACGCCATTGACTAGCAGATACGTCAAGCTAAGTCTCGGATGAAGTTTGAGAGATGAAAACCTCACAAACATTATAAAATTCATTCAACATGAAAAAAGTCTGAATTACATAGAAATAGCAAAGTATTTATAGTTAGAAAACTAGGCTAGCTGAATAGGCACTTTGGGTAGCCTAATTGGCAGCATGCAGCAACTTAATGAGCTGAAACTTCTTGGCACCTTCCTAGAACGTCCCTTGAAGGTTATTTGAGCATGAAGAACGTCAATGGGCAGCTTCTAGAGTGTCTTTATTCAGCTGAAATTGTTGTTAATTAATAAGGAGCTGAAATGAGTTGAGTGGCCTTAATTAGGTTCGGTCAAAGTGATTGAATGAGCTGCCTTGAATAACTTATTAGTCTTGGACTTCAAATAGTAGCTTAGGGCACTTCAATAGCCATGGAGTGTGAACCAACAAAATTGAGAAGCCTTTGTGTTTGAAAGCAAGTGATCGAATGGTCATGAGTGTGAATGGAACCTCCAAAGAAGTGTGAACATGTTTGGGGTCATTGGAGTACACAATGAGGCGACTTGGGAAAGAGAAACCAAAGACTCACTTGTCCCTTGATGTGCACGAAGAGTTGCTTGGCCATTTCAATCAGCAACACACCTTGCATTCATACGGTTCATGTATGTAGCTGCACTTAATAAATTCAACAATTTAATTAGCTTAAGACACATTAAAGCACACACATTAAAATCAACGCCAAGCTTAAGACATAATAAACCTGCACATTAATTTGGGCTAAAATGTATTAAAATTATGTAATAAGCTAAGACAAATTAGCAACATGTATTAGCTAGGACATATTTAAAACATGAATTAAAATAAAACACACTTAAAACATAATTAAGATGTCCAGATTTTGACACATTAAAAACGAAATTTAATTATTTGAGAATTTAGCCAATTAAACTAACATACTTATTTTATTCCAGCAAATTAAAAACACAAGCATTAAAAAAAATAGAAATGAGCTCAATTGAGCTAAGTTGAGCTGAACAAAGCTTGTGGGGCTGAGTGTGAGCTGAAGTCGATTTGCAAGAAGTTGCAATGAATCCTTATTGAGCTAGTCCAAGCTCTCTCAATTTGTCCAACCATCGTTTCAGCCCATACTTGATTGACTAAGGCCGAAATGGACTCCTTAAATAGATTGGCTCGAGCTTGTGTGATAGGGCCTTGGGGTAGCTCCAATGGATTCTTCCTTGAGCTAGGTGCACTCCAGGGCGTGATCGTATCACATGTTTAACATAACTCACTCAAATCATACTAAACAATTATGTAATTACCATGATATGACTTATAAATATTTCAATTCAAATCATCACTAGCCATTCCAATGGCTAGATTACAAGCTATCATTTATAAGCCAACAATTGGCTAAGTTAACCTATACATGCCATTATACCAAAATAAGTTTACTGTTTATACCATAATGAGCTAGTAGATAGTGTGATGATGCTCTGACCGATCTCCAACCTTTGCGAGCTTCCGACCACTATAAAACAGGGAGAAGAAAACCTAGTAAGCATTTAATGCTTAGTAAGTTCGTATAATAGGAATTAAACTTACCAATAACATTTATTAAAATAAGCATTCAATAATACGCTTTCCAACAATTTGGCAATTTGCCTAATTACATACACTTAATTAAGCAAGTTAGTCACATAATTCACATGTAAATCAAATAAACACGAGGAGCTCATCATGTTTCACACATTCGGTATTTCATGATCATTAAAGTCATAATTCTTTATTCTCATAATTTTTCATATCGGGAATTTTATCCGTTGAATTATTGAAATAACGATGGATACTAAGGTAGTACACACAGGGTGTACAAAATCAGAACCGTCAATTCATAATTAGGCGTATTGATCGTGTCAACAATGAGTTTTAATATTTATAAAAGAGTGATCGAACTCAGTAGACTAAGCAGTGACAACGATAGGGGCAAGTGCACCTATCGAACAAAGAGTATAGCTCGAGCAAGAATATCTTATCAAACCTAAGGGGACCTAAAAGTACTACTATTCACTCTCTCTATTATTTAGCCCTGAAATTTGGAGTGATTGAATTATTAAACTAACGAAATACTTAGACTAAATGCAGAGACAAAAGATTGAATTGGAGAAAGACTTTAGGAAAACTCAGTTGATAAAGACGATACCCTTAGGAAGAATCCACTTATAACTTCACTTATTATTTATTCCCCAAACCATATGATTTCTTTACTTGGCTTGATCTGTGAGACTCCCTAACCTATATTAAACCCCCTCTTGAGGCGAATAACGTCTAACCTTAGGTTAATTAGTGGAACTCTCGTTCTCTTATAATAACCCCCTATGGAAGCAGTAAATCGATCAATGGATTCCCATATTAGGTTTCACCCTAATCCAAAAAAATCTCGTAACCCTATCTCTAGGTGCCCTATCAACTCCACTCAATTATGCTAGATCTACTATTAGGTAGGGTCTATTCCTCCTCCACCTAAGCACATCAGATTAAATTAAGCAACATAATTAAGAACAAACCAAGTACTTATTATATAATTTAGGAATCAAATAACAAAATCCATCATAGGTTTCATCCCTTTCAGGTATATGAGGGGTTTAGTGCATAACTAAATACGAAAACATTTCAAGAGAAAAGAATAAACAAAATATAAGAAATCCATAAACCCCTCTGAAGGAATTAATAGAGAGATCCTCCGTCTTGAATGGAGTTTCGGCTTTTTGAGATGAATCAACTGGCTATCTTCAAGTGATTCCCTAAAAGATGAATGCTTCGAGAAAAGCCTCTGCCAAAAAGCCACTCTTCAATGTTTGCCTTGGGTTGTTTATATAGGCTTTGGGGTGCTATACATGGCTCCTAAGTATCTCCTTCAAGCAGAATTACTATTAGGGTGTTAGAGTAGAATTAAGAGTATGTTTCTTTGGCTTCAAGCATCCAAATCCAAGTGAAATTGCTCTCTCCCGCGGCAGGGGCACGGCCATGACACACACCCGTGTAAATCGTGGTTGGGCCGTGTCTTGATTCTGTCATTTTGGGCACGGCCGTGTGACTCAAGATTCAGGCCGTGCTTCAGGTCTATCGATTTGGGCACAGCCATGTAGATCACCAGGCACGTTCGTGTGGTAAATGGATGTTGCACGGCCGTGTGTTACGTAGTTGAGGCCATGCTCTAGGGAATTGGCGAGTCACGGTCGTGTGGGCTTTGGGCCAGGCCGTGTTGATTGCTTGCTAAGGCCAAATTACTCCGTTTTAAGCCCGTTTTGTGTTCTTTTTATCCTCGGGTGCTTTCATGAGTATAAACATGAAAAGAAAGGATTAAAAGCACCTTTTTACATAAATCAAGGGCTAAATCATCCAAAAGCCTATTAAATATGGGGTTAAAATATGTTACTTTTACGGTTTATCACGTACCCATTAGAGCACATAATCAAGGAGCAAACTCTCTAGGCATATATCAATATGCTCCAATGAGCCATGTAACATGACACTTATCTGGGCTAAACAGGAAACTCATAAGAGTTTTAATCAGAGAGCTCATAGAGCTTTATAGGTAACTCCCAAGAGTTAATATAAGGGAGCACCGGATAAGGTAACTGATAATTTAAGCGAGCCATGTGAGGAAGCTCATAAGAGCCTATATCAGGAAGCTCATGTAGAGCTATATTTGTGTTTGCATTTTATGCTGGATCACAACCGATCAAATCATGTAACAGGACGCTCATAAACAGCTGTAGTAATGTGCAACACATGCAAAAAATCACTACCGATCAGGATGCTCGTGGCAACTATATAACAGGATGCTCGAGAGGGCTATAACAGGATTGCTCGTCCGAGCTATCTGCAACATATGTAGTACCACATTCAATACGGGAAATCATATATCCATCGAATTTCATTATTCAAACAGAATTTGTCATTTATCAAGCAATATCGAACATGTGATTTATTTCATACTGTAAACATTTATATAATTCACCCAAATACAACATTGGATTCAAACATATTAACATATATAATTAAGTTACACGAACTTACCTCGACACTTGTTCGTATTCAAAAGTCTACTAATTCGACACCTTTTTTTTTCCTTGTTCTAACTTCAAATTTAAGTTATCTAGATCTATGTAAATGAATTTAATTGTCAATTTAATACAATTCATATTCAATTGAATTCAATTTACACCCTAGGCAAAATTACCATTTTGCCTCTGTAGTTTCCATAAATTCCAATTTCGTCTCTAGGGTCAGAAAATGAAATTCATGCAATTTAATATTTATTTCAAGCTAACCAAAATTTTCATATAACATTTACAGCACATGTATTTTAAAAAATTTAGAATTTTTCCATAACTTTTACATCTTTTCAATTTAGTCCTTAAATCACAATTCCATGAAAATTCACTTTACTAAGTTGTTTATCTATCAACAACCTTTTATTTTCTACCATAAATTTCAAATTTTAGCATATTCATCCATGGTAAAATTTCTATACTTTGATAACCTTTCAAGTTAATCTCCAAAATAGATAGATTAAGCTATCCCAATCTCAAAAATATCAAAATTACTAAAACGGAATAAGAAATACCTAATTAAGCTTGATTAGTTTCCTCTCTCTCTCTCCTAGGGTTTCTATAAAATTTTGGGGGTTGAAGATGACAAAATATAATGATATTTCTTTTTAATTATTTATCATTGTTTAATTTTTCTAATTTCCAATTTCATCCTTTTCTTTTCTAATTTTCCATGGATGAATAACCAAAATATCTACTAAATTTTCTTTAATGGTCTAATTACCATATAAGGACCTCTTATTTTGAATTCTATAGCTTATTGATCCTTTTAGCTACTAGAACTCAACTTTTCCATTTTATGCAATTTGGTCTTTTCCCTAATTAAACACATAATCGGTAAAATTTTCTTATTAGAATTTTCATATAACATTCCTATCATAATGTAGACCATGCAATAATAAAATAAATTTTCTTTCTAACTCGGATTTGTGGTCTCGAAACCGCCGTTTCGATTTCATTGAAAACGGGTTGTTACACGTTGACAGGAATTATAATAAACTGAATAAAAATATCACAGAATACATAATAATCAATTTTGCAGACTTTTATGAGCATGATTATGACAATGCAATATTATATAAAAACATATATGCAAATTTTTCCAAAATTTCCTACCCATCTCTGCTACAAATCAAATAGAGTTCCCCAAAACTCATCCATCCGAAACACACCAATAGATATATGTAGACAAAGCCAGCAAAATTGCAAATAAGCTGCCAGAACAAATGTGTGGTAAAACCACTAGATAATGTAGATTATTAATATGTCAAATCTTTCTCCTTATCATATGGCCCCAACCCCGTTAAACATGACAAGGCATGCAAACTTAATATCAAAGCAGTAAGCATGTTAAACATGAAATTGTATACAAATTAGAAATCGATAGCCATGGTAATCCATGCTTTACAAATCTGTCATTTTGAATTTTCAATATAAATAGATCATAATAAACAAATATGCCATGATGCCACGTACCATGAAAATTAGAAAAAAAAAACCATATATTAGCAATAAATAACATAACACATCAAATAGATTTAAGTTAAAATACATCCCTTAAGTCCACATTAAATAATACTTTAATAATATTTAATTTATCAAATAAATAACATAATAAAAAACATCCTTTGTAACACCCCTCACCCGTAACCATCGCCAGTCTAGGGTTAAAGGCATTACCAGACAAATCAGAAACTTCCACAGACATTTCAGTAACATAATTCAATCAATCGAATGAAAGTGTCCCATAAATAGGTTTACGATACCTTAAACATGCTTTAGAATAGGGCCGGGACTAAATCGAACACATATAGAAATTTTTAGAAAATTTAAAGATTTTTCAAAACTGCAGAGGTCACACTCCCGTGTAGGCAGGCCGTGTGCCTCCCACGACCTTAGACACGCTTGTGTGTCTAAGCCGTGGAAAAATAAGGCATACATACTAACTTGTCCACACGGCCGTGGTGTAACACCCCTATCCCGTTTTCGTCGCTAGATTAGGGTTAAGGGCGTTACCTGATAGATCGAAAACTTTAACAGACAATTTGTAAATTAAACTATCATATACAATCATAAAGTCCCCTATGTAGATTATTGAGACCTAAAACATGCTTTGAAAAAGGGTCGGGACTAAACCGGAACACATACAAAAATTCGGAAAATTTAAAACTTTTATAAATTTCAGGGGTTACACGCCTGTGTGGGTAGGCTGTGTGCCTCCCACAGCTACTAGACATAGCCGTGTGTCTCCCTGTGGTTGAACCTAACTTGGCTCCACGGTCACCAAGCACCCCCGTGTACTAAGGCCGTCTATTCTTAGGCCATATACTGACTTCTTCACATAGCTACTAGACACGCATGTGTACCATGGCCGTGTGCTGTTAAGCTAGCTACTGACTTTACCCCACGATCATTAGGCATGCCCATGTGCCACACCCGTGTGACATTATAGGCCATTTGCAAGGCTGAAATGCCACCCAACCAGGTCATTCCTACAAGCAAATTACCAACACATCTCATGCACATATGACAACCAAAAACATATTAAAATAATCATCCATTTCTACAATCCAATCCAATACTAATCATGCCAGTTGACAAGACTAAAACTTATAAATATACAAGCATAATTTATCCATACTTTCCATTCACAAGTTCAACTTTTTGTTAAACATATATGCTCAAAATTTCATCTATATACTTACCTTAAACTTAACCATTTCTTATGCTTTCAAACCATACCAAAAATATACATCATATAACACATTCATCAAAGCATATTACCAACATATAAGTAGCCAAATCACATAGCTAAGTTCAAGTCACACTCTTATACAAATAACTAGCTTATACATGCCATATCTAACTATATACATTTTCAAAATGTACCAAAACAAGTTGAGTAGTGTGATGACAATCCTCGACGGTCCACGAGCCTTCAGTAGCTTTGACGATCTATAAAATAGAGGAAATACACACAGAGTAAGCTTTCCAAAAGCTTAGCAAGTCATATACAAATAAACTTAACAAGAAAGGCATATAAGCAAATAGAAACATTGGCACACTTAATATTCATAGCACATTTATCACATGTATGCTTTGGTCCATGTACTTGTACATACTTTGCCACATTCATCAATTCAAAATCTCATATATACATTGCTCTTTCATGCATACTTTCATGTATCATATTATTATTTCAATATACATAATCATCATAGTAAGATAAAAGCACCCCAATATGACACGCCAGATTCGGGCCTAACTTCTAGGCTGGGTCTGGGGTGTTACAATTTTGGTATTAGAGCCCAGGTTACAAAACTCGGTTGGAGAGTGGGTTCGAAAATATTTTTCAAAGTTATTTGAAATTTGTTTTTTTAAATTATCTTTATTGGAAGTATGGCACCAGTCTCCAAAGACCAAACCAGTAAGTCCCTTGCTTATTATTATATCCTATAACGATGTAATCATTCTGTATGTTTTGGATGTGATGTTTGAATGGAAAATTTTTATGTATGGGTGTTAAATATTTGTTTACTTCTGTATTAGATATTTGGTTGTATGAAGAGGTTCCAAGCTTAAGTTAAAAAGTGTATTACTATTTTAGAATCAGAGTGCGCAGCGCGAGTGTAGTGTTGTAGGTTTGGATGTGTGACTATTTCTATAGCTGGAAATTTCGAGGAGGAAATTTCTTTAAGGAGGGTAGATTTGTAACATCCCAAAGTTGGGCCTAGTAGGATTGGGCTTAATGGGCCTTGGGGGTAGTAGCGTTTAAAATTTTTTGAGAACAAAAGAATGGTACTAAGGTAAGTTGGACCTATTAGGTGAGTGATTTTGGAAGGTTAGGGGGCTTTTATAAAGTCCCTGCTAAAGTTGAGCCATAGGAAAAATTTTGGTTTTAGGTGAAAAAACCACGGAGTTGGTAGGTAGGCTTTAAGAATAAAATGTGGGAAAAATGACAAATGGAGTGTGTGGCTTAGTGGCAAAGTGGCGCCACTTAATGAGTAAGGAGGGTGACGCCATAAGAGGAAGGAAGGAGGTCCAAGGTTCAAGTCCTGGTGCTTGCATTTTAGTTTTCTTTTAAATGGATTTTTGAATTTGGCCATAGGACTTATATTTAGTTGCGCATGATTTTAGAAACAAGGAGCTAGTTAGTAAAGTGGCTAGCAAAGGTGGGTTATGTTACAAGGAGCCTCGAGTTCAATCTCATGAGACGCAAGGGAGTATTTATTTTGCTAAGATGGGGTGGCAAGAGTTTGAGTTGGATTTAAACTCTACTAGCGGAAGGATCCCACATCGGAAAGATATAAAGAAGGAAGGTGAGAAGCTAGCTATATAAAGAGCATTCTAGGAGGAGAGAAAAGATACCTTGGTGGGCGTTGGGCATAGGAGCTTTGGGAGCACGGTTTAGTAGCTTCAGAATTCCTATCAGGTGTGCAACTCTCTCTACTCTAGTTGTAGAGCGGCAAATACCGAAGTACCAGTCACGGCAATAGTAGCCACATGGGCATGTGAGAGCACGTGTGGGGGCTTCGACGCGATAGTTAAGGCATCAGTAGTGTTCTTATGGGTTGAGGCTGTTGGGCCACGATGGGCCGAAGTGGACCTAATGGGCTCGTGGGCCCAATTGAATAAAATGTATGATGGTGTAGTATATAGTAAACTAGACTAGGTGAATTTTATATACGTGGCTAGATTTGTGCTAGGTGGGCTACATAAGCGCGTGGGCCCGAATGGGCCGAAATTGAGTTTAGGGCCAATTATCCGGTAAAGACCGAAAATGGTAGCCGAGTCGCTCGGGGCAACTTTGGGCCTTCAAAAAGGCCATTGTAGGTGCAAAATAACGAAAATACCCTTGGTAGGTAAATTACAAAAATACCCTTGGTAGGTAAATTACAAACATACCCTTGGTAGGTAAATTACGAAAATACCCTTGGTAGGTAAATTACGAAAATACCCTTGGTGGGTAAATTACAAAAATACCTTTGGTGGGTAAATTACGAAAATACCCTTGGTGGGTAAGTTACGAAAATACCCTTGGTGGGTAAATTATGAAAATACCATTGGTAGGTAAATTATGAAAATACCTTTGGTAGGTTAATTATGAAAATAACCTTGGTTGGTAAATGACGGAAATACCTTCAATGGGTAAAATGACTGATATGCCCCTGGATGGCAAAAATGAAGAAAACACCCCTACATGTTATATGATTATTCTTGTATGTGATTTATGATTGTTATCGTATGATTATTATTGTATGTTGCATTCATGTGTTATTATGTTGCATGGGGATGGGATTATTCGAAGGGAAGTGCAGATAGGATCGTATGGTCGCTGTCATCGTGGATCCACCAAGGCTTTAGCCATCGAGTAATTATGCTTTGCACCGATAAGTTAGTGCATAAACGGTGCTACATAAGGAGTGTATGGATGGGTGGGTCGATTAAATCCCACGAGTGCGAGGTTGGACGGAGACAGAGTGTGGTTGGTATGGGCATTAATGCATTGCATATGTGGTTTTATTTGAGATGGGCTCAGGCCGATAAATATGATTTGTGACATTTATGGGTTAAGGCCCAATGAGGCTTTTATGGGCTAAGGCCCAATTGCCACCGTTCATCAAATGGGCTTCGCCCAAACTGCTTGTGATTCATGTCTTATTGATGAGGGTTATACACCGAGTTTTTGTAAACTCACACCCTCTTTTTAATATTTTTTCCTCAGGTAATCCTTAGTAAGCGGTTCAACGTGCTAGAGGACTCGGAGGTGGCCACACTACGAGTAGTTTTGGACTCTAGTATTTTACTTATTTTTTACTTGGGTTAATATTTTTGTAATGAGGCCTCTCTTAAATTCTGGTTTTAGTTTTGGATTTTTAGTTTATTATGTTTTAAATCTACTAAACTTTGTATCACGGTTTTCCAAAACAATATCTGCTTTCAAAATACTACACTTTCGCGAATAGGTCGTAAACATCATGTTTTCATAAGTCAGTCATTTTAATTAAGTTTTTGCAGCCGAAAAAGTTTTTTTGGTAATAACTTTTTAATAAATGTCGATTAATAATGAACAAACGCAAACTGGTACTTTAATTTTTAATATCAAGAAAGGTTTTCAAATGGAACCATGGTTTCTCGAAAAGCACCCCAATGTGACACGCCAGATTCGGGCCTAACTTTTAGGCCGGGTCTAGGGTGTTACAATACACACCTTGTGTACTTATCAAACATACCTGAAATGAATATACATTTACGTAATTTTTCATAGCTCGAAATTGCCGGTTGAACGGTTAAGAATCTAATAGGATATACAGAATACTCAGAATAGTCATACAATGCCAACGTCCTAGACGTGGTCTTACATGTGATCAGATGTCGATGCCACTGTCCCTGACAAGTTCTTACACGAATTAATACGATGCCAATGTCCCAGACATGGTCTTACACGTAAAGCTCTTATCGATGCCAACATCCTAGACGTGGTCTTACATGAAATCTCGAATCAATGCCAACGTCCAAGACGTGGTCTTACATGATAAAATAGAACAGAGACCTATGTCATGACATAGCTAATCCTATCTATTCCTAGGTTCGCTTGGGACTTCTCGGACATTGTCATTATGTCGATCTTATCTCGAAATTCATGCACATATCATCTCATAAGAATTCATTATTATCGATAGTCATATGAACATACATAATTCATTACAAATACGTTTATTTGCATAATAACTTACCTCGGATTCAATTTAACTGAAACGGAAATGGCTATTGGGTTACTTTAGCTTTCCCGCGATCTAAGTCTGATTTTTTCGGTTATTGAACTGAACATATTCAAATTTAACCCTTTTATTCACTAATTCATTCAATTCAATCTAAACACACATATTTAAGGTAATTTACAAATTAGCCCCACATTTTCACCTTTTACCAATTTAGTCTATTTTTCTCAAAACATGAAATATACAAAATTTGTTCATACACATGCATAGCCGGAATTCTCTAGGGACCATACAAGTCCATATTTTTCATCAAATTCACAATTTAGTCCTTTAAATTATCATTTTCTCAATTACAACCAAATTACTCAAAATCAACAAAACTCCAAAGAAAAGTATGCTAATCAAACACATATATTCCATATTTCTTCATCAAATGTTCCAAAGCTCATATATGCTCATCCAAAATACATTTCAAAATCATCATCAATTCCCAAAATCAAAACATGAGTTTAGTAGCACTCGAAGCAACGATTACGAAAACGTAGAAATTATCAAAAACCGATCAAGAACATACCTTGAATTAAACTCTCAAATGGCCGAATATAACAAAGCCCTTCTTCCCTATTTTCTTTTGTGTTTTTCGGTAGAAGAATGGATGAAATAATATCAATTTTCATGCTTTATTATATCATAATATGACTTAATAATTCATTTCCAAATTTAACCTTATATTATAAATTTACAAAACATAATTTCTAAGGTTATTATGGACCATAATTGTCCACTACCCTCTCTTTTGGCCAAATTGCAACATAAATCCTTCTATATAAGAAGACACAAAAATTTAGCCATTCAATCAAATAGAAATCTAGTTTTACCTTTTACGCGATTTAGTCCTTCACTCAATTTAAGCACGCAAACATACGAATTTAATTCATAGAAATTTAGCACATGCTTACTCATATATCATAGGCACGAAAAATAATATTAAAATATTTTACTGACTCAAATTTGTGGTCCCGAAACCATTGTTCTGACTAGGGTATAAATCAGACAATTACAATTCTCCCCCCAAGGGATTTTCGTCCCCGAAAATCTTACCGTTAAACAGAGTCAGATATTGCTATCTCATTGAGTCCTCAGGCTCCCATAAAGACTCTTCTATTTCATGTCGATTTAGCAATACTTTCACTAATGGTATTTTCTTGTTTCTCAACTCTTTCACTTCACGAGCTAAGATATGAATCAGTTCCTCTTCATATGTCATATCAGATCAGATTTCAATTTCGGATGGGGCAATCACATGTGATGGGTCAGATTGATATCTACGAAGCATCGAGACATGAAATACATTGTGTATCTTTTCTAGCTCAGAGGGAAACCTTAATCTATATGCAACAGGCCCAACACGTTCAATAATTTCATACGGCTCGATGAACCTCGTACTCAACTTGACTTTACATCCGAAACAAAGTACTTTCTTCCACGGAGACGCTTTCCGAAATACTTTGTCACCGATTTCAAATTCTATATCTTTTCGTTTCAAGTCCGCATAAGACTTCTGACGGTCAGATGCTGATTTCAGACTATCACGGATTACTTTCACTTTTTGTTTAGTGTCTTTTATCAAATCAACCCTGTGTCATTTATTTTCACTGATCTCAGTCCAATACAGAGGTGTACGACATTTACATCCGTACAAAGCTTCATAAGATGCCATTTTGATGCTTGACTGAAAACTATTATTGTATGCAAATTCAATCAATGGGAGGTACAGATCCCACGTATCGTCGAATTCAAGAATGCAACATCTTAACATACAACATCTTAACATATCTTCAAGAATCTGAATGATCCGCTCGGATTGACCATCTGTTTGCGGATGAAAAGTTGTACTGAAACATAATTTCGTGCCTAATTCTTCTTGTAATTTTCTTCCAGAATCTTGATGTAAACCTCGAATCTCTATCAGACATAGTGGATAGTGGCACCTCGTGTAATCGCACAATCTTAAAAATATAAAGCTTGGCTAATCTATCGAGTGAATAATTAGATCTCACTTAAAAAAATGGGTAGATTTCGTTAATCGATCAACTACGACCCAAATTGTATCTTTCTTTCTCGGGGTCAGGGGCAAACTAGAAACAAAGTCCATCATTACTCTATCCCATTTCCACTCAGGAATCTGAATCGGTTGTAGCGAACCAGATGGAACTTGATGTTCAGCTTTCACTTGTTGACAGACTAAACATTTCTAAACAAAGTCTGAAATGTCTCGTTCCATACCAGACCACCAACAATGTTGCTTTAGATCATGATACATCTTTGTACTTCCTGGATGAAAAGATAGACGACTGTTATGTGTTTCACTCAAAACCAACTGAATCAACTCCGGAGTTCTCGGAACACATATAGGAACTCAGAATCTCAAACAATCATCAACAACTTCAAATTCAGATTCAGAATTTGAATCACACTGAGCTTGTTTCGATAACAATTTATTATCAACCTTCTGAGCATCACATATTTGTTGTAAGAACAATAGTTTTTATTTCAATTCAGCTATCATAGAACTATCTTGAGACAAATCTAATCGAGTATTCAAATCACGTGGTACAAGCAATGATTTTGACTCAATGCATCAGCAACAACATTTGCTTTATCCGGTGATAATCTATTACAAGTTCATAATCTTTTAGCAACTCTAACCATATTCTTTGACGCAGGTTCAAATATTTCTGAGTCATTAGATATTTCAGACTTTTATGATCTGAAAACTCGTGACATTTTTCATCGTACAAATAATGGCACCAAATCTTTAATGCAAACACAATCGCAGCTAGCTCAAGGTCATGAGTCGAATAGTTCTTTTCATAGGGCTTCAATTGTCTCGAAGCATAAGCTACAACTTTTCCTTCCTACATCAAAACACATCCCAGACCGTTTAACGAAGCATCACTGTATATAACAAATTATTTACCTGATTTTGGTTGCACTAACACTGGAGCTTCTGTTAATAGAGTTTTCAACTGATCAACACTTTTCTGACATTTACCAGATCATTCAAATATAACATCTTTCTGAAGTAGTCTAGTCAACGGAGTAGCTATCACTAAAAATCCTTTTACAAATCGACGATAATAATCAGCTAGACCCAGAAAGCTACGGACCTCAGACATGTTCCTCGGAGGTTTCCAATCTAGAATAGTAGAAATCTTGCTCGGATTGACTCGAATTCCAAAAGCTGACACAATATGTCCCAGAAAACTAACTTCGTATAACTACAATTTACATTTGCTAAATTTTGCATACAATTGCTTTTCTCTCAAAGTTTGTAACACAATTTTCAAATGTTCAGCATGCTCATTTTCATCACGTGAATACATCAAAATGTCATTTATGAACACCACAACAAATCGATCTAGGTATGGTCTGAAAATTCTGTTCATCAAATCCATAAAAACGGCAGGAGCATTCGTTAGTCCAAAAGGCATAACTAAAAACTCAAAATACCCGTACCTCATTCTGAAAGCTGTTTTCGGCATGTCTAAACTTTTTACTCACGATTGGTAGTATCCTGATCTCAGATCAATCTTGGAAAATACAGTAGCTTCTTTTAACTAATCAAATAAGTCATCAATTCTGGGCAACATATATTTATTCTTTTATTGTCTCCTTATTCAACAATTCTTCAGGGAATACATCAAAAAACTCATAGACAATAGGCACTGATTGAACTTTCTTTTCAGGCAATTTCAAATCAATCACATAAGCAAAATATGCCTCATATCCCTTTTTCACATATCTTTGAGCTTTCAATACAGATATCATGGTAGGTAATCCATTTAAATCATTAGACTCAACTGTACAATTTCATTATTCGGACATCTCAAATCAATAGTCTTTCTTTTACTGTTTACAACAGCATCATGCAATGTCAACTAGTCCATACCCAGAATGATATCGAACTCATCAAATGGCAAAAGCATTAGATTAGCAGAGAAACATATATCTCGAAATATTAACAGACAGTTCTTGCATACTTTGTCAACAAGGACACTTTTACCTAAGGGGTTCGATACTTTTATCGTAAACTCAGTAGACTCTACAGGAAAGGTCTTACTGAATACTAAATTTATGCATATATACGAATGTGTTGAACCAGGGTCTATCAATGTAATCACAGAAGTATCATAAAGAGTAAAAGTACCCGTTATAACATCTGGAGATGAAGCTTCCTCACGAGCTCGGATAGCATACGCTCTGGCAAACGCTCTAGCATCGGATCTCGCAATAGTATCTCTCGTAGTTCTTTGACTACCACTGACATTTCTTACATTCTTCGAAGGTCTACCTCTCACAAGTGCATTATCAAATCTCAGATTCTGAAGAGTTTCTAGCTCAATAGACTCAGATATATGGCATGTATAGCTAGACTTGACACGCTACGTTAGTCCGAGAATCGACGAAACTGTAGCTTTGATACCAACCAAATGTAACACCCCAATCCCATATCCGTCATTGAATTAGGGTTAAGGGAATTACTTGAAAGATCAAAAATTTTATCATATAATTCGTAAAGTAAATCATCAATTACAATCATAGTGTCCCCTTAGTAGGTAATAAGATCTAAAACATACTTAGAAACAGTGTCGGGACTAAATCGAAACACATATAGAAATTCTCAAAAATTGAAACTTTTCAAAATTACAATCATAGTGTGCCTCCCACGGCTGCTGGACACCCCCATGTGTCTTCCCCGTGGTCGAACCTGACTTTACTCCACGATCACCAAGCACGCCTGTGTACCTTGGCTGTGGTAAATTCTGAATAAACCACACGGCTACCAGGCACGTCCCTGTGCCAAGGCTGTGTACTCTTAACTAGCTACTGACTTAGCCCAACGATCACCAGGCACGCCCGTGTGCCACAACCGTATGGCAAAATAGGCCATTTTGAGGCCAAAATGCCACCCCTTTAGGGTCAAACCTACAAGAAAATACCAATACAATCCATGCACATTGAACAACCATGAACATGCCGAAATAACCGTTCAATCTTTGCATTCAAATCTATTTCCATTCATACCAATTTGCATAGCAAAAACTCAAATATACCTAAGCATATTTCATCCAAACTTACCATAAACTTGACCATTTCAAATGTCACCTCACCATACCATAACATACTTCATATATCATCTTCATAAAGGCAAATTATCAACTTCTAATTATCCACATCACATGGCTAAGTTTATATAACAAACTTATACCATATACTAGCCTATACATGCCATATCTAGCTATATACATTTCCAAATTGTACCAAAACAAGTTAAGTAGCGTGATGATGATGTTTGACGGTCCCGAGCCTTCAGTAGCTTTGACGATCTATAAAATAGAGAAAACACAAACAAATTAAGCTTTCAAAAGCTTAGTAAGCCATATACAAATAAACCTAACATAAAATGCACATAACATATTTATACAATGGCAAGAATGGTTCTCATAGCATATACATCTCACATAGATTTTGGCTCAATTGATTAGCCATAACTTATCACATACTTCAACTCAATACCACATGTACAGTTAGCTCATCGAAACATAATTTCACATATCATCTCATCATTCCATTGCACATATTCAATTTAGTAAGTTCATATAGATACTTACCTTTTATACACACCTTGCGTACTTATCAAACATACCTGAAACAGATATACATTCACCTAATTGTTCAATGCCAACATCCCAGAAGTGGTCTTACATGTGATCAGATGTCGATGCCACTATCCCCGATAGGGTCTTACACGAATTAATATGATGCTAATGTCCCAGACATGGCCTTACACATAAAGCTATTATCGATGCCAAAGTCCCAGACATGGTCTTACATGAAATCTCAAATCAATGCTAGCATCCCAGACGTGGTCTTACATGATAAAACAGAACAGACACCTATGTCATGACATAGCTAATCCTATCTATTCCTAGGTTCATTTGGGACTTCTCGGACATTGTCACTATGTCGATCTTATCTCGCAATTCATGTACATAGCATCTCGTAAGAATTCATTATTATCAATAGTCATATGAACATATATAATTCATTACAAATACGTTTATTTGCATAATGACTTACCCTAGATTCGATTTAAATGAAACGGAAATGGGTGCTCCGTTACTTTAGCTTTCCCGCGATCTAAGTTTGATTTCTTCAGTTCTTGATCTAAACATATTCAAATTTAATCCTTTTATTCACTAATTCATTCAATTCCATCCAAACACACGTATTTAGGGTAATTTACAAATTAGCCCTCGCATTTTCACTTTTATCAATTTAGTCTATTTTTCTCAAAATATCAAGTATACAAAATTTGTTCACACACATGCATAGCCAAAATTCTCTAGGGACCATACAAGTCCATATTTTTCATCAAATTTACAAATTAGTCCTCCAAATTATCATTTTCTCAATTACAACCAAATCACTCAAAATCAACAAAACTCCAAAGACAAAATTATGCTAATCAAACATATATATTCCATATTTCATCATCAAATGTTCCAAGGCTCATATGCTCATCAAAAACACATTTCAAAATCATCATCAATTCTCAAAATCAAAACATGGGTTTAGTAGCACTCGAAGCAACGATTACGAAAAGGTAGAAATTATCAAAAATTGAACAAGAGCATACCTTGAATTAAACTCTCAAATGGCCGAATATAGAAAAGCCCTTCTTCCCTATTTTATTTTGTGTTTCTCGGTGGAATAATGGATGAAATAATATCCAGTTTCATGCTTTATTATATCATAATATGACTTAATAATTCATTTCCAAATTTAACCTTATATTATAAATTTACAAAACATAATTTCTAAGGTTATTATGGACCATAACCATCCACTATCCTCTCTTTTGGAAAAATTGCAACATAAATCCTTCTATATAAGAAGACACAATAATTTAACCATTCAATCAAATAGAATGATACTTTTACCTTTTACGCAATTTAGTCCTTCGCTCAATTGAAGCACACAAACATGCGAATTTAATTCATAGAAATTTAGCACATACTTACTCATATATCATAGGCACAGAAAATAATATTAAAATATTTTACTAACTTGGATTTGTGGTCCCGAAACCACTATTCTGACTAGGGTATAAATCGGACTGTTATAGACTAAGTAATTTGGGCATGTTTTGGGGATTTTAGGAAGCCTGGGTTCAAGTATGGCCTTTGGAAAAATTTTTGTTTTTGCTCTTTTTGAAACCTGGATGTTAGCTTAAAGGGCATATATTAAGTTGTGTTTGTTTTGTGACACGAGATCTTGTGTTGTGGTGGCAAGTGGCGTGTTAGGGCATTTAAGAGGGAGTGGGTTCGAATCCCATGGCATGCAAAGAGGGGGTTTTATTTTATATCTCTGTGGTGTGAGAGGTAGAGTTTGAATCAAACTCTGCAAAGGTGGTTGGAGAATTGGTCATCAGAATTTCAATGGGTTTGAATGGGTGGTTTGGAGTAAATCTAGAAGAAATCAGTGGATATTTTCATGGAATTAAGGTGTGAGGTAGGGTGATAGTCGAATAGGGTAGCTAAAGTAGGGGAATTTGTCTATGGGCATTCATTTGGTGCATTTTTTGGCATTTGGTGAGAGTGTAGAAGCCGATTATCTTCCCTGCTGTTTTGGGATTTTTTTTTGTTTTGGGTTTTTCTTTCCTTGTGGCGTTTTGTACAGTGTTTTTGACCATTCGGGTCTTTCTCTTTTCAGTTCACTTTTGCCAAACACATATACCAAGTGCCGAATTCTCCCTTGAAACCTTCTTTTCTTCTGCATATTTTCTCTCTGACGATTTGGCATTCTTCTTCTTCTTCTCTTTCACTAAATCAAATTAAGCTTATTCTATTTCCTCTCTTCTTGAGTAATAGCCGAATACCTTGCCTCCTCCTTTAATCTTCTAAAACTCTGACAAGACATATTCTAAAACTCTAACAAGACATCTTCTAAAACTCTGAAAGTCGAATATTGGGGTAAGTAATTAGGTTGTTTCTTGTTACTTTGTGATTTTCCCTATTAGGATTATCGTGGTTACCATTCAATGATCTCCTTTTGATTTATCCTTTTTAGATCGAACGCGATATTCCACTCACGTGTGCCGCTCCTTCAAGTCAGGATTCGGTTCTTAGGGATTCGGTAAGTTATTCTCTGTCTTGCTCAGGTAATGTTGACGGGTGTAAACTACATCCTTAATCAACCCTCTAACGAGATGTGTTATTATACAGTGAGTGGTCAATCAACAATTGTGGGAGTCTAGCCAAGCGACTTTAGGGGTAAAGGCTATACTCCTGTTTACCAAGGTTAGTGGTAAGGACAGTGTAGAGATTCAGGGTTGTGAATCTTATTAATGAATTGAGGTCTGATTGAAATCTTTGGATTGAATCTAGGTTGGTGCTTTTGGAATCTCGCAAGTGGTCGCAAAAAGGTGTGTAACCATACACTCAGTATTGTTACTGTCAAAACGATGGACAATGGTGTGTATTCACACCCTTGTGTTACTGTGAGTCGGTAAAAGTCAAAACTTTAACATTTGAGGGCTCACGATCATGCAAATGATTGTATGAAAAACTGAGCCCACAAATCGTCAGCGACAGATTGTAGAGGCCACCACGAGTGTTCTCGTGGGCTTGGGTCATAATAGGCCTCGTTGGGCCATGAGGGCCCAATGTGCTCATGGGCCCTACGTGGGTAAATTTCACAGTAAGCAAATAATAATGGATCGGGCTGTGAAGTGCGTATAGCCATGATAGAAATTGGGCTAAATGGACCACACGAGTGTGTCAGCCCACTTAAGCTGAGTAAT
The DNA here is from genome assembly GCA_025506655.1 of Gossypium rotundifolium. Taxonomy (NCBI): domain Eukaryota; kingdom Viridiplantae; phylum Streptophyta; class Magnoliopsida; order Malvales; family Malvaceae; genus Gossypium; species Gossypium rotundifolium. The sequence goes on along the minus strand of CP106733.1, from coordinate 102,972,563 downwards.
GGGCCTTGGGCCTAATTGCACTGTTTTGGTCATATAGGTTATTCGAGTTGTTCGAGGTGATTGTAGGCCATTGGAAAGGTCGTTAACTGTACCAAGAACCTAATGAGTAAAATGACCAAAATACCCTTGAAAGGTGAAATTACTATTTTACCCTTAACCGACGAAATGACCACTATATCCCTAGTGGTAGTTTAATTGATGTGCATATGATATCTATATGACTGGTTGTGAATAAGACATACTACACACATGTTATATTTATGACACGACACTCTACATTAGGGTTGGGATTCTAATTTGGATGAAGTGCTATGCTAGTGGCTCTGTAACACCCCAAGCCAGACTTAGAAGTTAGGCTCAAATTCAGAATGTCACATTAAAGGCACAATTCAAAACGATTTTACAATTTAACAATTTAAGGCCCAAAAACCCAAAATCCCATAGATATCTTGTTAAATTAAGAAGAAAAGCCGACATTTTAGGAAAATGTTCATATGTTAAGTTATTTCGAAAACCATGTTATTTTTAGAAATTTTATGAAATTTATTAAGCGGATAGTTGAAACAATAATAATAAACCAAAAATCCAAAGTCAGTTAGGAGTTACATGGCCTTATTACAATCCAACAAAAAAATAAAGTATTCAAAACAAATTCATTTGAACAAATTAAAACATTTGATCAGCTTGTAGTGTGGCTATCTCCGAGTCCTCCCCCACGCTTAGTCGTCTATTCAGGATTACCTGAAACATTAAATTAAAGGGTGTGAGTTTTGAAACTCAGTGTGTACAACCCTTGTCAATCAAATCAACATACAAATATTCTCATTGAGCCTAAGCCCTATCGAAATCAGTGGTCTTGGGCCTTAGCCTACAATGACCTCATATCATATCATATCAAATCATAAGCAAACAAGGTAATGCAAAACCCACCCCAACAACCCATTCGCTACACGCACCATTTCCCTTCCAACCTTATGACTCCTGTGGGGAATTCTAGCTCAACCCACCCCTCCACTACATACCAAGGGTAGCCCGTTTGCGGCACTACCGAACGTTACAGTAAAGCTACTAATCATATATTGGGCTTAAAGCCTCCTGTGGATCCATACCATACGACCATGCGATCCTCAAATCTTCCTCCATACCATAATTCCCACCCATATGCATCCTAAGCAGAATATCAAATGAATGCATCAAACACACGAGTAACATTCATAAACTCATATTCATCACATAGGGGTATTTTTGTCTTTTCACTAATATAGGTATTTCGTAATTCTACCTTATAGGGGTATTTTTGTAATTTGGAAAAATAGTGGTATCTTGATACTTTACAAAATAGGGGTATTTTGGTATTTTTACAAAATAGGGGTATTTTGGTACTTTTACAAAATAATGGTATTTTGGTACTTCTGCAAAATAGGGGTATTTTTTTAATTTTACAAATCTAAGGGTAATTTACTCATTTACAAATCTAGGGTATTTTAATAATTTAAAAATCTAGGGGTATTTTAGTAATTTACAAATTTAGGGGTATTTTACTCCCTTTTGGGTTTTCGTTATGAACTTTGGCCCACCAACCAATCCTCGCGGCTAAAGTGAACTGACACTACGCACCAGGTAGGATTCCAGAGAAGAAGAGGTGGGCCACTAGGACCGCTTAAGTACCAAGCTCTCCCTAGATCCAATCCTAGACATGCGTATGCCCTTTGCCATACTCCAACCCAACGACTTGTTCATAGACATGTTTAATTAGATTAAGACTTATGAAATTTAAGATTTGTTCAAACTAGGCCTAAGTCCATAAACCCTAGCATATTTGTCTTCATCCCCATAAAGCCCATTAACCCAAATTACAACCTTAAGGCCCATTAGGCCCAAATCTCATCGTATGGCCTATTAGGCCCAAAACAAATCTAGATCATGTATCAAGTGTTACTAACTCAATTCGTATAACCAACCAAACCATTTCATCAAACTCAGCCTTAGGGCCCACTGGGCCCATTTAGCCACTTTCGACATTACTAGAGATTAACCAAGGCTTTAACACATACTTATCAAAAATAAAAACCTCACCGTACCCTTATTGTGTGCTTCATGTTCTAATAGCCCTTCCTTTGTTACTATTTGCGATTATCCTCTAGATCTGCACCCAAATACCTGTATAATCAAAACCAAGTTACCCATATTGATCATAAGTCACCCCTATGAGCCATAGTAGATTTGGCCATTTACTAAACCGTGACTAAGTTGAGAATACTTACGCCTTGATAACAATCCTTACTTACCACGCTTGCGATTGTTAAGCCATACCCTTGTTAATACAAGTTAATGATAAGGAGGGGTTAGATAGCCCTTTGGCTTTTAAGAAAACACACTAAAAAGTTTAACTAAGAACTTATCGAAATTCTCCATTGAACCTGTTGCTTAGATATCTACTTGAATAAGACTCGTCTTCCAAACGTGACTAATAGTAGATAATAATTGATTGAGGTGGAGAAACAAACAACAAAGAATCGGCATAAATAGGGGTTTTAGAAAATAGGGATTTTGACAAACAGGGATTTTGATAAACAGGGATGGTGGTATTCAACAGTGGAAGGAAATAAGGATGAGGAGAAAAAAAAGAAAAAGAAAGTTGGAAACTCCAAGAACCCCTTTTAAGGATTTTGGCACCCCTTTTCTAGCCAAAGCCGAACTACCTTCCCCCCACAGTCCTATTCGGCCCTAACACTTCACCCTCCTCATCTTCTATCTTTTCTATCTAATAATACCTTAATCTTATCCGAAAACTCCTCCACATTCACCAGTCCCGCTTACTACAAACTCTCCACGACAATACTACAAAACCAACACAACTCTTGCCGTCCACCTATGCAAAATAAGACACTCCAAAATACACCCCTCCTTCTTGAACCTTGGACCTCTTCAGCTTTCACACACGCCACCTCATAGCTCCCAAGTGACGCCACTTTTCCTCTGGACCACAAGCCCATTTGTGTCCTATTTTCTCTTAATCTGCTTAAGAGGATTACTGACTGAAGTCACAGTTCCCTTGGGGCTAAAACCAAAATTTTTCCTATACCCTTACTTGATCCCAAGACTTCTCCAACACCCCTAGACATTCCAAATTCATTAACCTTCAAAGCCTACATACCAATTTTCATTTTCTCGCTCACTTAAAAAAACTTCTGAGATCCAAAGCCCAAAAGCGAAATGGGCCCAATTCTTCTAGGCCTAAATTAGGGGCATTACAATTCTTCCTCCTTAAAGAAATTTTGTCCTCAAAACTTCTAGCTAATAGGGCGGTCGTGTATCAACTACCCCACCACGCTACTGCTGCGCACTCTGACCCTAATAATTTTAATACATAGCCAAAACATCCACCTATCGCAAACATTCTCAAACATACGTAGAATAAGTACCAAATTACGATTCAAATGTTTACAAAGCATAACACTTCCACGGCCTCTGCCGCGACCTCTTGCACCTCTTCTAGCGCTCATCGTTGCATATTTTTGAATTAAAAATTTTATAAAATTAGTATGTAGTTCCACTTGTTTAGGCCACATGTCTTACGTAAGCAATAACAATTTTCTTAAAGTTATTCCATGATCGAGAATTCCTACAGGCTTAGGTTCCCTACGGGCTTTAGTCTCTAAAAGCCTATTTTTAAGTAGCCCATTATCTACACAGTTTAGTACTTTAAACAAATGTAGTACAGAGAACTTACTTGGCTTGACGTCGAGGGCTCAATGAACCACACCTCAAGAATCCTACAAAAACTTTTTAAAACCCAAAATATAATGCCCATTCATAGCCCAAGGTTTGTAACTGCTCTGATACCACTAAATGTAACACCCCAAACCCGACCTAGAAGTTAGGCTTGAATCCGGAATGTCACATTAAAGGCACGATTCAAAACGATTTTACAATTTAACAATTTAAGGCCCAAAAGCCCAAAATCCCATATATATACTGTCAAATTAAGAAGAAAAGCCCACATTTTAAGAAAATGTTCATATGTTAAGTTATTTCGAAAACCATGTTATCTTTAGAAATTTTATGAAATTTATTAAGCGGATAGTTGAAACAATAATAATAAACCCAAAATCCAAAGTTAGTTAGGAGTTACATGGCTTTATTACAATCCAAAAAAAAAAACAAAGTATTCAAAACAAATTCATTTGAAAAATTAAAACATTTGATCAGCGTGTAGTATGGCCATCTCCGAGTCCTGTCCTACGTCGAGCTGTCTATTCAGATTTACTGAAACATTAAATTAAAGGGTGTGAGTTTCAAAACTCAGTGTGTACAACCCTTGGCAATCAAATCAACATACAAGTATTCACATTGAGCCTAAGCCCTATCGAAATCGATGGTCTTGGGCCTTAGCCCACAATGACCTCATATCATATCATATCATAAGCAAACAAGGTAATACAAAACCCACCCCAACAATCCATCCGCTACACACATCATTTCTCTTCCAACCTTATGACTCTAGTGGAGAATTCTAGCTCGACCCACCCCTCCGCTACACACCAAGGGTAGCCCATTTGCGGTACTACCGAACGTTGTAGCAAAGCTACTAATCATATATTGGTCTTAAAGCCTCTGGTGGATCCATACCATACAACTATGCAATCCTCAAATCTTCCTCCGTACCATAATTCCCACCCATATGTATCCTAAGCAAAATATCATATGAATGCATCAAACACACGACTAACATCCATAAACTCATATTCGTCACATAGGGTTATTTTCGTCTTTTCACTACCTAAGGATACTTTCGTAATTTTACCCTACAGATGTATTTTGGTAATTTGGAAAAATAGGGGTATCTTTTTACTTTTGCAAAATAGGGGTATTTTGGTACTTTTGCAAAAAATAGGGTATTTTTGTACTTTTACAAAATAGGGGTATTTTGGTACTTTTACAAAATAGGGATATTTTAGTAATTTACAAATCTAGGGGTATTTTAGTAATTTACAAATCTAGGGGTATTTTAGTCCCTTTTGGGTTTTAGTTATGAACTTTGGCCTATTAACAAGCCCTCGCGGCTAAAATGAACAGACACTACGCACCAGGTAGGATTCTAGAGAAAAGGAGGTGGGCCACTAGGACGCTTAAGTACCAAGCTCTCCCTAGATCCAATCTTAGACGTACGTATGCCCGTTGCCATAATCCAACCCAGCGACTTGTTCACGGACATGTTTAATTAGATTAAGTCTTATGAAATTTTAGAGTTGCTCAAACTAGGCCTAAGTCCATAAACCCTAGCATATTTGTCTTCGTCCCCATAAAGCCCATCAACCCAAATTACAACCTTATATCCCATTAGGCCCAAATCTCATCATATGGCCTATTAGGCCGAAAACAAATCCAGATCGTGTATCATGCATGACTAACTCAATTCGTATAACCAACCAAACCATTTCATCAAACTTAGCCTCAGGGACCACCGGGCTCATGTAGCCACTTTCGACTTTTTGGCTTTTCGGCATTGCCGATTTCGTGTGTGTAGTGTTTGTACACACCTAGTAAACTCGCGTGCTACAAACCCCTTAGTCCAAACCTACTATCGACATTACTATCAAGTAACCAAGGCTTTAACACTTACTTATCAAAAATCGAAACCTCACCGTACCCTTAACGTGTGCTTCACGTTCTAATAGCCCTTCCTTTGTTACTATTTGCGATTATCCTCTAGATCTGCACCCAAACACCTATATCGTCAAAACCAAGTTACCCATATTGATCTTAAGTCACCCCTACCCATATTGATCTTAAGTCACCCCTATGAGCCACAGTAGATTCGGCCATTTACTAAACCGTGACTGAGTCGAGAATACTTACTGCCTTGATAACAATCCTTACCTACCACGCTTGTGATTGTTGAGCCATACCCTTGTTAATACAAGTTAATGGCAAGGAGGGGTTAGATAGCCCTTCGGCTTTTAAGAAAACACACTAAAAAGTTTAACTAAGCACTTATTGAAATTCTCCTTTGATCCTGCTGCTTAGATATCTACTTGAACAAGACTCGAGTTCCAAAAGTGCTTAAGAGTAGATAATAATCGATTGAGGTAGATGAACAAACAACAAAGAATTGGCATAAACAAGGGTTTCGACAAATAGGGACTTTGACAAACAGGGATGTCGGCAAATAGGGATGGTGGTATTCGGCAATGGAAGGAAATAAGAATGAGGGGAAAAAAAAAGAAAGATGGAAACTCCAAGAACCCCTTCTAAGGATTTTGGCATGCCCCTTTTATAGCTAAAGCCGAACTACCTTCCGCTCACAGTCCTATTCGACCCCAACATTTCACCCTCCTCACCTCCTATCTTTTCTCTCTGATAGTACCTTAATCTTTTTCAAAATCTCATCCACATCCATCAGTCCTGCTTACTACAAACTCTCCGGGAAAGAGTACAAAACCAACACAACTCTTGCCGTCCACCTATGCAAAATAAAACACTCCAAAATGCACTTATCCTGCTCAAACCTTAGACCTCTTCAGCTTTCACACATGCCACCTCATAGCTCCCAAGTGACGCCACTTTCCACTAGACGACAAGTGCATTTGTGTCCTATTTTCTCTTAATCTACTTAAGAGGCATACTAACTAAAGTCACAGTTCCCTTGGGGCTAAAACAAAAATTTTTCATGTACCTTCTATAACACCCCTATCCCGTGTCCGATCACCGGTTTAGGGTTGAAGGCGTTACCAGACAGATCAAAAACATTTTCAGAATTATCACATAGTCCTTTATCAATCTCAAACATAAAGTCCCTTAGAAAGGTCATCGAGACCTTAAACATGCTTGTAAGCCGAGTCAGGACTAAATTGAAACACATACAAGATTTCATGAAAATTTAAAACTTTTCTAAAATACAGGGGACACACGACCATGGGGTAGGCCGTGCCTAACCCACGGCTACTGGACACTCCCGTGTGTCCTCCCTGTGGTGGTATACAGCCAAATTCAACACGGTCACCAAGCACGCCCGTGTGCTAAGGCCGTGTACAATAGTTCACATATCGCCATTTCCCACACGGCCACCAAGCACACCGTGTGAGGCCGTACAATATCGTGCACATTCTACCAATTTACCTACGGTCTTAGGCACGCCTGTGCCTCAACCGTCATTGACATTATAGGCCATTTTACAAGGCCAATATGTCACCCATTTTGGGTCTCACCTACAAGCAATACATACCAAAACATAATATGCATATATGGCAACCAAAACATATCAAATGGTTCACTTCATTCATACATCCAATACCAAATCCATCCATACCAAATTGCAAACTAAATCCTACCTCAATCCAAACATGTATCATCCAATTGCTTAACCAAAACTTAACCATTCCATATGCATCAAAACATACTAAATATATGCTTCATAACTTATTCATTCAAACATTTATCAACTCAAAAACTTGCCAATACATATGGCCATACTCACTTCATAAACATAAACACCTATCTAGCCTATACATGCCATAATTAGCCATATACATTTTCAAAAGGGTACCAAAATAAGTTTAGTAGTGTGATAACGATCCTTGACAATCCTGAGCCTTCAATAGCTTTAACGATCTATAAAACAGAGAAAATACACACACAGAGTAAGCTTTCAAAAGCTTAGTAAGTCATATACAAATAAACTTGGCATAAAAAGCATAAATGCAATTTGAAACTTTTACATCTCATTCACTTAACAATTTATCATGTACATGCTTGATTCATACTTTTGACTACATTGGTCACTCTTATCCATTCAAAACTCATTTAAAGCACATGGCTCATTCACAATCTTCCTTGAATCTCATTCACATTATCCTATTCAAACATACCTTTCTTCAAATCAAAGTCATATGCATACTTACCATTCATGCATACTTAATGCACATTCAATGTACCTGAATCGGGTATTCATTCACTTAATTGATCATAACTCAGATATACCATTCGTATTTCAGATTTGCCCGTTGAACCCTTAGGAACCTAGTAGGATACTCAGAAAGCTTGGAATTATAGTACAATGCCAACGTCCCAGACGAGGTCTTACATGCACTCGTATATCAATGCCACTATCCTGCATGTGGTCTTACACGCATCTGAGATCATAACGATGCCGACGTCCCAGACGTGGTCTTACACGAGTCAATATGATGCCGATGTCCCAGACATGGTCTTACTCATAAGGTTCATATCGATGCCTACGTACCAGACGATCTTTTACATATAATTCATATCAATGCCTACATCCCAGACGAGGTCTTACATGAAATTTCAAATCAATGCCAATGTCTCGGACGTGGTCTTACATGATAAAATAGAACAGATACCTATGTCATGACATAGCTAATCCTATCTATTCCTAGGCTCATACGGGACTTCTCAGCTTTAACACTATATCAAACTATTTTCGAAATTCACGCTCTTATCATCTTATGCTCATTCATTTTCATCGATAGACATATGAATACATATATTCAATTCAATACAGATAAGTTTATTTGCATAGTGACTTACCTCAGATTCGATTTATCAGAATGAAAACGGCTACTCATTAACTTTCGCTTTCCCGTGATCTAAGTCTATTTTCCTCAGTTCTTGATCTAAACATATTCAGAATTAACCCTTTTTATTCAATCTTTCATTCAATTCACTCCATACACATATATTTTGGGCTATTTACAATTTAACCCTCATATTTGCACACTTTATCAATTTAGTCTATTTTTCTCAAAACATCAAATTCACAAAATCCACACACACACATGCTTGGCCGAACCTCTCTAGGGACTATATAAGCCCAAATATTTCATCAAATTTGCTATTTAGTCCTTCAATTTACCATTTTCATAATTTAGCCCTATTTAGCTAAATTCATCAAAACTTCAAGAACAAAACAGGTTCATCAACCACATATCTTTCATATTTCACTATTAAACATCACAAATCACATGAGTTCATCAAAGTCTCATTTCACAAACATCATCAATCTTCAAAATTGAAGCGTGGGTTTAGAAGCATTCGAAGCAACAATTACGAAAACATAGAAATTATCAAAAACGAATCAAAAACTAACCTCAAATTCAAGCTTACAATTGTCGAAACCTAGCTCAACTTCTTCTTTTTCTTTTCTTCAATATTTCGGCACGCATAAAATATGATAACTATCATCTTTCCTTTGTTTCTTTTATTATACTTATATTATTATTCCATTTACTAAAATACCCTTTTCACTTAATATAAGAAAATATATATAACAAGGGCACATTTGACCTTTATCCATCCACTATCTAAATAATGGTCTTATTGCCTCATAAGGTGTTCTCTTTTAAAAGCCATAACATCTTGATACTTAACAATTATCATGTAACTTTCACATTCAATGCATTTTAGTCCTTTTGTCAAATTAAACACGCAAATAGACAAATTCGCTTACGAAAATTTACCACATGCTAATTCACATATCAACGGCACGAATAAAATATTAAAATATTATACGGACTCAAATTTGTGGTCCCAAAACCACTGTTCTGACTAGGGTATAAACCAGACTGTTACACTTACTTGATCCCAGGACTTCTCTAACACCCCTAGACATTCCAAATTCATTAACCTTCAAATCCTACATACCAATTTTCATTTTCTCGCTCACTTAAAACAATTTTCTGAGATCCAAAGCCCAAAGCCCAAATAGGCCCAATTCTTCTAGGCCCAAATTCGGGGCGTTATAGGCTCTGCCAAGTTTTTACTATTCTAGTGGCTTCACCACGTATTTTGATCTTAGTGGCTGGGCCACGATTACTGTTGCTAGAAGCTTAGCTGCATTAGTCTTAACAACGATGCTGCGATATTGGTCTTTTGGCTGGGTAGGTCGAGTTAGTCCCCATATGGTGTGTTGGCTAGATTAGGTTGGGTTTCATCTCTGTTCTGTTATTATTTTGGGCTTAGACCCACACTGCTACTGTATAAGGCTTAAGCCCAGATTGATCTGCTATTGTATAGGGCTTAGGCCCAGTCTATTTCTGCTTGCACCAATTGTTATTTGACTGATAAGAGAGTACACCCTAAGTTTTCACAAACTCACACTTTCTTTTAATTATACAGGTAATCCCCACCCTTAATCGATTTGGAGCCACGAGGGACCCAGAGGTGGCCACGTGAACACTGATTTTTCGCTTGAGACTTAAATATTTTTAATCTATATTTGGGTTTGATTATGTAATAAGGCCATTTGAGGTTTAACTTTTATTTGGTTTTAACTTCTTATTTCTACCTGCTAGATTAGGAAAAACGGGTTTTTCAAAATAATTACTCTTTCCAAAGAAAATTACGCATGTAACATCCTAGATTAGGGGTTATGCGTTCGTGCATAATTCATGAGATAGTGGGATCAGTGGGTGTGTTGGATGTGTTCTGAAGAGTTTCAAGAACCCTAAGATGAAAGAAAATGAAAGGAAATGTAAGGAAATGTAAGGAAAAGAAAGGAAATATAAGGAAAAGTAAGGAAATGTAAAGAAATGTAAGGAAATGTAAGGAAATGTAAGGAAATGTAGGAAATGTAAGGAAATATAAGGAAAATGTAAGGAAATGAAAGGAAATGAAAGGAAATGAAAAGAAATGAAAGGAAATGTAAGGAAATGAAAGGAAATGTAAGGAAATGTATGGAAATGTATGGAAATGTGTGGAAATGTAAGGAGATGTATGGAAATGTAAGAAATGCTTTAGAAATGTTAAGTTTTGGAAACTAAACTAAAATAGGAAAGTGACCATTTTGGAAACCAAGCCAAAAGAGGAAACTAAACATTTTGGAAACCAAACCAAAATAGGAAACTAAACATTTTGGAAACCAAGCCAAAATAGGAAACTAAACATTTTGGAAACACAAAAATCTGAGCAGCGAAAATTTTAGGAAACTTAAAATTGACCCTAATGTTGAATTTAAGAGCCCAAGGGGAACTTAGGGCCAAGTGACCCTAAAAATATAAAGTACATGAAATTTGACCCAATAACGGACTTGGAAATGTGGCTGAAGATGCCACCTAAGGCCTTAGAAAATGGCCCACATGCAAAAGGTTTTTGGGCTCGAGTTTGAGAAGCAAATAATGAAGGCTTTATTTTTGCTTCGGAAAAGAGAGTTGATGACATGGGTTTCTAGAAAAGGAAGAGTTTATTCACATAAATATGTGAATAATAAGAGAGAAATAAGGAGTTTTATTCACATAAATATGTGAATAATAAGAGATAAATAAAGGAGTTTTATTCACATAAATATGTGAATAATAAGAGATAAATAAAGGAGTTTTATCCACATAAATATGTGAATAATAAGAGATAAATAAAGGAGTTTTATTCACATAAATATGTGAATAATAAGAGATAATATTATCTTAAGGAGTGGTGGCCAAGTCAAGGACTCTCGGCCTAGCAAATTTGGCTATAAAAGGAGAACCCAAGGTCTTTTCTCTCATCTTTCCAAGTAACCAAAAATCCTTTGCTCTCTCCCTCTTCAATTTTCTTTCTATCTTTTCTTCTTCTCTTTTCTTTATCATCAAGCCAAAACCTTTTCTTTTGATCCTGATTAAATCTCCATAGCCAAACCACGAAACTCTAGGCAAGGAAGCAATCGGTCAAGGCATTAAGGATCTTATTACAACCGTCGAATACAAGGAGGAATCTTTCGGAAATCTAAGGATCCAAGGTAAGATAATTTATTCGATTAAAGGTTATGATGTATATGTTAGATTAGATCTAACATGAAAATTTTAATGAACATATAGAGCGAGAATTCTCTTGATTTGGAATTTGTATGGTAAGTGATATTCGCCAAGGCTTAATTTTGGTATTTGGAATTATTTTCATTATTTCAAAAGCGAAAACTCATATGGTTACATGATTTAGTATTAGCCGATTTCAAGGAAAAAGGATACTAGTAATTTCGGATTTGATTTACAATCATCCAATTGACAACAAGGTAAATAATACAAATCCTACTAGGATTTGGTTTTGTCTAAAAGGGGTTTATTAATGTGTTTTAATTGGTGGGCGAATATAGGGATTAATAGATCTAAAAATTAGATCGGGATTCTCGAGATCTCAAGGAACCTTAATAAGCAAATCGGTGTGTACCCTTACTATCCTTCAATATTTTATGGCTAAATATTTTAATATATGATTATGAATAAGAATGTAAATGTGGCTATGTACCACAAATGTGGCAAAAAGTACCCAGGTACGTTATGTACCACAAATGTGGCAAAAAGTACCCAGGTACGTTCCTACTTCTGATAGGATTGTGAAAAATGTTATTTTAATAACATGCGAATATATGAATATGAACATGAAATTAAGTTATGCATAATATATGAATTTTGGGCCATTCGGGATTTATGTGAAAGGGGAGAATAGGTGTTGACTTGGTCTCACCAACTAAATATGTTGACTACGGTCACATTGCGAAATTTAGGTGTTGACTTGGTCTCACCAACGAAATATGTCGACTACGGTCACATTACGAAAATTTTGGTAACCGGTTACAATAGTGTCTAATGACACAACGTGGAGAGTAAGCGGATGGAGGGTCGACTTAGTAGTCCCCACGGTGTGCGTGGTTGATGCAATGGAGAGTAGCGGATGGCTTATAGGTTTGGGTTGGGTTGCATCATGAATTCTATTATTATATGGACTTGATGATTTAAACGTGAATGCTGAATTATTGATTGATAGTATTGTGTAACATCTGAATAGGGCCTATGCATTTCAGGTTTAATTGTATGAAAGGACAAGTTTCAAGTACTATGAATAAATTTTGATACTTTTGAAACCTAGAAATGCATAAAAATGGAAATGGAAATGGAAATGAAAATGGAAATGAAAATGAAAATGGAAATGAAAATGGAAATGGAAATGGAAATGGAAATGGAAATGGAAATGGAAATGGAAATGAAAATGGAAATGAAAATGAAAATGGAAATGAAAATGGAAATGGAAATGGAAATGGAAATGGAAATGGAAATGGAAATGGAAATGAATATGGAAATGGAAATGGAAATGGAAATGGAAATGAACATTTTGGAAACTTAGACATTTTGAAACCGAACCAAAATAGGAAACTAAACATTTTGGAAACCAAACCAAAATAGGAAACTAAACATTTTGGAAACTAGGAAAATCTGAGCCAGCGAAAATTTTAGGAAACTTAAAATGACCGGAATGCCGAATTGAAGAGCCAAAGGGGAGCTTAGGGCCAAGTGACCCTAAAATATAAAGAACATAAACTTTGACCCAATAACGAACTTGGAAATGTGGCTGAAGATGCCACCTAAGGCCCTAGGAAATGGCCCAAATGCAAGAGGTTTTGGGCTTGAGTTTGAGTCATCTAGAAACAAATAAAAGAAATAAAATTTTGTCTCCATGGTGGAGGGTTGGGCGGCACAAGGGAGGAGTTTCCATTCAATAAAAACTCTTGACTAATTAGGAGATTTGATGGAGTTTCATATCGATAAAACTAAACCTTATCACAAGTGAAGAATTGGTGAATTAGGGACTCTAAGGCTAATAGATTGGCTAAAGAGAAAAAGTAAAAGCCATTCTCTTCTCTTCATCATTCTTGCCGAAACCTTCTAATCAAAGCAACAACAACTTATTTTTTTCTTTTCTTAGCCGAATCCTCCTTGTCAAAGGTCTCTCCATCTCTTTTCCTTTCTTTTTCTTTTCTTCTACTGTTCCTCCACAAAAACCAAAGCTTTGAGATCCCAAATAGAGCCATAGCCGAATATTAACAGAGATCATCCGGGATTCGAAAACGAGGTAAGTACATCACCATACATTCGGCTAAAAGGTTCTTTCCATAGATAAATAATATTTCAAATCTAACAAGTGATTTCGGCAGGAATCAAATCGACTTCGGGATTTAAAGGTAAGTAAGACATTCGGCCAAGGCCAAACCATTAGTCAATTAGATCAGATTGATCAAAAAGCTAACCTATTCAAAAATCTAGGTTGGCCGATTACAAGGAAAAAGGGAGGTGAAGTTTGAGTTTTAAAAATCCATAAGGTAAGTCCCTAAAGGCATTGACCAAAGTTATGGGATTACTAAGATTAGATCGTAATTATTAAAAGCGAAAACTAATTTATGTTGAGGTTTCAAGGTTGGCGAATATCAAAGGAAGGAAAACAAAGATTTTCGGATTTGAATAAACATCAAATCGGCATCAAAGGTAAGCCTCTTTACAAATCCTACTAGGATTTGGATACTATATTAAAATAGAATTTATGCTAAGTAATATTTGATCAACCAAATGTAGGAATTAGGATCTAAACGCTAGATCTTGCTTTCGAAACTCAAGGAATCGCTAAACAAATCGGTGTGTATTCCACACTATTCTTAATAGTTTTATGGTTTAAATATGCTATATATGCTAATGTGAAAGTGAAAGAAAGTGGCTAAGGTGCCATATTATGGTACAAAGTGCTAAGGTACGTTTTCCTATTTCTACTAGGATTTGAAATAAATGTTATACAAGTGAAAAGTAATGTGAAAGTGAAATAAAAATATGTTATGCATGTTAATTGTAATTTGGGGCATTGGGTCAATTGAAGAAAGGGAAGAAGGTGTTGACTACGGTCTCACCAAGTTATAAGTGAAAGTGATGACTTGGTCTCACTAAGTGAATGTGATGACTTGGTCTCACTAAGTGAATGTGACGACTTGGTCTCACTAAGTGGTAACCGGTTACATTACGATGGTGGCTATGCCACAATATTATGATGGGCGATGAGCACGTCATTGCAGTGACGCCTTCGATGGAGTGTAGCGGAAGGAGGTTGACTTAGTAGTCCCCACGGTGTACTGAGGTTGAATGCGGGTGGAGTGTAGCGGATGGCATATAGGTTTGGGTTGGGTTTGCATCATGATATTGAATTTTTATATGCATATGATTTTATGGTGTGCCTATCTCTATTATGTTTAGTGTTGGTTACACCTGAGTCTATCGACTCACCCGTTGTGGGAATATGTTTGGTGATGGCGGTAATGGACCGGGGCGGCGAGAACTTGTGGTGGCCATGATCGACTTGAAGTTCATTCAATTTGAATATTTATTTTATTTTAAAGTCTTGTACAATTTATTATTTTGGGTTTCATTTTATGTAATAAGGCCACCGTGATTTAATTTTTATTTCTACTATAATTACTATGTTATGAGTTTAGGGCTTTATAAAGAGTAAGCCCACTTAGTATGAAATAAGTTTAAATATTTTGTCACTTGAAACAAATGGGTTTTGTTATAAAAATAAATTTGTTTTCAATTCAAGCCCAACCCACAACAAACTATCTTCCAAAACACATGGTTTTCAAAATATTGAATGAATTTGAACGAGTTACTTGAGAACATACGAGATCCAGTCCATTCTCGTGGGCCGGGTTTGGGGTGTTTCAATTTGGTATCAGAGCACGGTTCAAACTCTCGGCCTGTGGCCTAAGGCCCAAACCGTTTTTTTACAAGGCCAAATGAGTTTTATGAAAGTATTTTTACAAATGGACAGGTATAAAGACATGGCCCATAAGTCTCCGACCCATGATCCACCGGTAAGTACCCCAACTCTATATGTGATTACATGATTTATATAAGGGTAGAAAAGGCATGGAACGTAGAGTAGCATGATAGGAACTTGAACCTAGGATTAGACTACTCAAACACAAACACATAAGATTTAAGGCACTAAACCAACCTATGACTAAGTCAATTAAGCTAGGGTGTGGCAACCATGGTACGCATGTCTAGGAGTGGATCCCGAGAGCTTGGTATTTAAGCAGTCCTAGTGACTCACCTCCTCTTCTTGAATCCTACAGTGCGTAGCTTCGGTTCACCCTAACCTAGAGGACTTAGCGGGTGTGGCAACCCCATGCATGTCTAGGAATGGTTTCGATGGGAGCTTGGTATTTAAGCGATCCATGACTCACCTCCTCTCCACTCGAATCACACACAGTGCGTAGCTTTGGTTCACCACGACCAAGAAGGCTCGATCATAGGTTAAACTCAATAACTAAAACCCGAAAGGGAATTAGCCATTTTTTTTAACACTTAATGTTAAAATTCTTAAATCACTTTCTTTCTCTTATCCTTAATTCACGAAAACTATTTCTGTACACAATTATTTTCGAAAAATCTTTGATCCATAAAAAATTACAAAAATGCCCTTAGTGGTAAAATTACCAAAGTGCCCTTGGTTTATAAAATGATTCAACTACTCAACAGCTTTACCAAAATTTTATTATTTTATAAACATTCAAAAGCCCTAACTTGTAACATATCAAAATACCTCGATTTTAGAAAAATTACAAAATTGCCCCTGACTTACAAAATTACCAAAATGACCACGATTTTCAAAATTTTTGCAACATTCCCATTTTGAAGGAACAATTTTGAAAAGAACCCTCGAGTTTTACAACTTTTGAAATACCATTGATTTATTAAATTTTACAAATTTACCACGATTTGTGGAAAAAATTACGAAAATGCCCAGTGGGACAAATTACGAAAATACCCCGGGTAGAGAAAACAACAACAACAAAAACTACAACGTTTCTATGAATGAGCATAGTTCATACTTGATTGATGGATGAATGAATGGAAAAGGCGTATGTTTGTATGAATACGAAAGAACCACTCTTAAATCCCATTCCATAAAACTCCTTATTTGATAAACAAGTGGAACAACGACTAATCCATAAAATTTCTTAATCGGATCTCGACACTAGAAAATGAGTTCTAGAGGACGCGATCGTCAGGGCCGCGATAGAGGAAGAATAAGCGTGTCGAACCCGTTAGATCGGTCAAGGTTCGACAATGAGTTACCACCGCCACCACCCCCAATTTGTTAATGTCGAGCGGCCAGGCTCGGACGGGGATGAGGCATGTCGCGAGCCATGTTGCGAGTATTAGAAATGGTGGTGGCGGCGGGTGGAAATTTAGGAGCTCGGAATGCATGCCGGCGACTCAGAATATGGTAGAGGTGTTTCGTGGAGTGTCGGTGTGGCACCCAGATACCACCGAGTATTGGATGGAAGCAACTGAGCGTATTATGGATGAACTCGACCTGACCCCTGAGGAGAAGTTGAAAGGAATGGTAGCCCTGTTACGTGATGAAGCATACCAATGGTGGCTAACTGTTCGTGATGGTGCCACGGCAGAGGATCTGACGTGGGAATATGCTAAAGAGGCATATCGGAAGAAGTATGTCGGCACTCGATATATTGATGAGCAGCGAAAAGCTTTTCTAGGACTAGTTCAGGGGAACAAATCAGTGGCGGCATATGAGGCTGAATTTCTGAGGTTAAGTCGATATGCTCGAGGAGTAGTCGCGACTGAACATGAGCGCTGTGTCCGTTTTGAGGACGGATTAAGGGATGACCTAAGGTTGTTGATAGCTCCACATCGGAGAGGAGTTCTCACGTTGGTTGAAAAGGCTAAAGTAGTGAAGGAATCAAGGACTCGACTAAGCGAGAATCTTGTGAGGAATAGACCCAGAGAGGTTATGGATCGTCGGAAATGTGCGAAAAAGGCCCGGCGAGGGGTCAAAGGGTGACAAGTTGAGACCGGAGGCGATGTCGTTCTTGTGATTATTGTGGAAGGAAGCACTCGGTGAGTGTTGGAAAAGATAGGAGCATGTCTTAAATGTGGGTCTAAGGACCATATGCTCAAGGACCGTCCAAAGATATCGGATGACAAACGACCGACAACACGAATGTTAATCAGTACATTAGGGAGGACAATGACCTCAACGAGGTCGAGGTTCGAATAACGAGTTAATAATCTTTGGCGAGAGGGCGTGGCGAGGTGCCACCAATCTTGAGGCAAGACAGTAGGGTTTGGTTTATCTTTGTTAAATCGTGGGAGGATGAAGACAGCCGGACGTCATAACCGAGTCGTTCCTTATTCATAGCAAACCCTATTATGCTTTAATTGATGTGGGCTCGACCCATTCTTATGTTGCTGTAGTGTAGTTGAGACACTAGGCCTAGACTCGAACTTTCGGATAAAGAGATGACGGTAGTAAGCCCATTAGGTCAAACTATAGTGGTAAATAAGATCTTTGGAACATACCCTAGAAATTGGGGGTGAGCTTTGGTGACTTAATGGAATTACCCTTGAAATTTGACCTTATACTTGGTATGGATTGGTTAGTAGAACATCGAGCCGTGTTGGATTGTGCGGCTAAGCAGATGGAACTAAGAACCCCGAGGATGAGGTGGTCATTATGATAGGAGAAAGAAGGAACTATTTGACTAATGTAGTTTGATTGCTTAAGGCGGAAAGGATGGTGCGTAAAGGGTACAAGGCGTTCTTAGCCTTTGTAAGTCGTTAGATGGAAATGAGGAGGGTGTCAAAGTAGTCGAGCGATAAGGGACTTTGAGGATGTGTTTCGGAGGAATTACTAGAATACCCCAGGATAGAAGTTGAATTTGGAATAGACTTACTACCGGGAACAGCGCTTGTCGATTGCTCCATCCGAATGGCGCCAAAGGAATTAGTGGAGCTTAAGGCTCAAATCCAGAATTATTGGATCGAGGGTTTATTCGACCCGGTGTGTCTCCGTGGGAGCACGGTCTTGTTTGTGAAGAAGAAGGGCGGAACTATGCGTATGTGCATAGACTATCGTCAAGCTGAATAAGTGACCATCAAGAACAAGTATCCCTTGCCAAGGATCGATGACTTGTTCGATCGGTGAAGAGCCATGATGTTTTGAAGATCGATTCTGTCGGGATACCATCGGTTGAAGGTGAAGGAGGCGATATCCATAAGACCGCTTTTAGGACAAGATATGGTCACTTTGAGTTTGTGGTAATGCCGTTTGGGTTGACAAATGCTCGGTAGCGTTCATGGATATGATGAATCAAGTGTTCCAACCTTACTTAGACGGGTTCGTTGTGGTATTCATCGATGATATCTTGGTATACTCCAAGTCGAAGAGGAGCATGACGAGCATCTCGAATTGTGTTACAAGTATTAAGAGAGAAGAAGCTTTATGCCAAATTCAGCAAGTGTGAATTTTGGCTTAGAAAGTTGCTTTCTTAGGACACGTGGTGTCTGCCGAGGAATAAGGGTGGATCCTAAGAAAATCGAGCGGTGTTGGATTGGAAACCACCTAAGTCGGTGGCGGAGATTCGGAGTTTCTTAGGGTTGGCGGCTATTACGAAGGTTCGTGGAAGGATTCTCGTCGATAGCAGCGCCATTAACAAAATTGTTGAGGAAAGAAGTACCCTTTGTGTGGACGGATAAGCAACAAGAGAGTTTTGAAAAACTTAAAAGGTATTATGAAGCTCGGTGTTGATTCAACTTTGAGGCGGGAAAGGATTTTGTGGTATCTTGTGATGCGTCACATCTGGGTTAGGATGTGTTCTTATGCAAGATGGCAAGGTAGTAGCCTATCGTCCCGACAATTAAGGCCGCATAAGTGAACTACCCAACCCATGACTTGGAATTGGCGGCGGTGGTTTCGCTCTCAAAGTGTGGAGGCATTATCGTATGGAGAAAGATCGGTGATCTACACGGACCACAAGAGTCTCAAGTATCTGTTGACTCAAAAGGAGTTAAACTTGAGGCGTGAAGGTGGGTGGAATTACTAAAGACTATGATATTCAATAGAATATCATCCGGCAAAGCGAATGTAGTAGGCGATGCTTTGAGTAGGAAAGTGGTGATGACTTAAGAGCAATGTTCGCTCATTTAAGCTTATATGAGGATGGAAGTTTGTTGGTGAGTTACAAGTCAAGCCAACATGGTTGAAGGAAGTAAAGAGGGACAGTTGGTTGATGAAGATCTGAATGTTAAGCTACAAAAAGCCTGAGCGGAGAGTTGGAGGACTATGAGATTAACGATGAAGGAGTATTATGCTCTGAGAGGAAAGTATGTATGCCAAGAGACAAGGAGTTAAGGCGGAAGATCCTTGAGAAGCGCATAGTAGCCCTTATGCTATGCATCCGGAGGCATTAAGCTATCTGAGACTTAAGAGAATAATTTTGGTGGCGGATCTTAAAGAGAAGTTCTGAAAATTTGTGGGAAGATGTCGAGCGTGTCGACAAGTTAAGGTGAGCACCAAGTTCCATCGAGTTGCTTGACCAATCCAGTTCCACATGGAAGTGGGAAAGAATTACCATGGACTTCGTTAGTGGGCTTCCCCTTACGCCTACTAAGAAGGACTCGGTATGGGTTATAATAGACCGTTTGACTAAGTCCGCACATTTTATCCCAGTGAGAATAGACTATCCTCTTCAAAAGCTAGCCAAGTTATATGTGGCAGAAATTGTGAGGTTACATGGAGTACCAATGTCGATCATCTCTGATAGAGATCCGAGGTTTACGTCTCGATTTTGGAAGGCACTTCATCAAGCTTTAGGCACCAAGTTGGATTTCACTACGGCCTTTCATCCACAATCGGACGGGCAGTCTGAACGAGTAATACAAGTGTTGGAGGATATGTTGAGAGGATGTGTGATGGATTTTCGAGGAAGTTGGGAGGACTACTTGCCTTTAGCAGAGTTCGCCTACAACAACGATTATCGAGCTAGCATTGAATGGCACCATATGAAGCATTATGCAGACGAAGGTGTCGTACTCCCACTTGTTGGACCGAGTTAGGAGAACGTCGAGTTTTGGGACCGAGATAGTGGCGAAAGCAGAGGAGAAGGTTGAAATAATTGAACACGGTTAAAAGAAGCCTCGAGATGAGCGAAGTCTTATCTGAGCCTCAAGCGGAAGGAAATAGAATTTGAAGTAGGAGACCAAGTGTTTCTAAAAGTCTCACCATGGAAGAAAGTGATGAGGTTTGGTGGGAAGGAAATTAAGCCCAAGATTCATCGGCCCTATTGGGTACTAAAGCGAGTGGGACCGGTGGCATACCACTAGAGTTGCCACCGAGTTGCAACAAATGCATGACGTATTCCATGTGTCCATGCTACGTCATTACCGATCGGATCCCTCTCACATAGTACCGGTGAAGAAGTGGAACTAAGGCGGACTTAACCTACGAGGAAGAGCCGATTGATTACGGGCGTGGCGTGAAAGTACTACGAAGGAAGTCCGTTCCTTTAGTTAAAGTATTATGGCGCAACCATGGATCGGAAGAAGCTTCGTGGAGTCGGAGGAGACCATGAGACAACAATACCCTCAATTGTTTAGTTAGAAAATTTCGAGGACGAAATTTTGTTTAAGGAGGTAGAAGCGTAACATCTGAATAGGGCCTATGCATTTCAGTTTAATTGTATGAAAGGACAAGTTTCAAGTACTATGAATAAATTTTGATACTTTTGAAACCTAGAAATGCATAAAAATGGAAATGGAAATGGAAATGAAAATGGAAATGAAAATGAAAATGGAAATGAAAATGGAAATGGAAATGGAAATGGAAATGGAAATGGAAATGGAAATGGAAATGAAAATGGAAATGAAAATGAAAATGGAAATGAAAATGGAAATGGAAATGGAAATGGAAATGGAAATGGAAATGGAAATGGAAATGAAAATGGAAATGGAAATGGAAATGGAAATGGAAATGAACATTTTCGGAAACTTAGACATTTTGGAAACCGAACCAAAATAGGAAACTAAACATTTTGGAAACCAAACCAAAATAGGAAACTAAACATTTTGGAAACTAGGAAAATACTGAGCAGCGAAAATTTTAGGAAACTTAAAATGACCGGAATGCGAATTGAAGAGCCCAAGGGGAGCTTAGGGCCAAGTGACCCTAAAATATAAAGAACATAAACTTTGACCCAATAACGAACTTGGAAATGTGGCCTGAAGATGCCACCTAAGGCCCTAGGAAATGGCCCAAATGCAAGAGGTTTTTGGGCTTGAGTTTGAGTCATCTAGGAAACAAATAAAAGAAATAAAATTTTGTCTCCATGGTGGAGGGTTGGAATGACACAAGGGGAGGAGTTTCCATTCAATAAAAACTCTTGACTAATTAGGAGATTTGATGGAGTTTCATATCGATAAAACTAAACCTTATCACAAGTGAAGAATTGGCTGAATTAGGGACTCTAAGGCTAATAGATTCGGCTAAAGAGAGAAAAGTAAAAGCCATTCTCTTCTCTTCATCATTCTTGCCGAAACCTTCTAATCAAAGCAACAACAACTTATTTTTTTCTTTTCTTAGCCGAATCCTCCTTGTCAAAGGTCTCTCCATCTCTTTTCCTTTCTTTTCTTTTCTTCTCTTGTTCCTCCACAAAACCAAAGCTTTGAGATCCCAAATAGAGCCATAGCGAATATTATGAGAGATCATCCGGGATTGAAAGCGAGGTAAGTACATCACCATACATTCGGCTAAAGGTTCTTTCCATAGATAAATAATATTTCAAATCTAACAAGTGATTTGGCGAGAATCAAATCGACTTCGGGATTTAAAGGTAAGTAAGACATTCGGCCAAGGCCAAACCATTAGTCAATTAGATCAGATTGATCAAAAAGCTAACCTATTCAAAAATCTAGGTTGGCCGATTACAAGGAAAAAGGGAGGTGAAGTTTCGGGATTTTAAAATAAAACCATAAGGTAAGTCCCTAAAGGCATTCGGCCAAAGTTATGGGATTACTAAGATTAGATCTGTAATTATTAAAAGCGAAAACTAATTTATGTTGAGGTTTCAAGGTTGGTAGAATATCAAAGGAAGGAAAACAAAGATTTCGGATTTGAATAAACATCAAATCGGCATCAAAGGTAAGCCTCTTTACAAATCCTACTAGGATTTGGATACTATAACCCAAAATAGAATTTATGCTAAGTAATATTTGATCAACCAAATGTAGGAATTAGGATCTAAACGCTAGATCTTGCTTTGAAAACTCAAGGAATCGCTAAACAAATCGGTGTGTATTCCACTATTCTTAATAGTTTTATGGTTTAAATATGCTATATATGCTAATGTGAAAGTGAAAGAAAGTGGCTAAGGTGCCATATTATGGTACAAAGTGCTAAATGCGTTTTCCTATTTCTACTAGGATTTGAAATAAATGTTATACAAGTGAAAAGTAATGTGAAAGTGAAATAAAAATATGTTATGCATGTTAATTGTAATTTGGGGCATTTGGGTTTATGTGAAAGGGAAGAAGGTGTTGACTACGGTCTCACCAGCGTTATAAGTGAAAGTGATGACTTGGTCTCACTAAGTGAATGTGATGACTTGGTCTCACTAAGTGAATGTGGTGACTTGGTCTCACTAAGTGGTAACCGGTTACATTACGATGGTGGCTATGCCACAATATTATGATGGGCGATGAGCACGTCATTGCGCAATGACGCCTTCGATGGAGTGTAGCGGAAGGAGGTTGACTTAGTAGTCCCCACGGTGTCTGAGTTGAATACGGGTGGAGTGTAGCGGATGGCATATAGGTTTGGGTTCGGGTTTGCATCATGATATTGAATTTTTATATGCATATGATTTTATGGTGTGCCTATCTCTATTATGTTTAGTGTTGGTTACACCTTTGAGTCTATCGACTCACCCGTTGTGGGAATATGTTTGGTGATGGCGATAATGGACCAATGGCCGAAACTTGTGGTGGCCATGATCGACTTGAAGTTCAGTTCAATTTGAATATTTATTTTATTTTAAAGTCTGTACAATTTATTATTTTGGGTTTCATTTTATGTAATAAGGCCACCGTGATAAATTTTATTTCTACTATAATTACTATGTTATGAGTTTAGGGCTTTATAAAGAGTAAGCCCACTTAGTATGAAATAAGTTTAAATATTTTGTCACTTGAAACAAATGGGTTTTGTTATAAAAATAAATTTGTTTTCAATTCAAGCCCAACCCACAACAAACTATCTTCCAAAACACATGGTTTTCAAAATATTGAATGAATTTGAACCAGTTACTTGAGGAACATACCGGATCCAGTCCATTCTCGTGGTAGGGTTTGGGGTGTTTCATTATTAATGCACATTGAGTCTGTTGACTCACCCCATTGTGGGAATTATTTTTTCAGGCGATGGCGGTGGCGGATGGGCGGTAGACCATGAGGAGGCCATGCATCACTTGAAGAATTTATTGAAATTTGGACATTATTTGATTTTAATACCTTTTTAATTTTATTTTGGGTTGATTTGATGTAATAAGGCCATAAGGCCCGTGGATTATTCTTTGTTTTACATTACTTTTAGTATTTTGCTAAGATCTATTTTGGACACATTACCTCAAATTGGATTTACAAGATTAAACAAATGGGTTTACAACTAAGCCCAACTCAAAACAATAGTTTTTTAAAATTTACAAATTTTCTCTAAATAACGAAAATGTTTGAAACCGGTTTACTTTAGGAACATACGATCCGGTCCATTCTCGTGGGTCGGTGTGGGGTGTTTCGATTTAATATCGAGCCAGTTTTAAACTCTCGGCACTGTGGGCTAAGGCCCAAAACGTTTTCAAAACGAGCCCAAATAAGTTTTATAAAAATAGTTTATGAAATCAGCAGGTTTTCCGGCATGGCACCTAAGTCTCCACCCATGATCCACCGGTAAGTACTTCTATCCATTGTGTGATTTATATTATGATTTGTAGAAGGGTAGAAATGGAATGGAGCGTAGAATAGAGATTAAGTACTTGAACCTTAGGACTAGTTACCCCAACAATTACATAAGACTTAAATGCCTAATCAAACAAACCTATGATTAAGTCACCGAGCTAGGGTGTAAATGGCATTGTGCGCATGTCTAGGAGTGGATTCAGTAAGAGCTTGGTATTTAAGCGGTCCTAGTGACTCACCTCCTCTTTACTCGAATCCTACAGTGCGTAGTGTAGTTCACCTAATCAAGAGGACTTAGTCACAGGCTAAACCAATAACTAAAACCCGAAAGGGACTAGCCAGATTTTATGGAAACCCTAATTTTAAAATTTCTAAATTACCCTCTTGATTTGAAAAGAATATTTTATAAATTTTCCTAAAATATTTCGATTTACAAATTTACTAAAAACCCTTAGTGGTAAAATTACAAAATGCCCTTGGTTTATAAAATGTTCAACTACTCAATGACTTTACCAAAATTTCATTATTTTATAAACATTCAAAACCCTAATTTGTAAAATATCAAAATACCTTGATTTTGGAAAATTACAAAATTACCCTAACTTACAAAATTACCAAAATGACCTAATTTCCAAAATTTTTGCAACTTCATCGTCTTTGGAAAATAAATTTCTCAAAAAAACCCTCAAAGTTCTACAACTTCGAAATAACCCTAATTTGTTAAATTTACAAAGTTACCTGATTTGTGAAAAATTACCAAAACACCCACGAGGTGAAAATCACCAAATACCCCGGTTTCAAAATTTTTAAATTACTCCGAGACTTTGAAATTTTCAAGATAATTGTTGATAAAATCACCAAGCAACTTTATTTTGACAAATTACGAAAATACCCAGAGGATAAATTACGAAAATACCCCGGGTAGTGGTAAAACAACAACAAAGGAAAAACTACAACGTTTCTCCGAATGAACTAAGGTTCATAATTGTTTGATGGATGTATGAATGGATGAAAAGACTATGTGCATGTATGAATCTGAAAGAACCACTCATAAACTCTTTTTCATAAAATTTCTTGCGAGTAATAAAGTGAAACAAGTACTAATGTATAAAACTTTTAAATCAGATTAAATCGCGATGTTAGAAATGAGTTCTAAGGAACGTGAACTTAGAGAATGTGCCTAGAAAGTATGATAGTTCTTTAAGATCGAGTCTTGACAATAGCGTAGTGTGGTGAGTTAGGTATGCGGATGAGCGATAGTAAGTAATTTGAGGACGAAATTATTTTTAGGGGTAGGCTGTAACATCCTAGATTAGGGGTTATGCGTTCGTGCATAATTCATGAGATAGTGGGATCGATGGTGTGTTGGATGTGTTACAAGAGTTTCAAGAACCCTAAGATGAAAGAAAATGAAAGGAAATGTAAGGAAATGTAAGGAAAAGAAAGGAAATATAAGGAAAAGTAAGGAAATGTAAAGAAATGTAAGGAAATGTAAGGAAATGTAAGGAAATGTAGGGAAATGTAAGGAAATATAAGGAAAATGTAAGGAAATGAAAGGAAATGAAAGGAAATGAAAAGAAATGAAAGGAAATGTAAGGAAATGAAAGGAAATGTAAGGAAATGTATGGAAATGTATGGAAATGTGTGGAAATGTAAGGAGATGTATGGAAATGTAAGGAAATGCTTTAGAAATGTTAAGTTTTGGAAACTAAACTAAAATAGGAAAGTGACCATTTTGGAAACCAAGCCAAAAGAGGAAACTAAACATTTTTGGAAACCAAACCAAAATAGGAAACTAAACATTTTGGAAACCAAGCCAAAATAGGAAACTAAACATTTTGGAAACACGAAAATCTGAGTCATGAAAATTTTAGGAAACTTAAAATTGACCGAATGTTGAATTTAAGAGCCCAAAGGGAACTTAGGGCCAAGTGACCCTAAAATATAAAGTACATGAAATTTGACCCAATAACGGACTTGGAAATGTGGCTGAAGATGCCACCTAAGGCCTTAGAAAATGGCCCACATGCAAAAGGTTTTGGGCTCGAGTTTGAGGAAGCAAATAATGAAGGCTTTATTTTGCTTCCGTATAATGAGGTGGACTGCATGGGTTTCTAGAAAAGGAAGAGTTTTATTCACATAAATATGTGAATAATAAGAGAGAAATAAAGGAGTTTTATTCACATAAATATGTGAATAATAAGAGATAAATAAAGGAGTTTTATTCACATAAATATGTGAATAATAAGAGATAAATAAAGGAGTTTTATCCACATAAATATGTGAATAATAAGAGATAAATAAAGGAGTTTTATTCACATAAATATGTGAATAATAAGAGATAATATTATCTTAAGGGAGAGTGGTGGCCAAGTCAAGGACTCTTGGCCTAGCAAATTTGGCTATAAAAGGAGAACCCAAGGTCTTTTTCTCTCATCTTTCCAAGTAACCAAAAATCCCTTTGCTCTCTCCCTCTCGTCAATTTTCTTTCTATCTTTTCTTCTTCTCTTTTCTTTATCTGTCAAGCCAAAACCTTTTCTTTTGATCCCGATTAAATCTCCATAGCAAAACCACGAAACTCTAGGCAAGGAAGCAATCGGTCAAGGCATTAAGGATCTTATTACAAGCTGTCGAATACAAGGAGGAATCTTTCGGAAATCTAAGGATCCAAGGTAAGATAATTTATTCGATTAAAGGTTATGATGTATATGTTAGATTAGATCTAACATGAAAATTTCGACAGAACATATAGGCAAGAGAATTCTCTTGATTTGGAATTTGTATGGTAAGTGATATTCGCCAAGGCTTAATTTTGGTATTTGGAATTATTTTCATTATTTCAAAAGCGAAAACTCATATGGTTACATGATTTAGTATTAGCGATTTCAAGGAAAAAGGATACTAGTAATTTGGATTTGATTTACAATCATCCAATTCGGCAACAAGGTAAATAATACAAATCCTACTAGGATTTGGTTTTGTCTAAAAAGGGGTTTATTAATGTGTTTTAATTGGTGGGCGAATATAGGATTAATAGATCTAAAATTAGATCGGGATTCTCGAGATCTCAAGGAACCTTAATAAGCAAATCGGTGTGTACCCTTACTATCCTTCAATATTTTATGGCTAAATATTTTAATATATGATTATGAATAAGAATGTAAATGTGGCTATGTACCACAAATGTGGCAAAAAGTACCAGTGCGTTCCTACTCGATAGGATTGTGAAAATGTTATTTTAATAACATGCGAATATATGAATATGAACATGAAATTAAGTTATGCATAATATATGAATTTTTGGGCCATTCGGGATTTATGTGAAAGGGGAGAATAGGTGTTGACTTGGTCTCACCAACTAAATATGTTGACTACGGTCACATTGCGAAATTTAGGTGTTGACTTGGTCTCACCAACGAAATATGTCGACTACGGTCACATTGCGAAAATTTTGGTAACCGGTTACAATAGTGTCTAATGACACAACGTGGAGAGTAGCGGATGGAGGGTCGACTTAGTAGTCCCCACGGTGTCTGCGAGTTAGTACGGGTGGAGAGTAGCGGATGGCTTATAGGTTTGGGTTGGGTTGCATCATGAATTCTATTATTATATGGACTTGATGATTTAAGCGTGAATGCTGAATTATTGATTGATAGTATTGTGTGCACATTGAGTCATTGACTCACCCCATTGTGGGAATTATTTTTTCAAAGCGATGAGCGTTGGATTTGACCGGTAGAGACCATGAGGAGGCCATGCATCACTTGAAGAATTTATTCGAAATTTGGACATTATTTGATTTTAATACCTTTTAATTTTATTTTGGGTTGATTTGATGTAATAAGGCCATAAGGCCCAAAGGATTATTCTTTGTTTTTACATTACTTTTAGTATTTTGCTAAGATCTATTTTGGACACATTACCTCAAATTGGATTTACAAGATTAAACAAATGGGTTTACAACCTAAGCCCAACTCAAAACAATAGTTTTTAAAATTTACAAATTTTCTCTAAATAACGAAAATGTTTGAAACCGGTTTACTTTAGGAACATACGGATCCCATCCATTCTCGTAGGTAGGGTGTGGGAATGTTTCAACGCATTTCAAATTTTAAGGTTTACAATTTGAAAAGCTTTCGCGATTTTTAATTTAGATTAATAAACTTGTAACAAATGATATGACCAATAATTGGTTAATAAGTTTTGATTTTACAACACCAACATTTTCAATAGAAATTAGTTTTAAAAGGGATTTAAAACTTTAGTCACGAACTTTCATCGACAAGACCTATTTTCAAATCAACACTTCAACGTGACACGTCAAATCCGGTCATAATGTCTAGGCCGAGTTTGGGGTGTACATTTTGAGATATGCCATTGATGGATGTTTGAGCTTTGTGATAGTTGATGGTGGAATATAGAAGTTTAATGTTGGGTTAACATAGTTTGTCTTTGAAATTTTGATGAAATTGGCTATTTTGGGATAAATTGTGAAAATGAGGAATTGGATGACTAAAATGTGAAATAAATGAAATATGTGGGCTTGTATGAGCTAGGGAAAATTCTACTAAGCATGTGTAGATGGAAATTCTGTGTATTTTGTGATTTTATGAAATAAGGACTAAAGTATCGAAATGTGAAAATATAAAGGGCTATTTTGTAAAATGCCCTAAATATGTGTGTTCGGACTAAATTGAATGAATTGGTGGTTGAATGAGCTAAATTTTAATATGTATAGATCAAGAAAAGAGGGATTTGGATCGAGATCAAGGCAAAGATAAAGTGCTTGATTAATCGACTCATTTTGTTACTTCGACGTCTGAGTTAAGTTCGTTTATAATATGAATTGTTTAAATTATGCTCATGTGTTATATAATGAAAGATGATGTGGTTAACAAATTGGTTATGTTAAATGTGAATTGAGTGATTGGCACTAAGTGTGCAAAATAGAATTGATTCAATAGAGAACGGCACTGTGTGTGCAAAATAAAGAAAGTATCAACTACTTTGATTGGCACTGTGTGTGTGCGACACCGAGTTAGATTCAATTTAAAGTAAAGGCACTAAGTGCGTGATTATATTTAAGCTTCGACTATGAAATTGGCACTAAGTGTGAGAATAAATCAAACAAATAATGAAGATTTATCAAAATGTGGTATCAAGCATTGAGTAGCAAGAATGATCGTTAACTAAGTGTTTGCAAAGGTATGTTTGGAACCTATGTGGTTGATGATATCATTTATGGACAATTAGATAGATGTATAAGCATGTGGTTAAGGATGAGTTTGTGTATTCTTGTAATATAATCTATCTGATGGTTTAATTTGTATATTGATTTTGAATCGTTGAGTTAAATGTATTATATTACGAACTTACTAAGCTTTAAAGTTTACTGTGTGAAGTGTTTTTTCTATTTTATAGTGTATTTAAAGCTAGCTTGGATCTTGGGATCGTCAGCGATCAATCACACTATCGGCTATCTATTTTGGTACTTTTGGAAGTTGTATATATTTGGTATATGGCATGTATAGGCTAGTGATTTTGGTATGTGTTGAAATGTATAGTCTTGCCATGAGATAGTTTTGGTTGCCAAATTTTTGAACTCTGCTACCAGAGTTGAAATTGAAGGGAAGGCAGGAATAGATGGAGGGTTGGCTCTCGGGGGAACAGTCCCTATCCTAAGTCTACACTGAGCCAGTTGTGGATGATAATTTTCTTTAGTATGTTCGTTGCTTCCCTGCACTCTTGGCCTCTTTTGAATTATCTTACTGGCTACTATTCTTGGTGGTGCAGTGATAGCACCTTCATTTTCTTGTACCTTGTCTAATAAAGCTAAGACATCCATATTGACTGTTGTAGCGAGCGTACTAGTATGAGAACTAGAAGTAGACCCTCTAACCTCAATAAGAGAATTATCTCGATTTGTAGGAGTGGAAGACGTACATGACAAATAATTTTCCAACTGTAGACACAATCTACAATGATCATAGAAAATGAAGAAAGGCTCCCTAATCCCCCCATTAGAATTAGTGTTAGATCATCATTGGAGTTATGGGACCATGCTCCTTTAGCAAAAAGAAAATTTTGAGAATCCAACCACAATAGAATTTCATTATGTTCACGGCCATTGTGACTTAGTCCTTGCAGACAGTATTGGAAGACATGTCTAACAATGACGATTTCCTCAAATTCTAGAACACACCCCACCCTTTATCATTTGAATTGTTTCAAAACAACCCTTGAGTCATCAGGTTGACTTTGTTAGTAGATGTCTTCCTGAGGTAGAGACCAGTAGGTGGGAAAGCCAAACCTAGATTTGAGCTTACTGGTGACCCTCACAAACTTGTCTTATGTAAGGTGCAGTTTGAGGTCCAATTTTGGTTTATGGGCTCAAAACTTTGGCATGTACTAAAGTGCGCATTGCTGATTGAAGCACTTTATCTTTTTATTTTAAATGGTAAATATTTTTGAATGTACCAAGCATTGGTGAATCATAGTGAATACAACAATTTATGAAGAAGACCACCATTGTCCACCAGGGTAAGGTAGAGAGTTTCCCCGGTGAAATACCATACTCGGTGAGCAATGAGCAGAAAAAATGAGTGTAGAGGCAGGTGGAAATTAGCTTCGAGCAAGAAAAGAGGAAGGATAAACCCCATGATATTGTCACTCTGGTGACACTCCCCTTGGACTATCTGAAATCAAAGGTGTAGTTTTTTCGAAGGATGCCTCAGGCCCCTAGGTATCAAATCAATTCTTCATCATTGGTGCTCCATTCATATATATGAGCAACCACATGCTAAGTATTATCAAGACCTTTAGGACCGATCTTAATTGCATCTTTGGGGCTATCGTTTCTACTTCTCCACCACGATCACCATGGCCTCTTTCGCGTGTAATTATTCGAACCATTTTAAATCAAATGAAATGGAAAGGGAAAGGGTGTAACACCCTCTTCTCGTCTCGATTCACCAAGTCTAGATATAAGATGTTATGACATACAAACACTTAGTATAATTTCTAAACCATCTACGTATAATCCTTTTTCAACATACTTCATATTATTTTAATAAAGGTTTTCTGAACAAAAGAGATAAAGAAAACATTCATGAATACAATAGACTCTTAATAATATAATACATTACAACAACACAAAAGTTCATTAAAAGACAGACTCTTTAAGGAGTGGTATACTATATATCATACTCCTAAGATGTCTTCTATATGCATAGTAACCCAAACACATTATATTCTTGGCGCATTCTTGTCTTGGTCCCTCCTAGAGAATTCACTCTCACAACAAAACCTTAAACATGAAAAAACATTAAGTTCACACGAACTTAGTGAGTTTTAATATAGAATACCTTGAATCCTTTCTAGTTGAATTCATCATCTTGAAGATTTTGGATTATCACTCTATTTTTGGTCGATACATTCATAATATCATATATATATACTTATACGCCAACTACCATACTTAACATATCAACTCTCACATCATACCTTCGCTGACTACAAATCTTACCAGATAATATATATTATTTTTTCTTAGAAATGCGTAGGTATTTCTCAAAAGAATATATATACAAAGCCCACTTTTAATAAGTTTCCTCTTCAAACAAACATTTAACATTTTTCCACAGAATGGTTGTTCATAGATATTATTCATTGGTGGATGCTTTCTAACTGATCATACATTTGGAAGATTTTCCCATAGTAAGTTTCATAACTATCAATGTAACAGCCAGATTTTGGGCCTAGTCAGAATAGTGGTTTCGAGACCCCAAATTTGACATAAGAAAATTTATCTTTGTTATATTTTTATGGTCTACGATTTCATGAAATGATTTCGTGAAAATTTCGTATGAAAATTTTGACGTTTGGGCACTCAATTTAGTCAAAAGGACTAATTTGTAAATGTTATAAAATATGTCATAAAAGTGTGTTTTAATGGAAATTGTGGGTTGTTATATTTATGAAAATGGTTTGGCTAGGCTTAAAGTACAAAGAAATTGAATGAAAATCATTTTACGAGCCTAGGGGCAATAGTATAAATATGATAAAGTTTAGGGGCAAAAGTGTAATTTTCCAAATATGATTTTTGGGCTGAATTGATTATTTTAATGATTAAATAAGTTAAATGTGATGTTTTAGATCAAGAAAAACAAGGTTCAGATCTAGATCGGGGAAAAATAAGTAATTGACAAATAAGTCATTTTCACCGATTTTGCTTTCGAAGTAAGTTTGTATGTAAATAATGCATTGTTTTGCTTATGTCTTTATGTTCGATATATTTTTATAAGATGTGGGTGAATAATGAATGAAATTGACAAAGTGTCAAAATGTGAGAAATTTCTCGGTTGAACCTTAGGAATATAATAGGATACAAGTGACATGTCATTAGGGACCTACGTGAAATCTATGTGAAATTGTGACTAAGTGAATCTGGGTACTGGTCTTAAGTTCTACTAGTGGCTAGGTATACCGGCATGTGTTGTGGATACCTGAAAGCTTGTGTGAGCAGCACTGAGTAGTAATGAATTCTTGACAGCTTGTGTGAGCAGGCACGTGAAAGTGAATAGCTCGAGAACGAGCCTCTATGTGAAAAATGATGTGAAGTAGCTTTGGCTACAAGTGTGGCACTTATGTGAAAATTTCTAATGTATAAAATAATATTCCGATGTGTTCAACGGGAAAATGACTATTCTAATGTATCAAATAATATTCCGATGTGTTCAACGGGAAAATGACTAAGTTTAATTGAATGTGATTATGTGATGAACAAGTGCAGGTACATGTGTATATAAATTCATGAGCAATGTGCTCGATCTGTGATTGAACTTTGGTAAGGTTGATATGGAGTAAGTGTTACAATGAATACTTGTAAATATTTGATGATGACTAGCTATTGGCATGGCTAACTATGGATTTACTTTAGTGTTATATGTGTATAAATGAGAATTAATACAAAGAAAACATGATAGAGTAAAATCAGTAATAAAACAGTTTGGACAGCAGTAGTTGTATCACTTTGAAAAATCACCAAAAATGGTGGAAATCAAATTAGAGGTTGACTAACACATTAAATTAATGATTATTTACTCTATTTTCACATAAAAGAAGCTATGTAAACAAAATAATTTCATATTTTGATATATTTTAATTTTGTGAGACGAGTTAGAATGATTTTGGAATCCATTGTTCTTAATTGGGAAAATCATTAAAAATTGTAAAAAAATAATTATGGGTTATAATTTACATTATTAAAATACTTAATGAGTATATTTTCAAAATAAACAAACAAAAACATCATATTATTCTCATACGAGGAGGTAATTAATTTTTAGTGAAGAGAGTTCAGAACTATCGGACATCGGAACAAGGGTGACTTTAATGAATAAACTGTACTTATTGGCCAAACCAAAAATTCTGAAAGTCTTATGGTAATAAGATAAGTGAGTCTAGTTTCATGAAAATTTAATGGATCTTAATTTTTAGTTTCGTAGCTTAATATATAAAAAATTTAGCCACTATGACCCAAGTAGACAGCTTGAGATGAACATAAGTAAATAGTGAAGTTTTGTACAATTATGATTGTATTATCTTGAGAACATATTGTGAGAATTGGTGAAAACATGTTAATAAATTAATTATTATTTTCATACGAGCTTACTAAGATATATTGCTTACCGCCTTCCTTTCATTTTTCTTATAGTCTCACAGAGGCTAGCTCTAGTTGGAGATCGTCGGAGATTCTATCACACTATAAAGCTTTTGACTGGTATCAATGCCTTCAAGTAATTTAAGTCTATGGAATGTATAGGGACTTAGTCATTTTGTATATGTGTTATTATGTTTTTGCCAAATGTATTGGCTTGTAATGGTTAAAG
The DNA here is from genome assembly GCA_025506655.1 of Gossypium rotundifolium. Classification (NCBI taxonomy): domain Eukaryota; kingdom Viridiplantae; phylum Streptophyta; class Magnoliopsida; order Malvales; family Malvaceae; genus Gossypium; species Gossypium rotundifolium. The sequence continues at coordinate 102,938,107 of CP106733.1, read as the reverse complement.
GTTATTGTAGTATGTAGCCATGCTAATTGGCTTATATTATCTAATTGATTGTAAGCCTATATATTTATATGCCAATGTCTTGTGATATGAGTTGTGTTTGCATGATACATGATGAGTTGTGGGTTATGGCCTAAATACCTGATGGTTGAACGTGCTATTAGTCTTGATGTCGAATGGCTAAGTTTTGCTCAATGGTATAGTATGATAATTACATATAATTATGCATGTATAAGAGTTATTGAGGATGCATATTAAGTGTGACCCTGTTTTGAAGAAAAATTTTCTACATGTTGTGAAATTTTCCAAAGTTCTCGGTTTAGTCCCAAACCGCTTCCAAAGTATGTTTTGAGCCTCGTAGGTCCATATTAGGGACTCTATGATTGAATATGAAAAGGTTTAAATTTGAATGGAAATTTGTGACTTGGAAATAATTGGTTATAGCTGATTAAGTCCGGTAATGCCTCGTACCCTATTCCGGCGATGAATATGGGCAAGGGGTGTTACAATCAGACCACCAATTATATCATACCTTGAATCAAACCCAAAAAAAAACTCATATTAATGATGAAACGTTCCAGACCATTTAGAGTAACTCCAAACATCTATGTTACATAACACTAGAATGCCCAAACTAACAAATGGCTCAGATTCCAAATAACCCTAAAACAAGACATGATGCTATTTAGATATGGTAGACACTAGAGAGCTTAGATTTCAACCCTCCATAGTGTACAGAAACTCAGACCAATTAACTCTGATACCTTTCATAACAACGAAGATGCCCATATCCTATACTGGCAGACTACTATGGTGGATTACTTCTTTAGAAGTACAAATACATACTTTCTTTCAGGAATTGTCCCCTAAAAATCATTCAATTTCATCACAAGACTAACCAAAGCAAGTTAAATTTAGACATATCAGATCCTTATTGTTGAATTCTTTTTTGAAGAAATCTCAGAACTTACCCAAATCTTACCACAAAGATAGATAACCAAATTCTACTACGTAGGCATCCTTGGATACGCCACATAGGCATTTTTTAATTTGCTAAGAAGGCAACACTAAACATGCCACTAAGTCTTAGCAGATCATGCCATAGACACAACACACAAAATCATGTTTTTCCTGTCCCATCAGACTTTCACAGAAGATGTCATGGGTCAACACATAGGAGCACATGTTTACTATCCCAGCAAACTTTGATAGAAGGCGTCATGGGTTTCTCCCTCATGGACTTATACATATCTTCATATCGTGATTTGTTAGTTTGATTTAAATATTATCGAAGGTATCACCAAGAGTATTCTTATTATCATATTATAACATGGGTCTCAGCCACATGGACTTACACATCCTCATGTCATGATATACTAGTCCAGTCTTCGTCTCACCAGAGGCAACACCATGAGTGTATTCGTTGTCATATAATGCCATGGGTCTTTTCCATATTGGCTTACATATTTTGATATCATGATATGTTAGACTAGTTAACAATATAACTACCCTATCAGAGGCATCACAAATGAATTTTTTTACTCAGAAGTTACTTGCCTAGATTTATTCATAATCTGACTAATTCTTATTTTATCATATCAGATTTCACGTGCATACTTACCATTTAACTTCTTATGCTATCAGTATCTCACACATATCATCCTTACACATACAGAATATCTACCATAATTTACATACACATTTACTAGTTATTTGAGATGTTATCATATATATCTTTACTCGAACAGTTCACATGCAGAAGCCATAGTAAAAACTCACCTGATACTAACCTATACTGTAGCTTAGAGTTCCTCATGAAAACTTCATCGTGAAAACAGTGCTAACTTTCAAGAGTTGTTTGATGACTCTCATTTAAAGCCTTGACTTTCCCCTTAGAACCAAGCTTCTCATTCATCAAGTAGCTTTCTTCATAAGTTACTCAATTTCAGCATGAGCCTCTCTGTGCTTCTCTGTCACGGTGAGATTTGACCGCCTCTAGACATACCAACTTCTAGAGTGTAAATACTGCAACTAAATATATAAATTTGAGGCAGTGTCTACATGTAAATAGGATAGGTTGTAATATAGTTTAATTAGAATGAAACACATGGTAAATATTACGAGGATAGTACCCAAGGGATTGCAATTCGAGGAAAACTCTTATTAAGCCAATTAAAAAATAATTACTAATCTACTCAAGTCATGAAATTAGTAGTGTTAATCAAGAAGCAAGATGATAATAAAAATAAACTAAATAAAGTGAATTAAATTTAAATCTACTTCTAATTTCATGTATCGACTTCTCCAATCCATTATTTCGACTACGTGAGTTCCTTCAGCCTATATCCAATTGTTTAACCTAATTAATTATTGATGTAGGGTTCTAATCAATCAAATAGATGATACCCTAGCAAAATCTTATGATCTTCCACAAAACAACAAGTCAGTAAGGACTACTTATCCTCTGACCTCACAGTCTAAATCGATTCATGGTTAAGGTGTTAATAGATAGGTCATACCAATTTTGGGTTAATTCCAACTTAAATGACTTCCTATGTTTGTCAAACCTAGGGTTTAAGTTCTTCCTCCCCCAAATAGCTTATCTATTAAGAAACTCTATCCTTCAATCAATAATAAGATTAGAATAATTGAAACCATGCAAGGTATGTATAAAGCATAAATTAGTTCTAATTTTTACACAAACATTCAATTAAACAATGTTAAAGAACGAGATGTAAAGAACAAATAAAGGAAAAGAGATGTGTAACACCCCAAACCCGGTCTATACGTTATGGCTGAATCTGGCGATATCATATTGAAGTGCTTTTCGAAAACATAATTTCATTAGAAAACCCGCTCTATATTAAATCTTGTTTATGATAATAACAAAAATTTAAGGATATCTTGTTCATTTAAAACTCAAGTTGATTTTAGCAATTTATTGATCATATTAGTTTGTTACTATATTTAAAACAATGTTTGATGCGAAATGCTTTTATAGTATGTTACGAAAACATGGTGTTTTGAAAAGCATTTATCTTTTGAAAATCCGAGTCCAACTTCTTTCAGGTATGAATTAAAATAAGTAAAATACTAAATTAAAAGTTAAAAATTTAAAGATGCCTTATTACAAAACAAATACCAAAAATAAATTTCTTGTAAATAAAAAGTCAAATATAAAAGCAGGTGCGGTTGTGTGGCCATCTCCGAATCCCTCGCAGCACCGATCTGCCTAAGATTGGAGATTACCTATAAGATAAATAGAGGGTAAGTTTACAAAAACTCAGTGTGTAACCCCATATAAGCAAATAGCCAATGTAATTACTGTCTGGGCCAAAGCCCAAATTAATAACAGTTCAGTTCAGTTGGGCCTTAGCCCATTACAGTATCAATATCAGTGTGGGCTTTAGCCCATTTTAGTGAAAGTAACAGTTCAGGCATGCAATCAGAAATCCTACCAACCAGCCTCTACACTCCACTTTGTCCAGCCCTACACTCCATATGGGGATAAAATCAACCCACCCATCCCTACACTCCAAAAATTAACACTGGTTGCGGCACTAAATAATATCTGCAGTAGAGCTGCCAGTATAGTACACTTCCTCCAATCATCATAATCCCATCCCCATGCAACATATCACACATGAATGCAACATATATATATCATGGAATGCTCATATACAGTCATACATAACATAAGGCATACAGTCATTTAATATCATAGGGACATAATAGTAATTTTATACCATAGGGGCATGACAGTCATTTTATACCATAGGGGCATAACAGTCATTTTATACCATAGAGGCATAATAGTCATTTTATCAGTTTGGGGTCTATGTATACTTATTGACCCATCAATAGGACCACAGTCATCTCGGTCGACCCGCGCAACCTTTAACAATCAAATAGTGAAAGTGGGCCCAAGGCCCACAATGCGAGCCCATATAGGCCCACACGATCGTGTGGCCCACATAGCCCAGAAATAGACTCGACCATGTAAATTACACAGCTTGGCCCAATATTCTCCACACGTTCATGTGGTTTACCCTTGTGGGGCCCACAAGCCCGTTAGGCCCACACGGCCCATTTTGGCCCAACATGGCCCAAAATGACCTAAGACCATGAAATTGCTTATGGTGGCCTCAATAGTCAATGCCCATGTTTTATGTGATTAGATTACCACACGACCGAACACACGCTCGTGTAGTGTCAATTGTCATATTTTTCGGCTTTTGTCGATGTACGAATTGGGCAGTGTTTACAAACCTATTTGCAAAAACATGCGAATAACCTGCAAGCACCAAACCTGCCTTGATTGAACAAATTTTGCTTAGTCCTCTTAGATCACTGACGAAGGTTGATGACAACTCATTAATGAATATCTGTGTTACAAGCGGATTTTATTAAATAGAGTTATTTATAGACATGGCTTAAATCCATATGTAATAACTTACAACACCACAAAACCCCAAAAAGTAGGGGAAAGAGCATTCAGCCTTTACCCACAATGCAAGACAAAATACTTACCTTGATCGTGTAATGAAAGAAAGGTTTAAAAATGCTTCAATACCACTTGCAACTCCTTCACTCCTCAAGAAGCTCTAAAAACTGAAAGAACCACAAGAGTATTCGACTTTGGCAATGTAAGAAAGGAGGAGACTTGATACAAATTAATAGAAACAAGAAGGAGTCGAGTGCTCTGACCGATTTGTCAGAGAATAATTGCTAAATCAAAGACGAAATAGTGATAGAATCTTCCTGGGTACCAACTAGAGAGGGATGATAAGAGGGAACAATTTAAGGGAGAAATGAGAAGAGGATTAGTGGAGTATTCGGGCACAAAAGGAAGATAAGGAGAAAGAAGGTCTATTAGCAAAAGGATCGAAGGAGGGGAAGAAGGTGTATTCGGCCAAAAACAGTATTAGTTAGAAAAAGAATAAAGAAGAGGCAATTGAAAGAGGGAGTATTCGGCCAAAGGAATGGTTGTTAAAAACGAACGAGGTGAAACAGAAGAATATGCAAAAACCCTACCACATTCGACCTTCAAGAAAAAAGAGAGAAAAACACCAAATGCACAATAAAACCCGAAATAAGGAGTATACCACTCTTGGCCAAATTCTTGAGTGCCCAGAGTCAAATTTCGACACAACACTCCCTCTCCCCTCATTTCCCTTGATTTTCTCATAACATCCCTCATCAAATCTCTCCATTCGATCACACCTTCCCTCAACCACTCAATTTGAATTCTTCTTTACCACTACAACACCCCCCATGGCACAGTAGCAAAATAAATACTCCACTGCCCCTACCAAGATTTTAAACCTCAGTCCTCTAGCATAGGTAACAAGCCACTTACCCCTTAGACCAACAGTCTCTTTATGTCCTGCTTCACCCACAATAATTTAAAAGCCTACTAACTATAGGCAAGGGTTTACTCTTTAAAAATAAATCTTTTTTGCACAAGCCTATGCTTGAACCCAAGCCTTCTCAGGCACTCCCAAACACACCCAACTCACTTAACCATTGAGGCAAACAGGTATTTGTGTTACAAACATAAAAAACTAAATACTTAAATTTTTGTGGCGTTACAAGATGTTTATGGATTTATCGATGAAAGCGTGGCTCAAGAACAATCTCCACTCATGAGAGTCTTACTTTTAAATAGGATCTTCCAATTACAAGAATATAAAATACCTTAAATAAAAACTAAAAATGAAATAAAAACCCTAAGTATATTTTTTTCCTCCTTAAAATTGTGCCTTTGAACTAATTAAATGGCCTTTATATAGGCTAAACTCGGAATATTAAAGTGCCTAAAATATTCTTGAAGTCCTTATAGTTTGAGTCTGATATATACTTCTAATTTTCGTAAAAATGTACTTAAAACGTGTAGGAATTTTTAGGCTGCACAAGGGCTCGGTGCAACACGGGCCTACGATATTGCAACCCACCCACAGGGTATGTCATGACACAGGAGGGTCGTGTCTCGACATCGAGGGAAGTTTCATTCCAAAACTTGTTTTTAGCTTTTATCTTCAACATTGAGAAATCAGTATCTTAGTGTCGTAACATAGGCATCATTTTGGCCCAAATAAGCATCTTTAGCTCCCGACTTGATGTCCAAGCTCATGTAACCTTATTTAGATATGTAAAATGTAATAAAAACTACTAGAAAGCATAAATTACTACTTTAAGTATGAAAACCTAAATATATACGAAGATGCTTTGATTTAACTACAAACAAGCTAATGTTACGTGTAAAAAGGATGTAAATAATATTGTTTTCCATGGCAGATTACTCCCCACCCTTAACTTCTTGCTTGTCCTCAAGCAACCAAAACACATATATTAGAAAAAAATAAAATAACAAAAATTAATACAAAATTAACTTAATTTCTTACTTTAAACAAGCTTATGTTCATGAAGATGGACGTAAATAAGAACCTCTCACCTAAACTCCCCCATACTTAACTTTTTTCTTGTCCTCAAGCAAACCAAGTCTAGGCACAAAGCATGCAAAAAGAATGATTGTCAAATACTAGAGGTATAATGATTATCAAATACTAAATGTATAACAATTGTTATCGCACATGTAACTTAATCTTGATAGCTTGATGCCTTGAAATTTTTTGAATCAAATTAGGATTAGTTTACAAAATTATATTACTAACAATATCACCATTAACATAAACCAAGCAGATATGTAGCCAACATAATCATGTGAATCAAAAACATTTGTTAAATAAAATGGTTAGCAATTCTAGAAGATTATGAATATAGAATGCTTACGTCACATTGGTTTTCTAGGCTTGTAAAGTTTCAAGGCTTAGGATGATACGAGTTCAAAGAAAAATATGGCTCGAAATAGTTCAAACACTAGAAATAGTTAGGCACTTGACATTGTTCCCTCTCTTCCCCTTAATGTCCCATCCAAGCTCATCACATTTTGTCTCCCTGTCTCACCTACCTTATCTTTCCATGTAGGAAGATACAATATAATACTATCAACTATGGTCAGCTTAATGAGTTTTGGTGCACTAATGAATGAGTTTTCTTAATTTTGTGACTTTTTGTTTTGTCACTTGACTTTTTACTCTTTTCTCATTCACATTGCTTTTGTTCGAAACTTTTTCCCTTCATTTTTACTTTTGAATTTTTCATGATTTTTTCTCACATTTTTGCTCGACCTATAATCACTATATCACATTGTTTCTTCCTTCTTCTTTTTTCCTAAAACCACCGTAATGTATCTACCTAAACCCTCAATATCTATGGCCTGATATCTATTTCATAATGTATTAAAAGACCAAAGATAGGGAAAATTTCAAGTTTTATGTGTGGTCTTTTGGTTTCAGTTTTGTTGGTTCATCAAAAAGGAGTTATCAAGCTCAAATAAGAAGACTAGGGATTCAGAGCATTAAGATATGGTCATTAAAGAACTAGCTATTCAAAAAATGCCTTAGTTCATTTGGCACCCCACCATACACACTTTCTTTCATGCTTCAAATTAAACTGAATGAATAGAAATCATTTAAAGCATTCTTATCTGTACGACTATCTAAAATACCTATATCTCATATGGCATCATCAAACATTCTTACTTAGGTACTTCTCATCTATTATGCAATTTAACTAAGTAACCAACTCAAATTATCTTATATTAATAAAAAATTTTAGGCTTGACTAGAACCATTACAGGCTTTATTATCTTCAATCGCTACTCATAGTATCAACATATTCCAAATACCATGCAATAATAATAGTTGTTTTAAAAGTAGACAAAAACAAACAAACAAACTAACTAATCCTATCTTCTTCCACCCTTTGTGCACTTTAGAACATACATTACCCTTAACGAAAATTAATTAAAGTACAAACAGGTTGGATCTTGTTGTTATGATAGTCTTGAGATTTTTGTACTCTAAGCGGAGGAAAAGAGTACCTAAAAAAATACTACAACAAAATATAAAATATAATGTAATAAAAAATAAAATAAAATGAAAATAAGATGAAAATAATAAGTCTCGATAATGGATGACAGAACGTCTCAGATGAACTTAGCCCTTCAATGTTGCGAGGTTATGTTCTGTCTAGGATGTCGCGACATCGAGCCCAGTTTCTGGCTTCTTCGATTTTTTTTTCTGGTTATGTCACTCCATGGTATCTACACCTGTTATGGAAAAAAATTAAACACAATTAAAATTAAAAATAATAAAATAGATGAAATAAAAAAAACTAACAAAATTTAAAGTAGGAAATAGAAGTTCTTTAGAAATCAAGACGATCTGTGTCGCCACCTAGAAGAACTTCAAGCTAGTTCTTGACACTTTGATCTGACGTTTGTTCCTCTGTCGATGTATATGACCAACCCTTTTTGTCGATTCCAATGATGTTGCCTTATCTTCGACCGATGCAACATCCACATTACAAGCCATTTGGTACCAAATTCGAGCCAACCCCAAATTATTTTTTTGGGTAATATTTCCTTGAGCTTCCTCCCCTTAATGTCGCATGAAGTTTTGGTCACTCTAATTTTTGTTCCCTTTATTAGATGAAAATTAGTTGAACTCATTTATCTCTTCGGCTGGCACCTTTTCTGCTATGGCTAGAAAGTGTATTGGCTCCTCTACACTTTCATTTAGAGTCAATTTACGCTCCATGTTAGTGGTTACTTCTACTTTTACGTTAGCAGCTACATCTATTGCTATATTTGTTTCTATGTTAATTGGATCGGGGACACTTTTGGGTATGTTTCGTTCATCAGCACAATCTCTAATTCCAAAATCTTATTTATTTCCATCATCTATGTAACAGCCCGATTTAGGGCCTAGTAGGGATAGTGGTACGAGGCCACGAACCCAAGGTGAATTTATGAGTTTTTCAAGTTTATGCCATGTTTGCACGTTAGTATGAAAGTTTTGTAAAGCAATTTTATTAAGTTGAGGTCAATTGGTCCAAAAAGGACTAAATTGCAAAAGTTGTAATATATAAGTTTCTAAAAGCTTTTCGCATGAAATAGCTTTAGAATAATAATTATGAGCCCTTAAATAGCAATTTGCCAAAAAATAAAATTTTGGACAAAATTGACCTTGAGATGGTGTTAAATAGAATTTTTATGAGGAAGGGCATTTTGGTCATTTGCCTATTAAGTGTTTTAAATGGGAAAACGATGAGAAAAATTCACTCATCTTCTTCCTTATGCTGGCAAAAATTTGAAGACACCATAGCTAGGGTTCTTCATTTTTTTCAAGCTAATAGTAAGTTCATATTAGCCCCGTTTTTAATATTATTCGTATTTTTGAATTTCTCGTATTATGAATTAGCTAATTTTATCTATAAAATGAGCTAAGATGCATGTTCAAAAATTTACCCTTGAATGATATGCTTGTTGAATGATGTTTTATGAAAGTTTAAGAGAGTTTGATGTTAGATGAACATCTTTTCCTTAATGAGTTTCATGAAAAATGGTAGTAGGGACCATTTTGTAATAGTTATAAAATTGGTCATACCTACTAGAAATAGTGAGAATTGATGATTGTTATAGAAGATAAAATGATTCAGCTAAGCATGAAGTTTAAGAAAGTTGCATGAAAATCAGTTTACGAGAATTGGGGCAAAAGTGCAAATATTAGATAATATAAGGGCAAAATAGTAATTTTGCCCAAATATGAGTTATGTGTTAATTTAGTCAATATGATTATTAAATGATCTATTTATGATTATAGATTAAGAAAAATAAAGCCTGGATCGAAACCGAGGTAAGAACAATGTTGTGGACTAAATTGCATAACTACATACATTTTGTTTATTGAGGTAAGTTTGTATGATTTCTAAGCTTTATGATTTTTATCATTAATTTGCTTAGTATAATGTACAATAATGGTATGAATTGATCATGTTATGTTCAAGCAAGAAATCATGATAATAAGTACGAGCAAGTCCCGATTAAAGATGAATTTCCCAGTATATTCGATCTACCACACAAGACATCATGTAAGTCCAAGGCAAGCTTGGCATTGATCAAGCTAGCAAGAAAGTTATCATGTAAGTCCAAGGCAAGCTTGGCATTGATCAAGTTAGCAAGCAAGTTATCATTTAAGTCAAAGGCAAGCTTGGCATTGATCAAGATATCATGTAAGTCCAAGGCAAGCTTGGCATTGATCAAGTTAGCAAGCAAGTTATTATGTAAGTCTAAGGCAAGCTTGGCATTGAGTATGTTATCAAGAGCAAGACTTCATATAAGTCCATGCCAAGACATGGCCTTGAAACCAAGATAAGATATTCCATGTAAGACCTTGCCGAAGATATGGCTTTAGTATCAAGTTATGTGGGTCGAGATTTAGTATCCTCGGTTATTCGTAGAATTTCATCGAGCAAACAAGTAAGTCAAAAGAAGATATCAAGAAAGCTAAGAAAGCAAAGTTAGTATCAAGATGAAATTGAGTACTATTCATGTTATGAATGAGGAAGTAAATATTATGATTATTATTAAAGTATTCTGATCAATGTGATCAAGTAATACATGTAACAGTGATTTGACCCTAATTGAAACGGTGGTTTTGGGACCACGAATCCGAGCCCGAGAAATATTTAAATATTATGTTTTGTGTTTATTATATGTGAATTTATGTGTGTGAAAGTTTCGTAGAAATATTTTATCATTTAAGTATTGAATTTGATAAAAAGACTAAATCGCGTAAAGCGTAAAAGTTGCATTCTTTAGTGTAAAGTGCTAGAATGATGATGGCTTTAATTTGAGGTATTAAGTGGTAAATATCCCATTTTATAAGTTAGTGGATGGCTTTTGACTAATATGTCATTATTATATGTAATAGTTTATTTTATTTTAAAGGTTATATTAGTAAATTAGTAAATAACCTATTATATACATAATAAAATAAAAGAAAAAGCCATTATCATCTCATTTTGTTCTTTGGCCGAATGTGGGAGAAAGAAAAAGGGGTTTTTGTTCCTTTGATTTTCGGCAATTAGAAGTTCAAAATCAAGGTTAGTTTGATTTCGGTTTTTGTTAATTTTTACATTTTTGAAATCGTTGCTTTGAACCGTAGCTAACCCATGTCTTAATTTGTAAATCTATGCATTATTGATGTTCGGCCATTGATAAACTTATGTGGTTTATGATATTTGATGATTTGAAATTTAAGATAGGTTAAAGATTGATATGTTTTGTATTGGGAGTTTTAGTGAAATTGAATAAATAAGGCTAATTTGTAAAAATAAAATTTTAGAGGGACTTAATTGCAAAATAAATGAAATGAGAGGGCTTATAAAGTCCCTAGTAATATTCAGCCCTTGTATAGTCTTGGCAAATTGTGTGTATTTTGTGTTTTGTACAATTAGGACTAAATAGTAAAAATGTGAAACCTTAAGGGTAAAATGGTCATTTGCTTATTTATGTGCTTAGGGACTAAATTGAGATAAAATGTACTTGAATGAGTTAAATTTTATTTGTTTAGATCAAGAACAAAGAAAACGAACTGGATCGGGAAAAATGAAAGTTGTCGATCAGCTTGCTTAACGTTGTCCGTCGATAGTCGAGGTAAGTCCTGTCGAAATATGTCAAAGAATTAATTATGAATCGTTAAATGATGATGTTCGATGAATTTGAAGGTAAATTATTGTAGTAGCCAAATGTATATGGTTAAATTGGCTTGAATGCATAAATTGACAATGTGATATGAATATGTATCTTTGATATATTATTTGGGAAAAATGTGAAGTATGTGATTGGTTTATGAATTACTTGGCTTATTGCTGGCGGTGCCTTGTGCTTGATTTGATTCTGCTTAGTGCTACAGCGTGCTTAGTGCCGTGACATATTTGGGCTTAGTGCCTAGCGTGCTTAGTGTCTTTGGTGACATATTCAAAGCTTCGTGCCTAGCGTGCTTCGTGCTGGTGACATATCCAAAGCTTCGTGCTCAGCGTGCTTAGTGCCTGTGACATATTCGAAGCTTCGTGCCTAGCGTGCTTAGTGTCGGTGACATATTCGAAGCTTCGTGCCTAGTAGGCTTAATGCCTTGATACTTTAAAATGAAGAAACCATAAATTTTTCAAGTGTAATATATTGAACTTATTGAGTTAAAACTCGTAAGCTTCAATCTCAAAGTGAATTCATCGAGTAAGGTAAGTTGTGATTAATGTTACTTGAGTTGAAGTATCATATTAAGATTGGTGTTTTGTGTGATTGAGTTTGTTGCTTATATGTATGAATGGTATAAGATAGAATTTGAGCTTAAACATGTTATTTTTGGGATGTATGGTTACTACTAGAAATGCTAATAGTGGAAAGACTTTGATTATGATAATATAGTTGATATGAATGTTGCACCGATATGACAAGGAGCATGTGATTCATGTAAAATATGTTTATACTATGGTTCGATGAATTATAGGATTATGGTAATGAAGTGTATGCTATGATTAAAGATAATATTCTACCTCGCTAAATATAGTTGTTATAAGTTTAAAGAAATAAAATTTAATCGTCAATGTTTTTCAAAGTTGCTTAAGACTGAGCTATTGAGCTTACTATGTATGTGTTTGTATTTCTGTTTTATAGATCGTTGATTCAACTACGGGCTCAAGGGATCATCAAGAAAGTTGACCACACTATCACTCTCTTTGGTATATATATGTTTTGTAAATTTTTTGAATCAAAGGCATGTATAGGCTTTATTTTGATAAGTAATGAATGATGTTCTTGTTTGTAAATATAAATATGGCCTTGTGAATAAGGTCGTTGCTTTTGGTTAAGTATGAGTTATATGTCGATATAATGGTTTGTTTTAAGTCCTTGATATAATATGTGCATATCATGTTTAGGAGTTAAATGTGGTTATATAGAATTGGTCATTTATAGGTAATATATATGTAAAAGTATTGCCTATTTGGTTGTGAAAATTTTCTACCGAGATTATTACGTGCTTAGTTATAATTTCAAAGTTGATCATAGAAATGTTTGTATTCATGTTTAGGTTGAAGATTTTGAGTTATAATTAGTATGGCCATTCGAATATAGCTAAAATATTTTGCTAGTTTGAGCTTGAGATAAATTAATTTTAATTATTAAATGTTGTATATGTTTATGTTATTATGATATAAGAGCTATATGGATGCTTATATACGATTATAGTTGAGTTATGTATGAAAAACAAGTGGGTATCGGATAGGTATTAATATAAAATTTTGTATGTGCGTTGATCTAAATTATTTTATGAAACATGAAACATGTTATGCAATATGTTTTGGTATATTTGGCCAAAGCTATCAACTGCATTTTTGATAATGTAATGAACTTGTATATCTTGACCATTTAGCTTGAAGTTTTGTTCATAAGGTTTGTTTTCTTAGTACTTAAAATGAATTGACTTTTGAAATGGGGTTACTTTATTAATTAGTTAAGTATGGTTTACTTGTTTATAAATTTCATATGTTAAGACCAACTTGTCGAGTGTGGTATATGGAATCGGGATTGTTGTATGACATTGCCGTAATGTACTTTCAGGGTCTTTTTATGTTCTTTGATGATTATAGTGTATATGATTTGAATTAAAGTATTAAGCATATGTTATACAAGTGTAATTTGTAATCATTTGAGTAGAAGTTATGACTTATCTGGTAATGCCCGTAACCCTAATCTGGCGATGGGTAGGGGTTAAGAGGTGTTACATTTTATTGGTATCAGAGCTACGGTTTAGTCGATTCTAGGACTACCGTAGTATGTAAGAGTCTAGCTATACATGCCTTTGAACTGTATATATGATAGTGTGGTGACTTCTGACAATTTCAATTGTATTTTATTTAGTAAATGGATTCCGATCCCGATAGAGCCATAGCTGATGATGTGGAGAGCGTTGCGCCTGGTCTCGCATGTGGATCAACACCATTAGACTCTCGACTAGTTACGGGTAGCCACGAGGGAGAGGCTAAACAAGCCTTCTACCAAATGATGAATGAATGGTTTACCCATTTTGTTCAGAATAATCTGGCTATACAATAACCTCCACCCCCAAATAATCCAAATCCAGTACCTTCAGCACCCCCGATGATAGATCCGATGAGATCTAGCAAACCTCCGCTGATAAAATCAGAAATATGGGCCGAGGAATTCAAGGCCAATGATAATGATGATGCAGAACGAGCTGAGATGTGGCTTGATAACACTATTCGGGTACTTGATGAGTTATCTTGTACTCTAGATGAATGCCTAAAGTGTGATATATCTCTACTTGGACACCGCCTATCACCGGTGGAACACACGGTATCCGTAGTTCTAAAAGAAAAGTAACTTGGGACTTCTTCCAAATTGAGTTCAGAAGAAATATATCATCGAGATTCATCGATCAAAAACGAAAAAATTTCTTGAACTAAAACAGGCGAATGACTATGATGTAATATGAGCGAAAATTTGTTAGACTTAGCGAGATATGCTAGAGAGTGTGTTTCACCGAGGCCATTATGTGCAAAAGATTTGAAGACGGACCGAATAAAGATATAAAGTTGTTGGTCGGCATTCTTGAAATCAAAGAGTTTGTGATACTAGTCGAAAGGGATTGTAAGGCTAAAGAGCTCGGAAAAGAGAAAACAAAAGTCAAATAGAAGCTAGAGATACTGTAAGAGATCAACGAGTAAGACTTACCATTCTGCCCTAAGAAATTCGAAGATGACCCCAACCGACATAAAGCTACTTCAGACTTACCTAGACGTGATCGACCTCCAGGGAGTTATCGAGCTACTTTGATAGCTAGTGTTGGTAACGTTCCACAGGACCGGGTTGAGTGTAAACACCGTGGGAAATGGCATTCTGGAAGTTGTAGTGTTCGTGATCGGTCCTGTTTTAAATGTGGATCGTCGGACCATTTTATACAAGAGTGTCCGATGTTAGCCGAACAGAATACAGTTTAGAATATTAGACCGAGCAACACACCAGCACGGGGCCGACCACCTAAACATTCCAGTAATGTAGGTGGTAGTCAGAGAGGGACAAAAGACACTGTAGTTCGATTAGAGGCCTGAGCACCAGCTAGAGCTAATGCTAGATGAGCCAGAGAGGATGCTTCCTCCCCTAATGTCATTACCGGTACTTTCACCCTTTATGATACTACTGTGATTGCATTGATTGATCCTGGTTCGACTCATTCATATGTGTCTAAAACTCTAGTATTCGGTAAGACTCTGCCAGTTGAGTCTACTGAGTTTGTGATTCGTGTGTCCAACCCTCTCGGTAGATGTGTACTTGTTAATAAAGTGTGCAGAGGTTGCCCGTTGATAATTCGGGATTATTGCTTCCCAGCTGATTTAATGTTGTTGCCTTTCGATGAGTTCGATATAATTTTGGGAATGGACCGTTAACTTCACATGATGCAAAGGTGAATTGCAAAAGAAAGCTTATTGATTTGAGATGTCGAACGACGAGATCATCGTAATTGAATCCGATGATTTAAGTGGGTTTCTACAATAATATCCTCGATGTTGGCCCTAAATTATGTGAGAAAAGGGTGAAGCTTATTTGGCCTATTCTTTGGATAATAAAGTGTCTCTAAAAGCATATTGAATCTATACTGGGTTGTGTGTGAATACCCGATGTGTTTCTTGAAGAACTACCGGTTTACCCCAGATGAGAGATTGAGTTTGGCATTGAATTAGCACCGAAAATGACTCCGTTCTCGATAGCCCCATATCGATGGCACCTACCGAGATTAAAAGAGTTGAAAGCACGCTTGCAAGAGTTAATGATAGGGCTTTGCACGACCGAAGTTTCTCTCCTTGGGTGCACCAAATTTTTGTGAAGAAAAAGATTGAACAATGTGGATGTGTATTGATTATCGACAACTGAATAAGGTAACTATAAAGAATAAGTACTCGTTACCTCGAATTGATGATTTGTTTGATAAGTTGAAAGGGGTTTCAATATTTTCAAAGATAGATTTGGGATCGGGTTATTATCAGTTGCGAGTCAGAGATACAGATGTGCCAAAGACTGCAATCCGAACGAGGTTCGGACATTTTGAGTTTTTGGTTATGCCTTTTGGGCTTACTAATGCACCTACTATTTTTATGGATTTGATGAATCGGGTTTTTAGATAGTTTTTGGATCGATTTGTAGTAGTGTTTGTTGATGATATACTGATGTACTCCAAAGATGAAATCGAGCATGCTGAGCATTTGAGATTAGTGCTACAAACTTTGCGAAATCAGCAGTTGTATGCGAAGTTTAGTAAGTGAGAGTTCTGGATGAAAGAGGTTAGCTTTTTGGGACATGTTGTTTCAACATCATGTATTCGAGTTGATCCAACAAAATCTCTGGCTTATACTTGATTGGAAGCCACCAAAATGTTTCGAGATTCAAGTTTTCGGGACTTGCGGGCTACTATAGACAGCTTAGAAAGGTTTTTCCGTAATAGCTACACCTTTGACAAAGCTACTACGTAAAGATGTCAAGTTCGAGTGGTCAAAAATTGTCGAAAAGTTTCGATCGCTTGAAAGCCCTTTTGACTAAGTCTTGATGTTAGCTCAAATTGAATCGGGTAAAGAATTTGTTGTGTATTTTGATGCTTCCTTAAGTGGTTTGGGCTTGTATTGATGCAGAAGGCAAAGTAGTAGCCTACGCTTTGAGACAATTGAAGCCGCATGAAAGAAATTACCCGACGATGATTTAGAGCTTGCGACCATTGTGTTCAGACCAAGATTTGGCGTCATTACTAATTCGGTGAGAAATGTCATGTTTACTCGGATCACAAAGGTCCAAGTATTCGATGACTCAAAAGACCTGAATTTAAGACAGTGCAGATGGTTGGAATTACTAAAAGATTATGAATTGGTAATTGACTATCATCCGGAAAAGCTAGCGTTGTTGCGTATGCACTAAGTCGAAAATCATTGTTTGCTCTTCGATGCGTTGAACGCATATATGGTTATGTCTCGGTGATGGTTCGATCATAAGCGAGATGAAGGCTAGACCGTTGTTTATTCAAAGAAATTAATGATGCACAAAAGTTGACAAAGATATAATTTCTAGACGAGCACGCGATGTAAAAATAATACAGAGTCGAGTTTCAATTGATAAAATGACTGCTTGAACTATAAAGGTTGATTGTGTATACCGAGAAATGCCGACTTGATTCGGATGGTATTGATGAAGCTCATAATAGTCAAATGTCAATACATCCGGTAGCACAAAGATGTATAATGATTTGAAATAGTTCTATTGGTGGCCGGGCATGAAACGGGATGTATCTGAATTTGTTTCTAAATGCTTAGTTTATCAGCAAGTAAAAGCTGAGCATCAAGTGCCATCCGGACTACTTCAGCCAATCATGATACCTGAATGGAAATGGGATAGAATTACAATGGATTTTGTATCCGGTCTCCCTATGACACCGAGTAAGAAAGATGTTGTCTGGGTTATAGTTGATAGACTGACTAAATCAGCTCACTTTGTGCCAGGTCGTACAGACTATTCACTCGATAAACTTGTTGAATTGTATGTATCATAGATTGTGAGATTGCATGGTGCACTGAGTTCCATTGTTTCAGACAGAGACCCGAGATTCACATCGCGATTTTGGAAGAAGTTGCAAGATGCTTTAGGTACTAAACTTCATTTTAGTACAGCCTTTCATCCGTAGACGGACGGTCAATCCGAGAGAACTATTCAGATACTTGAGGACATGTTGAGATGTTGTGTTCTCGAGTTTGAAGGTACGTGGGAACGATACCTACCTTTGATTGAATTTGCTTATAATAATAGCTTTCAATCTAGTATCAAAATGGCACCCTACGAAGCTTTGTACGGTCGCAAATGTCAAACACCGTTGTATTGGACTGAGCTCAGTGAAAACAAAATATACGGGGTTGATTTGATCAAGGAAACTGAACAAAAAGTAGCTGTGATCAAAGATACTTTGAAAGCTGCCTCAGATCGACAAAAGTCTTATGCTGATTTAAAACGTAAAAATGTTGAATTTCAAGTCGGGGATCGAGTATTCTTGAAAGTTTCTCATGGAAGAAAGTACTCCGATTTGGTCAAAAAGGCAAACTTAGTCTGAGATTCATCGGACCTTATGAAATCACTGAACTATTGGGCTTGTTGCTTATAGATTAAAGTTGCCCTCTAAGTTAGAAAAGATACATGACGTATTTCATGTTTCGATGCTTCGTAAATACAGATCAGATCCGTCACATGTGATCACATCGTCAGAGATTGAAATCTGACCCGATTTGACATATGATGAGGAACCGATCCGTATCTTAGCTCGAGAAATGAAAGAGTTGAGAAACAAGAGGATTCCATTAATGAAAGTATTATGGAAAAGACACGGAGTTGAAGAGGCTACGTGGGAGCCTGAGGATTCAATGAAGCATCAATACCCAACCTTGTTTAACGGTAAGATTTTCGGGGACGAAAATCCTTAAAAGGGGGAGAGTTGTAACAGTCCGAATTTGACCCTAATCGGAACGGTGGTTTTGGGACCACGAATACGAGCCCAAGAAATATTTAAATATTATATTTTGTGTTTATTATATGTGAATTTATGTGTGAGAGTTTCAGAGAAAAATTTTATCGCTTAAGTATTGAATTTGATAAAAGTACTAAATCGCGTAAAGCGTAAAAGTTGCATTCTTTGGTGTAAAGTGCTAGAATGATGATGGCTTCTTAATTTGAGGTATTAAGTGGGTAAATATCCCATTTTATAAGTTAGTGGATGGCTTTTGACTAATATGCCATTATTATATGTAATAGTTTATTTTATTTTAAAGGTTATATTAGTAAATTAGTAAATAACCTATTATATACATAATAAAATAAAAGAAAAAGCCATTATCATCTCATTTTTTTCTTTGGCCGAATGTGGGAGAAAGAAAAAGGGGTTTTTGTTCCTTTGATTTTCGACAATTAGAAGTGCAAAATCAAGGTTAGTTTGCTTTCGATTTTTGTTAATTTTTACGTTTTTGAAATCGTTGCTTTGAACCGTAGCTAACCCATGTCTTAATTTGTAAATCTATGCATTATTGATGTTCGGCCATTGGTAAACTTATGTGGTTTATGATATTTGATGATTTGAAATTTAAGATAGGCTAAAGATTGATATGTTTTGTATTGGGAGTTTTAGTGAAATTGAATAAATAGGGCTAATTTGTAAAAATAAAATTTTAGAGGGACTCAATTACAAGATAAATGAAATGAGAGGGCTTATATAGTCCCTATGAATATTTACCCTTGTATAGTCTTGGCAAATTGTGTGTATTTTGTGTTTTGTACAATTAGGACTAAATAGTAAAAATGTGAAACCTTAAGGGTAAAATGGTAATTTGCTTATTTATGTGCTTAGGGACTAAATTGAGATGAAATGTACTTGAATGAGTTAAATTTTATTTGTTTAGATCAAGAACAAAGAAAACGAACTCGGATCGGGAAAATAAAAGTTGTCGACTAGTCGTTAACGTTGTCCGTCGATAGTCGAGGTAAGTCCTGTCAAATATGTCAAAGAATTAATTATGAATCGTTAAATGATGATGTTCGATGAATTTGAAGGTAAATTATTGTAGTAGCCGAATGTATATGTTAAATTGGCTTGAATGCATAAATTGACAATGTGATATGAATATGTATCTTTGATATATTATTTGGGAAAAATGTGAAGTATGTGATTGGTTTATAAATTATTTTGGGCTTATTGCCCAGCGGTGCCTTGTGCTTTAGTGATTTGATTCGGCTTAGTGCCTTACGTGCTTAGTGCCGGTGACATACTCGGGATTAGTGCCTAGCAGGCTTAGTGCCGGTGACATATTCAGCTTCGTTCCTAGCGTGCTTAGTGCCGGTGACATATTCAGCTTCGTGCTCAGCGTGCTTAGTGCCTATGACATATTCAAAGCTTCGTGCTCTAGCGTGCTTAGTGCCGGTGACATATTCGGGCTTCGTGCCTAGCAGGCTTAATGCCGGTGATACTTTAAAATGAAGAAACCATAAATTTTTCGAGTGTAATATAGTGAACTTATTGAGTTAAAAACTCAGGTAAGCTTAAATCTCAGTGAATTCATCAGAAGTAAGGTAAGTTGTGATTAATGTTACTTGAGTTGAAGTATCATATTAAGATTGGTGTTTTGTGTGATTGAGTTTATTAAGCGATATGTATGAATGGTATAAGATAGAATTTGAGCTTAAACGTGCTATTTTTGGGATGTATGGTTACTAGTAGAAATGCTAATAGTGGAAAGACTTTGAATATGATAATATAGTTGATATGAATGTTGCATCTATGTGACAAGGAGCATGTGATTCATGTAAAATACGTTTATACTATGGTTCGATGAATTATAGAATTATGGTAATGAAGTGTAAATGCTATGATTAACAAGCCGATAATATTTGGCCTCGCATAAATATAGATGTTATAAGTTTAAAGAAATAAAATTTAATCGCTCAATGTTATATCAAAGTTGCTTAAGACTTCATCGAGCTATTGAGCTTACTCGTATGTGTTTGTATTTACTTTATAGATCGTTGATTCAACTACGGGCTCAGGGGATCATCAAGAAAGTCGACCACACTATCACTCTCTTTGGTATATATATGTTTTGTAAACTTTTTGAATCAAAGGCATGTATAGGCTTTATTTTGATAAGTAATGAATGATGTTTGGTTTGTAAATATAAATATGGCCTTGCGAATAAGGCTGTTGCTTTTGGTTAAGTATGAGTTATATGTTGATATAATGGTTTGTTTTAAGTCCTTGATATAATATGTGTGCATATCATGTTTAGGAGTTAAATGTGGTTATATAGAATTGGTCATTTATAGGTAATATATATGTATAAGTATTGCCTATTTGGTTGTGAAAATTTTCTACTGAGATTATTACGTGCTTAGTTATAATTTCAAAGTTGATCATGGAAATGTTTATATTCATGTTTAGGTTGAAGATTTTGAGTTATAATTAGTATGTCCATTCGAATATAGCTAAAATATTGTGCTAGTTTGAGCTTGAGATAAATGAATTTTAATTATTAAATGTTCTATATGTTTATGTTATTATGATACAAGAGCTATATGGATGCTTATATACGATTATAGTTGCGTTATGTATGAAAAACAAGAGAATTTCGGATAGGTATTAATATAAAATTTTGTATGTGCGTTGATCTAAATTATTTTATGAAACATGAAACATGTTATGCAATATGTTTTGGTATATTTGGCCAAAGCTATCAACTGCATTTTTGATAATGTAATGAACTTGCATATCTTGACCATTTAGCCTGAAGTTTTGTTCATAAGGTTTGTTTTCTTAGTACTTAAAATGAATTGACTTTTGAAATGGGGTTACTTTATTAATTAGTTAAGTATGGTTTACTTGTTTATAAATTTCATATGTTAAGACCAACTTGTCGGGTGTGGTATATGGAATCGAGATTGTTGTATGACATTGTCGTAATGTCCTTTCAGGGTCTTTTTGTGTTTTTTGATGATTATAGTGTATATGATTTGAATTAAAGTATTAAGCATATATTATACAAGTGTAATTTGTAATCATTTGAGTAGAAGTTATGACTTATCAGGTAATGCCCGTAACCCTAATCTGGCGACGGGTAGGGGTTAAGGGGTGTTACATTTTATTGGTATCAGAGCTACGATTTAGTCGATTCTAGGACTACCGTAGTATGTAAGAGTCTAGCTATACATGCCTTTGAACTGTATATATGATAGTGTGGTGACTTCTGACAATTTCAATTGTATTTTATATAGTAAATGGATTCCGATCCCGATAGAGCCGTAGATGATGATGTGGAGAGTGTTGCGCCTGGTCTCGCACGTGGATCAGCGCCATTAGACTCTCGACCAGTTACGGGTAGCCACGAGGGAGAGGCTAAACAAGCCTTCTACCAAATGATGAATAAATGGTTTACCCAGTTTGTTCAGAATAATCCAGCTGTACAACAACCTCCACCCCCAAATAATCCAACTCCAGTACCTTCAGCACCCCCGATGATAGATCCAATGAGATCTAGCAGACCTCCCGTTGATAAAATTAGGAAATATGGGGCCGAAATATTCAAGGCCAATGATAATGATGATGCAGAACGAGCTGAGATGTGGCTTGATAACACTATTCGGGTACTTGATGAGTTATCTTTTACTCTAGATGAATGCCTAAAGTGTGCTATATCTCTACTTCGGGACACTGCCTATCACTGGTGGAACACACTGGTATCCGTAGTTCCTAAAGAAAAAAGTAACTTGGGACTTCTTCCAAATTGAGTTCCGTAAGAAATATATCAGTCAGAGATTCATCGATCAAAAACGAAAAGAATTTCTTCAACTAAAATAGGGCGAATGACCGTGATGTAATATGAACGAAAATTTGTCGACTTAGCGATATGCTAGAGAGTGTGTTTCTCTCAAGCCATTATGTGCAAAAGATTTGAAGACGGTTTGAATGAAGATATAAAGTTGTTGGTCAAGATTCTTGAAATCAAAGAGTTTGTGATACTAGTCGAGCGGGCTTGTAAGGTCAAGAGCTCGCAAAAGAGAAAAGAAAAGTGAAATAGAAGCTAGAGATACTGTAAGAGATCAACGAGTAAGACTTACCATTCGATGCCTAAAAAATTCAGAGATGACTCCAACCGACATAAATCTACTTCAGACTTACCTAGACGTGATCGACCTCCAGGGAGTTATCGAGCTACTTCGATAGCTAGTGTTGGTAACGCCCACGTGTCCGGTCGAGTGTAAACACCGCGGAAATGGCATTCGAAGTTGTAGGTTCGTGATCGGCCCCGCTTAAATGTGGATTGTCGGACCATTTTATTCAAGAGTGCCCGATGTTAGCCGTAATGTATACGATTCTGTAATATTAGACCGAGCAAAGACACCAAAGACGGGTCGACCACCCAAACATTCCAGTAATGTAGGTGGAAGTTAGAGAGGGACGAAAGACACTGTAGTTTGATCAGAGGCCCGAGCACTAGCTAGAGCTTATGCTACACGAGCCAGAGGGGATGTTTCCTCCCCTGATGTCATCACCGGTACTTTCACCCTTTATGATACTACTGTGATTGCATTGATTGATCCCGGTTCGACTCATTCATATGTGTGTGAAACTCTAGTATTCTTGTAAGACTCGCCAATTGAGTCTCTTGAGTTTGTGATTCGTGTGTCCAACCCTCCGGTAGATGTGTACTTGTTAATAAAGTGTGTAGAGGTTGCCCGCTGATGATTCGAGATTATTGTTTCCAACTGATTTAATGTTGTTCCTTTCGATGAGTTCGATATAATTTTGGGAATGGACCGTTAACTTCACATGATGCAAGGTGAATTACAAAAGAAAGCTTATTGATTTGAGATGTCAGAACGACGAGATCATCAGAATTGAATCCAGTGATTTAAGTGGTTTTCCTACAATAATATCCTCGATGTTGGCCCGAAAGTATGTGAGAAAAGGGTGCGAAGCTTATTTGGCCTATTATCGGATAATAAAGTGTCCGAAAAGCGATTGAATCAGCACTTGTGTGTGAATACCGGATGTGTTTCTCAAGAACTACCAAGTTTACCCTCATTATGAGAGATTGAGTTTGGCATTGAATTAGCACCAAAATGACTCGATCTCGATAGCCCCATATCGATGGCACCCATCGAGTTAAAAGAGTTGAAAGCACAGTTGCAAGAGTTAACAGATAAGGGCTTTGCACGAATCGAAGTTTTCTCTTTGGGTGCACCAATCCTTTTGTGAAGAAAAAGATGGAACAATGCGGATGTGTATTGATTATCGACAATCTAATAAGATAACTATAAAGAATAAGTACTCGCTACCTCGAATTGATGATTTGTTTGATCAATTGAAAGGGTTTCAGATTTTCAAGATAGATTTGAGATCGGGTTATTATCGGCCAGTGAGTCGAGATACAAATGTGCCAAAGATCGCAATCCGCACGAGGTACGGACATTTTGAGTTTTTGGTTATGCCTTTTGGGCTTACTAATGCACCTGCTATTTTTATGGATTTGATGAATCGGGTTTTTAGACAGTTTTTGGATCGATTTGTAGTAGTGTTTATTGATGATATACTGATCTACTCCAAAGATGAAATCGAGCATGCTGAGCATTTGAGATTAGTGCTACAAACTTTGTGAAATCAGCAGTTGTATGCGAAGTTTAGTAAGTGTGAGTTCTAGATGAAAGAGGTCAGCTTTTTGGGACATGTTGTTTCAGCATCAGGTATTCGAGTTGATCCGAACAAAATCTCAGCTATACTTGATTGGAAGCCACCAAAAATGTTCGAGATTCAAGTTTTCGACTTGCGCTACTACAGACGGCTTGTGAAAGGTTTTTCAGTAATAGCTACACCTTTGACAAAGCTACTACGTAAAGATGTCAAGTTCGAGTGGTCAAAAATTGTCGAAAAAGTTTCGATCGCTTGAAAGCCCTTTTGACTAAGCTCTTGTTAGCTCAAATGAATCCGTAAAGAATTTGTTGTGTATTCGATGCTTCCTTAAGTGGTTTGGGCTGTATTGATGCGGAAGGCAAAATAGTAGCTTACGCTTCGAGACAATTGAAACCGCATGAAAGAAATTACCCGATGCATGATTTAGAGCTTGCAACCATTGTGTTTGCACTGAATATTTGGCGTCATTACTTATTCGGTGAGAAATGTCATGTTTACTCAGATCACAAAAGTCTGAAGTATTTGATGACTTAAAAAGACCTGAATTTAAGACAGCGCAGATGGTTGGAATTACTAAAAGATTACGAATTGGTAATTGACTATCATCCGGGAAAAGCTAACGTTGTTACAGATGCACTAAGTCAAAAATCATTGTTTGCTCTTCGTACGTTGAACGCACATATGGTTATGTCTAGTGATGGTTCGATCATAGCTGAGATGAAGGGTAGACCATTGTTTATTCAGCAAATTAATGATGCACAGAAAGTTGACAAAGATATGATTTCTAGACGAGCACAGGTGAAAATAATACAGAGTTAGAGTTTCAATTGATAAAATGACTGCTTGAACTATAAAGTCCGATTGTATACCGAGAAATGCCGACTTGATTCGGATGGTATTGGATGAAGCTCATAATAGTCAAATGTCGATACATCCGGTAGCACAAAGATGTATAATGATTTGAAATAGTTCTATTGGTGGTCGGCATGAAACGGATATATCTCAATTTGTTTCTAAATTCTTAGTTTGTCGCTAGTAAAAGTCGAGCATCAAGTGCCATCCTGACTACTTCACCAATCATGATACTTGAATGGAAATGGGATAGAATTACAATGGATTTTGTATCCGGTCTCCCTATGACACCGAGTAAGAAAGATGTCGTTCGGGTTATAGTTGATAGATCGACTAAATCACCACTTTGTGCCGGTCAGATGCATTATTCACTCGATAAACTTGCTGAATTGTATGTATCACAGATTGTGAGATTGCATGGTGTACCAAGTTCCATTGTTTCAAGACGAGACCCGAGATTCACATCGCGGTTTTGGAAGAAGTTGCAAGATGCTTTAGGTACTAAACTTCATTTTAGTACAGCCTTTCATCCGCAGACTGACGGTCAATCAGAGAGAACTATTCAGATACTTGAGGACATGTTGAGATGTTGTGTTCTCGAGTTTGAAGGTACGTGGGAATGATATCTACCTTTGATTGAATTTGCTTATAATAATAGCTTTCAATCTAGTATCAAAATGGCGCCCTACGAAGCTTTGTACGGTCGTAAATGTCGAACACCGTTGTATTGGACTGAGCTCAGTGAAAACAAAATACACGGGTTGATTTGATCAAGGAAATCAACAAAAGTGGTCGTGATCGAGATACTTTGAAAGTCGCCTCGATCAAAAAATTCTTATGCCGATTTAAACGTAAAGATGTTGAATTTCAAGTCGGGGATCGAGTATTCTTGAAAGTTTCTCCGTGGAAGAAAGTACTCAATTTGGTCGAAAAGGCAAACTTAGCCCGAGATTCATCGGACCTTATGAAATCACTAAACGTATTGGGCCTGTTGCTTATAGATTAAAGTTGCCTTCTAAGTTAGAAAAGATACATGACGATTTCATGTTTCGATGCTTCAGAAGTACATATCGATCCGCTACATGTGATCACAATGCACGAGATTGAAATCAACCCGATTTGACATATGATGAAGAACCGATCCGTATCTTAGCTCGAGAAATGAAAGAGTTGAGAAACAAGAGGATTCCATTAGTGAAAGTATTATGGAATTGACACGGAGTTGAAGAGGCTACGTGGGAGCCTGAGGATTCAATGAAGCAACAATACCCAAACTTGTTTAACGGTAAGATTTTCGGGGACGAAAATCGTTAAGAGGGGGAGAGTTGTAACAGTCCGAATTTGACCCTAATCGGAACGGTGGTTTTGGGACCACGAATCCAAGCCCGAGAAATATTTAAATATTATATTTTGTGTTTATTATATGTGAATTTATGTGTGAAAGTTTCAGAGAAAAATTTTATCGCTTAAGTATTGAATTTGATAAAAGGACTAAATCACGAAAGCATAAAAGTTGCATCTTTGGTGTAAAGTGCTAGAATGATGATGGCTTCTTAATTTGAGGTATTAAGTGGGTAAATATCCCATTTTATAAGTTATTGGATGGCTTTTGACTAATATGCCATTATTATATGTAATAGTTTATTTTATTTTAAAGGTTATATTAGTAAATTAGTAAATAACCTATTATATACATAATAAAAGAAAAGAAAAGCCATTATCATCTCATTTTGTTCTTTGGCCGAATGTGGGAGAAAGAAAAGGGTTTTTGTTCCTTTGATTTTCGACAATTAGAAGTGCAAAATCAAGGTTAGTTTGATTTTGGTTTTGTTAATTTTACGCTTTTGAAATCGTTGCTTTGAACCGTAGCTAACCCATGTCTTAATTTGTAAATCTATGCATTATTGATGTTCTACCATTGATAAACTTATGTGGTTTATGATATTTGATGATTTGAAATTTAAGATAGGCTAAAGATTGATATGTTTTGTATTGGGAGTTTTAGTGAAATTGAATAAATAGGGCTAATTTGTAAAAATAAAATTTTAGAGGGACTTAATTACAAAATAAATGAAATGAGAGGG
Organism: Gossypium rotundifolium; assembly: GCA_025506655.1. NCBI lineage: Eukaryota > Viridiplantae > Streptophyta > Magnoliopsida > Malvales > Malvaceae > Gossypium > Gossypium rotundifolium. Next base: position 102,910,989 of record CP106733.1, on the reverse strand, counting down.
CTTATAAAGTCCTTAGGAATGTTCGCCCTTGTATAGTCTTGGCAAATTGTGTGTATTTTGTGTTTTGTACAATTAGGACTAAATAGTAAAAATGTGAAACCTTAAGGGTAAAATGGTAATTTGCTTATTTATGTGCTTAGGGACTAAATTGAGATGAAATGTACTTGAATGAGTTAAATTTTTATGTGTTTAGATCAAGAACAAAGAAAAACGAACTTGGATCGGGGAAAAACAAAAGTTATCAACTAGCCGGTTAACGTTGTCTGTCGAAAGTCAAGGTAAGTCCTTAAGCTGAAATATGTCAAAGAATTAATTATGAATCTGTTAAATGATGATGTTCGATGAATTTGAAGGTAAATTATTGTAGTAGCCGAATGTATATGGTTAAATTGGCTTGAATGCATAAATTGACAATGTGATATGAATATGTATCTTTGGTATATTATTTGGGAAAAATGTGAAGTATGGGATTGGTTTATGAATTATTTTGGGCTTATTGCCTAGCGTGCCTTGTGCTTGATTTGATTCGGCTCGTGCCTAGCAGGTGCTTAGTGCCTGGTGACATATTCGCTTAATGCCTAATGGGCTTAGTGTCGGTGACATATTCAAAGCTTCGTGCTCAGCGTGCTTAGTGCCGATGACATATTCAAAGCTTCGTGCCTCAGCGTGCTTAGTGCCGTGACATATTCAAGCTTCGTGCCTAGCGTGCTTAGTGCCTGGTGACATATTCGGCTTCGTGCTCTAGCGTGCTTAATGCCGGTGATACTTTAAAACGAAGAAACCATAAATTTTTCTAGTGTAATATAGTGAACTTATTGAGTTAAAAACTCAGGTAAGCTTAAATCTCAGTGAATTCATCAGAAGTAAGGTAAGTTGTGATTAATGTTACTTGAGTTGAAGTATCATATTAAGATTGGTGTTTTGTGTGATTGAGTTTATTAAGCGATATGTATGAATGGTATAAGATAGAATTTGAGCTTAAACGTGCTATTTTTGGGATGTATGGTTACTAGTAGAAATGCTAATAGTGGAAAGACTTTGAATATGATAATATAGTTGATATGAATGTTGCATCTATGTGACAAGGAGCATGTGATTCATGTAAAATACGCTTATACTATAGGTCGATGAATTATAGGATTATGGTAATGAAGTGTAAATGCTATGATTAACAAGTCGATAATATTTGGCCTCGCATAAATATAGATGTTATAAGTTTAAAGAAATAAAATTTAATCGCTCAATGTTATATCAAAGTTGCATAAGACTTCATCGAGCTATTGAGCTTACTCGTATGTGTTTGTATTTCGCTTTATAGATCGTTGATTCAACTACGCCTGGGGATCATCAAGAAAGTCGACCACACTATCACTCTCTTTGGTGTATATATATGTTTTGTAAACTTTTGAATCAAAGGCATGTATAGGCTTTATTTTGATAAGTAATGAATGATGTTTGGTTTGTAAATATAAATATGGCCTTGCGAATAAAATGTTGCTTTTGGTTAAGTATGAGTTATATGTTGATATAATGGTTTGTTTTAAGTCCTTGATATAATATGTGTGCATATCATGTTTAGGAGTTAAATGTGGTTATATAGAATTGGTCATTTATAGGTAATATATATGTATAAGTATTGCCTATTTGGTTGTGAAAATTTTCTACTGAGATTATTACGTGCTTAGTTATAATTTCAAAGTTGATCATGGAAATGTTTATATTCATGTTTAGGTTGAAGATTTTGAGTTATAATTAGTATGTCCATTCAATATAGCTAAAATATTGTGCTAGTTTGAGCTTGAGATAAATGAATTTTAATTATTAGATGTTCTATATGTTTATGTTATTATGATACAAGAGCTATATGGATGCTTATATACGATTATAGTTGAGTTATGTATGAAAAACAAGAGAATATCTGATAGGTATTAATATAAAATTTTGTATGTGCATTGATCTAAATTATTTTATGAAACATGAAACATGTTATGCAATATGTTTTGGTATATTTGGCCAAAGCTATCAACTGCATTTTTGATAATGTAATGAACTTGCATATCTTGACCATTTAGCCTGAAGTTTTGTTCATAAGGTTTGTTTTCTTAGTACTTAAAATGAATTGTCTTTTGAAATGGGGTTACTTTATTAATTAGTTAAGTATGGTTTACTTGTTTATAAATTTCATATGTTAAGACCAACTTGTCGGGTGTGGTATATGGAATCGAGATTGTTGTATAACATTGTCGTAATGTACTTTCGTGGTCTTTTGTGTTTTTGATGATTATAGTGTATATGATTTGAATTAAAGTATTAAGCATATATTATACAAGTGTAATTTGTAATCATTTGAGTAGAAGTTATGACTTATCGTGTAATGCCCGTAACCCTAATCTGGCACGGGTAGGGGTTAAGGGTGTTACATTTTATTGGTATCGAGCTACGATTTAGTCGATTCTAGGACTACCGTAGTATGTAAGAGTCTAGCTATACATGCCTTTGAACTGTATATATGATAGTGTGGTGACTTCGACAATTTCAATTGTATTTTATATAGTAAATGGATTCCATCCCGATAGAGCCGTAGATGATGATGTGGAGAGTGTTATACTGGTTTCGCACGTGGATCGGCATTATTAGACTTTCGACCGATTACGGGTAGCCACGAGGAGAGGCTAAACAAGCCTTCTACCAAATGATGAATGAATGGTTTACCGAAGTTTGTTCGTAATAATCCAATTGCATAACAACCTCTTTGTTCGTAATAATCCAATTGTACAACAACCTCCACCCCAAATAATCCAACTCCTGACCTTCAAAGACTTCGATGATAGATCCAATGAGATCTAGTAGACCTCCGCTGATAAAATTAGAAATATGTGGCCGTGATATTCAAGGCCAATGATAATGATGATGCGTAACGAGCCGAGATGTGGCTTGATAACACTATTCGGTACTTGATGAGTTATCTTTACTCGGATGAATGCCTAAAGTGTGCTATATCTCTACTTTGGGACACCGCTTATCACCGTGGAACACACCGTATCCGTAGTTCCTAAAGAAAAAGTAACTTGGGACTTCTTCCAAATTGAGTTCCGTAAGAAATATATCAGTCAGAGATTCATCGATCAAAAACGAAAAGAATTTCTTCAACTAAAATAGGGGCGAATGACTGTGACAGAATATGAACGAAAATTTGTCGACTTAGTAGATATGCTAGAGAGTGTGTTTCACCGAAGCCATTATGTGCAAAAGATTTGAAGACGGTTTGAATGAAGATATAAAGTTGTTGGTCAAGATTCTTGAAATCAAAGAGTTTGTGATACTAGTCGAGCGGGCTTGTAAGGTCAAGAGCTCGCAAAAGAGAAAAGAAAAGTTGAAATAGAAGCTAGAGATACTCGTAAGAGATCAACGAGTAAGACTTACCATTCGATGCCTAAAAATTCGTAGATGACTCCAACCGACATAAATCTACTTTAGACTTACCTAGACGTGATCGACCTCCGTGGAGTTATCGAGCTACTCGATAGCTAGTGTTGGTAACGCTCCACAGACCGGTCGAGTGTAAACATCATGGAAATGGCATTCTAGAAGTTGTAGGTTCGTGATCTATCCCCGCTTAAATGTGGATTGCTCGGACTATTTTATTCAAGAGTGCCCGATGCTAGCCGTAATGTAATACGATCTGTAATATTAGACCGAGTAGCACACCAAAGACGGGTCACCACCCAAACATTCCAAAGAATGTAGGTGGAAGTTAGAGAGGACGAAAGACATCAGAGTTTGATCGAGGCCCGAGCACTAGCTAGAGCTTATGCTACACGAGCCAGAGGGGATGTTTCCTCCCCTGATGTCATCACCGGTACTTTCACCCTTTATGATACTACTGTGATTCATTGATTGATCCTGGTTCGACTCATTCATATGTGTGTGAAACTCTAGTATTCGGTAAGACTCTGCCAATTGAGTCTACTGAGTTTGTGATTCGTGTATCCAACCCTCTGGGTAGATGTGTACTTGTTAATAAAGTGTGTAGAGGTTACCCGTTGACGATTCGAGATTATTGTTTCCCAACTGATTTAATGTTGTTGCTTTTCGATGAGTTCGATATAATTTTGGGAATGGACTGGTTAACTTCACATGATACAGTGGTGAATTACAAAAGAAAGCTTATTGATTTGAGATGTCAGAACGACAAGATCATCAGAATTGAATCCAGTGATTTAAGTGGGTTTCCTACAATAATATCCTCGATGTTGGCCCGAAAGTATGTGAGAAAAGGGTGCGTTTATTTGGCCTATTATCGGATAATAAAGTGTCCGAAAAGCGTATTGAATCTGCATTGTGTGTGAATACCCATATGTGTTTCCTGAAGAACTACCGGGTTTACCCCCATTATGAGAGATTGAGTTTGGCATTGAATTAGCATAAAAAATGACTCCATTCTCGATAGCCCCATATCGATGGCACCCATCGAAGTTAAAAGAGTTGAAAGCACAGCTTGCAATAGTTAATGATAAGGGCTTTGCACGATCGAAGTTTTTCTCCTTGGGTGCACCAATCCTTTTGTGAAGAAAAAGATGGAACAATGCGATGTGTATTGATTATCGACAACCTAATAAGGTAACTATAAAGAATAAGTACTGCTACTCCTGATTGATGATTTGTTTGATCAATTGAAAGGGTTTCAGATTTTCAAGATAGATTTGAGATCGGGTTATTATCGGCCAGAGTCGAGATATCGTATGTGCCAAAGACGCAATCCCACGAGGTACGTACATTTTGAGTTTTTGGTTATGCCTTTTAGGCTTACTAATGCACCTCGCTATTTTTATGGATTTGATGAATCGGGTTTTAGACAATTTTGGATCGATTTGTAGTAGTGTTTATTGATGATATACCGATCTACTCCAAAGATGAAATCGAGCATGCCGAGCATTTGAGATTAGTGCTACAAACTTTATGTAAATTAGCAGCTTGTATGCTAAGTTTAGTAAGTGTGAGTTCTAGATGAAAGAGGTCACTTTTTGGGACATGTTGTTTCAAAGATCGTATTCGAGTTGATCCAACAAAATCTCGATTATACTTGATTGGAAGCCACCAAAATGTTCCGAGATTCAAGTTTTCGGGACTTGCGCTACTACAGACGGTTTAGAAAGGTTTTTCAGAATAGCTACACCTTTGACAAAGCTACTACGTAAAGATGTCAAGTTCGAGTGGTCAAAAATTGTCGTAAAAGTTTCGATCGCTTGAAAGCCCTTTGACTAAGCTCTTGTTAGCTCAACTTAATCGGGTAAAGAATTTGTTGTGTATTCGATGCTTCCTTAAGTGGTTTGGGTGTGTATTGATGCGGAAGGCAAAATAGTAGCCTACGCTCGAGACAATTGAAACCGCATGAAAGAAATTACCCGATGCATGATTTAGAGCTTGCAACCATTGTGTTCAGACCGAATATTTGGCGCCATTACTTATTCAAGAGAAATGTCATGTTTACTCGGATCACAAAAGTCTCAAGTATTTGATGACTTAAAAGACCTGAATTTAAGACAGTAGCAGATGGTTGGAATTACTAAAAGATTACGAATTGGTAATTGACTATCATCCTGAAAAGCTAACGTTGTTACGTATGCACTAAGTCAAAAATCATTGTTTGCTCTTCGACGTTGAATGCATATATGGTTATGTCTAGTGATGGTTCGATCATAGCTGAGATGAAGGGTAGACCATTGTTTATTCAGCAAATTAATGATGCATAGAAAGTTGACAAAGATATGATTTCTAGACGAGCACAGTGTGAAAATAATACAGAGTTAGAGTTTCGAATTGATAAAAATGACTGTTTGAACTATAAAGGCCGATTGTGTATACCGAGAAATGCTGACTTGATTCAGATGGTATTGGATGAAGCTCATAATAGTCAAATGTCGATACATCCGGGTAGCACAAAGATGTATAATGATTTGAAATAGTTCTATTGGTGGTCGGCATGAAACGGATATATCCGAATTTGTTTCTAAATTTTTAGTTTGTCGCTAGTAAAAGTCGAGCATCAAGTGCCATCCGGACTACTTCAGCCAATCATGATACTTGAATGGAAATGGGATAGAATTACAATGGATTTTGTATCCGGTCTCCCTATGACACCGAGTAAGAAAGATGTCGTCTGGTTATAGTTGATAGATCGACTAAATCACTCACTTTGTGCCGGTTAGATGCACTATTCACTGATAAACTTGCTAAATTGTATGTATCATAGATTGTGAGATTGCATGGTGTACCGAGTTCCATTGTTTCGCATGAGACCCGAGGTTCACATCGCGTTTTGGAAGAAGTTGCAAGATGCTTTAGGTACTAAACTTCATTTTAGTACAGCCTTTCATCCGCAGACTGACGGTCAATCAGAGAGAACTATTCAGATACTTGAGGACATGTTGAGATGTTGTGTTCTCGAGTTTGAAGGTACGTGGGAACGATATCTACCTTTGATTGAATTTGCTTATAATAATAGCTTTCAATCTAGTATCAAAATGGTGCCCTACGAAGCTTTGTACGGTCGCAAATGTCGAACACCGTTGTATTGGACTGAGCTCAGTGAAAACAAAATACACAGGGTTGATTTGATCAAGGAAATCCGAACAAAAGTGGTCGTGATCGAGATACTTTGAAAGCTGCCTCAGATCAACAAAATTCTTATGCTGATTTAAAACGTAAAGATGTTGAATTTCAAGTCGGGGATCGAGTATTCTTGAAAGTTTCTCCGTGGAAGAAAGTACTCGAATTGGTTGAAAGGCAAACTTAGCCCGAGATTCATCTGACCTTATGAAATCACTAAACGATTGGGCTGTTGTTTATAGATTAAAGTTGCCCTCTGTTAGAAAAGATACATGACGATTTCATGTTTCGATGCTTAGTAAGTACATATCGATCCGCTACATGTGATCACACTGCCGAGATTGAAATCGATCCGATTTGACATATGATGAAGAACCGATCCGTATCTTAGCTCGAGAAATGAAAGAGTTGAGAAACAAGAGGATTCCATTAGTGAAAGTATTATGGAATAGACACGAGTTGAAGAGGCTACGGGGGCCCGAGGATTCAATGAAGCAACAATACCCAAACTTGTTTAATCGGTAAGATTTTCGGGACGAAAATCCTTAAGGGGAGAGTTGTAACATCAATTTGACCCTAATCGAACGGTGGTTTTGGGACCACTTAATCCAAGCCCGAGAAATATTTAAATATTATATTTTGTGTTTATTATATGTGAATTTATGTGTGAAAGTTTCAGAGAAAAATTTTATCGCTTAAGTATTGAATTTGATAAAAAGGACTAAATCGCGTAAAGCATAAAAGTTGCATTCTTTGGTGTAAAGTGCTAGAATGATGATGGCTTCTTAATTTGAGGTATTAAGTGGGTAAATATCCCATTTTATAAGTTATTGGATGGCTTTTGACTAATATGCCATTATTATATGTAATAGTTTATTTTATTTTAAAGGTTATATTAGTAAATTAGTAAATAACCTATTATATACATAATAAAAGAAAAGAAAAAGCCATTATCATCTCATTTTGTTCTTTGGCCGAATGTGGGAGAAAGAAAAAAGGGTTTTTTGTTCCTTTGATTTTCGGCAATTAGAAGTGCAAAATCAAGGTTAGTTTGATTTTGGTTTTTGTTAATTTTTAAGTTTTTGAAATCGTTGCTTTGAACCGTAGCTAACCCATGTCTTAATTTGTAAATCTATGCATTATTGATGTTCGGCCATTGATAAACTTATGTGGTTTATGATATTTGATGATTTGAAATTTAAGATAGGCTAAAGATTGATATGTTTTGTATTGGGAGTTTTAGTGAAATTGAATAAATAGGGCTAATTTGTAAAAATAAAATTTTAGAGGGACTTAATTACAAAATAAATGAAATGAGAGGGCTTATAAAGTCCTTAGGAATGTTTGGCCCTTGTATAGTCTTGGCAAATTGTGTGTATTTTGTGTTTTGTACAATTAGGACTAAATAGTAAAAATGTGAAACCTTAAGGGTAAAATGGTAATTTGCTTATTTATGTGCTTAGGGACTAAATTGAGATGAAATGTACTTGAATGAGTTAAATTTTTATGTGTTTAGATCAAGAACAAAGAAAAACGAACTTGGATCGGGGAAAAACAAAAGTTGTCAACTACTTGCTAACGTTGTCCGTCGAAAGTCAAGGTAAGTCCTGTCAAATATGTCAAAGAATTAATTATGAATCATTAAATGATGATGTTCGATGAATTTGAAGGTAAATTATTGTAGTAGCCGAATGTATATGGTTAAATTGGCTTGAATGCATAAATTGACAATGTGATATGAATATGTATCTTTGATATATTATTTGGGAAAAATGTGAAGTATGGGATTGGTTTATGAATTATCTCTGCTTATTGCCCAGCGTGCCTTGTGCCGGGATTTGATTCGCTCTGTGCCTAGCGTGCTTAGTGCCTGTGACATATTCGCTTAATGCCTAGCGGCTTAGTGTCGGTGACATATTCAGAGCTTCGTGCTCATCGTGCTTAGTGCCTGGTGACATATTCAAAGCTTCGTGCCAGCGTGCTTAGTGCCGGTGACATATTCAAGCTTCGTGCCTCAGCGTGCTTAGTGCCAATGACATATTCGGGCTTCGTTTCAGCGTGCTTAATGCCTAAGTGATACTTTAAAACGAAGAAACCATAAATTTTTCTAGTGTAATATAGTGAACTTATTGAGTTAAAACTCGTAAGCTTAAATCTCGGTGAATTCATCGTAAGTAAGGTAAGTTGTGATTAATGTTACTTGAGTTGAAGTATCATATTAAGATTGGTGTTTTGTGTGATTGAGTTTATTGCGATATGTATGAATGGTATAAGATAGAATTTGAGCTTAAACGTGCTATTTTTGGGATGTATGGTTACTAGTAGAAATGCTAATAGTGGAAAGACTTTGAATATGATAATATAGTTGATATGAATGTTGCATCTATGTGACAAGGAGCATGTGATTCATTTAAAATACGCTTATACTATGGGTCGATGAATTATAGGATTATGGTAATGAAGTGTAAATGCTATGATTAATGTCGATAATATTTGGCCTTGCATAAATATAGATGTTATAAGTTTAAAGAAATAAAATTTAATCGCTCAATGTTATATCAAAGTTGCATAAGACTTATCGAGCTATTGAGCTTACTCGTATGTGTTTGTATTTCGCTTTATAGATCGCTGATTCAACTACGGCCTCGGGGATCATCAAGAAAGTCCACCACACTATCACTCTCTTTGGTATATATATGTTTTGTAAACTTTTTGAATCAAAGGCATGTATAGGCTTTATTTTGATAAGTAATGAATGATGTTTGGTTTGTAAATATAAATATGGCCTTGCGAATAAGGCTGTTGCTTTTGGTTAAGTATGAGTTATATGTTGATATAATGGTTTGTTTTAAGTCCTTGATATAATATGTGTGCATATCATGTTTAGGAGTTAAATGTGGTTATATAGAAGTGGTCATTTATAGGTAATATATATGTATAAGTATTGCCTATTTGGTTGTGAAAATTTTCTACTGAGATTATTACGTGCTTAGTTATAATTTCAAAGTTGATCATGGAAATGTTTATATTCATGTTTAGGTTGAAGATTTTGAGTTATAATTAGTATGGCCATTCGAATATAGCTAAAACATTGTGCTAGTTTGAGCTTGAGATAAATGAATTTTAATTATTAAATGTTGTATATGTTTATGTTATTATGATACAAGAGCTATATGGATGCTTATAAACGATTATAGTTGAGTTATGTATGAAAAACAAGTGGGTATCAGATAGGTAATAATATAAAATTTTGTATGTGCGTTGATCTAAATTATTTTATGAAACATGAAACATGTTATGCAATATGTTTTGGTATATTTGGCCAAAGCTATCAACTGCATTTTTGATAATGTAATGAACTTGTATATCTTGACCATTTAGCCTGAAGTTTTGTTCATAAGGTTTGTTTTCTTAGTACTTAAAATGAATTGACTTTTGAAATGGAGTTACTTTATTAATTAGTTAAGTATGGTTTACTTATTTATAAATTTCATATGTTAAGACCAACTTGTCCAAAGGTGGTATATGGAATCTGGATTGTTGTATGACATTGCCATAATGTACTTTCGTGGTCTTTTGTGTTCTTTGATGATTATAGTGTATATGATTTGAATTAAAGTATTAAGCATATATTATACAAGGGTACAAATAGACAAATACAAGTGGTCTTTAACCATACATACATGCGATTATATATGTATTACCATAATGTATACGATAAAGAAGGAGGATTTTAAATGCTAGATCTAAAACATATCTTTCCGTAGACCGGTACTAAGTACTCTCGTTTCGGTTCTTTAGCGGGTTTATTGATAGAGATCAATCGCTTCTTCCAAATGTTTCAAAAAGTAGGCATGCGACGTTCACGCCTGCCTTTATCTCTAAAGATAGGGTGCTTAACCACCCAACGGCTATTCCATCCCCGTGTCCATTGAACCCGCCTCAATAATCCTCCTTTTGCCGGATTATTGCCAATGTAATCATAAAAAGCTAATTTTTCAGGAATTTTAGACCAAGCTTCTGATAATGTAATCATTTGAGTAGAAGTTATGACTTATCTGGTAATGCCCGTAACCCTAATCTGGCGACGGGTAGGGGTTACGGGATGTTACAATACAGGTACCATGTTTACGTTACAAGTATGAAAATGTTAAGTATCATAAGACATGTAAGAATCAAGTATGAGTAAGTAAGCTTTATAGCTGAAATTATGATACCATTGTAATCTAAATGGCTTATGTTAAGCAAGTATATTGATACGTGTTGTACATACAAACTTACTAAGCTATATGCTTACGTTATGATTCTTTCTTACAATGCAGTCCCACCAAGCTAACTAGTGGATCATTAAAGTCAGAGCTCGCAGCACACTATCAACTCTTATTTTGGTATAGCCAAGTTATTTTACTAAGTCTGGCATGTATAGGAAGCATTCATTTTGTGTATATGCTTTAATAAAGGCCATTATATAGGCCATCAAGTTCATTATTCTTTTGTATTTGACTAAGTTTGTATGTTTATTGAGATCAATGAAGCATGTAGTATTATTGATGAAAGATGGGTTGTTATTGCATTGTTGATTTGAGTTTAAGTATGATCTTCTTTCGTGGTGGCAAATGGCTTGGTAAATAGCATTTAAGTGTGTAAGACGGTTGGACACACTCAAGTGATTCAAGGTCGTGTTAACCCCGCACCTTAGTATTATTAATTAGAATAGGCCACGGCAAATCCCACTACTGTGTGTATGACGGTAAGACACACGGTTTGGACATGGGCGCAGCCTAGACCGTGTTAATTTAGTCAAGATATCAAGGATTAGCACAAGGTCTAAGGCCACAGGCGTGTCATGGCCATGTGAAATTAGTCACTAACCTCCCACGGTTGGAAGACATGGGCGTGTCTAAGCCATGTGGAAATAGTCAGTAGCTCTCCACGGTTTGAGGGCATGGGCGTGCTTAAGGGTACACGGGCGTGTTCCAAGTCACACGAGCGTGTGAACCCACTTCAAAAATGAGTTATTTGATTTAATTCCAAAAGTTTTCTGACATGACTTAAAGGCCTCGTAGGCCCTTGTTATATATGTTGACTAAGAAAGTGAAGTTTTTAAGTTGGAGCGAAATTTTATAGCCCATAAGTACATGTTTCAATGAGTTCAAGCATAGTAATGTCTCGTACCCAGACCTAGTATCAGTCTTGGGTCCGGGGTGTTACGTTTAGTGGTATCAGAGCTACGATTTAGTCAATTCTAGGACTAACATAGCACCAGCATGAGTCTAGCTATACATGCCATACGTAAGAATGTTTTTATAATGATAGTGTGACGACTCCTGACGACTTAAATTATGTTTATACATATAGTAAATGGATCCTGAAAGAGCTGAGGTAGATGATGTAGAAAGTAATGCACTAAGGATCCTGAAAGAGGTGAGGTAGATGATGTAGAAAGTAATGCACTAACTCCCGCAGAAGGGACAGTGCCATATGAGAATGAGAATAGACCCACTACGGTAAGTCAAGGAGGGGGAGGAGAAGAGGCTAGAGAAGCCTTCCTCCATATGATGAATGCCTGGTACACAGAGTTCATTCGAGCGAACCCGAATGCACAACCCCCTCCACCCCCACCTGTTCCACAACCTACTCCAGTAGCCCCTCAAATAGTAGAGGAGGTAAGAGGAGGTAAACCTCGAATTGATAGGATCAGGAAGCATGGGCCAGAAGAATTCCAAGCTAGAAAAGATGATGATCCAGAAGGAGCGGAGTTCTAGTTAGAAAATACCATCAGGGTATTTAACGAGTATGCCCCACACTCGATGAATGCATGAAGTGTGTAGTCTCTCTTAAGAGATTCTGCTACCAATGGTGGAACACCTTTGTGTCGGTGTTACCAAGGGAAAAGATTTCATGGGAATTCTTCCAAGAAGAGTTTAAGAAAAAATATATCAGCCATAGATTTGTAGACCAAAAGTGGAAAGAATTTCTAGAGTTGAAGCAAGGCAAGATGTCAGTAACTAATTATGAGCAAGAGTTTGTACGACTCAGCAAGTATGCTCACTAATGTGTGTCCACTGAGGCCATTATGAGTAAAAGGTTTGAAAATGCTTTAAACGAGGACATTAAGCTGGTTGTTGCTGTCCTTGAATTAAAAGAATTTGTTGTGCTAGTGGAAAGGGCTTGTAAAGTCGAAGAACTAGTAAAAGAGAAGAAGAAATTTGAAATGGAGTCTCGCGATTCTAGAAAGAGACATTGGAACAAGTTGTTCCAATCGTTGTCCAAGAAGTCAAGAGATTTCTCTACTCGAACAACTACTTCCACTGGATTTTCAAGAAAAGACAAGAGTAAATAGTATTTGGGAAATAAAGCACAGACGACTCCAGTTGCAAGTGTTGGGAATTTTAGACCTGACAGACCTGAATATCCACAATGTGGTAGACGCCATTTGGGAGAATGTCGAGCACATAAAAATGTATGTTTTAGATGTGGTTACCAAGACCATTTCATAAAAGATTGTCCAGTGATGACTAAGGAAGAGAGAACTCAGAACCCGAGATCTAGGAGTATGGTCAGAGGGAGACCGCAAAGGAACCCGGGAAGTGGGGCAAGTGGAAGAGGTAACCCCAGAGAGCAGGCTGTGAAACCCGAGGGTAGAGTGCCTGCAAGGACTTATGCCATTCACACTCGCGAAGAGGCATCTTCCCCTGATGTTATTACGGGTACCTTTTCTTTTTACAATACCAAAGTTATTGCTTTAATAGATCACGGATCCACACACTCTTACATTTGCATTAAATTATTACCTGGTTTGGGCGTGCCTATAGATACCACAAAATTTGTGATTAAGGTGTCTAATCTTTTAGGCAAGAGTATGTTAGTTGATAATGTTTGTAAAGTTTGTCCATTAATGATTAGAGGTTATTGCTTTAAAGCAAATCTTATGTTGTTACCATTTGATGAATTCGACCTTATTCTTGGTATGGACTGGTTGACTACTCATAATGTAATTGTAAATTGTGGGAAGAAATACATTGAGATGAGATGTGAGAATAGGGATACTCTTCATGTAGAATCAGATGAGTAAGGTAGATCGTCGGTAATAATTTCTCATATAATGGTGCAAAGATATCTAAGAAAAGGGTATGAGGCATTTTTGGCCTTTGTAATGAATGATAAAGAGACAGAGTTAAAGATTGAATCAGTGCCGATAGTATGTGAGTATGTGGATGTTTTTCCTGAGGAATTACTAGGATTACCACCAGTTAGAGAAGTTGAGTTCCACATTGAGCTAATTCTCGGTACTGTACCAATATCCATTACTCCTTATAGAATGGCTCCAACAGAGTTGAAAGAGTTAAAGTTACAGTTGCAAGAGTTGACAGACAAAGGCTTTGCAAGATCAAGTTGTTCACCATGGGGCGCTCCGGTTTTGTTTGTGAAAAAGAAAGATGGCACCATGAGATTGTGCATTGATTACCGTGAGCTTAATAAAGTGACAGTAAAGAACAAGTACCCATTACCTAGGATCGGTGATTTGTTTGATCAATTGAAAGGAGCGACTGTGTTCTCCAAAATAGACTTGAGATCAGGGTACTACCCATTGAGAGTGAAAGATTCAGATGTATCCAAGACTGCCTTTCGAATGAGGTATGGGCATTATGAATTTTTAGTCATGCCCTTTGGGTTGACCAATGCTCCTGCAGTATTCATGGACTTAATGAATCGCATTTTTAGACCATACCTTGACAAGTTTGTAGTCGTTCTTCTTAATGACATACTGATTTATTCTCGAGACGAGAATGAACATGCTGATCATCTATGGATAGTTTTATAGACTCTTCGAGAAAATCAGTTGTATGCCAAATTCAGTAAAAGTGAGTTTTAGCTCAAGGAAGTGGGATTCCTGAGACATATTGTCTCGAGAGATGGAGTCCGAGTAGATCCAAGTAAGATCTCAGCTATAATAGACTGGAAACCACCAAAGAACATCATGGAGATTAAAAGTTTTTTGGGCCTAGCCGGCTACTATGCATTTATTTGTCAAGGAGTTTTCTATGATTGCAACCCCAATGACTAAATTGTTATAGAAGAATGTGAAGTTTGAGTGGTCGGAAAATGCCAACAAAGTTTTGAGAAGTTGAAAGCAATGTCGATGTAAGCTCCAGCTTTAGTACAACTGAGGTGGAAAGAATTCATAATTTATAGCGATGCATCCTTAAATGGATTAGGTTGTGTACTCATGCAAGAAGGCAAAGTAATTGCTTATGCCTCCGCATGCTTGAAGCCTCATGAGAAAAATTATCCGACGATGATCTTGAATTGGCCGCCATAGTCTTCGCCTCAAGATTTGGAGACACCATTTATATGGTGAACGATGTCAGATTTTTACCGATCACAAAAGTTTGAAGTACTTGATGACGCAGAAAGAGTTGAACTTAAGACAACGAAGATGGTTAGATTTGATAAAGAACTATGAGTTGGTCATTGATTACCATCCTTGAAAGGCGAATGTGGTCCCCAATGATTTAAGCAGAAAATCTCTATTTTCCTTGAGAGCATTGAATTCAAAAATATATTTATCCGATGATGGTTCTATTTTAGCTGAGTTGAGAGCTAGACCAATGTTCCTTCAAGAGATCTTGGAGGCTCAGAAAGAAGATAGTGAATTGCAAGTTAATAGAGCTCAGGGCGAGTCAGGTGTTGAATATGACTTTTGGATTAATTCTGATGGATATTTAATGTTTAGAGATAGAGTTTGTGTGCCAAGAAAAGAGGAACTTGTTCAGAAAATTTTGCACGAGGCACATAACGATATTTATTTGTACATTCGGGTGGCACCAAGATGTATAATGATTTAAAGCAACAATATTGGTGGTCGAAAATGAAGAAAGACATTTCAAAATTTGTTTCCAAGTGCATGATTTGTCAGCAAGTAAAAGCTGAGCACCAAGTACCTTCGGGTTTGCTTTAGTCGATCTTGGTCCCCGAGTGGAAATGGGATCGTATCACCATGGATTTCGTAACGGGTTTACCATTATCTCCGAGCAAGAAAGATGTTGTTTGGGTAGTGGTTGATAGACCCATGAAGTCAGCCTACTTTATACCTGTATGAGTGGATTACTCACTAGACAAGTTGGCAAACTTGTATGTTTCAGAAATAGTAAGACTTCATAGAGTTCCCTTATCGATCATATCGGATAGAGATCCAAGATTCACATCCAGGTTCTGAAAGAAGCTGCAAGAAGCTTTGGGTACAAAATTGAGATTTAGCATAGCTTTTCACCCTCAGACTGACGGTCAGTCAGAAAGGTTAATTCAAGTACTCGAGGACATGCTTAGATGTTGTGTTTTGGAATTCCAAGGCATTTGGGAAAAGTTTCTCCCATTGGTAGAATTTTCCTATAATAATAGCTTTAGTCAAGCTTAAAGACGACGCCTTATGAGGCCCTATATAGGCGTAAGTGCAGAACTCCTTTGTTTTGGACTGAACTTAAAGAGAACCAAATTGTAACACCCCAAACCCGGCCCATAAGTTTCAACCAAATCTGGTATGCTAGGGGTTGTACATTGAAAACTTTTCTCTAGAAGGTTTTGGAAAAACTTAGTTTATTTTAGCCGAGTAATCCATTAAATGTGAGATTTTGTAAATAATTTTAATTCTTGCGTTGATTGGGTTGAGAAGCCCATTTATCATTTCATTTTATTTTGGAGACTAACAAAAAATATAAGTTTGCAAATCCTGACATAACAAAAATAAATCGAAGTATAAGTTAAGGAGGCATTATTACATAAATAGTCCCAAAGAAATAAAAATTTATAGAAAATCGAGATTAATCTATAGAAACAAAAGCTTGATGGCCCCTCGAGTCCATCTCGGCTCCCATGTCCACAATCTACTATTCATCTGAAAGAGTAGAGAAAAAAATGAAAGACTGAGTCACCAAGACTCAGTGTATAAATCCTGAACACACTGACCTGAGGCCCACAAAAACATTATGGGCCTTGGCCCATACATAGAGGCAACAATCATAATACACGATAGACAATACATAGTGAATGGCCCAAGCCCATCCTAGAAACCCATCCTCTACACACCAACCCGTACCAATCATTACACCTTGGGGATTTCTACAATCAACCCTCCATCCGCTACACACCATAACAACAGCCGTACTGCCTGTTTCTGTTAATCAGAAACCATTAAACGTGGCATAGCCACCAATCACTGTGTGATCTAACATTTTTACTTGTGGGATTTCTACCACCAGGCACCATATGACCCATGTCTATATTTGTGGGATTTCTACCACCGGTCACCATGTGACCCATCATGCACTTCCCCTCATTATCATATTTCCCCCCATGCATACATACATAAGGAAAAACATCATACAGACTTTCATATATTTCGATATACATAGAGATTTCTATGATTGCGTACCTGGCATCCTTGCCTAACCCTTTTAGGGTTTTATTCGACTATCTACACAGCCACTTTTCAGATTTTTAGCCCATAACGCATAAAGAACAGTTAGAGAATGTGTGTTAGAGATCTACACACCTTATTACCGTTAGAATGAGACCCTCTAAGTCGACGCTATCCATAGCCAACACCACGCTATTTGCCTAAGGTGTTGTTGAAGCAGTCCACAACCGGTGGCCAATCTCGAGCAGTGAACCGCTCGTTTCTTAAACTTAGGGATTCTCTCCTCCGTCTAATCCATATTTAATTCCATCACAAGTCCTTGTTAGAACCACTATCACAACACATGGTCGTAACTCCACATTATAAAGTTAAGATCTCACATACGATAAATGAATCTAACGAAAATCTAGAGAAAAACACCTTACCTTAAATCCCGAAAAAAGTGATTCGAATGCTACCAATTCATGGCTTAGAACCCTATGCGATTTGATTTACTTCAAATCTGAAATACCACCCAAAGAAAGAGAACATGAGATCAGAAAGAAAACGTCAATCTAAATATGGCCCTAACCACCATCTAGCCATTCGGCTCTAGCTTAACAGTCAAAAAATAACAAAAATAATAACACTAGCCAACACTTACCTCTATAGGAAATTTGGTAACTCCTAGGAATTCTTGATTTTTGAGAAGATCAAGAAGAGAAGACAATAATAAGAGATCTAAGTAATTTGACTTTTAGTTGAAGAAATCGGCAAAAAGTAGGGATTATTGACTTTTGAAGAGCGAGAATTTAGGCACAGGTTAAAAAGAAAAGTAGGGTTCAAATACTAGAGTTAGTAAGCTTTCCCCCTATTTATAAAAATTTCGGCACCTACCTATCAAAAACCGAAAGTGCCCTTTACGATAACTTAGAACTTAGCAAATAAAGAGGAAAATCAAGCCCTCCATGGCCATTAGAAGCCAATTCTTTACTCCTCTAGGTGATGGAATTTCAGGCCATCACTTGCTCTCAATAGATAGCTCCTCGTTTTCCTCCTTTATCCAAATCTCTTCACTCCTTCACAAGACTCTAGATAACATTACCTCTTTCTTATTATCAACATAATATTATAATTAAATCTCCTCTAAAATCAAGCCCTATCTTGTCCACTCCTCCTTACTCTTCCAAATGTTGAATTTGGCCCAAAACATGGGCCCTTATGGCTAAACTTGGTCCTCTTTTAGCGCTAGTGA
Organism: Gossypium rotundifolium; assembly: GCA_025506655.1. NCBI lineage: Eukaryota > Viridiplantae > Streptophyta > Magnoliopsida > Malvales > Malvaceae > Gossypium > Gossypium rotundifolium. The sequence continues at coordinate 102,892,729 of CP106733.1, read as the reverse complement.
CGCCACCTCCAGCCCTCCTTTGTAGTTTATTTTGGTGTTCTAATCATAGATGCAACCTATAGTGTTTAAATAGTATTTAACTAGGCCTATGTTTGTCATGTGTTTAATTTGATTTCCCTATCAGTTTAAGTAACACTTTAAACATATTCATGTACTAAACACAAAGGCCCACAAATTCAGGAAATTTCTTTAAGGGAGTAGAACTGTAACATCCTGAATTTGTGGGCCTGTGTGTTTAGTGCATGGATATATATGTTTAAAGTGTTACTTAAACTGTTAGGGGTCCAAATTGGGCTCAGGCTTAGGCAGAAGCCTTGGTTAAATTACTTATTTAGGCACTATAGGTAGCATCTGTGGTTAGAACACCAAAGTGGGCTGGTGGCTCAATTTTAAGTGACGCTACAAGGGAGTTGGAGGGTGGCGTCACTAGCAGTTAAAAGAGGACCAAGTTTGGCTACAATGGGCCCATGTTTTTGGGCCAAATTTGGCATTTGGAAGAGTAAGAAGGAGTGGACGGCAGAGGGGCTTGATTTTAGAGGGGATTTAATTATAATATTATATTGATAATAAGAAAGAGGTAATATTATCTAGGAGTCTTGTGAAGGAGTGATGAGATTTGGATAAAGGAGGAAAACGAGGAGCTATCTATTGAGAGCAAGTGATGGCCGAAATTCCATCACCTAAAGGAGTAAAGAATTGGACTTCTGATGGCCATGAGGGGTGCCGAATTTTCCCTCTTTATTTGCTAAGTTCTAAGTTATCAGGAAGGGCACTTTTGGTTTTTGATAGGTAGGTGCTAAAATTTCTATAAATGGGGGAGGAAGCTCACCAACTCTGACATTTGAACCATACTCTTTTCTTTTTAACCTGTGCCGAAATTCTTAGTTTTTCCTCTCCAATTTCTTCCCTTTTTATTTTCTTCAAAAGCCAAACAATCCCTACTCTTTGCCGACTTCTTCAACTAAAAGCCAAACTACTTAGATCTCTTCTTATTGTCTTCTCTTCTTGATCTTCTCAAAAGCCAAGAATTCCTAGGAGTTGCCGAATTTCCTATAGAGGAAAGTGTTGGCTAGTGCTATTATTTTTGTTATTTTTGACTTTTAAGCCAGAGTTTAATGGCTAGTTGGTGGCTAGGCCATCTTTAGATTGACGCTTTCTTCGATCTCCTATCTCTTTCTTTACGGCATTCGGGATTTGAAGGAAATCAAATCGCCTAGGGTTCTAAGCCAGGAACTGGTAGCATTCGAATCATGTTTTTCGGGATTTAAGCTAAGGTGGTTTTCTCTAGATTTTCGTTAGATTCGTTTATCGTATGTGAGATCTTAACTTTCTGACAAGGACTTGTGATGGAATTAAATATGGATCAGGCGGAGGAGAGAATCCCTAAGTTTAAGAAACGAAAAGGTTCCCGCTGCTCGAGATTGGCCACCGTTGTGGACCGGCTTCAACAACACTTTAGGCAAATAGTGGTGGTGTTGGCTATGGATAGCATCGACTTAGAGGGTCTCGTTCTAACGGTAATATGGTGTGTAGGTCTCTAACACACGCCTCTAACTATTTTTTATGTGTTATGGTATAAAAAGCCGTAAAGTGGTCATGTAGACAATCTAATAAAACTCTAAAAGGGTTAGGCAAGGATGCTGTGCACGCAATCATAGAAATCTCTATGTATATCAAATATATGAAAGTCTGTATGATGTTTTTCCTTATGTATGTATGCATGGGGGGAACTATGATAATAAGGGGAAGTGCATGATAGGTCACATGGTGACCGGTGGTAGAAATCCCACAAATAAAAATGTTAGATCACACAAAGGATCGTGGGTATGCCACGCTTAATGGTTTTTGATTAACGTAAATGGTTTTGTCAATGTAAATACACAAGAACTGTGTGTACACAGTTTGGACATGGGCGTGTGCCTAGACCGTGTCAATTTAGTCAGTATATCAAGGATTAGAACACGGTTTAAGCCTGCGGGCATGTCATGGCCGTGTGAAATTAGTCAGTAACCTCTCACGGTTGGAAGACATGGGCGTGTCTAAGCCGTGTAGAAATAGTCAACAGCTCTCCACAATTTGAGGGCATGGGCGTGCTTAAGGGTACACGGGCGTGTTCTAAGTCACTTGGGCGTGTGAACCCTGTTTCAAAAATGAGTTATTTGATTTAGTTTCGAAAGTTTTCTAACATGAATTAAAGGCCTCATAGGCCCTTGTTATATGTGTTGACTAAGAAAGTGATGTTTTTAAGTCGGAATGAAATTTTATAGCCCGTAAGGACATGTTTCAGTGAGTTCAAGCATAGTAATGTCTCGTATCCAGACCTAGTATTGGTCTTGGGTGAAGGGTGTTACAATCTAAGCCCAGAAGATTGTTGGTAATATAATTGTCACCGTGGTCATAGTTGAGAACATCATGTACGACCTCTTCCAGTGGAGGTAACGCCTCTGATATCTCTTGGAGCATTGCATCATTTGTGTTATCTTATCTCACATTCTTGATAAAATGTTGGATCTTTCATTGTTAGCTTGGTAGATTTGATCACACTTGGATTGATGTTTATTCGGCTCACATACGGGTTCCTCTGGATACATAACTACCATACGCATCATAAGGTAACTCGTCTAGATGTTTAGGCATATTGTATTCATTGTTATCACTCCATCAGTTAGTCAAAACTCTGTTCAACCAACTTTTTCCTTAATTATAGTGCCACTCATCATACCAAAAGGACGACTCATTTGACTCAGACCCACTATTGTCATCATCAAATTTATCCATGTGTTCGTCTATATTCTGGGCTAAAAGCCCCTATTATTTTAAGGTCATATCTAGTATTCAGAGTTTGTCTCAATTTGGTACCACTCTCGCAACCTGCACCGAAATAGTGCTTTACCCCTAGATGTCCAGTCAACTGTTATGCCTCAACATTTTTCGGGGAGAACCAGCTAGCTCTGGGTTAGAGTGGAATTTCGCCCCTAACCACAACTCATCCGCTGATTCTTCAACATCAGTTAGTTTAAATCTCCACTTAGTTTCACCCCAGCTTTATCCTCGTCATGGATAGATCACCTAGGTTTGGGTCCATAAGGACAATTTCCCTATGAAGACTCATTTTCACTACGGCTCTAGTGGGTCCCCTTAACTAATCCACTGCCTACGCATCGATGGCTCATTCTTCGACAACATGCGATTAGAGCCCTGGGCTCCTCCCACTGCTTGGGAGCTTACGACTTCATGTTCTATTTCACTCCCTAATAGGGGTTCTTTTAACCCTTCCTTAATGATACTACTTCGCTATCGGTCATCCAAGAGTATTTAGCCTTGCAAGGTAGTCTTTGCTGATTCACATGGGACTCTATGCGCCCCATGCTACTCGGGTCAGAGCGTAATCTAATGATGCTTTCAGGTACTAGACTATCGCCATATAGGGTTCGACACTTCATCGCTTTGCCTAGTAGCTGGCTACTTTTATTGCTCTCCCACAACCCCATTTTCACAGTTTAGGCTGTTCCCATTTCACTCGCCGCTACTACGAGAATCAATTTTTCTTTCTTTTCCTCTGGCTATTAAGATGTTTAAGTTTTCCAGGTTGTCTCTTGTCTACCCATGGATTTAGTAGCATTTCAAAAGGTTGACATATTCGAGAATCTCCGGATCTACACTTATTTTCAACTCCCCGAAGTATTTCTCCGCTTACTACGCCCTTCCTCGTCTTTGGGTGCCTAGGTATCCATCGTAAGCCTTTCGTCATTTGAACCTTGCCCTTAACTTTACTTTACTTTAGTTTCACTATAAGTAACAAATATGCCCTCATTGGCACCAACAATTCAATAATCTCAGACCAAATGTAAATCATATTATTACCATTGCATATCACTACTATTACATATGAATAATCTCATCCAAACATTCCAATTTCATAACTTTCAGAGCTACACTTTGCTATAAAAAAATACCATTTAACAATTTCACAAACATAAGCATAAATATATACAAGGCTATTATACCAAAACACACTTAAAGTAGCATAAACTCATTCAACCTATGTAGATGCCACATGTAACAAACTTCAAAACATCAAAATTTTACTGAATTTAGAGATGGTAGGTGTGTGTTTATCGCTAATCTAATTGACACGCTTCGAACGTCCAAAATCTAAAAAAAGAAGTAACACAGTAAGTATTATAAAATACTTAGTAAGCTCATACAATATAAACATTTAACTTACCTTAAACACTTGCGAAAGACATGATTCAATGTTAAACAATCTCACCTATAATGGTATTCAAAACAACATCAAATACAAAAGGCTTTAAGCCAAATCCACATATATATAGCTTAAAATGGTAAACTTCCAAACTCAACCCAATATATATATCATGATTCATTTTCAAATTTATCACCTTGCTCACATGCACCACTCCATTTGCATCATATACTCTTATCGTAAACATCAGTTATGTAATTCAAATATACCTATCAAAATTTGAACAACAGTATCAACTTATAAGACTTTGAGCTAAATCACATTTATAACCTCAAATGTTCTCATTTTCACTTCAAACCTACATATACCTTATATTCAACTCATATACATAACTTAGCCAATAATCAATGGCGTAAAATCACCTTTTTATTTGCAATATTACCCGATGAAACTTCATAAAAAACTCCATATATAGGTTAAAGTAATAGTATCTATTACCCGTTTGGGTTGAACCTACACTATAAATAGCCTATCCAAGGCTTGATATTCATGTATTCTCGAGTTTGCAACATATGTAGCAGCTCAAAACCTAAACATGTATTGTAACACCCCAAACATGGCGCAAAACACCACAGCCAAATTCGGAATGTTACTGGGGTAAATGTTCAAAAAGAGTTCACTTTGGAGGTAACTATAGCTTAAGAGTTCTAAAGTAAATCTCTCATTTATGAAAGATTTATCTATTGAAAGAAATTTCGTGAAAACGAGTAGTTTCTAAAAAAAATATGAATTTTAAAACTTAAATTTGGTGTTTAAGTCGCAAATGTTTCAAAGTCATTTCTAGATAATGATCCGATAATAGTTCTAACTTAAACCATAATAAAAAAAATCTCAAAACATTTATAGCGGCCTTATTACAACAAAATTTATCCCAAAAAGTACTTGAAATTTAAAATAGAAATAGAAATATAAATAGCTTCTGCATGGCCACCTCAAATCCACTCCAGCTCGGTCCAAAATCTCATGTGCTACCTGAATTGTTTGAGAACAATAAAGTGAGTCATTTTGACTCAGTGTTTAATTAGTCCACATATTTCCACGAGTGGGCTTAACCTAAAACCACATTAAACCACATACCACGAATAGTAATAATACAAAATGTTAGCCCAACCCAGCCTAATATCCAGCCGCTACACACCACCCGTATAACCATCCACCACACACCAGGGGATTACTAAATCGACCCTCCATCCCTTACACACCACTTTGGCAGTACACTGCTCAAAGTCCACTTAGTGGTCTAACCACTAATCCACGTGATTAATATCACAAATACCCATGATGAGACTCAAGGTTGTCATCAATCCACGATGTAGCTCAAGGCTAACATCAATCCACGATGAGGCTCAAAGCCATCATCAATCCATGTACATAAATGTACACACTTCCCCTTATTCAATATATACCGATCCCCATGCACATGCATCATATTATAATGATATAGTAATATAACATATGAGCATACTAGATAGGCACATATAACATGCTTACATGTATCCACAATAATTAACCACAACCACAACATAGATAGTATACTAACACAGTTACCGCCATACAAATTAGGTAATAGCATCACCAAAGCCACTATTTCGGCTACCACTCATATTACATATTTTAATTAAAGTAAGTAAGTAAATCATGTGTTAATTACACACCTGAGAACCTGAAGAACTAGACTATCGATCACCCTCACGTCCTTACTCGAAGAGATCACAATGATCTACTTATCTATGTCGGATGCTCGGCCACAGCCTGGAGGCCAATCCCGAACCGCTGAAACTGACCGCTTCTTGAACTTAGGGGTATGGACTATGTGTCCAACCCCTTTCTCTCCTTGGCTGGTACCTGCATCCATCGAATAACAACTTAATCAGAAGACCTAGTTAAACACTAAATCAGATCTAAACGAGACTAAATAATCATGTTAATCGAATATCCTTACCAACGTCGATCCAAATCCCGAAGGTTCTCACTTGTACTTGAAAGCTATCGAGATCCCTACATGAATCATGTTAGATTCGGCTCTAACACATATGGACAAGAAAGAGTGGCCTTCGGCCTAACATTATCATCTCCTTACCTTGCTTGATCAGATCCCGAAGATCTCTTACACTCCTAACACTGGCTTCAACAAAAGAGTCACGAGGTTAAGGCCTTATATAGACTCGGCCATCACCCAAGAAATCGAATGGAACTTTTAGTTTCAGTAACCCAAAAAGGAAAGAACAAGATTCAAAATAGAAGAGAACCCCCTTACCATAATATTAGAAATTGACTGGAAGAGTTGGCACCAGATGAACGACGGCGCTCCCTCTAACAATAGACAATCGAAAAGTGTTACCACTGATAAGTGAAATATTCGGCTTTGATAAAATCTCAAGATCTACGAACTCCAAGGAATGAAATGAAAATAGATTAAAAAAGAAAGAGTAGAGAGAGTTTGTACAAGAGATGGCTTGTAATCAATGAACAAAAGAAGAGTTAGCAATGATCAACAGGTTCGGTTATGGTGGAAAGTGAGGGGTAAGATTCGGTTCTTGAAATAGGAATGAAGGTTTAAGGTTATTGAGATGAAAAGAAGAAAGGAGATGGGAGGATTATGGTTCGGCTAGAGAGGCTTCAAGAAAGAAAAGGGAACTTCAAATGAAAGAGGAGAATATGCGGCACATTCAAATTGAAGATGAGAAAAAAGGATGAATAAAGTGACCTAATAGTCTTTTAAGTTTCGCCAAGAGTCAAAAGAGACAAAGAATTGAAAATGCCAAATGGTTTTCGGCACAAAAACTAGAGGAGAGAAAAAGAAAATGCCACAAGATGAACACAAAAAAACCAAAAGAGAACCTATGCTCTAAGGAATTTCGGCACACATAATCCCTCCAAAAACCGAATGCTCCCTCACCCCTTTTGTCACCACAAGATTCGGCTACACACTCCCAAGCCTTCACTCCCCACGATTTCCTCCTCAAATCCCTCTACAACACCCATTCAAATGAGTTTGACTTATTCAAACTCCACAAATGCCTCCCCACCACCTGTTCGAATTTGTTTGACTCATTCCACCTCCACCTTTCAAGTGCCCAAGCCGAATTCAACTCTCTACTCCTCTTTGACGGAAAAACAACCCCAAAATGCTAACCATGCTATTCGAACCTCTCCCCCTTTGCAACTCCCTTTGATGCAAACTCCCCTTCACCCTAGGCGTTACCTTGCCACTCTACCACTTCCTTTCTTGTGTCAAAACTTACCACTTTAAATCCCTTAAGGCCTAATTCCCCTAGCTCTCCCCTAAAGGCTCCAAACCAGCAATTTCTACTAAGGCCTCTACCTAAACCCATGGTTCCCTGAAGCCCCCAAACACACTCGAACAACATACAGAGCATACTAACACATAGATATGATAGAAATGTGTGACCCCTAAATCCCGGATGTTATAGTTCTACCCCCTTAAAGAAATTTTGGCCTCAAAATTACCTAGTCAAAATAAGTGAGGGTATTGTTGTCTCATCGTCTCCTCCGGCTCCCACGACGTTTCTTTTGAACTATGATTCCGCCCCAGTGCCTTGACTAGAGGAACTGATTTCCTCCGCAGAACCTTCACATCTCTCTCCAAAATTCGAATTGGCTCCCCTTCATAGGACAAGTCTGGCTTCAACTCAACTTCCTCCACTGGCACGACGTGAGACGGATCCGATCGGTATCATCGTAGCATCGAGACGTGGAATACATCATGCATCTGCTTCAGTTTTGAAGGCAATTCTAGCTGATACGCCACTGGTCCAACTCGCTTCAAAACCCGATAAGGTCCTATAAACCTGGGACTCAGTTTACCCTTACGTCCAAGTCTTATCACCTTTTTCCAAGGTGAAACTTTTAGGAAACCCGATCACTGCAAATTCTATCTCTTTCTGCTTAAGATCTCATACGACTTCTGTCTGTCAGATGCCTCCTTCAATCTAGCTCAAATTACCTTAACTTTCTCCTCTAATTCTGCCATTATCTCTGAACCCAAAACATGACGCTCACCCAGTTCTGTCCAACAAGTAAGAGTCCGACACTTCCATCCATACAATGCTTCATATGGCGCCATCTGAATACTAGCCTGATAACTGTTATTGTACGCGAACTCTGCTAAGGGCAAGAACTCCTCCCAACTACCTCTGAAGTCGATAACACATCCCCTCAACATATCTTTTAATACCTGAATTACCCTTTCAGACTGGCCGTCCGTCTGCGGATCAAATACCGTGCTGAAGTCCAATCTAGTGCCCAAAGCCTGGTGCAACGCCCTCCAAAATCGCGACGTAAATCTAGGATCCCTATCCGATATGATTGATACTGGCACCCCATGCAGTCTCACAATCTCTGCTACATACAACCTCGCCAACCTCTGCAGAAAGTAATCTATACAAACAGGTATGAAATGAGTGGATTTTGTCAACTGATCCACAATCACCCATACTGAGTCTTTCTTAGTAGGCGTTAGAGGAAGCCCACTAACGAAATTCATCGTGATTTTCTCCCACTTCCACTGCGAAATCTTCACCAGTTGCAGCAACCCTGAAGGCACTTGATGTTCGACTTTGACATGCTGACACGTCAAGCACTTCCTCACAAATTTTGTAACTTCCCGCTTCAATCCAGGCCACCAAAATTGATCCCGGAAATCCCTATATAACTTACTCCCTCTAGGATGCATAGCGTAAGGGCTACTATGCAATTCCCGAAGAATTTTTGCCTCAATTCCATGTCTTTTGGCATACAAACCCTACCTCAAAAACATAAGACTCCATCATTGTTTACACTGTAGTCTTCTAATCCCCCATTCTGTACTTCCAAAAGTCTGGCACTTAAAACATCATCCACCAACTGCTTCTCTTTTACCTGACTCAACCATGTAGGCTTCACCTGCAGCTCTGCTAACAAACTCCTGTCATCATAAAGGCTAAGATGAGCGAATATCACCCTTAGGTCTGACACTACCTTTCGACTTAGTGCATCTGCCACTACATTTGCCTTACCGGGTGATACTCAATCGAGCAGTCGTAATCCTTCAACAGCTTCACCCACCTTCGCTATCTCAAGTTCAGCTCCTTCTGAGTCAGCAGATACTTTAAACTCTTATGGTCTGTGTAGATCACCGACTTCTCTTCATATAGGTAATGCCTCCACACTTTCAAAGTGAAAACCACCACAACCAACTCCAGATCATGCGTCGGATAGTAAACTTCATGTGGTCTCAACTGTTGAGATGTATAGGCAACAACTTTCCCTTCCTACATCAGTACACAACCTAACCCCATATAAGAAGCATCACAATATACCACAAAATCTTTCCCCGTCTCAGGCTGAATTAGAATCGAAGCTTATGTCAAAACCCTTTTCAGGTTCTCAAAACTTTCCTGCTGCTTGTTCGACCACACAAAGGTACCTCCTTCCTTAACAACTTAGTCAGAGGTGCTGCTATCGAAGAAAATCCTTCAACAAATCTTCTATAGTAACCCGCTAACCCCAAGAAACTACGAATCTCTACCACCGATTTAGGTGGTTTCCAATCCAATACTGCCTCGATCTTTTGAGGATCCACTCTTATCCCTTCTGCAGATACCACATAACCCAGAAAAGAAACTTCCCTTAACCAAAACTCGTACTTGCTAAACTTGGCGTACAACTTCTTTTCCCTTAATACTTGCAGAACCACCTGTAGATGCGCATCATGATCCTCTTCTATCTTGGAATAAACTAGAATGTCGTTTATGAACACCATGACGAACTGGTCCAAATAGGGTTGAAAAACTCGCTTCATCATATCCATGAACGCAGCTGGTGCATTCGTTATCCCAAATGGCATTACCAAGAATTCATAGTTCCCGTATCGAGTCTGAAATGCCGTCTTATGGATATCAGCTTCCTTCACCTTAAGATGGTGATACCCTGACCTCAAATCTATCTTCGAAAAGATCGCAGCCCCTTTGAACTGGTCAAACAAGTTGTCTATCCTCGGCAGCGGGTACTTGTTCTTGATCATTAGCTTATTCAACTGGCGGTAATCTATGCACATACGCATAGATCCGTCCTTCTTTACAAACAACACTGGTGCTCCCCATGGAGACACACTGGGTCGAATGAAACCACGATCTAGCAACTCTTGGATTTGGGCTTTAAGCTCAACCAACTCCTTTGGTGCCATCCTGTAAGGAGCGATAGACACCGGTGCTATACTTGGCAGCAGGTCAATTCCAAACTCCACCTCCCGATCCTGAGGCAACCTTAGAAGTTCTTTTGGAAACACATCCACAAATTCTTTTACTGTTCTAACTTCCCCCACAGTGGCTTCCTTCGCATCTAAAGCACTAACAAACATTAGGAACGCCCTGCACCCTTTCTTCACCATCTTCTTCACCTTAAGAGCAGACACTACATTAGACAAATAGTCCCTTCACTCACCTAGCACCACAACCTCATCGTCCTCAAAAGTCTTCAACATCATGCGCTTAGCAGCACAGTCCAAATTCGTACGATACCTCACTAACCAGTCCATGCCTAGGATCAAGTCAAATTCTCCAAATGGCAGCTCCATCAAGTCAGATGGAAACACTGACCCCTGAACCTCTATAGGATATCTCTAAAGAGTTTATCTACCACTACTGATTACCCTAAAGGACTAAGTACAGACATCTTCCTAGAGGCAATTTTAGGTTTCACATTCAAGGTTCCAGATACCATACTAGCAATATAAGAGTGCATCGACCCAACATCAATCAATGTAGTAAAGGGTAATCCAAAGATGAGGAACGTACCCGTGATAATGTCTGGTGCATCCCCCTCCTCACGACGTCTGGCTGTGTAAACCAACCCAGGCTATCTTGCATCTGAGCCCCCAGCACCTCTACTCGGTGCTCCACGACCTCGGCCAGAACCATTCCTACCTCGATTCGGCCCACGTCCTCTCTGCATTTGTTGACCACCTTTACCATACTGCACATACCCCTGACCTACTGACCGAGTCCTAGCCATGCCCTGAGGACAGTTCTTAACCAGATGGTCCCTCGACCCATATTTGTAACACTCTTTACTCCTTCCCCAGCATTTTCCTACATGAGACCTTCCACACTGAGCACACAGATGAAACAGATTCCTAGTAGCTGGCATAGAAATGTGAACAGGACCCTCAACCCTAGGCTTTTTCTGAAAACCCCCTGATGACGTTGTCGGTCCAAAACTCATCTTATTTTTGCCCCTGTCCTTATCCATGTCCTGCCTCTCCACTCGCTTAACCTCTTCGACTATCCTAGCCTTTTCCACCAGAATAGCAAAGTCCCACTCTCGTTGATGAGCTATCAACACCCGCAGCTCATTCCACAGCTCATCCTCGAATCTCACACAGCTCTCGTAGTCGGTTGTAACCATTCCTCTGGCATACCGACTTAACCGCAAGAATTCTGCCTCATATTCAGTTACTGTCTTACCCCCTTGTACTAGGTTTAGGAATGCATTCCTCTGTACGTCTATATAACTAGCCCTGACATATTTCCCTTTGAACTTCACCTTAAAGAAACCCCAATCCACTTGATCTGCTGGAGTACATTCTTTGACAGTGAGCCACCACTGGTAGGCTTCTTCAACTTCTCTTCAGCTGTGCAGTCTAAGTCATCCATGATTCTCTCGACTGCTTCTAACTAATACTCCGCCACGTTCGGAGCTACCCTAGAGACACCTCTGAATACCTCAGCTCCGCTCGACCGCAGTCACTCAGACACGGACTTTCTAGCCCTAAAACCCATGTTTGATCCCGCAACTCTCTCTAAAACCCGTAACATAGCTTGAGACACTACGTCGTCTCCACCCGTTTGATCTTGAAACTCAACTTCCACAGTTGGGGCGTTGTTTCATTCCCCGATCCATGACCGACCCTACTAGTTCTGATACAGTCATCCTACCTCTACCATGCCCATGCGTATTACGTCCATGTTCCCTAGAACTCATGTCTATCGTCGCGTCTTAATCTATTTTAAGAAATTTTATGCATTAGCTTTTTGTTCCACTGGTTATCCGCGAACAATTTTATGTAAAGAAGTTTGATAGTGGTTCTTTCGATTTCAACGTTATCGTCTCAAGTCTACTGCCCTAACTCAGAGAATCATATTCATTCATCATCAACATCCACAAACTTACATTCACCACTAGGGCATTTTCGCTCGTTCACTACCTAGGGGTATTTTCGCAATTTATCCTATAGGGGTATTTTTCAAAATTTTCCAAAAAAATAGGGTGTCCTGGTGATTTTACAAAATAAAGGTATTTTGGTGATTTTATAAATCAAGGGTAGTTTGATAATTTTGCAAACTATGGTACTTTAATAATTTTCAAAAATCGAGGGTGATTTGGAAATTTTATCAAAATAGGGTATTCGATCCCGTTCGAGTTTTAATTATAAATTTTGGCCCATTAACAAGTCCTCACGGTTAAGGTGAACAATCACTACGCACCAGATAGGATTCCAGAGAAGAGGAGGTGAGTCGCTAGGACTGCTTAAATACCAAGCTCATTCTAAATCCATGCCTAGACATGCACACGCTTGTTACCACACCTGAACTCTGCGACTTCCTCTCGGGTTTGGTGAAATAGATTAAGTCTTATGAAGTTTAGTGTTGGGGTAACCTAATCCTTAGGTTCAATAGTTCCTAACTTACTAATCTACGGTCCCATAAAACCTATTAATCATGCAACAGTTTTGAGTACTTACCTGGCGGACTTGGGTCGGAGATGTAGGTGCCATGCCAGAAATAAACCTAAATAGTTTATAAAAATTCATGTTTTAGAGAAACCCATCTTTAGAAAAACATTTTGAGCCCAAAACCCTCAAAGTCAAGTTTTGAACCGGGCTCTGATACCAAATTGTAATGCCCCAAACCCAGCCCAAAACACCACAGTCGAATTCAGAATATTATTGGGATAAATGTTCAAAAAGAGTTCACTTTAGAGGTAACTATAGCTTAAGAGTTCTAAAGTAAATCTCTCATTTATGAAAGATTTATCTATTGAAAGAAATTCTATGAAAACGAGTAGTTTTTAAAAAAACACGAATTTTAAAACTTAAATTTGGTGTTTAAGTCATAAATGTTTCAAAATCATTTCTAGATAATGATCCGATAATAATTCTAACTTAAACCATAATAAAAAATCCCAAAACATTTATAGCGGCCTTATTATAACAAAATTTTTCCCAAAAAGTATTTGAAATTTAACATATAAATAGAAATATAAATAGCTTCTGCATGGCCACCTCGAATCCACTCCAGCCCGATCCAAAATCTCATGTGCTACCTGCATTATTTGAGAATAACAAAGTGAGTCATTTTGACTCAGTGTGTAATTAGTCCACATATTTCCACTAGTGGGCTTAGCCCAAAACCACATTAAACCACATACCACTGATAGTAATAATGCAAAATGTTATCCCAACCCAAATTTAATATCTAGTCAACAGCACACCACCAGTATAACCATCCACCACACACCAGGGGATTATTAAATCGACCCTCCATCTGCTACACACCACTTTGGCAGTACACTGCTCAAAGTCCACTTAGTGGTCTAGCCACTGATCCACGTGATTAATATCACAAATATCCATGATGAGACTCGAGGTCATCATCAATCCATGATGTAGCTCAATGCTAACATCAATCCATGATGAGGCTCAAAGCCATCATCAATCCTCGTATATAAATGTACACGCTTCCCCTTATTCCAAAAATCGGGGGTACTTGGTAATTTCGTAAACCAGGGCTATTTTGGTAATTTTTCCAAAATATGGTTCCAGGTGATTTTACAAAATAAAGGTATTTGAAAATTTTCATTTCGGGGGTACTTAGGCAATTTTCCATACTGAGGGTGTGTTGGTAATTTTACAAGTCAGGGGTAATTTGGTCATTTTTTTTAAATCAGGGGTATTTTGGTAATTTCTTAAATTAAGGATACTATGGCAATTTTGAAACCAAGGTTTAATTTTAGGGTTGTACAAAACAAGGTGACCGGTCCCTTTCGGGTTTTAATTATCAAATTTAGCCTGTGATTAAGTCCTCTTAGTTAGGGTGAACTGTCCGCACCAGGTAGGGTTTGAGTGAGGAGAAGGTGAGTCATTAGGACTGCTTAAATACGAAGCTCCCCCTGATTCCAATCCTAGACATGCGCACAATGGTTACCACACCCTTAACTTAGTGACGTACTCACAGGTTTGTTTAGTGGATCTTTAAGTCTTATGTAATTTGTGTTGGAGTGAGCTATTCCTAGGGTTCAATAACTCCTAATCTACTAATCTACAATCCCGAAATACCCATTTCTCCCACATATAATTCACACAATGTTTAGGGATACTTACCTGGGCGGATTGGTGCCGGAGACTCGGTGCCATGCTGTTCAAACCATGTACCTTTTCCAAAAATCTTTTCAAAACCCTACTTTAATCATTTTGGGCCTCGGGCCCACAGTCGAGCCTTCGAACTTGGCTCTGATACCAAAATTGTAACACTCAAACTCGGTCAACACACCACGACCGAATCTGGCATGCTACGGAGTGAAAACCTTTTTAAACGAAAAGTTTGTCAGATAATTTTCTTAAAAAAACTCTTTTATAGTATGAAAAGTTTAGAAATCCTTGTTTAAGGTGATTTTGAAATCGTGTGATGGCTGCTTTAAAACTCATGCTTGAAAATCTACTTATTGTTACAAGTTTTAGAAAACATACGATACTTGTTGAAAACCGAGTACGATGAGTATAATCGAGTTAAAACCATTTGCTTTTGAAGTTGTTTGGAAATTTAAGCTTGAAAACATTCAAGTTACCTTTGTTATCATCTTATAAGTGGTGTTACCCGATGGCAATGCTTAAAAACGCAAAGGAATTATAGTTTTGAAAATATTACTTTTTACCAGTTAATTTAACAAGTTCATATATCCAACATATGTATAATATAATCAAAATAAAAGCAAATAATAAAAACCCAAAATAATACTTAGCGGCCTTATTACAAAACCCAAAACCAAATTTAAAGAAAATTAATAAAATCGATATAGCAATTTAACGTCAAAACCAAACTAAGATGCATGGCCACCTCGAGTCCTCCTCGGCTCCATATCCGCGATCTTTGCCTCATCTGCAAAATATAAGGGAAGGGTGAGTCACCGAGACTCAGTGTATAAATCTCCAACCCGATAGTTCAAGAACTTACACAGATATATCAGTGTGGTCAAAACCACTGGTGGTCAAAACCATCCAGTCTCCTTTATCTACCCGGTGTGGTCAAAACCACTGGTGGTCAAAACCACTGGTGACCGAAGTCATAAATATATCGGTGTGGTCAAAACCACTGGTGACCGTAGTCACAAATCAAGTGATGGGGCCAACCCATCGTGTGGTCAAAACCATTGATGACAATCCCATGATAATTATGTGGGGCCAACCCACTGTGGTACCAAACCACTAAGACGAGTCACAATATCCATTTGTGGTCAAAACCACTAATGACCGTAGTCACAAATATCATAAGTGTGGTCAAAACCACTAGTGGTCAAAACCACTGGGACGAGTCACAAATAATAATAGTGTGGCCAAAACCACTAGTGATAGTCCAAATAAATCATGCCCCCTCCTCTCAACAATCCCATCATCATGTCCATATCATACGTGTCATAATATCATGTATCATGCAATAACGCATAGCATAGCATATAACAATATCATGATGATGTATATCAAAAATCACATAATTGAGGACTTACTCGGAATCCAAGCTCATACCCACAAGGCATAATCACCGATTTCATTGGCTATAACAGTAACATAATAGGCATATTATACTAATAAAGTGTGTAAGCGTTACACACCTGGCTATTCGTAAATCTAATCGAATCCCGAAACTACGCAAACTAACAAGATCCCAAACGTTGCTCCCTCCTACAATCGGTCAACATTAGTTAGTAACCCAAAAGCCCATTTGGCTCTATTAGAAATCTCGAAGGATGCATCGCCCAAATATAGCACTCACCTTAAAGCCAATTTGGTTTCCAACTAAATCCCAAAACTACACAATGAACCCCCCTGCAATCGGCCACACACTGATGCACATAAATGATTAGCCTTCGGCTTTTGAACGATTAAGAGATAGATCTTGAAATGTTAAAACCTTACCTAGATCGACCACCAAATCCTGGAGATTCACTGTATTCGGCTATGCTCCTCCCTCCAATCAGTTTTAACACAACACTTAGAATCCATAGGCCATTTGGTAACATAAATCCCGAAACCACATGAGTTAGTCGCCCCTTACCTTAATGACTGATTCGGCTTCTATACACCAAAGGTCGGCACCCTTTATTGGTGTTAGGGTTTCGGCTACCACATAGAACAAGAATAAATTAAGGTTTTGATTACTAGCGATTGAAGGAGTATCAAAAGGAAGCCAAAAGAGATTCGGCATTACCCAAATCGATCGAGAAGAAAAGATAAAGAAATCACTCACCAGGAGATTCGGCAAAGAGAACCAAAGAAGAGATGAATGTCGACACTTGAGATGATGAAAAGAAAACACAAGAAGAGAGAGGTTTATGAGCAAAGTATTCGGCCAAGAGGAGAACAACAAGGTTTCAGCTTAGGTGATGGTTTGATTCAGGAAAGATGGTGAAGAGAAGAGAAGTGGAAGGAGATAGATTCGGCAATGGGTTTGAGAGAAGAGAAAGAACGGAATAGAAAGAAAAATAGAGGATAAGATGTGAGGGTAGGTTTTGACTTTGAACAAAATAGGAAAAGAGAATACCCTCTCCTCACTAGCCGAAATACCCCCTTAACCCACCATAGACATTCGGCCACCACCTAAAGGCTCTCCAAACCGACTACACTTCCTCCCTCCTAGAGTTCAAATTCGGCCAACCTTTCCAAAGCTCTCTCATCCACTCATTCAAATAAATTTGAATGAGTCAACCACCAAATTTTTATCCCTTCCATCCATTTCAAATTGGTTGACTCAATCCTCATCTATCCATGAGAGTCCCACCTGAGCACACCTCTACTTGCCTGTAGCGTCAAAAATAAATGAGCAGAAAGGGATTTCTACAGCTCAAACCAAGGTCTTCCTTGCTCCTTGTGGCGTCACCTCCCTTATGACTTAAGTGGCGCCTCCTTGCCACTTTACCAAGGCACTTCTTGTGTCTAAAACCTCAAATTAATTCTTTTAACCCCTATTTCCCCTAGCTCTTTTCTCTTAAGTGCTAAACAAAAATTTTGGCCATAACCCGGGACTAACCCGAGGTCAAGCCTAGACCCCAAAATATGTCAAACAAACACAGTTGGCACCACATCACATGCAAACACACTCAAAATACAGAGACCCCGATTTAAGAATGTTACAGTTCTACCCCCTAAAAAAATAATTTCGCCTCGAAATTACCTGGTCAGAAGAGTTGAGGGTATTGCTGCCGCATCACATCTTCTGGTTCCTATGTGGCGTCTTCCGTACCATGGTTCTTCCATAATACTTTTAGCAAAGGAACTAACTTCCGTCGCAGAACCTTAACATCCCGATCCAAGATTCGTACCGATTCCTCCTCGAAAGACAAATCAGGGCTCACCTCTATCTCCTCAACTGGTACAACATGTGACGGATCTAATCGATAACTCCTAAGCATCGAAACATGGAAGGCGTCGTGAATCTGACTTAACTCTGTCGGTAGCTTAAGCTGATAAGCTACCGGTCCTACTCGCTTTAGTACCGTATACGGCCCAACAAACCTAGGGCTTAGCTTCCCTTTTTGCCTAAATCTCAACACTTTCTTCCATTGCGATACCTTCAGAAAGACCTTATCACCCACTGCATACTCTATGTCCCTGCGCTTAAGATCGGTGTAAGACTTCTGCCTGTCCGACGCTCCCTTAAGACTAGCCCGAATCACCTTAACCTTATCCTCGATTCCTGCCACCAACTCCGGACCCAATATCTACCGTTCACCCAATTCCGTCCAGCACGTCAGAGTACGACATTTTTGTCCTTACAGTGCCTCATATGGTGCCATCTGAATACTTGCTTGATAACTATTGTTATAAGCGAACTCTGCCAATGGTAGATACTCCTCCCAACTACCACTGAAATCCAGAACACAGCCCCTTAGCATATCCTCTAAAATCTGAATCACTCTTTCAGACTGTCCATCAGATTGTAGATGAAAAGCTGTACTGAAATCTAACCTCGTTCCCAAAGCCTGATGCAAAGCTCTCCAGAACTTCGACGTGAACCTAGGATCCCTATCCGAGATAATTAACACTGGCACTCCATGAAACCTTACTATCTCGGCCACATACAATTTAGCTAACTTTTGAAGCGAAAAATCAACCCTCACGGGTATGAAATGAGCTGATTTAGTCAAACAGACCACAATCACCCAGACTGAGTCCTTTTTACTAGGCGCAAGGGGTAGCCCATTGACAAAGTCCATAGTGATCCTTTCCCACTTCCATTGAGGAATCTTCACCTATGAAGTAAACTGACGGCAATGATGTTCGACTTTGACTCACGACACGTCAGACGCTAACCCACAAACTTAGTCACACATGTATGTTGCATTTACATAATTTTGCATGGGATGGGAAAAATGTTGAAGAGAAGTGTAGCCCGGTGGCATTGCCACAAAAAAATGTTTGATATTATGATTCATTATGATTCCGGTGGCTTGACCACATTCAAAATATATTATAAATCGCAACTTGCCTGCGATTGGTGTGTTTGGTGGGGTGGCTTGACTTGATCCCCATAGGTGTGATGGGATGGTACAGGTGGTGTGTAGCGGATGGATTACTAGGATGGGTTGGGTTGCATATATTTATTTCATTCATACATTTTTATGTAAATGGGTTTAGGCCCAAGATATTGCTATACGGGTTCAAGCCCAGTGGACAATGGTAAGGGGATTATGCACTGAGTTTTAGTAACTCACCCCATTTCCTTAACCTTTACACGTAATGCTCAGTGATGAGGACTTGGGGCCATGGATGACTCGCTGGAGGCCATACTTTGGAAATAATGTTTTTGAACATTAGTAAACTTTTTTACTGTTTTAATTCGTTACTTTTACTATTTTGGGTTTTAAATTTGTAATAAGGCCTCTGGTATATGTTTTATTTTGCTTTACATTTAGACGTACTTAATATCTTTCTTGAATTGTTTTAAATGGGGATTTTCTAAAATCATTAATAACTATTTTTCCAAAATTGATTAACAAATGGATTTCATAACAAACTTTTACAAATAATTTAACTTGGATTTTCTTTTGAAATTACCAATGTCATTTTCAAAAGTCACGATTTTAAGGTTCACTAGTTTGAGTTTCGATTTTCAATTAAACCTCTTGTGATTAGAAGTATTTTATCGAATAAATTACAACCAAACTTGTTTTTGTAACTATAATTTAATAACACTTATTTTAGTACAAATTATAAGTTCTTAATACATTTTCTTCATGTGACATGTTAGATCCGGTCGTAACGCATGGGCCAGGTTTGGGGTGTTACAAACTCGATAGTCAGGGGTCTTACAAAGTGAAGCTCGAGATTCTATTTTTGCAAAACTAACCCATAAATATTTTATTTAAATATTTACGTGGTTTTTTAGTAGTGAATTATATTTTGGTTAAGTAATTTTTTGTAAAATTAGGCGTTATTAATGTACAAGGACTAAATCGCGTTAAATTTAAAAGTTGAATTATAGATTAAAATAAATTAAAAGGACCAAAGTAGCAATTATGCCATTAATGAATTAGATTTGTGTGGTCGGTCATGGTTAAGACCATTAATGTTGTGTTTTATATATATGTTATAATAAATAAATAACATGAATTGCATATATATAAAACAATAATAAGAAATATAATAAAAGAAAGAGAAAAGTGTAATAGTCTGGTTTAGACCCTAGTCAAAACAGTGGTTTCGGGACCACAAATTCTAGTCAAAAAATATTTTAATATTATTTTCTGTGATTATAGTATGTGAATTGACAGGTGTGAAATTTTTGTAATTTAATTTATCCGTTTGTGTGCCTAATTTGCGAAAAGGGCTAAATTGTATAAAAAGTAAAAGTGGCTTTCTCATTGTTAATATGTTAATTTGTTATGATTTGATTTATGGGAAGTCATTAAAAGGTTAGTATGCCATTATTAGGTAAGTGGACATTTCTATCCATGATTCAGGTGTTTTATATTAATATTTCATTAAAGTCAGATTAGTAATTCATCAAAACAAAATGAATTAAGTGAATAAGGCCTAAATGTTCATCATTTTCAAGTGTTCTTCCACCGAAATTAGAAAGAAAATAAGGTTTTTAAAGCTTTCTTCTATTCGGCCTTATTCAAGCTTAATCAAGGTATGTTTTTGTTTAGGTTTTTGATAATTTCTACGTTTTTTGTGATTGTTGCAATGTGTTTTCTTAAGCCCATGTCTTAGTTTTAGAATTTGATAATGATTTTGAGTTGTGCCATTGATGATTTTGTGAGTTTAATGATGTTAATTGATGAATTATGAAAGCTTGGTATGAGATTAATATGTTTTGTATTTAGATTTTTGATGAATTTGAGCATATTGGACTAAATTGTGAAAATGAGAAATTGAGGGGCTAAAATGTAAAATAAATGAAATATCTGGGTTTATATGAGCTAAGGGAATTTTTGGCTAAGCATGAGTTATATTGAATTATGTGTATTTTGTGATTTTATGAAATAGGGACTAAAATGTCAAAATATGAAAATGTGAGAGCTAATTTGTAAAATTCTCTAAATATGTGTATTTTGATTGAATTGAATAATTTGGTGAATAAAAGAGTTAAATTTGAATGTGTATAGATCAAGAACCAAAGAAAATAGGATTAGATCGAGGGAAATTTAAAGTGGTCAGTAATCATTTATTTCCATCCGAATCCGTACGAGGTAAGTTTATATACAAATAAATATGTTTGAATTGAATTAGTATTGCTTATATGTTAATGAAATGTGATGAATGGGTATTGGAGCTGAATATATGAAATCTGAGAAAAATTCTGATAAATTGATGACGTCTGAAAAGCCCCATACGAACTATAAGAATAGTTAGGATACATATGTCATGACATAGGATTCCAATATGAGTTATCGTGTAAGACCACGTCTGGGATGTTAGTATCAATTTTATATTTATGTGTAAGACGATGTCTGGGACATCGGCATCGTATATAATTTCATGTAAGACCCTGTCTGCGACAGAAGCATCAATATTTAATTACATGTTAGACAATGTCTGGGACGTTGGCATTGTACGAGCTTTACGAGCTATCTGAGTATCATTATTGATTCCAAACGGTTCAACGGGCATTACGAGATATGAAAGAATATGTGAATATGTTTTTGTTTCATGTACGTATGAAAGGTATATGAAATTTTGCAATGGAAGATAAGTATGAATATGATCATTTGATATGTGAGCTAAATGAAAATGCAATATGTTTATAAGCAAGTGGTTATGAATAATTGAGCTAGATGAAAAATATGAATTTGCTATTGTGTTATGCTACAGTTTATTTGAATGAAATGGTTTATAATTGTTCTATGTGATAAGTTTATTTTTATATGGCTTACTAAGCTTTTGAAAGCTTACTTTGTGTGTGTATTAATTGTTTTATAGATTATCGAAGCTTTTGGAAGCTCGGGGATCGTCAAAGATCATCACCACACTATCGAACTATATTTTGGTACCTTTTAAAAATGTACATATTGTAGTATGGCATGTATAGGATAGAGAACTTTGATTATGTTTTGAAATGTATAAATATAGCCACGTGATATGGCTTGATAATGAATGTGACTATAGAGTGAATTTAGTGCATGCTATGTGATGCAAATTTTGGTATGTTTTGATGTGCTCTTAAATGGCCAAAAGAAATCGTCAATTTTGGTAAGTTACATAATTGATTTGGGAAATTGATATGATGAGAAATGCTATGTTTTGAAATAGATGGCAAATTTTAGATGGCAAATTGGCCTTGCAAATGGCCTATATTTGACCACACGAATGAGTACACGGGCGTGTGTCTCGACCGTGTCCTTCACTGTCCCAATTCGAAGCTAGTCAGACTTGCACACGAGCCATACACATGGGCATGTGATAGGCCATGTGATTCAAGTCAGTGTTACACACGGGCTAGACACACAGGAGTGTGACAGGCCATGTGATTCAAGTCAGTTTTGCACACGGGCTGTGACATGGTCCAAGGCACGGCCGTGTGAGGCACACGGCCTAGCCACATGGGCGTGTGCCTTGTTTTGAAAGAAAAATTTTCTAAGTTCCGCAAAGTTTTCGTATGAGATTAGTTTATTCCCGAACCTTCTCTAAAGCATATTTAAGGTTTCGTAGTCCTTCTAAAGGGACTATATGAATATGAATTATTATTTAATGATGTTGTATTATTGATATTGAGAAATGAGTGTAAAGTGTTTCGATATGTCTAGTAATGCCTCTTAACCATAGTCCAACGACGGATACGGGTTAAGGGTATTACAAAAAGAAAGTGGAAAGAGGATTGCATGCAAATTAGAAAATAAAGAATAGAAAAGAAAAAGAGAACGCACGAATTTTGGGAATTAAGGGTTCAAGCTCAAATTGGTTAGTGCAATTTAGTACTTTTCTTATAAATTTTATGTTTCTTGGAATCCCAATACCTAGAGCTACCCGACCCATGTCATAATTTTTAGTATTGCTTAAGATTTTAGATGTTGACATTGTCGAATAGTTTAAGTACTAGGAGTTAAATTGATATATTTTTAAGCTACAAGTGGAAAAGGACTAAATTGTAGAATTAATTGTTGATTTTGAGCAATAGGGACTAAATTGTGAAAATTTTGAAATTAAGGTGTATAAGTGAAAATAGGGAGCTAAATTTAGCCTAGAGTGAAATTAGTATAAAAATGTGAAGTTAAATGTGGAGTTAAAATTAGTCTTGGTTTAGGTACTAAATTGAAGTTTAAGCAAATATAGTGTAAAGGTTGAAAATTTAATATGAAATTGAATTGTGTAATATTAATGCATTTTAATTGCTTTATTCCGTAGCTAACGTCGTACCGGAATCCTCAGGTAAAAAAAAAAAGAATGATAAAATTAACATAGAATAGCTTGGAATACATGGTTTGTGTTTATATAATCCGAACTCTAGTAAATTGTTGCATTTTGAACTATTATGCATGGTAAGACATGAAGTGATTAGTTTCATTCAAATTGGGATGAAATGGATTGAAGTGAATTGAATTGATGAATTCTTATAACGATTTAAATGTGTTTATTAAGAAATGTACGTATTTGCATATATGATGAATTGAATATATGTTTTCAAAATTGTGATTGTTAATGAATTGAATAAAATTCCTATATGTTACAAATGTATTTATATATACATGAGACATTGGACATATTGAAATGTGAAATAAAACCCTATTAACTGTTCAGGCTAAGCCAGATATAAATGGCAAGTGATCACTGCAAAACAGTCTAGTTTTAATATTTATAAAAGAGTGATCGAACACATGGTATTGCGACAATGATAGAGGCAAGCGCACCTATCAAGCAAGAGTATAGCTCAGGCAAGAATATCTTATCGAACCCAAGGAACCTAAAAGTACTATTACTCACTTTCTTTCTATTATGTAGCCTAAAATATGGAGTGATTGGTTTATTAATCTAAAAAAAATAAAATACTTAAACTTTAATGCAAAGACAAAAGAACAAAACTTTGGGAAAAGACTTTGAAGAAAACTCAATTGATAAAGACGATACCTTCGGGAAGAATCCACCTATGACTTCACTTATTATCTACCTTTTCAATTCATATGATTTCTTTACTTAGCTTGATTCGTGAGACTCCTTAACCTATATTAAACCTTCTCTCAAAGCGAATAACGTCTAACCTTAGGTTAATTAGTGGAACTCTCATTCTCTTATAATAACCCCCTAAGGAAGCAATAAATCGATCAATGGACTCCCATATTAGGTTACACCCTAATTCGGCAAAATCTCGTAACCCTATCTCTAGGCGCCTGATCAATTTAGCTTAATTATGCTAGATCTACTCTTAGGCAGGGTCTATTCCTCCTCCACCTAAGCACATCAGATAAATTTAAGCAACATAATTAAGAACAAACTAAGTATTTATCATATAAATCGAAAGAATTAAATAACAAAATCCATCATAGGTTCCATCCCCTTCAGGTATCTGAGGGGTTTAGTTCATAACTAAACAAGAAAACATCTCAAGAGAAAAGATAAAACAAAACATAAGAAATCCCTAAAACCCCCTGAAGAAATTGAAGAGGAGATCCTCCGTCTTGAGTAGAACTCCGACTCTTCGAGATGGATCAATTGGCTATCTTCAAGACAATCCCTAAACGAGAAAGGTTGGCAGAAAACTCTGCTCAATCATCGACCCCTTGAATAGCCGCCTTGGGGTGTTTTTATAGACTTTTGGGATGCTTTACTTGTATCCTAAGTACTCATAGTTCAGGTATAATTCGTCCTAGGTGTTTGAGTAGACTTAGGATTGCATTTCTTGGGCTCCAAGCATCCTATTTCGAGTGAAATTGCTCTTTCCTTGACGAGGGCATGGCTAAAACACGCCTGTAAATTGAGGCTCACCCGTGTCTCTATTCTGTTGATTTAGGCACGGTAGTACGCCTGCATACAAGTCGAGGGATAGGCCGTGCTTCGGGTTTGTCGATTAGGGCACAGCCATGCAAATCGGGGATAGGCCGTGTTGGGCTTTTTGTCGATGAGACATGGCCGTGTAAATTGGTGACAGGCCGTGTTCTAGGTGGATAGCAAGGCACATAGCCATGTGGAATAAAGCCCAGGCCGTGTCGACTTCTTGGGTTGGCCCAATTTGGTCCGTTTTAAGCCCGTTTTACATTCTTTTTATCCTTAGGTGTTCTCCTGAGTATAAGACATGAAAAGAAAGGATTAAGAGCACCTTTTTACATAAATCGAGGATAAATTCATCCAAAAGCATACTAAATGTGGGATTAAAATATGTTACTTTTACGGTTTATCAAATACCCCCACACTTAAGCCTTTGCTAGTCCTCAAGCAAAATTCTCAACATACAATTAAAACGAACTTTCCATAATTCATAATTCCTATTAATAATTCCTCATCATAATTCATAGATAATTTATACATGGATAATTTAATTCAAAGAGCCCTAAAGTTTCAAACGAGATAAGTCATGGTTTTGTAGCATGAAAACATAGGTGTCTCCTTTTATCTAAGTAATTTCCTTTAATTCAAAACCGACAAGGATTGACATCCTCACAGAAGATTCATCAAATCACTCAAAGTGTTTAAGGTTCAAGAAATAAGCACTTTAAGTCGAACCTGAAAAGTTAATCCCATAGGCTTGCCTGAAAACCAAATCTCCACCATTGTATATGAGATGATACACAAATCAAAAGGTCTTTAATCGAGGTTGTATAGCGGGCTAAGGTTAAAGGTGTGGATACAGGCTGAATTGTGGTTATAATCGAGACTGACTTGACAAATTACCTAACTAGAAACATTGAACTAAATATGAATATTAACTTCGAATGAAAACTAATAATATCACTATTGATAATTACTCTATAGTAAGGAGTATTTTGATAATACTTTAATACGAGCTTTTTCAACAATTAGAGTTTAAATGCTCTAAGCTCTTTTATATACTACTAGTATTGAATATATACTTGAAATTTTTTTTAAGAATAAAATAAAATAAACATAATAGAAGGAACTTTGGTGATTGAAATAACCTAATTTGGCGATTGATCAAATCAATTCTCGATAAAGGGGTAGTTAAAGGAATGTTGATAACAAATACAAAGGGATTATGTGTTAATATTAATGGGTGAGTCAATAAAAAGGTTGTTAGGATTCAATGGGGTTCACTAGGGGTTATTTATGTGGGTAGGCTTTTTAGTGGAGTGAATGGGTTAAGACCTAGGTGCCTTTATCATTTCAGTGTATCAAATCACTAATGTGGTCTCGACATATATAAACTAGGCAAGTTCTAGAATAACAGTTCAAAGTCGACACACTCATAATCAATTAAAGTGAGTATGAAAAAGAATATATGCTCTATAAGGCTCAAAATCTCACAAAAAATTATGGGTGTTTTGACATCAATCCTTATAAATTTTGGACTTCATGGTGATACTCAAATTCAGTTCAATGACCCATCAATTTTAATTTTTTAGAAAGTAGGCTTATCATGCTCGATTCTCTAGTATTCTTCAAATTTAATCATCAATAACTATGACTTAATATCAATAAAAATCATAAATCATTAGAAATTTCACCCTAATTAATAAGATGAGAAAAATACTTAAGATCAAGACAAAATTCCAGGGTTTTGAGAATTATGCAATAAGTTAGGCACTATTACCCCCACACTTAAGATGTACATTGCCCTCAATGTACAAAGATAAATAATGAAATTTATGTGCCAAATCAAAAAGAGAAGTGGGGAAAGTAATACTCCATGAAATCTGGATGATCCCTGGCGTCTTTGGTGGCGGTGATGGTGTTTTCTATGGGCCTGGTGGAGTGGCTGCCGATAAGTAATTTACTAGATGAAGAAATTGGGTAGCCTGCGAAGACATGGCCAAGAGATTTTGAGAAATAAAAATATTATAGTAATAATATATTTAAAGACTAAGAAAATAAAGAGAAGGAGACTAAGAAGAAAACTAAAATTTAAAGAAAAGTCTAATGGACTAAGAAGTCCTTATTAGTGGGTGGTTAAGTGGTGTGTGTATGATTTCTAAAATTTGCGGGTTCTTTGGTGATGGTGGCGTTGGCGTGATTCCCTAGCGACCTTTTAGAACCTAAAACCAAGAAACTAATATGAAATAAATTAAATTAAGTATAAAAGAAGTATAGATAAGGAAAATAAAGGAGATGAGAAAAGAAAAATAGAACCGAAAAGGTTTCTAAGACCCTTGGCGTGTCAATTAAGTGAAGCTGCCGGCATGAACTCATGTTAAGGTCTCCTCTGAAGAGATGATGTTTACTTTCTTACGTTTCTTTGGCATAATCTTTGTGTTGCTCAAGAGTCTTGGACCTTTTCTTTGAATAGAGAGAAAAATTTGAAAGAAAGAGAAGGAAGAAGGAATGTGGGAGAGAAGGGAAGGCTGTGGGGATTTAAATAAAATTTCAAATCTGGCTTGTTCCCATGCCCGTGTGTCGAGGGTGTGTCCAATCACACGGCTGCATAGCACGGCCTTGGCCAATGGCATGTTGCTTCTTACACGCCCATTTCTTAATCAGCCACGCCCATTTTGAGAAAGGCAGTATCCATAAACGGTTCAGAAGCACGCCCATGCTTATTTTATCGGCACCTGTGCTTCAGGGTGGTTGGACTCGTGACTTCGGGGAGTAGTAGGATTGACTTGCTGTAACACCCCACCCCTGGATCATACGTCATTGCCAGATCTAGTATGCTACGGGTTTAAATCTTGAAAACTTTGCTTCGATGGGTTTTGAAAATTTCAGTTTATTTAGTCATTATTTGAAAAAAAATAAAAGAAACTTAAACTTTTATGTTGAGTGGATTTGAAAAGCCCATTTATCACTCCATTTTATTATTAAGACTTGGGCACAAATAGGTTTAGAAACATGTGACATATTAAAGTAAAATAAAGTAAAACAAGTAACAAATAAATTGGAAACCTAAGTTATAGGGCCTTATTACAAAAATATTCCCAAAAAAAATAATAATAATCCATAATGATAATGAAAGTCTTGATGGGCCCTCGAGTTTGCCTCGACTCTCGTGTCCACGGTTTATTACTCATCTGTATAGTGGGAAAAATAAAAGGGTGAGTCACCAAGACTCAGTGTGCAAAACTTGAAAACACATAAAAGCCTAGGGCCCACAAACACATTATGGGCCTTGGCCCGCATGCAATGGTAACAAAATATGTCATGCATCATGGCCCATCCCAAAACCTAAGAGTCCATCCTCTACACACCCCCGTACCAGCCATTACATCGTGGGGATTTCTACAATCAACCCTCCATCCGCTACACACCACGTCGGCAGCTGCACTGCTTGTCATATAGACCGATCGCTTACACGAACCTCAGAAATACATTATAGTATCTGACAGCTATGCTGCCTGTCATATAGACCGATCGCTTACGCGAACCTCAAAATACATTATAGTGTTCGACAGCTATGCTGCCTGTGGCAAAGCCACGACTACCTCACGACCCTGCTCCCCTACCATAAATCCATCAATCAATCCCATCCCATGCATGCATACATACAAGAAACAAGTCATCAAGCCATCTAACAGATCTCATACTTTCACATGTTACGATTCACATAGAAAAGTTTCTATGGTTACATATCTGGCATCCCATGCCTACCCCTTCGAGGTAATACGACTGTTCATATAGCCTTTCTTTCCGGCTTTTAGCCCTTAGCATACATATAATATATCAATGCTTATGTGTTAAGAGTCTACACACCATATTATGGTTACGACGACACCCTCTATGTCGACACTATCGAAGTCGTCTGGTGCTATCTACCTAAGATCTTTGTTGAAGTCGGTCCACAACCCGGTGGCCAATCTCAAACAGTAGACATTGCTCACTTCTTAAACTTAGGGATTAGGTTTACAGACCCAACCCTCTCCTTTGCCTGATCCATATTTGGTTCCATCCAAAAAGTCTTTATCAGAACTACTATAGTGAAATAGTGTTAAACAATATCATATGAGTTAATATCTCAATTATGATAGTGAATCTTAATAGGAATCGAAAGAAATCTCTTACCTTGAGATCCCGAAATCGATAGGATACTAAAGATTAATGGTTTTCAGCTTTTTGAGATCTGGATGATTCGATCTACTACAATTTCTCGGAGTACTGCCCAAAAGAACATGCAATTAATGAAAGAGTCAAACTAAAGATAGCCTATCAATCTATTAGCCATCCGGCTATAGTCTCAAAACCGAAAGAGAAAAGAATTTGGTTCTTACCTTTACAAAAAAATCAGCACTTCAAGAAAATCTCGGTTTATGGAGAAATCGGCACAAGAGGAAAAAAATGGAAAAAGAAAGTGAATTAAGAGGTTTTGACTTTTAGTAGAGATATCGACAGAAAGAAAAATGAATAGACAAAGGTATTCGGTTATGGAGATGAGAAGAAAGTTGAAAGGTTTTGGCTTTTGGAAAAGAAAAGAGAATAGAAAGTGTAGAGAAGGACTGAGAATTTTGGCATAAAGAATAGGGTTCAAATGCCGGAATTTGAAGAGATACACTCCTATTTATAAGGAATTTCGGCACTTACCTATCAAATACTGAAATTTCCCTTCTGAAAATCGAGACTAATTGACAAACATAGGGAATTTTGGCACCCTTTATGCCACATCAAAATCAATTCTTCCTCCCCTCAAATTTGGAATTTCGGCCAACTCTGCTTACAGCAGATAACTCCCATCTTTTCTCCTTAATGTACTCATAACTAATATCAGCACAATTATTTATATTATTCAACAGATAAATCTCCCTAATTTTAAGCCTTGTTGTCGTCCAACTGTACCCACCTATATGCTAAAATTTAGCTAATTAAAATTAAAGGAATTGGGCTTCATGCCCCTCGAGTTTGGCCTTCTCAGTTGATGCCACCTCCTTGCTCTCTAAGTGGCACCATTTTGCCACTGGGCCACAAGCCCACTTGAGTTTAAAACACAGATAACATCTTTTAAACCCTCTAGTGTCCAAACAGAAAATTTAACCAAGGCCTCGGCCCAATCTGAGCCCCTTAAATACTCTAATTAACATATTGAACATAATACACATCAAATGCAAAGGCCCATTAATTCAGGATGTTACAATTCTTCCCCCTTAAAGAAATTTCGTCCTCGAAATTTTCAACAAACTATCAATTGTACTACCCAAGTCTCACCACCACGCTTTTGTTTCGCACTCCAATTCTAAAAATAAACACTCAATATAATACAGTACGATACGCACCATTATTTGCATCTGGAGCGTCTTCGTCCCCTTGGTGATGAGCTACATAGACCAAAGCTGGCTGCCTCGCCTTAGCATAACCTGCACCTCTACCTGGTGCTCCACGATCGTGTTCATTACCAACATCGCCCCTAGCTTGTCCACGGTCCCTTAGTGGTTACTGACCGCCTCTATCCTGCTAAGCATTCCCCGCCTGCGTCTTCTTCGCCACTTTGTTGGCAGGATCCTCTAACCTGATGGTCCATAGATCCACACCTAAAGCACTTTCCATTGCCTGCCCAACACTCACCTACATCGAATTTACCACATCGAGCACACTTCTGTGTCTGGCTAGTAGCAGCGAGTCTCACATCCCGTCTCGGCCTATCTAACTTAGGTTTTTCTAAATACGCTCGGCTGCCTCTGATGATTCAAAATTTCTCTTACTTCCACTCCTATCTCTATCCCGATCCAGTCTTTCTGTCCACTTTACCTCCTCAGCTATCTTAGCTTTTTCCACAAGCATAGCAAATTCCCTCTCTCGTTGTGGAGCTATCAACACACGTAGATCATCCTTCTGGCCATCCTCAAAATGAACACATCGCTCATGCTCTATGGCCATTATCCCTCGAGCATAATGACTAAGGCATAAGAATTCCGCTTCATATGCCGCCACCAACCTACTTCCCTGAACTAGATTCAGGAATGCTCTACGCTGCGCATACACATAGCTCGTCCCAATGTACTTACTTTGGAACGCCGCCTTGAAGTAATCCCAGGTGATATGGTCAGCTACAGTACCTTCTTTAACCGTAAGCCACCATTAATAAGCTTCGTCCTGAAGAAGGGACACCACTCCCTTCAGCTTCTCTTCCTCCGTGAAGTCAAGACCATCCATGATCCGCTCCATTATTTCTAACTAGTACTCAGCTGTACTAGGAGCTACACCCAAAATTCCCTTAAACACTTTCACCCCATTCGCTCTCAGTCGGTCTAGCATAGACTTTCGGGCTCTTGTGCCCATGCCTGCTCCAGCAACTCTCTCCAAAACCCTTAACATAGCCTAAGATACAGCATCATCTCCGGCCGTCTGATCTTGAAACTCTACCTCCACAGCTGGTGGCACTGAACTTCATTCCATGACTCGTGACCAGACCCTACGGGTTCTGAGACAACCATCCTACCCCTATCACGGCCACGCGTCAGATGTCCTCGACCCCTTGTATTTATTCTACCGCTTCGCATTTATCTGATTAGAAATTTTATGAATTAATAATTCTTTCTTCCACTAATTAATAACGGATAGTCTTATGGGAAGTAGTTTTAACAGTAGTTCTTTTGAATTCGAATTCTATCTACAAGTTTAGTTCTCAAGTCTGTATTTTCTAATTCTAGAGTTCACATTCAATCAACATAAAGCAGAGCACCATATACACGCATCAAACATGCAAACAACATCCAGAACTCACATTCATCACCTAGGGGTATTTTCGTCATTTCACTACCCAGGGGTATTTTCGTAATTTTAACCTACATAGGTATTTGGGTAATTTTCTAAAATATGGTATATTGGTGATTTTACAAAATAGGGGTATTTTGGTAATTTTGCAAACCAGGGGTATTTCGGTAAATTTTTCAAATGAGGGTATTTTGGTCATTTTGCAGAATCAAGGGTGTCTCATTAAATTTCTTTAACCTAGGGCATTTTGGATAATTTACAAAATTAGGGGTATATAAGTAATTTTATAAAAATAAGGTGATGGTCCCTTTCTGGTTTTAGTTATAAATTTTTGGCCCGTCAGCAAGCCCTCTCGGTTAGAGTGAGCAACCACTATGCACCAAGTAGGATTCCAGAGAAGAGGAGGTGAGTCACTAGGATCGCTTAAATACCAAGCTCTTCCTGGATCCAATCCTAGACATGCATATGCCTGTTTCCACACCCTAACCCGGTGACTTGCTCACAGACCTGCTTAATTAAGAAAAATTAAGTCTTATGAGATTTGAAGAATTGTTTAATTTAGGCCTAAGGTCCATTAACACTATCATACTAATCTACATCCATAGGGCCCATCAAAACCCAACATACATATCATACCAAAGTTTAGAATACTTACCTGGGTGGATCGGGTGCCGGTAGACTCAAAGGCCATATCTTCCAAAACATTTCTCAACTTACATTACTTTCATAAATTCCTACTGGACCCATTTCACAGCCCAAGTTTTGAACTGGGCTCTGATATCAAAAATGTAACACCCTAAACCCGGCCCATATGTCATTGCCGAATCTGGTATGCTACAGGTTTAATTCTTGAAAACTTTGCTTTGACGGGTTTTGAAAATTTCAGTTTATTTAGTCATTATATGAAAAAAAATAAAACAAAACTTAAACTTTTATGTTGAGTGGATTTGAAAAGCCCATTTATCACTCCATTTTATTATTAAGACTTTGGGCACAAATAGGTTTATAAACATGTGACATATTAAAGTAAAATAAAGTAAAACAAGTAACAAATAAATTGGAAACCTAAGTTATGGGGCCTTATTACAAAAATATTCCCAAAAAAAAAAAACAATAATAATAATCCATAATGATAATGAAAGCCTTGATGGCCCCTCGAGTCCGCCTCAGCTCCCGTGTCCACAGTCTACTGCTCATCTATAGAGTGGGACAAATAAAAGGGTAGGTCACCAAGACTCAGTGTGCAAAACTTGAAGACACATAAAAGCCTAGGGCCCACAAACACATTATGGGCCTTGGCCCGCATGCAATGGTAACAAAATATGTCATGCATCATGGCCCATCCTAAAACCTAAGAGTCCATCCTCTACACACCCCCATACCAATCGTTACACCGTGGGGATTTCTACAATCAACCCTCCATTCGCTATATTACGCGCCGGTAAATGTCTTTGCTAACATATAGACTGATCGCTTACGCAAACCTCAGAAATACATTATAGTATTCGACAGCTATGCTGCCTGTGGCAAAGCCACGATCGCCTCGCGACCCTGCTCCCCTACCATAAATCCATCAATCAATCCCATCCCATGCATGCATACATACAAGAAACAAGTCATCAAGCCATCTAACAGATCTCATACTTTCACATGCTACGATTCACATAGAAAAGTTTCTATGGTTACGTACTTGACATCCCATGCCTACCCCTTAGCATACATATAATATATCAATGCTTATGTGATAAGAGTCTACACACCTTATTATGGTTATGACGACACCATCTATATCGACAACCGCCGAAGCCAATACTGACTCATCGCTCTACCTAAGATGCTATTCGAAGTCGATCCACAACCCAATGACCAATCTCGAATAGTGGACACTGCTCATTTCTTAAACTTAGGGATTGGGTTTATGGACCCAACCCTCTCCTTTGTCTGATCCATATTTGATTCCATCCAAAAAGTCCTTGTTAGAACTACTATAGCGAAATAGGGTTAAACCACATCATATGAGTTAATATCTCAATTATGATAGCGAATCTTAATAGGAATCTAAAGAAATCCCTTACCTTGAGATCCCGAAATCGATAGGATACTATAGATTAATGGTTTTTTGCTTTTTGAGATCTAGATGATTCGATCTACTACGAATTCCTGGAGTACCGGCCAAAAGAACATGACGATTAACGAAAGAGTCAAACTAAAGATAGCCTATCAATCTACTAGCCATTCGGCTATAGTCTCAAAATCGAAAGAGAAAAGAATTCAGTTCTTACCTTTACAGAAAAATCGGCACTTCAAGAAAATCCTGATTTATGGTGAAATCAGCACAAGAGGAAAAGAATGGAAAAAGAAAGTGAATTAAGAGGTTTAGGCTTTTAGTAGAGAAATCGATAGAGAGAAAAATGAATATAAAAGGTATTCGATTATAAAGATGAGAAGAAAGTTGAGAGGTTTCGGCTTTTGGAAAAGAAAAGAGAATAGAGAGTGTAGAGAAGGACTGAGAATTTCGGCACAAAGAATATGGTTCAGATGCCAAAATTTGAAGAGATACACTCCTATTTATAGGGAATTTCGGCACTTACCTATCAAATGTCAGATTTTGAAAATCGAGACTAATTGACAAACATGGAGAATTTTGGCACCCCTTATGCCACATCAAAACTGATTCTCCCTCCCCTCAGATTTGGAATTTCGGCCAACTCTGCTTACAGTAGATAACTCCCATCTTTTCTCCTTAATCTACTCATATCTAATATCAGCACAATATCTATATTATTCAATAGATAAATCTCCCTATTTTTAAGTCTTGTTGCTGTCCAACCTTACCAACCTATATGCCGAAATTTAGCTAATTAAAATTAAAGGAATTGGGCTTCATGCCCCTTGTGTTTGGGCCTCCTCAGTTGACGCCATCTCCTTGCTCTCCAAGTGGCGCCATTTTGCCACTGGGCCACAAGCCCACTTGTGTTTAAAACACAAATAACATCTTTTAAACCCTCTAGTGTCCAAACAAAAAATTTAACCAAGGCTTCAGCTTAATATGAGCCCCTTAAATACTCTAATTAACACATTGAACGTAATACACATCAAATGCAAAGGCCCATTAATTCAGGATGTTACACTTGCACGGCCCTGCTCTTGTTAGTATGGCAGTTCCGGTGGTCCACACGGCCACGACACGGTCGTGTGTAACGCCGTATGCATGTATTTTTGTGTTAGTTTCCAACTAAGTACTTAGGAAAGAAAGATGGAAAGAAAAAAAACTGAAAACAAATTTGAAAGTAAATAGTGTTAA
Organism: Gossypium rotundifolium; assembly: GCA_025506655.1. Classification (NCBI taxonomy): domain Eukaryota; kingdom Viridiplantae; phylum Streptophyta; class Magnoliopsida; order Malvales; family Malvaceae; genus Gossypium; species Gossypium rotundifolium. The sequence continues at coordinate 102,857,647 of CP106733.1, read as the reverse complement.
TGTTCGGGTTGCCTCCCGAGAAGCACTCGTTTATAGTCTTAAGCTAAACTGTCCTCATGTTTGAAAATTTTAGGGAGGTTTAAAGGTTTGAATATCTTCCCTCATGCTTGCAATTTTATTTTCATGACAAATTTGGAGTCGAGAAGCATTTACCTTGAATTTATCAAATTTTGGGTTACTTACCTTGATTGTGTTGTGGTTAAAGATTTCGTGTACCTTGGGAAGAATTTCTCCCTATGCCCTCAAGTCTGTTGAAGTGATGTGAAGATCGGCTCTGTTTAACAGCACATGGTCTCCTATTTTAAAGTGATTTTGTAATATCCTGACTTTGTTGGTCTGTGCATTTGATGCGTTGCATGGGTAAATTAGTAGGAGAAGGCTTTGAGGTGCGAATTGGGCCCAGGTTTAAGCTTAAAACCTGGGTTAAATTACTTATAAATAATGTTAGTGCATTAATTAAAAGTTAAGTGAGTATGTTTAGTAGCAAGTTGGGCTCGTGGCCCAAAGTTAGAGGTGCCATAAGTGGGTATGTAGGTGGCTCACAAGGGGGAGAAGTTTGGGCCTAGTATGGCCGCTTGGGGCCCAAGTTAGTGGGTCAAATATTCGACACTTCAAGGGGGGGATGGACAGCACATGAGCCCCATTTTATGAGCTTTATTTCTTTTAATATTTAGTAATTAAAAGCTGATAATTAAGAGGGAGGAGTTGGCTCTAGGTTGGCCTCTTCTAAAGATGAGATAGGGATTGGGTTATCATGCAAGATAAGAGCTATCAAGAGGGAAAGAGTTGGCATAAACTCCAACTCTGAGTGTGTGCCTGTGTATAGCCAAAATTTGGAAGGGAATTATCATCTTTTCCATTTGTTTTTCCCACTTTCTCATCTTTTCTCTCAAGCCAAAATTCTTTTCTCTCTTTTTCTCTTCTAGCCGAAATTCCCTAGTCTTCTTCTCCTCTCTAATATCTTCCTGAAAGCTAAATTTTTCTTACTCATATTCTTCCTCCATAACCAAATCTACAAGGGAGGTTTCCGGTTCTCGAAGGTGCACCATTTACCGCATACTCCTTAGTAATCGGGTGAGTTTCGGGATTTCATTCTATGCGAATTCACTTTTATTTTCTTTACTTTCTTTCTTTCTTCATTAAGATCTAACCCAAAAAACTTGCTTAAGGTCATCGATTTTCCCTCTCAGAGTGAATCTATCTCATTAAAAGTCTCTGTCTTGATTTGGTGGAAAAGTTAAAGGTAGGTAGTGGTAGGTTGGTAGAATGGCCTCTCTTGATTCTCTTTATTTGGCCGAATACCATATGGGCTGGAATCAGTATTGTTTTCAATTGGTTTGATGTTTTGGAGGATGGCCGAATGTAGATAGAATTGGTGGTGACGATTTCCAGCTAACTTAATGGAGTTGCCATTTGAGGAATTTGATCTAATCTTAGGCATGGACTGGTTAGTGAATTACCATGCGAATGTGGATTGTGCTGCTAAGCGCATGTCGTTAAGAACTTCTGACGACAAGGAGTTTGTGGTAATGGGCGAGAGACAGAATTGCTTGTCAAATGTAGTATCTGCCCTTAAGGCAGAGAAGATAGTGAGAAAAGGGTGTGTAGCTTTTCTGATGTTGATCAGTGCCTTAGAGGCTAAGGAAGCAGTTGTAGGAAGAGTTAGAACAGTAAGGGAATTTGTGGATGTCTTTCTGGAGGAGCTGCCTAAGTTACCCCCGGACGAGGAACCGGAGTTCGAAATTGATTTTGCCAGTCATGTGTCTGTGTCAATTACTCCGTGCATCAATGGCACCAAAGGAGTTAGTAGAGCTTAAAGCCTAGATCCAAGAGTTACTCGATCGTGGGTTTATTCGACCTAGTGTGTCTTCATGGAGAGCACCGGTCCTATTCGTGAAGAAGAAGGACAGGACTATGTGCATGTGCATAGATTACCGATAGTTGAATAAGCTGACCATCAGAAACAAGTATCCATTGCCAAGAATAGATGACTTGTTCGATCGGCTTAAGGGGGCCGCAGTATTTTCAAAGGTAGATCTAAGGTCGGGATATCATCAACTTAAGGTGAAGAAGGCCGATATCCATAAGACAGCTTTCTGGACTAGATATGGGCATTATGAGTTCTTGGTAATGCCGTTCGGATTGACAAACGCCCCATCTACGTTCATAGATATGATGAACCAGGTTTTCTAACCCTACCTGGATCGGTTCGTCGTTGTGTTCATAGATGATATCCTAGTGTATTCCAAGTCTAAGGAAGAACACGATGAGCGTCTTCGAGTTGTGTTGCAAGTGTTAAGGAAAAGAAGCTATATGCCAAGTTCAGCAAGTGCGAATTTTGGCTGAAGAAAGTGATGTTCTTAAGGCATGTGGTGTCTGTCGAAGGAATAAGGGTGGATCCTTGGAAGATTGAGGCAATATTAGATTGGAAACCATCTAAATCTGTGGCTGAGGTCCATAGTTTCTTGGGGTTAGTAGGCTATTACAGGAGATTTGTCGAAGGGTTCTCGACAATAGCAGCACCTTTAACGAAGTTGTTAAGAAAGGAGGTATCTTTCGTATGGGCGGATAAGCAGCAGGAGAGTTTTGAGAAGCTTAAGAAAGTATTGACAGAGGCTCCGATTTTGATTCAGCTGAAAGTAGGGAAAGACTTTATGGTGTATTGTGATGCTTCCCATACAGGATTGGGATGTGTCCTTATGCAAAACGGGAAAGTGGTTGCTTATGCGTCTCGGCAGTTGAGGCCACATGAGGCTAACTATCCGACGCATGATCTGGAATTGGCGGCGATTGTATTCGCTCTTAAAGTGTGGAGGCACTACTTGTATAGAGAAAGGTCGGTGATCTACACGGACCACAAGAGTCTGAAGTATTTGCTGACTCAGAAGGAGCTAAATTTGAGACAGCGAAGGTGGGTGGAGTTGTTGAAAGACTATGATTGCTCAATAGAGTATCATCCGGGCAAGGAAAATATGGTGGCAGATGCCCTAAGTTAGAAAGTGGTGTCGGATCTAAGGGCGATGCTTGCACATTTGAGCCTTTATGACGATGGGAGTTTGCTAGCGGAGTTGCAAGTGAAGCCAACGTGGTTAAGTCAGGTAAAGGAGAAACAGTTGGTAGAGGGCGATCTGAGTGCTATGTTACTGTAAGTGCAGAATGGGGAATTGGAAAATTTTGATGTAAACAGCGATGGAGTGCTGTGTTTTCGGGGCAAGGTCTGTATGCCAAAGGATGAGGAGTTAAGGCAGAAAATTCTTTAGGAATCGCATAGTAGCCCTTATGCTATGCATCCAGGAGGAAGTAAGTTATATAGGGATCTACGGGATCAGTTTTGGTGGCCTGGTCTTAAGTTTGAAGTTCTGAAATTTGTAGGGAAGTGCTTAACGTGTCGAAAGTTAAAATTTGAACACCAAGTACCGTCAGGATTGCTTCAGCCGATAAGGATTCCGCAATGGAAGTGGGAGAGAATTACCATGAACTTCGTTAGTGGGCTTCCCTTTATGCCTACTAAGAAGGACTTGATATGGGTGATAGTAGATCGGTTGACGAAGTCTACACATTTCATACCAGTGTGGGTTGACTATTCACTACAAAAATTGGCAAAGTTGTATGTAGCAGAAATTGTGAGGCTGCATCGAGTGCCGGTGTCGATTATCTCGGATAGGGATCCGAGGTTTACATCTCGATTTTGGAAAGCATTACATCAATCTTTGGGCACCAGTTTGGACTTCAATACGACATTCCATCCGCAGTCAGACGGCCAATCTGAGCGGGTAATTTAAGTGCTGGAGGATATGTTGAGAGGTTGTGTGATAGACTTCAGAGGGAGTTGGGAGGAGTTCTTGCCTTTAGCGGAATTTGCGTACAATAACAACTATCAAGCAAGTATTCAAATGGCATCGTACGAAGCACTGTATGGACAGAAGTGTCGCACTCCTACATGTTGGACAGAACTGGGGGAACGTCGTGTTTTGGGTCCAAAGATTGTGGCAGAATCCGAAGAAAAGGTTAAAGTAATTAGGACACGGTTGAAAGAGGTATCTGACAGGCAAAAATCATATGCGGATCTTAAGCGAAAGGAGATCGAGTTTGCTGTGGGGGATCAGGTGTTTCTCAAAGTTTCACCGTGGAAGAAGGTGATGAGATTTGGTCGCAAGGGAAAGTTAAGTCCTAGGTTTATAGGACCTTATCGAATTTTGAAGCGGGTTGGACCAGTAGCGTACCAGTTAGAATTGCCTTCAGAGTTGGAGCAAATACACAATGTGTTTCACGTTTCGATGCTATGTCATTACCGATCAGATCCATCTCACGTGATACCGGTTGAGGAGGTGGAGTTGAGACCAGATCTGTCCTATGAGGAAGAGTCGATTTAGATTCTGGAACGTGATGTGAAGATGCTACGCAGGAAATCAGTTCCTCTAGTCAAAGTATTATGGCGTAACCATGGATCGGAGGAAGCTTCGTGGGAGCCAGAGGAAGCAATGCGACAGCAATACCCTCACTTATTCTAGCCAGGTAAATTTCGAGGCCAAAATTTATTTTAAGGGGGTAGAGCTGTAATATCCTGACTTTGTAGGTCTGTGCATTTGATGAGTTACATGGCTAAATTAGTAGGAGAAGGCTTTGAGGTGCGGATTGGGCTCAGGTTTCGGTTTAAAACCTGGGTTAAATTGCTTATAAATAATGTTAGTGTATAAATTAAAAGTTAAGTGAGTATGTTTAGTAGCAAGTTGGGCTCGTGGCCCAAAGTTAGAGGTGCCATAAGTGGGTATGTAGGTGGCATCACAAGGGGGAGAAGTTTGGGCCTAGTATGGCCGGTTGAGGCCCAAGTTAGTGGGTTAAATATTCGGCACTTCAAGGGGGAGGGGATGGACGGCACATGAGCCCCATTTTAGGAGCTTTATTTCTTTTAATATTTAGTGATTAAAAGCTAATAATTAAGAGGGAGGAGTTGGCTCTAGGTTGGCCTCTTCTAAAGATGAGATAGGGATTGGGTTATCATGCAAGATAAGAGCTATCAGGAAGGGAAGAGTTGGCCGAAACTCCAACCCTGAGTGTGTGCCTGTGTATAGCCAAAATTTGGAAGGGAATTATCATCTTTTCCATTTGTTTTTCCCACTTTCTCATCTTTTCTCTCAAGCCAAAATTCTTTTCTCTCTTTTTTCTCTTCTAGCCAAAATTCCCTAGTCTTCTTCTCCTCTCCAATATCTTCTTGAAAGGCAAATTTTTCTTACTCATATTCCTCCTCCATAACCGAATCTACAAGGAAGGTTTTTGGTTCCCGAAGGTGCACCATTAGCCGCATACTCCTTAATAATCGGGTGAGTTTCGGGATTTCATTCTATGCGAATTCACTTTTATTTTCTTTACTTTCTTTCTTTCTTTATTAAGATCTAACCCAAAACACTTGCTAAGGTCTATCGATTTTCCCTCTCTGTAGCTGAATCTGTCTCACTAAAAGTCTCCTGTACTGATTTGGTGGAAAAGCCGAAGGTAGGTAGTGGTAGGTTCAGCCGAATGGCCCTCTCTTGATTCTCTTTATTTGGCTGAATACCATATGGGCTAGAATCAGTATGGTTTTCATTTGGTTTGATGTTTTGAAGGATGGCCGAATGTAGGTAGAATTGGTGGTGACGATTTCCTGAAGATTTTCGGGATTTGGTAATCGCGTTAGTAATCAGGTGTGTAACCCTACACTAAACTCCTGATAGTTTAATAATAATAATGTTAAGCATTTATTAATGAAGTGACGAATAAACATGGCTAAGGGTACCATTCAATGGTACAGTGTATTCAAGTACGTTACCCTTAATACTTGTTAATAATGTTTAAATAACATGGATGTGAAAAATATGTGGAATTAGTTATGATTTTGGGGTAAGGTGAATTGCATGAGAAATTGTATGTTGCATGGGCATATGGGTGATTATGTTAAAGGGAAGTGATCCGTGGTTTCTACCACATTATCTAGTGACTTATGTCACATATTATGAATCTGGTGACTCATCACATTATCCGTGGCTATGCCACAATTATAAGGGTGATGTCGCTTGATTGCAATGATCGCCTTCGATGGTGTGTAGCGGATGGAGGGTTGATTTAGTAATCCCCACAGTGTGATCGGTAGGTACGGGTGATGTGTAGAGGTTGGATCTAGGTGGTTTGGGTTGCATCATTGTTTACAAATGTTTTATGTGATTTAATATGCCTTGATTGTTTTGGGAGTCTATGTTGCTAGTTACACACTGAGTCTGTTGACTCACCCCTCGTGGGCTAACATTTTGCAGATGGCACTTAGTAAATGGACCTGGTCGGCAGGAACTTAGTGGTGGCCATGCACAGCTCAATTTTTCGGTTTTTCTTATCAATTTTATTTTGATTTATTTTGGGTCATATTTTGATGTAATAAGGCCATTATCACTTAACTATTTTATTTATGCGTTTTAAATTTTTATTATGATACGAACAACATCGAACAAGACGATTAAACATTTTTCGTAAAACAACATCAATTGTTTTGAAACCCAAACACCTACAGTTTTCAAGTTAATAATCATAAACTCTAAAATCTGGCATTTCTTTTAACTTGTAACTTTTGAAATATAAAAATATCGTTTTAACACAAATTTAAATTACAACACGATTTTTAACTTGAGAACAATCCGATGTTATTTTCTTAAAAACCACCAAGATTTCCAAAATGTCATTTTGAGACTTAACTACGTTTTACTCAAGGAGCATGCCAGATCCGGTCAGGGCTTGTAGGTGGGTTTGGGGTGTTTCAGATTTGATGTTCCTATGAGCTCTTTTGGTAGCTCTTTAGGTTTTACTTAGTATGGATTAGACTTTTCTTTGGTGTGTATCTTCTGCTCTTCTAAATTGTTGGTCTTCTGGTTTTATTTTTGGTGTGATTCTTCTTCATCATCCGTTGTTCTAGTTGAGTCGAGAGGTTGGAGATTGATTGATTCATTTCCCACACGAAGTATGATTTCTCCTGTGGCAACATCAATTTTAGTTCTAGCAGTTGCTAGGAAAGGTCTTCCTAGAATTAAGGGGATCGAATTTTCCTCATCCATGTCTAAAACAACAAAATCTACTGAAAAAACAAATTTATCGATTTTTACTAAAACGTCTTCAATAATGCCCCTAAGAATTCTAACATTTTTATCAGCTAGTTGAATACTCATCCTAGTTTGATTGGGCTTCCATAGACCTAATCGTTTAAACAGTGCATAAGGCATGACATTTATACTTGCCCCTAAATCAATGAACGCATTATCAATAATCAAACTACCAATTAAACATGGAATAGTAAAACTCCCTAGATCTTTTAGTTTATGTGGTAGTCTATTTTGTAACATTGCTATGCATGTGGCGTTTAATTCCACATGGTGCTCTTCATCTATTTTTCGTCTGTTTGTTAAGAGCTGTCTTAAGAATTTCCTTGCATCGGATCATCGAAAAGAGCTTCAAGAAGAGGTGTTAATGTAATTTCTTTAGAAGTTTTAAAACCTTACCAATTGTTCTTCTAAATCATCTCTTTCAATGCTTGAGATAAGGTATTCGAGGGTGGTACTCTTTAATTACCGATTTTTCTTGTGCTACCTCTATTTTACCTGTTTCTTCCTTGGTTTCTTGTACTGGGGTGGGCTTGTCTACCTTTGTATCCTCTTGAGATGTGATGGCTTGTATCTTTTCTTTTGGGTTTTTTTCTGTGTTGCTAGGTAGACGTCCTTGTTGACGTTCTGAAATAAGCTTTGTGAGTTGTCCCACTGACCTAGTGATTTCCCTGACTTGTTCTTTGATTTCTTTGATCGATATTCCTTGGTTATCAAGCATTGTATCAGTTCTTTGGAGATAGGCATTTGTGTCTTCCATGAAGTTTTTCAACATCTCTTCAAGACTCGGCTTCTTTTCTGGTGGATAAGGTTGATTTTGGTAATTTGGAAGAGGTTGCTACCTTTGATTTCCTTGTCCTCCCTACGAAAAATTTGGGTGGTTCTTCCAACTTGGATTGTAAGTGTTACTATAAGGATTATTATTAGATCTGAAATTGTTACCTATATAGTTTGTCTGCTCATTTTCTACTCCTGGTTGGTAAGGTGGGTACTCAGAATTCGCCACATTCCCGCTCACTTCGCATTGTATGACTGGATGTACCTGTGAAGAACATAAATTATCAAGCTTTTTATTCATTAACTCCATTTGTGTTGACAACATTGCCGCTACGTCTATGTTAAAAACTCTGGCTGATTTTATCGGTTTAGCCCTTGTAATTTGCCATTGATAGGTGTTCAATGACATCTCCTTAATAAAATCGTAAGCTGCTTCAGGAGTTTTATTATTCAGAGTTCCACCGGCTAATGAATCAATCATTTGCCTTGTTGGAGAATTCACATCATTGTAAAAAGTTTGGACTTGAAGCCACATAGGTAATTCGTGGTGTGGGCATCTCCTTAGGAGATCCTTATATCTTTCCCATGCATCATATAATGTTTCTGTGTCATTCTGCACAATAGAAGATATATCATTCCTAAATTTGGCCGTTTTGGCTGGTGGAAAATACTTTAAAAGAAATTTTTTGGTCATTTGATCCCTTGTGGTGATTGACCCTCGTGGTAATGAGTTCAACCACTGCTTTGCTTTATTTAGAAATGTATGGCATTTATTTTGAAGGTATCACAGAATTCTAAAAAATTAGATATATTAGTGTTTGGATCTTCATCCTGCAAACCATCAAATTAAACAAATTGTTGAATCATTTGTATTGTGTTAGGCTTTAATTCAAAATTATTAGCGATTATAAGCGGGCTAACAATACTAGATTCTCGCTCTGTTAAATTAGGTTTAGCATAATCATACATAGTACGCGAGCATTCTGTTCTTGCATATTTGGCGGTGGATTGTTTTCGTCCATCCCTTCAAAGAGATTGGATCCTTCTTTGTTCTCCTCTTTGACAGATCTAGGGCTCATCTAATTTCTCTGCAATTTCTACGAGTGGTAGCTTCAATGTCACTTTTGTATTCTAACGGTCCTCTCGGATTTCTTCTAGTTATAAACTAGATGTACCTGCTATGAAAAGAAAGGAAGAAATTTAGAAAAACAAAAATATATGTATAAAAGTAAGATAAATTAAAAATAAAAATAATGGCTAAAGTAATAGAAATAGAGTTTTCTTAATATTTTAGGAGTCTCCGGCAACGGTGCCAAAAACTTGATCGCTGCAAAACAGTCTAGTTTTAATATTTATAAAAGAGTGATCGAACCTGTAGACTGACTGCGATAACGATAGAGGCAAGTACACCTATTGAATAGTAGTATAGCTCAGGCAAGAATATCTTATCGAACCCAAGGAACCTAAAAGTACTAGTACTCACTTTCGTTCTATTATTTAGCCTAAAATATGGAGTGATTGGTTTATTAATCTAAAACAAATGAAATACTTCAACTTAAATGCAAAGACAAAATAACAAAACTTTGGGAAAAAACTTTGAAGTAAACTTAATTGATAAAGGCGATACCTTTGGGAAGAATCCACCTATGACTTCACTTATTATCTACCTTTTCAATTCATATGATTTCTTTACTTAGCCTTATCCGTGAGACTCCCTATCCTATATTAAACCTTCTCTCGAAGCGAATAACATCTAACCTTAGGTTAATTAGTGGAACTCTCGTTCTCTCATAATAACCCCCTAAGGAAACAGTAAATCGATCAATGGACTCCCATATTAGGTTTCACCCTAATCCGCAAAATCTCGTAACCCTATCTATAGGCGCCCGATCAACTCCACTTAATTATGCTAGATCTACTCTTAGGCAGGGTCTATTCCTCCTCCACCTAAGCACATTAGATAAATTTAAGCAACATAATTAAGAACAAACTAAGTATTTATCATATAAACCGAAAGAATTAAATAACAAAATCCATCATAGGTTTCATCCCCTTCAGGTATCTGAGGGGTTTAGTTCATAACTAAACAAGAAAACATCTCAAGAGAAAACAAGAAAACATCTCAAGAGAAATAATATATGTTAAAAATCAACTAAGTATGAATACTTGTAAAATTTGAACATAACATGAAATAATGTAGTAATATGCATGAAATAGAAATGGTGATATCATGTAATTGCATAATTAGATAGTAGTATGATTGTATAATTTAATTTGAGCATTTCATGTACTTATGTTATGTCTTTAAATGTTCGGATTATAGAAATACCACTGAGTTATACTCAGGATATGATTTTATATTTTGTGCGCAGGTTAGGTACTTTTCAACTTACCATAAATTTAGCATACAACAACGATCCCGAGCTCAAGTGTAGTGATGTTCTAAATTGTAATGGCATGTACCTAAGAAGTCTTTGGTTGATAGTTGGTTTGTTAATGTGATGTTATTTTAAGTTTCAAGTATAATGATGGTCATTTGTATAAATATGTTTGTGGTTGAAGCTATATATTATTTATGTTAGCTTGACATAAGGTTTTGGTATGTGCTTGAAGCTTAAATTTTGAGAGCTTAAGTATCTAAGTGTTAGTTCAATATTGGTAAAATTAGTATCAATGAAAGTCTTGAATGGATGATGTCTTGTTGATGTGTTTGATGATATAAAACATGGCACCAATGAGGGTAAATTTGTTAGGCACTTATTGTAATTGTTTTGGTATGATTTGAGCATATTTAATTGTGTTTTGGATAGGTTAAATGGTTGGTGAATTGATTGCTTAGTGTCCAAGTAATCACAATTTGGTAAACTTGAGTACTAAGGTACATTAAGGTGCACATAGCCTGGGACACGGTCTGAGACACGGCCATGTGTCACACACAGGGGTGTGCCCTGAGCGTGTTGAAAGATAGTATAGGTGTATTTTACACATGGGCTGACACACAGCCTACGACACGGCCATTTGACCTAAGTCAGTGAGTTACACAAGTAGAGACGTGAGCTAAGACAATGCCGTGTCTCCCAAGTTAGTGAGTTACATGAGTAGGGACACGGGCTGGAACACGACCGTGTGTCCCAATTTTGAAATTTACACGGTCTGGGTGTTTCACATGGTTTGGCCACACGGCCATGTGTCCACTGTTTGTAAGTATTTTTTATATTGCCCTAAAACTTATAATTGTTCTAAATTAGTCCCTGTTATTCATAGACTATTTTTAGGGATGTGTAGACTTGAATTAAGACCTGTAAGAATATTTATACTCTGAATTGGAATGAAATAGCATGATACATTATTCGATTATATAAGACACTATTATCAAAGTAATTAATTAGCATGATCTGCCCCTGAATATAATGAAGATATTAGTTATCTTATACTACTACTTGTAATGTAATTAGATGTTTTGATTGGTTAGTAATGCCCGTGACCCAAATCGGATGACAAATAGGAGTTAGGGTATTACATTTAATGGTATTAGAGCTACAAATTTAGCCAATTCTCGGACTAAATCGAGCTCAGATTGAGTCTAGAGGTGCATGCCAAAGTCGAGTTGAGTTGAGTCAGGATTTGGATGTTGATTATACTTGTTTCTGTTTTATAGTTGAACGAAGTAGGATGAATATAATAATGAAGTTGATCAATAGATGTATACTAGTGATGATGTTTCTAATAAGTTAGACTGAATAGGTAGCACCGAGTGATAATCTAGCTGGTGTTGAACAACCCAATGTTGAACAAAGTAATAATGAGGGAATATGTGATTCACATTTACTTCGAGCTATCGTTGTTGCTCTTTAGCATGTTGCGGGAACCACCTCTACTACGGTACTGCATCTACTACTTGACGGGCTCTAACAAAAGAATTGCACAGATATGGTGCGAATGAGTTTTTGGGATTGAAAGGGGTAGACCCCTCAGCTGTAACTAGAGATGTTCATGGGTTGGTTCGGGCCGGGCAAAAAAGATGGGCCTATTTTTTTCCCAAGCCCGACCCATATAAAAATGCTAAAACCTAGGCCCGACCCAGCCGACCCTTATTAAATTTTTATATTATTTTATATAATTTTTAAAAATATATAATACATCAAAAATACTAAAAATATTAAAATAAATATTTCCCAACAAATTGAAAATAAATTTTAAAAAATATGTAGACTTAAATAACACTAAGATAGATGTAACTTAACAAGCAAATACCTCTAAAATAATAATAAAATTAACAAATGCCTTTAAAATAATAACAAAATTAACAATAAAATAAGTTTTATACAATATTCAATCAATAACAACAAAATAGTAGCAACATAATAGTAATATGGTAGCAAAATAGGGGGAAAATAAAATTCAAAAATAAAAAAATAGAAGATTTTTTTTTTTGTCATTTAGTGAATATTGGCAAGGCTGGGCCCAGGCCAAAAATACCTTACCCTAGGCCCGACCCATTTTTTAAACAGGCCTTATTTTTTTTCCAAGCCCATTTTTCGTGCTTGTATTTTTGCCCAAACCCTCCCAAATTTTAGTCGGGCCTTCGGGCCAGGCTGGGCCGCCCGGCCCATGAACACCTCTAGCTGTAACGCCCAAATTTTAGTCCTAGAAGAAATGGGCTTCACGTATTACAGGGATTGGATTTTAACTGTGCAAGTGAATAACTCAATTAAATGTCTGCTTCAGTGGTTTAGGGTGTTGAGAAGAGTTGGAAAAGTCTTGGGTTCAAACCTGGGCTTTAGAAAAAAATTTGTTTTTAAGTGGATAAAACCATGGATGCTTGGATGTAGGCCTTTTAAATTATTGTGTTTAAAATATGACATAAGGAAGCATATGGTCTAGTGGTTGTGGCATCATTAAGGTTGCAAGGGAGCTTGGGTTCAAGTCTTGGCTCTTGCAATTTGTTTTGGTTTTTCTTTTAAAGGAACCTAGACTTTGGCCTTTAGACCTTTTAAGTTATTGAAGGTAAAATGTGACACAAAAGAGAGTGGGTGATCTAGTGGCAAGGTGGCGCTACATGTGTGGCAAGGAGTCTGAGGTTTGAGGCATGTCGTGTGCAATTGTATGTTTATTTTGCTGCTTGAGCTGGTGAGGTGTTGGAATTGGACTAGAACTCTGTGGTTGAATTAGGTAATAAGAATTTGAATTGAATTTGAATGGGGAGTTGGAGCAAATCAAGGAGAAAATTCGGTGGAGGGATTGGTGGAGATTTTTAAGGAATTTGAAAATTAGAGATGTTGAAGCCGAATTAGGTAGTTAGTATGTGCATATTCGGCTAGGGAGTCCTTTTGTGTATTTTCGGCAATTGTAAATGGTTGGAAAGGGTTTCTTTTCTCCTTTTGGCAAGTGGTAGCTGAATATTTTGTGACCATTCGGGCATTCACGTGTTGGGATGCTTTATTCATATTTTACCGATTTCACTCTCCTCCCTCTCTTCTTCTTGCCTAATAGTGTTCCTCTTGTCTCTTCTAAACTGTGGCTCCTTTTTGTTTCTCTCTTCTACTTTTCCCATTAATCTTTCATAGCTGAATTTTCTATTTTCTCAATATTATCCTCTTCTGATTTGAACTACCTTTTTCCCAACGCTAATTTCTTCTGGTCGTAAGGTGTGCAAAAGCCGAATACCTCTACTCTCTCTCGCTATCAACTATTGTTAAATCTATTCTCATTTCATTCTCCTTTCATAAAGTTACGATTTCTTCTTCTCTGTTTGTTCAGATCGAGAGTAAGTAGTAGTGATTCTTTTTATTTATTTTTCATTACTGGTATTATTCCTTTCCTTTTTTCGAATCTCCCTTCGTTTCTCTTAGTCTGACGGTGGTTGGTACCTAAGGTTGCTCGAGGTTTGATAGGGGCAAGTGACTTGAAGCAATCGACATACTACTTTTGGTTCTTGACCAAAGTAAGTGTTCTTGCCTTGTTTTGGTTAGAGGCCGAATAATCCTGATGGCTCTGTTAACTGTCAAGTGTGGTTTTAACTATATAGTTATAATCTCTTTTAATAAGGTTTATTTAACGTAGAATTCGACAAGAGGTTTAATAGTTGCTAACAGTTGGGGAGGACTTAGCAAAGCTAGTTCGATTGAGGTGTAGTGCTAGGGATTCGTAGTGCGCTTCGCAGCAGGTGTGTACACATACCACCCAAACCATAAATCGGCAACTGTCAAAATGCTAGATTACCGAAAGTATGACAACGGTTGCCACACGAGCGACGGATTGTGCGTATGCTGAACCAAGCCCACGAACATGGGCATTAGTCTATAGAGGGCACCGCGAGAGCTCTCGTGGTCTTGGGCTATTCTGGGCCTTATTGGGTCAAAATGGGCTGGTAGGCCCAGTGGGCTTGTGGGCCCACACGGATAAAATGTATGTGATGTGGTAAGTGTTGTTTGGACTGTGACAGTTGCATAAATGTGGTTGTTTCTGGGCTAAATGGGCCACATGATTGTGTGGGCCGAGTAATGGGCCTTAGGCCCATTTACACCGTTCTGACTGTGTAAGTTACTTAAGTCACCTAAGACGATGGTGGACCTTTTGTTGGGTCGTTAAGCCTCGATTGTGAAATTATTAAAATACCCCTGATTTTTGAAATTATTAAAATACCCCCGATTTGTGAAATTATCAAAATACCCCCAATTTGTGAAATTACTAAAATACCCCCAATTTATGAAATTACTGAAATACCCCTAATTTATAAAATTATCAAAATACCCCCAATTTGTGAAATTACTAAAATACCCCTGATTCGTGAAATTATCAAAATACCCTTAATTTGTGAAATTACTGAAATACCCTTAATTTTTAAAATTATTGAAATACCATTGATTTGTGAAATTACCGAAATACCCTTGAAGGGTAGGATTATCGAAATACCCTTATAGGGTAAAATGACCATTTTGCCATTGTGGGTAAATGACTGACTTAAACTATGAATTTGACTGATTTGACTGTGATCGTATGACTGTGTTTTAACTGACTTGACTATGGTTGTGTGACTTATGTGCTTTTAATATATGTTTAAATAACTATTACTGAGCATAGCCAATTTGCATACACGTGTAATGATTGAGCATGAAATACACGACATATTGCATGGGGTTGGGACATTGATACGGAGGAAATACTGATAGGGTCGCATGGGTCGCATGAGACGACTGTGGATCCAGCATTGATCTTTTAAGGTCGCACGTGTTGCATGAGACGACTGTGGACTGACGGACGGCCTAAAGCCGCGTAATCTGATTATGGCTCTGTGCCAACCTAGATATGGCTCTGTGCCTAACATATATACTGATGACTCTGTGTTCGATCATAATTACCCGTGGCTGTGTGCCGATTATATTACCGTCGTTGATGGCTATGTGCCAAACTTATTACAGTTATCGATAGCTTTGTGCCATCCTGATTATGGCTCTTTGCAATCTTGATTATGGTTTATAACCATTCTGTTTATTCCTTTTAGTCATTCTATTAACTAGCAGTGTTGCTGCGATATTTATGGCTTTTAGCCGTTCTATTCATGACACTAAGCCGTTCTGCTGACTTAGTGCTGCAACCGGTGCTAAGCTTGTAATAGCATATATTAGACCCTAGTCAAAACAGTGGTTTTGAAACCACAAATTTGAGGTCAAAAAAAATTTTAATATTATTTTTGATGTTCATAATATGTGATTGAGCATGTGTGAAAATTTGGTGTGAAAATTTTATCGATTGTGGCATGGATTTCCAAATGAGAAGCCATTACGTTGTTAATAAACCATTGATAATTTGGATGGACATAAAAGCCAATGGTTAGTGGAATTTGAATAAAAATAAAAAGGTTAAAAAGGTGAATATGTTAATATATGATATTAAATAAAACATTAAGTAAAATACATGTTTTGTTCATCTTTTACTTCACCGAATATTGATTGAAGAATAAGGGTTTTACAGATTTTGCATATTCAGCACATTTGTGGCTTGATTCAAGGTTAGTTTTTATTTGATTTTTGATAATTTCTACGTTCTTGTTATCGTTGATTAGTGTTCTAGCTAACCCATGCTTTAATTTTAGAATTTGATGGTGATTTTGTGATATGCCATTGATGAATATGTGAGTTTTGTGTTGTTAGTTGTTGGAATATGAAAGCTTGGTGTTGAGTTAACATAGTTTGTATTTGAATTTTTGGTGAAATTGAGTAATTTAGGCTACATTGTGAAAATAAGAAATTGGAGGACTAAAATGTAAAATAAATGAAATGTGTGGACTTATATGAGTATAAGGAGAATTCGGCCTAAGTATGGTATAATGAATTTTTTGTATTTTGTGATTTTGTGAATTAGGGAATAAAGTGTTGAAATGTAAAAATATGAGGGTTATTTTGTAAAATACCCTAAAAATGAGTGTTTGGACTAAATTGAATGAATTGGTGATTGAATCAGCTAAATTTGAATGTGTATAGACCAAGAAAGGAGAGATTTGGATCGAGATTGAGGAAAAGACAAAGTACTCGATTGATCAACTAGTTTCGGTATTTCGATGTCTAAGGTAAGTTCAGATATAATACAAGTTATTAAATTTATATCTATGTGATGGGTAATGAATGATTGTATACTTCATGAAATAACAATGTTATATATCAAATTGAGTAATGAGGCACTAAGTGTGCGATATTAGAAATGAGACAGACATAGTTAGCACTTTGTGTGCAAAGTAATAGAAGCTTCGGCTTATTGATTTGGCACTATATGTGGGATACCAAATCAAGTTTGGTTTGATATAGAGGCACTAAGTGTGCGATGTTACATAGGCTTCTGCTATAATTTGGGCACTAAGTGTGCGATTGAATCAAAGAAATGACGAAGGTTATTCTAAATGAAGTATTAAGCATTGAGTACCAAAATTTGAGGTTAACTAGGTGTTGGAAAAGGTATGTATAAAACCTATGTGGTTCATGAATTTGTAGGTGATGAATGAATTGTGATGTGAGCATATAGATATAGTTGAAATTGTGTTTTCATGGATATTGATCTATGTGATGGTTTGTTTTATATATTGATTTGAATTATTGAGTTAAATGTATTGTATTACGAACTTACTAAGATTTAAAAGCTTATTGTATGATATGTTTCTCTGTTTTACAGTATCAATAAAGCTAGCTCGGATCCAGGGATCATCACCAACTCAATCTCACTATGGGCTATCTATTGAGTTAAATGGTGTATTTTGATATGTTGGACCTTGCCATGTGACATGGCTTGGAAGTAAATGATTTTGGTTATTATGTGTGAGCTATGTAAATGATGAATGAGGTCTGAAGTAGTGAATGATGAATATGGTATGTTTCATGCTCAAATGATTAATGAATATGGTGGTTTAAATGTGAATTGTGGTAGGGTTTATATGATGCTTAACTTATATGATTTGGGATGTGAAATTTAGGTGTTTTAAATGGAATTATTGAGTAGAAATTGAGTATGGAAATAAATGATGTTGTTAATGATGATTTGGTGCTTATATTTGTATGTTTTAATTGCATTTGAGGCATGAATTGGTATTGGTTTGATGCTTATAGGTGATTTCAAAGTGTGGATGGTAATTTGGCCTTGAAAATGGCCTATAATTGCCCATACGGTTGAGCACACGGGTGTGTGGCTCGACCGGGTCCTTCGAGGTTGTGTTTTAAAACAAGTTAGGCTCAACCACGGGCGTGTGACTGGCCGTGTGGTGCAAGTCAGTTCGTATGCCCTGTTTTGCCATGGCATGGACGGACGGACATGTGACCTCTGTAACTTAGAAAAATGTTAAAATTTTTAGAAATTTTTGTATGAGTTTGTTTTAGTCCCGACCCCTTCCTAACATGTGTTTAAGGTCTCGTAGACTTCATTAAGGGACTATATGATTGTGTATTATGTTATTTGATTGACTTTATGTTGAAAATGATATGGAATGTTCAAAAATGTTTAGTAATGCCTCTTAACCCTAGTCCGACGATGGTTACGAGTTAGGGATGTTACATTCTATTGGTATCAAAACTATGGTTTAGTCGATTCTAGGACTAACGTAGCGTGTGAGTTTAATACATGCCATATATATAATTGTGATAGTGTGATGAATCCTGACAGTTGAAAATGTGTTTTCGTATAGTAAATGGATCCTGATCGAGTAGTTGCTAATGATGTAGAGTGTAATGTGCTTACTCCCGCTCAAGGGATAGCACTGGCCGAATCTAGGTCGAATGTTAGTAGCCACGAGGGAGAGGCTAAGCAAGCCTTTTTCTAAATGATGAGTGAGTGGTTTTTGGAGCTCGTTCGAACGAATCTGGCTGCTCCACAACCTCCACCCCCACAAGTACTCGTTGTGCCACAAGTTATAGATCCGATCAGATTAAACAAACCTCCTGTAGATAAAATTTGAAAGTATGAGGCCAAAGAGTTTAGGGCCACAGTTGATGATGATGCTGAACGAGCAGAGTTCTGGCTTGAGAATACCATTCGAGTGTTTGAGGAGATGTCTTTGACACCTGAAGAATGCATTAGATGTGTTGTTTCCTTGTTGAGAGATACTAAATATAATTGGTGGAAAACATTGATTTCAGTGGTTCCGAGAGAGAGAGTTACCTGGGACTTCTTTCAAATTGAATTTAGAAAGAAGTATATCAGCCAACGGTTCATTGATCAGAAACGTAAAGACTTTCTAGAGCTAAAATAGGGCCATATGTCAGTTACGGAGTATGAACCAGAGTTTGTGAGATTAAGCAAATATTTATGGGAATATGTTTCGACTGAAGCTACTATGTGTAAATGTTTCATTGAAGGGTTGAATGAAGATATGAAATTGTTAGTTGGAATACCTGACATAAATGAATTTGTTGTACTAGTTGAAAGAGCATGCAAAGCTAAGGAGTTGAGTAAAGAAAAGAAGAAAGCAGATTCTGAGGATAGAGATGAAAGAAAAAGATTAATGAGTAAGTCGTCTCAACCTTCGACGAAGAGATTCAGAGATGAAAGAAATCATTCAAATGCTTCGTTTGGACATTCGAGTAGGGATCGTGCAAGACAAAGTATTGGTCCAAGAAATCAAACTCCAACAGAATCAAGCATTGGAAGTGTCAAAAGCAATAAGCCTAAGTGTAGACAATGTAGAAGACGACATGTTGGATAATGATAGGGCAAGTACAATAGTAGAACTTGTTATAAGTGTGGATCTCGAGATCATTTCATTCGAGATTTCTCAGAGTTAGCTGAGAAAGACAATGTCTAGAGTGCGAGATCGAGTAATACGACAGCTAGGGGTAGACCACCCAGAAACACCAAAATGTGAGTGGAAGCCAGAGAGGGACTATCGATACAACTGTGAGAGCAGAAGTGAGAGCACCTGCCCGAGCCTATGCTATACGCGCGTGAAAGAAGCGTCATCTCTAGATGTCATTACTGGTACTTTTACTCTATTTAATACTGATGTGATTGCATTAATAGATCTAGGTTCTATGCATTCCTATGTGTGTGTGAATCTAGTATCTAGTAAGACTCTACCTGTTGAGTCTACTGAATTTGTGATTAGAGTATCAAACCCCTTAGGCAAGTGTGTCTTGGTTGATAAAATGTACAAGAACTGTCTGTTGATGTTTCGAGATAATTGCTTTGCGGCTAATTTGATGTTGCTACCATTTGATGAGTTTGATATAATTCTGGGTATGGATTGGCTCACTTTGCATAATGCTATTGTGAATTGTAAACGGAAGAGTATTGATTTGAGAAGTCAGAATGGTGAGATAGTTTGCATTGAATCCAGTGATTTGAATGGGTTACCAGCTGTTATATCTTCGATGAAAGCCTTGAACTATGTGAAAAAGGGTTGTGAAGCTTATCTTGCATATGTGATTGATACAAAAGTGACTGAAAAGAATGTTGAATCTGTACCTGTAGTTTACGAGTTTCCAGATGTATTTCCTGAAAAACTACCGGGATTACCATCGATCTGAGAAGTTAAAATTGGTATTGAATTAGTGTCGGGGACGACTCCGATATCGATAGCTCCGTATAGAATGGAACCAACAAAATTGAAAGAGTTGAAGTCTTAGTTGCAAGAGTTGACAGATAGAGGATTTGCACGACTGAGTTTCTCACCTTGGGGTGCTCCTGTGTTGTTTGTGAAAAAGAAAGATGGCACTATGAGTATGTGTATTGATTATCGACAGCTAAACAAAGTGAAGATAAAGAATAAATATCCATTGCCGTGAATCGATGATCGGTTTGATCAGCTAAAAGGAGCTACAATGTTTTCTAAGATAGATTTGAGATTAGGCTATTATCAGTTGAGAGTCAAAGAATCAGATGTGCGAAAACTACTTTCAGAACGAGGTACGGACATTATGAATTCTTATTTATGCCTTTTGGACTAACGAATGCTGCTGCAGTATTTATGGATTTGATGAATCGAATATTCAGACCATATTTGGATAAATTTTTTGTGTTCATTGATGACATTCTAATTTACTCGTGTGATGAGACGCAACATGCCGAGCATTTGAGAATTGTGTTATAGACTCTGCGTGAGAAGCAATTGTATTCAAAGTTTAGCAAATGTGAGTTTTGGTTGCGTGAGATTTGTTTTCTGGGGCATATTGAATCAGCTGCGAGAATACGAGTTGATCCAAGTAAGATCTCAACTATTTTAGAATGGAAGCCTCTGAAAAATATATCTGAAGTCTATAGTTTTTGGGACTAGCGGGATATTATAGGTAGTTTGTGAAGGGTTTCTCGATGATTACGACTCCGTTGACGTAGTTGCTACAGAAAGATGTTAAATTTGAGTGGTCGGAAAAGTGCAAGCAGAGTTTTGAGCAGTTGAAAGCATTGTTGACAAAGGGACCCGTGTTAGTCCAACCTGAATCGGATAAAGAATTCATAGTTTAGGGTAATGCATCGTTGAATGGTTTGGGCTGTGTGTTGATGAAAGAAGGCAAAGTCGTTGCTTATGCTTTGAGGTATTTAAAGCCACATGAAAAGAACTATCTGACGCATGGTCTTTAATTAGTTGCGATTGCATTTGCATTGAAGATTTGGCGTCACTATTTGTTTGGTGAGAAATGTCAATTTTTTTTATTGATCACAAGAGTTTTAAATATCTGATGACTCAGAAAGAATTGAATTTGAGACAGCGGAGATGGTTAGAATTACTGAAAGACTATGAATTAGTAATTGATTATCATCCAAGTAAAGCTAATGTAGTTCCTAATGCTTTGAACCGAAAGTATATACATGTTTTGCGAGCAATGATTACTCAGATAGATCTATGTGATGATGGTTAAATTTTGGCTGAGTTGAAAGTTAGGTCGATGTTTATAAGTTAGATTTATGATGCCTATAAAAGTGATGGTGAGATGGTGACAAAACGAGCCTAATGTGATTTGAATTATGATTCAGAATTTCGAGTTGATAGTGACGATTGTTTGAGATTCAAAAATCAGTTTTGTGTTCCAAGGAATTCAGAGTTGAGTCAGTTAATCTTGAATGAAGCTCACAATAGTCGTTTGGTTGTTCATCCGATGAGTACAAAAATGTATAACGATCTGAAACAGTTTTATTGGTAGCATAGTATAAAATGGGATATCTCAGAGTTTGTTTCAAGATGCTTGGTTTGTCAGCAAGTTAAAGCTGAACATCAAGTTCCATCCGGTTTATTACAACTGATTATGATTCTTGAGTGGAAATGGGAGAGAATTACGATGGACTTTGTGTCGGGACTATCTTTATCTCTGGGCAAGAAAGATACTATCTGGGTGATAGTTGATAGATTGATGAAATCAACTCATTTTGTTTCGGTGAGAACAAATTATTCACTTGACAAGTTAACTGAATTTTATATTGTTGAGATTGTGAGATTGAACGGGGTGCCACTTTCTATTGTGTCTGATAGAGATCTGAGATTTACCTCGCGATTTTGGAAGAAAATACTTCAATTTGGCCAAAACGTAAGCTGAGTTCGAGGTTCATCGTACCGTATAATATCATCGAACGAGTTGGTCTAGTTGCTTATAAGTTATTATTGCCACCAAAATTAGAAACGATTCATAATGTGTTCCACGTATCGATGCTTCGACGATGCAGATCTGATCCATCGCACGTAATTGCTCCTACTGAAGTTGAGATTCATTAGATTTGTCGTACAGTGAGAAACCGATTCGAACTCTGGCACGTGAGATCAAAGGGTTGGGAAACAAAAGAATTTCTTTAGTGAAAGTGTTGTGGCTTAAACACGAAGTTGAAGAGGTTACGTGGGAGCTTGAAGATGTTATGAAAGAGCAATATCCTAACCTATTCACTGGTGAGATTTTCGGGGACGAAAATCCCTAATGGGGAGAATTGTAGCAGTCTGTTTTAGACCCTGGTTGAAAAAGTGGTTTCGAGGACACAAATCTGAGGTCAGAAAAATATTTTACTATTATTTTCGATGTTTATAATATGTGATTGAGCATGTGTGACAATTTGGTGTGAAAATTTTATTGATTGTGTGCGGAATTATGAAAAAAGACTTAATCACATAAAATTCAAAAGCTGTATGCTGATTGTTAAAGTGTTTAATTGGCATGGCTTTCTAAATGAGAAGCCCTTATGTTGTTAATAAACCATTGATAATCTGGATGGACATAAAAGCCTATGGTTAGTGGAATTTGAATAAAAATAAAAAGGCTAAAAAGGTAAATATGTTAATATATGATATTAAATAAAATGTAAAGTAAAAAACATGTTTTGTTCATCTTTTACAGCACCGAATATTGAGAGAAGAATAAGGGTTTTAAAGCTTTTGCATATTCGGCACATTGGTGGCTTGATTCAAGGTTTGTTTTTGTTCGATTTTTGATAATTTCTATGTTTTTTGTGTTCGTTTCTTAGTTTTCTAGCTAACCCATGCTTTAAATTTAGAATTTGATGGTGATTTTGTGATATGCCATTGATGAATATGTGAGTTCTATGTTGTTAGTTGGTGGAATATGAAAGCTTGGTGTTGAGTTAACATTGTTTGTATTTGAATTTTTGTGAAATTGAGTAATTTGGGATAAAATGTGAAAATAAGAAATTGTAGGACTAAAATGTGAAATAAATAAAATGTGAGGACTTGTATGAGTATAAGGAGAATTCGCCTAAGTATGGTATAGTGAAATTTTGTGTATTTTGGAATTTTGTGAATTAGGGACTAAAGTGTTGAAAAGTGAAAATGTGAGTGCTATTTTGTAAATGCCCTAAAAATGTGTGTTTGGAATAAATTGAATGAATTGGTGATTGAATGAGCTAAATTTGAATGTGTATAGACCAAGAAAGGAGAGAGTTTGATCGAGATGAGAAAAGACAAAGTACTCGATTGATCGACCAGTTTCAGTATTTCGATATCCGAGGTAAGTTCGGATATAATACAAGTTATTAAATTTATATCTATGTGATGAGAAATGAATGATTGTATATTTCTTGAAATAACAATGTTATATATGAAATTGAGCAATGAGGCACTAAGTGTGCGATATTAGAAATGAGACAGATATGGTTAGCACATTGTGTGCAAAGTAAAAGAAGCTTCGGCTTATTGATTTGGCATTGTATGTGGGATACCGAATCAAGTTCTGTTTGATATAGAGGCACTAAGTGTGCGATGTTACATAAGCTTCGACTATAATTTGGGCACTAAGTATGCGATTGAATCCAAGAAATGATGAAGGTTAATCTAAATGAAGTATTGAGCATTGAGTACCAAAATTTGAGGTTAACTAGGTGTTGGCAACGGTATGTATAAAACCTATGCGGTTCATGAATTGTGATGTGAGCATATGGATATAGTTGAAATTGTGTATTCATGGATATTGATCTATGTGATGGTTTGTTTTGTATATTGATTTGAATTATTGAGTTAAATGTATTGTATTACGAACTTACTAAGCTTTAAACGCTTACTGTGTGATATGTTTCTCTGTTTTACAGTGTCAGTAAAGCTAGCTCAGATCTGAGGATCGTCGACGACTCAATCACACTATCGGCTATCTATTTCGGTACATTTGAAAAATGTACTTATTTGGTAAATGGCATGTATAGGTTAGTAAATATGGTGTATTTTGAGATGTTGGACCTTGCCTTGTGACATGGCTTGGAAGTAGATGATTTTGGTTATTATGTGTGAGCTATGTAAATGATGAATGAGGTAGGAAGTAATGAGTGATGAATATGGTATGTTTCATGCTCAAATGATTGATGAATATGGTGGTTTAAATGTGAATTGTGGTAAGGTTTATATGATGCTTAACTTTTATGATTTGGGATGTGAAATTTGGGTGTTTTGAATGGAATTATTGAGTAGAAATGGTGTATGGAAATAAATGATGTAGTTAATGATGATTTGGTGCCTTTATTGGTATTTTTTAATTACATTTGAGGCATGAATTGGTATTGGTTTGATGCTTATAGGATATTTCAAAGTGTGGATGGTAATTTGGCCTTGAAATGGCCTATAATTGCCCACACGGTTGAGAACACGGGTGTGTGGCTCGACCGTCTCCTTCGAAGTTGTGTTTTAAAACAAGTTAGGCTCGACCACGGGCTGGACACATGGGCATGTGACTAGCTGTGTGGTGCAAGTCAATGTCGACCACGAGTGAGGCACATGGGCATGTCTTAGGCTGTGTGAACAAGTTTGTATATATGCCCTATTTTTCCACGGCTTGGACGCACGAGTGTGTCCGAGGCCATGTGAGGCACACGGCCTACCCACGCGGACGTGTGACCTCTGTAACTTAGAAAGATGTTAAAATTTTAAAAATTTTGTATGTGTTTGGTTTAGTCCCGACCCCTTTCTAACATGTGTTTAAGGTCTCGTAGACTTCATTAAGGGACTATATGATTGAGAATTACTTTATTTGATTGACTTTGTGTTTAAAATGATATGGAATGTTCGAAAATTATTAGTAATGCCTTTTAACCTAGTCCGACAATGGTTACGGGTTAGGGGTATTACAAAGCTTGGTGTGTTGGCTGGGTGGATCGATTTTATCCCCACAAGAGTGTAAGGTTGGTACGGGTAGTGTGTTGGCTGGATTGGGGTGGGATGCATCCTCATACTGTTGCATATCTGTTTATGAGGTCTTTCACTGTACTGGGCTTAGGCCCACTTGTTCTGTTATTGGTTTGAGATGGGCCCAATGGATTCTGTTATAGGCTTTGACCCAAATGATATTGTAGTGGGTTTTGGCCCATGTATGCTCTGAATCGGACTGTCTTCGCTCTTGTTAAAGGGCTTTGGCTCGATCGCTTGATTTAGCTTTTGTATATCTTGTTATTACTTTAGTAAGGGGATTACACACTGAGTTTTCGTAAACTCACCTTGTTTTTAACTATAAGTAATCCCCAGTGTTAGGAGGATCGATGTTGCGAGGGACTCGGAGGTGACCACACAACTGCGGTTGTTATGCTTTGGGCTTTATATACCTTTTAAATTTCGTTTTGGGTTTTAATTTCTATAATAAGTCCTCCTGGATTTAATTCTGAATTTGGGATTTTGTTACGTTTTATAACTATTAGGCATAGACGAGTTTTCAACCCAATATACATTTTAAACTTCTTTACCTTAAATTAGCTTTCGCAACTAAAAGAGATTTTTAACAAAGTTAATACGTTTTTAAAAACGATTAAACTCTCAATGAACCATGCTTTGAAATTGAACGGACACAAACTGAGACTTTAGTTTTTAAATATTAAGGAGGGATTTCAATGAAACATGGTTTTTGAAAAACACTTCAATGTGACACGCCAGATTCAGCCTAATGTCTGGCCGAGTTTGGGGTGTTACATCAGCAGCAAAAGTTTGGATTGAATCCAGTAAATGCATCTTGAAACAACTTGAATGCAACTCGCGTGAAAGCATAATTTGTGCTATTTCTCTACTATAAGGAGAAGCATATACTTAGTGGCAGTCAGTGACATGCCACATACCTACAGGATGGGCCAATTGGGAATTCTTCCAAAAGAAATACGTCGAAGAATTGTATATTGAAGATAGAAAATAAGGGTTTTCACTGTTAAAATAGAGTGATATGTCTGTGGCTGATTATGTTCGGGAGTTTTTATGACTTAGTAAGTACGTTGTTGAATTTTTGTCATCTAAAATTGAAAGCTGTAAATGATTTCTATGTGGTCTACTTGATGAGCTTCGGGTACAGTTGGCATTGCATTGAATTACAGGGTTTTTTGATTTATTTGAATGGGCAAAGATGGTAGAACAAGTCTTGGGACTTGATAAAATGGTGGAGGTTACTCACACTACTAGAAAGCAGTTTGGAGCTCTAGCTCACATCCACAACTAAAACGAACCAAAGAATTTCACGATGGTTGGAAATCAACTTTTAAGCCTAATATATCTGGTAGAAATCGTGATTAATAACCGGCTATGTCCATGGGTAGAGTGCAAGGTCCGTCTAGGGATATTGATATTCCAAGTTAGCACTGTGGCAAAAAGCATCGTGGTGAATGTTGAAAGCTAACTCAAGCTTGTTTTGGCTGTGGATCTATGGAGCATTTTGCTTGAGGGTGTTTGATGAATGAGAATGTTACCCCTATTACTTCTCAGAGGTCTGTACTTGCATCTAGGGGTCATGGAATAAGTCGTGGTGGTTCTACTGTAAGGGGTGGTGCTAGAAAAGGGAGGATGTTGTTACTCATCAGTCAGAGGCTAGAGCGCTAGCCCGAGATTATGTTGTGTGGACACGTGACGATGGTGATGCTATCGTCATTGTAGAAAGTATATTTTTATTACATTTAGAACTTGTTTATACTTGGATAGATTCAACATCCTCACACTCATATGTTAATACTGAGTTAGTTAAATCGGAGAGTTTAAAATTCGATGTAACATCCCGAAATTGGGCCTAGTAGGATTGGGCCCAATGACCTTAGGCGTAAGAATGTTTAAAGTTTTCAAGAATATGAGAATGGCGTTGTAGCAAATTGGACTTATTAGTTAAGTGAATTTGGAAGGTTACGGGGTTTCTAGGAAGCTCTGAGTTCAAGTTAGGCTATAGGTAAATTTTTGTGTTGAAGTACTTTAAGGGGAAAAGGTAAGTGGCATTAAGACTTAAGTAAGTAAATGAGTAATTTGCTAGCACAAAGGAGCTTATGGTAAAGGGGATATGGCGCCACATGAAGGACTTTGAGGGAGGAGGTTCAAATCCCATATTGTGCAAATTTTGACTATTTTTTTGTATTCTTTCCCTAAGTGTCGGCCAAGATGATATATATGGCAAGGTGGCTAAGGAAACAAGGAAAGGATGAAGGTAAGGAAAGGAATCAAAAGAAATGGAAAGTATAAGGAACATGTTGGCCCAAAGAGAGGAAAGTGTTTTGGAAAGTTTTGGTTGGCAAACTTTTGACCTTATTGCCAAGGCATGGACGGTTTTAGTGAGAGGAGAGGGTAGCCGAATTTTCCATACCTTTTTGCAAGTCTTGTGCATGAGAGATGTTTCTTCTCCTTTGATCATTTTGTATTTTTGTTTTTTTTCCAAATATCATTTTCGGTCATTTGGTGTAAGGGGAGAAACCGAAACTTTTCTTTCCTTTTGAGTGTTCTTTCGGGTTTCTTTTTGAGAGTGACATTTTGGGTACTTTTTCTTTGAGTATTTTGGGTCATCTCGTTTTCAATTTTCAGCGAGGTGAAGGAGCACAAGTGATTTGTATTAACCAAATTTTATCTTCGACTCGTCAAGCTAGTGGGGTAAGAACGTTGTTATAAGATTTGTTTTGGCCAAAGGTGGGATATTTGCTAACAACTCTTTCACCCACCAAATATTGTTAGCAAGGGATTTCAATAGCAAAAGGGTAGGATCGATTTTTGGTGCACTGGGGGAGATCACATCCGTGGTAAGTGAAGTTAGCCTATTAAAGTGTTTCTAGTTACAATTATCAAAGTAGAGACTAACCTTCTACCAACTATCATTGTAGGTGTTGAAATCGATAGAAAGCACAACCCGTAATAAGGTGTGTAATCCCGTACTTTCCGAATACATGTTTGAAATGGTGTGTAATCTAACACTTCTCTAAAAACTTGCTTGAAATATTTTGTGATTTGGTTGAAATACCAAAGAAAACCAGAAACCGGCATCTGTGATCACTCGGGCGTGCGTAGGTTCATAGTGGTAACCATATTTTTGCAATGAAACAGTTTTAGTTAGTAGCAGTGACGTGATTTTGAAAAATCATTAAAAATAGGAGAAAGGGAATTTGAAAGTGAATAAGATATCAAATAAAATCTTACTATATCTATTTTGATATGAAAGAAACAGAGAAGGAAAAGGAATTTTATTTTCTATGATATTCTAATTTTAGTGAGACTGGTTCTGATTGACTTTGTGATTCTCTGATCTGTCTTGGAAAAATATTATAAAATTGTACACAGTGAATTATGGGTTATAATTTATATGTATAGATTCCTTAGTGAGCCTATTTTCATTAGAAACAAGTGGGAACAATATATGAAAACTGTACAGTGAGATATTTGAAATTAAGGTAAGAGAGGTCAGAATAGTTGGACAGTGAAACAAGGGAAACTTTAAGGAATAAACTGTACTAAACGACTAAGCCAAAGATTCTGGAAACATTGTAGTAAGATGATAAATGAGCCTATATTCAAGGAAAATTTACAGATCTAAATTTTGGACTTCCTAACTCGAGTTATAGTCAATTTAGTCAATATGACGCAGATGGACAGTTTCAATTTTTATGCCCCAAATTAGTAGTTAAGTCTGGGGTTGCAAAATTACAAAAAAAACCCTTGGATGATAAATTACCAAAATACCCCTGAGTTGTGAGATTACTGATTTACCGAAATACCCTTATGGGCCGAATTACAAAAATTTCCCTTATGGCCTGATTTTGTCAAAATGCCTTAACGGGCCGAATTGCTGAAATGCCTCTAAAAGTGCCGAATTACGGAAATGCCCTAATGGGCCAATTTGATAGATTGCTTAATGGGCCGAATTGATATATTGCTTAATAGGCCGAATTGATATATTTCTTAATGGGCCAAATTGATATATTGTTTAATGGGCCGATTTGATAATTTGCGTTAAAGGGTCGATTTACAAAGTGTCAATGGGCCGAGCTTTTGTCTGAATTAATCATTATTATTATATTTGTAAATATCATGATTTACTAAGTATGTTGCATTTACATAATTCTGCATGGGACAGCGATATTGATGATCGGAGGAAGTAAGCTGGTGGCTTTGCCACATTTTTGGTGATTTTGTCACAATCTGTCTGATGGCTATGCCACGTATATTCCGTGATTTTGGTGGCTTGTCCACAATTAAATTTGTTATAAAAGGCAAAATGTCTGCGATTGGTGTGTTGGCGGGGTGGGTTGACTTGATCCCCACAGGTGTGTTTGTTAGTACGGGTGGTGTGTAGCGGATGGAGTAATTGGTTGGTTTGGGATTGCATTACATTCATTTGATTCATTTAATATATTCTATTTTATAAATGGGCTTTGGCCCAAGATTATGCTTTGTGGGCTTCGACCTAAGTTATTATAATGGGCTTCGGCCCAAGTTATTGTTATATGGGTTCAGGCCCAAAATTTTTCTAAATGTGTTCAAGCCCAGTGAAAAACGGTAAGGGGATTATACACTGAGTTCTTGCATCTCACCCTCCTTTTTTTCTTAATCCTCAGAGGTAACGCCAAAGGATTTGAGGACTTGGGGCCATGGATGACTTGGTGGAGGCCATACTTCATAAATGATGTTTGTAAACATTAGTAAACTACTTTTCCGTATTATTTTGTTACCTTTACTATTTTGGGTTTTAAAGTTGTAATAAGGCCTCTGGGGTAAACTTTAATTTACTTTACATTTGGACGTATTTATTACGTTGCTTGAATTATTTTTAAAATGGGGATTTTTCTAAAAGCATAACCAACGAGTTTTCCAAAGTTGATTAATAAATGGATTTTTTAATAAACTTTTACAAATGATTTTAACTCGGACTTTCTTTCAAATTATCGATGACATTTTTAAAAGTCACGGTTTTAAAGTTCACTACCTTGATTTTTGATTCACCAATCAACCTCTCAAAAATAGTTATATTTTATTAAATATTTACATCCAAACTTGTTTACTCTGTATTTTATCAAATATATCAAATCAAATTTGTTTTCTTGTTTATAACAAATCAATATCTATTTTAGTACGAATCACAAGGACTTTATACGTTTTCCTCATGTGACACATCAGATTCAATCATAACGCATGGGACGGGTTTGGGGTGTTACATTCGAGATGTCTAAAGTATCAGTGGTTATGTCAAGTCCTTTGGGGCAGTCCTTATTAGTGGATCAGGTGTGTAGGCGATGTCCGTTAAAGATACAGAATATAATCTTTCCTGTTGATTTTTTGATAATGCCATTTGGAAATTTTGATCTAATTTTGAGAATGGATTGGCTTACTGAACATGGAGTGTATCTAGACTACCGTAAAAATAATTTCAAGGTTCAAAGAGCAAATGGTAACATGATTTAAGTGAATGGTGTTCAAACGAGTGGTTCAACACATATCATTTCAGTAATTCAAGTTAATAAACTTCTCAATCAAGGCTGTAAAGCTTTCTAACTTATGTTATCAACTCGTATTCTTGTGATAGTCAGAGCAATAAGATTCGTACTATTTGTCATTTCCCTGATGTATTTCCCGAGGAATTACCAATATTACCACTAGACTGGGAGGTTGAATTCGCAATTGAGCGGCTCCTATGTCAATGTCTCATTATCGTATGGCACCAAAAGAGTTCAAAGCTTTGAAGGTATAATTGCAAGATTTACTAGATCACGGCTTTATACGCCTTAATATATCGCCTGGGGGAGCTTTAGTGTTATTCGTCAAAAAGAAAGATGGCTCGATGCGACTCTGTATAGACTATTGATAATTGAAAAAGTTGATGATTAAGAATCGATACCCCTACCTCATATCGATGACTTGTTTGATCAACTAAAAGAAGCTTCTGATTTTCTAAAATCAATTTAAGATTTGGTTACTATCAGATGAAAGTAAAAGATAGTTGTAAAAGCCTGATTTTAGTCAAATCAAAATAGTGGTTTTGGGACCACAAATCTGAAGTCAAGATAATTATTTTATTACTATTTTAATGTCTATAACATTAAAATATGTTTGTGTGAAAATTTCGTTAAGAAATTTTATAGTTTGAATGCTTAATTTAATAAAAAGGACTAAATCACATAAAGGTGTCAAATAGCTATAGAACCTTTAAGTAAAGGTCCTTATGTGTAATTATCCCAATTGTGAGTTAGTGGATGATATTTGTTTTGGCATTTGTGTAAATATGAATTTTTTAATGGCAAATTAGTAAAAAGATAAATAATGTTTAATTAAATAAAACTAAAACAAATTTCATCTTTTATTTTCTATTCACCACCAATTTTAGAAGAAAACCTAACCATTTTTGTGCTAAAATTATGGCAATCTCATCTTCTTCAATTAAGGTATGATTCTTGTCCCGTTTTTAATTATTTCTACATTTTTTGAGATCATTGCAACTAGGTCTAGCTAGCCTAGGGACTAATTTATAAAACTGTTAAAGATTTTCAACCTTGCCATTGATTAATAAGCATGTATTTTGAAGTTTCTTGATAGATTATGAATGCTTGTTGATAGATATACAAGTTTTGTTAAGTGATTTTTAATGAAAATGCAAATTAGGGGCTAAATTGTTAAATGTGTAAATTTAGGGGGTTAAAATGTGGAATAAATGAAAATTTTATGCTGCTATAAGCATGATAAATATTCGGCTAGTCTTGGGTTGTGATGAAATTGAATGAATTTTGTTTTACGAGCCTAGAGACTAAATTGTTAATTTGTTGAAATATTAGGGGCAAAAGTGTAAATGTGCGTTAATGAGTGTTTTGGATTAAATTGAATAGAGAGATAATTGAATAAACTGAATTTGATATTATATAGATCAAGAAAAGTGAAATACGGACTTAGATCGGGGAAAGAACAAAGTCTCAGATTAGTTGACCCGTGTCGTCATTTTTACAACGGAGGTAAGTTCATATGTAATAATCTTTGTTATATTTATGATTTAAATGCTTTGACATTGAATAAACTATGAATATGAGTCTACAAACATGTTCAACAATGATTCGACGATGATTCGGCATTCAAAATCTCGATTGAACCTTAGGAATAGATTTGGATACTAGTGACATGTCATTGGCGGATTAATGTGATTATGTGATTCGGGTGCTAGTCATGCACGTTCTACTGTTGGCTAAGTATACCGGCATGTGTTGTGGATACTTGACATCTTGTGTGAGCAGCACCGTATAGAAACATCTCGACTGACAGCTTGTGTGAGCAGGCCTATTGATAGCTCTAGTGTGATCAACATATGTGATATGAGATTGAGTTGGCTTCGAGCCATGATATTGGCACTTAGTGTACGAGTTTCCCGAGTATCTGATAGTATTTCGAATGGTTCAACCTGTAAATGAAAGATGTGATTGTGTATGAGATTGATACGAGATGGTACAAGTATGTTCATGAAACGTATAAGCTTAAATCGAAGAAGTTATAAAGTTCATACATAAGATTATGATAGAAAATGTGAAAAGTTTGTTAGTTAAAGGAATTTCATGATGATATGTTCAAGTTGATGATTTGTATATTCATGTTGAGATTGAGTTTATTTCATATGAGCTTACTAAGCAATAAAACTTACATTGTTTATTTTTCTGTGTTTTATAGTGATTTCTAAGTTAGCACTAATTTGGGGATCGTCGGAGACTTCATCACACTATCAAGCTATCAATTTGGTACTTTTAAGCTTATGTTTTGGTTATATGGCATGTATAGGGTTTTGGTCATTTTGATTATGAGTTAATAATGATTTTCGCCATTAGAATTGGCTTGTAAATGTTTATGTTTTGACTTGTAAATATAGGCATGAGGTTTGCTTAATTTGGTTGTTTTGGTTATGTATAAATATATGCATATATGTTTTGTGTTGTGAGTTTATGGATGAATATATAATGCTTGGGAATTATAAAGATTAGGATGTTAAGTGGTTGATTTTAGAGTAGTTACATGCTTGTGCTTTTGATGCAAAATGATGCAAGTTTAGAAGTGTATAATTAGTTGATCTATAATGTGAATTGGTATAAATGGTATAGCATGTATTTTTGATTTGTGTGCATGGAGAATGAGAGAATAGAATATGCATGAGGTATGGCTGAATTGGTTGATTAAAATGCCTTTTAATGTTATGTTTTGTTTCCATTGGGTTAATATAGGTGTACACAAGTTTAGGGTAGCAAAATGACTTGGGAAATAGCCTATTTTTTTCCACACGGGCGTGTGTCTCAGCCATGTGTGATACACGGTCATGTACACGGCCATGTGTCCCCTGATGTTGAAATTAAAATCAAGTCAGTATGCTCCACATGACCTCACACACAAGCGTGTATGACTTGGCCATGTGGCATAAGGCAGTATACCCTATAGGTTTGGCACAGCCTAGTAGATAGCCTGGCACACGGGCGTCTATAGCCATTTTTAGGTCACATGGGCTAGCCACACGGGCGCGTGTATTGGCCATGTGACCCAAGTCAGAGAGTTACACGGGGTCAGACACGGGCTTGGACATGGCCATGTGCTTCCAATTCGAATGTCCACACGGCTTGTAACACGGGTGTGTCTGTTGGCCGTGTGAGACACATAGGCGTGTGTCCCCTATTTTTGAGAAAGATTCTTAAGTGTTCAAAAAGTTTACAAAGTTATCGGTTTAGTCTCGAATCACTCTTAATGTATGTTTAGGTCCTCGTAGGCTTGTATTAGTGACACAATGATTGGTTCTGAATGAAATGTATATGATTGATTAATTGTATGTGAAATGTATGTTTGAATGTTTTATAAGTCTAGTAATGCTTCGTAACCCTATTTTGACATTGAATACGGGTGAGAGGTGTTACATTTGTTGGTATCAAAGCTACAGTTTAGTCGATTCTTGGACTAACGTAGCGTATGTGAATCTAGCTATACATGCTATTATATAACTTGTGATAGTGTGATCTCCCCATCATTGATGAGATTTGTCTTACTTAGACAGAGATGTTTTCCAACCGAGCTAGTTTCGATGATACAGAAAATGATACTCAAGTATATGAGTAAAAATGTGTCTATGATGAGTTGAAACTCACAAAGGTATGAATAAAAGTTCCTAATATTGTGTTGATGATAAATGTTATATTATATGTGTGTATATATGATAGTCAAATTTTGAGGCTTTACAATCTTCACCCTTCCACCAGTATAGTGTTATACAATGAAGTTTACAAGATTTAGATTGGATAAGCTCACAAGTGTGAAACTAAAGAGTTTAGTGGTGGAATAATTATTAATGTGGTTAGAGATAAGAAAGGGTTAGCAAGTACAGACAGTTCCAAAAGAGATATCAGTTTGTTTTGAAGATCGTTCTAATTACACAATGACGTTGTTAAACAAGAAGTTAATCTTGACTAATCTACTCATTCAGGTATAATGTCTAAAGAATGTATAGACTGGAAATTCTTCTAAATTGATTTTCGCTAGTGAATGGAATAATGTGGGATTAGTGATGATTGTAATAGTCAGTGGAATCATGTTTGAATTATACAGATATCTGAGTGTAGTGGTTATAGTTGAGTAGATTATGAGATTTCTTTTGGGTATTCTATGTGTTCATTCATTCTCATATATATATGTAGCTGTTCATTTTCAGATGAGATTCTTGTTGTATGAGAACACTAACTAACCATATTGTTAGATGAAAGCATTGTGGGTTTAGTTGGTTTATGATTGGCATTCCTCTATCTTTATTTGGTATTCTATTCCATTACATTTGGTAGTGTAACACCCTGGTTCTAGGGGTTAGGCTTTTGGTGCTTAGCTCAGGTGTTGGCACACTTCAGTGTGTGGTTGGGTGAGTTTTAGGGGTCTTGAGAACCCTAGGTGGTGGTGGAATGCCTTGGAAAATTTTTAGTTTTAGGGGTTAAAAGGGAGCTTGGATGGAGGAGGCCTTAAGAGTTTTATTTGGGGAGGTTTAGACACAAGGATTCCCTTGGCAGAGTGGCAAGGAGGCGCCACATAAGGCATGGAGAAGTGACGTCTCAAGGGGGCTTTGGGGTCTCAGGATCGAAATGCAAAGGCGAGATTTTCTTTTGTTTTTGCGTCATGAGCAAGGGGGAGAGTTGGATTCGGCCAAGGCACTTAAAAGGGGGATTTTGACTTGTTCAAAACGTTTTGAATGGATGGCTAGGAGAAGAGATGAGTTGGAGTTTATTTTGAATTTTTGAAGGGTTGGTGTAGAGTGAAAGTAGGAGGAATTTTTGGGATTTGGTGGGGTTGAGTTGTTGGCCAAATTTAGTAGTATAAATAGGAGAGAGCTCACCTTTGGCCACCCTTTTGGTTCCATTGCTCTTGCCGAATTTGCTCCACCATTTCTTTTGGCCGAAATTTCAAGACTTAGCCAAATTCTCCATTTATTCTTCCCATTTCACCTGAGCCAAAACTTCCATTGCATCTCACTCTTTCTTCTTTTGGATCCTTAGCCAAATCACTCACCCTTTCATCTTTCTTTGCTTCCATTTTGTACTAAACCGAAAGTCCACCCCCATACCTTTCTCTCCTCTTCTCAAACCTTTTTGGCCGAAACTCCTATCTCCTTTCCATTGATTTCTTTCATTGTTAGCCGAATCTACCCCCCACCTTTGTGCCGTGTTTCCTTTCTTTTATTTGGTAGCACCTTGATTGAATATTGGAAGTGGGTTAGACCTCTTTGGGATCTCTTTTGGCAATCGTTTGTTGAAGGTACTCTGGGGTTTGAAGTATCCAATCAAGCCTCCAATTGTTGGCAGTCGTTTTGGTAAGTGGTGGTAAGGGTTTATTTTGGTAAGCTATGTATTTAGTATTCGATTAAGTCTAAGGTTGTTAAGTGAATGATGTTAAGGCTGAATCTAATGTGGTATTATTGTGGGATTTCGATAGTGTTGTAAGAGCATTCGGGATTCGACCAGTTGAGTTGGTAAGGTATTTTTATTTAAGATTTGTTACCTAGTTTATGACTTGGGGTTAATCGATTTATCTGATTAAGTGTGTGGATGGAGGCAACGACCAGTCAGAGTGGGCAAGGGAAAGCTCTTGTCCCGAAGTTCAAGAAGAAAGCTGTCTCGGCGGTTCGAGATTGGCCACCGGGGTGTGGGCCAGCGTCAGAGCAGCAGTTTAGGCAGATCGCCGTAGTTTCGTTTAGCGATAGCATTGAGATCGAGGGTCTAGAACTTCAAGTGTTAAGGTGCGTAATCATCGCACTATTTCTCCGATTTTGCTTGCTAACGTTTATACATGTGTATTATGTGTGGTAACCGATCATAATGGCTTGAGTAGTGAGTAACTGGTGATGGTAAGTTATTTATGATGTATATATATATGTAGGATGTGGTAATGACTGATGATAAATACTCACTCTATATGCTGTTTTTGACATGATTTATTGACACATGGGCATGGGGTTGGATTTGGTCCGGAAGGAAGGAGAGTACATACTGGTGTACGTGGTCTAATGATAGCTTTGGGCTACATTAGCGCTTGATGAGTTGTTGTGTGCATCATCAAGGAGATGTTGGCTTGGTGCCCATCTCGTGATCGATAGCTAAGTGCATCACCGTAGATGGATTACTGTTGCGATCCTGATGTGATCGGTGGCTCAGCCACGGCCTTGTACAGCCGGTCTGCCGAGGTAGGATATGTGGGATCACTCGATTGTGATCGGTGGATTAGCCACGGCCTTGAGCAGGGAGTCTACTAAGGTTGGTGTATGGATGGACCTAGGTTGGGCTGTGATGCATGATTGCATGAATGGTTCGTGGATTGTATGGTTATGGGCCAAGCCCATACGCGTGGAAGTATGTGTTATGATTATGCACTGAGTTAGTAGACTCACCCAATTATTTTCCGAACATTTCAGGTGATTCATGAGTTGGACCGGGTCCGGAGAGGAAGCCAGGTGGCCCATACAGATAAAGATGTTTTTAGTTAGTTTTAATATTAAGTATTTCGCTTAAATAATGGTTGTAATAAAGGCCTTTTAACATTATTTTTGGATATTATTTTTAACTATGGTTTTATTTTAGCGGCTTATTTATGCAACTTATATATATATATATATATATATATATATATGTTTAATAAAGTTTTTAATATGGGTATTGTATAATCACAAAGTTTTATTTATAAACACAAATGAACATGGTTTTCATAAGTTAACAAACTTCCATGTTTAATCCCAAGTCAAAAAGATTTTCAACCGTTCTTCTGCAGTGACATAACCAGATCCGGTCAGGGCTTGTGGGCTGGGTTTGGGGTGTTACAAATTAGTATCGAGCCGGTTCAAAACTTCGGCTTTGAGGTTTTGGGCAGCAGCGTCTTCAAAATGGGCTTTTCAAAATATGGGCTTTTATTTGAGTTATTCGGCATGGCACTGTACCTCCGGCCCGAAGTCCACCAGGTAAGTACTTCGAACTTTTGAAGTGATTTGTTTATATGAATTGTTATGGGATTATTTGGGCTCGTAGAATAGAATGTTAGGACCATTGGACCCTAGGACTAGTCTACTCAAACACATGCATAAGACTTAAGGTTATTAAACAAACCTGGTGAAGTAAGTCATTTGAGTTAAGGTGTGGCAACCAACATGCACGCATGTCGAGGATTGGTATTCAAGAAGAGCTTGGTATTTAAGCAGGTCCTAGCGACTCACCTCCTCTTTACTTGAATCCTACTTGGTGCGTAGCTACTGGTTCACCTTAACCAAGAGGACTTGTTCATGGCTAAACCAATTACTAAAACCCGAAGGGATTTAGCCTTCTTGTTTCAAAGATTCTTGGTTTTGAATTTTTTTCAAATTTACCCTTTGGTTTGTAAACCCTAAATCTGATTTTGGAAGATGTATTCTCGATTTACAAAATTACCAAAATGCCCCTAGTGACAAAATTACAAAAAGCCCTGTATTGTAAAATTTTGCATTACCTCAACTTCGATAAAATGATTTTACTTTGCAAAATACCAAAATCTCGAGTTTTCAAAATATTAAGATACCCTGGTTTGTGAGAATTTACAAAAACACCCCTGGTTGATAAAATTACCAAAATGCCCTTGGTTTATAAATTTTCAGATTTCTCTCGACT
Organism: Gossypium rotundifolium; assembly: GCA_025506655.1. Taxonomy (NCBI): domain Eukaryota; kingdom Viridiplantae; phylum Streptophyta; class Magnoliopsida; order Malvales; family Malvaceae; genus Gossypium; species Gossypium rotundifolium. Next base: position 102,819,470 of record CP106733.1, on the reverse strand, counting down.
TTTATTGAAATATTCCTATTTTACCAAATATCGAAAAATCCTATTTTGTGAAACATTGTGATATTCCGATTTTGAGAATTTACGAAACTGCCCATGATTTCCAAAATTACTAAAATAACACTACTTTCTGAAATTTTTGCAACACATTTTGTATGAAAAACAAAATTTTCAAGATGACCCCCGAGATTTTGTAAATTCTGAAATATCTTTTGGAAACTATGAGTTATTATCGATATACCCCTATAGGAAAAAGACGAAATTACCTCTGGGTTGGGAAGGCTCAAGAAAGTGACATGGATGAATGTATGTGTCTTTTGTGAAGAATGTGAACGTTTGTATTAGAATAAAGAACTTTAGATGAAACTTTGATTGATCAAAGAACTACTTACGAAACTATTATTCATAAAATTTGCTCGTGGATAAACAGTGGAACAAAAATTTCTAATGCATAAAACTTTCTAAACAGATTAAGTCGTGACGCCAGATATGAGTTCAAGAGGTCGTGGACGTCCGTCGCGTGGTCGTGGTAGAGGCAGGATGGCAGTGTCAGAACCGGTAGGGTCTGGCCATGGGTCAGAGAGCGATGTGCCGCCACCACCAGCTGTTGAGGTGGAACATCAGGATCAGACAGAAGGAGACGATGCAGTGTCACAAGCTATACTGCGGGTGCTCGAGAGGGTGGCAGGAGCCAATGTGGGCAATGGGACTCGAAAGTCGATAGCTGAAAGACTTAGGTCGAGCGGAGCTGAAGTTTTTAGAGGAGTGTCTGGGGTAGCTCCGAACGTGGCAGAATACTGGCTTGAGGCAGTTGAGAGGATTATGGACGACTTGGATTTAACTGCAGAGGAGAAGCTTAAGGGTGCTATTTCGTTGCTACGGGATGAAGCCTACCAGTGGTGGCTCACTGTTAAGGAAAGTGCCCCTGCGGATCGAGTGGATTGGGGCTACTTTAAGATCAAGTTTGAAGGGAAGTATGTCGGAACGAGCTATGTGGATGCTCAAAGGAAGGCGTTCCTCAATTTGGTGTAGGGTAGCAAGTCGATGGCGAGTCTGAAGCGAGTTTACTGCGTTTGAGTCGGTATGCTCGGGCATCGTGGCAACCGATTATGAGAGATCGTCGGTTGAAGATGGGCTATGGGATGAGTGCGAGTTTTGATTGCTCATAACGAGAAAGAGACTTCGCCATCTTAGTGGAGAAAGCTCGGATAGCTGAGGAGGTCAAGAGGACTGAGAGGCAGAATAGAGATAAAGAAAGGAACCGTGATAAGAGGAGCTCGGGATCGTCAGAATCATTTGAGAGGTTTTAAAAAAGACCAAGAGTCGAGACTCTCATTCAGTATTGCTAAGCCCGACCACGAATCCAGATCGTCTGTGTGCGTAGTGCGGAAGGTATCATGTCGTGAGTCTGGAATCGGGTTCGAGAATGCTTGGATGCAAGTCCAAATCTCATCGATTAAGGATTGTCTCGGAATTGAATAGGGCTCGGTCGGTGTCGGGGTTACGTGCAATCGGTAGCGGGTGGTCGATAGCGACAAGGGGTCGTGGTCCAAACCATGGAGGAATGGTTTGGCCGAGGTCATGGAGTGGTAGGCCACGCAATGGTAACAACGAGGCAAGACGGCCGGTCTGCCTTTATGCATCCGTCCGTCGGAGGAGGATAATGATGTGCACGATATGTCAATGGTAAGTTCCTTATGTCGGAATATTCTCTCGTTGTTTTGTTCATTTTGGTATTGTTTACTTTGTTGATCGTAAAGTATCTAGAACCTTGAGTATGATAGATCATGCATAGAGACATGTTAGCTCTTTAAGATCGAGTCTTGTGACTATAAGCGTAGTATGGTGTTAGTCTAGACAAGTAATTTCGAGGACGAAATTATTTTAAGGAGGGTAGACTTGTAACACCCTAGTTCTAGGGGTTAGGCTTTTGGTGCTTAGCTCAGGTGTTGGCACACTTCAGTGTGTGGTTGGGTGAGTTTTAGGGGTCTTGAGAACCCTAGGTGGTGGTGGAATGCCTTGGAAAATTTTTAGTTTTAGGGGTTAAAAGGGAGCTTGGATGGAGGAGGCCTTAAGAGTTTTATTTGGGGAGGTTTAGACACAAGGATTCCCTTGGCAGAGTGGCAAGGAGGCGCCACATAAGGCATGGAGAAGTGACGTCTCAAGGGGGCTTTGGGGTCTCAGGATCGAGCTGCAAAGGCAGCATTTTCTTTTGTTTTTAAGTCATGAGCAAGGGGAGAGTTGGATTCGCCAAGGCACTTAAAAGGGGATTTTGACTTGTTCAAAACGTTTTGAATGGATGGCTAGGAGAAGAGATGAGTTGGAGTTTATTTTGAATTTTTGAAGGGTTGGTGTAGAGTGAAAGTAGGAGGAATTTTTGGGATTTGGTGGGGGTTGAGTTGTTGGCCGAATTTAGTAGTATAAATAGGGAGAGAGCTCACCTTTGGCCACCCTTTTGGTTCCATTTGCTCTTGCCGAATTTGCTCCACCATTTCTTTTGGCCGAAATTTCAAGACTTAGCCAAATTCTCCATTTATTCTTCCCATTTCACCGAAATAAACTTCCATTGCATCTCACTCTTTCTTCTTTTGGATCCTTAGCCAAATCACTCACCCTTTCATCTTTCTTTGCTTCCATTTTGTACTAAACCGAAAGTCCACCCCCATACCTTTCTCTCCTCTTCTCAAACCTTTTTGGCCGAAACTCCTATCTCCTTTCCATTGATTTTCTTTCATTGTTAGCCGAATCTACTCCCCACCTTTGTGCCGTGTTTCCTTTCTTTTATTTGGTAGCACCTTGATCGAATATTGGAAGTGGGTTAGACCTCTTTGGGATCTCTTTTGGCAATCGTTTGTTGAAGGTACTCTGGGGTTTAAAGTATCCAATCAAGCCTCCAATTGTTGGCAGTCGTTTTGGTAAGTGGTGGTAAGGGTTTATTTTGGTAAGCTATGTATTTAGTATTCGATTAAGTCTAAGGTTGTTAAGTGAATGATGTTAAGGCGAATCTAATGTGGTATTATTGTGGGATTTCACGGTGTTGTAAGAGCATTCGGATTCGACCGGTTGAGTTGGTAAGGTATTTTATTTAAGATTTGTTACCTAGTTTATGACTTGGGGTTAATCGGTTTATCGATTAAGTGTGTGGATGGAGGCAACGACCGGTCGAGTGGGCAAGGAAAGCTCATCTGAAGTTCAAGAAGAGAGCTGTCTCGGCGGTTCGAGATTGGCCACGGTGTGGGCGGCGTCGAGCGGCGGCTTTAGGCGGATCACCGTAGTTTTGTTTAGCGATAGCATTGAGATCGAAGGTCTAGAACTTCAAGTGTTAAGGTGCGTAATCATCGCACTATTTCTCGGTTTTGCTTGCTAACGTTTATACATGTGTATTATGTGTGGTAGCCGATCATAATGGCTTGAGTGGTGAGTAATCGTGATGGTAAGTTATTTATGATGTATATATATATATATGTAGGATGTGGTAATGATGATGATAAATACTCACTCTATATCTTTGTTTTGACATGATTTATTGACACATGGGCATGGGGTTGGATTTGGTCCGGAAGGAAGGAGAGTACATCTTGGTGTCGTGGTCTAATGATAGCCGGGCTACATTAGCGCTTGATGAGTTGCTGTGTGCATCATCAAGGGAGATGTTGGCTTGGTGCCCATCTCGGCGGTCGATAGCTAAGTGCATCACCGTAGATGGATTACTGTTGGGATCATGATGTGATCGGTGGCTCAGCCACGGCCTTGTACAGCCGGTCTGCCGAGGTAGGATATGTGGGATCACTCGATTGTGATCGGTGGATTAGCCACGGCCTTGAGCAGGGAGTCTGCTAAGGTTGGTGTATGGATGGACCTAGGTTGGGCTGTGATGCATGATTGCATGAATGGTTCGTCGATTGTATGGTTATGGGCCAAGCCCATACGCGTGGAAGTATGTGTTATGATTATGCACTGAGTCAATAGACTCACCCAATTATTTTCCTAACATTTCAGGTGATTCATGAGTTGGACCGGGTCCGGAGAGGAAGCCAGGTGGCCCATCTGAGATGAAGATGTTTTAGTTAGTTTTAATATTAAGTATTTCGCTTAAATAATGGTTGTAATAAAGGCCTTTTAACATTATTTTGGATATTATTTTTAACTATGGTTTTATTTTAGCGGCTTATTTATGCAACTTTTATATATATATATATATATATATATATATATGTTTAATAAAGTTTTAATATGGGTATTGTATAATCACAAAGTTTTATTTATAAACACAAATGAACATGGTTTCATAAGTTAACAAACTTCCATGTTTAATCCCAAGTCAAAAGATTTTCAACCGTTCTTCTGCGGTGTGATGAACCGGATCCGTCCGTGGCTTGTGGGCGGGTTTGGGGTGTTTCTGGTAGAAAATTTGGCGGTAAAATCCATATGATGCTAGTATTCTGTTTCTTCTGGTTATTGCTCTGCTTTATATATATATGGAAATTATATTGTTTCTGTCACAATTGATTTCAGTTCTTATGAGTGGTGTTTTTCTTATGGATTTTCTCTGGGATATCATCGAGATCTTTATCATCCAATATGAGTTATGTTTTAGAAAATTCAGTATATCTTCACATATTGGATTTCATTATCTGAGTTTTCTTATCATTCTTACTGTTTAATGTATCAAATATGACTCATCTGTAAAGGATATTCAGTGAGCGAAAATAATTATATTTGCTACGGTTATAATTTCTAGTCTGATCATGGGAGGATGGTGATGCTAATCTCAGGTTTTTCTAGTTTTCGTGAAAGGGGTTTACATCGGCAAAAGTATATATGGTGGAAGCTCAATGTAACAACCCGATTTAGGGGCTAATCGAATAATGGTCTTGAGACCACTAATCCGAGGTTGAGATCATTTTATGTGTTATGACATTAATATATGGCTATATGAAAATTTTGGTGCTTTAATTTTAGCAATTGTATGTTTAATTGTGAAAAAGGACTAAATCGCATAAAGTGCCAAAGTTCCATTATAAGTGGTAGAGGTGTCTAATTGCCAAAGAAAATCAAATTGGAGGTCCTTAAAGTGAAATTAGGCCATTAGATGTGTGATGGTCGGCCATATAGCTTAGGGGGACAATAGAAATAATTTTAGTCAAAATTTGGTTACTTTAGGTGATAAAAAAATGAATAAAATAAGATAAAAAGATAAGATATCATCTTTCACTATTCATCTTTCTTCTTCCACCGAAAATTGAAGCCAAAATAGTGGATTTTAGAGACCAAACTTTCAGCCAAGCTATCTCCTTGCAAGTAAGTGATTTTGGTGGTTTTATTTGATAATTTTGTACTTTTGGAACCTCTAAAGCCTAAGCTAGCTACTGAGGGGACTAATTTGTTATATGATTGGAAGTTTAGGGATTTTCCATGAGAGTATTTATGTTGTTAGCTGAGTTTTTATGGAAGAAAATGAATGTTAGGGAGATGAGAAACAACTTTTGTGAAGGGTGTTGACATGAAAACACATAAATGGGACTAAGATGTAAATGTTGTAATTTGGTAATAAATGCATGAATTGGTTGGAATTATGAGTAGTTGTAAGAGTAATAAATGTTCAAGTAGGCTTGTTTAATGAGAAAATGTGATGAAAAATGATTTACGAGCCTAGAGGCAAAATCATAATTTTGCCATGGTAAAGGGCAAAACGATCATTTTTGCCTAAGTGGAGATTATGATGTATTATGATTAGAAAATGATTGAGTGAGTGAATTTTATTGTTATAGATCAAGAAAAACGCGAAATTAACCTTGACAGGGGAAAAGGCAAGGTTTCGGATTAAACTGCAAATTAACGCATTTGCACCGAGGTAAGTTTATGTGTAAATGATGCATCTTAAATACACATGTAATTGCTTATTGGTGTATTGTATGATTGTGAACACTTACGATTTCAATGGATGGAATTTGGTAGAAAATGAATAAATTCCGTTTGAATGTTGAAATAGATATATAGGTGTGGAATATTATCATTTAGTAGGCTATGTGCAATACCACCTTATCACTTATTCACGATGGGCTGTGTGCGATACCATCATTAGTATTATCATTTGGTGGGCTATGTGCGATACCACCTTATCCCTTATTCATGATGGGATGTGTGCGATACCATCGTTAGTATTATTATTTAGTGGGCTATGTGCGATACCACCGTAAATATTCTTGTTGGTGGGCTATGTGCGATACCACCCTGTTAAAGATAAATGGTGGCCTAAGTTCGAAACTACCGAGTGTTTGGTATTACTATGAATGGTTATGGTGAAATTGTTAAGTGTTGTCTCATGAGAACATGTGGTGATAAGTGCAGGATTGCATGCTAAATAATGTGAGCATTTGGCTTGTGATATGGTTGGATTGTGGGAAAGGATGAAATGAGTGAGCATGATCATGAGATATGGATTGTTCTTGCTTAGTATGCAATGCTATTTATTGTTTAGCATATAGTATAATGTTTATTGTTCACATGTAAACTTACTAAGCTTTAAGCTTACTCCCCTTTCTTTTCCCTTGTTTTATAGTGTCAAAAAGTCGGGTCGGGAAACGAAGATAATTGGAAGATCACCTACACTATCAGCTCATCTCGATATATTTAGAACTAGCATTTTGAGTATGGCAATGGCATATATAGGGGCTAGACTAGGTCAATTGTTTTGTTATTTTGTCCAAATGTGTTAGCTTCTTATAGATGAAATCTTTTGTATATTGCCATAGTAAATGGCTTTTTACTATCAATTAATGATAAGAAGAGGTTATTCATGATTGTGTAGAGTATATGATTGGTTTGTTTGGTTATGAAAATGCATGATTGAATTGATGGTGGAGGGTGAATTATGCTTGAGTGAGTTAAGGTGATGAAAGGGCTTGGAAAATAGCCTTGTTCTTGTCCACACTGGTAGGCACACGGGCATGTGTCTAGGCCTTGTGTGACATACGGTTAATTGCATGGGTGTGTGATCAGGCCGTGTGTCCCATTTCATGTTAGAATTACAAGTCAATAAGCTCAGTAGTAAACACACGGACAGAGACACGGCTGTGTGTCTCAGCCATATGGGAGGCACGGCCACGGACATGGGTGTGTGCCCAGGCGTGTAAAGTCTGCACCTTGAAATTGGAATCTAAATTGCCACACGGTTGAAGCACACGGACGTGTGACAGGCCGTGTGGAATAATTCAGTGTCAACCACGGGTGTAAAGCAAGGGCGTGTGGCCCCTGTTTAGGTGAAAATTTTCCTAATTGCGTACAAGTTTCTGATTTATTTTCAAAACCTTCCGGAAGAATGTTTAGGGCCTTGTAGGCCCATTATAAGGATGTTAGATATGTGAATGGAAAAGATTTAATTTTGAATAAAGTTTGATAACCCAAAGTTGTATGATCATGTGAGTTAAGTGCGGTAACGCCTCGTACCCGATTTCGGCGTAGAATACAGGTAAGGGGTGTTACACCCAAGCTCAAATTTGTATAATGGTTTTCTTTTCTCAGGTAAGCTTGATTAAGGTCAATGAGTTAAATTAGGATATTATGATTTGTTGAGCTAATGTAGTTTGTAAAGATCTTCAACTAGTATGTTGAACGAATTATGAAAGATTGTATGTTTGAGTTGTTCTAAAAACATGAAGAATAGATTACTTCGAAATGTTATTATCTGATAGATAAGATCGATTCATTTGCTTTAAATTTGAGTGGGTTAATCAATTGAAGAATAATTTGAGTTATATTGATCATTGTTTTGTCAATTTTTAAAATTTATAAAGATAATGATCGAACTTGGAAACTAACTCTGACAACGACTTAAGGCAAGTGCACCTATCGAACAGTAGTATTGCTTAGGCAAGACCAGATTGTCTAACCCAAAGGAACTAAAAGTACTAATACTAACCTTCTTTCTATTATTTAGCTTAAATATTAAGTTATTGATTGTTTAATCTAAATTATCTAACTACTAAGCTAAAGACACAAAGACAAAAAGAATAAATTGGGGAAATACTATTGGGAAAACTCAGTTGATTAAGATGATACCCTTAGGAAGAATCCACCTAGACTTCACTTGTTATCTAACACTGAACCAGACAATTTATTCACTTGACCTGATCCCTAGGATTCCCTAATTTATATTAAACCCTCTTTTGAGATGAATAACGTCTAACCCTAGGTTGATTAATTGAAATCTCTTTCTAATTAAAACCCTTAGAATTGCATTAACTCGATCTATAGACTCCCATATTAGGTTTCACCCTAATCTAGCAAAATATCATCACCGTATCTCTAGGCGTGCGATCAACTTTGCTTAATTATGCTAGATCTACTCTTAGACAAGGACTTTTGCTCCACCACCTAAGCACATCCAACTTGAATCAATATCCCAAAATATTAACACAAGAATTAAGCACACATAATTAAGAACAAATCAAATATTTATCATATAGTTCAGAAAATAATAACAAGATCCATCTTAGGTTTCATCCCCTTCAGGTATCTAAAGGGTTTAGTTCATAACAATAAAAGAAAACATCTCAGAAGAAAAGATAAAACAAAACATAAGAATTCCCTAAAACTCCCTAAAGGAATTGAAGGAGAAGTCCGCCGTCTTAAGTAGAATTTCGGCTTCTTAAGATGGATCAACTGGCTATCTTCGAGTGATTCCCACAAATTTGACCTTTATGGCTCGGCTCCTTGGCCTTGCTAACCGCAGGCTTGAAGGTTATGCTTAGGGTGTTTATATAGGCTCTTGGAATGCTTTACTTGGCCCCTAAGTATCATAATCTGAGTGGAATTCCTACTAGGGTGTTTGAATAGGCTTTCGAATGTGTTTCTTTACCTTCAAGTATCCAAATCCGAGTAAAACTCCTCTTGGCCGTGGCAGGGACACCGCCATGGCACATGCCCGTGTAAATCAATTTCAAGCCGTGGTCGAGTCTGTTGAAGAGACACGCCCATGTGTTTCGTGGTCCAGGCCGTGTTAAAGTAAATTAGGGAGGCACGACCGTGTGGTCTTGGGCCCAGGCCGTGCCAATTTCTTCTTTGGCCCAATTTGGTCCATTTTAGGCCCGTTTCTCATTCTTTTCATCCCTAGGTGCTTTCCTGAGTATAAAACATGGAAAGAAAGGATTAAGAGCACCTTTTTACATAAATTAAGGGATGAATCATCCAAAGGTATGCTAATTGTGGGATTAAAATATGTTACTTTTACGATTTATCAAATACCCTCACACTTAAGCTTTTGCTTGTCCTCAAGCAAAATTCTCAACTTACAATTAAAATGAACTTTCCTCAATTTCATAATTCTCATCAACAATGTCTCATCATAATTCATATATAATTTATACATGGATAATTTAACTAAAAGAGTCCTAAAGATTCAAACAATATAAGTCATACATTTTGTAGCTCGAAAACATAGGTGTCTCCCTTTATCTAAATAATTACCTTTAATTCAAAACTGACAAGGATTGACATCCTCACAAAAGATTCACTCAAATCACTAAAAGTGTTTAAGGTTCAAGAAAAGTGCACTCATAAGTCAAACTTGAAAAGTTAATCCCATAGGCTTGCCTGAAAAATCAAATCTCTACCACTGTAATATGAGATGATACACAAATCAAAAGGTCTTTAACAGGGTTGTAACAGGGCTTAGGTTAAAAGTGTGGATAAAGGCTAAATTGAAAGGTTAGAATCGAGATTGATTTGACAAATTACGTAACTTTAGAAAAAGAATTGAACTAACAATCTGAATAATTACATCACATGAAAATACTAATAATACGAGCTTCTTCTTCAAGATATTGAAATTAAACATATAAGCATCACTTAATTACAGAACTAATAATGAATATACTTCGATTTTATTTTATTTTATTTTATTTTTAGATAACGCTAGCACATATTACATAAGAAAGAACTTTTATAACTGAAATAATATAATTGAGCAACTTATCAAATCAAGTCTCGATAGAGGGGTAGTCAAAGGAATGGTGATAACAAATACGAGCGGGGTTTTGGGTTAATATTAGTGGGTGAATCAATAAAAATGGTTGTTAGGATCAAAGGGTTCACTAATGGTTAATTGTGAAGGTAGGCTTTTTAGTGGAGTGAGTGGGTTAAAACCTAGGTGCCTTTATCATCTCAGTATATCAAATAAAAAATGTGTCTTAACATGTATAATCGAGGTAAGTTCTAGAATAACAGTTCAATGTTGACACACTCATAAACAAAAAGTGAGCACGAAAAAGAATGTATGCTCTGTAAGGCTCAAAATCTCACAAAAATTATGGGTGTTTTTGATGTCAACCTCGTAAATTTCAAACTTCAAAGTAATATTCAAATTCAGGTAGACAACCTAGAAAAAAAATTTATTTCTGAAAAATAGACTTATCATGCTTGATTCTCTAGTATCTTAAAGTATAAAGCATCAATGCATAATTAACTATGACTTACTCAAAAACATATCAATAAGAATCATAAATCATCAAAATTTCACCCTAATTAGTAATATGAGGAAATTACTTAAGAACTAGATATAATTTACGGATTTGAGAATAATGCAAAAAGTTAGGCACTTTTACCCCCCACACTTAAGATATACATTGCCCTCAATGTAAAAAGATAGATAAATAATCAAGTGATACTAAAATCAAAAGAGAAGGGGAGAAGTGACACTTCCTGAATTTTTTCTGGGATCATTATTCCCGGCATAATTTGGAGGCGATGGTGCTATGGTGGATGCCAACAGTTACTGTGCTAGATGAAAAAATTGGGAAACCTGTGACGGATTATCCAAGAATTATTAAGACACATTTAAAATAAACTAATTATGTATTTAAGGACAAGAAAACTAAAGGGAAAGAAAACAGAAAGTAAGATAAAATTAACATAAAAGATGAATGGACTAAGGAGTCCTTATTGTTGGATGGTTCGCGAGGTGGGTGTGATTCCTAAAGCTGTGTTGAGCCGGTGGTCGTGGTTTCGGTGTGATTCCCTAGCAGCCTGAAGAACCCTTGGCTTATCGAGTAGCTGAAGTGGCTGGCATGAACTTGTGTAGGTCAGTCTCCTTTGAGGAGACTACGCTTGGCTTTTTCCGCTTCTTTGACATGGTTTTGGTGTAGCTTAAGAGTATAGAGAATTGATAGGGAGGGGAGAAATCTGAGAAAGGGAAGGAAGAAAAGAATAGATGGGGAGTTGATGAGAATAAAGGGAAAAGGGGTGGCTTTAAATATAGTTTCAAGTCTGGTACTTTCCCACGCCCGTGGACCGTGGGCGTGTTGTTTCACACGGTCGCCTTGCACGGTCGTTTCTCTAAGCGTGTTGGTTCACCCACGCCCATTTTACAGATTTCCACGTTCGTTGATGATAAGTCAGTGTCGTCCACAGCCGCATCGCATAGCCGTGGCATTTTGTCGATGGCTGTGTGGTGGTGGTTGGAGTCCGTGACTCGAAGATTTGATTATTTCTAATTTGTGGATCTTCCTTCTTTAACAGTACATGTTCTCCTATTTTGAAGTGGTTCGACATTCCTATGATCTTTTCTGGGGGCTCCTTTGGTTTTGCTTCGTGCGGATCGGGTTCCTCTTTACAGTGTGTCTTCCATGCTTCTAATTCGTCGACCTTAAGGCTTCATTCCTTATATAATTCTTCTTTATTTGCACGAGGTCTATGATTTGGCTCAGGTCTGCGGCTTTGTGGTGGATCCTATGGTGAAAGGTAAACAAATTGGTCATCAACTGAATTTACTTTCTCACCTTTACCAATTGATGTCTTGGTCAAGTCAAGAGCTTGTAAACTGATCGATTCGTCACCTACACGAATAATGAGTTCTCCTGTGCCAACATCAATTTTAATCCTGGCAGTTGTTAAAAAGGGTTTTCCTAAAATTAAAGGAATGAAATTATCCTCATCCATGTCTAAGACAACAAAATCTACTGGGAAAACGAATTTTTCAATTTTTACGAGAACATCTTCAATAATACCTCTAGGAATCTAGCAGTTTTATCAGCTAATTGAATACTCATCCTAGTTTGTTTGGGTTTCCCTAGACCTAGCTACTTAAACATTTTATAAGGCTTGACATTTATACTTGCCCCTAAATTAGCCAAAGCATTATCAATTGTTAGTCTACCAATTAAACATGGAATTTTAAAACTCCCTGGATCTTTTAGCTTCCGGGGTAGTCTATTTTGTAGAATTGTTGAACACATTACGTTTAATTCAAAAAATTTATCACAGCTCTAGTGTGATCAAACATATGTACATACTAGAAATAGTGAGAATTGATGATTGTTATAGTAGAGATAATGAATCATCTAAACATGAAGTTTAAGAAAGTTGAATGAAAATCATTTTACGAGCCTAGAGGCAAAAGTATAAATATGAGAAAGTATAGGGAAAAATAGTAATTTTGCCAAAGTATGAGTTTAGAGTCAATTTAGTCAATGTGAGTATTAAATGATCTATTTATGATTATAGATCAAGAAAAATGGTGCCCGGATCGAAATTGAGGCAAGAACAAAGTCGAGGACTAAATTGTATATGTATATACATTTTGTATATTGAGGTAAGTTTGTATGATTTCTAAGCTTTATGATTTTTATCATTGAATTGCTTAGTATAATGTACACTCTTTTCATGGAATGTTTAATGTTATGTCAAACAAAGAAATCAATGAGATTAAGTAAGAGCAAGTCCCGATTGAAGATGAATTCCCTAGGATACTCGATCTACCACATTATGAGAGCCAGTGTAAGACCGTGTTTGGAACATGGCATCGACAATCATTGAACAGTTATCATGTAAGTCAAAGGCAAGCTTGGCATTGAATAGTTATCATGTAAGTCCAAGGCAAGCTTGGCATTGAATAGTTATCATATAAGTCCAAGGTTAGCTTGGCATTGAAAAGCTATCAAGAGAAAGAGATCCCATGTAAGTCCAAGCCAAGGCATGGCATTGGTGAGAACAAGAAAGATTTCATATAAGTCCATGTCAAGACATGGCCTTGAAACCAAGATGAGCTATTCCATGTAAGACCGTATCTAGGATACAATTTTGACATCAAGTTACGTGGGATGAGATTTAGTATCCTCGGTTATTCGCAGAAATTCATCTGACAAATGAGTAAAGTTAAAATAAGATAACAAGAAAGCTAAGTAATTAAAGCTATTACCAAGTTGAAATTGAGTATTATTTATGTTGATTCATGTGATTAAGTGATACAGGCACCATGTTTACCTTACAAGTATGATGATAGTAAGTATCATGAGGCATGTAAGAATCAGTATAAGTAAGTAAACTCTAAAACTGAAATTATGATACCATTGTTATGTCAAATGGTTTATATTAAGCAAGTTTATTAATCTGTGTTTTACATGTAAACTTATTAAGCTAAATGTTTATGTCTTTAATCCTTTCTTTCTATGTAGTGCCACTAAGCTAACTTGTGGATCGTTGGAGTTGGAGCTGGGAGCACACTATCAATATCTATTTTGGTATAGCCAAGTTATTTTTGTTAAGTATGGCATGTATAGGAATCATTCATTTTGAGAATATGTTTTAAGAAGGGTCATTGTACGGGCAACCAAGCTTATTATTCTTTTGTATATGGCAAAGTGATTGGCCAAAACTGACTAAGTATGTATGTTTATTGAGATCAATGAAGCATGTAGTATTGGTTATGAAATGTATTGAATTGAACTTGAGTTGGTTTTGATTTCAGGTGGAAATTGGCTTGGTAAATAGCCTATAAGTGCCCACACAGTTAGACACACGGGCGTGTGTCTAGGCCATGCGTACCCTGCACCTTATTGTTTAAGTCAGAATAGGTCACGGACAAGTTCCACGGCCGTTTGCTTAGGCCGTGTGTGACAGACGGTTAGAACATGGGCATGTGCCCCAGGCTATGTGAAATAAGTCAGTATGTCAAGATTTATCACACGGTTTATGTCCACGGAGTGTCAAGGCCATGTGTAATTAGTCAGTGTCGACCACGGGTGGAAGACACGAGCATGTCAAGGGGTACACGGGCGTGTCCCAAGCTATATGGGCGTGTGACCCGTGCTTTAAAGAAAGGTTTTCTATTCAGTTTTGAAAGTTTTTAGATATGTGTTTAAGGCCTTGTAGGCCCATGAAATGTATGATTAGACTAAGGAAAGAGAAATTTTTAAGTCGAAACGAAATTTTACAGCCCGTAAGTGTATGTTTAAGTAAGTTCAAGCTTGATAATGCCTCTTAGATTCGGACTCGGTATGGGGTGTTACATTTAGCCTTCATCGATGTTCGAGACTCAAGACGAGATAAGCTTCTATAACAACTCTCTAGCTACCCCTAGTACCACCATAAATCCCAGATTTCTTGCCCTTTAAAATCATAAGCATCAACTTCTCATATTGTACTTTTGTATAAATGTCCTCATATAATTTTAGCATGCAAACCAAAATGGAAGAAAATGTTGCTCACTAGTTGTCTAATGTTTAACTAATACTAAACGATATTACGTGGTTATTAAGTTTTCTAATCAGAAAGACAACTTATTCTAATAAAAAATGAGCGAACCGATTGAAAAACTAATATGCCTTCTATCAAGTCCAATTGTGGAGATGTTTTGTCTTGGGCATCGGAGTGGATGACTCTCAGAAGATATAAACATAAATATGACTGATTAGACAGGCAATACATCAAACTGGACCCAAGAAGAATAAATCATGAATTTGTTTATGGATTTATTCACTTGTGACATTCATAGTGTGGCATACCTAAATCTTGAGTGGATGACAGACTATGTGTGCATGACCCGTGCACTTTTTTGTAAGTAAAAGCCTGAGTTCGAATAGATAAGGAACCGAAAGTTGGTGCACTAGGTGTACGACTTCTAAAGTATGTAGCATCATTCAAAATAATGGAATTCATAGCCCGAGACATGGGTAAATGATATCTTGTTATTGGTATTACATGGTTGATGAAAAGTAAACGTGGTCACGGGTTGTTCGTCTTTGTGATAATGACTTGATTACTATTTGATAGTAATTAAATTTTCAAGAAGGAATATGTAATGGTTACCATGAGATAAAATAGGATCATATTGGGAGAATGGATATTATCCCAAAGAGAATAAGGATATCCTATGAGGGTAACACACTTATGACAAGGTCATTGGACGAGCACTGAATAAGTTGGTTTCATAATGGTATGTTGTTGGGAGAGCTTAGTCACGATACTATAGTAGAATGACTTTGTGACTAAATGAGTTTATAATTAATAGACGAAAAGTCGAAACTTAATTATAAATTATTTGAGCGCCAATTGCGTATGTCCAATCGGTCATTCCGCTAGCTCGTTGAAACTAGAAATGAATTGCATGATGAATCAAATGAACAAAAATGTATAGAAACGATAAAGTTAGAGAAATGAGTTACATTCAGAAATAAATGTGGTTTTCTCACTAAGTACGAAAATTACCTAAGAATTGATTGATGTTTTTTGAATTATTAATTAATTAACGTTCAAATGGATTTAAATTAATTGGTCATTGTGAATCCAATTGAATGTAGAAAAATTAAATATACTTTCTCTTATATTTTTACGGTAAAGTTATCATGATTTTATCGAATTAAAATTGAATTGAGAAAATTACTTAATTGATAAAATAATTTATTTAAATTAATTGAACAAATATATTTAACTTGGAAGATAGAAGAAACATGTACTAGGTTGGAATACATTATAAAGCGTTGGGTTAAAGTCTAGGAAATACATATAATTAGACTTAGTACAGAAGAGGCCCAACTCCCCTTATATGGAAATACATGAGATGGCAAACCCTAGTATTCATATCTAGGGTTGTCGCCCTTCTCCCTAAATAATAGGGAGTTGGAGATTGTTTCTATCAAAATGATATTGTTTTTATTCCACCACTTCAACCAGGATTCTACCAACTCTCATTGTAAATAGATGGCACTAGTAGGCTTCAAATCACACCAACAGAAAGAGAAAAACACAAGTTTCTCAGATGTTTTCAATATTACTATTCTAGAAGAATGTAGTAGAAATTTATTTTAAGAATAAATTATATTTTTTGGAAGCTGTAAATCTATCGGTTTCTATTTCAAATATATTTACTTTTTGCTAAAAGTAAAGAAAATATTTATGGTTCTATGTTTGATTCAATTTGTTCAAACCTACAATCAAATCAATTCGTGGTACAAGAATAGCAGAGAGGATCGTTTGGTCAAAAGCTGGGAATTACAAGGATCTGGCTATCTAAAAATATAGGTACAAATTTAATCTAATGTTTATTGTTATAAATATCACAAACCAGATCAATTTTTAAATTTTTTTTTCACTATTCAAGAAAGTTATTTACAAACCAGATTTTTCTAACATCGTTCACTTCTTTTCACATGGGAACATTATCAAAATTCATATTTACACTTCACCTCTATAATTTTGATCTACTTCTTACAAACACCAATCAACTCATATAGTTAAAATAAATTTTTAAGGAGTAGGTGAGTCACTTACCTCAAGCATACATCTATTATCTTTACAAGTGGCCTTACTTTCACCCAAGGCTTGTATGGCATTTTCCTCAAGTCAATTAAAACTCAACAATGAAAATTTAATTACATCAATTAACGTATATAATAAGTTAATTCTATATAAATATATTCAAATGAAATATTTTTCATAATCATAAAAAAATTAATAACATTTTACCTTGGTACTATAATTACACAATATAACTAAACCCACCATTCAACTATAATATTAGTTATAAAAACAATTTCCGTAAGACTTGCAAAGATTTAACAAAAAAAGGTCGAAGAGTTGCACACTTCCTACTTTAATCTTTTAACTTTGTCCTTACCTTCATGAACAAGTCCTCCTTCTTGATTTGCTTAATCAAAATAAATAAATATCATCACAAATACCATAACCACCATTAAACCAACATTAATTAGTCACTTGAGTGACTCAACAACAACAAAACTTTCAACAAGCATGTAATTAAAGCATGAGAGAGATGAATTTCTTAAAAACTTACTTTATTCAAACCCCCATCACACTCTTATTAAAACCTCTCTTCTAAAGTTCATGCCCTAGAAATTTTAGTGATGAAGAAGATGAGGAATAAAGTCAATAAGATTTTATGGTAATAATTTTTTAAAACGAAAGTATGAAAAAGGGTGGAGATTGGAGTGGAATTGAGTAAAAATGGTGGAAAAAATAGAAGAGTGGAGAAACTTCTCTCATGTATAGTCGGCCACTTGAAATGAAGATGAGAATATTTCTCATTGTCCCTTATATTAAGCAATAAAATATTATTAAATAATTGGATTATACATAAACATTTTCAACATGTGATGAAAGTATTATTTTAATGCTTCAAGTAAAATAAAATAGGTTCATCGTCATCTAATCACCACAAATTCTTAATTACTCTAATATATGATTCCATTCATGTTTTCAATGTCTAAAATACCCCCAATGGTAAATTTTACTATTTACCCCTACTCTCGTATTTTACCCGATTAGGTCTAAAATTTTGACAACAACTCGAAATTCATTCTAATTCATCAACATTAAAATGTTGAATAACTCAATTTTTTATTGAATTTATTGTCAATTTTATTGAAACAGTCTCGTACGGGTTACTGAAAAATTTAAGAATATTACACGGAGAATTATATAAACTTTTTCTAAATATTGAATAACACATAATTATACTTAATACATAAGACAGGTCTAATAAACCTACAACATAAGGGGTGAGTAGCACACTTAGTCTGGAACCCAATGTGTGCCGCTCATCTAGTAGAATCCCCAAGTGATTCTATATATTATTAAAATATTATTATTTTGACTGTTCTTATTTTAGTAAAACTCTTGTGATATTTTCATATATATATATATATATATATATAAGAACTATGGGTTAAATCGAAAACATACATCACTAACATAGTTACTCCATTGAAATATAGTGAGATTTATTTTTCAAAATAAGTTTTATTTTTCGTAAGAACTTAAGTTTTAATTTGGTTTCTTTACCCACAAAGAGAATTAACTTTCTTTGCTAAAAAGTTGAAGTTTCCATTGTGTAACTGATTTATGAATGAGAGCCCCCAATTTATTAGAAACCAAGAGTTCAAGATAGCGGAGAAGGTTGTTGTGATTCAAAGTTAGAAATCGACAAATCTCACTAAATGAATAACACAAGTCTAAATTTGGTAAAATTTATTATCATGGCTAACAAAAAAAAATTGCTTGATTTTAAAAAATTTAAAATTTTGCTACGTAAATAAATCTGTTTTCTAAACCAATTTTTCCAACTTATTGAATTTTCCTCTTATCCTTTCATCTCCCCACCAGAATTGTTGCTTTAAATGATCAATTTTATCACAAACAGTATTAGGGGTCGGAAGCAAAATAACCGGTAAATTGACAAGGTTGACAATACAGACTTAATTAATGTTAACTTCATACCTTGGCTTAAGAGCTTAGCCTTCCATTGGACAACTTGGATTCCATTCTATTTAGTAAGGGATGGAAAAATTTACCTTTTTGCTCTGAAGCCCTAGCTCGACCCCTAGATATTTGCCCTTGTCCATTACATATTTGACATGAAGGATGCTCTTGAACATTCTCTTAAATTTCAGGTGATAGTTTTTGCTGAGGACTAACTCATATTTGCAAAAGTTTATTTGTAACCCTGAGAGCTCATAGAATCGATCGAGCATCTTTTTTATCTCTATACAAGACTGCCTATTTGCTTTGAAGAATGGATAGATGTCATTCGCAAACAAATGATGTGAAATAAGGATGCTCCTTTTACTCACTTTTGAGGCATTGGTCTTGTATTTTGTTCTCTCATTCCACTTTGCTAATCAATAGATATTCTGGAAAAGCACCAACAAATAAGGTGATAGCAGGTCGCCTTGTCTTAGTCCCATTTTCGGTATATATTGCCTGAAGGGGCCCCATTAAGGAGAATTTTATAAGAGACTAAGGAGACACATCATTATTAAGTTGACTCACCTCTCCTTGAACTCGCTCATCCGTAAGACCACCTTTAAGAACCTTTAGCTTAACATGTCACATGTCTTATTCATGTTGAGTTTTAAGCCTCCTAATATATCTTTGCCCTTACTCTTTCTCTTAATATGAAGGAGAATTTCCAAACACGGTAAAATTATCGTTGATTTGTCTCCCTTCGACGAACACATTTTGGAACGGGGAGATGATGGCGCTTTGAATTGGTTTGAGGCGCCTAACAATATTTTTTGGCAATTACCTTATAAACCACATTGCAGATGCTTATAAGTCGATAGTAACTAACCTTTTCTAGATTCTTTCTTTTTGGAATTAAGACTATGAATGTTTTTTTCAATTATTTGAGCATTCTAACTGTCTGTAAGAAGTCCATGCAAGCATTAGTCACCAAAGGCCCAAATACTTCCCAGTTTCGTTGGAAGAAGATTGCTGGGTTGCCATCCGATCCTTGAGCTTTTAATTGGCCCATATAAACATCACTTCCTTTACTTCCTTTTCCACGAGAGGGGCAGATAAAAGGTGCTTCATCTCCTCTGGTACTTATGATATCTCCATATCTTAAAGGGAACTTTCTATATTCCACCTTCTCTGGACAATTGAAGATGCCTTGAAAATAACCAATGAAGCATTTTGAAACGTTGGGCTCTTCTTCCAATAGCTTACCGTCCTCATTTTTTGTTGTAAATATGGAATTTCTTATCCTTCTTTTATTAGCTATTAGGTGAAAGTACGTGGTGTTCCTCTCTCCATTGTTAATCTAGTTTGTTCTTAATGTCTGAAGCCAAAACAACTGTTCTTTTTCTAATACTTTCTCCAATTCAAGCCTCAGATTTCTCTTATGCCTTAGCGATTCTTTTCTTAAAAGTTTAGCAATTAACTTTCTACCACTTCTCTTAACACAAAAACCACTTGCCTAATTAATTCTAAATTATTATTATTATTATTATTATTATTATTATTATTATTATTATTGTAAAAAATAGAATGTCGATAATGAGAATGTATCGCAAAGAAAAGAGAAAGAAAAATAAAAAACACACAGATTACGTGAAAACACTTTCTGAAAAAAAAAACACGAGTAGAGAAAAAGATAATTCACTATGTCACATTCGAATGATTACAAGAAGAGTAAACTATATTTATTTATGGGTTTGTAAAATCATATTCTATTAGAAGAAGTATAATAAGATTAAAATACCTTATTCTAATCAATATCAAATATATAAAGTTTAATAAGGTTTAAAAATTATTCTAAAATAAAATAAAAGAAGTGTAGTTCTATATGAATTTTACTTTTATTTTATTTTATTACTGAATTTTATTTTAATAAAGATTCAGATCACTCATTCTAACAATTATTATTATTATTATTATTATGAAAAGTTTATTATTATTATTATAAATAGTTTAACTACTACTATTATTCATAATGAATTATGATTTTACAGTTATTAATCTTTATGATTTTAATAATTTTATTATCAATATTTGTTATCACATTTTCTTTTAATTTCTTATCATAAAAATAATGATTAATTTTATAGATTACAATCAAGTAAACTAACAATGGAGATTTATTAACTTTATTATAAGTTCGATCATATCTACTTTTTTAACATAATATCTAGAACTACATATAATTCTTCCTCAACCCATAAATAGGAGGATAATGCATATTAGTGCACTCAATTCACATCCTCCTATATTAATAACAATATTCATACCAATTGAATTAAGACTCAATTGACAATATTTAACATTTTTTAACTTTACTTCTGAATTTAAAAACTTTTCTTTGATTCTATCAAATAGTTGTCCTAATTTTATTATAGAAAGATTAGCGATATAAGCAGCACGCAATTTATTAATTTAATATTTGTGAAATAATATGCAGAGTTGATATAAGTTTAGACCTAACCAATGTTAGCATAATGATGCCATTTTTAATGGATAAGCACTTGTATATAGCTTACGCAAAATTTACATATTGGTGATAAATTTACAACTATTATGTTATCCATTTCTTTACTACAGCCATGTTAACATAATCTTTTTAATTATTTTGTGTATATTTTAACCATTTACTAAATGATTTATTAATTTATAGCTTTTACTTTATAATTGTAGTACACTTTAACTAAACAATAATGGCATAAATTCAAAACTTAAAAATAATTAAATTAATAAATCAACCAATTAAATTTAATTTTTATAATTAAATATTTTAGATAACTAATTTTACTTCTATTAAAATCAAAACAACTTTATTGTTTTAGAATATATGTAAAATTAACGGTAACTTTCTTTTAAATAAAAAGAAAATTAATATAAATAAAAGCAAAAGATTAACATTGCAAAGTTAAATTTCTCGGATTAACGGTAACTTTGCATCAAAGTCACCCTTATTTTCATCAGATTAGATTCCAGCTTTTCACACAATTCAAAAATTACTTAC
Source organism: Gossypium rotundifolium (assembly GCA_025506655.1). Classification (NCBI taxonomy): domain Eukaryota; kingdom Viridiplantae; phylum Streptophyta; class Magnoliopsida; order Malvales; family Malvaceae; genus Gossypium; species Gossypium rotundifolium. Next base: position 102,797,941 of record CP106733.1, on the reverse strand, counting down.
ATTAGATTTAAGTTAATAATCTAAAATGTAAGCTGGAATAACTCAGTTGGTTAGAGCGTACGGCTGTTAGCCATAACCACATTTTTTTCATTTGTTAAACCAAATGAGCTCCTCCGTATAACTCTACCCTACAAGCCCAACTCCAATCAATTCAACAAAGATTTCTAAATTGTAGCCCAATGGCCATCACAATAAAAACCAAAATCAAATCAGGAGGAAAAAGTCCTATAATGATAAATTTTTAAATTTATATTAAACAACAAAGTGTAATATCTATACAAAATAAATATACTATTTCTCTCTCTCCAAATACATGTGACTTATTTAATATCATATTATTATAATATTTTACTAAGTAATAATTTTAAAAACATAATTCATAAGTTATATGATTTTTTTTTTACTTATAAAATAATTACTATTACCTTTCTATTATCAATTATTTATTTTTATGTAATACACTATTTTATGGGTAAATATCCCATATATACCAAAAATTTAAATTATTTACGAAAATGGACCAGTTTGAAGAATATTTACGGAAAAGGATCGTTTCCCCCTAAAACGCGTCCACGTCGGTAGCTTTTGAAATAAAAAGCGCGCCGAGGACGCGCTTTGTGCCACCTCAAGAAAGCGCCGCTTACGTGGCGCACTTTCTTCGGTGGCACAAAGCTGCCCTCGTGGGCGCTTTGTCATTGAATAATCGTAAAACGCACTTACGTGGACGCGTTTTTGCCCTCCTACCCCCTATGGAATTTTTGGGCTAGGGAAAAGATTAATTGAATTTTTGTGACAGTAGTCTCTGGCAAAATAATTTTGAGAAGAAGTTTCTAAACAAACAAGGCCAAAAATGCTTCCAAAGAGGTGCACTGTCGTGAGAGTCTCGAAAAGAGCTCCCACGTGGGCGCTCTTTTGCTACAATGAGTCTCGGCAAAATAATTTTGAGGAGACGTTTACAACAAGCAAGGGCCAAAACGCTTCAAGAGGGTGCACCGTCGAGGGAGTACTAAAAGAGCTCCCACGTGGATGCTTTTTTGCTCTGATGAGTCTCTCGCAAAATTAGGCTATAAATCAGGCAAATTTCATTCTTAGGTTGCATAAGGGAAATTGAGGCAAAAGAAAAAAAAACTGAAAATGAGTGAACGTATTAATGTTGTTATTTACTACGATGGTGAAGTTCGTAACACCGAAAATGGTGTTGTTTTCTTATCGGAGAACACAACACGATTGAGTTTTAATCGGAACGTCAATTTGGTAGAACTTCACAAAAGAATTAGGCATAAAATATTCGGAACAACGCCAATGAAAGTTCATGCTATTAAGTATAGATTTTGCGCTTCGGTTGATATGGTGAGATATGACTCATTCGACATCAAAGGTCCTCGGAGCTTTGAGGCAATGGTGGAGACTCATGTTGTCAGTGGATCACCCCATATCAAGGTATATGTAGAATTTTTATCTCCAAGTGATTTTTCTGCGACCTCAACATCTACTGCCGTTCGAGAGGAATACACGACCCTAAGCCGACACTCTGTAAGTAGGAGGCAAAACACAGAAGTGCCCGTGTGCGGTGGTAGTATGAAAAACATAACCCCTGCACGACACTCGATTGGTGGATGGGACATGCATATCCGTCCTTCGACTTTCGATGATAGAAATACGTATTTAGGGACGTCATCAACTTCTAGTGGTTGACAATCCACATATCATTGGGATCTTTACGAAAGATGTTTAAGGAGGGATGATGTACTCCCGACGACATCCATCAGCGAGGGACCCTCATTTGTTGCAGGTTATGGAGGGTTGGACGATGAATCCGATGTGGATCCACCTCGGGAGCCAGGGCCCGATGGTGCAGAAGTTGGATTATTTTCTGAACAGGTGCCCGTTCCAATTGTACCTAAAGATGTTGAAGGCGGTTCAGATGAAGAAGAAAAAGATCCGCTATTCAGGGCGTACTCGCCTCCAGCCCACATGCATAATGTCGATCTATCTCAAGATGATGCATTGGAGTTTCTTAACTACCACACCTAAAGTGTGACCGTACAAATTCTTCGTTGGATTCGGACCAATTAGAAGTTGGTAACCAGTTTTCCAACAAGAATACTTTTCTTGCTGCATTGAAACAATACAACATCAGGAATGGGGTTAACTACAATGTGGTTAAATCCAAGCTCAATAGTGTGCAGTGCAAGACGGCACATGTTCATGGAAAATCATGGCATCGTTGAGGAAAATGACAGGGTTGTGGGAGATCAAAAAATACAAAGGTCCATATACATGTCTTGTCGGTACAGTACCACTATGTGTTCAATGATTTCGAATAACACTAATATTATGTAATGTTGCATTATTTATCGTACTTCATTAATAGGTGTAACACAAGATCATCTGAGGATGGATTCAGACATGTTGGTTGACTTAATAATCCCGACGGTGAAGGCCGATCCCAAGACTATGGTGCCGGCCTTAATTAGCAATATTCGTAGCCAATTGGGGTACACGCCCTCTTACAGAAAGGCTTGGATAGCCAAGCAGAAGGCGTTAGAAAATTTGCATGGTCGGTGGGACGCTTCATATAATAAAGTGTGGCAATGGTGTCAGGTGCTAGAGAGATATGTCCCAATCAACACAATAGACCTTGAAACGAAACCGGCGTACTACAACGATCTTCTGCTCCATGGATGCGCAGTGTTCAAGCGTCTGTTCTGGACATTTAAGCAATGTCGAGATGCCTTTATATACTGCAAGCCATTGGTACAAATTGACGGTGCCTTTATGTATGGTAGATATACGCATCGACTATTGCTAGCTGTGGCACAAGACAGTTGTGGAGAATCCTTCCGATTGCGTTCGCAATAACATCGGGGGAGTCAGTTGATGACTGGGACTTCTTCCTATCTAGGTTAAGGAGACATGTCTACCCCCAACCTGACATATGCGTTATATCGGATTGGGGGCCCTGGAATACTTGCGGTAATAGAACGGTAGGGAAGCATGTGGCATCGCACACACCATTGATATTGCCTCAGGCATGTTTCATCCAACTACTATGGGCAACATCGATCTAAAAGACAGCGACGGCAAGTGATCGATATGGGTATGAAATATCTATTAATATAATTTTGTTTGTAATATTCAATTTATTCTCAATTGAAGAGTGATATGTAATATTTGCTATCAACGTATATTGGCAGGGTACGAGATCAATAAAGACCGTCTTCACGAGATGTTGGCCAGTTTGCGCTCAGACAATGCGGAAGGCGCAAACTACCTGTGCAATGTTCCTTTCGAACAGTGGACACAAGCATACGACGGTGGCCTACGATATGGTCATATGACCATAAACCTGGCCGAATGCATAAATTCTGTTCTAAAAGGAACCCATCATCTACCGATTACATCGATTGTGCGAGAGACATATTTTCATTTAGCGGCACTATTTCTGAAGAGAGCATCGAGTTATAGAGGGCAGATGCAAGGAGGCCATGTATGGAGCCCGAAGTTCTTGCAAGAAATAAATAGTGCGAAGGCACGGGCCAACACCATGCACATAGTGTGTCACGATCGTGACAACCTATAGTTTCGTGTCACGAGTTTGATGCATCAACCAAGGTATTGTTGGCGAGCATTATCGTGTACACTTGACAAATAGGACTGCGATCGTGGGATATTTGATGCACTTCGTACCCATGCGCTCATGTACTTGCGGCTTGTCAGAATGTTCGTCTTGATCCCATGAGCTATGTCGACGAAGTGTATAAATTAGAAAACATGTACAACGTGTGGAGACACGTATTCCCACCATCCCAGATGAACGTAAGTGGTCACGATATCGCTTGCACCGCTTAAGTCATTGTTGGGATAGACAATTGAGGCGAAAACCAAAAGGTCGACCTTGCTCGACTAGAATATGCAACAATATGGATATCCGAGAAATGAGCAACCAAAGTCGGCTGTGCGAATGGTGTAGGAACCCGGGCCATACATCTCGCTCGTGTCCAAATCGGAATAGTTGATGTGCTTTAGCTTTTTGTCTCCTAGTGGCTATGTAATTTCTATTTTTTAGAGGAAAACGGTGAATTTTTGTACAAGAATTTTATTTTATTCAAGTTATTAAAATTAAATTATAAAAAAAAGTAAACCATTTCTATTTTATCAAAGATATTAAAATTAAATTAAAAATAAAATTACAAAAAATAAAATTAAACTCAAATTTTATTAAATATATTAAAACTTAATTACAAAAAATTAAACAATTTCTATTTTATCAAAGATATTAAAATTAAATTACAAAAAATTAAACTCAAATTTTATTAAATATATTAAAATTAATTACAAAAAAAAGTAAACCATTTCTATTTTATCAAAGATATTAAAATTAAATTAAAAATTAAATTACAAAAAATAAAATAAAACTCAAATTTTATTAAATACATTAAAACTTAATTACAAAAAAAATTAAACCATTTCTATTTTATCAAATATATTAAAATTAAATTACAAAAAATAAAATTAAACTCAAATTTTATTAAATATATTAAAACTTAATTACAAAAAAAAGTAAACTATTTCTATTTTATCAAAGATATTAAAATTAAATTAAAAAATTAAATTACAAAAAATAAAATTAAACTCAAATTTTATTAAATATATTAAAACTTAATTACAAAAAAATTAAACCATTTCTATTTTATCAAATATATTAAAATTAAATTACAAAAAAAAAATTAAACTCAAATTTTATTAAATATATTAAAACTTAATTACAAAAAAAATTAAACCATTTCTATTTTATCAAAGATATTAAAATTAAATTAAAAAATTAAATTACAAAAATAAAAAATTAAACTCAAATTTTATTAAATATATTAAAACTTAATTACAAAAAAAGTTAAACTATTTCTATTTTATCAAAGATATTAAAACTAAATTACAATAACAAATAAAATTAAATTACAATAACAAAATAAAATTAGGGGTTTAGGGTTTAGGGTTTAGGGTCGATGCTGGGGTGGGAACCAAGTGCCACACGGCGGTCGTGATTCTGTACTGATTCCTCATTCTTCTAGCTTCCGGCGGGGGTCGTGGAACCTCGGGCGGGGAATCGGGTTCTTCCGGCAGTGGGCCTGGCTCTGGGTGTTGCGATGATGACCCACCTTGATAAAATAATGACCCCGGAGGTGTTTCCATAAACCACGACGGGGTGATCGCATCCGTCATGGTGAATGAGCCTGGTAGAAAGAAGTGCTCCCGGCGCCTCCTCTTATCCCACACGTGGCGTCGGCCTCACGATCGGCTGGCCAGCGAGAGTAGTCGGGAACGGACTCGAACTCGGCCGTGCATTCCAACCTGGGGTGGGACTGGGAAAAGGAAACATATATAGGTTAGGAGGATACATATAAGGGGTAGGGTACGTACCTGGCATAAACGGTAGACGCTGTGATGTCAGTGTTGTCGGCTGAACTGATGGACTCGGTGACTGTGTAGGTGCTGTTGTTGGGCTCGATGACTGTGTCGGCACTGTTGATGGCCCCGTCTTATCACTCCTTCTCCTTGGATTTAAAGGGGCCCGACGTTCCCTTCGCTCACGAAGTTGCCGTCGCCTCTCTTCTTCTGACAACAGATATGGCTTGCCATGGATCCTAAACCATGGCATGTACTCCGAATGCACGCTAACTCAGGAACGATGATCGGTTCCTGAAAAGGCAAAAAGTCATACCGGTTCTCCCACGTCTTGATATGACCTGACCAAAATATTGGTCAATCCGTGCGTAGCAGCCGTAAGTCCACTTTGTGCTCATCATCGAGCACCTCAGGGGCATGGGAATTGGTTGTTGGAATCTAAATTACCGAAGAACCCGATCTGACTGGTGCATCTCCACGGTCGCGTAGGTGATCAATGGGACCTTAACGTGCCAACTGTTTGGATTTTGGAAGAACTCCTCTGGAATTACTGCCCAAATTTCTGGATCCTCGTACGGTGTCCATTGAAACTATATTAAAATTACCAAAATATTAGTTATATACATAATATTAGACACTGCATACGAAATACTAAATTATAATATCGAAATTGAAACTTACTTGTGATTCAATCGTTGGTCCAATAGGAGTCAGATATCCTCAAGCGAGTTAGGTATTCCAACATGACTCACGAATGGTTCCACCTAATTAAATAAACTTTTAGCATGCAATTATACTATAAATCTACGAAATAATTGTAAAATATAATATTAAATTTACCTCGTTATTAGTGTGAATGAATATGGCTGGTCGAGTCGAGGACGTAAAAATGGAAATCGAAACCATGCCCATGACTGCATTAGTGATAGGCAACCTCCAATTTTTTCTTTACTCGGCCACGTCGCCCCACACATCTCCCGGTACAACCTCGATAGCACGCGGACTTCAACTCAATTCACCACCGCTTTGAAATCAACAAGTTTGAGAGCCATCTCGGTGGACGAGGTTTCTAGAGAGGTCCCAGATCGTAGCCTCCAATTATCTGAAGAATGTATACCCGAGCATACTGTATTCTTTCTACTTCGCTCGAACCCTCATTCAGCTCCGAGAATATGTCTCATAACTAGGCCATATCGATCCGAGCTCCTTGAATTCTATCCGAAATGGCACCCAAAAGCTCGTAGCATACGGCCATCCAATCGGTAGATGTTGCGGACCCGGTGACTACCAACCCGTCCACCAGTAATCCCAACTGCAACTGCACATCTTCTAGAGTGATGGTACACTCTCCATATGGCAGATGGAAAGTGTGCGTCTCGGGTCTCCACCTCTCTATCAACGCGCTGATCAAAGGCGGCTCCAACTTGAACCCCTGGCCTATCGTGGCCATGTGCCAAAAACCCGCTTCCCGCAGGTAATTCTCAATCAACGGCGATGGGGGACCATGCATGTTATGAATATAACATTCCAACACTTGGTCTACTGTTGATTTAAAAATTATAAAATTAAAATTAATTAAAATTGCATAATTGAAAAAAATTAAATAATATTGAAAAATTAAAATTAAAACTTACCATTTGCATTTGCTCGACGGAGATGTGCTTGTTGCCTAGGCGAAGTAATTCCCTACCATTGTAATCCGATAAAAATTTTAAAATTTTCCAAAAAATATATATATATATAAAAAAATTATAAAGGATTTTTCATAAATAGTAAGGACTATTTTGAAATTTGAGGTAAATTTCAAGGACTTTGAGAGAAAATTGAGAGAATATTGAGAAAGGATTGAAGTGTGAAAAAAATAAAGGGTTGGGGGTTTTATAGTTTTTTTTTTACCGTTGGGCCCCCAACGGTCAAAAAAAAATTGGCCGTTGATTTGACTGTTAGAAGGCTAAAGCGCTACCGAGGACGCGCTTTGTTGTTAGTTCCTTCAAAACGCTACCGACGTGGGCGCTTTTGGGAGAAACGGCCATTTTCTGTAAATATTCTTCAAACTGGCCCATTTCCATAAATAATTTAAATTTTTGGAATATATGGGATATTTACCCCTATTTTCTATTATTTTATTTTAAAAATTAAAATTACATTCTAGCTCTTACTTTGTTATAATTATAATTATACACTTTATTGTTTATGAACACATTCAATTATCAAACCTATTAAAATTCACTACTTGAAGTAATTGATATCTATTTCATCCATTTAAATTTCAATATTTATTATAGACTACATCTATCCATTAAATAATTTTAATCATAAAAATTGAAATGTCAAAACAAGATAATGACCAAATTACAAAATTTTCAAAGTTTTATGAACTAAGAGATTTTTTCAAAAACAATTAAAAGATAAAACAATGTAATTTGTTTTGAAAAAATAGAAAAATAATAATAGTATATGAATATTTCCACATAGTATATTAATATTGTGACAATATCATTTGACAATTAATAAATATTGTTACATTATTATGCCATCCAATGACTAAT